>OX453041.1:13101108-15644667 GCA_949699805.1 Tromatobia lineatoria | reverse complement strand
AAAACACAAACGCACCACTTCCATATTCATTAGCTGAAATACAATTAGGGTAGACGCTAATCAAGTTAATTGTCACCCCTAGATTGCGGAGGAGACACATGTATACTTCAGTGTCCTTACGTGGCTAAGGATAATCGTCCGTGCAATTGTAAAAGTCCAACGCGCATTTACAACAGTAAGTTTCCTCCAAACTATGTTTTATGTAGTGTTATGCAATTCTGGCGAAAGTAAATATTTATCTTGAAATAAATTCTCCGTATTGATAAGAATGGGGGCGCTCTTATCGCACGTTTCTTCGATTATCGAAAAACGTCGCCGGACGCGTCTTAGAGTTAATCTCGAGGATTCAAGCGATTTTTTTTTTTTTTTTTCATGTTCACAGACCGGGCGAGATACGAGTGCCGGATAAAGCTGTCCAACATCTCGGCCGGAAGCGTAGAGTCTCTTCTAAGTCGACAGGTGAGTTGAACTGATAATGGATTTTTACTGAAATCGATGAATAATCGATTATAGATTGATAAGAAAAGATTGAATGATGTTCCTGCGTTTTCTGAACTAATAGCGGTTTAAAGTTTCCGATTAGGAGAATGATTTAAGAGCATCAAGAGTATTTAGAAATTCGTTTTATTGCAGTGCATAGTTTTTTTTTTGCGACGGTAAGAATATATACTTTTTTCGAATACTGAGGTCATTTCTTATCTCAGATATTCGCCATAATCGATTACATTTTAATACCATTCGAAAATGGCTCTGTATTATTTTTTAAATCTTAAATTTATTGGCTCAAAAATACATTTCTCCTATATTGAAATTTATACATTAGAAAATTGATTTTTTTTTCATATTCTTAAATTTATTATTGTGGACAATGAATTTTTTCAGACTCCTAAACTATTTATTTTCCAAAATACATTATTCAAGTAAATCACGTATCTTGGAAGTAATCAGTCTGTTCAAAAAGTGATAACAGAATGAAATGATTTTATTTTTATTGCAGAACTATAACATCTTAAATTCTATTGCGAAATCCATTTTTAGAATAAAAAAAATTAGTATTTTATTTGACTGATAACGGAGTTAAGTATCGGCCCGGAAAAATATATCTGAATTTCCTCGAAACCGCTTCACATTGTTTTTTGATACGTTTCGACGAAACGTGTTTAAAAATCCAGTACTTATCCTTCTGTCTGCACAATGAACATCATATTATTCGTAAATCGCAGCTTAACATAATTTCAGCGTAATTCCACGCAGCGAAACAATCGCGAGATCTTTATAAGATTCCGGCCTAGATTTTTGAAGAGTTGCGTGAATAAATGCAACGTTAAATGGAAGAAGTCTCGTATAAAGCAGTCGATAAATATTGTGCTTTCGGTATAGCATAGAATGCTTTGAAATCGATCGTAGGTATAAAGGAAATCCTTTGACAATTGTCCTTCAGCGGCAACTATTATATAAATTCGCTCGCAATGTTTGGATTCTCTGAATTCGCAGCGTAATGGTTAACGTAATATAATTGGTACCGACAACAACTACAACAACAGTTGAAGTTCATCTGTTGCCATACAAGCCATTCTGTCTCAATTATTATCGTGGAAACTCGGTCGTATCGAGTCATGAGTTGACACTAATTGATGGAGGAATCATAATCCCAATACTGGCATTTTTACGCTACTGTTAAAACGCTCACACACAAATACAGATTGCAATTCGTATCGCTATTGAAATATTTCTTCGTATCAGTGATTTATTTATTTTTATGCATCTTTTTATTCGCAGTATTCATATACTTTATCAGTGATTTTATTGCTTAGTGTGGATCACACCAATCGGGTTATTTAATATCGGTGAATGCGAAGGGATTTCCATTTCAGTATTAATACTTTTTAATGTTTTTCCGAATTTATGGATGATTTAGTGGACATTAAAGTTCTCTAGCATTTAAAATGTTTTCGATGTCTTTTAAATTTTGGTGGTGGACATTAAACGATGTTGCATAAAAATGCAACATAATTGTAGATTTTAATCGCTGATTGATTATTTTTATCATTAAAATTTAAGGGGAAAAATATTCTCGCGCTCTATTAAGTAAACTACAAAATGTCTCATCGATTCTGGAGACCAAATTGACGCTTTTTTTTTGTTTTTTAATGTGGCATAAAAGTCGCATTCTCATCTTAAATTTTCCACTGATTACGAGTCTATGGAAGATTTTTTATGATAATTTTTGAAGTTCATAATGGAAATATTACGATGTCGGCAAAATGACGCTGTTTTGGCACTTTTCATGGAAATTTTTTATTTCTTGATAAAACAAAAAAAAACTTCTCCAGGAGAGAAAAATATATCGGCACAACGTTTGCCAACAAAATTAGAAAAATATTGACATTTTACTGAAAAAAAGGCCTTCACCAACATCGTTACAACTTTTTAAAAATGGAGTCGTGACAGCTCTCGTTTTCTTCCTAGTAATGACACAACTTTTAAAATCGCGCAGTTTAATAAAGTTTCGTTGAGTCTTTGAATTTTTTGCATATTTTTCAAGTTACAGCAGCGAAAATTGAAAATCAATGTATGCTAACATTTCTCACATTTTTTTATCACAACTTCGAGAACGTGTAAAAAATATTAATTCAATTAAAGCTAGAATTTTCATAATTTTTCGAAAGTTACAGTCTATTTGGGCAAACCCTGCATTTTAAGTCAATGCGTAAAAATGAATTGTTTTCAGATTTATTTATTTGGTAGATGCGATGTATTTTGCCTCGCCGGAAATGAAATTCCGGTTCATTCTATAGAGGAAACAATATTTTTCCATGAGAATTGTGTTGAACAGGTGCATACTCAGAGAGTAAATTTTTCTTCTGACGCGGTTTTACCCTCAAACATTGAAATCCATTAAGAGACGGATCTTAAAACTTCTGGGTACAGCTCCATTTTTAACGCTCCAGTTTCCCGATCGTTCTGAGCCAGTCATATTTACTTTAGCAGATTCACTGCCCGTCGAATCCGCGAAAGTAAATTTCATAGCAATCCGCTCAAATATCATCCGGTTTTGAACTGCCATACGCTAGCGGTGTTATAACCGTAGTTTTCCCTCCTCACGTTTTCCGGCAGTGAATACGTTCTGTGTAACTTCATGCGGCTTTTCAATCCTTCGGTGAGAGCATGTCTGCCCGGATCTCCGAGATAAATCCGTGATCCATTCCGCAGCGATGCTTTCTCGAGCCAGGGGATCAGAGCCTCGGCCGTTTCCTCGTCGTACAGCAAATCCCCGACCAATATAACGTCCGACGTCAATTCATACACGCTATCTCGATTTTCTAGAAGATTTTTCGATGATATAATGATATCCACGTTGTTCAGTTTGGCATTCAACTTTGCAGCTACGCACGCAACTGAAAAAAATTAATGAATAAGTTTATATGATTAATAAATCAAATTTAATTAGATGGCATTTTTATATTTTTCTTTTCGTACCCAGTATATTTTTTAGGGTATCATTTTTTGCTTCCTCATAAAGGAAGCAATGTTTTTATGTGGAGCAACAGTCCATCTTTGACTGATGTAAATTATTTTTTCAATTTATGAAATTTTCATTATATAGCTTTTAAATTTTTTTCGAACAAGGACGTGTGCGCTCTAGCTTTCGTAAAAATGGCGATATTTTGCTAAATAATTCTTTAAACGTGCTCGGAAAAGCGGTTCGGATTTTATAGAGTTATGAAATTTTCGCAAAATTCACGCTTTTGCTCTAATTTTGGCAAATCGTGAGATAACGATCTCAAAATTTACACATGAAATTGGTACTATTTAGTGATGATTAGTAAATAGTTTCGTTATGATCTGCAATGTGGTTCAAATTTCTCAGAATTCGACTTTCAGAAAAAATTATGTTATTGAATTACCTTTAGCAAAACATAAGATAATTAACTTAAAATTCAACATGAAATCAGTAGTATTCAAGAAAAATAGGTGAACCGTTTCGTCATAATTTGTTATGTAGTTCTAATTTTTCAGTAATGTATCTTTGATAACGGATAAAGCTGCAAAGCTGAACTTCGCAAATTGCTTCCTCATTATTTTTGGATTTTTTCACAAACGTCCCTCTATGAGGAAGCCTAAACCGATTAACATACTTCATCATAGAGGTAGCTTTGTAAAAAAACCAAAAATAATGAGGTAGCAATTTGCAAAGTTCGACTTTGTTCTAAAATTATTCGAGAAATCTGATCGCCGAAAAAAAAAAAACATGAAAAAGAGGTTGAGCTAGAAATTGCTTCACAAGTGAAGCAGCAGCCTGTCTTTGATTCTTGAAATTGTGGACGAAATGTATGGAGAAATTGAGATCTTATTGCTTTTCAATTGTTAAAAAAAATACGTAAATGCTTTAGGTTTCATAAAATTGGCGATGTTTCGCTGAATAGTTCTTAATAAATGCAGATACATTTAATGTAGTTAAGGAATTTGGCTGTAATCGGAAAAGCGGTTCTTTTTTTTATGGAATTTTTAAATAAATCCAAGAAAACGACCATTAAAATTATTGTTGGTTAGTCGTTTCGAGTCAACAATATTTTCAATCGTGGTTTTTTTGACCTTTGACTGTTTTCAATGTTTTTCTTTCCTAATTTAACGACCGCTCGTTTTCTTCGTCGTTTTTCGGTCGTTATCAAGGACGAGGATTTCCTAGGGCGATCAAGTATGTATTCACGCGAGAGAATTTGTCTCACGCTTGGAAGGCTGATTATCTTCAAGAAAATCAAATATGTAAATAATTTACTTTCGACTATAAATATTCACAAGTTCTTGACTACGAAAGTGGATGAAAAATTGTTCTGTGCTCTAGCGCATTTTTTTCTGAAGACCCGTATCACTTGAGATAAAAATAGTTAAGTATAAAGTTTCAAAGAATAATCCTCGACAACACATCAACATTTTATTTAAAATGGAAAGTATACTACAAAAATGTCTTTCCCTTCATTCTCCAAACTTGTAGCATTTCATCGAATTTATTCATCTATTGATGCAATAAGTGAGATACGGAAGACACAAAAAAAAAAAAAAATCGTAACGTAGAAAACAGTGATTTTGTCTTCAGCTTCGAGAGATAATTCTATTACGATTCTAACCGCAAATTTTTAAAATTGGAAAAACTATTATGACTGTTTTTTGGGTGGAAAATTTAATGTTGGAGTTATTGATAACAGTTTATTCAAGCTCAATGTAATTTGAGATTCAAAGAATTACACTGAATTATGCATTCAGTTACTTTTTATACGATAGTGCACTTATCAGACATTTTATTTCCCCTAAACACAGAAACCTTGGAACCACTTTCAGCCGTGTATAAACGCACGTAGACTCGTTTTATTAATTCCTCTCTATTGCCTCGGTAAATGTCCTTTCTAAGAGCTCAGTGACATTCAATTATTCGTTATGTAACGAAAAACATTAATAGACTGTGAATCAGTCGCATGTGTCTCAGCCTCGAAGAGCGTCAACGACCCACGACGATTCATCTCCTCTTACCTCACGATTCTCCGACAATTTGATTAGCGTTCCCCTCCAGTAAAAAGTGTAAAATCATTCCACAAAATGAAAAAAATTCGTTACTCGAAAATTCGATTTTTTCCCCCGTTTCCAAAATTCCCTTTCAAAAAGAGCTTTTGTAAATGCTAACGTGCTATTATTCACATCAGTCTCAGACGCATTGAGCAATTTTACCTTGACTGCCTATAAATTGCCTTGCCTAAAAGGCACCACATAACCGAAGAAAGTGAAATAGCTAAAAGTATGTCATGAATGTCAGTCAGTAGGTCGACTCTCCCACATCTTTCGTTTTATTTCACGCCCGTTACGTCTTATAGACTTTATTTCCTTTTCGGAACCTGTACTCGGTAGCAGAAGCTGTTACGTCGACAATCGTCTACGTGGTCGCCGACTACTCGTTGGTGTAACACTTTCTGCCTTTTGGGGCGTGAAATAACGGTTCACACGACTTTTCGGGAAACCTTTTGAAGCTTGATGTTGTAGTTAAGCCGAGAACGTTCTGATACTCAGCATAAAATTTCAATCCCGTGATACGCTTTACTTCGCAGAATATCAAAGCATATGTACCATTATTTTCATGGACGAATTTTTATTTCAGGTTATTTTTAGAATAAAAATTGTAAATTGCCATTATGCAAATTGATAAAATGTATCATATAATTCGATTTATATACAAATTTTTAAAAGAATTATCTGCAGCTTTTGCTTATCACATTAGCTGTGTCCAAATTTTTTTATGATTGCGGGAAAAAAATATGTTTTATGAAATATTTTCGAGGAACCTTTTAAAGCTCCATTCAATAGCTGAGCCAATGACGTTCTGATAGTCTGGATAAAATTTATATTTCTCGATACACTTTAGTTGCGAGATTTATTAAACGCTTTCGATTCCATAGGTACAATTGTTGTCATGGAAGAAAGTTTTTTTTCTCAGAGTGGCAATATTTACATCAAAGATTGTAAATTTTCATTATTCGATTTGATGAAAATCTTTCGTATAATTAAACTCAGAAAAATATTCTCGAAGATTTTTCTGCATCTTTTGCTTACCAATACATCTTGCTAATGATTGCAAAAAAAATATTCTATGAAATTTTGTGGAAAATTTTGTTAAATAATGAGCGGATAAATAATGCGTATTGCAAAAAAAATAAGGGATGTGATTTCAAAAAAATGCAACTTAATTTTCTCTTATAATTTCACGTGTAATTTAATGGCGAATAATGTTGATAAAATAAATAATACTTTACGTTTTGATTGTACAGTGTAATGACGGTTTAAAAATACTTAACACGAATTCGGTTAGATCGGATATTTTTAAATTTTGACAAAATCATATTTATTCCCGAGTGGAAGCTATGAAAAGCTAATATTAACCCCAGGTCAATATGACTTTATTTTTTTTTAATATCGAGGGCCTTCAATTTCATTTCAGTTAGTAAATCATTTTTTCTACACCGAAAAAGCAAAAAAAAAACAAGATTTAAAATATATTCTCGACGTTAAAAAATCCGTTCTTCACACTGAAGACTCATCTACGTATTTATTAGTTATTTACATATAAATTAATTCACGTACTTCACTCAACTTCGAAAGCACTGAAGTACACTAGTAAAAAAAAGTTGTGCTACTTTACTTCTCGAGGTAATTAGCAATATTTCGAATCCAAAGAGTTTGATTAATAAAAAGTAACTAAAACGCGAAGAGAAAAAGATGCTTTGGAAATCGGTAAGCCCACTCGAGGAAATGAAAGTAAATAAAGTAGGTCCAACTATATAGAATATACTTTCAATCAGCGAGTATTGATTATCAGAGAGTTTGAGAAACTGTGTTAAACAAAGTTCTAACGTGTTTAAAAGATTAATAGAATTTATTCTTCGAATTTGTAACCCGATTTAAGCCCCTTAACAGGAGAAGTTTATTATTGGCACGCTGATGATTTTCAATTTAATCTCTTCAATATTGATCAACTTCAGCAAGAGGAACGAAGTGCTCTTTGCGAATTCACTGACCGGATGCTCTTCTCTTTACTAATGGCAATCTTTACCGAGAAGGTATGCTATGCTCTTCGCTGCTGTTGCCTTTCACTGACGCACACTGAACTTATTCCCTATCGAGTTACAAGACACTCGCGGGCCCCGGGAAATCCCCCTGGGATTTTGCAGCAGGTGGCACGAATGCATTCCGTAAGCGAGAAACGGATTCCAGTGAACTTGATACGCTTTCAACTCGCTAGACTTGGTGCACATTAGCCTCACTTTGGGATGGTCCATTTAATTTTTTTTATTCAATCTATTTTAATACCTGTACATTTTTTTTTCAAGTCTTTTTTCAAGTTTTTTTTCAAGTCAAGTTCAAAGTAAAATATAGCAAATTCCTTCCTAATTATTTTTAGCTTTTCACAAAGCTACCTCTGTGAGAGTGTATGTAGATCAAAATTGCTTTTTGCCCAGAGAAAGCTTTGTAAGCAAAAAAAATATTGAGGATTCAAATAGCAAGGTTCTACTTTGCAGAATTGTTTCAGACTGAAAGACGTTTTTCTAAAAATTCAAAGTTCCTTATTTTTGTTTAATGTTTGCATGTAAGTAAAATTTGAATACGGTATCTCGTAAATTTCACATGCAAGCGCACGATAAACATAACAGCAACTTTGGAAATTAAAAATCCTATAAAATAGGAACTTTTTTGCCGGTCTTCACCAAATTCAAAATCTAATGCAACTGGATATCAACTGATTCTTGTAGAAGATTGGAGCGAAATTGGTCGAAGTTGACTTCAAGCACAACGGAAAGAGGAAAATATTTGCAGTGTAGAGGTTACGCAAATGTATAGCAGGAAAAACCCGGAAAGTTAGAGAATTTCCTTTAGCCAGATATTGTCAGGGAATCGTCAAGTAATTCTTCGAATTTTCCAAAGAAATATAAGTAACATGTACCAAAAATATGAATCGTACTCTTGCTTCAGTGCATGACAAATTTAATTTGTTGGTGCATAACCGACAAATAAAAATATATTGTGAAATTCGATTAATTAAAATTTACTGAAAATCCTAAACGATTTTTTTCAATTTTGCTTAACGGTAAAACTTTCAAATACTTTCGTTTAATTTTTTTATCTGACATTTAAAAGATTTTTTATATCCGACAGTAAAGCATTTTATTTTCGCGAACAATTTACTGGATGAATTTACGTCGTCCGTCGCCTCGAATAGCCGCTATTTTATGTTTAAAGTGAACAAATAATGCTGGGCACGAAATTCCACTTTCAATTGGAGTCACGCGAGTTGGCGATATTTTAGAGCACTCTTGCTACTCCGTAGCAGACGAGGAGAAAGTTTTTCACATCCCCTTTGGTCCAGGAGGATCTCGAGGGTCACTTCACTCTGCTCTAGAGTGCTCCAAAAGTAACTGGTCGAATGCGTCATTAATTCTTTTAATTCTTATTGTGCAGAAGTATTAAATGCTGTCTAGCTCTTTCGCTTTCACCCCCTATTTTATAAACTAGGAATGTAACGTATAATCATATTTAATAACGAATCATGTCACGTTATTTACAGAGACAATACGCACTCCAAAATCTAACTGAGAATGAAAGTAATTAAGATAATAAAACAGCTTTCCAAATATTGTTATAAAAAATATGAACATTATCTGTGGACACAAATATTCCTAAATGTTATTTGTAATGCTCTGAATATCCAGACTTTTGACCATCATCGAAAATATAATTTTTTTACTGATCTTCGGTTCCAAAAAGCAAGTGATTCATTCAATTGCATGAAATAACCCACAATATTGCATTCCAATATGATTATTGCCAATAATCGTTCTAAATGCGACGAATACAAAATTATTCAAAATCATTCAAACTAAATTCTATTATGGCTCTTCTGAAAATCCTAATTCATTTTCCTCCAATGATTATAGATTGAAGACATTTACCCTCATATATAAATTTAGTACTGGAGGATAATTTTTTAAATAATTTGTTGACGTCAATATTTGAATATTTAATAATATCAGTTAGAGGAAAAGCAGTTGAAATATTTATATGTTTCTGACATTTCAAAGAATTTTCTTACGCTCTTTAAAAAATTCTAGGATATATATCATTTCATGAATGTAGCTTGAAGATGTATCTCCTGAAAAATTGACTGGAGGATAATTTTTTGAATAATTATTTGACGTCAATATATGAATATTTCATAATATCAGTTAAAGGAAAAGCAGTTGAAATATTTTTTTGTTTCTAACATCTGAAATAAAAATTATTTTACCTCATGACAAACTGTGAACGATAAGAATTTTATAGCGGAGTGCATGCGTTCCAGTTTGTGACTCACTCGACGCGGGATTCCCGTTCAGGGATCGTTGCATCAAGACTTGTCCTTTTTTTCTATTTTCATGTGCCTCTCGGCTAAATTTCTCGCTTCCCTTTATCCCCTCCAGCGTCTATCGCTCACTCTTGCCTACGACCTGAGGTATTTTATATACTTCATATAAACGCTTGTATCCGCTTCTCCGACACTACACGTCGAAAGTGTGACGTCAATTCCGATGGTTCGTCGTCGAAACACGCCCAAGCGATTTGCACCGGTATTTCCCTCAGTCACGAAATTCTTTTGTTTTACCTTTTTTCAACAACGCGACAGCAAACACTGCAACGAATGCAATCGAGCCTCGTGATTCCCACGTTTTTGTTGTGCTATACCACGCGCTTTTGTTCCTCATCCCTAACCATTTGCAGTTTACAAACGCAAAAAACGATCCGAAATTTCATTACACTGCGCTGCAACGATATACATTTTGATCGGTTTTATTTTTGGAGTTGCAAAGTCTTTGTTATCGATCAAGAGAATGTTCTTCAATATCTTCCAATGTTTTTTATGATCACTAAATTTTGGAGTTTCATTTTCTTAAAAAATTCAAAAGCACTAATTTTTTTCATAATTTCTAGCTATGGAAAAAAATAGCAAAAGGAAATGTGAGATTGAAAAACGTAAACAAATTATTGGCATTGTTAGCTGGATTTTGTTTCAATTCGATTTCCTTGATTAAAAACGAAATCGAAATGTAAACTTTATCTGATTGAAAAGTGGATGCAAAATATATCGTTTCACTGGTTTTTTTTTTTCGTTTGCTATTTGTCATTTTCGAGATGTTCTTAGAACAATTGGGAACAAAACTTAGTCCTATATCGAATATTTGTCCCTTAAAAAAGCAAAAAGGGATAACAAATTTCCTTACGTCTCATAACACAACGATAAACAATTTGATACTTTTTATTTATAGAGTGGCAAAGACTCACTACCAATTCAGCAAATTTTCTCTAATCTTTTCAGATGTTACTTAAAATTGATAAAGTATAAGGTTCCATTTTCCCAAAATATTTGGAAGCACCAAATATTTTTTTCGATTTTTATCTTTCAAGAAAAAAACGCAGAAAAAAGCGATGTTAAAAAACATTTCAAAAATCATCAGCATTGTTAACTAGATTTTTTTTTTGTGCTTTGAGAAACTAATTCCCTCAGTGAAAATCGAAATCGAAATGTTACTTCTGCTCCATTGGAATATATGTACAAAAAATATATTTCTCCGCTCATTTTTCAACTTTTCACTTCCGATACGTTCTATAAAAAAATTTAAAAAAAAAAAAAACAAATATTATGTGGGATTTGAGAAGTCGCAATTTTTACCGCAACATTATATGACGTTCTCAACTGTATACGTTGAGTGCATTTGATGTGTTCTTCTTGCATTCTGCGGTGAAACAATTCAATAAAAGAGAGCTTGAAAATACGTCGGATATGCTCGAGCGTTATTGCCGTTGCGTATCGTTTTTTTATTGAATGGAGCACATTTTATCGGCGCTATCCGCAAAGCTCCTATCACTGTTCTCTATTGTCCCTTCTTTTATTGACACAATAAATCTCGCTTAATGTACTCGAATAGTGAAAAAAAAAGTTACGTCCATTTCCTCATTTTACTACACATTGGTTTATTGAACAAAATCACAGATCAATAACCCTGATTTCGAAATCCAATTTCTATGCAATTATAACAGCTGTAACATTCAAATTTTTTATTATTCATTGACCCCTGAACCTAAAACAGCTTCTCTGTCAAATTTACAAAAAAAATTATCGTACTTGCTCGACACTTTTCTGTATGAAAATAATCCATATTTCAATTTAAAAAATTTTGAAACCCAAAATCCCTCTTAAAAAATAAAATCTTGCGTAAAAGTTATGAAAATGAAAATTCTTCTTTGCTTCAGCGTTGGATTCGTTTATCTAAAATAACAAAATATATCGAGAAACCATAACTTATCCTTAATAACGTCATTTATAGAGATTTAAAACGGCCTTAATTTTTTTATTAACATATGTTACACGGAATGACCCAAGAATTTCATTACCCAGACTCCTATCATTTTCAAAACATTTAAAAGGTTCGAATTCCTCAAAAACACAGTAAAGTGTGATTGCAACATTCGTAATTTTTTAAATCAAGATATTGTGTTTGTAAAAATGATATACAATGTCAAAGCACTTTTTTACAAAAAAAAATTACACAAAATCTTTTGTAAAGTAAAAATACATAATTCCAAGATTTTTACTTTTAGTGAAAAAATTTAAAAAAATTTCCGAGGATTTCAGTCGTCGAAAATTCTGTTAAAAGTACAGAAAAGTCGGATCAGTTTTCACTGCATATGAAAAACGTATATCTGTCAAAGGATCATCAAAAAAAAATACTGAATTATAGCGAAATATTGTTTTACCTCTATAAGATTTTTACCGACCTTTTTAATAGCATTTATTTTTTTTTAGGAGCATATCTGGCATGAAACGGCTCATATACCTTCGTCTATATCGTTGGCGACTACTCTCGTGGCTCCTATCATTTTTGCAGCAATAGCAGATGCTCCGCATCCGCAGCCGAGGTCCAAAAAGCTCGTTCTCTTTTTTGATTTATTCAGAAGCTCTCTTCCGTAGTCGAGTATGAATCGGGTGAGTGCCTGACCTCCCGGCCAGTAAATGGACCAGAATGGATCGCGGAAAATCCGCTTTTCAAGATTCTCCAGCGACGATAAATCATCGTTCTCTTCTATATCGTTAATAACTGGTGCGTTGTAGAGATGACAGTTGGGTGTCAGCAAATGTAATCTCAGCTCTGGCGTCAAATGATCTCTGGTGATCTCCGTGTTATTCACCAGAATTTCCTTCATTATTCTCTCTCGCGATTCCTCGGATAGTTGTTCGCGATTGTGAGAAATATTTTCCTCTCCAAGCAAAGTTTCGTTGTTGTGAATTCTCCGCCGCTGCTGATAACGGAGAAACGTTTTTCCAGCATTTAAATGTGCTCGGGGGAAAATTCGAAATCCTCTCGATGTCGCCATCCCGAATATTCTGAAATGCATATTAAATTGTGGAGATAAATCAAATGACAAAGCAAATGTGACTCACCACTTCGATCAGTCATATGTACATATCATTAATATTATTTAATGATTAGGTATTTATTTGGCAATGGAAAGCTATTTTGGTAAATATTATATCCGGCTCTTGATCCTTTATCCAAATTGAGGTTTGGTTTAAATTTGTTCTAGTTTGTTAACTTATTCAGTTAGCTAATTCATGAACCAAGAGACGATATTATGTTATCATCACCTGGTTCTGAAATACATTTGTAGGTTTACTCATTTCCATCTGTTACAGTTTCAACTTTGACAAATTATAACTTTGGCAGATCGAATTTTAGTTTAAAGTTCTACCGCGCTCTAATTCTACCGGAGTTCAAGTACTTCAACTATATCACTTTGCCATTTCTCAATGATGGCAAGCTTCTTAAATTGAAATTGGGAAGAAATGCACTTTTATTTATTCGTTTTTCAATTATTTGCGTATAAATAAAGATGTGGTAAATGCATTGAAAAAAAATTCAGTTAATTCAACTTAATGTGTTTTGTTGATTGGAGATTTTGTTGAGCCAACAACCGTTTGTTTGAATTAAATAAATTTTAGTTGAATTAACAAAATGAACAATGTTGACTCTCAGACTCAAGTTAATTATTTCGCTCACATAAAACAACAGATATGAATTCAGTTCACTTGAATAACCTTTGGATCACTCGAATAAATGCTCAAGTTAATTGAATTAAATGGACGGTTTAGTCCGTTTGGTCAGTTTGACCAAATATTTTGTTAAACTGAATCTGAAAAAAACGTTCGGATATGCATGTGATTTGACTGAATCATGTAATATTTCTGCTAAACTATCTGATTTAATTGAACTAAAACATTTTGCACATAAATGTGTATATGAAAGAAATTCTTTGTTATATTAACCAGTTATTTCGTTAAATATGAAGTGCAGACGATGTTAAACTTTATACCATTCGCCATCATTTATCGAAAGATTCGTTGATTTGATTTGAACTTCATTTTAGTAAGGAAAACGAAACGCACTTTCTGGAAAATGCTCAGTTCTGCGAATTATTATTCCATTATTATTATACCATTTAGATATTCTTAATTAGCAAGTACTCGGTAGCAGTCAGTTGCAGTAACGTTGTGAGAAGTTAAGTAAGCAGGTCGTAGGTTCAAATCTCGGTAAAGGCAGGAAAAAATTTCCTTCGACAGAAACCGTTACCTCCTATCAACTAGTACTGGCAATGTTTCCATAGATAATCCTTGAAACGAAAAATATTTATTTTTATCTTCACTCCCACAATACATTTACACGTATTTTTCGGTAATGATCATGGCATTCGTATAGTTCAATCATCTTTTGATTCTATTTTTTCAAAAATGTGAAAATTTCAAAAAAGTTTTTACGTTTTTCAAGGAAATATTTATTTGAAAAATATTATCTTTATTTCTTTGAAAAACAGGGTAATTGAAGCAACGAAATGTAATTCTATTTAAATACACATGTAACGGTGGGCCTAAAATATCGATGTTTTTTTTTCTCTATGCCCAAAATATCGTAGAATATGTCCTAATAAAAATCCTGTCAAAAGCTAAGCTCATAATTCTAATTCTCAGAATTCCATCATCGCGTTCTGTGTTGAATAACACAGAAAAGTGATTTTTTTTTGCATTTTATAACTTTGCAACCTAAGAAGAATTGTAAAAAAATGATATCAATGACTACATCTCATGAATCATTAAATTTCGAACAAAAATCTTGTTGAGTCGAATTTCTATCTTCAATATTTGATTTTTTACAGAGCCTTGAAATTTCCAATTTTGTACATTTTCCGTTTTTTTTGTTGCATTTTTTAACTAAACCGTTTAAGTTAAGACAAAAAGTTACAGCACAATTTCGTAGTCCGTCTGACGCACTACAAAAAAGTTTATTGCGAGTTTTTCGTATCGTTGACAGTCACAAAGTTACAGACTAATAAAGTTGTGGTTATCGTATTTTCAATTTTTATCAAGTGAACTACTGAAGTTAGTACAAAAAAGTCAATGGAAATTTATTAGAACATTGAATTCTCCGAAAAATTGTCCGGGTAACTATTCTATGAATTCATCTAGTACTTACAGATTTTAATTATCTTCAGTACCTGGAAAAAGAGCTTCCAATGAAGCTTTTTCAATGAAAATTTGATTCATAAAGTTGATATTTCTTTATATAAATTCCCAGGGCTATAAACAGCAGTTTTCGCAGAATCCGATGAATTCGATAAAACCTGCAGCTGAAAGATAACATTTTTTGTGGATAACTATAGATTACCTGATTATCGCGATGATTCAATTTTTACCTCGTGAATCACTTGTCACGCGCGGAAACGATGTTTATAATTTTTCAAACGCTTATCTCTGTTTCCATTCGATAGACACGCATTAGACTCCCGCAGACAACGTGTTATTTTGATCCTTCCGAGAATAATTGAGATTTCTCACTATCCGCCAATGTTTTCAAACTGTTACGAATACTATTTTTAAAAAAATTACTGCCTTGCATTTGCTGAAATATCACCGTTCGATAAAAAAATGTTTATACAAATCTTAATAAAATGCAACAAAAAAGAGGAAGAGCCAACTTTATTTTTTGGTGTTTTTGGTAGAAACTTTTCATTTGATGGCACAAAAATTTGTCAGCTTCTAGAATACATTTAAAATCGAATCTTCATTTTTTTCAACTTAGGCTTTTCAAAATTTGGAATATCGAAAAGTCAAATTTTTCAACCGAACATAACTTTTTTTTTGATAGCCAAAAAAATTCTGCAAAGTGAAATAACTAATGAAGTAAAATAAATTTGTCAGCTTTATAAATTCATAAAATTTTTTTTTTTTTAACTTGGCCTTCCTAAAATTCGAAATGTCGGAAATTCAAGGTTTTCGACCGAACAAAACTTAACAAGAAAAAAAACCAAAGAAAATTCTGTAAAGTGAAAGAAAAGATCGAAACGTGGATTTGTATGTTGGCGTATATCATCGATTTTGTCTTCGCGGCTTTTATTTAAAAATCCACATTGTTTGCGGCAGGTTAATTAAGAATTCTTTTGAAAGACGCAGACGCCACTTTTCAATGCTTAAGCGATTCTCGCTTCTCTGCGTCAAAAACGTTGCTGGAGCGTACAATGAGTTGCGAAGTCTTGTTTTCTATAATTACAAACGCATGAATTCCAATCAGACGTTGTCTCTCAACTGTAGAGCTTCTCGATTTCTCGGCGTCACGAATGACGTATGCATCACGCGCCGATATTCGACTTACATACGGGGAAAAATAACAGAGCATTCAAAATACACAGAACCGACGTTCCGAACAATCACAATATTTGCATTGGTAAATTCAAAAGCGACAAATTGAACAAACACAGCAATATTGTTTATTTATCGACAATTGACAGAGTATCACACAGTTGAATTGATATTGTCATCTCTACAGTTTACGTAACTCATTTTTTCCTCCGGATTTTCCTAGAATCCGATTATTGATGAAAACATAAAAAAACAGTCCACAAAATAAGTCTATACAAATAAATTACGGAAAGAACAATTACAATATTGTTATTTTGCAACAAGAAAAAGACAACATAAATATTTTGATACTGACACTAAATTTTTTAATTAAAACCTATCCGTCATAATCATGCAGTTAGAAAGCAACAATTTTTTTTTTTTAATGTGCGACGGAAGTAACAAAATTAAAGGAAATATTGAAAATGCATATTTTCATCTGAGTGATAAAATAAAGTCTGTACTAAAGAAATTACTAAAAGAACAATATACAATATAGTTTTTTTCGCAACCAAAAGAAAGACACTTTTATGAGTTTGACATCAATACAAACTTCGTCAATTAAAAAATATTCGTCATAATTATTCAGCTAGAAAGCAACAATCACTTTTTTTAACGTGCAACGAAAGTTGTAAAATTGAAGGAAATATTGGAAATCCATATATTTATTTCAGTGACAAAATAATTGTACCAAAAATTAACTAGCCACGATTTTTTGTTTGAAAATAAATGCAATTTTTTTTTGTCAACGCGTAGGACGTGCGAAAGTTAAAGGGAAATATCGTAAAAAATATTGAAATTGCAGCAATCAGCCAGTGCGTGGAATTCTATTTATAGGTTTTACGGTCGTCGATAGCGATACTGAAGTTACGCAGGAATAGGGAATGAAACATAGAACCGTAGTCGAGAGTGTATCTGTCTGTACGTTTTTTATCCGTGTTTTGTACTTCCATGAAGAACCGGATTTCCCGGCTACCGGACGATACTGTATCTCCTGTTTAATTTAATTTCCGACCGAGTGTGAACGTCCGTTGCTACACTCTATATATATACACGTTAATACACACACTGTAGCAAGTGGATTTCGTCCTGTTTCTGAACACAAAGTCGCAAAGCTTTGTCCCACAGTTCTGGTGATTCCCAGGCAAATTATCAATTTCACTATTCACCAAATATATTCTAAGCCATCTAAATAACTAAACTCGTACTTTTCTCCATCGATACGTCAGACGAAATTCCGACGTGGTTATAATTATTTCATTCAAATTTTATTTGCGATATCAAATGCGATAAACGAAATAAATTAATTTCTTTCCACAGATATCAAAGAGTTTCTAATAATTCAATCACTTAAGACTATTTGAGTCATTGGAATATAATTCAGGCTTTTGAAAAATCTTATTGGAAAAAAAGATTCCTTACTGTATTAATGAAAAAGGCTTATCATTTTATTTCATGGAGAAGGTTTTTTCAATTTCATTTAAAAGAAAATTTGGACTCGGTGATTTTTCACATTGCAAATTGAATTTACATCGGGTAATTAAAAAAAAATATTTTATTCAAAAAATATAACGGGATACCGAACTTATATACAATTTTATTTCAACTAAATGTGTGCAGATCTGTAATTTAAGAAAAACTTTTATTACCATTTTTCAAATGCTCTGGTATTTTTAACGCATAAATTAATAACTTCCTTATTTTGTTTTATTTCACTTTATTCCACGGCTTTTGTGATTCCCATTAAATGATCAATTATGCTTTTTATTCTTAAACTCCATTCGTGGTATTAAACAAAATAAAAAGAGGTTTTCTCCTTCACACATTTAAGGGTTCCCTATAATTCGACCATTGTAGAAGACTACAACTGTTAATATATAACGATAAAGCTTTTAAAAAATTCGATTTACAAGTATAATTTTCTTTATTATATTCACGAAAAAGCTTCCTTTAATTTAAAAGCAAAGGCTTCTTCATCATATTATATTATGAAAAAGATTTGTTCTCTTTTTTTTAAAAGAAAATACATCCGGTGATCCGTTCATTAGTTGGATTCATATTAAAAAAATTTTAAATTAAATATCCGCAGATCTATAATTAAAATAACTTCTTGCAGCTTTTTTTAAAGCAATATTTTTTGCACACCAAAAATTTATGTGGGTTTGTATTCTTCCTTAAAATTGTTTTTTTTTTTCTAATTATCCTTGTCTTTTGGGTATTGAGTCTTATGACGTCTGATATACTTGCGATCATGCGGTTAGTACACGACCATAATACAAGTAAAGGCACGAGTGCAACAGGTGTAAATATGCGGTAGGCAATGGCGCCTCAGATTACAGTCTCTGCTAATTTTAAACGCGGCGTCGAGAATAATTAGCATATTCGCTTACTACGTGCTCTTTCCGCTTCCCGCTAATACTACTTCAGCCCAACCTGCTTCAACTAATAGTTCTAGAGTAGATTCTGCGTGACCGCAAAGCTCCTCAGTCTTAACACTCCTCTGTACATAACGTGGACAATTTACAAAAGCAACACCAACGGCACTGAGTTTATGTAAGCAGTGGTTTTGTGCGTGACATATAATCCACCAGAGTCAATAGAATTCCGAGTTGGTCTTCCACTAATCGGTACATAGTAGTTAAGAAAATATTTTTCCGGAATTAAACTTCGGTATAAATGATTTTAGGTACAGTAATTTAAAAAAAAGCTCGATTTTAGGATTCTGAATATAAGATAATTATTCAGGCCTTATTAAATTTAAAATACGTATTTTGAAACTTTTCTGGAACTTGATTTGAGTCTTGAATTTTTATTACAAACAAAACAAAGATTGTTTTCATTTTTTATTTTATGTGTTAATTTTAAAAAAATGATAACTGTTCTTTTTGGTCCGTAAAAAAGTCCCATAAGAAATTCAATTCGCTTGACATTTGATTATTAGTTGATTGATTATTAGTAACTGATCGTTTACGTAAGTCTGCAGGCTTGAATTTAATAAATGGTAGGAAAAGGTCGATTTTTCGAAATATAGAAAATGAAAATATATTGCAATGAAAAAATTCGTACATTTAGCTAAATTTACAGTTGATATTTGACTAGAATATAGTAGTTAAGAAGACATTTTTCCGAAATCGAATGTCGGTATAAATGATTTTTGGTACAGTAATTTAGGAGAAAGCGCCATTTCAGAAATCTGAATATAAGATCAATTATCTAGGCTTTTTTAAAATTTTAAGTGTAGTGTTTTGAAATTCTTTCGGTATTTAATTTGAGTCTTTAATTCTTGTTTTATACCCGGGGAAAAACAACGATTTTTTAATATATTTTTTATCTAATTCGCTAGTTTTTCAAATTTACGAAATTTTTTTTTCTATTCGTCAAAAAAGCCCTATGAAAAATCTAAAGCGCTCGATTATTATTAACCATCAGTACTGATTATGTAAATAAATCTCTACTCCTGAATTTCATGGATATTCTAAATGGATACATTTTTTTAAAGAAGAAAATAAGAATAGATCCTGAAAAAAAAAACTTCTAAAGTTTGCTATATTCAAACCTGTTAATTGCAATATCGGACACACTATTACGAATAATTAAGAGCATAGAATTCTCGATCCAGTGTTTTTCCCTTCAACAAGTAAAAAGCCTTTTTTGTCTAAAGAGTTTGCACTCTCCCCTTAAAACACCCTTAATAAAGTATTTTGAAAACTGTTTAACGACCAGATGTTTTTACAGGTCAATAACCAGTCTCTTTATCTGCTACAACAATTCAAAAAATTGCATAGCGAGGATTAATCAATTATCACCCACAGGCGTTATCTATAGAACCAATTTTGTCGATCATCTGTCGTCGTAGAATCGAGAAGGCTGACGAAACGTTGGAGAGATCCGCCGCACGCGTTTGCATCATCCGTTTCGTTGCGATGCTACGTTTTTTTTTCGCAGATACAAACGCAGCTGCTATAACTATAGAAGCCTATGGGGAGTGGACACGTGTGTCTTTGCGTTCGTATCGTATTCACGCAGTATGTGAGTACAATGCTTGCTCAGGTCGCAGCGGGAAATGGAATTGGTTCTGACAATTTACGTTGATCGACCTCGTGTCCTACGGTCCGATGGTCAACAAACATCAATACAGGAATCCTACGAGGCATTCTCTGTCAGTTCAGCCACTTTTTTTCTCATCCTTCCCAGAAATTGCCAATAATTTATCCAATTTTTCTTCAGGGTTCATTTTGTGAATTATTTAACTAAAGTGACTACTAAAAGTAGTATTTTTGATTATTTATCCAAAACATTTCGAAAATACAGTAAACAAAATATATCTTAGATATAAAAATTGTTTATAGTAACTTATTTTTTTAATCTAAAGAGCATTGGTAAATTATTAAATTCGTTTTATTTTTTATCAATCGGTCGTCAAATTTCACAGAATTTCCAATGATTTGTGTAAACGACAAGATGCTGAATCTCTGATAATTGTTCTAATGTCGATATTATTCGATTTTACATAATAATGGATTTTTACAAGATATTCATAATGATAAAATAACGTAATAACTAAATTTGTGGTTACATTGTATTCAATTCTTAGGAAATAAAAAAATTCCTCGTATTTTATTAAATATTTTACAAAGTAAAAACAAAGGTGTTGTGAAGGAGAATGCCGTGTATACGTCCTCCTTTTCCTGCTTTCTCCTTCCACTTTGGCCGCTTTTCTCTGATCAGACAAACGACGATGATGAAACAACTGATAAGCTTTCGTCGAAGCCGTTCAGCTTAATTTTTTTTTCCGTTTGTAATGCATTTCAGAATTCGTGATATCGATAGTAGGTGCTACTTATAACGGATTACTCAGCAACAGTAGACGGCAATGAACTCTAAGCGTCATACCAAACGCTTTGCTATATTCAACGGGCATAATTCTGAGACAAATCGTTTCTTGAAATCCCAACATTTGTGGTTGAAACGAAGTTTCCAACAAAATAAACAAATTCCGGGATATCCAAATTGCGTAAAAAAAATAAACAACGCTTCTTTTTTCAGTAAACGGAATCTTAGAATAATTCATTGAATTCATTTGGAATTCGATAGCAGTAAAACTATCTCTTTATGCAGAAAATTTTTTTTTTGCGCTTTGCTGATTCCGATGGAGATGCTAAATGGATATTCAAATATTTGGCACCTCAAGAATCGCACTTAAAAAGACTGAATAAAAACTCGAGGAAATCCACAAGAAAAATTTAAAAAAATATAATTTTCAAAATAATGTATAATCTTCTAAATCGAAATAAATTTTACGGCTGAAAATGCACAAAAAATCATTGAAAACGAATAATACGATTATAAATATTTTTACTTCAGCCGCATGACTCTTCAATTTAAAAATAAAGTACTTACTCTATTTTGCATAACATATCAAAAACAAAACTGCATAGATACCAATAATCAGCACCTCCAAAAATTCAGCTTAGATATCTAAAAAATTAATTCCACTGAATATTACCACATATCAGAGATGGACAATTTTCACATAAAATTGTAATTAAAATACATTTTGGTCCGAATCACTATGAGTAATTGTGAGAACATTGCATAATTAATATATTGTTCTAAAATAACCAGGAGTAAATTGGATTAATTAAGAATTAGTATTCAAAAGTATTTAGAATACTTTTGAATTTATTAAATTAATTTATTCGAATATTGCCCATCCATGCCATTTATTATTGCCCAAAATGTTGCAATAAGACGGAATTTTTGAAAAAATCGATTATCTACAAGTGGTGATTCTAATCTCTTTATCTTAGCACCTTCGAAAAGATCGAACTGGTTCGAGCCGGCGTTGCATACGAGTTACAACAAGGCTCGTGTCTAGAAAACACACGGCATACTTGTCGAGACCTGTTGCGGAGGATGAAGCGCTCGTGGTTGCGTGACGTTGCACAATCGTCACTCCTCCCAGCAGATTAAGCGCCAAAGAAACGCATGTGACTCAATGGTCCGTCCTCAAGAATAGAACGAAACAAATACAGACAAATTTACAAGCATTTTACTGTGTTTTTTTTTCGAATTTCACGTAAATGAATTTTCAAAATTAATATCAATTTATCACATCGATTAATTTTTTGACGACTAGTAGTTATAAACATTGTGAATAACGCAATATAATTTTCTTCTATTAAAATAGAACAAAACAAATACTAACAAATTAACAAGCATTTTACTGTTTTTTCTTTCCAAATTTCACTTTAATGGATTTTTAAAATTAATATCAATGTATCAGATCACCCAATTTTTTTAACGATTATAAAAATGTTTAATAACGCAATAGTTTTGTTCTCTATTACAATATAACATAACGAATACCAACAAATGAACATGTAGTTTACTGATTTTTCTTTTTCAATTACCGTGAATAGTTTTTAAAAATTGAACTTTAATTAAGAGATCACTTAAACTTTTTAAAATTCTATGAAGTTATGAAAATGGTCAACAACAAATTTACAAGCATTTAACTGTTGTTCCTTTCTGGATTTTAGTTAAATGGTTTTTAAAATTGATATCAATTTATCATATCACTTGATTTTATCAACGGTTTAATGTAATTACGAACATTTTCAATAATGCAATATTTTTATCCTCTATTATCCTCTATAATCATCAATAATTTTACATGGATTCTAATGATTTTTCTTTTACCATTTCTTTAAATGGTTTTTTAAAATCAATCTTTATCCATCAGATTACTCAATTTTTTAACGTTTCAATGAAGTTATAAAAATGTTCAATAACGCAATTTTTTCTTCCTCTATTGAAGCCAAAATTAATGGAACAAAGTTAACTGTACAAAAGAAGCAAAACTACTTCGAGAATTCTCCCGAATGCTCTTTAACGACATTTACGTCGCCACCTTAAGTACCAATCCGATGCAGCTGTTATAAATACAGTCCTAAAGCATTTACAGAATTCCATTACCGACCATAATAGCGGCCAGTGTTATTCCCCGGGATTTACCAGTAAAATAATAACAGCGTTTATCAAAGCACACAGCCGAGTCTCGTCCCGATCTCCCAATGCATATTTAACGTATCATAGAAAGGTAACAATGACTCGACGACCAGCCACTCATTCTCTAATTACTAATCAAATTCTGTAGTCTCTAGTTTAGATAAGACAATCTCAATCGTATAATGTGTAATACTCACAGTTGTATACTTTTATTATTGCAGTTCATAACTGCATTTACATAATGGATTCAACAGTTCATTTACTTCCTAAACTAATTAATAGTTTATTAAAATAAACTATTTGAAAAATGATCGATAGCTTTTCTAAAATTTTCGTTTTATTATAATTAGAAATTAAGTTTTATGAACTCAACAATTTTTATTATTTTTGCATGAGGACAAATGTGTTTTTAATTTTGTTTTCACAATATTACGTAAATTTTAATTGCATCTATAAACATATCTTTAATAAACTTTAGACTGCAAATTATCATTATCAGAAAATAATTGTTCGATAAGTTTTTGTTTCTCAAAATAATGGAAACTAACTGCTCCAATTTTCTCTATCTTATTAATTGTTCGCTTTTTACAATATTAATACAATATTGCAGATGTTGCATGCGCTCAATAATTGGCAACCAATGATTACATCTACATTTCTCATAGTATAATAAAAACGCAACGTAGGACTTTGCACATTGCTTCCTCATTAATTTTTATCGTTCGCAAGGCCGCCTCTATGAGGAAACTTATTTATTTAATATTTGGCTTCCTCATAATACATAAGCTTTCCAGAAAACGAAGATTATTGACGAAGCAATGTGCCAAGTTCTACTTTGCATCCTTATTTCAAATACATTAAAAATTGTCAAATTTCTATAAATTCAAGTCATCAAAATCTTAAATTTCCGAATACATTGTCGAAAACGATTTTTTTTTTAAATTCAGAATCCGAATCGCTTTGCCGATCATCACCGAATTTGGTACATAGCAGATCTGAATGTTATCATCCTTATGGAGAAAATATCAGTGAATTTGTCGAAATTTAACCTGATTTAGAGCAAAACGTAAATTCTTTGCAAATTAAAAAATCATATAAAATCCAAACCGCTTTACCGATTTGGTCCAAATTCAATATCAAAAGTCGCATCAATTCGTTCAATTTAAATCCGAAGTTTTGAAGAATTTTTTAAAGAAATTAACTAATTCATTCGGTCTAGGGCGTTCATATAATTTTTCCAAAATTTCAAAATTCTTATAACAATGAAATGCGTTAAGCGAGTTTTAATGAATTTATACCAATTTAAATTAGCCAGTACACGTTGTTTAAGCTTGCACTGATCCAGTCAAAAAGTTCTCAACTTACAGATATACGAATTTTTCATTTTTCATCACACACAAACATACATTCATCCAGAAATTTTTTTTAAGCCACTTTTCTCGACATTCCACATCATTCTCAATATCCACCATAAAAATCCCGAAATTTTTTTTTTCACGAGAATAAAACTTGCTCTATAAGAAAAGGAACAATAATAACAATAACGTTTTCATAGTAAAAACTAAAACGACCCTTGCCCTCAATTCGTTGCTCCTAGCACGTGTGTAACCCTAATTAAATATCGACTAGCCTCCTCAACATAAATGCCTTATCACCACTGGAATTCGTGGTAAAGTTCGTCCTCCGCTCGTTCCCTCGTTAATATCTCTTCCCGCTAGTTTGGAACCTCCTACAGTTCTCCGGGAAACGCCAAATCGTTTCGGGAATTACCAGAAACAGTCGCACACTCCAATACCGCTGAATATCCTTCTCCTCGCGTCCCTATTCATGCAACGGTGACGTCTCTACAGTCCATAGCAAACGAGGAATGTCTGATTATCAGCGGCTATATCTATATATGCGCCAGACAGCGATTGGTAGGAGAAGAAGTGATCAGTGGTGGGGATAGCATCTATATAAGCCTGTGCAGCGACGACTGACGACATTCGCAACAAGCAAGTAGTGAGAATAACGTCCAAACGACCGAACTTTGGACATTTCTTACTTCGACGTCATCAACTGTGTTACATCAGCGATTTCACGAGTGTTACGAAAAAGCTACGAACTGCAAGTGTCCGAGATTGCGTTACGTTCGCAAGGATCTAATAACGAACTGTACTTCAGTGTGAATTGTGTGCCACGTGCGAAACGCGTGGTAAAAAAGCGTTGAGGCGGTCTCGATATCGTGAGCCTTTACGGCAAGAAAATTCAGCCCACGTTCAGTGACGTGTGCAGAGGAACCGCGAACCACGGAAGCTTAGAAGCCGAAGATAATCAAGTACTTACGGATATGACTTGCAAAGGACTGCAATCTGTGTCTGCTCCAGCTATGAGCGAGAGGTAAGGATTTTCTTTCACCTTTCGTTCTAGTTTTTATAGCTATTCCCGCAACTTTTATACTGACGGACACGTGCGCTTGCTTCGGATCGATACACTCGTACTACAAGTCTCGCGATCAACTTTTTTATGGAGACAAATGTACTCGGAAAATAACGACCGGTGACGATTTTATCTTGTGGCGATAAAGTAGCGCGATAAACGGTTGAATTTTATTGTTGAATTCTTCGAACTGAACTTTTAAACAGTTGTGAAAAAACAATTTTATTTTGTATCTCGAAGAATAATTTGTCGAAATAGTTCGTGTTATTAAAATATTGCATTTATGCTTGTATTATCAATGACAAGTAATGCGGAATATTACAAAAAATATTGATGAATATTTTGTTCGTATTTCAAACGATTGTAGTTGGTAACTTTGTAATTGATTGTTGATTCTTATGTTAAAAAAGTACCAGGTTTTATTGCAAATATGAATGAGACTTATAATTCTTGGTAAATATCGATATGATGTAGTATTTTAAAGGACGAAATAATTTTATTGCGAAAGTTCAATATTGATGAAAAATTGAACGAGTTACGATCGAGAACTAATCAAACTATCGGCGCAGGTGGTTGTTAATTATCCCCACGGGTTATTATCGGCGTCGAGTACTTTGGAGATAACTTTTCGAGAGGCAAGATAACGATAAATCAGTAGCATGAAATGCAAGATTGTAGTAATTGCTCGTAACAGCTGTCATATCTATAACGACTATCATATTTTCAAATGAAAAATGGCAAGTTAAGATTTCGCGTGATAAAATGTTTTCCCGACCGCACAATTGAAGCATACGTAGATCGCGTGATGATTATTTTTTTTTTGCCATTCGCTTTTATCTGAACTTGACTATTACAAAAGTGGAGCGTGTTTGATAAATGCTCGAGATACTGAGAAACCGATAATATGGAATTTAAACGCTCCCTCCGGTTTATTACGAGAAAAAAATTGTTCATTTCATTGGAAATTTTTTTTTAACTTATGCTAGAAAAAATAGATTCGCTGATTTTCCATTATTTATTTCTAATTTCCACTTAATTATCTTTGCTATCATTGATTTAAAAAATTGATTATCATCATGTTACAATTTTTATTTTATTTACCGCACTAAAGATACTTTTTAAATGGCACAAAAAAAAACCAAATCAATAAATTGTTCATGAAAATATTTGCATAAAATTAGGCTATCATTATCATAAACTCAATCAGTATCGCGATAAAAGCAATGAGCCCTTAACGACTAGTTATCAGTGTCTAGTTACGAACCGTAGATAAACCGGTAATATCCAAAGCAACCGCTGCGTTTACGTCTCATCTAAGCCCTCAAACGTTTATCAGCAATCAGCTTGATTAATAAATGCCAATTGTTCTATTTCCAGCGGCAAATATGCGTGGAAGGAGCAGACGAAGGACCTGCGTCGCCAATGGAACAACAGCAACAAAGTCACGTGCGGAATGCTGCCGACTTTGAGAGTTTTGGCTTCGAGAGGATGCGAAAATCAGGGAAGCGTCTGCCTCGTTCCGTTGGAAGACAAAATGGACTCAGCCAGTCACATGCAAATGACACTTTTGGAGGCTTATTGCCGAGAAATTGGAATCGAAGTCGTGAGGATTTCAGAAGCCACTTTAAGATCCATTCTCGGCCCGGAACATCGAGATTTATCCTGCGTTCTCGTTACCAACGATTCGCCATATTTTCTCGAGTCACCGGAGTGATTCACGTCGCTTTTCAGCCAAAAATCTTGAACGAGCAATTGAAATTATCGGACGATAAGACAATCCTACAACGCGCGCTTTTGCCGAGAGGAGAAAGCGAAGGAATAGGAGAAAATGGAGAAAAAAAGAGGAAATCACTTCGCCCTTTGGGGCACGAGATTTCCCACGAGAATTCTCCGGCATTTGGCCACAAAAAACTCGATATCGAGTTTCCAATTGATGCGAAATGGAATTCCGAGGATCAAACAGCCACGGACTGAGGCATCGCGGAATTTCAATAGGAAAATGATCTAAGAGACCCGAGAAATGGCGCTCGTCGCTCCGGCGACGCTTTGATTGATCGACTCCCACAAAAAGGACGTTCAACTTGGCATGACTTTATCGTGGCCTTTGATATTATTTTCATATTTTATCGATCTTGAAGATGGTCTGAAAAAAACTGCTTTTAAGGCCACTTCGTCTCTGTTTGTACGGAATATTAATGTATCGACAAGGAGAAAAATTAGTTACGAGAAAAATTATATTTTATCGTTAAGGAGAAATGTTAAGAACAAGTTTATCGAACTTGTGTTCGAAGATTCGTGTGTGAAAAAGAAATTATGTTGTAATAATGAAGTATGATGGCTTAGAGCGGCGGTAAAATAAATTATATTCTCGGAAAATGTTGTGTATGTTTTATGAGTTCTTGACCTAGTTTCCCTTTTCTTGATAACTTACTTCCTGGTAATCGGGGAACTAGTGATGTAAATATCGATTGTTGTTTTGCGTAGCTTGCGAAATACTTGAGGAACTCGAATATCTCGACAACGGAGGACCTTAAAATCCTGAATGTGACGTGAGTAGGTATATTGAAGCACTAAGGGACGATTTTGCAGAAAATAAATTGAAATAAAGAAAATTTCAAGAGAAAACTGAGATTCTGTGCATTTTAAACTTTAGAATTTCATCTAATTATATATAAGTGGAAGTTGGCTAAGTATAACAAAAATAAAGTATATCCGCAATACGAGAAAAAGTTTCGTCATTGTTTGCACTTTAATTATAACTATTTTTTTCCATTTAAAAAATCAAAATCCCTGTAATTTCTTAGCTGTTGAGTTTTTGTGTACATCTTAAAATGTGCATTACACGTTTTATCCATTTAAACATCATGAATTTATTCAGAATTTACGAAGCATTCTCTGTCAAAAATTATTTTTGAAAACATAAAATAATATTGCACTCTTTTATGTCGGCAAATTTTACTTCACTAACTTAAAGTTCCTGAGATATGCTCACTTGAAAAAGACGGTATTTTCTAAAATATACTTCGATACGATGATTTATGGGGCAGATCTAAGATGATCGAAAAAAAGTGTCTGTATTGACATAGAACGCTTCATATAAAAATGATCACGAAATCTGTTGGAGATAATTTTTTTTTTAATCTACATGAATAATATGAGAGGTTCTGATGCTATATATGTATTGCTTTCAATAGCTCGACTGGTGAGGCGACTTTTCACTTTTTTGGGAATACGAGCGACGGAGATAAAATTCGCGAGGCTCTGAATCGTCTGGTTCAGCGACGGCGTTTGGGTGACTTCGCTTTGGAGCCAACACATTTTACGTTCCAGCAGAAACCGTCATTACGATTGCAGGTAACTTTTTTTTCGTTCAAGAGAATAATAGAAAAGATAATTAAATTGCGCTCCTGTTTAATCATGATAATTCCATTTGTGTGCAAATTAAAAATTAGAGGCTCGTTAGCTGGAAGTTTTTATACTAGACCGACTCTCTCTAGGTATTTCTAATTATTTTCTGTACGTGTACAGAATCTCCACATTAATCAGGTCAACGAACGCGAAGTACGTCTAGGAGATCAGTTCATACTTTCGTGCGTTGCACAGGGAAGCTATGGAATTAGCTTCGTCTGGTACAAAGACAACATGCTCATAGATATGGCAAAAGCTACTAGGTAAGTTTAGGAAGAAATATGCAATTGCGTATTACCATAATTTAAAAAAAATAGATTAATGACGTTGTTAAATTACATTATTGTCAAATAAGTTCTTGTTAACTTCCTGAAGACTGCGTTTATAAATAGTGCCAAAAAAATATGATAAAAAAATAAATATGCATATTGAAAAAAATAAAACAAATTCGTTAAGAAGAAATATGAAATTGTTTATTAGACATGAATGTCAAGAAAGTAAATTAACAGTGACGTCATCAATCCTTATTATTATAATATCAGTTTTTTTTACTTTCTAAAGACGTAATTTGTAAACGGAGCCAAAAAATATGACAAATAAAATAAATATCCAAATATTTAAAAATTATAGAAATGTTAAAATAAAACGAATTCGTTTAGAGAAATTTGGTATCGAGATCTTCCAAACGACGGCTCTGACACCCATACGTCTTTGCTGACTATCGACAAGGCCACTTTATTGGATGCGGGTCGATACACCTGCCAGACCATCGATTGGGGCGTACAGCAGTGCAAAAGCATTTACATAGACGTGAGGGACGAACCCGACGTTAAAGTAGTGCCTATGAGCGCCACCATAGAAAAGGTACATGATGAAATGTGCCTAAATGAATCATTTTCGGGGCCTTTCGTTAATTAAGCCCACATTTCACTAAATGTGCATTCATTGATACTGCAGCTTTTTCAAATAAGGGAGATTCCAATAAATAATTTTAGAACGCAAATGATAAATCGCATGAGCAATCATTGAAAGATAATAAAACTGACTCAACACATCATTAATATTGCAATTGAATTTTCAATAATGTATTAATACTAATGGCAGAATCCTCTGCAGCTTAACTTGTTTATCCATGTATTTCAAAATGTATTTTAAATACTTTCAGTATAACTATGATTAATTGTTATCCGCAAGTTGAAAACTTCACATTTGTTTAATTTATGAATAATTTGGGAGGATTATTGGTTTACGATGAATTTCCATGTTTAATAAGCTACATAGGCCTCTATTATTCCCTGACAAAATTATTTCAGATACATTTTCATCGAATGAATGTCTATCACTGATTTTTAAGTTCCACAAGAATAGAGAGAATGCGAGAAGCCCCAAGCAAATCGATTCGCTCGAATAATTCCATTTCCCCGAAAAATAGTTTGTGAAAACCTGCCAATCATGTGCATTTCAGGGAAGCGATATAACATTGATGTGCATGACTCCAAACATGCGAAGTTTAGGCATTGGTTTCGGTTGGACGAAAAATCGTGCTTTAGTACGATTGGAGCCGGGAAAGCAAGTTTGGGAAGATCTTTATCCCGCAGGGAGCATTTTGAAAATAACTAACGCTCAGGTATTAATTCACGATCGTTACAAATTTTTTTGTGATATTTTTTATCATTTGTTGACATGTTTGATATGTTTTTATTTCAGAAATCGGCGATTTATACCTGCAACGTTGCGCACAGGTCAATGTCGGTGCGAGTTGAGGTCGTGAATCGTACAATGATCCCGATTTGTCTCAAGGAAACTGCTTGGGGTATGCGATGGCCAGACACCGGGCCCGGATCCGAAGCTCTCATGGATTGTCCTCGGCGATTCGTTGGCCGTCGAGTGTCAAGATTGTGCTCTATGAGAGACGCGACGACACCCGAGTGGCAATTGCCGGACTTTTCAGCCTGTTTGTACGAGCCGCTGATCGTGCCTTATAGCATTGTGAGTATCGATCGTCTTGAGTAATATAAAAACAGCCCTAGGCAAGCGGATTACCCTTGAAAAGACGTCGGAAGATCGATGTAGCGAACGCTCCCGTTCAACGGTCACTTTGCGTGCTTTAGCGAGGCTGGAGCATTTAATACAGATCAAAAACTCAAATTGGACATCTTCCTATTCTTAACAATATTTTTGTTTTAAAGATTTGCACAGGATCTTTTGGTAGTTTGAAGAAAGTTTTTAGACAGTTTTGGTCAACTTTTACAAATTATTCTTGTAGTACAGAGTTTTTGGAAAACTTGAAATTCATCAAAATTGTCAGGAAAAGAATTGAAAAGACGTCGGGACATCGATGGAGTGAACGGTTACGTTCAACGGTCACTTTGCGCGCTTTACCGAGGCTGGAGCGGTTAATACAGAGGAAAAACTCAAATTGGACATCTTCCCATTCTTAATAATATTTTTATCTTAAAGATTGACACAGAATCTTTTGATAGTTTGGTGAACGACTTTAGTCAGCTTTGGTCGACTCTTACAAATTATTTTTTTAGTATAGAGTTTGTGTAAAACTTGGAATTTATCAAAAGCAAAAGAAAAAGAATTAAAAAGACTGCGGAAAATCGATATGGTGAACGTTTGCGTTCGGCGGACGCTTCGCACGCTTAACTGAGGCTATAGAGCATTTCATGCAGATTAAAAACTCCAATTTGACATCCTTGTAGTTTCAATAATATTTTTGTTGTTGTGGAAGATGTGCACAGAATTTTCATCAATTCTTTTGGTAGTTTACAGAAAAATGTTGATCACTTTCAGTCAGTTTTGTAAATTATTTTGACACGCTTTTTGTAAAACTCAAAATTGAAATAAAAAAATTAATCAAAATCATAAGTGAAGTTACCAAGAAGTTTCTGTAAGATTTTTTGGACAGTATTTTTTGTGAAAAGTACAGAATTCTTCTTTTAGGCATTTCTTGCGTCATTCCGTGCTTAATTTCTGTGATTCTTATTTTTTTCACCTTTTAAATGGCAATTCAAAGGGTTAATATCCTAAATAATTGTTCGAAGTAAATTAATTCTTTTTTTTCGTATCCCTGAAAATATTTCTTATATTCAAAAAATTAATTGTAGTTGAAATGTATTGACTATAAAATTTGCGAATTTAAAAAAGTAATCAAACCATTTGTTTAAGAGGAGGATTTTAAAAAAATATTGCCAATTATTTGCAGAATAAAACGTGAACCTCAAATCGCTACTCAAACGCATATCCCCATAAAAAAGATCTATACGTTTGAATATAAAAGTTCTGAATGCGTAGTTATGCGTCGTATATCTTTAACTCCTCCACAGTTTCGAAGTGTAACGATGGGCTATCAAAATACAACGGGATCCGCGACGATTCTCGCTTTTTGGGAGATTCTAAGGGCTCGGAAAATCCCGTTATATCCCGGTGAAGGGGATCGAATAATTAGCATTCTCGCTGAAATCGAGCACTATCAAGACAATATAGACGATCTAGGCGATTTGTATAATTCCGCGGAAGCACTGACGAGGATAATGAGTCGTATACTCGACGACGAACATTCCATCCTCACTCAACAGGTATTTAAACCCACCACAACCTTCAAAACACTTATTCATATCGCCTGAACTGAGAAGTCATGTTTCAAATCTAAATTCCACTATTCCAACCTAGAGCAGAGTTGTAAGTTCACATTAATTCATGAGATATAGTTTTCAGTACAATTTGTTTTGTAATTATGATCTAATAATAATAATATGTAGTGATTATAAAATAGATTGTAAACATTTGAGTAGCAAAAAAAATACTAATTTTCGCTTTAACACCGGAAGAAATACTGGAAATAATGGACGAAATAATTAATGCATTACTTTCTTATTGCATTAATCATGTTTTTTCATTTTTCAAAAGGATTACCGTGAATTTTTATTGGAAAATAATAATTTTTGCAGCCATTCAAAAGTTTAGTCGTCGTATTATAATCGCTACATATTATTGTTATAAAACCATAATTATAGAGCAGATTGTTCAATAATAATTGTTGCGATGAGGATTAGGCATTCACAACACTGATCTAGAAATTCTTTTGAAGTAATATCAAAATACTGTTATAAACGTGAGGAATTCTTGGTAAAATTCGGTTCAACTATAAGAATTAAAAAATTTACGCCAAACGTCATTAATTCTCTTAGATGTTTGAAAACAATAAAGAACTTTTTCGTAATGATCAACACACAATGAACAAATTTTTTCAATGATCAACAAAACAATAAATATTTTCTGCAGAAACAGTTCCTGTTGCAACAGCTTACAGAGCGAAATTTGGAATACTGGGTTCAGCAATTGATTTATCCTTACAAGCATCTCGTGCTTTCGTCCGTGACTGTTGATATTCAAGCCCTGCACGCTCATGATACTGACAGCACGACACATTCGCTACAAATTCCTGTAGATGACTACCTGTAAGTTCAGACCAAATTTAATTCTAAAATCGTATGAAAAAGGACCATCCAAACGTTTTTTCGAATATATTATAGTTATCCCAATTGGTACAACGACAAAGTCGCCATAAGATTGCAGCGAAAAGAGATTGATTTGAATGACAATAAGACCGTGAGTGGAATCGTTATCGCCTACAAAAATATAACAAGATTTTCACCGAGCGCCTACGTAAAAGAACTCGAGTAAGTGTTTAAAAAATGCATAAAAAATCTTTTGCGCACAACATTTTTCATTCTTAAAACAAGCCATGAAAAGCAATGAAATAAAACTGAAATTAATTATAATAATTTACGAAAAATGATGATTTTTCTAATTTGTGCAGCGATGGAACGGATCTTGAGTATCGTTTCAATTCGCGAGTCATCACTGTATCGGTTACTCCATTCAGTGAGAGTAAATATTCCAAAGTACGAATCGAATTGCGTATGCGACATCTGCACAATTTGTCAGGTTCTTGGAACGTTTCCTGCGGTATCATAAGTTCCTCAGGATCTTGGGATCTCGAATCCTGCGCCGCTACACTTATTCCGGACGGAACTGCTACCGATTGTCTGTGCTCGACTCCTGGAACTTTTGCTGTTTTTCAAACAGCACGCGCTGCAAGAGTCAGTACATAAAATTCAGTTGAAACAACAAAATTAAACTTTTTTCTTGAAACTCTCTGATATTTCTTATAATCAGTTACTTTAATGACATCTGTGCATTTTTCAAAATCATTTGTCTGCAGTTTTAACAACGCATTGGTTTTTTTTTTATCAATAAACAAATAATTCTTCTTACGTTTTATCGATTTTTTAAAAATGAGTTCTACGTCAATTCCTGTAGTTTTAGTCGAATTTCCGGCGAATTTCCATTTTTTTCTTGAATTTTTATATTTTAGGATATTCATACATTTTTTATAAACGCAGTATTTAATAATTTGCGAAAAAAATTATCGAGTAATGCCCCAAAGTTTTTTGAAGTATTTTCTGGCAGCTTATGAAAAATATCAGAGATATTCAGAGCAAAAGCGGTTGAATAAACGGTGATTTCTTTGCATATAAATTGAACTATTAAAATCGTAGGTTACACTAGCTGAAAAAGAACGTACCACTTTCGTAGTTGCATTGGGTTGCGGTATTTGTCTCCTTCAATGTGCCATCGCTTCGATAGTTTTGGGATCTTTTCTCCTGAAAAATCGCACGTGGCTGAACTTTTTGAAGCTTCAATGCTCGATTGCCGTTGTGGGTGCGATGTCTACATTTATCTATGCGGTTTACAGTGATCTTCCAGAGGTACGATTGATAAAACGAAAACTATAATTTGAAGAATCCAGGAATATGATAATTTTTTTTAATTCCAGAATTCTTACGCAATGATTGCCATAAGTTTGGAAGCGTTCTTCTTGATGGGCCTATCAGCGCCCATATCGCAGGCACTCATTATTTACGCTGATCTGACACAAATCCGTCCAAGTCCGCATTTTCAGCCGACGGTCATTGCAGTTATTACAGGTATTCCTTATTTTCATTTCCTTCTATGCGCATTATCGAAGTTTTTCTCCAAAAAAAAAATATTACAATTATAAATATCGCAAGTATTTTTTGTAATTATAATTGACGAATGTTATTTACACTACATTACACAAAGCTTTCTATAAAATATATGGAAAACATGTTTCCAATAGTGAAAAATGAAAAACACAGTTTTTTCCAAAATATTGCACAAAAATGTCTGGAATAATTCACACAGAGTATCTTTTAGTCGTACTTTAATATAAATTATAGGGCAGATATCTGAGATGGTCGCAAAAAGGGTATCACGATTAAATGACACGTCTGTTTTATTACTGTAAAAAATAGCGCAATAAATGACACGGCGTCATTATGTCGGCAAAGGAAACAACAAATATCGAAATAATTCAAACTCGAATTCCAATCATAATAACACGTACGAAAATAACATGCGTCAAATAACAGAAACAATAATAACACGTGCTTAAATATGGGAAATAAAAGTTCTGATGAACTATATATATTTTTGGCAGCTAGCAAAAAAAATGATCTCAATTATTTTGAATAACGGGAAATGATATAACGGAAATGAATAACGGGAATAAGAAATAAAAAGATTTATTTTGGAGCAAACGAAAAATAGATAAATAAATTAGATGGCTGAATGGGGCATTGATTTTCGGCGGAAAGAACATTCACGAGGATATTCTCTTGTGTGTTTTTCCAACGTGTGTTGTTTTTGACATGTATTCTTTAAAAATCGTGTTATTTTGGCGTGTGTTAAGTTGACGTGTAATTTTGTCATGAAATTAAAAAAAGTGGCAGATTTGACAAAGAATGGCTTATATTATCAAAATATACTTATTCTAGTAATTATTTATGTGCAAAAAATACATTTTTTCATATTTTTTGTCTTACAGAATTTTTATAAGGTTGTTTTTGTTTAACTTTTCAACTCTTAACGTCTTTAATACATTTTTTGTATACTCTTTCTCTGTAGGCGTTCCAATCTTGGCCGTATTAGCCACCGAATTAACACACAAAAGTACAGGTTGGCGACACCAATCTTGGTGGTTGATTTACGGAAGTGGGGTTTACAATATTTTCGTGAGCTGCGTCGCGACGATGTTGGCTATTTTTGTGCTTTTGTATAGTGGCGTATTGTGGAAAGCTCATGCACTTGTTGAGGAAAACGTTGTTAAACGGGAAACCCTAGAAAGAAGGTAATAATCACCCTCATTTATGAAAATTGAATAAAATTTCATTTTCTCCTCAATCTTACTTGAAAGCCTGTTTAAAAAAAAAACTGAAAGTTTTTATGCATAAAATCGTAAATTAAGTTTAATCACAATTGTGATAAAAAATTTATGTAAATTTGTAATAAAATTACTGCGGATTATGAAAAGTAATGTACTTTTACATTAAATTGAATGTCAATTATTGAATTTACTGTACCATACTTTAATTTTGCATCCAACTTGAATAGAAAATTTAGTATACCAGTTTATGCATAAAAATTTCCTGTACCGATACATCAAATTTCAAGTAGATTTTTTTTTACAATGTAGAATTAGAAAACTTCGAAATTGCACGATAAGGTGTTTATGAATAAATTCCAATGTTTTTAATAGCTCTAACGTTAATTTTTTTAGGATTCGCATGCTTCATCGTGCCGCTCTAATAGTATGCAGTCTTGTTGTAATGGAAGCTGCTTCAATCTTTTATATAAACTCCAATTCCATGATCTTCCATTACGTATTCGCCTCTCTGTCCGCGCTGTTCGGACTCGTAATTGTATTCACGTGCGTAGCCAACGGAGAGATTAGACTACTTGAGCCTATTTTGCGGAAGTGCAAGTGGAAATCCAACGAGGAAGAAATCACTTCCGAGCCGATAAAAGGTATACACTTTATTTATAATATCATTTTACGATACGAGGGCGAAAAATCACAGACACTCATCTCAACTAGTACAACAAACTGACGAATTTAAAAAAATGTCCGGGTGTTCGACCGAAAAAAAGTGGCCCAGTTGATAAATAATGCCTCATATACGATAAAGAAAGAAATAACTTTAAGAAAAATGCGTGAATTCGTTGGTGTCTCACAGTTCATGGGGCAGAATCATTCATAAATATCATCGACGTGATCCAGGTCGAATTGTTGTGAATTGCCCCTCAGTTTTTTCTATTTTTCTTCAGTATGTTCGAAAGCATCCGGCGAGGTGGAAAACGACAGTGCTCCACCACGTCCTCAGCCTCATTTAGGCGGTCCAGTTTACCTGGAGGCTCGAGGAGTCGCAGCCGGAAGTATAGACATCCGCGACTACATGAACGAGACATCGACGTCTTATCCGAAGTCTTCCGCGTCGACGACGAGTCGTTATCTTCCCGAAATTCGGGTGGATCATACGGAGGACATTAATCTCGAGAATTACAGCACGAGTCCGCGAAAGTACCAAGAAACAGTGAAATTTGACACGTCTTTTACAAAGCGTGGCTCGCAACATTACGCCCCGGATTTTTATGGGCTCCCTGAAAAGCGCGGAAGTTTCAGGGAACCTCCAAGCAAATTCGGAACCATGAGAGACTCTGTACAGCCTCAGGCATGTACACCTTCGGTTTCTCCTGGTTGTTCCGCGAAAGTTCTTTGCAGCGCCGAAATTGAGTCGCGTTTGAGTTTGAGCGCGATGCCCGACGTGACATTGGCGACAAAAGTCGAGGCGGAACACTTAAAACCCGTGGAATTGAAAAGCCGCGAACACGTTAACGCGATTCCTGATATTGCCAACACAAACGAACGCAAACAGCCCGACGGTGAAGAAAAAACTCCAGAAATTACCATCACTGACTGCGAAAGCACCAGCACCGGTATTATCGATCGTATTTCGCACGATCTCGATTATCTTCTCAATCGGACACAAACGAAAGAGGAAGCATAAATTTCTGTCGCGTTCTATGTGAAATACTTTAGTTTTTTTAACACCTAATCGTCGCCGAGATTGAAAGACAAAAATGTGGGACGTTGACTTCAGAGTTTTGCGTTGGAATTGAATTTTCGGAGGCAAGTTATATCACTGAAGCGTCAATCGCTATTTATAAGCTTCATTTTACGTACAACAGTCTTTCTGTGAGAGCGCATTTTTTTGGATTATTCTCGATCTCTATAATAATAAATTGAATTGTAATCCGATTTGCAAATCTCCAGCAATTTATAAACGCGTATCGTAATAACTTTTTAACACATATCTACAACTTCTGCGAAGAGATTTTCAAATTTGTTTTACAGCTGTAAGAAAATTGTCGTATATTTTGCACAAGATTTCTTGAAGTGTCGGATCATGGATAAAGTTTAATTGAATTAAAACTTGATAAAGGATTACGGAGATTTAGTGAATTTTAAATATCTAATGAGAAATACTGCAAGTTAGTGATAATTAGTAAAATAAGCTTCTTTAAATTTCTATGTAAATAGATAATGGAGGTTTACAAACCTGATTATAGTGGAAAAGAATATTACGAATCATTTTTTAAATAAAAAGGGCGCACTTACAGAAAAGCTATTGTAACTCGTTGTTTTTAAGAATATATTAAGTAACGTAGAAAAAAGTCAACGTTTTATTGAGGAAATTTGACGAGATAATTCACGTTCTGTTACGTTGAATTCAATATTTTCTTATTTGACGAATTTTTAATTAATAAAAAAACCTTTTTTATGTAAAGAAGTAAAAAAAAACGTACCAAATTGTCAGTGAACAAATAATACAAACTTTAAAAAGTCTTGCAAACAAAAAACTACGTACTTTTCAAAATTCTGTAAAATTCGAATTGTACGTAGTTTCGTAAATTTTTTTTTACCGAGACTTTGTATACTATTAATACAAAACGAATAATCGTTAGCATAACATGACAAATGCAGAATAATTGAGGAAAATGATGTGAAGATTTCTCCCAACGAATAAAATAATAAGTGAGTGCATCGGTTGCTAATTTCTAGTCCGTTAATTAGGATCTATAACTACGCTGTTCAAACTTTTTTTTATCGTAATTTATAAGTCCAAAGATTTATATGTACACTATATATATACAATATATATATATAGACTCACATAATTAAGAAAAGACGAAGACACTTCCGGGTATTCTTTTGTATGAAGTTTCTTATATATATGAAAATACCGACGACGATACATTTACGTAATAATACTACTACTATAACAATAATGCTCCTTTGCTGTGAATTAATACAAATAAATTTTGTATAGGAACTGTCTAATAATCCCGAGCCTATGTTCGTCCGAAAATATCTCTGATGTTTCCGATACGTATTTTTTAGGATACGATACTTCGGTTCTTTTTCACAATTGCCGAACATCGAATAGAAAATAAAAATCGGTTTTCTCAAGAATATAGTTTTTTTTTTCTTAACGACCTTCTCAACTTTGCAGCGTCTCTGTGAATTTTATTCTTTTCAAAAATCCGTAGATGCTTATTCTAATTTTCACTGAAAAATTTAGGTAATAATAGCTTCAATACTTTTTTTTATCCCGCTCATTCGCATCTTTATTAAAGATTAATCTGAATTATTGAATCAAATTTTCGCTTGTATTTAATCTAAATCGAATAATAATTTCGAATTACACATTTTCAACAGATTCGTTTCAACGGAAAAGGAGATTTTTTTACATCTCCCTTTCGTCACTATTTTTCAAAGAATATATTTCATCTATCAATTAATGAGAAAAAATGTAACTGACAATAATTGTGCTTCCTATTAAAGCATTATTTTCCTGAGCAATTTTGTTTCCGCGTTTTTCATGTCAGGAGAAGGATCAAGAATAATTCAGCCTTGGAAAAAAGCTCGAAGGAGGGAAATTTGTGATTATCGATGCGATTAGAGGCAGAAGAAAAATCATAAAAATCTGGAGAGTTACAGTATTTATTTTCCACTGCCATTGTACAGTCCTTTCATAATATCAACGAATCACCCCGCAAGTGTTTATTTTATTTTCCTTAAATTTTTTTTTCTTTCTCGTCGTTATAATTTCAGTTATTATAAAGCTATACATAGACTTTAATGTCATACCCTAGTTACATATTTAAGATCGAAGTCTATGTTGTTGGTAAAATGGGTTACCGCTAATATTGGGTTAGTCGTTCGCTTAGTCAAATGCGGCACTGAAATTGATGGTCTCTCTTCTTATTTACTGATTTTCTTTAAATTCTCTTCACTCCCTCGTATTATTTTTCGTGTGGATTTTTTGTTTTTCTCGTCGAGGTATGAAAATGGAGCCAGTAACTTTCTCATCTTGCTCAAGCACGCGTTATAAATGCAGTAAGACGTAACAAGATCGGTGTTAGTTCGTTAGCACTCGAATATACCTATATGACTAGTTTTTCTGTCTCTCAACAGATTTTCTCTTAAAAATATAAATTATGTACAAGGATTTCGGCTAATTTCATTGGGATTTGATAATCTTGGTTTAATCACATCAATAATACCCAAGAACAGGGCCGTGGCTTTCCGCTTTCTCTCTTTTCGTATTTTTTTTTTCAATTATCTTCCCTGTCAACCTGCCACAAACTAATTCTGGACGAGTATTCAATGGCGATCATGCATTCGTATTTTATAATAACGTAAAAAATATAAACGACCGATATGATTAATTTTTTAATTTTCGTTTCCATTGCGCTATTCTCCCTAATAGATAATAAACGTTGAATATAAAAGAAAGAAAAAAAAAACAACACTTGTCGCAAGCGACGCAAAACATGCAGCGTAAGCTTTGCCAGGATTTTAAAAAACTATTGTCCTCGTTGAGACAATAAGTCAAGCTCTGTCTTTAAACTGCGATCGAAAAATCCTCGCGCTTTTGATACCGGAAAATTCGTCGCCTCGCGAGTGCTCGATTTTTCTTCAAAAGCCTTTGGTGTGCCAAATAAAATGTTGTACGTTTTGAAAAGCATATTCTAAACTCGGTACAAAAGTCAAGAAAATGTACAAGCATTGCAGTCAATAATTGTGGACTAATAACGCTATTCAATTCACTTTATTGTCGCAGAATGCAAATAATACGTTACCACGTTCGGTAGATCGTTCGGATCTCGGAAAATGTCTCGCCAATTGCTCTAAAAAAAAAGCCGAATGGAGTTGCGAGAGGTCGAAAAAAAAATAAACAAACAAATACTCGCTCTCCAGCGATTCGTTGCAGTGGCAAAATTGTAACAACCACAAGTGTAATTGAAGAACGTAATAAGTGCAGTTCAATTTCTCAGCTTTGGTAAAAGAGCGTTAATTGGTTAAAGCGATGAGTTTTTAATCGACTTCGCGTATACCAAGCAGAGAATAAATAACATTTAGAAATATGCATCGTCTTTTGTTAAATTATTTTATAAACTTCGATCAGAGTAAATAAAAAATAAATTGGAGTTATAAAGACAATAATAATAAAAATAGTATAGCCACGGCACCCTCTTCACTTCGTCTTTCGGTTTTTTTGTTGTTTTTCTCTATTTTTTCCTGCACTTTTTGTTTTCCCTCACGACCGTCGCATTTTACTTAAATATAAAAATACATAGCCAGTCTATACATCGAGCGTGCAAAGTGGCACAGTGAACTGAGTTACCAAATATCCTGGATGGTTAACTGGCGACTTCCGTAACCGTCGGTGGCTCGCCCTCCTCGTGATTTGTGCTTGTTCGATTCAACGAAAGCCCGGAAATTTTTGGCGGAAGGCTAGATACGCTATCACTACTGGATGTCGTGGTATTACAACCACCAACGGAATTTTCTAAGTGCTGCAGACACGGAAATTCCGGCCCTGCTGGCAGCAACAACGTCGTCTGATTCGTCAGCGACATCATTCCTGGACTTGTCATTTGTTTGTTGAAACAGCTTCGCAACGCTTCTTCTATTAAATTTCCTATTTTATCACGATCATTCTGCAAAAAAATAACGTCATAAGTTGGGACCTTTTTGCAAAATATTTTCAGGGCCATTCATTTTTTTAATTGTACAATCTGGAGCTCTTTACTTATGAAGCTTGTTACTTTACTGGAGCTGATGACTTAAAAATTTATTTTTTATTTTTATGGAAATATTATATAATATGTCATATTTTCTGATTACAAAACAACATGTTGAAAGTCTAGTCATATAAACTGGGTGGTGAAAATCATATGGAAAATGTTCATAAGAGAAGGTTTGTTGGCTTATGATTTTTAATCTTGGAATTAAATTGATTATGTTAAGATTAAAATCATAATAATGATGTTGCGAAAAAAATTTATAAAGTTTTCGGTAATTGAAAAAGAAAAAAAAACGAATTTTAAAATAAATTCTACGTAAAAAAGTGAGAAAAAAGGTTATTTCCGTTAATTTTTCAATGTATTTATTTTACGCTACAATTTTATTATGGAAATGTCTGTTAAATTTATTGAAAAATTTGTGTTTTTTTTTGCAATTATTGAAAAAACTCAAACATTTTCTCTAAAACCTGCGAACGGTTAATGGATAAATGTTAATAGAAATTCCCAGGAATATTCAAATTGCTTAACAAATTCATAGGAATACTTAAATTGTTCAACGAATTCATCGGATAATTTCAAAAAAGAGATAAGGTTTTTTTTTTTAAAAGATCTGCACTGACGAAAGAATTAACCAAATTAATATTTCACTTTATGCACTTCTTCACATAAAGCTTCACTTTACCTCATTTATAAACCCGAAATGTACAAGTTCCTGTGCGAGGAGCATCGATGTATCTACTTGAGTTATGGGGCACGTTAATTGCCTATTCATTTTGTCGTCCATTCGCAACAATATTGTCATCTGAAAATTCGTCGTAAAAAGGGATTATTAACTTGAAGTTTTTCATTTCATTTTCGATGTTATGTGGAGATTCACGGATTATTATACTCACAAGCAATTCGGAACTGTCTTCCCTAGGCTTAACGTTACACATCATATTGACTACTCTACGCGATTCTACGTCAACCGGTTCCGGTGTCACGGATTTTACGGATTCCGTCACCTCGGGCGATATCGCTCGTGGACGCGCCGGTGGAGGTGATTTCGCCATAAATGCCGTTAGCGGATAAATCCCGTATCTGAAACAGCGTGATTAAAAATTTCCCGATGTTTAATCAAGGTGAAATTGTGAACTTTGAGAATTCTTCATTTTACATAAAATATTTACTTTTGGAAATGCATTTTCAACATATTTTATTTTTCTAGCAGTGGAAAGTAAATTTTAACTATATTTATTTTATTTAATCTAAAATGACGGCGTATTTTGCAAACGCTTTGAGTTAATCTGAAACTAAAACGGGTTAAGAATTATCAAATTAGACTTAATTTGGGCGGCGTTTTTGGTTTTATTTTTTCGAAAAACTTACGGATAAAAACAATAGCATTTGTTAGAAACAAATTTTTTTTTGTTCAAATGTGTTTTTTTTTTCTCTAACAGCTGCCATTTTATTATCCGCCATTTTTTGAGAAAATGATAAACGTTAAGACGCCCAAAATTTTAGTCTAGTTTAATTATTTAAAACCAGTTTTTTTTTGGGGGAGATGAAGTCGTTTTTCTGGAATTTCTTTACAAATAAAATTGGTATTTACTCCATTGCTGGAAGAATAAAATATGTTGAATCCCATTTCTGGAAGTACTTATTTTGTGTAAAAGGAAAAGGAATTCCCGAACTTTATGCATTTTCATGGCTATGAACGGTAAACTTTCGTCAAATAAAAATTGTCTAGATGATAAATGAACATTCATTTATCAGTATATAATTATTTTTATTTTTGCTTTGCTTACTTTACGTCTTCAACGAATTTTTCTAATTTTTCCGCAACAGGTATATCACTCAAGCGAATCTGTTGCGGTGGTCGACCCTGATACCGGATTTCGGCGACTACAGTGTCTGGACCATATAACCTTTGGAGCACTTCGTCCGTTATAGTTTCCGAAATATTTGCTGAAAGTAAAAGAAAAAGGTATTAATTGAAATAGAACAAGAAATTTCTAAGCAATTAAGAAAACTTCTGTTGGCCACAAAACTAATAATGCCAAATTGGGATTCGATTCTATAAAAATCGATTTTTCTTTACCAATCTTTCAATCACTACAGAAGACTATTCAGAAAGTGCATATTAACTTTGAAAATATTTGTATCGTCAAGAGTTTAGGCAGATGATAAATCTAAGGAAAATCGAATCATTAACAAAATACTTATTTTCACACTCACTTGCCGAATTTACTAACGCGTGAGCCGCGAGTAGTTTCAACGAGTGAACCTCGAAAAGCACCGGATGAAATAGGAGTTCTCTTGCACTTGGTCTGCTCAGTGGATCAGCTCTAAGACATCTACGAATGAAGTCCTTTTGCTGACCATCGTCCAGCGATTCCACAGTCTTTCTTATGTTATCTTCGGTCACTGCAGTGCCGCTATCGCCGTTTCCTTGGATCTCTAGCGCCGCCATTTCCAGGGCGCACATGCCGAAAGAATAAATGTCGATAGCGGGAGTAACGGAATCTGAAAAAAATCGTATAGCGTTACGATTTTGGCGCTGGAATATTTTACTAACTTATCTTGAATTTTTTTCTTTCCATAAACGAAGTTTTTCAACTACGTACTTCCGTATTCCGGTGCAACGAAATGCATGTTTTTCATGTTGGCTCTGCAAGTCTTTACGTGATGATGAATCGCGTCTGGAGCCACTACGAACAGCAAGTAAAATTACGTAGAATTATGAGCTCAAGGACTTAGATCTAAGTAACAAGGATGCAAAATAGAACTTTTGCACATGGCTTCCTCATTAATTTTCATCTTTTGTAAAGCCAAGTCTATGAGGGAGTTCATTTATCTTATATTTGGCTTTTTCATAGGTAAAGCTCTTCGAAAGATGAAAATTATTGACGAAGCAATGTGTTAAGTTTTCCCTTGCATCTTTATTTTACATAGATTGAAAAATCTCAAATTTCTAGAAATTTGAGTCATTGAGAAAGAAAGAATGGTGACAAAGTGTCGAAATGAAAATTTTTCGTATAATTCACAATCACGTAAAATCCGGATCGCTTCATCAATCATCACCAAATTTGGTACGTAGCAGGGCTGATTGTTATTTTTCCTGTATAGAAACCTTCGATCGATTTGTTGAAATATTCCTTGAATTAGATCGAAACGAAAAATTTCCGAAAATTTCAAAATCTCATGAAAACTGAACCGCTTTACCGATTTGGCCCAACAGTAGCAATCACTTTCAATTTTAAAACAAAATTTCCTGCCGATAGCTAGAAATTCGTTTGAGCGGAAGGGTTTACGTACTTTTTTCAATATTCTTATAGAAACGAAATGCTTTAAATGATTTTTATAAAATTTCTACCAATTGAAGATTAGCCAGTACTTTTAGAGTTGTGTAAATTTGAGCAACTTCCGTCAAATAGTTTACAAGCTATAGTTATATAAATTTTTGGCCTCTCATCACGCACAAATACATACATTCGGACAATTTTTCAAAACCACTTTTCTGGACGTTTCAAACCATTTCAAATGTTGTGACGTAAAAAATGCGAAATTTTTTTTTCCATGAAAATAAAGATATGAGGGAGCGAAATTTAACAGAGCGATTCTTTAAATTAAATTTTCAAGAAGTTTATACTGTTAAGAATATGGTATGAAATTTTGATGTCATTATTCAACATATTGTCAAAGTTACAGCTCGTTACCTGCGAAAAAAATTCGTAAGTTATGCATCGTTTTTCGTCTGTTTACTTGATAAGGCTTTTTTTAAGTTCATTAAAGGATTCAAACACGGGCGACTAAAAAATTATAATTATTAACTGATTCAAACAGTGAAATCTTCTAATGTTTACCAACTCATTGAAATGCTCCGATATTAGGAATATGATTCATTTAGACTTTGAGGTAGTTTTTCAATTTTAGAAAATACTCGGTAAAAGCATCGCTTCGAACAACGAAAGGTTAACAGCCAGCTTATAAACAGAAATGTAGCACAATATAAATATAACGTAGACGCCACGAAAGTTCCGAAACAACTCCACCTAATATTCGTATTTCCTCGTTTACCTTTTTGAGCTTATTTTACTCGTCTGGCAACGTCACTTGGAAAGCTGCCAAATGTATTTTCCTTCAACTTCATTATAGTCAGCATTTTACGTCAACTGAGAATTTTGCACATTCGTCGTTTTGCTTATTGGATTTTACGCAATCATACAATACACATTTGTGTTTATAATTTTTTCCACTTTCTGTATCTTTCTCTTTATACGAATTTCTGTTTCCGCTACGTTATCAACCCAAAGAATCAAAAGATAAATATTTTTTTAATAGTTTTATTCATGCAATCAAGTTTATTGTATTATTTAAGCACTGAGAATAATTTGCAGTCTTTTATCCAAGTGAAAAAAGATTCAAAACTCAGGCAGCAGTCAGAAATATTTTTTCTGTATTGTTTTAATTCGCATTATCGATAATAATATTATGAAAAAAAAAAAAAAACAATCCTTTCCCTTCATTTTCATGTAAAAATTGGAATAAAATCTCTGTTCAGTACAGAAATAAATGGAAACAACCCTTTCTTAAACTGACCGTCGCTTTTTTGAGAAGATAAAGAGGCAAAAAAATTCTGTTTCCGATTCTAGAGATGCTGCGACATTTTTCGAAGCAAAGAAAATTGCTTACGGTTGAAGTATTGACCATGTCAACAAAAAAAAGCTCTTCATGATGAAATGCCAAGGTTGCAATTAAAATAATAACGTGTTGATAAATACGGAAATCTTAACGTTTATTCCTAGTATTTTCTGAAGAAACAATTGTGCCATAAAGAAATAGTTTCGCGGAAGCGATCGACCGTTTGCGATTATGTCGAGTCTGGCATGAGCCAGAAATGCATTCGATACTCGACGCGTTGTTCCAAGATATTAACGCTTCCTGCTGAACAACGCCTCCACAGAAACCGACGGTTTTGTCTGTGGTACGACGCGGCGCATAGATACAAAGTACGTACAATAGCTTTAGTAGCTTAATCTCATTCATTGTGTGGCAAGCCCCCACAAATCCGCCTTACTACTCACACACGAAGTCCCTACGAACGCACACTAACCGCTCGACGTTCAAGTACGATTTTCGTAACTGCGTCGATACTTTCGTTACGTAATCAAATGAAATAAAAGTGAAACCAACCTGAGCCTATTTTGACGAGTCCGTTGTGTTGAATGAATATCGTGTCACAGGTCAAATTTCCGTGGATAATCGGAGGCGAACAGGAATGCAGATAGCTGCAAATGGCAAAAAATTGACCGTTTTGAGAGTCGCAATTAACAAAGACAGTTGGACATTTTGAGGATGCATTTAGAAAATATGATAATTATATTAAAGGTTCTTTCTATGAGGCAGCAAAATATCTGGTCATTGTGAAACTCCTAAAATAAATGTTTGTTTATTTTTGTTAGCTTTGTAGATTTCTCTGTCGAACAGGTAAAAAATGTATGGTCTCTCATTATAAACAAAAAACAGTGCGTTGACAGATTTATTTGCCCATCTCAGAGACAGAAAGTGTATTGTGAAGTGGATAGTAGTTAATGAACAGAATTGAGCCCGTTACTTTTGTCGATACCTTGATTTTATATGAAATTTGTTTGTAAATTACAAACGATAAAAATATAGATCATAACATCAACAGAAAAACTGCTGAATCAACTACTGAGAAAAGTGATCACAAAGTGATAGCAATTTTTTTGCTGATACAGTAAATAATTTATCTGCCACAGCAAATATTTTAACTGCCGCAGCAGAAAAAAAAATTGCTATCACTATATTTATTTTTCTCAGCGACGGTTCATATTCTAACAGATACTTCATTCTGTCTGGATCTATACATTGCAGGGGAAATTTCCAGTCGAAATACCAACAGTAATTTAAATTTTTATTTACCTTAATGCCGAAAGAATTTGTGTGCACCAACGTTTCCACGCTTGAAGTGGCAATTTCTTAACGTTGCGCTTTGTGCGTTTAAGGAACTGCTTCAAAGATCCGGAGGACATGTACTCGGTTATAAATATGACCTGTATTTGCAACAAAAAAAGCCACGTGTGTGTGTTTACTACGGTATCTTTCCTGCGACGTAAACAAAGTTTAGAAAGTGGCGCGCGATTACTTAATATATTGTGACACGTGTGTTACGAACCACACGATGACTCACCCGCGGTTTGTCATTATGAGTGTCCGTCCAGTACCTATGAAACTTTACGATATTTGGGTGCTCCAGTTGAGTGAGATTTTCAAAAACCAACTGAATTTTCTCCTCCTGTGCTTTGAAATTTTTTCGCTCGGAAAATTGCACCTCGTTCCAGACGACCTCGACCCCCTCCTCTGTGTCCATCGCCAGATAGGCGCAATCGATGCCCGGCAAATCCCTCTGTTCCATCTGAGAAAATAATAACATTACCTACTCGACGGATATTTTGTTGATTCGCAATTTTTATCTTATCCTACGGACGACCACAGTTAATTTCACCTTTGGGAAACGAAATGACCTCTACGTACCCTTTTCCCTCAATTTTTTCAAATTATTTTTTCAATAATGGCGAATTATTTCAACAAAAAATCTAAATAATACCGAATTTTTCAGTGAGGGCTTATTGTACGAAATTAATCATTTATTGCTGCGATTCTTGCTGCATTTTTTGTATGTATTTGTACATAAAACAATGTTGGTATGGAAATCTTTTTATTATTGTTATTGAAGATATATTTTATAATTGCAAATAATCGATGCCCTAAAATTGTAGGATTTTGAAAAAATTTCGATGAAAATTCAAATGGGATCTAATTACCAATTAGGAACAAATATAAGGGTAGATTTTCGAGTTGCGGCCATTCACCAACTTTGTCCAAATTTAATGTTAATTTAATTTTCGAATCTAATCTTACAATCTCCATTATTAATAGTAACAAAAAATTAGTGTTTTTTGTACGAAATTTTAATACAAAAATAGAAGTTCCAAACGTGACGAAATTTTAATACAAAAATAGAAATTTCAAACGTGACGAAATTAGTTTTGTCTCATTTTTTAAACTGAGTGCTTTTAGTTATTTTTAGGCTCCAGCAAAACGAAAAGAACAAACGCTGCTTGAGATTTTGACGATCCGGAGCCAGTTTGACGATTGCTGAAATATATGTATCATACTTCGAACGCAGTTGGAACGTTTTCATGCCTGTTTGCCATTACATGGATGTGACCTTGCCAAGAATTTAAAGGAGGGGAAATGGGGGAGCTCAACATAATACTGGCGATTACAGGCATTCATATTCATCGGAGTACTCAAACATGAGTCCCGTCGCAATGTGATGCGTATATATCGTGAGATTGTTTTTTATGCGACGTATAATCAATAGAATACCGTTAGCCTTGAGATTCAATTTACCCTGCAACTGTAGACCGCTTTTAACAAACTTTCTCAACAGGCTTTTTAAAACGATTTCTGAAGCCCATTTCATCGGACTTTATAATTCCAAGCACGTGTTCAAAATCTTAAGGATGTTCATTAGGGGCGATTTTTTCCAATTTTTCTTATCGATAGTTTTAATTACTTGAATGAGGGTGCAAAGTAAAAAGTTGAACATTGTTTCCTCGTTAATTTCAATCTTTTGCGCCCCTATGAGGAAGTTTATTCATTTTATGTTTGGTTTCCGCGTCCAATTTTTGCTATGAAAAAGTATATATTTTTACATATCAAGGCATATACAGAATGACAATTTCCGGGTCGCCATTTCCTTTTTATCATTTTAACACGGGAAGCGCAACTTCGATATTCTCAACTTACTCTTAACTAGCACTGAACTGTGAGAATATTCAAGAATGTTATTTGACGAACGTCCGCCGGACGTCGCCTAACAATTCCACCGACAGATGGCGTAGCACCGAAGGACTTTCTCGCAAGTGGCCCAAACACACGCCGTTTCATATATAAGGTGGAAGACATTGATATCAAACACTAAGGGAGTTTTCTGGGTGTCCTGCCAGATGCCTGTAATAGGGGTTCTTAAACGGACGTGGTCTAACCTAAAGAACCTGCAAAAAACGTTGTTTCCTTTGCCTGTTGCTTCACTACAAAAAGTCAATGGGTCGACCCAGTTCTCCCATATTTTTTATCTTTTGATTTCTCATAGAAAAAGCTTTGTTTTCGTGAAACATTTATTTTTCGCGATGTTCATTACAGATCACTCAGAATAGTCCAAAATGTTGAGAAAAGTGTTTTAGAAAATATGGTTGTATGTTTATGTGCATGTGCGGTGCGTGTGCGCATGTGTGCGTGTTCGTTCTTGCCAGGTTCTGTTGAAACGCTCCTATGAGGAAGTTTATTCATTTTATGTTTGGTTTCCGCGTAGAGGAAGCTTTTTGAAAGGTGAAAATTATTGCCGAACCAATGTGCAAAGTTCTACTTAGTATCCTTATTTTAAATACAATTAAAATCTCAAATTTATCGAAAGTGAGTCATCAACTTACGGAAATTCGAGTCATAAAATTGATGGAAATTTGAGTCATCAAGAAATAAAATTTGGTAACAAATTGTCGAAAACGAAAATTTTTTGGGAAATTAAAAGTCCCGTTAAATTGGAACCGCTTTACCGATTATCACTGAATTTGGTACGTCGCAAGGCTGAATATTATTTTCCCTGATTCGAAAATTTCCGGTGATTCGTTAAAATTTTACCTAAATTACAGGAAAACGAAATTTTTTTGAAAATTTCAAAATCTTATAAAAACCGAACCGCTTTAACGATTTGGCCCAAAATCAATACCCAAGGTCGCATCATTTGGTTCAACTTTGATACAAAATTTTAGCGCCGTAGCTAAAAATTCGTTTGAGCTACAGCGTTTAGGTACTTTTTTGAAATTTTAAAATTCTTATAAAAACAGAATGCGCTAAGCGAATTTTGTAACTTTGATAAAAATTGAAGGATAACCAGTACTGAATATGTTGTTCAAATTTGAGCTAATTTAATCGAATAGTTTACATGTTACAGTTACATGTATTTTTGGCCTTTTATCACGCACACATACATACATCTGGACAATTTTTCTGAACTACTTTTCTCGCTATTTCAGACTATTCTGAGTGTTTGGACATAAAATATCGAAATTTTTTTATTTCATGTAAAGAAATAAAAAAATTTCTTCCTCTATACGGAATGAAAAATATTTATTCAGTCTTTCAAGTACCTCCATCTCCGTTACTTCGTTTTCTCCTCCTCTAGTTGCTGCTCCAAAGTTTGTACCTTCTGCCAATGTAGACTTTGAGCCTACGTATACCTGTTGACCAAAAACATAAACATTAGAGAAACATTACGGATTTTTAAAAATCACGAACATAGCTTATTTATTGATTAATGGATTTAACCAAAAATATATTTATGTACTAATTGTATTCCGATGAAAAATAACCTATATATTTCTTATACAATCATATACACACGTTGACCTCAGACAGTTTTTTAACATACTTTCTTTTTACCTTGAAATACTTTCGGTAAATGCCACAACACAACCGTTCAATCGCTGTTACGAGTTTTCATTATGTTTGTTACATTTTCGTGGTTTATAATGAAATATACCATTTTATTAAATTTAAAATTTCTGCAGATGCCGAAAAATATTTTTTATAAGGCTGAAGAACAGCGGTCGATGGCCAATTGCCAATTTATGAAAAAAATTAATGAAATTTGGCATTATAATTAATAATAGACAGAGGAAAAAAATTTCCGCTTTTTTCTTAGCATATTACAGTCATCATTAGTACTTATTCTATGTAACATAATTTTTCGTGAAAAATTCTGAATATTTTTTTGCAGTACTTTGTTGCATGAATTAAAAATAAATCTGAAGAGTAGAATTTTCCACGTTGTTTGTTTATTATTTTCAGTTTAACAAAGCGAAAATATGCGGAAGTACATCGATCAATTCTGCCTTTTTCTTCGTGTAGAGAAATAAACAAATAAGAAATCAACTTGCTGTTATTTTATAGAGTCGCAATAACTTCAACTTCATCGTGAAATAAAAATGCTAGTTTTTAAGAAATCATAAATTGAAAAAAAAAACAAATTAGATATCCCGTTGATATTTTAGCGTGTTGAATTTTGCTTATTTCAGCATTTGTCTTTCTATTTATAAAGTGTAATTATCGATCTATTCACATAACTTGGAGATCTCTAGTACAAAAATATATAAAAAAGATTCCTAATCGTGGAGCTTTCTCTATGAGAAAGCAAAATAATCAGATACACGAACCGAAGTAATATGGAAATAATTCTGATAACGGCATTGCAAATGCCAGAGGTAGGCCAGATATTTTTAGCCCTGAATATGAAACAGTCCAATGCTAATTCGATTCCTGTGCAGAATTTGCTCCTAAAAATTCTTCTCTAACCATAAATCTATAATCAGTGCCTCTATATTTACCTTCAACATGTTTTTTTTATTTTTTTACTTTTGCTACGATAACAAATTTAAAAAAATTTCTGAAGGATCTGTATCCATCAAATGAAATTTGATAAACTCGTATCATTTTTAATGCATAAAACGATCGTCTTGCAGCAGCTACCGTAGAATCCATTTCTTAATTCGTGGTCAACCGCAAGCAGATCAAACTGTAACTGATATCGAATTTCACAGCGTGACAATTTTTCTTTTTAATCTGCCGCCTCTCATCCCCGCTTCTCTATATATTGCGTTACAAACACATTCCAAGTTTGCAACGCATCAGCGATACATACGTAACGCTATAGTAATGTGATAATAAGATTATCAACTATGTCGCATGTCGTCACCGGAATCAAAACACTTGACTATGCACTATTAGAAAAATAGAAATTGGTGACACGATCTACTGAATATTGAGAGCAATGAATTTTTTAACACAATTATGAAATCAGTCGTCACATTATTTGAAACCACAAGACAGTAAAAAAAAATATTGCAGTAAGACATAAAATGATTTTCGTACAAACAACGACTTTTTTTCAAACGTAATTATAAAACGAGTCGACGCTCTATTCAAAATTACAAAACAGTGAAAGGTACAAATTGGAATCAGAAATAAAATGATTCTAGTAAAAAGCAACAAGTTTTTTCAATCGTAATTATAAAACCCTTTGACGCATACAAAAAATGGAGTAAGAAATAAAATGATATTAGTCTGAAAAAATTGTCGACAATAATTAAATACTTCCATTATCAATCAGGGTTAACAAAAAGCGATGGAATAATTTTTGTCACAATTTTGTTATGTCTTTTTTCAATTTTTTTTTAAATCATTGGGTGCCAAAAACATCATATATTTTCACTTTAGATATTTCTGTACATATTTTTCTGAACTATATCGTAAATTGCATTAAATTTGATTGAATTTATTTCGTCGATAACTTTCTGTACCATTGACCATGGTATTTGCAATACAATAGTAGTGTGATTTGCCTCTGTTATTCTTAGAACTCTATATAACTGATTGCCTTTGTTAATTGTATTTACTTCTGCTCGCTACATGTTTGTATACATTTGATAGGTCTTCTATCATCTGGTAATTGGCCTTCAGCAGAAGTTTGATGGCGCATGAATAATTTCAAATGCCAACATGAAAAGGGCATTTCCATTACCGAGAATATTCAAACAAATTAATTACCAATTACTAGTCGACCATAGCACTGTACGAATCATTGAATCAAAATATATTATCAGCTGCAATGTGTAAATTTTTGTTTCTATTTTAAGCGAGTGATTATTGTAATGTAATGACTTATCGCTAGTTTAGTATGTCTCGATTAAGAGCCAATTTGCAGTGAGTATTGGTTCTCCATTGTGTAATTGAGCTTTGCCCTGTTTGCAAATTAACAAACCATCAAGCAATTAACCTTATGGTAACTAAAGCCAAACTTGATGAATGCTGAATGAAATAAAACAACTTCCTTAAATTAATGACTATATAAATTAGATAAATCTTATCATCTGGACTCATACAATATTATCACCTACAGACTTCAGCCTAACGATTTGAATATTTATTACTCGCTCAAGAAGAGCAATCTTATGACTTAAGCAACAAGAAACTATTGAAATAGATCAAATATCACAATTTACTATTTTGCACTATACAAATAATAGTAATGTTTAGTAAAAAAGAAAAAAATAAATGTGCAAATTAAGAAACAAAATTCACGATACAAAGAATAGCAAAGTTATAAATATGAAGAATTAATAAACCATGATATATGAGGAAGAAAATACAAAGGTAAAAACAATAAATATGTCTACTTATTACAGTAATTCTTTCAACAGGCAAGAGTTCAAGAGACGCTTAAAGAAAATACAAACAAATTATTCAATCGTTCACAAACAGAAGAAAGGCAAAAATTGAACGTTATACAGTATATTAAACATAAAATTTGTTTAAGTCATTAAAATAGGTCTTCATGGCTTTACAGGTTGTTTTATGCGTGTACGAATAAAGAATATTATTTATCATCATTTATTTGTATATATTATTCTTGCATTAATGAGCATGAGCGTCGATGAACACAAGAAGGGCATCAATTAAATCTTGTAAAGCATTTAAATTTAAATTTTCCATATGATCGGTCAGTACAATGCTAAAAGCTTGAGTATTTACTAGCATCTTGATGACTGTATAAAAATATAAACAAATAAAAATGATCATCCACCACCATGTAGAATCATTGTCTTCATACCAAATTAAAAACATAATCACAATCAGTACTAATCTCTTATCATATAATACACATTAAGCTAATGCTATGAATCCTGAACAATCGAATAGCAAGGGAAATAAACAAATATTGCACAAGCCTCCATGTGACATTTGAGTCATCAAATTATTATTACAAAGGCTTCTAGCACCAGAGAAATAATATTTATGTTTGAAAAAGATACTCATCGTTACTAACATGACAAGGACTAACCTACAATTTGATCGATAATAAATTATGGGAACCAATATATTACCAAAATCCACTCCTAAGTACCAATAAAATTATTAACATATATTAGAAAGAAAGGCACCAATTAAATGATCTAAATCATGTAACTCGAGAATTGCAGTACAACTTAACGTTACATTAAAAATCTCAGTTTTCTGTATGCTTAGTAGTTAAAATGCTAAATTCCTGAATATACACTAGCGAATCATAGCCTACGTACCCAACGTCGCTCGTAATCACAATCGATACTAATACCATCCTCATGAAGCCAACAGTATAAATCCCTCAACAAGCAAATAGCAAGGTAAACAAACGAATACTGGATGAACATCTAATTTTGACCTTTGCATCATTGAAGAAATATCAAAGAGGGGTTAAGACTCAAAGCACTGAAATATCAATGTTTGTGTTTGAGAAATTAGAAACTTTGTTACTAATACGACAAGAGCAAACCTACAATTTAAGCAAAAAAGAATACTATTACCAATAACATCATTTACATATATTAGAAAGAAAGGCATCAATCAAATGCTTTAAATCATGTAAATTAAGAGTTGCGGTACAACTTAACACCAAGTTGAAAATCTAAGACTTTTGTATGTTTAGTTGTTAAAATGCTAAATTCCTGAATATACACTAGCATTTTAATAAACAAATGAACAAATTCGAATGATAATCCACCACCAGGTCAAATCATAGCCCACGTACCCAACGTCGCTCGTAATCACAATCGATACTAATACCATCCTCATGAAGCCAACACTATAAATCCCTCAACGAGCAAATACCAAGGTAAATAAACGAATATTGGATGAACATCATATTGTGACGTTTACATCATTAAAGTAATATCAGAGAGGGGTTAAGACTCAAAGCGCGGACATAACGATATTTGGGTTTGAGAAATTAAAAACTTTGTTACTAATATGACGAGAGCAAACCTACAATTGGAGCAAAAAGAATCTATTACCAATAGCATCATTAACATATATTAGAAAGAAAGGCATTTGAATCATGTAAACCAAGAGTTGCAGTAACAACTCAACGCATAGTTCAAAATCTTAGTTTTCTGTATGTTTAGCTGTTAAAATGCTACATTCCTGAATATACACTAGCATCTTAATAAACAAATTAACAAATACAAATGAAAATCCACCACCATATCAAATTATACCCTACGTACCCAACGTTGCTCGTAATCACAATCGATACTAATACCATCCTTATCAAGCTAACACAATAAATCCCTTAACAAGCAAATACCAAGGTTAATAAACAAATATTGGACAAACATAGTTTGGGACATTTGGATCATCAAATTAATATTGAAAAGGGGTTAAGACTTAAAGCACTGAAATAACAATGTTTGTGTTTGAGAAATTAAAAACTTTGTTACAAATATGACGAGAGCAAACCTATAATTTCAGCAAAAAGAATCTATTACCAATAGCATCATTAACATATATTAGAAAGAAAGGCATCTAAATCATGTAAACCAAGAGTCGCGGTAACAACTTGATGCATAGTTCAAAACCTTAGTTTTCTGTATGTTTAGTTGTTGAAATGCTGAATTCCTGAAAATACACTAGCATCTTAATAAACAAATTAACAAATACAAATGAAAATCCACCACCATATCAAATCATAGCCTACATACCCAACGTCGCTCGTAATCACGATGGATACTAATACAATCCTCATAAATCCGACACAATAAATCCCTTAACAAGCAAATACCAAGGTGAATAAACAAATATTGGACAAACATCATTTGGGACATTTGGATCAAATTAATATTGAAAAGAGGTTAAGACTCAAAGCACTGAAATAACAATATTTGTGTTTGAGAAATTAAAAACTTTGTTGCTAATATGACGAGAGCAAACCTACAATTCGAGCAAAAAGAATCTATTACCAATAGCATCATTAGCATATATTAGAAAGAAAGGCATCTGAATCATGTAAACCAAGAGTTGTGGTAACAACTCAACGCAGAGTTCAAAATCTTAGTTTTCTGTATGTTTAGTTGTTAAAATGCTGAATTCCTGAATATACACTAGCATCTTAATAAACAAATGAACAAATACAAATGAAAATCCACCACCATATTAAATCATAGCCTACATACCCAACGTTGCTCGTAATCACAATCGATACTAATACCATCCTTATCAAGCTAACACAATAAATCCCTCAACAAGCAAATACCAAGGTGAATAAACAAATATTGGACAAACATCATTTGGGACATTTGGATCAAATTAATATTGAAAAGAGGTTAAGACTCAAAGCACTGAAATAACAATATTTGTGTTTGAGAAATTAAAAACTTTGTTACAAATATAGGGAGAGCACACCTATAATTTAAGCAAAAAGAATCTATTACCAATAGCATCATTAACATATATTAGAAAGAAAGGCATCTGAATCATGTAAACCAAGAGTTGCGGTAACAACTCAATGCATAGTTCAAAACCTTAGTTTTCTGTATGTTTAGTTGTTAAAATGCGACATTCCTGAATATACACTAGCATCTTAATAAACGAATTAACAAATACAAATGAAAATCCACCACCATATCAAATTATAGCCTACATACCCAACGTCGCTTATAATCACAATGGATACTAATACAATCCTCATTGAGCCAACCCTATAAATCCCTCAACAAGCAAATACCAAGGTAAATAAACAAATATTGGACAAACATCGTTTGAGACATTTGGATCATCAAATTAATATTGAAAAGAGGTTAAGACTCAAAGCACTGAAATAACAAAGTTTGTGTTTGAGAAATTAAAAACTTTGTTACTAATATGACGAGAGCAAACCTACAATTGGAGCAAAAAGAATCTATTACCAATAGCATCATTAACATATATTAGAAAGAAAGGCATCTGAATCATGTAAACCAAGAGTCGCGGTAACAACTCAATGCATAGTTCAAAACCTTAGTTTTCTGTATGTTTAGTTGTTAAAATGCTGAATTCCTGAATATACACTAGCATCTTAATAAATAAATTAACAAATACAAATGAAAATCCACCACCATATTAAATCATAGCCTACATACCCAACGTCGCTCGTAATCACAATGGATACTAATACAATCCTCATAAATCCAACACAATAAATCCCCCAACAAGCGTATACAAAGGTAAATAAACAAATATTTCCCAAACCTCTTCGCGTCGTTTGAGCCACCGCCCGCAGGGGCTCTCTTCGAGAATCTCGCTCTCATCCTCAGAATCCTCACCACTTTCCCGCGGTGACTTGTGCTCAGGATCGGTGCTCGAGCGACTCCCGGGCATCACACACGCGGATATATTAAAAAATCACCAGAACGAAGCACAGTCCACTGGCAAGCAGCACATTTGTCTTGCGGATATTCGTCTTCACGAGGACGCAGTTTTCCTCGTTTAACAAACCGCTTTTACGTTATCCGTTAGCAACAGCGTGAGTTTTTAATATATATATATATATGTGAATATATGACGAATGAAAAGTGGGAAAAAAACTGAGACGACAACAACAACAACACCGAAAAACAAAAGGGTCTTAAAGAGTTATGTTATATATAGATATATAGGCGAGTGATGCCGTGTGGAGATTTCGAGTGACACATGCAAGTGTAGCAGGCTCAGCAGCTCTTGAAAGCGGCAACGGTGGCCTCGTATATCACTGATTTTACACTCAGCCGGTCGCGCTCACGCCGTTAACCATAAACCTCAGGGTACCAGCGGTACATTGGACATTTCGAGAGACGACGGACGCTTTTACTTGTCAAAATAACAACACCTATTCGCTTTAGCGTTTTATAACACACACACTGTTTATGAAGAACAACGATGCAGCAGTGGCTGCTCCAACAACGACGTGACACACACTATGCTCCCTATCATTCTCGCTACGTCTTCGGTCACGTTCTCCCCAGTATGGCAATCACCGAATACCGCACCCACTTGATTTACCGCTAACGCCACCTCGAGTTTTCCGAGGTTATTCTTCTCTCATACGCCGCCGCTACTCAACCTTCAATGCTGCTGCTTCTGCTGCTGTTGCTGCTGCTGCTGCTGTCGCTGCTGCTGTTGCTGCTGCTGCTGCCGCTGTTGCTGCTGCTGCTGCTGCTGACGCTACCGCTGCGATGGCTAATGACACTGAGACCGACTGTTACCTACCGCGAGATGAACCAGAGGGAGAGAGAGGTTCTTGACACGTATGCAGAGATAGAGATGTGGAATTATCGGAAATGTGTATGTTTGGGATTAAATTATGTAGGCTTGGGGAAGGAATGGGATTAGGTTGAGATGGGTATCGTTTTTTTTTAGGTTTGGGGGACTTTTTTGAACTTTTGGGAATTTTTAGGTAAAGAATGATTTTTTGAGGATCGGGGAAATAGCTTTCGAAATCACGAAATTATTATTTTTTTTTTTCACAGTGTTGCCTGTCTGGGACTGTTGTGTTAGGAAATTGTTGGGTTTTTAATATTACCGCCTTGGAATTTACCGATAATCATCTTTTTTTGTGGTTGTTCAACTTTTGGAGTTTTTTTTTAGAGATTAAAGGTACAGATAGTAAAAAACTTCAAGAACTTGTTGTGTTTTTTTCTGAAAATTGAAGGTACAGGTAGTTTTTGTTGCAGTTCTAATTGAAGAGCTTTTATCGAGAGTTTTAACGGAAGAGTTTTTGTCGAGAGTTTAAAGTGAAGACTTTTTATCGAGAGTTTGAACTGAAAACTTCGTTATTGATCGAGATTTCGAAATCTAAAGACTTTCTATCAAAAGTTCAGCCCAAAGAATTTTTAAAGAGAGTTCAACTTCCTGTACGATCTGAAGTATGCGCTTAACAAAATTGACAACCAATTAGAATTATTTAAAAACGTGAATTTGTTCTGAGCAAAGGTATTATGAAAAATCAGATCTTGATTTTTCAAATTAACGATAAAAAAGTAAAACAGATGAAAATTTCGGAGTGAGAGGTTCTTGACACGTATGCAGATACAGAGATGTGAAATTGTCGGAAATGTGTGTGTTTGGGCGTCAATTTTGTAAGCTTGGGGAAGGGATGGGATTGGCATCAGATGGGTCGAGATGGGTAACATTTTTTTGTAGGTTTGGTGGACTTTGTTGAACTTTTGGGGATTTTCAGGGAAAGGAATGAATTTTTGAGGATCGGGAAAATTAGCTTTCGAAATCATTTGTTTTTTTTTACAGTGTTGCCAGCCTGGAGCTGTTGTATTGGGAAATTGTTGGGTTTTCAATATTACCGACTTGGAATTTACCGGTAATCATCTTTTTTCGTAGTTCATCAACTTCTAAAGTTTTTTTTCTGAATATTGAAGGTACAGATAGTTTTCTTTGCAGTTAAAACTAAAAACTTCTTAACGAGACTTTAAAGTTAAGACTTTTGATCGAGAGTTTGAACTGAAGAGTTTTTATCGACAGTTTGAACCGAAGAGTTCTTATTGATCGAGATTTCGAAATCCAAAGAAATTTCATCAAACGTTCAACCTAAAGAATGTTTATCAAACGTTCAACCTAAAGAATGTTTATCAAGCGTTCAACGTAAAGAATGTTTATCAAGCGTTCAACCTAGAGAATTTTCATCAAGCTTTCAACCTATAGGATTTTCATTAATCGTTCAACCTAAAGAATTTTTATCTAGAGTTTAACCTAAATAATTTTTATCAAGAGATCAACCTAACGAATTTTTATTAAGAGTTCAACGTAAAGAATTTGTATCAAGAGTTCAACTTACCGAATTTTTATCAAGAGTTCAACCTAAAGAATTTTTATCAAGAGTTCAACCTTAAGGATTTTTATCAAGTGTTTTACCTAAAGAATTTTTATTAAAGGTTCAACCTAAGGGATTTTTGACTATTAACATCCCATTAGAATTACTTCATGACGTGTTTTTCTTTAAGCAAAAGTATTACGAAAAATCGGCGCTCCATTTTTGAATAAACATAAAACGAAAACAAACGTGTACATTATATGTCGGTAGCATCTATATCGTCTCATACGAAATGCCACTAGTACACGATGATTTATTGTTCTGACACTTTGCCAAGCGCCACATTGTTATTTGCATGCGACGCATTTCCTGGGCAGTAAATAAAACAAATTATTAATAAATACGTTTATTGCCAAGAATAACAACTATAGTAGGACGAGGACAGACACATAATGAGGTTTCGTTATCTCTTGTTAATATATATATCGCGAATTTGATCCGTTAACCATTCGATCGCAGATTGCAATCCTTCACCTGTTACCGCATTCGTTGCGCGAATGTGCCACGGTTTATTTTGAATTCTGTCGAGTCCAAGTCCCGCCACCAATTTAACTGTCGTTAGCGAATCCGGCAAATCCATTTTATTCGCCAAGAATAATATTGGCAACTTTCGTCCTGAAACAATTGGTTTTTGAATTAATTTAACGAACATAAATGAATTCGTGATATTTTGCCGCTTACATAACTCAAAATAATTCTCAACCTGAGAGATTGAGATTCAAAAAAATAAAATTTCCCAATTTAATGATATCTTTGTTATTCATTACGATGTATAAAATTATATATGATTTAAGTGCTTATCCAAAGTAACTTATTTGTCTGGAATTAAAATCATTTCAAACACTTTTGAATATTTTAAATATTGTTTATCGCTGTATTTAAATATAGATTTTATAAATTACACACCTGCGATGTCGGGATGTTGTAATAGCATATCGAGCTCTTCTTTTGCTACTACCACTCTCAGCTTATCGCTACTGTCAATTATAAATATGATACCGTGACAATCCTTGTAATAATGTTCCCATAACGATCGATACCTTTCGTGACCCGACATATCAAACGCCGTGAAACTCACATTTTTAACTGAAATAGAAAAGGCTGTTTTAGATTTTGATGCGAAGATTTTTTAAATTGCCAAGGATAAAAAATTAAACTGAAAAAACATTTACGGAACATTTGCCATAAAAACTATAATCGAACAATTTCAAAAAGATTTTCTGATAATTATATCTGATTTTCTCAGATATTTTTAGTCAGCATTATTATAAAAGCATTATTCATCAGAGAAGCAGAATATATCAGAATTTGTAAAAACAAAAATATTTTGCAAAATACTGCAATTGTACTTTCAATTTTAAAATAACTGAATTTGAACTGTAAAATATTCAGCGCAAGCACATGCAGCTCTCGAAAACCATTTTCCACAGATCCCGAAAATTGTCTACTGACATTCTGGTTTTATCCAGTTGAGAACTATAATGATTTGAGTTGTATCTGTTGAATAAATTCATATTTCGTGGTTCTAACGACTTGCGAATGTTGAGGGGGTTGAAAGGCTTCATACTAGTCAAAAGAGTGCTAAATTTATTGTTTAATTCAGACAAACTTTTATGCATCTATTAATTATAATGGAAGGTAATTTTCATAGCTTTTAATTAGAAAAAATTTAATTGCACTTGATCCCCACAAATTTAACGGGCTTATGCTAAATTTCGAAAAGGCACGTATTAATTCAGCTTTATCAAAGAAAAAACTGTATTTTTTGCTTGATTTTGATGTATTATGATTAATTATTTTTGTTGAGAAATGCTTTACGCTTTTACCGTCCGGATATTTAATACCAATTAAAAAACAACAGCTGTTTGCTTACGAAGGAATTTTCCTGATGGGTAATAAAATACATATAATTTTTTATGAAGAATACCATTATATAGCTGGATAGTGACTTCATAGAGCATTTTTCAAGGAAGAGAATGAGCCATGATACATATTAATCAAGCAAGAAATACGGATTATTCTTTTAAAAAACTGAGCGAATATGTACTTTTTTGAAAATTAGCATAAACCAGTTAATATTTTTGTAAATCCATTGAATTTATTGATTTTCTGTGTCAAGGATATCTATTTTGATACAAAGCACCATTAACTACAGTCAATTGATGCATAAAACTTTTTATACACGATTTACAAAAATTAGCACTCATTTGACTAGAGTTAAGCGCTACAAATCCTTGATCTTTCATGCAATTGGCTGAAAGGTTTTCCATGCGATTGGCTGAAAGGTTTTCCATGCGATTGGCAGAGAGTTTTTCCATGCGATTGGTTTTCCCTCTAGAAATGTGACCATGATTCGGGACATATTTCCTGAACTTCTCATTAACTCGCAGCGCACATATACAAATTTGTAAACACGCCTTGTTGTAACGGTTGGCGCGAGCCGTGAAACAATTCAAAGACAAACTGTTCTAAACAAAAACTGAAAATATCATATATTGTCATTATCCGCTGATGAGTCTTATAAATTAGTGCACGATGAGCAAAAAAAGAGTTTCGGCTGTCAAAAGCAACACTATCTTGAAAGATGATAATTCTCAAGGTACGTGCTTCTTATATATTTAACGAAACTAACCTCAAAAATCTATTTGTCATATTTTGTGAGTAAACAATGATATTTACACCAATGAGCCAATTTGCCAATTTTTTTTAGACCCAGCGGAGATCGAAAAACAGGAACTACGTAATCAGATTAAAAAACTTAAGGCGTTGATATCTCATGTTGAAGAAAGTCTGGACATAACAAAGTTTGGCGATATTGAGAAATCGTCAGAAACATTTTTGTCGCAGACTGTGGATTATAGAGCAGCAAAAAAACTTGTCGATACTCATGTACTTTTTAAAAACGAGATGCAGAGATACACTGGCATTTATTGCTCCAAAGCCACCAGAATGGAATATATATTTCACTATAAGCCGTACGATAAAACAGACGGAAATGAGAACTTTTCACTCCAAATATTTAACAAAGACGGCAAAGGAACTTTGGGACATTGGGTAACTCCGATGTTGGCCATCAATATCGATAGAATTGTGTCAGAAACTCCAATTAATGACTTATCGATGGTCATTCCGTTTTTGAAAAATTGGAAACGCCATATCGATTGTTATGTACAACGGAAGAAACAATTTCAGGAATTGAAAGTGAGTTCTGAAGATATTAAGAATTCGATAAATGCACATACTGCAATATATGAACTGTACAAGATGATCATTTTCTTAAATGTAAAAAAAAAAATTGATTGCGTACATTAATACTCACTTAAAAATAATAGCTAGTAATTGATCTTAAACTGCTTATCTAATATTTTATCGGACAATTTAATACATTTATTAGACAATGTGATTTGAAGTAATCCAATTTTATCATATTTTTATTCAAACTTTTTATTTCATGACAATTTTCTAAAATTCTATCTCTGTATCTTACATTATATTGGATTCTATCTTTTCCTAAATTGTGATTTAAAAAATCGGGATTTCAAGTTTGAATATTTGTGCATTATTTAAATATTGAATGTAACTATTTATTGACCATTAATGTATATTCACTTTTTTTAAGGATTTTATTGCTGATGTGACTAATTGCACAGTGGAGTCGAATTTCAGTTTCTCTGGAATTACTCTTTCGTTGTTTGGCGTTCACAACAATGCAAAGGATTCTTACTTTGATTTGACAATATACTTGGCCTATAAAGCAAATGAAACGAGACCGTATACAATAAACACGGATTGGAATTTGAAAAAATGTTCTACCAAAGATGAAAACGAGCTCAAAGCATATGCAAAGTGCTTGAAAAATCACCGTCTCATTGAAGGCTTTAAATTTATGATCCAGGGAAAACATCCCGTATTTTGGTGGACAACTGAGGAACACGAGGATAGTCCATTGGAACTGAATGTAAGAACAATTTTCAGTTTCTATTTTTGAAGAATAAAACGTTTTTCGGTATTTCTATTGAGAATTCTGACATGAAATTTACAAAAAGCTTTTCTGCGAAATTCTTCTTACTCTCCTTTTTGCAAATTTTGGGCTGGAAGTGTCCAAATCTTTATGGATAACAAAATAGAAAATATAAAGCATCTGTCTTATTCTCGAGCTGCAATTTGTACGTGTTATTTTTTTTATACGAAGATCTGAAGTAGAATTTTGCACATAGCATTATTTTTTTTCCATTTGGCAAGTTTCCATGATAAACGAATAATTTAAGAACCGCTTATTTTTCATATAAACTTCTTATTTCTATGAAAACTTCTTTTTTGATTTTTTCTTGATGAAAAATTCTTGTGATTATTGATGTCGTTGGTTTACTTTTATCAGGATACAAGCGAATCGGACGAAGAATCTTTCATGGACAGGATAAAGTCCGACCGCAAAAAGTCTCTGAGAAAGCTTCGAAAGCGTCGTGAGTCGAAAGAAAGAACAAAGATAATGAAAGAAAAAAAGAAAGCTGCAGCACCGCGATCAAAAGTCGTCACAGCAAAGGAAAACGAGGATTCGTCGAATGAAGCTCGTTTATCGCCTCAAGAAACGAAAAAACCAGCGAAACCATCTTCGCGATTGCGAAAACGCGATCAACCGGAAAATAGCATCGACGAATTAGTTGCAAAACGTCAGCGCGTATTGCGTCAAACGACAATCAGTTTTCGAGATAACAAGATAAGTACGAATTATTCTGCGACTGCAAAAGCTGCGAAAATCTCAGATGCTAATGACAAAAAGTTTGTGACGCCAAAAAATCCGAAGCCCGTTGATAAAACTAAGAAAAAATCAACCCCTGTTAAAAAAATTACTTCTTCTGTTGCCATTCAATCGGCTAAAAAAAAGGCAGCGGGGAAAAAGAATCGCGCGGTTACGAGCACACCTCTTAGCAAGAAAATTGCGAACAAAGTGAAATTCGTACCGATTAACGACGAGGAATTGAGTCCAATCGCATCCGCCGTTGAAAATGACACACAATCGTTTTCGTACTTGAAAAAAGTATGAATCGGAATAAATATATGTTTTTCTACTCAATTGCTGTGTAAATAACGCGTAACGAGTGTACATTAAACTGGTAGAAAAAATAGTTGGAAAAATGTTATATAAATTTGTTAATAAATGCGTAGAGCCTTGTCGGTCAACTTTGAGTGTTTAAAAATTAAATAAACGCGAAATTCACTTCATTTTAAGTGAACTGCTCTGACAGTTGTTAGTCTCTATTGTTATAAATAGCTATCAAACATTCGCAAGTATTTTTTAGGGATAGGAGCCGGAATCACATTTTTCGTTTCGTTTTTCAATATTTTTTATCAAATTTTCATAAACTGGTGAAAAACCCAAGCGCAAATAAAGAGAAGTCGTCTTTGGAAGTTGAGGGAAATAATGAACCGAAAAATACAGTTTTTGGAGTAACGAAATGAGTATAAATTCTACGTTTATATAAATTCGCGAAAAACTGGGTGTGATTTTTCGAATTTCTTAGAGAATAAAAGCCCGTTGAAAAAAGAAACATGGATTCTCTCGGAAATAAAAGCAAAAAATCACGGAAATCCCGCTCAGTGTCGTAAATTATTTAAAAAAAGTTAAATTCACGATATATCTATGTTTTTATACTTAATTGCTGTGTTAATAACGCTCAAGAAATGTACGTTAAACTTATGAAAAAAAAACCTGGGAAAACGTAATATAAAGTTCAGTTAACAAATGCACAAATAGGGTTTTTACTACTTTTAGGGTATTTAAATAAACCAACGTGAAATTTCATTTCGAATCTGTCATTATTTTCGTCAATCAAAAACTTTTTTTTATTGAATTTTCATAAATCGGTGAAAACTCTAGTGCAAATAAATCGAAATCGAAAAAAAAATTTCGAGCAAAAAAAGGAGTACAAATTCCACGTTCATAAAAATACACAAAATACCCGACGCAATTTTGAAAAGTTCTCAGCAAAAGATTAAAAAAACGTCGAAAAAAGATGAGTGCACTCGAAAAATAACACAAAAAAAAGGTTAGGAAAATAATAAGTCACAAACTACAAAAACAAAGTTAAATTCCTATCAATATACGTTGTGGAATTAGTAAATTAGTAAACCAAACATATTTGCTAGTGAAAATAATGACTTATGTATAAAATGCGATAGTTCTCCATTTCCCTACACAATAATGTGTAATTATTAATTAAAAGATGTACATCGCACACAAGAGAGAGTATATTTTTTATTGTATACACAATTTGGTGAAAAAGTGCACATAAATGTGCGAAAAGCAGCGGTGCGATACGTAAACTCTGTGTAGACGATAAATTGCAGGTGCTTGATGATTGTAGTGATGAAAAATCGGAATCCAGTGGAGAGAGGTTTATAATCCAACATAAACCGAGCATCACTCGATTATCATGTAACTTACATGCGAATCTCTCGATATTAAACGCAACTGTTGGCACTATGTCTACGCAACGGTCGTCCTCCCTTTTGAAAAGATTGATCACCGTGGACTTACCACTATTATTCAGTCCGACTACTAAAACGTTTACTTCTTTTTTCTTAAGACCCAATATATTAGTCAGCCGATCAAACAACCCCATTTTGTTTGAATGAATATATTAGCCCTTCTCTCGGGAGTTTTCTGTTGACGCGCTGTATCGATCGCTTGGCTTCCTTCGGAATCAATTGGTGGACTTGTCCATACAATTTTTCACATTTTTCGGATAATCCCGCAGCGCTTATTATCATGACTTTGTGCATTCGGAACGAATTCTCTTACTGTTGCTGGTTTTTCTCGGAGGTCGATAAACAAGAGTATCTGCGCTTTATAGATTTTTGTACATACGTACTAAATAGTAGGGGAGTAATTGTATAGTGCTTTTTAATGTATTTGCTTGATTTATAATTATTGGAACGATTAATCGATTTTGTAATAAATTTTTAGGAATTCATGTAGTGATTTTTTGTTACCATTTATAAATATCTCCTGCGCGTTATAGATTTTTGTACATACGTACTTAAAGTCGAGAAATAATTGTGTAGTGCTTTTATTTATGTAATTGTTCAATTTGTAATTATTAAAATGATTGGACGATTTTGTAATTAATTTTTAGGAATTCAAGTCTTAATTTTCTGTTACCATTTATAAATATCTTCTACACGTTATGGACTTTTGTACATACGTACTAAAAGTGGAGGAGTAACTGTACAGTGCTTTGCCATATATTGTTTCAATTTTTAGTTATTAAAGTAATTTAACGATTTCTTATTTATCTTTCAGAATATACGTCTTAATATTTTGCTACCATTTCTAAATATTTCCTGTTCGATATAGATTTTTATACATAAGTACTTTAAGACAGGGACTATTGTATAGTACTTTTTGATGTATTTGTTGAATCTATAGTGATAAAAGTAATAAAATAAAAGTGCATTGGGTTTAGTATACGTTAAAATTTTAAACTCATCCTTTAATGTAATCCATGTTAACGATCCTCTTTACTTACGTTTTCGATTTGTCGAGATCGACTCATACTTAACGCCGTAAGTATAAAAAAGTACATCAGAATGCTGTTGTCGTTCGTAAGATCATTTCCTGAGCTTCATCATGAGCCGAAGCAAAATTCTAAAGTTCTACTGTCAATCAACAACTTTCCAGTGGAAAAATATATTTTTTTTCAACCTTTTGTCTGCAAGTCCTTGCAGTTGACAAACATTCCAAATTCATTAAAAAATTGCTCTCATTTAAAAACTATTCGTCAATATGAACGAAAAAATTGTCAATCATATTCCAAATATTTTAGAAGATATTTATTTAATGATAAAATAATATCGTAACCGAATACGTTTTTTTTTAATGATGCAATTTAGAAGAAAGTACTTTCAATTGTTTCTATCCTTCTTCACTAAGAATCTCAGGATACTGTTAATTTATAGTCATTGTAAAATGAAAAAATAACAGCGTGCTAAAAAACTAAACTTCACTTTGACTCCAAGTGACAAAAGATGATTTTTTTTTTGGTCTGCTCTTCAGAAATCGCTGAGGACTTGAGATATACTTAGTAGTCGTTCACTTTATTCGTATGGACAATCAAACGATACATATACATGTTGTGTACGAATTACGTGTTTGTTTCTTTCTCTTGTCATTTTTTCTGTTTTTTTTTGTTACTTAAATCTAATACATCGACAGCGCACGGGAGGCGGAAGTAATACAAGGGGAGCGGCTTCCCGTCGACCCGGCGACTTATCATCTACTTTTTTTTTTGTTCTTTTTATTTATGATCATAAAATTAAGTTTTACTACCCTGTAAAATGCGTACTTGCGAAAATCCATTGATATCGTTTATGTCTCTATAAGTGATTGCAATTGATTTATGCCTCGACTTCGCTAATGTTTCGGGCCCCGGGATAATGATCGTGTAAGTAGGTTGTAATTAGGAATGTGCGAATAAAATTCAACTTGGTTCGAACTGAATTTTCGAGAATTGCGATTACGCGAATATTCATAAAAAATACGATTGCTCGCGAAATTAAAAATTGAGAAATCAGAATTTCGCAATTGAATTTTATTATTCGAATATTCAATTGAATCATTGAATAGAATAATTTATACTCGATTTCCGATGGATTATACAAAGTTTCGAATATTCGCACACTCCGCGTTGTGATCCTTTCGAACGATATAATGCAGATTCAATCGAAATATACTTCATGGCGTAACCAATTTTTTTTTTTTTTCAGAGAGAAATAGCCACGACGATTTTATTGAATTCCAAGTCATTATCGAGTGTTATTATTAACGAAAAAAGTACCCTTCAATAGTACGAGTACTATTATCGGGCCCAAAGTTTTTGCAAGGACTCAAGTTGTGGAATCTTTCGAAATACGCTCTTAAAATTCAGACTTGTATTTAGGAGCGAAATTGACGATATAGATTTTTCAACGATCGACTATTGGTTCTGTAGCCAAAGCCTGAAACGTCGCGAAAGGATTATTCGTCAATCTCAATTTAAAGCTCGTTAATTTTATTTTCCACTTTCCATATTTCTCCGAAAACATATTCTCTTGACTCGTTTGATAAAAAAAAGGCCCTCGAAAATGCTTGCATCTGTGAGTGTTGCTACAAACTCGTGAAAATTTTTGATTAGGGCGACGTGTTTCATTTTTTGACTGATTTAGAAGTATAAAACACCTTTTCGTCGCAAATTTTATACTTATTTCCTCACGATGCTTCATACGAACATTTAAAATCAAATTTCATTCGATCAGTATTTAAGTACTTTGCGACAAGAGATAAATGAGGATAAAATAGTCGTACTAGAAGTACATTTCAACGCTAAACTGAAACTGTTTGATAAATCGTCGTAAAATTGTAGTTTTCGCAAGCTCGCGAAAACTGCACTTTTCTGGACATAGTTCTGAAAATAAATTATCGCAAATATCGAAAACATCGATATTGCAGTAATAGTAATGCTGAAAAGTTGTTGATAAATTTTAAACAATGAAAATCGTTTCATAATCTCGATGAATGACTTAATTATTTCTGAATTATTTTTCGTGTGAATTTAAAAGAAATTCTCTAGCAAAATAAAAAAATTTCATTATTAATTCTAAAAAAAAATTAATAGTTAGTAAACTGTTAGCAATCATAATGATAATTTCTTTCGACAAAATAGTGCCTATCGAATTTATCATTGCTCGTTACTAATCCGTTCACAATTTTTCGCCTTTTCGAAAATCGATATAAGGGCATCGATTTTTGTGAACATTTTTGCTCGCAAACTACTAGAATTGTGATGGAATCAATTATTCTCTGTGAATTCGTGTGCAGAGCGTTCTTAATGAATTATCATCGGCTCGTCCATTTTTCGTGTTGAAAAGTGTGTGATACATAGCAAAAAAATGGTAATGGCTCAACAGAATATATTCGTTGCCCTTTACTAGGTACTCGATGCGATTGTTTGTTTTTTTTCTTCACCCTCGTGATAATTGTGTGTTAGTAAGGGGCGTGCACATGTTAGTAGATTGTTAATAAACTTATAAACAAAGAAAAGGAAAGAAAAAAACAGAAATAAAAAAAAAACCAGTCAACAGCTGAAACAAACGAGACAAACAATTCGAATGGAGTATCGATGAAGCTCGATTCCCAAAATGATTCTCTTTGTTTGCAGCTGTTGCCGCTGCTCTGATTAAATGTCGTGCAGACCAGTTTATTAAAAATCAATTTAACGTGTATTTGGGTGTTGAATATTCGTTCTCGTTGGCGTCGATAAATGGTCCCTAAAATCAATGCGAAATATAACAATATTTCCGGTCTTGTCGTACACGATAACTAAAAGTCTTCTTTTTGTTCGTTTTTCACGTTTTTTTGTTGTTGTTGCTTTTTTTTTTGGCCACTCGAATGTCACACGACATTCGAGTGCTCGATAATAAGGTACAAAACATTCTTTAGCTGATTTTCGTATTTCTTTTAGCAAACGTTCGAAAGATTACGACTAATGACAGTTGTACACATGATCCGAACAATAATATAGTATTAAATAAAAAATACTGAGACAGTTATTACTAAATATGCAACGCTGCCTTTCCATTCAACATCATCTCACCCTGCTCTTCTTTAAATATCTAAAGTTAGTATTGCGCTGTAACGTGACGCAGTTAACAATTCAGAAATCATGTAAAAAAATGTAAGGTACAAAAATCGCTTCGTCCTTGGCCTTCGTTATATCACCGTTCGTCCAAGTCACAAAGACAATAAATTCTCTCGTTGCACCAATTGTTTCTTCGCTGTCCTTAGCGTCAATTTTTCTCCTTTTTTCGGGCCGATCTCGATCTCATGACTTTAGAGAAAGGTGAATAATGAAAATCAGTTGTTTCGCGATTACGATTGTACCTATAGTATAGTATCAGTAAGAGGTATACATATAATATAAGCGAATATATATATATATCGGGTATTCCACTCCAAATCGACGGGATCGCAAAACTCGCTTTTTCCACCTTGAATTATTTTTGCACAAATACTCTACTCCAATTTTAAGATCCCAAAGAATTTTTTTTACGTCACAATAACCAAGAAAAACAACGAGTTTTTTTTTCAAAATTTTTACAACAAGTTATCTGTTCGAAAAAAAAATTATGCATATTTTTACTTTTCCCTTTTGGCCGCTAATCTCGTTATTTTGTTTCGAATAATTTTTATTCAGGTCAGAGAACATACTGTAAAAATTACGAGGATATCGTTTCATTTTTCGTTAAATTTCTTTGATATTGCAAAAAAAAATCTTCGAAAAGATCCAAAAATTGGTGTAGTATTTTTAAATACCGTCTCAGAAAATCCATTAAAAAAACAGAAGTAATTACCTCGAGAGAAGGAATCTTATCGATTTGATTTGAAAAACCGTATATATTTATATATATATATTTATATCACTAAAAGACAAAGCGCGATCATAGACTCGCGATAATATTGCCATAATCGTGTGGCAATCGTGATGGAATCGCGAGTTAGTCCCGTTTGCCCGTTTACCATAATTGCAAGTCTTTTATACTACAAATTTCTTATGTTTTTTTTTTGTTGTATTATTATTCATAGCTCGTATCCTGCCGATCATAATTTATATTGCACCAAACACTTCGGCACAAATATTCGTCTATTAACGAAGAAAAGATAATGAAAAAAAAAATCTTCCTATTTTTCTTTTTATCAGTCAATGGACGAATACTTGTTTTGAAGAGCTCAGCGAAATAATCTCGAATCCTCTAGACGATACAGGGTGAGAGTAAAATAACGACGCAATAAAGGAGCCGTAATAAAATCGGTTCGCGCTAACAAATTCCTCAACAGACAGAACATTCTTGCGCGCGCATTCTCCCCCTTAATCATCTCGCGTTGATCGATATTATCCACCGCTTAACGCATTACGGATCTATAGATCGGTGTCGTACCAAGCGGCGACCTGATTGTTGTCTTGTGGCGGAGCTGGAAGTTCCTCCAAGTGATCGAAACTGAGATCTCCCTCGTGCGCCACATCCATAGCGTCTATTGCACCGTACGGTGAGCCTCCGCCTATCTCCAATCCTTGCATTGAGTCTATTGGTATCTGGTCATAACCTGTTGTCGATAACAATCATCAAGAATTTTAGCAAACAATAAAAATGGCTCAAAAAACACATTATAAGTCACTCATGAATATCGAAAACGATCGAATTACACTACGAGACAAGATTTCTTCCTTATCTCGTAAAGCCGCAGTATTTTTATCGCCAACTATTTACGATATTTACCAGAGATGTGCGAATATTGAATATTTTGAATAATTTAGTGGATAATACGAATATGATTAAAATTACTAAATTCTGTGAATTGTTCAAAGTTCGTGTATTTATTTAAAAATCGAACTTCGAATCGAATAATATTCGATAATATATAATTGGGAATGTTCAAATAGAAGATTTGTTAATTGGATATTTGAGAAAATGGTAATATTGTTTGTAAACGCCAATTATCTACTTTGTGTTACATACGTTTATTAGTATATTTAATTGCGATTTTATACGAGTTATTTGAGTTTTCGAATATTTAAGACGAATAAAAAATTTAATAGTAACATTCGATTGAGTTAAATCCAAACGTCATTCGCACATCTCTACAGCACAACAAGATTCTTGCAAAAATTCACTCGGTAATTCACTCTGATTTACTCAGCGAACACGAAATCAATATCATCAAGCGGACAAAAATGGTTATTGTAGCCGATAATTGCGAGACTCCAACTATCGTCTAGTTTGCATTGACATTGAAAAATAGTTTGCATAGATTTTTTTGGAGAGCAAGCGACATTAATCAATTAAAGCACTACGAAGTTTTCAATTGGCAGTGAAATTTCCGTTTTTTTAACTATTTAAATGGTATATTTTCATTTTCCAATAACTATAAGTTTCGTTGAATTGTAAATTCTAGATTTTCAACATTTTTTAAAATAATTTTAATTAAATCTTCGCATAAATCCAATATTCATGAATAATAATAGTTTGTAATGTCAAATTTGCATTTCAAATAGGATATCAATATTCCAAATTACTAGTTGGAAACGTTGGAGCCATTTTGATGTTTTTTTTTCTCTTCATTGCACAAAGAAAAAAAAAAAGTTAAGGCAATAATCGAAAACATATATTGTGATAGGAAGATCGGTTCTCGGGAGCGGAAATGAAAATAGCTCCAAATTCAGCATTTGCCCTTCGAAGAACTTTAGAAAAAGCGAAACTGCAGGGCAATGGATAGTTAAATGTGAGGCGCTATTGATTTTTTCAGCCTCAATAAACAGAGAAGTAGGAGGGGAAGTGGAGGAAGAAGATGAAAGGCACGACAAATTACAGTCCCGCTGCCTACACTGGAGCTCGTTGATTGCATGCCTTTGTACGTATGACTGAAACGTGATTCTGCTGCTTTCCATATGAGATTATTTAGCAAAAGTTTCTGTTTTATTTTGAGGTCCGAGAGATGTTAAATAAATAATCGGCAGTAATCCAAAGGCGTTACTAGTACAAACTACGTGAAAACTACACTTAGCACATGCATAAAAATTCATATTATGAGTATTTAAACGGTGTAAAAAAATATACTATTCTTGACGCTTCTTTATTTCAAAAAAGCATAAGTTTAATACTGATATACAATATTTTGTTGGTGCTAACGAGCAGTGAAGCAGGCAAAGTGTTGTTATATTGCACGAGAAAAAAAGAAATAAAAATTAAATGAAAATTAACATCGACAACGACAAGCAAACAGTATGTAAATATTGTTATGTTTCACCTATGTTACTGCAAGATTTTGTTGACAGCCTTTACTTAAAATTAAGTCCAGAGGTTAAGCTGCTGCCAAACACAACACGGAGTTAAGAATGTCTTCCTTGTTATGTTCATTGTTACGTGCTAGGGATTAAGTTTGTACAATTGCTCGATTTTTACAACTTTAAGTTTACGTCTATGTTAAACATTGAGAGAATCAACAACCAAAAGTTTGATTCGGTTATTATTTGAGTACTTTGAGACAAAAGAAAAATCTGGAAATAAATCCATCTTATCGCGGATAATAGAAATACCGATTTCATATAATAATATTGCTGACAAAAGCATTTTCGTCGTTCTAAATAATTCCTAATTTTTCTCAAAAATCTACGACACTTTAAAACAAGTTATGAACTTCACTTTTCAATTCTCAAAACTTGGAATTTCATAACATGAAAAAATAATAATGAAAATTCATAGAAAAAAAAAAAATTAAACTATAGAACAACATTAACAAGTACAACATTTTATTGCGGTACGGAATCAATGTTGTTCGTAAGATTAATAATTTAGATTTTTCCGGATTTTTTTCCAATCGCAATATGTTGAAATTTCGATCAAACTTTTAGTTGAAAATGTATGGAGTGCTAATGTTTTTTTTTCTTTCCGTTAAGGATGTTTGATACGTACAGTCCCGCCAAAAGTGAATTTCAGAGACAATTTCGATCACTTCCCGATGGGATAAAAATCGGAAAAAAATAATGCATATAAAACGTGCCGAAAAGATTGATTTCGCATAACAATAATTCTAAAATGTTATTAACAAATTGGTGAAAAAAACAATTGTTCAACAAATAAACAGTCAACCTAACTTTCTTTTATGAAAATGATATGTTAATTTTTTGAATGCGTATGAATTTTTTCCGATTCTTTTCTTTATTTTGATTTCGATTTTTTTTATTTTGAAAAATGCGCAGAATATAACAAATTTTGGATATGCGTTTTGCAAAAAAAAATCTCGAGCGTAGTAGATAGTTTTATGCCGAGAACATATCCAAAATTCGTTATTTCGCGCACATTGTTGAAAATAAAAAAATTCAAAATCAAAATAAAGAAAAAAATCTGAAAAAATTCGTACGCATTCAAGTAAATTAACATAGCATTTTCAATAGAAAAAAGTTAGGTTGACTGATTGTTTGTTGAACAATTGTTTTTTTTTTCAGAAATTTGTTAATAACATTTTGGAATTATTACTATGGAAAATTTATCTTTTCAGCACATTTAATATCGATTATTTTTTTCCGATTTTTATCTCATCGGGAAGTAATCGAAATTTTTTCTGAATACTATTGCAGATTTTATTTTTGGTAGTCTTTTTAGTATCAGCGAATAACGATATGAAGCAAAGAGTGATTAGTTGAATCGCTCTATAAAAGTGTGATTTATGGAAGGGGTGACTTACCTTGGGGCTGATAGCCTCGACCTCCATGACTGCTGTGAACGCTAGGAGGTCCTTGTCCATACATACCGTCATAGCCTTGATCAGGGCCAAGCATGTCCTGAAGAGATTAGGTAGCAGAGATCAACACAAAACTTATGCTAATGTTCTACAGGAATCGTGACTTAGAACACCCAGCGCTGTTTACTTTTGAATGAGTATTTTTAATTAAATAACAAATTATCTAGGAAACAACAAAGCCGAATTTAATCCATTTACCGGAAGTATCAATTTCTTAAAAACCGTAATGTAGAAATAAATTCGAGCTTCTCTATTAGAAAATTTTTTTTTATTGAAATGTAGTATTTTTATAATAATTTACACGAATATGAATGATGTTAAATTCGGGCATTCCATAAAGTGAAGCAAACGATACATTGAAAATTTGTTTTTCGAACAAGAATTTTTAATTTGCGTTTTTTGTTGTAAATTAATTTTTAGACAATCGTTTTTGAATCCAATACATTTTTTTAATAGAGTTTTTTCCGCGTCGTTGTTTCCATCGCGATGTATGATATGTTCTGCGTTGTATGTTTTTTTTTCGTTTGGATTGTGAATAATGCAACATTAATGAGACTAAACGCATTCCCATGCAACATTTCGGTGAACGAACGTGAGGCTCACGAACTCTAATTTTAGTTAACATTCATATATTTATGGAATCGCTTCTTTACTAAGAATTCTATATTATTTTGATCCTCGAGCAACTGATATCATAATTTGTAGACGAAACGACGAGTAGCGTTTACTGTTCAGCCGTGAGAAGGAAATCTGTATGAATACGAAGGCAAACAAACCGACAAATCGCCCCTTTGATGCTAATTTTAAACCCGTCACGGCTGCAGCAAATCAGGCATTTTGATGTGTGTTTAGAAAGGTGTTACAACATGGCAAAACATCGAATAATTAAGAATGCTTCATAAGTACAGTCACAACTAAAAGTTTCATTCGATTGCATTATTAATACTTTACGAAACGAGAAAATGGAAATTAATTAAATTAAAGCGCCAATGGAAATGCTAAAAAAAACATCGATCTTGTAAAATAATAATGCAAGAAAGTTACAAACAGATGATTTTGTGAAGTTTAACAACCCAAAGAAATAAAAAACATCAACATTAATATTTGTTCAAATCTTTTTTTTTTACAAAAATATACTAACTCTAATGAAATAAAACTTTTGGCTGGGAGTGTAAAACATCATTGAATGTAGGGCAATGGAAACGGAAAATGTAATTTTACTTTCTGGCAAACTTTATGAAAGAAAAATGTCGTTAAACGAAATTGGAGGTTGCCGAAAAATTGGATAATCAGTTGATAAAACGAATCGAGCTGATCTCGTTAAAATAGTCAGTTAATTTTTTAAAAATTCAAATAAGATTTTATATCATTCATTAAATATGTATGCCATTAATTTCACAAAGTTTTCCTTCCAAGCGTGACGCTTTTCATTTCGAGTAAGTTAGCAATTGGATTGCAACGTGAAAGTTTCTCGTTAACCAAAAATCGTGATTTATGTGCATTATTGTGTAATTCTGAAGCTTTTCAGAAAATTGGTCAGACTTTGAGTGCCTACCTTGTGACAGTTGTCAAATAACATCGATCGTCTAAAATTTAACAATTCTAATCTACCGACATCTGGATACGTAGCCGCTACTGTCGAAGCGGAAGCAAAAAAATATTGAGATAAAATAAATCGTAATAAAAATGAAGCGATCGCCGTATAAAAAAATGAGAACGCATTAGCAGTTTATACACAAAACATTTAGTAAGAATATGCGAATATTCAGATTTAATTTTAATTCACAATATAAAAATTTGGGTTTATATATTTTGTGATTTTTTATAAGAATTCAGACTCAAATGTTTTTTTAAAAATCAAATTGTTGTAAAAATAATATCACTTAATTCGTTTTAATTGAGAGTCTATATTCGCAAGTTCCTATTAAATATCAACGATTAATTGGTTTTATTTAGCGAAAACGGATAAATCCTGGAAAAGCAACTTTGGTAAATAATAAAAAGAATCTAAAGTTACCTGTAAGTCCGGCCCGATGCCAAACTCAGGATTGTTCCACATGTTTGCGTCCTCACGTATCAGCGAATTGGTGAGTTCCATTGAGAGACGCTTCTTGTAATCGTTTGGTTTGTCTTCGCTCATGCGGAATAATACTGTAGCTGCGTAAGTTGCGACTCCTTCGTTTCTCGAATGTAGAAGCTCGGTAAGCGGCGCTGTTGCACCTTCCTGCTCGATTATCTCAGCACCTTCTTTATCGTTTGCGAGCTCGCAAAGAACTCCGGCAGCCACACGCTGAATATTCTCGATTTCGTTGAAAAGCAACTGCAGGTCAAACGAAAAGCAAACGATTTTGAGATAAAACAAAGTTTCGTCGATTTGAAAACGATAAAACGACGAAGATATCGAACGGAACTTGAAGCAATAAATTCTTGAAGTATTTCGCGTACCACAAATTAATACCAGTACTTGAAGCGTGTACTCCGAATACATATTTCGAAAGGATTCGTTTTTTCAAGAACCTCAGAAAGGTGAAATAATTATAGTGAGATAGAAAAAATGTAGAGACGGAAGCGAGCAGAGCTTGATTGAAAGAAGGAAAGAAAAGTGTAACTCTAGAATGGTTCAGTCGTTTGGGGTGAAAGTTGGTACATGAGTATTCAATTTTTACTGGATTTAAAATTGTTGAAATTGTGCCGCAGAATGTATGCGGAAATGTAGATCTTATAGCTTTTTGAGTTTTTTTTTTTAAATATGTGAGTCGTCTAGCGTTTGTAAAATTCAGGATATTTTGCGGAATAGTTCTTCATACATGTGTGGACATTTGATGGTGATCAGGATTGCATTTGGCGCCAATCGGGTTTTAGGCTATACTTTTGTAAATTACAAGATATCAGACTAAATCTTAGTATTTAAAGAGACTGACATTGAGTTGTTATTGATGCTGAATTTGGCAAGAATCGGTAAAGTGGAGCTGATTTTATTGCGATTTTAATTCTTTCAAAAATGTGTGTAAGCATTTACACTGGTATAAATTCTGAGATATCTGGCTACAATTTTCGGTGTGAATTCAAGAGGAGTGATTACAAATGATAAATTTAGTCCCAGTAACGGTTATTACGTAAGGAAATTTCAATGTTGTTAAAAAAACAAAATAAAAATTGAATTACCAAAAAAAAAAATTAATTTTTTAAAATTACTCTTGAATTCGGTTCACATATTGATTACCACGGTTCGAGATTCGACATAAACTCATGGATTACCATTTGTACGTTGATACAAATTTGACAAAAATCGGTCAAGCGATAAAAATCGTACGACACTTTAAATTTTTAGGAAAATGGTTGTTAAGCCTAAAAAAGTCTGCCAAGTAGATTTTTGCCAATTGCTTCCCCCATAATTTCTACTTTGCAGGCTTTTTTAGAAGATGTGTCTTAAAATTATGCCTTGACTTCGTTAACAGTGTTTTTTTTTTAAAATTTGTCAAAATAAGAGAATTTAAGATACTTTTAAACGGTTTTGAGGAGAAAATAAAATATCGCACCTGTACGAAGATCGGGATGACGCTTTGGCCCCGAATAATAGCTCTATTGTGCGACTGGCGAGCGAGAATGTGAAGAGCTCCGACAGTTCCTTCGACTATTTCCTCCATGCGAACTCCGTCCGCATACGCGCCCACCGCTTGCTGACTTCCGGTACTGGCTACGGACGAACGCTGCTGCAATTTTAATAAATAAAAGGTCGTAAATGTCACTGATCAGCAGATTCGTAATTATAACGCCTCAATCCAAAATCCCGCGTCATTTTATAATTTATTTGCATTTTTATTCCACACAATTTGGCAATTGATAAGCATTTATACACGAATTCCTGCGACCGATCATTGAGCGAAAATCGATCACGAAATTTTTACTCTAATGAAAAAAAGTGTCCTATACAATTTTTTCCTGAATATATATCAAGTATAAATTTCTTTGGATTTGTTTATTTCAATCGACCGCGAACTGATTTTTTCTCTAATTTTTTATTTCAAGAAAGTCGTGTACAAAATGTAAAAAAAAATTGTATTTTAGTGTAAATCGATGGAATTATGTGGAATTTGGATCTCAATGAGAACAATTGATTATCCTTTTTGGGATTAAGCAATTATTGGAGGATAAGTAATGAAATATGTATCCTATATGAGTTATTTTGTCTGATATGAACTTATTTTGGTACTTACTCTTTGTGTGTCTTGGAAAGCCCGCGTCAAAAGTCTGACGAGATGATGGATTGCTCCGAATTCGCGTAATGGAGCGTGATTCGCTGGACAGAGTGCCAGATTACGAATTAGGCCGATAACCGCCTTGACAAGCGGCCAACGGGATGGCGGGTGCAGCAATTTGACGATCACCTGGATACCGTAATTCTCGCGAACTGAATTTTGCGCCATTTCGGCATCGTCGTGACGAGACGTCAAGTGACGCAACGCGCAGACAGCCGGCTCTGTGATTTCCTCACGGTCACCGGCGTTCACGATCGTGCGAACGAGGGCGTCGACACCGCCGACTTGGCACACAGTAACCTGTCAAAAGTACATCGAGAAATAAGCTTTAATTTTTTTGATATTCTACTAAAACGGAGTTTCCTTTTTTTTTGTTGGGAATTCTATAAAAATATCATGCATTTCTTGAAACGGCGGATTAAAAAAGACTTAGTAAATTGTCAATAAACTTCAACACCGCATAAAATAACCTTGGAATCCGTATATTGTCAAAGTTGACAATTCCGCATCCAAAATCCATAATTTGACACTTTATCAAAATATTATGTGCATTCTAAAATGGGTGAATTTAAAAAGTTGGAGGAATTCGCCAATAACCGTCAAAAGCTCATAGAATAATCTTGTGATCTGTAATTAGTCAAAGTTAAAAATTTAGAATACAAAATTCATAATTTGACACTTTATCAAAATATTTTGAATTCAACAAACGGCGAATTAAAAATTTTTGAAATTTGTCAATAACCGCCAAAATATTTATATAATAACCTTTCAATTCGTAATTTGTGAGAGTCGAAAATTCAGAATACAAAATTCATAATTTGGTACTTTATAATAATATCATCAATTTTAAAAACGGTGAATGAAAAAACTTAGAAATTTATCGATAACTGCAAAAATATTTATAGTATCTTACAATCTATAATCTGTCAAAGTTCAAAATTCAGAACATAAAATTCATAATTAGACACTTTATACAAATATAATTAACATTTGTTACTGTTTCCAGTGACGTTCTTATTTGAGCCTTTTTTTAAATTGTCGTTAGAATTTTGTAATGGAAACTTTGCAGATGAAATGTTTGTTTTCTATATTTTGTTTACCTTGTTACGCTGATTGTTGCACGTCAAATTCGACAGGATTCCGGCAGCGCATGTGACGACGTTGACGTCATTGGAAGCGAGAACCTGTACAAGACCCTGAAGAAGACCTTCGAGTCCGTCAATCTTGGTGCCGGCGTCGGAAAGATTACGCAGAGTCCAGAGACAATTATGAACGAGTCTCTGACTCGGATTACCCAGATGCATGGCCAACGCTTGCATTCCACCAGCTTCAACGACTGCTGGTTTGTTGCTTGAGCATACGGACAGTACTACACAACAAAAAAGAAGATTATTAAATACATAGAACTTAAATTTTAGACTGCAGTATCTAAATGTTGAATTTTGTATTACATATCTTAATCTGACTTGCCAAATAATTAATTTTAATTGAATATACAAATTATCTGAGAATGTGTGAATTTTCAATGAATATTGACGAATTCTCAATGAGAATCTCAAATTTTCCATTAAAAAAAAAATTGAATAGATGAACTTGAATTTTGGACCTCAGTTATTGAATAGCATATTGTGTATTTCATATCTCAATCTGACTCGCAATTTATTGATGTCAATTGAATACATAAATTATTCGAAAATATTTGAATTATCAATTATTATTGACGAATATACAATTAGAATCTCGAATTTGTAAAAATATAAAGATTAAAGATTAAATACATTAAACTTAAATTTTAGATCCCAGTTTGTAAATAGTATATTTTGTTTTTCATAACTTAATCTGAGTTGCCAAATTATTAATCCCAATTGAATATATAAATTATCTAAGAATATATGAATTGCCAATAAAAATTGAGAAATATTCAATTAGAATTTCGAATTTAACACAAGTATCGATAAGCATTCAATTTTGAACTAAATAAGAATATTGGATTCACTTTAATCCAATTTATAAACAAAAAAAGGCGAGTAAAGCCGTGATCAAATTAGCAATTTGTTAAAGTAATCACGTCTCGCCGTAAAAACCCGACCGAGTATAACCGACATAATTCGCTATGAAAATTTCGAATTGTTCCAACTAAACGCACCTTTCAAAACTCTGGAGGTAGTCCAAAGTAGCTTCTCATAGTCGTAAGAGCGCATAATGCGAACAAGCTCGTTAGGTCCTTGCGATGCAAGAATAATGAGTTTGCTCTCCTGATTTCCGTAGGCGAGAATTTGGAGGCAATCGGTTACGATAGCCAGAAACTTGACGTTGTTTCGTTGAAGTTGAGCGACCATTTTTTGTAGGCCACCGGCGAGACGCACAGCCATTTTGGAGCCGTCCTGATGAAGCAAAAGGTTGTGAAGAGTCGTGATCGCGTAGAAGAGAACGGATTCGACCGGAGAACTGAGAAGTTTTACGAGAGCGGGAATTCCGCCACTCTTGAAAATCGCCAAAAGTCCTTGACGATGATGCGACAAATTGTGAAGAGTGCCAACAGCTGCTTTAGTCGATTCGAGATCCTCGCTGTTTGAAATAGCGCGAACCAAAGCCGCGACCATCTGCGAACTGTTCATAATTGCGTGACGCGAAGCCTCTTTCTTCGACAGTTGGTGTACCATCATCGCTGCTTGCGACACCACAACTTGGTCCTCGTCGTTCAGAAGCTTTATCAACTCGGGAATCGCTCGCGTCGCCAAATCCGCGTCGTCCTGATAGTTTATTAGATTCACGACCGCGTGTTTCAACATTTGACTCGGCTCCGCCAATCGTTGAACAGCTGTCGGCTGGCCAGGATCAAATTGCGTTGATGGAATCTCGATTCCTTCCTCCAACGTTTCCGGAAACATTGCCGCGCGTACACGCTGCGAACGTGTGTGGCTCAGCTGTTGGTTCATTTCTGGATAAATAGAAATACATGAAATTAGTATTCTTCGACAATTGTACTTGCGTTTTCGTCATTGCGCATAAAATAGGAGGTATCATTTTCCAGCTTCCACAAAATTTCCTGCTTCACAAAAATTGGTAATTACTAAAAGGATTGCGATTTCCTTTTTTATTTTTAGAGTGTAGGGCAAATCGCTCATTGAAATGAGCGCTGTCGACAAGAAGACGTGCATAAAAAATGTTCATTCATTGGATTTTATCGTCTACCGTACATTTATTAGACGGTTCACCCTAGTCATAATTTAGGAGGATTTTTATTGAGATTCTTTAAGATGCCATGAGATAATTACCGTCAACTTGGTCCGGAGTAAAACCCTGAGCGAAGCCCTGATCCAGATCGAACATCAGTTGATCTCCCTCCATCTCATCGTCGTCTTTTCCGGAAAGCGACGGAACTTGAGTCGTGGCTCCGGAATGTATACCAGAGTCACCCATGTACGAGTTTTGTTGCCACATGAGAGTCTGCTCCTTGGCAGACGCCATGGGCAGGTCGCCAGGACCCTGATAATTTCCATGGGACACTGCAAAATTAAAAAAAAGTAAATAATAATAATTCAATCCTTAATCATGCTAAGTTTGCATCGTTCGTATGCAAGAAATGAATTTTGGAAAATTTCAAAGACTTGAAATAATCATAAAAGTTACAAATAAAATTAATATTGATCACTAGTATTTGAAACAATGTCATCCTATTGATAAAGGATAACATTTTTAAAAAATTTTCCGCGTCGTGATAATTCGCCGGCTTTTTAAACATATGTTTTAACGTCGATGCAAATTCAGCAACATAATTCTTGTTATTAGAAAAAAGTAAAAAGGTTATCGAAACTTACTGGGTCTGGATTGGTTGGACGACATTTGGTAACTCATGGCTGCGACGGGTGAGTCGATCCACGCCTGCACAAATAAACACACATTTTTTGTTAGCTAAATAATCAATATGTATTATTGTAATTATTGAAGATAAATAATAAAACAGGTAATTTTGGCTTCATTATAGGCAATAATTAATTGACGAAATCAACTACACTGAGCAAAAAGTTTACTCGAACTTTTATGTACATGTACTGAAAATTTTTATTCATAAACTAGTATACTAAATTTACTATACAAGTGCAATCTTATTTATTTTTGGTACAGGGATTTTAGTAATTTGCTTCAATTAAACAATAAGAGTACTTTAATTTTTCAAATTTACTATCATTTTATTGCAAAAGTACCTTAATTTTTTATTGCAATTGTACATTAAATTTAACTGAAGAGTTTGCTAAGAATTTCCAGTTTTTTCTGACAGTGTATAGAATTCATGTTAACACGTTTAAGTGCACGTATCTTTGAGGATCTGCACGTGAGTGCGAGATTTTTTGATGAACGATATTTTTTTCAAACCAAATATAGGAAACCGGGTCGAGTATGAAAACATATGTATGTGTTTTATGTATGTATTATCATTGATGTATTTTCCGTGGTAAAATTAGTTTCACGAATCTTTCCATGAAATAAAACGGAATATGTTACTCTTATCGAATTTGTTAACAAATGCTATGGAAATCATTTTAATAATTCTATCTATGTTTTTTTCAGGAACATGATTTTTCAACACCTGTGCAATTTTGGATTGCAGAGACTTTTTGAATAACGCAGGTTGTTTTTAAAAAAATATTGAATAGTTCTGAAAAATCGTGTTCCTAACAAGTGCTCGAACCACCTTAAAAGTTTCTCTACGGCGAAAATGCAGAAAAATGACCGTTCAAAATCACCTGCTCAAATTTCTAGCCTTAGAGATACGCGTCGCACAAAGACCCTCAATTTTATTGCTAGCTGAGAACCCAGCGTGTCATGAAAAATCTATGGTTTGCCGAGTGAGCGAGACAGCAACATGAAACCCCATCGAACTCGTCACGGTCCGCAAGTCCGAGAAACGCGTGATTTAAAATCAGCCGAGAAGAATGCAAAGTACATTCTGTTTAAGAGTACAAAATATGCATGTAAATATGTGTTTATATTTTATTTATTTAGACCAATTTGTCTGAATTTTTTTTTTCCCTTTCTAGAATTTTTTTTAAGCTTATCCGTAAGGTTTTGTACATTAATACATTAGTACATTCCTTAGAGACCTGCTTACTGAAATTAAGTACTACTTTATTATCGAAAAGCCCACTAATCTCCTTAAAAAGATTCGGTACGACTCTCAAAGTCAAATCAGTAGCAAATTTCCGAAATCGATTTTTTTAAAGTTTTATGCATTAATTAACCATAGTGAAGGATGATTTGTTTTGGAGCATGTATATTTAACCCATAGAAAGACATAAAAGACTAAAGTGACGGATTTGCATGAAGATCAACTGATAAACATTTCTATTTGATGGGTTCCATTTTGGTTCATTATTTTCCAAGCATAATCTTAAATTATTCACCCATTCCAATGAATGACAGCTCATTATTTTTCTTACAAGACATTCCACGAATTGACCGCCTCGATATTTCATAGCGTTGTTCGTTTAATAATTATAGTCTGATGTTCAACAAAAATAAACATACTTTCTTAAAAAACAGACTACAATGGTGAAACGTTTAACAATATAGAATATCTAGGCGGTCAATTAGTAGAGTATCTTTTGAGGAAAATAATGAGCTGCTACTAATTTGAATCGGCAAAGAATTACAGATTATACTCAGAAAAAACTGAACGAAAATGTAACCTGCTGAACAAGAAACGTCAATTAGTTAATCGTTATGAAAATTCGTCACTATTGAATTTTCTATGCTGCTCTAATAGAATTACACATGTTTTTAATAGAAATCACTTTTTTCTATGGATATTTGATACATTAAACGTTCAAAAAAAATCTATTAAAAAAACGTAACACTGTTTCGACTTCGAAATTCATACTGAACCTCCTTAAGAGGTCCCTCAAAAAGTTCTGATAAGATACCACTCAAATTTCGAGGCTCAGACACACGCATAAGACAACGAATTTAATTTTATTACCTTTAATACAAAACGCCACGAGTTCCGGAAAGTTTATGGCTAGCAGAACGAGCGTTAAAGAGAGGGAAACCATAAAAACTGGCTGCAAACTCGTCACCGTTCTCAAGTCCAGGAAATTTGTGGTTTAAAGTCACCATCGAAGAATGCAAAGTGAATTTCGTTTAAGAGTTCAAAATATTAAAGCCAATATGTGCTTTATCTACACGAAGTGTGTCTCGCAATTCGTTATTCCAGCTTCAGAATTTTTCTTAAAGGATTTTCATGTAACGTTTTGTACATTAATACATCAACGTATGAATTAGATGATATATTAACGCAATTCCTTACGAAAACGTTTACTCAAATTTAGCACTATTTCGATAATGAGCACTAAAAATTTAGCACTATTTCAATAATGAGCACTAAAAATTTAGCACTATTTCAATAATGAGAATCGCTGCAACCTCCTTAAGAATTTTCTCAAAATACCGACAAATACACCGCTCGAATTTATAGTCTCAGATAAACACATGAGACATTTCATTCGAATTTTATTACTTTAAGCACAAATTACGCATTTCGGAAAATCTATGGCAAGCAGAGTAAACGAAAAATGTTGCTCAAAAGTACCAAATATTTATGTCATTATGTTTTATTTATGCCAATTGTGTCTCAGAATTTTTTATCTCGCTCCTGAATTTTTGTTCAGGGATTTCATACCGATTTCTACATTTCCGTGATGATTTGTACCAATGTATCAATATACATTAGTACAAATCCTCAGGAAATTAATTATTGACAATTTGCACTATTTTTCTATTGAGAAACCTTGAGAAGTCCCTAAAAAAATATTAATAAAAAACCGTTCTAATTTCTAAGCTTAGATAAACGCACGACATCGAATTCGAATTTATTACTCTAAGCACGAAATACGCGTTCAAGAAAATTTGTGACAAGCAAAGTAAGCGAAAAATTTTGTTCTAAAGTACGAGATGATTATACCATTATGTGTTTTATTTATGTCAATTGTGTCTCAGAATTTTTTATCTCGCTTCTGAATTTTTTGGTAAGGGTTTCCATATAGATTTTTACATTGATATATTAGTAGAAATCCTCACGGAAAAGCTTACTGAAATTTCGAACTATTTTTCTATTGAGGAATCTTAAGAGGTTCGCAATATGAGGCACACAAGTTTCTAGTCTTATACAAACACAAGACAAGAAATTTAATTTTTATTACCCTAAGCACAAAACACGGCGCGCACCGGAAAATTTATGGCAAGTAGAGTGAGAGTGAGAGTGAGAGTGAGAGAGAGAGAGAGAGAGAGAGAGAGAGAGAGAGAGAGAGAAACAACATAAGGACTACCTGCAAACTCGTCGCTGTGTTTAAACCCGACGAACATATGATTTAAATGACCGTCAAAGAATTCAAAGCAGATTTTGTTCCGGACCACAAAAAAATTGCATGGCAATTCTGTTTTATTTATACCAATCATGCCTCAGAATTTTCCTAACCGTTTTCGAATTTTTTAAAAGCGTTTTCATAACGTTATGTTCATTAATACATTAAAGAGCCCCAGTTACCGAAAAAAGTCATAAGAAAAAAAATTCTGTAAATGATACACTTCTTTTAAACATAAGGAAACATAAGTCTCAGCCGCAAATTCGTCATCGTGTTCAACTCTCAAGAACTTGTGATTCAAAATCACCGTCAAAGAATTCAAAACGGATTTCGTCCCAAAACACACAAAATATACATGGCAAAATGTTTTTTTTTTAAATACGAATCATGCCTCAGAATTTTCTTAACCAGTTTAGAATTTTTTCAAAGCGTTTCATAATATTTTGTTCGTTAATACATTAAGGAGACCCAATCACCTAAAAAATTCTGTAAATGATACACTTCTTTTAACTAATCATAAAATTTCACATTATGGAAATGTAAAATTTTTACTTTTGACCTCTGACCTTTCTTGTGCCTTGTAAGTCCTTACAAAATTCCAGAATTATATTGTTTGTTGTGTACTAAATGGGATTTGAACTCAACATTTTCAAAAAGAAGAATACCATTTTTAAAAAAATGTCTTATCAATTTTTTCAGGTGATTTCGTCTCCATAATACATTAATATAAATCTCCACAAAACTGCTCACTAAAATTCATCCCAAATGTACCAGTAACGACTTAAATCTCCAAGCACAAAACACAGCGCGTTCCGGAAAGTCTACGTCTCACAAAGTGAGCGAAGAAGGGAGAGAAAGAGAGGGAGAGACAGCGAACCCAAGTCCTAGCCGCAAACTCGTCACCCCGTTAAACTCCAAAGAACTCGTGATTTAAGATCACAGCCTAAGAATGCAAAGCGGATTTTCGTTGGAGCGATCGAGAAAAAAATGCAAGCACTTTAAGTAGCACATCAGCATCAGCATCAGCATCAGTAGCAGCAACAGCAAACAGCAGCGTCGGGTCAGTGCACCGCGTCCCTAGGATCGTTGAGAATACGATGATGCTCTTTCTCTGCACTTGCCTCGTTTCTATCTCGCTCTATCTTTCCCGCAATCGGATAGTGCATACAACGCTCACACTCTGCTATCGGAAAAATCCTCAGGCTATGCACACACACACACACGAACAAAACCCTCGCCTTTTTGTGCACCCGGAAGTAGCGCCTGAGCATCAAAATCTCTACCACCTAATCAATCCAATCTAAAATTAAAAATCTTAAAAAGTATCTCACCGAAACGCGAAAGAATAAACGCGATATGGACCAAGTGGCGTGGGCGTATATAGCTATTAACTATGTAGCAACATTCGATTTTTCCGATAGTGTTTATCTTTCTCGCACAGCGCGCAAACCTTCGACGATCTCTTTCACCGGAAAAGTCGCGAGTTATGTACCTATTCGAAAAGGGATGAAGCGAAAGCGATCGGCGCACCAACAAAGGGCCGTGAAGAATCTGCGAAGAGAATGCATCACCATTTTCTGACAATCGTTGTCTGGGTATGTGTTTGTATATGTATGAGTGTGTGCACTGTGCGGAGGCAAAGGGGGCGATGAGGGGGGTTGCGGGGCAGCGTCGTTGAAAGGGGCACGAACGTATGGAAAGAGAGCGAAGGTACTTAGCGGAGGAGAGAGAGAGAGAGAGGGAGAGACAGAGAGAGAGGGAGAGACAGAGAGAGAGAGACGGAGCGATAATGGACCGATAGCCAGAAAACACTTTGACACACCCAGCGTAAAGACACACGGTTTTTATTGGCGTCCCGGAAAAGCGCACGATTGTTTTATTCAACACCTTATGGAGTTTTTGGTTGTTTTTTTAAATAGTTTCAAATCACTGGAACTTACCGTTGTACCAGAGCTGACACGGAGCTTCCTTTCTTGCCTCGAACTCTTCGATCGCAGGTGACTCACTCACTATACCTTAGCACACTCTCTCGAACCACACCAGCGTCCTTCCCCCTTTGATATCTCTTTTCCACTACACAGCACACGCAGCTCTCTCGGTGGCTCGCAGACCCCGTACTAACTAAAGATGGCCGCCAGCGACGCTCCGCAGATCGATCGTAGCGCCACCCGCAACATCAAACGAAATCACTCTCTCTCTCTCTTCTTGTGGGAGGCACGCAGTGACTCTCATCACTGCGTTCCACTTTTAGAGATTTTCGAGATTTTCTGTTATCTTACGGTCATTTTTAAACTTTTTTGGTCCTCATAGAGGAAGTTTTGTTTCTATGAAAATTTTTTTTTTGAGATTTTGATTTGAGAACACTCAGAAGTGTCCGAAATTTTGAGGAAAGTGATGTAGAAAAATTATCCATATGTCAGTATGTCTGGGTGTCCGGTTGTCCGGTTGTCCGTATGTCCGTATGTCCGCATGTCCGCATGTCCGTCTGTCCGTGTGTCCGCATGTCCATATGCCTAGGTGTCCGTATGTCCGTATGTCTGCATGTGCGTATGTCCGTGTGTCCGTATGTCTGCATGTGCATATGTCCGTGTGTCCGCATGTCCATATGCCTACGTGTCCGTACGTCCATTTGGCCGCATGTCCGTATGTCCGCATGTCCGTATGTTCCTGTGTCCGTATGTCCAAATGCCCATGTGTCCGTATGTCCGCATGTCCGCATGTCTGCATGGCCGCATGTCCGCACGTCCGTATGTCCCTGTGTCCGTATGTCCAAATGCCCATGTGTCCGTATGTCCCTGTGTCCGTATGACCAAATGCCCATGTGTCCGTATGTCTATTTGTCCGCATGTCCATATGCCTACTTGTCCGCATGTCCGTATGTCCCTGTGTCCGTATGTCCAAATGCCCATGTGTCCGTATGTCCATTTGTCCGCATGTCCGTATGTCCCTGTGTCCGTATGTCCATGTGTCCGCATGTCCGCATGTCCATATGTCCCTGTGTCCGTATGTCCAAATGCCCATGTGTCCGTATGTCCATATGTCCATAAGTCCATATGACCGTATGTCCGTGTCCATATGTCCCTGTGTCCGTATGTCCAAATGCCCATGTGTCCGTATGGCCATATGTCCATAAGCCCATATGACCGTATGTCCGTGTCCATATGTCCGTATGTTCGCGTCCGTATGTCCACGCTCGCGCGCGCGCGCGTGCGTGCGTGTGTGTGTGTGTGTGTGTGTGTGTGTTGTGCAAGGCTTCGAAATTTCAATCTGTAGCTCCAGAACTGTTCAACCGATTGAGCTAAAATTTCGCACATAAGTAGATCACCAGTTCGTTTTTGATTGTTGCATTTTTTTACGAAGTGCATGCAGAACTGTTCGTTTTATGACTTTTTTAGAGTTTTTAAAAAAGGGTGTGCTCAAGCTTTCGTAAAATTGATGATATTTCCCTTAATAATTCATCATAAGTTTTTGCTCTAACTTTGGAAAAACATGAGACAATGAACTCCAATTTCATACATGAAATCGGTACGAGCTAGCGATAATTAGAACATAATCGTACTTCAAATATTTTCCATCTATTCTTAAAATATATTTCGAAGTATATTTTTATCACTCTAGAGGAGTGGGAGCAAAACGGGCCCCTTAAGCTAAATAGACGATACATTCAATTGAATTAATCAACCTGTACTAGCCCAAGTAACAATTTTTGCATTGTTACGGAAAAGTTATCCAAATGTATTACGTATGTCCGCCAGAATGATGCCTTTAGACTATCCCATATCCTAAAGTGAACTATCGGACATAGAATATCTTACAGGATACACTGAGAGAGAAGCATATCGTTGATTCAACGATTTCACATGATAAAAAGCATCTAGGAAGGCTTACAATGTCTTATCCTTGAAGTGATGATAATATGGTTCAATAAGCGATACTTGCAAGATTATTGGAAACAATATAACGTTGAAATCGTATATGCAACGAAACAGCATTTTTGAAACTATTCGACTAGTTTTTGAGACTATTGTCATTTCTATAATTGCTACTATAAGAATATTTTTGCTATAACCATAAAAAATGGTCGTTCCTCCTGGCAACTATACATTATATTCAGATTTTCGTCGGACTTACTATTTTTATTATTAAATTACAATATTTTTCTCTGAGTTAACATTCTGGCGGTTATATTTAACACATTTCGAATACCTTTTCCGTAAAAATTAACACGAAAATTGTACTTGGGTTTAGTTACCACACAGAAGTGCGGCTCATTCTCCGTTTGAATTTTCGCGCCATAAATTCCAAAATCGTTCCATGCTGCCGGCTTACTCGTACGACGGTCGGCGCGAGAGTGATGCACACGAGGCAAGAACCGAGGAGAGAATCAGCAGTTCGCACACGGTTGCCGCGGTGTAAACACGTGTGTATTAACACTTGGCTAGTTTGTCGCGAGTCGCCATGTGCACGAGCCACAGCAACGACGCCTATCTATTGCTAGACGATGGAAACGTTTTTCCCGGAAGAAGTTTCGGCGCTAAAACCGCTGTCGATGGCGAAGTCGGTGAGTTTATTTATTTACAGCCGGCGGGATAAAAATGAATTTAAAAAACCCCGAGGGATTAAAAAAAAGTCAATCACATGATTCGTGGACCATTATGTTCCGTTCTTCGGTTGGACGTTTTAGTCTACTACGCGTGTGCGGTTCTCGGCTCTTGAGCTGGGCAACACGTGGTCGACGAATCGCTCCATTTTTCCATGAAAAAAGACCTAAAAAATCTTTTAAAGCTTTCCGTCACTTAATTATTGCCACTGGAAAAAATAAAAAGAATTGCAGCTGTTTTCGTGGTCATTTATTGACAACAAACGCGCACAATTTATGAGGATACTGAAATACAGAGCATTACTTAATTCGATGAGTCTGGAGATTGACGATAAGCTATTATCGAAGAACTAGCCATGATTGCTTCCATCGGAGGCGTATGGGCCGTTGATTCTCACGTGGCTCTTGCTCTCTGCTCATGTCTTGTCGCTTAGCAGACTAAGCACATCAACGCTTTACGTCAAAAGCGCTGGGATTATGATTATAGCTGTTATCTCGATCTGAATCTATGTGGAAACTCGATATGGGGGAAATGGTCATTGCCAAGGATATCGAAGTTCGAATTCTTATTTTTTATGTTAATATTGGTTTATGAAAGGGATGATTTAAAAATGAATCGAAGGCGTCGTGACCTCCAATTTTTAAAGTAGTTCTGTCGTTTGGTGTTTAGTTCGCATAAGTTTGAGCAAAATTAGAGGAAATTGCAAACGCTTCACGATAGTATAAACATTTGGAAAATTGATGCTCATTCAAACTAATTCATTTTGCGTTATAATAATTCTAAAATGTTGTCAACAATAAAATAGAAAAAATAGGTCAAAGATCCTAACTTTTTTTTTGTAATGGAAATGATTCGCTCGTTTTTTCTCGATATGTATGAATTTTTTAAGATTTTTAAATTTGCTTTTAAATTTGTTTATTTTCATGTGAAATGAATGTGTGAAAAAATGAAAAATTCAAAGAAAGGATAAAAATCTGAAAAAAATTCATAAGTATTCAGAGAAATAAACGAATTATTTTCGTGATAAAAAAATTGCTTGCCGGGAAATTTGTACATAAATTTTTTGACTAAGTTGTTAATAACATTTTGGAATTATTATGATGCAAAATGATTCGTTTGAGTATCTTTTATATGCTTGAATTTTTTTTAGGTTTTTATATGATCGAGAAGTATTTGCAATATTTTCTCTTTTTTCTTGAACTTATGTGAAATGAATACCAAGCGACGTAACTATCTTAGGTATTTAGACAAATTGTTTCGCAATCGATTTTCTTTTTGTTTCGCAGACTGAGTTGAATCGTAGCTTCATGTCAAAACAGCTGTGATTATGATATTAGTTGTTATCACAATCGGAATCTAAGTGGAAGCTAACTATAGGGAATAAAATCTTGTTTAAGAACGATATCGAAGTTCAAATTCTTGTTTTTGATGTCAATATTATTCTATAAAATCGAAGATTTAAAAATCAATCGTAGAAGACACGAGCGTCAAATTGTCAAGCATGCTTTGAAACTATCTCGTCATGTTTTTTTACGTTTAGCAAACTAAGTGAAATCGTAGCTTCACGTCAAAACGTCTGTGATCGTAATTTTAGTCGTTATCACAATCGGAACCTAATGGAAAACTAACTATAGGATAAAAAATGTTGAATGATAACGATATCGAAGTTAGAATTCTCATTTTTAACATCAATGTTATATTATGAAACGGAAAATTTTGAAATAAATCGGAGGAGTCATGATTTTTAAAATTTTGCAGCATTTTTTAGAATTATTTTTTCACAGATTTTTTATTGTAAGATTTCAGATAGAATCTATCTGAAAGCTTTCAATGGGGGAAATGTTGATTGTGGACGATATCGTAGTTCGGATTCTTATTTTTTATTTCAGCATTATTTTATAAAATGGATCATTTAAAATCAAATTTTAGGCGGCGAAGACGACGAATTTTTTTGGCATTTGTTAAATTGATTTTAGCATGTTATAAGGCCGCATAAAAAAATCGACTGGAAATTAGAAAAATTACGTTTAGAATTTAAAAAATATCGTTTAGAATTTTAAAAATTACGTTTAGAATTTAAAAAATTACGATTAGAATTTAAATAATTACGTTTAGAATTTAAAAAATTACGTTTAGAATTTAAAAAATAACGTTTAGAATTTTAAAAATTACGTTTAGAATTAGAAGAACTACGTTATTAATAATGAACGAAAAAAATATATTACCTCAGAACTACGATACTGAGCTTGCTTTCCTTCGCTTTTATCATCATTTAGCAGACTAAGTACCTACACTCGACGCTTCACTCCATTCACGTTATCTCGACCGGAATCTACGTAAGAGTTTACTATGGAAAAAAAAGTTGATCGGGGACGATACCGATCGATTAAAGAATAGCGTGATGCTTAGTATAATAATAAGTAAAACAAATTCTCTGCAGCATTGAAAATTTAAAAAGATAAAAAATTACGACGACAGATTTTGCTGTTGCTTACAAGCAAAATTTGTAATATAAATCGAATTTAAAAAAATGTTTCCAAAAGTTCAGCAAAAAAATACGCTCTCGCTATAATTATCTTTTTCCTTGAAACGGAATCAGCAGAAAATGTATGGTACACAATATTCAAAGAGAGCTTTACAACATTTTTTGTATAAGTAATTTCTTTTTGTCCAATACATTTTTGATATTTAAGAAAAAAAATTATCATATATCTTAAAAAGTTGAGCTACCATTTTTACGCCTTTTACTCGTATGGATGACTTTATTGAGTTTTTAACGAATTACTTCCAATTTATTGATTAAAAAAATATATTCTTCTTTTTGGAGTAGTCGAGAAATCATCGTTTTTCTAATGATTCGAAAGTTGATTAGAAGTCTAATACTACGAATTCAATGACGCTTTCTATTGTCTTTGAAATATTTATTTTTTGTGATTAATAATAATTATTCATGATTCTTACGAAATAATTTTTTGCAAAAATTCAAAAGTAGGTGTGGAGTATTTTTTTTTAAGACGACAATAATTAACAATGTTGATTCACGAACCCGTTTATTTATCATTGAATGCTCCATTCATTTTTTCAATTTTAATTATTCAAATCGTTATAATAACATAATTATGTTTTTTTCCAGTTTTCCAGACTGGTATGGTAGGCTATCCAGAATCGCTGACAGATCCTTCGTACCACTCTCAGATATTAGTGCTGACTTACCCGTTAATCGGAAATTACGGTGTTCCTGGTGACGAGAAAGATGAGAATGGACTGCCATTGTGAGTACAATCGCGACAAATTAAAGTAATCATTATAATTGGATTCTTTATCACAACACTTGGCTTTGGTTAGCTCTTCTTACGTATTGCATATTTTTGTAATCAGAAATTCTTCAGCTGGTTGAAATAACTTTCACATATTATGGTAATTGATTTTAATGATACTTCAGCTGATATAACAGGAAATAACTATTGTTGATTTTTTAAGTTGCATGTGCAATTTCAATTAGTCTAGACTAACGTCGCATATGTGTGATCACGGTAAATAGAAGTGAGCAAAATAACAGATAATTTTTGCAGACACTTTCGAATTTTGCTGCTCCAATTTTGAAAATTGTAAGTTATTAGAAATTCAAGGTATCCCATTACTTTCAAAATAATAAACTTTGTAGTAAAGCTCTGCATTTCTAGTCAAAATAGAAGAAAAGAACCAGGAAAATTTAATCTGCTTCTGTAGCGGTTTTTGTTGGTAAAATATTATCTATTTGTTTGAGATTCTTTTTCACGATTTATACCCCATTTTTCACGCCGAGATTTTGACGTCTTCTGCATTTTTAATCCCAAGTGTTTTATGGGTTTTGCATAAAAAAAATAAGATTGAAAATTAAAAACTAAATATGGAGAAAAGCATGACGATAAAAACAACCACACATTGAACTCGATACTCCATTATTTTTCAGAGCTATAACCTTTGTAGTGGAACTCTGCATTTTTAGCCAAAATGTAAAAAAAAGAAACCAAATTCACTTTGGTGATGCTTTCAGTTGCTGAAAAATAATCTACTTGTTCAAAACTATTGCTACAATGTATAATCCATTTTTTACCCCAAGATTCAGATGGTTTTTAGTTGATAATCTAATTATTGGCTTACACTTTTTAGCTGGTTTGAATCGGACCGAATATGGGCGGCTGGTTTGATCGTTGGGGAAATTTGTGATACTCCGAGTCACTGGCGCCAAACGAAGACTCTTTCGGAGTGGATGATCAAGGAGAATGTCCCTGGGATATGTGATATCGACACTCGCGCTCTGACGAAAATCATCCGAGAAAAGGGCAGTATTCTCGGGAGAATCGTTTACAATCCACCATCACCAAATGCATTTCCACTTGTACCAGCGATTGCCGACCCAAACAGGAGAAATCTTGTGGCTGAAGTGTCGAGAGTTAGTTTTCCCATTTTTTTAAATTTATCTATAATATTTCAAAATAATACAGAAAATATATTCTAAAACACTGACATATTTTTTTTTAAACATCGTGAGTAAATATTTGAAATTACGATTATACATGCCTAATTTGCTATTCAATATTTTTATATCAAGCTTGTAATACAAAAAATGTTGAATCCCGTATTTTTAGTTGAAGATAAAACACCGAAAATTTCCGGAAATTATTTTATGTAACGAAAAGACTAGGAATTATCCTACTTGGAGAAAAATGCCACTTTCGTGCAGAAAGAGCAACTTTTAGAAAAATTTCCGTTGTTTTTACAAATTCAACATAATTATAAAAAGAAAATTTATTTTATCATTTTTAGTAAAATTTCCATTGTTTTTACAAATCAAACCACCCAATTAAATGCATTGTATTTTTTTCTTTAATATTTTTATGTCGACTTTGTAATTTAAAGAATTCTGAATCTCATTGAAAAAAAATCAAAAATGTTCCAAACTTATTTTAATGTCACGTAAAAATTACGATTTTTTTTACTCTGAGGAAAATATTACTTTCCTTGTAGAAAGATCGATTTTTAAGGAAATTTCCGATTTTTCTACAAATTCAACATGGTAATAATAAAATTCTATCTTATTGTTTATAGACATCGCCGAAAACATTCAATCCGAAAGGGAGCCCGAGAATTTGCGTCGTTGATTGTGGCTTGAAGTACAATCAGATAAGATGTTTCCTGAAAAGAGGAGCTCGTGTGGATGTCGTTCCCTGGAATCAAGATCTTCTCAAAACCGAATACGACGGCCTCTTCCTGAGCAATGGACCGGGCGATCCCGGCATGTGCGCAATTACCGTCGAAAATATTCGCAAAGTTCTTGGACAAAAGAAAGTTAAACCGATTTTCGGTATATGCATGGGTCATCAGTTGCTTTCCATAGCTGCAGGCTCATCGAGCTACAAAATGGAGTAAGTACAGAATTATTCCGTTCATTCTTATGAGAGTCGCGAGAAAAATAATAACGTCATCGATAAAATAGTAAATTGCTTGCTATCGTGATAAAAAATTGTCGGAAATTAATTTGTTAACAGCAACCAGACTTTCAATTACTAATCAAAACGTCAAAGATTTTTGTTTTCATGTAGCAAATCTTAATATCCGATTGCTTTGGCAATCTTCTATGCGAAAAAATTTTATGAACCGGATTAACAGTTATTCCTCATTTTTATAACTAATTTTGATTTTGGGATCAAACTTTATGATCAAGGTTTCCAGATCTTAAAAATCTTAATCGATTTCAAACTGGACTATTTCGCGGGAAGATTAAAATGTAAAAAAATAATATTAACATCATTGAAGATCACAAACTTTAATTAATTATGAATAATAGTATTTGAAAAGTGTTCGAACGTTAAATGATAAATTAGCGTTTTTTCTTTTTTCATAGTTACGGAAATCGCGGTCACAATCAGCCCGCAATTCATCATGGAACCGGACGTTGTTTTATGACGTCGCAGAATCACGGATTCGCAATCGACGCGAAGAAATTGCCAGAAGGTTGGGAGCCGTTGTTTACCAATGCCAACGACGACAGCAACGAAGGAATTGTTCACAAAAGTCTGCCTTACTTCTCCGTTCAATTCCATCCGGAACACACCGCTGGACCGGAAGATCTCGAGTGTCTATTCGACGTTTTTCTGGAAACAGTAAAATGCCAGTTGAGCGGCGGAGAAACCGTCACTATTCGTCAAAGGATCGATGGAAAATTAGTCCATGGACTCAACAATTCCGTCAAGTGTCCCAGACCCAAAAAAGTTCTGATTCTCGGGTCCGGCGGCCTCAGCATCGGCCAGGCTGGCGAATTCGACTATTCTGGCTCTCAGGCCATAAAAGCTCTTCGCGAAGAAGGAATTCAGACTGTTCTGATCAATCCAAATATCGCGACTGTACAAACCTCCAAAGGAATGGCCGACAAAGTTTACTTTTTGCCAATTATTCCAGAGTATGTCGAGCAGGTAATTAACGATTTCACAAAAGAGAGATCGCCGTCAGTGTCGCTAATTTTTTTCTTGAAATTCACTGATATTTTTTATGTTTGAGACGAGGTTCATCATTTTTCGCATCTCGTAATAATGGAGCTCAGAGATTCACGAAAAATTAGAAATGCGGTCGATTTAAACAAATTTTTTAATCTGATAAAATTTTTTTTTTAAGAATGGATTTTAAGACATTTACAAAATTTGCGGGTAGTACAAAATTCAGATTATTTGATATTTAGATCTGTTATTTCTTCACATTATTAAATTTGACCGTGGGGAATTTTTAGTACGATTTTTTATCGATGAAAAAAAAAATTCCCCAGCCGTTAAATTTTTTAACTAGAAGTTAATAATAATTCGTTAGTAATGTTTATAAAATATGCGAAATCTCGCGAAAACTCAAAATCTTCTGTAGTATCTAAAATCTCTGAAATGTTTTTAATTCTCCTAAAAATCTCTGATATATTCAGCATGAAAAAAAATTTGAGAAATTGTATTTGGAGCGAAATTTCAACGGCGAACATTTGTTTTACAGGTTATCGTGTCGGAGAGACCGGATGGAGTTCTTCTTACATTTGGCGGCCAAACTGCGCTCAACTGCGGAGTCGAATTGGAGCAAAAAGGTGTTTTCAAAAAGTATCAGATCAGGATACTCGGTACACCTATACAATCCATCATTGATACGGAAGATCGAAAGATTTTTGCTGATCGCATTGGCGCGATCGACGAAAAAGTCGCGCCCAGCGCAGCTGTATATTCCATTCAAGAAGTACGTTTTGCTTCGCAAATCTTTCTTGCATATATAAAATCTAACGTCTCGCTATCAACACAATGAAAATTTCGTCGTTTTTAAGTTAAAATGGACAATTAGAAATTTATGATCGATAATTGAACACTTGCAACGCAAAATAAATAATGTATGCACCGGAAATTGAAAATCGCATGCCGAAAATTGAACGTTGGAATGAAAAAGCCGAGAACAGAATTTTTCATTTAAATTATTATGTCGCAATGAAAATTAATTTTTTAAAGGTAGTCGCTTACTGTTTTTTTTCAAATTTTCAAGAGTTCGAAAAAATTGCAAACACTTTTCGATGGTATAAAAATCTAAAAACATTCATGCATATTGATGGTACTAAAAAGAATCATTTTGCATAATAATCATTTTTAAATGTTATTAACTTATTAATTAATTCACGAATTCGCGAATTTCCCGGCAACCTAATTTTTTTTATTCCGAAAATGATTCGTTCTTTTTCGGAATACTTATGAATTTTTTCAGATTTCAAAATTTGCTTTCAATTTCCACACATTCATCGTATACAAAAAAAAAAAAAAAAAAAAAAATTCAAAGCAAATTTAAAAATAAAATTTATACGTTTGAAAAAAACCAATAATTTTCATAAAAAGGCAAAGTTGGGTCCCGGATAATTTGTTAATTGATTCATTTTTTTAATTTGTTGATGACATTTTCGAATTACTATTATGCTAAATGGATACTAAGCAACAGAACTGCCTTTGAAAAATCCCAAAATCAAAGTTTTCTCAATTAAAAAATCAAAATACACAATTAAAAAAAATTACTGCAGATGCTAATTTTTTAAATAAGAGTTAAAAAATTCGCTTTTTAAACCTGACTTTACAATTTCCGTCCATTTTCATGCAAAAAACGCTTAAAAACCATTATAACGAAAAACCTAAATTCCTGGTTAAAACTGCAAAAGTAATGTGAAAAAAAATGATTACAGGCTATGGAAGCTGCAGAAAAGTTGGGATATCCGGTAATGGCTCGCGCAGCATTTTCTTTGGGCGGTCTTGGTTCCGGTTTCGCGAATACGAAGGAAGAATTGAAGACATTGGCTCAACAAGCATTGGCGCACTCGAGTCAATTGATAATCGACAAATCGTTGAAGGGATGGAAAGAAGTGGAGTACGAAGTGGTGCGTGATGCATTCGACAACTGCATCACCGTGTGCAACATGGAAAACGTCGACCCTCTGGGAATTCACACAGGGGAGTCGATTGTCGTCGCGCCGAGTCAAACGCTTTCGAATCGCGAGTACAACATGTTGAGAACAGCGGCGATAAAAGTAATTCGCCACTTTGGAATCGTCGGAGAGTGCAACATTCAATACGCGCTTAATCCATTTTCCGAGGAATATTATATCATCGAAGTGAACGCCAGACTTTCCAGAAGTTCTGCACTTGCCAGCAAAGCTACAGGATATCCGCTTGCCTACGTTGCTGCTAAACTTGCCCTCAACATTCCACTTCCCGAGATTAAAAATTCGGTAACCGGAAAAACCACCGCTTGCTTTGAACCTAGTCTCGATTATTGTGTCGTGAAAATTCCGAGATGGGATCTCAGCAAATTTCAACGTGTCAGCTCTAAGGTAATTTTTACAAAAATATCACTATCACAAGATGCGAATTTTTCCCTCAATTAATACGTTAAATGAAAAAATTAACTCGCAAATTGCTCCTCCATTATTTAACACATCTGATAAAGTTTCCTCGATTAGAAAGCTGCGATTGATAAACATACTTCCTCATGATGGGTAAAATTGGTAAAATAATGAGGACGCAATTTACAAGATTCTACTTTGCTCTTTTCCTAGATAATAACGTAAAGAATGAAATAAAAATATCCCTTCAAATTTGGAGTTTTTAGCCTAAAATATTCCACAAAAAAATTGACAATGGAAATTGTCACTTTGCTTCTCCGTTAATTTTTGGCTTTCCTGAAAATTCTGTTATTCTTATTTTTTGTTGTTATGTTTGGCTTCCTCGTAAACGAAGCTTTGTTGTGTAATTGATTACGTTTATTACTCACTAACTTGGACAATATTTGATACCTAAATTCGTCCTAGAACGGGAATAATAATTTTTCAGACAATTCGAAAAATTCGAAATCCCATCCAATTTTTATGGTTCAATAGATTTTCACAACATTTGGTACCAATTACGAGTCCATAATAATCCATTCGTAGACCAGTTTTGAGAACAATATCTTGTTAAATGAGAAAGTTAGAGCATGATGAGTGATTTTGAATTGGAAAAATTCAAAATGTCATAACTTGTTAACGACTTGATGTATTTGCGCCAAACTTGACCTTAGTCTTTGTCTACTTACACTTTATTTGTGTACAAAATTTCAGGCCGATATTTTAAAAATTGCCGACGCTATCGTGCTAACAAAAATCCAAACATACACACACATACAGACATTCCATATAAATCACTTTTCTCGACGTTTTAATTAAAAAATGTTGAGCTTCCTGAGATGAAAATCTAGAGCAAAAAAATGTTCATGTAAACAAAGCTTCCTTTGCGGGAAAGCAATATAAAAATATCAAATTTTTCAATCGTTTAAATGAATTTTAAACGATGTAATTCTAATATTAAATGGGACAATCGATTTACAGATCGGCAGTTCGATGAAAAGTGTTGGCGAGGTGATGGCGATAGGTAGAAAATTCGAAGAGGCTTTTCAAAAAGCTCTTCGTATGGTAGACGACAAAGTGATGGGTTTCGATCCGTACGTAAAGGCGGTGAACGAGGAAGAGTTGGAAAAGCCAACGGACAAGAGAATGTTCGTTCTCGCTGCGTCTTTGAAAGCCGGTTACACGATAGATCGTTTGTACGAGCTCACAAAGATCGATCGATGGTTCCTCGACAAAATGAAGCGTATAATCGAGTACTACACGCTTATGGAAAAACTCAGCCTGGATAAACTCTCTCACGCTCAACTTCTCGGTGCCAAACAATTAGGATTTTCCGATAAACAAATTGCAGTTGCTTTGGATGACGCCGAACTTCCGGTTCGGAAACGAAGAATCGAGAGCAAAATCTGTCCGTACGTCAAACAAATCGACACAGTCGCTGCCGAATGGCCCGCCACAACAAACTACTTGTATCTTACGTACAATGGATCCGCTCATGACATCGAATTTCCGGGAAATTACACGATGGTCATAGGTAATTATCAGCAGAAGATACAATTGTTTTAGTTAATAGACTAGGAAAATTGTGACGGAAGAAAATAATATTGTGGTTTTTTAAAATATTAATTGCAGTAAATTTACGAATTATATATTCGAATATTTGAAAGATATGAATGTTTATAAATAATCGGAACATTTACGAAAATTCTGATATATCGGATAATCTACTGAAGTAATAGATAACTTAATTTATCTGAAAGTAAAATAGATATTTGCTAATGTGAACGTTGTTTATACTAGGTTCGGGTGTATATCGAATCGGAAGTTCCGTAGAATTCGATTGGTGTGCAGTTAGTTGTCTTCGTGAGCTCCGAAATCTCGGACGCAAGACAATAATGGTAAACTACAATCCGGAAACCGTGAGCACCGATTACGACATGTCGGATCGTCTTTACTTCGAGGAAATATCTTTCGAGGTTGTGATGGACATTTACAATCTCGAAGATCCGGAGGGTATTATTCTGTCGATGGGTGGACAGTTGCCAAACAACATTGCCATGGATCTTCACAATCAGAAAGCCAGGATCCTTGGAACACCTCCAATAAAAATTGACGAGGCTGAAGATCGCTTCAAGTTTTCGAGAACTCTCGATCGCATAGAAATTTCTCAGCCACGGTAAAAAACCATTCATTTTTCTAAATTAATCTCTGAAAAACTCCATTCAACTATGAGATTTATAAATGCCCTAATCGATACTGAAATGATAACATTATAAAAAAAGACGTGAAAAGTAACATCTTCTATATTTCGCTTCCTTATTATGTTACAAATGTAACGAGGTCTCTAAGAGAAATTATGTTGAACATTTTTGGGAAGTTCCATTAGAACTGTTGAATAATGGATAAGCAATTTGTACGGTTATATTTTACAACCTTGCTTATGCTCAAAAGATATTTTTCTAAAAATTCGATGTTTCATATCATTTGAACCGCTTGATCGATTTTTCGCAAATTTGTACCATGTGCACATTTTTGTAGTCTATAGATTTTTGTCGAAGCGTGTATGGTAATCCATATGTGAACCGAATTTAAGTTGAATATAGAAAATGAAAAGCAGGAAAATAATCGATGACATCAATGTTTTCTTTTTTTAACGCAAAATTAAAATCTTTCCTCGTTGCGACCGTTTTTCAGTCCGAATTCATATAATTCGTGAAGTCATGTAGAAAATTGAAGCAAATATCTCAAAATTTACATGAGTTAAAATGTTAACATACATTTTAACAGAAATTTAAAATGAATTCAGAACCACTCTATTAATGCTAGCCAAATTCAGCCTCAATTATTATTCCATGTTACTCTATTTGTGTAGCAAATTGAAACCTGATATTTTGTTATTTTCGAAAGTTATAGAGTAAAATGACGTTTATCGAAATTCCTAAAATGCAGTAAAATAACGTTTTTTTAAATTCCTAAAATGCAGTAAAATACCTTTTTTCGAAATTACTAAAATGCGGTAAAATCTGAGCCTTACGACGGATCCGTGCCAAATGCAATCCCAAACAATATTGTATTTATTTGAACTTATGAAGAACTATTTAGCAAAATATTCCAAATTTTACGAAAGCTAGACCACTTACCCATTTTTTATTCAAAAGTCAAAGAGCTATAAAATCTCAATTCCTGCATGTATTCGGTTAACAATTGCAACGATCGAAGATGGGGTGCTGCTCTACTCATCTGCTAAATTTCAACTCAATCAGTCGAACAGATCTTAAGTTACAGGTGATTGAAATGTCTAAACTGAACAATTTATCTAAACTACTTTTCTGGATGTTTCATATCCTTTTGAGTCTCTTACCATGTATTTTTTTTAAATTTATGGAAACAAAGTTTCCTCTATGAGAAAGCAAAAATAGAAGATTACGACTCCATTCATCAAACTCCCAAAAATTCATACAAAATTACTTTCAGATGGAAGAAATTGACCGATCTTAAATCGGCAGTTTTGTTCTGCGAAGATGTCGGTTATCCGTGCCTCGTACGCCCGTCGTACGTTCTTAGTGGCGCAGCGATGAACGTAGTTCACTCCAACACCGATCTTGAATCTTACTTGAAAAACGCCAGTGACGTTAGCAACGAACATCCGGTAGTAATTTCCAAATTCATCCTCGAAGCTAAAGAGATCGATGTGGACGCTGTAGCCTATCAGGGAGTAATTCACTGCATGGCGGTCTCCGAACACGTCGAAAATGCTGGTGTACATTCCGGAGACGCGACACTTGTCACTCCGCCTCAGGATATAAACGACGAGACCCTCGCAAAAATTCGGAGGATCACAAAAGCTATTGCTCAAGCACTTGAAGTAACGGGACCATTTAATATGCAACTAATCGCCAAAGTAAGTTTTTTCCTCTCAATTTCTGAAACTAATCCATTTAATGCAGATCTGAATTTTTTTCTGTACTTAAAGTACATTCTGTACGATTAGGAAACTGAGTTCAGTTTTTGGCTAGCCAAATTTGTATTTTTAGTTTGATCTCTACCGACGATAGCGTTTAGTTGTTAAAAGACTTTTTACGGTTTCACCAACTATTTTTCTTCATTGTACCTTTCATTGTAAGAAACGGATTGCTCACTTCGAAACCTTTGATTCCTGTTTTTGAATAAATAAATTGTAGTTATTTTTCAGTCGTCATCAATTAAATAGACACATTTATACGCATACTTTATCTAATTTCGAAAGTATTTTTCGGGAGTAGTTTAAAAAATACCGTTTAGGAAAACTTGTTATGTACTTTCAGTACTTTTAGTTTATTTTGTACTCAATACTCTTAATACCTTTTGCGAAATTGTCTAGCTCTAATTTTGCGTTCTACAATTAAGAATTCTTTAATCATTTTTTTTTCTATCGTTTTTTCACTTCAGGACAACGAGCTAAAAGTCATCGAATGCAATGTTCGGGTGTCTCGATCTTTTCCATTCGTTTCAAAAACCCTCGATCACGATTTTGTCGCTATGGCTACTCGAGTAATAGTCGGCGAAACCGTCGATCCTGTGGACGTTCTCGCTGGTTGTGGCAAAGTTGGTGTCAAGGTGCCTCAGTTCTCCTTTTCACGTTTAACTGGTGAGTTTTTCTTTGACTAAAAACGATGCAAAGATAGTAGAATCTCGCACATTGTTTCCTCATTGTTTAAAAAAAAAAATAAATGTTAATTGATTTCAACTTCTTCATAGGATAAGTTTTGCAAAAAGCTAAAAATGAAAAAGCAATCTACAATGTTCCACTTAACATCATTACTCTAAATAAATAAATAAAAATCTAAGTCTGAGTGAAATTTGAGTTCAGTTCACACATAAAAGAGGGAAAACTATTTTCAAAAATTAGATACAATTCTAAAAAAAATTTATACGTATTTAGAAAAATGAACCGACAATTTTATTTTCATATGAAAAAAATTACGTTGACGGGTGATTGGAACGATTTTTTTTCATCAATTCGATTTTTCGATATTCGATTTTTTAAATGTTTGTCTCAATGCGGATTTTTCGTATTTCTCTTTGAATCACACGTTTAATCAGACTGTAACGCTGAAAGCATCTTAACTTTTTCGTTAGAACTCAATGCACGTAGTTGAAATACTGAACGAGTATTTAGACATCTTCTTTATCTTTTTAATTGGTCGTGAATTGTGGTTTTTAAGGTGCTGATGTGATGTTGGGAGTCGAAATGGCGTCTACCGGAGAAGTAGCTTGTTTTGGTGACAATCGTTACGAAGCTTACTTAAAAGGCATGATGAGTACCGGTTTTCACATACCAGAGAAAGGAATTCTCCTTTCTATCGGAAGTTTCAAGGTAATTGACAATCCTTCTCTGATTTTACGAGCTTTGGGCGAATTTATTGGATCTTGTGTACGAATTATCAAATTTTGTAGCACAAAATGGAATTACTTCCTTCCATAAGGAGTCTCCACAAGATGGGCTTTAAATTGTACGCCAGCATGGGAACCGCTGATTACTATACCGAGCATGGAGTCGAGGTGAGTTTTAAATGTCAAAATTAATGAAAACTCAATTTTACTCCTAAATTTGAAATTCCGACGCTGCATGAAGAAATTTTTCATCAAGTTTCCTGCTAAATATAAAATTATGACGTTGCATGAAAAGCGACGTTCTATATGTCATGTAATTTTAAAAACTGATTTTTCATCAAGTTTCCTTCGAAATTTGAAATTATGACGTTGCATGAAAAGTGACGTTCTATATGTCATGTAAGTTTTAAAACTAATTTTTCATCAAGTTTCCTGCTAAATATGAAATTATGACGTTGCATGGAAAGCGACGTTCTATATGTGTCATGTAATTTTTCAAACTAATTTTTTATCAAGGTAAGTATAAAATATCTTAAAGACTCCATCGATTTCAGAGAAAAAAATGTATGTTTTTTATATAGGTAAAAAAAATTATATTGACAATGTCGTGATCATTCTATAAAATGGTCAGTAATTTGCAAAATGCTGGGAGTAAAACAATTATCGATGCTTATCGAATGATTTTTAAGATAAACTCATTGCTTAATGTTAAGGTTTGGTGAATTCGCAAATGAACTTTCGTTACGTGGAATAAAAAAATTACGCATTTTCGCTGGAAATCTTTGCTGTTTCTCTTAATTTATGTACAATAAAAGGAACACGAGATACGTACAAAAAATATAAGCGTCCTTAATGAACATTAATTAATGTAACTGTACAATAACAATAACTCATTATTCAGAGAGCAATCTCGACCAACAATCAAACTCTCATCGTAAACTAAAGTTATGAACTTATTATTTTATGTAGTGTGAATGTTACTTATGTTAATTATGATTATTTAGATTATTGATTATGAACTTTAGTGACTTGTTAAATATCTTATTTTATATGGTTTCAGTATTACAATTTGTAGTCAAAATTCTACGTCCAGTCGCGAATTGAAAAAAGTTTGAATAATACGAAATGGAATGATAATTTCGATGCTAAAATCGCAAATCCTAGTTGTTATCGCGGCATTTGATTGAATGTGGAATTATTTGCTCGATTAAAAAACATTAATTCTTAAATAAAGATTTAATTTATGTTGGGCAAAGAATTGCATTATTTCTCGTGAGAAACAGATAATGTACGTAAAATTGTTCGTTGCTTTCCGCAGTCGCACATTTACAGTTATTTTCGATATCTTCACGAATTGCTCTTGAGATTCGGAGCTGAAGTGTTGGTTCTTCGCAGGCCTCGTGAAAATCTTCAATTATTTTAGAGATGTGCGAATATCATTTGAATAGAATAAAATTGGATATGATGATTATTTTCAAACTTCGAAGTATTTTTCGAAAATTTGAATAATATGCTCAATAATTTGATCAATCGCGTATATTTTGAATGTTATTGAATACTTTGGATATTCACGAATAGTTCGAATGTTTGTTAATTCCACATTCGCAGTATGAAATGCATTATTTAAAATCTCATAATGAAAGACCAAAAACTCGAATATCGAACTGGATACGGAATTTTTATTTCAGTATATAGAGTTCAGAATACCGAATTTTAAACTATAAAAGTTGTGATCCAAATAGAAATAACATTCATTCAAGAAATTCGGAATTCCATGAATAATTCGAATACCAAGAATATCCAAACTTCCTGAAAATATATGAATAGTTCAAGCTTTATTCCCAACGAATTATTCAAAATTTCGAATAGTCGCATATCTCTAATAGGCGAAATTTTCGTCGATTTTTCACGTCGTTTACAGGCACAAAAAGAATCAATATAATTTTGCATTCACATTGATTTACAATTTAGTTTCTGTTAAAAAGGATTCATCTTTGGTGCCGACGAGGCTAACGCCGCCAATTTTTTTAAGTGATGACTTTGTTTCATCGTCCGTCGTTGGAGGGACTTTATTTGTATTGGGAAGTTCGATTTTTTCCGAATGTTCTTCATGAATCATTACATTAGTCACTGCCTTATTTTTCCGAGGTTCTGGAGGAGGTTGGACGTTATAATCACTATGTTTCTCGTTTTGCAACTCGTTTTCTTTATGTTTTTCTCCATTTAATGCAATTTCGGGAAGAGTTGCGTATCGATTATTTAATGGAGTGACAAAAATTGCTTTGTCGGCATTTCTCTTCGGTGTTTCTGGCGGATTTGGTGGCGGATTTGGTGGCGGAGTTTCCGGCGGAGCATTTTGTGACTTTGAAGGCGCCGCTCGTCTCTTCAGGGAGTAGAGCTTTTGAAGATAAGTCTGAGCAATATCTTTGTGGCTCGGATATTCCGAAAGCAAGACAGAAAGCCTCTCAGCTTGATTCACGTAAGCCACTTTCTGTGGCAGAGCTCGATAATTGTGACAACTTTCAGCCATTTTTATAAAATGCCTGATGAAAAAATCAAGAAGTTTCGACACTCGTCGGGGTTCCATTCTTTCACATCGAACCTGCAATGAAAAGGCAATGATTATCAATTTTTGTTTCGAACTGTACATGGTTTTTTTTTTTTTTACAAATTACTATAACACTTTTGTAAACATCCTGACGTTTCCGTCTCAAGTTCTCTGCCATTTTATCGCTTTATTTTTCTATTTTCCTCTTGTTTTTCTTGAAAATTAACTTTACTATTTTTCAAATTTTTTGCTAGTCACTTTCCTCATAATAACCAAAAATGTTACTTACTCAAAAAAATTAGCCTCGTTTTTAATTGTTGTAGTAATTTTTTTTTTTAAATTTCTATCGCGTTGAACAAGAGTTTCAATTAAGACCAAATGAAAATAAAATTTGGACTTTTTCCAAAACAGGCCGGTAATTTTTTTTTACCAAAAACTGTATCACTTTGTCAATATGAATAAGATTGTTGTATCAATAATGCAGTTTTTTAGCAATCAAAAATTTGCACAATAAAATAAAAATACGTGTAGATTCATTTTTATACGGTGCCAAAAAATATAAACATTAAAATTCAATGAAAATCACGATCTTCATGATCCAGCGACTTTTGCACAGACAGCAATCTACAGATTATAAGCCCAACTTTCTGAATGTGTATTCGTGAAAACTTGATTTTTCCGGCTGGCTCAATTTTTCAAATTATTAAAAGCTCTTAACTTTGCCTGCTTAAAAAACTCAAACTCACCAAAATTTCAACAACTCTATCCGGAGCCTGTCTGGGATCGACCAAATTTCGTCGTTTACCATTTTTCCTGGCATAAATCTTTTGTTCGCTATCCTTCTGACAATCTTCGTCCCGGAATTGAAAACGTTCATTATCATTTCTACTTCCACTTGTTTTAGGAACGGATCTAGCGACATGTTGTGCCAACGCGGGATTGGCCAGTCCTACAGTATCATAAGTGAGAATTCCATAGAGTTCTTCAAAGTTGAGCCTGGGAAAAAATTTCCGGCTGTGTCTGATATTCTCCATGGCGTGAAAAATGTACATAACAGGATTCTCGATGATTCTGTTGAGTTGTTTCTGTGTGAAATGGAGACCTGGTCTGTCTTGAAAGAGGTTTTTGTCCCTGACAAAGTAATCAGGAAGATTGGGAGTGTCCTGCCGTATCGAACGATAGAGAGCGTTCAATAATTTCATGAGAGACTCTCCAGTTCGATTTTCCATCCACGAAGACGGTCTGTCGTCTTCCTCAACGAGCCAGAACAATAAATGCTTTATGTGGGTGACTGTGAGGCCGACAATAGAATCCACAGGTCTCATGAAGGTTTTTTGGAGCATCAGAGCAATGAGATATACTTTAACCTGAGGCGAGGTCAAGCAAGTCTCGAGATAACGTTCGCCAGCAGGAAAAACGAGTTGCCACTCGAGATCATGAAATCGATCAGGTTTTTCCGAGATTATTCCTTTAGGAATCATGTGGCATCCGAGTTGCTTGACTTTTTCAATGACTTTGTAGCTGGGCCAAGTTGCTCTGGGTCTGTCGAGCCATTCCTGTGCAAATTCTGGCCAGATGTGCGAACAAACCGAAGGAACAATTTCGAATTGTTCTATTTTCGTGGTCGTCGATCCTTCCGGAAATTCCCATTTAGTCCGACAAATAGCTTCGCCTTGAACATCGTTCTCGATTGAAGGATCGAAGCCCATTGGCTCGGCCAGTTGATCGGTGAACAGTCGACAGAAGTATTTCATGAATTTAATACCGTTTAAATAGGACAAAGTGTAATTGTTGCTTCTGTAGGCTTTTCGCAATTGCTGATCTCTGCTGTTGAGTTTCCGATTTTCCTTGCGAGGCACGTAGATTTTTCCGTCGCCTTCGTACTCTATTTTTCTGAAGCACTGAAGAGGTATCACCGATCCCGAGAGTATCGAAGCGCTGCCCATGGAACTTTTTGAGGTTTTTCGAGAATTGTAAATTGTACGAGAATAAGTTTCACTGTCGCTATAATTTCCGGATCTATATCCTGAACTTGTGCTTCCGGCTAGACTTCCATTGGCCGATGGCAATAATCTCGGCTTGCCGTTTTGTCCGTTGAGGTTTTTTGGAGGGTTCCCATGGAGGTCCATGGATTTTACCGTGGTAATTCCGTAAATTGCATCATCTTTTGCTGCACTTGTTGACGGAAAAATAAACACGTTCCTCTGCGATCCGTACTGAAGGTCGTAAATACTCTGGTCGTCGTTTGAGTCCAGGTTCTTATCCGATCTCGGCACTGTACTAGATTCACTCGCGATTGACTTAACACCGTACAAACTGTCGCCGTCGCTGTAAATCTCGTCTCTCGTTCCGTTTGAAGCTGAGTCGAGGTTCTCGAGGCTTTTGGTCTTCTTTGATGGATTCTCCTCCAGACGACGAAGGAGAACGTAGCCTGAAACAAAAATTTTGATTTAAAATTTCTATAGAATTATACAAGCTCTTCGCTACGTTTTTTTTTTTTCAGTATGTCACGGGAATGTATAAAAACGAAATCTATAAGAATTTGGTTTTGTAAAAAATACAGGTTTCGTCGCCCAAAAATATTATTTACCATTTTAAAATTGGGCAACGAGTAGAATTATTAAACAGTCAATATATTGATTATTTGGGATAAAAATAATTGAAACTATATGGAAAATCTTCAATTTTTTCATCCTGGCTATTTTCACTGACAGAGGACAGTATTATTTTTTTTAATAAATTAGAAATAGACTTGAAAAGGAGAGTATATATATGTGGACAGAAAATGGATTTAAACGTCTTAATTATGTGCCCATCATTGGGCAATTATCTACAACATGGTGTTTTTAACAAAGAATAAATTTTTTCTGAATGTTCTGAATTACCTTTGTGATTAGGTCTTGGTTTCAATTGCATGCTGTAGGTCATCTGTTCATTGGGATTCCAATAGGGAGATGCAAAGTTTTCTTCGGTTACTTCGATATTGTCGAAGGCGACGTATATCCGAATGGGGTGAAGAAGTTCGATGGTTAGTTTGAGTTCTGGATGGGCGTAAGTAAATTCGACTTTGCGTGCGACAGCTTGCTGTAGTACATCAGGAATCAGGGCGTATTTTTGAGGAGGTAGACGATCATTCATTTCCACCTCTCTTGACACTAACGATTGTCTGATATTGGTAATTTCCCTGCAAGATTACGAATGGCTTTTAGCGAAAAGAACATGATTTAAAAAATGCACCAAAAATGTTTGTAATTCATTGTGAAACAAAAATACTAGCACAAGATATTTCAGCTTTGAGCACATTTATCTATATTTCTTCTCACAAGTAGTCAACAGTCAAGTGGATTACGCTCAGGCTGTAATATCATCGTTGATAATACTCAACTTTTTAGAGGAAGCAAACTTTTTTTTTCGTATCGCGTTTGTCGAAACCATAATACAAAAATCTTTACATGGTTTCGATAATTAGTAAGATAGTATAATTTAGTTCTAAAATATTAGTTTCGATTTTTCATCATCACTTAAATATTCGAAAAATCGTGTCACGGTTTTTGGGTTTTAAATTTAATATTTTAGCCAATACAAAATTTTCGCAATTTCGCTATCTTATCTTCTCAGGTATAAAACTTTATATTTATTTTTTTAAATGTGCACGCGAAGAGAGCGAATTTTTTATATGACGCTTTATCACATTCGAATTTCCGATAGTAGCGGCTTTACAAAAATTTACAAATATGTCCGTGTTATTTGAATTTGAAGAGATTTTGGTCGAACCCCCCAAAATTTTTTGTGGACTTTGATGATCCAAGAACAAGTGGAGCAAAGCGTTAATCTAAGCGATGTACCGATAACCGAATTCATATCGACCTTTCCGGGATTTTTAGTAATAAAAAAAGCCGGCAGCGTCGATATAGCGATTTGCCACAAAGAATGAGCAGTAAACTTGTAAGATGTTATCACGATCGCACGTCATCGATGGAAGTAGAATTGATCGCCGAAAAAAAAAAATTCGATAAAGTCCAACGATAATAATTTTTTTAAATTCACATATCCACTCCGCACGTAGCTGTTTTGCTTCCACTATTTGAAATACACGAAAAAAATTAGCACTATAAAAATTCTTGCACTTTACAGATTTTTCGTCTTACTCGTCATAATTCTCGAAGAACTGGACTGACATCAGGAGGTTGTTCAGGATAAAGAGCTCAGGATCATATTGAATGGTATGCCGCAGTATTTTGAGCTCCTCGTCTTCGGCAAATCGTTCATGAATCTCAGCAGAAAAATCCTTGGATCCATGACCTGATGATCTGCCGTCTTTTCCTTCGTCGGAATAATTTGGAGACTCTTTTTGTGCCCGTCCAAAGCACCCTTTTGGTTTGGACTTGTTGTTGCCCATTCCCAATGTGATGTAACCCAGAAAATTGTCGGGCATTACCGGATAAGAGGCGCGATCAGGAGATCACTGATCGATGCAAAGTTCTTGAGGAGATTTGTAATAAGAATGTCGAATACGGTTGTCGATTTGGCAGAAAATCGACGGAACAAGTTCCCCTCCTTTGCATCAAGTTCCTTATTTGGAAATGTGCCCACTTTTTGCTATGATCCCATCGAGCCTTGCATTTCTTAAACGAGGAAAATTCGTCACGTTCGACGAAATTCACAAGAATTCCGGCCCTGTTTCCGAGATCTTCAGTTCCGCGGTCACGTCTGACCAACGCGTAGGACACTCAAAGATGTTTCCTACCTGCCTGATTCGTGTGATATATCTCGCGACAAATGGCTATCTTGTTATCAAGCTGCTAGAAACGCTTTCAATTGGACGACTCCTATCGGCTATCGGCGATAAAGACTTTGCCTCGCTAACGAAAAATTCGTGGAAGTACCTTCATAGTCTTTCTCGCTTTTTTGACGAGGCTGGTGCTATAGGATGTGGATGATAGACGGTCTTCAAGGAGTTGATAAACAGAGGATAATGTAGGATATCATCTTTGACGCTGCACAGTTATTATTGACAGTTCGAGAGGAAAAACTGCGTTTTTTATGGAGGCCACATCATTTTGCCGAAAAATCATTCTTCGAATCGTGATTTCTTTTTGTGATTTGGGCAAATGACTTTTAGCAATACTTTTTTTTCGAAAATACAGATGCAATAAAAAGTATTGCAGAACGTGATTTTTCGAAATCACAATAAGAAATCACGATTCGAAGAATGATTTTTCGGCAAAATTATGTGGCCCCTTTTTATGGAGTCGGTGGGATGGGATTTGCGTTTTTGAGCAAATTGGACTTACAATTTCGAGCAGCAATTATTGAATGCTCAGAAACAAGAGAATTAATAAGTCTCCGGTAACCTGACAATTGATGTCCGATACTATTTTGTGTCTTTGGGACTTAAACTTATGTTGGCCATTTTGATGAATTCATGCTCAAGTAATTTATGCAGTTCCTTAAAAAAAATACTGCAAGCTCTATTTTCGTGGAGTGGATTTGTTATCGTCGTTAATGATAATTAGGAAATTTGTTGATGCACGCTACGAGAGTTAATAGAGATCTTAATTTTTTAGAGGTTTTTGAAAAATAACTTTGCAAATTGTTTTACTTCAAAGTGGCGATTATCAATTCAGCAGTATAAACTGCGATTTTAATAAAGTCGATGCCATTTAAATAAGCATTTATTCATCATTTTATTTTTTGTGAAGTCATTCAATCAAAGTTAGAGAAGCAACTTTTTTTGTACTCAGAATACTTGAAGTATTTAGAGCTACAGTATTGTTTGGTTTTGTGCCGATCCCTGCTGTAAAATTATTAATCGTGATCGCTTTGGGAGCATATGTGATGAGTTCAGCGAACTCGTATTTTCAGTATGAGCCGAGAATTTATTCAATTTTCTTAATCACGTGCTTCAACGCTGCTGTAGTAGTAGAAGTATGTGCCCAAACGTGTTTTACCGAACTTACCTGATATTTTTTTAAGAAGCTTGCCCCTAAACGTCACTGTACGTTATAGATAATCGTTGATAAAAAAAAGTATATCTAATCAGTGGCTTGAGCTATGCAGTATCGGGTTCGTTTACACGCTAGATTAACATGATGTCATACAAATTGATGTCGATACTCTTTTCCTCCTTCGGGATACCCAATGGAGCTATCTCACTGTCACCGATGGCAGTTCGTATCTGGTACATAGCAGATCGCAAACTTTAATTAATTTTTTTTGCAATATCGTTTCTGCATGTTTTCGTAATTGCTGTTCATAATTTCCCAGAGAAAATTCTACTAATCCGTCCACAAAGTTAAAGTCTTCCTGTAATTTATCATCGTTGTAAAATTAAATGCAGATGTAAATGAACTGCTAATTATTTTTCATTTTTCAATGAGGAAATTAAAAAATGATCATGACGATTTCTGAAAATAAAATTGCTAATTACTTTTCTCTTCTCAATAAGGAAATTAGCAAATGATGATGAGGATTTTTGAAATAAAAATTGCTGATTGCTTTTCACTTTTCGATTAGAAAATTAAAAAATAATGATGATGGTTTTTAAAAATCTGGAACTTTACAAATGTTACTAGGAACCGATGAAATTACTCGTGTTGAATTTTATAGATTTATTTCAGAAGTTATGAAATAATTAAAAGTTGGAACCCTTCAACTAATGTCCACAATATTTAATATTTGGTACCTTTGAATCGTTTCTGTAAATACTTGAGTTGAATTGGTTGATGTCGATGCGAGTTCGATTGACGATGTCAATTTTTTGATAACTTACAAATTCAATATAATTATATTGAAACTCAAATAAGGACTCGAAAAAATACGATTAGCATGCTAAGAACGTAAAGTCGTTTATTCGATTCTCGTTTCTACGTTTCACAACAATGTAACCTACATGAATTAAATTACTACGATATTGATGTTAAAAAAGTATTGAAAAACCTGAACTGTTAAAAAGAACTTCCTTGAATTAATATACACAGGAAAATTTCTTGCAGATGGCGCTCATGAAATTAACAATACGTATTTTGATTTTCAATAAGTAGTATTTTCAAATACTTATGCAGAAACTCATCGCACATAAGTAATACACGAACACATTAATTTTCTTTTTATTATTCTGTTTATTTATTTATTCGTACCATGACATTACGCATATAAACAAATTCTATGTTTTTGAATTCTTATGCTCGTGCATAACACCTTTATTAATTTCATTGCAAAATTTATTTGAACAATTACATACTATACTTGGTTTCTAAAATTTGTACACTTTAGTAAACAAAATTTTTGGGCAATTCCATAAAATTTTCAACAGTGCGTATTATTATTTATGTTGATCGAACTCCATTTTCTGATTAACAGGTACAACCGGTGGAATGGACCTTCGAGAACATCGAGAATGTCAACGAAGATGCGAGCCCGAACGAACTCCGTCACCTCGCCGATTTCTTATCCAAGAAACACTTCGATTTGGTGATTAATCTCCCAATGCGAAACGGAGGCGCCCGGCGAGTGTCTAATTTCATGACGCACGGTTATCGTACACGAAGATTAGCCGTGGATTACTCGGTGCCTCTCGTCACCGACGTAAAATGCGCTAAACTTTTGGTTGATGTGAGTAGTCTCTTATCGATAAATATCTTGATCGTTATTTTGTCTTTCTTGCCAATGAAACTCTCTGATTTCGTATCTGACTGTTATTGGTGGATCAATCGCTGACACACACTTACGTATACGCAACAGGATGACTCTAATTACAAAAATAAGTATAAAAGTTATCGGCCCATAAGTTTTTCACCATCTCACCTACTGAAGTGCAATAAGCACCGTAATAAAAAAAATGCAACGAATCTTTATCGACAAATCCGGAGCAATTCACTCGATTCTATTATGCGATCTCCATGCCAAAGTCCAAAGTTCCCTCTAATCGAGTGTCAATAGACACGGATTATTGCGAAACGCCGCCGAGGCTTAGCCAATTAATTACCTAACGCGATTTATTGTTTGAATCTTGATTCAGAACTGATTTCTACTCTGAAAATATTAAAAATGATGGTTTTTGATAAAACCATCATGATAAAAATGATGGCTATCAAAATGGCTATAGCTTTTGAAGAATGTGGAGTGGCGGTGCTGTTTTCTACTCATTTTCTTTGTAATGAATCAATTTTTGAAACGCTAGGTGACAAATTTCAATCTGTTATGTTTTAAATTTTTTACAGAATTTTTAGAGTAGTGAATAATGAAAATATTTGCATTGCTCCAAAAAATTCAAAAAACGTAAATTACTTTCTGATTACAGAACTGACAAAGTTTCTGTTGATGTCTAATAAAGTATATGGGAAAACTTGATAAACGGGAAAAGGATTGTTTTCTTTGTCGTTTTGCGACCAAATTTTTTCGGAAATGGGCCTAAAAAAGAACGGTTGAAAAAAAAATAGAAATAATTTTTTAAATCTCCACTCTCTTCGAATAGGCGATAAGTATGCTAGGTGGAAAAGCACCTCAAATGAAGACGCACACGGATTGCATGACTACCCGAAGAATGATTAGACTTCCTGGCTTCATTGACGTTCATGTCCACACTCGTGATCCTGGAGCAACGGAAAAAGAGGATTACGCGTCCTGCACGGCATCTGCGTTAGCAGGAGGTGTTACAATTATTCTTGCGATGCCAAACACAAATCCCGCTGTCATTGATCTCCAGACTTTCGCCCAAGCTAAAGAGGTAAGTAATGCTACCAATTGAAATGTGCGATGAAAAATTCTTCAACTGGCGGACGATTTTTGAACAAATCCTTAGAGATGCAGTCCCAAATTGTAACTTGCTATTGTAATCCATTTAACTTTAATTTACAACGCCACAAAAATATATAATTGAATTAAGCTTAAATACTCATCCTCATGAAGTAATATTTGTACAATTTTTTAGTGAAAAAGTAATTTTATCGGGTCGACAAAATTAATTGAAAAGTTTCATTGAAAAATTTATATAAAACTACAACTTTTAACTTGAAATTTTTTTTTTATGACTTGAATTTCTCACCGTATGTCGATTCCGAAGAAATTGCACTATTTTCCGTAATATCGGATTTAAAAGTATGTCAAAAAATACGAAACCATACTTTGAAGTGGTGCTAAAATAGGTTGAATTATGAGAATAATCTGAGAGGTTGAAAAAAAGTAGCTGAATTGGCAGAGAGTGCTTTATATGTGGTCCGTAATTGGAGACGCAAAGTATAGAAATAAATTACTAATTCCACTTGAAATTGGGAAGAGACCTCTAATTGAGGTAAAAAAGTATCCAAATTCGCGAATCGCTATTTGATTGTAGTTCGCTTAACCAAACTAAAGTTTAACTATCGTTATGTTGTTACGTAAGAAAGTTTGACTCACTATTAGCAAAGTTAATACGGACGCGAAAAGCAACGATGATGAGGCGAAGATACGGAAAAAATTCGTGATTCCTCGATGATATATCGATAGACGATGGCGCGTATTTGCTTTTATCTTAGAAGATAGTGAATTTTTATTCCGATGAATCGTTAGCTTCATTGTCTACCGAGAAATTGGATTGCGAAGTTGGCAAGGCCGTCTGAAGTTGCGAAATTGATCCTTCCAGAAATAACGTTTGATTGCCAATTATTGATTTTAGCAATTCAATAATTTTTCAACTTTGAAATATTATTTAGTCTCAACTTTGAAGACTTATTTAGTTTTTCAACTTTGAAGAGTTATTCAATATTTCAACTTTGAAAAATTATTCAGTATTTCAACTTTAGAAGATTATTTAATTTTTCAACTTTGAAAATTTATTTGATTTTTCAATTTTGAAAAATTATTTAATTTTACAACTTTGGAAAATTCTTTTATTTTTCAACTTTGAAAAATTATTTAATTCTTCAACTTTGAAAAATCATTTAATTCTTCAACTTTGAAAAATCATTTAATTCTTCAACTTTGAAAAATCATTTAATTCTTCAACTTTGAAAAATTATTGAATTCTTCAACTTCGAGAAATTATTGAGGTGAACGAAGTCGTCGGCTTTTTTTCGTTGAAAAGCTTGTAGTTCTCCATGCTGACTTCTGTTTTTTTTTAATAATTGGGAAAAAATGAATTTTATATAAAACTGCGAAAAATTTTTTTGTTACAGAACTTCGAAAAAAATCTTTAAACTTGAAAAAAGTACTTTACAAAAAATATTGAAGAAGTTGCTTCAAAAAAGTGCGTTTATGACAAATTTGGTAAAAGTACTTTTTGAGAATCTTCAAAAATGTGATTTTCAAATTACTTCATTAATTCGATTTGGAAAATACGTGAAAAACCACATCGTACATAAAAACTGTAGATGGATATTAACAACAAAAAATACTACTTTTATCTTGTAATCATTATAAGAAACTTGAAATACCGAAAACTTTTAAATGTTATTAAGGCAAACGAAGTTTCTCCTTGCAGAAATAACCTTTGTTTACCGATTGATGATTTCAGCGTGCTGTCGCCGGTGCAAGATGCGATTACGCCGTTTATATGGGAGCGTCTGCCGACAATTGGAACATCACCGCAGAAATAGCTCCTTTAGCAGCCGCCTTAAAGATGTATTTGAACGAGACATTCACCACATTGCGATTGGCTGATTCCACAGTTTGGCTTAAGGTACGCTTTAAATCCTCTTAATCTGTTTACTGTAAACCAATGGATAACTACCGATGCTTTATGAAGTTGTATATCACTAATTGCGCAAGTTTCGGTAGTTAAGCTTTACTGTTTTCTGGGAAATCGTATGTATTCTTTGCATCGTTGATAAGGAAAAACCTTGCAGAGTTCGCTGTCTCTTTGCGGTTGAAACGATAGATTTTATTGACAACTTCTTTGTCAGCATCAAAGAATAAAATGAAAATTGAATGATTTTTGCATACCTTGACTTTTTTAAACGATGTAGTAGTTACGATTAGTAAGTATTTAGTGGCAATTAGGGGTTTGCAAGAATTTTACAGGCTGAATAAATAATAGTGATTGAAATTATCGAAGTCGACGTTTGATCAGAATATCTGTATTGTTGATGAATATTTCATTTTTCAATTATAAACATCTAAAATAAATAACATTTTATTCGGTTTCTACAGCCTGAAAATTCTTGGCTATACATTGCTAATTTTTTAATTTCGATTGTAAATTTATAAAGCTAATTGGAATGACATTCAGCATCCTCCATTTTTCTTTTAATACATTTATTTTTTGAATATGAAATTTTGAGTTCAGTTTTTTTTTGTGAAAAAGCTCAATTTTCAAGCTCCGTATTCAAAGTATATTTATTTTTTAATTCCCATATTTCTTTACTTCGTTAATTACTCCGAATTTCCACTTAAAATTTAAAGCAAACATTACACACGTATGGCCAATATTAAATATAATTCGTTCAGAATTTCCGACTTCACAGCAAGAAAACGATAGCCTATATATTTTTCAATCCATTAGGTAAATTTACCAGTGCCTGATTTTTTTTCTATATAAGCGATTATAACCTACGGGTTAGTATCTAGGAATGACTGCAATTTTTTTTTCAGCACTTTGAGAACTGGCCGAAAAAGTATCCGCTCTGCGTTCACGCAGAAGGACATACTTGTGCGCACGCGATTCTCCTCGCAATATTGCATAACAGACCAGTTCACGTGTGTCACGTGGCACGAAAGGAGGAGATATTAATTATCCGCGCAGCCAAAGAAAAGGTATATACAAATATACGTACTATCACTTTATCAGTTATCGACATATCTTTGCCTCGACTTAATTTGAAGATGAGTATATAATTACGTTGATTAAAAATATATCTATAATTTTTGCGTTTAGGGTCACGTCGTGACATGCGAAGTATCGCTTCATCATCTTTTCCTAACGAAACAACAACAAAAATACTATGTACTTCATGATAATTTGAAAAACTTGAAATACCGAAAACTCTGAAAAATTATTGCGACCAGGCCGATGATTTTTTTTTCAAATTTTAAACAGATGCTTAGTGCACTTTTTTGGAAACTGGTGTTCAAAAGCTTGTACTTCACTATGCTAGCTTCTGTTGTTTAAAGGATTTCGAAAAGGTAGATTTCTCATAGACTTTGAAAAATTGCTTGGAGAAAGTCCTTCTCGCAGAAATCAGAAGAGAAAAAAAGTTTTTACTTTAAGAAAGTACTTTTTGAACAACATCAAATACGTCGCTGTAGACGTTCATGAAGTGCGTTCATGAAGAATTTGGTAAAAGTACTTTTTAAGAATCTTTAAAAATGGGATTTTCAAAGTACTTCGATAATACGATTTGCAAAATACTTGGAAAAACACATCGTGAAAAACTACTCCTTTCTAAAAGCTGGATCAAGTTATCCCGAATTCGCTCATGTTTGCTGATTTTTTGCAACGTCACGTTTGCCGATTTTTCAAAAATCAAACGATATTAAACAGTTTCCACGCATAGAGAGAAAATTTTTTCTTTCTATGCCGAAATTCGCTAGAGAACATTTCGTAAAAATGTAAGTGAGATGTTAAGAACAAAGAACACATTGATACTTTTTGCGTTTACGGTCGAAATACTTCGAGAATACGATTTAACCAGAAATCGATATATCTTTGCCGCGAAATAATTTGGAGACGAGTATATAATTATATTGATTAATTGAATATCAATCATTTCTTCGCTTAGGGTCACGCCGTAACCTGCGAAGTCTCGCCGCATCATCTCTTCCTCACGGAAAAAGATCTCGATAGGATTGGTCACGGTAAAGGTCAGGTTCGTCCGATTTTGACGACTCCTGAAGACCAGCAAGCACTTTGGGATAACATGGACATCATTGACTGTTTTGCCACTGATCATGGTAAACTTATCTTCTTGATTAAACAATGTCTCGTCACTATCAAAGAGGCCGAGCCTCGGCATTGAGATAAAAAAATCTAGATTTCGATCTCAGAATATTGTTTTTCTTTAGCGCCGCATACGGTAGAAGAAAAATCGAGCGAAAAACCTCCACCAGGTTTTCCAGGACTCGAGACGATCCTGCCTCTTCTCCTTAATGCCGTTCACGAAGGCAGACTAACGATGAAGGTAAGTCGAATTTATTAAACAACTCTGTTGAATAAAAATCGTTGTTTCTGCTAAGTGAAAAAATTAGGGAAGAGAAATTGTTCTATTGGTGTTTGAAATGTAACTTTTAACGGACAAAATGTGTCATCATTGTATCGTAGTTCGCTATGAGGATGTATTATGTTGAACATTGGTTTAATGACGACCGCCAAAGAAATGAACGAAAAAAACCACTTATCCGTTGGTTGAATTTTCGCAATGTAGGAAAGGAATGGAAAAAATTGGGGCTTCTCGTAATTTTGTTCGTTTTGGGATTACAATCTTGCAAAAAGGTTGACGCGGTTATCTATACAGATAATCACTAGATGGAGACTTGAAGATTATTAATTGGATACTTATTCTTGAGTTACTTGGGTTCTTTAAATATTTTTATTTTGTCTAAATCTAACTTACAGCTTCCAATATTTTCACTCCATGAAAACGGAATTAGAAATATTGAGTTGTGTAAAAAAATATTAAATAAAGTTTACATTTGAAGCAATTATTTTGAAAATACTTGAAAATTAGTAGGATCTTCAACTATACATAATCGGGTATAGAAATAAAAAAATTTATCTTTATTCGGTTTTGTCATACGTTGTACAATGTGCCGAGTATATGCAACTTTGAGCAGAATAAAATAACTGAAAATTCGAAGTTGTTAATTTGTTTGATGACTTTATTGCATTAAAAACAAAAGTTAAAGTATTATTAGTATTGTGCGAATATCGTGAGTTTTTCAAAGACATTAATTACACATTTTCGCCTTTTTATTATTTATTTAAACAAAATATATCGAACGGAACTTATTAAACGAGATGCCAATAAATAACAACATTTTCAAGTTGAAGTAAAAACAATAACAGTCGGAATAAGAAACGTAAATATTCCATGACAGGCTTTTTGAGGAAGCAGACTCTCGACTCGCTAATCGCTTCACTCGTGTAATCAGATATAAGCAAACCGGAAGAAAAATATTTAAAAAAAGGATTTGCAGCGTCGATCGTACGGAGGGCACGAAAAAAGTCGACATAGAGAATCCATCGACACAATCGCTTTGTCGGGGTACTACTAAGTATTATAAGCTCTGCTGACGGATATCATGAGTGAGAAAAAGAGAATGCGGATTGATAAAACGATCATAAGTACGATAGTGCTTAGCAAGATAAGAAATAAGCAGGAGGCATCCGCGTGAATGTAACGAGGAATCACTCGAGCTAATAGTTGAAACACTCGACATTCTTTTCTACTGCTCAAAAGCTTTTACCAATCACGCGGGAATCGAATGATGTTTATTGCCGGATATTCTCAATAATGACCAAGAATGAACGAAAGTTTTCAGCAAGAATATCGCTTGGATATTCTCTACCAGTTCACGCATTTTTATTTAAAACCCTCTGAACTTTTTCGTAATGCGCTAGATGTCAAAACTGCGCATGTTTCCAGGTTTTTTCTCGGAACTATTTATATTTTGCAATAGTAACACAATTCAAAAAGGTCGACATTTGTTAGAAAACTTTTAGTTTGATTTGACAAAAAATAAATAAGTTTCAATAAATAAGAAATGAAATTTGGAGCGATATAATCTGATGGAATGATCACATCAGTAAAATATCATACAAAAATTGACATTTGTTAAGGAGACTTTAAAACAGAATTCATGTTCGTATAAAAATTAATTTAAAGATGGGGTAAACTTATCGTATAAATATGATATTAGATAGACAAAAGGCGTTTCACAAAATACAATCGTCGAATTCGCAATCATTTTCTAAATTTACAAAATTGAAGACCATTTTTTACAAAACAAATTGCATTCTTCGCAGGATCTCATTGACAAATTCCACAAAAATCCTAAACGTATCTTTAACATCCCCGACCAACCTAATACATACGTTGAAGTCGATCTGGATGAGGAATGGGTAATTCCGGATGCGCTTCCGTTCACAAAATCTAAATGGACGCCCTTCGCCGGGATGAAAATCCGCGGATCCGTGCACAGAGTTGTACTCAGAGGTGAAGTTGCGTACATCGACGGCAAAGTCCTTGCCAATCCTGGATATGGACAGGACATCAGGGAAGTTCAAGCAAAACTCAGCAGCCAAACCATTATTCACCCGCCGCCGACAGTAGATACGAACACGAGTCGTCCGAATTCGGTTCTTGAAGGACTTCTATCACCGAATTACGACAAACGAGCGGATTCTTCTTACGAAGAACCAAGTGGTTTGTTTATTCGTATTTAAATAATAAATTTATATTTAACATTTAGACGAAAGTACTTTAAGGATTATTATAAGAAGTACTCCGAGTAAATATTTCTCGAAGATAGTTCGAAGGAATTGCTTCTTAAAGATTTCCAAAAATGTGAATTTTAAGGGACTTTGAACAAGTACTTTTTACAGAACTTAGAAAAAAAAGTTTGCTAAGAACTTTGAAAACTTTGCAAACAATATAAACAACGTTACTTCAAAAAAGTTCTTTAACCAAGAATTTTGAAATAGTGCTGTTCCGAAAAAGTACAATAACTATTTCCAACGTACTTTGAAAATATTTGAAGAAAGCCACATCGTACGTGAAAAACATCGACACGAACGTGAAACAAAAGAAATTACTGTTATATACTTCCTGATGATTTGAAAAATTTGAAACACAGAGGAAGTGAATTTCACAAGAAACTTTGAAAAAATACTACAAAAAGGTCTTTCTTACAGAATTCAGAAAAAAAAAGTTTTTTCAAGTACTTGAAAAAAGTACTTTGCAAACAACATTGAAAATGCAAATTTCAAAAAGTGCGTTTATGAAGAATTTGGTAAAAGTGTTTTTCGAAAATATTTTGAAATGTGATTTTCTAACTACTTCAAAAATATCATTGGAAAAAACTTGAAAAACCACATCCTATATAATAATTCGCAAAGAAAAAATACTACTTTGTACCTCGTAAGCATTAAAAAAAGGATTTGAAACACCACAAACTTTGAAATGTAAATGGTAGGAACGAAGATAATGGTTTTATTTCCAAATTTTGAGCAGATGCCTACGGCAGCCTTCTGCAAACTGGTATTCAGAAGCCAGCAGCTCACTATGCGCTGGAAATCGATCCTAGACTGTCCGGAAAAGCGCCGGCAGCTCCAAGATGCATTTCACCTTTGCCTCTCAGCAATGCGATGAGACACAAGAGCGACAGCAACCCACATCTCTTCGTACAGACTGCACCAGTCTCCCGAATTAACATCAGTCACGGAATCGCTGGACGACACGTTTTATCGGTTGATATGTTCAGCAAGGAGCAGCTTCACGATATTTTCAATCTCGCTCACACTTTGCGCTCCGACGTCACGAATGAAAGGCCTCTAGAACACATTTTGAAGGTATGAAATTATATCATAGAATTGTGTAGAAAAAAATTTACGTACGATATTTCTTAACTCTAATTAGTCGGAATTATGAAAAACGAAATTTTCTATGATTTCGAGTGATTAATTAATAGTGATATGAAATTTAATGATAAAATTGGATTAAAATAAATTGTATAACACTTTCAAGTTATCAAATAATAAATGAAAATAAATTTTAATTTTAATTAATTAATTAACAAATGTCACGATATCTTACTACAAAATGACATAAAAATAAATAGATGTATAATCTTTGTTAATTGTAATCAGTAAAAATCAAACTAAATTTTTTTTGCATATTTTTATTATAATATTTTTATTTAGGGAAAAATTATGGCTTCCATATTCTACGAAGAAAGCACGCGAACATCCTGTACTTTCTCTGCAGCGATGTATCGCCTTGGTGGACAAGTTGTTCACATGGATGTTCAGAAATCGTCTGTGAAAAAGGGCGAAACACTCGAAGGTACGTGAAGAAGTGAAGAATTAATTAATCGAAATTTTTTCATTCGGATAGACAAATATAATTATTTATGTTATGGGGAATTTTCAGATTCCGTTTCCACAATGGTTTGCACTTCGGATGTTGTTGTATTAAGACATCCGGAACCTGGTGCAGTTGCTGTAAGTAAATACGGATTTTGAAAGAAAATGCATTTATTTGTTAGCCACAATCGAGGTTTGACTTATTTTGTTGAAAATGTTTACAGCGCGCAGCTCAACATTGTCGAAAACCGTTGATAAACGCCGGTGATGGTGTGGGCGAACATCCGACTCAAGCGCTGCTCGACATCTTCACGATACGAGAAGAAATCGGCACGGTTAACGGCCTGACGATAACAATGGTCGGCGACTTAAAACACGGAAGAACCGTTCACTCACTCGCCAGGTTAGTAGATGTTATAAATTGTCGTACCGTATTTCCGTCGTCGTGGAAACATGTTTTCTTATCTCAATAAAAGTGCGCAACTCGGACGAATAATAATACTGTTCTCTTATCTGGCAACGGAAATCATCAAAAGTCTCCCTCCTTGCAAAAAATAACAAGGTCGAAAATATTCCTTCAATTATATTAAGAAAGGTTCAATACCATTTGTTATAACTTTTTTGTCGCTACTTATTCCGCATATTTCAGAAAAGAGATATTTAAGATATACTAATTAATCAGAAAAATCTTTTATTATACTGTTCTCTTATGTGGAAACGGAAATCGTCAAAAGTCTCAGTCCTTGCAAAAAATAACAAAGACAAAAATGCTCTTTCAATTATATTAAGAGGGGTTTAATACCATTTGTTATAACTTTTTTGTCGCTACTTTTTTCGGATATTTCAGAAAAGAGCTATTTAAGATATACTAATTAATTGGAAAAATGGTTTATTATACTGTTCTCTCATCTCGCAAAGGAAATTATAAAAAATTTCAATTCTTGTAAAAAGTAACAAGCTCAAAAAGTATTTTTTCAAAAGTATATTAAACAACGGCATATTTCAAACTTTTTTTACCTTTTTGTAAACTACTTTCTCTGGTATTTCTAAGTGGATCTATTTTAAGTGTGCTAATAAATTCGAAAAGTTGTTTATTCAAGTATTCAGTAAAACTTATTTAAAAAAAAAATGTAATGATCGAAATTTGTCAAGTACCAAAGAAACGAAGATTTTTTTTGGGATACTTGGATATATAAGGATAGAAAGACGAACATAATTCGGTGAAATCGTTATTTACTTTTCAATAACGATTAAAAAGACTGCATTTGTTTGCCTTTAATCCATAAAATCTGGGCTTTAATCTTAAAACACAGCGCCCACGAGTGAAAAATTGGGAGTTTTGATTATTATCTGATTAACAAAGTGCTGTGTTTTTTAATATGCAACAATCAAAAGCGATGTGTCATTACACTCAATAATTTGAGTGTTGAATAAATTACGTCACAGATTGCTGACTCTGTACAAAGTGCAGCTACGATACGTGAGCCCTCCTGGACTCGGAATGCCTGACCATGTGGTAGACTACGTGTCTGAGCGTGGAATCCCACAGCAGAAGTTTGCCAGCCTCGAGGACGTTCTTCCTGACACAGACGTCCTCTACATGACGCGCATTCAACGCGAGCGATTCGCCAATCAGGAAGACTACGTTAAGGTAATAAATATGTCTCAATTTTGTACGATTTCTAACGTTAACAATGCATTTTAATACTTGTATTCTTTAATATTTATGGTATTCGATGCTAAAGTGATAAATATGTCCCGATTTTTTAGGATTTTTAACGCTAATAATGCGTTTTAGTATTTGTACTTTTAAATATTTAGAGCATTCAATGCCAAGGTAATAAATGTATCTCCATTTTTCTGGATTTCTAACGTTAATAATACGTTTTCGCATTTGTATCTTTCACTATTTACGGTATTAGATGCTAAGGTAATAAATATATCCCGATTTTCTAAGATTTCTAGCATTAATAATATGTTTTAGTATTTGTTTCCTTCAGGATATAGGGAATTCCATGCTAAATCGAAATGCTCGCATTTCTAGGATGTATTATTATTACCTTTATTATTATTGTTGTTGTTTCTTCATAGAGGCTTTTCGCTTCGTTGCAGAAGAAGCTCAATAAAATGTGTCGAACAGTCGAGAAGCAATTTGCAAGGTTCTACTTTGTAGACTTGATGACATTCGAAAGCCATTTTTCTGAAAATTCAAAATGTTGTGCAGTTTTATCGCTTAATCGATTTTTGTCACATTTGCACCATGGCAATCGATGGATCTTTGTCAAAACTTGTTCCATTGTAGTTCTTATGTTAAATTTGAGTTGAATATTTAAAAAATTCGATTCTTTTTAGTCATGACATTGTTGTTTTCCTTTCTTTTTGAGCGCAAAATTGACATTTTCTCTCGTAACGACCGTTCCTTAAACTAAACTTATCGTCGGTCAGTCATCATGAAGTCACGGCAGAAATTGCAGCCGTATATCTTGGACCTTACACGAGTTTGAATATTTAAAGACACATAAAAAAATTGAAATAAAATTAGAACCACCTTATTCGATTCTTGGCAAATTCAGCATCGTTCACGATTTATTGTTAGACTATTTGTTCATTGAATTTCAGTCTAATATCTTGAAATTTACAAAAGTCATACCGTAAAATGACTTATTCCGCAAATTTCAGAATGTTGTAAAATTCGATTTTTCCAACCGATTTGCGCAAATCGATTGGTACAAAGATATTCATTGACAAAACATTTGCAATTGGTTCAACATACAGTTGCATGACATGTATCTTATAGCTTATCGTCAGTCAGCAGAACGTTATTTGCCAAACAGCCATTAATCGGAGTCCTTCAGCTCTGTTCCTATGAAAAAAAATCTATAAACACTCAATTCCTGCATACATTCTATTAAAAATAGCAACAATTAAAGTCTGCTTCTCCACTGATATGCCTAATTTCGGTTCAATCGTTTGAACGGTTTCTGAGCCACAGGTGATTGAAATTTCAAAGCATTGTACATACACACAGACATTTTTCTAAATTACTTTTCTCGATGGAGAGTCGAACGATTTCAAATGCCATCAAATTAACATCTCGAAAACCATCAAATTCTCGTAGGAACAAAGTTTTCCTTTAGAAAAAAGCACAAAATCGTTTTTCTTTTTCACTGAAATAATTATTTTCGTTCATATCTGCAAGTATATTTGGATATATCACGAAAATAATTATTGTGTATATTTTTTTGCAGGCTTGTGGACACTTTGTAGTGACACCACAGCTGATGACGCGCGCCAAGAGGAAGATGGTCGTGATGCATCCTCTACCGAGAGTATTCGAGATAAGCCCGGAATTCGATACGGATCCCCGAGCGGCCTATTTCCGTCAGGTGGAATACGGAGTGTACGTGCGAATGGCCCTCCTAGCAATGGTCCTTGGACGTGTCTAGTTTAACGAAAAGCGCCAATAGCATCAGCAGGATTTTTCAGCGTGCTCAAATTTTACGTGTCAAGGTTGCTAGAGTGTCAATTGTGACGACAAAAACCGAAAACGAGAGCGTTACGGCGAAATGTCACCCCAAATAGGTACCGAATAACGAGCTACGTATTGAGATCGAACTAGTTAAGATTATATGACAATTTGCTTTCACTGCTTGCATCACAACATCAATTGAGTCGGTGAATTCAACACTGAAGTTATTTTTTTTCTCACTCACGAAATTAAGCAGGTGAGTTATTTCGTCTTAACGCAACAAAAACTAAACAAACCTCACATGAAAAGTAACGACATTCCACAAAAAACTGCCTGGAGAATTGACAACCAAGTGACTTTGATTTTATATGGCATTTTTAATGTTCAACCGAGCTTGTATTCTACTATTTTTCTACAGCTTTTGATAGTACGATGAGTAATACGGATTTTTTTCGCACTCGAAATCATGTTTCAATGGGAATTATTGAAATACTGGGAATCCCGACAGAAATAAAGTTGACGAAAGATTAATGAAAGATATGTCTTGGACATGACAAATATATTTCGAAGATAACGATAATATCGTGGATATATAGTAGGATACATACGAAATATATGATAGTAACAAATCGGTGATCTATCCATAATATACGAAAAATGTATTTCCGACATATAAACCGATGATGATTGATATATTTTTGGACATATTTAATTTACATGGAAAAAAGTGTCGTCCGATTTTTTTGTAAAATTACACTGCAGGAAAAAGTTGAAATATTATCTAAATCAGATAACAGAAGAATCAAACGTCATGATTAATTGTTATTTGTGGTCACGCGGCGACGATTAATATAATTTGTATTCTTCAATCGTCTTACATTTTCGGTAACTTCAATCGAGGCGACTTTCTACAATTTTTATCATTCAACGCATGCAGCATCTTATGAATTTTATTGTCCTTCGTCTTTTCAACGCTAAGCCGAAAGTTCAAGTTCCTGGAGGTCTTATCGTTAGACGCTGAAGAAAAAATGTCGGACAAGGTTGCAAGATTACGAAGCGGTCTGCATCCAAGTGGATTTCTTTAATCGATTTATCTTGAGTGTATATACAATTGCTTTCGTCGCGTGTGGTGACGATACGTTTTACCTTGGGAGAAAGAATCGACGATCCTGATGCGAATTATCATCGGGGCATTATCAAGCGACGCGTGAGGCAATAACTGTGCTACGAATATCAAAATGAAAAACGTTCGAATTGGGAATTTCTCAATAAAAATAAATAATGTTGGGCCACGTCTTTGATACCTAATACTCAAGTGAAAATTGAAAGATAAAAATTCAGAATATAAAATACAAAACTTAATAACACAATTAAGATACATGATTTGACACTTAAAATTCAAAATTCAAGTTTCGGATCGTAAATGAAATATTCCAAGAGAAAAAATGAGTATTTTGAATTCACAGTTCAGTATTTTCTAGTGACAATTTAAAATGTTACATTCACATTTGCGTATTTTTAATTCACAATAAATATTTTACATCTACAATTGAGTGTTTTTGAATCACAATTAAGTATTTTGAATCACAATTGAAAATGTTACATTCATAATCGAGTATTTTTATTTACAATTGAACATTTTTATTCTGAATTGAGTTTTTTTTATTCACAATCGAAATTTCTGCATTCAAAATTGTATATTTTTAATTTACAATTGAAAATTCAACATTCACATTTGAGTATTTTTAATTCAGGGCCTAAAGTTGTAAATCCAAAAACCATAATTCTGAATTCCTATCCTGGACATTTATTGAAAAAGAGAATCGACATCGTGATGCTATTTATCATTGAGGGATTACCAATCGAACGTGATTACCGATCCATCGTCTAGGCCACTCAGATAATAGGAGCGATCGGCAATGTTCATTACGCAGTACAATAGAACTTTTCTCATTTTCTCTTCCGGTGTTAGATAACGTCCAATCGTCGCCTCGCTCACTTATTGGCCACCGAATGTTGTCTTTCCGCTTTTCTTTTAAGATTGATGTAATAATCATGTGATACTAATTTTTTTTCGACGGTCCAGAGGCTATACTATGACTACAATTTTTGGAGCAATTTATTGATACGAGAGTCCACAGATCTTCGATGCAAAATCGCCCGTGACTCGATTTTGTCATTAAAAAAACAATTTTTTTTTAGAGTATCAGTTATACAAAATATATTACACTTTTTTTCGAATATTTTTCTTGATTTCCGCTCACATAAATCTAAAATGATTGCCAAAAAAATATTTTCAACGCAAATAAAAATCCTGTCGATTTGGCATTAATATATCCCGTATATTTTATAAATTGAATTACTTTTATTACATTATGATAACAGGCGCTAATTATAATGCCACTAGGTTTATGTTTGAGAAATATCTTTTAACGTCATACTGTCGATTGAAATATTTCTAAAAATAATTATTGTGAGTCGAACTTAAGAATTGGGTGTTTCAAAATCGCAAAAACGTCGAGCCTGTCGGAATGTTCAATAATCAAAAAAAGTTTGTGTAACATTTTGTACAAAAAGTTCGGGATATTCCACATAAATATAGTGAGATTTTATGGAAAGGTTTACAATATATAGCATCTATAGCAACCGCACGATTACTGCACAATCACCTCGTAAAATACTTTACGTTGTTACGTCGACGTGGACGTCGATGCGTCCTGGATAAAACTTTAATACTTTATACAGAGCAACTATTACAGAATCGATATTAGATAATAGCACAGAGATAATCGTGTCTTACCATATTGATAAAGAAGACTTTGCAATCGAACACGTCAGGGAATAGTATTAAGTCTGCCAACATTTTTGTAAATGCCCCAATGAAAAAATAGTAAATTAGTCGAAAATCGTTGGACCTGCACGATTTTTTTAAAACTCCGTTAAAAAATGAGTTATTGTGAGAAGCCAAACATTTTTTAAGAGCAGAATTCACTGTTGTACTAAAATATAATTGTGGAAAATTGTGATTTTCTATTTTGTTCGACTCTGAGAATAATGCTGTGAAAAAAATGGTATTACTTTGATGAAAGTTCCGACAATTTGCATGGGAGAAGTCAATGGAAATTCGAAAGAGTTTCCCTTGTCATACGGTGGCTGGATTAAGAAACAATGTTTGTAGTTTTTATTATGTTTTTAATGTGATTCTTTATACTAATCGCAACACTTGTTTTTGTAGCAGTATGTAATAAACCGGTGGATATCTGCAAATTTTAATGGTGTTATTTTTTGCCTGTAAATCGTTAAGAAGTGGTTATAATTTGTAGCTGCCAATTAAATTTATTGCTTGGTTAGCCATAAATTTAAATTTCTGTAAAAAGTTTTGGATGGAATGCGGTTTTTTTGTCAAAAAAGTTGAGTTTTTGAAAAATTATGTCGTATTCTAGTTTATTTGTCGATTGTTTAAAAAATTCAAGTCAAAACTACAACACTCTTTTTATCAGAGTATTTTACGTTTTCTCATAGAATTTTCAAGTCATTGACAGTAAACTTATCAAGTCCGTGATTAACGACAAAATTTCCTCGCATAGAATTTTTTGAGTGCAGTAAAAGTGAAACAAAAAACGTCTTCGGACCTTAAAAATCGTCAAAACTTAACTTTAGTGGCAAAATGTAGTTGCAGATCCATTATTTTTTAAAAAGTGATATCCATTCTTGTAGAATTTTGTATTTATCGTTAAAAATTTCAGAAAATTTGGATTATTTTAAGGTGCAAGCTCGAAAAAAAACAAGTTATTTCGTCTTTTTGTTCGTAGGTTGCAGGAATTTGTTCTAATTTTTAACAGCTTCGTTTTATAGAGCGCAAAGTATTTTGAATGATCGTCGTATCGTGCGTGCAGAGTTCTCTAAAAGTACCTCAGGTTAAATCGTTGCGATAACGACGTTATCTCGTACCAACAATGATTGTACTCAACGATTTACGTTTCGGTAATTGAAGCTGAGAACATGCATGCGCGAATAAGGCTCGCAACACATGTACCAGAGGATGTAATTATAAACACATAAGATATAGATATACACACGAAGAGAAGTTGTATAAATATTTGTTTATTCACATCTTAAGCAAAATATACATCTCGTAATATTGTGTATTATTAACGTTCATACTCCATAAATAGGACTCAAATAACGAGATCTTACGCATTAAGGAATTTGTTAAACGTTGAAACACAGATTTTTCATGTTTTCGGTGTCAAAAAAAGTGGAATACACTTTTGTTTTCAACCGCATTTTCGATTTTCTGTTGAAAGGTTCCGAAAAATGTTAAACAACACAGTAAAAATGTACGGCTAAATCACAATTTATTAATGTTTAAATTTTAGTATTAGGTAAATAGAAACCAATTTTTTTTAGGTAACATTTGATATATAATCTTTTTTAAGTATTAAGCGTGAAATCGCAATTTTACAGAATTATTTTTACTGTGTACTCGATTTGTTTTGTTATTATACTTAAAATAATCTTGTATTAAGGCTAATTCCAATAGTATTTTTTATAAATATAATGTTCAATAGTTTACTAATGGTCCACTGGTCGTTGGAAGATCATGTTAATCCTTCTGGCGCCAGTTCGTTAGCACTGATATTTCAATTCATAAAAATCAAAACTCTCAGTTGCGTACACACTGCGTTAAGTCGTTGCTATTTTTGAGCGCACTGCTAGATTTATATTTACATGTATATTCAGATTGTAATGTCCGTCACATCTGCCGTGACTTATTCAATCGACAGTCGTCGAGAGATCCATTCTCATTTCTCTGAATATTAGTTATGCCTTTTAAGTTCAATGTAATTGAATATAAAATTCGAAATTGGAAATGTTGAGTCAAGAATTAAATAATCAAGATCCCAAATAATAATACTAAAATGTCAATCGCTAATTAAAAATACAAGATTTGTGATGAAACAACAGGATCTTGAATTTCTGAGTCAAATTTTAGTATTCAGTTTAAAATGCCAATTACAGAATATTAAAATGCAAACAAAAGTAAGTTTCAGATTTTGATGAGTACTCAAATCATTCGAATGTTCAATTCAAATTTCCTATTGAATAGAGCGCATATTCAATTAGCAATGACTTAAGCCTAATTACAAATGCTCGTACTTCTTAGCTGATCACTGCAATTTTGCAGCAATGGAAAATTGCAATAAATTAATTCCGAAGAAAAAGGTCGTGTGTTAACATAAATAAATCGGCAGGAATGTGATATTGAGCGCAGCAAGCAAATCGTCACGTATAGCGATTTGTCGATATCGAGCTCAATGGGTTCTGTGGTATTCAGATCTCTTCAAGAACGACGCCATGGAAAAATGGCTTTAAAGCGTGATAATAACTGTTTCGAGGCCGGGAGAAGAATCTGCATTCTCTTTTCCAACACTAACCGAGAGTCTCATAGAACGAAACCAAATACTGTTGCATCGCTTTTGCGCATTTAAAAAAAAATGCTGCGATTATTTTTACTATTTTTCGGCACGATAATGTCTTTTTTTTTTAAATACACAAATGGTCATGGAAATCATGACCATTTCCTACCAATTAATTTACTCGGTGTAGCTAATTATTAAAATAATTTTCAGAATACAATATAAAAATTCGCTGAGTCATATATACACGTACACACTCCATCTCACGTTCCATAAATTTGTTCTCTTTTTTTTTTTTACTGACTTATCGAGCTTCATGGAATTGGGAGTTACAGAAAAATAGCTCGAAGCAATATCTTAATGGAAGTTTTCCATCTGCCGGAAACACTCAGCAGATTAATAGTTCCTGAAACGATTATTAGTATATCCGTAGATATATAAACGAATTTTGGAAGGCTGCGGTAACGTATACACACTCGATACATATATCACAGACAAACGAGTAACTCTCGTGGCTACACGACCATGAGGAACGCTGATCACTATTATATGGTCCAAAATTTCCAAAATCTTCACCACTTTTTTTATTTTTGGGTATTTCAGGTAAAATTGACGGGATCATCGTTCTTGTATTTTTTTTGTATGTCGTAGGACATTTAAAAAAATGCACAGGTATATTCAGATTTTTTTTTTAATTCATTCTGACATAATCAATGAAAAATGAATTGGTTAAAAAAAGTTTTTGTCGATTTTTTTTTATTTAAAAATTTTTCGGGGCAAAACTGTTTTTTTAGAGTCGTTAAAAAATATTTGAAGAAATATAAATTTAACTATTTTTTTTCCAAGGAGAATTAATTTTAGATAGACATTAAAATATTTGAGAATTGGTTTTGACGCAATCATGGAAATAATTGATTAATAAAAAAAACGTGTTTGATGATTATTCTTTTGAGATTTCTAAAATTCTGTGATGGAATATAGAATTTTCAAACTATTCGGAAAATATTCGAAAATTTATCATATTGCAATATTTTTTTGCTCCAAAAATAGTTTTTTAAAAAAATAAATGAAAAATCGTCGATGCAGATTTTTAGTGGTAATTATGGCTAGAACAGTTTAAAAAATCTGGAAATTAGTTGACGTTTTTTATGCTGCCCTAAAATATACAACAACAAAAAAAAAACAAGATTAATGACACTGTCGATTGGAACTGAAATGTCCTGTATCCGAATATCGTCCTTTTCGCCCTTCTGTTGCATTTATAACACTTAAATAGTAATTAGTTCTATAGAGATGATCAATCAATTACCATTTGGTGGATAGATGCTCTATATCGTATTACAATCAGAGAAATCGTGTGAATCCTTTTCACAAATTAATTGCTAAAAGTGATAAATCTTGATATGTTAATAATTAAACAGTTGATATCAGTATTTCTATTTGAGCCTTACACAAAATTTTATCAAGATTATTTGTGCCTTACAGCCTCAGTTTTATTAATCTTCAGCTTTGGCTCCTTTTTTTGGTGTCTTTATAAGGAGAATTAAAAATCGATACTCTACTCAAAATTTAATTGAAAAATCCAAAAAACTAATAATTCGAAAATTCAGGAATACCTCGAAAATCCATTAATAATGCCAAGATTGATGAACACTCAAAATATCTATGAATAATTTCAATTAAACTATTTTTTTAAATATCCAAAATTACAAGAAAAATTCGTAACTTTTCAACTAGCAATAAAAAAAAATTAATAACCAAATTTTTATTTTAAAAAATTGAAGATTTAAGGAACTCAAATTTAATTGACAAATTTTTTTTAATTCTGAATATTCGTACACTCCGCGAAGATATTTTAAGTTTCGCTAAGAAAAAATCATCATCCAACACGAATTTTCTTCTAAATATGTTATTATTGCACAGTTTGCTCATTTTTATCGACTCTTGATCGGGAGATTCGACCACTAGATCAAAGTTAATCCAACACTGTGTAGATCTTTTGCTAGTGTATCGAAATATTGTTATCACAGGTACTCAAGAAAGTCGAGAGTACGTTTCACTGGTGGTGAGTCAACTACGTATTGTGTGTAGCAGAAAAACCCTCATTAATGACGTCAAACAATATGCTTTCGTCTTGTGTTCCAAAGCGACGATTTGGACGTTGTTCCTAGCGACGCGAGTGTACGTACGTCATATAAAACTTGAAAAATCACTTTTGCACGTTCGAGAACATTTTACGTGCTTATATGTACACTGAGAAATAATTGGTGACTATAAATATGAATTATATATAATCACCAATTATAAATAGTAGATTTCACGAAAAAGTAAAATTAATTTTTCATCTTGTCCCTGTTGCCATAAGTATTAAATAATTAATAATAACTGTAACTATGTAATTATTATTAGTTACAGTAATTATTAAATTATCTTTGATTACAGTACCTATTAAATTATTATTAGTTACAGTGACTATTAAATTATTATTAATCACTGTAATTATTTAATATTTGGACAAATAAAATGAGACTAAAAAAATTCTTGGGTTCAATAATTTACAGTTGTTAATTATAATGGCTACCACGATTTCTCTGAGTGTTTACTATATTTTTTTTTCTCCTTCTGGTAGAATAATCGAAGGAGCAATAATTCGGCATTCTTCGAGGAATATTTTGGACAGCTAAGTGATGACGTGGAAGGAGGTATATATATATGAGATTGTAGCTCCGCTTCGTCGTCCCGCAATGAAATCTCAGACTACTGCGTCTCTCATATCAGTCCTTCCGCCCAATTCACTGTCACCGTTTGGACACATGTCCGAGGCCAGCGACTTTGCGTCGTCGCCGAAATTTCGACGGCGTCCGAGCGGCGGCATCTTTAGTCTTAGTTTCTTTTTCGTCATTCCTTCCTTCTTCCTAGAAAAAAATTAAAACAATACGCCTTAACTTAAGCACAGAACGTGAAAATTTTTTAAAATAAGAATATTAAATGACAATAATATGTAATAAAAAAATTGCCATTTTTTCAAAATGCCATTTTTTTGCGCGAATTTTCAAAATGAATATAAACAGTCATAGAATGGATCCGACCTTTTTTTTAATTAAAAAAAAAATTAATAAGGACGACAGATTTTTAGCAAAATATTTCGCAAAAATCCAAAAGGAAACAAAATTAATTGATATAATTTTAAAAATTTGATTTTAATGTCAGGATACTGAAAGTGCTAAAAGAGTCATAGAAATGATCAGGCATTTTTTGAGATTCAGTTAATCTCAATTGAGATTCAGTTCAATTAATTTCCTAAATTAATAAATAATGTAGAATATATAGTTTTTAAGTAATGTTAAGCGGAAACTTGTAGATTGCTTTCTTAATGTATTCTACAGAATAAATCAACATAAATTCTTATAGAGATTGCTTTGTAGAAAGTGAAAAGTACTGAGAAAGCAATTTGCAAGATTCTATGAAGAATTCATCTTTTACTTACTGATGACGACAGTCTATGAAGATTCCCATTGAGAATAAAACAATGATCGCTGCTATGATGCAAATCACGACCACAACGAGCGTAACTATCGCGTCTTGTTCTTCTTCAGTGAAAGATGCAGGCGTTGTTTGCCACGTAACATCATCTTTAAACAAATTAACACCACAAAATTGATTAGCTATGAAATTTGAGAATTGTTTCGATAATACAATAATTATTTAAGATTTTTATTATATAGGGTTTTTTTTTATTCGTCATTAATTTAACTTTGTTAATTACTTTTATTGAAAATCCTGCAAATTGTAAAATAAATCTTCTTGATTAAAAGAAAGTTGATTTATTGCACTCCAATTTTTTTTTAAATCCATAATTATAGTTATTCAAACGGAAAAGGATTTCATATTCGTTTTTATTCGCTTGTTTATTGTTCTCCCTTCGGATAATAATTTCTTTGTGGTAGTCACTTAAGAAAATAATGTTGAAATAATATAAAGGGATGTAAAATAGAACTTTGTACATTGCTTCCTCATTAATTTTTATCTTTCGCAATGCTGCCTCTGTAAGAAAGTTTATTTATTTTATTTTCGGCTTTCTCATAGAGGAAGATTTGTGAAAAGTGAAAAATATTGACGAAGTAATGTGCAAAGTTCTACTTTACATCCTTATTTTGAATACATCTGAGTCTCAAGTTTTTAGAAATTTGAGTCGTCACGAATAAAAATTTTTGTTAACACATTGTCGGAAATTAAAATGTTTTGAAAAATTCAAAATCATCAAAATCTTAACCGCTTTACTGATAATTACCAAAATTGGTACATAGCAGGGCTGAACATTATTTTTCTTGTGTAGTAAATTTTAGACGGTTTGTTCGAATTTCGCTTGAATTAGAGCAAAACGAAAATTTTTCGAAAATTTTCAAATCTCATAAAAATCGAACTGCTCTACCGATTTGGCCCTTATTCAATACAAAAAGTCGCATCACGTTGTGCAACTGTAATAAAAAGTTTTAGCCCGATAGTTAAAAATTATTTTAAGTTAGTAGCGTTTAGGTCTATTTGAAAATTTCAAAATTTTAATACAACTTGAATGCATCCAGCGATTTTTATAAAATTTATACCAATTTAAGATTAGCTAGTACTGTACATGTTCTTTTAATTGGAGTTGATTTAGCCGAATAGATACATTCAGACAATTTTTTTAAACCACTTTTCTCAACATTTCAGATCATACTTAGTGTTCTCAAGTAAAAATCTCGAAAAAGAATTTTTCTTCATGAAAACAAAGCTTCTTCTATGAGCAAAAATAAAATATAAATTCTTCATACGATATCCCAAAGAGAATGTGGTTCAATGAACAACAATTTTCAATCCCAAAGAGAAGTTAAATAAAAAATAATTTCCAGTCAAATTTATTCACCGTAATTATTTAAAAAAATAAATTTCCGTGCAGTCAAATTATTTTTGCATGTGATGCAAACTTAATATCCTTTGAATAACATCGAATTTTTCTTAAAATTTAATTAATCTTAAATTTTGTAACATTATTGGAATTAAAAAAATTATTTCTGCATGTGATCCACAGTTAAAATTCTTTGCATAACAGCGAATTTTTTTTTAAATTCAATTAATGATGAAGTTTGAAACATTATTGGAATTAAACAAAAATTGTTACCATCTAAAGAATACAAAGTGTAGGTCACATGCAAAAATTGTCTGACTGCATAGAAATAAATTTTTTTAAATTAGCATATCTTCATCATTATGAGCTGTCAGTGCGTAACTCGACTTTCCGCTTTTTCACGCATAACGAATTTGGAACGAGGATGTACGGTTACGTATCGGACGCGTACACCTATTGACGTCAGTGAAGTATGAGCCGAGTCCTTTACGAGGAACTCCTACGTTCCCGGCTGCACGTAGGCCATATCCCGTAGGGATAGAAGCAGTGGCTTTATTTGTCAAGCACGGCAAGACGGGAAGTCCCGGCCTTTCAGATATTTACACAGGAAAATGCCTCGTGTTCAGCAATAGAGAAACCTATTCCGCTCATGGGAAAGTAACTTGCGCGTTTTAACTTTTTATATCGTCCCTAAACACATTTTTGTGCCATGATATACGAGGGATTCTTCGTCAACTCAGCCACTTTTTTTCAATCCTCTTTGATTAATCCCATAATTGCACAGATTTGAGTACCACTTGAAAGTACTCTCTCCCAATTTTTTCAGATTTTTAAATCCAATATTACAGAAAGTGGGATATTTCTGTAGTCAATATATGTTGAAAAATTAGAGGCATATAAAAAAATTGTTTCAACATAAAAGTTGAACACCGAAAAAAATAATTGGTAGTATCAATTGAATCTGCGGTTACGAGTGGCGAAAGAAATATTTGGTTGATCGGAAGAAATATTCCTTTCGATCGCAACCAAAGATTTCTTTCGCTACGCTTTCAGAAGAAATATTTCGTTGATTGGACCGATCAAAGTTCCGAAGTTAAAAAATAATTTGTTGAGAGTAGAAAAAAATTTTCCGACAAAAAAAAGAAAAATGTCATCAACGTTTTTATTTGAAATTTGTAGTTTATCAGATGATAAATCAATACAATAGTTGGCCCATGATAGACTTTTTAAAATGTTATCTGCACATCATTTTTTTTACTTAGAACAAATTATTTTTCTACTTCAGAAATTCGATCGGTTCCAGTCGGCCAATTTTTTTATGTTATCAGTACATAGGCGCGGAAATTCTGTAATAAAAAAAAAGTGGCCTTTGTTGGTTACAAAAATAATCTTTATGGTTTTCAAGCGAAAAAGTAATATTATCGGTTCGGAAATTTTTTTGAAAAATTTCATTGAAAAGTTCACATGAAACTACACCTTTTATGTTGAAATTTTTTTTTCTATGACTTTAATTTTTCAAGATATATTTTGACTTTAAAGGAATACCCCACTTTACGTAATATTGTATTTAAAAATCTAAAAAAATTGGGAGAGAGTACTTTCAAGTGGTACTTAAATCTGTCCAATTATACGATTAATCAAAGAAGGTTGAAAAAAAAGTCGCTGAATTGACGAAGAATGCCTCATATTAAAATAAAATAATAATAAAAATAAATAGAACGCAGAAAAGTAAAGATCATTAACTCATCGTGGCGCGACGCTCAATTAACTTTTTATGATATAATCATGCAAAAAAAAAGCGCTTCGAGGTCTTTATATGGAACATTTCATGTCACATTTTCATTTACATATTATTTCTTGAATTAATTCTTCTTTGGCACAAGTAAAAACAACTCCTCAATTTTTTTAGAAATTTTCCCAAAACGTTTTCTACTTAATATAACAAATTTTTCGAATTTTTTTTTTTCGCAAAAATGAGCATTTAATGATCGATTATAAAAAACAGTCTTACTCAAATGAAGATTTTTCAAAAATAGAAATTTTACTTTTGTATATTTATCAATGCAGAGTATTGAAATATAAATAAATAATTTGAAAACCGAAGGTTCACGGGGATGTCGATTTGACATGAAGAGGCCCATATAAATTAAAAAAATACGCATTCACAAACTTTATAGGTCAGTTTTGTTCACCACATTGTGAAATAAATAAACAAAAAGTCGATTTGTCAATATGATTAATTTGTTGGTTTGTACCTGTACTTACTGCACATTGCACTTGCATGACGAGTTTCTGTGCTTCGATTATGTTGAGAGTCGTTAACTAGTCGAGCGGCATTGATGTTTGCAACTGAGCATAAAATTCTAGCTATAAGTATGCGTTTCGATACCTTGCTACGCTGAATTTTTCGCATAGCTCAAATTACAGTTAGCACGAATAACGCGTGTATTCAACGCTTTGCTGAATTTGTACTTTATAAGATCGGTAACTCTTTTGTATGTTGCAACATCATTTTGATAATTCAGCCGACGTAAGAAAAAAAAATCGAGTCAGCTTTTATAAGCTTGATGTATTTCTGTCAAGCGTTTGAACTCGGAAAGATCAATTTATTTTTCAAAGCGTCTGTTTTATATTCAATTGGATGTATTTGAGTTAGGCTCACAAATTAATTGGTTGTGACTAAAATAAGTAAATGAAACTATCAATAATATAAGAAATTCGTTCCTAAAAACATAAACGATCGTAGGTCTAAATTTTCACGATTGCAGCAATTAATTGTTCAATTGGTAACCAACTGGTAAGTCGGTTGAACCAACTGGTCAACTGGTTCAACGAACTTGTCAGTGGGTTTATCCACCTGGTCAGTTGGGTGAATCAACAAGACAGTTGGTTGAATAAACAAGACAGTTGGGTGAATAAACAAGACAGCTGGTTCAACCAAGTGTCAGTTGGGTGAACCAACTGTTCAACTGGTCAGTTAAGTCAACCGACTGGTCAGATGTGTCAGATAATTTAGATCATTCAGTCGATTGGCTGTTTACGTTAAAAATATTAATGACACTTTTTTTTGTAACTTTCATTCTGTTTCTCTACGAGAATTGCACATTATCTGTAATTGTTTCATACCGGAAGTAGTTGCGACTCAGTCTCGACAAAAACATCGAGTGTCGAACGAGCGATTGCTCAATTCGTTGAGTGAACAGTGAACAATAAAAAAAAAAAAGTCGGGCCTTGCGTATTATTTCCTCATTATTTTCATTTCCACCTTTTACAAAACCAAGTTCATGAAGTACATTGGAGAACTTAAACCGGAAATAAAGTGGCGATATTTTGATTTTTGAAAAATGCAACTACTTTACTAACTTAAATTAAACTTTACTTGTAACTTTAGTGCAATTTATTTGGATTCATGTATTTTTATCGTTAAGAATCAGTTTTTAAACGGATATACAAAAACAAAAAAATTGAAAAAAAACGCGCTTGCGGATGTTCGTACGATATCTGCAAACTAATGTATTGTGGATATTAGGTAACGATACACGAGAGGCGTTTCTGTCCGTGGGACTGTGCGATATCACTCTCGATGCTCACGTGTCCTTCTCGCTTCCAAGTTTCAAGTACACGTGCAGCCTCGACTTCTCCCGGGGAAAGGAATCACTCATTGTATGGCGTCAATTGAATAGTACTTAACGCACGCGTGTTCAACTCGTGTTTTATCAATACGAATTCCTACCCGACACAACATAAATATTATCACTTTGATTAATTAACGCAACGCCACATTATTGTGGAGATCGGGTTACTTTAATCGAATGGGAAAATACCCACGATGAGCCATCCAATGACAATAATTATTAAGATAATGAGAAGCACACGCTATAATCAATTTACGAAATTTTTAAATTTTTTTTCTGTTTGATAATAAGTAAAATATGATAATGGAATAATTGCAAATCGAAAGGGTCGTGAACTTTGGATATTTGAATATTATTCTCCGTTTGATATTTTCGTGGATGGGATTTTAAAAAATTCCACACCAATTTTTAGATTTTTTTGGGTAATTGGATAATTGATCAAAATAAAAATGTTGAGTAGTTAAATTTTTTTTTGAATTGTAGTTATTAAGGAAATACATTTTTGAGACTGTTTAATGAAAAATATTCAACTCATGGGCTTTTGAAATTTTTATTCTTAGCGTTTCGCGATAAGTTCACGGAATTTTTTATGGTGATAAACATTTTTGGTTTTCGAGCCTAAACCAAGTTTTCAAAGAATGTTAAAATTAGTGTCAAATTTTTTAAAAAATACATCCGTTCGATTGAACGGACAAAAAATTTAACTTTACGATTATTTAAATTTGATTCGAGACGTAAATTATATTAAAGATCTTTATGTGCAATGGAATTTTTGGTGATTTAATTATAAATTTATTTTCATGCTCAATTTTCCGTCTAATTTAATTATTACTGTTTTTTTAAGTATTTTTTAATTAACTGTTACCTTTGATACAAAGTTTTACCATAACGATAAAAAAAATTAGGTCAATCGTCAGACTATTGAAATATTTTTCAGGTTTAGCCAATTATACTATCGTTAAAAAAATAAACGTCACATTGAAATGTATGTCATTTCTTGCTGGCCATTAATGGCCTCTAAATGTTTCATTGTAGTGATGAAGAGTCCTTCAAACGTAATTTTTGTCATAAGACAATGAGAAAGTGAAAGAGAAATTAAAAGTGCAAATAATCGTAACGATCGACTCGTGCCAGGCATGAGCCATTATTTAGAGAGTTTATGAATTAAACACAACTCGGAAGTGCTAACACATCACATAACTTATCATTGGATTCGAACATCTGGATTGTGGGATGACTTCGTTCGTTCTCAGTATAGGAATTTCCATTTCAAAATGATTCGTAGAAGTTACAAGGAAAATCATTGAATAATTTATTGCGTAAGCGAAAATTTATGTAAAAATAATATTAGCTTCTGCGAAAAGTTTTCAAACGCAAATTCCTACACTCAGAACAAATGAAATCTTCCTACAAAGAGAATAGAATAAATATCTGCAGCATTGAAAGTGCCAAAAAGATGTTGCTAAATTTTTTTTATCTGTTCAACATTTTTAGGATTTAGTAAAAAAAATTCCAGGCTAGAAAAAAATTATTAGAAATCTGAGAATATCTTCTTTGAATATTTTTGAAGTGGAAATTCCTATATGCCAATGGGACAGAATGTTGAAAATAGAATAGAGACAAAGTTTTGAAACAAAAATTTCTGTACACAAAACAATTAGAATCTTTCTACACAGAGGATAGAATTTATGTTTGTAACAATTGAAGTGCCTAAAAAATCGCGTTTCTGAATTTCTTCCACCTTTTCAAAATGTCCAAGAAGATGTGGTAAACAAGTTATTAGGTTACTGAAAATGTATTGGAAAAGTGAGAATATCTTCTGTGAACATTTTTGAAATCGAAATTCCTTTACGTCGATTGGACAGAATGAAATTATAGAGATAGAATGGAACAAAAATTGAGTCCATCACAAAAGTCTAAAGATCTAAAAAATTCCACTGATAAAAATATTAAATAATATTGAATAATATTGAATAGTATTCAATAATATTAAATGATATCAAATAATATTATTGATATCAAATAATATCATCCGTTGGTATTTTTTTTATGAGTTACAATATTTCTGCGATTCGGCCTCCTTAAGAGTACAAATAGAATACAATGTAAGCATGTGATGATAAATGTTGGCTGGAATTTACAATGATTGTAACATCTCAAATTATTCTGTTATCGCAGTCAAGGCGTCTGCTTCTATCGACCTCGGTATTTTTCCAGGAAAGATCATTTAAGGCCAACCAGTAGGTCTTCAGGGTTCCTTCCTGATCAATGACCCTTAAGAGAATTTGCACTTCATTTTTTGAAGGATATTCTTCCATTCGAGGAGGCACAGATTATTTTTTTCTCCTTTTGGAATAATTAATAAAATAACATAAATATTCATCTTGTACTATTCTTTGCCAACACACTTTAAAAAAAATTCCCGAAAATTTTCCATGTTCCTAAATGGTTTAATTCAAATTTATATTGCATCATGATGTTGCTATTTTCAGATTGAATAATTCAATTGAAACACGGTGACTAAAGAATATTTTAGTTGAATTGCAAATTAATTGCTTAAAGAATTCATCTACGTTCGACTTTTCGATTTTACAAAAAATGTATTTACCACTAAAATGTATTTATGTTGCATTATTAAAATAAGTGCAATGACTAAACCCTAATTTGTGAGGCTTACCTGCAGAAGCTGCAACAATGGCGCTTTGATTGACAGCTCCATTGACAGATGCATCCATTTCGTAAAATATTTCCTTCACTTATCCGTCACAAAAATGCCAACAGGTATCCACAAAAATCGGCACAAATCGCACCGGAAGTGTCTCGATTCAAAGTTTTAAGGCCCTCACTATTAATCCACAGATAATAACAGCTCGTATTGCTCAATAAAATCCTCTTATCCTTCGATTGCGATGGATAAATCGGCAAAAAAATCGGTTATCGGTATCAAAATAGATTTATACCGCAGATTTCGATGCACTGTACGCGGATGGATCGATTTTCCATGAAAAATCGGCGATCGGTTGACGATCGGCAAAAAATCGGTATCGATAAGATCGGTAATAAAATTGAAAAATCGTCAAGGAGATCCGGAAATGGTTTTTCTGTGTCGTTTTTAACTTCGGGCAATGAGTAGATGGTCACAAACCCGCGAGTCGACCGGTTCGAGATCCTGAAGTAAACTGTCTGTCGGTTGTCGGTCAGCCACATGCCTTGGCTCTCTCTCGATGTTATACTCGCTGCTACTGGGAGCCTAGTGAATGCAACGCAGACCTCGGCAACGTACCGACTCACGGAGTATATGTATATCTAGAGAAACCCGAAGAGTGAGAGAGATTGAGATATTACTGAGCAATGGAAAGAGAGAGAAAGCCACAGCTTGTGGAAGTCTGTGGCATGAGCGATGGCACACACAGCAGATCCTATAGAACTCCATTCACTACGCAGGTAACTGGTGTATATATATATATATGTATATATGTATATAGTTAATGGGGGAATACTGTTTTCGTACAGTCTGGCCGAAGAGGTTGAAAAACGTGCGGGCACTCACGCACGTACGTACCTGAGATGTTGGGGGTGCGATTGTATACGTGGAAAATTACCTTCCCAAGGGTTGGGCAGTGGAATTTGATATTTTTGGTAATACATACTTGGACAAATAATTAAGAAACGCGAAAGCGTTCTGACGTAGTTTTGTGTTGAGTCAACATTTTTGTGGAAAAACATCGTTTCTGGAATTTTTATGTTGACGTCAGGATGTTCGAAGAGGTTGATCATGAAAATCGGTAATTTTCACTTGGTTTAGAAAAATAGAATACCTTGCCAAGGAAATCGGTAATTGTTACTGAATTTTCGCAAGTTTTTAAAAAATGAAGGATCGGGACAAAATTTTTTTAAAAATTCATGGAATTTTCACTAATTTTGAAAAAATTAGAGATTTTGACAAGAAAATTTGTACTTCCATAATCAGTAAGAAATGTTGATCAGATAGATACCTTAGATAGAGAAGATAGAGAAGTGGGAGGTGCGACCCGAAAATTAATTTACCGAGAGTTGAGCAGAATTTGTAATTTTTGTTTCTGGATTCTTGGAGAAATAATTGAGAAACGTAAGAACGTTTCGACGCAGTTTAATGTTAAGTCAACATTTTTGTGGAGGAAATTTTTTTTGAATATTTATTTCAACGTCAGAATATCCGAAAAGTATTATCACGAAAATCGGTAATTTTCACTGAATTTTCACTCATTTTGGAAAAATGGGAAATTTTGTCAAAAATCGCCAGTTTTCCTTCAATTTTTACTTATTTCCAAGAAATGATAAATCTTGACAAGAAGATCGGTAATTTTCACTCAATTTTCACTAATTAAAAAAAAAACGAGAAACATTGACTAAAAAATTGGTACTTTCATAATCAGTGAGAATTTTTCGATCAAACAGATACCTAAAAAATTCAAGGTGCCACTCGAAAATCACCTTACGAAGAGTTGAACAGAAATTGTAATTTTTGGTTCTGGATGCTTGGCAAAATAATTGCGAAACGTGAAAGCATTTTGACACGGCTTAATGTTTTTGACATAACATTAAACAGAAAAAAATAGTTTTTGGAATTTTCATTTCAATGTCAGAATATCCAAAAAGTTTGGATCACGAAAATCGTTAATTTCCACTGAATAGAAATTGTATGGAAAAAAGAAAATGAGAAATCTGCACAAGAATATTGGTAATTTTGTAATCACAATATTTTCAATTGGATAGATTTTTCGAGGTATGTTGAAAAATGTGGACATAAAAATTGAAGACGAAATTGTTTATATAAATAAAAAACGTTTTAAATTTAGTTTAATGTGATGGGATGATTCCAACTCTGATAACGAGTTGCAAAGTGAGAGTTGATCTGAAAATAGGGTCGTTAGCATTAACAAATCTCTCCAGCGACCTCGGTCACTTTTGGTACTTGAACTTGCACCAAGTGAGCGGAGCAAAAGGGTCTAACGAGTCAAGTAACTCGTTCCTCCTTTTGGCCGCAAGTAGGCACTTAAATCATTTATTTTACACTGTCAATAGGATAGAACTGAAATAAACTAGTTGTACCACTTAACAATCAATTTCCGGCTTGAATACACTTGAAAATCGTTTTGTAACGCGCAGCGTATATGCAACAATGTAACATCGGCGACGTTTGTTATCGAATTACTTCCTCTTTTTTTAAAGGTATTCGATTCTCATTTATATTGGACTATCAAAGCTTAATAAAATTTTGGAGTACAGAATTCTTCATAAAAAATATTGAATTCATGAAATACCAAATTAATTTTCAAAAATGTACTCACTTTTCGATAGATTTATTTTTTATTTCGTGAAATAATTACGAACGATTTTTCGAAGGGTTTTTTTTAATTTATATTTTTACATGAATTTTTTCAGTGCGAACAACTAATTCTCGTTTTTTAAAGTAGGTTTGTATAAAAATGTATATAATTTATAACTAAAGTACGAACATTTTTAGCGACTAGCTTCGTGTTTTTGTGTATTAATAAATTGTCGATTTTTTCGAAGTTCGGATTATCTGTTGCCTCGGAATTGTTGCCACGAGAAATATGCATCGACACCGTGTAATACGCCAACGACTCCGCTCAGCATCTGAAAGAAATCAATTAATGAAGAATTAGGAATAATGTAAATTAAAATCAATTAGAAAGAATAATGAATAAACATAAAAATCAACGCGAGTGAAATTAGGGTTTTGAGAATTTGCTATTTATTTTTTTAGTCTTAATAAATGAAAATGTTGGTTAATCATACAAAAACGACAACTAGGAAAGTAGCAAAAAATAAATAAAATAAATATCGTTAGAGTGGAAAAATATTGAAATTTGGTAATTTCCAAAATTCATTTAAAAACATTAAATGTGACTAAAAATCAATTAAAAAATATGTTATTAATTAATATCAACTCACGTATGCTGCACTCATCGCTGGATAGACGTCAAAACCAGGCGTTATATAATATTGTCCCCACAGAAACATTTTTGTAGCAAAAGCTAAGTACGAAGCAGAGCTTAAATAAAGAAAGCAGGCCAATCCGTTGAACATCATTTCCTGGAAAAAAAAAGGTTAATACAAATATTTAAAAAATAGTATCAATTATATTAAACAATAATTGAATACTTAATAGTAATAATAAAATATTAAATAATCATCATTATTACTGAATAGTTATAAACAATAATTAAAGTGCTAAGAAAAAAAAAACTGGAACTCACAAAATAAGAAGCTCGAATGAGTCTGTAAGATTTTTCGGATACAACGTAACAGACGAGAAGAACGGCGGAAGTCAAAAAACAAGCGGAAGACGTGGTGAGTGAACCTTCGAAGGCTGATCCAATTGTAGTACTGTATCGAAGACCATAATTTATCAAGAGACTCTGAATCAATCCACTGATAACCTGCAATTAAAAACAAATAATAATTTGAGGTATGCACCTTTTATTATACACATGAAAAAATTAATAACATAATGCACATTTTGCAGAATAATTCAGTTGCATCTGGAGAAATTCAGAACTTTTTACATAACTGAGAAATAAAATATTGATATGATACAAAATGAGTTTAAAAAACATTAAAAGCAATTTTTAAATAAATAAAGAAAATGTTAATTAAAAAATAATAATAATAATAATATTTTTGTGGGAATTATTAATATTTAAATTTATTAATACAATGGGAATTTATAAATTTTAGTAACACGATTCCCTTTTTGCTTTCTCATAGAGAAAGCTTTGTTGTCATATAAAAAACAATTTCAAGATTCTTATGCCAGAAAACTCAAGAATGGTTAGAAACGTTTTGAAAATTGGTGTAGAAAAAATGTTCGAACGTGTATTTATGAGTGGGTGTCATGAAAGGCCCAAAATTCATATAACTGTAACTTTCAAACTATTTAACCAAATCCGCTCATATTTAAACAACATGCACAGCATGGGCTGATATTCAATTGGCATACATTTTATAATAATTGCTCGAAGCATTTCATTTTTAGAAGAATTTTTTCATTTTGGAACAAGTACGAAGATGTCCTAACTTAAACCAATTTTCAGCTATCGGGTTGAAACTTCGTATTAAGATTGAACAAAATGATACCTTTGGTATTCAATTTGAGCCAAATCGGTAAAGCAGTTCGGTTTTTATAAGGTTATGAAATTTTCGAAAAATCTTGTTTTGCTCTAATTAAGGTAAAATTCGGACAAATCGACTGAAATTTTTTACCCAGAAAAAAAAACATTCAGCCCTGCTACGTATAAAATTTGGCGACGATCGATAAGATGATTCAGATTTTACGTGATTTTTTATTTACCGACATATTTTTGTTTTCGACAATTCGTTATCAAATTTTATTCTTTCATGAAACAAATTCCTGTAAGTCAATAATTTTCATCTTTCAAAAAACTTTCTCTACGTGGAAGCCTAAGATAAAACAAACAAATTTTCTCACGAAGGTTTTATGAAAGTTGAAAATCAATGAGAAAGCAATCTGCAAAGTTCGACTTTTGCATCCTTTTAATTTTATCTTATGACAGAAAAATCGATTAACACGTAAAAACGTAAAGCAAATTTTTTAAATTTGTTTGACGTTTCACCTTGTCAAACTTCCAAACTTTTAAACTTTTCCAAAAGTTTATTGTCACTGTATATATTTTGAAAAAGAGTTGAGAATTTTTTAGATTCAACCGTGAAGGTTTAAAAGATCTCATTTGTCCGGAATTTTTCTAGATAAAAAATGTAAAAACTCACCGTTTCACAGAGTTTGACAAAGCCTGGCAACGTCTTCAGGAATTCGATATGAATACACGTGCAACATCTGCAACAACAGCACTGTATACCTCCGTTTCCGTGACCGCCACCGGAAGCCATTCTGATCACAGGTCCACCGCTCTTCATCATCTCTTTGTCGTTTCTGACTCTCTGGACAATTCTATTTACTGAATCGCACGCTCACTAATTAACGCAGGCGTTGGAGTTCGTTAAACCGTCTCTTTTATACTCGTATTTTATTTATACATTTACTCAAGGTCAAGTTCTTTGGTGGTAAAAATTTCACAGCGTTTCAATAATTTTTTATAATAATTTTCAAAATTTATATCGATACAATGACATTTATTGAATTTTTTTATATTTAATTTATTCGATTTCTTTAATACATTTATTTTTTATTTATTTGTTTTTATTTCACACATTTATGTTTTATTTTTCGATTTTATTTTATGCATTTATTTTTATTTATTTGTCTTCATTTTATTTATTTATTTTTTTACGTTGATGTTCGTTGAACTGTATCGTTTATTTTCGTTTTTCACTCAAACATTCTTATACGGTTAAGTGCTTCAGTATTATTAATTCCAGCGAGTTCCAATGATTTTTTATAATGTTGTGATAATTTACAAAAATAATATTTATGATTTTTTACTTCACGAGTTTTTAAAAATTTTCTAATGAACTTTCTGGTGTGTCCTCGATCTCGAAGACTTTGGGAGAGACTGAATCTGTCGAGGGTGCTCACGCGTGCCACTCGTGATGCACGCATGTCGTTGCACCCCCCGCATTGCAAGACGGAACAAGAGGGAAATCTTGTCTATTTCTGGCACGCGCCGGAAAGAATTATTAAGACGACAGGCACGCTGCGGATGCAGACAGAAGTTGAAAAAAAAAAAAAAAATTTATAGAGCTACAAGAAGAGTCGAGTGTTGATGGAAGTTATTTTTGGAAAAGGAAAAGGTCAAAGAAATTTCAATTTCAATAAAACAAATTCATTGAATTGAACAAAAGTATATAGTATAATTGTCTGAATTATTCGCAATACAAATTTATTTCGTTGAATTGGCTACAAAGTTATTCTTAGAGTCATTTTTTTTACTTGCGAATAATTATGAAAAAAATAGCCAAGAATGGTAAATGGTCATTTTTGAGATTGAAAAAATTCTGATGCAAAGTAGAACTTTGCGAAATGCTTGCTCATTACTGTTGGATTTTTACATAGCTTCCTTTATGAGGATGTATGTTAATCTATTTTGGTTTCGTCATAGAGGATGCTTTTTAAAAATCCAACAATAATGAGGAAGCAATTTGCGAAGTTCTACTTTCCAGAGTTGTTTGAAAAAATCTCAATGGCATTATTTTTCAACTCTTTGACAGTTTTCCGACAGATTCCAGTTTAACAGCTTAAGCCAGCTATCGTGAAAATTATGAAAGTTGGAACGCTAAACTAATTTATCGAAAAATTTCAAAAGACATAATACCTCGACAAATGTACACCAAATTTTAATTCATTTTTTGTTAATTTTTCCCTCATTTGTGTACCAAATTTGAGCCTGGTATCTTTAAAATTGCGGAGATCAAGCATGAACGAAATAAATTTTTTTTTCTTTTCAAAAAGCCATAAATTTAAAATCTCTTTACGGATACACTCCAAATTTGATTCCATACCTTGTTTAACTACAGCCCACTTGTGGTTCAAATTCGAGCTCGATATCTGAGAAATTGCAACGGCTATCGTGCTAAAAAAAAATTGTGCACACGAACACATTTCATACCAACCATTTTTCTCGACGTTTTAGACAATTTTCAGGATTCAGACAAAAAATCCGGAAAAAAAATATTTTTGCGAAGACAAAACTTCCTCTATGAACCAAAAATTGATAAAAATCCTTAATTTTGATTATATGGGCAAAAAACGGACACGTAAAAAAATAAAAAGAGAATTCACGAAACAAACATTACACCGTTTTTATTCGGAAAAACGTCCAATATTTCAGATAAATATCCAATATCAAGTAATTTATAAAATGTACTAATGTTAACGAAACTTCCAATATTTCAGATAAATATCCAATATCAAATAATTTATAAGATGTCGAAATGTTAACGATTATTTGTACTTACTATGCGTTTTAGTTTACGATCGAGGCCGTGACTGTTCTAATAATGCTGGAAAATAAGTTAATTTGAGAATGTATAATTTGGTCTTTGAATTTTTGTTTTATTTGCTCAATATCAATGTTTAATACATCTACAATAAATATGTGAATCTAAGCGTTTTACTGGCACGTATACAGGCACTGGTAGCGGTACATTTTTATTAAAATGGCCAGTTAAATCGTCCAATCGATGAAAGTACGGTACTAAAAAATGTAGTACATTTCATTGGTACATATTTGTTCTTATCCACAGTAAAAAGTTGTGTGCAAAATAGCAGGTACAGTTTTTCAAAAAATTGCTTATTGGCTCGGAAAAAATATTTGTATATTCCATCGGTGTCGAAGGTAATAGCAAAAATCTTGCTCTAAATATACAAAGTCATTAAATGTTTTTCAGACTCAACGATTGTAAACTTTCTAAAAAATTCGGGTTTTTAGGTTGCGGTGGAGTCTTAGCACAGAAAAAAGAAATAAGCTATTCATTTTTTTCTTCTTTTTCTGCGCTTCACTCTTCTTCTATTTATAAAAATATAAATTATACTTAAGTACTCTGTTGATATTTACGAAAAATATTCTCGTTGCACATAGAAAACAAAATCTATGATTTAAGACGTTTCATATAAATTCTTGAAAAATATTTGAGTGGATGAGAATTTCGATAATGGACTCGGAGTTAAATGATAACGATGAACGCAATGATAGGTTGAACCTATTTACAACCCTCTGTACGATCGGAGAGCCAATATTGTGCTGAAGAAATACAAAATCGCGTTGACAAGCCCGCAACTCTGAAACAAGAAAAATAAGTATTTGAACAGTTTTATTAATAATAAATACTATAAATAACAGTATATAAATCCAAATTGCAAAATTGTTCGACATTTTCGACAGACTGAGATACTAAAAAACAAAGAATTTTTTATATGGAAATAATCGTCTTAAAAAAAATGTATTATAAATGATTTTTTTACCAATTTATTTTTAAAGATTTTACATCAATATGAATCAACATTAATGGTAGGGATGTTTTAAGTAGAGTTTATTTTTTGAGGATTTGGCTGTAAGTAGAATTTTTTTTTTTCAAATAATAATGATAATAATATACTCACAGCGGCACCTATCATTAATTCTTGTTGACGAGTCTTTCCCTCATTAGTAGTTTTAATTAGTAACATCAATGAGGCTGCGAGAAGGAGACCAAAACCGATCGAGTGGTAAATAACTTCCTGAAATATTTAAAATAAATTTATTATAATGTCAAAAAGTAAAAATTAAAAAAAAATTATATAATTTATTCCAAATCTATAATATTTGCTTACAAATATAGTTTTTGATATAATCGAAGCCGTCGACAACGAAACCACGCAGCTTAAAAGTAAGGTAAACGTCGCGATCATGAATGTTGTGACCATTAGAAAGAAAAAAAGGTGGTGATCGTTGTAACGATTGTCGGTATAATGGTGACCGATTATTCCGACGCAAACGATTCCCAGCGCCTGAAACAAAGGGATAAACGATTTGATTAAATTATTTAGGTAAAATAGCAGAGGCAAACCTTTCATACTGAATAATGAAAAAAAATTCAAATTGAGTTTTTCATGTCAAAATTTGTAGAGGTGACATGGAAATTTCGAATACGGATTTGTTTATTTATCAGAGTTTAAAATAGTGGAGAAATCTGATGATCATGAAAATATCACTAGAATTGCATACTATAATTTCATTTCATGAACTGAAAACACTTTTGCAGGTAATAATGGAAAGTCAATTTTTATTACTATTTTGATTAAAAAATACATGAGTTGTTAATTTTTTCTTATATTATTTCAATTTAAAAAAACTCGAATTTTTTGTTTCTAAAAATCGTTAAAAATTTTTTTACTCTAATATGAGTATCTAGAAAAATCATTTAAGCAAGTTTTTTTTCATCATATTTCGATGGAAAAAATATTTCAACACATTTTTTTTTCTAATACTTCGATAAAAAAAATACAAAAGAGAATTTTTTTAATATTCATTAAGCACATTTTTTTCCTTAATATTTTAATTCCAAAATTCCCGTACAAAATGGCGTTCACTGGCATAACACGCTATATTATGACAGTGAACCTACTTCTTCAATTAATGGCAAATCACCAACAATCGTTTATAAAAGTCCTGTCATATTCAAGTCCATTACAGTAATTGAATGTCACACGATGGTTATAGAATCGATAGTGACTGCAGAGCAGAGCAGTTGTTAAGTTCTTCTTAAGTTAAGTTCCGAAAGAATGAAGAAAAAGAATAAACTATTTAACAAAAAACGATCACTTTTTTTTCGGCTGCTTTATTTTTGGACACAATTGACTTGCATAAATCCATTAACTTTATCGGATTACGACAAACTTCATTTTTCTTACTGCAGTATGATTTACGCAATTATGCTAATTTTGAGCTATGCTTACATTTATTATTCTCTATTGATTAAACGATTAGAATTACTTTTACCTGGTGAGACTCCGATTGCCATAATTGGTGGAATAATTGGTTTTGTTAATGAATTCTTCGAGATTGTTCAATCGTGGTTAATATTTGGTTTTTGTCAAAATCATATGAAATTCGTCGTGAAGAGTTTCGTGAAAGTTGAGAAGACTTCGATGAAATTAGACATGTCAGATGACTTTGAAAAACGTGTTAGAAATTTAGCTATTTATCTGATAATTATTCCTTCTGTGTTTATATGCTGGTTAACTGTTATCAGCAATTCTAAATTATATGGGATTAATTTTGGGCTTCTCTTGTGGATAGGCAACATTTTCTCTAAAGTTACAATTATAAATAGATGGGCAATGTTTATCTGGATTCTTCTGTTCGTCAGACAGAAATTTCGACGACTTAACAATCAATTTCGTGTAATATTGCAAAATAACTTTAAAATTGTGACCAGAAAAAACAGAGGGCCTTTCAATTTAACGAGGAATCTAAAGTAAGTAAACTAAATTTTTCTTTTATAACATAATACATCAAGAAAATTTAAAAAAAAATCTACACATAGGTTTTTCTTTATTTAATTTTTTTCGTTAAGGCTATAGAAAATGTTCTGATTTTTTAATATGAATTCTAAAAGGTATTTCAATCAGAGCTGAAACGTGAATAATTTTTTACTTTATTTAAATATATTTTATTGATTTTAGAACAGAAAGTGTGTATGGGAATTCCACGTCAAATCAGCAGGCCATGACCCTCACCCATTGCTTTTTCATTAAGTACAATTTTTTATCTTACTCTCTTAACTTCTGCGAAAGTTATGAGCGAAAATGTACATTTATTAAAAAATTTAAAATGCCATAAAATCCAAACGACTCTACCGATCATCACCAAATTTCGTACGTAGCAAGGCTGTATGGTATTTTTCGGCTGTAGAACATTTCGGTTCATTTGTTGAAATTTGACGTGATTTAGAGAAATTTTTTTTTTTTTTTTAATTCAAGTTTCTATAAAATCGGAGCCACTTTAGTTTCTTATTTTTTAAATCGGATTTAAATCCGTAAGATCCGAATTAAAAATGTCGTGATCGCTCTAACTTTCGTAAAAGTTCGCCAATTTAGCTCAATAGTTCTTCATAAATAAAGACACGTTAAATGATGTTTAATATTGAATTTCAGCGAAATCGGTAAAGCGGTTCCGATTTTATAGAATTTAAAATTTTTCGAAAAAACTATTTTTTTCTCTAAATCACGTCGAATCTCAACAAATAAACCGAAATGTTCTACAGTCGAAAAATACCATATTGCCCTGTTACGTACGAAAATTGGTGCTGATCGGTAAAGTCGTTCGGATTTTATGGCATTTAAATTTTTTTAATAAATGTACTTTTTCGCTCACAACTTCCGCAAAAGTTAAGAGAGTAACATAAAAACGTGTACTTAATCAAAATGCGATGAGAGAGTGTTTTAACGGTTTCATTGCAGCACACAATATGGATAATTAGAGAGGGAAAAAAAAAGATGCAAAATAGAACTTTGTTCATTGCTTCCTCACATATTTTCCAAATTGAGGAAAAAATTTTAAATCACCTTATTTTTCGTTTTCCTTTAGTTAATCCCTATAAATTATGTTTTCAGCTGCAATGTCGGTGTCGTCACTGATAGAATAACGCTCATGGTGCAATTACATCGTGAGCTTAGAGATGCTGTTTATCGTACAGTCGATCATGTTGCTGGATGCTTTTTATTAAATATCTTGACTCAGCATCTGAGTTTAGCGATAGGTGGTCACATTGTCTATCGTTTTCTAAAGGAAAGGAAACAGTTGAGTGACCCGAACTTTTTCTACTTTGCTGCTGTGGTCTCTTGGACATTTATTCCCATCGGTATTCTGGCTCTGATATCAAACGTTTGTGGTTCTACTAGCGAAGAGGTATTTTTATAATATAAATTTTAATGTCAGAAAACCTAAATTAATTTTTTCCAAGTGTAAATTATCAAACGTTTGTGGTTCTACTAGCGAAGAGGTATTTTTATCATATAAATTTTAATGTCAGAAAACCTAAATTAATTTTTTCCAAGTAAGTGTAAATTGCTATTTCGCAATTTATGAAAATAATCTAAAAACCGGTATTTTATTAATTCCTCGCATAAATTTGAGATCTTCCAAAACGATTTTCAAAATTTAAAATAAATTATAAATTTTATAGCTATTAATTTATTTTCGAAATATCTGTGGATCCTAAATTATTCTGCAAAATCTATAGGTAATTGTAAATTCGAAATTTACTTGGTAATGTGACTGTAATTTGTAAATTACAAATCTTCTCATAAGCACTAAAAGCATTTACAAAATCTCAAATATTTTTGAGATTTTGATATAAAGTGTTGATTTCGGAAATCTGGTTGATTTCCTTATAATTTCAGGCTAATCAGACAGCAAATATTTTACACGATGTACTCAATAATATTGACAATTTTGGTAAAAGTCAAGAAGCTGCGGTAAGTTTCTTTAATGCTCAATTTGTAATTCTAGTGTGGAATTAACGAGAAATCCATATTTCTTTTTAGAAGCTCAATGATTTTTCTTTCGATTTACTCCATAATCATTTGAGGATATCGTTACTTGGATTTTTCGATCTCAACTACTATTTGGTGTATAAAGTATGTTGACAAATGTTAATACCAGATTGTAGAAAGATATGTTAAACATTTTGTATGTTACAGGTTCTGACAACGGTCACCACTTTGTTGACGATAATGTTGCAATTTTATAATTAATCGTTATAATCATTTAACGAGTAGTTTTATCCGAATTTTTTAAATTTTAACTATCTTGACGGTGTATCTGACTTTAGCGATAGCTGGTCACATTGCTTATCGTTTTCTGCAGGAACGGAATTTTGTATGTTACAGGTTCTGACAACGGTCACCACTTTGTTGACGATAATGTTGAAATTTTATAATTAATCGTTATAATCATTTAACGAGTAGTTTTATCCGAATTTTTCAAATTTTAACTATCTTGACGGCGCATCTGACTTTACCGATAGCTGGTCACATTGCTTATCGTTTTCTGCAGGAACTTTTTTTACTTTGCTGCTGTGGGCAATTTGGATATTTATTCCCGTCGATATGCTGGCTCTGATATCAAACGTTTGTGGTTCTACTAGCTAAGAGGTATTTTATAATATATGGGGCATCCCACGTCAAATCAGCAGACCATGACCCTCACCCTCATCGATTTTGTTCATTTTTTAATACGATGATATTACCGACCCATGAAGGTCTCGGAATTTTTTTCAAATTTTTTACCACCACTAACATTTTTAAATCCTCGAACAAATCCAATTTAAAAAAGGCCGTTTTCAAAAATCTGAAAAAATTCACACTGATTCTATGATTCAAAATATGATTTTCCAACGCCATGCGATAATGTGATCTCGATATTTACTATTTTTTCCACATTTTTACTTGTTTTTTATGTAGAAGTTTGGCTTCAATTTTTGAGCTTGGGAAGATTGGAAGGTATTTTTTTGAAATACATTTTTATGCGAAGATACTGGGATTAACGATTCCATCGACGTGGAATGAATAAAAAGTTAATTTATTTACATAAAAAAAGGACTTAGAAGGAGGCTCAGCAATCAGAAATTGCGACGCTTAATATTTCAATTCCAAAGTAATCGTTCAAAATTGTTTGAGAAGGTTATCGGCCGCAACAATAACACCATCACGTACAAAAATGGTGTTCACTGCCATAATACGCTGCATTATGAATGTGAACTCACTATCTCATGGGAAATTACCGACCACCTTCATAAACGTCCTGTCATGTCCAAGTTCTGTATAGTAAATGTATATCACAAAATGGTTATAGAATCAATAGTCGCTGCTGAGCAGAGCAGTTGTGAAGTACCGAAGAAATGAAGAAAAATAAGCCATTTAACAAAAAACTATCACTTTCTTTTCGGTTGCTTTATTTTTGGACGCAATTGACTTGCATAAATCCGTTAACTCTATCGGATTACGACAAACTTCATGTTTCTTATTACAGTATGATTTACGCAATTGTGCAAATTTTAAGCAATTCTTACATTTATTATGCTTTATTGATGCAAAGATTAGAGGTACTTTTACCCGGTGAGACTCCGATCGTCATAATTTGTGGAACAATGAATTTTATAAATGAATTCTTCGAAGTTGTTCAATCGTGGTTAATATTTGGTTTTTGTCAAAATCGTATGAAATCCATCGTGAAGAGTTTCGTGAAAGTTGAGAAGACATCGATGAAATTGGACATGGCAGATGATTTCGAAAAACGGGTTAGAAATTTGGCTACTTTTCTGACTGTTATTCCTGGTGTATTTTTTTGCTGGTTAACTTTGAGCAACATTGCTCAATTATTTGAGATCAATATTGGGGCCATCTTGTGGATATGCAACATTTTCTTTAAAGTTACAATTGTGAATAGATGGACAATGTTTATCTGGATTCTTCTGTTCGTCAGACAGAAATTTCAACGACTTAACAATCAATTTTGTGTAATGTTGCAAAATAAATTTGTAAATGTTAGCAGAAAAAACGGAGGACCTTTCAAATTAATGAGGAAGTCAGAGTAAGTAAACTGAATTTTTTTTTATACCATCATACATCAAGAGAATTTTTTAAAAATCTATATGTAGGGTTTTATTCTCTTAATTTTTTTTTGTTTAGGATATAGAAAATTTTTTGACTCTTCAATATAAATTCTAAAGGATATTTCATGCATAGTTGAAACGTGGATAAATTTTTATTTTATTCAAATATATTTTATTGTTTTTAGAAAAGAAAATGTATATGTATTTCTTAAAACAAAAATTAAAATTGAAAATCGCATTGTTGTGGACACTATCGTAGTTACTCAATTAAATAAGTTTAAAAAATTCCAACATGTATAGAAACATGTATTAATTATTTTCAGAGCTTGAGAAGTCTCCATTGTTTTATTTCCTTCTAAACGAAGCTTTGTACTCGTTGGAACTTTTTTTGTTTCGAGAAAGATTTTCAGGGAACTGAAAATCTATCTCGAAAATGACTAACAATCGAGCTGAAATTTCATACACTGGTAGAGGATCAACGCCCTTTTATATGTATACATTTCCGATTTTTTGTTTTTTATTCCACATTTCAGAAAATTTTCACGTCCTCGAAAAGTGTCTGTATGTTCTCTAGCTTCCGCAATTTTTAAGCCAATAAGCTTAACAGCTTTTGACAAATAAAGCATTTCATATATTGATAAATGTATGACTTTATTAGCTTTCGGCTATATCTGAAATTGTAAGAAGAAATTATTAATTAAGATGAAAGTCGCTACAGACGTACGGAGATTTTTCGTTTTAAAATATGAAGATAGTTTTTTTTTTAATTTAAAATTTTGTGTGTGAAGTCAACCACCCACCGGAGCTTCGCCCCTGGCCCCCGTATATATGTACGGGCATATGTATATACATAACGTGATGAAATAACGTGGTCTCTATTTCCACATTGTTGGAAAAAAAAGTACCGTATGCTACGCGGGAGGAAGCGCGACTTTCACCTCGTGCGCTCGGGCAGCAAACCTCGCGTTCTGTGAAAATCGCGCTTTTTCCTCCCTTGTAGCATAATGTACTATTAGATGTTTTCGAAAATATTTACACATGAACAGTCGCTGATCCTTTATCAGTGTATCAAATTCCAGCTTGATTGTCAAAGCCGTTTCCGAGATACAGCGGTTTGAATTTTGCAGTTGTGCTACAGACATACATCCAGACATTTTTTTAAACCACTTTTCTCGATGTTTTGGACCATTCCGATTGTTCTGACATGAAAATCTCGAATAAAATTTTTTCACAAAAACAAAACTCTCGCTACGAAGAAGCAATGTGCAAAGTTATACTTTGCATCATTTTTTAAATTGAAGAAAAAAATTTTAATGAATAAGATTTTTATAAAATTTGAATAAATTTGAATTTTTTCTTGGTGAAGTAATTGATCCGTTTTAATTATGTTTTCAGCTGCAATTCCGGTGTCCTCACTGATAGAATAACGCTCATGGTAAAATTACATCGTGAGCTCAAAGAAGCCGTTTATCGAACAGTCGAGCATGTTGGTGGATGTCTGTTATTAAATATTTTGACTCAGCTTCTGACTTTAGCGATAGCTGGTCACATCGCCTATCGTTTTCTGAAGGAACAGAGACAGTTCAATGCTCCGAACTTTTTGTACTTTATTGTTATAGTCTCTTGGATACTTATCCCCGTCGGTATACTGACTCTGCTGTCAAACGTTGGTGGTTCTACTAGCGGAGAGGTATTTTTATGAAATAAATTTTAATGTAAGAAAAACTAGATGAATTTTTTTCCAAGTAATTGTAAATATTTTTTTCGCACTTTATGAAAATAATATCAAAACGAGCCTTCTATTAATGCCTTGCATAAATTTGAGATCTTCTAGATCGAATTTTAAAATTCAAAATGCATGATAATTCCTATAACTATTCATTCATTTTTGCAACATATGTAAATTCTAAATTGTTCTGCAAGATCTATAGTTGATTATAAATTTGAAAATCATTTATTACGGTGACTAATTCGTGAATTACATATTTATTCATAAACACTAAAAGTATTCACAAAACGTTTTGACGTTTTGAATATAATGTGTGTATTTCGTAAATAAGTGTAATTTTTTTTTTTTGTAATTTTAGGCTAACCAGACAGCGAATATTTTGCACGATGTACTCAATAATATTGACAATTCTGGTAAAAGTGAAGAAGCTGTGGTAAGTTCTCTTTAATTCGTCATTTCAGAATACAATTCACAGAAATTTAATTTTTTTCTTTAGCAACTCAATGTTTTTTCTCTCGATTTACTCCATAATCCTTTAAGGATATCGATACTTGGATTTTTCGATCTCAAGTACTATTTGGTTTATGAGGTATGTTGACAAATGGTAATACCACAATGTAGAAAAATATGTTAATTCAAAGAATATTTTTTATGTTACAGGTTCTGACATCGGTCATCGCTTTGGTATCGATAATGTTGCAATTTTATAATTAATCTATATAATCATTTATCGATAATATCCGAATTTTCATGATTTACTTACAAGTATATAATTTATACGCAATTTATATTTTTGCATATAAATGTTTGGCAAAATAAGGCAATGCCGTTCATCACTAACAAATCCGGTACTTCTCCATTTTGCACATAAATTCCATAAAGTGTATAAATAATAACGTAATGAACATTCGGGAATATATCATTTTTATACTAAATATATTTTGATACACGCGAAATATATACCAGCGAAAAATGTATCAGGGATATATTTAAAATATTTGAAAAATATCCGTCGAAAAGTTGGTTATATCCGATATATTTTTGGATACACTACATTTTTCTTAGGGCACCCGAAAGTACGGAAATGCTCGACCACAAACGGATACATTGGGCGGTTAATTAATTTAATCACAAAGTGACGTAACAGCTGTTTGCTAATTGCACGTCCATTTCCGATTACTTTTAAGACTTTATCTCTTTAAAAAAATTTCAAATAGCCAACGTATTTTTTCCAGTAATTAACAAATTTGGTTAAAATGACCTCACCATGAAAAAAATCTAAAAATTGTTTCAACGTTTTTTTAAATATTGCTCTACAACATGACAAAAGAAAATATGGAATTTCTAAATTCGACTATTGACAGATTCAATTTTTGAAATACTAATATAATCAATCAAATGTACTTATTATTAATGCCAGTTATATCAAGTCACAGAAATTACTGTGAAAATAGAAAATTAAAAAATGTCCACCGTATTTTTTTCCATTAATCAACATTTCGATTATCGTGATCAAAATAATTTTTTTTCAATCGAAATTTCGATGTATTGGATTTTTATACAAATATCAATTTTCAAGTCCAAAGATTACAATATTGAATTGAAAAAATCCAACGATTAATATATTGAGTGAAAAATATATTTTACGTAAAATATTAAATTGTAAAAAAACCCGTCGATTAGTATATCGAGTGAAAAATATATTTTACGTTAGAAATTAAGTACACAACTTTTTATAAATGTTTATACTAACCAGTTGCAAAAGTTTCAAAAATATATTTTACGTTAGAAATTAAGTGCAAAACGTTTCATAAATATTTATACTAACCAGTTGCAAAACTTTCAAAAATCCGGCGTACGATTTGAGGTAGCTTGTGTTTACAAAAATACCCGACGAGTTGCCGGTCGTGACCGTCGCCGTCCTGATTGTCACAGAATGAGACATGGCGATATTTCTTCAATGGCTGCTTTCTGAAATTAATTTATTAATTCTATAATTATTTCACTGTAAAATTAAATGTAACGCATTACTGCATTGATAATTAATAACGAATATTTCTAATTAGCCAAATGCATTCACGGTTGTTATCGTGTGATTTTCTTCTGCCGCGAAATGCATTTTCGAGAATTATTTTTATTGGCCATGAGCCAAGTCTTCTCTATGGTGTATAAGCACATTGTAGTATGGGAAGAGTTGTGTGCATCGACAGCGTTTCCCCTACGACGCAGAAAGCGGGACAAGGCCAGGTTTTCGTGGAGTCTCGACCCACATGACGAGAGAACAAACTCCGGTGTATTTCTCACCACAAAAATAACTTTGACTTCACCAAATTTATAGATAGCCACTGGCCAGCGGTATCGGTTTCTTATTTTTATTGGTTTACGTATTTCATTAAGAATATATTTGATTACACACCAGTCACGTCCCCAAAATAGTCGAAAATTTCCCGAAATGAAAAAAAAACTCAATTTTTGTCCTGACTTTCCTGAATATATAATTTGCTTTGACGAGCGCATGAATCACGTATAAAAAAAAAATTTCGAAAATAATCTATATTTTAATATTTTTTAAAATTCACTTAGTGATTTCATGGCCAACTTAAAAAGAATAAAAATAATCTTTTTCTTCAACATGGAATTCACTGCAGGAATTAAAACAGTTGATCGAGTACTTTTGTAATAATTACCATTTTTGCGCATTGTGAGTGAGATTTTATTTTAAGAAAATTCAAAAAATTTACTTAGTGACTTTTTTTATACTAGCTGACGATTTACTAAAAGTGGGATATAATATCAAAATACGAGGATCACGTCGTCGTCGAATTGACATGGAACGTCCCATAGATATTCAGGACGATTCGCACTGTAATTAAGAGATAAAATAAAAGATCCGATATCTTCAGAAAAATAAAGGCATTATTCAGACTTATCTTCTTTGAGCTTTGTGACTCATTCGAGTGGAATTATTGATTTTCTTTTCCCAGAATTGCTTTAAGGGCGTGACCGTCTGGTAATCAAACGTATTCTCAATAAAATAAGTCACAATAAAAAATAAACCTGATATCGGTGTCGATTTGGCATGAAATGCCCTGTATAATAAGTGACTCATGGTCATACATCGGCTAAGCATCTGATAAAAATCATTCTTCTTTGATCAACAATTAAAAATGTAAACAATCATGTGCAGATTTTCTTCTGAACGTAACTTGAAGAGGAAATGTCAACTTCGCATGTGTTGAGGCCATTTAAATAGAATGAAGTGCAAAGAGCACGTGTAATGCGACGTCATATACTTATTTTTACAATGGACGACATAAAATCGCGTCACGACGTCAAGAATAAGTTTTTATAATGGATCTGAATAATTCATTATGTGATTTTATGATAAGAACACTTTTGCATAAAATCGTGAAAAAAAATCGCATTTGCACATAAGTAAATTTCTTTCAAGATTTAAACAAGTCACTTTGTAAGAAAATTTATTACACTCCTCATAAATAAGGAGATCGATATTTTAGGAATCCTTTAGTAGCAACTGTAATTTTGGTTTTAGAGATAAAAAAATAGAAGACGATTGTTTTGAAACGCGAGACTGACCTTAAGGAGGTAGGATTGTGTGTTGGGTGTCCGTCGACTGCCCGCGATCGACTGGAGGTGCGCGCTTGCTTCACAAACGTGTTACCATTCTGTGCGCTGACGTCACTGATGATATCACACATCCGAATACGCGAGAAAGTACGCGTGCTCGTGTGGACGCATAATACAGGACGATTCACAATACGAATGCATTTTTTTAGCTCTTCAGGCTGATTGAATGCTTGGATATTTATTTTTAACGCTTTGTACAGGCAGTTTCAAGAACTGAAACATATTATTCATCAAAAAAGGGTTTACTGTATTTTCTTTTTTTATTTACATGTTAAAATATTAAAAATAAAACAATATCTAAGATTTAAAAAAATTATAGAAAAAAATCATATTATTTGCAAAATCATTATTTAAAAAATAAAAATGTCTTTCACTTCAGAAAACTTTTATGAATATCGCTGAAAATCGACACCAAAATTATTTAGAATTTGGAACTGAGTCGTTTGTTCCAATTTTTGCGGCAATTTCAGTATCTGGTCACTTTGAATATATTGTACGGGCAGTTTCAAGAACTGAAACATATTATTCATTCGAAAAGGGTTTACTGTATTTTCTTTTTTATTTTCATGTTTAAATATTAAAAATAAAACAATATTTAAGATTTTAAAAAATTATAAAAATAGTCATATTATTTGGAAAATTATTATTTTAAAAATGAAAACGTCTCCAACTTCAGAAAACTTTCATGAATATGGTTGAAAATCGACACAAAAATTATTTAGAATTTGGAACTGAGTCGTTTGTTCCAATTTTTGCGGCAATTTCAATATTTGGTCACTTTGAATAGATTCACAATTTTTTTGAAATGTGTTTATGATCTAAGCTATGTTTTTATTTAAGCCATCCCACATAATAATTAATTAGGAATAAAGAAACGTTTGAAAATATTTGCTTAGCAATTTGAGATGAATTAATGAAATGTGTCAGATTTTAGAAAATAAAAATAAAATTCACAGTTTTAAAATTCTTCGCTTCCTCAGGAAGCTTTTTTTCATCAAAGAATTTTTATTCTCAGTTTGTCTTCGAATTTTGGACATTCACAATGGACTAAAACGTCGAGAAAAGTGGTTTAGAAAAAATGGCCGTGTGTGAGTGTGTATGGCAGGTTTGCAAAACGCAAACCGCTGTATTTCTAAAACAGCTTGAGCAATAAAACTGAGATTTAGTACATTAGTAGAAATTTTTTATTAATTTTACATTCCATAAGATTTTAACGTTTTTGAAAAATGTCTGTATGTTCTCTAGATTCCGCAATTTTTTCAGCTATAGAGTTTAATAGTTCTTGAGGAATGAACCAATAAAAAATCACGGTCGGTATTAAATTTGAGCGAAATCCATAAATCGGTTTTGGTTTTATAGACTTTTGAATTTACCAAAAATTGTCCTTTTGTTCCTCATATAGAAAGCTTTGTTTTCGCAATATTTTTTTTCGAAATTTCCATACACTCATAATGGTCCAAAACGTCCATAAAAAAGTGGTTTACAAAAAATGTCTATCTGTATATGTTTATGTGTGTATGTATATTACACGCTCAAAAAATTTGAACCTTTATAACTCGGAAACGCCTTGCGATATCGAGCTAAAATTTTCACCATAAATAGAGGGGTCAATGCTCATCGTTCATACGAATTTATGTGGAAATCCCCATGATCGTTAAATACTTACGCGATTTTGAATTTTTTCAAAAATGTCTGTTAACGCGATAACTCTTTCAACTTTCGAGATGCTGACCTCAAAATTAGTATAAATGTGAGCTTTCATACATTGGTAATCCCTATAAAATTTAGTTAAGATCGGTTGGACCGTTAAAATTTTATGAGGTTCTGATTATTTTAATTTTTCGGTTTTTTTTCCAATGCGAACTTTGGTATCAAATATCGAACTGGAAGTTAAATGAGTACCAGATTCATGATTAACATTTAAAAATATGGTTAATCTAGTCATATCCTCGCTTGTCAATGACATTTCGGAAAACCCCAGGTTCCTATCGTGTTCTACAGGAAAAAAAAAGCGATCTGTGGTTTGAAGGAGTTATATCCTTCCTTTCTAATGAAATTTGGAAAAACCGCAGTTTTCTACCTCGTGTACAGGGAAAAAAGTAGAAACTTGCACATTCCTTCCTCAGTTTTCTAAAAAGTGCAAAATAATGAGATGCAGTGCGCAAGATTCTACTTTGCATCCTTGTTTATTCTAATTGAAATTAACTTTGACGAAATCTGCTCAAATCTTCTGCAAGGTAGAATGGATATCCAGTTGCAGTGAATATGGAATTTGGTGAAGATCGATAAAGTGTTTCAGATTTTATAAGACTGAACAAATGATTGCATTTTTTTAAAATCACTATATGTTCTCTAGCTGCGGTAATTTTCCAGCTATCGAGCTGAAACTTAGTATTAAAATTACACAAAGGAACGTGACTTTTGGAATTTAATTTCAGCGAAATCGGTCAAGCAGTTCGATTTTTATGAGATTTCGAAATTTCCAAAAAATTTTCCTTCTAATCTAATGTAGATAAAATTTAAACAAATCGACTGAAATTTTCGACATAGCCAAAATAACATTTACCCCTGTTACGTATTAAAATTAAAAAAAAATAAAGCTTGCTCTATGAGGGAGCCAAAAATAATATTCATAAGCTTCCTCGCGAAAGATAAAAATTAATGAGGAAGCAATGTGCAAAGTTCCACTTTGCATCCATTTTTTTAGCGTTCGCCACCGAGGTTATGCAGTGACTTCTGACGCACAATTTTTAGCAACGTATTTAAAGCGACATGACTTCAATGAAACTTTAATTTTTAATTTGTATCTTGTGAACAAAAATTACCCTACAACTCAAAAATCGTTAAAGCAAGAATACCAAGAATTGATATCATTTAATTTCAATTCTTATTTCTGAATGTCTTGGAACGAGTGAAAAAAGCTCCTAATTCATTGGAAGGGATTAGGGTAAAAAACGAGACACATATGATTTAACTCTAAGCTTTATTCATCATCCATAGCTTAAAAATAAATAAAATTCGAAAATTAAAAAAATTCAAACATCTGTACATGATCGTAGGCAACCGCTAGCGATGCAATGCACAAGTATATTATTATATATATATATATATATATATCATATATACTTTAACAATTAACAATGTCAGAAGAGAAAAAAAAAACATCTTTTCGTTACAGTAGAATTCAATAAGTAAATGCAATCCTCGATGTTTTTTTTTGTTTTAGTGGATTTAAGATACGGGGAGAACGGTAAGAAGCATCGGATGGTTTTCAACTATTGTTATATCCATGTGACGTACACGGAATTGAACATTGCGTTATTTACAAGCTACGTACATAGATTATATAACGTTTTGTACTAACTTTCGATAGAATTTTGTAAATTTAATCGAAACCATCCAGATCTTAAGGTCACGGAGGATATTTAAGGCACTTGTGGCTGTGAATCGCATAACCAAACATCATCAACGATTTACAAAAAATATATCGTGCATTCCATGAAAAATAACGAGCTTATCATACTCAAAATTGAAATTTTTCTCTCCACTTTCCATTATATAGTAAAGGCGTATAAAAAAAAACTACAAAATTTACAGATCTTTTTGTCAATCATTTTGGTCAAGATCATAAAAAAATATTAATTGATAAACGATTTTATTAATTTTTTTCGAATTTCTAAAAAAAGTACTTTTGCATAAACAATTTTTTTTTTTTTTAATATGACGATCTTTGATTTAACATGGAATGCCCTATATTCAAAGGTTAGCGAATTCAAACTACTTTTACGCTCGAATAATCGGGAATAATTTTTTCAAAAATGCAATAACTAAAGATCTTAAGTAATTAATTGTCACTAATTCTAATCTTTTTCATACAAGAAAGTATTACCCATTTTATTTTTAATTATTATTCATAGTATTCGAACGAAAATTTGTTTTGAATTTTTCAAAAATGAGAAACTATTGATAATCTCTGGTTATATTTTATAGAAAAATACCATAACGATGTTGGATCCAAAAATCATTGAAATAGTTTGTAAAACGGTGTCATAATTTAGATTATCCTCTTAAGACAACGACCTTAAGACGCAAAACTGATCAGACACTGAAGGTCTGAAATAGGTTTTTTTTTTTTCATTTTAGTACAGCATCAGCAGAGGTTAAACGATTTTTTGTTGTTGTATACAATATAAAATATACGTATAATATAATACATATATATTAGTCGTCGTTTGTATTTACATGCTCTCATTGCACTTTTCGTGCAAGAACGCATGTGTATGTGTTTGTTTTTAAATTTATTTATAATTAATAAGTGAGATTTTGTTTGATTTGTCGCGTCAAAATTGTTGATAATCGCACCCGAGACGCGCTTATGTAATTTTTGTAGGGAACTTTGAAAAGTGCTATTGTATCTTCAGTAGGAGTGCAAAATAATTGCTCCATTGCCGCTGATGTCTTTTTTGAATGGCGATAATTAACCGACAGTCGATAAGTTCTATTGTCAACAGGTAACATAGAAAATCCATCTTATTCCATTACCAGTCTTTGGTTAATAAAATTACCTACTGCTGAATAAGTTCGTCAAATTTCCCATTGCACGTACATACACAAAAAAAAGGCTTCAGAGCCTTTGACTGATTTGAATAACACATTGGTGATCTGTTTCATAATTGACGGGGCGAAAAGTGGCGATTTTTTACTATCAAGAGCAGAGATCGGCAGATTTTAATACATTTTTCCAATTCCAAGAGAAGTTATAAATTCATCTCCATTTAAATATTAAATACTCATTCCGGTAAAAATTGTAATAGATTCAATTGAAAATCGATTTCACGGAAATTTGTACTTTAATAAAGTAAAAATACCGATTCGACAGGAATAACTATGCCAATGTAAATCGATTACGAGTTTTACTGGAATAAGTATTGAAATCTAAAGCAATAAATAAATTCTGCGGAATTAGTAAAAACATTTAAATAGACACAAATCCAGATGGAATTTGGACTAAGTACGACGACGTCTGCTCAAGAATTTCTCTTAAAAGCTTCGCCACATATTAATTATGTTTGGATGACTCAATAGAAAAAGAGGAAGGTGAGGAAAAAAAAAATTCGGAGTCGGCCGGCGGTGATTTCGATGCTTGCAGAAATATTCTGCGAGGTGGGTGCTGATGCGACATATTTTTCTCTTATCAGGTACTGAGGTTTATCTTCCTCACTGAGGATTGCTGTTTTTCCACTCTAGCCAGAGGAAATACGTGCCCGCTGCATACGCAAGAGTGTTGATGATTCCAAAGATCTGTAACAAGTATAAGAAATTTTTTTTTAATTAAAAAAAACTGACTGCATATTATTTCTGAACGAAATTGTTTCACGTTATTCTTACAACATTTTTTTCCAATGATATATCAATTTTCATGTTTCCATAACTGAGTATCAATAAAATTGAGTGTACTTACACCAGCAGCAAAGTTTGCTCCTCGAGCGTATCCAGGAAAATAGCCCACGCTCGCTACAGAAAGCTGTACGATGAATGCAATGACGTACAATACAGTCTCCACCCCCGTATTCAAAAGTTCCTGAAATCAACAAGCAAACCAGAGTTCAGTTTCAATGATGGACGAATGAAGAAACCGATCGATTACCTAAACTCGCAAGTTATTTAACCAGCAACCGCTGGTTTGACGTAATCTACTGATTTACTTAATCAACTAATTGATTGACTCAATCCATTGATTCACCCAACCAACGGATTTTTTGTCTTAACAAATTGATATGTAGCTGAACCAGCTAATATTTAGACTCAACTAACTGATATTTAGACTCAACCAACTGATGTTTGACTCAACCAACTGATGTTTGACTGAACCAACTAATGTTTGACTTAACCAACTGATGTTTGGCTCAATTAACTAATGTTTGCCTGAACCAACTGATGTCTGATTAAACCAATTATGATGTTTGACTTAACCAATTGATCGTTTGACACAACCAACTGATGTTTAACTCAACCAACTGATAATTAACTCAAAGAACTGATAATTAACTCAAAGAACTGATAATTAACTCAAAGAACTGATAATTAACTCAAAGAACTGATAATTAACTCAAAGAACTGATAATTAACTCAATGAACTGATCATAAACTCAAAGAATTGATGTTTTACTCAACCAACTGAGGTGTGACTCAACCAACTAATATTTGACTCAGTCAACTGGTTCTTTGAGTCAACCAACTGTATGTTTGACTTAACGATCAGATCAACTCACTGAATTAATTTATTGATGGATCGAACTTACTCATTGATTCACCCAACCAACTGATTTGATTTAACTGATAAAGTTGCTCTGAGCCCATTCAATCAATTATTTCTTTACGTGTAATTGAGACAAAACTTACGGTGAGAATCCAGTTGATAGGGACTGCGAGGGCCTCACGAATGGACAGCAAGTAAATGAATGTCCAGAGAAGGCTGGCAATGAATGATGTCGTTGCGACGAAGAGGAACCAACTCGTTCCACCGTTCCATGCTGGGGAGGCGCATGCCATGCATATGATTCCAAGAGCCTGAAAGAGAATTATGAAATTTTCTGATTTTAGATACGTTGTCGTCAACTTCCCACTGGTAATAATGTACAGTGACAATGTGCATTACTTAAAGCCGATTGTGTCACTAACAGGATAAGAGCATCCTACACCATTTCTAGAGTGGTAGGCGTGGTTGAAGGCGCTGATTGAAGCGTTTCAACAATTTCAACAATAACGTTGAGCGGATTGTTATTTAATTCGGAGATGACCTTCACCAATTGGTGTACGAATTGCATCATGAATATACAGCAGATTAATGGGAATGATCTTCCATGACGTAATTTATTCAAAGGCAGTCCATAGGACGTTTTTAATTTTCTAACCTTGCCAACTACTTTTTTAATCAGAATATGGGCATTTTTGTTTAAACATGAAGAAAACTTTTCTTTGTAGAAAAAAAAAAGAATTTTCATACGATATTCGAAGGGTCAGGAAAACTCGTGAAAATTCGAAATGAAAGCATTTTTGAAGTTAATTAAACCGTGTAATTCCCTCAATGTCCCTTTCTACGTTTTCCTTCTTCCATCACCGAATTCCAATCAAATTTCGGAATTCTCGGATTTTCAGCTAATATTTTAAGCGCTTCCTCTCGAATTGTGCAGTATTTTTGAAAATCTTCGTTCCTGATATCATCGCTCGACCTTTCCACATTTTTCTCCTCCGAAACCTCAATTTTGTTGCCATGAAGACGATCCGGAAATTCAAAAGACAAAACGTCATTGAAGTGAGTGTCACGATTGGAAATTTCTTTTTGCGCCTTGTTAAATCTCCGATCTTTTTCATTCTGTTGTTGAACCAACGGAAGTCTTGCGTTTTCGAGTTTATCCGGTTCAAATCCTTTTTTATTCAGTAAAACATTTTTGGCAATTTCAAGATTTTTTATTCTGCGCAAAGTGTCCTTGGATTTCGGCACACTTTTGGCTTTTCTCTCGGCCTTCAGTCTCGCCAGCTCCTCTTGTTCCCTGATGAAGTTCTGTCGGGCCTCTTCATGACGTCTCTTCGCCTCTTCAGTGGCTCTTCCGGCACGCCTCTCAAGAGCTTTCTCATCGCTCTTAAGGTACTCGTTCTGCCATTGAAGAAACTCTCTCTTACGTGAAACTTCCCTGGTCACGAAGTTTCGAAACCATTGGAGCCTCTCTTCAGCGTCGTTGATACCCTGAAGAGTCTCCCGATAAACCCTGAAAGTTCCGTTGTAATCACACACGCCAATGACCTTGCATGTGGCGTCATTACAAGAGCCACGAGCCTCGTACAATCCCGTTATCAAGTTTCCGGAAATAGTGTGCACGTGTACCGGTTCCTTGGTCTTGCGTCTGATGTCCCACGTTTCAAGGTCACCGTCGCTTCTGCCTACTAGAAAGACTCCGGGGATCTCGTTGCTCCAGCAGCAGCTTGTGTACCTGCAAGTGGCTCGTCTTCGCCATAGCAACGGTACCTGAAGATAGTCGTCCTTCCAGATTGCAAAAACGTGACCTCCAATCGTTAACAAAACTTGATCGATATGAGGGCACCTTGCAACTTGTACGACCGGACCATCATGAATGGAGGTTGAATCAAGAATCTCGCACGTTGGGGTTGCGGTCACTTCAGAACCAAATTCCTGACTCTTCCAGGTACCAAGAAACATTTGACCTTGAGCTGTGCAAAGCCAAAGATGTTTCATAGGATCTGCATCTTCTTCCATGTCGATCTGCTGATTCCTTTCAGCCTTGAAGACATTAATGGAGGGTAGACAGAGGTCAAGCAAGGTCATTTCTACGGATTCTTTGGGTGACTTGATCAGCATACGATAATGGGGCTCAAAAACACCATCTAGTCTTCCGAGGTCTTCGCTGAATGACATTGTGGCTGTGACGATGCTCTTCAGGGACTTGGTGGAGCTCTTCAGGTGCGGCTGCCAAAGGAGGTCCCAAACTGCCACCGAACCGTCTTCCGATGCTGTCATAAATTGAACGCTGGAGTTGTCCGCGAGCTTGAAGAGCTTTCCGGTCGAATCTATTCTGCAATCCGCTGGTAACCATCGAATGGCTCGAATTGGCAGAATGTGAGAATTGTTTTTTTCGGAAGTGGCGATGGAACCAACGATTGGTACACCGGATTCGTGTAAGTTCAGATTCTGCGAGAAAACTTCATTATTCTCGTCAGGGTCGCTTTTCTCTTCATGGAGATTTGTTTCCAAATGACCTTGAAGATCCCATAGAACTATATGACCATCTGCAGAACCGCCAATAACGACATTCTCTCGATATGGACAGAAAGAAATTGAGTGGATTTCTCGGACATCCTGAAGAACGAGTTTTGGTCGAAGAGAATCGTCGAAGCACCAAATTAGCACTCCACAATTGAAGTCCAAACAAGAATCGAACTTCTCCTTGATGGAGGTTTCTTCAACCAAAGCACAACACGGAACATTGACGTAGGAAATCACAAAGTATTCGGGCTTATTTGGATGCCAAGAGACGTCAGAAATACATTTTGTCTTCGTGATCCCCAAATAAATGAAACTTGCAAGCTCTTCATATCCAATTGGTACCTCGGATTTCGCATCGACAACGCATTCCCGGGTAAGACTGTCAATATCGTCCGAGTGCATGTTTATCACTGTATTGTACCTCGCAAAATCGATCATCTCTTCAGCATGTGATTCCAAAAAAATTTCCAAGGCTGTCGGTCCTTCAGGAAGTTCTTCAACAACTTCTTCAGCGACCTTTTCAACTGGTTCATCACTTTCTTCAACGTGTTCGCTTTCGTGGACCGAAACTTCTTGCTTCTCTTCGACTTCGGGGGTCTCTTCAGGTTCTTCCGCAAGAACCACTTCGTCGTATTGAGTCCATTTGTTCTTCGGATACCCAAAGTAGGACTGAACGCTGACAGCTTTTCCCTGAAGATTCGTTTGAACGCAACGAGAAATGTTCTTCATTGGAACATTTCGGTACTTTCTGCGTCCTGGAAGAATTTCTATGTATCCGTCCCTGACCTGATCAGTTTCACGGTCACTGAGGTCACGCTTTCTACCCAATTGTGAAGCTGGCAGCAAGATCTCAATTTCGAAAAATGGTCTGGTGGTTTTTACGAAAGTTTGATCTAATTCTTCATGGCTCTTCAATGAAGACCAGTTTCCAGGTGTCTTCAGCATCATGTTCGCCACTTTTTCTAGGATTTTTTTGGTGATCTGGCGATTTCTACTCCGGATCTGATCACGAGCTTCTTCAGTTAGACAAATCGCGAAGTCCATTGATATCAATTCGCTTGAGGAATAACCAATTAGGAACTCTTCGGGTTGATACTTTTGTATCTCATCGTTGAATACATGAAGACTCGAACCCGTTTGCCCGGCTAATCTCGTGACCGCTTGACGAGAAATATAAGCCCATGGATATTCTAGGAACACGTATTCGCCGATCGTACAGCCCAATTCGCGTTGCGCCTCCGGCGTCAGTTTTATGCGTTCCACATCCACGATATTTTCGTCTTTAGTCAGGGACCAGCTTGAAGGCCACATGGCATCTTTTTCCGGCATTTTACGTTGTTTTGGAGGAGAAACGAATTTGCGAAATAAGCTGGAGATTCAATAAAGCTTCGTTCACGAGTATTTACGACAAATGCGACTAGATTCGATTAGCGACGTGACGGTGAACCGGTTTAAGCTTCGGGAATGGAATATGAGTCTAGATGGGTTGGTATTGATCAAACTACCTACGACTTTCCTGGAAACGATCAAGTTGCCACGTTTGGCTTCTCTGATTCCACAAAAATCACCTTATTTACTTTGCTCAATGGTCATTGGTCGTGTGGTATAAGAGGCAATGTTAATTAATGTCATAACGACTCGTTATTACTGTTAACAATACGACACTAATTATTTTCTGCAAGTATTAGTTATTGATGGCAAAATATTCGAAGGTTTTATTGCAAGGAAAATAAAATGAGGTTTTTTATGAAAAATAAATGACCGAATTAAAATGTAATCAGCTTTTTTATTTGCGTGATTCCCAAGAGTGTCATCTTCATATTCGCATAACAAATGTCTAAGTGGATAAATTAATTATGTATATACGGATAATAGTAAACGTATGAATGTTTCATAGAAAAGTAATCATCAGTTTCAGAACTTCTAGACTAATTCTCTGAAATATCGCGTGACAAACTGTCTCAAGGACTTTTGTGCTAATATATGGCAAATATTATCTTTTGATAGTGAGTCACGCAAGGTGTGAAAATCGATAACAAATATAAAGAAGCGAAGAGACGCTTGGTGTAGGTTTTAGAATGTCAAAAAAGTTAATCTTAAGTAGACGGTTAGCCACAAAGTAGTGGAGGTCTAAAACAGTCGAAAAAAAAGAATTATACTACTTCTACTACTATTTATTTCCAGTGGATAATGGATAATATGTAACCCACAGCTTCAAAAATTTCATCCGCTTATTATAATCATTGATGAAACACAATTGCAGATTTTTCGTTTAGTACTTATACTATGTATCTTTAAAATATATTTCACCGTATTCGCAATAGCAAATTGTTGAAATAATTTATAAACTGAAAGAACCATAAGGTTTATTTCCAGATCTAAATTTTTTTTCTTTATAAACATAGACAGAAAAGTTATTGGGCATTTAAAAAAAATGAGAAATATCAAATAATCTTGAAAAATTCCATCACAATTTTCGATTGCATAATCCATACGCAATTCGCATAAATATTTCGTGTATATCAGCAGCACCTGTTTCGAGCAAAAATCGTGCGAGTCGTGTTTATACTAGTACTACTATTTATTTCCAGTGGATAATGGATAATATGTAACCCACAGCTTCATAAATTTCATCCGCTCATGATAACCATTGATGAGACACAATCGCAGATTTTTCGTTTGGTACTTATACTATGTATCTTTAAAATATATTTGACCGTATTCGCAATAGCAAATTGTTGAAATAATGTATAAACTGAAAGAACCATAAGGTTTATTTCCAGATCTAAATTTTTTTCTTTATAAACATAGACAGAAAAGTTATCAGGCATTTAAAAAAAACGAGAAATATCAAATAATCTTGAAAAATTCCATCACAATTTTCGCTTGCATAATCCATACGCAATTCGCATAAATATTTCGTGTATATCGGCAGCACCTGTTTCGAGCAAAAATCGTGCGAGTCGAGTTTATACTAGTACTACTATTTATTTCCAATGGATAATGGATAATATGTAACCCACAGCTTCAAAAATTTCATCGGCTTATTATAATCATTGATGAAACACAATTGCAGATTTTTCGTTTGGTACTTATACTATGTATCTTTAAAATATATTCGACCGTATTCGTAATAGCAAATTGTTGAAATAATGTATAAACTGAAAGAACCATAAGGTTTATTTCCAGATCCAAAATTTTTTCTTTATAAGCATAGACAGAAAAGTTATTGGGCATTAAAAAAAAACGAGAAATATCAAATAATCTTGAAAAATTCCATCACAATTTTCGATTGCATAATCCATACGCAATTCGCATAAATATTTCGTGTATATCAGCAGCACCTGTTTCGAGCAAAAACCGTGCGAGTCGAGTTTATACTAGTACTATTATTTATTTCCAGTGGATAATGGATAATATGTAACCCACAGCTTCAAAAATTTCATCCGCTTATTCTAATCATTGATGAAACACAATTGCAGATTTTTCGTTTGGTACTTATACTATGTATCTTTAAAATATATTTGACCGTATTCGCAATAGCAAATTGTTGAAATAATTTATAAACTGAAAGAACCATAAGGTTTATTTCCAGATCTAAAATTTTTTCTTTATAAGCATAGACAGAAAAGTTATTGGGCTTTGAAAAAAACGAGAAATATCAAATAATCTTGAAAAATTACATCGCAATTTTCGATTGCATAATCCATACGCAATTCGCATAAATATTTCGTGTATATCAGCAGCACCTGTTTCGAGCAAAAATCGTGCGAGTCGAGTTTATACTAGTACTACTATTTATTTCCAGTGGATAATGGATAATATATAATCCACAGCTTCAGGAATTTCATTTGGTTATTATAATGATTATATCGCAGTTGAAATCATCGCTCCATCGACTCGTCCTTGCCTCGTCAGAGTACACAATTATTTATGTTACAACTTGACGCATTATATACGCGAACCGGCAAAGGCCGTAGACAGAACGCAATCGAGTCTCTCTACTGGGTGCACAGAAAATCTACCCGCGTGCGTAATAGCACTTGGCGAGGTACAAGTAACTCGACACAAACACATGAATATATAAGTGTATTTATGTATATATATATATATATATATAAGTGTACAACCATATATAGCACTATTACTACAGTGCTATCAGTGAGTTTGAACTCCGGAACGACGGCTGGCACTGCATAGAAGAATTTCACTTTCACCCAGCGTGAAAACGACTTTGGTAATATACACGCTCTATCGAGCATTCTTGAAGTTTGCATATAGTGTATCACATATGTGCCGCTGTATATTTTATAAAATGCAGTAAACGGCTTAACGTGTGGATAGTCAACAATTGCAGCATTGGGAATGCAGTTATAAGTGAAAGCAATGCGAAATTCGGAGAACCCGTGAATTGCATTAATTTTGAAAATGAGAAGTTAAATTGACAATTATTTGAATTAAATATTGGCGTGAGACATTTTTTTTTATACTGTTGTTTGTGGTTGAAAGAATTTGCTAAGAATTTTATTGATGTAAAAATGGATAAATTTGGTCATGAAAAATTGAGTGATATACACTGTTAAAAAAGTTTGCTAGATTAATGTATGTATCAGATATGTTGGAAAATTCTAATATCGTATATCAATTCTATATATCATGAGCACAACTTTTATGAAGTGTTTAGTGTATTGCATATCAATTTTACAGCAAAACTCCTCGAAAACACTAATATAAACTACAAAATAATTATATAATTTTTTTTCTCAATAACTAATTTGGCCAATGCAAAACTAACAAGTATCATCCTCTATATCTCCTATCTAAAGATCAAATAAAAAATTTATTCAATACCACATAAATTTCAAAAAGGTCGAACGAGATTTTTTAAATGTTAATTTGTCAATTCCATTTTAATAACTAATTATAAAATCTCGTCCATGTCGAAAACAATTTGTGCTATTCTCCGAAACCCGAAATTAAATCGTCGGAAATTTCAGGATTAGAAAACAATTATTGCTAATTGAAGAAAAAAAATTGAAGACTTGAGAAAAAAATGCTGTTTATTAATCGTATTTAAATACATTCAACTCGACTTCAATGTTGAAGTTGAAAAATTTGTTTCATAAAATGCAAGGCTCGATGAGATCGATATAAAAAGCAACAATAGTATGTTTGGGATATTTTTTCGTGAGCGGCGCGACGGTCGATGGTGACCTTTAGATTTGCGTGCGTCGGATATATATATCTCCATATATATATATATATATATATACGCTCTCTGAGTTGGGACTTGTGCACGCGAATGTCGCACTACTAATTATACTTATATAGACGGGAGACGCGTGCGACGTTGACTATTCTGGCGGGGATTTAAATGCGACTAAAAAAGAGGTAATGGCTTTTGTTGCACGCATGCCACTTAAAGTGTAGAGGGATCTAGCAGACATCAACGAACGACGGTCTGGGCTGTGACATGATTTGCTGACTATAGCCGCTCTCACACACGTTGTCGACTTTAAATGAGCGGCTTTGTCTACAAGCTGAGCTTCCGATTCGAACATAAGCTCGCGGTTCTGGTTATTCAACATAGATGTCGGTTCTGTTCTTCGTCAGGTAAACACACATGAAGGGCATTCGAAATCAAATCGACCGGATGGCTCATCATTTCACCATTACGATTGTTTTACGATTTAGTAATATTAACGTTGCCGCTGCGAACGTAAAAAATTTGTTTGAATTAATTAAACGAGGTATATTTGAATCAATTATACCGACGTTATTTTAATAAAACTGGTATGTTGACACTACAGTATATAGCAATCACTACCAGCACAATATCGGTTTCATATAACCTACAAATGCATTGATTCAAAAACATTTTTCTTCGATTTAATCATATGCACTGTGAGGGCTTAGAAGACATTGAGGTTGATTTAACCGCACATTTCGTTTCGTTAAAAGAAAAAAGCTTAGGAAAATCTATAGAATGCATGTGACTAAATACTTTTATTCCATAGCTACAAAAAGTTGCGAAAGGCTTGAATACGACTAGAGCATGCGATTTTTTCATCACATTTGTTACTGGTGTGAAGTTTTTATCGTGAAGTCATCTTTTATTTGTAAAAAATTTCTGGAACACCCTTTGTGTGTAGTTCAACTCTTTTTCTTTTCTTTGAAAATTCTCTTTATTAATTTTTAACATTTTTGTGCATATTTCGTGTACAGTAGAAACATATAATTCTTATCCTTATCCAATTCTGGGTTTAACTAAGCTAGATAATACTTTTTACTTTAGAATACTCTTGTGTTAGGAACTTCAAAATTATCATTTAACATTTTTCATTTTTATTTTTGTTATCGGGAATAAAAATTCGAAAAAATCCCATTAGGTACATGTAGTCCAACTCAGGACAACTTAGCAGTCTTATGTGTACTGATGCTTCCAAACACTTGCGAGAAAGGGACCGTTCATTTTCGCCATCTAGTCGCATTATACGCAACACTGATACACAATGTTCCACTAGATAGTGAGCGGCTGAACCGATTCTCGTCTCAGCGAAATTTTGGACACGTCGAAATTTTGATTGGGAATGTATTTCTGACGTGTTCTTAGGTAAAATAGGTAATTATCCTTAATTTTCAAATTGCCAATTTCAATTTATCCTTATGGAAGAATTCGCTTGTGGAAATAAATCTCAATCTCATTTAGCGATAAAAAAAAACGTTGTGTCTGCGCAATAGAAGCGCAGACATTGAGTTCTTCTCTGTGCGGATTCTGGTCGGAGTCATATCATTTCTAAAAATAGGATAAAGATATATACCGACGTCACAAGAAACCGCCGTCGCGAACGTAGCACGCGCTCTTTTTTACTTGCACTGGATGTATGCATGTGCGCACTGTATTACAAGATATAATGGGGCATTCCATATCAAGTCGACAAGGTTGCGATTCCCGTATTAATTTTTTTTACGTTTTATATGTTGTAGAGCTGTACAAAAAAAACACTGTATACAATTTTAGAGTCTGCCGTAAATTTGTTTGATGGGAATAATCAATAATGCTCATTACTAAAAAAAATTACATTAAAAAAAGATTAACTATATTCTTTGTTCAGAAAAACAATTTATTATAGTAATCTAAAGGTGAATGTCAACATGATCTTTAATTTTTTTAATTAATCAGAGGTTTCTTCAAATATCTTATTAATTTTTTAACAGAAAAAAATTGGAAAATGGAAAAATGCATTTTGAAAAATTATAATAACCAAAAATGCTGCTTACTAAAAAAACGTGACCACTTGAAAAAGGCTGTAAAGTTAAGCTTGCAAATTGCTTTCTCATTATTTTTTGCATTTTGCAGAGTAAGTTTATGAGGAAATATGTTGATCGATTCTGGCTTCCTTATGGAGTAAGCATTATAAAAAGAAAAAAAAAAAACCAACGAGGAAACCATTTGCAACGTTTTAGTTTACGGGTTTTGTTGAATTCGAGAGACGTTTTTTCTAATAATACACAGTGTTAAAAAAATTTGAACCGCCGATTAATTTAACCTTTTACAAGTTTATTCATTTTATTTTTGGTTTTCTCATAGAGGAAGTTTTTGGAAAAATGTTAGCATCATTGACGAACCAATGTGCAAAGTTCTACTTTGCATCCTCATTTAAAAAAATTCAAAATCCCATAAAATCTGATACGCTTTCCTGATCCTCGCCAAATTCGGTTGATAGTAGGCCCGAACGTTGTTTTTTCTGTGTAGAAAATTTCAGTCATCTTGTTGAAATTTTAACTCAATTACAGCAAAACGAACATTTTTCGAAAATTTCAAAATCGAACCGTTTCATCAATTTGCCCCAAATTTAATACCGAAGGTCGCAAACCTTTGTGGAACTTTGATACAAAGTCTCAGCTTGTTAGCCAAAAAATTTGTCCAAGCTAGAGCGTTTACTCATTTTATTTTCAAAATTTCGAAATTTTTATAAACACAAAATGCGTTAACCGAATTTTATAAAATTGAAGATTAGCCAATACTATAAATGCTGTTCAAATTTGAGCTGATTCGGTCAAACAGTTTACAAATTACAGTTATATAAATTTTTGGCCTTTCATCACACACATACATACAGATATAAATTTTCATGAAAATAAAACTTCCGTTATAAGGAGGCAAAATAATAAAAAATTACAATTTGTGGTAAAGGCAAGACCTTTCGAAAATAAAAAAAGAAAATAAAAAATGTACCGTAGTAACCTAAATGTCTGATAGAAGAGGAGATATCGCGGTCACTCAAGACCGTAAAATTCAAATCGGTATCGCACACGTGCATGTTTCGGTCGGCGAGTAACCATCACTACGAGAAAGGCGTAACGTTACTAACCCATACAACTGAGAAGCGAGAAAGAGTGAGAATGACAAGTAGGTCACTGAGATGTTTTTTTTTTTTTACCGGCGAGACTCTATAATCCACACACCAATGCACTCGATGAACCGAGCTGACCTCACTATAGCATCGAATGGAAACCCAACCCAGTCTTCGCGACTCACGAGTGAGTAAGCGTGCAAATGCAGTAGTACCAACAAAAGCCGCGATTTCTTCTTTTTCATTGCGGCATTCGATGCCAAACGTGAGCTTCCTCGTCATTATTATTTGAGTTTCAATATGTAATTATAAAATCACGTGACTTGTAAAAATAAAAAAAATTAATATTTTTTTCCTCATAATAACCACAAAATTAAATTTCTCAAAAAATAGCCGATTCTCGTATATTTATTGAATATACCAAATTTATAATCAAATATATATATTTATATGGCGTGCTCAATTTTATTAAAATTTTTCGAATAAATATTAGATTTGGTTCTGGCGACTTGGCGTGGAATGACCCGTTTATAAGTTACGTATTTGGGGATTTCTTCTTCGATATTGTTATCGCACAATAACGAGAAATGTTAATTATCGAAAAAAAGTACTACAACGATTTTTGTATTTTTGTTGATGGAAATTAATTTCGAAAACATTTGAATATTTATATAGGGTGTCTTTTATTTTATTTAAAAAAATGGTATTTAATATGAAATTCGTGAGCTTGTCGACTTGTTTGGCGCGGAATGACTTGCATATAATTTAAGTCATTGTGGATTTCGTCAATGATATCATAAATGAATATAGCTCATGATATTCGCTCTCGGATGATCTCATATCTTTCGTCAAGACTCCCACTTACTTTCCATATACAAAAGGAATTGTGTTGCTATTCACTGTTTCGTAAATAAGGATAAAAATAGGAGAACTACTCGATAATATAGCTTACAATATTTCCAATAATACGTAAGCAGTAAAAAAAATATATTTAGGCTCAATCAATCAAATCAATTCAATTGTCATTCTTACTAATTGTGGAAAAAAAATATATATTAATATAGATAATGAGATATGATAAAAATAATTCTAAAGGCAATTTTTACGGGTAAAATAGAATATGTCATTCTAACTAATTTTGATTTCAATTTTTTTTTTGTTTTCTAACAAAATGTTTACGATATTCGTACCGTGAATTGATGGTTTTTTTGCGGTTGATATTCTGAATAATCGAGTCCAAGTTATTTCTAATTTAAACTGTAATGATGAGCGGCCTCTTTGTAAAGTAAATAACGGGTCTCTTCGGGTCAATCACACTGCTTAACTACTGTGATAATAACTCGTCCGCAGGCGTGGGAAGCTTCCCTTATTCCCTCGTCGTATCTTTTACTTACAACAGCAATTACATTTGAAGAAACCGTCGTAGAGACGTGATAGTATTTGAGAATATTCATTTAACTGATAGTACAACGTACAGGATGATTCACAAGAAATTTCACACCAAACGTTTATTTTAAAGTGTAATAAAAATTAAGCCACTACATATTTATTAATATTAAAAATCTTCTGAAAGTTAAATTGTATTGTTTTTTAAGTATAAATATTTTTTCGAAAGTAGGTTGAAAGAAAAATGCTGAAACAAATATATTAAATTTTGTTTTCAATTTTAAAACATTTTACGTGTGTCCAAGTTGTATAAATTTCAGGTAAATGTTGTTTGTATTGTAGCACATTAATTGGAGTTAGAATTTTTTTTTGTTATAGGAATTTTGTTGGAATTTTCAACTGTTGTAACGGATAAATGCGTGTTAGAATTTTCCGTTGGGTCTTAACAAATAAATTTGTCTCAGATTTTCTTTCGTGTCGTAACAAATAAACCCGCCTTATATTTTTTTCTGCGTTCCAACAAATTAATGCGTGGTTGAATTTTTTTTAACATCATTTTTCAAGTTAAGAGAACCCAGTCATCTAGAAAAGGTCATAAGAATAAAATTCTGTGAATGATACACTGCTTTCGGAAAATTTTAAATTGAAAACTCATTGAATACATAGGAAGCATTGTAATTTTGCAGTTTTGTAAAGACTTACAATGCACTAGAATAGTGCGCGGTAAGAATTACAAATTTTTACTTGTAACTTTCAAATCAAACTGGTGAAAAATTTTTAGTGTTTGATCTTATTTCATCTAAGAGTGCATTCTGTATTAAACTCAGGAATTTTTATTATTTATCTTCATAAAATAGTTGTAATTTTAATTGTGTAAATTAATCTTTCTCTCTTTAAAAAACACTAAGCAACAGGTAACAGTGAATTCAGTTTAAACACACACACACACACACACACACACACACACACACACACACACACACACACACACACACACACACACACACACACACACACACACACACACACACACACACACACACACACACACACACACACACACACACACACACACACACACACACACACACACACACACACACACACACACACACACACACACACACACACACACACACACACACACACACACACACACACACACACACACACACACACACACACACACACACACACACACACACACACACACACACACACACACACACACACACACACGAACATTTTTTTCTAAACCATTTTTCTCGATGTTTTGGATTATTTTGAGTATACCGACATAAACAATTAAGAAAAGAATTTCATGAAAACAAAGTTTCGTTTATGCGGAAGCAAAATTATTTTCTTATGACTTATTTTATGTGATTTTCCCTTAATCACTATTTAATTATTGTGTCTAAACCAGTATTTGGAAAGTTTGAAAATTGGTCTGCAGTAATGTATTTTGTTAATATTTCTCAAGAAACGTACCAGATAAATTCGACCTGAGCTTGTAATAATTAAGGCAGTAGGAAAGTGCGTGAGACATGGAAAAATTGGCTGAGTTATCGAAGGATGTCTGCGACGGTATATCTATAGGTTAATTAGTGATGGCCGTGTCGTAGTGGTAAGCACGGTTCAACGGACGCACGAACGTGTGTAAATGCGTCGGTGACCCAAATACGGTCACGGCTCGGTAACTGTCTAACTCCGCGCGCCGATGTAGTAGATATATCTGCAAGCAGCAGCCACGTAGTCAAAGTCGCATAGTGGACACTGACAAGAGTAGAAATTAACCGCATCCGAAGACTTTTATCATAAAAATCTTGATAATTTAACTAAACTTTTCGTAGCCTCGTCTTGAAAATTTTAAATGGCATTATTTGTTTAATCCCTTGACAGATTTTCGCCAGATTCGAACTGATGTTTAGGTTATCTACACTTTACTTGCGTACCAATTTTGAACCAGATATTTTGAAAATTGTGAAAATTGGAACCTTAAACTAATTTTTCGAAAAAGTCAAAATGTTATTTTTTTTAACACTTTTACGGATACGCACCAAATTTTAACTGATCTGTTGTTTACTTGCATTTTACTTGTGGATCAAATTTGGCTCCGATATCTTGAAAATTGTGGAACTTAGAGCACGAACGAAAAATTTCAATTTTTTTTTTTAATGCCATAAATTAAAATCGCCTTGACAGATTATCTCCAAATTCAATCCCATACCATGTTTAACAACGGTTCACGCGTGGTTTAAATTAAATTTGAGTCCATCTAAAAAGTTGCGACATAAGAATCCCGAAGAAAATTTTTTTCATGAAAACAAAGCGTTCTCTATGAAGAAAGCAAACATTTTATGCAGGGAAATTAGTCAATTCTGGTACCGTCATATTTTTTCGTTATTAATTGAATAATTTTTTCAGAAACAATTGATGTTTAAAGACACGAATGAGCTTATCCTAGTCTAATTATTAATTTTGTTTCCCCATAAAGAGTTTAGTTTTCTGTAAAAAAAACATAATTTTCATATCAGAGTTCTTAACATAAATAAATAAATAGTGTAGAAAAAAATGTAAAGAAAATGTGAAGATGTGTCTGTGTATTCCAATATCTATAACTTGAAAATGAGAGAAGAATTTAAAAAATGTAATTACAATATCCGTTCAGATTAAACAATATCTTATTAAAATTCTTTACAGATGAGATCTTGACTATTTTGCTAAAATTCTAGCTTCACTTTCGAGTAGTTTCAATTATTAATTTTTGCAACAAAGCAAACACTATAAAATTTAAAAAAAATTGTTACATAGTTTTTTCAGCATTTCAAATTTTAGTTTATTGTAGCGAAAACAATGTTGATTAAATTTTGGAAAATGGGTATGAAGTGTTTGTATGTATAACTATATAGCATATTAAAAGGGACACAAATCTTTAACAAACCGAAGATCACGATGAAGTTTTGATTTCATATTGATTAAAAAATTTTCCTTTACTTTGTTTTTTTATCTAATTAATTTCGCTTTCAATTGATAATTAAATCTGAACTTGACGCTATACTAATAATCTCCATATCCATTATCGGTTTCCATCGATAAGCGGAACTTGAAAAAAAAGGCTGAGAAGTATTCAATTTCTCATCTCGTAATCTCGTGCAATGTCTGCCGTCACAATACTTGATATCTATCTCAGGTATAGAATTACCAGAATAAATTTACCACTTATAAATGCCGACACGAGCTTATATACATTCGCAGTATTTTATTACAGGCCGTAATATAAATTGGAAACAATTATTTTTGCTATAGTTCGAGAATGGTTGCACTTAAGTCGTGAGTTCGTGGCGCTTCCCGCCATCATCGAGGCCGTCCATTCGCAGAAATTAAATTTAGCTCGCACCCCAGATACATGAAAGGCTTCCCACGCATATGGAAAAATGAAAAAAATTGTTGGTGAGGTTCGAAAATATAAAACAATTTTTTAGCTAATATAATTATCAGGATATAATATTTTGAAAATTATTTTTTGCTCAAATAATTTTTTTTAATGCGAATTGAGGATGTATGATAGGTACAGTCCCGCCAAAAGTGAGTTTCAGAGACAATTTCGATCACTTCCCAATGAGACAAAAATCGGAAAAACATTATGCATGTAAGACGTGCTGAAAAGATTGATTTTGCATAATAATAATCCCAAAATGTTATTAACAAATGCGTGAAAAAAAACAATTGTTCAACAAATAAACCGTCAACCTGACTTTTTTTAAATGAACATGATATGTTAATTTTTTCGAATGCGTATTGATTTTTTTTCGATTTCCTTCTTCATTTTGTTTTTTATTTGTTTTTATTTTGAAAAATGCGTAGACTATAAAAAATTTTGGTTATGCGTTGTGCAAAAAAATCTTGAGTGTAGTAGATGGATTTATGCCGAACACATATCCAAAATTCGTTATTTCACGGACATTTTTAAAAATAAAAAAAATCATAATTCAATATAAAGAAAAAAATCTGAAAAATTCATACGCATTCAAATGAATTAACATATCATTTTCGTTAGAAAAACAGTTAGGTTGACTCATTGTTTGTTGAAAAATTGTTTATTTTTTCAGAAATTTGTGAATAAACTTTCGGAATTATTCTTATGCAAAATTTATCTTTTTAGCGCGTTTAATATCGATTATTATTTTCCGATTTTTATCCCATCGGGAAGTAATCGAAATTTTTTCTAAAACTCATGATTGGCGAGACTGTACTTATCATACATCCTTAATATATAACGGTAAATGCGGATTATTATTATTATTGCAAATGTGTCATTTAATTAGTAATCTTCAGGCCATTTTTATCTATGTCGATAAAAATTTATCATCGACTATTCTTACAATTGCTTGAAGTTTGATAAATTGCATTCGCTATGTCTTTACAGCTTCTCATTGTTTATGTTTTCTCCCACTCAGCCGATTTTCCTGGGCGTTAGCCAACGTAAACTCAAGTCTCGACAGCCGCCAAAGTAAAGTGAGTCTAATCATAACAATATCATCATTGTTTATTAGATCCTTTTGAGAATCATACGAATAGTACTGAAGATACGTTAGAAAAAATTTATTTCCGAGATTTGCTTCCTTATTATGGTCCACGTTTAAATACGTCATAGATGATGCTTTGCAGAAGTCAAAAAAAAATAAGGAAGCAATTTGTAAGAACCTACTTTAAATCCTTAAAAATGGAACGATCTCTAAATCGGTATTGATTGAAATAAATTAAATAAAAGTTATGAAACCTATGTAAAGTTTGTTTAAATATTTATTCAGTCATTGTAAAATTTATTTTCAAATTATCGTTACTTTCCTTTTTTCAGATCGTGATTATAATGAATATAAAAATTAATAACCTTTTTTTCTAAACCACTTTTTGCGACGATTTGAAGTATTTTGCATATTTTTAAAAATCACAAGGAAATTGCTTCCAAGTATTTGAAAAAAAAGTGCAAAGAATCATCTAATTTGATGTGATTTGGAATTTATTTATAAATCAAGGTGACGACGTTGAACGTTATTTGCAGAAAAAAATCGAGGGCAAACGTGATCCATCAGATCCGAAAGACTCATAGAACCGTGACCACCGGATGAAAATGTGCGTTTCGCGCATTCCCTTATGGGAAGTTGACATGAGATTAAATTGGGGCGAGGCCAATGTCGAGATCACTCACCGAGTGCACCTGTTTCTTTACAGAGGCTATCTATATATAATGGATCTATATCTATATCACGGCTGATGTCAGCGACGATATGATAGTTGGTGCTATAGAACTATAGGACATTTCATACCAAATCAGCAAAATCACGGACTGTGTATTTTTAAATAAGGAGCTAAATAAATAAATAAAATTTCAATCAATTATTTTTCCGAAAGCTTACATCGATTTTTCAATTCGTTTTAAAATTTGTTTAATCTTTGATAAAAAATTCATTAAGTCAGTGTCCAAAGTATTTTGTTCAAAAAATGAATAAATACATTTTTAAACGCAGAAAAATATTGATAAACATAACTTGGGAAATCTCTAAGTAAAAATAATACTAACAATTCTAAGAGTAAGAACTTTTTTTAAATTGTCAAAAATTGTTTGCAATTTCTTAGAGAATTTTTTATTAATTTATATTTTTGGTGAAAACGGCCACAAATATTTTTACGGAATGTAAAATAAATATAGAGTGTATTTTATGTCTGTCTCTTATATACCGAATACCAAAAAAATGAGGAATTTAAGATTATGTTGATTTGACATAGAATCTCCCATATACACGGGCTTAAAACGTTACAGAAGTGTCTGTTTGCTGAAGAGGCACCTCCCCAATGGCCTCGCCCTGCAGACTCCGCGAAATTTACACTGCTCCACTCAGATATAGGTTCTCATTCAATGAAAGTATGATTGGATTACTTACATGGCTAATTAATTATGAAATATTACGCCTTTTCATCATGGCATTGTTTTTATAAGGATAATTCGTTTAAAATCATAACTATTGAGGAAAATTTGTAAATTATTACATATAATTAATAATAATTTTTGCATCATAATTAATTACAGTATTAGTTTATTCGTAATTATTGTTTAATTTGATTTTCAAACCATATAATATTGCATATATGTTGACCAAACTATAATACAGTCTTAAATTTTTTTAAATTGAACTTTGCACATGGCTTCCTCATTAATTTATGAGGAAGTTGATTTCTTTTATTTTTGGCTTCGCCATCGCGAAAAAATTTTTTTTCGACGAAACAATTCGAAAAGTTCTAGTTTGCAATCTTTTTTCAAATACATTAAAGAATTTTGAATTCATAGAAATTTTAGTGATCAATATATATTGCATATTATATATTTTACGTGAATTTGGATATTTAGAAAAATTCATAATCACGTGAAATGGGAACCTCTTTACCGATCATCACCAAATTTTGAATGTACTAAGATCGAATGTTATTTCTCCTGAGTAGAAAACTTCAGTCGATTCGTTAGAGTTTTACCGGACTTAGGGAAAAAAAAAAAAAATTTCAGTAAACTTCGAAATCTTATACAAACCGAACCGTTTTACCGATTTCACCAAAATTTAATACTAAATACTAAATTTAATATAAAATAATACAGCATGATAAGACCTTTGTCTTATCATGCTGTATTATTTTAATACAAAGTTTCAGCCCGATAGCTAAAAAATTTTCGCTCCATAGCGTTGATGTTTTTTCTTCGAAATTTTAAAATTCTTTTAAAACCGAAATGCGTCAACGATTTTTTATCAAATTTATACCAATCAAAGATTAATCAGTACTATATGTATAATATGTATGAATTGTTTATTATTTTTGTATTCACTTTAAATTTTTAGTTCTTCACATGGGAAAGTTACAAAATTACAAAATTCAAAGTGAATATAAATAAATTTGAAAAAATCCATACATAATCAGCAAAATTAACGGATCATTTCCATCGAAACAAAAAAAAAGGTTGTCGGAAGATTTGTTAAACAATTTTATTTTTCATTAATATATTAACAAAATTTTAGAATTACTATTATGCAAAATTAATGTCTTCAATGCTTTTAATATAAATAATTTTTTTAGACTTTGATATTATCGAGAAGTGTTGGCTCTACGATATTTGAAAAACTTATGTGAACTCGACATAATGCACAAGGAGGACCTCTAAACTTGAAAGGATTCGCTTGAAAAAAGTATATATAGATATAATATCATACAAAAATATGCATGCTAGGTTAATAAATGTAAATGTAAAATAAAAAATATCGTTAATAAATGTTTATTAAATAAGTGATCATCCCTGAGTCTACGCCTATTTTGTTTTCGTTCTAGTGACGCGTTTGCGGAACGCAAGAGCTACTTTTACTATAGTCTCGCTACTTGGTTCGTGCGCTTGGACAAGCGAACCCGATTTGCTAGCCAGGCCCTTGTCGCCGACGGAGTTGAACGGTTGTTGAACGCCTGAACGAGCTTCGCTTGGTATTACACACTCTGGTATTCACTGATATCTGCAAGTGGTGTGTAACTCAGCAGTGTACAATGACAACGACACTGTATAGCAACATGAAGGCGTGGAGGTCTTTCTGTTTTATGTATATACAGATATATGCATATATATGGGTCAATCCACCCCATTTCGACCGGAACTTGACCTCGACCTCGCCGATTCAGCTCGTAATTTATCGTATGCTTAGTTGAAACCTTAAATACACCAGATTTTTTTTTGGCAATTTCTTTTTGAATACATTTTTTTAAAGTGACATTTCGATTGCCATAATTTAAAGACCTGAAAAAAATCGGAAAAATACTTTGTTCGTTATCAAAATTTTCGAGCTTATAACTAAAATAGGCAAGATTTTTTGTAGTTCTCAAGCTTTTTATTGTTATTAAAATTATTAAAAAATAGAAACAAAAATTTGTCTACTAAAGGCGATTGGTCAAATCTTTATTTGTTTAAAAGCGGATTTTCCAGATTTTTTTCAGTTTTTTAAGGAATTTTTAAATATTTTTCCGAACTATGCACATTTTTTTTAAAAGTGATGTATCGAATGCCATAATTAAAAAATCTGGGAGAATTCTTAATAATATACTCTGTTGAATATCAACATTTTGTAGCTTATTGCCAAAGTGGGCAAGATTTTTCTTTTTACAGTTTTTAAGTTTTTTTATTTAAATTTGTTTTTTTTAATTAACAAAATCTCATGAATTGTGAGTTTACATGAAAGATTTTTAAAAGATGGTTGACATTTACAATTTTTTTTGCTAAGACTTTGTTTAAGTAACTGGATCTCCTTATTTAATTTATTCTTGACATTATTAATCTCAGAAAATTAAAACAATATATATAAAGAACAAAAATTTAGAAACTGTTGAAGTTAAAATATCTATAAATAATTCAATAATTAATTTCCAATTTACATTTTTCAGTTCTGTAACCAGATCTCATTCATATCATCACCCTAATGAAAATTTTGTCAATAACAACCGGCTAAGATTCAAAAATTGGGAAAAGTCCCTATTACAAATATTGTTAAAATATTTTTCTGCTCGTATCCTAAATTCACAACCGGCTTCAGAGAAATTAAAAAAAATATTGTTTGCATTCCAGAATCCACCATTCAAATCTCAAAAAACTTAGGGTCTTATTTTTTCGTTCAACAAAATATATCTTCATAAAAAGAGTAATAATTATTTATTTGACCAAAACCTAAATTCTTTAAAATTTTTTTTTACTTCTCCATATACTTCTTGTCCAGTCTGCAAATTTTTCTACAGGTTCTGTATGTACTACTGTAGATTATATAAAATTGAGAGCAAAATAAAAAGTATGAAAGTGGGTAAGAAAAATAAAATAAAATGACAAAGTGTCTGGACTGACAGAGAATGCCCTATATATCAGTATAGAGTTCCTAGTTCACATGGGAGCGTTGCGAGGGTCGTAGTAGATAGCTCGTCAGTCACGTCGATTTCCCACGTACAATTCCGTCTATTACCTACAGCTAAAGCGAATAGGAATGTTACCCTGACCGAAATGCGACTGTGCAAGTGAATACACTGTAAAGTGAGTCGTGCTTGATGCACCACCAGAGTACGCGTATGATTTACTGTAATAATAGAGAGCAATGAGGTAGAATTACTAAAATACTTCTACTCGTCACCGAGTGACGCCATGGTTCATTTATAATGATGCTATTGATACTAAATAACGTCACTGACAAATTGTCATCACTTACATCATTCTGTGTCTATAGAAGTTTTTATTTCCTTCAACAATGATAAAAAGAATTTTTAAGAAATTAATTTAATTAAATTAAGGAAAAAAAAGAAAGTCAATGGGTGTGTCAGATTGGATTTAAAATAATTCGTAACAAAGTCAATAGGTTTCCATACTGGGAAAAGAAATTGTCTTCCATGATGCAACGAGGAAATCCTTAAGACGACTTTTTTTTTTTAGAATAATAACAAGAATTTTTTGGAAAAAAATCAATAGGTATCTTATGCTAGAAAATAAGTTATATTCTATGATGCAACGAGAAATCCTTAAGGTAGCTGATGGTCGATATAATTTTTTTTTTTCAAAACAAAATAAAGGTATTTTTGAGAAAAAAAAAATCAATAGGTGTTTTATACTAGAAAATAAATTGTATGCCATTATGCAACGACGAAATCTTTAAGGCAACTGTCAGTCAATAAAATTTTTGTTATTTTTTTCAAAAATGGATTGAAAATAATTCTTAAAAAAGTCAATAGGTTTCCATACCAGGAAAAGAAATTGTCTTCTATGATGCAACGCGGAAATCCTTAAGACGACTTTTTTTTTCAGAATAATAACAAGAATTTTTTAGAAAAAAATCAATAAGTATCTTATGCTAGAAAATAAATTGTATTCTATGAAGCAACGAGAAATCCTTAAGGTAGCTGATGGTCGATAGAATTACTTTTTCAAAACAAAATGAAAGTATTTTTGAGAAAAAAATCAATAGGATTTTAAAGAAATTGTATTCCATTATGCAATGACAAAAACCTTAAGACAACTGTCAGTCTATAGAATTTTTTTGTATTTTTTTTAGAATGGATTAAAAGTGATTCTTAAAAAAGTCAATAGGTGTTCTGTCCTAGGAAAGAGATTGTATTCTATGATGCAACGAAGAAATTCTTAAGTTGGCTGGTAGTCAACAGAATGACCGCAAAAGGTGAGACCGGAAGTGAGATAAGATGGGAATTTCCGCACTGGAGGGAAAGAATTCTGTAGACATTCTAAATGTATAGTTAGAGTCCTCGAGATCATGTTAAGGAAGTTTCGCTGATACTGTATTTATGTACAGGCCGTGCCAAAAATTTCGGGTACATTTTATGCTTATTCGTTTCTATTTGTATATTCGATTCATGGAAAATATACAAGGACAAACGAAAATCAAAATAGGACTTTGCATCTTGCTTCGTGATTTCAATTGTTTATAAAGATTCTTCCGTCATTTCTTTTTGTATATTCGATTCATGGAAAATATACAAAGACAAAGGAAAATCAAAATAGGACTTTTCATCTTGCTTCGTGATTGTAATTGTTTATAAAGATTCTTCCGTTAAGAAGTACATTTTGTAGTTTTGAATTGCTCATAGAGACGTAAAAAGATTTAGAAAACAATAGGAAACAATTTGGGAAATTATTTTCTACACCTTTTTCAAAATCTGAAACTCAATATTAATATTCAATGTCAATAAATTTAAAAAAGGAATAAATAATAAATATCCTGTAAGATTTTATTGCTGCAATAATTGTTAATAAAATATTTAGGATCAACGATAAATTACAACATTTTTTCTCCTTGAAGTCATTCGCAATTTGTTTTTTTTTTTTGGAACTCTCGGAAATAATAACAAAAAATCGATTTTCAATTCTAAAGTTTTTTCCGATGGCCATGAAGTTTTTGTCAGATTTTTTAGAAACAGAATAAGTTAATGAGAGCAATAAAATTTTTTTGGTTATTACTTTTCATTTAATGAACGCATGAAAACTAACAAGAATATCCTACGGATTTTTAATCCTCTTCTAGTACTTCTGCTTCGCTGACTACATAATTATGACTAACGTTCTTAGATAGTGCCTGGTATCTTATTACATAACTACGGTGTGCACTCGTACGGATGTAGAACGTACGTGCTATGTCGGACTGTGATGAAAAACCGTAGCAAAGAAATTGTTTATCCGCACAAGAAAGACTAGGAATATTATTCACTCACTGATTCTTTTATACTAAATACTATTTCCGTACGTGTTGCAGAGTTGTAACGATCCCATTCACTCTAAGCTTGAAATATTGCTAAATTCATTTAGCAAGTAAAGACTCATGAATATTTGAATAAACAATATTCGAATAAAAATAAAAAATAATAATTGATGTATAGATTATTTTTTTAAAGGCATAAAAAAGTGGAAAATAGGCAATATGACTCATTATTTCGTTATGACAGCATCTTAATTGACTTGGATACAAAAAATTATTTTCAGTAAAAGATTTATACGTGATGAAATTTTTTTTTGTATGGTAAAAAATGATTTGCTCCGCAAATAAAATAGAGAAAATGTATCGGAAGTTCCTTTCAGTTGCGAAGATGTTCCAATCGTGAGAAAAAATTCGAGTCGTAAATAACGAATTGTAGAATTTTTGGTAAAACAAATTATTGGAGATTTATAGTTTTTTTTTTTTTTTTTCTTTCCACGATTTTCCTTGGCAATTGTGTAATAAAATGTGACGCACAGTGAGAATACGACATTCATAAGAGCGCGGGTGTAATACATGACAAACATACATGAAACATGACACACGGACAAGCTACTATTAGAACTAATTAGTAATAGCGTTCTATTGTAACGTGGGATACCAGTCAACGTCCATTAAAGATTTGCATCAGTACAAAAAAAAAACTGGTACATTATGTTAAGTTTCGTTTATAATTTCTTAAAGAATATACATTTTTTTAGATAATTTTGGCCACTATTGTCCTAAATCGATACTATTTTCCTTAATTGAATGATTATATTTTTTCCTTGGCAAGTATTTTGAATCCCGGATTGTTAATTCTTTGCAGGGACATACTGCAAAATATTTTATAAAATTGCTACAGTAGAATAAAAAGTACAACAACAACAAAATAACACTTTATTGAAAATGACTGCGAAGATATTTTAGAACAAATAAAATTATGAACCTATTGCAACGAATAGTTCTCGACGAAATACAACTTTTTTGTTCTTACATTTTTTACTTATCCTAATTTCTCTGATTGGAATACATCCATTCATTGAACACAAGAATTATATTCCCGAAGAGTTAAGTAAAAAGAAATAATTAAGTAACTCCGAAAGTTTACAGTCATTAAAAAAATGTTTGAGGGTTCAAAGAAAAGTCATTAAGTTCACCTATTGTTATAAAAAAAATGCTCATGATATGTTGTGAAAGGGCAAATGAAAAATAATAAAAATTGAACAAAAGTTGTTGCAAAAACATTTTCGAAACAAATAAAAATATTGACCTATTGAATGAATAGTTTACGGAAAAACTATATTTTTTTGTTCGTACACTTCATAAAATCCTATTTCGTCTTTTTGAAATACATCGATTTCTTAAAAAAAAAAAAAAAAAAAACATATATTTTCCAAAAAATTTAAGCACAACATCTGAAAAAATAATAGAGAATGCTTTCAAGCAGTTATTATGAAAACTTATCAAAATATTTTTTAAATGTCACTGGGTTCAGGAAAAAAGTCATTAAGTTTACCTATTCTGAAGGGAAAAAATGCTCATGATATGTTGCGAAAGGCGAAAAGAGAAATGAAAAAAATGAAAATGTCGTTGTCAAGACATTTTCGAAACAAAAAAAAAATTTGTCCTATTGAATGAATAGTTTACGGAAAAAAAAATGCTTTTGTTCTCACACTTTATAAAATTATATTTCGTCTTTTTGGAATACATTGATTTATTTAAAAAAAATATATATATATATTTTCCAAACAAATTTAAGTATTACAACATCTGAAAAAATAATAGAGAATGCTTTCAAGCAGTTGTTATGAAAACTTAGCAAAATATATTTCAAATGTCAAAGGTTTCAGAAAAAGGCGCTCCCTTAATCTATTGTTGAAAAAAAAAGTTGGCAATAATTTTTAGACGGCAAATTACGTATATGGAAGACCGACTGGCTCACGTGGGCGCTGCTCGTGATACGTGGTGGAAGCGGAAGGTTCCGTGTGCCAGTGAGACTGAGTGAGCATGGTCGAGGCTCAAGGACACCTTGAATTTTTAATGAATCGCCGGCTTGTTTCGGATACCGTTGGTGCGACGCGTCGATACTATACGCCTAATGCTGTGGGCTACACCTAACCGGGAATATGCTATGCATATATATGTATAGATAGTGTTACCGGTGTTGCATTATGGCCGTAGGATCGGCGCTCGGGTATGTGGGACGCCACGTATGGTCCCGGACACCGTTGGGATGAACATGTATGGCCAACGGTCGTGGCCTATCATAAATATATACTATAGACACTCAACACTCCTCCTGTGTATCCGAAACTAGTCGTGCCTCTCTTTCTTGAGTCACCTTACCAATACAACAGCTGAAATATTTGTATATCCAGGGATGGGCTCTATTGGAACGTAAAATCACTTCAAATTTTATTTATATTGATAATCGTAAATAATTATTGTTTAGACGTGAAAATTCAAATCATTCTGCAATAAAAAAGAATTTCGGAATTATAATTTTTTTATGGGCTTGATTTTTTTTAATTTTTATTTATTACTACTTTTATTTATTACTATTTTTGGTAATCGTAAAACTCGACGCTCGTCTTGTGTAACCGCAACTAGTTGTGCCTCTCTTTCTTGGGTCACCTTACCAATACACTAGCTAAAATATTTGTATATCCAGGGATGGGCTCTATTGGAACGTAAAATCACTTCAAATTTTATTTATATCGATAATCGTAAATAATTATTGTGTAGACGTGAAAATTCAAATCGTTCGGCAATTTAAAAAATTTCGGAATTATAATTTGTTTGTGGGTTTGATTTTTTTTAATTTTTATTTATTACTATTTTTGGTAGTCGTAAAACTCGACGCTCGTCTTGTGTAACCGAAACTAGTGGTGCCTCTCTTTCTTGGGTCACTTTATCAATACACTAGCTAAATTACCAATACACCAGCTGAAATATTTGTATATCCAGGGATGGGCTCTATTGGAACGTAAAATCACTTAAAATTTTATTTATATTGATAATCGTAAATAATTATTGTGCAGACGTGAAAATTGAAATCGTTCTGCAATTTAAAAAATTTCGGAATTATAATTTTTTTGTGGGTTTTATTTTTTATATTTTTTATTTATTACTATTTTTGGTAATCGTAAAACTCGACACTCGTCTTGTGTAACCGCAACTAGTCGTGCCTCTTTTTCTTGGGTCGCTTTATCAATACACTAGCTAAATTACCAATACACCAACTAAAATATTTGTATATCCAGGGATGGGCTTTATTGGAACGTAAAATCACTTAAAATTTTATTTATATTGATAATCGTAAATAATTATTGTGTAGACGTGAAAATTCAAATCGTTCTGCAATTTAAAAAATTTTGGAATTACAATTTTTATATGGGTTTGATTTTTTTTATTACTATTTTTATTTATTATTATTTTTGGTAATCGTAAAACTCGACACTCGTTTTGTGTAACCGAAACAGGTCGCGCCTTTTTTCTTGAGTCACTTTACCAATAAATCAGCTAAAATATTTGTATATTTGTTTAACCAGGGATGGGCACTATTCGAACGGAAAATCACTTGAAATGTTTATTTGAAATAATAATCGTAAGTAATTATTGTGCAAACAGAAAAACTCGAACGTTTCTGCGATAAACATAAATATTTTACTCTTATTGTCGCATTTTTTTTTTACTTAAAAATTTTTTTACTAATGAATATTCTTTAATTCAATTTACAAAAAAATGTCCCATATCGAATAAACAGTCTGATTTCCCTATAAAAACGATTCTGAGAATAATGACTTCAAGATATTGATAGAACAGGATCTATTTTTTTCAAGTTTTATTTATTATCATTACTTTTTAATGGTTTGAAGAAACTTAATTTCATCAAGTTATTGTCGTTGTTATTCGTATAGTATTTGATCTAAATCATCTAAATTTGATCTAAAATTTCATCTAATCGAAACAGACTCTATTTGATCCAAATAAAATTTTATCTAATCAAAACAGACTCTATTTGATCCAAATAAAATTTTATCTAATTGAAACAGACTCTATTTGATCTAAATAAAATTTCATTAATTCCAAATACACCCCATAATTGATTCAAATAAACTCATCGACCCATTTCTCTAGATGTCCGACAGCGCAAGGAAATCGCAACTGCGGTTTAAAAGAGAAGTGATAGAGTAGCGGAAGCTTCGAAGCAACGTAAGCCACATTTGGCCGAGCAACTCGAGAGCGACGGAAGTTCACGTTTCACGTGCGCAACGCGAAGCGACATTGCGTGGAAAGTCACGAGATTGTCGCGGTCCGGACCGCACATCGTTCTCCACATTTTTCTATCTTTCTGCGCTGCCTCAAATCAACTTCTTTATAATTTCAGGAAGTTCGTCACGCCGCGAATTCGCTAATAGGGAGAAAGTCGTCAGAGCAGTGAGTCAAGTGTATCGTCTGCTGAGAATCTCTGCTACGATAATAATAACAATTCAACAATATAGTAGCAGTGACAGTGAAGCCAATTCTAGTTTTGTTTATACATGCGATGATAAAAATTTTCAAGGTGGTGTCACAAAAACATTCTCAAGGTGAATAGATTTTTTCCTCTTTTTTTTCTAACGTTATCTTGATTTTGTTGTGTCCTCAAATTTTTGTATTTTTGGGTGAATAGAAAATCGACAGGGTTTATTTTTTTTTAATTAAAAAAAAAATATAGTTCACCTATATTTTGATTCCCATGAAAATTACTTTGTTCAATTCTCAGGGAATTTTAATGACGAAAGAAATAGATCAATGATTTTTTGTAGATGTTTCAAAATGATTCTCAAAATGATCCTTAAAAATATTATTTGAGAATTTCTTCTGTTTATTGTTTGGAGTAATGTTAAATTTTCATTTCATCAATTAATTATTCAATTCAGTAAATGATATGTTCATGTTAAATCTTATTTCTTTCCAATGAAATGAACGCACGTCTATGTATTATACATATTTTTTTTTCATTATCACAATATTTCGTGGAAAAATGTAAATATTTCAGTACCAAATAAATACAGAGAATGAATTGGAAAGTAGTGAAATTACAACTTTTACTAAGCTTTGCGGTCGATAAAAATGACCCCTCGAAGATAAAAGCGAGTTAGTAAGATAATTGGTGTACAAACACGAAAATTTATGGAGTACAAATAGTGAAACGGAAGTGAAATTATTGCGCAGTTATTTTTATTTTTTTTTCATCCCGCTTGAGCAGTTCATCGAGTGATTAGGTCGGCGAGGTTCAAGCAACGCGATGCTTCAATGATTCCGGTGGCCTAATTTCCGGAATGAAGAATCAAAGGCAATGGCGACGGCAAGAGCGAGCACTTCGCTTCGCGTAACGAGCTTTTGTAAACAGAAGCCGTGTCTTTTCCTATCTTGTGCAGTTGAATTCATCCGGTTAAGAGGATTATACCGTTATACGGTTATGCTGCTGTGCAGGTTCAACGTCACGGTACGTGAGAGAGAGCAAGACCGCCTTTCCCTCTTTCTCTCATTCTCTCTCTCCGTCCATCTCACGTATGCAATTGAGTTGGGGCTCAAAATAGCGAATGACCAAAATATGAATGGTTAAAATAGCGAATTCCGAAATTAGGAACGTTTGAATCTAGAATGGTCATCATTATGTAATTTGCTATTTCAGTCATTTACTATCTTGACCATTCGTTATTTTCACCTCCATCTTATTGAAATGCATTCAGAATAGCGAATGATAAAAATAGTGAATGGCTAAAAAAGCGAATTTTATAATTATGGACATTCTACATTTAGACGTTCCTTATTTTTAAATTCGCTATTTTAGCCATTCGCTATTTTGTTCATTTGCTATTTTGAGCCCCACCCTTAATTTTGGAATTCGCTATTTCAGCCATTCCTCATTTTTATCATTCGCTATTTTGAATGCATTTTAATAAGATGAAGGTCAAAATAGCGAATGGCTGAAATAACGGCTTTTATAATGATGACCATTCTAGATTCAGACGTTGTTAATATCGCTATTTAAACCATTCACTATTTTGGTCATTTGCTATTTTGACCTCCACCCGTTTTGTGCATAAAATCGCAACTTCAAAATGGAAAAAAAAAATTAATTACGAATTATGCATTAAAAACACTACGTTAAAAAAGTAGATTTGCTCTGCAAAATTCTACTTTGCATGGAAATGAATTTCGAAACTTCATGGAATTTTAGTGATCAGAGAATGGATTGAAAAATGAACGCACCTTTTTTTTGAAAAATTTTCATAAATTTGAGTGAATATTATACGACATAACATTTTTCAAATATTTTATATCCGACTGAATTTTTCAAACATTTTATCGGAGAGAATATTTTAATTCAAATAACAAACAGAAGAATATTGATAAATCTCTCTATAATTAATCGAATTTATTGTCAGTTATGGTATTCGTTATTAACTTCTCTTCCGGATATAAATTACCGTTGAACATGAAGCTGTTAACCGGTTGAGTAACAATCATAAAGACGTCAGACTAATGATTTGCACAATTCTCGAGATAAGTTAGTAAAAGAGCTTTGATATTAGTATTATTGGTGGAATTGCTTGATGCCAAAAATACGTCACTGTCATGAGATGAAAAAAGGCTATGATTTCTGGGAAAATTTCTGGGCTCGCTGCAGTAATTTCGAGTTGGGCCAATTTCCTGGGTCTCGAAGGGATAGAAATAAATAACTTATTTCACAACAACGCATTGTGACGATGCACAAAAATACGTCGACCCAAGAATTTTAAGATAAGCCAACAATCTTTCCTCTAGATTTTCTTTCTTTAAAACCCGAAAATTTATGAATTTTTATTATTTTTCAAACCAATGCCAAGGCCATAATAAATTACTGCGGAATCATACATTTTTTTTCTAAGCAACACATAAAACTATATTTAAAAAAAAACTCAAACAATTTTTTTTTATGCAACGAGTACGAAAAATTATTTAATTTCTAAAAACTTTTAATATCCACCTTTTTGAAGCTATTTATTGTTTAAAAAAAATTTATTTGTCGAATAATGCTATACAGAAATATATGAATAGAAAGTAAGTAATCATTTTTAAGATTTATGACATCGTCAGTCACTTTACATCAATGTTCGATCACGTTAATTATGTGGCATGAGCTCCACGATAAAAACAGTCAGAAATACGTTCTAAGTTTGCGATAAGGCAACAGCGGTTACCATTGCATAACTGAAGTCATTCATTCAGGCAAATCGATTTCTGAAAGACGTCCAGCGTTAATCTACATAAAAAATATTGTATACGAATTTTTTTAATCATTCTAACGTGCCAAAATATATTGTTTATGTAAATTGTAGATTTCACATTGATTATTAAATATACGCGAAAATATTTCTTTTAATGTTTCGTTTTTGTTTTTAATATAATTATCCAATATACGTTAATGTACGTCGAAATATACAGAATATCGACAATTTTTTGTAAAAAGTATATGGGGCATTTCATTAATGTAAAATCAATATGAACCCGTCCATTTTGCTTGGAATGCCCCATGTAAAGATATTTTCACAAATGCCTTTTTTTACTTTGCACTTCACTTTTAATTTCATACAACCTACAATGAAGTGTAAATAACCTTCTAAATAATTGTTAAATTGGTAGAAAAATATTTCGTTGGTGAAAAAAAAATAAAAATTTCTAGACGCTGAACCGACAATAAATCCATTTTATGTAATATAATTATAGAAAAAAAACAGTGACAATAAATCCATCCCCATTTGCGTTTATTTATTAATTAATTATAACGTGGAAAAATTCGTTGATATGGGCTTTGCAATTTTATTGATATTTTCCAGTAGAAGAAATTATAAAAGTATAATAGTCTCGTGCGAAATGCACGAGAATAAATGATTTCAAAACCATGAGAGCCACTTCTGCGCTCTGTTAAGAAAAAGTATATGGGGCGTCCCATTCATGTCAAATCAATAGAAACCCGTCCATTTTACTTGGAATGCCCCATGTAAGGATATTTTCACAAATGCCTTTTTTTACTTTGCCCTTCACTTTTAATTGTTAATTGGTAGAATAATAATTGTTAAATTGGTGGAAAAATATTTCGATAGTGAAAAAAATTAAAATTTCTAGACGCTGAACCGACAATAAATCCATTTTATGTAATATAATTATAGAAAAAGACAGTGACGATAAATCCATCCCCATTTGCATTTATTAATTAATTAATTATAACGTGGAAAAATTCGTTGATATGGGCTTTGCAATTTTATTGATACTTTCCAGTAGAAGAAATTATAAAAGTATAATAGAGTCTCGTGCAAAGTGCACGAGAATAAATGATTTCAAAACCATAAGAGCCACTTCTGCGCTCTATTAAGGAAAAGTATATGGGGCGTTCCATTCGTGTAAAATCAATAGGAATATCCGTCTATTTTACTTGGAATGCCCCATGTAAAGATATTTTCACAAATGCTTTTTTTTACTTTGAACTCCACCTTTAATTTGATACAACCTACAATGAAGTGTAAATAACCTTCTGAATAATTGTTAAATTGGTAGAAAAATATTTCGATGGTGAAAAAAATTAAAATTTCTAGTCGCCGAACCGACAATAAATCCATTTTATGTAATATAATTATAGAAAAAGACAGTGACGATAAATCCATCCCCATTTTGCATTTATTAATTAATTAATTATAACGTGGAAAAATTCGTTGATATGGGCTTTGCAATTTTATTGATATTTTCCAGTAGAAGAGATTATAAAAGTATAATAGAGTCTCGTGCGAAATGCACGAGAATAAATGATTTCAAAACCATGAGAGCCACTTCCGCGCTCTGTTAAGAAAACGCTTGCATCGTTCGCGCCACTTGGCCACTATCCAATGTAATACTATCGTCCGCCGACAACACCTAGTCACGCAGTGTATCCCCAGGCACCACCAGAAAAGTGTCCCTGAAGAGTTCTATTAGCGTAGGCTAATCTCGAAGAAGAAGAAGAACGAGAATGAAAAAAAGAAGATGGTGAAGAAGGGGACAAAAATTATTCTCCGTTTTTATAAGACCGTCTATAACGAAATTAACACTTAACCTTTACGACGTTTCTCGATTGAAGCGCCGTCGGATACAAGTATAATTGGGGAACTGATAAAGTGTTTACCGCCGTCAGGGTCAATTACTAAGGTCACTCGTCATCTCATAAACCTAGCTGATTGTATCTTGGCTCTTTTTTCCAGACCAATTTTTATACGAATTATCCGAAATTTTTTTAATTTGTTAACTGGCTTAAGATATAACAAAAAAAACGTCGGGAGATTTTGTTCAGTGTAAGAAATCAATTCCTTGGAATAAAAATTAAAAGATATGGCCTGATTTTTTTTCATGGATTATTTTGGTTGTTGAAGCATACGATTTTTTTTAATCTCTGAATTTTACATAAAATAGAATGAAACTAGCCACGGGGAATATATTTAAGGATTTTTTAGACATACATTGTAAATCGAAGATAGAATTATTCTTTCAATCCACGTCATTGAAGATATTGAGAAGGGTTTTGATGATAATTTTTGGCAAATTATTGATAAATCAGATTTGTTTTTCAATGACGCGATTTTTTTCGTACGAATCAATATTCAAAATAAATGTATCTATAATCGATAAAATTGACGTTTTCAAATTTTTTTTGAGTTTCTTGTAATACTTTTAGTCTTTCTTTTAGTCTTAATTTTTTTCAAAAAACGTTTTCGAACTATTTCGACTATTTTGAGTATTCTGAAAATCTAGAAAGTTCGAAAAAAAAACATTACTAAATTGTTAGAAAAATTGTGGCACATTTCGGTATCGCGTCGAGATTGTTCCAAAAAGTGAATTCAGACTCACAGCAACTTTTATATGAAAATTTCGAGTATTGAAATACACATCCGCTTTCTTTGAAATTTGCCAACAGATTAGATTAATTATATACGGTGACGTTTATGTATATACCGCAAAATTATAATGAAGATCGTGTGTATCGAAAAAAAATTAATGAATTAATTCTGGGACGAAAAAATTCTATCAATTTACAATTCGATTTTTTACAATTTTTCTTTTCGCCATAATACTTTTGTATGGGACTGTATGTGCGAAACATCCTTAAACACGTGTACCGCAATTATTCAAAATACCAATACTTTGTTTAACTGCTGCAAAGTTAAATTTTGAAAATTGCTTCCGTATTTTTTTTGTCCACTTTACAAAGCTATTTCTATGAAGAAGTATGTTAACCAATTTTGGCTTCTCTACAGCTTTGTAAAAAGAAAACAAAAATGATGAGGAAGCAATTGGCAAAGTTCAACTTTGCAGCTTTATTTTGTATCAGAGTTAATTTTCTCAAAAGTTTGAACCCCATAACAAATAATAACGAAACTATGTACCTATTATTGCTGATTATTACTGATTTCATGTTTAAAATTTTTGTTCGCTATCTCATGTCTTGCTTAAGTTAATGCGATAACATATTTTTTTCTAATAGTCAAAATTCTGAAAAATTCGAACCACATTACTGATTATGACAAAACTATGTACCAATCATCGCTAAATAGTACCGATATCATGCATGAAATGTAAGATTGACGTTTAGCCAAAATTACAGCAAAAACTTCAATTTTTCGAAAATTTCAAAACTCCATAAAACCCAAACCGCTTCTCCGATTTCGAACAAATCCAATTCCAAACATTAACAGTACCTGTATGTATGAAGAATAATTTATCAAAATATCGTTATTTTCACAAAACCTAGAGCGCGCTCATCTTTAAAAAAAAAAACTCAAAAAGCTATAAAACGAAAATTGCCTGATCCATTTCGAAAAAAATTGCACCACTCATAGATGGATTGCCGCTCTACTTGTGTATCAAATTTTAGCTCAACCGGTTGAACGGTTCTCGAGTTACAGGTGATTGAAATTTCGAAGCCCTACACACACACACATACGGACATTTTTCTAAAACCACTTATTTCGATTGTTTCCGAACATCAGACATAAGAAACTCAAAAGAAAAAATGTCCTGAAAACAAACCATCTTCAATGCGGAAATAAAAATGACTATTCAATGAAAAAAACTATATTAAAAACATATAAAAATCTCACCAGCTGCAACAATTTAAGGATGCCAGGTATGGACTTGAAGTAGGGCAAATTTAATTTTATTCCGGCGACGAACATGGGCTGACCCGGTACGGGCTTAGCGTTAGGTTCTTGACGGGGATTGTTGGCATTGTTGGGCGCGCCATCCTGGACCGTAACGACGGTCTCCGACATCATGTTCCGATGTAGTTCACGTGTTTAAAAAAAAATTCGTTGCCAACTTGAGCGTTAGAACTTAAAAACCGAAAAAATCCGTACGTTACGCGTCGGTCAGTTCGAATTTCCGACGTAATCGAACTATATTCTAATAATAAACGTAACCAAACTGAGGCAGTCAATGATAAAACGTTGTTTTTTGTTGTTGTTGTTGTTGTTTACTTTCGTCACACTGTGAATGGAACAAAAATAAAACACTGGTGAGGAGCTGAGCTTTGTCGAAACTATCAAATGATCAGACACCTGTTAACTCACTGTCGACGGCCCGCACAGCGGCCACACCACTGAATAACTACCTGCATCATTCGCTCGACCCGCTATATTCCCCCACCGAAGTCTTTTCTCGTACCGCAACTCGCCGCCGCTCGACGCCGCGCTAATAGTTGTCGTTCCAACACAACACCGCCCAGTTTGCCGTCGCTTGTTGCTTAAGGATTATTACAATTTTTGTGTTAACAGCCCGCTTAATAGTTGTCGTTCCAACACAACACCGCCCAGTTTGCCGTCGCTTGTTGCTTAAGGATTATTACAATTTTTGTGTTAACAGCCCGCTTAATAGTTGTCGATCCAACACAACACCGCCCAGTTTGCCGTCGCTTGTTGCTTAAGGATTATTACAATTTTTGTGTTAACAGCCCGCTTAATAGTTGTCGTTCCAACACAACACCGCCCAGTTTGCCGTCGCTTGTTGCTTAAGGATTATTACAATTTTTGTGTTAACAGCCCGCTTAATAGTTGTCGTTCCAACACAACACCGCCCAGTTTGCCGTCGCTTGTTGCTTAAGGACTATTACAATTTTTGTGTTAACAGCCCGCTTAATAGTTGTCGTTCCAACACAACACCGCCCAGTTTGCCGTCGCTTGTTGCTTAAGGATTATTACAATTTTTGTGTTAACAGCCCGCTTAAAAGTTGTCGTTCCAACACAACACCGCCCAGTTTGCCGTCGCTTGTTGCTTAAGGATTATTACAATTTTTGTGTTAACAGCCCGCTTAATAGTTGTCGTTCCAACACAACACCGCCCAGTTTGCCGTCGCTTGTTGCTTAAGGATTATTACAATTTTTGTGTTAACAGCCCGCTTAATAGTTGTCGTTCAACACAACAACGCCCAGTTTGCCGTCGCTTGTTGCTTAAGGATTATTACAATTTTTGTGTTAACAGCCGGCTTAATAGTTGTCGTTCCAACACAACACCGCCCAGTTTGCCGTCGCTTGCTGCTTGAGGATTATTACAATTTTTGTGTTAACAGCCCGCTTAATAGTTGTCGTTCCAACACAACACCGCCCAGTTTGCCGTCGCTTGTTGCTTAAGGATTATTACAATTTTTGTGTTAACAGCCCGCTTAATAGTTGTCGTTCCAACACAACACCGCCCAGTTTGCCGTCGCTTGTTGCTTAAGGACTATTACAATTTTTGTGTTAACAGCCCGCTTAACTCGATAGTTACACTCTCTAACTCTTAGACTGATTATCGACTCGAATTTCGTTATGAAACGGAAAATATCTGAGGCATTTTATATCAACATGATATTTTTTGTTTCGGAAGATTTTTTTTCTTGTTTTGTTTTACTACGTTGTGTAGATATTTTTAACAATTTTGACAAATGGCAGGGCGATTAGGGCAAAACGTAAAAACCACTTAATAACTTAATTCGTAAGCCGTCATTCGACGAAGCGTCCAACACAAACATTCAACATAAACGGCTAAAGCAACTTCAACAATCATCTTCAACAAACGTCGTTTTTGCACTAAAAAAAATTCAGTTTAATCAAGAAAACTTTGTTTGCTTCAATAAAATCGTACGGGTCTGTAGGTTTCAATAAATATTGTGTACCATGAACAAAGTATTTTGAAGATGTATATAAAACACTGTAGAGCAATAAAGTTTTTTTTTGGTAATTATTTTGACTAAAATGAATAAAAATGAGAATTACTCAAAAATAACTCGGACGCTGATGTAAAAAAATGTATTTTATTGTAAACTTTATTTTTACGAGTTGACGCGAAACTAGGACAGCACAAAAAAGTACAATAGTGGAAATTGAGGTTTCTATTATAATTTTTTGTGTCGTTGTTTTCCTTGCAAAAGATGTATGCGCTTTTTAATGCGAATATAGCAGAAGAAAAAGACTAACAATATTGTTTGAGTACCGATTTTCCAGTTGAATTCACATTTTTTACATCAAAGAATGTGTAGTAAATGTAGCAGAAGAATCCATGAGGTAGTTTCATTAACATACCGAATGAAAATAACGGAATTCAAAATGCCCTTGTTGATTTCACCTAGAATACCCCATACATTCTATGTGAAAGAAATGAAAGGAATTTAGGGCGTATCGAATCTCTAGTCGCTTCCAAATTTCTCCTGCAGCTTTTGATGATTCGGGGACACATTACCATCAAATACTCGGCCAGCAAAGGAGAAACCGGTTTTGGGCTTGTCAAGTGCTTACATTTTCGTATGCATTCCAACTGACTAAAAGGGCAGAGATAAAAGCCTAAAATTTATCCGATTTTTCCATCAAACTATAATTTTATACATAAATCTCAGTTCTGAAATTCCGTATTACAGTTAAAATTAATCGAATAAGTATTTTGACTCTGGTTATTGCATTGAATAATTTTCAAGAACTCACAAATTTTTTGTCACTATGAAAAAATCATTTTTACTACTTCGTGAAGCCATTGTAATGACTGAGTTTCAAAATATCTTATAATTGTGCGAAAAAATAGTCACCACGTGTGTAATAATATCTCATAATATCTTAAAATAATGATGATGACGTATCGTAGTCGATTATCAGCAAACTGCATCCACATCCGTCGGTATGTCAGAAACCGAACATTCTTTGTCGATAAGAGAGCGACCTACGTGTACCTTCAGTCGGTAAGCAAGGCCAATTCTTGTTCGAAATCTGATGTGCACTTTCATAATAGATGGTGCTTTACAAATAAATCCACAGTTTGAAACACATTTTAAAAAGGAAAACGAATAAATGTCGATAAGGGCGCGACCAATGTGTACCTAAAGATGGTAAGTGTTAATTTTCCTCTCAGTTTCTGACCAGTATGACGACGGTATTGCAGTACGGCGATGAGATAATTTGATATGATGTTGGATATATCGTGAAAATATCCTTGTTTTAATTAGAGAATTACAAATAATATAAGTAACTTATTCTATTGAGGACATTTATTTAGTCTTATAGTTCTTCATACTCTTCAAACCTGATAGACGTTATTAAAAAAAGGGAAAACCCGGCAAAATAAAAATTTGGTAGTCAAGACAATTGACCTTGAATAATTGTAATTCTGAAAAGTTGGCAAAAAAAAAACCGCAAAAAAATTGTTCCTTAATTTCAATAGAAAACTGAATTGCGAATGGAACACACATTCATTAAAAGCCTTGCAAATACGAATTTAAGAAGAATATAACAATCTTGAAATCTAACGTTTTTATTCTAAGAAATATTTACAAAGTCGTGCGAAAATATTATTTCTATTAAAGGAATTGAAAAATTAATTTCATACTGTGAATGTTAAGTAGTTTCTTCCATCAATCAGAGAAATCGTTATGAAAGAATTTCTGGAATTAATTGATGAATTTTTTTTGTCACTGTTATTATATGAAATCGATGTTCGTATCTATCTTCTATGGGCTTGGACGGAAAAAAATCATGAGGTACCAAAACTTCGCTTGACTAAAAATGTATTCTAAGGTTTTTTCGAAAGATACTCAGAAAGCTTCGAAACAAGATTGTTTGGGAAATGCGTGACTGTCTATCTGACGACGATATTTCAGTACAGCGATAAGATAATTTGAAATCATATTCAAAATATTGCGAAATTATCCTTGCTTTACATGATGAAATTAATAAATTACAAAAAAATAACTTCGCCTATAATTTAGTCTTATAATTCAAAGTACTATTTTATCCTGACAGCAGTTAGGAATAATAGAAAAAAAACTTAGTCTAATGAGGAAATTGATTTAGTTTTGCAATTTTAAGTACTATTTAATCCTGACAGCAGTCAAGAAAAACAGAAAAAATCTGTCGAGAAAAAAAACCCAACAGGAGGAAAATTTTATAGGTAAGATCATTGACCTTGAATAATTGTAATTTCAAAACGTTGGTAAAAAATCCACAAAATAATAATTGTTTCCCGAATTCAATAGAGAACTCAATTTCAAATAAAAACACATTTGTTGATGATACTGCAACAACGAATTTTTTTTAATTCTCAATAATTTCAACAAATTCAATTTCTCAACAATCTAATGTTTTTATCCTAAAAAATAGTTACAAAGACGCGTGAAGATTGCTAAAAATGTGTTTTTTATTTAAAAAATTAGGAAATTCATATCATACGGCGAATATCAAGTTATGCATATTAATTAATTTAAAAAATCGTTACTAAACAATTTTTTGAATGAATTGATTAGTCGTTTTATGCCACTGTCATTATACGAAATTGATTATGTTCTCAGCATCTTCCATGAGCTTGAACAAAAAAAAACCACAAAGTATCAAAACTCAGTCTGAATGAAAATGCTTTCTAACATTTTTTCAATGGATACTCGGAAAGCTTCAAAACAAGATTGTCTGAGAAATGCGCGACTGTCCGATTGTCGTCTACATCCTGTAAAAGTTGATATGATTCGGTGGAAACTAAGTATATCATCCATTGGAGGACGAACAACTGGAACTCGATTACAACTTTGATCAACTTTGTAATAATATTAGTGGAGAATCTCTCTCAACTCTCAGTTGTCATTCGTTACTTGATGTTGAAAGTCGTCGCAGTAGATACTACAATTGACTCACATTGAAATTTTGCTGGTGCAATGAAATATAAATTAATTTATTTTAATTCCGATTAGACCAGTGAAAAATTATAAAATCTAAGAATAGACATTAGCAATTTTGCTTTTCTATTTTATGTCCATGTATTATCGAAAAACAATGATAACCTCGGTTTTTGGAATGTCTTGGGGTTTGGTCAGTATTTCAATTTTTTTGGTGCTGCCAACAATATCCAGCATTGGTGATCCAGTTCCAGCTAATGAGGGCGATCAATCAATTTGTAAACAACATCACAGGTATTGCTTGGTTCCGATCTTGAACGGGATTTTTTCGGGGATGCAATTAAATAAGGAATCAATAAAAATATCTTAATAACGTAAAAAAAGTTTTATTTAAAAAATTTCTCAAGTGGCATCGAAAAAAATATCCGGATATATTTTTAGGCGTGAGTGAGTAAGCGAAATGTATAATTATTTCCATACAAATTACATTGTGGTTTCAGATTTCATGTCGTTACAAATGTTCAACAGTGAATTTACGATTATTAATAATAACTGTACAAAGATGCCGATCAGATTTTTTAACCATCAGTATTTTTTAAATGAATTTTTGTCCGTCTTATCATGAATAAGTATAAGCAGTACCAAAGCATCCTGCAGTACATGTAATTATTATTATGTATATTAAGGATTTTTCAATCGCAGACTATAATTATGAGATTCTACTTCGACCGAGAAAGTATTACATTTTTTTAAAAGATATTTTACAATATTATATTTTGGCTAGAGATATTTTTTTCACGGTGTCAAATAAAACATATCTATTCATGGTTTTTTTTTTATAAAAGCAAATTTGAAAAATTGGTCCTTACTGGCTTATCTTATCCCAATTTTACAATACTTCATTTATCAGAAACCTTCAATTGATAAGTATTCTTCTTAATCGAAATCGATAACGTTGAGGAAGTAATGTGCAAGTCCCTTCTTTTTTAGAGTTACTCTAACGAAAGAAGTTAGTTATATGGAGACGTACTCAAAGCGCGACAGCTGGGGAAATTGGTACACGGCAAAAAGAATGAATTTTAAGACGCTGGCAAGTATAACAAGCACATGTTGATTTACTGTAAAAATGATTAAACTGTCGACTATCAGAACACTAAGAAAAAAAGTCTGCAAAGCAGATCCTTGCAAAAAAATAATGCAGAAACAATTTGCAAGATTCTAAGATTTAAAAAAACTGCAAAGGAGAACTAAGCAAATTACTCTCTCATTATTTTTTTTTTTTTTTTTTTACAAAATTACCTCTATCAGGAAATATGTACGAGTGGGGATCAAAATAGTGAATGACCAAAATAGTGAATAGTTAAAATAGCGAATTTCGAAATTAGGAACGTCCGAATCTAGAATGGTCATCATTATGAAATTCGCTATTTGAGCCATTCGCTAATTTGACCATTTGCTATTTTTACCATCATCTAATTAAAATGCATTTGAAGTGGTGAATGATAAAAATGGCGGATGGCTGAAGAATCGAATTCCATAATTATGAACATTCTACGTTTAGACGTTCCTTATTTTTAAATTCGCTTTTTAAGTCATTGACTATTTTGGTCATTTGCTATTTTGGTTCCCAACCGTATGTAAATCGATTTTGGCTTCTTTATAGAGAAAGCTTAGTAAAAAAAAAAGAAAAAAAAACCAATAACGACGAGGAAATTGCAAAGTTCAACTTTGCAGCTTTTTTCTACAATCGTTAAAATTCTGACAAATCTGAACCACATATAGCAAATTATGATAAAACTGTGTACTCATTATTGCTGTATACTGCTGATTTCATGTATAAAGTTTGTGTTCGCTAAATTATGTTTTGCTAATATAATAGAATAATATGATTTTTTTCTGAAAGTTTCAATTTTGAAAAATTTCAATTACATTGCAGATCATAACAAAGCTATGTACCAATCATTGTCAAATAGTACCGATTTTATGTATGAAATTCGAGGTTGTTGTCTCATGTTTTGTCAAAGTTAGAAAAAAAAGTGAAGTTTAAAAAAAATTTTTAACTATAAAATTCGAACCGATCTTCCGATTTCGGTCAAATTTAACATCAAACAACAGTACATATGAAGAATTATTCAGCAGAATATCGCAAATTTTACGAAAATTAGAGCACGCAAGTCTTTCTTTGAATAATTTTTTACGAAATCAGAGCTTTTTTCATGAGGAAGCAAAAAGTACTGAAATCAATTATATGTTCGATCCGATCGCTCCAATAAAATATTTCCTTGGTACGAATATCATTTAGTAAAAAAAAATTACATTTTTAGAATCAATTCGATTTTTTTTTCAAGTGAAACTTAATTGTTCTGGTAAACGTTGCATTTTTTCCGAGTCTAGTACTTGAATCCTTGAGAAAAAACTTGAATATTTTCAGTCAAATTTGAACGCTTAAAATCAAGCTCGAATTTTCGAAGTCCAGCTTAAATTCCCGTAATCACACTTGAATTTGTTGAGTCGATCTTAAATTTTAGAATAATTATATCATTATTATTTTTTAGTTTAATTTAATTTTAGAACAATTAAATTAAATAAATTAAATTTAAAAAAAAAACAATCTAATTAATTAAATAAAAGAATAATTTTTTAAAAGTTGTCCTTGAATCGCTACTCTTGATACAAACTCATATTTTTTAAATCAACAATCGTAGTTTCAATTCACTAAATAACATTAAAAATATTTAAAATATCAAAAAGATATTTCGATGGAATACTCAAAAAACTATTGGAAATATATAATTCACATTGGTAATTTATTTCTCAGTGTAATGATGTGCAACTTATATTTGCTCTTTTATAGAACTTTACTAAATTCGAAACAGTAGAAATGTGCTGTCCAGGATACGAACCCCATCAGATTCTCGACGATGTTGATTGTGTTCCCGTGTGTCCAAGCGATTGCTTGAATGGCACATGTCATCGGCCGAACAAATGCATATGTGATCCAGGATACGTAGCGTCGATCAACAATTCGACAGCGTTTAGTGAGTGTCAACCGGATTGCACGAGTGGTTGTCACGGAGGAAGTTGCATTGAGCCAGAAACTTGTAGCTGTGACATCGGCTACAGTGCAACAGAGGATCAAAGCAGCTGCAAAGCTTCTTGCAGTGGCGTTGGTGGTTCAGGACTTGAGGACTGTCCAGAAAATGCAACCTGCATTGCACCTGATACATGCAAATGTGACAACGGTTACGCAGCATTCATTAATGAAACTGCAGCAGACGAAGACACCAGAGTAAGAAAAGAAAGAGAAAGCTGCAGACTGAAGTTTGCAAGTCGCTTCCTTATTATTTTTTGTTTTTAAAAATAATTTTTTTTTTCGATGTCCCTCATATAGAAAGATTCCTAAAGAAGCCTAATAATAATGGGGAAGCAATTTTCAAAATTTTACTTTGCAGCTTTTTTAAAAACCAAAGTTATAATTCTAAGAAATGCAAACGACATTGCAGATTACGACGAAACTGTGTAGTAATCATCATTAAATAGCCCCGATTTTGTGTATGAAATTTGAGGTCGCCATCTCACGTTTTGCCAAAATTAGGGCAAAAACTTTAATTTTTTAAATAATTAGGAAACTCTATAAAATCTAAACTACTTTGCCGATGTCGATTAGATTTAATAATGAACGATATGAAAAGTACTTGCACGTACGACGAATTGTTTAGCAGAATATCGTTAATTTACGCAAGCTGGAGTGCGTCTTTATTTAAAAAAAAAAATTCAAGAAGGTGGAGAATAACAATTACGCACACGCACACGAACGCGCACACGCGCACGCACACGCTCACGCTCGCGCTCACGCTCACGCTCACGCTCACGCTCACGCTCACGCTCACGCTCACGCTCACGCTCACGCTCACGCTCACGCTCACGCTCACGCTCACGCTCACGCTCACGCGCACGCTCACGCACATTTTTTCTAACCCATTTTTCTAGATGTTGTGAAGTATTCTAAGTGTCCTGATATGAAAATCTAAACAAAAAAGATTTTATGAAATGAAAGCTTCCTTTATCCGGAAGCAAAATTAGCTGAGCCCATCGACTGCGAAAATTCGACTTTAAGTTTAATCTTCAGATGAAACGTACGACTGGAAACTTAGTTCTTAGTGTTCCCGCAGCGCTTTACTGTTTGGGTAACAGACTTCGAGTTAGTTGCCTGTATCAACTAACTGAAGTTGATTTGACTAACCAAATCAAGTTAACTTTGCAGATTAACTACAGTTTACTGTATCAAATAAATCGAGTGTATTGTATTAACTCACTGAATTTCATAGCGCTAACTAACTCACGTTGATTAGACTAACTGCGTGGAGTTGATTGGACCATCTAACTCGAATTGATTGGACTAACCGAGTCTAGTTGACCGGACCAACTAACTTCAAGTCGACTGGACCAAATAACTAAGTCAAGTCGATTGTACCAACTAACTCAAGTTAATGAGAGATATCTCTAGTTACTTGCACCAACTGACTTAAGGTGATCTCACTAACAAACTTTATGGAGTAAAATGACTTAACTTGATCTCACTAACTCACTTTATGGTTAAGTCACAACGAGATCAGTCATTCATTTTGATACTTTTTTAATAGTTAGGCTGACCAACCTTGTTATTTAGATCGCTGACTAACCAATTCTGTTTCTCGCACTGCTCACGGCCAATTATTATTTATAGCAGACGAAACTCATGCTACGTTTTTGCTCTGATTAGCCAATTGGTTATAGCAACATTGCCCAACTAAGCCAATTTTTCATCTCCAATAACTAATCCATTTATTAATTCCTATTAGTGGCCTTGGTTGTGGGCAGAAAAAGCACCTTTGCGGATAACATTCAACTCCAGCAGTTTCATCTGCAAACCTCTGTGCAAACCAGAATGTAAAGAAAACGCGTATTGCGTCGCACCAAACGAATGTCAATGCACTACTGGTTATACCGCAGCTCCGACATCGAATGAGCCAATTAAATGTCTTCCAGTTTGTGAACAAAACTGCGTTAACAGTTTCTGCAGCAAACCAAATGTATGCACTTGTCACGAAGGATACAAACTACATGATTGGCTGGGAAAGGCTTTTTGCGAACCGATTTGTCGAGATGATTGCATCAATGGCAAATGCACACAACCGAATCACTGCGAATGTGCATTTGGCTATGAAAAACTCGTCATTCGATCTGAACAAAAAGAAATCGTTTCGGAAAACGTTTGTGTTCCAGTTTGTCCTGGAAATTGTTCGAATGGACGATGCATTTCCCCAGGACAATGCCATTGCAATGAAGGCTATGTTTTCAAGACATCGGAAGATCAAACTGATGCTGCTTTTAATAATGCTGATAAAAGGACCATCCTCGGCAACATGGAATCGCAAGGATCTTGTCAACCTAACTGCGAACCTGATTGTCTGAGTGAATACTTTTGTTTTGCACCAAATCAATGCCAAATTCAGTACCACAATGATAAGGTGCTTGAGGGATTTCCAAAACTTCGGACACGGATAATTAGTAACACTGACGATTGTGGAATTGGTCAAGTCTTGACGAAGAATGATAGAAACGTCTGCTTTTATAAATTGAATGATACAGACTGTTATGAACCCAATCTCTGCGCTATTATTATAGTTGACAAGCAGGAGATGATCAAGAATTTCTCGTCTTTGCGGAGGTTTGTTGTCATCCCATATTTAGCATTCATGCATGAAGCCTGTCAATGCAGCTATTTTTTTACCCCCTACGATTTGCTTCTTAATTGGTAATATCAAAGGACCAGTAAAAGGCACTCTATGTGAATGTTTACAGGGGCCACATCATTGTGCCGAAAAATCATTCTTTGAATCGTGATTTCTCATTGTGATTTAGACAAATCACGTTCGGCAATACTTTTTATTGCATCTGTATTTTCGAAAAAAAGTATTGCGAGAGTCGTTTGCCCAAATTACAAAAAGGAATCACGATTCGAAGAATGATTTTTCGGCAAAATGATGTGGCCTCATTTTTAGAGATTTTTGAAAACAATATTTTCGAAAAGGGCGTTTTTTTAAATGCAGATAACTTGGAAACTTGAAGTTACTAAAAAAAAATGTCTCCACATGAAAGTGGCCGTTTTCTCTTAACTTTCGAGCAGTATATCTCAAATAATCGGCAATACTTCACATGAGACATTCTTTATCAAAAAATTTTTCGTTCGAGCTCCCTAATATTTTTTAAAATTAGTCAGTTTGTTGTCCTACTTGAAATGAGCATCTGTGGTTTTTTCTTTCAGATAATTAAAGGGCTTAATTCAACAGGCTATTGGATAGAGATTCTGAGAAAAAAATTCCACAATGGCATCTTCGATTTTTAGGCAAGAAAAAATTTAATAATCTTTTTATTTCCTTGCCTGAAAATTGCAGGTGCCATTTTGAGATTTTTTTCGCAGAATCTTCACACAATGAAAAATACTTTGTAAAATTAAGAACAGAATCGAAGGTGTGTTTTTTGGTTAAAAAATTTGCTTAAGGTTTTATTTTTTGCAAAAAATTGACTTTTTTCATTAGAAAAATCATAACGATAAGAAAATGGAAAATTAAAAAATTAATGATCCTAGGAATTTCCGGAACGAGCGATGATTCCTGAGATTTAGTGATATTTAAAAAAAAAGTTAATCATGAACTGCACCCTTTAAAAATCTGAACAAAAATCACAGTGGCCCATCTCAAGTAGTACAAAAAACTGACGAATTTAAAAAAATATCCGGGTGGTCGACCAATAAAGTAGCCCAGATGGTAAAGAATGCTTGACGTATTGCAAATCTGGTATTATAGCGACGAGGTGATATCCATTCATTGGTCCATGCCTTTTTTTATAATCATGGTACCTCAGACAATGTCCAAGATCGTGAAGTCCCTCAATTATTTAAAAAAAAACTACTCCATAGCATGGCCACAATTTCATAGTGATCATATTTTTATAAATACTTGTTGGAACTAAAAATGAATATATGCCATCTCACAGTAATTATAAAAATGGTCGCGTTGATTAACGATGAGTAGTGCCGCACGATTACATTAATATAGATTATGCCAATAAGATCTAATAGTATGTTTTTTTGCAGTATAATTTCTGCAATCGAAGAGATGAAAGAATCTAGTTGGAATGTCACTAATAGTGAAAGTAATCACACATCCAAATGGCGGATCCCAAGATGCACTAATGAATGTCGAATTTTGATATCGTCTGAAGGGATTCCAAAAATTGTTGATGACGATGAGATTATTGATTGTCACGAATTGAAGTTCCACAATGAAACGACGGGTGTTTTTGTACGACCTATAATTAATCCATCAGCAAGTCGAATCCACCATAAGGGAATCCGAAGGCGTTTAGGTGGCGGTTGGATTCGATATCCTGCTATCTGTTTTCTAGAAGACCGTGAGTATATTTGTTCACATAGCTATGTAAATGATAGTATTTATATATTGATTATAGATGTGATTGAAAATATTGTAAACGATGTTCTCGCCAAATTCGAAGTAAATCGAACGAAAAGATTTTCAGGGGTCTTTGCTGAAATAATATAACTTCAGTGCTTATCGATATTTAAATTTTTCTAATAATTTCAAACTTGGCCATATTATCTATAAAGGGAATAAATAACCAATTGAATGCTCGATTTCACTTGGTTTTAAATACGATTTTCGTGCAGATCGACATTTGCTATAACATTTTTAAAATATATTTTTTTGTTGACAGATTTGACATTTAATACGACAACATCTATGAAGGCAAAGGATTTGGAAGAAAGTAATGTTCGTGTCGTGGTAATTGCCATAATCGGGACGGCCATAACGCTCGTTGTTATTTTTGGACTTGGCGTATTACTTTATCGAGGTCGTAAAAAATTAAACAACCTTCGACATTTTAGAGGTAAAAGCGTATTTTTATTGTTAAATATTTTTATTATATTTTCGGCAATTTAAATTACAATAAAATCAAATTTGAACATTAACGTCCAGAAGGCTTATTTCAAAGATGAAAATTTTCGTCCATTTCTCATTCGATTAAGATTTATTGAGAGACTCTGATTTTTTTTTTATACCCACTGAAGTTGACTGTCAATACTTAAAAACTTTTCCATAGCCATTTACACCGACATTTAAATTTATTTTGTTATTGTCTATGTCTTATATATTTTCAGAATATGTATACTGTAATAATATAACTTTTTCAATTGAAATGGGGTAATATACATATATTAATTTTATTTTTTTGCAGGTGATCCAGCGAGTGGCGACATTGTATTGGAAGGATCAATGGCTCAATTTAGTACAGATGGATATTGAAACATAGTCATTGGATATAATTGATTTTACGTGACAAACGATAGGTTTATTCTTCGCCCAGTGAATGACAAATTACTGAGTAAATGGATCTCGATATTGAATAATTAAAAAATGATGGCAACGTACGTTCTATTAATTTAGTTTATGTTTTTTTTTAGGGGTGCATGAAAAAAATGGGTGGCGGTCAAAATAGCGAACGGATCTAGAATGGTCGTTATTATGAAATTCGCTGATTTCAGCCATTCGCTATTTTGACCTCCATCTTATTAAAATGTATTTAAAATAGCGAATGTTAAAAATAGTGAATGGCTAAAAAACCGGATTCCATAATCATGGACATTCTACATTCAGACGTTCCTAAATTCGAAATTCGCTATTTTAGCCATTTGCTATTTTGGTCATTCGCTATTTTGACCTCCACCCAACCATTCGTTAAAACAGGTTGCAAAAGAATTTTTTTTAAAACCATTTGGTTATTTTTCATTTTTATATTTTTTTTAAATTAATGGGGCAAGAATGTCACGAATTGAACGCTGCGGAAAGAGAATCAAGCGAAAGTTATTAAATCGAAATGAATTTTTGTGATATCGTACTGAATTGTCAGCATTGACCGAGATGAACGCCATAGAACGGAAGTATCTTTGTGAACCGATGCTGTCATCGAAATTGTGCGCATGGAAAGTGCGCATTTCTGGAACATTGCGAATGCAACGATGGTTACGAAAAAATGAGCTCACGAATTAAAGGAGGTTCGGAGAATGTTTGTACCCCGATTTGTTCCGGTGACTATAAAAATGGTCTTGTAAACTCATCGCAAATATGTGGCAGCAATGGCATTTTTCCTGAGCTGAACAACACATGCGTTTGTAAATTCGGGTGGCACGACTTGAGCTGTAATGAAGTCTCGCTTTTTTCTATAATCTCTTCGATAACGATGACGAATTGATGAACCTAAAACGGCTACGAATTGATGAACCTAAAACGGCTACGAATTGGTGAACCTAAAACGGCTACGAATTGATGAACCTATATGGTTACTGGCATAAAATATTCTGGTTTTATTTGGTTACCTTATTCAATGTGGGAATTTTGGATGAAAATACCTGACTTCTTGAACGTGTCCATTTTTTTTATCCGTGTGATATATCGTAAGCGGTTAATTAAAAAATTACGAAGAATTTTTTTAAAAACCATTTGGTTATTTTTGTATTTTTGTATTTTTTTTTATTACCGGGGCAAAAATGTCACGATTCGAACGCTGCGGAAATTGAATCAAGCGAAATTTATGAAATCGAAAAGGATTTTTGTGATATCGTGATATCAGCACTGGCCGAGATAAACGCCATAGATAAAGTGAGTGCGGAAGGCTCGTTCATCTAACTCGGGTGTGATGTCGGCGTCGCGACGTTAACTGTTAAAACGCGGCGTTAGCGTTCAGTGACGCAAACAGTATACTTAGTATATAGCATATTATATGGTACAGCAGACATATGGGTACCGTTGCCCAGAAAGACTGTTTTACAGCTTCTCCCTAGAATCGCCTTAATTTAATTAACATTCCGCGTTGTTGGTCCAAATTCACAGAGTCGCTTTACAGGTGAGGCATTCCATTAAGATTCGACCTGGGTCGAACCCTCGACCTCTCGGATTTGGTCGAGAATTTTTTATATGATTCGACCAACTCCAAAAAGTACTGAAAAATTTTTTCAGATTTGTTTTATTTCCATTTTTTTTTTGCGATTTTTCAAAGCTGACATATCGTTAGCACAGATTTAAAAATCTGAAAAAATTCTCAAAAAATTTGTATGAAATAAGCTATCAAGATTTAAACTTTTTCGATTTTAGAGAGAAAAAGTTAAAATCTCACGATTTAAACTTTTTCGATTTTAGAGAGAAAAAGTAAAAATCTCAAGATTGAAACTTTTTCGATTTTAGAGAGAAAAAGTAAAAATCTCGAGATGTAAACTTTTTGGATTTTAGAGAGAAAAAGTTAAAATCTCGAGATTGAAACTTTTTCGATTTTAGAGAGAAAAAGTTAAAATCTCGAGATTTAAACTTTTTCGATTTTAGAGAGAAAAAGTTAAGATCTAACTTCTAATCTAAAATTTATCCAATTATTTTTTAAAACTAATTCATTAATATTTTTTGCCATCATTATTATTCAATATTGATGATCTAAGTATTCCCAATAATGTTAATATTTTTTAACCGTTTTTTTCCTCGAAATTTGTTAAATTTTTTCTTTCATAAAATTCAAACTGTGTATTTTCCTTAATATATCACTGTTAGAAAAGATTGGAAGATTTTATGCATAAGCTGGTCATCGAAATTTAATAAACAATTGTGGTATAGAATCCATGTACTATTCCATTAAAATTAAAGCAAATCATTAAAATTCAAGTACTTTTACTGTAATATTGAAGTAAATTCTTGAATACGCTGTACCATACATCAATTTTACATTACACTTGCATACTGAATTTCATATACTAGTTTTAAAAAAAAAATTCAGTAAAAGTACACTAAATTTCAAGTAAATTTTTTTTGCAGTGTAGATAATTTATTGGTGATGATTATAAGCAAACAAATCATTTGAGATCGCACATATAGCACATATAGCACATTTAAAAAAATGTCACGTGGTAAAAAATATTTAAAAATCATAAGAACCGCACAAAAGCGGACTTTTTTTTAGCGTAATCTGTTGAACTTGAAGTGCTGCTTTTTAATTGTCGCTGCTCGTCAGGTGCACAACAGGTTGACGCTCTTCTCGTATCATCTCTGACTCACAGTGAGGAAACCGTTATGGCTGAGCTGCGTTTCCAAATCGACGCGAAATCAACGAGTGCGTACACGCGCGTTGACTCGCTGTCTGCTGGAAACAGACTTTCTTGGGATTTGAACTTACGACCGTGCGATTATACCGGTACAAAGCGAACGGTGTGCCGTTTTGCGCCTTCGCGACTTTGACGACGTCGACCACGTTTAATCACCTCCTTACATTCTTTTTGTTAGATGTAATGATACATTTTATTCTAGTATATTAAAAAAATATTCCTCACAATTTTTAATGTCTCAAAAATTTGTGATGACTAGAATACCAAAAATGGTCATTTTAATTAAGCATCGAATTTCTTCAAACTTCTACTGTAATTTATTTGAATCATGTCGTTTTATTATTTCTCTGAGAAATAATCGGACATTTTTTACGTAAAAAAAGCCTTCACGGCATTTTTGCATGTTCCAAAAAATTGTAGGTTCGATATTACGAAAAATAGAAATGCATATTAATCATGAACTTTTCATAGATTCGTATAAGCATTTATTTATCACAAATTAGCCATCTTAGAATATTCCAAAGATAAATTTTAAAAATATTGAAAATTACCTATTTTGAATTTTTTTTTTTTTTTGGAAACGTGCACACATTCGAATTGTACAATTTTGACATTTATTACAGACCGAACTTGAAAATGAGTATAAATAATACTAGCAATAAAAATTCATAAGAATGATTTTTTATTAATAATAATAATAATAATGAATTACTGGATGGTGAGCAAAATTTCCATTGTAAAAACGTCTCGAATTTTTTTAAGCATCAAGAATAAAATAACGATTTCTTAAAAGAAAGTGTGATTAATTGGTTTTAATTCTACAAGTCCAGGAAAGGATTCGTGAAAGAAATTTTATAAGTAATTAGTATGTAAATTTAACAAAAATGTCACAAATACTTTACTCGGAATACTTGTTTTTAAATCTGCTACGCGCTGATTACGTCGAACCGCTTTAAGACACTCACTAGCAATGTGAATAAATGTGCACACAATTTGGCGATGCGAGTGAATTAAAGGCGTAATATAGGCCTTTTCCTTCGAGAGTAGCAACCCACTTTCTTGCCAACACCTGGCCAGTTCCTTGCCCCAATGCCAGCCCACAAGCCTCATTATGCTCGAATAGATTTAATCGACTCTTCCTACTCTGCGATATACAGGGCGTTCCAATCCAAGTTAAGGTGTTTGTAATCCTTGATACTTTTTTCTTTACTATTCCTTTCAGTATATTGTAGAGTACTATTTGCAAGAATGTCACGCCAATTTTTTTATTTTTCCGAAAATCGGTTTGATCATAATAACCAAAAATGTGCAAGAAAAAAAAAATGTGCTGATTTTTTTTACATATTCACAGTAAATTTTTTATTCTACAAAACTTTTTTGATTATTTCACAGGTAAGTGTGAAGCCGGGACAACAGCAAAAATAAATTAATAACAATGTATTTGAAGTACGTACTCAAAGAATGTTGGAAATGTGATATTTTTTCGACCAAATCCTTTTTTGTTGTTTTTTTTTCTCCTAATCCATTTTGAAGCGCCGTTTCATAATGGTCTAAATAATTTTTATTGTCAACAACGAAAATATAGAATAAAAAAAAAATTAAAGTACGTAGATTTTTTCAGTTATTTACATTTTCGTTAATGGTTGCCAAATTAATAGTCAGAAATTTAAAAAAAAATTGCAGATCCTTTTAGCATGTGACTCTAGAACATATTGAACGGAAAACAGCATTGAAAAAAATTAGATTTCCGGCCCTGACGATTTGACATGGAATGCCCCAAACGTTTTGATTCCATCTACTAAACACGTTATTATGCACGTTGCTCATGTTGTATTCGACTTCAGTCGCTCGATGAAACTCCGAATGCCTCTGTTCCATTTGATAAATACATAGATTATTTACTTATGTAAAACAAGTACGTATATTTATAAATAAAGGACCGCGGATTCACGTACGAATGAACAATGCATACTATTTGTTCATATGCTCACTGATAGTACAGCCGTTATCGTGTTGAAACCGTTAACCACTATCATTCTTCGATTAATTTCTTACTCATTTAATGCACTATTTACTATGAAACTAATAGCTTCTTTTCAGGTACTGCGACACTCGAATAAAAAATATTTGCTATCATGCATTCAAAAAATAATTATTACCTGAGCTCGGCATTTATTGAAATAGCAAAAAAAATTAAAAAAATTATGAGCACTTCGTCAGAATATATTTTAACCCTTAAACGGTAAAAAGTTTAACCTTTAATGATGGATCTCTAAAAATAAAAATTATCAGTTCCGCTTTTGACAGGATCTTTACTAAGACGTATTTCACGATATTTTGGGCAGAGAGCAAGGAAATAAAAATATCGCTTTTTTTAGCACACCCTCATATATATATACATAAATAGATCATGTGTTGATATATCATTTTATGTGATTATACGTAATAATTTTATCCTCGAGGTCAAATGTCCAGGGTGCTCGTTACTTCGGCAATCGAGTCTCTCAGATCGAGAAACGTGTGTTGCATTAACCAGGAATGATATACTCCTGTTCCTTCGATGAAATCGAGACAGCGTCGATACGCTGCGTGTGCAATTCCACACGTTCTCCATGTGAAAAATACAGAGTTCGCATGACCTCAAAAAGATTACTGCATATAACGAATCAGCAAATTAAATATATAAGTAGTGACGACTCACTGACGAAAATGTCATGCATAAGATTTGAATTAATTTTTGTACTGATTATACCAAGAATATTAAAAAAGGTGCAGCAGATGCAAAGAAAATCGCAATGTGCAAATATTTAGAACCTCGAGTTATTTATCCTGAATTAAATATGGATAAGCCCATTTCAAAAGTAAATTAATATACTTGATAGATTGACATTATTTACGATATCAAATATTTCTCTAGAATTTTTAAATTCCATTTGAATATTCAATTAAATTAAATTCAATATATATTCGTACAACCGTAGAAAAAAAATCATATTCTGGAAAAAAAATTACGCGGTAATTTGTGTTGGTCTAAAAAAGTGATTAATCATAAACAATTGTCCTGCAAGCAAGTGGGTCGGTATTCATAATCACAGTCGTCATCGCTGCCTTGAAAAATGAGACGATCTTGACCAGTTCAGCCTCAAGGGGATTGACAAGTGATATATAGTTTCACTATGTCATTTTTGCCATTGTTTCGGTTAATAAGCATGCCTCTTACAGAAAATTTTACCTTCAGCAAGTTCTCTTGTCTATATTTTCACAGTGAATTGCCATCGATACGAACGCTGGTCGAAAGGAAATAAATGGTTAGAAAAAAAATTTACGACTGTTAAAGTAATTTTTTTCCTTCAATTTTGTTAATGCATCCTTCGGTTTTTTACTTTGACAGCAAATCGTTCAAATGTATTTGACATTTTTCATTCCAAGTGAAAAATAAAAAATAAAATATACAGTATTCAATATTTTTCATCAAGAGTTATGAGTTCAGCATCCCAAAACAAATTTCCTAGATTCAGAGATTATAAAAATTAAGAATTTCACATGTAAAATTAAAAACTTCATATTCGAATTTTAAAAAACATATTCTAAATTCAAGACTTTATATGACAATTTCATATTCAGATTTCAAAATTTCATATTTAAATTTAGAAATTTCATATTTGCATTTCGAAATTTCATATTTGAATTTCGAAATTTCATATTCGAATTTCGAAATTTCATATTCAAATTTCAAAATTTCATATTCACATTTCAAAATTTCATATTCAAATTTCAAAATTTCAAATTAAAATTTCAAAATTTCATATTAAAATTTCAAAATTTCATATTAAAATTTTAAAATTTCATATTTAGGTTAAAAAATTTCATATTAAAATTTAAAAATTTCATATTAAAATTTAAAAATTTCATATTAAAATTTAAAAATTTCATATTAAAATTTAAAAATTTCATATTAAAATTTAAAAATTTCATATTAAAATTTAAAAATTTCATATTAAAATTTAAAAATTTCATATTAAAATTTAAAAATTTCATATTAAAATTTTAAAATTTCATATTAAAATTTTAAAATTTCATATTAAAATTTAAAAATTTCATATTAAAATTTTAAAATTTCATATTTAAATTTCAAAATTTCATATTAAAATTTCAAAATTTCATATTTAAATTTCAAAATTTCATATTAAAATTTCAAAATTTCATATTCAAATTTTAAAAATTCCATATTCAAACTTCAAAATTTCATATTCAAATTTTTTAATTTCATATTCCAATTTCAAATCATCATACTCAAACTCATATTTAAGACTCAAGACTCCCTACTCATAATTCAAAATTTTTATATTTAAAATTCAAAAAGTCATATTCAAAATTCAAGTTGAAATATAAAAATCCCAAATGGAATATTCATTGACAACGAGTATATTCGTGAATAACCCAAACATTAATAATTTCCGAAATGACTGCTACCACGAAATTGAAAATTGAAAACCGTTTCCTCTATCTGGGCCGGTATGTTGTGATGATGTTAAGAGAGTCACGATGTGACTGAATCGAGCGCAGGCCAAAGGGGGACTGGCAAAAGCTGGGAGACGGAGGTTCGAGCCGCGAGCGCTTACTCGAGTATAAGCCAAGAAACCGGTAATACGTGAAAGTGCATCCACATGCAGAGAGAAGGCCCGCTACTACGTCGCTATACTGGTGTCTCTCGTGGGGCCACGACAATCCCCGTTTACCCGATGGTAGGAGGCAGCCCGAAGGATCGAGGGCCCGACGTGCCTCTCTCGCGTGCTCGCGCGGGAGAAATTGCCCGTCTCTCAGTTTCGTGAAGTTGGCGGGCAATCAGAGTACTCATCTGACCGAGGTGCCGAGCGGTCGTTTCTGCAAAAGCGCTTTACGCGCTCCGTCGCCTTTCATACCGGCTTTTATCCTGCTATTTCAAAACATAAACACATCCTTATTATTGTTATTAACTTTTTTTTTAAAACGAACGAACAAAATTGTTCCATGAGCTCAACGAGTGTGATAAGCTAATCATTGACTGTTAAGACGTGCACCTGCGACTCACCAACCGCTCTCCTATACTGATCTTTATCTGACAACAGGTGCAACAGGTAGGAAGCATGGAAATTAATATTGACGTAATTAAACAAGAAAACTTTGTTTATGTTTTTATATTTTTTAAAATTTATTCGTTAATCAAGGCAGAAAATAACATTGAGTTGACAACAAGCGACAAAGTGGAAACGAAAAAAATTGCTTACATTTGATGGCAGTAAATAACAACAAATAAAAAAATTGCTGAAATCGAAAAAAAAAATATAATATTTTGGCTAACTTTTCGTAACAGAAAATAATATTCAAGTGAATGAAAATACACCAAGAAAAATTAGTTTACATTTGATGACGGATAACAGTGTCAAAAAATAAATGGATATATGCAATGAAAAAATAATAATTTGGCTTAAGTTTAACGAAATTTTTGTGCTGTAGTATTAATTGTGACGCAAGTTTTGATATATAAATATATAAAAGTGATTGGGTTGAAAAAAATTCTCTTGTGAGTTGTTTTGATGCTGAGGAATTTATTAATAATTTTTTTCAACATTTTTTTTGATTTCAGTGAATTCACGCAGCAGTGTGAAAACCAAACAATAATTCACGGATCCGGTTGCGGTGGATTAGACACAACAAAAGTATCGAGAAGAAAAGCAGTGACTTACGCTAGGAGAAACAAAGGGGTCCTCGAGACCCCGAGTGAATAAAAGCCCGCTCAGAGTTTCGGAGAATGTCAACGAAGTTAGGTGCGCCGAGTTACAATTCCTTAAAGTGACTTGTGACGTTGTGAATTATTAGTTATTCTCAAAAACATCACTTTGCGATAAGAGGGGCCGTAAAGACTGGCTAAATGAAAACTGTGTCGTGAAATGTGTGTGTTTGTGAAATAAATACAAACTAATCGTCAAGTACTCGTGAACATAAGTGAAACGTGTTGAGTGGTTATTACTACAACTTTGAGACATTTAAAAAATGACAGTCACCATGGAACATAAACGGAAGAGTTCGTGGGACTCGAAGGTAATACTTTTTGTTATAGTCATTCTATTTTATCGGTTACTGGGTCACATTTTTTTTTCCGCTTATGAATCGTAACTCGAAAAATAGATCGAAAGTACTTGAAGTACTGAGTACTCTGAATAAGTACTTTTCGATACATTTTGGAAAATGAAAAGATTTGGAAAAGGGAGCTTTTCAAAATACCTCGAGAAAATATACTTTTGAGAATGCTGTGTGGAACTTTTAAGAGTTCTTTAGAAAATGACCTTTCAAAGTATCTGTAAAAAGTATACTTCAGAGTACCCTGGAAAATTACTTTTCAGATAACCTTGTAAAAGGTAATTTCCAGAACACATTGGAAGACAACTTTTCAGGATACCTTGAAAAAGTATTTTACAGATCACATTAAAAAGTATTTTACCGATCACATTAAAAAGTATTTTTCAGCGGATATAAAAATGATTTGTCAGAGTATATAAAAAGTATTTTTCAGAGTATATAAAAAGTACTTTTCAGAGTATATAGAACGTACTTTTCAGAGTATATAAAAAGTACTTTTCAGAGTATATAAAAAGTACTTTTCAGAGTACTTTATTGCTACTATCTATGTACTATCTTGAACAAGCTTTAAAGGACCTCGAAGAAGTAATGTTAAGATTAGCTTGAAGAAGTACTTCTGGGATTACATTGAAAAAATACTTTCCAAGTATCCTGAAAAATTTCTTCTCTTAAGTTTCCAAAAAATACTTTCAGACACATCTAAAAGTATTTTTTACTATAGTACATCAAAAGAATTTTTGTTCACTTTGTAACTACAAACTAGGTAAAAGTACTTAAAATATCAGAAAGTCTCAGGAGCAATGTGCCAGCTCAATCCTGGATATAACAAAAAAATTATAGTTATGGTAAATGTAGGCCAAGAAGAATCGATCATAAAGCGATACATAAAACGTAGCGGTCATAACGGATTGGAATTGTTTCTTTTTATTCAGAAGCAAATGGACAGTGGACCAAAACATAACATTGTAAGAAGATGTGCCCAATATAAATAATAAAAAATGTAGAGAGATTTTTATAACGTAACGACACGTTTGTCAGGTCATCAAGCGCTTAAAACGGAGAAGATAAAATATTAACCACAATTTTGTGAGTAATTATTTTTTTTTTTTCGAGTTATTGTTCCTTAATCAAAACTATTGGATTATTCCGATATTAGTGGGAAAAAATGTCTGGGACTAGTAAAAAAAATTCCAATGAAAACAAAGATACCGGAATATTAATTTTCATAACTTTGCTTCGTTTGGATGACCTCCTTACAGTCGTACGAAAACCTCAATCAGGAAACGAATCTCAATAAGCGACTGTAAATAACTGAATTAACTTGAATTCTTTAAAACTTGATCGTGCACGAAGATTGGCAGGATAACGTTAGTCCTGAATAACTACGTTGATGCCTGGTGAAAGTTACCTTCGTATGCATGGGTCTTTACATGCCAAATCGGCGAGGTTATGACCCTTGTGTTTTATACAAATTTTTCCTTCTTATAAATTGTAGCTTGGTATCGAAAAACGCTCTACAACAATTGCCATTTTTTTTCTAAAAATTGTCCGTTACAATTATAAAAAAATTAACTTACTGGAAAATCGTCCTTTTAAAAATATCGAATATACGATCCATGTTCGGGAATAAATTATTTCTTGACTCTGACAATTGCATAAAATAGGAACTCACGGGGAACGAATAAGTGACAAATTATTGCATTGAGTTCTGCGATAGAATGTAAAAATCGGTTAAAGCCCTAATTCTAAATAATAATTTATTAATTTACATCAATTGAGATAGTATTTTATTTTTTCTAAATGATCGTTGGAGAAAGAGAGAAGCAAAAACAAAATATTGGATGGAAGTAGAAGCTGTTAATTGTCTCTAATGTTACAAAAATCCGAAAATTACGAGTGTCACGAAAAAAAATCGCATCTTATGAATATATAATCCTTTTTTCAAGCTCACTCACAAAGCAGACACAACGGTTAAATTTAACACTGAAGGAAAATTATGCCCGATTTCCAGAGGAAATCGTTTATTTCGGTTTTTCAGAAGGCATTGATATTTTTGGTTACCATTACCGAACCAACGTCGGAAAAAATATACAAATGGGTATAGAGCATGTTTGTCAACCCCTCCATAATATATTGAACGGAGAAAAAAATTGTAATTAAGGGGGTTGTAACCCTATTGATTTGGCCTGAAATGTCCTATATACACACATTACGATCGTCTAGTGGGAGCTGCAGACAAATTTAACACCGGCACATAAATTAAAATTAACACTTAAACAAATTGTGCCCGAATTTTGAAGAAAATCGTACTTGTCTCATTTTTAACGCTATTGACATTTTTGGATATCATAACTGAACGAACGACCAAAACGATATAAGAATTGGTATAAACCATTTTTGTTGAACGCCCCATAACATGTTGAACGGAATAAAAAATTGTAATTATGGGGGTTGCAACGCTACCGATTTGGCCTGAAATTCCCCATATACATACATTACGAAAGTTCAGTGGGCACTGCGGAAAAATGTAACATCGGCACATAAATTAAATTTAATATACTTGACAAAATTATATTCGACTTTTGAAGAAAGTCGTCAATGTCTCTTTTTGAAAGTTATTGACATTTTTGGTTATCATTACTGAACCAACGACCAAAAAAATCTGAAAATTGGTATAGACGATTTTTATTTAACGCCCTATAACATATTGAACGGAGAAAAAAAAATGTAATTAAGGGAGTTGCAACCCTATCGATTTGACCTGAAATTCCCCATATACATACATTACGATCGTCCAGTGGCAACTGCGGACAAATGTAAACGGTTGTGTATCGACCTCGGATCAAGCATAAATGCTCGATCACGGATCCTTTTCCCCGTGAATGCATCTCCATTCTCGAGTGACTGAATGCTGATTGATTTTGTTGGCTCAAAAGGTTGAGAATCCAACGAGGGGAGGAGACAGTATTGACAATATTGAGGAGAAAGATAGAGAAAGAAAGAACGAGACGAGGAAGTCTTCATTATATAGTGATGACGTGATTTCGTAACTGTTGATTCATTTAACTATACGTAATCGTTAAAAAAAAATCCAAGTTGTATTAATAAATTCATCAACAATACTGTAGACTTCTGGACTAATTTTTTTAGACTATGAGCACGATTTATTCTAAGACATTTTTATGGCTTGCGTCATTCGGACTAAAATTCACCTGTAAAATTGTTCAAAATATTTTTCGGTATAAGTAACTCTGATTCATTAATCAGCACAAATGAATACTTACTTTTCTGTAATTATCGTAAATAATTTACGGTCATTTTTCTTTTGCGATTAGTAATAGATAAGACGGAGTCTGTTTTTTTTTTACTGCGGTCGCCCATCCAAGTACAGTCCTCTTGATCCGGGACAAATATAAACAAGTAACTTTCAAAGATATATTATAAATGGATTTATGCAACTCCGTGTGAGAAGTGCTTACTTCTCACACGCTTTGCTTCGCATGCGAGAAATCGCACTTCTCGCGCTAGTGAAATAAAATTGTATGCGAAACTCATGCGAGAAACGTTTTCTCAACTCATTCGATTGCAACACTCGCCTTCGGCTCGTGCTGCAAACTCACCCTCGTCAGAAAAAGTTTTATCGCACTCGTATCGTAATATACTATTATGAAATAATCCTAACAAAACTCCTACCGGGTCGATAAAAATGAGACGAAATCTTGAAAAAATTACGTTTTCGACTAAAACAATCAACAATAATGCAACAATTAAGAGTTTGCATCCTGAAAAGTTAAAAATTGGTTGACAAATAATTTTTCAATCCTTAAATGAATACAAATAGCTTAAATTGCGTTCCTCGAATAAATAGTCACCTTTATTTACAATTTCAAAAGCTAACTCTGTGAGTGGAGGTAATATTGTTGAACCACGACGGAGTTGATAAGATCCTGCTGCAATCTCTCGTTTTGCGGTCACCATTCAGCGGATAATCATTCGTCCGAATAAAGCCACGATTATTTTTTTGTAGGTATAGAAGGCAGAGTTACTGGAAAAGTAGATTTACGTTGCGTAAAGAAAGTTTTGGAGAGACGGGAAACAATCGACCACTTTTTCACGACGAATTCACGTAAGAAAGCCTCGCGGGATCGTTTTTCGAGACCACGACACGTGCCTTATTCTAAGTTCCAACCCCTGTCAAACCGGTTTTACAGGAACCGGGTCCAAGTTGCTAAGTTTGCACTGATTCGGTCGAGAAAATGCTTTTGTAATTTTGCGACCGTGTCGCACTTGGAAGGATACTTTCGTTCCGTGTTGCAGCTGTAAAGGTCTCTTGGTGAAAAGTCTTTCTTCGTGGTCAGCGTTGAACCAGAGCTTAACTAAGTACTGGAATTTGAGGCTCTCACTCGAATTTTTTTGCTGATTACAAATATAAAATAATTTTTTTTTTAAATCTTGATGTATTATAAATTAAAAAACAAAAATAATTTTTGGGTTTTTTTATAAATTATTTTTTATGTAGGGGTGAAATAAATAGTGAACTCGTACTGAGCGACGCAAAATACATCAAATTAACGTCGTAAGAAAAAAAAAAAGTTCTATCTTTTTTTGACATCTTCGACGAAAACGTAAAGTACTACTTTTCACAATCTTCTGAAAAAATGGGCTGACGTCTTTGGCACATGCTCATTTTTCTTGCAATGAATGACGCTAATAAAAATTATGAAACAAGGAAACTTTGGATACGTTGAGTGAAAGTGCAAGAAGTGAAAGTTGCCAATTTTTGCCTTTCCATTATTTTTGGAAATTTTTAAATAGCTCTCACCAGCGCAAAAATTGTGATGACATTGACGTTCTTTTTATTGGTTCGCTAAACTGTTTAGAACTTGAAGAGAAATATAAAAATCGATTTATTTTAAAAAAATTTTAGATTAGATTTAGGTTTTTTATTTTTTTTTCGCATTACTGAATTTTCAGACGGTCCGAAGCAAAAAATGTCGTCTTTTGCAAAATTTTAGAAGCCTATATAATCGGAAACTCCCAGTTCTTATATTGACAAATGAAAAACTGTAAGTGAAAATCCCAAAAAACTAGTTTTTTAAAGATTTTTCGGATTTCCTCCTAGAATTTTTTATTTTACGATAGAAAATTGATCAGTGACGAGTGTCAATGAGAAAGGCTCACAAAATGCGGTGAAAACCAAAATATTTTTTCGACATCGGAAATTCATAGATGTTAACCAGCAAACATTTTTTTATTTCACTGATTGGCAATTTTTTCTTTCCGTATTTAACTATCATAAAAATTTTCGCTGCTAGAAAGTCTCAAGCTCCTTAATCACAAGATGAGAATTATTGATCCAATAGATCGTAGATAATATTTTAGCAATAATGCAAAAACTTGTGCAATCAATTGGAGAAATACAGTAGTTATTTATTCCATCTTCTGAACTTCGGCGCCAACAGCTTCTTCTGCAGAATTTTAGGGTCCGGGCCCAAGAATCCAAACGACTGCGTCATAAAAGCGGCGCGCTCACGACGAGTTGGGTCCTCGAGCCAATAAGAGTGCTGAAATTTAACGACAAAGAAGAAAGAACAAAAATAAGGTAGAGAAAGAGATTGTCATGGCTCGTGGCCTGTAACTGTATGCCAGCCCAGGTCCGGGCGACCTTGTTCTTCGTTGACCCCGCAAGCAACAAGCGACATAGCATACATATGTAATATATGCTACTTAGACTATTTGAGGTGTTCTCTTTCAGTTCAGTCATTATAACTTTAGAAGAACTTTTTTTACCCCTCCCAATATTTGTGTTTCACTCTGTTCTTTTTTCTATAGGTTATGTACCTACTCTTATAGATCCTAGTAAATTGAGGCCAGAATATAAAGTGTCAAAATGGAGAACAAAAATTTATAAAGAAAGATGTAATGCATAACTGTAATTTTTTTAAATATTTTTTTACCCGTCCCAATATTTGTGTTTCACTCTGTTCTTTTTTCTATAGGTTCTGTACCTACTTCTATAGATCCTAAAAAATTGAGGCCAGAATACTAAGTGTCAAAATGGGGAACAAAAATTTAATTAAAAAATGTAATGCAGAACTGTAATTTCTAAAAATCTTTTTCTACCCTCCTCAAGATTTGTGTCTCATTCTGTTCTTTTTTCTATGGGGTCTGTACCTACTCCTATAGATCCTAGTAAATTAAGGCTAGAATATAAAGTGCAAAAATGGAAGAAAAAAATTATCGAAAAATGTAATGCATAACTGTAATTTTTGAAAATGTTTTTCATTATTTTTAATATTTTTTTGCTCTTTCTAAGATTTGTTCTATGGGTTCTCCACATACTGTTCAATGTTATAAGAATAAGGAGTATATATAAATGTAATGCTACTCAGACTGTTTGAGTTATTCTCCTGCAGTTCAGTCATTATTACTTTACAGAAAATCTTTTTACCCTTCTCAATATTTTTGGGTCACTCTCTTATTTTTTCTATAGGTTCTGTACCTGCTCCTGTAGATCCTACAAAATTGATTTTAGAATATCATTTTTCGGATACCCAAAAAGCCAAAGCCAAAAAAGGGGGAAAAAATGTAATGCATAACGCTACTTTACAAAAATTATTTTTAACCTTAGAAATACTTTTTCACCATTCTACCATTTTTACCATGAGTTACATGGTAAAAATTCACATAGTATCAAAACTCATAAAAATACAAAGTGAACAAAAACGTGTCCGAATAATTAAAAACCCATAATTAAAAAAAAACTGTATTGTGTGCCGACAACTTTTAAAAAACATTTTTTCCCTCCGGAAACTTTTTCTTCCTCTCTACTAATTTTTGTACAGGTCATGTAGTTACAATTATAAACTATATAAAATAAACTCAGAATTCAAAGAGTCTAAAGCAGTAAAAAAAAAAGTAATACATAACTGTAACTTTGGAGAACCTTTTTTCGCCCTTCCAAATTATTTTCGTTCTCGCTCCTAATTTTTGTATACATCATGTAGATACTATTGTAGATTATAAAAAATTGAGATCAAAATCAAAAGTGTCTGAGGTAGTGAAAAAAAATGTTATAAAAAAGTGGCTGAACTCACAACTAATCCCTCATATTTAACGTAGTTATGAGTATAGTCGTGCGGTAGAATTGTATTACTAGCAAGAGTTATGGACGTGGGCATGGAATAGCCTATATAAAAAATAATACAAGAGCGGTACGAGGTCCAGGAAAAGAACTAGGTTGACCGGAATAGTGTTGTGTGTTCTGCGGCTCACGTGTGTCCATATAGTCCATATACACATTACAGAGTAGTAGGTTGGGTCGTTGGGTTGGCCCGACATCTGCCACATTCACTAATACCGTTAGTTTGCTTACCAACACCCGATGAGTGTGTGATCGGCATTTTTATATATGCCAACATCGAATGACTAGACGAGTCTGTGAGGCTGTGACATATATGAGACATTCTCTGTCAATTAATTCGTCTCTTCTTTCCTGAACTCATCACATATTATTCATCACAAAATCGACATCATATGAGATCGGATCATTTTTTTTCTCACCCTTAGAAGATGCATTTTCAAATGTATCTCCCGTGAAAAAAAATCAAAAGCATGACAGATTGAAAAATTATTTTTTCTAATTTTTCTAGAATGTCATATAAATTGAATAAACACTTTTTGTTAGAATAAAAAATAATATATTTTTTAACAGAATTAACGAGTCGATTAAATTGTTATTCAATGTAATGATTCATATTTGACGCACAGTTTCAGAGACTTCATAGAATTGTACTGTTGTGGTGTGGTTTTTTTTTATTTACTAGTCGATGAATTTGATAAATGGTGAACGATTTTCGAGAGTGTAAAAAACATAACTGGACTGAAGATAATGTCTTAGATACTTTATTATGAATATGAATGTATATAGATATAGATATAGATATATTGCTATCGGTAGATCATACTACGGTGTAAATTACAGAACATTTTTCTTTCTTCAAGGCCAGCCGTTCCGCTTCCGTCACGGCCAGGTCACAAGAAATATATAACTTCCTCAGAGAGTGCAGTTCACTTAGTCCTAGAGTGCTACTTGGGTGCTAAAGACTCCTCGAGTTTCACCGTAACCCGCAGTTGGAACATTCCGAATCAAATGGACTGAAATCTATTTATTTTTAACTCTGCACTGCATTTCAAATTTTTTCCGCATGGATTTTATCGCAATAACCAAACATTTTTCAAACTTCACAAAATCCACCTTATTTAAACATTTCTAAATTTTTAATTTTCGTCGCAGTCCTGGTTTCCGGTCAATTGTCAAACTAATCTCAAGATTTTTTTTTCGAAAAAAAAAACCATGAGAATGGTTCAAAATATCATTTTCGTAAATTAAAAAAAAATGTATACGTCCTGTTATTGTGATCGGTTTCGAAAATACTCACAAATTCGTGCAAAGTGTTCAACATTATCTTTAAAAATTAAATAAAATGAAATTACTTTTAAAAAACTGAATCGAGTTTAAAAAAATAAAAATGATCTAGTGACTAAGATAAAAAATCGATAAGTTCAAATCAGGAGGATATGAATTTGACATAAAATGCACGATGTACATGTCCATCCGAACCGATCTCCAACATCTCTATCGACTGATATCCATATAGTGTTACCGATATCGCATCTGGTGGCGTCGTATCATTTTGTACGATCTTGCTTTAGAACCGATCGCGGTCATCGACACTCCTCACAATATCACTCAGGTATGCTCACTTGCACTCCGTCACTCTTCGTCGCGTGCGCATGACTGTAAGTAGTACCTCAGCTGCAGATCACAATGGAAAAAAAAAACGGTACATTATGCTACAGTCGAGTTGTTTACCGATCGTCGAGCAACGGTGCGACTCGGTGTCGCCGATCGCCGCATCTCCAAGTTTTCTTCGTCGAATGAAGAAAGTCGTTTTTACTTAGTTGTACTGTTGTGGCTGGAGGTGAAAAAAAAAACACTTACCGATCTACCGATTCTGCGATTCGCTGCGTGCGGTTTGCACAGCTAGTTTCAGGCTGGGAAGATCTTTGGAAGACACCTGCAGATGCTTCTTTCACACCCTTTGACGCCGTTGACTCCTAGACGCTGATTTTATTAAACTTTAAATAAAAGTTCTTCGTAATTTTTCGCTTTTTACAACGCTATGAGGAAGTATGGTAATCAATTTTGGGTTCTTCATAGAGGAAGCTTTGTTTCCATGAAATTTTTTTTTTTTTTTTCAATATTTTCATGTCAGTATTCTCAGAATGGTCCAAAACGTCGAGAGAAGTGGTTTAGAGAAAATGTCCACGCGTGTGCGTGTGCGAGTGCGTGTGCGCGTGTGCGTGAGCGTGTGCGTTAGCGTGCGCGTGAGCGTGTGCGTGAGCGTGTGCGTTAGCGTGAGCGTGCGCGTGTGCGTGTGCGTGTGCGTGTGCGTGTGCGTGTGCGTGTGCGTGTGCGTGTGCGTTAGCGTGCGCGTGAGCGTGTGCGTGTGCGCGTGTGCGTGAGCGTGTGCGTTAGCGTGCGCGTGAGCGTGTGCGTGTGCGTGGGCGTGTGCGTGTGCGTGTGCGTGTGCATGTGCGTGAGCGTGTGCGTGTGCGTGTGCGTGTGCGTGTGCGTGAGCGTGAGCGTGTGTGTGTGCGTGAGCGTGTGTGTGTGCGTGTGCGTGAGCGTGTGCGTGTGCGTGTGCGTGTGCGTGTGCGTGTGCGTGAGCGTGTGCGTGCGCGTGTGTGTGTGCGTGAGCGTGTGTGTGTGCGTGTGCGTGAGCGTGTGCGTGTGCGTGAGCGTGAGCGTGTGCGTGCGCGTGTACGTGAAGCTAAAGGATGCAAAGTAGAATTTCGCACATTTCTTCCTCATTCATTTTTGTTTTTTGCAAAGCCGCCTGTGTGATGACATATATTCACTTTAGTTTTGGCTTCCTTATAGAAAAAGGTTTAAGAAAGAAAATTTGAAACGTGGTAGGGTTGAATGTTTTTTTTAATTCGCTTCTCCCTTTGTCTTTTTGCCGAAATTTTACCTGAATCAGAGAAAGGAATTTTTTTCGGAAGTTTCAAAATCTCATAAAAAACGAACCGCTTTACCGATTCGGCCCAAATTTGATTCCAAAAGTCAAATTTCTTTGTGTTATTAAGTTTTAGCTTAATAGCTCACAGATTACAGCAGATAGAGAAGTGATTTTTCGAAAAATTCAATGTTTTCTAAAATCTAAACCACTCTATCGATTTTAACTAAATTCGATATCTACTACAACTGGATATTAATTATTGGCGTCGCGACGCTACCGCGTCTCTTGATACCTTGCAGAAGATTTCAGCAGATTTCGTCGGAGTTAAATTTAATTAGAGCAATAACAACAAATTTTCAAAAATTGAAAACGCTATCAAACCAAAACTGCTCTATGGATTTTGCTCAAATTCAATACCCACCGTCATTTTTCAAAGCTTTCCATGTCAAGAACTATTTAGCTTATAAAAAATTGCGAAATGTAGAGAACATACAAACAGTTTTCGGAAAAATTCGAGAATGTATACATCGAAAAGGGCGTTAATCCTCTAAGTGTACTAAATTGCAGCTAGATTGTTAAAGCAATCTTCAAGATACAGTGGTTTGAATTTTACAAGCCTGCACACACACATACATCCGTAAATTTTTTCTAAATCATCTTTTTCGACTATTTGCATTTTTTTGAGTGTTATCACTTGAAAAACTAAAAAAAAAAAAATTAACCAAAACAAAACTTTCTTTATGAGGAAGCAAATATCTAAAAAAAACTTTGAAATGCTAACTGAAAATAATTTCATTAAAGATATACAAGTTTTGAATAGACACTACAAAATGACAAATTATAAAAAAATTCCATACTTGCAACACAAAATCGCAAATAAAAAATACAAAATTTTAAATTTAAATTACGATCTTCTAAATAAAAAATAAGAAATAAAAATCTTGAAGTTTTAAATTCCGTTTATATTATTTAAACTTAAAGCACAAATTTCATTTGAATGTTTGCTTGACTTTTAAACCGGTTCTTAAAAGTATATATTTTTCGAAGATAATCGGTTAGACTTTCATGTCATTAGGACATTTGGCTCAGTGGATCGGTTAATTTCATATATTAATACCGATCCCGCATATTCCACGGTTTTAAAAACTATAGTAACTCCAAGAAATACATAATTGTCGTTGATTCGCTCGGGTTCACATCTGCCATCGTTATATGCCCGCATCGCAGAAAGCAGATCGACGGGGACGTTTTCTTCGCCCTTTCACACAGCGAACTTAGCTGCGGGAAGAAGAAAACTGTTATTACATCGTCGTTAAAGCACCGAAGCGAGGAGCCGCCTCATTTTACGACTCGCTCTTTCTTTTCCCTGTTGTTATACTCGTCACTCATATTCGGGATTCTTTGTACGCACATTCCCACCTAAAAGTTTGATTCAATTACAAGTTAACTATACTTCACAACAAGAGATTAAATCTAACAAGAACATCGTTATCATAATCATGTAAAAAAAATTATAAACAGATTTATTTGTAAAATTAGTTTTTTTCGGAATCATTTTTTTTAAATATAAAATTATCAAGCACTTTTATTAATTTTATTTAAATTCAGTTCAGATCATCCTGAAAAAAACAACTAAAATTGGATATTTCAAAATACAACAGAAATTTCATATTTAAAGAATGCTCCAAAAACTGGAGATAAAAAAATTCAATTCGAATAAAAATGACATAAATCACGACAAAAATATATATATATATATATATAACTTTATTATCTACTGAGATAAAAATAGAAATGTTAGAAGAATGACTGTCAGAAGACGTGCAACTATTCTACTTTTTATTTAAATGAAATTCAAATCATCCTTAAAAAATGTCTATAATTAAGTATTTAAAATAAAAACTACAAATTTTATATTCAAAGAATCCAACAAAAATTGAAGATAAAAAATGAAATTTGAATAGAAATGATAGACACAACGAAAAAAAAAACATATATGGGACATTCCACGTCAAATCAGCAGGCCATGACCCTTACCTTCATCGGTTTTGTTCATTTTTTAATATGATGTTATTACCGACCCATAAAGGCCTCGGAATTTTTTTTCAGATTTTTTTACCCCTAGTAACATTTTTAAATTCTCGTAGAAACCAATTTCAAAAACGCCGTTTTTGAAAATCTGAATGTGAAGAAAATAGTAAATATTGAAATCACATTATCGTATGGTGCTCAAAAATCATATTTTAAATCATAAAAGCAGTGTAAATTTTTTCAGATTTTTGAAAACGGCATTTTTTGAATTGTTTTTTTTTCGAGGATTTAAGAATGTTGCTGGTGGTTATAAAATCTGAAAAAATTCCGAGGCCTTTTTGGGTCGGTAATATCATCATACATTAAAAAAATGAACAAAATCGATGAGGGTGAGAGTCATATTCTGCTGATTTGACGTGGAATGCCTCATATATAAATGAATTCATTATCAACTGAGATAAAAATAGAAATTTCAGAATAATGGCTGTCAGAAGACGTGCAGCTATTCTGTTAGACATAACTTTTTTTATTGCGGTATGTAATACGAGAGCAACGCTCGTCTGCACCAGAAACACGTGTATATCCTTTGCGTTCAAACTCGTTCCTAGATTCTGCTTTTTTGGAAAGGCGTGGCGCGTGTTTCGTGTAACGGTACAAACAAGAGCGAACTACTGAGCTGCTACCGCTTACTACGTTGTTCAGAGAGCCCAAATCGAGTCATCGGAATTGTTTGCAGTGTTGCCAGTTTATTACAATTGAGCTGAGGGCGGATTTTTGTCTATATAAATTTCATTATAAGATAATTACAACTAGTCGTCAACAAATTGGCCAATCTCTATGAACTCATACAACTGTAAGCAAAATTAAGTTAATTAGTGAAACTAAAAAAATTGAAAAACGCTTTTTTAAATTTGTTTATTTTTATTTATTTTTTATACTACCCCACTTTTACGCTGAATTCTCTGTATGCCCAAGAACGACACTCTTTTAATGAGAACCTACTGTGAAAATAAAGAAAAAAACATTTAATTAGTTTATGAGTAATTACTATTTTTGGTAATCCTGACAAAACCAGTTTTCGAATAACAAAAAAAATTGGTCTGGTGTTTCATCTTGTGTCGTCCGGCATACATACTGAACGGAACAAAATATTCAATTTCAAAAGTCACGTTCCCGTCGATTTGAATCGGAATACTCTATAAGATTATTATTATCTTGAAAACAAAGTAGATTTGGCCAATCGTGAAATTGATACTTAAACTTATGAAGGTCACGATTGCGGTAGAAGTTGGAATTGGTCTGTCCAAATTCGAATCTGCCGATTTTTGTGACTTACTATAACATTTTTGGTAATCATGACCAAACCAATTTTCGAAAAAAAAAAACTAAAAACTGGTGTAACACTTCCTTTTTCCTATCATCCTCATATTGAACAGAGAAGTGAAATTGAGAATTCCGTGTTGTCGGATCTATCGATTTGAATCGGAATACCCCATAAGATTATTATAATCTCGAAAAAATGGACTGAGCCAACAGTTAAATTCATACTCAAATTTAAATCAATATCAAAATACCAGTACAATTTGAAATTGGTCTGTCCAAATTCAAATTTGCCGATTTTTGTGACTAATTATAACATTTTTGATAATCATGGCCAAACCAATTCTGGAAAATAACTAAAAATTGGTGTGACGTTTTATTTTATATAATCCTATAACATATTGAACGGAGAAGAGAAATTGAAGACCCAACGGTGACGCATCGGCCGATTTGAATTGGAATTCCCCATAAGAAACCTAATGAGTATTCAGTCAACCGTCGGCGGATGGAGTACGATTGAAGACCTACTTATCAATCGATCAAGCATCATTCGTTCTGTAATTACAGTTTATAATAATTATAATGATTCAACTAATGATCCAGTAGTAATCACAAGTCGATCGGTAGTCATCTGCTTACCTACCAGAGAATTAATTCGGTTTAATGGGAAATCCAGCTATTACTGCAACTTTCACGCCAGAACCTCTCACGATGGAAAGCTCATTTCCATTTGGTCTCACGGATAACAATTTTCTCGGCCTCTGAGCTTGCCACTGATGGTCGAGTCCATTGACCGTTTAAAATCATTAGCCAAGTCAATTTACAGAGGTACGTCGTATATTTGCTGTGTGAGTGTACACAGATTTTCAAGGGACAACTGTTTGCAAATTAAGAATGCTTCACACGTACATTCTCAACCAAATATTTGTGTCTAATTAATATTTAATAAACGTGTAATAAAAAATCTTTAAAAAAAACATAAATGTCATCGAATATACCAAAAAGTTTAAAAAATATAATGATAATGACGAAGGACTCATTATAAGTTATAAAAAAACTGCTTAACAAATTCGTTTAAGTAACTAAGCTTTTTAAATAAAATTAATTTTTTGATTCTGCGAAATACATACATTTTTTTTTGAATTTCTGGCAATTTAGAAATATGATTTTTTTTAACTCACGCTTATGTAAATGAGTTTCGTATCGCATATAAAAAATATTATTTGGAAGGTTCATAAAAATAGTCTTTAAAGAGTCTTCCGAATAAACATTCCTAAATTGATAATTAAATTAAAAGGAATTACTTTTATATAGAAAAATAATTAAGTTGCTTGGACTTAATAATATTTTTACCTATCTATCAATATTATTTGGTATTATGAAATCAATTTCTTGAAAATAGTTGATTTTTGCTTGTCGTAAAATACAGAAATTGTGATTTGAAAAAATGTTGTTTGGGAATGTACCTATAAAACATCCTTAATAAATCCAATCTCTTTGCTCCATCGAGCATTAAGACTCTCTGATGTACGTCTTCCTTGGCTGACATTGAATTATACATAATACTTTCTAATCTCAGTCCCTACAGAAGATTTACTTTGCCACTTGTTCGCTTGCATAAATTTTCCTCACGAGCTCTATACGTGACCTGTTAAATGGCACGAAATTAGGATTCTACGAAAAAAGTACCGTTGATGACAAATCTCCCCAAAGTGTGTCATTATATTCTTCAAGATATTATGTCATTTAAAATTACGGTTAGAACTTTTTCATTATTTTTTTCAAACTCACTACGTCTATATTTGATAAATCAATTATCTTTTAAAATAGTGTATTATTATTGTCATAAAATATTTTTCCTTTTACATTGTACCATCGAAATATTTCAGCCTTTTCCATTAAAATATACTGAACCAAATATTCTTTGCCATATGATAATAAATATCATAATTTTTTTAATGAAAATTTCAAATCTTACATTTTTTATTTCGGGTTCTAAATTTTGGATTATATATTTCCAAATAAGGATTTTTCAATAGAACTTTGTGAATTTTCTGTTTCAAATATTGTATGTACAGTTGTAAATTTGATTTTCAAATATCATGTTTGATATATTGAATTCTGGGTTTTAAAGATTGTATTCATTTTTTTAATCTTTCGTCTACCGAATTTACGCTATGAAACTATATTTTGGATCAAACATGGAAGGGCCGCATAATTTGATAAAATACGAAGAAGTGAATAAAAGGTAAAGGTTGTTGAACTGACCTATGAAGTAGAACGGAGGTCTATGTCCGGTCGAGACACCTTTCGTAATAATATAACTCTGGCTGCCTTTGTTAGGCGCCAATTCTCTCGAAAGAGTGAGAGGAAAAGAGAGGACACCGTTCAGCTTCGCTAGGGATTTACGTAATTCCCTAATAATCGCAGCATAATATTCCGTTCGATTCTTGGTACCTCATCCCGGACTCAAAATCGTGCTCGTGATATTGCATTCGTTTTCATTATATAAAAATATTTGTTCAGGTAAGCGTGAAGACAACTCGTAACAAATAATATTACGGCTCAATTCATTACATAGCATAGCAACTTGTTAATTTTTTTATTTCAGGAATGTATTATGAAAGGTTAAAAAAAAATTAGAATTCAAATTCAGTAATTTACATTTTTGGAAAATCTGAAAGATATCGGTGTAACTGAAAATAGTAAGAACATTGATCATAAACGAGTGAAAAATTATTCATAAAATATTAAAGTTACTTAAATAAGAATTTAAATTTTGAATGTGTGGTTCGAATATTCACAAATATTCGAATTAGACATCAGTATTTGAATAATTTGTAAATATGACGTTATTCGTGGAAATTCGAATGATTTGTGGAAATTCGAATTATTCGTGAAATTCGAATTATTCGTGGAAATTCGAATTATTTGTGGATACTCGAATTATTCATGGACACTCGAATTATTTGTGAAAATTCGCATTATTTGTAAATATTTACATTATTCGTGGAAATTCATAATATTTGTGAACATTCACATTATTCGCGATAATTCCAATTATTCGTGAATATTGAAATTTCTCGCGGAAATTCCAATATTCGTGAATATTTACATCAAACCAATTTCCGAATATTTTATTTGTATTTTGAATTCGTTATCAATATTCGATTCAATTTCATTCAAATACGATTCACACATTAATATATACACTTTCTGTTACTGCCCCTATGTCACAGCTATCTCACGTCTGCTGCTGCTGCCTCTGCAGTTCATATGCTAATTGGTAGTTACCCACGAATACGTCTGGAATCACGGAAGCGATAGTGCTCGTGTACAGGTTCGATCTCGATTGGCTCCTTCGTCTCGCAATATGCACAGTATATGTATACATAGAATATTATGAATATAAAGGTCATTCCAAATTAAACAGCCCTGACCCAACCATTTACATTTTTGGTTATCGTGAAAGAACAAAGCTGCAAAAATATCTGAAAATTGGTAGAGACTGTTCTTTTATACGGCCTTACAACATACTGAACGGATAAATAATTATCAATATAATTTTTAAAAAACTGAAAAATATCAATATCGTGGCCCTCGCAACTTGAGATGAAAAGCCCCATATATGAGTCAATTTCCGTCAGTTGGGGTGCTATGAAATGTGAAATTTTATTTTACTCTTCTAAATATTTTTTCGTCACTTTGACTACGTTTATACCATTGTTGGTTATATAAGATAAAACACATAATGGAAAGTGTCCGAATGTGTGAAAAAAAAATAGAAATACAAATAAGTAGCCTTGCTGACGCAGAATGTTCCATATATGCATGCATTTGCAAGACAGGAGCGCGCGACTGAGAGTTAATACGTGGGTACACGTGCTCAAGTGTGCTTGAAGCACACTTTAAGTCGTTACGTATAAGTAGAGTACATCCATAGAAAATCGAAGCGGTAGTTTTGCAGCAGCGAGCGTCTCGTGAGAAAAATGTCTTGTTTCTCACGAGCATATCATTCATTGAACTCGCGTATTCACTTTTACCGAGAGTAAGTATCCTAAAGTATCTCGAAGCAGCGTTGAACCTAATTTTATGATATTAAGGATATTACAATATCAGGATATCAAAAATGCGACTAAAAAAAAAAGATTATCTGTCTATTTATTGTGAGGGTAAAAAACTTCTATATCTAAAATGATTTTATTTTAGATTATAATATGTCCCGCGAAAAATGTCAATATTCACAAATAATTCATCATATGAAAAATTATTTTTTATTTTTTTTTCCCCAATTATTATAATGATATAATTTTGTAAAATTGAAAATTAATCACTAATTTAAAAAAAGAAACCAAATATAATAAATAAAAAGTAGAGTCAGTCGTAAATTTGTTCAGCTAATTGGATTGATTAGCTGCTTCAGAAAATCAAATTCCATTTCTCAATTACAGCGCATATTAAATCCTTGTCTCTATTCAAAGATACGGTAGACAGTTATTATACGATTTTTTTCTTCGAACTCGCGTATTCACTTCTAGCAAAAGGAGAAAATATCCTGAAGTATCTCGAAGCAGCATCGAACCTAATTTGATATTGAAAAAAATATCAGGGCATCAAACATGTTGCTAAGAAAAATAATAACTTTATCGGTCTATTTATTCTAAGCGTAAAAAACTCTTATAATCTGAAACAATTAAATGACTACATAAGAAATAATACAAATAATAATTATTCAAAAATCATAATAATTACAACATTTTCAAAGATTACTCATTTTTTTACTCATTTCTGTTTCACAAATTAAATTTAATGAATAAAGAGAAAAGTCAATCGTTAGTTTTTTCATCGCTTTTAATTAAATGCTTCATAACATCAAAGTCGATTTGCTGTTTGCAGCGCATAAAATCCTTGTGTCTATTGAATGTTACATTACACTGTTATTACAGGATTTTTTTGTTCAATCTGAAAGTCAAAGTTCTTTCGACGGTTCGAGAGTATTAAGACGATCGTAGGAGCTAAAAACGTGATGGTACACATGACCTTTAGGAGGACTCTTCAGACTCCTGCACATTTTTAATAGTTTCTCGCTAGTAGCAATTGTCTATATATATCGACTGGCAATCCTTCCTCGAGCGCTCCTCGAAGCGTGAGCCGAACGTAACATTTGGACTTGACTATTATACAGCAGGGCGTAGGCTTTTGTATCTAGTGTTGTAAGTGTGTGAGCTCCGCTAAATTGCACCGATGTATTACACACTACAAAAGTGTGTAGTGAACGGTGCGCGCGTCGCTCGCGTGTAAACAACATTACACGGATGCTTAAATCTGCGGATCGCTGCGATCACACTGTCAGAAATTACTGGAACTTTTTATGCATAAGCTCATCAATTTAATTAAATTCACAATTGTGATATAAAATTGAGATACTTTAGCAATTGAATTAAAATAAATTTTAATGAAAAGTCAAGTCACCTTTACACTACAATTGAAGCAAATTAAAAAAAATTTAAGTACAATGAAATTTAAACAAATTTGATAAATTAAAGTATTTTTGCACTGGAAATTAATCAAATTAAAAAATTCAAGTACTTTCACGTCAAGATTAAGGCAAATTATTAAAATTGCGGTACAAAAAATAAATTTGACATCGCATTTGTATTGTTAATTTAGTGTACCAGTTTATAGTTGCATAATAACTTTTATCATATGCACATTAATTTGGAGTAATTTGTTTTCATAGTGCTGCAAGTTTAATACCATTTGAAGAAATCAGTTTGAACTCTCTTCAATACATTAATACAGTTTTAATCAATCGGTTGCGATAATTCGATGCAGTCCACAATTTTGTGGTCGCCTATCATTTCTGCAACAAATTAATGAGGTTTAAGAAACTTAACATTTTTGGAACGGATACTAATAAATTTTGTATGTTTAATATTTAAGATTATGTTATTGATATGTGTTAAACATTTTTTTTCAAATTATGTTCATGAAGCATTTCATGTTGCAAAAATATGCTCCAGACGAAAATCTAAAGTTATGTGCAAAATGAATATTTCATGTTTAAAAAAAATTGTACGTTTACCATCAAATTTCTTTAAGTCTATAAGATTGTGATCGATTTGTGAAATTGTAAATAAACTATATGGAGAAAACATAAAATTTAAAGCTTAAAATTTAACAAAGTATGTTTCAAGTAAACAATTTTCGTCCAAAATTCAAAATCGTAATTGTGAGATTTAAAATAAAGGATCAAAAATTATGAAATCGGAATAAATAATAAAATGCTTAAAATAAATGTAGATCTAGAATTTAAAATCATAATATTCCGAGAAGGACTGTTGCGATTTGATTGCCATTAGTCTCATTGACAACCTCTTAAAGAGCCTGAAATTGTCGTCACTTGATTGTTTAGATTCTCTAAATTGATTCTCGGTTTGTATTCTCATAAAGAAAGCTTCGTTTCCATACATCAAAAGAATTCAAACAAAGTTAAAGTAATTTAGTTTTTTATAAAATTTTAACGCCTCAGTTTTTTATTTTCATTCCTAAACAGAAATTAGAGTTCTCGAGAAAAATAAAAGATCTTCACAGAAAAAGCTTTTATTTTCATGCATTTCCAGAAATGAAAAAACTTAAGTAATTGAATTTTCGATAAAATTTTAACGTCTCACTGTTTTTATCTTTACTCCCAATTAGAAAATTTGAAATTCTCGAGACAAATAAAAATATCCTCACAAAGAAAGTTTTCTTTCCATGCATTTGTTGAAAAATAAAAAATTGTCTGTAATTAAATTTCGTTTACAATTTTAACTCCTCATTGCTTTCATTTTCATTCTTAGAGAAAAAAGAAAGAAATTTGCGATTCTCGAGAAAATAATCACATAACAAAAGTGAGGGTGGGTCCGATTACATAGAACGCGGAAATTACCTCTGAGATTTCGTTATTTCTGGTTGGCATCTGCGCAGTAGAGAATTGAGGAGAGACCACCACGATTGTTAATACAGATCGTGAGTGAAAAGCCTCTGGGCGGCCATCTCGACGAGACGATGAACGGGTGATAAGAGAAAAGAATCGCGAGCAAGAGAAAGAGTAAGAAAGAGAGGAAAATAAATTCCATTAAGCTCGCGAGGGCAAAAGGAATACGCTCACGCCTTTCTCGCCGGCTGAACGATTCGCTAATCTCATGGCTTTCGCAAGGCGTGTCGTTTTTCTCTTTCTTTCTCTATCCGTTTTGCCACGGGAAATTTTTTTCATTAAAACGACTGTGAATCAACCGTGCACATCTACCAACACCAACAAAAAGAAAACTATCTGTGTGTGCTCAACGATAAATCGTGTATTTATGCAATTTCTCCTGACAGCCGATTGGTTATTGAAGGGTACATTGCAGAAACTGTTTTCTCTTCATATATTCACTGAAACTACGCAGTATAGGTTAAGAAACTCGGTATTTGTTTGGTACTTGAAGTGCCTAAATACAGAGAACATAGAATAACTTGATGTATTTTTTATTTATTTCATTTGTAATGAAAACTAATAGCAAATTTTTTTCCAACAGGAAAAAATTATTATTATAAGGCTTCCAATATTATTATAAAGACCTACAAATGCACAAAGAATGAACTTGTTTGACATTTTAGCCAGAAATGCAAAGTCTGACTAAAAAAGCTATATATTTAAAAATTTATTAGTGAGTTTGACTTGTGCTTGTTTTAGTCCCTCATCAATCAAGCTTTGAAATACGACGTTACGAATTAGAATTTTTTGTGATTTTGTTTGTAACTTTTTACAAATTTTTTATGTTGTAGCGGCGAAAATTACATATTTTTTTATACCTCAGTTTCAATCACTTTTCAAAAAACCTCATAGCCTCTAAATTTTGAGGATTGGGGTGGGGGTAAAAATAGCGAATTAAAAAAGTATTCTTTTTATATTATAGCGAATATAAAAAGGTGGTTACAATAGCCAATTTTTTAAATTATGAACGTTTAAATCTAAAATGGTCATCATTATGAAATTCGCTATTTCAGCTATTCGCTATTTTTACCTCCATCTTATTAAAATGCATTCAAAATAGCGAATGATAAAAATCGCGAATGGCTAAAAAACCGGATTCTATAATTATGGACATCCTACATTTAGACATTCAATTTTTTTAAATTCGCTATTTTAGCCATTCGCTATTTTGGTCATTTGCTGCTTAGCACATTCAACCAAAAAAAGAAATTGAAAATCGGATGAGCCAAAAGGAGTTATCGCCAGTTGACAATTCCAGATTTTTGTAATTTTGACTTGTGAGGGACTTCAACGACAAAATATTTCAAAATCAATTTTTATAGAAATAAAAAAGCCGGATTTACAGACATTATAAATTGGACAGCATATTCGTTGCTGATTACAAAATTGAAAATGTTCTAATCAACAAGTTAATAATTTGAAAAAAAAAAATTTATTGCCATTTTTTTCAGACTATACCGTTCTGTTTGCGCCGAGCCACTCTGAATTTTTTTTGTTCACAAGAGCTTAACAAACCGAAGAGAATCGATAATAATGAAATATTTTATTGTATAACTATTAACGTTTACGTTTTTCTCGCAATTTTCTGCAGATCTCAGTGAGCACGGTTAGTACAAGGAGGTTCAGTCGAGCGGGCACACCGAGCTCGATTCTTTCATCCGACAGCGACATCCGCTTCACCAGGAAACTCGGCGGACAGTACCGATGTGGATGTTGCGTCCTAGCAGCTTTTCTACTCTTTCTACTCTTCTCCGGAGTTTCCATCTACCTCGGCTGTAAGTATTTTTATCGTCTTTGCCATTGCTATAAAAATAAATATTGGCACATAACTAAGCGCCATAATTATTGCCAAATTAGTAATAAATAAGAAATCCGAAATGCGTATATTAAACAAAAAATTATAATCTACTTTTGCTTCTAATCTAGTTCAACGCTCTTCTTTAGGATTGTACCAAAAAGTTATGAGTTCAATTTTTGTATAAAAATTTCAAGATAATCTATGTCATAGTTTTGGTAATTGTGAACTTTTTTCGAACAATTCTGAAAATTAGTGAGTACGATTTTTTTTGTGCTTACGCTTCTGTAAATTTGTTTAAAAATTCCTCATATGGTGTAGAAATGTCTAACAAAAAACTGTGCAACTCTAAGGTACAGAATGAACCGCGATAATATTTGTGTTCAAATTTACTGTCAAAATTCTGAAATAATTGAAGGTACATAAAGGTTTTTAAATGCGCTTAGTAATTGTGATATACCGAAAATGGTAAATTTATTCCGAAATTCGTCGCGTATTTTTTTTTTTTTTTTTTTCGTTATCTTAAAACATCCTAAGAGGATTGTTTTTTATCCATTTATCGTGATCCTACGAATTTATTTTAAAATTCCCCACATAGTACATACAGTAAAAAAAATATGCATCTCGAAGGCGAAGATTCAGCCACGAGGATAAAAAATTTGTATTTTTTAAATTTACTATATAAATTTCAAAATAAGCGATGGTGTAAGTGGGTTTCTTACATTTATATTTTTAGCAATTTTAGCGACGGAGACGAAAATGATAAAATATGCAAAACCAGTGTGAAATTTTTTTTCATCAGCTCACAACATAAGCGGAATTTTTTTAAATCCGATTATCGTGATCCCACAAATTTGTTTTGTAATCAGCTTTTAAAAAATCGTTAATAATTGCGATAAACCAAAAATGGCAAAATCTTCTCAAAACCAGTGCATAATTTTTTTTTTTTTTTTTTCATCATCGTACAACATACTAAAAGGAACGTTTCTTATCCATTTATCGTGATTTTACAAATTTGTTTTGAAATTCCCCACATAGTACATACAGTAAGAAAAAACGATGGATCTCGAAGGTGAAGATTTAGCCGCGAGGATATCTTCCTTGATTGTACGTTTGCAGAGATCTCTCGATCAGCCGTTCGTCGAGCCGTGACTGACGGAAAACAGCGGCGTGCGTTCGCCCGTGTTGATTCGAAGGCGATCTCAACTGCATCGAGGAGATCGATTCCACCGAGCGATAGAGCAAATTTCTACGGTTAGCGTGGTAATTGCGCGCGGGTGCCTCCAAGGCACAAAACTAGCTCGGCACTCGGCATGACGAACGTCGACCGCAGACCGAATATGAGCGCTCATGCTGCTACACAAACTTTACGAACCGAGCAATAGTGCATTCGCCGAACCAACGCGAATGCACTTGACGTTTGCTCGACTGCGCAGGCGTTCATCATTTCGACTTGCCCGAGGAAATTCATGATGCATGTAATGATTCCCAATACCAACAGACATATTAGACGAATAATCAGCGCTGGAAAAAAAATGAAAAAAATCCCTTAAAGTATCAATTAAGTAAAAGAGAGCAACGATTACGATGCCTTAATTTTTGCTCCTGCCTTTCAAATTTTTTATTTTTAATTCTACAACTTGAAAAATTGAAAAAAAACTTTTATCTCACAAAATCTTAATGTGCTCATTGGCGCTTGATTCATTATGAGGAAAATGAGAATAAAACGGAGACACTGCAATTGTAAGATTCATTATTGTTATTGCAGTGAAATTTTTCAATTATGCAAAAATGTCTGGAAATGAAAAAAAGAAAACTGAGAGAGGAGAATTTGTTACTTTTAAAGCCTTCCAAATGAATTTATTTTTGAAATGTTCTAGCAATTTTCGGAATGTTTCGAAAAAAAAATTTAATTGCTTAAAACAAATCAGTGCTTAAAAAAATGGAAGAGGAGAATTTGATACTTTGAAAACAGGATGCAAAGTAGAAACTTGGGGAAGCTTTGTAAAAAGTCAACTATAGTGAGGAATCAATGTGCAAATTTTTACTTTGCATACTTTTTTTATGTTGGATATTTTTTTAATCGGATATTGCAAGTCGGATATTTTTACTAAATTCAATATCTATAACAATGGGATATTAATTGGACCTTTTAGAAGATTCAAGACGGTTTGGTCGAATTTATTTTGAATTAAAACGAGAACAATTTTTTTTTTGAAATCTCAAAATTCTATAAAATTTAAACACTTTTCTCGACGTTTTAACCCATTTTGAGTCCTTCTGTCACGGAAAACTAAAAAAAAAAAAAATTTGCACCAAAATCAAGCTTTTCTATGAGGAAGTAATACAAAAAAATGTTAACGTGTTGCTATTTTCGATCCATTACAAAAAGAAAGCACAAATCGTTAAAAGTAGCTTTGCAATTACTTCCAAAATGATACTCATTTTAGTGGTACTTTTCATCCGTCTAAATATCCAGAATCATTTTAAAAAATTGAGATTTGAAATGAAGGAATTAAGACTCTAAAATAAAAAAGTACTCAAGTCTTGCAGCTTGTATAGATAAAAAAAACGCAAGCACAAATCGTAGTTACACCGCAAGTATTTTTCAAAGTTATGGTAACTTCAGCGAAACTTTCAATTTATTTCAAAATGTCTGGAAACGATGGCACAAAAAAGAAATTGAAACTTGGAACGGAAAAACTCGATACTCTAAAATTTAAAAAATGTTGACAGCTCAAAACTTATTATGTAGGCCATCCTGAACATTGAATGAAAAACGACGTGAAATATTCGAATTATTCATGAGTATCATTTCTGATATGGTAGTAAAACGTTCGTAGTGCGTGAATCTCATTTAAGCGTGAGTTCACAGTTTGTTGACTTCATGTTCGCACTGAGAGTATCCGCGAGATATGCCTTGTAGTATCGTTCATTACCGCGTGTTGAGCCGGCAGCATGTGACGTCAGTTCAGTGATTCGTACTTACTGCGCATGTAGGAAGAGAGGAGTGCGAATGAAGTGTACGAGACAGAGGAAGAAGGATGAAAGAAGAGGTTGTTGATGCGGCCAGAGCCCATTGAGGTCTTGAAACGCGTGTGGGTAACGGTCTGACCGAGTTACCGCGAGACCGGCAGCCCTCCTTCCCTCTTCACTGACCAGCTACCACTTCGATCAGTCTTGTCACTTCCCCATACACTTGGTACCATACAGTGTTGCCAATTTAGTACAATTACAATGAATCTATTACGTTTCCACACTATTCAATACGTCATTACGCTTCGCTACGCCATAAATCGACTATAACGCGCCCACTATTATATTGGATCTGAACTCAACAAGCATCATTAAACTTAACTAACTCATTAAACTGAATTTAACTCAACTAACTCATTAAACTTGATCAAATTCAACTGACTCAGCTGACTCAACTACCTCAACTACCTCAACTACCTCAACTACCTCAACTACCTCAACTACATCAACTCCCTCAACTACCTCAAGTACCTCAACTACTTTTAACTACCTCAACTACCTCAACGACCTCAACTACCTCAACGACCTCAACTACCTCAACGACCTCAACTACCTCAACTACCTCAACTACCTTTAACTACCTCAATTACCTCAACTACCTCAACTACCTTAACTACCACAAGTAACTCAAGTACCTCTACTAACTCGAGTTAGTCCACTGACTCGACCTACTCCACGAACTCAACTAACTCAATTAACTCTCCACTAACTGCACTCACTCCACTAAGCCAGGTAAATCAACTAACTCAACTAAATTAACGAAATCAACTTACTCCAATAAATCAACTAAATCAACCGAATCAACTAACTAGATTAGCTCAAGTAAATCAACCGAATCACCTAACTAAACTAACTCAACTGAATCAACTAAATCAACCAACTCAACAAATTACTTCAGTAAACTCATTTAATCTACTAAATTAACGCATCCAACTGAATAAAATTAGGGAATTTCACTCCCTTTTACGCATTTGTTAAAAATATTTTTTCAATGCACTTCTAATTGTTAATCAGTCCTTGGAAGAGTCTCAATAGTTAACTTGTTCGACGAAGAACTTATACCAAGAAGTTGTTTGAAAAATTGATAATGTAGTTTTTAATTGGTAGTTTGTTAGTAATAAACATTTTGTACGGTTCCAATAAATTATGAGAAAATTGTAATAATAGTAATTTCAGCATAGATTGTATAGATCGTGCGTATATGGGGATCCATCGATCGTCTTCGTTGACTCACGCGAAGAGCTAACGGAGCGGCCGATTTAACGGCAGTAACTCGGGAGTTCTTCAGATGAGTTTAACAACATACACACTTGAATGTGTGGGTTATCCATGCACGTGATGGGCCAGTCGATTGGTTGGTCTTCCTCGACCTTTCGTAGTGGGGCTTCGCGTCCTTGCAATATATTTCCAATTGGTATCTAAGGAAGATTAAATTTCTGGAGTCAACCGGTATATCCGAAGAGTTAACGGGGTCAGCTCCTCGGATATACACTTGGCCGTCATGGAAAATTAGGACGCTTAATTATCACTTCGTGTCTTCAGAAAAACGTGACTACGCTTTCGATCTGAATTAATAGAACATTAGTCATAGTTTTACAGCTAGAAATAAAAATGATACGTCTTCAAATTTACGTTGCAAAGAATTTGAGAAAATGCTTTAAGTTGATTCGATCTCAAAAACTTGAAAAAAAAAAAAAAAAAAAGGTCGGCAAGCACTCAAAGTTCGTTTGCTTAAAGATCCTTTGAAGATTTTTAATATTTTGTAAAAGTAACTTTTGAAGCATTCCAAATAAATTTATTTTTTAAATGTTCTAGCAATTTTCCGAATATTTTGAAATAAATTTTTAAGTGCTCAAAAAAAAAATACTTCGCACCGTATTCTTAAAAAACTTCTTGCGTTTCGATAGTTTGCTCAACTCAGTTCTGTTTAAATTATAATACAAGGATGTTGAGAATCATTAAATTCTTAGCACGTCATATTTGAACATGGATTTCTTACGAGCTTGTGAAATTCATGTACGTACCATGCTAACGATATTCTCGACCAGGCATCGACGATGAAACCGCAATGTAGTGGCTCATGTGATATACTATCGTGCCCGGTAAAAAAAGGTAAAAAGTGTACGTAATAGTTCCTGTAAAATCGAGTGTCCAAAGATACGGCGAAAGGAGTCGACGGTAAAAAAAACTTCGACTGTGTTACTTCATCCTTGACTTCTATTCCTGTCCCTGTACTGCAAATACCTTTAACACTGATCTCAACGTGACGCTCGAAAATTTTGTTGATGTAATAAAAATTGTCGCTTAAAGGTGCGGTGAAAGGTGCGCCTGAGAGGAAACGCGCTGCACCTGCGCCTTTTGCACACTGTGTAGCTTGATCTTTTCCAGTATTTACTTATTGCTAATATTCAGCCACTTGTCCCTTCGTCTGATACATTGGTTTATTTTTTTGCATGGTTTCGTTAGGGCCAAAAAAGCAAAATAGTAAAATAAAAAATCATAGATTTTGCTAAAAATTGAATATACCGATTTTTTAATAATCGAGGATTTAGAAAGAATGATTGAGATTCAATGATCGATCTTGTTTAAGTAATAAGAATTTTAAGAAATTTTTATGAAATAAATTCTTAGATATTATATTTTTTACCGAGTGAAAAAATAATTTTCGTAGAATTTTTCAGTGATACATTTTATTTTTGTTCAATTTCAGACACATTCCTAGTCTCGGATCCACCTGGCGATCAAATATTCCTCGCAACTTTCCGAGTGACCGACGGAGACTCGTTCGCCACGGAGCTCGCAGATCCATCTACCGAAGCATTCAGAATACGTTCGCGAGAGTATCGCGATCGGCTCAATCTTTCGTTTCGACGAAGTCCACTTAAGCTGTCCTTTATCGCTGCTGAAGTACTTGCACTCGATGGGTAAGTGTGGCTCTGTAGATACAGGTTGAATTTATATAGGTATCCAACGCACAGTTTGATTAATAATAACTTGTAAATAGAGCCGTGAATATCCTAAGGAAACCTTGGTCAGCGTGTTTTTTATTAAAAATTAAAAAAAAAAAATTTCCTTTGATATTTTTTAATTGAACTTTTTCATTTTGAATGTTTTAATTGAAATTTTTCATTTAAAATATTTCGTATTAAATTTTTCAATTGCAATTTTTTTGTCGAAATTTTTCATATTAATTTTTTCAATTGCAATTTTTTTGTCGAAATTTTTCATATTAAATTTTTCAATTGCAATTTTTTTGTCGAAATTTTTCATATTTAATTTTCCAATTGCAATTTTTTTGTCGAAATTTTTCATATTTAATTTTTCAAATGCAATTTTTTTGTCGAAATTTTTCATATTTAATTTTTCATTCGAAAATTTTTCATTTAAAATGTTTTGTTTGAAATTTTTTTATTTGAAATTTTTCATTCGAAAATTTTTCATTTCAAATGTTTTGCTTGAAAATTTTTTATTTAAAATATTTTTTATTTAAAATATTTTTTATTTAAAATATTTTTTATTTAAAATATTTTTTATTTAAAATATTTTTTATTTAAAATATTTTTTATTTAAAATATTTTTTATTTAAAATATTTTTTATTTAAAATATTTTTTATTTGAAATTTTTCATTTGAAATGTTTTATTTTTAAAAAATTTTATTTCAAATTTTTCATTTCCAATTTTTCATTTGAAATCTTTCATTAAAAAATTTTTCGTTTAAAAATTTTTTATTCGAATCTTTTCATTTGAAATGTTCCATTTGAAGTTTTTCATTTACAATTATGCATTTGAAATTCTTCATATTTTTATGACATTCCCATATTTGTTTATAAACCCCATGCAAGTTAAAAATCACCCATTTTCTTACGAGAAAGTGTTAGCTCGATCAAGAAAGTTAATGCTCCGCTATAAATCAGTCTCAAATAGAAATCCTTCATCAATTAGATAAAGAGCAGGTAATTAGTGAAGTAAAGCGACGAAAGTGAAGTTGAATGTATTGAATGCAACACGAAGAATTTATGTAACGAAAACGATGCAAAAAAATTAATATTACTGTATAAAGATCATGTGTAATACACGCTCGTAGATTAGACAGAAGAATCATGTAGATATGCCTCGTCACGCGTCGAGTCTGCAATGGGGAGCAAATCTCGTGAGAACGCTTGCGGAAAGTCGATTTATCCCCGCGTAGAAGACACAGAAGTTGCGATGTCTTGTAACGCTGTTAAGGAATTGTCGGGAAGGAAAATCTCTCACTTGTAGCGAATGCGCTTTCTCATTGCCTTCTGCTGCCGCTACCACGTGGGTTTCCTTGTAGATAATAATTGCGAACGAGCCACGAGGCAGTAACGTATAAGCTGGCATGGGAAAGCTTAGGTCACTCAGCACATACTGTGCAGATTTGTTGCGATCGCAACGAAAGGCAGTAGGAAACGAGAGTGCGAGAGAAATTTTCTAGCTATCGATTCTCTAATAACCTGAATCGGATGACTTACGAGGCTGTGCAGACAGTGTTGCCATAGTCGTTGCATATATTCACATATACCACTGAACGTCACTTATAGATTCTGAGCTTTCATAATAATTTTAGCGTTAAAAATCGAGATGAGATACAACAAACATAGTTTTTATAGAATTTATTGTTTATGTTAGTTTTAAGTTCTTATAATACTCATTAACGCAGTAAAATTACACTCTGAATTCGTATAAACGTTTTATTCGGGATGGGATGTCAATAAGATGAAAACGTTCAAAAGAGAATAAACAAAAGTCAGTTAATGCATAAACATTCCATGACAACGTTAAACAAACAAAACACTTAAGGAATGCACGGATTGCTTCTTAATAAATATCCAACAGTTTATTCTTTATTAATTAAAAAATAATTCTTTTACACAATAGGAGTTTGATTTAATTGATTTAAAGTACTTTAAGAATAAAAAAGAAGAGGCATTGAATAATGTCGTCATTTTTGGTATAGTAATTTTCGAAAAATTTCAGCTTAAAAATAAATTTTTTTTAAATGTGTTGCCTCCAAATTAAAAAAAAATTATATAAGCAATTTTGTCCGACGAACTTTCATCAGTGTTTGACTATTTGTTGAATTGGTTTAGCAATGTTTGATTAGTGTTGAACGAAATATTTTATTTGTATTTGTTTTGCCAACGTAGTGAATATTGTGCACTTGGTAATAAAAGGTAATCTTAACAAATTTAATGTACTTAATGTAGCAAGAGATTGGATCTTGAAAATTCGTCCCTAAGCAAAGCGTGTCAATAAATAAAAAATGTCAAATTTTTTATTACTGCTTTTATCTTATTAAGAATTTTACGGTAGTTTTCCTGAAGCAAACTGGAATTAAACTATTTCATGACTTGTCATAAAACGGCTTTCTATGAATTTCAAACCGTTTTTACTATTATTTGTTAAAAGCCATTTAAATATGGAGGAGAAAACTATTTTCAAGGTATCTTTCCTGAATGTAGTACAACCGTTTAATAATTAATGCAATATTTATTTACTTCTTTTTCAACATCTAAATCATTAACAGAAGGAAATTATCATCCGACCTCGTACTCTACTTAAGCAGATTTCACAGTGATCTACATATATTTACTTACAAAACGTACGCACTCTTCCGATTATAATATGGAACATGCGACCAACTACTAAATTTCTCATCATTTGAATACAAGTAATCGAAGCTTAAAAAAATCAGGCCAACTTCTTTGAAAGTGCAATAAATTAATTAAATAATTTTCTGGAAATCGGTCAACTTTCTTCCCGAAGTAATTAATTATAGTAGTACAAATAATAGCAATGTGCGGATATTCGTAATTAAAATAAAGTAGATTTAGTATAAATTATTCAATTCGACATTTGAAGTACAAATTTTGTACTTCATACGTTTGGGTATTTAAAAAAATTAAAACCCAAATTTTATAACTCATTTTTTTTTAACTATAAATTTAAAATTAATATTTTTGTATTGGAATCACAAATATAGTTTTTGCATTTCCGTTTTCTTTTTACAGATCAGTCAATATTTTTTAAAAATTTACTTAATTTTTTTAGTAAAGTTTTTTTTTATTCGGTATTGAAAAATTGTTATTTTAGACATTTTTAATAATCATTATTTTTTAATTTCAGAGTGGAAGGCGGTGAGTTGGTGGTCCATTTTGATTTGCGCTTCGATCCTCGTTACCAAACAGTTACAGTAGCTGACGTAGTGGAAATACTTTTACGGGAAACAAACCCTGAAAAGGCAAAATATCTGGCGAACCTGACGATCGACCCGACGAGTCTAGAGGTTCAGGAAAGCCTCACTGCCCTCAATGCACAAGTTGCACTGCAGACAACCGTATCCACACTTCCGCCTACGACGACGACACCTTCACCGAGAAGCTGCACAAAAGTTGGATTATCTTACTGCAGACATCTGCCTTATAACATTACTTCCTATCCAAACGTACTTGGCCATCGTTCATTGGCCCAAGTCGAGGAAGATCTCATAGCTTTTCGGTAAATACTCCGCTTAGTAGCCCAGTAATTTTTTTATTAATAAATAAAAGGATATATAAATTAAATAATTATTGTATGAATAGCTGTATTCTATAAATATACTTTAAAATAGCGTTGATCGGTTGTGAACAATCAGAAATAATTAAATGAATTTTTGTGACCCACTTCCGTATTTAAGATTATTTTAATTGTTCGTTAAGAAATTTCCTGACTTATACATTATTTTATAATGTATAAATTGTAATGTATTCATTATTTCATAATGTAAAAGTTGTATGGATTATTTTATATTAACACAACGATGTGAGGATTTTTTCCTTCAACAAACAATTTATAATTCGAAAAATTAAATACGAAATTTAAGATTTAAATTAATATATAATTAGCGAGCACATGAGGATGAAAATTTTTATTGCGAGGTTAAATATTAGTGTTACGTTTTTTTTTTACAATAGAAATTGAACACAAGATGACGCAAATTTTGTTAACGATAATGGAATTATTCAGTATTTCGAATATTCACGCATCATTGATATTATTTATTATTATTATTATTTTTTTTTATAGAGAATTAGTTGATTCGGAGTGCTACAGACTCACATACGACTTCATCTGTCAAGTACTTCAGCCAGCGTGCATACCAGGACAGCCAGAAGCGACGTTGAATTTACCTTGTCGTAATTTCTGCCGAGAATTTTGGTCCGGGTGCGGAAATCGGTTGACCGACAGAATAAGATCGGCGCTGGAATGCTCCAATTTTCCGGAGTACGCCGATCATGGAAGTTGCAGACCAAAACCAGGTCCGAACTAATTCATGCAATTTGTAGAAATAGAATAAGATTTCCATAGAGTTTATTATGACATTAAAAGTGTCACGACATTTTTCTTTCCCTCTTGATCATCGTAAGAGTCAAGAAAAAAATTATTTGCTTTTACGACTTGAATTGTAGAACAGAACAAAATTTCTAATATAATTCAATATAGCACAACTGAAAATTCATTCACGGTTTGTATTAGCCAATAGTGTATAAATTAACAATCGAATCAATTATATAACTCACAGTATCGATATGTGACCTTAAGATATGAGAACAAACTAATTTCCTTCTTCGACTTAAATTGCAAAATAGAATACATTTTTTAAGTTCAATTCGACATCAGAAATTTTAGGCACGATTTATGTTAGAAAAATAGTGTGAAAATTAATAATCAAATCAATCGTATATTTAATGGTATTAATCAGTCACCTTAACATTTGGAAAATATATTATTTGCTTCTACGACTTCGATTGTATAAAAGAATAAGTTTTCAAAGTTTAATTTAACATAACTAGAAATTTATGCACGACTTATGTTAGAGAATAATGCACAAAGTAATAATTAAATCAATTGTATGTCTTATGGTATTAACCGCTTTGAAAATTTACACTTTAAGATTTGAGAAAAATATTATTTGCTTTTACGATTTAAATTGTGAAGAAGAATAAGTTTTCAAAGTTTAATTTAACATGACTAAGAATTTAGGCATAATTATCGATAAACAATAATGTGCAAACTACTAAACGAATTAATTGGATGTCTTGTGGCATTTACAGGCTGCGTACGAGATCTACAAAACAAAGCCCTATCACCACGTATCTGTGATGGAATCATCGACTGCCCTGACCTTTCCGACGAGAAGAATTGTGCCTATTGTCAAGAAGGTTTTATGCATTGTGGAGTGGGCAGAGCATGCATACCTCGAACAAAGCGATGTGATGGAAAAGTGGATTGTCCTAACGGTAGTGACGAAAGAGATTGCTGTAAGTATAACAATTTTCACAGTGGTAGATAAACTGTATTTCAAAAAAAGAATCATCAAATGAATTATACTGATTATTTTTCCAATCCCAATTTTGACTAATAGAATTACACCATTCGACGTCACGTGGTACAACCTACACGAAATTATACTCATCATTTTTTGATGATTTTGTCTTATGCTATATATACAAAACAAAAGATCATTACAGCCGGCTTAACCATCTGTCAAACGGACGGATTGAATTCAATTGTGACAGTAGAACGGTTTTATTAACCATAAACCGTAATTTTCTTCCCATGGTGCAGAAAAATCTGGAAAACTTGATTCGTTCATTGGTTTGCAACGAACCTATCGAGAAATATCCGATAATTTCGAAGCTCTTGTGGTATTTCAAATGAATAATATTAATGATATCAAATGGATCATCTTGAATTATTCGTCCAATCGAAGATATATTCATTATTTTTGCAACAACAAAAATATTCAAGAATTCAAAAAACTGACAAATTTATTTGTCACTTTACAAATTAAACAACAAATAAAATCCGTACAACAAAGAATTGTCGAATCAATGGAAGAGATTTGTTCGTTGCAAAAATTGGAGCACACTTTACGTAGTCATTTTTTAAACTATAAATAATTTTTTTCATTATCTTTTTTTCCAGTGTCTCTCGGAAAAAGCGTTCATTTAATGAGGAGTCAACCTGCCGACACTCCGCACTCTGCAAAATATACGAGCGAGGGATACGTGATATTCAATGAGAAGGGAAGTGTCGGTAAGCTTTGTACGGAAAATCTTAACGCTACTTTACCGGAAACGGAGATGGAGACAGTTTTGCAAACGGCGGCTGGTTCTTTATGCAACTTGCTAACATATAAGTAAGTAAAAAAAATTAATAACCGGAGTGATAAAATCATTTTAAAAAAATATATGGTCAAAAAATCTGTGATAGGTTCGAAAACTACCAATTATTAGATTGTGCAAATATTTTTAGGGCATTCCAACTTCTATTTTTTGTTAAATCATAACTATTAATGATTTTAATGATGTGAGATTTTTATTAAATATGAGAATTCTATTTGTTTAAAATCCTATTCGTACATGGATATAGTAAAAAAATATGATATTAATAATAACTATTTTGCAGAGGTGTGATCTCAGTTGAAATTAGGGTGGATGATGAGGAGGACATTCAGTACGTTCACATGGAAGATCCTTCAGCATCTGAAATTACTTTTGTTAGGGCTCCATGTCCTAGCAAAGAAGTCATGTACGTTCAATGTGGAAATCTTGGTAAGATATAATTGTCTTTTCCTACAAATTTGTGTTACTCATTAACGAGAAGATAAAATTGAGAATAAATCACTTTTATGCATTTAGAATGTGGGCTTCAGGCTCTCAGAACGAAAGAGGGAACGGAAGGTCTTAAAAAGATGGCAGAACCTGGCGACTGGCCCTGGCATGCAGCTCTTTTTAAAGAAGACGTCCACGTTTGTGATGCTACGCTTGTTGCATCGAACTGGCTTCTGACCACAGTATCCTGCTTTCAAGGGTCAGTTTAACAATAAGAAAAACATCGAAAAAGTACTTGAGCAAAAAGTATTCTAAGTATTTTCAGTGTTGGGTAAACTGAGGGCTTAACGTACATACTGAGAGTCTTCCAAATTTTTTCAAAGAGATATTTGTCAAAATACTTCGCAAAGTAACATTAAAATACGTTTAAAAGTATTTCTAAAGTACTTTGAAAAAGTATTTACAAAGTACTTCGAGAGAAGTATGTATAAAGTACTTCGAGAAAAGTATGTATAAAGTACTTCGAGAAAAGTATATATAAAGTACTTCGAAAAAAGTATGTTTAAAGTCATTCGACAAAGTATTTGTGAAATACTTCGACAAATTATTTGTAAAGTTTTCCGACAAAGTATTTGTGAAATACTTTGACAAAGTATTCGTAAAGTAATTCGACAAAGTATTCGTAAAATCCTTTGACAAAGTATTCGTAAAATCCTTTGACAAAGTATTCGTAAAATACTTCGAAAAGTATCATTGAAGTATCTCAAAAAAGTGTTGTTAAAATATTTAAAAAAAATATTTTTACAGTACTTCGAAAAATATTTTTTAAGTACGTCAAAAACTACTTTTCAAGTACTTTCAAATGTACTTTTTAAGTAATTCACAAAGTATTTTTGTAGCACTTCAAAAGGTACTTTTCAAGTAATTCAAAAAAGTATTTTCGAAGACCTCTAAAATGTAATTTTCAAGTAATTAAAAAAAGTTTTGTGGCAGTACTTCAAAAGATACTTCTCAAGTAATTCAAGAGGTATTTTTTAAGTACTTCAAAATAGTATTTTTGAGTAATTCAGAAAAGTATTTTTAAATTACTCCAAAAAGTTCTTTTTAAGTATTTCAAAATAATATTCTTAAGTACTTCGAAAAAGTTTTCAACGAAAACCACTCTAGTTATTCGGACATCACGAAGTACGGTCATTACACAAAAATGCTGCTGTCCATTAAGTACTGGCCAGCTCTGAAAAAAATGAATAATTGTAGAAAACAAATCTCAAGGTTTTCGATATGTTTAACGTTTTTTTTTTTTTTTTCTTTATCTTGCAGACAAGATAAAGCCGAATGGACAGCGAGATTAGGGACAACGAGACTAACGAGCACATCACCCTGGCAACAGGAGAGAAGAATCGTTGGCATGGTTAAATCTCCCGTGGAGGGAAGTACAACTGTCCTTCTGAAACTCGATCGGCCGGTGGCATCATATTCCGACTTCGTCAGGCCGGTTTGTTTGCCTTCCAGCGAGGAACCGGTACTGGCAAACACAAGTCATTGCACTACCCTTGGATGGGCCAGAAATCGTGAGTATTTAGCTCAAAGGGTCTCCAATAATTTTAGTCAATAAAACATGTTCATTTAAAAACCGAAAAAAAACAACATATGAAAATTAACATGCTATTCATTTCGTAGTTATTTTTATACTATGTAAATAAAAATATTGATGCCGTTATTATTTTTATAAAAAATGAAAAATATAATTTCTAGGTTTGCAATGTGAAATTGAATATTAACACATATTTTGAAGATTCGGTATAAAATTGAAATAGAATCGTATGAATAAATCAAACAATTTGAATAAATAGAAAAAGGCGAATTAAATATTCATGTCACAATAAATTATTCGAAATTGCGAATATTGCCAAATATCTGATGTTTGAACTGTAGTTTTTTATGTCAATTCACTACATTTCTCTATAAATTCTGCATTATTTGAAATACAATATGAAATTTTTTATTTAAAAAAAAATTGTTTTGATGTTATGATGGAAAAATTTTAACTAAATAAAGTGTATGGTTAAAAATCTTGAAATAATTATAGCAAGTACTTTGAGGGCAGAGATGTCCATCGATCGTTACTTTTAAAAATAAACTTTTTTTATTTCTTCCATAATTTGTTTATTATTAAATGTTTAGTAAACGTGGCTTACACCTTATGTGACTGAATGTTTCAACTTTTATATAAAGTCCTTAAAACACATTATTAGGAATGAAGTGAATAAAAAAATTAATAAAAAGTAAATGTAACGAATAAAAGTAATGATCGCTACTATCATCGTTGCGCGTTACATTTTCTTTTAACAATTTTTTTCATGAAATTTATTGCCAAAAATGTGCAGCAAGGATTTCATATGAAGTTAAAACATTAAAGTATATAACGTGTTGGTCACGTTTACTAAATTTTTAAAGCAAATGCTTGAACGTGATTTAAAAAAAAATTCAGAATGTCATAAAATTTGAATCGCTGGACAGATCTGCGTCAAATTTGACCTCGAATCCTTTTTGATGATAGTCCATACATCTACAAAATAAAAAATCAATTTCAACGACTTTTTTTGTCCTCTTGATTCACCAAAATCGAAATTCATCGACATATCGACAGTTCATTCGAAATTCCATTGGTAATCAATGACCGAGTAATCATAAATATAAATGTGAATTGTAAATTGTAAGTGTCGAAAATTGCAGTTGGCAATCTCAGAATTTACTGGAATTGAAGTATTTCCAGACATTTAGAAAACAATTGAATTTGCAATAGAATAAAATCGACTATACAAATTCTCGTCAAATTTGGTACACATAACGGTTTGATGGTATTCCATTAACTGAAAAAAATTTTATGCTGATACCTCTCAAATTGCAAACGATGAAGCGTGAAAATAATTTATTTTTATTTTTTTATAACGACACACACGCACATTCACATACATATAGACATGTTTTCTAAATAAATTTTTTCTATGTTTTGGACCATTATGAGTTTCCTGACATTAAAATGCCGGAAAAAAATTTTCTCCTGAAACCAAAGCTTCTCTATGAGGAAGAAATAATTTGAACAAAAAATATTTTATTTGTTACTGTAAAAATTAATAATAATATTAACGGTAATATTGTCTTGTTTCCCCAGGCGATCTTTTGCAACGGGTGGAGCTGAGGCACAGCGCTATGGAAAGATGCGAAAACATCAGTATCGCAACTGTCAACGGAATTTGTACAGAGGCGGCTTACTCGACCGATGATTGCAGTGTAAGTAAACGTCATTTTTTTCTCCTGCATCCATTCAATCATAATTTACGTAACCGGGTAGTTACATAAAATTGTCTTTTCTATTTTGTTGAATAGCAATGTTTTCATTGCTATTCAAGCAACGGGTTTGATATACGTTGTCAACAGTTATACGATTGCTCTATGAAATAGTAGATTGTACTAGTAATGATTTATTCTCTTAAATTTGCTTATCAGCTTCGCTCCTGAATGCAATGCAAATATATACCAGTTTAATTTACATAAATATGCATAAATTTCAAAAATATTTTCACGTAAGAAAAGTATAGCAGGGTACATTAATATTTTACGCCATTTTGTTTTATTACTTCATTTTCAATTTTATCAAAATTGTACGCTGTGAAAAAAGTTAAATTTTCAAGAAAAAAAAAACCTTCAATAATTTGGTATAAGAAGCTTTTACTATTAATTCGACGACTTTTTTTCTAACATCTCAGATGTATGGATTTTTTTAGTTGTCTTAGAGAAACTATTTCCAATTCCCACAATTAAATTTTTTTAGTTGTTTTAATTCAATATTACAAAACAACGCCTTTTTCACCGCGACCAAATCTGCGGAACTTGAAGTTACTGAAAAAAAAAGTCTTCACATGAGAGTTACAGTTCTGTGTTCATTTTTGAATGGGACTTTTAAAAAAACGTGAAGTGTTGGTAACACTAATTTATTACCGAAAAACTGCTAAACTATTTTTTTAATGAGAAATGGATGTTTTTTTCGGCGCAAAAAAATTACAGAGTATTTCTTCATGAATCATATGAGTCTTCATATCGCAAAAAAATTATACCAGAGTGGCACGAATTGAAGTTCTAAGGTAAAAAAAATAAACAACGCTAAAATGAAGTTGATTCCGTACGGTCCAGTGTTACTCCATTTTGTTTATCCTAGAACCTCAATTTTTTCAGCTACTCTGATTTTTTTAAGATCAGTTTAACAATAACAAGAACATCGGAAAAGTTATTGAGCAAAAAGTATTTTAAGTATTTTCAGTGTTGAGTAAACTGAGGACTTAATGTACATCAAGAGTCTTCCAAATTATTTTAAAGAGGTATTTCGAAAAGTACCCTTAACGTTCCTTAAAAAGTACTTGTAAATTACTTGGAAAAAGTATTCGTAAAGTACTTCGAAAAAGTATTTGTAAAGTACTTCAAAAAATTATTTGTAAAGTCCTTCGAAAAAGTATTTGTAAAGTACTTCGAAAAAGTATTTGTAAAGTACTTCGAAAAAGTATTTGTAAAGTACTTCGAAAAAGTATTTGTAAAGTACGTCGAAAAAGTATTTGTAAAATACTGCTAATAGTATTATCAAAGTATCTAACACAAGCATTGTTACAGTATTTCAAAAAATAATGCCGTGTAATTTTCTAAGCCAAAAAAAAATATCCGTCTTTGAATGAAAAAATTATTTTATCATTTTTCGGTAATTAATCAGGGTTACCAGATCGTTAAAATTTTTCTTAGTATCCCATTCGAAAGCTAACATAAAACTTCAACGTTTATGTACAGACATTTTTTCAGTACTTTCAAATTTCCAAAATATGGCCTTTTATAAGAAAATGCGTGTTTGTGAATCTTGGATTACAAAATGTGGAAAGTTTGATGTGACCAATTATGAGGCAGATTTAAGATGGTCGAGATAAAAGTGGCTGAAATAACAGAAGTTGCTTTTTATACAAATCTTAAAGATTTGTTTGAATGTTACCACATTTTCACTGGAACTTATTCGATATTCTTTAAATTCCTCGACCATTTTTAAATACATTGGGAATGCATAAAAATATTCCCCCAATTTGAATACTATAAAAAATGTACCGTAAATTTGTATGCACTTTAGATTTTTTTAAAAATAAATCGATATATCAATTTATTAATTAATATTGGTACTTTTTAAAGGAGGAAGAATTGGCCGGAAGTCCTATGCTTTGTCTTCTGCGTGACGAAAGAAGATGGGCGCTCGCAGGAGTCGCAAGTTGGAGAATAGCATGTTCGAAAAAAGGAACAGAGAGGCCGAGGCTCTACGACCAAGTTTCGTCCAGCGTTGCATGGATCAAAACTACAATAAGCTGAAAACCACCACGAATAAATAATAAACGAAAATATTCAATCGCTTCGATTTCAACCGAAAACGTAGAAGAAAAAAAAACTAATCGTAGCGAAACTATCTGAGATCGGTCTCAGCGATGTAAATAAATTTATGCAACGTTACTTGCAATTAAAAAAAAAGAAATTTCACCTGCATGACCAAATATAGACAGACAACGTGAATCAGATTCGTCGCTAAAAATCCCTTTTTCCCTAAAAAAGCAGCAACACTGATTTATCTGTTGCTAAATTGTAAATTTTCGCGAACCGTTCCGGAGATACAATTATAATTCTTCGCTTAATTTTATAGAAGGAATATGCAAATATTCATAATCACGAATAATTCATAGTTAACCGAATAAACATCATCCTTTTCAAATATTCGTCAATATTCGAATTTTTATGAAACATTTCTGTAATATTCAATAACAGTTGCAATGTTTATTAAGATATCATTTTTCGAACTAATATGCAACAAGGCATTCCACGTAAAGAGGGCCAAATTTTGGTTTACCATGAAGGGTTAAATTTTCAAATTTTGGATTTGTATCGTGTATTCGAATTATTTAGATTTGCAAATAATTAGTTGCCAATTAAAATGATATCTGCATATTCCTATTACATATTAGAATCCCCACAAAGTCTCCATTGATATTCATAGAGTTAACAACGATAAGCTTTAATGAAGCGCCAAAAAAAAAGTATTAATCGGAGTATTATAATTTTATCTCGGTAACAAAAGACGATAAGAATTGAGAATAGGAATTGGCGACATATCTGGTCAATTAAGCATTGCAAAACATTTGCATCGCTGGGAAATTGCCTAGATATTTGTTAATGAGAATACGCTTGATATTATTATTTTTCGCGTTACGTGCGCCTCCACTCGTTACGTATTAAGGTGATTACGCGTACACGCAGAGTTGCCAGAGGCTCTCATTGCATCTTCGAGGTCGCATCTCTTGGATCTATCTTTAATTTAATCATTCGCATACTATTCTCAATTCTCAACTACAATCCCTTGTTCCCTTTTAATTCTGCAGCTCATGCAGTGAAAGAAAAATGTATGTAGGAGTATTGTACTATACTAGATGTAAGAAATTGTTTGAAGCAAAGATAACCCGTTAAAAATTGGTTCCTTGCTGAAGAACTTTTAAAAAATCAGATGAATTTCGTTCACCATTTTTCATTAGTGTATTTTATAAGAATAAACTTGAAGGGAGACCATAAAAATGTTAAATGCTTTTGAGCTATTTGCACCGAAATTGCGGAAAACTTTTTTTTGCGCTCTGATTTTAGGTAAAATATTTGTTTAATGATGGACTGAAAAATTTTTATGAATGAAATGAGGAATTGATTATTTGTGACATATTATAGAGGAGTTTGGATTTTTCAATTTTTATAATTTCAATGTTTTCCTTTTTGCAATATTAAAGAATTTTTTAAAAAATATTCATTCATAATGGATTAATAATTTGCTAGGTATAAACGGCTTCAAAAAATAACCTTTGACTGAAATTGATGAGCTACCACAATTAAATCTACCAGTGCAATTTCGGTGCAGAATAAAAGACGACAAAAATCGTATTATTTTATGGCTCCGTTCTGAAAGGACAATTTTTGTGTTATATGTCTGTACCGTTTGGTATTTATCCTATATTTACAATACTGTAATATCGATACAACTGCTAAGGATGTGCGATTAACATTTGAATTTCGCTGAATTGGACTGTTAATTTAAAACATACAGCTCGAAATATTCGATTCAACATTTTTATTTGAAAAAACATTTAATAAGAAAAATTGGGCTTTAAAATACGAATACAAGACTTGATAAATAATATTAAATTCTAATGAGTGATTCGTATATTCATCAACAATTATAATATTCGTTAATTATTAGCACTTCGAATTGAATAGTTCACATTAAATCCAACACGAATCACTCGAAATTTTTAATATTCGTGCATCCATAACAGTTGCAATTCGATGCAGTATTTCTTATCGATGTCAAACATTCTGGCTGTTTGCATAATTTATTCATTGGAAAATTGAATTTCAATATCTAATTAAATCGATTTCAATCTCGAATCCACAGACCATGGATTTTGCCATCGATATAATGTTTTTTAGATGACGTATCTTTGTATATATATAAATATATAATAAATCAATCAGTAACCACGATCGCATCTTATATAATTTAATTTATTCCAAGGCCGAAATGCAAGATTGCAGTTAAAATAAAATCAATTACCCATTGACAGGCTGTCGATCGTTGTCGAAACGTTGGATATTGGGGCCTTACAATTTGTTCGTTAGATAAGCAACCCGTCCAATGATTTCAAGTACAGGGTATTCCACGCAAAATTGACGGAATCGTGAATATTCAGAGTTGGTACTTATATATTTTCAGTATGTTTTAAGTACAAATAAAAATAAATATATAAACAATTTTCGATTTCCTTCAATCATTCATTTACCCAAAAATAAATAATAATGATAATTTTGAAAAACCATTTTATGGACTTATTGAAATTGTTACAAATTTTATATTACTATGAATATAGGAAAAAATATATAATATGGCGGCTTATTTTTTATTAACTCGTTACATTGTACAAATATTTAAAGTATTATTCATATAATCCGAGGGATATGACCGTGGAAGTTTGGCGTGGAATGTCCTGTATACATTACACACACTATTAACTCCAATATCTGCAACCGCAGAATATTTCATGCAAGTGGCGAAAGGTGCATGAAATATTCTGCGGTCGCAGGTGTTGAATTTAATATTTTTTTTTATTGAAGCTAATAATTAGTCGACGAATTAATCCCATAATTACTTCAACGAAATATTTGGATTATGGAAAAAATTATTTCATTCGCAATCGCGAATTTTGTCATAATATTACACTGTTATTTTCTAGATATTTAATAATAAAAATCTATATCTTTATTATAGTGTCGTTAATTTCTGTTATAAATTTAATATAACTATATTCGGGGTTACCTCATAATTAAGAAAACAATTCGAACTGACCATATCGCGGCCTTTTACTTTTTAAATTGAATTTTTATCTCTTCTTGCTTCGTTATCTTGATGCTTATTTATGCTTATCTAATTACCGCTTTAATTGCTGTCACTTTCGAAGCCAATAAATTCCATAAAGCAACCAAAACATTTCAGCATCAGATCGTCAGATAGAAAAATATTATCAAAAATCAAATTTAACTGTACCTAAAATTTTAATATTTAAATTAAAATTGAAATAAACAAATGGGATTCAAAGTTGAAAGCCCATTTGTTGGAAAATTAAAATTGAAACTCCTATTCAATTTTTTTTAATTTCATGAATATTTCGAAAATTCATTAATGGATCCTTAAACCTACGAAACTTTCATATCGTAAAAATTACACACATAAGTGTTTGTAATATCAACTTTTTAATCAACTGTGGGTGTTATCCCAAATATTTCTCAATGCCAGCGCATTATTTCTGTCATACCGCTTAATACTTTTTGTTTTCCTCAGCGTAGATAAATATACGTTTTATAATAACACGTGTATCTCCGGAGCGCAGCGCGTGGTGTTGAAATTTGGAAAAATGATTTTTTAGGTTATATGGGTAAATAAATATATAAATTTCTTTTAATGACATATTTTTTTCGTAAGCTGTGTCGAATCATGAATATATTGTCCTAGTCATTTTTATCAATATAATTTTTCGACTTGACGTTAGATTTTTTTTTCAATTTTTCATAATTTTTTTCTTTTATTCCTTGAAGAGGAAGCTTTGTTTTCATGCAACTTTTTAAAAATAGTTTCTATGTAACTTAGAAAGCTCTAAAACATCGAGGAAAGTGGTTTTAAAAAATGCCTGTATGTGTTTTTTTTGTGCAGGGCTTCGAAATTTTTATCACTCGAGAACCGTTTAACCGATTTGGCTAAAATTTGGTACACAAGTGGAGCGTTTCATCTTTGACTGATGCGATTTTTTCCAAATTTATGCAGAAATTTTTATTTTATGGTTTTTTTCATTTTTGAAAAAAAAAAAGTGCGTTTCTGGTGTTCGTAAAAATGGCGATATTTTGCTAAATAATTGTTGATCCGTGCAGGTACTATTAACGTTGCTTATTATTAAATTTGAAGGAAATCGGAAGAGCGATTCAAATTTTATGAAGTTTTGTAATTTTCGAAAAATTTACGTTTTTGCCCTAATTTTCGTAAAACATGAGATAGCGAACTCCAATTTCATACACGGAATTGGCACTATTTAGCAATGATTAGTACATAGTTTCATTATAACCTGCAAACATTCCAAGAAATTTTAACTTTCAGAAAAAATTATGTTATTGCATTAACTTTAACAAAAAATAAAACAGCAACCTAAATTTTTATCCATAAAATCAGTACTATTCAGCAATAATATACACATTTTCGTCATAATTTGTTATGTGGTTCGAATATTTTAAAAGTTTAACTTTGATCAAAAATAAAGCTGCAGATTTGAACTTTGCAAATGCTTCATTTTAATTTTTAATTTTTTTTTAAAGCTCCCTCTATGACGAACCAAAGAACAATTAACATACTTCCTCAAAGAGGTAGCTATAAAAAAAAATAATAAAAAAAATAAAAAAGTAACCATATTATTCAAAATAAATCAAACAAATCATGAAATAAAATTTTAAATAAATTTACAGATACTCCATTCACTGTGATCAATAACATGATAAAAAATTAAAAAATAAAAATTGACATCGGCTCGTCGTTGGCTGTGTGAAATATCAACTTATTCATCAACTTCAGGTATTATCCCAAATATTTCTCAACGCCAGCTAATTATTTCTGCCATATCACTCGATATTTTTTTTTTATTACCCCCGATAAATATATATTTTATCATAATATGTGTAATAAGCGAAAGAGGTGAGCAATAATAACGTGGAGACCTCCGGAAAGCAGCGCGTGGTGGGAGATCGAGAGGAGGGCTTCTTAACTAGTTGCTACGAGCGTAAATGCTAAAAAGCGTCTCAGTCGTGTTGCTGTAGTGAAGTGGCATCGACCGCGCGCGATTTTATGCCGGCCAGTGTAACTAATACTCGAGATCAGAAGCCTGACGTTACAACATTAATAACTTTGCCGTCATATCAGTTGAAAAAAATATAAAAAATGGTAAGTATTTATCGATTGTTGTGAAGAACTTTATCTTTCATTTCCGGTCTTAGTTATAATGTACATGTGTTTACAAATCGGACTTTCGCTGTTTAAATGCCAAGTTCTCTGCACGTCCGTCAACGCTGCATTTCTGAACTATTATGTAATTTGACCACGAGTGAAGTATTGGGTTCAATATTATTTTGCCGTTATACAACCGCTTGTTACTTTCACGGGGTGTATGATAACATTGACACCTTTTAATTCAATATGTTCGTGAATTTATTACAGTTATTTTCGTCGAGAAATAGTTGTTGAAACGATTCTAAAAATCGGCGAAACAATAAAAAGCTCAAATATAGTACAAATGTTTTTTTTTCAGCATACAATAACCCTACAAAAATATTTGCTGCTCTGTTTGAATTACACCTCATTTTATAAGAGCTTCGAAGATTTTTTTTCAACTTACAGAATTAACAGAATTTAAAAAAAAATCGTTGATGCGATTTTTGTAAAATCTATATTTCGGTTATTATGCTCGAAGGAATTTTCGCAAAAGTGTATAAATTGGTATGTTACATTGAAACATTTTTATTTTGAGTCTTATCGAAATATTTGTAATGGTTTCGTTGAGAATTTAAAAAATTGTCGATGATTGAAAAATCGGCGGAAAAACGGAATAGCAGCAAAGAATATATAAAGTGTATTTAATATTCCACTTGATGATTTGTTTGTTTCAATTATGTGTTCGAAGTAGTCTTAAAAGTGTTTTTCATTTTTCGAAAGACAATTGAGTATCAACATTTTTTTCATTATCTTGGTTTTTTGTGATAACAATTTTTTTTATAATACCCACAAAAAAAAACGGAATAATCTATAAGCTGATATGTAGTGTTTTTCTTACATACAAATGAAAATAATGATAAAAAATTTTGAGTTCATAATATATTGTTAACGAAAAAATAATGGCAATATTAATTCAGTCTAGTGAAAAAATGAACGGAATGCAAAATTCCACAAATTGCTACCGCAAAGACCCGAAACGTCAACTATCGGATCTCGCAAAAATAGAACTCAAATCCAATGACCCACTTGATCTTTTCATGGATTGGCATGAAGAGGCAAAGAAATTTTCGACTGGCAATCCGAATGCAGTTTGTCTTGCTACAGTTTCCAAGTAAGTAAATATCTTCTGTTATTCCGATACATTTTATTAAAGCCTTGACACATAAAGCACTCAATTCAGTATGATAATAAACAGTCCATAATTATCAATGGAAATCCATTCATTATTCGAATTCTTTAATTAAATATTATATATTTATTAAAGCTTCTTAATATTTCAATGTTAATATTTAATTCATTTAATTTTGAAGCTTAAGAATATTTATTAATAACACAATATTTGTCATTTAGGATTTTATGAAACGAAAACTCTTTTTTTTTCTTGATTATGTGAAAAACTCTAAAAAAATTTTAACAATAATTGTAGAAATGACCCTGAAATTTGATTGCAGAGATCTCGAGGTGAGTGCAAGACATCTTATCATCCGCCACTATGACCAACAGGGTTTCGTCATCGTCACTGACAATCGCAGTCTTAAGTCCAAAAATCTGGTAAGTCTCTTACAGCTGGAATTTTTTTTCTCTTCTGATCCATGTAAACAAAATTACCCCAAATTTTATGACAACTTAATTTCAGGCTGAAGTACCAAGAGCCGCTATGTGCATCCTTTGGGCCTATCGAAACGAGCGCCAGCAAAATATTTCTAGACAAGTGAGTGATTTATTGTAAATTATGATTTTTTAAGGTTTTTACAAATATATGAAAGTATGAATATTAAGTTCATCGCGCATTCAATATAAATTCTTCAATTTCTAGTTTTTATGTTTATGAATACCCAAATAATTCAAATATTCACAAAAATTCCAAATTTAAAAAAATTGGAAATATGAGAATAATCGAACTCGACGTCTGAATATTCATCAATTCCCAAGAAATTCAAATATTTCCAATATTCGACGTTGACACAAATATTGGAAATACGAGAATAATGCAACTCGACGTTTGAATACTTATCAATACCCAAGAAATTCAAATATTTCCAATATTCGACGTTGACACAAATATTGGAAATACGAGAATAATGCAACTCGACGTTTGAATACTTATCAATACCCAAGAAATTAAAATATTTCCAATATTCGACATTCACCCAAATATTGAAAACATCAAAATAATGCAATTCGAAGTATTCATACTTATCATTACTCAAGTACTTTAAATATTCATAAATAGTGAATTATAAATATTTTCGAAAATGCAGTTTAATTTAAAATACTATTTGGACATTCTAAATGATAATGGATATTATCTGGATTTAGGCGAGAATGAGTGGAAAAATAGAGCAACTTTCACCCGAGGATTTTCGATACTTATATGACCGGGAGCCACTTTTCTGCAAAATTCGATCACATCTTTGTCATCAAGACAAAGAAGTTGATTGGGATGAACATAAGAAGTGCCACGATAAGTTGTTCGCCGACGCATCTTCAGGGAAGACTGATTTATCGATGCCAGACCACTTGTAAGTTTTCGTCAAAATCACGTGCATTGATCAGGTGAAAAGTAAAAAATTCCTAATCGTTTTTGTAATTACAGTATCGCGTACAGACTTATTCCGGACATGTTCGAATACTATTACGCCTATGATCACCTCATAGCGGACAGATATCAATTTAATAAACAAGACGGAAAGTGGACGCACAAGCGAATTGCTGCGTAAAAATATTGCCTATTTTGTCGCGCCGCTTAGAAGCTAAAGCTGGACAAAGTGACGAAGTATATCAAGTACCAAGTACAATGTACTTCAATTATTTTAAGTAGAAAGTAATCTCAGTACTCAAAGCGCATATCCAATAATTTAGAAAAGTATTTTTTCCAGTTTCCTTAGAAAGCATTTTCTAAATACGTCAGAAAAGTATTTTTTCCAGTTTTCAAAAAAAACATTTTCAAAATTCGTCGGAAAAGTATTTTTTCCAGTTTTTTAAAAAAGCATTTTCAAAATACGTCGGAAAAGTATTTTTTCCAGTTTTCTAAAAAAGCATTTTCTAAATACGTCAGAAAAGTTTTTTTTTTCAAATAATCTCAAAAAGTAATTGTTTAAAGGAGACTGGAAAAGTATTTTTTTAGTACTCTAAAAAAGTTTTTTTTAAGCACTGTGAGTTTGTAACTTCAAAGTACTTAGAAAAAGAATTTTCAAAATTAATCTGAACAAATATCTTTTACGGTACTCTTAAAAATAAATTTCTAAAATAATATGTAAGAGAGTTTTTTTTTTACTTTAACTGTCATGCAAACGCCGCAGTATTTTAAGTACGCAGGTCTTTCAAAAACATTGTCTGAGTTATGATCTCCATGACGATTGTGAAAACCTGCCAATACAAATAAGATAAGCTCCGAAATAATGAAATATGTGTAAGTGTGCCTTAATGTCTCCAAATATCTCGAACATCTTCACTGAATGTGGGCACTTTATACATGTTAAATTAGATCGTATAAGAAATTCAAGCTTAACTCAATAGCGAACTTGGAAAAGTCACTGACCAAACGGAATTGTGGGACATTCTAGATATTAAGTGTAGTGCAATCTGATCATTCAAACGATTTATACATCGGAATATATTAATGTTAAAGTTCTTTTGTACTCGGTGTCGGATTATGTATAATGAATTATAATGAGAGCGTAAATTGCGACGTCCCCCACTTAACACAGATTCGTAACTTTGATGTTATATTTGCGTTAACGAAATAACGTGTTACATCAAAATAACATGATTATTGACGCACCAATGATACCTTATTTTTTACTCCAAAATTTTTTAGGATGTGGAAGAATTTCCATAACATCTGTGTAATATTACTTAAAATTATGTAACTAGTGAGATGATTACGTCACATTTTAATAAAATCTAGATGACGAATGTTACTTATTTTTATTACAGAAATAGTATATCACGTTTATATATTATTTAAAGAGAACTTTATGTCACAACTAGATACTATTGTTATTGAAACAAGACATCATACTTATGACAATGTTAAACAACAACGTTATGTTTTTTTACGATTCCAAAGTTATGTAACTGTTACATGCTGTGTTATGTGGGTCCTGTTATTTTTTAAATTTAACTTGCGTGCGGTTATATTATTTTTCGATCAAACTACGCTTTTTTGTCAAAAAGGTAGAAAAAGATTTTTTAAACATTTTTTACCCAAGGCAAAAACAAATGATTTTTTAAACATTCTGTGCCGAAAAATGAATTAAAAAATAAACAATCTTATTTAGATACTATACCGATGTGTTTTGCACCGCTGAAAAAGGATTTGCTATTGATTTCACCGAGAAATGAAAAACTGTCACAAATAGACCCACAAAAAGGGTTATTCATTTGATTTATTATGTTTGCATTATGATTTCTTTCATTAAAATTTTTCTATAATCTCTATAAGATAAGATTTTAATACCACCTTAAAGCGGAGAGAAAGTAACTCTCATTTCCAAGCCTCCAAAAAACTCTGTATGAGATGAGTAACAAAATAATAATAAAATCAAATAAATAAATAAAATAGCTCATTAAATTTTCAGATTTGTCTTGGAAAACTTATCTCTTTTTTAAAACTCCCGCGGAATTAGAAAGCGGAGCACCACAATCGCGGCACCGTCACGCCACCTCGTGAGATCATGGAACGAATCCCAGTGTTCTATTCGTCTTTAACATAAATTAAATTCTAAATCGCTATAATTTTTACGAATTTTCTGAACTCTCTATCAAAAACTCCAAAATCCAAATTTTGGTTTTAAATAACACGAAATTACTCATGAATGTATCGAAAAAAAGCGTCTCTCTTTTATTCAATATTTCGTCGTCAAGTTAGTTTTGATTTCCCACCAAAATTCTTAACTCGGCCGGTAACTTTACCGGTAAAGTTAATAGGGAAGCAGGTTTACCGGTAAATTAACGCCACGAAACGGCCAGCGAGACGCGTTTGTAACGGAAGTAGGTAAGCCAACTGTTTGCACAGTGCTTTCCACGAAAGTGTAAACATTAACCGCAGTTCTAGGCCAATGTTAGTTTAATACGTGTCAGAGAGTCAGTAGTTCATAGACCCGCCGATAACATGGCATATTTCGTGAGTTCGGTCTTAGCTTTCGTATTTTTCGTAATAATATCCAGCAGCAGCGCAAATACTCCAAATTTTGGAGAAGATGAGACTTGCTACTCATTTGCCGGTGGTACCGTTTATCCGACCGGCACTAAACATGCTGGTCATCAGCTGCAAACTACAAAAGCCGTCAGTAAGTTTCGAACGTTTACGAAAATTTGAATTTCTAATTAAGTAAGAAAAAAAAAGTTGATTTTGCGAATTGCTTCCTCATTATTTTTGGTTTTTTTAATAAAGTTACCTCTCTGAGAAAGTATGTTTATCGATTTAGGCTGAATTAGACAGGAAGCTCTGTGAAAAAAAAAACCAAAAATAATGAGGAAGCAATTTTCAAAGTTCAATTTTGCAGTTTTTTTTATTCTAATTAATTTTGTCAAATATTGAGACCCCATAACAAATTATAAAGAAACTGTGCACCTATTATTGCTGAAAAGCACTGATTTCATGTATAAAATTTGAGTTCGCTCACTTATGTTTTGCATAAGTTAATTTTTTGTAAGAGTTCAAATTCTGAAAAACTTAAACCACATTGCTGATTACAGCAAGACTATGTATTAACTATTGCTGAATAATTCCGATTTCGTGTATAAAGTTTCAGTTGCTTATCTCACGTTTTGCCAAAATTAGGGGAAAAAGATGAATTTTTCGAAAATTTTGAAACTCCATAAAATCCGAACGGCTTTGCCGATTTCGGTAAAATTGAATATCAAACAATATCAACAGTACCTACACGTATAAAGAATTATTTAACGAAATACCGCCATTTTTACGAAAGCTGGAGCGCGTACATCTTTCTAAAAAAAATTCAAAACGTCATAAAATGAAAATTTCTGTATAAATTTTTGGCAAAATTGTATCAGTCAAAGATGAAGTGCTGCTTTATTTGTGTACCAAATTTTAGCTCAATCGGATAAATGAATCTCTAGTTATAGGTGATTGAAATTTTGAAGCTTTTCTCGATGTTTTTGGAGTATTCTGAGTGAACTGACATGAAAATAAATAAATAAATTCTACATGAAAACAAAGCTTACTCTGTAAGAAAGCAGACGGTAAAAGATCGTCTAGAAAATAATGTAGATAAATTATTATTATATATATAAGACATCTTCTACCATTTATTCAATTACAAGATCGAGAAATTTCATTGAAAAAAATTGGACCAGCAATGGAACCTTGATTTCTTTCTTATCTAAATATTATCATGATAACAGCTTGATAAATTATTTTTACAGTTGGTAAGCAGGCTCCATTTTGGGAAGGCACAGCTGTTATTAATGGAGAATTCAAGGATATCAAGTTGACTGATTACAGAGGAAAATACCTTGTATTTTTCTTCTATCCTCTTGATTTGTAAGTTTGGGAGGTTCTTTGAGTTTAGACGGTTCGATGCTTCTTTTAATCTGTAATATTAAGTAAGGTGTTTTTTAATTCATTAAACTTTTTTAGCACTTTTGTATGTCCAACTGAAATTCTGGCATTCTCTGATCGCGCTGAAGAATTCAAAAAACTGAATACTGAGGTCGTCGCTGCATCGGTCGACTCTCATTACACTCATTTGGCTTGGACTCATACACCAAGAAAAGAAGGCGGACTTGATAAAATCAAGATACCATTGCTTTCTGATCTCACGCACAAAATATCCAAAGATTATGGAGTTTATCTTGATGATCTGGGCCACACTCTTCGGTAATAAATTAATGCTCATTTTCAATTAAAAGTTTTACTGAGAATAGTAACTTTAATGTAGGAAATTTTTGGTCTCACAAATTAACTATACATTCCAGATACCGAATAGAAAAAATTGAGACGTTTTTGCCAAGAAACTGATCATAATTTTGTTCAATCAATTGAAGTATTTCATCATAAAATAAATTTGACAAATTTTACTAAGGTAGCATTTTTTTTAAAAGCATTTTCATTTATTATTTTTTTCTTTTTAAAGAAGTGGTTTAAAAACCTGGGAATTTCAATAATAATTTTTGTAAGCGATAAAAGTTCCTTATAAAAAAAGATAAAATAGGAATTTCGTTAAAAACCAATTTGGAAGAATATTTACTTTTATGAACATTTTTCAATAATTTTCTCTAAACTAATATATGAAGTTTCTAAAATTCGTGTTGTTATTCTCTCCAAAACATCGAAAGAGAATAAACAAGATAATGCCTTGAAGAATGAATCTAAAGATCCTGAAAAACCGGTTTCAATACGAATTCTCTCAGTCTTATGTAGTCGCGTATTTTTGTGCCTGTGTGTATTAATTTTTACTGTACCATTTAATAAGATATTCTTTAGCAGTGACTGTATTTTTGACAGTATGAAATTTATTTCAAAATAATTCCTTGCAGTGCCCTGTTTATTATTGACGGAAAAGGCGTTTTGCGTCAAATCACTATGAATGATCTTCCGGTTGGACGCTCAGTGGATGAGACATTGAGATTGGTTCAGGCTTTCCAATATACGGACGAACATGGCGAGGTTTGTCCGGCTGGTTGGAAACCAGGTCAAGATACGGTACGTAACACTTGTTTTTTTTTTTTTTTAAAGCAAGCTCGTTGATCTTCCGTCAAAAAACGTGAAGAAATCAGGTCTTATAAAAAAACACTTAATTTTATTGATAAGAAAATATGTATGTACACTTGCTTGGAAGCGCTTTATCAATATTTGCAGTACTAACTTTAATATTGTCGTAAGTAATCACATTGTTTGTGTCATGAAATAGAGTTACTAAAGTATTCACTGCTAAATAAGTTTTTAGCTCCGATAAAAAAAACTTCTACAATTTTCAGTGATTTTATCGCCTTCTTTAGAGAATAACTTGCACATCTCTATTGTACAGAGATGTTCATCGTCATTTTTTTATATTGAAATTCACAAATTTATACTAATTTACGACGAGGTATTTTTTACCATTTTTTTCCATTAGAATAATTGATAATATTGGTCCAGATAAATCAGCGAAAGCGAATTTTATTAATCGAACGATGTTTTTTTTCGGATTCATTGCCTACATTTTCTATACTGTTATTCATTTGTTTGGCTTTTGTCAAATAATGAAACGTGTTATTTTTCAAATTGTCAATGCTGTGATAAAATCTCAGTGAGAAATGGATACAGTACAGAATCAATAAAAAAAAAAAGCTATTTCTCGTCATAATCAATGTGCCCTTTGCTTTAAAAGTTTATTTACTTCAAAAACATCAACAACAAAAATCGCCTCATCGAACATTAGCATAAATCAGTTGTTCTACATTTTATAACCAGGCTGTGAATATCTTTATATATAAAAAAGCAAACAATCAAATCACCAACAATGTAGAAACTGTTTGCCATCGTTATTTCAACAACTGCAAATAATTCTGCCCTCTTAATATGCAGTGAATTGAACGCGTACGTCTGATAACAGCGTTATCTGGAAACGTTAAATAGATATGCTGTTATTATTACACTAGTAACTCTTTCTCTCTTTTTTTTCATTCCAGATTATCCCCAATCCAGTGGACAAGAAGAAATTCTTTGCTAAAAATATTGTATGATGATTTTTTTAATATTCAAATACTATATCTATCACCTGTTTATATGAAAACGGCTTGGATCCGTTTTTTTTTTTTACTGAAAAAAGAATAATAAATAAACTTTTTCATGACGTCGATTTTTTTAATAGCGTAAAGGTTTTTCAGTCGTTCTTAGAGCGTTTTGGACTCGAAATTGTTATCAATTTAACTCGTCGCGGTGTTCGCGCTGATAGTACAGCCGTTACATCGGATTTTTGGGGCGTTTTCTTAACGTTGTTGCTTTTCGTCGTTGTATCTGCGACGCTTGTTTCTGTGTACACTAACTTTATGTCTTGGCTTCCTTCGTTCGCGCCGTCATTGATTAAATTGCAGTTATCAATTTCTATCGGTTCTGGGTTATCTAATGTGGCTTTACTTTTTGTGATATCGATGTCCATTGCGTCACTGTCGAGCTCGATCATAATTGGCTGCGGCTTCTTTGAAACAGTCTCCTCAGTTTTTGGTGGCGATTGCTTTGAACTTTTCACACTGGGACTTTTGCTCATCTGGATTTCTTTCGCTGCTTTGTATTCTTTTCCCAATTCGTTCTCTTGGAAATGTATGATAGAACAGTAGCCGTCTGTCGATGATACAACCAAAATTCTGCCGTCGGAAGACCTAAGCGTAATAATAAAATATTATTGTTGAGGAGGGTAGCAATTTTTCCAAGTCTCAAACTCTTAATTCAAATTTCAGTTAATAATTCTGCGAAACGAGAGTCTTGAGGTGTAGAAAATTCCATTACCGTTTGTTCTAAAGAATCATTATTCATTTTGCAAGCGAGAAAAAATGTAGAATTGGTGGTTAAAAAAAATTCTGATTAATCATTTGTCACCTTTTTAGGATTATTGTGATTGAAAATCATGGTTTTTCACTAAAGACTTAACTTGATTTGATTATCTTTGTGACTATATTTCGCTTTATACAGAGCTATCAATATAAGGAACTATGTAGATTGATTTTGGCTTCTTTATAGAGAAAGTTTTCTAGAGTCAAATGTAATGAGGAATTAATGTGCAATCTTCTAATTTGGAACAGTTTTTCGTGTTGGATATTTTTTCAATCGGATATATCAAGTCGCATATCTTCACCAAATTCAATATCTACTGCAACGGGATATTAATTTGACCTTGTAGAAGATATGAGCGGATTTGGTCAAAGTTAACTTGAATTAGAATGAAAACAATTTTTTCTTTAAATTCAAAATTCGATAAGATCTAAATCGCTGTATCGATTTAGCTCAAATTCAATTCCCACCGTCATTATTCATTGCTCTATTTATCAAGAACGATGAAGTTCATTTTTGAAACAATTTAATGTCATATAACATGTGAATCACTTTACCGATTCTTTACCGTTTTTTTAACCACTTTTCTCGACGTTTTAGACTATTTTTTGTGTCTTAACATGAAAAACTCGGGAAAAATGTTTGCACTAAAACAAAGTATCCTCTATGAGGAAGAAAAAATTATAGATTTTATGGTTTATTAGTCACTTACCACGCAACGTCGGTCAGTCTTGTGTAATGAATATTAGAAATTACAGCAATAGGCGATATTTGTTGAGTATCATAAATGAGAACCGAATGTTGCGTCGCGACAGCAAAGACCATTCTATATTCCAGTGCGAGCATCGACGCTGGGCCGTCTTCACGCAGTTCAAAATAAGTAGGACAGCATCGAACTGCAATCGTGGATTCATCGAGCGAAGGCAAAATCATTATCGGCCTGTAAATAATATATATTTGTACTTTTTACGCTACTTTTTTTCAAGAGAGTAGTAGAAAATTAATCTTTTGGACATTATCAGTGCGTTTATTTATTTTTTGTGCTCCTTACAATAAAAAAAAATTAATGTAGCATGCGCATAAGTGAAGAAAAAAAAAGCGTAAGAACAAATGTGGTTCAGTGAGAAAAATACGTTCGAAAAAAAAATTACTGTGTAATTCATTATATATGATCGATTCCACCGAAATTCAGCTACTGGATTTTTTTATTTTTGAAAAAATTTCAAATTATCAAATATTGCAAGTAACTTTTTTTTTTTAATCTTGAAAATCCATTGTTCATGTACAAAACTTGAAGAAATTCATTCGACTAAAAAGTATAAGTACCTTTGGTTAAGAAAAAAATATCATTGATTATTTTTTTAACGCCAATATCGACCAATAAAAGCGCAGTATTTACCTAACGTTAAATTAAGAAACAATTAGCTCGATATTATATTGATAATTTTTTTTTTAATTTCCGGGCGATAAAGAAAAAATGTTCTGTCCCTTGTAACCAATGCGAATGTTTAAAACGTCAAAGTGAAATTTACGATCATCGATATGAGCCAGCAGAGAAAGCAATTATTGGTCGAAATTGAGGTTGAGCAAAAAAAAAATAAGCCGAATACTCCTCAAACTTTAAAATCTACCTCGTGTTTTCCTGCGAAGAATCAATCGAAGTAATTTTTGCTATGTTACGAAACAATCGGGAAATGCTCGATAATTTTCAAGGTCTCGGTGTATTAAAACCGATCATTTTTTCATATAATTTAAGTTAATTTAAGCTAAAATATTTCAGTTGCATCTGCATTAATTTTTTTGTTGTAGGCCATGAAACTCCACACATTTCCGTTTTTCAGAAATGCATTTACGATAAAATTGTCCCAAAATAGAATCGTTCAAATGGAAAACCAACAAATTTTAATATCTGATCCGATTCGTATTTTATAGTATTAAAATTTCTTGAAGTTTTGATAATCACAAAAGCCGGTTTATTTATTTATTTTGAAGAGAAAAAAAAAGTTCGCTGGCTGAATTTCGGTGAAATCGCTTATAAACATAATATCGTTGCTTACTCTTTTAAGTTGTGTCGAGAGAAAACGACCGTTGCATTTGATAATCTTTCGGTGGACTCCTGAGGATCAATAATCCCTGAAGGTGCGATTATTAAATTTCCATCTACTGAAAATGTAAGCCGTCTGAAGAATGATTTAAAAGTATCATCGTGAAAAAGACGGACTGTCTTATCCTCCAGAGGATGACCCGAAGGTGTTGGTATCTTCGATTTGTGAACCCTTTGGGTCGTTTTCATCAAGTTCACATCTACGAGTCGACATTGTCTAAACGGAACGAATTATCGTTATTGAATATTTGAATTCGAAATCAAATATTTCAGAAGGAAAATTACCCACAAGTGCAACATTTTGGGCAACAAAAATAAGAAATTTGGTATTTCAATTCAATTCCTTGAAGAATAATTTAGATATCACCTTATCAATTTAAATATTGTATCTTCTTATACGGTTTTTTGTTAAAAGAGGTAAAATTCATTTAAGAAAAGTGTAAAATCTAAATTCTTGTAAAAAAAAATGAATAAAATTTTACTGGAATTTAAAAAATATTAAACTGATCGATTGATCTTGTATTTATACATGATTGATTCTCCAAAAATAGTAAAAATTGATTTATTCGCAGAATGATTCAGTAAATCACATTTAGAAAAAAGGTTTGATAACGGATTCAATTAAAAAAATCATTCAACCGTTTTATCTCTGTATTTAAGCCCCGAAAGTAATTTTCCTAGCGCGTAACTTTCGCGTTTTCGCGTATTTTGATAGTCTACAAAGATATTTAAAGTAATTCAATGTTAGTTGTTAATTGTTATGACATAACAATTTTGTCAAGGCATCAAAAAATTTTAGGTAGAATTCAGGTAAATGATTTTCCTCATAATGGTTAATTATCATTAATTCTGTAAGTGTTCAGCTGATTGATTGATTTCAGATTTAAACATTTAAAAAATTATAAGTATAATTGAGTTAAACAATTCTGACATTGTATGCACATATAAAATTATAATTTATTTGAGTATAATTACCTATCGGTACTTAATGTGCAAATGTATTGATTGCATGGATCCCATGCAACACCTTGGACAAATCCTTTGTAATCTTGAAGAATACTGATAGTTCTGCCTTTCTGAACATCCCAAACAATAGCGCTATTATCAACAGATCCCGATACGAGCAATTTTGAATCGGGTGACCAGCTTATATCATATACATCTTCGAGATGGCCTTTCAACACTTTTAGAGACGACCATTGCTCTTTGTTGAGATTCTCTTCACCAGGCAGAGGCGGAAGATCAAAATCATCTTTGTGCTTCCACAAAATGATGTTGGTATCTGAATAACAACGCACCAATTTAATGGTTTAATTATCCTTATGAAAAGAAAAAAAAAGTCTAACATTTTATTTGTGAGTACTGCAAGTTTTCATTTCTAATATTCTGAATTCATTTTGTTATTTTCTCCGTAAGTTCTCCATGTTAAATTTTCTGGGATACTCAACTTGAATAATTTCATATCAATTTTTCACATTTTTATTGTCAGTGAAAATTATGGATGAAATAATGAAATTGTTCAAAATGCAAAAATTTTGTTCTTCTGTACATTTAGTTTCTGGACAAAAAAAAGTTTTTTCGCTATATTAAAAGTATCTAAAATAAGTATATTTCACTTTTCCATATCATTCTTATATGACAATAAATATGTTTGTCTATGTATAAAAACTTGTAGTATCAGTGTATAAAATCTGTGAATATTCATAATACTTGAGTAAGAATCATTAATTTTTAAACCAACCATCGTCTCCTGTGGCAAGAATTTCACTGGATGGTGAAAATCGTACAACATTTACTGCTTTCTGATGTCGTTCTAAATCTGCTACGCATGTTATATTTGCAGAACCGTTTTCACTTATTGTCAGATGCCAAATCTATATAATGTACAATAAAATATTCTTAGTTTTTACATAAAAATAATCAAAAGTTCACATTAATTTTTTTATTCAGACATTCACTTAAATATAAGTTTTTTAAAATTAATCTTCACTATGTGAGTAAAAAAAAAAATGAACAGCTAATTAAACACTTGATTATGAATATTATTGAAAACTATTAACGATTTATTATTATTATTAAAAATATATCTAGCGGCAATTTATTGTTTTATTTAACGGAGAAAAACTTTTGCGATATTACCAGAACATGAGAATCTGCTCCTCCGGTAGCTAAACGCCAAAAATTATCGCCGGCCTTATAACTTTCGGGTGTTTTAGTTTGTATATCGATACTTAGGACGGGATCACGATTGTGCCACGATATCTCGGGTATTGTGCACTTCATGATCGATTAATTAACTCTTTACTTCGATTTTGAACGAGAATCGAAAATACTAATAAAAAATACAGCAGGTATAACCTGTTTCGATCAGTCGTTCACAAGTAAATAATACTGTAGCTTCCCGCGAAATCTGTGGAAATCCTAGTGGTCATGCGCGAAATCTTTAATAAGACGAATAAGAAGATTTGCTGCGAGGGTAATTTTTCGGAAGATTACTACTCAGTCGGTAACAAGAAACTGTAATGCATATTTTTGGTTTTATTAATGATTAGCTCAATGAAAGCCAAGAAGTACTATCTACAAATTGCGAAGAGCATATGTCTTCAACCTAAAAGATTTCATATTGATTCCATATTTCAAAATTGAATTGGCTTCTGAACTGAAACTTAACTATGTAAGACAAAATAGATATTTTCTTCGAATCTCCAGGTTCACGATAAAATGAAAACAGTCGGTTTTGAGTTAACCTACTTCATCTACAGGCGGTAATACACTGAATTACCAGCACACGGTCAGTCTGCATTTTTAAGGAAATTTTCTACAGTCAGCATTGATAAAATTTTATTTAAAATAAAATTGCGAATACCTACATCAGGTTAAGTACTCAAATTAGTATCATGTAGAATATTATAGAGGTGAAATTCAAATTTTTCTCTCCGATATTGTTGTCAACCACAAAAACTGAAAAATTTGGTGCTACGAATGATGGAAACAAGGCAATAAGAAACGATTTCTATACCACTTCAATCAACAGATACAAATTTAATTGTATTTTGAACTAAAACTCAACCATTAAAAAAATATATATATTGTTATCTAGTCTCGAGCTTCACAATAAAATAAGAACGGTCAGTTTTAAATAGCCATATTTGATCTGCAGTCAGTAATACACTGAAATACCGACACATGATCAATCTAATTTTACTAAGTGAATAATCGACAGCCGGCATCGATAAAATTTTATTTAAAAATATAATTGCGAATACCTACATCAGGTTAATTACTTCAAATAGTGTCCAGTAAAGCATTATGAAAACTAGATTCAAATTTTTTTCTTCAATATTACTGTCAGCTATAAAAATCTGTAAGACTTTGAATCTTGTGCTTGGAGTTCCACATTATCCATAGAAGGAGTTATTAACGTCCAAGTGATAATTCTCATCTCGTTTCCGATGCCATATAATACACTCTGTATATGTACCTACGAGAATGAGATCGATCGGATGATAGTTCGAGTTACGATTCAGCATCTTCCTCGATGGGTTGCCTGTAACAGGCGCACAAGGGAAAACGATCCGATCGATTCGTGAACAGCGTTGCCGCCGCTAATTTGGATTTATGTTCACATTCGCACGTCGAACACCAACCGAGCGGTCGTTTGCTCTATGTTCTTCCGAACGCGGGATTGAAGTGATTGCGCCGGATTTTCATGTAGTCATTTTTCCTCCTGGTTTACAGAAATTTTATAACGTGGACTCTCATATTCGCAAGGCGAGATGCTTTCTCCGGATTGAACAAATTTTAAGCACATTCCAAACATTTGTACCAAACAATTCAATAAATTATCGATAAATAAAAACTTTTCTATTGGAGTTTTCGACTAACAGAAATTTCTTCATGAGGAACTTTCATCGATTTGCCTAATTTTGCTCTGCAAATAGCTTCATCGCATTTTTTAAACTACTTTATGCCTTGGAAAAGTATAGAATATAGTATATAGTCCTCTCTTAAAAAAGACATGGCACATTGAAAGTCGAAATATCGAAAACTGTAGCCACCTTTCTAGCATTTTGATTGGTCGTTGATGGCTTCGACATGAAGCCAACTTCAGGGTATTATAATCGCTGCAGGATCACGCGTAGGGCGCTTATTGAATTGCTGTTTTTTTCACAGTTGTGAAATACAATACGTTTATTTCAAAAATAGATTTTCTTACCATTCTTTTATTTCTCTTCGTAAAAAAAGCCATAATACATCGACAGTCGATTATATTGAAACACTTAAGCATGTCAGAGTCATTCGCCATCTAGTGGAACTAAGCCGAGTTTCTGTGTAGCAAAAGGAAGAGTCCAACTTTTCATCATCACTATCGCGCGTAAATCGAAAGTTGGGCCGCTAGATGGCGAATGAGCAGATATGTTTCTCGAAAGTGATTGTTCCATGTATAAATACAGGCTATTATAAGACGCGGTACGCCCATGTAACAGCGTCGGCCATTTTTATTGTCGTATATACCCTCTGTTAGTTACCCGAAGATTGCGACGCGCGGTCGACTTCACACTCTTCGTATCGATTGCCATATCATTATGCCCGTGTATCACATACTATTTTCTGTAACAAACGCATGAAATGTGTCGTTCTATATTCGGAAGATTAGAAAGTAGAGCCAAGAAGCTTAGGTCCTGGAAAAAAATGTATTAAAGAATTAATAAATTTATTAGTGGATTAGTCGCGTTCGTTTATTTTGAGGTTATCCTCACTTCCCTCCGTCGTCTCGATGTGCGCGCTTCTGTTGCGTTGTTAACGGGACTCGGACGTTGACAAGACTAATTCACTTTTCATCCGACTAGGTGGCGCGTCGAAAGGGTGCGTGAAGTGAATTTTTGACAGTGCAAAGTGTGCGTGAAGTAAATTTGAGTACATGAAGTAAATTTGAGTGCGTGAAGTAAATTTGTGTGCAATCGGCATTTATATATCATGGCCTGCTATCATTTGCAATTCCTGCAACAATTTCGAGGCGCGCAAAATGACACATTTCATGCATATGTAACAAAATTTTTTTTTTTTAAATTTCAAACATCGAAAAAAATTTGTCCCAAAAAAATATGTATCACAGAGTCATTATTATTATTGTGCGCATTACTACAAAATAGTGTGAACGATCATAGAAAAGTATAGTTTCGACTCGTGACTGTTGGCGCTTCTCTGACAATCACGAGAATAATCATAATGACGAGGAAAATGACATTCGTTTATGTACACCTTAATAACGGTGCGATATTGGTCATAATAACGAAAAAAATTATGGTCCGTAAAAAAAACCCGTCTTAATAACGATGCGATTCTGCCATAATAACGGAAAAATGACGAAATTTTTTTACAGACCAGCATTTTTCTGTGATTATGACCAATATGGCACCGTCATAAAAAGTGTTGAAAAACGACGGTCATTTTTCCCGTCATTACGATCGTAATAGTCACCGTTTTTGTGAGCGAAAAACCGAGAGCAAAAAGCTGGCGTATCATTCGCCGAATAATTCGCGGTATTGGATGAAATAAAGACTGGCGCATAATGAAAGGATAAATTACGGAACGTTTGTTGGTGCATATGGTTTGCAGTCGGGTAAGCACGCTTTTGCCCTAAGTCTCTCCTTCTCTCTTTCCTCTCGCTTTCCTCTCTAACTTTGTCGTTCCTCGCCCGCATCGACTCCTCTTACGAGGCAGCAATAAATTCCCAGTTGCGTATAGATAGACGTATGTATACTCCTACGTATACTATATATTTACCTGGCAATTAGTTTCACGGAGAATGTTGTTGTCCTTGGTCAAACAGGCGAGCACGCGCGATTCTTCTTATACTATAAGAGCAGTATTATATCCTTACTATAGTGCGGCTCGCTTCGAGCCAAGACTATTGTCTCGTTGCCACCGCCATAATCACAACACATATACACCATCAAGAGCGCCAACTTACGCGACGATCGAGCGCCGAGCGTGACAAAATTCTCGCAAACGTTGACTCTTTCACTAAACCAATATACACATTACTGATAATTATTCAGAGAAATCTATTCTTATTGCGGATAACGGAGACATCACATATTTATGGCCGAACGACTAAAAATAGAGGTTAGCTTTCATTAAACTGCCATTTGTGCTCATTTATTCGAGCAATTAATTTTTTTTTTTTTTCGGTCAAACTTTATTTTAATGATGCTCGTGACTTTGTGGCATTATTTTGTGGCTTTGGTCTTTTCGTATTGCGGATAACGGAAACATCACATGTTTATGTCTGAACGACTGAAAATAGAGATTAGCTTTTATTAAACTGCCAATTGTGGTTTTTTCGGGACATCTATTTCCTTTTTCGGTAAAACTTTATTTTTATGATGCACGTGACTTTATGGCATTATTTTGTGGCTTTAGCATTTATTTTATTGGCCCGCGAAATAAATATAGAGAAAAAATTGTTATAAATGTTTTGGAGACATAACATGGATTCCACAGATTTAAAAAAATATACAGTATTTCATGGTGTTGAAAGATATTTAGAATACATTGTGTTTCGTTACTTTACGTATTGATTTTTTTGGAATATATTTGATTTTTATAGAGAATATTCTGACAGCTGGAAAAATTACAATTCAAACATATCTTATATTACACAGCTTAATAAGAGTTAGGGAAATCTATAGCGAAACGAAAACATATGTCATAAGGAAAATCGGAAAATAAATTTCATACTGCGAAATCTACGAAAATTATGAAGGTATTTTTTTATAAATCAATAATTTTTCTTGCATTCGTCTCACAGACTTTTAAGTTTTACAAATTGAATTATACCTCAGATAAAATTACTATTTTCCTCTATTAAAAAACATGGCACATCGAAAGTCGAAATATCGAAAACTGAAGCGAATTTTCAAACATTCTGATTGGTCGTTGATGGCTTCAATGTAAAGCCAACTTCAAGCTGTCATGATCGCTGCCGAGTTAATTATCGCGCGCATTTTGGATAACATTTTCGCAGTTATGGAATAGAATACATTTTTCTTCTTGTAAAAAAAAGACATACCACCATATACAATGGCAATTATATCGAAATACTAAAGCAGAAATAGAGTCACGAATCGTATAAACATGCAAATATCATGTTTAACCGCAAAAGAATTAAAACAAATGAAAAGAAAGAAGTGTAAACGAAGCGAGTACGTTGTTATTGATATTATTAAACCCCAGTCAAGAAATATATTTTTCAATTCAACCAATATAAATGAAGCACATTATTAACTCCACGGTATTCGGATTTCACAAAAAAAATTGTCAAAGCCGTTTTCCTTAAATGAATTTAAAAAATGATTCAGAAGCTCTTATTATTATCAATTTTTTTTTTGTAAGACTACAAACACGGATCGGGTAAATTTAAAAAAATCTTGTTAGACCGACGATAATCTAACTATAAGGAATAATTCCCACGAAGAACGTCTTGATTTTATGATTATAGTAAATATAAGAAAATAGTTGAATCAACCATTAATATAATTCTCAGGAGGGACGTCTCAATTTTATGGTTATAGTAAATATAGGAAAATGGTTGAATCAACCATTAATATAATTCCCAAGAGGGACGTCCATAATTTATAGCTATAGCAAATATAATTATGGTGGCAATCATCAAAATCATAATAGTTTTAAATATGCCGTTTTGTTGTATATACGATTTCAACATTTGTTTCCAATAAAGTATTGTTCATTGAATCATATTATCATTGCTTCAATCATAAAACATCGCAAGTCTTCCTATATTCATTTTATCATGTGATTCAACGATTTGCTTTTCTCCCACTGAATAATATATAGGATTGTGAACTTAAAACAGTGCGATGCATCACAATTGCTGACACATTTCTAGCCCTCAGCCCGTGAGGGATTACATTTTATCGAGGTTTTTAGTAATTCGAGCGTAGCTGGTTAACCTTCGGATTTGTATCGCCGCTTCAGGGCCAATTTGCTTGAATATCTCAAGCTTGCAGGATATTCCCGTCTGGGCACCAGTTCCCCATCAGCTCGGAGCTCTCGCCTCGCTCTTTATCCGTGCCATTAACGACTCGCTCGCTTGACCTCTCCAACTTTTATCACTCACTATTTTTCTCTTTCTTTCCTGGCGGCTAGGCACGTAACTCGCAAAGATCCTAGCCCAAGCTCCTCATATTCACTATCAAAAATCTCCATTTATTGCGGATGCTCTTCTGATCTCGATCCCAAAGCTTGTTACACTTTTATTCCGATTGGCAATAGTAGGAAATTTATTACATTTCTGCTTCCTCATGAAGGTAAATTTGTTTTCTGAGGAAATTTCGGATTACTCAAAATGATCTCAGCCATGGAAGAAAGTCGTTTAGAAAAAATGTCCGGATGGATGCGTGTCGCTTACAAAATTCGAACAGCTGTATTTCGAAAATGGCTTTAATAATAAAGCTAAAATTTGATACATTGGTAGAGCAACGCCTTTTTCTATATCGAGAGAAAAGATTACATTGATTAACGGCAATATTTGCCAATGAAATAAAAGAGTTTAGTTCAAATACTATCTTTTCATTAAATGATCTCAAACTCACCATCTTCTCATCTGATCTCAAACTCACCAAACTTCACCATCTTGTGTTTTTTTAAGGTTAATGCAGTACCATCATTTTTTTAAAACTTGAATTTCTGAAAAACTTGAACCGTATTACATATTATGACGAAACTATCTGCTAATCTTTGCCAAATATGGCGATTTCATGTATGAAATTTGAGTTTGTCGTCTCAAGTTTTGCCAAAGTTGGGGCAAAGACGTAATTTTTTGCCCTAAAATAGGCATCGAAAAAATTGTTACCAATTGCCAATTTTCATTTTGTAGTAAAACATAGTCTGAAATTACACAATTCTGAATTAATTATTTTTTTGTGGGCCATAAAAAAACGCACATTTTCGTTTTTTTTTTAGATATCGATAGGATTAATCGTTCCCGAGATATCAATAGGTTAAATGAAAAATGAAAAACATAGCATATTTCACCCGAAAAAATTTCAAAAAAATAAAAATGTGGTGTATCTATTGTAACCACTAAACCTGATTTTTGGACATTTTTGCGAATTTTTTTTTTTTGGGTGGCTGAAGTCATGTGAAATACCTTATATGAGGGAGCAAAAAATAAATTTAATGTATGTCCCATTGAAACACAGTTCTTCTTTGCTCATCGTAAGCTCGATAACGCATTAAAAACTCATTTCAATATTTTAAAAAAAAGTTATACGAAAGAGCGGATTTGACTAGAAATTCAAATTGACTGGCAAATGGATCAAGAGCAGATAAATTTCCAGGCCAATCTCATAGAGGTCTTTGTGTGAATTATCCTCGTAATGCAGGGTCGTTGTTATCCGATGAAACCAACACCTGAGGAGCATATAATACATAATAATAATATAATAATCGGTCGAGGCTTCGGCTCGAGATTTACTCTTTTATGGGTGAGAGCGAACACCACGTTCTTTGCAATTTTCTTTATTTTCTCTTATGCCTCACAATTTTTTTCCTATTTTTATTTTTGATTTTTTGTAGTTATTTTATTTCCCTTTTGCTGTCGGTCTTCCTTCACGGTCGAGGTGTTGTTGCAACAAGGTGTTAGATTAATTGTCCGATTAAGAAGTCGTAAATCAGTGGGTGACGCCCACAACTCGCGCCCCGATCATGCAACGAGCTCGGCAAACTCGTGGGTGAAGTTCGCCATGTATTGAAGCAGATTCGCCATCATCCGACAAAGCGCAAGTTCTGCCCTAATCCGTACGTTCGTATCTATAATAGCTGATATAGTATTTACACCTTGACCTCCCGAGATTTCTCCTTCCAGCATTTATTTGATACAATGTCCATAAATATATAATTATGGAGGAGAAAATCCAGTCTCAATATTATAATAAAACAAAATTGAACTTTGTATCTGCAAAGCTATTATGCATGAGAAAGTATGTTAATCGATTGTGGCTTCCTCATAGAAAAAGATTTTTGAAAAAAAAAATAATGAGAAACATGTTTGCAAAATTTTGCTTTGCAGCTTTTTTCGTTATCGAACTTAAATTTCTGAAATATTTTAATTGCATATTATATTATGACAAAAATGTGTACCTACTATTCTGAATACTACTGATTTCATGTATAAGATGTCAGTTCGCTCTTTTATGTTTTGAGAAATTTAATGCAATTTGATGAAATTTAAAATTCTGAGAAATTTATACCACATTGCAGATTATGACAAAATTATGTATACTTATCATCGCTAAATAGTACCGATTTCCTGTATTAAATTTGAGATCGTTATCTTATGCTTTGCCGAGGTTAAGACAAGAACGTGAATTTTTTGAAAATTTCAAAACTAGAGGAAAATTCGAAAATTCGTTTTTCCGATTTCGATTGAATTCAATACCAAACAAAAATAACAGTTACAGTGATGAATTACAAAAGTTGTAAAATGAAAATTGCTGCATATATTTTGAAAAAAAGTGTGTATAAGTCGAAGATGGACTGCTGCTCCACTTGTGTACCAAATTTTCGACCAATCGTTTGAACGATTCTCGAGTTAAGGAAATAAAATTTTCAAAGCTCTGCGCACACACACATACATGCGGATATTTTTTCTGAACCACTTTTCTCGTTATCTTGGATCATTCGGACAGTCTTGACATTAAAAAATCGAAAATAAAATTTTATGAAAAAAAATCGTCCACTATGAGGGAACAAAAGTTAATAATTTTTCACAATAACATTACAGTACCTTTTTTGTATGTTGAGGGAACAAAAACTGAAATTCATCGAGAGTCAACAATAATTCAAAGACTAAATATTCATATTAATAAACATTATCATTAGTCCCATAAACAGAAAACAAAATATGACTGTTTTTCGAATGTGAATTCGTATATCAATCTACGTTTTTTAAAACTCAATAACGATGGACGAATTATTGAAACGTGACTTGGAATTATTGAATAATACATTTTGTACGTTGAATGCAGTTACTTATTTATCCACGCATAAATATACATTGTTGTAATAAGTGGAATTCCCAGAAACGATATTGAAATTCATACATGAAATTTGTATATAACGGATCGTGGAAGATTATTCATGAGCTTAGATGATGGAGAGAGACGTTAAGTCAATTTCTGTAGATGAAGAATTGAATAAGATAAGGATAAAGAATTTATCATTTACGTAGACACTAATATGCCAGATTTTAGTTAATTATACGCTTAATTGATGGTTATAAAAATGTTGATAAATCTGGCTCGAGATAGTTCAAGGTTTTCTCAAGATCTTCACTAAAACGAGTTTCTATTCAATTTTATTGGAACTTAACTCGATTGTTAAGGAAATAAATCTTAAATAAAAATGTTTACTCATCTATTTTTGACGGAGCATGTATTATTAAATCACTAGTAACAACAGTAAAGACCAAAATTCAATATTTTCAAGAATCAAAATTCGTAGCCCCAATTTTTTGGCACTTTTCGACCAGAATTTTGGGATTCTGAGAAAATCCAAAAGTATCTTTTAAGAAATCTCATACAATTCCAAACGCCTAATAATTAAGGAATGGTTATCTTATTTAAAATCTATTTATCGGATTCTTGTGTCTACTCCAAGCAAAAATATTTACATTTGTTCGTCGATGAATTATCTGCAGAACGTGCTCTAATTAATTACGGCCAAGAAATATTGTAAGATCACGTGAATATGTGTTGAAATTCTAATCCTGCAGGTGGTTGAAATCATTAACGTAATAATGCTACGGTGAAACCGATGAAAAATGATTAGCAATGTGGATTAGGTCCACGTGCAAAATTGCGATTGCGTTGTCGCCCTAAATGAATCATGGCTCGAGCTCGCACGATTAGATCAGCAGCAACAACAACACCAGAGGCTTTCGGGCACTTTCCCTCGCGGTCGTGTTCACCAATACCACAGTATGGTCACTTTCGCCACTCTAGAGGTCTAACTGCTACACCTACTACTGCGCAAAATATGTAAATGAGCCCAGGTAGAATTTACTGAGTAGACAATAATTATAAATGAAAGTAGTAAACGTCAAAAACAACCAATGCTTACTTTTCATTCCATCATTCATTCGTCGAATAGTACTAACAATGAGTTATCGTTTTTAATCAAAATATAAAGCATCTTTCGAAAAGAAAACTTTAGATTATCATCGAATAATAATTATTTAACGTTCATTTTTGTAATGAAATTTTATATGGCCTTGCGACTAATAATTATTAAGAAGTTACGATTGTAATTATCAATTATTATTAATGTACTCATAGTTTTTATCGTTGAACAAGGCAGAAAAGAATTATAAATGAAAGTAGTAAATGTCATTGACATCCAATGCTTTCTTTTCGTCGAATAGTGTTGCAAATAATTCCTTTGACATTCTTAAATATCATAAGCATCTTTTGAAGAAAAAAATCTTTAGATTGTCATCAAATAATAATTACGGAAGAGATTTGAACATTAATTTTTGTATTAAAACTTCGGATGGAAGAGCGATAAATAATTATTATAAATTCTTGATTATGATGAAGAATCATAAAATGAATTATTTTTACTGTATTTATAGTTGTTGTGATTGTTGAACGAACTGACTAGATCATAATTGTCAACAGAAGTAATGAAAGTAATCAGACATCAATACTCACCAGTAATTATTCACACAGGAAGTAAAGGAATAGAAATAAAATTCAGAAAACGTAAATAATAATTTTATATATTTTTTATATGTAATAAATGTTGTTTAGCCAAACAAAGTGTTACAGCTACCGATAACCTCGGCAGCAACAATCAATAATGGTAATCATAATAATGTACTTAAAATAAAATATATAATCTCGGTAAAATGATACAAAGAGGAATAAGAATTATCATTATAGTAATAATAATTACTGATACATATGTGCACATAAGTAACAAATTTTCGTACATAAAATTATAAATAAGTAGAGAACGTAATTGTACATTAAATGTACAATGTGTCTACGTATTGCACTGTTCCGTATTCGTATCGAAATCTTGAATTTGTATTGTCCAAAAAAAAATATCCCGGATCTTATGAATGTTCCATAAACATCTAAGTGTTTATAGAAAATTCATTCGATACTCTGTGGAGAAACAATAAAAATTGTGGACGAAGAAGAGCTCATTTCTTCGACACTAATTTTTTTTAAATATTGTAACGAACAAAAGAGGCAAAAAATTACCCTTTTTTAAGAAGGGGATACGTTTTCTCGGTTTTCGACGGAGCAAACACGGCACAGTGCATGGTAACAGATGAATAAAAACGTATTTCTTATGAGGAAGTCAACTAGAATCTACGCTGAGAGCTGGGAAAAGATCTAATTACTATTGTATGTGTATGTGAGTCACTTAATGACTTATGGGGTACAGAATGTGAGACATTTTCTGCCAGTTCCTCTACTTTTAGACTCCCTAAAAGAAATCCTAAGAGTATTTCTGTGTAAAATGAAGGGCAGCAACGACTTCAGAAATCCAAAAATTAGGTGATTTTTAGGCATTTTTTTAAACGTAAAAAAACCTCCAGAAATTCCCCAAAATCTGTCAATAATTTATTCATATTTCCATACATCTCAGGTAATTTTTTAAATTTATTTCATACACAAATTACGATGTAATCCGCTATGTTCTGTAAAAAGATCTCAACAATGAAGAAATTTTAAGTGATTCCAGATGCGAATTGCGTCTAAATTATTTCATGAAATAAGATAAAAAAATTACTGAAGATGTATCAAAATACGAACAAATCATTGTCAAAGTTTCACAAATTTTCATTGTTTTTTTTGTTCACATTTAAAAAAATCCCTAAATTCGCTTAAGCTTTGTTTTCCCGGAGCAAGTTACTCTCCTTGAGAGTATTTTTTTTCCAAGACTAAAGAGGGTGGAAAAATAGTGGCTGAATTCTCAGATAATGCCTCATACTTATTATTCTGCAATGTTATCGAGTCAACGTATGATGCTGTATATATAAGCGATGTTTCGTCATACCAGAGCGAATTTACGTTCTGCAGACCCTGCAGAGTGTTTCTATGTCTATTGCAGAACATCGAGCTCTGCAGGCTACCGCGATCTCACGTTCTAGCCGCGGTTTGATCGTGCGTACAAGTCCACTAAGATATCGGAGATCGAAGTCGCTACCTATAACCCGTACAACGCAGAGTCCTGTATTATTCGAGGTTCGCTTGAATATATTTATATATATATATCGTATCAAAGCCCCTTGCCAATACTTTACGACCCCATTATGTAAGTTTGCCAGTTTGTGAGCTTAGTCACTATTAAAGCAAAGGTAAAGGCGAATGAGGAGGAGAAAAAGGACAAGGAAAGAAAGAGGAGAAGGAGAAGAAGGAGGTGAGGGCCTCTCCCGTTAGTAGCTTACGAAAGTGAGTGCTCGACGTTATATACCGCAGGGATTGACCTTTAACTTCGATTCCAGACGATATTTATCCAGCGCCGTGACGCTAAGTTTGCAACTTTAGGTCTGCGCTGCACTTTAAGAGGACCCAGTGAAAAAAAAATTATGTTGGTGATACTCTTCTTTCAAAAAATCTTACGTTTAAACCTTGTTAAGAATCAAGCATTATAATCCTGCAATTTTCTGGAGACATACAATGCACTGGAATGGTGCGAAATAAAATGTAAAGTTTTTTACTTAAGGGAATTTTAGATGAAACTAGCGAAAATTTTTAAGTGTTTGAGAACTTATTTTGTCGGGGGAAGAATGCATTCTTTGTGTAGCAATTTTTTTGCTTTGCTTTGTGTCGAAAGCTATGATTTCAAATGTATGAAAAAATGTTTCTCTTTTAAAAATTCACTAAATAATTGCTTACAGTAAATCCAATTTACACTGCATCCAAAATTGCTATACTTTAGGTGGACTACACGCTTCGACGGATAAAATAAGATATAAAGTACTGAAATTTGTTTTCCAGTTTTGTTTGAAAGCTACGACATGTTAGAAATCTTATTTTTTATCTCACACTGTTTTAGTGTGTGGTGGGTTTTCAAAAAATTGCAGAATTATGGTGTTTGATGTGCACTTGAGAAGGTTTGAATTTAAGACTGGTTAAATGTTTTTTTTTAGTTGACTGGGTCCACTCAAGGGACTTTGAAGCATACGATCTGATAAAAAAATAGTATTTGATTGATTCCAGCAATCGATTATTTAAAAAACATTTTAACTTCTTACAGTATTTGAGCCGCTTTCTTATACAATAGAAAAAGAGCTGTACAAAACTGTAAAAATTTTGTGACGAATTTCTGCCACTCATTCGTCCGGCAGTTATTCTATAAATTTAAAGCTTATCACGAATTACAAAATTGTCAGGACGGGAATATATTTTATTCGAATATAATTCGAAGCGTAATAAATATAAGTTTTTTTCTCATTCGACGAAGATTTAGTTATTCTGGGATGGGCACGTTTCGTTAGTCTTAATTAGGCAACTTTTTTCAACTCGGATACATTTTGTAATTAATTGACAAAAAGATCCGAATTGAAATCATAGAAAAATCGTTCCTTGTGGAATTAAATATTCATTTTTTCCCCTAAGTACATATAATTCTTTTGGTTATCAATGTTACTTCGTTGCTTCAATTCTTTAACGAAAAGTGCCCATCCGTTAATCTCATTGATATACAACTTAAGATTAAATTTATAACGAATATACAATATATTATAACAAATTGTTATTAAATAAAGAACAAAAGTGGAGGGACTAATTCTTACAACTATAAAAAACAATAACTTAGCTATCGAATCCATCAACCAAAATCCCAAACAAAAAGAAATAATGTAATAAAATCACCGCTTATAATCCCACGATTAAAATAACGAATATCTCATGGACGAGTTTTCAATTTAATAAATAATTGGTGATTTTTTATTTATTCATTAGATATTACTTATATGTCGCCGTTAATTTTAAGGTTGGCTCACGTGAGCCTTTTTCGCTTATTGTACGTCTTAAAATCTAGTCGTTCATGGAACATACAATGTTTAATATATCATAGATATATGGGACCAAAATCACCAGACCCAGATGCTTTATACGCTCCGAACGCTTTTCAATCCGTCAAATTATCCATTTATCCCGAGGGATTAAAACAGAAGAATTGGCGGCAGCGACTAGCAGCAGCGAATTGTTCCGCGCGCTAAAATCGCCTGAGCGTTTGCTCAGCTTTTTGTCAAGCGAGAAAATAAATTCTCGCATTAAGCTGAGCGTCGAAGCTGACATCCGGGACCAGCAAGCAATCGTAAGAGAAGTCTTACGGACTAAAAGAAACATTCTTACTTATCGAAACAAAACAGTGAATGCAGAAATCGCAAGTGACGAAGAAAGAATGAAAAATAATATTTATAAAAAACAAAAACGTCAATCAAGGCCCGCAGGACGTACCTCCCGTTAACCTTGATTAACCACCGCTCTAAATATCTACAAAATTTAGAAAGTAAAGCCGATCAATCTCTCAATCAATCCGAAGTACTTAAAAATGAAAAATAATTATACAGCGGAATAAAAAAAAATAATAATCGCCCACATAGGCGTACAAAATAGACCCTCACGTGTTTTGACATTATTGCTCAAATAATGCAAGCACGGTGGATTTTTTTTCTTTTTCGTTTTTGGCAATTTCCACAACTTTGTAAAAATACGTGATCAATATAAAAATCATACAATTCATTCATTCGGTTTTCTTGCATTCAAACTTTTACCAAAAATACACTGGAATATAATTGACACGCATTTCTTTTTCGCTCCTCGGGGGATTTTTTTCCTCTGGTGGGAAAAAAACCGGAAGGCCTTGTTGTGGCTTATTGTATTGATATTTCCGATCGATTTTTTCTGCTCGTATTCTTTGATTTTATTTGTCTCTTAAGGTGGTCAAGAGGCGATCGGATTGAGTGATCGTCGAGGAGATTTAAAGGCAGTAAGGGTGGCAGAACTGGTAAACTAACCTCTGGCTACGTTCCGTTTTCTTCATTATACCTTTTTTGTAGTATTGTCTGATACTGCGACTGAGTTTGTCGTAATTCATCGCAGGACGATTTTTTCGCTTGCCCCAAAGTCTCGCTACTCGAACGGAATCCTCGATCTTGAAGACGCCCTTCGTGCGGTCCAACCAACGGATGCAGGATCCGTGGAGTCCGGGACTTTGAAGAAGCTCCTTCAGAAATTGCCACAAATGGATGTGAGAACCGCCATTTCTCATCTTTCCTGTTCCGTTTGTACTTGGAGCGCTATTCGTCTCTTCGTCTTCGTCTTTAACAAAAAAACACCGGAGATTGTGATGACCAACCGCGTTATTTTTATTTGTACTGGATTTAATAGGCGCAGAGAGAAAAAAAGATGATATAAAAATGTAGAGATTGATCTATAATTTTTTTAAATTGGTCATCTTGAAATAGGAATATTTAATTAGGAGATGTCAATATTTCGATATTCGTGAATCTTTCAACTATTATTAAATACGGAAGTTGAAAAATTGAATAAGGTGGAATTCTAAAAAAATATAATTTAAAATTCAAGCAATTGGTAATTTTGAAAATAAATTATTCGAAGGTCTTGGTACTTACCATCGGAATAATCCATAGTACAAGGTGAGCCCTTGACGCTGATTGGTCCGGCGCTTGTCATAGAGGACGACGGACTTGGATTTCCATTACTGGGAGAAGCTACAACGCCAGGAAGACTCCAGGAAGCTGCAAGAGTATTTCTGGGCGATTCCTCAACCGCTGCTTTCCAAATTTCGAGCTGAGCGTGCAACATGCTACCGCACTGAAACATTGTAATAAAAAATGTCTACGTCAATACCTAAAAATCATTTAATTTTTGGGTTCAACTTGAAACCGACAATCAAAAGCGCGACCAACGCGGCAAATATCTGTTCCTGAGCATATTAATGTTCTCCGTTGTTATAGGTCGTATTATAACCACATTCAAGCTCCTTGAAAAGAAATCCCTAAATCCACTTAAATTGGTTCAATACCACACGGATCGTATTTTAAAGAATAGCCACATTTGCACATGTCCTCAGTTCTTATAGGCAATCTCATACTCATATTCTTCGGTTAAATAGAAAATGTCTTCGGTATTATCCAAAATCCATAAAATGTTCAATATGCTGCTAGGATAATTTCGCAATAAGTTCCTTCTTCAACTCAGCAATATCAACTTTTTTTTTCTCAATATAATCAATAATGGAAAAATAAAAATTACTGCGTGAACCATGATGTTGTAAGCTTTCTGTTTACATCTTCCTGAATCAAGACCCACGCTGCATAATACTTTCTGAACATCGACCATAGCTTTCTCGTGTTCTCCATTGGCATATGTCATATTATCACCACATTCTAGCTCAATAAAAAAAATCTCTACACCGACCAAAATTTATTTAAATCCGCAGAGATTATCTTAAAGTTTTTTTTTTTATTTTCCACGTGTCCTCGTCTGTCATAGTGATTACTTGGATACAAATCGTATAGCAACAACGGGGCGAATATCTCTTTCTGATAATCTACCAGATCTTTCACATGTTGTCAGTTCAGTTCAATAAAAAATATATTTGGCATTACCTAAAATCGAAAAAACCTTGAATATGTTGCTAGGATAATTCTCTTCTTCAACTTAGCAATATACATTTTTTTTATGGTATCATAACTAATAACCGACATTTGTTCAAAATCTCTGCGTGAACCATGATATTGCAGGCTTTCTATACATCTTCTGTCATATTTTCCTCTGAAAATCTACAACAGCCTCCTCTTCTTCTTCGTTGTCATAGGTCATATTGTAACCACATTCCAGCTCAATTAAAAAGAAATCCCTAAGCCCATTAAAATTTGTTCGATACCCGCGTTAAAATTTAAACCCTCATCAAAACCTACATGTAGTAAACTCGCAGGACACACGAAGGTACCTCCACTGGAATTGGACTCCACTTGAACTGGAATTATCATATTTTTTTGACTTTGGCCGAATGTTTTCATTAGTTTATGTTATGATGCTTCGACAAAATGAAATTATCATGTTTGGACCTCCAATTAGGTTGTACAGAGTGAAATGAGGTTCTTAAGCGCTTGCATAAACCCCCAAAAGTGGCATATTTTACCCATTTTCATACGTCAAACGATATTCGAAGGATTCGAAATTTTATTTATTTATGAAAACGAGCTGGGCTCAATTACAAGTATGATGAGCAAAGCACATCAACCATTCACAATACAGTCAGTAAAAAAAAATCATCGTGATACGAAAACGCAGATTTGGTTACAAGAAAAAATTGACGAATAGATACAGAAGCGTAAAGTTAACAACAAAGTAGGTTCTAACTTATTCAACTATTAGACTTAATCAACACGATAGAAAAAAAAATTTCGAATTCATTATTTCTTATAATCCTATCGACATTGCGGCGCCAAATTAATGAAGAAAGCGCAGTCAAGTTTTTCATCAACAATGTTGTATGAAAATATGTGATCCGCGAACAACAGACAAGAATTTAACGAGTGCAACTTAAGAACACTCATTACTGTCGCATAATTGTGTTCAGTATAATGCATCGCAATGCAATTTTAACACCGCATGGATAATCTTGAATAAAAATTGCCACATTTCCACGTGTTCTCGACTGTCATAGTGACTACTTGGATACGAATCGTAGAGCAACAACGCGACTCGGCGAAGAGAAGAGAAAGCGGCGCGACGCAACAGGCGGCTGACGATGCCTGGCTTGACCTACTTCGATGAGTCGCAGCAACAGCAGCAGCAACAGCAGTAGTAGTGTCTCGATGTTGCTGCGGCGTAACTGCTGCACTGTAAGAGACAGCGCAGTGCACAATACAGGTAAACTCGATTGCTCGGGCGCTCGGCTTTTACAAGAATGGAGTGAGAAGCTCTCTAAGCTGAGACGGGACCGAATGAACGCACCTTAGATGCAGTTATGCACCGCTCACGAGGTTTTATGTATCGTCACGACATGGTCCAAATGATTCAGGACTCGTGCACACTTCTTCTCGTTGGCGATGGCTCGCATGCGAGAATATACCACTAGGGGAGCTGCTCGGGATGATAGAAACAAGATACACTTAGGCAGGTACATGCGGAGAGCGGCAGACTCTGGTGCATCGATCTCCGTTTCGAAACATAATATCGTGATGCTGGGATATACTCGCGAAGCTACGTCTCACAGGATGTCAATCCTGCTAACGGTCTTCTACACTCGTTACTGGCAAATTATGCAAGTTTGCTTTACGATTACACCTGGAGTTGGGTAGTTGAGTTGCAGCGTTAAGAAATTCGAATGGGCTTGATAATATGAGGTTTATTCAATTTTATTGTCGTCCAGAAAAAGAACTGATAAATTATTTGTTGATTTAATGATTAGATTATTTTGTACAGAAAATTATGCTTAGGCTTTACTTGTTTGGTTGCAGTATTAAGGAGTAAGAATAGGTTTGATAAAATGAAGTTTAATACATTTTATTTCTGTCTAATAAATAATTGAGGAATTATTTATTGGTTCAGTAATTATTTTATTTGGCAAATTATGAAATGCATTGATCTCTGTTTCGAAACATAATATTGTGATGCTGGGATATACTCGCGAAGCTACGTCTCACAGGATGTCAATCCTGCTAACGGTCTTCTACACTCGTTACTGGCAAATTATGCAAGTTTGCTTTACGATTACACTTGGAACTCCAGGTGTAATCGTAAAGGTAGTAGTTTAGTTGCAGCATTAAGAAATTGGAATGGGCTTTATAATATGAAGTCTATTCAATTTTATTGTCGTCCAGAAAAATAACTGAGGAATTGTTTATTGTTTTAATGATTAGATTATTTTCGTTTGAAAAGTTGTGCTTGGCCTTCAGTTATTGAGTTGCAGCATTACGATATAAAAATGGGTTTGATAATACAAATTTCATTAAATTTTATTTCCGTCTAATAAATAATTGAGGAATTATTTATTGGTTCAGTGGTTACATTATTTTAGTTGGCAAATTATGAAATGCATCGATCTCTGTTTCTAAATATATTATATTGTGATGCTGGGATATTCCCTCGAAGCTACGTCTCACAGGATGTCAATCGTGCTAACGGTCTTCTACACTTGTAACTAGCAAATTATGCAATTTCGATTTACGATCATACCTGGGCTTGGATAGTTGAGTTGTAGTATATATAAATTGGGATCTGTTTATTGAAAGGAGGTTTACTGAATTTTATTTGCGTCTAATGAATAAACGAGAAATTTTTTATTGTTTGGTTGAATTATTTTGTACCGAAAGTTATGTGGAAATTTTATTATGCTTGGGCTTAGTTGTTGACTTGCAGTATCGAAAAAACGACCAAGTTTATTCGTTTTTTATGTAACAATTAGAAAAGTAATAAATTCGAACGTGTGGAAAAGGGCGAAAGCAAAGTTTAATCGAGTATTTATAATGAGGGAAATCGTTTATATTGAAATAAACAAATAAAAATGAATATGGAACTTATAGATATTTTATTTGCCACTAATGAGAAGATATTTTGTCTTAATATTATATTTTACTTAATCGTATTCGAACTCTGTTCAATTTCGTGAAATTGAACAAATTAAAATATTATGAAAATCAAATCATCATTTTTCATTTACTGCACCAAGCTCATTTGTTTGTTTTGCTGTTTAGACTCAGAATATTAAATGCCCAATTTATTTCTAATGTAAAAGTATGATTATATAAATAGAAATCATAAAATATTCAAACTAATGAATAATGAGTAGTGACTCATTGGAACCTCAGGAAATACATTTAGTAGGATTTGAATAGTCTCCTTGCGTCATTCGACTTATCTCCTGTTAAATTTAAACTCGTGGATACTATTAGTGGATTATATTTAAATCGAATGGCTATTCCGGTCGATTTATTTCTGATCACATGCCGAAATAGAGTTAAGCAATATTTAATCAGCTTGAAAATTCACTACAAAGCTAAGAAAGAGGCGGAGGAATCACCGAGCCAACGTCAATACCTCGGGAAAATACACCGGATACGGTCGCTGCATTTTCTTTCGCGTTATACCCACGCCACTTGCGCACCGCCGGCGATGTACAAGCTTATAATTTATAGAACGCACCGACGGAAATAAACGCGGCTGTAATTAAAGTCTATCGCATTTCCGACGGTATATATTAATATTTATTTCGGATTAGTGCATTCATCTAAATAGAAATGTGAAATGGAAAATTTAATTTCTACATTTTTAAATCATTAAGGATAAATTAAATGTTGCTAACATTACAAATTAAACAAAATTTCGTAGCCGATAAAAGAATCCGAATTTTTTTATTCAATTATACTCAAATTGATTCAAATAGATAAAAAAAAAAGGATATCAAAAAACTGGTTACAATACAAATATTTATGTGATGCCAACGATTTTTCCATTAAAGTAAATTCGCTGCTAAAATGAATTTACAAATGCAAAAAAAAAAGATTGTGGAAGACAGTCTAAAAAAATCTTGTTTTCAGTGTCAATTTTAAATATATTCTCTGACAATTTTTTTTCATATTTAGCAATTTCGTTGACAATGTGATACGGAATAAAAAAATCGATTTAATAGTCAATATCGAACAAATAAAACGAGTTAGTGTAAAAAATGTGAGAGAATTGCAACGCTGGTCGTCGATATCGAAGTTGAACGGCGCCTTTTTCGCTCTGGCGTTCCTTTCCGCATGTAATAAAAATTTACGATTTTTCCATTAACGTAGATTCGCTGCCAAAATGAATTTACGAATGTTAAAAAAAAAAGATTGTAGAAAATAGTCTGAAAAAATCCTGCTTTCAGTGTCATTTTTTAATATATTTGCTGACAATGTTTTTTTTTTCATATTTAGCAATTTCGTTGCCAATGTGATACGGAATGAAAAAATCAATTTAATAGTCAATATCGAACAAATAAAACAAGCGAGTGTAAAAAATGTGAGAGAATTGCAACGCTGGTCGTCGATATCGAAGTTGAACGGCGCCTTTTTCGCTCTGGCGTTCCTTTCCTCATGTAATAAAAATTATAAAGAACGTGCGTGGTCAGACGTTGGATAAATGTCCGCGTGGGTAAACGTTTTACGAGGAACTTACGGTACACGGTCGCATCGGAGAGAACAGCAGCGAAGAACGCGAGACGACGCACGTAGATTTCCAAGAAATTCACTTTCACCCGACTTTCCTCCCCACCGACGAACCTCTCGCAATCGGAGTACTCGTTCGCTCGCGTTTCTTCTCGCGAGGGTTTCTTCTATCCCTACCTCGAAATATACCTTTTCAACGTGTATGATGCGCGCGACAAGCTAAGAATCGCCGTTTGAGATTTGAAGTGAACTCGACGCTGTGATCCGTTGAGTCGTGGCCCATGACGAAGCGGATCCTGGACCTCAACCGCTTGGAGAAACGGCCTCCAGGAAGAATCGCGCGGACAAATTGCACCATTCGACGTAACATCCATAATTTTTGCATTTACTTATCCAATTTTCGCCCACGGGCTACAATGAATCATTCTAATATCTTCCTCTGTATGAAAAAAAACGTCACGTGTGCAGAAATAAACAAAAAAAATGAAAGCACTTTATTTTGAAATCTATCGTTTGAGTCTACAGTTTAATTTTTGTATTAACTTATACAATTCTCGCCTACAGACTGCAATGAATCATTCTAATATCTTTCCCTGCATGAAAAAAGTCATGTGTGCATAAATCCCAAAAAAAAATGGAAGCACTTTATTTTGACATCTATTATTTGAGTCTACGGTTTAATTTTTGTATTTACTTATACAATTCTCGCCCACGGGCTACAATGAATCATTCTAATGTCTTCCTCCGTTTAAAAAAAACGTCACGTGTGGAGAAATCGCAAAAAAAAATTGAAAGCGCTTTATTTTGAAATCTATCATTTGAGTCTACGGTTTAATAAATTTTTTTTTTCTTCGGTATTATAATCACATTTGCAAGGAAATGTACAAGCATATTATTTTGCAAGTAGCGTTCTAATTTCCTGGTTATTGCACAGTCGCAGAAGATTAATTTTGCTTGTCGTACGTTGAAAAAAAATGTCTGCGAATGGCAGGAGAAATTTCTGATCACTATAAAAAAAAAAAGCGGTCAAGTGCTAGTGAAATAAATAATTCCTGTAATTTTTTTTTTGTGAAACTACAAATTGACCTAAAATTTTCTGTAAATCTAACACAACGTTTATAGAGGCATTTGTGAGAAGCTTCTTATTTTAATTCGTCTCACTTGGGCTTTTATTTTCAAAGATTTAAGATAATACCGAATAAATAGTTAATGGTATACGAAAATATAAAAAAAATGGATAAGCATAATTTCCATATTACGTGCTGATATATAGTGTGAAATGTGAATGACTCAACTCACCTGAGGTGCTCTCTGACAGAAGTCTTCCTCGGAAAGGGTGGCGAGGGTAGCGCCATCAATATTGAAGCTCTCCAATGGTACGGACGGCAACTGAAGTTGTCGTCTGGCCCACTGAACCCATGCAGCGACATCGGCAGCGCTCCAGCGTCGAGGTTCTACAGAGAAACACAAAAAAAAGCAGGCGTTCAAATACCGACCATCTGAAATTTTCGAAAATTTGACTAAACCTATCTAAAGGACCAGGAGTGCGTATAGCCGCGGGGAATCCGAGACGACCTTGGACGGATCGAGAGTCGCGCCACGAAGAAGTTTCGTAATTCAGCGCTCACGATATATCGTGGAACCGGCCGGTTATTCCGTGAGCGTGACGTCATTGCTTGCAAACCGTAGACAGCAATGGTGCTTGCGACGGGACCGAGTGATCGTGGACCGGTGTGTGCTGTTGTGCTGGGAACCGGTCGTAAGCGAGAAACTACGGCTGCAGAGAGCCTCGGGCGGCCTGTCTTCCCGCGAGATCTCTCGTACACGCAGGAGATCCTCGATCGCGAACATGGAAGTGGAAGGATGAGAGGAACGGAAATAATATAAAAGCGCCATGACGTAACTACTCGGCTGAGAGCGATCCTGTCACTGCAAATATTAGACGTGCCCAAAATATAGATCCTCCGTTCAATCCGAATGAACTCACGGTGTCGTGAAGGGCATTTAAAAATTGTCAGTTCAAAGTTGAGTCAAAAGTTGAGTCAAAAGTTGAGTCAAAAGTTGAGTCAAAAGTTGAGTCAAAAGTTTAGTCAAAAGTTTAGTCAAAAGTTTAGTCAAAAGTTTAGTCAAAAGTTTTGTCAAAAGTTTAGTCAAAAGTTTTGTCAAAAGTTTAGTCAAAAGTTTAGTCAAAAGTTTAGTCAAAAGTTTAGTCAAAAGTTTTGTCAAAAGTTCAGTCAAAAGTTTAGTCAAAAGTTTAGTCAAAAGTTTAGTCAAAAGTTGAGTCAAAAGTTTTGTCAAAAGTTTTGTCAAAAGTTTTGTCAAAAGTTTTGTCAAAAGTTTTGTCAAAAGTTTAGTCAAAAGTTTTGTCAAAAGTTTTGTCAAAAGGTTAGTCAAAAGGTGAGTCGAAAGGTGAGTCAAAAGTTGTGTCAAAAGTTGTGTCAAAAGTTGTGTCAAAAGTTGTGTCAAAAGTTGGGTCAAAAGTTGGGTCAAAAGTTGGGTCAAAAGTCGAGTCAAAAGTCGAGTCAAAAGTCGAGTCAAAAGTTTAGTCAAAAGTTTAGTCAAAAGTTTAGTCAAAAGTTTAGTCAAAAGTTGAGTCAAAAGTTGAGTCAAAAGTTGAGTCAAAAGTTTAGTCAAAAGTTTAGTCAAAAGTTTAGTCAAAAGTTTAGTCAAAAGTTTAGTCAAAAGTTTAGTCAAAAGTTTAGTCAAAAGTTTAGTCAAAAGTTTAGTCAAAAGTTTAGTCAAAAGTTTAGTCAAAAGTTGAGTTTAAAGTTGAGTATAAGGTTAAGTCCAAAGTTGAATCAAAAGTTAAGTTCAAAGTCGAGTTAAAAATTGAGTTGAAAAATTGAAAAATCTTACCAGGATGAATGCCAAGAGCCACACAGGTGTTGTCAAAGTCTTTTTGGAGCTGTTGAATGGCAAGGCTGAGGACTGGTTCAATTTGCTCGCGCGCAAGGTCACCGACGCACTCGCTGCTCTCCATATCCTCGACAAAACCCGTGCCGACGCTACCGAGATCCACCGGCCTCAGGTTGTACTTTCTCTGGAAGCTCGTGTCTCTCAGAACTTCCCGCAAAAGCTGATGATCACACTTTTGCGGCCCTTCCTTGAAGATGTCCTCTTCTCTCTTCAGCGAGTCGCAGAGGATCTTGTCGCTTCGCATCTGAGCTGAACCCTCGTCCTGCACCTCAATCTTTGGCACGAGATTTCCGTACTCCTCGTGCAAACTCTGCTGATCCTCCTCCGGTTCTGACAGCCGGCTATTATTGTTACTTGGCTTGTTGAAGAGCAGATCTCTTAATGGCGAACTCTCCAGTCGTTCGCTCGAGTGCGGAACTGGCGATGATGTTCCGGAAGAACTGATCGAACGTGGCTCTTCCTTGAAAAGTATCTCTTTCAATAAGGGATTCGATTCTTCGCGTTTAGGGAAAAAATCGGTGTCCAAGGTGTTGTAAATGTCTTCCTCGGAACGAGGAGGCGTACAGGGCACGGTACAATCGGTCGAGTCCTCTTTGTGACCTAGACTCTCGGCAAGGAGTCTGTAAAAATAAAGAATACAAAAATTTTAATCTCAAGAAATCGTTATTCTGATCGACATCACCTTTAAATAAACAGTCAACACCAAATTTTAAACGATAGCTACGATTATCATGTATCTTGTTTTTTTAAATAAAGTTATAAAGTTCATTACCGAAAATTTATCAGTTTTGTAATTTGCAGGAAAATTTGTACAAATAGATTTTTTTAAATAAAAGCTGACGTTTATTGAAATTATTTTTGAATTTTTAACTAAGCGAATGTTTTTTTTTTTTTACTAGCCGAAGTCAAATCATAAATCGTGACGCAAATCATGAAATCGTGACTCACCGTGATTCCTGAAGTATTGCGAGGAGATCCAAGCTCTTCTCTCTCTTGACGGGCTGTTTTAAAGGCTCTGGACTGGTAATGTAGAGTTGAGCGCTTTGAGGACTTTGGGGAACGTAGTAAGGACTTGTTGGATAACCCGGTGAACCGTCGTGGGAATAATTCGGTGAAAGCTCGCCTGTTACACCAGGATAAGGAGGACTTGGATAGGTCGTTGGTGAATTGGGTCTTGGCGAGTGAATTTCTTGCTTGATCTGCGTCGGTTTGAGGGTGCAACTTTGCTGTGTGCTTGCTACGTCGTAATCTTCTGGCAACAGTGACAGATCGAATTGGAAAGTACTGTAGTCGAAGGGTGACGAGAAGCCAACGGACGATGGCACTGTTTGTGGCATCTGAAAAAAATAAAACAAGATAAAAATTAGTTTCATTAATTCGTACATTTATATCATGTAAATGAACATTCATTTCTTACATTCATACCATGACAAATATTTTTTTGTAATTCATTCAAATCCAGTTATACTTGAATTATTCGCTGTTGCTATTGAATAAAAAGCTGTACTAATTTCTGACTTATTATCAGAAATATATAATTGTGAAACAAAATTATTGATTGTAGTCATTTCGACCAAAAACAAGTTTGTTTGTTTTAAGGTCATAAACGAAAAATCCCAATTCTCAACGTCATTGAAGTGAAATGAAATCATGCATCCCGCAGGATTACGACTCCTATTATTTTCTCGAGAACATAATGATGTTCGTACACGAGGCAAAGTCCCAGCATAAACGTCACTTCATCTTACGGCGATAAAATCAAAGTCAATATTTCTCGGAGATGTTTTAACCGATTAACCCTTTCATCTGATCTTTCGTACCACGTCAGTTTTGCACTTCCATTGAACTTATCTCGTGTAAAAATTTGAAAGAAGATTCAATCTTATCCATTCAATTAACTGTAACACAAATATTTGATTCTTCATTTACATGTTAACTCCTTTTTCATTTCCTGCCATTATTATTCAATGAAATGCTGCTGGAATTACTAAATAAACAGAACTACTAGCCAGACTGACAGATTACAGTTATTTCCATCAGAATCCCTATAAATCTTTTTTCTGGTCATAAAACAAGAGCCCCAAATTTCAACGTCCCTAAAGTAGAATATAAAGGTGCATCCCGCATGATTATGGCTTCAATTATTTCCCGAAGAACATAATGACGTTGGTGCACGAAGCATAAACGTCCCTAAGTTCCAGGACGATAAAATAAAAGTCAATGTTTCTCAGATACGTGTTAACCCTTTCATCTGATCTTCCTTGCTGCATCAGTTTTGCACTTCCATAAAACCCATTACATGTAGAAATTTGAAAAAAAAAATTCAATTAACTTTAACACAAATATTTGATTCTTCATTTACATGTTAACTCTTTTTTCATTTCCTGCCATTATTATTCAATGAAATGCTGCTGGAATTACTAAATAAACAAAACTACTAGCCAGAATGACAAATTACAGTTATTTCCATCAGAAACCCTATAAATCTTTTTCCTGGTCATTAAACGAGAGCCCCAAATTTCAACGTCCTTAAAGCAGAATAAAAAGGTCTATCCCGCATGATTATGGCTTCAATTATTTCCTGAAGAACATAATGACGTTGGTGCACGAAGCATGAACGTCCCTAAGTTCCAGGACGATAAAATAAAAGTCAATGTTTCTCAGAGACGTGTTAACCCTTCCATCTGATCTTCCTTGCTGCACCAGTTTTGCACTTCCATAAAACCCATTACATCTAGAAATTTGAAAAAAAAAATTCAATTAACTTTAACACAAATATTTGATTTTTCATTTACATGTTACTCCTTTTTCATTTCCTGCCATTATTATTCAATGAAATGCTGCTGGAATTACAAGCCAGACTGACAGATTACAGTTATTTCCATCAGAATCCCTATAAATCTTTTTCCTGGTCATAAAACAAGAGCCCCAAATTTCTACGTCCTTAAAGCAGAATAAAAAGGTGCATGATTATGGCTTCAATTATTTCCTGAAGACCATAATGACGTTGGTGCATGAAGCATGAACGTCCCTAAGTTCCAGGACGATAAAATAAAAGTCAATGTTTCTCAGATACGTGTTAACCCTTTCATCTGATCTTTCGTACTGCGTCAGTTTTGCACTTCCATAAAACCCATCTCAGGCCATAACTGGGCGGCAGTAAGCGGCGATATGTGTTATATATTGTGTACCGTAGAGACGTCCGAGTTGAGAATCGCGAAAAGCCGCTTACCCGGAATAACGCCAGGGGCTAAATATCGCTCGAGCTCGCCGAAAGACTTTCCTGCCCTGCGAGGGCTTCGAGTAAGGCTCGAAACGACGGCAGGAATACCAGCTACGGTTATATAGTCAGAGGTGGGCATAGGGTATATACGAGAGTGCGCTGGGGCCATTTATCTTAGCCGTGTGTTTATTGCCCGTCGTGTGCTTGACCTCGCATCAGTTTGTTACGCTTTGTAAGCCCATTACAGAGTTCCCAGTGCATATTGGGTGCGCGAGAACTGCGCAAGGCGGGGTCGCAACTCTGACATCTTGACGTAGTGCATCGCAAAGGTCGACGCGAAACAAACGATTATGCTCGAGACTGTGTGGAGCAGCGCGCGGGAAGAAGGGTAGAGGGCGCTGTTCGTGTTGGAACCATGGATATGGACGAGGAAGACCCACAGCCGGTCTTCGAGAGGCTTTCGATCCGCTCTCCCAACTGCGGATAGAGATACGCGCCAACTCGCGCAAAGGTAAAGCTATAAGTGTAACACACGAGTGCAGACTATACAGACTCTCTGCCCTTTCTCTTTCTTCTGAGCAACGTTAAATTGCGGGATTGTCGGAGGATGAAGACACAAAGTCGTGGACACGAGTATGTACATAGCAGTGATCTTTATTTGCTGAAAAAGAGACACGAACTACAGGAGTGTATCATGCACGGAATTTAACTGTGTAGGGATACTGAATTTATGCCTATTCGCCTGGTAGGAATCTATGAGGTGGCTTTTTTTGTGCAAATCGCACTCTACACGGGCGGTTATGTATTAAAGGGATTCGATATGGTAGCAACTGTACACGGCGGAAAGTGTACACGGTCAAAAGTGTATGGAACGGTAAATGTGCCCAGCTAAAAGTGTACAGAATGCAAAGTGTACTCGGCTAAACGTGTAAACAATGCAAAGTTTACTGAGCTAAATATGTACGCAGTGCAAAGTTTACTGTGTTAAACGTGTACACAGCTAAACGTGTACACAGCTAAACGGGTACATAAGGCAAAGTGTACACAGCTAAATGTGTACACAAGGCAAAGTGTACCTATCTAATGTGTACACAATGCAAAGTATGCTCAGCTAAACGTCTACACAATGCAAAGTGTACACAGTCAAACGACGGAAACCCTGCGCATTTAGAAGTGAACACAACGTATAGTGTGTACAATTCGTGTTGAGTGGTCAACGTTATACACGAAAAACTCGAAATTCAATTCATCCAGGATTGTACACACACTTAACCATAAACGGGCCTTCTGTCCTTTCTATAAGATTGGGAGCGGTACAACATGCTTGTTACGCCCGTGTATAGTCGGTTTCGTGAACCAACACAGTTTCAACTGTGTTGGTTCACTTCATGCTCAATGTGTATAGATTTTCCAAATTTTACTTTATTTAAAGTTACAGTTCACTGTGAAGTTCAGCTTTGTAGCGTTGAAGCTGTGTGCAACATTTACTGTGTAGAGTCGAATCTGTGTAGAGTTGCCTCCCGTAAAAACGATGTCCTGCCGTCAAGTTCTGGAAAGTGAAACCTGTAATTGTAACACACCAGTGCATACACAGAGTCTTCGACCTTTCACTTTCTTCCGGACAACATAAAATTGCTCGACGGTAGAAGAATAAAGATACACGCTGGTATACACGGGTATATACATGGTACTGATCTTTGCTTCTTGCAAAAGAGCCACGAATAGCGTTGCCCCACACAAATGATCTGACTGTGCAGGGGACGAAGAAGTAGAGAAAGGTCGACTGATGGAGGATTGCTTCTTATCTGTCTACTGGAAATCTACGAGCAGTAACTGTTCGTTACAGACCGAGATGCTGAATACGCTTTTCTGGGGAATTGCTTTTGTTTATTCTCGTTTTTTGACTCATCTTTGCTCGCTGTTAGCCACAGAACGGGAGGAGGAGGAGTCGGAAAGCGACGGGTCAGAGAAGTATTGAAGTAGGTAGTGCGTGGAAAGGTATCATTAAGGGAGTGGTATGTATGTTGATGCCGTTTTTTTGTGGCTGTGGCTACGCGTTTGGAATCCAGACGATCAACATACTGTTATTCGGCGGTGGATTCCCTGATTCCCGACTATTTTTATGTTTAACATTTGAAAATAACAATTCCCACAACTGTTCGCAAATTAACAAACATAAGTACCACATTAAAAATATAAACCATTTAAATAATTTTCATTTTCGACATTGAGATTTCTTAGACAATTAATTTAAAACCGCTTATCCAAATTAATTACCAGTATTCAAATGAAAATTAATTGAGAGTACTTTCTTAATTGAATAACTGAATTATTTGAAAATTCTTTGCAGATTTATTTTGAGAAAAATTATTTGCTATAGCCCATGTACAAAATGTTGGTCGCTATTAAATTTGCAGCCATTTCAATGGAATTTGTATTCAATATCTTTATCTTATAAATGAAGTCGTAGAGATTGCGTGATTTTATATTGCAAAGAGGTCGATATCGATGTTTTCGTTTCATGGTTTTATGGTTAAAGAAAAAGTTATACGGGCATTGCATGCTTTTGAATGCGTGAACGTTTATTCCTACTGTCGTAAGGATTGCACTGATGGTTAAAGCCGGACGTGAAGCTGCCACGGCTTTCCAATGTTTTTTTTTATTTTTTTTTTTATGCGGATTGTTGGTGTCCGGAGCTACTGCTTCCAATGCCATTTTACTGGAGCTCGAGTTCCATTGACGTCGCGAACTACGTAAGTTGCTCCAGGAGAATATCAGTCCTTCTCGTTTGTTACACTCTCACTCGATCCTACCAACTATCCACTTGAATTTTTAAGGTCTGACGTATCCTTCGCAAGACGAAAAGGAAACCACAAAATGGTAACAGAGATTTTCGATATCATGGGTAATATGAGCTCGACAACTTTTCCTACACTTTTTAATCCTACTAGCACACAATTTCTGTAATTGCACCTAAAATTGAATATTTTGCTGTGGGAATCAAGAACTTGAGTCACTTATTAATAAGTATACAATTCCAACTCAATATTTCCAAATCGACAGGTGTCACAGGTTACAAAAATATTTTTCAAAAAATTTGCAAAAAAGTCTCAACCAAAAGCTAATACAAAACTACAACGTTTACGTCGATAAACATTTTTTCAATAACTTCAGCGTTTTAAGTTCTATTCACTTCAAGAAAAAAAATTTAATATCGGATTTAAAAATCTGAAAAAATTACACAAAGTGCCTTTTAGTCATTCGAAGAAAAAAAAGAGTTTTTTTTTTCAATATTGCATTTAAAAATCTGAAAAAAAATCACAGAGTGCCTTTTAGTGGTACCATTTCGGTAAATATTAACCAAATATTGGGCAGATCTCAGATGGTCGAAAAAAAGTAGCTGACTGGACAGAAAATCCTATTCAAAACATCCAAACCTAAAACTTTCAAAAACCAAAAAAAAAATGGAAAAACGAGCAAATGAGCGATATAAATTTGGATTTTTTGAAAAATTCAATTGACACGTGAGGGCGAAAAATGAAGAGACGGAAGTTCTGTTGCCTTCGGTGGGAATGTTTAAATTCCGAACAGTTTGCAGGAACAAACGAGAAGGCAGAGAGCAAAACTCTCGATCAGTTGGATCCGATCAAGAGTTATAGTACATGAGGGTCTGAGAGGGATCGAGAAGGATGTACATACAGCGCGTGGAAAGAATCGATGTTCGCCGGGACCGGCTCGTAACTAGAGCGATCCAAGATGGCAGCTCGCGATTCGCCAACAGGAGTAGCGTTGGCGGCCAAGTATAGTAAAGATCGGGCAAATCGGGCAGACAACTTGCCGGGAGGAGCGAAACCGAGTCTACACCTACTCCACTATGTATATGCGCTCGGATGGACACTCGACGTCGACGGTTCGACGACCCCGATGAAACAGGGAGGTTCAAGGACCACGACCCTCACTCTCTTATGCCACTACGAAAAGTACATTGAACGCCGGGAGTTTCCAAACGCTTGCCGCTCTATTCTCTTCTGTACTCTTCGCAATGCGTAATACACCGAAATTCACGTATATTCTGAATCGACGTTACGTCACAAGTTCTCTCAGATATATGAGAGCAGCAGATTTTTTATTAACAGAAAAGAAATTATGGAGGTGTTTACAGGTAGAGATTTTTTTATACGTATTATATTCATTGATTGGGACATTTTTATTTTTTTGCATTTTTTTTATGACATTAAAACGTAAAAAATTAATTTTTGTACTTTTGAAAAAAAAAAATTTATTTTACACTCGCTGTAAAAAAAAAGTCTACTTGAAAATTAGTGTGCTTTTATTGAAAGTTTTTATTTATAAACTAGGATATGAAATTTAGTATACAAGTGTAATGGGGAATTTGAGTTTTTTGGTACAGCATATTCAACAATTTACTTTAATTTTATAGTAAAAGTACTTAAATTTTTATCATTTGCTTTAATTTTACTGGAAAAGTATATGAGTTCTATATCAAAATTCTTTATTAAATTTCGATGATGAGTTTACGAATAAAAACTTCCAATCTTCTCTAACAGTGCTGTCAGAAAAGACTGGAATTTTTTATGCATGAACTCGCCGATTAGATTTAATTTACAATTGAGATATAAAAATAAGGTCCTTTGGCAATAAAATTAATGCAGATTGTGAAAATTAAAGTACTTTTACAGGAAAATTAAAGCAAATTATTAAACTTACTGTACTAAAAATTGATTAGACATCGCACCTATAAAGTAAATATTGTGTACCAATTAATGCATCAAAATTTCCAGTACATGTAAACGAAAAATGAAACGAAAAATTTGCACCGGTGAGACTGTGAATTTTTCGTTTTCATTTTCATTAATGACATTTTATTTGGCAACGACAAGTACAAAATAGAAAGAAAAAAATTGCACCTATAATATTTGTAAAAAAAAAATTTAACAATAAAAATATTTTTTTGACAATTGGAGTAATGACAAAATATTTACACCTTTAAAATTGTTTCCGGAAAAATATTCTACACAAGGAAAAATTTCGGTTTTGATGCTTGCCCAGTGGAAATTTTTATGCAGGAAGAAAATTTCTTATGTGCAATTGCAGCACCAACTTATTTTTTTTTTTTTTTAGGTGTCTCGGTTCCTTACTTCAGGATCCCCTGAGGGGCTTCACAGGTCACCACGAGTACGTGACGCGCGTGCGATGACTAAAGCAATCGACGGCCACGGCGAAGAATGCGAAACTTCCCGCGCAGAGTACGCAACCATGACGTATTCTGTTCGCCAAGGTTTTCTTTCGAGATAGCGAGCATCTGTAACTCACAGGATTCAAAGCCAATCTCCATGAGTCTTTTAGCGTCATCTACCCGGCTATTGACCGAAGGTCACGTCTCTCACGGTCCAGAAATTTCCGCTTAATTTTTACGGAAAATTTCACCCTAAAATGGCAGCCGTAAAATGATAAATAAATTAGAAACCAAATATTCTTAAGACTCACGAAAATTTTTTCAAATAACAGAATATATATATACTTTGAAAAAAAAATGGTTTTGGCTCACCACGAAAATATTTGGCTTGAATCAATACAAATCCTCATAATAAATAATCGAAGTATATATATACAATTCCCAACAATCACAGCAAAAAAAAAAGTTCCACATTTAAACACAAACTCACAATAATACCATCACAATAAACTCATTTACTCAAATTGATGATTACAGATTTTCAAAAACTACTAAAAATGTGACAACGCTTCACACATTTCGCTCCCAAAATAAATAAATAGACGACCGACGATTATTAAGGTTTTGAATATTACTATTTATAACAGAATATTTATATACTTAAAAAAAATCTTTTTCGCTCACCAATGAAAATATTTGGCTTCAATCAATACAGATTGGCTTCAATCCTCATAATAAATAATCAAAGTAGATGAATACGATTTCCAACAATCACAGCAAAAAAAAATGTCACACATTTAAACACAAACTCACAATAAACAAATGCACTCAAACCGATAATTACAGATTTTCCAAAAGTACTAAAATGTAACAAAACTTCACACATTTCACTACCAAAATAAAGAAGCAGAGGTCCAACGATTTTTAAGGTTCCAGAACTCACTAATATTACTATTTGTTATTAAAATTACGTAGAAAACGGATACGATTTTTTTTTTTTTTTCGTTCGCTATTTAGACGATGAATTTGATGGAAAAAATTACAGCAATTACTACCGGCGATCAAATTGATGGCGGGACGATTCCCGTGACACGTGTCGTCGCCATGACAGTTGCTTAGCGATTAAGACGATCGACACCGACTCGTCCACCGCACAAGCGATACAAACGGATTCACAAAAGCGAAGAGCAACCCCATGGCGTAAAAACCTCTTTGCCACTTCTCCTCTTACATCCATTGACCAGAAGCGAGACATCTCACGCCGACATACGCGACGTAGTACGTGTAGCGTTTGAGGAAGTGAAGAATTTTTTTTTTTCCCCTGTGCTACAAGCAGCTAAGACCGTTGCGTAGAAATTCGAGGTCGATTCTCCTGCTACAGACAGAAAATATCAAGATAATTCTCTTCTTCGTCCGCGGCTTTGACTTCTTTATAGATTATCGCCTCGAGATAGGCTTGTCCTTGTTTTCCCTCTCTTTTCGTAGGTGGACGTAGATTAAGTAAGAATACGTTGATTCATACGAAGTCTTGCTCAGAGATTGGCAGGTTAAGCAATAAAAATATATGCAGCTTTTTTATATTTTTCGAGATTATTATTTTTATTATTATCTGTAACAAAAATATGGAATTATATTTTTGGAAATTTTTGTTCGTCATTTTTTGTTTGTATTTGCATTGAATGATATTTTTAATATTCTGGATTTATAGTGCATCAAATGAGAAGCTAGAATTTTTACTTTTGCAGCTTCTGTGAACATTATTCGAGATTCGTTTTAAGTTATTATTCATAATAGTGATGTGAAATTATATCTTTGGAATTTTCTATTAGTCGATTTTTGTTTTTATTTGCACTGAATGTTATTTCAAATATTCTGGAATGATAATGTATTAAGTGAGAAGCAAGAATCGTTACTTTTGTTTGCTACATTGATTTATATTGCAACTTTTGTTTATATTTTTCGAGATTTATTTATTTTTGTTATTACGTTCAACGGTGATTTAAAATTATATTTTTACGAATTTTTGTTAATCATTTTTTAATTCTGTTTGAGCTGAATGTTGTTGAAAATATTGTAAAATAATGGTTCATTAAATTAAAACCAAGAATTGTTAATTTTGTTTGTTAAATTGATTTTTTGTGATTTTGTTCGAACGAAATTTATTGCAGAATTATTCTTATAATAATTTCATGCAAACGAGCAATATTTTTTCTATGGAACTAAATGATTGAAAATAGTTAATTTTTATTGGATGTGTACGTTGCGAAGATGAGGAAGAGAAGTAGCGAAGACTCGATATGCGTGAATGAATGTGAGACCGCCGTCCGTTATGTGATGCTGTGACGCGATCGGCCTAGCGAATGAATTATGATTGTTGATTAGCACCGTCGATTACGTCAGCTTGTAAATCGATAATAGCGAGTGTAAGAAAAATAATTGCAAACGAATCACGAATTGGATGTTCACCTGCTATGTATAAAAAATGGTACGATATACCGTTTTTTTTTTTTATACAAATTGCGAAATTTTTAAATTAATCGTTTCATCAAATACAAAGTTTTTATTATCACCACAAATTCAGGTATTTTTTGCGTTCTATGTCGAATAGAAAACTTATTTCATCAGAAATTTTCCGTTCATTCCAAATATAATATAATAATCAGAAATCAGAATGAAAATACAAAAACCTTTTTCAATCACACTTTTATAAATTTTATGCAGAATCATGTCGATGAAAACTTGTAGCAAAGTTATGTCCAATCGATCAAAATACATAGATTTAGGATCGAAGAAATTTTTTTTTAAATTTTGGATATAGCAAAAATGCAGGATTCATTTGAATGTTTATAATTTTTTTTAAATTAATTAGTGACACAATCTTGTACTTGCTCGATTTGTAATCGCTTGAAAACTCCTTAGACCAGATGACGATGCTTTTATTTTTCGATTTTTTTTTAATTTCAAATTTGGAAGAGGGAAAAAGGAATATTTTGCCACACCTCTATATTATTTATGATATATTTTTTTTCAAAAAGTTTTCATAGAAATTGTATGGAACAATGATAATATTTGAATAGGGTGCGTAAAGACCAGATTGTAGATCCTGCAGGAGAACTTGTTTGCCAAACGGTGACAAAACGCTAAACACGTATTGGCCATAAGCGCGAGAGAGAATGACCGCGAATAGCAATCGTAATGTTACTTTATAGCCACGTCCGGATTTCCCCAGCGTGGGCGGCAAAGTCCTTGTTATATATACGGAGTCCGAGCATAGAGTGGAAGAATAAAAAAAAAACACCAGCAACGCTACACTTTGGGACTAAACGCTCGGTGCTATTCATGCTCATCTTGGCACTTGAGTTAGTAATACAAACGAGTGTTTTTAAGGTAGTTCTGTCGCTTGCTGTTCACTTCGCATAAGTTTGAGACAAATGAGAGAAATTTGCAACTACTTTTCGATGGTAGAAAATGAAAAAAAAATTCATGATCGTTAAAGGTACTGAAAAGATTAATTTTGCATGAATATGATTCCAAAATGTCATTAACAATTGATGAAATAAGAAATTGGTCAACAAATTCGCCGGAAGTCAAATTTTTCTTTTTCATAAAAAAGATTCGCTTATTTTTCTGAATATGTATGAATTTTTTCACATTTTTTAATTTGCTGTGAATATTCCTTTTTATATGGAATAAATATGTGGAGAAATACAAAATTTAAAGTAAATTAAAAATTCTGTGAAAATATAGAAGTATTCAGAAAAATAAACGAATTATTTTCGTACTAAGACAAATTAGGTTTAAGAAAATTATTTGCTCATTTTTCTAATTACGTATGAATTTTTTTCACATTCTTTAATTTACTGTGAATTTTTCTTTATATATGGAATAAATATGTGGAAAAACAAAAAATTCAAAGCAAATTCAAAAACCTAAAAAAAAAGAATATTTATTTTAAAAAATAAACGAATCATTTTCGTACTAAAACAAATTAGCTTGCCGGCAAAATTGTTGGTTAATTAATTATTAAAAATAATTTCGTAATAACATTTAAAAATTACTATTATGCAAAATGATCATTTCAAGTATCATTAATATGCATGATTTTTTTTAGATGTTTATACCATCGACAAATATTTTTTATTTTATCTCATTTCCTACGAACTTATGCAAAATGAACACCAAGCGATAGAATCACCTTAAGTTAAAAAAAAACGACATCGACCAAGGCGTGTATTGCACTATTTTCTTTTGCTTGTATGATTGGGCCTTTACTTATTTGTTCTGTGCATGCGCGTTCGAATACAACCCTTGTTTTCTTTAATTTCAATTTGTTCTTCACTTTATTTTCCTTACGACCTCTGACTCTTAGATGTTCGCACTCACTGTGTTGTTCCTTAAAGACGTAGTAAAATAAATGGTCGTTCAAGCTGCGGAAACGATATGCAAATATAGGTAGGCATTTGGGCTCGAGCTTGTTCATCGTTACTTACTCGATTATATCGACGGATATTTGTTTTATATTTTATCGAGGCACTTTAGGCATCGCGAATTTACGTGGAATGAAAAAGAGAAATAAATATAATATGGAGACTGTTATTCAAGATAACTGTCATCATTATCTGAATTTTTATTCACTTGAGGACAATTGTGTTTTGGTGTATAAAATCGTTCTATATCTTCGAGTTAAGAGTATCAATGAGGCTTGGAATTATTCTTAATTAAATACTCGGGAATATTAAGCACATACTTGAGGAAATCGTGACGATCTTGAAAATAGTTTGAAAAAAAAATAACGTATCATTTTTTCCATTATCAAATTTCTTATGGAGAAGCCTTTTATTACGTTTTCAATTTATCTGAATGTCATCAATTTATTTACCAATATGTTTATGGGTGTTACATTTTTCTAAATGTCTATCAAATTATTTATATGATAATAAATCAATAATTGGCGACGAAATCTTTCTGAATTTTTTTTTTGTTAATTTCACAGAAAAATTCTAGTCAATATCCATTTCAACGAAACTGCAAGAAATTAATTTATCAAGCACAAAAAATATTGAAAGTAATAGTCCAGATTTTTTAAAATAAAATTACCAAAACGATTATGTGTGACAAATCTTTTCAACAATTTCTAAATTTTTGAATGTTTGGCGAAGTCGCATCGAGTTGATGAAAAACTTGTCGACGAGTCAGTAAAAAAGTTATTTTTCATTAAAAGAATTCTTCCTGTCAGCGAAGAAAAAATGAAACATATTTTCCTTCTGTAGAATTGGCCCGAAGGGTTTTTTAAATGAATTAACCGACAAATTTTTTATTTGCGCTTATAGTAGAAATGAAAAAAACTGGTGATCAAATGGCACTCACTATTCGTAGATACAAACAAGCTCTTCTATTGAACGTATCTCCATCATCGCTCGGTTTATTAATGGCAATGCTTTGGACGATATAAGCTAAATTGTTTCGCCGCACTCAGTCTACCCTATCCACGTATTTATCTTTAAGAGCCGGTGTACGTATCGGAGTAGAGTCAACGGGGCCATCGGCAACTCCTCCGAGTTATCGAGTCTCTATATAATAAGCATTGAAAATCGTAAAGTGGCTTATTTTGTACTCGGGTTATATTATAGCAGTGAAGACTGCATATGTTGCATTCTCTGCTGGCGATGCGATGCGTGGGGCCGAAAAACACTTCTTCGCTATTCGATATTACGTACAATGCCAAACACGCATGCAGCGCCATCTTCTCTAGTAACGCTAAGGGGCTTGAATCACCTAAAAAAAGTGCTGAAATTTTTTTTTGTAGACTATACGCTTTAAAATATTTTTATTTTCATTTACATCTCATTAAGCACATACCAAGCATTATGCTCTGCAATTTTGTGTTGAAATATAGTGCATTAAAAAATGGTGAGAGGTAAAGTTTTCAATTCGACGCAGTTTTCAAACCAAACCGGTGAACAAATTATTAGCAGGAATTTGCATTGAGGCCTTTTTTTATAAAGCTATGATTTTAAATATGTAAATAAATCTTTTTTCATAAAAAAACTCACTAGAAAATTGAAATAAATATTTATTGAACATCAAACACTAAAATTTATTTACAGGTTTGGTCTGAAAGTTGCGACAGGTTGAAAATGTTACTTTTCACCTTACACCATTTTGGTGCATTGTATGTTTCTAAAAAATTGCAAAATTATAATCCATCACATGTACTTAATGAGGTTTAATGGAAGAATTTTTTTAAGAAGGGTATCGCCACATTTTTTTTTCTTTTTTCCTCTTATCATTTATTTTATGGTGATTCAGGCCTTTTGATGCTGTACAGCGATGGAACACAAGAACTTGTTTTTTTTGTAGGGTCCTTACATATTTGCCAAACAATCAGTAACTTCTGGATATCGATGACGAGGTAAAAAAAAATTCGAATTCTCTACGAAATAATTGATTTATTGTATCGCATTTAATTCTAATACCCTTTTTTATTCGGCAAAATATCGTACTATACAAATTGTCGACGTTATGATTAATATTTTTTAGACTATATATAATAAAGAAAATAAAATAATGGACTCTCGTAATTTTAAGTAGGGCCATTTTTAGCAGCGCTGCGTGTTTCTGTGGATTCTACGCACATTTCTGTGAGTTCAGAAAAATGTTGAGATAATCGAAGATGTTTAAAAAAAAATGAAACGTGAATAATAAAATGATTGATTATTCAAAACTTAACCATGTAGTTAATTATTCATGTAATTAAATTTTTCCTAAGTGTTACAGAAAAGTAAAATATATATTTCGTCCTCGTTTCGATCACATGGTCCACGTAATTTAATCGGATGGAATTGAGGTTGTTATAATTAGTTTATTAGGGAAATAATTTCTATACCAAAGTACATAATTATTCTAATAAACTTTATGATTAGAGATAATCTAAGTATGCTCGTTATGCTCAGTTTTATCGCGAATGGAACCGGAACGATTCGTTAGAGGAAACGAGCTAAAGATGCGGTAGCGTGAAGCACTAGGTCGTTCTTAGTGAGTCTCGAATGCACGCGCTTCTGTCTGACTATTAGCTGACTGTTTCTACTTCGAGTGGCCGACAGACACGCTAACTATTGAAATATGTGCTTTTCGCGGTGTTTTTTCGCTCTCCATCTGTTTTTCAATTTTTTTAATGTCTTCAAGTTTTTTTTTATTTCATTTTTTCCTGGATTTCCAACATTCTATTTTCCAATAGGTAGTTCACGTTATTTTTGGTTAAATCCTTAAGGGTCAAGATGTTGCATTTCCATTCGGTTCTTAAACTAAAAATTGGTTTTTTCGTTTTGATCAAGGGTATCTTAAAATCATTTTGTTGCTTTGAATGAACGACTTTGAAATTTTTATTTTTATTTTGGATAATTGAAAAAATACTACTGTTACCCACGATCCATGTTCTGCTTATTTTTTATTATCGATTCATTACGGATGTTGGATTTTCCAACTCTACGATTGTCTCATTTGACTTTTCTTATCTGGAATATCCAATTCGGAATCCCATATTTCTATCGAGCCTCTTGTAATTCGTGCTACAAAGGTGATGATGCTAATTGTGCTGCTCGTGACGCATCATGAAGAGAAACGGTTTTACCAGAAGTGGAAGATTGATGATCTTCAGTAGATAATTGATATATCCAAAAATATGATGTATCTATTATTTACTAAATGTAATAGGATTTAGGAATTTTAGCAATTTTTCTAACAGATCACCATATAGAAAATATATAATTTTTTTTAGGTTACTAGGTCTCAACCAGCTCCGGAAATTAATTTTTTTTCAACCTCGATATCTTATTTTGCTGATTATAAAAGTATCCCTAATTTTTTTCGAAAACTCAAACATTTCAACCGACAAAAATATTGAAAACAAAGTTTTTCACATTTTTTCATGATTTTTTCTAGAGTGTCCGAACCTAACTTCAACAAACCTAACATAACCATACAAAACTTAACCGGACAAATTTAACTTTACAAGATTCAACATTACAAAACTTAACGTTACAAAATTTGATTGATCGATTGAAAGTCATATAAACCTGACTTTACAAATTTGATCTTACGACACTCGATCTTATAAAACTTGACCTCACGAAATTTGACTATACGAAACTTGACGATACAAAACCTAACCTTACAAAATTCAACATTATAAAACTTAACACGACGAAACTCAACTTCACAAAACCTAACGTTATAAAATTCAACCTAGCAAGATTTAATCTCACAAAACTTGAGCTTACAAGATTCAACTTTACCTGACTTAATGTTACAAAATTCATCCCTACAAAACTTTATTTCACAAAACTTGGCCATACGAAACTTAACCATACAAAACCGAACTTTACAAAACTTTACCTTCTAAAATTAACCATCCAAGACTTTACCCTACAAAATGCAACCTTACAAAACTTGACCATATGCAACCGGACTTTACAAAATTGGTCCTTGCAAATCTCGACCTTATAAAAATTGATCTTACTAAACTTGACCGTGCAAAACCTAACCTTACAACACTTAACCTTACGAAATTCAACATTACAAACTTAACCGTACGAAATTCAACTTTACAAAACTTAACCATACGAAATTCAACTTTACAAAACTTGACCTTAAAAAAGACTCAACTTCATAAAATTCAACCTTGCAAGATTCAATCTCACAAAAATTAACCACACAAAATTAACTAAACTTTATGAAGCTTGATGTTACAAAATTTATCCATACATAACTCGAGTCAAGAACAAAGTGTATTCTTTATGAAGTGCACAAGAGATTCGAGAAGCGAGAGGTGAATGGACAGATCTGGGAGAAGGTTGTATGCATGAACTTATGTGTGATGTTAGCTGAGCTAAGAAAGTGCAAGACGAGCAAGACAAATAAATATGTGGCTGCTATAGCGTAAATAGTAACATAATACCGCATAATGGGGGGTATAACGCTACACAGTAACGACCTCCGGTGCATCACCACGTCGAGTTATAGCAGAGCTCCTTTTGTCTGTTAGAGCCTCTCTCCTCGTATTTTTCTTTCTCTCGAACTATCTGGCAAAACTTTAGGACGCAACTGCCTTTATGTCCTCTGGCATTTGTTGTTAAATGTCTCATACCTAAATAAAACACTTATTACTCAACATCGTATTAGATGTGAAAATCAAAATTACAGTTTTGAAAAATCTTTCAAAAATCAACTTGCAATGATAATGTCAAAAAACGACTGAAAAAAATATTTCAATATTTTTTTCAGTCGTTTTTTGACCTCCGGTGCATTACCACGTCGAGTTATAGCAGAGCTCCCTTTGTCTGTTAGAGCCTCTCTCCTCGTATTTTTCTTTCTCTCGAACTATCTGGCAAAACTTTAGGGCGCAAATGCCTTTATGTCCTCTGGCGTTTGTTGTTAAATGTCTCATACCTAAATAAAACACTTATTACTCAACATCGTATTAGATGTGAAAATAAAAATTACAGTTTTGAAAAATCTTTCAAAAATCAACTTGCAATGATAATCTCAAAAAACGACTGAAAAAAATATTTCAATATTTTTTTCAGTCGTTTTTTGACCTCCGGTGCATCACCACGTCGAGTTATAGCAGAGCTCCCTTTGTCTGTTAGAGCCTCGCTCCTCGTATTTTTCTTTCTCTCGAACTATCTGGCAAAACTTTAGGACGCAACTGCCTTTGTGTCCTCTGGCATTTGTTGTTAAATGTCTCATACCTAAATAAAACACCTATTACTCAACATCGTATTAGATGTGAAAATCAAAATTACAGTTTTGAAAAATCTTTCAAAAATCAACTTGCAATGATAATGTCAAAAAAACGACTGAAAAAAATATTGAAATATTTTTTTTACACATTGCATTAGATCTTTAAAATAATTATTACACGTGCAGTTTTTTAACCGATTTGTTTTTACATTTTCATTGAAAATTCAGTTTTTAATTTCTAGATAATGAACATATCAGATGATGTTTGAAAAATCAAAGATTCTGAAACTGACACATGAGATTTATTGAGTGCTTGTGCTCGATTGTCACAATATTTATGCACCCTTGCAGGCAAAATTATAGGTTTAAGAAATCTACTAAATATCAACGACATTGATAAGTTAAAAATATGACTATAACATCTATGGAAAAAAATTTAAATTTACAATTTAATTAACAAGTTACATAAAATACTTTTTTTTTTTCAAATTATTACAAATTTTCATTATTACAACTAATTTTCGATTCGTTTTACGTTTCGCCAAAAATGTTATCCTTCAGTTCATACACAATGAATGTGTAAAATGATGTTTGAAAAAATCAAGGATTTTAATACCGACACAAATGATTCATTTTGTACTTGTTGTCGATCGTCACGATATTTATATACCCTTAAATTGTTGAACTGCTCTAAAAATAACAAACTCGTTGGTTTAAAAATTTATTTACAGACTTTTTTACCTTATCCAAAGAAAATTAAATTTTTATTTATTTAAAATTAATGTTTGAAATAGTATTTCAAAAAACCAAGAATATTAATACTGACACATATGATTAATTTCGTGCTTGTAATCGAGCGTCACGATATTTATGTACCATTAAATTGTTGATCTGTTCTGAAAGCAACGAATTTTTCATCCGCCATTGGTTTAAAAATTAATTTGCTTACTTTTTTACATTTCGCAAGAAAAAAAATTAATTTTCGATTCATATAAAATGAATGTATGAAATAATGTTTGAAAAAATCACGGATTTGAATACTGACACAGATGATTCATTTTGTGCCTGTCGTCGATCGTCTCGATTTTATGTATTATTCAAATTGTTGAACTGCTCTAAAAGACGCGTTTGTTTGAAAATTTATTGGCTACGCGTTACGAGTTGGCGAGTAAGTCAAAGCATTCGAGTGCGCGTATACTTATTGCGAAGGTGGCAAAGACCGGATTTGCATAATCTAACGATTCAATCGTCTAGTGCGAAAGGAACGCCGCGCCCTGGCGTCTTTTACTTGGTACCTAAGTTTCACTTCTTTATCGCACCTTAAACCTACACGTGGTATGTCATAAATGTTTTTTTTGTCAAATACCAATGATATAAATTCCAATGGCATCCAACACGATCCTCGATATCTTTGCGGGTAAGTTCGAAGGCCTCTATATCGAGATCGGTAACTATTGATCGATCAAATTCTCGATCGGCGTCGTATATTACCGCCAAGTCTTCCGCATTCGTTCCGCCTCCAGCAGATGTGACAGATGACTATCGATCTATATATTATTGACAGGTGGGTGAAGTATTACCGATCTCAATCGATCGCCTATGGCTTCTGGCCTGCTTTATTTCTTTTACAGTTATTGAGAATAGAAATTGTATGAAGTGATCAAGATTATCATGAAAAAAATATGAGAGAGCAGAATAATAAATAAATAAAATATCGTCGTGTGTCTTATGAAATAATTATAAAATTGTCACACATAATTCCTTAATATAGAAGAAAAATATATATATACATATATACGTCAAAGTAACGTTACTGTGTATTCATAAAATGTAATATAAATTGAAGTGCAAATTACAATGTAATACCATATTTTACCTTTACGAAATTTTAGTCGAATTCCACATTGAAATTTCTGGTTTTTGTCTTCCATGATTATTCATTTTTGTCGCCGCTATACGATCGTTTTTTTTTTTCAAGGTTGCATATATGATTCCAATTTCTGTAAATGGATAAACTTATCAAGAATCAATGTAACTGAATTTGAATTTAATACAGAATAACGAATTTTCAACGATGCTTCATACGTAAATAATTCAAGGATTCGACAACAGTCATTTTTTGGTTCTTTTGTTTGTCTATACACTGTTTCCTAAGATGAAAATCTCTTTTTAAAAAAAAATAATAATAATAATCTCATGGAAACAAAACTTCCTCTATAGAGAAGTAAAAGAAGTATCGACGGATCTACAATTTTTTGCAAAATCTAAGGCAATGTAAGTCGTATAAAAAAAAACTAAAAACTTGAATTCTGTCGACGAGAATCTTACTCAGAGTCATTGCCTTTGAGTCAACGACGGCATACAACACACATTAACTTTTTATATACTTGGTACAAACAAAAATATACTCTTCGCCATTTTTCCGCCTATACTTTTGTCCACGTAAGCGATCTCCTCCGCACATAAATACACACAGACACACCCATACATACGTACTTTTTTTCCAAACCACTTTTCGCGATGGTTTAAGCCGTTCTAATTGTCCTAAGATGAAAATGTAAACGAAAATAAATTTAATAAAAACAAAGCTTCCTCTATAAACGATGCAAAAAAAGATTTTTGTAAAAAAAAAAGAAATTTCATAAAAACAAAGCCTCCTCTACTTAAATACACACAGACACACCCATACATACGTACTTTTTTTGCAAACCACTTTTCGCGATGGTTTAAACCGTTCTAACTGTCCTAAGATGAAAACGCAAAAAAAAATCTCATGAAAACAAAGTTTCCTCTATAAACGAAGCAAAAAAAGATTTTTGTAAAAAAAAAGAAATTTCATAAAAACAAAGCTTCTTCTATAAAGAAGCCAAAAAAGTATTGATGGACCTACAATTTTTGACAGATTCTAAGGTACTGTAAGTCATATAAAAAAGACTAAAAAGTTGAACGCTGTCGACGGGAATCTTACTCAGAGCCACTGTGCAAACTTTTTTTGTGTTCCCTACACGGAGAAAACGGTTTTGCTATGCCAGCAAATCGTTTGTGAAAATAGTGACGACATTGCGTTATCTGCTAACCTAGTATTGATGGACCTACAATTTTTGACAGATTCTAAGGTACTGTAAGTCATATGAAAAAGACTAAAAAGTTGAACGCTGTCTACGGGAATCTTACTCAGAGCCACTGTGCAAACTTTTTTTGTGTTCCCTACACGGAGAAAACGGTTTTGCTATGCCAGCAAATCGTTTGTGAAAATAGTGACGACATTGCGTTATCTGCTAACCTAGTATTGATGGACCTACAATTTTTGACAGATTCTAAGGTACTGTAAGTCATATAAAAACGACTAAAAAGTTGAACGCTGTCTACGGGAATCTTACTCAGAGCCACTGTGCAAACTTTTTTTGTGTTCCCTACACGGAGAAAACGGTTTTGCTATGCCAGCAAATCGTTTGTGAAAATAGTGACGACATTGCGTTATCTGCTAACCTAGTATTGATGGACCTACAATTTTTGACAGATTCTAAGGTACTGTAAGTCATATAAAAAAGACTAAAAAGTTGAACGCTGTCGACGGGAATCTTACTCAGAGTCATTGCCTTTGAGTCAACGACGGCATTACAACACACATTAACTGTTTATATACTTGGTACAAACAAAAATATACTTTTCGCCATTTTTCCGCCTATACTTTTGTCCACGTAAGCGATCTCCACACATAAATACACACAGACACACCCATACATACGTACTTTTTTTGCAAACCACTTTTCGCGATGGTTTAAGCCGTTCTAATTGTCCTAAGATGAAAATGTAAACGAAAATAAATTTAATAAAAACAAAGCTTCCTCTATAAACGATGCAAAAAAAGATTTTTGTAAAAAAAAAAGAAATTTCATTTAAAAAAAGCTTCCTTTACATAAATACATAAATACACACAGACACACCCATACATACGTACTTTTTTTGCAAACCACTTTTCGCGATGGTTTAAGCCGTTCTAAGTGTCCTAAGATGAAAATGCAAAAAAAAAATCTCATGAAAACAAAGTTTCCTCTATAAACGAAGCAAAAAAAGATTCTTGTAGAAAAAAAGAAATTTCATAAAAACAAAGCTTCCTCCATAGAGAAGCCAAAAACGTATTGATGGACCTACAATTTTTGACAGATTCTAAGGTACTGTAAGTGATATAAAAAAGACTAAAAAGTTGAACGCTGTCGACGGGAATCTTACTCAGAGCCACTGTCTTTGAGTCGTGAACGAAACTCAATATTTTCTTCATCGCGATGGTTCGTTCGCAGATCTCTCGTGGCTCTGTCCTCGTTGCTCTGGGTGCGAGACGAGAGCGAGACGAGGATGCAAGTAGGAAGTCGCCCGTAGGACCGCGATTTGGAAAGCCCGACGCAGCCGGCCTTGAAACTCGCGTCCGTCGAAGCCCGTTCTCCAGGTGAGCGAGGAAGAGAGGGAGAGAAAGAGAAGAGTCAGACACGGCGAAGAATTCCACAGCACAAGATTTTAAGACCAAGACATAGAGCGAGAGAAAGCGAAATTGCGTGCGTGCAACGGGGATGGCTAATAAAAGAGTTATTCGTGACTCCAGTTACCTACTCGATGACTCGAACCACTCGGTGAACGCAACTGTGCGACCAGGAAAGCGAATGCGAAGCAATAAAAACAAAATTAACCAACTTCAATATAGGTACGTGACTATAATATATTATTTTATTAAACAAACTTTTTTTTACAGTCTCATCTCTTATTCAAACTCGATCAGCGCTTATAAATACATATATCTGAGTCACACATTCGGACTATTATGACAATTGGAGATTTATTGTTTATTAATAGGATTTATAAGAATGTATAGAATCTGCTTTCTACAAAAAAAAATATATATATATTTCGAGAAAATATTTTTTTAAGCACCGAATATTTTTTTGTTAGATTATATTTTTAATATATTTTACAGATTTAATGTACATTATGAAACATAATTTTTTATGTTTTATTCAGGATATATTGAATATGTGAAGCATATGTTGTTTCAATTTGCAATATATTATATATTCCATATTACCACTATTTTATATACATTGTGTATTTAACGGAACGAGATAGACGTGAAAATATATTTTTGCAATCATGCAACTATGTTGAGTGTGTTGTGAAAACATGCTGTAAAATTATCAAATGAAATTAAAATATCGAATAAATTTGTGCTTGAATTAATAAAGTATTATATTATATTAAATTGAATGTATAAATTAATGCATAATATATTGTGATAAAATCAATTAGTTTCAACTATTTCCACTTCTAAATTAACTCGTACATGTGTCGTAGGTTTTCTTTTTATCATAATGAGACAATTATCGGCAGAAAAGAGAATGGAAAAAAATGGAACATTACCTGCATTATTAAGAGACCGTGAAATAAAAATATCCGAATACTCAAAGAAGCGGAATAGCTCTGTAAAAGGCTTGAAAAGGCTGTTTACTCGACGAGTATCGTATTCACGAGGCTATCGACGTTACTGCGAAATTATGCAAACGAGGCTGGACCAACACACAGTGGCAGTTTGATGCTGATACATTGCCAACTGATACACTTGTCTTGTTTGCATATAATTGAGAAATAATGTTTCATTTACTGGCCACAATTATTTCACATCGCTATGGAAAAGTACCATAATGTATAAATTTTTAAGATTTCAATCCTTTTTTTTCTGTTTAATCAAATATGTTAATTTGCATGAGATTATGAAAATTGGCTTTAGAGCCTCATTTTATTATTTTTATTTTTTTTTTAGCCAAGTTTATTCTCCGAGGTAATGCTAAAAACCAAACGTGTTCCTATCGATATCGTGCTACTTTCGTGATAACGTACCGCTAGCGTATATTACATCGTTAAACGTGTTTGCCACGATCCACGATAAATCTTAAACGTGGAGAATTCTGCCGCACGTGTAAAACGAATAGCGTATTATACTCGCTGTATTTTACCGCAATGCTTACCTTTCAGCATGATTCGAAGCTAGATACATCGGTGTTGCACAATCCTAACATTACCGCCCCAAGTAATAAAATTATATGAAGATTGTATGAGAATATAAATATATATAGATCTACATTGAAGCTGTATACGATTGTGGACATATACATTTTCTATATGTTGAAGACAATACATAGGAAGATTCTATAAAAATTATATAAAGTGCAATATAATTTATGCGAATTTAATATAACGTTTCTACAAAAATCATTCTATAAAATCTGCAGACTATATATAAATAAATACAATGTGTAGTTATTTTATATGTCCATTTTCTGACTGTATAAGTTGACTTATATATGATTTTTTTTTCACGTGGGGCGAACTGTAGGTTATCAAAGTTTGTCAGACTTGTACAATGTCTGTGAAGGGCTTTGATTTTTTAAGACTGTTTTGCAACATTGTTAATGAATAATTGTGCTTGATGAATTTTATGTCTTAATCATTAAATTTTTGTGTGGAGGACACGATTTTTTGAGAGTCACTTTTATTTTTTTAATATAATTTTTTGTGTACGGTTAAAAGCTTGTTCTAACAAAAAACACAATTTGTTTACAGGTAATAATTCAAAAAGGGACATTTACGGATTCTTCAAATTAAGACAAACATTTTTTTTTATTAACACCCTTTCCAATACAAGAGAATTGTTAGCATATCAATATTGTGGACTCTACGTTTGAATCTAAATGTATCCAAAAGTTATAGGATTATTGCGACTTTAAATCATGATTTCATTTTTTTGAATATTTAAATTCCACAAAAAATTAAATTCCTACATTCCAATGTAGAAATTTTATTTTTCAGTAGAATTTAAATATTGAAAAAAAAATATTGAAATATTTTTGGGGAGTTATTCTATCGAAAATTGCCAGCTGAATATTGATTATAATGTGACCAAAAAGAAAATCTTTGAAGCTTTGCACCTTTCATTAAATAAAAAGCTAGCTATCTTAGTTTTAGTAGTAACCAATAATAAAACTAAGAAAAGTCCTCAAATTTTCGATAAAATCGAGGGATTGATTTTTTTGTTGCCACAGCGTTTTTAGTCTTATAAAGATATGATCATCCAGTAACTCTCCTTCCCACAATGCAACATAACCCTCGAGTAACCCTTTTGTTCGCGCTTGGATCGTGCTGCTTCTCTTGGGTTCGCTGGAGTCACTGGTCGTGGAATTATACCTTTGGTGGCCTCAGAGACGGAATGGGATTTGCTATTCGGCGAACAAGAACATACGAAGGACGAGAGAGAGGGAAAAAAGGTGGAAAACAAGGAGACACTGAGAAGGCTTGTGGAGATAGCGCTTTGCGCTCGCGCGCCACCGGTAGCAGCGCTTGGAATATTATAATGGATTCAAACTAAGGGGGTTTGTATTGAGATATCAGTATGTGGCCCTGGCACTGCGGTAATGGCCTCTCGCTTCTCGGAACGCAAATACAAACGTTGCTACAAAGTATATACTGCACCTATTCTACGTGTATGTGCGAAGCATATAAATATATAAAGCATTCTCCGTCAACCGTTAATGAAAAATTAATAATTGGTCGCATTGCATTTATAAGTTGAAACAGAAAATTTTTCTTGGGCTATTTTTTTTGTCACCTCTCAAGATTAATAATCACTGTTACCACAATGTAAAAAATATTACATAAATATTCTATTATGTTTTTTATTTGTATTTTTTTTAAGCGAAAATGATATTTGAGGTTGATGAAAAAATTAGACATTTGGATAAACTTCGCCCAAGCAAAATGAACTATTGGTAAATTTTAGTAGGATTTTTAAAAAAGTGGCTGTTGACGGAGAATGCCTGATATAAGTACGCGCATCCCGTTGCTTAAATATTCTCTCCCTTTCTATTTTTTTCGCAGATCTTCCTCCCTTTGCGAAAAAATATTCAGAGGTCACCGATTCCAAGCAAGCAGGTATTTAAATTTATAACCCAAGTCCGAAAAATAAAATGGACAAAAATCTGAAAGCTACATCACGTTCATAAAATCTAGAACCCCAAATAAAATAGTTTTCAAATGTTAAGATAGAACATTCAACGTGGTCTGTGTTTGAGGTTTTATTTTATTTCAAAATGCAAATCCAAATAAAGAATTAAACATAAATAGTCTTCCTATTTTTAGTATTGTACTTTTTTTTTTCTACACTCCCTCATATGGCACATGGATAAACTAAAGTACAATTTTCCAACGATCATTATAGGAAATTACGCGGGATCAGGCCTTAAGGGAAAAAAACAGTATATTATGATACAGGGGAGGGAAGTGCGTGATTTTTGCTCAGAGTGACATTTTTTTCCCAAGCAGGGGCACAAATCACTCGAAGTGAAAATCAAGCAATCCCTTGTGCAGCATACGATTGTTTTTTCCAATTTTACGAAAACTATCGTATTACGTTCTTGCAAAGTGGGCAAAAAGATTGCACATTTTTAACTGATGACGAGTGCGCATGTGCAGTACGGTTTTCATGAGTACACAGAAAAGTATTTTTCCGCACGCTGCAGCCACTTTTCTACCCACTGCAGCCACTTTTTTCCCGTTGCGTTACTTTTCTACTCATTGCGTTACTTTTCGTCCTACTGCGGCTAGTTTCTGCCAACTCCAAAAAATTTCCTGCCTGCTGCAGACACTTTTCTGCCTGTTGCAGGCACTTTTCTACTCACGATGGCCACTTTTCCTCCCTTTGCGTTACTTCTGCTCTCGTTGTCTTACTTTTCCTCCCGCCGGTCAAGAATCGACCACTTCTTAACTACGTTGCAGACATGGAATATGATCTTTTCAGCATAGTCGGCCAAAAATACATTTCATTTCAGAGTGAAGATCCAAATAAATGAATTTATAAAAAACTGCACTTTAAAATTTAGTATCGTGAATTTTTTTTTTGTATTAAAAAAATACATTTCATTCCAAAATGAAGATCCAAATAGACAAATGCATAAAAACTGCTCTTTAAAATTTAGAATTGTGAAATTTTTTTTTTTTGTGTTCCCTACACGGAGAAAACGGTTTTGCTATGCCAGCAAATCTTTTGTCAAAATAGTGACGACGTTGCGTTATGTGCTAACCTAGCAAACAATTTTGTGGTACTAGCAAAAAAATTGGTTATTCTAGCAAAAAAATTTGTTATCCTAGCAAAAAAAATTTGTTATTCTAGCAAAAAAAATGGTTAACCTAGCAGATAACGCGATGTCATCACTATTTTAACAAAAGATTTGCTGGCATAGCAAAACCGTTTTCTCCGTGTATAGAATACCTCATATAACATATGCATCATAAGTGTAGATAGTTTGAGAGTCGAAGCATTGCATGGTCAGTCGAGCACACCCTCGCGGATATCGTAAATCGCTATATATTGTCTTGATGCTATAGTGGCAACCTATTCTGTGCTATTCTATTCAAATGAAACCCAAGTCGAGGCTCGACTCGACATGTCTCCTCTCGCTTTCTTCGCTATATGGTTCCTCAGTCCTGTTCTGTCTCTCATTTCAACACCGCTGGACTCGACGCTCGACCTCAACTTTCTGCAACCGACATATAGCGACTCTTAACCTTATCTATACGCACCCACAGCTATAATACTAGTCATAGAGCATAACCATAAAAAATGGGTTTTTATGAACGCACTTTTTTCTTCGGATAATTTTTGTCTGACGTTTTTGCACCATGGACATTCGTTTTGGGATTTTTGTACTGAGGATATTTTTTCTCCAATGTTTTATGTTACGATTATTTTTCCTGATGAGATTCTTTCACCACGGATATTTGTTTTGGGATATTTTTTCAGAGAATTTTCGAATAAGGATTTTTTTTGTGAGATGGTTTTACACCATGGATATTCGTTTTGGGATTCATCTTGTACTAAGGACATTTTTCCTCTGATGTTTTATGCCACAAATATTTTTCCTGGGAAATTTCCATCACGGATATTTTTTCTTAAGGTTTCTTAGTACGGATGTAATTTTTTTGGGGTGTTTTTTATCACGGATATTTGTTCTGAGATATTTTTTAAGTGAAGTATTGAGTCAGGAATATTTTTTCTCGAATGTTATTAACGACGGATATTTTTTGTGGGACGTTTTTGCACCATGGATATTCATTTTGGAATTTGTTTTGTACTAAGGATATTTTGTCGGTAATGTTTCAATTTACGGATATTTTGCCCGACATTTTTTCGTCGCGGATATTTATTCGGAATTTTTTGGTACTAAGCAAATTCCTTCGGGTTTTTTTCACTACGAATATTTGTTCTGGGATATTTTTTCAGAGAATTTTTCAACCAGGAATATTTTTCCTGGAGTGTTATTAACCACGAATATTTTATCCGTGTTTTTTTAAACCTTCCGGATATTCTTTCCGGTAATTTTTTAATATTAATATCCTTCCGGATATTGTTTCCGGTACTTTTTTTCATCACCAATGTTTTTCACTGTCAGATTTTTTTTTCTAAGATGATTTCATTCAATTTATTTTCGTAAATAAATATCATTGATCACTAATTCTTAGTGGCAGAACATATATCTTCTATATGGTCATTTATCCGAAGTTCTTCCAATTGCAACTCAACTGAAGAGACGTTCCGTCAGTTTTAAAACCGTCCGAAGAGTTCCACTGTCCAATTACTGTTCCGCAGCGGACGCTTGTCCTTGCCTCAACAGAGTCAAATATGATACCGATGTACTTAATATCTGTAATAAAAAGCAGATAAAGACAATATTCTAAAAGAAAATTATAATCCCTTGATAGATTTTACGAGGCTTATTTTTTAATCTTGACTCTCTAACTCTTAATTCAACATAGCATATTTTTTACATAAATAGCTTTTTCAAAATATCTTTTCAGGTACATTAAAAAAAAATTCTCAAAAAATCATACAACCACTAAATTTTATTTTTCTCATCAATTTTATTTTTCTCATTAATTTTATTTTTCTCATTAATTTTATTTTTCTCATTAATTTTATTTTTCTCATTAATTTTATTTTTCTCATTAATTTTATTTTTCTCATTAATTTTATTTTTCTCATTAATTTTATTTTTCTCATTAATTTTATTTTTCTCATTAATTTTATTTTTCATAGTCAAAGTTCATTTGCCTTTTACTTTCTCAAACTGTTCAACAACTTTTTTTTCAATCAACAAATACTTGACCGTCGAAGGGTCATTGAACTCATAAATGCAGTCTATCAAGAAATTATATCCAGAAATATTGATAATATTTCTAACCGTCCTAAAAGTTTCCAGAGACACAGGAAAAAAATTGCCAGCTGTCAAAACACAAGGACGTCTTGCTCTAACAATAACGAACATCAGATCCTTGCTGAGTTGTCGGCTGTCAGGATTCGCTATGTTGAAGTACCACCGAGCAGTATATGCAGCTTCAGCAACGGCTGTACTCTCACGTGTTAAATCATCGCAAGTCAGAGTCAGCATGAAAAGTTGTGTAAAGGTACCACCACAATGTACGATGAAAATACTTCGACCCGTCATTTCTCCTTCGGCCTTGTATAATTAAATAGGAATTTTTTTAATTTCCAGATCGACAAAAAAAATTCAAACCATATAATGAGTAATGGAATTGATAATTCCTATTCCGAGATAATTCAGGAAAACATAGAGTGAAAAGTAAGATCGTGTTTATTTAATGGAGTTTGGTTAATAACTAAACAGCAAACATGTCATGGTAACTAATAAACAATGAAACAGTACATAAATTCTATTATCAATTTATCGTCGAAATTGCTTGAACAACGTAATGTTTCAACAATGAGTTAAGAATGTATGATACGTACAGTCCCGCCAAAAGTGAGTTTCAGAGACAATTTCGATCACTTCCGATGAGATAAAAATCGGAAAAAATAATGTATATAAAACATACTGAAAAGATTGATTTCGCATAATAATAATCCCAAAATGTTATTAACAAATTGGTGAAAAAAACAATTGTTCAACAAACAATCAGTCAACCTAACTTTTTTTCTAATGAAAATGATATGTTAATTTATTTGAATGCGTACGAATTTTTTCAGATTTTTTTCTTTATTTTGATTCCCATTTTTTTCATAGGGAAAAATGTGCGCGAAATAACGAATTTTGGATATGTGTTCGTAATTAAGCCATTTACTATACTGAAGATTTTTTTGCAAAACGCATATCCAAAATTTGTTGTATTCTGCGCATTTTTCGAAATAAAAAAAATCAAAATTGAAATAATGAAAAAAATCTGAAAAAATTCGTACGCATTCAAATAAATTAACATATCATTTTCATTAGAAAAAAAGTTAGGTTGACTGATTTTTTGTTGAACAGTTGTTTTTTTCACCAATTTGTTAATAACATTTTGGGATTATTATTATGCGAAATCAATCTTTTCAGCACGTTTTATATGCAATATTTTTTTCCGATTTTTATCCCATCAGGAAGTGATCGAAATTGTCTCTGAAACTCACTTTTGGCGGGACTGTACGTATCATACATCGTTAATGGCACTTGCAAACAGAGCGAAATTCGCACTGAACCATTTTTCAAAATTGCATTTCGTCTAGATTTGTGATTTTTTAATGAGAATGCAGTGAATTGTTTCAGGGATATCAACGACTCACCAAAATGGCTTGATAACTGACGAGACAGATGATAATGCTGAAGAAAATAATCTGGGCAAGTATTGCGAGCTTGTAAACTTTTTCCACCATCTCCACGAAAAGAATGAGCAATTGATGATGACGAACGCATTCCTTGAATTCATTGTACTGAATAGATAAATTGACACCGTTGAATGTATATCGATTATCGTCACATTTCGATGGTGAGTCTGGACCATTTTTCGTTGGTTCTCCCAATTCGCACAAAAGTTCCAATTTTCTTTGCAAAATTCGAAATTGGCCAACCGTATGAACGTTTATTATACACAATAAATTGTCGAAGCAAAAATAGCAGACTCCCGAGTGAAAAAGGGCGAGGGTCTGAAAGATGAAATTGAGAAAATTTAAATTTGCATATTTGGAGAAATTTTACACGAATAAATTTACTTGGACTGAATATGTGATCTCGTAGTATGGCGTTGTAGTTTTCGGATAGTTCAGCCACATTTCAAATGGAAGCATTCGGTCCGTCTCATTTTTTCCCACATTGTCTGAAAGGACATTTGCCAAATTTTTGACTTATCTTAATAATTATGGGCTTTTTTGTGGAACGGTAAGAATGAAGCTTACATATTATTGGTTGAATCGTATAACTGCATACTGTACAATTAGCGAAAAAGGTGAAGGTACACACGAAGTAGACGCATTTCTTTTCACAACCTCGCACCACACTTTCGCCGAAAGCATCGTAAGTTCGCTCCCAAAAGTTGACGTAACAAAATTTGATTAGGTCGAAAAATGCTTCGCGTTGCAGAGTGAATATTATGAGCTTCAATAAGATTATCAATACTGTCATCGCGTTGCAAGCTTGGTATGCAGCTTGCTGAAACACAGCAACGTTCCCGTTGAATTTTAGCGCGAAATTTAAATTCATATAAGGTTTTGGTAAAAATTAATAATTCAAGTCGTATTTTGCGAAAAAAAACTAAATTGAATTCGTGGTTCGATACATTTTTCAATTGACGTTATGTTTTGGTAAAAAAAATTTAATCGGCGTCTTATTTTGAAAAAGCTGGATTCATATTTTGGAAAAAATTTAAAAGACACATTGGTATTTTAGCAAAGATTTCAAAGTGACAATATATTTTCGACGGAAAATTAAAATTCAAATTCAATGATTTGAAATTTGAAAATATATTTATCATGTATAAATTTTAAAAAAAATACTAACTATAATGCACTGAGAGAAATATATAATTGGATACACTAAATTTTCAAATAAACCAGTTATTTAAAAATATTCAAGTGCAAGATTTATTTGTACCAATTATATATTTAATTTCTTGAATCGTTATATGAAATAAAAACTTCATTGAATCCACAAAATATTTATTTTATTCTACTAAATATTCCGTTGATTCAATAAAACTATGTTATGCATACGTCAGACAATATACATATTCAAATTATATCGTCAATTCTGTCAAGTAAATGTATCGTTAAATCAAAACAATATTTGTTGCGATGTAAGAAATATTTATTAAAATCATTTTAATATTTAATTGCTTCAATTAAGTGGATTTTCGAATGAAACATACCTGATTTATTTTTGAAGCAACTACTTGAATCAATTAGTAGTGGGCACGGGAAAATACAATGACGTAGTTTACAGGATACAAGGCAATAATGTACCGTTAGTGGCCATTGTAGCTATTGTGACCATTTTTAACATTTTTTTCTTTAATTTTTTTTTTTCACACAATTGCACATTGATTTTTTTAACAAATTCATGTCAGTTCACTAATTGATCGGCCTGACGTTTTTTTAAAATCGATTATATGCTTTGATTTATTCCTTTGAATGTGATGGCCACATTGGTCCTAAGATGGCCAAAAACGGTACGTCTACCCGAAATACATTATCTTACTTCATTGATTCAAATATATATAAAATCCATACAATAATTTATTTATTCGACTGAACGAAATATATAGCTACTTCTATCGAACCGGTTTTTTTCATTGAACTAATGCGGCTCTTGTATATAGTTTATTGAACGCAATATATTGGTATTTGGACGACACATATAGTTGCTTCAAATACAAGATAAGTCAATGAATTATGTATATTTTAAATAACTCATTTGGTGTATCCAATTATATTATTTTTCTAATCCCACAACTGCACTAAAAGTTGACTGAAAAATAGGGTCCCATTGTGCCTCACTCTTTCCTACATGTTTCTAAAACCACCTACAAAATCGGACATTTGACTTCCAGTCAATTTAGGCTAAAAAGATGAAAATTGCACAGACTCACATCAAAAACCTTTCTCGCATCCCAAAAATTAGTCGCAGCTATGGTCCAAGATACAAAAATAGCACAGATTGTGTAGATCGTCGCACCATCCATGATTTGTTTGCCCAGTTTGTCTTCCCATATCCAAAATCCAGCAAATCTCATGAAGAATCTGGTCAATCTTATAGCTCGACCATTGCAAAAATTAGCTGCAGCCATTACGAAGGTTGGGCACTTTGAAAATGTCTTCAACTGTCCACCCAACCAACAAAATATAATCGATATTTCCTTCAGCTGTCGCCGATGATTTTATTATAAATATGCATTGTCTTTTTTTTATCTTCACTTATAGCAACGTTTTGTGTTTTGCTGCAATCTCGCCACCACCTTCTGAACAACTCTTAAATCTTGAGACTGCTGCGTGACGTTCCACCTTTTACGTGACACGTGGTTATTACGCTACGACGACACTATAATACCTAGAGAAAGTTGGTTTTTCCCGGGGTTGGAACATCTAAACTCCGTGACAATCGTGACAGTTCGTCTGCAACTTGGGGCAGGGCTTATATTCTTAAGAAGAATACGTGGAAAAAAACTAAGTCGTCGTGATAACCATTTCCAGCATATGCTGTGCCGCAGATCAGTTACGGAAACTAAATTGAAAAAGTATCCTCAACTATATGTTATTGGTAAGCGAAAAATAGTTAGTAAGAGCGCCGACTTCGTTCCAACAACCACTCACAACTCTGTCCTTACCAACAGCCATGAGCTGGCGCAAATACCGGCGACAATAGTTGTAAACACGATTCGAATGTTGTTTGCAGCCTACGATTTTGATTTAATTACCAATCACTTTCCTCTCATCACTAATCGGTTGGTTCGGGTAACTAATATATTTTAGTTCGCGAATGACAAAGGCTAACAATGCTATTGTCTTATATGACGAACGTGTGGACACATTTAAGTGTAAAGTGAAAACAAAAGCAGTTTGCAGCGGGCTATAGTTCGTCAAATACTAATTACGTATTTTTATAATTATTGTTAAGTATGGGTATTATTATATTTTTTAGGTAGAGTTATTGACCATTAACATATAAAGATTTGTATATACAGGTGCACTAAAACAGATTGCATGTACTAACTGAGCGTATGGCTCGGGTTACTATTTCTGTTGGTTCCTGTTACTACGGATATTGTACCAACGACATTTCAGTTCCTTTAACTAACTAAGTAGACGCTTAACTAACTGAGTACTGAGTAGTAATGAACATAATATCCGAGGAAAAAATATCCGCAGGAATAAAAAATCATGAGTAAATAATAACCGATAGCAATGAAAACCGCTGAAAGATTAACACTTTTTTTCGCATTTGCAGTTTGCAAAAATCACAGCAATGCTGCGTGTGACAGTGATATGATTGTAAATCATAAATCGATGTAATAAATCGAGGTTTGCTGTACTGGGTGTAATTTGTTTAAACCGTGTTCGTTTTACTGAGTAACTGAACCCCCACCTCCACACTCCAACTACCCGATGCAGGTTTGTTATGTAAATGAATAATTATGGTGACGGAAGAGGGAGGGGGGCAGGGGGCACAGCCCCCGGCGGGGGCGAGGTACGGGGCCCCTCACCAAGGAGTTGGGGGGGCTGGGGCTCTGCCCCAGCCCATTTACCACGAAATTTTTTATTGTTAAAAAAATATTAATGTACGGACGACTAATGTATGAGGTATTCCATCCCTTTTTTGAACGATCCAAAACTCCAGCCCCTCCAAAAAAATGGTTAATTTACCAGAATTCATGGTCATTTACAAGAGATTTTTCCAATTTTTTTAAATAATTTTTTTATGCTGTTTTTTTTTTAGATTTAGACAAATTGATATTTTTTTAAAAACCTTTGTATCTTAAAAAGTATTAGTCGTACAAAAAAATGTATGAGACATAAAAGTAGGGGATTTGAATAAACTTTGTGAAACAAATCTTTATAGACTTTTTATAATGTAATAAAAATCGATTCCTATCACAATTACACAAAAAAAAATTTGTTCATTCAATATATCTTTTTTTATTTTTCTTTAAAAAATTCCAGAATATACTCTCAAGTTTGTAGAGTGAACTTATATTTTTTTGAGATAGGCGAAACCCCTGTTTGATAGCTATGCTTCATTTACTTTCAATTTCTTCATCCAAAAACTCCATATTAATTACTTTTCGTACGGCGTTTGGAAAACGAGAACTTAAATCTCGCCAACCCCACACGCTAATGCCCACTAGAGAGTATGGCCTCTGCAGTATGGTTATACTGCTGTTTTTAAACAATGAAAATATTTTTCTTGTGAGATAAACGTCTAAACGTTATTTTTTCCGGGTATTTCAATATGCATCTTTTTATCCAAGGACATTTTTTCCGAGGGTTTTATATCCTTCGGATATTTTTTCTGTCCTTTTTTCTGTAGGTTTTTTTTCCCAAGAATATTATTACTTAGATTCGTTAGCGTTATATCAACTATTCCGGGTGGTTGTGAGAACCATTTTGTCAGTTTTATCAACTTCTCATTTTTGTTCGCGTAGGCTGCCTATTTAAGGGTTTCCGACAAGGTCCAAGAGAAGTGACGAATAACAAGTGAGTATAAATGTTTGTTCGTCAAATAAGGATCCGGGCAATTGTAATGGCGATAAAAAAAATCACCCTTCGACTCTCACGTGCCAATTGCTTGAAACTAATAATCAGAAGAATAGGCTGCATCATGGTTTCTCTTCGCCCGTGATCCAATGAAGGAAAAAGAGATCATGTGAGTTTTGCTTCTGTTGTAGGATTATTTGAGGATTTGCGCTAAAGTCCAAGAGTTCAACGCTCCAAATTTTCACGTACCAATTACTTAAAAATAATAAGAATTAAATGGTCCGAAAATGCAAATACAAAACTTGGTTTTCTGACAAAAATGCCAATAATTTTCCAAATGACAATCCACAAGAACACACAAGATGCTTTGTCAAAATAGTATCCGAGCAATTTTGATGGCAATAATAAAAAAAGATGCTTTAAATTTCAACTCTTTACCTAAAGTGCTAATTACCCGATAATAATTGAAATTAAATGATACTGTGTTTAAGAACATTTTAGTATCTTAAGAGGAAAACTGCGTGGCCTTCATTCAGAATGATATGTTTCATGGAAACCGTGTCAAAATTATAAAAATAAGTGAAACGCTCATTACGAAATATGTGTTTACATCCACGTTTAGTTCTATCAAATACTTTTTTTGTCTACACTGTAAAAAAAATCTGCTTGAAATTTAGTGTAATTTTATTGCAAGTTGTTATTCATAAACCAGTATATGAAATGTAGTATACAAGTGTAATGTAAAATTGATGTATGGTACAGCATATTCAATAATGTACTTTAATTTTACAGTGAAAGTCCTTAAATTTTAACAATTCGCTTTGGTTTTACTGGCAAAGTACATGAATTCTATACCACAATTGTTTATTAAATTTCGATGACGAGTTTATGAATAAAAACTTCCAATCCTTTCTAACAGTCTAGTGATTGAACAATGCATTTCTAGGAAGTTTACATTATTTTATTTATTATTGCTTTAAACGAACAAAGGCAAGATTTTTGTTTATTGTTCGGGCGATAGAATCAACCGATTACGATGATGCACCTTGCCTAAGCAATGTAAGATACGAAACAGCTGTGCTATTGATCTGAAAAAAATGTTTTTGTTTGTTTTGATATAGTTTGAATAATATTAATTTAGCCGCCTCGATACGCGCTAGTCAAATCTGTACTAAACTTTTAGTCGTACAAAATTCAAATTGTGGTTCGTAATTTATTTATTATATTAAGAACACATGCACATGAACCTCAAAAGCTTGTAGAAACGCTTCTCAAAGTTTAGTACAGATTTGACTAGCGCGTATCGAGGCGGCTAACTTAAAGACTGCGAATACAGGAAAGTAAAAAATAATCTCACCGTCATAAATGTCTCCAATGATATCGGAAAATATCCGCAAGCTGTGAGACAACATGGACGTTTCGCTCTCATGATCATCAATATAATATCTTTCCTGAGCGCATTAGCGTCGGCATTATGCGTAAGTAAATGCCAACCTGACCGATACGCAGCGTCAGCCACGTTCGAACTGCCGTCCCACAAATTGTGACAGGTCAGGGTAAACATAAATAGTTGGGTAAACGTTCCCGCGCAGTGTACCAAAAAGATGACGCGTCGCAGAAAAGGCCCACCAACCTGTGTCATTTATTTTATTATCTATCGACGTTAGGTACCGAAATTATAGTGACGTGTGCCATTCACAGCTACTGTCACGATTATTAAAGTGGTACCTTCGCAGAAAGATTTGGTAAAAAATACATGTGTTGGAAAATGGCACCATTGAAATTTAATTGTTCATCCGATTATGCAATGTAAATACAATTTTTTATTCCACTTGGGAATTTGGAAAATCATTTCAACTTGAGAAATATTTTCTTTGGTATAGTTGGAATTCTTAGATTTTTTTGTGAGCATGCACAAAAAGTCCTCGTTTTCGTGCCTGCAGCGCGTGAGGAAAGGGGCTATTTTACAAATTCAATTGGTTCAAATGTGGATATTCATGTAGAACGATCGATAAGAAACGATTTAATGAATTTATTACCGTAGATTACTTTCACTTATATTTATGTATTTATCCATTATTTAATATTGAAATATTTTAAGAATCCGTCATTTTCGAATAGAATTTCATTAGTTCGAATGCGGAGTCATGCAAAACGATCGATAAGAAACGGTTTTATAGATTAATTACCGTAGATTACTTTCACTTAAATTTGTATTTATCCATAATCGAATCTCAAAATATTTTAAGAATGCGTCATATTCAAATAGAATTTTATTAGTTCGGATGTGTATAATCATGTAAAACGAGGGATAAATTTTTTTTATATATTAATTACCGTAGACTACTTTCAATTTTTTTTTTTAATTATCCATTATCTAGTATTAAGATATTTTAAGAATGCGTCATATTCGAAAAGAATTTTATTAGTTCGAATATGGATAATCATTTAAAACGATCGATAAAAAACGATTTTAAAGATTAATTACCGTGAACTACTTTTTTTCATTTCCTTATCGATTCATTATTTGATGTAATAATATGAAATCTGTCTTGTACGAAAATTACACTGAAGAACTTAAACCTACTTCAATTTTGATAAGTCAGTAAAAATCAAGTCAATCATATAGAAACTATTTTTTTTTAAATACGAAAATCCCTTCCACATAATTTCTAGTAAAAATAACCTAGTAATAATAAGTGCGGTAAACATTTTTGGAGTCTACGAAAAAATCTGCATTATCATCAATTCCCAAAAACCAAATTTCCAAATCCATTTAAATGCCATGGTATTTTTTTCATGCATCAGTGACCCAAGGTACCACTTTAATTGAAGACAAATTCTTTTGATGACACTTTCCAAAAACGCCTGATAAGCGACGAGGCAAATGAGACCGCTGAATACTATGACTTGTGCCAAGATGACAAGGCTATAGACACATTCCATTTTATCGACGAAAGCGATGAGCGCTTGATGTTGTCGAATGCATGTTTTGAAGTTTTTTAACGAGCACGAAGAGTCCCGAATGTTTTCTTCATCGATGCTCAGTTTCTCTTCCCTATAAATTTTGTCTTCCTTCCTGACATCACATGTCGCTTCGAGACGATGGCTGAGAATGCGAAACTGGCCATTTACGTGGACATTCAGTATGCAGAGAAGATTGTCGAAACAGAAATACAGGACTCCAACGTGATACAATGACAGAGTCTAAAACAACATGTGTAGAATATACCCAATATTAAGACGAGAATGAGAGCACCAAAAAAAAAAGCCTGCAAAGTAGAACCTTGCAAATTGCTTCCTCATTATTTTTCGCTTTCTTCAAAGCTCCCACTATGAGGAAGTATGTCGATTAATTTTGGCTTCCTCATAGAGGAAGCTTTGTAGAAAGCGAAAAATAATGACGACGCAATTTGCAAGGTTCTACTTTGCAGGCTTGTTTATACCCGGAAGACATTTTTATAAAAATTCAAAGTGACGTGAAATTTTTACCGCTCGACGGATTTGTGTAAAATTGTTACTCAAAAATTGGTTAATGATGGTCCATATGTAAACTAAATTGGAACTTGATACCTAGTAATTTGCATGAGCAAGCGCACGAACGAGATTTTTCAAATAATTCAAAATGCCATAAAATTTGAACCACTAGACGGATTGGTGTCAAATTTGTACCAAATATCTTTTTGAATGGTCGTCTAAGTGTGAAGAAAATTTAAGATAAATCTGTGGAAAATTTTGAATTTTTTAATTTTTTTTCGTGAAAGCTTTTTTTTCTTTTTGTTCACCAAAATCGAAATTTTCTGACATTTCAACAGTTGATTAGAGTAAAGTTTGAATTGGAAATCAATAATCGTGAAATCATATCGGTAATTGCAGCCAGATATCTCAGAATTTGCATGAGTTATAGTATTTGCAGATATTTTTGAGAAAATTAAAATTGTAATAAAATCAGAACGGTTCGACAGATTCTCGCGTAATTTGGTACACATAATGTTTCACGCGTAATCCATTCATATACAAAATTTCAGCCCGGTGCTTCTTTAATTGCGTAAATTATAGCGTGAAAACGATTCTTTCAAAATTTAAAAAATGGTGTAAGAAAAAAAAATTTCAACCGATTCGCGTCAAATACAATCTCAAACTTTGTTATATGATAACCTATTTGAGTGCCAAATTACAAGAAAATCCGTAGAAAAGTACGGGAGTTATCGTGCGTACAAGAAAATCTACACACACACACACACACACACACACACACACACACACACACACACACACACACACACACACACACACACACACACACACACACACACACACACACACACACACACACACACACACACACACACACACACACACACACACACACACACACACACACACACACACACACACACACACACACACACACACACACACACACACACACACACACACACACACACACACACACACACACACACACACACAGTTTTTTTTAAACCACTTTTCCAGACGTTTTGGATCATACAGAGTGTAATGACAAGAACATCTCAAAAAAAAAAAATTTCGCGAAAAAAGCTTCGTGAGGAAGCAAAACGGAAATGTGAGATGAATCAGCATTACATGTATTATATGTATTAAAATGAACTTTATGCTCGAATCCAACTGATGTTCTCTGGTAGTAATCTTGATTTATCGATACCTCTATAAAGAAAAGGAATTCAAAGTAAGGCGTCGTAGTAACTGGAAAGTCAAGCCAGATGGTAAAAGGAAGACTTCGGTCCGTGTCGTTTTTACCAACGTTATCTAGTGCATAAATATGCTAATCATAAAGACAATCGTGCTGAAGTAAATTGAAAATAATATTTTTTTTTAATGCCTTACCAATGATCGGTGTTATCGTGTAACTGCAAACTGTACCCTGAGCAAATACCGTGAAAGTACAGACAAAAAGTACGCACTGCTTCTCACAATCTTCAAGAACTTCGCTTCCAATCGCGTCGTATTCGACTTCCCAAAAGTTATCTTTGCTGTACCTTATTAGCTCTATTATTTTGTGACGTTTTATGGCAAATATCGTCACCTTGACGAGCACCATTAGCAGAGTCATGACGTTTGTTAGCGCATAGGCAAATTTCTGTAGATGACAAGAATAATGGTAAAAATGGCATCTTTTACACATTCGTTAGGACATGTGTAAATTTTTGTGTATAGGCCAAAAATAAAATAAATGGCACCTTTGATACATTTGTTCGGACATACGAAATTTGTTTAGATCATGTACAAACAAAAGCTATGATTGTCCACTTTGACGACTTTTGCTAAGACATATGCAAAAGTCTGCCGATGTGAAAAAAAATGGTAAGAATGGAAACTTCGATGCATTCATCAGCACGTATAGAATTTTTTATATATGCACAAAGAATGGTAAAAATAGCACCTCCGATACAATCGTTAGGATGTATGAAAATTTCTATAGATCATGTAAAAACAAATGTCACAAATGGCACCTTCGATACATCCATCAGATCATATGCAAATTTTTGAAGATCATGTACAAATAAATGACACAAATGTTCATTTCGATAACGTTCATCAGAACATATGCAAATATCTGTAGACCGTGTACAGAAAATGGTAAAAATGGCAACTTCAATTTCATTCAGCCCAATTTCTGAGGTTTTTCGGTGAAATTTTAGTTACTTACGTGAAAGTCACCCATCGAGTAATAGAAATCCATCCATATGACCCCAGTGCCAAAAATCACGGCCACAATGGTATATGTTAGAGCAAGATCGAGAAACAATTTTTCTCTGGGATTATTTGATATCCAGAAACCGACAAATCTCAAGAAAAAACGCGTCAATTTAATGGAAAGTTGCTTTTTAGACGCGGGCGCCATCGCAGGCGAACTGGACGATCGGATAAAAGTTTTTCTCAGTAATTCCGACCCCAGCTTCGCGCGACATGTGGCGGCTCACATAATGTTATACTTCAGCCGTCAAACTTGACACAACCCTAGATTAATCTCACGTCTATTCGTTTGAAGCACGACATGAAGTCTCGATACCGAGTAAAGTTGCAGACAGAAATTGTAAGACTTTGTTGAAACTTTACTGGAATCTCAGCTTAGGAAAACTTTTCGTTTCAATTTTCCCCTCAGTTTTGCGTTAGCTTCACGTAAGTAGTTCCCTCTACAATTTCCCGACTTACGCTGATTTCAGAAGTTCCAATGATATTTTCAAGAAGTTGGGAACACTAAATAATAATCAACCGATATAAAGGAAAATAGAGTTCACAAATGGAATGAAAAGTCGCTCATTGGGTGTGCCAATAATGTGAAATAAAGTTAAGGTTTTATTCGAAGCATTGAAAGTTAAGAGAATTGGAATAGTGCGTATGTAAACATTAAAAAAAAGCAATATGATCAATAGTGAGTTGTACGATTTGTATTTGGTGCTTAGAATAAAATTAATAATATTGAAAAGACACAAAGAGACGAATATGTTATATATAGTAATTTGTAAGAATAAGATGATGATATTCTTAGGTATTTAAATTTAATCGCTTAAGAGGAAGTCAGTCATCGCTGGAGGTCTTACACTTTATTGGAAATTATTGAAAAAATACGCGTGTAAAGAAATATTTAAAAAAAAACAGATACATTGATTTTATTTTGGCGTGGAAGATCGTCATTTTATAACTGTGAAGATACAAGAACGTTTTTACTGTTTTACTGGAGCTATAAACTGTGAGGAAATAAAAAGTCAACAATTTGCTCGGACAGATACTACTTTATACTTGTGACATTCCAATTTTATGTAGGGATAAAAGAATGAAATTTCAAAACCACAATGTTGCAATGACAAATAGTTCATGGCGGCCATTTTAGTCAGGTGAAGGAGGACATAATGTTAAAAGTGTAACGGCGTTTCGCTCTTATGGGAACTAGTGTAATTTATCACTTATTTTGACCAAAATGATGTTTTTGCCAATTTAAGCCAATATTGGCAGTTTTAAACAACTAGATGTCGCCACTGGATTCAATAACTTCAGCGATCGGCTTCGGCTCGACTCATGATCAATAGTTTCATAATGACCTCATGACTCATTGAACGGTTACAATGATTTCGATATCGGAAATTGCCAATTTAATCAGGGAAACGTGCGCCCAATTTCGAGGGTGTAATGGCGGGTTGCTCTCATAGGAACATTTTATAATATAACTGTGAAGATACAAGAATGTTTTTACTGTTTTACTGGAGCTATAAACTGTGAGGAAATAAAAAGTCAACAATTTGCTCGAACAGATACTGTACTTTATACTTGTGACATTCCAATTTTATGTAGGGATAAAAGAATGAAATTTCAAAATCACAATGTTGCAATGACAAATAGTTCATGGCGGCCATTTTAGTCAGGTAAAGGAGGACATAATGTTAAAAGTGTAACGGCGTTTAGCTCTTATGGGAACTAGTGTAATTTATCACTTATTTTGACCAAAATTATGTTTTTGCCAATTTAAGCCAATATTGGTAGTTTTAAACAACTAGATGTCGCCACTGGATTCGATAACTTCAGCGATCGGCTTCGGCTCGACTCATGATCAATAGTTTCATAACGACCTCATGACTCATCGAACGGTTACAATGGTTTCGATATCGGAAATTGCCAATTTAATCAGGGAAACGTGCGCCCAATTTTGAAAGTGTAATGGCGGGTTGCTTTCATAGGAACTACTGTATTTTGTCATTCGTTCTGTGCAAAGTAATGTTTGTGCTAATTCCGGCGGATATTGGCAGTTTAAATCCCATCGGCGCTTGTTTTTATTGGCATCCATATTTATAATTGGTTTGGTTGACCTTGTTTTTCTATGGCTGCCTCATTTTTATTTCGAGGTAGTCTTAAGGTGAGTTGCTCTTATGGGAACTACTATATTTTATAACTCGATTTGACCGGAGCGATGTTTGTGCCAATGCCGGACAATATTGGCCGTTACGATCGGGTGATAGATGCTAAATTCAAACCCACTGGGTTTTGAATAAATAAAGTAACTAGAGAAACCAATTGTACAATAAAATAAATAATTAATGGCCCTAACCAACTGGCATGACCAAACACGCTTCAAGCGATTGAATTGGCTAAACTAACCAATTTTTTTATTCACCTGAAAAATTGGTTAGATCTGCCAGCTAATTTGTTGGCTGCAAACTAATTGATCTATTGGCCCAACTGACATATTTGCCATGCCAGCCAACCGATGTTGGCATCACCAACTAGTTTATTGGCCAAGCCAATATTACCAATTGGAGTCTATCCAGCCAATTTTTTCGTTCCGTGCACGTAAACATTGTTATTCCGATTCATTCTCAATATTTATCTTATGACATGGCTGAACACGCTTCAAGCGAATAAATTGGCCAGGCTAACCAATTTTTTGGTTCACCTGACGAACTGATTGGTTCTGTCATCCAATTCGTCGGTTGCCAGCTAATTTATCTGTTGGCTCAATGAACAAAGTTGCCACTTCATTCAACCGATTGTTTTCGTCACCAACTAGTTTATTGGCCAAGCCAATTTTACCGGTTGGAGCGTATCTAACCAATTATTTTTGTTCCGTGCACTCGGTCAATATTTTTATTCTCGTTTATTTCCAATATACATGTTTTGGTTTTTACCATCTGACTATCTTCTTCGGAATAAACTTATCTACCGGATCAAGCGGTACATGCTATAACACCAGAAGATAAAAATCTTTGATCTAATGACGGTGCGCGTAGGCGACCGATCCAGTATGCTCTCTATTCCGTAGCGCTGCAACAGTCGGGAAATTTATGGCCAGTTGGCATAGGGGAAATGCGCACAAAGTAGACGTGGCTGCACCGTGAAAACCCGTCAGTCACGTAAGTACTTTTACACCATGCTATGTTAAGAGTATACGAGCGCGACTAGGTCCCGCGTATGTAGGCTTCAGTGCGCGCGAGCGTCCAAGCCATGCCAATGTTAGTTATATACCTATATGTATATAGTATATTGTAGAGAAACAGCAGCAACAGCAGAGGTGGTAGATCGGCGAGTGGCTAACGGTAAAAGCCGCGTACGGCGTACCAAAGAAACTCCGTTGGCTGCTGTTGCGTCTCTCCACGCGTACTCCGTCCGCTATCAGACTCACACGCGTGTACAGGCTGTAAAATTCTCCTGCTCACTGAGCTGTGCTAAGAAATTAAGTACTAACCGTTTAGTAATAAATACATGTTTAATCGTGAAATAAGAAAGAACAAACATCGGAAGCATGTTTAGAGTATACACCGAAAAAATGTATATTCCATACCGATCGAAGGTTGGAACGATCAAAATTTAAGTGTTCGACCGTTGTATTGATCGGCACCGCTGATGACAGGTGATTCAGTTTCTCAGCCGATTTCGAAGTCACCGATTTTAAAAATCGGCAACTTTACTAGACGGACTTTCGAAATTAATGTAGCTATCTATCGATTGATGTTTAGTTACAATTACTGGACCGATTTTTACTCGATTATTACCGATCATTGATCGGAAGTACCGATATTTTAGTAGAACCAACCGATTTATTGATCAGACAGCTGATTGCAGGCGATGTCTACAAAGAGAAAGATATTGTCTTTCTCCTTGTACATATCTTAGCGATTGCTTTAGAAAATCGGAAACTATATCATAGCGGGTTTGAAGTCGATTTAGGTATCCCTTGATTATTGATAAGTTACTATTAATACGCCGATTTTTGCGTCTTTTTATTAATTGCATATTTATCAATTAGAAACAAAAACACATTTCTTATAAAATAATTTAAATCGCAAAGTTAATGCCATGCCAATACCTTTGACCAAAACCCAATGAAATTTTTTTAAACTTATGCCACCTGCGAACCGATTTTCTGATTAATATCACGAATAAATCTTAACCTAAGTAACTAAGTAATTTTTATTCATTGGAATTTTTTTAAAAGATGTATTGCTTGAGACTAGAAAACCGGTAAATACCTAACCGATTATAATGAAATCGGTTACTAAACCAGGAAATAACAATGGAAACGAATGCTGCGTAGAGTATAAGCACTCATAAAGAAGACGATAACAAGATACGACTGCGCAACATCTTCTACTGCAACCGATGCGTTTCTATTACTGCACCGATTTTCACTCGACCGGTTCATGAATGGGCGGGCGCGGCGCGATGCGTCTCTCGAGTTGCACGCGCTTCGAAGGGCTTATCGTGCACACGCGTGTTACGCGTGTCGTCGCTAGAGGCGCGTGTGCACCCAACGGTATCCAATCTCCTCCCGGGAGTAATTGGAACGCAGGTAGACGTACACGCATAGCCCAGCCGGTGCATGTTTAGCTGCTGCACCTACTCCTCTGCAGTTATAAGCTGTCGCTTCGATTTGCGCATCGTTCCTTCCCGTGTAGTTGCCTCGGTAGCGAAAGATCTTTGGCATCTGCGCGCTCTCGTGCCTCCCAGGAATTTATATTATTGCTATCGGAAACTGGGCCGCATCGCAGGCACGAATTCCTCGGAAATTTATGCACAACATTAATGTTTAATGCAAAACGGTATAAGCGTCGGGTGGAATTTTTTTTGCCTCTCCTGCATTTGATTTACTCGATATTTTAATCCTTTAAGTATCAGACTTTTTCGGTAATAAATAAAATACGAATATGGGTGGCATATTATTTATACCATTGAGAATTTATTTGTAGAAATTATAAAGGTATTTTAAGTGGAGGTTGTCAACAGGATCAAACAAAAAATCGATTTTTCCGCACTTTTAGATAGCTTTTGAAATGTTGAAAACTACTCGATGGATCGCCTTCCTTTTTTCATTTTATTTCAGAGCAGATTCAATTTATTGGGGCCTGAACAGCAATACAAGTGATACTTGTTTTTTATTTATGGGACTTTGGAGAGCGAAAAAAATGTGAAAACTTCTACTTACAATTTATATGACCAGATTTTTTTTTAAATTTGAGTTTGTATTCATATTTCATGTGCAAGCTGCAGCAAATATTATATAGATTATGACAAAATTTTGTTTTTTCATTTCCAGTAATTTTTTATAGTGCTGCAATAGCGACCAATTAATCACGGAATTCTCAGACGATCATTTTAAAACATGTATAAACATTTCATTTAAACCAAATTTTTGCTAGACATTTTTTTGTCAATGTCTAAAACCCAATACATAAGTGTCAAAAAACCTTGAGTTACTTTTTTATGAAATTCACTCTACTTTCGAAAAGTCGAAATAAAATTCTTAAATAATCTCAAGGACATAACTAATATTTTTTTCTAAAACGCAACTTTTGGTTTTCGTTTTAACATCTTCATCTTGCAGTCGTTAAATTCAACTTCAAATTCAGATACTTCGACTTCTAATTTCTTCTTGTAATTTTAAAACAGAAAAATAAAATGGTGACTAAAAAAATACTGATAATCCTGCCAACTGTCATTTACCATAACTGATGATTGTTAATTTACGATCATTACTGTTACATTACGGGTAGTTGAGTTAACAATGGATTTTGGATTTTGCTTATATATAATTAAAATAATACGATAGATATGTAATAAAGAATGATATAATAGAAATCAATATAAAATATTTCAAAGAATGCTCAAGAGTAGAGATACAATACAGACGAGCAACCGTGAAAAATCGAAGGGCAGGAGGCAAATCGTTTGCAGAAGGGAATAAACTCGACCTCGGGCGAACAGAGCCTCGTTGAACGAAGCAAACGCGTTCTCTACGACAGGCATAAAGCTAGCGACCGTTCGAAGACTACAAGAGGAAGCAGTTGAACAGAGAGAGAAAGAGAGAGTGAATAACGAATGAAAGACCAAGTTCACTGTGCTGTCGAGAAGTCTTGTCGTTGTATTCTCAACAACAAGATAAAAAATATCGTCTTATAATGGCAGCGGTAAATTTCGCGTTAGTTGGAGGTCGAAAGCCTCCCTCAAGTTCCATCCTCGCAGTTACATTCTCTTTTCTGACCAATAAAAGAGTACAATGTATACAAATTGATAATATAGCTTGACTGTCATTCTTCTTCCTTTGATATTTATTTTTAGCCCAAAAATGTTGTGTTGGGCTAAATTTTGTGTTGGTCATTGGTTATGATTTATTGGCAAAAGTTGCAGGATAAAATAAATAAAAAAGGGTAATACAATTTATCAAAATAAAACGTCTGAACGAAAGATAACAAAAAAGCGACTGAACTGAATTATAAAGTTACGTCGGGAAAAAATATCTTTTGAAATATCTTTTAGAGGTTTTATTTTTTTTTGTGTTCAGTAATGTGTTTATTTCGTTTGAGTTTTTATAATGGAAAGAAGAAAAAAAAAGTGGCACAACTGAATTATGAAGGCAGATGTGTAAAAACAATTTTTTAGGTATAGATATTAGAGGTGTAATATTTTTGTATTTGATAGATTATGTTGTTGTCCTTTTGTATATATTTGGTAAATACGATTTGTCCGAATTTATATATCTTCGTCTTTTATGAAAGACAAAAACTAGAGACTTGTGATAAATGATCCTGGAGATTGAAAGTAAATGAATGTCGATTATGTCATCGTCGCGCACCACGCAGATCTCTTCTGCGTTCTTTATTTTTGGAATTCGTTGCCTAATAGTCGCGTCATGGATCGAGAGCCTACATAACTGTAGCGTTAATCAATACGAAACGGAAGCGAACGGTGAAAACTATGACGGCTGCGATGACACGGCCTGTTGCTTCGCGTAGTTGTCTCATGCTATGCGGCTAACTTCTGTGGTGGCGCCCGAATGGCGCAGTACGGTCTTACCTAAGGACACACTCTTTCCGCCTGCGGTTTTTACGAGTAAACATCACGCCGTGTATACATCGGTCGGCACGCTTACTCTTGTCGCCGTTGAGGACATTGGCAGTACGTCGTTTCTACAGAATACAATTCGGTCCGTACTCAACTTGGTCCGTGCAACTTTCCACAGAAAAACTCGACACAGTAACAGTAACGATTCAACACCAAAAAACTCAGCCTGGCACAACTTGGCACCGCAAAAGTCAACACACCACGAAACGAGACGATAAAACTCGCCACAGCGCAATTGTAGCGCCTAAAACTCGATCCGGCGCAACTCGACACCACAAAAGTGGCCGTGACAACAACTCGGTAAGATACAACTCGATACACCACAATTCGAAACAACAGAACTCGACTCGTTGCAACTCTCCACACCATAATTCGAAACAGCAGAACTCGGCTCGTTGCAACTCTTCACACCACAATTCGAAACAGCGGAACTCGAAGCGTTACAACTCTCTACACCACAATTCGAAACAGCAGAACTCAATTCGTTACAACTCTTCACACCACAATTCGAAACAGCAGAACTCGGCTCGTTGCAACTCTTCACACCACAACTCGAAACAGCGGAACTCGAATCGTTACAACTCTCTACACCACAATTCGAAACAGCAGAACTCAATTCGTTACAACTCTCCACACCACAATTCGAAACAGCAGAACTCAACTCGATAGAACTCTCCACACCACAATTCGAAACAGCAGAACGCAACTCGTCACAACTCTCCACACCACAATTCGAAACAGCAGAACTTGACTCGTTATAACTCTCCCCACCATGATTCGAAACAGCAGAACGCAACTCGTCACAACTCTCCACACCACAATTCGAAACAGCGGAACTCGACTCGTTAGAATTCTCCACACCATAATTCGAAACAGCGGAACTCGAATCGTTACAACTCTCCACACCACAATTCAAAACAGCAGAACTCAACTCGTTACAACTCTCCACACCACAATTCGAAACAGCAGAACTCAACTCGATACAACTCTCCACACCACAATTCGAAACAGCAGAACTCAACTCGTTACAACTCTCCCCGCCACAATTCGAAACAACAGAACTCGACTCGTTACAACTCTACACGCCGAAACTTGGCCCGTCGGAACTCGACCCGATACAACTCTACACAGTAGAATTCGGTCCCGTACAGTTTGCCCGTGCACGACTCGACCCGGAGAATTCGCTTCGTAGATATGCTTTGATACAATTCTACACGCGGCATATTCTTTGCACAGAGTTTCGGTTTGTGTAGAGATGAGATTGTGTCGAATTCGGGCATGTGTCGAATTGGTGATGCTTACAGTTGAGCATTGTGCGACTTCTTGCACATGAAGCGAAGCGTGTGAAAAGTAGACACTTCTCACACGGAGTTGCATAAATATTATTATGATACTAGTGCGGTAAAACGTTTTCCCTCGAGTGTAAGCTTGCAACACGATCCGAAAGCGAGTGTTGCAATAAGATGAGTTATTTATTTCACGAGTGCAAGAAGTGCGACTTCTCGGACACGAAGAAAAGCGAAGCGTGTGAAAAGTGGGCACTTCTCGGGTGGAGTTGCATAAAATAGTTATTGGTATGGTTTTTTATTAGTTTGTTGTGCATGTCAAAGGCCATTTTTTGAGGTCATCTAAAAATATGTTTCATAGATATTGTGATTTTAGGACATCAATAGTCACAATATCGAAACATCTCGTATATGAAACGTAGCAAAAATTCAAAATTATCTAAAATGTCAGTACATACAAGTAAAAAAAAAATAACTTCTCGCTAAAGATCACAAAATCGTAAGAATATGAGAAAATATGGAATGGTATATTATCCTACAAGGGCGGAAAGTGGTTGATTTTTGCAACAAGTGAAATTTGTCACAAATCATCCGAGGTGAAAATCACGATTTTGTCAGAACTTTGTTCTGCGGACTATTTATCTTCCAGATCTTCATCCGCGGACTATTTATCTTCCAGATCTTTATTTGCGGACTTTCTCCATCCAGAGGTGTTTTCTGCGAACTTTTTTTGGGGACCTTTTTTCCAAATCGTGTTCTCCTAATATTGTTCGGATCATAGAATTTGTATCAACCAGTTCCAAGAATCGTCTACCATTAGGCGAACTCGTCAAGAATACTTTAATAGCTTATTGTACGAGTAGTGATTTCGATCTATTATATTACTCTATCAGCAAAAACTACGGGAAAGCTGTTACGGTAGTAGGATTACTACGTACCGAATGAAATATATGAACGGGTGGTTGACGCGCGCGCTAGTTGTGCAACGTGCGCCTGTTTTGTTGGGAACGGACGAGAAAACGATCGAGCGAGCGAGAGAGAAGAAACTCAACAGCAAAGCACGTCGTACAGTCGCCGACGCTGCCACTATATGTATACCTACCGCCTTTTACCAGGATCAGCGGCAGCAGCAACAGCAACAGCAAACAACAACGGCAAACGGCAACTCACCGCGGGAGCGCTTGCGACAGAACGATAGAACGCGCGAGAAGACAAAGAGACGCGCGGACGGAGACCTCCCGCGAGGTACGTGCGCTGACCCTGACCGTTCGCCCCTGTGTGTCCTCTGCTCCTTCTCCTCCTCCTTCTCCTCCCTTTCCTTTCTTCGCTAAAACACTCCCGCTAATATTTCACCTTCCCTTTTTCAACCTTTCGATTTTTTTTACACAAGCTATCTTAATCTTTGTGGCATACTTAGCGTATAGAAAAAATGTTACGCGTATTTTCTGTGATTACATGCAGGTTTGGAGGTTTATCGAGGTCGACATTTGATACCTTGATGAAAAAAAAAAATCAAGGTGGATTTTTCTGAACCGGAATTAAATCTGTAAATTGTGAAATGGCAAGGGACGAAAAGTTACTTTTTCCAAAATCGTGGTAAGAAGGGGTAAGAAATGTGTGTTTTTAGTGATGGAATATATGATTTCGGACACGGAAGTAAAAGCTGAAAGTTGGGATCTTGTAGGGGAAATATGGATTTGGATTTTTGGACTGAAAAATTGGATCGGTGAATTCTAAAATCGGATACGCCACGTTTGTTTTCCGAATCGAAGTGAAAAGGTTTAAACAGATATTTGCAGGAGTAGAAGGATGGAAGTATGTTAATCGATTTTGGCTTCCTCATAGAGGGAGCTTTGTAAAAAAAAAAATTAAAATAATGTTTTGCTAAAGTCAATGCAATAGCTTCTTTTTTCCCTAAAGTTAAAATTTTAAGAAATTTGTGCCAGCTTTCAGATTATAACGAAACTACGTATTAAACATCGCTAAATAGTACCGATTTCATGTATAAAATTTGAATTTGTTATCTCATGATTTTCTAAAGTTTTGGGCAAAAACGTGAATTTTTCGAAAATTTCACAACTCCATAAAATACGAACGGCTTTTCCGATTTCGGTCAAATTCAATACCAAACAACATTAACAGTACTTACACGTATAAAGAATTATTCAACAAAATATCGCCATTATTCTGAAAACTAGAGAGCACACATCCTTTATTTAAAAAATTCGAAAAGTCATAAAATAATCATTTCTGCATAAATTGAATAATATTCAATTAATAAATTTTCAAAAAAATAGCATCAGTTAAATTTGGACTACTGCATCATATCTATACCAAGTTTAACCTTAATCGGTTAAACGGTTCTTAAAATGTCGGTAATAGAAGTTTCGAAGCCCTCCACAAATATACACACACACTTTTCTCGATGTTTTCGAGCATCCAAAATGTTTTCACACAAAAACCTAGAAAATTTTTTTTTTCATGAAAACAAAGCTTCTTCTATGAGGAAGAAAAAATCAGTTTAAGAGCAACAACGACATCCCGACACATTTTCAACATTGGACGATGAAATTCCCAGCAGTTGTTGCCATCAAGTATACAATTTCAATGAATCAAGGAGACAGTTCCTTCGAATCAATGAAAACTTTTCTTTAAGCCAATAAAACTGTTTCTTCATTTTAAATGCCCACTAATTAAATGCTTCTTTACAGGTAATGAAATGTCCTCGTTGAAATTGTACTGCACTATTTAATTGTAATCTAAGAAATATTCCTTCGAAATCAAAGAAAACAAAATGAACTCACACATTTCTTTGCCATCAATGAAATCTTTTCTCTCGGTGCGTGGAGAATCAAGCGATTGACGCAGCAGCTTGTGAATCGTTAAAGCATCGGATGCCCTCGAAGAGCAATCGTCCGGTCACCGGAGGGTTAAGGTCGCCTTTCCTCGTTTTTCTCGTCCGCAGTCCGAACGATCGAGGAGTTGGAAAAATAATCAGTGAGCCTCTCGTTCTCGAGCTCTAGAATAGAAGTTTCGAAGCCCTCCACAAATACACACACACTTTTCTCGATGTTTTCGAGCATCCAAAATGTTTTCACACGAAAATCTAGAAAATTTTTTTTTTCATGAAAACAAAGCTTCTTCTATGAGGAAGAAAAAATCAGTTTAAGAGCGACAACGACATCCCGACACGTTTTCAACATTGGACAATGAAATTCTCAGCAGTTGTTGTCATCAAGTATACAATTTCAATGAATCAAGGAGACAGTTTCTTTGAATCAATGAAAACTTTTCTTTAAGCCAATAAAACTGTTTCTTCATTTTAAATGCCCACCAAGTAATCGCTTCTTTACAGATAATGAAATCTCCTCGTTGAAATTGTACTGCACTATTTCATTGTAATCAAAGAAATATTCCTTCGAAATCAAAGAAAACAAAATCACCTCACACATTTCTTTGACATCAATGAAATCTTTTTTCTCGGTGCGTGGAAAATCAAGCGATTGACGCAGCAGCTTGTGAATCGTTAAAGCAGCGGATGCCCTCGAAGAGCAGTCGTCCGGTCACCGGAGGGTTAAGGTCGCCTTTCCTCGTTTTTCTCGTCCGCAGTCCGAACGATCGAGGAGTTGGAAAAATAATCAGTGAGCCTCTCGTTCTCGAGCTCGGTCGCAGGTCGTAGCGGCGCGTACACAGCAAAAGTTCCGAGAAAGTGCAGAAGGCCGCGCGCGACGCGCAAGGTATAGTTCTCAGTGTCTCGTGGAACAATCTGCACCACGATGCAATTGCGGATGAGCTCTGCGCAGTACGTCAGAATAATCCCCAGCTAAGAGCTCTCGGAACTTTCGAGACCGCAATGTCTCGGAAATTACCGATAAAGCTGTAATTTCGTCGGCAGTTACCAATTGTCCTTCGCTTTCACGCTCACTTTGCCGAAGGAAGAGAATAATAAAAATAATTCCGCAAAATGTGGAAACAGACACAAGCGATTTTCGAATAAAAATATGTGAAAAAAATTAATCCTTGCAGTTTGTTGTTGTTTTCAGCAACCGTAAACCTTGAACATGGGTTGTTCGACTTCGTCGTTTATTTGACTATGTTGTTGTTTCAGGAAAAATCGAAAAAAAAATTCATACACATTCATTGGACTCTATACTATACGGTAAAATTATTGCCATCCCTGAAATTCCCTTTCTAAATTGACATTTTTAGCTTAATTCCGATGGTTTGCATGTTCAAACGTCTATGGTTTATTTAGGCTGCTTATTAATTCCGTTAATAATTTCATATCTGACAAATTTTTTATTTTCGTATCGGAAGTTTTCCAGATTGAAAATTTAAAAATCTTTCGAATATAAAAGAAGAAAGGTTTGAATACTGATCCAATGAAAAGTGTCACAAAATTCAAAATAAAAGATAAGTGAAGGGCGAACTTTTTCTAAATAGCATTCTTTTTACACATTTCTGAGTAGATCGAAGATTGTCAAGATTATGTTTCCATAAAAAGTTCGGAAAATAACGTGTTTTTAATTATTCAATAAATTGATTGAAGCTATCCTTTCCAATCAAAACTATATATACATATATATATGATACCACTATTTGTAGTTATATCTCTAAAAAATCATTTTCAATACTCATTATCACTCTTTTATGAATATTAAATTATTCTTGAATACTTAGTAACAGGTATCGAATGTATAAATTATTTCCGATGAATCAATTCCGTATATGCCGATCCCTGGAAATAAATATGTAATCCATTGACGGTAATAGCAAATATTAATATTGTGTGAAAATGATTGTATGATTATTTGATATCTTTTTTGTGCAGAGTTTCATGATATCATGTGAGAAAAAGATAAGCGTGGGAAGTGGCTTTCCCTCTCGGTAACACGCGTTATTATACCGTTAAACCGAATAATCGCAGGTTTCGATGAAAATTGGTATCTACGTATGTGCCCGCGAGGATCGATCATTGGCACTGTGAACGCTGCCGCGGTCAGCGTCTCAACAACACGGAATGACTTATTCCCAGGAGTCGAGAGTATAAAGAGGGAAGATCACGGAATTTACGTATGCGCAGATACGCGATCGCAAGTGTATTTCTCCCGACACAAGTTGGCGCGGGGATTCAACATGCAGAAGAGACGAGGAAAACTTGTTTGGCTCTTCTGCGCTGAGGTCTCTTCCCATGCTCTCGCTGAGACCCCGACTCGTTAATGCGTACGTGCGAGAAGAGGGATAACGATGCGATAATGAGACGCGCGCGCGTGTAATTAACCGCAGGATCATTTGCTCTCCGTACCAATTGGCTTTTTCGACATGTTCAAGGGACTTAACGTACATGTACTCGTTTTATAGCCTACGTACAGTTTGTGTACGCTCCTAGTATTTTATGGCAGTGTTTCTTTTTATTTTTAAGGCGGTTCTGTCGCTTGTTGTTCGTTTTGCATAAGTGAGAGAAAAATTGAGGAAAACTGCAAATTCTTCAGGATTGTTTGGAAATTGTATACTTATTAAAGGTATCGAGAGGATTTATTTTGTATCATAACAATTGCGAAATTTTATGCTTATTAAAGGTACTGAAAGGACTCATATTTCATAATGACAATTGGGATATTTTATTTGTAAATTGATTATTGAAAAATCGGTTAGCAAATTTCGCGGAAATCCAACTTTTTTTTTATGAAAATGAGTCGCTCATTTTTTCAATATGTATGATTTTTTATTAATTTCTCAATTCGATTTTTATTTCTGTTTGTAAGGAATGAATGGGTAGAAAATACGAAATTGAAAGTACATTCGAAAATCGATAAAAATTTAGAAAAACAAACGAATAATTTTCGGAATAAAAAGAACTAGGTTGTTGGGAAATTTGTAAAATAATTTTTTCTTATCAATTTGGTAATAACATTTTGGATCTATTATTTTGCAAAATTTTTTTTTCAGTACCTTTGATGTGCATGATTTTTTTTAAAATTCGTGTACTGTCGAGAAGTTTTTGCAATTTTCGCTCATTTTTCTCGAACTTATGCGAAATGAACACAAAGTGACAAAACTATTTTAAGCAAGTGCAGAAATCTAATAAACTTTAGTGTTGTTTAGGAAAAGATTTTAGATTTAAGTAGCTTCAATAATTGTTTTTAAATGGACGTATATTTTTTAGGGGAATGTACAGGATAATTTTTAATTTTTCAATGTGAATTAATAATTTTCGCCCACCGCGACAAAAAATATTCATGTTTTTGTAGATATCCTATCCTAATGCATTTCATCGCGCTGAAGGCGCATCTGCTTTTTATTCCGCTGAGAAAAAGAATGCCAAGATAAGATTTAAAACAGCGTTATTAACCTTTTTCATATATTTATTTTCAAAATATATTCCCTTGAAACTTTCCTAAAAATGCTTGCACATTTCTAATAAGCAAAAAACATCAATCAATATAAACCTCAATACCACATTAAAGGTGACTAATTTTATCCGCCATTTTACCCAGAAACGCTGTAGAACAGTTACTCATTCCCATTATTTTGCAATTGTTACGCAATTGTATAATATCTCAATCCATAATTTATTAACCCGGATATTAAATAAATAAATAAATAAATAAATAAATAAATAAATAAATATCCAATTTTCGGGATGAACTACATCCAAACTAATTCATATATTGGTGGACAGAGAATGTTAAAGACTCAAGTGAAAAGTGTATCAAAGAGATTGCGCGAAGTGAGAAATAGAGGGGATGATAAGAAAAAACAATGAGCGAGGTCACAAAGGCGTAAAAGTCAGTCGGGGGTCGACGGAGCGTAGAAAACGAGTCTGTCGCAATTACCGAGTCAGGCACAGAAAGTGCAAATCTCCTTTTGCCGCTCGCGCGCTGTTCTCCGGCATAAGAAATAAGCCGGAGCGCATTCAAGGTACAAGAGTACAACAGGAGCGTGCTGCGCGCGACCCGCCGCGCAATCCGAACGGCGAGCAGCAACCACGCCCTCGCTAATGCAAGACCCGAGACAGGAATCAGGATTCGAATTGGTGGCGGACGCAAGGACGTCGACTAACGACCGCGGCACAAAGACAGGCGATAGCGATGGCGAACCCGAAGGCGTTATATGGTCCACGCGGTGCGTTATACGCGCTCGACAAACCTGTACCAGTTTCTGACGTATACCATCTGCGTTCACTATTTTTTTAAAATTATTATTGATACTCCTCTTTTCACCGCTCTTTATGGACTTCCGGAATTTTTATAGGTCGATTCATTTCGAGCAAAATAAAGGTTCAAAGGTGACCTTTCTCATTATTATTATTATTTTTTTTTTTGCTACTTCTATGAATAGTGTGATAATCGATTTTGGCTTCCTTATAGTGGAGGATTTAAATAAAATATATGAGGAAGCAATTTGTAAGGTTGAACTTTGGTTTAATTTGGAAGTTTAATTTTTTTAGTTAAATTTCTGAATAATATGAACCAGATAATAAATTATGACGGAACTATGTACTTGTTATTACTGAATACCAGTGAGTTTATGTGTGAATTTGGGTTCGCGATCTTATGTTTTGGTAAAGTTCATGCAATAACATCATTTTTTTCGGAAAGTTAAAATTTTGGGATACTTAAACCACATTGCAGATTATGACAAAGCTATGTACTTATCAGGGCTAAATAGAACTCCATAAAATCCTCATTTCGCTCAAGTTCAGTACCAAACAACATCAACAGTACCTGTACGTATAAAGAATGAAAATTCAAAAATCTATAAAATAAAAATTTCTGCATACATTCCGAAAAAAAAAATGGCGTCAGTCAAAGATGGACTGCTGCTTCACTTATGTACTCAATTTTTATTCAGTCGTTCAACGGTTCTCGAGTTACACATGATTGAAATTTCGAAGCCACGCACACAAACACACACACACAAAATTGTTCATTGAAACAAAGCTTCCTTTATGAGGAAGCAAACGAAAAATATAGAATTGTAAATATACAATATAAAGTTGTAAATATAATATAAGCAAAGTAATGTAAAAGTATTTTTATCAATTTTGGCTTCCTTGCAGATGAAACTTCATTATATATTATTATCCATTATTATATTTATTTTGTCAACCGATCCGCGCCAAATGTCATCCCAAACAACATTAAGAGCAAAAAGATTGCAAAGTCGAAAATTGCAGATTTCTTCCTCATTTTTTTGCCTATAGACGAAACGGAAATGAGATAATGATAAAATCAGGCTCGTTTTGTTTATTTACATGCATCGTTTATTATCGACTTTTTAAAAAAATTTATGGAAATAGTAACGAAAACAAAAATTAATGCGTAATGATTTAGGTAACGATAAGTAATTATTTTAGGTAAGAAAGTCAATGCAAAACTATTCATGCCTTCAGATTAAATTAGTCACGAAGTCCAGTTGACTTTCATAAAATAACTACTATGTTATTGTAATAATTTTAATTACAGGGGTTATTAATGCACTGCTGTGGAAAAATCGTGGCCTTCTTTACTACCGGTCACTGGATTTTAATCGAACATTAACATGTGTTTCGCCGCATATTATATATATAGTTCGATACAACAAGATTGGTAATGGCAACCGCATATTTTAATGGAATTTGAATTCTTAGTATTACTTAATCTTAATTGTAATACCGATCATTCATATCGGCCACACGGATAGAGTTTATTTACCGCCATTTACTATTTCAATAATTCTCAGAACCAATTCCATTATTTTATTGTTTTCACAAAAATATTAATTTGTAACAAAATCTTTTTTAATATTTTAATAATCGCAAATAAACAATATTCCATAAAATTTGATTGAAAACATAACGTTTGCAGCAATTAAATAGGTTTAACATAATTTTACAAAAATTTCTGATTATTATTACAATTATAATATGTAAAATAAACGGAAAACCATAAATTGGAAATTCCAAAAGAAATTTTTGGTAATTTCACGCAATTTCTAGCTTTAAACATTTTTTTCCTTTTTTATTCATAGAACCAGACATTCAAAAAATTCTATCAAATTACCGAACAATTTCTTTGCTCGTTTGTTAATAAAAACTTTTTGTTAAAAGTACAAGCATTTTGTTCGAGATGTAGAAAGTTTTTTAATATAGAAAAATAGTAATTGGATTAAGAGGGTCAATATAAAAAAAAAACATCTACGACTAGTTGTTTGCTAATTGGACCTACAAATTTTTGCGTTGGCTTTAGCTGGTGAGTTTGTTTCGACCGCGTGAACTGCGTCAACTCTGGCTTCTCGAACTTTCTGAGAAAGTGTCGTGTCAAATTCCCATATACATAAGCGCCTTAGAGGGTGAAAGTGAAATCACGAATTGGAGTCATCGTCACACATGTCGAAAGTCAAAGACACGAAATTTCGATTTAAAAAATATATAAGGAAGATTAAAGGGCAGTTTTAAAATGCCTACAGTTCGAGAAAATTTGTTATAAAAATACGTGCAAAGTCCAAATGCTAGCGATGAACCGGGAGAAAAAATGATAAGAGTCGTACGCTTTACGAGCCTCCTTATCGAATTTTTGTTTGGATATTAACAAAAAATGTGATGGGTCGGTCGTGAAAAAAAAAAGCACAGTCAATTTCAAGCTGAATGTAAACAGGACGGATTGATACGTATACAGATATGAGCTCTCGAGTTACTTTAAAATACGTTTTTTCAGTTTCCTTATGCCATGATCAATTTAATGTTAATTATTCCTGCATAAAAATCATTTGCGTGGTACGTAACTCCATCATTTATCTTTTCGACTACGCATACTTTTATTATTTCTGCAGTAAACAATTTAAAAAAATTATGCAATGCAAAAGAAACAAAAAATAATTTTTTTCGTTCTTCTACCTAAAAAAAAATTGAAATCATTTAAAAAACTAATGAAAAAAATTTGAAGATATAAAGTTACGTATTGCAAGGCTTATTGTCATAAAATTATAATGAATAAATAAATCGTGGACTATAAAAAGAAAAAGTAGCTGTTCTGTGGTCTGTAATTTATGTTTATTTGTTGAGTGTTAATTAATTTTGTATTTGGAAGATTTCGCTTTAAATTTGGCACCGAAATAATTATATGGAATTTCGTAAGTATCACTTGCACTGATAAAGTGATTTCATTGAAGACAAATAATAATTCTTTCGAATAATTTTGCTAATAAAATTCTCTCCTCTCGCTTCTTGTGAAAAAAAAAACTTTCGTGAAAACTGGGATTTATTTTTAATTATTCCTCCATAAAAATCATTTGCGTGGTACGTAACTCGATTATTTACCTTTTTGGTTACTCATACTTTTATTATTTCCGAAGTAAACAATTTAAAAAAATTGTACAATGCAAAAGTACCAAAATCAATTATTTTTGTTCCCTACTTTTTTTCATTCCAATCATTTAAAAAAATGAAAAAAAATTCTGATGACAAGAATTTGAAAATGTAAAGTTACGTGTTGCATGGGTTACTTTTATAAAATAGCAAGTAAAAAATAAATCGTCGAATAGAAAAACAGAAAGTAGCTGTTTTATGACTTGCAATCAAGAGACGCGGTTGCGTCACAACGCCAAATAGTGAGAAAAAGAAAATTAATTTATACATAAATTAATAGTGTATGTATTTATTAATTGTCGAATAATTTTGGACTCAGAATATTTCTCTTCAAATTTGACACCGAAATAATTATGTGGAATTTCGTCAGCATTACTTGCACTGATAAAGTGATTCCACTAAAGACAAATAATGATACTTTTCAATGATTTCGCTAATATCTCTCTTCTCGCGACTTGCAAAAGGAAAGAATATCTCTCGTGAAAACGGGCTTTTATCGAGGTTCCCCGTAGAGTAACTTGACTCGGAACCGATAGTTGCGGTTTAGCGTGAAAATTTCCATCACGTAAAAGCGACGAGTGAATTTCTCATCGTAGCCCCAGAAGTGGAGGAATGGCGAGATGTAGACGCGCGGTAGAAGCGGTAAATTCGAAAGTTATAGCCTTCCGTCCGCATTGTGGCCGAGTAACTCGAGTTTATTTCATACCGTAAAATACAGGAGCGTAACGAGTTTATCTTCGGACAATGGAAAATAATTTCATTGAATCAGTAAATATTTCGTTGGTGAAACAATTTTCTTTAATCAAGTTTATATTGCAATACTATTTTTTTATTTCAATTTACAGCTAACTACGATTTTGTTCAATCAAAATTGTACCCAACTACAATTATGTTCAATCAAAACTCTAGACCACCATTTTTTTTAAAATCAAAACTATAGACAACAGTTTTTTTCAATCAAAACTGAAGTGACCTGATCATTTGTAAAATCAAAATTGTACCCAACTACAATTATGTTCAATCAAAACTCTAGACCACCATTTTTTTTTAAATCAAAACTATAGACAAAAGTTTTTTTCAATAAAAACTGAAGTGACCTGATCATTTGTAAAATCAAAATTGCTATGAACCATAATTCTCTTCATAAAAAATTGTAATCATTATTTGATCCTATAGAAATAATAGACATTTATTCGTTCAATCAAATTTGTATTTAACTACCATTTTGTTGAAAGAATAATCGTTTACGACTAAATTTACGGAAACTACTTTTTTGTTCCCTCATAAAATTTGTTAACGGTCAAATATTTCGCGTAAGCAATTAAACTCGCGGCTAAAATATTTTGCAATTAATGAAATTAGTATCAAACAAGTAATTCATTCCGTCGAATTCCACGAGGGCGACTTGAGAGATAAAAATTGACAAACATGTTACTTTTATCTAAGTGATTCTGATGATAACAAAAGTCCTTCGGATAATTATAAGACCCAAGAACCTCTGACCTTTCCAATAGGAAACTGGACTGGGGAGAAAAAAAAAGTCTGAGATATGTAGAGTCACACGTTGACTGCCGTTGTGGAAGAATGACGCGACGACTCCTAACTATGTTTGTGTCTGTTTTTCGAATGTATTCTAGTTTCGAGGAGAAAGACGAATAAACTTTTATTCGAGACGACCTTGAAACCTCTTTTTTTCTCTCTCACTCTTGATAGCTTTGTTCCCTGATGAGGGTACCTTTATCACGAGCAAATGTGACATCATAAAACGATCTTGAAAGTGACGCTGAATTCGGCATAAATATCCACAGACATAATCCGCCAAAATTAATACAATAGTGCATATAATAGCAGAATTTTCTCCAGAGTAAAAATGCTTTTGGTTGTACTATTATAGTTACTTTCGCGAATACGAAATTTCATCTTAGAACTTTCTTGAAAGTGACGCTGAATTCGGCATAAATATCCATAGACATAATCCGCCAAAATTAATACAATAGTGCATATAATAGCAGAATTTTCTTCAAAGTAAAAATGCTTTTGGTTGTACTATTATAGTTACTTTCGCGAATACGAAATTTCATCTTAGAACTTTCTTGAAAGTGACGCTACATTTTGCATACACACGCGAAAAAATATTCCGCCGAAATGTATATAATAATGCATATCAAAACATTGTTTTCCCCGAAATGACGAAGCTGTTTTATTATAGTTATTTTCGAAGTATGAAATTTAATCATGCTAGCAACAACGTGTTCGCTTTGCTCGCACTTTTTTCTCCTTTTATTTGTTTCTTCTTATGGCTAAAAATTAAATTTGCATGTTTATATCAGTCGTCGTTTTACGTGAATCTATTTCTGCTTCAGTATTTCGATATAGGCGACTTTCAATGTGCCATATTTTTATTTTTACGGGAAAAATTAAAAGAGAAGAGAAAATATATTTTTCGGAAGGATAATGTATTCTATTTCACAACTGCGAAAAAAACAGCAATTCGAAAAGCGCGCCACACGTGATCCTGCATTGATTATAAGAGTCTGAAGTTGGCTTTATGTCGAAGCCATCGACGACCAATCAGAATGCTAGAAAGGTGGCTTCAGTCTTCGATATTTCGACTTTCGATGTGCCATGTCTTTTTTAAGAGAAGAAAACAGTATCGAAAGTGACGCTGGATTCCGAATAAATACTCTAAAAAATATTCCACCGAAATTTATATAAAAGTGCACAGATAAACAAAATTTTCTCCAAAAGCAAAAAAGCTGTTGGTTGTACTATTATAGTTACTTTCGCGAATACGAAATTTCATCTTAGAACTTTCTTGAAAGTGACGCTACATTTTGCATACACACGCGAAAAAATATTCCGCCGAAATGTATATAATAATGCATATCAAAACATTGTTTTCCCCGAAATGACGAAACTGTTTCATTATAGTTATTTTCGAAGTATGAAATTTAATCATGCTAGCAACAACGTGTTCGCTTTGCTCGCACTTTTTTCTCGTTTCATTTGTCTCTTCTTATGGCTAAAAATGAAATTAGCATGTTTATATCAGTTGTAATTTTACGTGAATCTATTTCTGCTTCAGAATTTCGATATAATCGACTTTTAATTTGCCATATTTTGTTCTTATGGGAGAAATTGAAAGAAAAAAGGAAATATATTTTTTGGAAGAAAAATGTATTCTATTTTACTACTGCGAAAAAAACAGCAATTCGAAAAGCGCGCCACGCGTGATCCTGCATCGATTATAAGAGTCTGAAGTTGGCTTTATGTCGAAGCCATCGACGACCAATCAGAATGCTAGAAAGGTGGCTTCAGTCTTCGATATTTCGACTTTCGATGTGCCATGTCTTTTTTAAGAGAAGAAAACAGTATCGAAAGTGACGCTGGATTCCGAATAAATACTCTAAAAAATATTCCACCGAAATTTATATAAAAGTGCATTCATCAACAAAATTGTCTCCAAAAGCAAAAAAGCTGTTGGTTGTACTATTATAGTTACTTTCGCGAATACGAAATTTCATCTTAGAACTTTCTTGAAAGTGACGCTACATTTTGCATACACACGCGAAAAAATATTCCGCCGAAATGTATATAATAATGCATATCAAAACATTGTTTTCCCCGAAATGACGAAGCTGTTCCATTATAGTTATTTTCGAAGTACGAAATTTAATCATGCTAGCAACAACGTGTTCGCTTTGCTCGCACTTTTTTCTCCTTTCATTCGTCTCTTCTTATGGCTAAACATGAAATTTGCATGTTTATATCAGTCGTCATTTTACGTGAATCTATTTCTGCTTCAGTATTTTGATATAGTCGACTTTCAATGTGCCATATTTTTTTTTTTTTTTACGTGAAAAATTAAAAGAGAAGAGAAAATATATTTTTCGGAAGGAAAATGTATTCTATTTTACAACTGCGAAAAAAAACAGCAATTCGAAAAGCGCGCCACGCGTGATCCTGCATCGATTATAAGAGTCTGAAGTTGGCTTTATGTCGAAGCCATCGACGACCAATCAGAATGCTAGAAAGGTGGCTTCAGTCTTCGATATTTCAACTTTCGATGTGTCATGTCTTTTTTAAGAGAAGAAAACAGTATCGAAAGTGACGCTGGATTCCGAATAAATACTCTAAAAATATTTCACCGGAATTTATATAAAAGTGCATAGATAAACAAAATTTTCTCCAAAAGCAAAAAAGCTGTTGGTTCTACAATTGTAATTACTTTCGAGCGTATAAAATTTTATTATAAAACAGTCTCGAAAGTGACGCAATATTCGATATAAATACCCAAATAAATTTTCCGCCGAAATTTGAATAATAGTGCATGTGAAAGCAGAATTTTTCCCAAAAGTAAAAACAGCTCTTGCTTGTATTATTACAATTACTTTCGAGAGACAGATGTTCAATCATAAAAAGTTTCAAAAGTAACGCTATATTCGGCACAAATATCCAAAGAAATATTTCGCCAAAATCCAAATAATAGTGTATATAAAAAGAGAATTTTTTCCAATAGCAAAAAAGTTGTTAGTTGGACAATTGCAATTACCATCGAGAGTATGAAATTTAATCATAAAATAGTCCCGAAAGTGACGCTACATTCGGCGCAAATATCCGAAGAAATATTCCGTCAAAATTTAAATAATAGGGTATATAACACCAAAATTTTCTCCAAAAGCAAAAAACCCGTTAGTGGACTATTGTAATTACTTTCGAGAGTATAAAATTTCATCATGAAACAGTCTCGAAAGTGACGCTACATTTGGCATAGATGTTCGAAAAAATATTCCGCAAAAATTTAAATAATATCGCAGATAAAACCAAAATTTTCTCTAAAAGTAAAAAAAGCTGTCGGTTGTACCATTATAGTTACTTTCGCGCGTACGAGATTTCTCTGCACAAGAGACGGCGCACTGGGTCAACCAAGAATCTCGCAAACAGCGGAAAACAGTTAGCAGCGAAGAGCGCACGCTTAGCCGCTATGTCACGTTCCGTGTTTGCTGTCATTCGATCGTGGTAGACGACTAAACGTGCGCCGAGCTCAACGCACACGCCTACTGAGAAAAAACAACCTGTCGGCTACCGGAATAGTAGTTCTTATTTTTTTTAATCATACGATTTTTTATTGCTTCTCGAATAAATGGAAATTCTCATTTTTACTGCGAATGTTACATATTATATTACTGTACAATTGATAATTTCACAAATAGACACAAATGGAAAAATTCAGTCAAGATAATTAAAAATTGACAGCTGTTTGATTTAGGTACAGGCGAATATTTTAAAAATGAAAAAAAAAATCATATGTAAATGTAATATTGATTATTTTATGATTTCCGTATCTATGATAAATATGTTTCAACTATTTTATAATCGCAATTACAATGTTCAGTCTTAACGATACAATAGTTTCAGTAATTTAGAAAAATTACTAGCAGTTATTAAAATAAGTAGTCATTTTATAGCTGCGACGACTTTAAAAAATAATGGAGAGTTGTGATTCCAATATGTTTATGCAATAACAATGTATGGTATTATATAACTACTATAATCACCTACACATCTTATGAACATACATATAAAATTTCGAATAAATTGCAGAAAACATTAATACCTCATAGTGTTTATTTTTTCATGAATAACGTATATTCTGTTGTAGAAAAAAAATTCCGTTACATTGTATGAGAATTCCATTTTCATAGAAAATGCTAACAATTTTTATAATCTTATAAAAACTTCGGATAATTGTGGCTAAATAATAACTGTTAAGTGTATTCGAAACTGTTTATTTTCCTCATTGTCAGGACTTGTGTCGACTCAATGAATAAGTTTTCCTTGATTTCAACCTTTCACGATTTTTCTCAGACCTGTCACAATTTGTTACATTATGAAACATACATAACATATATTGACAATATGCCAATAAACTATGCCATATCTTTTCGCGGCAGGTATTTTAAAAAATTGGTTTCATAGAATATCGGAATTTGTCAGAAAATAAATGCTTTTCGCAGCTATTCAAAAGCTTCTACATCGTATTTCAATGACTGCATATTGCAATTATGAAATCATAATTACAAAGTCAATTGTACAATCGACTTAATATCTGTAATTTTCTGTATTTTGTTTTCCGAGTTTCGTTCGAAGTTTCTTTATTCGTCAGCTGCGAAAAGTCTCCGCGATATTTCCATCCATTATATTTGTAAAATGCACCGAATTGTATCATAATTGAAAATTTACTTCAAAATTTGACTAAAACTCTAGGGTCTAGATTTTCAGTCAAATTTTATTCAAAGGTTCGACTTAGATTTCTCGTTTGTCTACCGCCTGAAAAACTCTGACAAACACTCAACATAAAATTCTCCTGAAATATGCATTTATCCTGTTCATAATAATTTATGGACATGCGCAAAGTGAAATTCGACTTAAGCTCTAGAGTTCAGAATTTCAGTCAAATTTTATCGTCTGTAGAGTTTCAGTCAAATTTTATAGTGTGCATTTCTAGCATTTACTGGTATAGAAAACGAAAGGAAAACCTAATTTTCATAAAAACTATAGTGAACAAGATGAATACATAAATAACGAAATTGATTTCATGCTTATCATGCTTTTTAATGATGTATTAGCAGAATTTTATGTCACTATTCTTTGACGTTCACAAGCAAGAAATCAAAATCGATCTTTTAAGAAGATAAATAAAAAAAAGTTTCTTATGTACAAAAAATACGTCATCATCCTCTAAATAACTTCCGTATGTACTCATGATTTAAGAGGAATTTTCAAAAGTATTGGGTACAGCTCTCCAAATTAGAAAAAAAAAAGTATAAAATAAACGACCCTATTACACATGTTTCCAATTAATATTGAACCTTTTGCACGCATCGAATCCGACTGACGTGAATGCAATTATCTCAAACTTCTACACATAATATTTTTATTTTGTTTGTTATTATCTACCATAAAACGAAAACTCACCGTTTCCATGTCGAATCCTCCTCCGTACACCATCGTGATAATATTCGTGTTTAAAACTTCTCCTCCACTGCTTGAAACCCCGGCGAAGTTTTCGCGCCCGTGATCGCGTGTCCGATGCACAATCCGCGCCGCCGGCTAAAACAAAGTGTGTACACGCGTTTTCTCTCTCAAGTTGCTAGCGCGTGCGCGACTCTGTGGGTCGCGCGCGACCGAGAAACACAGTAGCAGCGTTTGAGGTGCTGCGCGACTCTCCTGTACGCATGCACTTGTCTAATTCCGCGGAATTTACCGGCGCTACCTTCTTCGCGCAGCGTTCAGTCTTTCGCCCCGCGTTACAACAACAACAACAACAACCGGCTGCGAAGTCGCGGCCGCTACACGTGATAATGCGCCCACGTGTTCGATGCAACTGTATATCACTTCGTTCATGAACTTCTCCGCTAGATGTCAGTCACGTAAATCGTCAACCAGCAGAGGAAAAAAATCACAATTTCCTCTCCGCGGAACATAAGACTTTGTAGATTATTGTAAACAACAAAATCACTTGAACACAATTTTTTTAAAGATTTTTCTCTGATGAAGGATGTTTTTTTTCGGTTTTGTTAAAAAGAATTTTGTTTTTTTTTTCTTTTTTTAAATAACTGAAACTGCTAAACCGGAGAACTGATTATTGTGGATTTGCTTGGTTCTCTCGTTCTCTCTCTTTCTCTCTCTCTCGCGCACTGCGTCTAACGAAGGCCTACGTGTGACTGAACGGGTTGCGGACAGCGAGCGAGCGGTTCGCGCGAGAGCAAGCGAACGGCGACCTACTAAGCGAGCGAATCGCGCATGCGCGGATGGTACTGTACCACGAGCGGGAGAAGAAGTTACGGACAAACGAGAGGCAACCGACAAATCCACCCACCACCACCTTCGCCGTCTTCGGAGCCGGCACCTCAAGAAACTCTCTGGCCACTGCCACTACCACTATCTACTTATTCTCCTCCTCCTTTTTCGCTCGGCTATCGCTATATCACCCGCTGTAGCCGTTAACTCTTTTCCTCTCCGCCCCATCGAGACGTAAACGATCTTTGCTTCAAAGCTATCTCACTCCTTTCGTCTTGCAATTATACTTCATACCGTAATATATCTAGTTGAGGCTTTTTTTCAGATTTTTTTTGTTTCCGATGACAATCGAATATTAGGGTTGGCGGCGTGGGAATTGCATGGTGACCGCGGTCAGGAAAAAGCGGGAAAACAGGGGAAAGTCAGGGGAAAAAAAATTGGTCAGGGAATCTGGAAAAGTCAGGGCATTTCAAAATTGGTCAGGGAAAAAGTGAATTGGTGCCGATTCTCCCATTAAGTATAATATAACATGAATTATTTAAAGAATTTTTCATGTTATGTAAAGCTTTGATGGTAACAAAGATTGTTTATTATGTCATGTAAGGCTAAAAAATACGTGAAGAACAAAAATGTTTATCGTTGATCGGCAAAATAAATAATTTATCAAAAACTGTTTTGTACCTGTTTTGGATACATTTTCATTGGCGTTACTATTTTTTTTTTTGGTGAAGGAAAATCAGGGATTTTTTTTCGGCTAAAAAAACGGCCACCATGAATTGGGAATTGGATTTGCTGACTGAGAAATTTTTTTACTTGGAATTCAATGTGTATTAGACGGTTTTGTTAATTGGCTGGTGTGCTGAATGTTATGTACAAGTGCGATGTCAAATTAATTTTTGGTAGAGTAATCTTAGCAATTCGCTTTAATTTAACTATAAAGGTTTTCAATTTTTTTTATTTAGTCTGATTTCTGTGCAAATCTATCTTGATTTCATGTCACAATTGTACATTGAATTTAATTGATGAGTTTATAAATGAAATCTTCCAATTTTCTCTGACAGAGTAAAGTCGCGTTTTTTTTAGGCCTTTTTGTTTTAATTGGTTATTTGCAAAGTTAACAATTCCCATTCGGCAAATCGCAAAAAAACGTATTCCTAATTCGATCAAAAAATTTAATTGAATTTAAAAAATGTATTTTCACTTCTGATCTGACAATACAAATTTTCCTGTTGTGAGCTCGAGAATCAAAAATCATATTTGCTGACATTGAAGTAAAGTGTCGTTATTTTGTTTTTTTGACTTCTTGTGTTTATTGTTTATTTAAAAATTGATAGTGTCCCAATTCCCTTCGACAAATCACAAAAATTGTTATGTCTAATTAGATTCTAAAACTCTTATCGTATACAGTAAAAATGTATTTTTACTTCAGAGCTGAAATTATATTTGAAATTAAACTTTCATCATAATTACATTGCAGCTGATTTGGAAAACTGTTACAATGTATTTCTAGATGCAAACTCTTCAAAAGTGGAGGAAAATTACACTGTATGCACTTGTTCTTTGAAACTGAGAACTTTTCTACGAGTAAACGTAAGACAATTCTTAAACTTGTTTTGCAAATATTGAATGAAAAAATTGTATTTTGCACTGAAACGAGTTTATCAAGAATTACGAAATTCCCACCCGGGTCAGTAGAGGCAACAACTTCTCTGGTAGCTTGACCCCTTCAACCTGAGCCTGAGTCACACAATCTCAAGATTCTTTCGTTATCTCCGTACGCGAAGATTATATACTACGAAAATCGTATGAAATGAAAACAATATTTGCTTCCTAAATATATCAAATATTGCCTAAGCATTTTATTCATATTCAGACGAGAAGATAAAATTCTACTGAATTTATAATTTAGAGCCCAAAATTAAATACACTAAATTAATAATTAAGACCCAGGAAAATTAAAATCTAATCTAATAAGTTATAGTAAAAAAATTGAATTAGATTGAACAAATAAATTCATTTTTACGTTACTAACAGTAAATCAAGACTCAGCGTAAAAAATTTTTAAACCGAGCGTAGAAATTATTAAACGCTTACCGGTGTCGCCCTTTTTGTCCTATTATGTACATAAATATCCAGTGATTACAACTAGTACTATAATAGTCGTACCTACAAATAGAATTCATATCGCAGAGATGAATCAATAACGCATGGTAATGAATCTTGGAATGGAATTTCTTGTAAACAGCTCACGGTAGTGCATATGGGGCATTCCATACCAACTCAACCTGCGTTTGACCCTCGACCTCTTGGATTTTATCCTCGACTTTTTATGTTATTTTTAAGCTATGTCTAAGAAATCACCAACATTTTTATTAGTCTGTTTATTAAACAATTCATATACTAATAATTATTTGTAACGAACATATTGAATGCCACGAACAATAAATCTGACGAAATTCTCATAAACCTTGTATCAGACACCAATATTTTTTTTTTAATCCAAAGTAGGCGTGACGTTGGTTCCATTCTTTGCGGTTTTGTTTTTCCAAACGAAAATTGAAAAAAGGTGAATGCGTAAAAGAATCCTTTCACTGCGGGTTTTAGATTGGACATTTTTATATATGTAAGGAGAATTTTATTAACATTTTTCGGAGCGATTTCTCGTATTCAATTTGATTTTAATTGTTTATTTCTTCCACTTAGAGGAAACTTTGTTTCCGTGAGAAAATTTTTTCGAGATTTTCATGTCAGAATAATCAGAATAACCGAAAACGTCGAGAAAAATAATTGAGATTGAAGTGTATGTATGTATGTATGATTGTAACCGGCAAGTAAAATTGAAACTTAGTTACCGAAAGAATAAATTTATCGAGCAAGTTGAAATTTTGCACACACGTTATGCAGACTTTGTGATAATTTTTGAAGAATTTCAAACATACCATTATCTTTTATTTAACTTCGAATTTTTAGAAAAACGTCTATAGCTTTTGTAGTTTCCGCAAAATTGTAGCTGTCGAGCTAAATAATTTTTCACAAATAAAGCCATGCTAGAGGAGGTTCCGTATTGAATTTCGAATTAATCTATGAATAGGTTTGGTTTTTATGGGATTTCAAAATTGTCGAAAAACGTACGTTTTGTGATAACTCACGTAAAATATCGCCTAATCAATTTAAATTTTCTGAAGACTTAAAATAGTACTCAGTGCTCCTACTCGTAAAATTTCGTAATGACCGGTACAGCGGTTCGGATTTTATGGCATTTTGCATATTTTCATAAATTTACATATTGCTATAACTCACGGAAAATGTCATAAAACAAGAATGCAAAGTAGAACCTTGCACATGGCTTCCACATTATTTTCAGCTTTTTACAGAGCTTCCTCTATTAGGCAGCCAGAATTGATTAACACACTTCCTCATAGAAGTAGCTCCGCAAAAAGTGAAAAATAATGAGGAAGAAATGTGCAAGGTTCTTATTTGCATTCTTGTTTATTTTTATAATATAACATTAAAAAAGTTGCAAAGTTGAGCTTCCATATTATTTTTGGATGTTATTTAAAGCTGTAAAGCTATGAGGAAGTATGTCAATCGATTTTGGACCTTTCATAGAGGAAGCTTTGCAAGGACAACCAAAAATAATAACAAAGCGATTTGCAAAGTTCAACTTTGCAGCTTTATTTTTAATCGAAGTTGAATTTCTGAATAATTCAAACCACATAACAAAGGATGTTAAGACTGTGTACCTATAATTGCTCAATAGTACTGATTTTATATCTAAAGTTTGACTTAGCTATCTTATGTTTTGTTAAGGTTAATGCAATAACATCATTTTTCCAAAACTTAAAATTCTGACAAATTTGAACCATATTGCTCATTGTGACGAAATTATGTATTAATTATCGCTAAATAGTACCGATTCCATCTATAAAATTTGAGTTCGTTGTCTCATGTTTTGCCAAAGTTAGGACCAAAATGTGATTTTTTCGAAAATTTCAACACTATAAAATTCGAACCGCTTTTCCGATTTCGATCAAATTCAATACCAAACAACATTAAGAGTACCTGCATCTATGAAGAATAATTTAGGGAAATATCATCAATTTTACGAAAGCTAGAGTGCGCACGTCCTTTTTTGAAAAATTAAAAAAATTCATAAAATAAAAAAAATATTAAGTTATAAAATAGGAATTTTTAAAAGTGATAAAATAAAATTTTTAAAAATCATAAAATCTAAATTCTAATTCACACACCATTAATATTTCAGCCCCTATAAAGAATAATTTAGGGAAATATCATCAATTTTACCAAAGCTAAAGTGCGCACGTTCATTTTCGAAAAACTTGAAAAAGTCATAAAACAAAAATTTCTGCATACATTTCTACAATCAAAGACGAACTGTTGCTTTACTGATGTGCTAAATTTGAGTTCAATCGGTTGAACACTTCTTGAGTTACAAGTGATTGAAATTTCGAAGCCCTGCTCACACACACACACACATCCATACTGACACTTTTTCTTAACTACTTTTTCGATGATTTGGACAAGTTTGAGTGCTCTGACATAAAAATCTCTATTTTTTTTCATGAAAACAAAACTACCTCTATGAGGAAGCAAAATGGTGGATAAATTCCATGAGGTCGAGGCTCAGAATCAGATCGAGTCGGTATGAAATGCCCCATATAGTTATCAATACAGGTAGTTGTACATTTATACGTGCATATGTACCCAAGGAGCACGCGTCGATAGACGAGTGAACAGGGAATTAGATCACGTCGGAGAACCAAATGCGAATCCGGGGTGGTGTAAGCTTGACACGCACGCGTCCTGGACGAGCTACTTGTATATTACCATACCTCTTACGACTTACTCACAGATATACATTTATGTATACGTTCGTATGTATAGAAACGGTTCGCGCGCGATTCGCTCGTTGCTCCTGAGAATTTCGCGTGGGTGGACTCGCAGTTTCGTCTCGATCGAGTTCCTCCGCATGTGTGTTCGCACATTCTTCCAGTCGTCTTTTCCGATCTCTTTTTTATAATATTTAGTACACAACAATAACCCATTACTCGCTCTATTATTTATCGTTCATTAATCTTCCAAACCCTCTTTACATCCATTGCCAAAGAAAAACGTTTGTGTTTTGATCCTGATCAATTTGTTCAAATAATTGCTATTGAATTTTTTCAATAAAGAATCAGCATTTATGGAATGAGTGAATACATACGTTTTGTTGATATGAAATTAAAGGGTCGTAAGTTAGGTCGAAAAACGGGATGCAAATTTGTTGATTTATTTTGTTTGATTTATTCTGATTTGGGTTCCTCATAGGAAAAGTTTGTTTTTATGACTATTTGAGGAAATTTGAGGAATATATTTGAGGAAAAAAGTGTTTTTCTACAAAACCTTCGTAAAATGCGTTATGGTTATTCGGAAAAAGTAAGTTTTGACAACAATGCTAAAAAATTTCGACGACTTTAGGCAAAATATTCCGAGACGCATTTCGGCCACTCGTAGAAAAAACTGAGTTTGAATAAAATGTCTTTAAAAAGAATTATGGATATTCGCGGTAAGAGTGAATTTGGTCAAAATGACTTCAAAAAGCGTTACAGCCATTCTGGGGGAAAAAAAATGAAATTGGACAAAATGTCTTCAAAAAAACGTTACGGCCATTCTGGGGGAAAAAAAAATGAAATTGGACAAAATGTCTTCAAAAAAACGTTATGGCCATTCGGGAAAAAAGTGAATTTCAACAAAATGTACCCAGAAGCGTTACAGCCATTCGCGGAAAAAAGTGAATTTCAACATAATATTCCAAAAAGCGTTACGGAGATTCGCGGAAAAAAGTCGATTTGGACAGAATGTCTTCAAAAAGCGTGGCATTCGCAGAACAAAGTGAATATCGTCAAAATATCTTCCAGAATTACGTCACAACCATCCGGAAAAAGTAAATTTGGACAAAATAACCTTAAAAAATGCTCCTCAACTGAATCCCAAAACCGTTAAAGATATTATCCCGCATAATCGTGAATACACGCAGATCTACGCCCTCTACCTTTTCAATATCAAACCATATCGAAATCACAGTTTGTCCAAAAACAACTGTTCAAGATTCCAACCAAACATAATAAACAGCTTCACCATCGAACTTCAATAATACATACGACTCCACAACAAAAAAGCAGATCGCGCGGATCAAGAGAACGGTATGCGATGTCTGCATAACAACAATACGGCGCGCGGACAGTGCACGTGTATTCTCTTTCTTTCTCTTTCCCTATTCCGAGAAGCTTGCGAGAGTTACATTTGCTCTGGCAAAAGTATTTTGCGTGGGCGGAAAGCATGCGCGATTAGATCCGCGACCGCGCCACGGCTTTTGAAAAATCGAGACAATGGCCCTTTGTGACTTACGAGTGACGACGCGCGTTTCCCGACTACATATACATTTACTACTGTTGCTACTGGTGGTGGCGCTGCTGTTGCCACGACTGCTGCTTGTACTTGGGCCGTGTTCTACTAGGAAGCAATAGTTCCCGCCACTCCTGCGTCTGCTCCCGCCATTACTAATGTTATACGGGAGTCGATTGTGAAACGGATTCCAGGACACCTTGCCGGACACCGTGACGTACCACGTACGCACCGCGCCGTCGGGACTGTCTCTAATACGACGAGGCTCGCACTCTCCTCGCGACTGATCATGTAATAAGTACGCACATGTTGCATTATCGGTTCACTCTTGCGTGAGATACGTCGAGGCATCGAGATTAAGGATGTATGTATACGTACAGTCCCGCCAAAAGTGAGTTTCGGAGACTATTTTGATCACTACCCCATGGGATAAATATGGGAAAAAAATAATGCATATACAACGTGCTGAAAAGATCGATTTCGCATAATAATAATCCCAAAATGCTGTTGACAAATCGGTGGAAAAAACAATTGTTCAGCAAACAATCAGTTAACCTAACTTTTTTTCTAATGAAAATGATATGTTCATTTAGTTGAATGCATACGAATTCTTTTCAGATTTTTTTCTTTATTTTGATTTTGGTTTTTTTATTTTTAAAAATGCGCGGAATATAACAAATTTGGGATGTGCGTTTTGCAAAAAAAAATCTTGAGTGTTGTAGATCGTTTTATGGCGAACACATTTCGGAAATTCGTTGTTTCGCGCACATATTTGAAAATAAAAAGAATCAAAGTGAAGAAAAAAATATTAAAAAATTCGTATGCATTCAAATAAATTAACATATTATTTTCATGAGAAAAAAAGTTAGGTTGACTGATTATTTGTTGAACAATTGTTCTTTTCACCAATTTGTTAATAACATTTTGGGGTTATTATTATGCGAAATAAATCTTTTCAGCGCGATTTTTATCCCATCGGGAAATGATCGAAATTGTCTCTGAAACTGACTTTTGGCAGGACTGTACCTATCATACATCCGTAACGAAAGTGATATACACAGACATCATGATCACGATTTCTCGGTAGGGGACGAAACGTATCTGCGGAAAACACGAAAGTAATTAAGATAATTATATTGATAAGAATATTCTGATTATTGTCGTTAACCACGGTTGGAAAAAAATTGTTTGTGGGATATACTGATGAAAATAGTTTGTTTCGAACTTTCGACTGTCCCTTCGGATGAAAATATGGGAGTGTTTCACGGCGATCAGCTGCTTTGACCGATTTCTATATCCGGTATTTTGTATTACATTATTCAACGAAACGATGACTTTCGCTATTTCTTTTATTGTTGCTAAAACATTAATAAAACTATATATCCCGATTATTTCATAATTTGCATTTTAAAAACAGGGAAGTTTAACTTTGCCCGTTGCTTCCTCATTATTTTTGTTTTTTTTTAAGAAAGCTACCGATACGAGGAAGTATGTTAATCGATTTTGGCTTCCTCATAGAGGAAGCTTTGTGAAAAACCGATAATAATGAGGAAGTAATTTGCAGAGATTCTTAATAGAAATCTACAAATAAGTCCGGTCGTATTTTTGTAGCCATATTTTCCAATCTCTAATTAATAAACGTAAAACCAACATAATATTAAAGCTTAATACCAGATAAATAATATTTGTTACATGTATATTTTTTCATCTCTTGTAAAAAACGTTACTTTCCTTAATTATTCATTTACTTTTTATTGAAAATGAATCCATTAGTAAAATAATTTCCATAATGAATGCCAAAAACAAATAATCCAGCATCTTCAAAAAAAATTATAAAAAAGTCGTCTATTGCAAGAATTCATGATAAAAAAACGGAAATTTCCTCTCCTTATCCGATTGATCTTTCTCTCTTTCTCTCTCAACTTCCGTAGCTTCTTCCTAAGTTCAATAAATCATTGAGCAATCAGAGACAAAAGTAGCGACAATATTGTGTATGTGCATTATTGTACAAAGAGAATGAAACGTGAGATCTGCGCAGTTTCTTGTCAGCTACGGTCTCCGCAGAGTTTATCGTAAGAATTTAAGTCGACGCGCGCTGAACTCGTGTATGAATAAAATTTACGAGTGTTTGTTTAAAGCGATAGACGTTGACAATGATGGTCAATAAATATTAGTACCTCACGCCGAACGTTTGCATGCATAATAATCTATTACTGGCAAACTCTTTCTGCTGCTTAACCCGACAAACCGTATAACGGTCTATAGTTACTTTTTTTTCAACCGTTTTTCGACTTGGTTACAACTTTACGGTCTCGCTTCGTTGGACTGCACTCGAGATACGCGATTACTCAGTACTTTTTCGGTTTATCTCTTTCTCTCTCAATCTAATTCCAAGTAAACACGAGTTTGTACATTGATTAATTATTTTAGTGTCGCTTCAATGCTGCTATCGAAAAGCAATTATGTAAATTCTGTTTCGCTATACGTTTTTGCAAGGTTTTACACTGTGAGGCAGTCAGTATTGACAGTTAATTCATATTAATCGTTTGCTCGACAAAATTACTTTCTCCTTTATTTATTATGCACTTTTGTTTACATGGATAATCTTCAGATATTTTTATGACGATGAAGAATAATTTTTAAAAAACGTGATATTATTTCGTGCCAAGTTTATCAATCTTTTTATATAATTAATAATTGTGATCAAAAAGAGGTCATTTTTTTTTATTGCTGAAAAACTTTGCCCTGAAATTCGTAGAAATTAGATGAAAATTTTTTCGCTGTTGATCAGAATTTAATCCATGTCTTTAGTAAATATGTATAAATAATTATTATGCAATAAATGTAATCATAAGTTTAAATTTCAGATGGTAATGATGAAGGCTCACATTTCAACTTTAGTTATTATGAGCCTGCAAAAATTTCAATTCATGTTATCTAATATTTTCCTTAATCAATTTTCTATAAAAACTTCTGAAAATTATGTAAACATTTTTCGATATTATCTTGGCAAACGAAAAGAAGATGGGAAAAAGTTTTTTTTATAGTTTAAGACACAACGAAATAAATCAAATGCGTTTGATAGTATAATGGGCGGATTGCAATTCTGCTGGACGATAAATATGCAAAGTTATTGATAAATGATGTTGGAGGTAATTCACGACGAGTTTACATCGAAAAAGGAACGCTTGTTGGGGCTAACTTCGAATCTGGTTTTTCCCGAGAGATGGAGAAAGTCGTACCTCGTCTGATTCTCATCGGTATCTTGCGCCTTCAGTGCAAAGTCTTGTTAAATCACCTCAAGGAAAAAGGAAGGATTTATGCATCAGTGAATAATAATGCGCTTGTCTCTGTGGGCGATAGAAAATTCGTTCCGCTGCATATACACATCGTATAATTTTTATTGCAATCGACTACCGTTAAACATTGTATCTGCCTTTACGTTTTATAAAAAAAAAAACGATTGATATCGTTATAGTCGCAAAAAAAGCATTCGCAATAGTAACTGTAGTTGCTACATTAATTTTTCTCTCACTTTTCACACGAATCGAATTTTTATAACTTATCGTGATTTGCTATAATTATTATTTTGATCAATTTTATGTTCAATATTTACCTTTCTTTAAAAATAAGTATGAGATTTATTATTTCAATTTGCCGGAAATAAACTGCAACGTTTATAAGAAATATTTTAACTTGAAAGTAACTGTATATAAGTACGTTTTTCTGATCATCATATTCAAACATGTATCATGTAAAAAATAAAAACTTGATTATCAGGTTAATTAGCACTTCAAGTTTTCCAAAAGTAGCTACAATCATGTCCAATCGTTTGTGCTTATGATTTTGTTGAAGAATTGAATATTATCAGCTTGAATAAATACTTTGTTGATATTTTGGAAATGTAACTATTACAGTCCATTTGATTTACATTGATCACGAATTAAGATAGCGGTAAAAAACCATACATCGTGATGTCCTTGACCAACAATGCTTATAAAAAAATGACTATAGTGAATCGATTGTTTTTCGCGTTTCGAAAATCGAGAACCAAATTTATTCCTCAGAATAAATATTTTTGACTTTGCCAATGACTCGAACATTAGCCAACTCGTTTCATTCCTGATATTCTACAATCCGATACTATCCGATAAGTAGTTTTTTTAATTTGCTTTAAATACTGTGCGAAACCGGAAAGGACAAAAGAGCAAAAATTGAAAAAACGCACAAAAAATCCCGCTTAGCGAAGTGATGCTATCTTAATGGATGCATTTTATTATAAATTTGGAACATTACTTTGGACAAGAGGTAAAGCTTGAAACGTGTATTAATGTATAGAAATTACTATACATGTGGATTTCTTTCTTTCAATGTTCACTTTCAGATTTTTGTTTCAAAAAGAAAACGAGAATCAAATGTATTCCGCGGAATAAATATTTTTTACTTCTCCAATGACTCGAACATTAGTCAACTCGTTGTACTATTTATATTCTACAATGCCCTCCAATAAGTAGTTTTAATAATATGCCTTGAATGCTGTCTGAAAGTCAAAAGGACAAAGGAGCAAAAATGTTATAAGCGGGAAAAAAAATCTCCCTTGGCGAAGCGATGCTATTTTTATGGATGCATTTTATTACAACTTGGAAACATTTCTTTCAAAGCCAAAACCGTGTATTAATATATACAAATGACTATAGACATGGAAATCTTTCTCACAATTCAAAATGTTTACTTTCAGATTCTTGTAAAAAAAAAAAAAACAAGAACCAAGTTTATTCCTCAGGATAAATATTTTTTACTCCACCAATGACTCGAACATTAGTCAAATCGTTTCATTTTTTATACTCTACAATCCCGTCTAATAAGTAGTTTCTAAAATTTGCCTCAAATGCTGCCGAAAACCGAAAAGGACTATAAAGAGCAAACATTTAACAAAAGTAAAAAAATGCGCCTTAGCGAAGCGATGCTATTTTTATGGATGCATTTTATTATAAATTGGAAAGATTTCCTTGGACTGGCGGTAAAGCTAGAAACATGTATTTAATAAGAATAGCTTTTTCGCTGATCCCGAAATTAATTGATGGGTCCACTAATGCCTTCTCCCACGGAATCGTTCGTTGCAGCTTCCACGGTCAAATCTGCTGCATATCCGGAGACTAATACGTGCGTTAGTAAAAAAGAAAAAAAAAACTGCGAATGAGAGTTGAGACTTTCTACGTCAGCATCGCAACAGCTCATTCGCATTAACGACCACTCATATGCCTTTCTTTTTTCCGCAGTGCGTTCTGTCCCTTTTGTGCATGGATACAAAATCGTGTGACTCTCATGGAAAAATAAAGGTCACAACCCTTCGTGACGTCGGCATCAAACGTTCTCCGCCCAATGCGCTCTCTGCGCTTACGCATATTTATTCTTCGTCTACCAGACTGCCTTGGGAATTGGGACTCTTTTCAGCCTATAAAAAAGCCCTACGTGAATGGCGAAACAAAATAAAGAAGCGATGAGCTGTAAACGAAAGAAAAAAACAAATTGCTTGGGTTCGTGAGTACACTTGTGGGTTGTTTTGATTTTCTCTCTTTCTCAAAAATTGAAATCGCTTTGAAATATTTTTGAAACAAATTTTTGCCCACTGCAAATATTTATTAATGTATTAAAATTTTTTTGACCATTTATTAACCTAATTGATTAGTTTTTTTTTTGTCAAACTCTAAACTGGAAAATGATAAGCAGTTTCTGCAAAAATTATCAAACAGTTTCTGTGGATATTTGAGGACAAGAACTGCTCATTAAGAGTGAAAAAAAAAATTATTTTTCTGAAACGCACAAGAATTTCCATTTCATAAATAATAAAAAAATTTCACTTATCTGAGAGCAATGGAAATTCTAATTTTGTAAAATAAACAATATTTCAATTTTATAAAATGTACAAAAAAACTTATTTTATGAACGGCGCAAAAATGTTTATTTTACAATTTCCCTCCGAGAATAATTTTCTTTATGAAAACCATCAGGGTCAATGAACAGGGTATAAATATTTAGAAAAATCAGCATAAATAAAATATTTTACTTTTTTTTTCAATGTGATGAATGAATATGATTCACGAATGCATAGCGTACGAAATTTATTAGCTTACATACTGGCAGATAATAATATTTGTTGAATTGTGCGGGTCTTCGGAAATATTTTTTTACTGCTCACGATGACTCCGAGACTTTCATTTATCAGATTATAAAGATTGAATCGTTGAGGACGATTGTTTCGTTTAAGTATAGTATTTTTGATTACACAATTGCAGGTCGTAAGTATTCCGAGAGGTAATTTAGGTATAATAATTGATCACTCTCTCCACTCGAGAGAGAAATTGCGATTGTACGCTCATTGTTCTACGTTGAGATTCTTGCCGTCTTCGATATATCGGAGATTTTTCATCGTTTCTTCGATGCTGGTATCGTTCGCGTATCGCGACCACCCCGCGATATCTCGCATGAGCTCTTCCGTTCACTTCAAGCTCCGTACACATAGGATCAACTTATATCACCGCCTGGAAAAATTTCCTGATGATTTTTTTCCATGCCTCAATCGTTCAACTTCGAAGTGCGCGGAATTTTTAATATTTTTCTAGAAAAACTTTGGGCAATCTGTAATCAGCAGAAAATTTAATCGATATAACTTTTAAGATTATCCCAAGACAATATATTCTTTTTAAATTAGTGTTCTTAATTTTAACGCCAATTGAAGAATTTTTCGATTCTTAAATTCTTCGACTCAATAAAATCGCGACCGCTGTTCCGATTTCGGCCAAATTCAATACCAAACAACATCAGGAGTACCTGCACCTATAAAAAATAATTTAGGGAAATATCATGAATTTTATCAAAGCTAGAGTGCGCACGTCCTTTTAGAGAATTTCAAAAAAGCCATCAAATAAATTTTTTTGCGTAAATTCCTTAAGGAATGTACGTACTCAAAATTCCAACAATTAAACACGAACTGTTGCTTTATTTGTTGCGAAATTTTAGCTTAATCGGTTGAACGGTTCTTAAGTTACAGGGGATTAAAATTTCAAAGCCCTGCACACACACACACACACACACACACACACACACACACATACATTCCGATACTTTTTCCAAACACCTTTCCTCTATGTTTTTTACAATCCTGACTGTTCCAACATAAAAACCTCGAAAATGTTTATTTTTCATGTAAGCTTCTTCTATGAGGAAGAAAAAATTGCAGAATTATGATGTTTGGCATGTACTTAATGAGGTTTAAATACAAGAATGCTTAAAAAGACGATATCGTCTGCAGTTTTTTTTTTCTTATCACTTTCCGAGATGACTCAGGCCTCTAAATGCAACTGAAAATGTTCCAGGTCTCCAAAATATTTCATTGTGGCGAGTCCTTAAGGCATATCGAAGCCATTGCTTATTGAGCAGCCCTCAACGAAGATGCAGCATCTCGGGTAAGCCACGTGGAATCTTTGGGATGGACTCACCTCTGTGAGTCTGAGGGTGCTCTTATACACCGTGCGTAAATATAGGGCAGCACGTAGCGATGCACCGTGGAGGGTGACCCCGATAACCCTTGCGGCCGAGTCTGAGAAGAGGAGAGACTAAGAAGAAGCACGCGAAGAGCCAAACCGAGAGTCAGCAGCAAGAGGAGCATTAAAAAAAAATGAAATAAAAAAAGCGCGTCTCAGAGTCGAGCGAATGCGGTGGGTGAAAGACAGAGTGAAAGGATATACATACAGAAAAGAGAATGAGAGGTGCACTGCATATACGCTGGCTCACCATTCTATCCAGAGAAGGAGTTGAGCAAGAGAAAGAGAGAGAGAGAGAGAGATAAAAGTACGCTAAAGAGACGTACGTTCCCACACGAACCCCCCAAGATGCGTCCCGCCGTCGGGCGTGCTGCTGTTGCTTCTGCTGGTGGACCCCCGATGCCCAGAAGCTGATAAAAACAGCTACAAAACTGCCTACCGGTGTTTTCTGCCTTTTGCTCCTGCGTTACTCCTCCTCTTTTCTGCTCTCCACTGCGTCCCTTCAGCTCCAGTGAGCCCTCCAGCTTTTACTGGTGTTTGGGCGTCGGGACTCTTCGAGAGACATATTCCAACGCTTCGCCACCTTTTCTATTCTACATACAAGGCGTTCTATTTCAGTTATCGCGGGATATTTTGAAAATTTTTTTTTAAGGGTCGAAAAGTTTTTTCAAATGGGTTGATAATTTTTTCGTTAGTTGTGCAGATTTCAATGGGGGTTGTGTAAAATTGAGGATATAATTGATAGGGTTTTAATGAGGGAAAAAAATTAAGTAGACAATATCACTTCGACGATTATAACTCTTGTGAAGATTTTATTATTCTCGGAATCTTTTTGTAAATGTGCTGGTACTTTTTGGGCTGCGTGTGTACATGTCGATGGAGGCTATGTATAATTAGGGACAAAATTAATAGAGTTTGAATGATGAAAAATATATAATTAGAAAAAATCAGTTCAGCGACTATAACTTTTGTAAAACTTTTTTTCGTGCACCAAATATTATTTCAAATGTGCTGATAATTCGTTGATTGGTTGGCTTGATATCAATGAAGGTAATCTGAAATTAATGACGAAATTAATACGATTCGAATGAGGGAAAAAATATTATTAGATACCATCAATGCAGTAACTATAACTTTTGCAAAACGTTTTTCACCTTTCCGATCTTTCGACCATGCCATTTATTTATTTATAAATATATACATACCGTTGTCGGTTTTCTAAAATAAGTTGAAATAAGCAGAAAATAGGGTCGACATGAAAAGTATCTGAATAAGTGGATGTTCGTTAATATTATTGTACTTATTTCCGTGGTGTGTTGATTTCTTTCGGAATTTTTCATTTGGAATTCAAGACTATAGAAAAACTAAAGTTTCTTAACATCACTGAAAAATTTGTATTTGCGAAATAAAGAAAGAGCTGGCTTTCCGACACGGATATTTTTCCAATAACAAATTAAAAAACTAACGGAACGAACAGAAACGAAATAGGACTTTGCAACTTTGCAATTTCGCAACTTGAAATTTTCCTTACAAAACGATTTTTATGAGGAAGTATGATAATCAATTGTGACTTCTTTATAAAGAAAGCTTTGCAAAAGTAATACCAAAAATGTTTCGGAAAAAATTTACAAAATTCTACTTTGCAATTTTTTAAAATGAAATTTCAAATTCTAAGAAATGTGACCCACATAACAGATTGTGATGAAATTGTGTACTTTTTATTGCTGAATACTTCTAATTTCATGTATAAAATTCGGGTTCGCTATCTTTTGATTTGCTACGCAATGCATGACATTTTTTTTCTGAAAATCAAAATTCTGAGAAATTTCAACCACATTGCAGATTATAACGAAACTATGTACTAATCATCGCTAGATAGTACCAATTTTATCTATGAAATTTGAGATCGTTATCTAATGTCTTTCCAAAGTCAGAGCAAAAACGTAATTTTTTCGAAAAAGTCAAAACTCCACAAAATCCGAAACGCTTTTCCGATTTCACTTAAATTCAATACAAAATAACATCAACAGTTCCTGCACGTATTAAGAAGTATTTATCAAAATATCGCCATTTTTACGAAAGCTGTAGCGCGGACGTCCTTTTCTAAAAAAATTGGAAAAGCTATGAAATAAAAATTTCTGCATACATATCGAAAATAATTGTATCAGTTGAAGATGAATTGCTGCTTCACTTTCTGACCAAATTTTAGCTCAATCGGACGAACGGTTCTCGGGTTACACGTGATTGAAATTTCTAAGCCCGGCACAGACACACATACACATACATACAGATATTTCTCTGTAAACTATCTCGATGTTCTGGACCATTCTGAGTGTCCTGACATGACGTCCTTTTCTAAAAAAATTGGAAAAGCTATAAAATAAAAATTTCTGCATACATATCGAAAATAATTGTATCAGTCGAAGGTGAATTGCTGCTTCACTTTCTGACGAAATTTTATCTCAATCAGACGAACGGTTCTCGAGTTACACGTGATTGAAATTTCTAAGCCCGGCACAGACACACATACACATGCATACAGATATTTTTCTGTAAACTATCCCGATGTTCTGGACCATTCAGAGTGTCCTGACATGAAAATCTCGTCAAAAGAAAATTTTCATGAGAAAAAATGTTGCTATATGAGGAAGCAAAAATTGATTTCTAAGCAAGGAATTTCTGAGCCTGGCTGAGCAGAAATTCTAAGTCCTCCACTCCACTTAGTTACCTGTAGAAGTAAGAGAATAGCTACAAAGCAGAATAAATAGAATGAAAATAATGAGACAAGTAAGACGCAGCTGAGTCTTGGCTATATGTCATCTCTTTCTGTACTACGAAATGGATGAGCGTCGGTGTAGCTATCTGTATCTTTCTACATCGTTGGTACAGAGAGCGATGCGAGTCCTCGGTAATTGCGATTCGATCGAGCCACTCGCGATCGCCGCGGTGTAATTTCTGCAGCATTGTTGCTATTGCGACATCAGACTGCACCGTGGGAATATATAGCCCGTTTCTCTCTTGACGAGAGTCACACACAGCTACGGCCAATATTCTATATACCAGTGGCTATATATGAGGCATTCCGTGTCATTTCAGCTATTTCTTTTTTGCTTCCTCATAGCGAAACCTTTATGAAATTTTCATGAGTTTTTTTCAGATTTCCATATCAATTTACTCATTATTATCCAAAATGTTCAGAACAAAAAATGCTTACGTATGTTGCGTGTGTGTGTAATCGAAAATTCAGTTACCTATCAACTAGAAAATCGTTCGATCGATCGACCTGAAATTTTGCACACGAATGGAACAGCAGACCGTTTTTAGTAGTTGTTATTTTCTACACAATGTATAAAGAATGTTCAATCTTATGACTTTTTGAATTTTTTCACTAAAATTCGACTTGCATAAAATTTTGAATATTTTGCGAAATCGTTCTCCAAAAGTACTGATTTTTGCTGAAATCCAGAAAACCAATTTGGATTTTATGGATGAAATTCCTTTTTTAAATGCACGTAATAACTGCAAATTAAATGCAATAGCATGCATTTTCGGAGTGAGCTCCAAATTTTTATTCAAGCGAAATAATATTCCTTGAAGTTAGATCTATAATTTGGGAAAAATCGGCAAAGGTTCGGATTACAAGACTTAACATTTTTTATTACTAATTATTTACGATTTAAATTCTGCGTAAATTCAAATTTTTCCATTTTTCAAAAATCAAGAATGCCAAATATGACCGTGTACATTGTTTTCTCAATATTTTTCACTTTTCATACAGTTTTCTTGATGAAGCCAAAATCGATAGAAATACGTCCTTGTAAAAAAAGTTTTGCAAATAGTAAAACATAATAAGGAACCGTCGTGATTAAATTTTTTTTCCACTCATCCAAGTGTTTTTTATTTTACTCACAATTTTACAGATCTTTATTAGTATTTAGGGAACGTACAGGAAAAAAATCAGAGTGAGCAGAAAAAATTCGGTCTGGAAAAAAAAGTTTTTCAAAGTTCTAGTGGATGAAATGACGCAGAACGTCTAATATATTTCTAGCAGATTCTGTGCAAGCATAAGTACAAATATACATGTGCAGTGAAAGATTTTGCGCTCGCTATGTGTTGAGAATAATTGGAGAAGGAAACGAAGTTACTTGTAGATAGAAAGGGAGAAGAGAAAGAAGACGACGTATCAAGGCTTCGGACGATCCAGAGAGATTAACGGGTTGATTCACGCGTGTGCGTTTCAACATATTTTCCGTGATTCAGAGTTCCATACCTGGCGCCGTTCGATCATAAAGATCACGAGCGTCGACAGTTGATGAGAAGAGAAAACGAACACGGAAAAATAAATAGTAAATAGGATATATTTCTTATACATTGCCAATTTTTTTTCTCGCCATAAAGTATAATAGTGTTAAAAAGAAAAATTCCGTACATTGCCTATCAACACATTTTTTTTTTCGACTCATTAAGGAATTTATTAAGAATGGCCATATTTCAAGATTACCTAAGACGAAATTTATGGGTAACATAAAATTTGTAAAAGAATTTAACATAGGCATTCAAAAAAAAATTATTCATATATTTACAATTTCATTTTTTCCCTGAAATAAAATCCAGTTTATTCAATTTTATGCCCAGTATTTTCTATCGTTGACACCTCAAGAAATAACTTATATCCAAAATATATTTTCGCTTTGAAATCTTCAATCAACGTTTTTATTGTATATCTGTATCGAGGAATTCAAAAGATATTGGAACCTTTTAAACACGGATGTTCATATATATAATTTCCCAATCGCCCATTATATGTTTTACGTGCATTCATTCATAATAATTTTCATGTCGTGCTGATGTCGATCTTGATAAATATAATGATGAAAACGAAGTGAAGTCCACGTCAATGCAGAAGCTTGAAATGCTGTTTCAATATTTTTTGTATTACTTTATAGTAGGAAGTTATTATTGCCAAACCGGTTCAAGCGTTTTTTGGATTTTTTTAAATTTATGCTACTAATTTTTTTTACGAAGAAACTCGTTTGGTAAAAGTGATGAACAATCACAATTCTGATCAAATTGATATGACGACGAAATGCAAAGTAGCGAATTATAAATTCTATACTTTTATGTCTGAATAATCTAAAAGTATGAATAATAATAAATTAATAATCTAAAGAATTAGGTAAAACTTACATCATTTTCATTACTATTAATAGATGTTTTTCTAAGAAAATTAATAGTTTCATAACAGTTTGCACTGTAATTGTAGGATATTCTTTGATTGCAAACCAAATTCAAAGATGAAAAATATTCCTTAAGGTACGAAATTATTTTTGCATTTACATATAATAAATTTAAACTTATAATATAGATTTCATTGTCTTCAGTAATTGTTTCGAAATTATCTAACAGTATTTGCGATTTATTACCTGCATTCAAGTTTAGATTAAGCTTTTACTTTAATATAGTATAGTAATATTTTACAAAGTTACCCTATTAACTTGTTAATGATTCTTACTCATTAATTTTAATTCCTGGTTATTAAAAGTATGTGTAACAATATAATAATTAATTATTGAGTAACGTAGACTTAACTCGTTGTTGTACCTCATCAGGATTATCTCATAACTGTGTGTATCTCGTTTCGAGGTACAAACATTTCATTTGGATTTTCCAATGCTTCATGGCATCATAAATAGGCTGTGGTTGGGGAATCGAACTTTACCATTATTTACTGCGGTCGTTAAACACTCTATAGATCAAGAATAATTATCGACAATCATTAAAACTAATCTAACAGCTATTCTTGGAGCCGCGGCAACCGGTTTACTAAAGACAGTATAGTGCTTTCTATATTTATTTGAACGTGTAGCAACAATTTCGGTCGCATAATTGGCCAATAAATTCGTGTCTAATCTACGAGAAATGCAATCGATTTCGAAACAAGAAATGTTTTAATCTTCAGAATACATTGACTAGTGATAAAATAAAATGTTTTTACTTGTTTTATTAGCAGAAAGATTGAATCTGAATACGATTTTTTTTCACTACCTTATTTTACGGGCATGATCAATTATCTTTTCGATAAGTAAATCAATCCAAGTAGAAATTTAAAAAAACGATTTACTTTTTTCAAAAATTAATAACAGGAAATTTGTCAGTTTCGTAACCAGCGCGAAATTGGCGATGAAATAAATTTTTTTAAATTCCATAAAAGCCAACATTTTCTTTTTCATCTTCAGACTACTGAAAATTCAGAAAGTTTCAGAAATCCGAAACGTAATTTTTTTGTGTCGAAAAATTATCTAGTTTAACTTAAAGAAAAAAGTAGAAACTTGCAGTTTGCTTCCTCATAATTTTTTTACTTTTACGAAGCTTCCTCGCTTTATAGAGGAATAAGATGACCGGCCTGATAGAATTTAACAAATGAATAATTTAATAAATTTAATGAATTTTGAAATTATTTGAGAATTTAAGAATTTAATTAATAATATTTAATTAATCTCTTAAACTCGGTAGACAAATGCGTATAATATGGTTTAACAAGTGGCGTCCCAAACCCAACCCGCAAAAATCACAACTGCTTATCTTTAACCACATTCTCAATCTCAACAGCCCGAAAATAAACATGTTAAGCGTAGAAATCACAGCTCTTTTTCAGGCAAAATATCTGAAAATTCAAGTGGATCATAAACTCAATTTCAATCATAAATTCCAATTTCCAGCAATGTAAATTAAAAACGGCAAAAAAAGCGTAACCCTTCCGTAGCAGCATATTCAATAGCCTATATTGTTAAGCATCGAACAAAAATTTACAAAACTATCTGCAGATCGTTAATCGAATATGGACACACAGTGTTTCTAGACAAAAAAAAATGCGATAAAAAAAAATTAAAACTGCCGAAACCTGCGCTCTTCGAGGTTTAACACGCATTCGACAACCGCACAATCTACTTTTCAATCCGCGAAACACCATATTATACGAATCAACGGGTATCACCCCGATAGAATTAAGAATTGAAATGCTCTCGAAACAATTTGCTATCAAACAACTTCTGAAAATTAATCCACTATGTACCCCTCCAGAACAAGTAAGACAGAAACCAAAATCACCTACACACGCTATTTACCAACTATAACACTCACTAGTTAATGAAGACGACCAAAGACTATAAGGAAAGGAAAAAAAAACCACTTTAAAATATAGATTAAATAGCAGCAATCGAACAGCAACAAACAACAGCAACATTTATATAAAATTATCTAATCATTATAAAAGGAAGTGGCCGAAAACATTTGTGTGTCTGTATGTTTCAAATCTGAATTTTTTTAGAATTTCTACGACTTCTAAAATTGCCAAAATTTCTAAAACTTCCAAAATTTCCAAAATTTCTAAAAATTCTAAAATTTTCAAAATTTAAAATTTTTTTACGTTGGCCATTGAATTTTGAGTGACTTGTTCCAAGTTGGCCATGGAGTTTTGAGTGAGTCGTTCCAAGTGGGCCATGGAATTTTGAGCGAGTTGTTTCGAGTTGGCCATGGAATTTTGAGCGAGTCGTTTCATGTTGACCATGGAATTCTGAGCGAGATGTTTTAAGTTGGCCATGGAATTTCGACTGAGTCGTCCCAAGTTAGTCATGGAATTTTGAGCAAGTCGTTTTAAGAATACTCAAGATATTGAAGATATTCAACCGAGGTTTTGCGAACGCGCGAAGCGCGTGAGATACAATAACACCCTAGTATATTGTAATTATAATTATATCGCATAAGACAACCCCACACAAGATCCGAACTCTTGGGCTGTAAAACTTCGGTCGATGGCCTGTCGGCAATATTATAATAATTCCCAAATTAAATTTGTAACTACTCGTGTATAATTGTATGTCCATCTCTGTAATGTCAATAAACCACTACTACTGCTACTATTGAATTAATAAATAATTTATTTAATGGCTGGCCTAATAGGATTTTATATAATCGAAATATACTCAATTTGATAAAAATACAATTTTATTCATTCCAAATATACGCCATAATTGATTTGATTAAACTCATCAGACCCATTTCTCTGGTTGTATTAGAGCTTTTTATTCTCTGTCACCTCTTGCGTGTTCTGTTATACGACATTAAGGTCTAGTGCGAGCGGGAAAACGTGAAATCGCAGACTGTCATTAGTTGCAATTATTGTAGGAAAAAATTATGGTGGTACATGGAGCGCCAAGCGCGTCAGGGTCGCGTGGGTGTTACCACAGCAGCTTAGCCTGCGGTACTTATGGTCAGCGTTGTCGTTGTCCGGCAGTAATACCAGCAGCTATCCTTTTTTTTTTACCGTGCACAGAAATCTTTCTTTATTCTGTTAACCTTCTCTCCTCTTACCATTTCACTGGTGTCTTCGTTAATTTATTTAAATTACCGGCGCGCGAATGGCATGTGCCGGCGCGAGTACCGCAAATACAGACACAGGCGCGCTCCATTCTTCTCCATTGTCAGTGGATTTCGTTATTTATCGGTTTCACCTCTGCGCACTTCGCTAGACTACCGATTTCGTCGTTGCCTCTTCTCTCCCTCAATATTCTCCGCTGAGCTGATCCTTTTTCAACAGGGATGCGCCCAGATCCAGGTTACCCACGGAATTCCAAGGTCTGACCTCCTGGATTTTTTTCAATATTGTCCGACAATTTATAAAAATATCTTTAAGGCGGAGAATTTGTTTTGCAACCGCGTTTGTAACATTCTGTAAGCAGGAGCCAGAAACTTTTAAGCTGTATTTTCCCTCGCGATGTCTTTTCCATTCCATAAAAGTATTGAGAATGTTCTTACACAAAAATGTTTCTGTTTTATGGGCTTCAGTTTGATTTTTAGACAAAATTATATATTTTTTTCCAATTCTAAATGTGCTTTCTATGATTTTTTATCGCAATTTTTTTAATATGCGTTCTGTCTATTCTCTTGTAATTTTGAGTATGTTTCCTATAATTTGTTATTGCAGTTTATCAAATATGATTTCTGCCATTATTTTGCTATTTTCCAAATATGCTCCTGCCATTTTTTATTTGCAATTTTTCGAATATCCTCTCTGTTATCTTTAAATCAGGAAGGTACAAATTTCTCACGTCACTTCTAATTTAAGATAAAAATTTTGATAAAATTTGCTAACCTGCAACATTTACAAAATATTTTTATCACTATTCAAATTTAATATCAAATCCGAAAGATCTGAAAATCTGACAAATTATCAACAGATCTAAAATAAAGGAACAAAGATTTTACAAATCGAGTGCAGATAATATTGCAGCAACAATAACAGACATCATCATGTCACAGATCACAAATCCCGCAATTTTAGAAACGGAATTACAAGAAAATTTGAAACGTCGCTGTATTAACTGGTAATGTTCTCGTATTAATTTTAAAAGAATTTTCAAAATTCCGTATGTTACTCATATAAAAGCACCAAAGAAAATTTTCCCAGCATGCAAAAATTCTCGCTCATGTTCTCGTCCCCTTAATGACCAAGTTAACCGCCTCATCAGAGTGATTAATATTCCAGGGTGATTCCGCAACATCGTCGAGAGACGAGAGGTTGTTGTGCTTGACACTCGAGCCGAAAAACGACCGAGAAAAATCTGTAGCGCGAAGAAAAATGTAGGGACCAAAAAAGGAGCAAGTTCGAAAGGTCTTTTTGAGCGTGTCATTCCCAGGCACTGAATAAAAAATATAAAAAATCCTTGACACTTTTTTCAGCTGTGCCTCGATGTTCGCTGCATTGAACGGGTTCTCAGGATGAAATCGTCGGAATATTAAATAAAAGAGCTCTTTAAAATGTACTGATTTATCAAATTTTATTATACAAAAATACAACATACTACAAGAGATAAAATGATACATAAGTAAACACAGAAGAGTATATTATTATACTGTATACACAAGCTTCACTATACAAAATAAACACAAATGTAAATCAATGCGATAATCTCGCGGCGATTTTCCGATTGCTTTTCCTGGCTGGAGGAATAATGGAGAACGCAAGAGACATCGACGCTGATTAAGAGATTACAATAATAAGAATGGAAAAGCTTCACAGACTCTACCGCGGAGCGCTCGCAATTGGACGTTAGTGGCAAATGCCGCGCGGAACTAATTACATTAATTACAAGTTACATTGCAAATGTCTCACGAGTGTGCCGCACATTGATTGGAGAGAACAAGATCCAAGTCTTCAAGTACACGAGACGCTCAGCGCATCATTTTTTATCCATACCTTCAAATTAATTGTTGAGCCATAAATAAAATAAAAAATTTGATTGAAAATGAAGTCATCATTGGTAGACACTTCAAGAATATTAATATTCTCAATCCGAAGATATGTAAATAAAATCATGAGTTCGTTATGCTTTTTATCCGTAATCAGTGCTAATTTTTTTCAAATCACTATTTGTAGCCAATAACCAGCATAATTACCTTTTTCCTTGATTGCCTCATCATCATCGATGCAATGAGAAATTATTTTTTATTATCAGTGGCCAATAAGTTACTAACATTCAACTGCATTCCCTTATCATTCTTCCAATTGAAAAATTCTTACCTTCTTATTAATTTTCAAAAAGGCAACTAATCGTATCCAAGCGTAACCTCGCTGTGTTATTTTCAATAAAAGATCAAACAAAAATTCGTTAAATAATTCCGAATAATTGTAATTAGCAAAAGCGTCTTACGCTTTCAGTGAAAGTATTCGGTACTTGAAGAATTGAATTTTGACACTCGGCTTACCCTAGAAACGTTTGCAAGGCTTCGCAACATTCCCGTTGGTTCGTTTTTTTCCTGGGTTTAACCAGAAATAAAGTTTTTTTTTTCAATGGAATGATTACCTGGTTGAGTGAAAAAAAAGAGAGCACCATCGACTTGTTCAATTGTCATCGAGGCAGATTGCTGCTTCTTGATGATTTTAAGGTTTCTACTGTGCCGTGATTATTCCCACATAACACGGAAACGTGACAGACGTGACAGTTGTTAAATTAGGTCTTAAGGGCGACTTTTACTGTGTCATAAGGCGTTTGTGATGTGCGGATCGAAGCACAAATTGGGAAAACTGGAAAGGGACGGGGTTATCGAAATTTTCTTCTAGACATCTACGGATTCAGAGTTTGTTCATAAAAAAAACAACTGTGACCGTGACATTTGATGATACTGTGCAGTGAGGGTGGTGCAATGTGGTTTCCCAGAGACTCGGATGATTTGCACGATCCACGGGGTTTTTAATTAACTACAAAAGATGCATCAATTTTGTGAATTGTTCGCATTATCCTCGCCAGAGTTGGGCATTCGTTATATTTCATTGACTCATTGAAATAACGATGCAAATTCCATTTCAATCGTTGAATGCATAATCGAGGAATATTACGACTAGTTTTATATACAATAATACTCGTAAGCAAGTTTTATACAATTATTTCGAATAAAAGTTATAATTTACGGAAGAATTATTTTGTGAATGATATTTTTAATTAAACGTTCGTATTTTGTGGTTCTTATGATTCACGGGTTCAAAAAATATTGTTTGCGAACGTTATATTTTAAAAAATCATTCTCATGTGAAGAAAAAAAATTTAAGGAGCAGAATGGTATTTGCGTGATTCGTTATTCAGGTAAAAATGCCCATCTCTGCTTTCATCTATTCAGTAAAAAAATCTCCACATTATTTCGACTAGCCGATCACTTCGGTAACGTACCTTGTGCCATTTCTCACGAAGGATTGCAGCTGTTGTGCAGCTCCCTAAAGAAAAGAGGAAAAAAAAAGCACTTGAGATGAAAATTCTGCAAACATGGTGCAAGAATACTATTTGAAAAAGAATTCTTTTCACGCAAGATCACACGAAATAAATGTAACTTTTTCCAACGGGTATTGTACAAAATTTTCTTTCACAACGTGTGAAATAATATATTATGTATGAAGTGCGCAAAGTCATTTATTTTCGCACACACATTTTTCTATAATTGCCATGAGTAAAGCGAGTTTTATTCGGCGAAGTTGAGCGAAGTAAATGTGCGAATTTTCCTGAAATTCTGCTCAAAATTAAATGGAGACTGTGAAATATAACCTCGTTTGTAAAGAGTAACTTTACGCACCTCGTTCGAATAACTAGCAATTTCCGCATGCAAATTGCCCCCGAAAACACGAGATTATTATTTATACGTATTATTATAAAAGCATAATAAAAAAATTACGCTTTGCCTGCGAAAAATGTTCATTATCGCACCAAGTGAGATAAAATAAGGAGAAAGATTTTTAAGGATTCTTACCGTAATAGCAGCACCAAGGAACTGACTGAACGCCCTCGTTGCTCCGATTGCAGCGTTGAATACCTGACTTCTTACGGTTCCGTCGCCTGCGGAAGCTTCGATTCCACTCTCACCTCTCGGTCTCTCAGGCGCTGAACCGAAATTAGCGAAGTTGCTGAAAAGCGGAGGAGGATACGTGGAACTCGGCGACCAAGTCGTTTGTACAGCTTTCGGAGGCGTAGGTACGAGTTTTCTGGTCACTGGAACCGTTCGTGGTCGAGTCGTCGTTGGCGACCTCGTCGGTTGTACATTGTTATTACCATTCTAGAAACAAAGATAGAAAAATCGCTGTAAGTAATTACACAACATTGAGTGGCAATTCCCAAAAGGTTAACATTTCGATGACAAATATTCCCAAAATTCAATTAATTTAATTTGATTTAATTCCCTCTCCTTTCCATTCATCCAAAGTGTCGATAAAATGCAACATTGTGGAAACAAAAGTCATTCTTAAAGCTAACATTGTGGAAACAAAAGTCATTCATTCATCCATGTAATTCAGAAATTCAAAAAATGGAATTATAAACATGATATTACAAGACTGTTTGTAACGTTTAAAAGAAATTTTGAAAAACCAGAAAGTTAGTTTGTAACAAATAATCATAATCAAAATCTCTTTAGAATTGATGTTATTCTAACGTAATCGTCATAATTCTGCTCAGGAATGTGTCAAATTCGAATTAAAATATTTTGAATACTTTTACATTTGAATAACTGTCAATAATTCTTAATTATGACCAACAGAGGATTTTCAATCGTTAAATAATTAAATTTACTCTTCAAGAAAAAAATATAGTAATCATACAATGTATTATATATTGATGAATGATTAATTTTGAATACAATTCAAATTGAATATTGCCCACCCCTAATTCTCGTCTTATGAAGTCTCATGATAGACATACTTCCAATTTTAGGGATATTCGTAAATATAAAAAAAAGATCGGTATGTTTGTAAAAAATCATTATAATCGACTTCGCCATAAAATGAATAATAGATAAATACTTTTTCATTTGAAGAAGTGTCAATAATTCTCGACTAGGATCAATAGTACGATTTTTCATCATTAATTCATTAAAACGACTCGTCGCGAAAAATTTATTAAGCATTACTCATAGTTATTCAGACTGAAATTTTTAATAAAATTTGAATCGAATATTGCCCATCCCTGTTTCTAGTAATAATGATAGACATACCCCTAATTGTAGCTGCTCTCTCAGCCGATTAGCAGGCGTGGATGGTTCAATGCCTTGTGCCTTCAACAAGGCAGCAAGTAAAGCAGCATCGCTAAGCCCTGAAGAGCTTCCTACAGCCGGTTTTACGCTCGCTTGTCCACTGAGTATATTTCTGAGGAAAGCCTCATTATCAACAGCGACTCCCTGCGATTTCGAAGCTCCTGAAGCGGCTCCTTGTCCCGTAGCCTTCAACAAAGCCGCTAAAAACTTGGCATCATCCTCATTGGAGTAAGTCGTCGTTCTGGCGGTCGTAGAAGTAGCAACTGCAGTTTTAAGCCCCACAATATCAGCCAGATTCAAACCTCCTTGTCCCGTAGCCTTCAACAAGGCTGCCAAAAATTTGGCATCATCTTCTTCGGAGTAAGTCGAAGTTTTGATCGTTGTGCTACTGACAAGAGGTTTAGCACCGGATCCTAATGAATTAGGAGTGTTTGATTGGACCTTAGAAGTCTCGACGCTTCGCGGAGTCACGTGCACCTCTTGAATCGCCGGTGACTGAATAATACTCGTTCGAATCGGTGCGATTGTTGTTTGTACTGGTTTCGTGGTTGTTTGTACTGGTCTCTTAGTTGTTTGAACCGGTTTCCAGGTGATTTGGACAGGTTTCTGAGTCGTAGATAGCGCTCCAAAGAAATTTCCTCCGAAAATAGCTTTTAAAATTCCTGCTCCAAAGCCTTGAGGCGCTTGGGTCGTCGTTTGACGAGGACGAGAGGTCGCCACTGGCCTCGCGGTTATCACCACCGGTGCTTTTGTGGTTGTTTGCGGTTTTTTCGTGGTTTGAGGAACTACGGTTGTCGGAACTGGTTTCGGAGTGGTCATAGCACTCGTTGGAATCGGTCTTGGAGTTGTAGTCGTCGTCTGAAGCAGGTCGATTATTATCGGACGTGATGATGGTCCTGGTGATCGATCCGAATACACCGAATTTGGCGAAACGTTAGCCGATTGAATGGCTTTCGGGGATCGTGTTGGTCCTGGATTTTCGAGGGCGAGCGAGAGAATCTGAAAATAAATTCGTTTCGTTGAATAAACAATGCAGGTTACTGTTTTTTTTTTGGACGAATACGCATTAATAGAAAATAAAGTAGTATTTCAATTAGTTTCTTTATAAACTCGTCACGCAGATTAAAAAGACTAGGAAATATTCCATTGTTAAGCAATAATGATACTGAAGTATTTATACTTATTGAAAAAGTGTAATGATTAATCGTTAGGCACGAAAATGAAACATGGTTATTTTTTAAGTTAGAATTGTTCTGATTAGTATGTTTAATATACAATATTTTGAGTTTTTCGTTCTCATTAATTTAAGAGTGTTATTTATTTTTTAATACAAATTATACCGAATGATTTGTTCTGGTTACCACGTTATCGTGTATTATACACTTCATCAATTAAGCAAATTATTTGATAATTACTTTGCAAGAGCATGTGAGGAAAAAAAAACAATTTAGTAGGTACTGGAGAAAAGCGGTTCGCGTTTTAATCCGTCCCTTTCTCTTCGTCTTTCAGCTGTAATTGGACACTCAGTGGAGCGTGTCATCTGTATCGCCGGAGGTTCGCGGGTAATAAAAACCGGACGCGTACAAAGGATCCCGATGAGATCTCGGGAAGAGACTGCGCGGTTCTGGTTCTTTGCTCTGCCCTGCTGACGTCATCCTCGTTAACGCCGACCAATGCCAATGGCGTGCGAAACGTTAATTGTCCACGCAAAGTGAATAAAATCTGTACACGCAGCTTTGGAATTATTCGCACCGCGCTCCAAAACGTACTCAACTACCATTTGGTAAATTTAATTGCGTGGACGATATAAAAATAAGAATAAAATTCTTCATGGGATACATTTTGATAACAGTGTATTTAAAATACTTTTTTAATAGGAAAAAAACGAAAATATGTACTTTTCAAAAGCTATAAAAAATTCAACAAAATACTTTTGGCTCGAAATGGTCGAAATATTTAGATAAAAATACAAATATTCTACTGAAGATTAAACAAAATTAAATAAACATAAGACATTTCGTCTTATATTATAGAAAATAAATATACATGGAAATATTTTCCTCAAAATCTCGATATTTTTCTGACCGTGTATTTTTATACTTTTCAGAAAAGGTAAGAATTTTTTCTGAATATGGACATTTCTAATTGTTTGAAAGAGATCTTTATTATAAGGGGGATTAAGAAAAAAAAAGTATATTGTAGATAAGAGCGTGATTGAAGGATCGGAAAAGGTCGAAGTGCTAACAAGTGACCTTCTGATATAATTACCAAGTGCAATTACTGTAAGTGCAGGACAAATAATAGTTACATTTTTTTTTCGGACGATTATCGACGTCAAAGATCGGTATTCATGCTGTTCACAAATGACGATACTGCTCGGGGCGTGGACAACAATAAAATCTTCTACATGATAATAAATTGTTGAAGGTCTCGAGCCACGATGTTGACGATTCATCACGTCGTAACGATCGTAGGTGCATTTTATACAGAGCTCGTAATTCAACTTTATAGTAATCGGGGAATTTCCGTTCTTTGTGCTGCGGTTTATGCATAAACATGAATCCAATGAAGGAAGAGATTGTGCAAAATAATCTCAAAATATATATTTTATGTATTTAATGCATGACAGGAAAAACAATATAACATATATTTATCATATGTATCAATTTATCTCTTTTTTCTACTCGTCGATACGATCGAATTGATCAATTGAGGAAGCATGTTCATCTACAAGGTGATCGACAAAATTGTCTTAAGATGCGATTGCAATAAACTGTCTTTACTGTTAAATGTGCCCGCGGGGCTGACGTACGTTGTGTGCTAATAGAATTTTTTTTATCTTGAATGAAAATGCGTTGAAAGTACGTATAAAAACAATTCTCAACCGATTAGAAACAAAACATTTTTCTATTATAGAGTTGATTTATTGATTTTTCTAAATGCATATAATTTTAAAGTCAGTTACTATAAAATGGATGCAATATAGATAAAGTAGTGTAGCAATTCTAAACTGAGCTTTTTTTCACTACAAAGTAAGCTTTAATACGCCATGTGCCAAATGAAGGATACTCAGTGTTTAGAATTTTTGTTATAGATTATTAATGTTGGTGCGGCAAAAGTTGTACATTTTTGCATATCACTTTCCCTTAAATTGAGCTTTTTTTTAAAAATATTCTGACGAGCAAAGAATACGCTACCGAATATCATGTATATATAATGTATATTATTCTTTTTATTTCGATGAGCTCTTTCAGACAAAAAAAGAAAATTGGGAATCTGTCTACCCACAAAAAAGTTATGGCCCGATGAAAATTCCGAATATTGGTAATCCTGATTTTCCAGGACGTCCAAAGTGAGTAACCAAAAATTAGTCCTTTTTTTAAATTCAAAAGCCTGTCTGACAGGAAATTTTCCGCTGAATGCGAATATGATAATATTTTTATCGTCAACTCAAATGTTCCAGGTGAAAACTATAAAAACCCTCTTTCCAGCTTGTTTTTAACATTTTCCCATCAAATTTGTATAAAGTTTCTTTGAACTCCAGGGGTTAATTAATAACGAATCCTCGCAATGTTCAGGCATTACAATCTTCTGCAAATTAAATGAGTGGATACAATCGTCAAGGAATATTCGAGCAACGACCTGAAAAATATAATATCGTTGTAGGCGAGTGCAGTGAGTGCCAAAGTCGAGCGTCACAGGACGAAGGCCGTGGATAAACCGTAATAAAATTAGTGCCATTCTCTTTATTCTGACAAACTCTCCCAGACAAAAAAAGAAAATCACAAATCCGTCTACCCATAAAAAAGTTATGGTCCGAAGAAAATTCCGAATATTGGTAATCCTGATTTTCCAGGGCGTCCAAAGTAAGAGAACAAAAATTAGTCCTTTTTCAAAATTTAAGAGCCTGTCTGACAGGAAATTTTCCGCTGAATGCGAATATGATAATATTTCTGTCGTCAACTCAAATGTTCCAGGCGAAAACTATAAAAACCCTTTTTCCAGCTCGTTTTTAACATTTTGCCACCAAATTTGTATAAAGTTTCTTTAAACTCCAGGGGTTAATAACGAATCCTCGCCATGTTCAGGCATTACAATCTTCTGCAAATTAAATGAGTGGATACAATCGTCAAGGAATATTCGAGCAACGACCTGAAAAATATAATATCGTTGTAGGCGAGTGCAGTGAGTGCCAAAGTCGAGCGTCACAGGACGAAGGCCGTGGATAAACCGTAATAAAATTAGTGCCATTCTCTTTATTCTGACAAACTCTCCCAGACAAAAAAAGAAAATCAAAAAATGTCTACCCATAAAAAAGTTATGGCCCGATGAAAATTCCGAATATTGGTAATCCTGATTTTCCAGGGCGTCCAAAGTAAGAGAACAAAAATTAGTCCTTTTTCAAAATTTAAAAGCCTGTCTGACAGGAAATTTTCCGTTGAATGCGAATATGATAATATTTCTGTCGTCAACTCAAATGTTCCATATGAAAATTATAAAAACCCTTTTTCCAGCTGGTTTTTAATATTTTCTCATCAAATTTGTATAAAGTTTCTTCAAACTCCACAGGTTAATAACGAATCCTCGCCATGTTCAGGCATTACAATCTTCTGCAAATTAAATGAGTGGATACAATCGTCAAGGAATATTCGAGCAACGACCTGAAAAATATAATATCGTTGTAGGCGAGTGCAGTGAGTGCCAAAGTCGAGCGTCACAGGACGAAGGCCGTTGGCAAGGACGCGGTTGTTCATCGGTGTCCTCTCACCGTGACTATAGCACCGATAATGAACGCGGTCACCGGGAAACATATGGTTCTTGTAACAACTCTCAAGTTTCGAAACAAGTTGATAGAGCGAGATTGCCGTGTTGCTTTGAGTAAGAAAAAAAAAATTCGAAATAAAAAAAGAACACGAGCACCCGGTTATCACCGATCTGCGACCCGCAACTACCAATGAGTCATTCAGCGCGCGGGAGAAAGAGTATTTTTTATTTTTCGCTTCGCTCCAACGCTCGCGACGATCGAACAGTACACGAGCTCATGACGCGTTGATAAATTATTGCTAATAACAAGACTACGAAATTGCTAAACGTTATTGAGCAAACTATAGACAGCAAAGTCCACCGACAATGCAAAAGAACGAGACGGAATTGAGAAGGAGAAATTGCAATTTATGTGAACCTGTTCAATGGCATTAATGGTAACGTTCCAGGTGTTCTTACCTTGTTTGCTAACAATTGCTCCACCTCTGTAAGAGTCTTTGGAGTCGCACCTCCTGCTGTTGGCTTTTGAAGCTGAAAAGAAGAATGATGAAGCGTATTAAAATCAAATTATCAAGGATTTGCATACATATGGCACAATCCATAGTAATTCAACTTCAGTCTAACCCTCGACTTCGCGGATCTGGTCGATGATTTTTTATGCTGTTTTTCCCATTCCAAAAGAAAAGTAGATTTTTTTTCGATTGTATGAAAATTTTTTCTAAGCTGATTATTCTTTTAAAAAAACCGTCGGTTGTAATGGAAAAAAATTGGAAGAATTTTTTAAAATCTCTTGAAGTTTTGAGGGTCCACATTTGAAGTATTTTAGGCATGTACTCAAAGTATCCGCCACTCGCTCACAATTGTATTTTTTTACTTTTTGTTTCAACTCAAAGAAATTCAAAGCAACAGTCGATCAATTGAGAGCTTACGCTTTATCATCTTTACATGAAACACAGGATTTTCACGAATTATCTGTGATTTTTTGTAAAGACATTATATTAATTTAGTAGTTAATTCACAATCTACGAACACCATAAATAGTTGCAAAATAGATTTTATATCATTTTCCCCGTCGATTCGATAATAGAATTTCTTCATCCGGCGCTGCACAAGAATTACTCCTGAAACGTCCAACTAAATGGTATCGCCGCAGACAGCAATGTTTTTTCCATAAAAGTTTTCAATAAAAATTATAGAGAATATCGACCGATTCTGCGTCTACTCTTAAAAATTTCGAAATATGTCAAATGGAAGTTTAAAAATTATATTCAAATTTTCAAATTACAGTAAACCGACCTTTTACAAAAAGCGATAGCCAAAAAAAAATCTCAAGCAAAAAGTTCTGAAAAAAATCTGCTTTCCTTTTACACCGCTGCTTTTTCAGATTTTCGGATTCCTTTCCGTTGCAAACTATGTCGATTCCACTTGAATCAACCTTTTTTCCCGGAATGTACGTATGACGCTTCAAATTAAATCCAGTATCACAAATCTGCTAGTCCATTAAATGTCTCAATTTAATTACCAAAGAGTTAAGGAAGGCTAAATCGTCGAAGGTGGTACCAAAGGCTGTTTGCCTCGAAGTGTCCATAGTTGTTGGAGCTGCGGCTGTAGTAATCGAAGGTGCAGCTGTTGTTGCAGGTGCCGGAGTAATTGTCGTTGTGGTTGTTGTTGTAGGCGCTTCTGTGGTCGTTGTTGTTGTCGTAGGCGCTTCTGTGGTCGTTGTTGTTGTTGTAGTCGCTTCTGTGGTCGTTGTTGTTGTTGTAGTCGCTGCTGTGGTCGTTGTTGTTGTTGTTGGCGCTGCTGTGGTCGTTGTTGGCGCTTCTGTGGTCGTTGTAGTTGTTGTTGGCGCCAAAGTTGTTGTGGTTTGTTCAGGAGCTCCGGTAGAAGTCGAAGTGTCCAAAGCGGCCGATCTTCCCGTAGCCGACAAGGGGCTGAAGACCTCCGCGAGAGGATTTATGGGAGGTGACATGATCGGGGATCTCGACGGGTTCGTGTCGTCCTGTAACATAATTATGTGCATCGCCAAGCCGCGCAACGAGCACAGAGACCCTCGATAAGTATCTACAGTCGAATAATCCGACTCTCTGTCCGAGGTCGAATGTACAGGTACAATGTACGAGGCATTCTCTGTCAGCTTGGACACTTTTTCGCCTGACGCAGAATTTTTTTGATAAGTTGACGAGTTGTCTACTTGAGATTGGTTTCTGTGATTTGTGTCATACTTCTGATCGGAATCATTCAGAAAATTTATTATTGGCAGCTAGTCATATTTTGAAAGCGGAAATGCCAAATCAAGACGTGTAGATTGTTTATGAAATTTTGTAAGCAATAGTCGTTTTAACTCATTTTGTGAAGGGTAATACATTTTCGACGCTACATAATTAGAGTTAGTTTTCTAATAATTGGTTCCAAAAAGATTGAAAATTGAGCAGTTGTTGTATTGGAAGCTTCATGAAAAATGGACTTGACTAGCTTGTTTTTTTCTCATCTTATTTTTTGTTGTTAAGGTAAGAGGCGTTTTTGAAAAAATACAATTTGAATTTGTTGGATTAAAAATCTGGAAAAATTCAAGGATAGAATATGTAAGTGGAAGAAAAATCTGGGAAAAATCAGGGATAGAATATGTAGGTGGAAGAAAAATCTGGGAAAAATCAGGGATAGAATATGTAAGTGGAAGAAAAATCTGGGAAAAATCAGGGATAGAATATGTAAATAAAAGAAAAATCTGAGAAAAATCAGGGATAGAATATGTAAGTAAAAGAAAAATCTAGAAAAAATCAGGGATAGAATATGTAAGTAAAAGAAAAATCTGGGAAAAATCAGGGATAGAATATGTAAGTGGAAGAAAAATCTGGGAAAAATCAGGGATAGAATATGTAAGTGGAAGAAAAACCTGGGAAAAATCAGGGATAAAAAATGTAAGTGGAAGAAAAATCTGGGAAAAATCAGGGAAAGAAATATGTAAGTGGAATAAAAATCTGGTTGATGAGTGGGAATATTAGGGAAGTTGAGGAAAAAAGGTGGTTCAATTGACAGAGAATGCCGAATGGAGCAAGAGAAAAGGCGTGAACGCCAAACACCCACCAGAGTGTTGGAAGCTACCGATGCCGTGATGATCGCCGACTGCGTGGTTATACCAAAGATCTGGTCCAGTGGATCTTTCCATGGAAAACCTGGTGGTGCGGTAACTTGACCACCGCCCGATTGGTTATTCGGCAGAATGTCGAAGGACGCCGGCTGAGAACCGGAGCTCGACGCCGGACCTTCGTTAACCGAGCTCTGTGTAGAATTGAAAAAAATCGAGAATATAAAAATGTAACGAAAAAAAAGTGGCAATAAAAGCAAAAGTTTTTAATGTACTGGTGTACAAGATAAAGATGCTTGACAAATAAATTCTCAAGCAAAAGTTTGATTCGACCAGAATTTTGGTACTTTGCCTTAATGACAAAACAAAATCATCTTCATCGAAAGATCCGAGCATTTTCTTTGTCGAGAACTGTTTTTATGGCATTTTTTTTTAGCTGATGAGGCGATTTGTGGATTCAGATTCTTCTTATTACGAGAAATAAGGGAGAGAATAAACTCATACATTTCTGGTAAACCAGAAAATTTATTACACATGGAAAACATTCCATTTGATTCATATATCAATTTTTGTTTATGAACTTATGAGGAATTTTATGCAAAAAAAATTTTTATGTATAGGTATACAAGATAAAGATGCTTGACACATACATTCTCAATCAAAAGTTTGATTCGACCAGAATTTCATTGCTTCGCTATAATAACCAAAAACAAAATCATTGTCATCGAAAGTTCCAAACACTTTCTTTGTCAAGAGCTGTTTCATAACATATAATTTTTCAAGACAATTTAACGATTTATAAATTCAGATTCTTTTCATTTTGACAAAGGAGCGAGACGAGAAATCACTGATATTTGGTGAACCGAAAAATGTATTCCACATGGAAAATATTTCATCGAATCTGTACGACAATTTTTTCTACCAATTTGTGATAAATTGTTCTTTATTATGATAATACAAAACCAAAGTTCTTCCAATCACGAATACCTAGAAAATTGTTCAACCTTTTTTTGGTCGCAACCAAAAATTCTCGAGCTAAACTTTTGTCCCCAAATGTACGTATAAATCATCCTTAAATTTAAGGAGACAAAATACTCCAAGATTACAGAAATCCTCTTAAAGATTTTCGTTAAAAATTATAGAATACGTCCGACAATCTGGAATTCCAAGGCTAAGTACTCTATTTACGATAGCCCGCAGTGATGCAGAAAACTCGCAACGCAAAGACAGCGATAATAAAACGCTTAATTGCCAGGATTCGCAAGAGCGAAATGCGCACTTTTCTGCCACGCGAACAAAAAAAAAAACAAACAAAACGTACTTTTAAAATATAAGTTGTAACGTTACTCACGGCCACCGAGTTTATTTTGACGCTAACGAGCCTTGAATTGTTGTCTGCGTTGTCGCCGTTACTCCAGTAGTTGATGAACTTCTCCTGAAACATCAAAGTGAGCCACCAACAGTGGCCGGTAACGTTTGCAGTATACCGATCGTCGAGTATAGCTCGTAAATCACGTCGGGGGTATTCCACCCTGTTCGGCCCTCCCCAGAGATTTTTTTTCTCTTTTTTTTTCTCAACCTCTGCCTCTTGTTCCTATACCATACCTGTCCGATGTACACGGTGCTACGTTGACCTCCGGCCTCTCGACTTCTGCTCGCCTCGTCCTTCTCTCTGTCCTGAATAAAGCGACCACCCTGAGAATTGACACCCGACGGTGTCACTATCACCGGTGGTCTCGACGAAACTGAATTCGACGTAGTCGTCAGCACTCCATTGATCTCAGAAGCTGCGTTCGGTGTGGTTCCCATTTGTGTATTCAGCAAGAAATCACTCTAAAATAAACAGCAACTTCATTAAGGTACATGTTCGGATAATCAAAACGGCACATTTGCATCTTTTATAGACATAACGACAATTAAAATTACGAGTTTCCTAGAAAACAAGTCTCTGACTAAACTGCAGTGATACCTGATTTTAGTTTTTGTTTTTAATGCAAATTATTTTCGGGTTTTTAACCCGAATTCGACTTTTTTTTTTAAGACCTTATCGCTTAGGAAATTTCCTGCTGATTAGAAATTTATATATTTCTAATTAGAATTTAAAATAAAAACAATTTTTTTCTGGTTCTTCATGTTTTTACAAAGAATTCTGAAAATAACGACAAACATTTGTCGGTTTTGCAATTATAAAAAAATATTTCTTATCTGTAATCAGCGAAAAATTGCTAGCATATGAAATATAGTCAACTATCACATTAAGATGGAGCTTACTCGAGATCTCGTTTTCAATTACAATTATATCTAACAGAGATGTAAACATGCCATTGACCCAATAATTTTACCTACTGCAACGTGAGCATCGCTACAAATATCGAAAAATGACTACGTGCCGTAAATCTAAAAAACGCAAAAATCTAAAAAAAAAAAACGTTTCGGTGCGTAGTGCGATAAAAAACCGTGCAAAAATGTGCTGTATATACAAAAGACGAAATGTACAAGATCTATGTACAACTTCAATCACGGCGTTCGCGATCATGTTTCGATATTTACCTCTGAAAGAAAAAGCACACAAAAACATACTCATTTTAATAATTGGTAATTTACTGAATAAACCGGTTAATGATTTGTTGAAAAAAAAACATAGGTTACACACAGAATTAACGAAAATTTTGCAACACAAAAAGAAAGAAGAAGTTAGAAAAACATTCGATAAGCGTTAAACGAGTTAACATAAACGTTCGTCTATTGAAGATAGAAGATTCCAATTCGACAATGGTGGGCAATTTTTGGAAAAAAACGATATACTAGATAGAAATACCATTTTGGTTCCGGTAGGTTGACTAGCGGGAGCCTCTCCGTTGGGACCTATCGCGTTACCGGAGAGTCCGAGATTGATTTCGCCGGGCAAGTCTCCACTTTGAGTTCCGGTATTGGACAAAATCGACGTAGGGCGGTTATTATAAAGAGCATTCTGGTTATAATAATTGCCCTGGTTAGCCGGTTGGTTATCAAAGTACACGGGTCTGGGCCGGTTAGTTGTGCTGGTTGTTCTAAGCGAAAACACGACCTCTACAGGATTCGTCGGTGGGTCCGGTATTACCGTTCCATTTGGAAACTTCCGAACGAGTCTTCCATCCGGAAAGATGCCAAAGATGACGTATGGGCTGTCGACATTCCTCGCGTCGATAAGATTGTCCTCGGGGCGTTTCCTGACGATAGTCTTGTTGGGAAATATTCCATAGACAAGATAATCACGAAGAGGAGTCTTCGTCGAAGAGCTGACGCTGAAACGAGGAGCGGGAGTGATCCTATTACCGCCAAAACGTCCAAGATACTGTGTAGTCGCTGGACTGGTCGTTGTGCTGAAAACTGTGGTCATCATCGACGGTGAACTCGTGTTTGAAGGAGTTTCGACGGTGCTTGTATCATTCATCATCATGGAGACTTGGTTAGTCGTAATATCAGGCGATTGCGAACTGGAATTATCAGTTGCCATGTTCGTATCAACGCTCAGAGTCGTCGAATCAACAGATTGAGAACTTGCTGCGGTTGTAGTTTCCATGGAGACCACAGTTGTCGTTTGCTGCGAGGGATCAACGCTAGTCGTCTCCGGATTCTCGGTAGATGATGATTGTGCCGTCATGGAAGGAACGGTCGTGGATGGTTCGTTATTTGTGACGGGAATAGTGGTAGGAACACTAGTAGTAGTTGTAACGGTTGCACTAGTAGTTGTGGGATCAGGAATTGTCGTTTCGGAAGCGGTTTTTTGGTCGGGTTGCGTTGTCGCTTGCGCGTCGTCACCTGCCGTCCTTTGGGCGGTTGCTGTCGTTGTGTCCTGGAAACCGGCAAGCGAATTAGGAAAGTCGTTAAATGGGGTGGATTCAGTTGTTGTGGTAGTTTCTGGGACGTTGTTGTTAGTCGTTACGACGTTGTCACCTGTTGTTACGTTATTAATCCCTGAATCTCCGTTTGAAGTTTGATCTGTGGTATTGAAATCGCTCGCTACCCTTGTTTCCAATAGTTCTACAGTGCCTGATGTTAGTGTTGTCTCTGGGGGCGTATTAGTCGTTGAGTTAGTGTCATTTGGGGCTTGGGTCGATGCTAAATCCTCGCTAGACTCTGAACTTGGTTCGTTTTGCTGGCTTTGGACTTCTGTAGTCGCTGGTGGTGTTAGTGATGTTTTCTCTAAGAAACTAGTGGTAGTTATTGGTGTTGTTGGTGTCGTTACTTGTGTTGTTGTCACATCGGGTGTTGATGTCTGATCTAAAATCATTGTTGTAGTTTCAACGGGCTGACTTGACTGTAACTCGATCTCAGGGTTCTTTTCTACGTTTTCGATTTGCTGAGTTGTATTTTCCGAGATTGAATCAACGTCATTAGTGACATTTCCATCAGTGTTATCAAGGAAACCACCTAAAAGTTGGGGGACTTCGTCTACGCTAGTCGGAGTCGTTGTTTCCGTTGTATTGGACTGTTCGATACTCTTAGAGGACATTTCATTGGCTACGGGGTTTTTCTCATTTGAATCTGTTTCTTCCGATGAATCGGAGAACAGAGTCGTCATAAGTCTCATCATCATTCGGGACATTAGACTGTCGTCTGACAGTCTGGGAAATTCAGTTTCATTGCCTATTCTAGCGCGGATCATTTCTAACATTGACTGTCTAATTGTTGAAGTTTCGGTGCTTTCGGTCAGGGTCGTAGAAATCGTGGGAATTTCGGTAAGTTCCGGATCCGTACTGTTGATTATCGCAGGAATTGACGTGGCTTCGAGATTATCCTCTGTTACCTTTGCGATTGTCGACGAATCTTGGAATCGCGGGTCTGTTAGTAATGACACGTTCGTCGTCGAATCAACGCTCGTTGTTGACGAACTTTCGGACGAATTTGCAGGAAGTTCTGTCGTTGTCTGAGCAGCAGTTGTAGTTTCCGGAGCTGAAGTAGCAGTTTCAGCGACTATTTCCTGGGTAGAAATAGATGCGGAGGTTGTTGTTGTTTCGGGACTCATAGTTTCAGATGCTGAAGTTGCTTCAGCTGTCGTAGTTGTTTCAGGAGCTGCTGCGGCAATTTTAGCAACGATTTCCTGATTTGGATCGGGAGCGGAAGTTGTTGTTGTTTCGGGACTCATAGTTTCAGGTACTGAAGTTGTTTCAGCAGCTGTTGTTGTTTCAGGAGCTGCTGTAGCAGTTTTAACAACGATTTCCTGTGTAGATTCGGGAGCGGAAGTTGTTGTTGTTTCTGGGCTGATTATTTCAGGGGCGGAAGTGACTTCAGCTGTTGTTGTTGTTTCAGGAGCTGATGTGGCTGTCTCAAGAACTATTTCCAAACCAGAATTGGGAGCGGAAGTGGTTGTTGTCTCAGGGTTCGAGTTTTCAGACCCGGAAGTAGCTTCAGCTGTTGTTGTTGTTTCAGAAGCTGATGTAGCTGTTTGAAGAATAATTTCCAAACCGGAATTGCGAGCGGAAATGGTTGTCGTTTCGGGTCTCGTTGTTTCAGGTGCGGAAGCAGCTTCAGCTGTTGTTGTTGTTGTTTCAGGAGCTGATGTAGCTGTTGGAAAAATAATTTCTAAACCAGAATTGCGAGCGGAAATGGTTGTCGTTTCGGGTCTCATCGTTTCAGGCACGGAAGTCACTTCAGCAGCCGTCGTTGTTTCTGGAGCCGATGTTGCTGTTTTAACTGCGTCTTCCGCAGCTGAGTCCGCACCGGAAACTGTCGTAGTCTCAGGAATCACTTCCGCAGTCATCGTCGAAGTGGTTGTCGTCTCAGGACTCATAGTTTCAGGCACTGAAGTCACTTCCGCAATCGTCGTTGTTTCAGGAACCGAAGTCGCGGTTTCAACAACGACTTCCAGATTCGATTTCTCGTCGGCATTTATTCTCGTCTCTGAACTGCTGGTCACAGAAACGGCTTCCGTAGATTCCGAACCTCCCGACTGAACGTTTACACTCTCAGTGGTCGCTAACACCGTCGTTGGCATTTCCGGTTGAACCGTCGTTACCAAATTCATTCCTGAAATAGTCGTGGACGAAGTGTCAACCATATTCGTGACCATGAGCGGCTCCTCACTCATTCCGGAAGCCGTGGTGACGCCTTCTGCAGTCGTAGTAGAACTTCCTTCCGTTTCTGCGTAAACTATACGTCCTGAAATCGCCGTACCTGTTGTACCTTGAAAACCGTCGTCACTTTCGGGACTTGTCACTTCCTGAGTCGTCGGAGACTCAGGAGTAGTTTCTGTTGCTGCAGAAACCGTTGTTATTGCTTCTAGGGAACTGGACATTGTCGTAGTTGTTTCTGATTGAACAGAGGGCGCGGTAGTCGCTAAAGTATCATCCGGAGCCAAAGATGACTCTGTACTTGAAATCTCAGCTGCGCTGACGGAATTGAGGGTCGTGGCTGGACTTTCTTCGATAGAGGCAGTCGTATCAACAGTCTCGGGTAAAATTGTGGCTAGTTTTGGGGTCAAAGTTGGATTGTCTTGTTGGGTAGCAGTGTCTGAGGCTTGGGAGGTCTCTATGGTGGTTATTGTACCAAGGTCCATTGTTATTGACGATGTTGTCTCGTTTATCGACTCAGGGGCGGTTGGTATTGTTGTTGTTGTTGTAATAGTGTCATTGTTAGCGTTAGTCGTGCCGTTAGAGTCACTATCTGTGGCGTTTTGAGCGTCTACCTGGGCATTACTGCCTATTCGCTGTTGCTGTAAGTCTGTCTGTCCAAGTTCATTGGTTATGCTCGCTGTTTCCAGAGCTTGGTAGAAGGTTATCACTTTGGGCTCGCCGGGGCTCTCGACTGATATTGGAGGGGCTGAGCCTGAATCCTGCAAGCATAAATAAAAGGTGCGGGGTGCTGTACATGGTGTTTTTGAAAAAATGTGCAGGTGCTGACGCAAGTGAGAAAATATTGTTGTTGTTTTTTTTTTTTTTTCGTTTACACTCATTTTTAAGTCCTCGGAGACGAACGAACGACGATTGAGTTTCTACGTTTGGAATGTGTGTTATGGTTAAGAATGTATGATAGGTACAGTCCCGCCAAAAGTGAGTTTCAGAGACAATTTCGATCACTTCCCGATGGGATAAAAATTGGAATAAAATAATGCATGTAAAACGTGCTGAAAAGATTGATTTCGCATAATAGTGATTCCAAAATGTTATTAACAAATTGGTGAAAAAGACAATTGTTCAACATATACACAGTCAACCTTTAAAAAAAATAAAAATGATATGTCAATTTTTTTTAATGCGTATGAATTTTTTCAGATTTTTCTCTTTATTTTGATTTTGATTTTTTTTATTTTGAAAAATGCGAGGAATATAACAAAATTTGGATATGCCTTTTGCAAAAAATTTTGAGTGTAGTAGATGGTTGTATGCCGAAGACATAGCCAAAATTCGTTATTTCGCACACATTTTTGGAAATAAAAAAAATTAAAATCAAAATAAAGAAAAAATCTGAAAAAATTCATACGCATTCAAATAAATGAACATATCATTTTCATCAGAAAAAAGGTAGGTTTACTGATTGTTTGTTGAACAATTGTTTTTTTTTTTAGAAATTTGTTAATAACATTTTGGAATTATTACTATGCATATCTTTTCCGCACGTTTAATATTGATTTTTTCCGATTTTTATCCCATCGGGAAGTAATCGAGATTTTCGATGAAACTCACGATTGGCGGAACTGTACCTATCATACATTCTTAATTGGGTTTGAGAAAAATTCAGCCGGTTTTCATAGGATTTAGACACCTATGCTCCATCTCTTGGCTGATCATCGAATTGCTCCTGCTCTGACCGACGCTAGCAAAACTAGTAATTCGCGTGTGGGAAAGCTTATAAATACTTCCTATATCTACTCGGCATAAACCTGTTCCGCAGGTTGAAACTTCTCGCGCAGGTGGCAGCCCACACCAGGATTTTCCGAGTCTTTGATTTCTCCTTCACCTCGTTATACTTTTTTCATTGCGAATTAAATTCTGTCTATGTTTAACCTGATGTGACTATGTAAAAGACCTTGAAATTAATTAAGGGAATTGGAGCTTGCAAATTGCAAAATCATAATTGAGCCCAAAGAATAACTATATTTATTGGGTGGGGGTCAAAATAGCGAATGACCAAAATAGTGAATGGTTTAAATAGCGAATTTTGAAATTAGGAACGTCTGAATCTAGAAAGATCATCATTATGAAATTCGCTATTTCAGCTATTCGCTATTTTCACTTCCATCTTATTAAAATGCATTCAAAATAGCGAATGATGAAAATGGCGAATGGCTGAAAGAGCGAATTTCATAATTATGGACATTCTACATTTAGACGTTCCTTATTTTTAAATCCGCTATTTTAGCCATTCGCTATTTTGTTCATTCGCTATTTTCATCCCCACCTCATTTATTTTGCATTCATAGTTTTTGACTTTGAAAAACTTTAGCTATATGAAATTATGGATAATTTACAAATATACTTTTTACAGGTAGCAAATTCAAATACTTGCGTCTGATTATTGAAAGGTAGTTTCAGAATTTTTCTGCATGTAATATGACTGGAAAAAATAATTCAGGAATGAAAAAATATATTTTCTACAAACATTGACAGCCAAAAGTTTAATTCAATCGGATTTTTTAAATAAAAAATTCTGAAAGTAGTTTCCACTCGGATCTTTTCAGCGATCTATGAAACTACTTATTAAACGGATTGAAACATGATTATTCAAAGGTGGTTAAAGAATTTATCTGCACGCAATACTTTTTATGGCTTGTGAACATAATTTGTGAATTGGAATGAATTCTCAACAAAAATATTACAATTCGATAAATTTCAATGTGATATTGGATTAAAAACGTTTTCCATATACTTTGACCGCCAAAAGTTTTATTCGATCGGAATTATTCAACTGGAACCTCAGTTTTACTTAGATTTTTTCAATGGTCTATGAAATGACTTATTAAGCGGATTGAATCATATAGTTTCCCACTGATTTCGCTTTGCAATGCTCACTCAGCAATTCAACACCTACGCTAGACATTCTACGAGCGCGCTTGTATTTATTTTACCGTTTTCAGAGCCACCCACACAACCCAAGATATCAAAGTAAAGCAAACGCAAAAAAGTCACATATAGGAGTTTACGTCGCGAGTATATAATACACGTAGTGTACAGTACATATATATTGCGAATATCTCGCCGTTCGAACAGCGAACGCGGCATAAAGACAGTCACTGGACTGGCTCGTAAAACGGTTATACTTTCACCGCTGTGCGTAAAACGCTGCCCCTGCTAAACTCGTAAGAAACAATATAAACCAAAAGCCTTGTTTCTCCATGATCTGTCAGAATAAAAACAGACATACTACCAGCACAATAAAGAGAGAAAAAAAAATGATGAATAAAAATTTGAGAGGCTGTTGGACTAAAAAGTAAGTTAAAGCTAAGAAAAAACGATCCTACATCGCTATAAGAACGAATTTATTCTCAACAACTAAAAACGAAGAGAAAGATTCGGGCTATAAATTAAATCTGCTGATAATATAAAGAAGAGTCTAACAATTATTATTATTGTGAAAAAGATAATGGATTGCAGAATCAGTAAAAGACTCTTCTTTCAAATCGCTTCTCCAATTCCAATGGAATTCAATATTTTTAAAATAAGGTAATGACAAATCAGACAAATGAAAAAGAGCGAAAGTCTACTTCAGGCGAAACGATAATTACTGACTGAGAAAAGACTATATTGCTATAAGAATATATTTATTCTGGAAAGCTTGAAAAATGGAGCATAGAACCACAAATAAGCCTTGGTAATAATGACAAGAAGAGTGTAATTATAATAATCACAAAGCAGAATAATCTAAATGATTACAAACTTGTGTTTTACATTGTTTCCGTAGTTAACAAGTTTAATTACCGTGATAAATATGAGCAGACAAAATATCTCCACAATAAAAAAAATTAAATAAAAAAATGAAAAATGAGTGAATGCAGAATTCTACTTGCTTTCGGCTAAACGATAATTACGGGCTGGGAAAAAACGAGCCTACATTGCTATAAGAATATATTTATTCTGGAAAAGTAAAAAAAGTAATGCATATGGATGTGAATAAAATCTGCTGATAACAGAAAGAAGAGTATAATGAATAATATCTTCTGATATCAGAGAAAACTGTATAATAATAATAATAATGGCGAAGAAGAGAATGATTTGTAGAATCAACGAAGGTCGTTCGTGCCGAGGACGTTATCAGTGAATGTTCCATTGGTGTTATCAGGATTAGCAGGATCATCCGCCCAGACGATCGTTGACAGATCCAATGAATCGCGTTTTGTAACTATTTCTGAATCTTCGTCAGTTGTCTTCGTGGTTGTGAGTACCTTCGATATAATCACAAACAATATCAGTACCATATACTCCGTTATGCATTTTGGACGCAACCGGTGATCGTAAAATACCTCGCAACCGCAATTCTTCAACTGAAACCCTCTGTTCGTGTCTCGATGCTTTATTGCAAACGATAAAACAGCGTGCACTCGTAATATTTTTTTTATGTACCGAGAGCAGTATCAATTCTCCCTTAAACCAAGTGTACTTCAAGTCTACGATTATTTACAGAGGCGCAAACCGAGGTTTTGCGATTCTACGCCATTACTTTGCACTTTTGTGGTCACCACCGATGAAAACGTCTGACTGAACCATTCAAAATGACACGTTAGATTTTTTATTTATTTATGTACCGCACAAAGTTTTTTTTACTATAAAGACATTTGTTCTTGAATTTTTTTTGAGAATATAGATAAATGGTTGTTTTTTTTTCAAGTGTCTGACTGAACCATTAAAAATGACACGTAAGATTTTTTATTTATTTATGTAACGCAAAAAGTTTTTTTTACTATAAAGACATTTGATCTTGAATTTTTTTTTAAGAATATAGATGAATGGTTTTTTTAAAAAGTGGTTTTCATCTTTAGTGGCAACTATTCTCATGCAAGTGGACATTTATTTTAATAAATTGTTATGAGACGATGCTTACATTGATAACAATCATATTTACAAGGCAGTAAATAAAGCAATACACGTATCTGCAGTGCAGTGAGTTTTTTTTAATAAACATAAATTTGTGAGATGCTTTTGTTAGCGGGTGTCGTTAAAATAAGGCTTACCTCGGTCGGTGTGAACGGCGTTGTCGAGCTCGTGAGGAAAGGTGCAGCTGGTTCAAGGACGTTAGGCCTTCTCACGAAGAGCTCGGCTCCCTTGTATCGGGCGCTAAAGCGCGGCGGCGCACCACTTGGTGTTATCCTTGTTTCCGAATTCTGTTTATTTTAATGCAATACATGAGAAAATGAAAAATTATCACACGGTTTTATAACGAATTTACAGTTATTAATTTTTTTAATTCTGTGAAAGACTTCACGATTAAAAAATAGTTTTGCGAAATTTGTTAAACGAATATCAATTGCTGAATGGGCGCAAGAATTATCAGCATAGGAGTGAAAATGTATTGAAAATCATTTTGATTCGAATTACGATTAGTAATTTAGTAATTCAGAGTCCTTTATTTTTTAAATTCTGTGGAATACTTCGTGATTCAACAAAAACGTTTTGCGGTCAATTTAATTGTTCAACAGAGAAGAAATGCTGAATGAACACAGGAATCATCAATATAGAATTGAAAATGTATTCAAAATCTTTTCTGATTTGAATAACAATTAGTAATAAAGTAATTTAGAGTTCTTCGTTTGTGAATTCCTGTAGAATACTTTGTGATTCAACAAAAAATGTTTTGCGATCAATCTAATTATTAAAAAAAAATAAGATGCCGAATGAACACACGAATTGTCAATATAGGAAAATGTATTTAAAATAATTTTCAAAGTGAATAATAGTCAGTCATTTTCGAGGGTCATGGAATAGCAGATTAAGCATTGTTTATGATAAAACGAAATAATATTTTGCATGTTTCAATAGTGACGATTGCTGAAAAACTGTCGAACATTCTGAATTAATTAATTTCGATTGATTTTTAAGATGACGATAGAAATCTCCAAAAGTTTTTTTTTATCCAAATTAACTTCGAAATTTGTTTGAACTCAGGTAATACATTTGTTTCAAGTTCACCGTTTTTTTTTTATTAATCCAAATTTTTTGACATGACTCTAATTTATAAATCACAAATATTCGTATAAATAATTCAAAATCTTTCCCTCTTCAAATAACTACCACTAATCATAAAACGAGATTAAAATTATGAACCTTCTCTTGAAGAACAAAATTTAATTAAAAATAATTAATTTCTAGCAACCACATTATTTTTCCATAAAATTATTTATAGTCTCTCTAAGACAAGACGATTTTTAATCCAGCGGATTAGTAACTAAAAAAAATTGAAACTACTTCAAGGCCTAAAAAATAAGTTTCATACAAACAAAATTTCTTTTACAAAATTACTTTTATAAATGTAGTAAAGAATGTTAATATTTTCAAACATTATCCGCTGCAATTTTTACTGCTTCAACAAAATGTCTTTTTCCAAATTTCCGACTCACCGTATTATTGGCGACATCTCTGTAAGCAGTGCCAAAAATCGGAGTCCTGTTGCCAAGCGCATTGAGAAGAGGTGCAACAGTGCTCCTCAGTTGTTCAAGCAAAGTGGAATTGCTATTCAAAAGAAGAGTGCTTCTGGTTGGACTGAAGATATTGCTGCCAGAATTTCCGCTGGCGCCATTGCTGGTCCCTACAATACCAGAGGCTTCTCCAACGGTATTATCATTTCCACTTTCGCTGGAGATCTTCAGGTTAACGGTCGGTTCCTGCCTTGCCGAACGTTGAGAAGAGCTCTCATTGGATCCTCCGACAGTTGCGTGGAATCTCGTCGGTGTTTTCGGTGTGATAGCGACGCTATTGCCGGTGGATGATAATTCGTCAGCTGGAACCGCATTTACCACAAAAACAGCTGGAGGCTCCGAATGTCGTCGATAGGTCGAAGTTCTAGGTCGAAATTCTCGTCGACGAGCCGATTGTACCGATTGTTCAGTTGTGCTGGACTTCGGTACAGCGTCAAACTGCTTGAAAACCTCAGTTTTCTTCCTCGTGTACCGACTGCCAGCTGAGCCAGTTTCCGACGACTTTTCGGTGCTTCCAGAAGACACTTCATCAACTTGCGCTTTCGCTTTTCCTCGAGAAGCGCTAGTAGTCGTTTCAGTCGTTGCCGAATCTTCGTTAGCCGATTTGGAAGTTGGTTGTTGCCAATTTTTGTCAATATGAGAAGCAAACCAAAGCCTGGATTTTTTTGTTGTTGTCGAAGGCGAAGATTCGGTCGCAGTTGATGTCACAGATTTGGAAGTGGGTTCCTGCCAATTTTTGTCAATGTACGCGGTGTTCCAGGCTCTGGATTTTCTTGTGGTTGTTGATGAGCCTGCTGAACGTCTCGTGGACGAATCTCCAGATTTTTTTGGACGCTCAGTTGGTTCCTGAAAATTTTTGTCAATGTGCTGAGCGATCCAGGCTCTTGATCTTCTGGTGGTTGAAATGTCCTCTCGGGGAAGTTCCTTGGCTCTTCTGGACAAGATCCAAGACTTTGTTGGCTGAGTTTTCTGGACTGTTGGCTTATCTGTCGAGTAAGGAAGCGTTGTGCTATCGATCAAGGAATTTTCTTCGTCAATTTCGGCTAAAGTTGTGGTCTCCACTTTTTCTTCAGCCTTGCGAATTTTGCTGGTTCTCGGCAGCTTATTTTCGGTTCTCCTTGTCGTTGGAGCTTGAAGAGACTTTTCTGCTCTTCCGTTGCTCTTTGATGTTCCAAATCGCTTGGCGATATTGGAAGTCTTTCGCTCTTCGGGCTTCTTCAAGGCTGAAACCACTTTGGGACGTTTTACGGCTTCCGACGATTTCCTGGTTGTAATTGGAGAAGATGTTGAAGATGAGGATCTCTTTTCTTCCTCAGAACCGACATTGTTATCGCCGTTGTTGGTTTCGGATCGAAGAACCAATTTTTTAGCACTTTCCAGCTTCTGTCTCGACCTCGTGACGAATTGGGGATCGGTAGTTGGTCTCTTCTTGGAGTGTCCCTGAAATCGGTCTTCGTTCGTCTCTAATTTCTCACGATTTCGCGGTATTTTTTAAATCATGCAGATAGACACAAGAGTTTTTGAAAATAATTGTCTCTTGATGGATTTTCAGAGGCGACAGCGTTTTGTGTTAGTTGCGCACACAAGATGAAGAGCAATCGAGATTCGATCCCACGAACAGAAAGATTTCAATGCGTTGTGGGTTTTCCATTTTTTTATTACCCTTTTTCATGCTACATGCACTCCACGAATCACAGTCTTAAGACGCTTACGAATAAGCGGTACGAAATGTGGTTCACCTTTTTTTTTTTTTAATTATTAGTAACCTCAAAAAAGCAGCATGCGCTTTCTCCTTCTCTTTGTCTTTCTAAGAAGTTATCGTAACGACGTCTTTCACTCAGCAGAAAACACTTTCGAGGAGAACTCACGCTAAGTGCGATTGATTTATGACACGACAGGAAACGAAGTGACTTGAAGTTCGTTGGGCACATCGGTTCACCGGGTTACATACCAATTACCAGTTTATTATATTTTTTTATGCTCCAAGTTTGAAGTTATTTATTTATATAATGGATAGACGAGGTCTAAGGAGGACGAGGTACGAAAGAGTGAGACGATCCACGCGGCGAACGGCCGCATGACGTTGTTGAACCACGTGCTCATTGCAGTCGATAGAAACTGAAACCGATTTTTGTAGAGTGATGACGATAGTGATGATGACAATTAGGGATTGGCGATATTTGGGTAAATATTGATAATCTAATATTGTGAATAAAGATTAGTTTAGAAAAATGTCGAAAAATCGGTAGTTGTAAGGGTCGATTCCCCGGGACAACGTTTTAGAAAAATATCGAGAAATCGGTGAGTGTAAATATCGATTCCATGCAATCAATTATTCCTAAAGAATATTGGAAAATCGGTTATCGTAAATATCGAGTCCATGCAATCGATTATTTTACGAAAATATGAAAACATCGGTAATTATAAGGTAAGTATAATTCAATTCCATAGAAATGATTGTTTTTGAAAATGATTAAAAAATCGATTATTGCTAATATCGATTCCACAAAATTAATTATTTCAGACAAATATTGGAAAATCGGTAATTATCAGATCGATTCCGTGGAAATGATTGTTTTCGAAAAGTTTAAAAAACTGATATTGTCAATATCGATTTCGCGAAATCCATTATTTGTGACAAATATTGAAAAAGCGGTTGTCGTGAATATCGATTCCAGGCAACCGATCATTTTCGAGAAATATCGAAAGATCGGTTATTGCGTATAGTGCAAACCGATTGCTATGGATATTGAAAAATTCTCGATTTTTCAGAAAAAAAAGGTGATCGGTATTACAACAAATCAGTGATCGGTATTTAAAAAAATCGGTTACAAATCGATTGTGAAGTGTAAGAAATTCGTTTTCTTTTGTAAATCGAAAAACATCGTCCATCCCTAAATTACCGATTTGCAATATATTTACATGGATTCTGGCTAAAGTTACGTTGACACGATTTGATTACTTAATGAAAAAAAAAAATATCAGGTCAACGACGGGATGTCCTAAAAAAATTAGGCGATAAATGAGAAGTGTTAGTGGTGCTAGAAATGTGTTTTTTTTTTATCTGAGCACTCACGAGACATATGTGCCGAAATAGAGTGAATTGCGCAAGAATTCCTTTCAGGCTCTTTGGTCGGCGTGCAGCCGCTCGAAATCTACTCCGCGTGATCGACCCGAATCGTGTTTACCTCGCCCGCCTGCCTTCAACCCACTCGACCACTTTCTCCAAGGATGGATGTCCGAAAAATAAGAGCAACCGCAACCGAAAACATGCAACGAGTAACCGAGACTGACCACGCCTGCTGCACCACATGTTTGCACTTGACTGAGAACTTTGAGAAGCTGAGAAGCAGCTGGAGATTCGATTCAAGCTTTTCCCTCTTTTACAATTCCGATTCCATGGCGAATCTCGTGAATGGATCACTTGAAGTGAAATTATTAGTAATTTCGTCCATTCACCGGTGAGAAATTGCCAAAGGAATTTATAAGAATTTTTTTTTAGGTTCAGGGTTTGTACCTTTCACTACTTCACAGTACGCCCTGTTTGTTTATACTATATCATAATTCATTATTATCAAGCCCTTCTGAAAATGTTCATTCGTAATTACAGCAAAAAATATCGGGTCTTTTTTGTGGTTAATTCGGACAAATCTGTGGTTAGTGATGGCCAATAGTTGAATTTTTCAAAAGTGCAAGAGCTTCTTTTTTACATTTTATAACGAGAAATTAGAATTTATGAATTCTAACATCAGGAACATCAAAATTTTTATTTTTTTATCTCAATCTAAATTTGCACTGTGAATACAGTTCTTCGGAAAAATTATTTGTTGGTGGATTTCACAAAGAAAAATAAAAAAACAAAAAAATTTCACTAACTTGACTTGATTTTCTGACATTTGCTTTTGACAACTTTTATGAGAAAATCTATTGCAAATTATTTTACTGTAGAAACAAGCAATTATGGATCGAATTGAATATTCTATAACAACTAAATTGTAAGGTAAATTAACGAAAAGTGTTTATTTGAGAGTAACGAAATGTAACGAAATGATAATAACGAAGAGAAAGTAGAAGTGAATCTAAGCGAACAATCAAGAAGATAATCACTTAATAGTTGTCGACGCTACTACTATTTCCTCGAGTTTATTATCTGGATCAATGCCTGCGATCCAAACGTGTATAGAAAGTATAATAACCGATAAAATCTATACATTCACGACAATAAAAAATAATGTTTCAATTTAAAAATCAATAGAACAGAAAAATCCTCGCACTGAACAAAATCCCAAACACGATTTATAACCACAATAATATGTGACGCTTCTTTCCTGTGTCCGAAGTTCGCTTCCAAAATCGAAGAAGTAATTATGATATAAAACAAAAAATGATTGAAAAAACATTTTTCAAAAATCGCCGGACCTTCCAACCTTTACCAAGCGAGACGTCATTGTCCAGTCGCGATTGGTAATCAATGACGTCGAAAAAGCTGCCCTGGCAGTCGTACACATTTGATTCCAGGCTTTGGCATTCAGCGAGCTCCAAATTGTGGAGCAAAGAAAGAAAAAGGCTGTATCACCGATACAATCGTATCACGTCCTTACGTTCGACGCTTCGGTGATAGATGGGGCCGAAAAGGGTGTCGTTGATACCGGAATAAGTGATACTACCATAGGAGTTGGATTCTCCGAGGCAGTGACCGCGTGATCTTCACCGAGAGCTTCGGACTCCGAGGGCAGAGATGTTGAACGCGTATGGCGTGTCGGGTTTTTTCCCGAAAGTGCCTGTATGCGTATTAAGGGTTTGTTTTTTAAGCATATTCGAAATTATCAATCTGACTGACACAATTTTTGTATTAAAAATTATTGCAGTATTAAAATACTCCAATACCCTCATCGAGTAAGTCCTTTTGCATCCTAACGCACCAAAGCATTAAACTTATTTTTCTTTTGTCGTTCAAAACTACAAAACTACATAGAGTAAAATTTAAGAGTTGAGAGGTGTGAAAAAGTGTGCAAGTTTTCAGAGTTACGTTAGATATTTAGATGTTGGGTCAGTGTGTGAATGTTGAGAATAGTGGAAGATATTTAGAGAGATTAGAGGTTTTGAAGAGTCGAAGAGGACCTACTCACCGACAAACCAGGCTTCGCTGTCGCTTCTTGACCATTTTTCTGCAATTTGAATTTTGTCAGGTTTATATGCGGTTATTTTTTTTTTGCGCAGACGGTTTTGGTTGAAAAAAAGCGATGAGTCGAAAGACAGACTGTTTGGTCGAAAGAGAAAAATGAGTCGGGAAATAGATTGTTTGGTCAAAAGAGAAAAATGAGTCGAGAGATAGATTGTTTGGTCGAAAGAGAAAAATGAGTCGAAAAAGAAAATTGAGCAGAAAGAAATAAAGTTTGACCACGTAGCAATTTATGTATTTGAAGTACTTGAAATATATGTTACAAATACAAGATTACGACGCAAAAAATATATGCAGCACACATTTTGTAGTCAAATTCGCACTTGCATATGAAGCATTCTCAATGGATCCAGTGATTTTTTTAGACCCTCTCCAATCTCCTCCATAATTGGATATGAGGAAGTACCTCTAAAAGACACTCTATGTGAATTTTTTCAGATTTTTGACAGCAATATTAAAGAAGATACCATTTTTTCTAATTCCAAATATCTCGAAACTTTGAAGGTACTGAATAAAATGTCTCCACAGAAAAGTTTCCGTTTTCTGTAAGCTTTCGAGCGGAATGTTTGAAATAATTATCACATTCCGTTAAGTATGATTTTTTACCGAAAAACAGAAAACTGATTTTTTTTATTAAAAAAGGGATATTTCATTTTGGATTGAAAAAATTGAAGAGTATTTCTGCATGATTGTTGATATCCCACAAAAATCGCTAGAATGGCTTCAATTGACGTTGTCGTATTTAAAAAATGTAAATACATTTTCTTAGTAAAAGTTCCGACAAACAGAGAAATCATTTTTTTTTAATTCATAAGTGGCGATTTTTTTCCTCCTTATAAAATTACAGAGTATTCCTGCATGAGTCGATATTGCAAAAAAAAATCATTAGTGTGGCACGAACCGAGGTTCCGGTATTAAAACAAATTAGACGCGTGAAAGTTTCGTAAAACGGGGGAATAATTTGTTTAACCCAAATCTCGATCCGTGCCATTATGATGATTTGTTCACGATATCAACAGTCATGCAGGAATACTCTGTAAATTTTTCAATCAAATAAAAAAATCCGTTATTAAATTTTTTTTATTTTTCCTTTTTCGGTAAAAAATCAAATTTTCCGGAATTTCGCAATCATTTCAATCAATCCGCTCGAAAGCTAACAAAAAACGATAACTTTCATGAAAAGACATTTTTGTTCGGTAATTTCAAATTTAGGAGATATTTGCACTTAAAAGGAAAATAGAATTTTTTAAAATATTGTTTTAAAAAATCTGAACAAATTCACTTTTAATATATGTCGCATATAACTAATTATGCGACAGATCACATAGGATCTTTAAAAAAAGTTGCTGAGTCGACAGAGAATGCTTCATATATAAGTATATGTGAAGTAGATGTGACTCATAAAAAATGAAATATGAAGCCACAAAAAAATGTATGCATGATAGATTATGGACCTCAAAATTTTGTAAATGCAACATTGTTTTTTCATATTTAATTCCACATGCATAAATTATCACGTGGTTGTTCGAAAGAAAGAAACAAATGGGACATGCAAGACTTTTTGTTTGCGACTAGACACAGTGAAAAATATTCGTAAACTGAAAAAAAATGTCACAAGATATGATGCAATTTAAACTCTACTTCTAAACTCTTCAATAATAAGCATTAGAAGTGGAATGAAAATAACTAAATAAATTTTTGACAGGCTTTTGGATCAATGTCATGTTCAATTATAACAATGATCAAAAAAATCATTTACAAATACTAATGTATTTTTGAAATCTACGCCAAAATTTTATTGAAAACTCACAGATTCTTGCAATAATTCTTCTACTTTGACATTGCGTTACGAAACAATTCAAACTGCATATCCTCGCAATAATAAGTCGTAAGTCCAAAAGAATAGCTGAGACATGATTGAAATTTCGATTTAGTCCGTTCAGACAAGACTCACCAATAGCGCGAGTTTCGCTTTAAATTCCGGCGGATAGTTGTCGCTTTCCTCAAAATCCGCGTTTACCTTGCTCTGCCCGGAAGTTTTCTTGAAGTTTTTGCTGCCTCTGGATTTTTCGCCATCATTTACAGGTCTTCTCGATTTTTTCGTTTCGATGCTTGGAGTGCTTTGAGTTCCTGTCTGAGTTGCAACATTAGCTGGAGCTTCGGTGACGATCTTTCTGCCTCTAAATCCAAGTCCGTGATTGAAAAAATCCTCTTTCAAGGCTTTTCTTCCTGCAGAAGGAGCCGAAGTAGTTCTCCCTCGATTTCCAGCTCCTCTTCCCTCAGTCGTAGCGTCATTTCTGTCCTGAGCTCTCGGAGTTCTCGCCGTTGACGTTGTCGTAGAAGTGCTAAGAGTTGAAGACGTTGTTGCTGTAATTCCAGCAGCTGTAGAAACAACAGGAGTGCTTTCAGTTCCAGTCCGAGTTGCAGCAACAATTGGAGCTTCAGTGACGATCTTTCTGCCTCTGAATCCAAGTCCGTGATTGAAAAAATCCTCTTTCAAGGCTTTTCTTCCCGCAGAAGGTGCTGAAGTAGTCCTTCCTCGATTTCCAGCTCCTCTTCCCGCAGTTGTAGCCTCATTTCTGTCCTGAGCTCTCGCCGTTGATGTTGTCGTTGAAGTGCTAGGAGTTTGAGTCGTTGTTGTAATTTCAGCAGCCGTAGAGGAAACAGGATTCGTTACAGGAGCGATTGTATTTGTCGGAGGAACAACGTTGTTGCCAATTTCTCTGGACTTGACCCTGGACCTTCCACGTCTCTCAGAATTCACGTTTTTGTTGTCAGAATTAACAGACTTTGTTTCTGAAGGTTTGCCTCTTCTTTCGGAATTTTTGTTCCTGGAATTTCTCTCCGAGTTTTCAGATCTCGACCTCGAGGATTTCGGTGCAGCTTGTTGACCTCTTCCACGTCCTCGGGACTTTTCTTCGTTTCGTTCAGTTTTGGTCTTTGATTCGGCGTTTCTCGAACGAATTGCATCGTTTCGTGATCTCGATGACTTTTCTAGGGAATTTTCGACATGAGCTGCCGCAGAATGCTTCGAAGAGCCTCTTCGGCTTCCGGATCTTGAGCTTGAAGCTGTCTCCGAGTTCTTATCGTCGCTGGAACGTCCTCTACTTCTGCTTCTCTTTTCTCCTCCGGTAGAAGCTTTTCTCTGGGATGAAAGTTCCGCAGAAGCTTCTACTCTTCCTGAAGGCGATGTAGCGAGGAAATTGTCGCTTCTGGATCTTAATGGAAAGTCTCCAGCCAAAGGAACGTCTATTCTTACGCTCTCCGAAGCCGAAGGCACGATTTCGTGTCGCCCTTTCGACGAAAAGTCATCGGAACGTCTTTCAGCAGTTTGCACATTTGCTCTCTCTGAATTTTTTCTTAAAGTATGTCTCGAATTAGGAAGTCCATGATTTAATTCGCCATCCGAAGCCGAAGGTACAATTTCGTGTCTTTTGTTCGCCGAAAAGTCATCAGAACGTCTTTCAGCGGTTTGCACATTTGCTCTCTCTGAATTTTTCCTTGAAGTATATCGGCTGGAATTCGGAAGTCCACGTTTTAATTCTCTGGAGGATAAAGTAGTCTGTATCTTTCTTCCGGTTCTGGATCTTGGAATTTCAGTGGTACCGGAAAAAACTGATGGTCCTGTGGTGTCGAATTGTCGATTGCTGTTGAATTCTTCGGTGGCGGAAATTTCTGGTTCCTCGGTTGTTGTTGAAGTACCTGAAGAGCCTCTTCTGGAACTTGCTCCGTTTCTGGCTCGAAACAATCCAATTCTACGTGGCTCATCATTTTCTTTAGCCTCGGTTAATCCACTTCTGCGATCATTCTTTATTTCCTTCGTTACTTCGGTTGTTGGTGCAATCGTTGTTTCACGTTGTGGAATTTGCGTTGTGGACTTTCTGGCCACAAAGGCTGAGCTGCTTCTCCTTCTTTCGGGATTCGAGGGGGAAACCGAAGAGCCGCTTGACTTTCTACTGTTCCCAGCTGTTAATTTAATATCTCGATCATGGTCGCGGCGACTCTTCAGGGTAGTCGTCTCGGTCCTCTCCGGTTTTGCTGCGTCCTCGGTACGCGAACCTCCTCTTCGACTGTTCCGTGAACGATTTGGACTGGAACTCGACGAAGAGAAAGGAGCCGGACTTGCCTCCAGCCCTTCGATCGCCTTCGGATTGAATCGGGAACCTCCTCGACTTCTCACAGTCGTCCTTGCCTCTTGACCTTCAACCTGCAATGCAATTCAGATATTTCAGAAAATTATTAAAGTATATCTTGCACTTTTCATAGTCTTATTATCCTTTTGTAAATCAAAAGAGGATTTGCATAATAATGAAACTTAAGTAACCATACAATTGACATTGAACGATGCTGAAGGACGTTCAGTTGTGTTAGAGGTAAAAATTCAAATGAAGATTCATGAAATTCTGATGAATTATATTCCTGATGCATATTATAGACATTATAAAGGTTGATTTAGTTCAGTTGATTTAGATTTATGATTAAGTGTATCCTAAAACCTAAATTAACTTCCTAACTTGACTGGACTAAATAAAAGTGTCACTGATAAGAACCTCTTTCGTATATCATATCATTTGTAAGAAATTACTATTTAAAAATATGCTGCAAGTTTTTTGAGCCCTTTAATCAATTTATCAGCTTAATCTAATTCGTTAAGAATGAGGTTATTTTTCAATTGCACATGAATAAAACGACACTGTTACAACTTTTTGTATGAAAAGTAGCATAAAGTATCGGAAGTTTTTTTGCGGATAAGCGTAGACTCAATTTAAAACCCAAATATTTATTAATGTGCAAAAAAACTGTTGTAGAATTAATATACGGTATACTAAACACTTCATTATAGTTGTGTTTATAATATAATTGTTAAGACTTTGCAACAAATCGGTATATTGGATAAAATTCGTTCATGAAAATTGAATTAAATAAAAATAAAATTTAATATACATACCAAAATAAGCTTCAAATACATATATTTATTTTCAAAATATTTTTTAGCAGTGTATAAAATGTGAAACATATAATATCGAATTTATGAACAATGACGAATATTTTCAATACCTATATAATAATTCTAACAATATAAGTAATACAACGATTTTGGAAAAGTCGAAAATATTTTCATGTATTAATTTGGAAAACAAATATTAAGCCATTTCAAGAAAAAAAAAGGCAGACGATCCAATTACCCGAAGACTTTAAATTTTTAATATTAAATTTATAATAAATAATAAAAAACAATTTGACATTGAACCTTTTCCTGGTGCTCAGAGAAAAATCCAAAGACTGGATTACCTGAAGACTTGATTTTATTCCCCACAAAGGTCACCCAGATGTTTCGCTGTCATAGATTAATACGAGTCGAAAGTAAACTTTTTTTTTGCCCAAACTGGTTGGCCTTCACTTTGCAGCCATTCTCTGCCAAAACCATAACTTCATTAAGCTAAGCGATCCTAATCGCGGAATAATAGATTTATGTGATGAAAAAAGTGAGGAAGTCACTTTCAGGAGCTGAAGAAAAGTTATGAATCATTGCCTATCTTAAGGGGACTAAATCATCTGAAAAAAAGTCATAAGAATTTTTTTTTAAATGATATCCTTCTTTAAAAAAATTTCAAAGTCATACCTCATTACAGTACATAATAAACATTATAATTCTGCAATTTTGTAAAGACGTACACTGCACAAAAAAAGTTATGAGTCCAAAAGTGAAATTTTTCACCTATAGCTTTGCAAAATACCAAATACTAAAATTTTTTGAATTTTGATCTAACAGTTACAAGTAAAAAAATGGTACTTTTTATTTCACACTATTTTGGTGCATTGTATCTCTTTCCAAAATTGCAAAATTATAGTGCTTGTTGTGTATTCAATGATTTATTAATTAAAGATTTTTTTAAAAGAAGTGTATCATTGACAGAATTTTTTTTCTCATGGCTTTTTTCAGGTGACTAGGTTCTCTTAAGGCCTATCACTCTTGGGGCAAAAAAAAAATTAATAAAAACTCTTCGTCCCTGGACTTAATTTCCTATGAACTTTTAATGGGCCACTAACTCAGATTTGCATGAGTGACGTAATAATAGTGCACTCGACTGAGCTAAGCCCCGGGTCTAGATAATTTGGTATGTAAATTAATCGGCATCAATCCTTGCTTAAACCCAAATAACATGTCCTTTAATAATTTAGATGAAGCACCAGAAGAAAAGGAAATTAATCAGGCTCAATGGCATTGAGGTGAATATTACACATACCAACAATAAACATTTAGTAGCTGAACAAAGAGTAGGTGTAAATGTTGGAAGGTGCAATAATGTTGCACAATAGAAAATCGAGTACAAGGCTCTCGTTAAAATTATATGCATTGCTGTGCACTTGCCAGTGATAGCATTACAAGTGAGAAGGGAAATGAAAATTGCACTTTATCGAGCGACTAATCGACTTGTAAGTACTATTTCAATTAGCCGAGTAATCAAAACCAGATTTCTTCGAGGATCCGAGATTACTTTAATGATAATGGACCAGAATCGAGCTACGGCTATTATCATCTAACTCCCGAATGGATCTCAATGGCTTTAAGGAGGTTCGGTTGATCTTCTAAGGCGAAATTGATGCTGGGAGTAAATCATTACTTATATACGCTTTTACAACCAATTAGTGATAATAATGTGTCAGTTTAAATACCATTTTGTGGTAAATAAACATTAGGATTATTTTCTGACATTTTAAGGGATATTTATGAGGAGGTCCGAAGGAATTTAGCTCCAATATAAAATTCTACAGGCGTAATCTTCTACAGGAGTGAAATTTTACAATGCCTCATATTCTACAGGAGTAAAATTCTACACGCGTAATATTCTACAGAATTTCAATCTTACATGCGTAATATTCTACAGAATTTCAATCCTACATGTGTAATATTCTACATAAGTTCAATCCTACATGCGTTATATTCTACAGAAGTTCAATCCTACATGCGTTATATTCTACAGAAGTTCAATCCTACATGCGTTATATTCTACAGAAGTTCAATCCTACATGCGTAATGTTGTACATGGTTTATTCATACATTTATGTAGAATAAGCATGTAGGATTTTACTTCTGTATGATTTATTCATGTAGAAATGCCGCCTGTATGGTTTTATTTATTTATGTAAAATATGACGTTTGTATGGTTTTATGATCGTAGAATTTCACACGTGTAGGATTTGACATTATGTTGATTTTGCGGAAATTAGTCCGATACATTTTTGTCTGTTTAGTGTAGAATACATCAGAAGTAGGATTAGGCAATTCAGTTACTGGACCTCCTCGATATTTAATTGTTTTTCAGTGAATGGTTAAACGAATCTATCGGAAGAATGTTAGAATTTTTTTTTCTATAAAATCAGAACGTATACTTAATGGTTCGAAAAATCAATGACATATCGAACTCTTTAATAAAAATGTTAATTAAGAAAACAAACAAATACGTATTTTTCAACGAAATAATTGAAATCGTGTTTCCTTGAAAAATTCCATTCAGATGAAATTGTGTTTAGAAACCCAAAAAAAGAAATTGGCTATGTACTGTTCGAATGTTTGAAAACTCGAAATAATTATTTTCTCGACGTATCGGTATTTAGTCTTTTTTTTCAATGCTGAAATATTCGGTTATCATACTGCCAATTTTTCTGTGAATTATTCAAGAATCCCTGGACGTTTTGTGAATTTATTATTATTTAACATACAAATTAATTTTCCGAATGATCATTTTTCTTATTTCATTTTTAAAATCTCAGCTTTCTTCAGATATCGTGAGAAAGTCAATTTCACGCTTATATTTTCGTGTAATCTGTCCCTAATAATATATAAATGATTTTCAAAAACGTAAACGCCTAAGTCTCACAATAATTAATTTACAAATAGTATTATTAATAAAAGTGAGCAAATTACGCCAAATATCAGTTCAGGTGAAACTGTCCAAATTGTCCAAAAATGCTTTAAATAATACAACGACCAAACGCAACACAAATAGATGAACAATAATTTAGATAACGAAATGAATCATACAATTATTCAATTTCTTTATCCCAGTGCGAATAAAGCAATTACATTAATAGAGCAATCAGATTAATTTTATTCACCGTGCCCTCTGCTTTACTTTCCCATAGGGAAACAAAGGTTCGTTAGAAATCGAGTACAAGGCTCGCGTTATGTGCATCGAGCCAATCCAAAGTACTGAGTCCTGAACAAAGAGCAATTCTTCGGTACTCGTGGATAATGTCGGCTCTTCCAACAAGTGTAATTTGAGATAATTCCGTGGCACGGATTTGATCGAATTAAAAGAATAATTACGGCTGCCGATCGCGAGCGCAAGTAATGATTATCTAACTTCCTGAACCGAAGCTGGTACTTGACTTTAAGGGGCATTCGCACGCCAATCTTGTTGAGGAGGCCAAAGAGGTGAACTCACCTGCCAATATTCTTACAATTTAAGTACATCTCCTTTTCTTTCGATGATTTCACGATTTTCCACGATTTTTTTTTTCCTCTCATTTTTAAGACAAAGAACAAAGCATCGCGTCACGATTTTATGGTATGGAAATTTTGTAGCCGAGGCCATTATTAAGGCAAATTAAGGGGGAGACTCATGGACATTTTCTCCAAGTACTCAGCCATAGCGAAAAAATTGTGGCATCATTTTGGTGGAACGCAAACCTATTGCGACACTCTCGCGCCTTAACATCGCGGTAGTAGTTTCTTAATAATCAGCCTCGCTGCCGTTTACGCGGCAAACTTCTGCCGGATAATCGACTAGCCGCGCGCGATCGTGCACCGAGGATGGGAAGCGTGAAATACGTGGCTAATTTCTTCCAACGATTCGCATGATCGACTCGATACTTTGACAAGATCGAACGTCAATTGCTGCAATTTTGAATGGTTCGCTGTTTTGACGAATCGCGGAGAAATTCCACCGGAATATCAGTTTGAATCGCTATGGAACTGGTGAAAAGTTGAGAAGGGTTAAAAAGTCATTTTGGGAATTATGGAAATTTTGAATTGAGAAATATTAATAAAGCCTGTGTCGTAGAAAGCTATGGATTTTTCGAGATCACGAGAGTCAGTTGTTAAAAAAAAAACCTCTCTCGTTTTGGTAACGAAAAAAAAGAAAATGAGTCTGTCTGTCTCGTGATACTCCTTATGCACTGCGATAACTTATGGCGAACGAAAAAACTGCGATAACTTATGAACTTTGCACGGTTAAAAAAAAAATAATAATAATAAAAACTGGGGATTTTCATACACCATTTGCAACCCTTTTTCCGATGCCACTTTCCGAAGTCCTTTTCGCAAAAAAAAAAAATTTATTTTGTAGTAAAATATAGTATGTCATTACACAATTAATTCTGAACTAATTATTTTCTTGTCGGCCATAAAAAAACGCACATTTTCGTTTTTTTTAGATGTCGATACGATTAATCGTTTTCGAGATATCATAGGTTAAATGAAAAGTAAAAAGTATGGCGAATTTCGCCAGAAAAAATTTCAAAAAAATTGAAATTTGGTGTATCTATTATAACCACTGAACCTGATTTTTGGACATTTTGTGGAATTTTTTTTTTTTTTTTTTTTTGGGTGGCTAAAATCATGTGGAATGCCTCACATACATCCGGAAATCCTTTCTAAGCCACTTTATCAATATTGTTGATTGTTGACAATTCTGAGTAATCTGACTTAAAAATTGAAGACATTTTTTTTCACAAAAACGGCGATTCCTCTGTGAGAAAGCGAAAATGTAGAGTAACCGAGGAAAAATGATTGACGTTTTTTTATTCATTTGCTTCGGCATTTTGGTTTTTACTGTAGTCAACGGAATTTTTGAGATAAGAAACCAAAATTTGGCTGCAAGTAATAAACCATCATAGATTGACATTTGAAAGTAAAATTCCAGCGCATTTTGGGCAACATATTGAATATTTGTTATTTTGCTTTCATTTTTGGAGTAATTGATTTATAAGTCTAATTCTTATGATCGTTGCGATCTGAGGCTGAACATTCCTACACAAATGGACTAAAGGTAAATGAATTTGAAGACCATCAATTGGAAAATGAGAGTAAATTTTGGTGCGGTTTTGTCAAGGACTCAAATATTCGTTATTTTCCATTCTATTTTTGGGAGAATTTCTTTACGAGTCTTATTATTTAAATTATAGCTGTTCAAAGCTGAAAAGTGACACAAATAGACTACATTTAAATAATGAGTTATAGCGAATTTAGCGGAAATTAATCAAGTGGATGAAATTTGAGACAAATTTTAGTACACACATTTTTCACTTTACTTCAAATTTCTTGATTCTTGCAACTTTTGAGCAAATAAGCAAAAGGCTTCATAACTTCAAGAAACCTACAAATTGGAATATCGAGCATCTAATCATTCATTAAAATCCATAATTTTTTTTTTTTAATGAAAAATTTTTTTTAAAAAAACTAGACAGTCAATAATTTTCGATTAATCTTTCCCAAGAAAAGTCTTACAATAATTGCGATTCAATTTCAACATTTTCAATCAACTCCAATCAAATTAATAATTATCTTTTGACCCCATTTTTCACGATTAATCGTATCGATCAGATTGGAGTCGACGAGAACAAACGAAAATTCACTGTCCCTAACTTCTAACGCGCGAAAATATCATTTCTCTATCGGTCTATATTTCAGTCTCAATTAGAAAGGAGATCTAGAGTGTCTAAACAGCTTCTAGTCGACGCCAGGCGATATCGTCGTGTTTCTCCGTTCTTAAGAGCCAAAAATTCCATCACCTTTGAAATACGCTAAATTCAACTGGTCCATAAAAATTTCAATTAAGATTGTACAATAAAAACATTCTTTACCATTTAAGGAAGAAATTTTTTGCAGTCTTACTCGAGTATTAGAAAATTCGCAGCACGCTTAAGAAACTTTCTAGTGTATTTTTGTCATATGGTTATTTATTTTGGTAAGTCAACTGCTGGAACGTCAAATGACCTGCTGAAATTAAGATTCGAATGAGATATCTTTTCACGTTGGCTCAAATGACACGTATGACTCATATGGAGCATTCCGCGTCAGTTCTAACACTGAAGATTTTAAAAAGTTCATTTTATTTGTACAAAAATATTTTCTCGATTCTGCCAATTTTTCTGTCCATTCTGCACATACAATTGAAGATTATATATAATTCAAGGGCAAGATAACAAGTGTCCGATGGAGCAAAAAAAAAAGATTTAAAAAACCTCCCTTTTGTAAAATGTAGAAAAACTTTTTTCATCCTTCGAAATATTTCTTGCCAGCTCTGCAAATTTTTTCAGAGATTCTGTACATACTATTCTCGGCTACATAAAATCGAGAGCAAAATAAAACGTGTCTTGATAAGCGAAAAAAAAAAATTATAGGAAAAAATTTATTTTGTGAACTTTATAAAAAAAAATTTTCAGCCCTCTAAATATTTTTGCCCACTCTGTCGGTTTTTCTACAGTGTCTTTATGTACCATTTGAGGTTATATGAAATTCACAGCGAAATAAAAAAGGTCCAATGAACGAAGAAAATATAATGAAATAAATTTGGCTGTACTGAGGTAGAATGTCCTGTATACAAATTGTCCTATATACAATGTACGTATATATGAGCTAGGATCAACAATGGTGACAGTGACAATGAGATTACAGTAAAAAGACGTCACATGAAATATCTCTTCACAGAAGAACGCTCATATCGTTAATATTAAGTAGATCATTCGTTCGCGTTTGGTTTATATCACTAGAGGCGGGCCCTGTCCCCTAGCTGCTGGCAATTTCTGGTCCGGTTCGTGTATCGGTATCTCGCGGGCGTGGACAATCGATTCTGAAAGTAAAAGTGGGTGTCCCACGAGAGTTTGCCCATGCAATACACACCCTGCGGTGTTGTGCGGGCGTTTCTGCGTCTACACAACGCTGTAGAATATTTCAGGACTAACGGTACTCCACTTTGATTGTATCAAATTATTGCCTTGTACAGGCTCTGATTTTTGGCAAAATATCTCCAATCTTAGAAGTTGATTCATGAATTAGAATTCGAATACGATTCATGAATTAGAATTCGAATATAATTCATGAATTAGAATTCGAATATAATTCATGAATTACATGTCGAATATAATTCATGAATTACAATTCGAATATAATTCATGAATTACAGTTCGAATATAATTCATGAATTACAATTCGTATATGATTTGAATACGATTCGAATACAATTCAGATACAATTCGGATACAATTCTAATACAATTCGAATACGATTCGAATACGATTCGAATACGATTCGAATACAATTCGAATACAATTCATGAATTAGTACAATTCGAATACAATTCATGAATTAGTACAATTCGAATACAATTCATGAATTAGTACAATTCGGATACAATTCGAACACAATTCGAATGCAATTTGAATACAATTCGTCTAGAATTCGAATACAGTACATCTACAACTTGAATAGAATTCATGAACTACGATTCGAATACAATTCATGAACTACGATTCGAATACAATTCATGAACTACAATTCGAATACAGTTCATGAATTACAATTCAAATACAATTCATGAATTTTCGCCAATTGTATTCAAATTTAAAAGAATTCAACTGCAACTACCAAAAAAATAATAATCTTCTGGCTGGAACATCTCGAAGATTAATGTAAACTTGATTGAAAAATGAACTTTCTATTCATGGTTTGTTCAACGGAAAAAAATTGATCAAGAATCGTTTTTCTGTCGTTGAAATATTTATCAAAAAATCTGCGAATCCTCATGATAATATTCTGATAGATGAAACAAATTATGGAACTGAAAAAGAAAATATTGCGTGGGTTCCGTTTGTTTCATATGTAATATTTTTCAGAATTAAAACTTGTGTCTTACGAGAATTTGCCTGTGCAATATACAGTCAAACACATACAAATATTTCAGGCCTAATGGCAATCAACTTTTATTGTATTCATTGATGGCCTTGCACAGGCATTTATTTTTGGCAAAATATCTGTAAGATTTATCAATAGTATTCGAATAAAAAAAAAATCAACTGCAATAACAAAAAAAAAAATCTTCCGATTGGAACCACCTGAAAATTAATGTCAACTTAAAAAAAAATAAAAAATGTTTGATAATATAAAAAATAATGCAGATAAGATCATTGTATTTGTCTTTAAAATATTTAGCAAATATTCATGATACTATTCTGATAACATAACCAAATTTTCGAGTCGAATAGCACCACACAGCACTATAGAATATTTCAGGACTAACGGTACTCCACTTTGATTTTCGTAAGGCAAAATATCTTTGAAAGTCAACAATTGTATTCGAACAGAATAAAACTCTCACTAATGAATTAGTTAATAAAAAAAGCGAACTGGTTTTGATAGAATACAATTAAGTATGTGATGCTATATCAATGATTTGATGTGTAAACATTATTATTATTATTATTATTTATCATATATATTTTTATTTCGTTTCATTTTCGCTTAAGAACTCCATTTAATTTAAATTTAAGTCCACAGTTTCATTTAAAAATCCGATCGAAATCAAAGTAATACGAATAATGTTGGTAAATCAGCATAATGATTTTAGTTTTTGGGAAAATAACGTTTTTTTACATCGAAATATATCATAAAAGAAAAGATGTTTGAAAAGTCGTAAACTTTGGTTGGTTTTGTTTGGTTACTTCAAGGTAAACTTTGTTTGGTTTTTTTTTCAAGAAGATTCTGGTAAATAAAAGAAGTTCCATCACCGTAAATAAAAAGCCTTGAAATATTCCACAAAGTAATGTCAATCATTCACTCTTTACAAACCTCGCAATTATGCAGAGGTGTTAGCTAATGAATTCATTACTCACATTTGCTGCTTTAAAAGTCTTGAGTAATTGATTTTACAGAGCAATAATGTCGGACCAAATGTCAATATCGAAATTTTTTCTATTGTGTTGCCTTCGCGTGCAATAATTCTTTTTGACATTTCATGAGAATTCACACGATCTTGTATCGTGCTACTTAATATTTAGCGAGGTGTTTGCGAGGATGCAACAGAAGATAAAACGAGCAATTAGTTGCATCCATCATCAGCGGACACTCGATAGAAAAGAAAATTAAATTACAGTGCACACCAAAGCAAAATCCTTCTATCGTGCAAATAAACACCTTTAATCGGTTGCGAAGGTGATAGGTAAGATATCCTGGCGGAAAGTTCCCATCGTATTAAGAAGACGAGAAAGGATCACATAGTCAAGGAAAAACGAAGAAAACTAAAAGAGGAGCAGTTCAGTTACATGAATGTGGTGTGAAAGGCCATCTATTAATTATTATTCTCAACCTTCGACTGAAGAAGTAAGGATGTACTTATCTTTAATGAGCACAAATTAAACAAATTCAAAGAATTGAATAGTTACCATTTTTTAAATTAAATCACAGAATTTATTTTATATTTGAAAAAAAAAAAAAGGTTTTTTAACTTTCCAAAACTTTTCTCTTAATAATTCATACACAATTTTTTCGACATTGTTATCATGATCTTTTACGTATCTTCAATGTGCTTCGTTTTTTTTATATTTGTTTTTTTTTCATTCAAATTACTGACGATTTGTAAAGCTTCTTGAAAATACGTACAATAAAAATCTATATACTTTCATCGTTGTATTTTACTGACAAAATAAAAAATATTTCATTTTTTTTAGCATTCTTTTTTAAGAAGATTCATTCGATTTTCTAGCTTAGAGTTTTATATTTATTAAGGGGTAAAAAAATGCTGTAATTGATACTCTTATTTTAATAAATTGTACATTTGAACTTTATTTAGTACATACCAAGCATAAGAATTTTGTAACTTTGCGAAGATCTTCAATGCAGTAAAATGGTGTGAAAAAAAAGTACAATTTTTAATCCGTCGTAGTTTTCAGATCAAATCGGTAAACAAATTTTAGTGTTCGATGTTTTATTTCATCTTTACTGAGTTTTTATTAAAGAAATATTTATTTACACATTTGAAACCATAGCATTGTCAAAAAGGTCTTAAATAAAAATTCCTCCTTTCATACTAGAATGCACTCTTCGACAGATGAAATAAGACATTGAACACTACAAATTTTTCACGGATTTGATCTAAAAGCTACGAGAGGTTAAAAATGTTGATTTTTCGTCACACCATTTTGGTGCACTGTACGTCTTTACAAAATTTCGAAATTATAATCCTTGTCATCTATTTTATGAGATTTTAATTTTTTATTTTTTAAAAGAAACGTATCACTCACAGGATTTTTTTTCTGATGACTTTTTTCAGGTGACTCAAGCTCCAAAATCTCAGATAAGAGAATTAAGCACCAAAAATGTTTCTAGTCCAAAAATCATCAAGAAACGGTACATCAAATAAAGAATGAGCAACCATTTTAAGCTACAGGTATAAAATGAGTCATAAAAAAAATTGTATATATATATCTATACACTGTAATTTCTTGCATGAAATTCGGAGCTGTAGAAACGATCTTAAAAACCGGACTTAAGAGGATTTCATAGGGCGTGGTTCCCTGGCTGAAATTACGAGGATGTCCTTTCTCGAAACCCCCTCGAATTGACCGCAGCAACACTTGCTAAATTTCTTGGCTGTATATATATGGGATATTTCATACCAACTCGACCTGGGTCCGACCCTCGACCTTTTGGATTTTATCCCTGATTTTTTAAGTTATTGTTTTATTTCTAAGCAACAACCACAGTTGTTACTGGATTTTTGTCTAACAATTTATATATTTATGATTATTTATAATAAAAATATGGAAGAAGATTTTTTGAAAATCTGACGAGATTTTCATGAATCCTATATCAGATATATATCAATATATTTGAGCTGAGGCCTAAAGTCGGCAGGACCTCACTTCTACTTTTAAGGGATTTTCAGGGCTTCGGAGAATTTCTTTAGATTTTTTATAAGCGATTTTTTTTCGCTAAATGAAAAAAAAATTAAATGATCCGTACGCTTTACAAATGTTTACCAATTTTCTAAAAATGAAAGACATCGCGACGACTGTCTAATATGGCTTAAAATTCTTTATTTTAAATGCAAAATTTTTATGAATTTTTTAGATTTTCCAATTTGTCAAGAACTATTCAATTCATAATAGATGAAAAATTGCGGAAGCTAGAGAACATACAGACATTCTTCAAAAAATTAAAAGGCTCATAACATATCAATTTTTTTTTTTTTAATTTCCGAAAATGTAGACATAGAAAAGGACGTTGCTTTCTACCGACGTGTTAAATTTCAGCTTGATTGTTAAAGCCGTTTTCGAGATACAGCGGTTTAAATTTTGCACGCATTTCACACATACACACATACATACATCTGGAGATTTTTTCTAAACCACTTTTTCGACGTTTTGGACCATTTTGAGTCCAGGCATGAAAATCTCGAAAAAAAAAATTTCCAGAAAACAAAGCTTTCTCTATTAGGAAAAAATTGTTGAAAAAGCAATCTAATAAGAATTGTTGCTTCTGCTTGAAGGCGAAACAATAACATAAAAAATTGGACATCAGAATCAAGAGGTCGAAGGTCAGATCCAGGTCGACTTGGCATGAAATGCCCCGTTTTGTGGTTGCTGTATTGACTGTTATGTGTGTTATACTCATACATCAGAGCCAGTGCGGTTTGCAGGAGAAAGAATGGAAGTGGCACGCGCGAGTCAGGTCCATGCTCCGAAAATACATGAAGAATACTCTCACATCTATTCAGCCGCAAGATTGTATTCGAGGTTAAGCTCAACTGCTTCTACTTATCCAATATTAATTACTATATGAATTTATCTTGTCTTGTTATAACGAGAAAAGTAGATCAACTCCAAAAAATAATTGTGATATTTTTTTTACCTTTGGTGGAGTAACAATAAATAAATATGGTAACTTTTGAAAATTAAAAAAAAACAATATTTGATGAAGTGGTGTAAAAATGCAAACTGGAAAGTTTTTCTTATTGTTGATAAAATTTATGTCATCAAAAACGTCGTACTCAAAGATTTGTAATAAATTGTTGATACCTAATATAAAATATTGTGCGTGTATTAATTATCACCTACGTATCTTACACTTTAAGAGAGACGTTCAAGTTATCCATAAAAAAACGATAGCATTACCTTATTAAAAATCATCTATTTGCTAGGAATGTAATAAATGACATTTTACTTTTTGTTCAGAGAAATTGATCTTTTAGTGATTAAAAGAGGTAAGATTTTTAATCCATCAAAAATCGTATCTATAAATACCATGTTTTGATATTTGTAACATTAAAAGGTCTTTATCAATAACGATCTTCAATTTTTTTATTTATAGGAAAATGGATCTTCGACAATTTTTTAACAATCTTTATTAGTGCAAATTGTTTCATATGATTAGAATACCACTAAAAATAATTAAAAACATGTTATGGATATAAAATATGAAAACGTTTTTTTGCTCGAACAGATTAACAGGATTTTTTGATCAAATTTTTAAAAAATCAATAGCCATTGACTGATTGAAGGAAATTAAAAAAAATCGTCTTTTGAAATATGCATCGTACAATAACTTATCCTCTGATATGAGCGTGTATCGATATCAATTATTTTTATTCGAATGAACATTTGCATAAATACGAAAGCGAGAAACAGCGAGTTTGCTGAACTTTTTTTAGAAAATGGTGAAATTTGCCAATTATGGTTTATCCAACAAAATTTCTCCACATAAAGTTAGAGAAATCATTCACAGACAAAAAACGTCTTATCCAAAATAATTTTGCTTCGATTGCAATGCATATTTTGAAATACTTTTACTTCTATTTCCTAAACAATAACTATCTTATATTAAACATAGTTATTGTCAAAGTGAAGTTTGTAATTACAACAACTCTTGCTTCTAATTGCAATGAAATTACGTGAGCAAAAATTATTTTGTATCGTTTGTCCTATTATTAATATAACATTCAATGCAATTGAATAATACTTTTATTTCTAGAATAATAAAATTAATAATTTTTGTGGTCACGGAAATTGTGACGACCTTGGAGGTCGTGTTTTTTTGTTCCAGTCAAAAGATTATTTCCTTGCGAATTCAAGTCAGAGCGTCAGAGTGAACGTTCGAACGACGCCTTCACTTTCTACATGGCAAAGCCTCAGACGCAGTCAGGAGAAGGTCCTCGTGCACTTTTTGCTTTTAATTGTGACTGGACACACACGGTCACCTTTTTCCTTCTCAATTCTGTGCCATAATCTCAGGATCCTTAAATGGGATTCGAGAGAATGGATCGTAAAAAGATCACTCTAAAATGGCAGAATTTTTTTTCGGAAGCCATTCTTATGAAATTTTTCATCCCTTTGCTCGATCAATATCGAAATCGTTTTCTGTTTGAACGACAATTTTTCCTTGATTGCAGAAACATCATTTTTTTGCTGATAATTTTCAAAAAATTTCAATAGAGAAATAAAATAATAAATTTTTCGTTTTTTTTTTTCAATAACTTTTGTGTCAACCAATCACGTGAATTTTGTTACAGGTGGTCATAATTATTTATATTAACGAATCATGGCTACAATTTGTCTCAATCTATTGTAGATTTCTATTATATCTCAATTCTGTGACATTATCTTGAAAACCTTGAGTAGGATTCGTGAGAATATATCAGAAGAAAGTCACTTTGAAGTGACGGAATTTTTCTTCGCAAATCTATTTTTATAGACAGCATTTTTCCTTTTTTTGCTCGGAATCGTTTTTAGGTTGGACAATTTTCCGTTGATTGCAAAAACATTAATTTTTTGCTGATTGTAAAAAAATTTTAATTAAAAAACGATATAAAAAATTTGTTTCTGTTTTTTCTAGAACTTTTGTATCATCAAATTGTACGAATTAGACATTAATAACGTACTGCAAATATTATCATATTTAAAAAATCGAATCTCGCGAATTTTTTCAGAGGCGATTAGAATAATTTTTATTCTCCAATTCTGCTAAATCTTTTGCATAAAAGGAGAAGAAAGTCACTGTGAAACAGCAGAATTTTTTTTCGCAAAGCTATTCTTATAAATCAACTTTTTTCTCCTTTCGCTCGATCAAGATCGAAATCGTTGCCGATGATCCTGAAACATTTTTGGGCGAAGTCGAAAGTGAAAGGATTAAAATAAACTCACATGGACCACATTATTTAGTAGATCGTTGGACTCATCCTGTTGTCCTCCCCCGTGAGATTTTGAAAAGCCGTTAAAGCCCATAAAAATCTAAACCGAGGCCATTACTTTCGCGATCCGAACGTAAAACTCACTTCGACCTTTTGCAAAACTCGATTCGACCGGAGAAAGCGAAATGAAGCGCGAATGTGCATTTCTATTTAATTGACGGCGCCTCAACGGTTCTGACATCGCGTTACTGCTGCAAAACTACGTAAAATTCTAACATGGCACAAATTTTTTATTTGATAAAAAAAACTTTAACAATTATCATTTATTACCTCAGGAAACGCTCTGCCTTTGAATTTATTTAGACGAAGGTAATTGTGATGTAGAATCGATAGATACAATATCGTCCAGTTCAATAAATCTTTGCATAATTTCACAGGAAAAAAGCAACATTTTTTCCATATGCTGAAAAAATATATTCTATTGAACTGATAATAAGATAAGTGAGACTGAACGGTTGATAAGATATTTTTTTCCTGTCCACCATTTAAAAAAATAGAGCTTTCAAATATATATATAAATATATATATATATATCGGTGTGCTGGAAAAAAGTGATATTTTTTTTCTGTGTTCTTTGCCCAAAATATCGTAGAATACGTCTTAGTAAAGATCCTGTCAAAAGCGGAGCTCATAATTTTAATTCTTAGAGGTCCATCATCGCGTTTGAAATTTCCCAATTAAATAACACAGAAAAGTGATTTTTTTTCATTCTTTCTCCCTGCAACCTAAGAAAATTTTTTTAGATAAAATTAATGACTACATCTTATGAACCATTAAATTTCGAATAAAAAATCTCATTGAACCGAATTTCTATCTTCAATATTTGATTTATTACAGAGCCTTGAAATTTTAATGTTGTAAATTTTCCGTTATTTTACATTTTGTAGCTATACTATATTTTGAAAAAAAAAAAAAAAAAAAAAAAAAAAAAAAAAAAAAAATTGGGACGACTGAATTTTGGTGGAATCGCTCATATTTGTTTCCATATCATTTTGTTTAATTGTATACATCTCATGAACGTAATGGTTATTAGTGATGTTTTCAAAGACATTATAATTCTAAAATTTTATCCTTGTGCCAAGAAGACAAAATCATCTATTCAATAAAATTGTACTGCAGGTTATTATTTTGAAATAATTATTGAGCATTTCTTATTGAAAATCATTGGCAACAATTTCGAAAGTATTTTGAATAAGTCCTAATGCACATATATATCTAACTTGATTTCATGCCTAATTAGAACAAATCGGAAATTTCTCCACTCTTAATACGCATCGTACAGTTACTTTTCCAAGCAGAAGCGCGTATAACGGTGCAAATCACTCCTTTTGTTTTTTTTTTCTGCATCTGTTACGTCGCACGAATTTATCCGTGACTGGAATAACCAAGCGGTTGGTTGGGTTAGGCGCGCTGACGGGTAAAAAATGACGGGTCGACCGGTTAGTAACAAGTAATGACTGGACTCCGGTTAGCAGAGAGTGATGCAAGTCGAGCGAGACTATAATCGGTAACACAGCTCGGAGACTACGCACTCGTCAATACCTTCGTACACATTAGTCGTGCCAATACAATCCTCGATCCTAACTATGCACTTGATGCTTACAATTTTTTTTCTGCAGCATTAAGAATGTACAGTCCTGGCAAAAAGTGAGTTTCAGAGACAATTTCGATCACTTCCCGATGGGATAAAAATCGGAAATAAATAATGCATATAAAGCGTGCTGAAAAGATTGATTTCGCATAATAATAATCTCAAAATGTTATTAACAAATTGGTGAAAAAGACAATTGCTTACCAAACAATCAGTCAACCCAACTGTTTTTCTAATGAAAATGATATGTTAATTTATTTGCATGCATACAAATTTTTTCAGATTTTTTTCTTTATTTTGACATTGTTTTTTTTTTATTTTGAAAAATGCGCAGAATATAACAAATTTTGGATATGCGTTTTGCAAAAAAATCTTGAGTGTAGTAGATGGTTTTATGCCAAACACATATCCAAAATTCGTTATTTCGCGCACATTTTTGAAAAAAAATTAAATCAAAATCAAAATAAAGAAAAAAATATGAAAAAATTCATATGCATTCAAATAAATTAACATATCATTTTTATTAGAAAAAAAAGTTAGGTTGGGTGATTGTTTGTTGACCAATTGTTCGTTTCACCCATTTGTCAATAACATTTTGCAATTATTAATATTCAGACTTCATCTTTTCCGCACCTTTTGTATGCTTGATTTTTTCCAGATTTTTATTCCATCGAGAATTGTTCGAAATTTGATCTAATAAAAGATACCATCTAAGAGATCGGTATCTTTTTCGTAGTGTTAGTATTAATAATATAGACAGAGTCCAGAATGCGAGAGAGTCGCATACACGAATGCATTTCGCAAGGAAGAGGCATCCAGTGCAAGGACTCTTCGGATCATGATTTATTATCACCTTAGAGCATCGAACGAATTAGAAAGTTTCTAATATCAACACGCGTCAAGTATGCGTATGAATGTAGTGCGGATACTTGCCAAGACGCTCCAACATTCCACGAATCTTGTATTAAGTTTTTACTCCACTGATATTATTCGCTATAATCACACTCGGGATTCTAGTTATTTAATCGGGTCGTCATTTGTATTATGAATTCGCTTTTACAAGTTCTGCATTGATACTAGCGATAATAATAATGATAATAATTATTATTATTAATAATATATCCTGATGCTGATGAAAAAATGACCTGAATTTTTTTCAATCCTCGTATAAATATTCCTTTAAAAATACGGGAAACAGTTGTTATTACTATTATTATATTTTTTTTTTGCTTCTTCACAGAAGAAATTTTGTTTTCATGAGAAAATAACAAATTTTCGAGATTTTTATGTCAGAACACTCAGAATTGTCTAAAACATTGAGAAATGTGGTTTTGTACAAGTGTCCGTATGTGTGTGTGTGTGTGTGTGTAGAGCTTTAAAATATCAATCATTTGTAACTCACAAACTGTTCAACCGATTGAGCTAGAATTTGGGACACAAGTAAAGCAGCAATTCGTCGTTGATTGCTGCAATTTTTTACAAATTGTATGCAGAGATTTTTATTTTATTGTTTTTCGAAATTTTCCAAAAAAGGACGTGCGAGTTCTCGTTTTCGTGAAATTGATGATATTTCTCTAAATAATTCTTCATAAGTGAATATATATAAGATAAAATATAAGATAAAATTCTCTTAATGTTCTTTGGTATTGAATTTGACTGAGATCGGAAAAGCGGTTCGGATTTTATAGAGTTTTGAAATTTTCGAAAAAATCACGTTTTTGTCTTAACTTTGGCAAAACATAAGACAATAAACTCAAATTTCATACATGAAATCGGTATCATCTAGCGATGATTTGTGCATAGTTTTGTCATAATATGCAATGTGGTTTAAATTTGTCAGAATTTTATGTTTTGGAAAAATTATGTTATTGCATTAACATTAAAAAAACATAAGATAGCGAAGTCAAACTTTAGACATAACATCAGTACCTTTTACCAATAATAGGTACACAATTCCGTTATGACTTGTTATGAGGTTTACATTTTTCAGAAATTTAATTTTGACAAAAAATAAAGCTGCATAGTTGAACTTTGCAAATTCTTCATTATTTTTGGTTTTTCTCGTGCAGTTTTCTCTATGAGGAAGCCAAAATAGATTGACATATTTCCTGATGGAAATTTGTAAGAAAACCAAAAATAATGAGGAAGCAATTTTTGCAGCTATTTGAAATGATGATTATAAGACGTGAGTTGTGAATAATTGCTTATAATGTAAATACTGGCCTAGTTTAATTTTTCTATTGAATGAGGCAGCAGAAAATTATAGTATTGAAGTAGAAAGTTAATTAACAGTGACATATATTCATGTCCCCAAAGACCTTTACAGTACTCACAATGTCAACGACCGTCAGTTATATGCAAAATAATTTGTTAAAGATTTTTGTAGCGTTTTTACTATTTTTGCTTACAGTCTTTTATAGTAAGAATTTACTTTACCATATTTTGCTCGCTCAAACAGTCTTTTTACTCTCCTCTTACTTATTCTTACGTTATCGAACGTAAATTAGAGTCGAGTCGGGAGAACCAGCAAAATGATTGGCGCTAACGAACCTGCAGCGTATATTGCATAAAAAAGTAATTGTGTATGAGCACCAATTTCCGTTGGGTGATTTCTTAGTTGTTGTGTCAATCAATCATTCGCAACTTAGACATGAGCCGAGTTCGTTTGCACAACCAATCAAAATTTTACACTATCCAATTCTCATTGCGACGCAGTGAAAAAAAAAATTTGTCACGCGATGGAAAAAAAAATGAAGAAATGCGTTCTCAGTATGAGTAAAAAAATCAGCTTTTCACTAAATTAACTTCTTAGAACTTCTAAAAAAAAAAGATTATCCGCACTCAAGTTTCTTTTCAGTGTAATAAGACCGACTTTAGAACAAAACGTAGCAAATTAGGGTTTATTGAATATTACATTTGTTACAGGTTCTAAAAGTTAAAGCAGCGGAAAATAACATTTTTTTGCCGTTTCTTTATTACTTGCCATTTTTCACAACGGTTTCGCGGTGGTAAAAAAAATTATCATAACAATTTTTACAGCATTTTTTTGAGGTTTCCAAAATTACTCGAGGAAATGTAAGTAATTGGAAATCGATAAACCGAAAAAAATTTATGGCCTGGTGAAAATTCCGATTTTCCTTTTCAAGGATAAGAAATAGAAAAAAAATATTGTTCTCAATTACATGTTGAAAGCTCATCTCATTAAAAATTTTCCTTCAACTAAAATACTGCTAATTTTTTTGCTGATATCCAAGTAAATAAATCTCAAAATCTGAAAAATCGATCTTTCCAGGGTTTCCAATTTTCTCAAAAAAATTTTTCGTATCCGATTACACGATTAAAAGGCTTAACAATATATTGCAAATTTTTTCAAAATTCCGTCGCACGATTTTTTCGAAAGGTGGTTTAATTATTTTTATTCGCCGAAAATTGGTTGGGATTTCCTATTATACAACCTATTGTATAATTCAATATCATTATTTATTGCTGCGTGGGCGTAACGATATCCTTAAATTGTATTCGATTTAAGCAGAGAAAGAAGAAATATTAACATATGTAAAATGATTCATAGAATAATAAGCACAGATTTCTGTATGGAAATTTTTATAGCAAGCGACACAGTTTGCACAAATGGGTTCATCCACTATTCCAACATCGGTAAGGCCTTAACCAATATAATCGTATGGTAGCATCAGAGAGATCGTGAAAGATCGAACAATTTCGCAAGAGCTTAAAAAAACGTCACGCAGTGCAAGGACTCGTCGATAATTAACACAACATATTCACCCTCCTCACACGTTAAACTCACATATAATACGTAAGTATTATATCTCGAAGTTGAAGTGGTTCTCTACGTTCACGACTGGAAAGTTACCAGCAGAAAACTTTTGAAACTGGAGTTACTCTCGCCTCGTACTATAGTTTTACTAGAAAAAGAGCGTATTTTTCTAGTAAAGCATATTTACTGTTATAATAAATTCAATGTGTACAATTATCAATATTTCCAAGACGTTATGAAATCAATGTGAGGTTATTTCGCGAATTTTCTGACAGTTTTGTAATGTTTAATTTCAAGAATTTTTGAAGTATTTTTTTAATAGTCTTGAAATTATTTTTCAGAATTCTCCGACAGATTTAAGAATTTTTTTGCATGTCTTCAATTGTTAATTTATTTTGAAGCATTTTCTGGTAGTTTTGAAAATTTGATTTTCGATCATTTTCAGCCAGTTTACAAATCTTCATTTTTGAGAATTTTCCTGAAAGTTGAGAAACGTTCATTTTTGCGTATTCTGAAAGAAGCCTCAAATTTTCATTTTTGAAAATTTATTAGATGGTAATTTTCGAAAACTATTTCTTAAATGATTGTAAAAATACTCAAATACTTAAAAAACCATTTTTGAAAAAATATGCAATATTTGCAATATTTTATCGACTCGTCGAAATAAAAAAACAATTTTCGATTTTGATGGGAAATGTATTAAAAAATTCTATCTCTAAAAATCTGAAACTCTAAAAACTCTAAAAAGTCCCATGAAGTCTCACGAATTCCATGAACATAATTAATAACGACTGGAAAGTATCCAGCAGAAAATTTAAAAAACCGGAACCACTCTCGTCTTAAAATAAACGATATATCTTCCACAAAAAAAAAATTCGTTTCTAATTAAGATGTGAAAAGTATACACTTACAGGCTATGGATAAATTATTTTGACCCACCATCAAACCCATTTGTCTAATGATCCACGCACCATTTGATCTATCAATATTTCAAAGATAAAAGCGCGTGTAAAATCAAAGTATGGTAATTAATCAGACACAATCAGTCGCTCGTAAATCTCTGACAACTATAAGAGGAAGCACAACGTCTATAGCTCTTCCGAAAAATTCCCCAGAAGTGACTAGATAAGATATTGGCGAGTGATTGTGCAATATCACTCTCGGAGCTCACAATTCTTCTCTCGACTCACTTCCGGCATCCACTGACTCTACGTTTTCTCATTCTATAAAAAAAAAAGGTTCAACAATGTACATTAGAAATGTGCTTTCTATTCATGAAGGAGATATTCTGTAGATGAATGTTGATGTAGCACAAAAAATTTCTGACTTGAGATGAACTGATTTATTTTAAAGTAAAAGTGATCCAAGGTTTTGTAACATAATAATAATAATAATAATAATAATAATAATAGTAACACTAAAGAAATAAGTCGACCAAAAATTCATCAAATTTAATTCTTAAACATCTGTTTACATTAGATTAATTTTTCCATGACGTATCGTTATTGTAAATCTCTTGCAATAAGTAGGAAATAAAATTTTATACTTTGTGGACGCAATGGCCATTTTAAGCTCCAACTAAATTGATATGTCCATCTGTGAAAAAATGAGGAGGTCAATGGAAAGTGAATGGGATCCTGACAAGATTTCGGAGATTTAGGAGTTGATTTTTAGCCAAGTTAATTTCATTGGCTCCGGCTTAAATTTTTTTTTTCCACTCGGAGCGGAATATAAATATTTAAAAAAAAATGAATTGGTAATATCCTGCGGAGGATCTTGTGATCCACGAGAGAAATATTAAGAGCAGTCGTCCTCGGCACGTACGTTGACTACGCAAGATTTTATATGTATTTGCTTATAGAATACATATCTACCTACGAGAATAACAGCGGTAATCGGTGCAAGGACGATCAGCTTTTTTTTGTAGGAGAAGTACGTCAATCCTTATATCGTTTCGTGGTGCGTTTGCACTTTCTCTAGCCGTATTTAATAGTAGATAATCAATCTACTAACCTATCAGCAGTAGAAGATCAATATATCACAATTAATATCGCCATTCGAAATACGCAGGATCAATTTCATTTGAGCAAAGTCCTGAAAACACTCAAGAAAATAATTACTCAACGTTTAACGTTATTATTAATCTACAATTAAAATTTTTTTATTAACTTATTCTAAAAAAAAAATCTATTGTTATCAATCGATGTTTTTAGACTGCGTGTGTATTTGTTCATCTAGTGCAAAAAAAATCTGCGCTTCTGACTTGAGATAAGAACTATATAATTAATTTTTGACAAAATATATGAATAATGACATGCAGAGGTTAAGATAATAATCTTAATATTTTGAGATAATGAAATATGTATTTGATGAAAAACTTTACGAAAGAGTGTGAAAAAAAGATTCATGATAAACAAATTTTGCTATAAAATACTGTGTATTTCTTGAAAACATTTTTATACACATACTTTCAAGCAGGTAATAATAATACTATAAAATTTGTGATAAAGATTTATGTGTCTTCAGTGGGATGAAAAAAATCAACGTTCTGAAGTGTGCCGACGATATGAAACTATATGAACTGCGAAAATTTACGAGGTAATCAGTGCGTATCCAAGAAAATTACAAAGTATCGTTGATCGACATATTGCTAAATGAAATTGTGCAACAGCTTCTGAAATATAGGTCATCCAGTGTCCAAGAAAAATTTGCTTTCTTTGGGTTCATCACAACAGTAATATAACTTTAAAATTATCTCCAAATAATTTTAGTGTTTATTAGAAAAAAAAAAAATTCCAATAAAATAGTAATTTGCCTTCTTTGGGTTCATTACAATCATAATATAACTTCGAAATTACCTCCAAATAATTTTAGTGTTTACTAGAAAAAGAAAAAAAAAAATTTAATAAAATAGTAATTTGTATGAGAGAGCTTTTCTAATATATGTATAGTATTTACTAAAGAATGTCCATAATATAACCTCCAAACGAGGCCCAAACAATTTTAGGGTTGAATAAAAAGGAAAACTCAATGAAATAATAATTCATATTAGAAAGTTATTGTAATCTATGGGGAATTCCATCCCGACTCAACCTCCTCGTTTTGGCTCGTTATCAGGGATGGACAATATTCAAATACTAATGTATTCAAAATACTTTTCGATTTGAATAATTGTGAATAAGTTTTAACTAAGACCAATAATATAATTTTTTATCATGAATAAATTTAATTTTTCTTCTGTTATTAAAAAAAATATAATTAAATAAAATTTTGCATCGAAAAAATCAAAAATAAAAATCTAGTGAATTCGAAAGTCTAAAGAATCCTACAAGAAATTACAAGCCAAATGTGAGAGGTCGAGGGTCCATGATATGACCTTCAAATAACCCATAAATAATTTTATTATTGAGTGAAGAAAAAAAATTCTCAATCACAATTTATTGTAATTCATATAAATATGTATCTTTAATATATGTACAGTATTCTCTGTGAATCGTCCATAATATGACCTTCAAATAACCCCCAAATAATTCTAGTTTTTACTAAAAAAAAAACCTGAAAAAAAATCTGTAAAAAATTGAAATTCATATAAGGAAGTAACCATGATATATGTACAGTATTTACTATGAAACGAGGGCACATTGCAGTTCCGTAGTGATACTAGAGTAGACTCACGAGCTAGCGTAGAGAGAGTAGATCGCAAATACAAAACCTGAAAGAGCTAATCCTGGCTCCGTTGCACACAGGATACGGACAACTGTTAGTATGCGTCGCACGATAGTCAACCGAGATATATCTAAATCGCGAGAGTCGTGCACTATAATCCATGGACAACGGGTGTCTCTCGATTTTAGCTACACGAAAATAATAACAATAAATTCATATTTTTTAATATTACTATTGTGAGGAAACTCCTTAGATAATATTCATAGGATGACGTAAGTGAATTTTTTTTGGTAGGTATATTTTTGTTAATTCTGGTCTTGTCTCAGATCGAATGTCAAATATTTTATGTAAGTAGGATTAAAAATGGATGTTCACTGTTAACAAAATTTTATGTGATGTTGGACTAAATTTTGAATGTTTGGATTACAATTGGAAAATATTTACTTTGAATTATGAATTAGTTACATGACGAATTAGTACTTACAATTTACTTAGTGTTTTAAGTAGCAAGAAACTGATGTTTTAGTTTTTTTTTATTTCAACGTCATTGTCGATAATATGAATATCGACTTGATTGATTTTGACTTGGTTTTTATAGGAAATGAAATCTTTGACATCTTTGATATTTTCTGAATTTTCGTTTTTAAGAATGTTTGTAGGCTTTTTTTTAACTGTTTGTTTAATGATCATGAAAAATTTAACATGGAATATACATCAGATTTCCTGAAACATATTCAAAATGTTGAATTCTTCTACGATTTTTTTTCAATAAAAAAAAACCCAGCACTTGAAAAAAAAAAAAAACATGTGAATGCTTTCCTATAACAATGAGAAAAAAATCATTACATACAAAAAAAAATATTTTTTTTCCAATTTTCTAAAAACCATTTCGTCCTAACTGCTGAAAAATCATTTCTCATTATTAACAATATATTTGCTATATATGTCAATATTATAAATTTTTTTAATTCGCCATTTTATCGTCGTATTGACCGTTCAATTGTTTTTATTGTCCAAAACCGCCGGGCCATAAAACTCACTCATTACATTATATTGTCTTTTGCGAAATTACATAACAAAAAAAAAAAGTTTTCCCTCAAACTTTCTGAAATCCATTTCGTCGTAATTGATGAAAAATAATGTCTCATTATGAACAATATATTTGGTATATATGTCAATATTATTAATTTTTGAAACTCGACATTTTATCGTCGTATTTACCGTCCAATTGTTTTTATTGTCCCCGACCGCCGGGCCATAAAATTCACTCATCATATTGTATTTTCTTTTGCGAAATTCGGCTGTAAAATTTAATGTCCATGTCTGTGGCTATTACGGACGTTGCGTGTCTTAGAATCAACTCGAGCGCGTGCGTCGAGACTGAAATTGCGGAAAGGTCAAATCCTGTTTAGTGCAGCGTGACAGACTGTAACCTGCCACGCCAAGTGCCGACCAAACGTTTTACTAACCAATCACCTTGTATAAGCGCTTGATAACGCGTAGAGTGTCGGCGATTGGCGCACGTCTAGGCGTGGACCAAGTGGCTATGTATTCACCTGGTTTAACGTAGTCGCACAACCATGTGTTTATAAGTAAGCTGGTATTATTATAGTGAAGGTATTAGGTACGGTACTCGCGAGCCAATGGTTCGAGCAATCTCACACAGAGGCTCTACTAGTTCCTCAAAGACCCGCACGCGTTCCGCTATTCGTCAGTTGATATGCAAACACTTCATAGCAATGCTATTTTCCAGCACGTGAAATAATTTGTTGATGGAAAAATACTTTATGCAACTCCGTGCGAAAAGTGCCTACTTCTCAATCGCTTCGCGTGCGAGAAATCACACTTCACGCACTTGTCAAATAATAGTACATTATTTGACAAGTGCATAAAACAGGCACTTCTCGCACTAGTGGCATAAAATTGTATACGATACTAGTGCGATGAAACTTTTTCGCCACGAGTGTGAGTTTGCAGTACGAGCTGAATGCGAGTGTTGTAATCATACGAGATCAGAAAAAGTTTCTCGCACGAGTATCGTATACAATTTTATGCCACTAGTGCGAGAAGTGCCTGTTTTATGCACGCAAGCGAAGCGAAGTGTGCGTGAAGTGCCTACTTTACGCACACTGTGGTATAAAATTGTATACGAAACTCGTGTGAGAAACTCTTTCTCAACCCGTTTGATTGCAACACTCTCTTTCAGCTCGTGCTGCAAACTCACCCTCGCCAGAAAAAGTTTCATTGCTCTCGTATCGTAATATACTAACTACGTGCGAGAAGGAGGCACGTAGTTAGTTTATTACGATACACATAATATTATTAAATGATTCCTTTATCTCCAATTTTTATGGATAAAAAATTGGAGATAGATTAAATTGTCCAAATCGTCCTCAAATAAAATTACAGCATCATTCTAAATAGCACAATATGTCCTCATAAAGAATAACAATCATAACCACAAAAAAAAAATTCCTCCTTTTCTTGAAACCTAAAAAAATGTCTTACCATAAAATGATTAAATGATGTTTTTTACCATAAATTTGTATACATTACAAATTGGCATGAAGAAAATTGTCCGAATCTTTCTCAAATCAAATTCCAGGACAATTCCAAATGAAATATAATGTCCTCATAAAAAATTCAATCATAACCAGAGAAAAATATTCCTCCTTATTTCGAAACCTAAAAAAATGTCTTACCATAAAATAATTAAATAAATTTTTTTCTTGCCGCAAATCTTTAGGGATTAAAAATTTGACATATCGAGCTTAATTCAAATCGTCCTCAAATACAATCTCAGTGGAATTCGAAATGGAATAAAATGTCTAAAAATGTCCTCATGAAGGTTTACAATCACCCCATATAAGCGTTTGATAACGCGTAGTGTTGGCAAATGGCGCACGTCTAGCTGTGGACCAAGTCGCTATGTATTCACCTGGTTTAACGTAGTCGCACGACCATGTGTTTATAAGTAAGCTAGTATCATTATAGTGAAGGTATTAGGTACAGAACTCGTGAGCCAATAGCTCGAGCAATCTGATACAGAGGCTCTACTAGTTCCTCGAGAACTCGCACGCGTTCCACTATCCGACTGTTGATATGCAAACACTGCATAGCAATGCTATTTTCCAACACGTGCTTCACAACCTTTGTCGACTTTACACGGAAGGAAGTATACAATAACGTAATTACTTATATCTTTCTTCAGCTAAAGTTTGCTGTGACCTTGACGATGTAATTTAATAATTTTGGTAAAGGAAGAAAAAAAAAAATTTCGTAATTGAATAAAATTAATAAAAATTATTTGAAGAAAATTCCCAAAGATGTTCAATTAAGTACAATTAATTAAATTTAGTAAGAAAATATTGAAATATATTTTAAATTTTGAATTGAACTGAAATGTATTTTCAATTTTCCCTTTACTAAATTAATAAATTCCATTAGCACAGTAATTATGTGTTCAAAACAAATGGCAAATCGAAATTTACAAAATTTTTGGTACTGACGTTTTTGAGAATCTGAAGTCGAAAAAAAGAGCCACAAAATTTGTTAATTTTTATTTCTTCATAAAAAATCAATTTAAAAAAACGAAGAAAGGTTTTATTGAAAATGTGAAAAACCATTTTTTTAAACGCTATTCCTGATCAACTTCGCTCTGCTTGGATTTGCTATCCATTTTATCGAGGAATAGAAATTTCCACAATAAACCTCAAAAAAGTGTAATTTTTCTCTCTTTTAGTCATAAAATGATGTCTTTGGATTTTTATTTAAAAAATAAATAACAATTTGTAATCAACATTTGCCAACATAATTTTACCAAAACCGAAGTAATTTCCTTTCAATTTAATTCAATAAGATAATTAATTTGAAATCATCCACACGAATTTACATAAAAATGTCATATTATTATGCACCTATTTCCAAGGAGCCAATTTCATTTTACCAACTCAACTGACCCGTAAAGATTCGCGTGCAAGCAAATCGCTAACCATTCGCCTTGCCATTTGTTACACTGTATATAACGTCTTGGTTATATAGATGATTCTGTCTGACCTTTGAAGTAACCATGAGTGTAAAAAAAATCGCATTTCGCTCGAAGGAAGAACTTTGAACCGTCGACAAGTGAGAGGCTTATAGTCGCTTCGTTTGACCGGTTGGAAAATGTATTTAATGCGAAAGGAGAACCTGATGCGGAAACTTGATCTACCGATAGATCCGTGACACAGTTAATCGCCACAGGGAAATCGATAATCATGCGGAGAAGCTTTTCAATATTAAATCGAAAGCAGAAGACTCGCCGGTTTTATTAAAAGAACAAAATCGGTAATGACACAAATTTGAAATAAAACTTTTTACCGTGATTGATTAAGCGATAAGGAAAAGAGAAATTTATGTACGTCATTAAAATCATTAATAAAAATTTCAGATGCAGGATGTGCAAAAACCCAGGCCAAAGATCGAGTAAAAAAAAGGGTCAACCTGTTGAGAAGAAATCTTCTGAAGAGGCTAAAATATCGTTGAACAAGACGATTTCCTTGTCCACTGTGCGACACGCATGTAACTTGTACATAGAGTCCATCCAAGCGTAATACTAGGCATATACCACCCAAGTATAAGGCATTCTGTGTCAAATCAGCCACTTTTTTTCGGCCATCTCGGATCTCTCCCAAAATTGGTTATATCAAAGTATCACTTAAGAAGTATTCTGTGTGAAGATTTTTACATTTTTTTGAGCCAATATTTTAGAAAATGGCATTTTATTAAAATGCCATTTTTCACTTAAATTCACTTAAAAGTGAACACATCTCCGAAACTTAAAGTTACTATTCGTCTATACTTTTGAATATTATTCATTAAGACAGTGATTATTATTTTTTCAATTGAAAAAAATATTCGTTCCCGGTAAATACTTTTTGTTTCATAAAATTTACGTGCAGGATTCATCAGTGATAAAATTCTACGGTTTGACAAATTTTTTTAGACTACCACTGTAATTTAAAAAGATATTTTATAAAATGACTATTGCGTCGATTTAGAAAATATAGTTTTTTAGAAATAATTGTTCGTAATATTTTTATTTCATGCTGATATAATTTTCACTTATCCTTTTGTGTATGAGGCTTTCCATATGAATTCAGCCACCGATAAACAATTCTCAAATAAAGTCTAAAAATCAGGTTCAGTGATTATAATAGGTACACAAAATTTTTATTTTTCTGACATTTTTTCTTGCGAATTATGTCATGTTTTTCATTTTTCATTTAACTTATAATATTTCAGGAACGATTGATCGAATCAACATGTGCGAAGACCGAAAATGTGCGTCATTTCAAAGAGCAGAAAAAAAAAAATGGAACAATGGTGTCGGAAAAATTGTTGTAAAGTCTGTAAATGAATGCCAATTAAAAATTAATTTTTTTTTTCCAGGGAATATTCAAAGTTCATGAGTTATCGCAGTTGACAATATTTTCCAAAAATAAATATTGAACAACAGAAAATAATAGAATAGATTCTGTGGTGCGCACATTTGCGTTGTTTAGAATTTTGGAAAAATAAAAAAGGTAGCATATTTCTCTAGAAAAAATGTCGAAAAATTTTAAATTTGTGTATCTATTACAATCTTTGAGCCTGATTTTTAGACTTTACTTGGGAATTTTTTTTTTCCTGGTGACTGAATTCATATGAAATTGCTCCGAAACAAAAAGTTGACTTTTCTGATAGCCTTTCAGTGGACTTAGTCCTATGAATTAATAATAATCCTAATAATAATGATGTCACGTGTATAATGAGTGAAACGACAGGGTAAAGAACGGATGAGAAAAATAGACAGCCTGTCGACAAGAAATCTTCTGGAGAGGATAAAATATCGTCGGACAAGACGATTTCCTTGTCCAGCATGTAACACGCATGTAACTCGTACATGGATCCATCCAGGCGTGCAATACATATGTTTACGTAGACCATCTAAGTATATTACTTCCTTTTTACAGTGGCTAATTAGGCCCACGTGTATTTTCGATTGCGCATTCTCTATGAGAATAACCCGAATACACTCGACTTCCGGCGGGACTATGAATTATTCTTTTTCCTAAAGAGGATATAGCGCTTTTCTTTCTAATGAAATTTCTCCTCTTTATGGAATGATTTGTTGATGGAAAAATAATTTTGTGGCATGGGCCAAAATTGTGGAAAGAGAAATTACAGGCCCGGTTTTTTTTTTGTAGGACAAAATGGCTGACATTGTCCTCATAAAATCAAGAATTATGGTGATGATTTACGGTGGGGCAAAATGGCCAATTATTTTATCCAAAAGCTGTACCAATTTTTGGTTGGAATAAAATAATTAATCCTCTGAGTGCATTAAGTTTTTTTATTTTGGGCTGCAGTAAAATGGCTACGTGGGCTTAGAAAAAAGTTGGCGTCACGAAAAACAACGGGGCATATGGAAATATTCATAAGTGAAAAAAATGGTCATAAAAATTTTATAACTCCTGTACAATTTTTTGGAATTATCTGGTGTGACAAGAATAGTGAAAAACGTTTGTATAAAATGTTACAATCATCAGATAACTAAATACCTTCCTAACTCATTTAATTAATGTCACTCATTATTATTATTTAATTTAAAATTGTAGAAAAAAAAAAAATTTCAAAGCGCTCTCAAATAATAACAGCGTAATTCCAAATGGAATAAAATGTTAAAAAATTTTCTCATGGAGAAATAAAATCATATTCATTCTTAATATGAATAGAGAATTAAAACAAATCCTCCTTATCATGAAACCTTATGAATACTGTCCATAAAATTATTCAGCACTTTTTTATTAAATCGTAATCCCATTTTTTCTTTATTTCGATTTTGATTTTTTTTATTTTCAAAAATATGCGCGAAATAACGAATTTTGGATATGTGTTCAGCATAAAACTATCTACTACACTCAAGATTTTATTGCAAACCGCATATACAAAATTTGTTATATTCTGCACATTTTCCAAAATAGAAAAAAAATCACAATCAAAATAAAGAAAAAAATCTGAAAAAATTCGTATGCATTCAAATAAATTAACATATCATTTTCATTAGAAAAAAACGTTAGGTTGACTGATTGTTTGTTGAAAAATTGTTTTTTTCACCAATTTGTTAATAACATTTTTAGATCATTATTATCCAAAATCAATCTTCTCAGCACGTTCTATATGCATTAATTTTCTCCGATTTTTATCCCATCGGGAAGTGATCGAAATTGTCTCTGAAACTCACTTTTGACGGGACTGTACGTGTCATACATCCTTAAATATTTATTTTCTCGGAGATTTAGTCTATAACCCAGCTTGAAACTTTGCAATCACATTTCGAAGGGTTTCAACTATTATAAAAAAAAATGTTAAGTCTTCAATCAGAAAGGTTAATGCGCAAGGGCTATCTTAATTTAGTGAAGGACTCACCTGACTGGCAGACCCTCGAAGTCCATGGGTCGTGACGAATAGCAGCGCCAAAAGGGCCACGAAGCACCACACAGACCTCCTCGCCATTCTGCAAATTGAAAAAGCAAAGTTGACAAGGAAGCAATGGTAAATGAAGGTAACATCGTACAGTGAAATCTGGGAGGATATTATGCGCGCTTCCGCGATTCGACACGGATCGATTTTCACGTCTGCGGAGCATAATGAAAGAACCAATTGCTCGCAAACTGCCGCTGCCGGTTTTCGCTCGGGGAATCTCTTTCGTTCCTCGAGGAAACGCTTTCCAATGCAACGAACAACGTATAAACTTATGCACTCTGAATTCACCCTCTCCTCTCGTATTTCGCAGTTAATTACGTTTGGGAATAAATTCATAATTCCGTGAACGCGAGTATTACATGCAACTCGTACATTACACCTGCGGAATACCAGATAATTAATTAGCGTTTACTTTCATGGATAATGAAAAAATAAAATGTGAGGAATAAGTATTTAAATCTCACTTAACGGGGTGAAGATCAACATTATTTAAATCAATGCTAAATTCTTTTTGAATATGTCAAAAATCTAGTTGCTCTTCATAATCGAACTTGAATCGTGGTTTGATCTTTAAAAAAAATTTTTTTTTAAAGATTATACGTTTTTACAAAATTCTACTGCTTATCAATTTTTTCGGATATCATTAAGCAGTGGAATTTTTTTTCACTTCCGAAACGATATAAATTAACCAGAATCAAAGATTCTGAATGACATCAATGTGTCATTCAGAACAATGAAAAAGACAAATGAAAAAGTACTATTCGTACAATTTCACTATGACCTAGAATTCGAAAGTATATTTCCTGAATTTATATTAATCCAAACCAGCAAATTAATTAAAGCCAATTTCTTCTTAAACATACAAAATTTCCTATTAGTCTTTCAATATTAAATAGGCTTAATAATAACAATTGTCAATTAAAGGCTAATAATATCAATGCTCTTCACGCGGAATATTTAAACGATTTGAAGTCATTGTATTTCCTGAATCCATACACTTAATATTTTTTTAAATATTACAAAAAAAATAATGATTCAAAACATTTTTAATTATTTTTAAAAATGTGGTAAATTTCTCCCAAACTATTTATTTCTAAACAGACAAATGATAAAATGTATGCTCTTTCCTCAGAAAACCTTGGCATTGAGTCACGTATTGAAATCGGTTCAAACAACCCGAAGAAAGATCGATAAGAAGGATCGGGATCTCACAGACAAGATTGCGAAAGAGGCGAAGCACCTAAGTCGTCGCAGTACTGCACATATACTGCACTCGCGAATTCACAATTTAGCTTTTCGTTTTGCAATTCTTCTCATATATACGAAATTTTCAATTTTTTTCGGTTTCTTAGTAACAAATCATAATAATAACGATTAAAAACTTAATATTAATACTCTTAACAGGGCATATTCAATCTATTTTCAGTCACTGTTTTTTCCGAACCCATTTATTGAATATTTTTGAAAACATTTGTCATTAAAAAAAAGATGCTAAGAATAGTTGCTACTGACGTATTCACAACACGCGACTTTCTTATCACATTTGTTAATAGTGTCGAATTTTATGAATTTTATAAAATATTTGTAATTTACGTTTGTGGCTATAATTTTTTAAGATCGCGTTTTCCAATTCGAATTCAAGCTATGAACCGCGCTCACGAGAAGGCGCGCGCGATGTTCATGCCTTTTGTTTCGGCAATGTTATTGTCGGCACTTTTGGCACTGCGATAGTTTGACAAGTTAGATTAATATTCAAGATATTCGTACGACAAATGTTATGGATTTTATGATGTGTACGATTTTTTTGCAGGATGAGAAAGTTATTTACGATGTTATGTGAGTGCTAAAAACTATGATACGACGCGGGAATGGGTATTTATTATTTAACAACATGTTTGAGGTTATCAACATTAACTGTTGATGACCTCAAATCTGCTTGATAGTCCGTGCATTTTAAAAAAATCTGATATTCGGTGTAAATAATTATGGTATATTTCTCATAAAAAAATGCTCAAGGTCATTGATACCAATTCTTTTTTAGTATCTGTCCAATGCAATCCATATTGTACACAATACAAACGTTTGATAACCGAAGGTTCCAAAAATCTTTTGCGAGTGACTGAAAAGTCAACAAAGTCTTTGCTGTACTGAATCAATTGTTGCTCTCTACTCATCAGCTGATAACAGTATCTATATTTATCAAACCAAAGTAGAATAATTTCTAAATAAGTCTACGGTTCTAAAATTCATAAAAATGTTCATTCAATTTTTTTTATGTTTTAGGTAAAGTATCAGAAGGCGTGGAGATTTTGCATTGAATTCCGATACTGAAATCATGATTCGAATGCAAAAGGCACATCCAAAATTCCATCGCAGTCCACAGATTGTTCCCAAAGTTATTGTGGTTACAAACGGCACATACAGACATCAGACAGACAGACGAAAATGTCTTTGTGTATTTTATTGGAATCTAGGACACTCAAAACATAAATTCCCCTCAAAATCAAGGAGTCAATTTTTTTTGGATTGCAATACTTTCTCTTTTCACATACATCATATCCGATGAGAAAGTAAAAAGGTAGTAAAATGTTTTCAAAATATTTTCATCTAAGCAGACAAATGACGAAATGTTCGCTCTTGACACAGGAAACCTTGGAATTGAGTCACGTATTGAAATGGGATGAAACGAGCGGAAGAAAGATCGAGGAGAAGGATCGGGATCTCAGAGACAGGATTGCGGAGGAGGCGAAGCACCTGAGTCGTCGTAGTAGTACACATAGAACCGTTAGGCGAAGGCAGCTCGTAAAGGCCGACGAGCCGCGCTCCAGACGAGAGCTCCGCGCGGATGATTCAATCGTTTTCATTCAAGATTCCGGACCCACCCCCGCTGATGGCTTTCAAATACTTAATACACCTTTTTCTCGCTGCACGATCGTCTACGCGAGTGCACTACTCAGCCTCGAAATGAGTGTATCTTATGCATGCATTCGCGAGTAAGAAATATGTGTGTCAGACGTGGTTTCTTGGCAGGCGCTGAAAACATTCCTTTCTCTCTCTCGAATTTCACGGATACTAGAAGTCGACGTAAAAGGAACTAACTTTGTCACGGCTCACGAGAAACACACCGCAATATTTTGAAGTTAGCAATTTGTAGCCTTACACGAGCAATTTTTTTTCAATTTTTTCAATTTTTTTTTAGCCTTCAATTGCTAAAAAAGAATATTGAGTTCATTGAAAAATAGCTATTTATCAATACGTCTTTTGGTACTATAGTTTAGAAATTTATAAAAAAATAGCAATTGGGTTAATTTAATTTATTTTTTAATCTTTTGTTATTATTTTTGAAAAATCGAAAACCAGAATTATCGATCACCGAGATTTTATTATGAATTCATCCTGCATTCAAATATTACTGTAGATAAGTATTATAAATATTATCAATACTGTGGATATTGCAGAATTTTAACATTGTAAGTACCAACGTAACATTTTTACCACACTGAAGAAATGGCGACGTTTTAATATGTCGTCAAATTTGAATTGAAGGACTTTAAGAACAATTAGATAATCAGTGGAAGTTAATTATAAATGGACCCTGTATTTCAATATAATGGAAAAAAAATATTTCAAAAAAGCAAATTCGAACTTTTTTTTTTCGTATTATGTTTATTTTGGTTAACCATAATGTTTTATAAGATTAAGCGATGTGGTCTTGTAAGTTGAAATCTCGAGTTCGTTTCATACTTTCAAACGATTCTAATTTTTTAATGTTCAATGGAAAAAAAATTGGAAAAAAATGACAACAAAATTCATGGATTTCTGTTCAACATCAAACGCAAATAATTCCAACTAAACGAACTAAACACACTAAGCGCCGTTTCAAAGCTTGAACGATTACGAAGGAAATGAGCCTCGAATGCAGACGCAACTGAAGCGGAAAGCAAACTTACAGCCTTTCCAGTCAACAAACTTTTTTTAAGATATATAATTCATAAATTACATGACTCTGTCTCTATAACTTTCATCAATACACAAACAAATAAAAGAGAATCGCATTTCACCCGCCAAAAGTCCATTTTCTAACTGCACCTTCCCCATAAAATAATAATAACAACAAAAACCAAGACGTAATTTTTTTACTCTCATCTCACACGCAAACTAAATCTAAAAATCCCAATATTTATTTTCAATAGCCATCGAACACATTTTAAATCACTGAAATATGACATTTCTATTGAAAAAATTCTCATAACTTTGAGGAAATCTATTAAAGCCCTGAAACTCCAGGAAGACCAAAAAACCATGTAAGACGCGGAAAGAATGGTTTATATCACAGTGAGGGGAAAAAATGTAATAACAACGAAATTATACGGTATTCAAATTACAGACTGTCCATATGAAAGTGACTGAAGCGATGCCCATCTTTGCGGTGCGCCCACGTACATAATTTTTTTTTTAATGCTTGCAGATGAACGACGAGAGGCCGGTTAAAATTTCGATTTCGATACGACACCCGGATTCTTTTTTTTTTATTATTAATCTTCGGTGGGTCTGCTCTACTATTTACGTAAGGTGACTGTGGAACATCTGGTGGAGTTATAATACTCTCGTGAAAGTCGTGGCTGCTAGCGTCGTCGCTGGGACAAGCGGCATAGCCACAGCAACGGTCAGTTAATCTCGTTCGCTCGGTTAATATTCCACAATTCCATTCTACGCGGAGCCGGCCGCTCTGGTGACTGCGGAACCGAGCTCTGCGCTCCGGCGACTTTTTATCTGCGAATCGCCAGCTCCTGACTTAATGCTTGCTTGTCACTAGTACACGGAGCCAGCAAACTGTATACGCGAGCTCTGATCCTGATTTTAGTTTCTAATGGGCGAATTCACTGCTAAATTAACGTGGCGATTATTTTTATTAAATAATCAGCACGATTATTTAAGAAATCAATTATGTGTAATTATGTACAATTGTATACATAGGTGTAGAGGGGTTCTGAGGAAAAGCTGACTGAATTATATGAGGGAGCTTACGCAGTTTCCGGCGGCGCGATTGGAATAACGTGAATTTTGTTATTACACGGTTTTTTCTGTTCAAGAGATCGTTTCAATGTGATAGATACATGATTTTTGAAATGTTTTCCCGTAGGTATTAAAATTGAGTGGTTTTCGTTTCACAAAATGGACTAGAATGGTTTTTCCGTGACAAATAGAGTGAAATGGTTTTCGCTTTACAAAATCTGCTAAAATGGTTTTCGTTTCGAAAAATAAAATTAATCGGCTTTCGTTTCACAAAATAAAATTAAATCGTTTTCTTTTCAGAAAATGAAGTTAAATGGGTTTCGTTTCACGAAATGAAATTAAATCGTTTTCGCTTCACAAAATGGAATCAAATGGTTTTCGTTTCACAGAATGAAATTAAATGGTTTTCGTTTCACAGAATGAAATTAAATGGTTTTCGTTTCACAGAATGAAATTAAATGGTTTTCGTTTCACAAAATATGCTAAAATGGGTTTCGTTCCACGAAATCAGCTGGAATGAATTCCGTTCCACGAAATCGGTTTAAATTGTTTTCGTTCCACGAAATTGGCTGAAATGATTTTCGTTTCACGAAATCGGCTGAAATTATTTTCATTCCACTAAATTGGCTGAAATGATTTTCGTTTCACGAACTCGGCTAAAATTATTTTCATTTCGCGAAATCGGCGGAAATCATTTTCGTTTCATAAAGTGGGATAAAATGGTTTTCGTTGTCATCACCAAACCTCTTAATTCCGTTCAACGAAAATCGTTCCACGAAAACCATTTGAGCTCCCATTTGCTGAATTTATTAGAGGACCCGCTCTGACACAAAAGAAAAATGCCTTTTTTATCGTTTCAGGCGGACTTTTTTCATTCTTTCTGTTGGCCGCTTTTTTTCATTTTGTTTAATTATGTGATAATTCTTAATGATTTTGTATTGTTTACCCATCAGACAAAGATTTTTTTGCAAGGTAAAAAAACGTCTATCTTTAATGGGTCCTATTCTAATCAGTTTTTGCTTCCATTCTCACAATTCTAAAAAGCTTTAAATTTCATAGCAACTTAAATATTTTATGGGTAAATTACTTCTGCTTTTAAAAAATCTTAAATAATCTGACACATTTAACACATGCGTCTAATAACATTCAAGAATATTTGATGACCTTATATGAAAAATCGATAAGGACATTCGAATTTTATATAATATGATATTTTTCGATTGTAACGGACGTTTATCAATAAATTTCGGTTTAGAAATATTGAGGTGCACAATTATGAAACGTATCATTGCGAGCAAAGCTGCAAATCCAGTCCTTAACATTGTTTCCTCATTTCCCACCTTTCTCTCAAAGCTTTCTCTATGAGGAAGTCAAAATTAGTCAATATACTTCCTTGGAAAAATACTTTCATGAAAGTATAATGTAATTCGAATTTCACCTCTTATGTTTGCTCACAAACAAAACTTTATTTCCGTGAAAAACAATAATCTTGATTTTGATATCAGAATATTCAAAATCATCTAAAATTTTATACCGCAACATTTTTTTTCCACCTTTTTTACGTTGTACATTTATTCATTAAACTTTTGTTTTACTAATTTATTGCATATCATAAAACAATGCCCTGTTTTTTTTTTCAAGTCAATCCTACCACATTTTTACACACTACATTTATAAATCAAAAGTCAAAAAACGTATTGTAAAAGATTAATTCAAGATAGCTCTGGTATTATATAAATATCAAAGAATGAATTATTTCCTATCATCATCTATAGATGTTAAAACATACAATGAACCAAGATATCGATAAAAAATGTTAAAGGATCGACGAATTATTAAAATAATTTGATTTATGTGCAATGATTAATAAGATGCAACATTAAATGAAAAACTGACTAACCAGACTCAAAATAAATGAAGATTGAATATATAACTCAGTATAAAGTTAAAGTTAATCAGAAATCAGTAATAAACGTAATTAATTACACAACAAAGCTTCCCATAAAGGAAAACAAAACATAATAATAAAAAAAAGAAAAAAATAATTTTCACGAAAGCTACAAATCAACGGGAAAGCAACGTGACAATTCAAATTGCTTTTTTCAACACCGATTAACTCAGTATAAAGTGCAACTACAGCCAGACAAACTGCACCTCACGCGTTGCAGACATCGATGGAAATTGACCTACTAACGCCTCTCAAGAAAACCGACCGAAAAAGGTCTCCCAATAATTCGCAGATCCACCTAAAAATCGTTATTTCTCAACATTACAAACCAAACACATTAACCTCGGCTTCGAAATGCACCGAAGAACAGTTATTCGCAGCAAAAACATCGTAGCGCCTGAAGGACAAACTAAGGGCAATACAATGGTCGTTGAATATCCTCACCTTGTTCCTCTCTAATCCAATCTAACGGACATAATATATCACAGTTCACTCCACGACTCGTTACTCGAGGCAAAATATGTATATATATATATATCACAGCACTTTCGTCCACTTGTTTAAATAATAATAACAATCCACGATGCAATAAAACAATGCCTAAGATTCGCCACTCTTTATTTTTATTTTTTGCGATTACGCGATTTTTTAAGTGTTAGTGATAAGAATGGATTCGCGACAAGGGTTGAGTCGGCGATTAGACGTGTGGTGCATGTAGCATCTTCGCCCGTTGCTGTCCGCGAATGTGTACGGCTTGACGGTCGGTGGTAGAGTGTCGAAGACAAATGAAACTCGATCGAATCGGCCGTGTCAAAAAACGGGGCATGGGCAACGAGGGAGGTAAAGTAGAGGAGAGATAAAAAATAAAGGAAAAAACACGGTGTTGCCGACAACCCGGCATTTTCCCTTTCGCTCGTCGAGACGTCTTGCCCTACCCCGAGCGCTTTAGTGCCTCCCCCACCGCTTGGACAAGGCCCTGCTGCTCGTGCTGCTACTTCTGGGCCTGCGAAACAGTGACGCGGTGGGGCTGTCCGCGCGTGCACGCGGCAGCGGCGTCGTCGCAGCTAAAGTCCATTCGATCGAGACGAAAGTAACTCTCCTTTTGCGCTACTCATACGCACGATTTTTCTGTAATCGGCAATGTCGTTCAGCGGGCATTTAGCGAGCAGGAATACACTGAAAAAAAAGATGCAAAGCATGCAAAGTAGAACTTTGCATATTGCTTCCGCAGATAAAATTTGAGGACAGTTGTATAGAGGAAATTTTAAAATTTCGATTTTTAATGAATCTACCGCTACGAGGAAGACATTTATTATTTATTTTGGCTTCCACGCGTGCACGCGGCAGCGGTGCAGCTAAAGTCCATTCGATCGAGACGAAAGTAACTCTCCTTTTGCGCTACTCATACGTACGATTTTTCTGTAATCGGCAATGTCGTTCAGCGGGCATTTAGCGAGCGGGAATACACTGAAAAAAAAGATGCAAAGTAGAACTTTGCATATTGCTTCCTCAGATAAAATTTGAAGACAGTTGTATAGAGGAAATTTAAAAATTTCGATTTTTAACGAATCTACCGCTATGAGGAAGACATTTATTATTTATTTTGGCTTCCACGCGTGCACGCGGCAGCGGCGCAGCTAAAGTCCATTCGATCGAGACGAAAGTAATTCTCCTTTTGCGCTACTCATACATACGATTTTTCTGTAATCGGCAATGTCGTTCAGTGGGCATTTAGCGAGCAGGAATACACTGAAAAAAAAGATGCAAAGTAGAACTTTGCATATTGCTTCCTCAGATAAAATTTAAAGACAGTTGTATAGAGGAAATTTTAAAATTTCGATTTTTAACGAATCTACCTCTACGAGGAAGACATTTATTATTTATTTTGGCTTCCACGCGTGCACGCGGCAGCGACGCCGTCGTCTGTTCGCAGCGGCGCAGCTAAAGTCCATTCGATCGAGACGAAAGTAACTCTCCTTTTGCTCTACTCATACGCACGATTTTTCTGTAATCGGCAATGTCGTTCAGCGGGCATTTAGCGAGCAGGAATACACTGAAAAAAAAGATGCAAAGTAGAACTTTGCACATTGCTTCCTCAGATAAAATTTGAAGACAGTTGTATAGAGGAAATTTTAAAATTTCGATTTTTAACGAATCTATCGCTACGAGGAAGACATTTATTATTTATTTTGGCTTCCACGCGTGCACGCGGCTGCGGCGCAGCTAAAGTTCATTCGATCGAGACGAAAGTAACTCTCCTTTTGCGCTACTCATACATACGATTTTTCTGTAATCGGCAATGTCGTTCAGCGGGCATTTAGCCAGCAGGAATACACTGGAAAAAAAGATGCAAAGTAGAACTTTGCATATTGCTTCCTCAGATAAAATTTGAAGACAGTTGTATAGAGGAAATTTTTAAATTTCGATTTTTAACGAATCTACCGCTATGAGGAAGACATTTATTATTTATTTTGGCTGTTCACGCGTGCACGCGGCAGCGGCGCAGCTAAAGTCCATTCGATCGAGACGAAAGTAACTCTCCTTTTGCGCTACTCATACATACGATTTTTCTGTTATCGGCAATGTCGTTCAGTGGGCATTTAGCGAGCAGGAATACACTGAAAAAAAAGATGCAAAGTAGAACTTTGCATATTGCTTCCTCAGATAAAATTTGAAGACAGTTGTATAGAGGAAATTTAAAAATTTCGATTTTTAACGAATCTACCTCTACGAGGAAGACATTTATTATTTATTTTGGCTTCCACGCGTGCACGCGGCAGCGGCGCAGCTAAAGTCCATTCGATCGAGACGAAAGTAACTCTCCTTTTGCGCTACTCATACATACGATTTTTCTGTGATCGGCAATGTCGTTCACCGGGCATTTAGCGAGCAAGAATTCACTGAAAAAAAAGATGCAAAGTATGCAAAGTAGAACTTTGCATATTGCTTCCTCAGATAAAATTTGAAGACAGTTCAGTTCGTTGAAGACAGCATCTTTTTTTTAACTTTTTTACGTATTCCCAATTTATTTTTCATGTTTCTTCCTCTTCGATCTCTTGTCGTCTTTTATTAATTATTGTTCTCTTTAATTATCCATATTGTGTGCAGCTATAAAACACCGTTAAAACATCATCGTACCGCATTTTGATTAAGTACAAATTTTTATCTTACTTTCTTAACTTTTGCGGAAGTTATGAGCGAAAATGTACAAATTTTAAATTTTTTATTAAAAAATTTAAAATGTCATAAAATTCGAACGACATTAATTTACCGATTATCACTAAATTTCGTACGTAGCAAGGCTGTATAGTATTTTTCGACTGTAGAACATTTCGGTCCATTTGATGAGATTCGACGTGATTTAGAGATTTTTTATTTTTTTTTTCAAAAAATTCGAAATTCTATAAAGTCGGAACCGCCTTGCCGATTTCGCTGGAATTCAATACTAAACATAATTTAATCTTTATTTATAATAATATAATAGATTATTAAGTCTTTATTTATAAAGAACTATTTAGCTAAATTGGTGACTTTTTACGGAAGTTAGAGCGATCACGACATTTTTTTTTAAATTAAAAATTTTATTAAACCTGTGTACATTGATACATTTAATTAAAAATTATGTTAATTGCAGAGGAGTCAATACTCTAGTTGTTTTTCTGGATTTTCGGTGTCTGGAAAATACATACATATACACACACACATATTTTCTAGACCACTTTTCTCGACGTTTTAGGTAATTCTCAGTATGTTAACATGAAAATCTCGAAAAAAAAAATTTTCACCAAAACAAAGCTTCCTCGATGAGAAAGCAAAAATCCAGTTGGATCAACAAAATTTCGTTTGGTTCAACAAAATCGCACGGGTTCAAATACGTACGTTCAAATCAATATTTTGTACCACTAGAGTATGCCGAAAAATATCGATATTTGTTTTTCTCTTTGCCCAAAATATTCTACGATATTTTTTCGAGATAAAAATTCCTCGATTGTGGCTGATCTGAATATATCAGTACAGATACAAAAATGTGCAATGTACAAATAAAAGAAAATAGATAATCAACGGAAAAATGTATTTGTACCTGTTTTGTAATTTTGTTGGAAAATTAGTAATTAAAATGTAGAATTTGAGTTATTGAAGGATCCTTACTAGAGGAAATGTTGTCAGGAAAACCCATGAATCATTCAAGGAAAGTTAGGGAATTTTTTCTTCTCGGAAAAAACGGCCACCATAATTATTCCTATAATGGGTAACCACATTCAGTCAGCGTTTAAGGTACCAATGTCTAGACACTATGATTAAGTCCGAATTATCGAACATAAACGGAAAACCATATTTTCTATACATATTGCGCATACGATCCGGCCATTGGGACATGTCCGGCCATTGGGACGTTCACCTTCGTGAAAAGGGTAAATGCGCGGTTCATAAAACAAAAAATAAATTAGGCAGTCAATAATAATGACGTAATTATTTGGTATAAATTCGTCAAACGAGTGTTAAATTTTCTAAATATAATGTACGCTTAGATACTTGGAGACAACAAATTTTCATGAAATCCGTTCTGAAATTACAGTAACGCAATTTTTAAGTCAACTTACCGTGAAAATGGAGTACAATCCACTTAAGTCTTACATACATAGCGGTCAGAATTTACTTGAGTAAATTTGCCGTCACGAAAAAAATTACCAATCATGATAACATGGATATCTAAAAACCTGCAATATTTCGCATGCGTTTTTACAATATTATTTCGCCTAATTAATTATATATAACTTTCGATAAATGTACAGTAGTAGTACAAAACATTTATTGGACAGAAATTTTACAGTGTTTTCGTGTACATTTTTTTTGTCCACTTCAAACTAATTCGTTGTTCGTCCAATGGGCCATTGATCGTAGTCCTTCAGTCCGTGATTGTTTTATTTATTTTATTTATTTTATTTATTTTATTTATTTTATTTATTTTATTTATTTTATTTATTTCATTTATTTTATTTATTTTATTTATTTATTTTATTTATTTTGTTTTTATATTTTTTTAAATATTTTTTTTAAATATTAAAAAAAAAAATTTTATTAATTTTTTTTACTTTTTTATATATTAAAGTGTAGTCAAAGCTGTTAGTAGTTCTAATATTGTATGGATGGGGATAAATGTATATTTACCAAAGTATTGAACTTACAATTTAGCAACGTGACATTTATTCTGACGTTTACTTATTCTATAAAATTTGTGAGTCATTTTTTGATGAACTGCAAATTTTTATTTTCAAATTGCAGTAAAATAACCGGTCACATTTAACGATCCGATCTTCAGCTAAGTTTCATTGACATGATTCACATTGATCTAAATAATAATAGCGTCACTAGGTAGTAAAAGTAGTAAAATAATTGTTGGAGGGACATGGAAACTTGTATCTACTATAATAAACGACCGGACGTATGTCTATGTATATAGGATACGGGCTCTTCCACGTGGCTTCGCTTTCCCTTGACATTCCGAATGACGGAGACGACCCGCTCTCGGTTCGACAGTCTTGGCGTATAATCATAGGCCAAAAGTCGGTCACAGGAGCTAAGGAAATGTCATATTCACGCATCATGAGGATACGACGTGCATCCTGTCGTTGGGATGACCATATCGTGCTCAAAATTGCTACTGCTGTTAAATATATTATGGCTATTTTTACCGGCTGATTGAACGACGGATTCGAAGTTTCACTTTTTCCAAATAAAAAATACCTAAAATAAATTTTTTAAAGATTTTTCCATGCAATTATAATTTTTGCTGTAAAGACAGTTTATTCAGTATTTATTTGCATATTTTATCTTTTTAAATTTTGTCATTGTACAAATTGAATATGTCATCAAAATTGATTGTCATCGCTCGGAAATATCGAAATTTTATGGTCACGTAAGAATTGGCGCATACTATTAAAATTTGTGAACACAGTGTATTCATTATCGATATTTATACTTTCCCCAATTTTTAATTTTGCAGATTCAGAAATATGGAGTAATTTTTGCTGTGAAGACCGTTTATTCACTATTTATTTGCATATTTTATCATTTTAAATTTTGTCATTGTACAAATTGAATATGTCATCAAAATTGATTGTCATCGCTCGGAAATATCGAAATTTTATGGTCACGTAAGAATTGGCGCATACTATTAAAATTTCTGAACACAGTGTATTCATTATTAATATTTATACTTTCCCCAATTTTTTATTTTGCAGATTCAGAAATATGAAGTTATGCTTACAAAGTTGATGGAATACAAATTGTTTATGTGAAACATATTAACGTGGTTGATTATTGATAATTACACTGACCTTCTAGAAACAGGCGTTATTTTCATTTATCGGCTGTTTAAGCAGCAAATAAAAAGTTTTACTCTAACAAATGCAAAATGTTGGAAACAAATTTTTATTCAAATTGCTGCACGCTATTCATATATCTGCGTTGAAGACATTATATATTCATGATTAATATTTTTAGATTTAATTTTTTTAAATTTTGCCACTTTGCATTATTTTCGAATATTTCAATTTTATGGCGTCGTATTATTCTTATTAATTTTAAATATTTAATTCTTTTAATTGGTAGTATTTTTTATTTATATTCTAGATACCAAAATATGACGTTCGTGTTACAGATAAAGTAAATGTAATAGAAACGGTTTAATCAAGAAATATTCACGTGCTAGACTATTTATAGTTGCACTGATCTTTGCATAAATACGCTAATTATTGCTCTTTTTATCGGCCGTCTGTTTTAAAAAATTCGTGCATACTATTAATATTTTCGCGGTCAAGACAATATATATTCATTATTAATTTATACATTTTCTAATTTTTAGTGTTGGCATTTTGCATTATTTATAATGTTGCCATTTTACGGTGTCTTTTTTTTTGTTAATTTAAAAGTTTGTTTATTTTTTTTTATACAGAAATATGACGTTCGAGTTACAAATAAAATTAATGGAATAGAAAGGGTTTTATCGAGAAATATTCACGTGTTGATAGTTACGATCTTTGCAGAAACAGATGCTACTTAAATGTCTGACCAACGTGGGCCATCTCTACTTGAACCGTAGAGTGAGGCGCAGTAGAATAGATACGCGCCGCAGCGACATTAGATCCCGTAGCTAATGTACACAGTTTTTATATGACATAACTTCTGTATTCTGGTTATAAAAATAATACGTGTATTCAATTCCAATGCAATTATAATTATAAAAGATTTTCCATAAAAATCTTAGCGAGTTATAAATTGAATAATTTTAATGATTTAAAAAAAATGTGGTTTCTTAAAAATATTTCATTTTTATTTTTAAGGTACAATTAATAGCAGTTTATACTAAGCGAGAGAAAATCTTCGGTGTAACGTTCACAAATGAAAAGAAAAACTTTTTTTTCACATTTTGATCAGAAATCTGAATTTCCCTAGTTTGAAAAAATAATGGCGTAACGACACCGATTTGCATTGTTTTCTTAATTCATCAAGCTTTAAAATGCCATACGGCATACGGCCAATTCGGATTTGTTAAATTCGATTTTTTAATGAGTTTTTGAACATGGCGTATTTTTTGTCATTTTTCAAAACTATCTCACGATCTTAAAAATTGAGATATTGTAATAACTTCAGAGCCATTCTTTCTATTTTGGTAATAATTTTCAGATAATAATTTTTTGAATGGGACGACCCACAAAAAATTTGGTATTGTTTTTTAGGAAAAAAAAATGTCAACCTTCAATTAATTTTGAAAGTCATCTAACCAGAAATTAAATTAGATAGAGCGAGACTGCTTCAAGAAACTGAATTTTTCTGCCAATATTGAAAATAGTCCAATAGAAAATGACCGAAAGCCTCTTTCTACCGTTCATAGAACTTTCTCCATAAGGAAGAAAAAAATAATTAACACATCTTCGTGAATAAAAATCAAGCAGCATGCAATATTTTACATTGCATTATTTTATTGCTGTGTAAACTTTCGCTGTTTTTCTAATATGTCAAAGTGTGACTCTAAATTGTTAGAGATTCAATCATTCTTTTTAAACAAATAAAAATGTGATCACGTGACTTTTTTGTAACCCTATTATCCTTTAATTTCGGTTCATTATCATATGATTACATCTGTATTACGGATAGAAGGAACGCGAAACGAAACTTTTTACAGTTAATCAGCTTATATTAATTGCATGATCATTACATACATATTTTCTTTTTCATTTATTATCTCCCAGACATGGACCTTAAGTAAAGTATTACGTTTACATCTACAAGCTCATTAAACATTTTACATGATGCATTAACAATTGAATTTCTTACCTTTACTTTATATTGAATCCGCAATTATCATATTTATCTTTCCTATTTTTATTTATTATAAATCAACTTTAAATCTCAAATTAAATATTATTAAAACACTTATTGAGACAGTTTAATAACAAAAACCAACGATTTGATTTTTTCCTTTGATTTATATTAAATTTATACTTATCACATGTATTTTTCATATTTTTATTTATTATCAATCAACCTCAAATCTTCAAATGAAATATTATTAAAACACTCATCCAGAGAGTTTAATAACAAGTAACAACGATTCGATTTATTTCTTTGATTTATATTAAATCCCTACTTATCACATTTATTTTTTCCATTTTAATTCATTACCAATCGACCTTGAATTCTAAATGAAATATTATTAAGACTCTTATTTTTCATTTTATAATAACTACTAACGATTGTATTTTTTCGAGATATGCGAAATCCTTTACAAAATTCGGCGCCTAAGACAAGAATATTTATCTGTATCTCATGTAATCAAGCTGCACTGGGATTCCATGTTCGATAAACGACTCGCAGAACATATTCCAAGTTTATATGAATTATCAGGTGACAGACTATTGTCGTTGATAAGAATCGAGCTGTTTTATTCACGGTTATCAACAGCGAATATTCGTCACACGTGTACATTACAAACGTCTGCAAGATAAAAACAAACTACACATTATTACATTATATGTACAGATAGTGCGTTAATATATGTCATTACTGAAACTCTCAAGTCTGTAGCCTATATAACTTATAAAATACAAAAAGGGTGCCTAATATCACGATCTGATAAGCAATCGTCGTTTTCTCTGAAAAGTAAACCATATCTGCTCAATAAAAGTAGTACGATTTCTGTGAGTGTCGTTTATTCAATCAAATTGCAAGTTACAAGTGTCTATTATGACACATTTTGATATTATACGTACATCATTCAATATTTTTCATAAGACCTGTCTTATAATATAGAAAAAAGGAGCAATAAAGTTACATTCTGATAAGCTTTGACGGTTTTTTGTGAACTGAAACGACAATGAACCATTTTTTAGTGAAACTAAATAAGACGACAGTGAACTATTTTGTAAGTACCGTTTTGAAATACCGATTATTGAATAATTATATGCAACGCGTCGTCAATTAAATTAAGTTGCGAGTTACAAGTGATTATGCTTACACATTATGATGTTATATGTGCATCGGTTGACATTTTTCATAAAACGTAATTGATAACACAAAACAGAGACCAATAAAGTCATGTTCTTATAAGCAATTACAGTTTTGTCTAAACTTAAACAACAGTGAAGCATTTTCCAGTGAAAGTGATCTCATTTCTGTAAGTAACGATATATTTCCCTAATACCGATTATTGAAAAATTATATGCGACGCACCGTTTGAAATAATTGAAATAAATCGTGAGTTCCAAGTGAATATTGTTACACATTATGATGTTATATGAGGATCAGTTGACATTGTTAATAAAACGTAATCAATAATACAGAAAAGGAAGCAATAAAGTCACGTTCTGATAATCACTTATACATATCTATATTTTCTTATTTTTAAGAAACGACAGTGAATTATTTTCCAGTAAACGTGATCCAATTTACTTTAAGTACAATTATATGCAACATATCGTCAATTTAATGAAATCGCGAGTTACCAGTGATTATTCTTACACATTATGACGTTATACGTGCATCAGTTGACATTTTTCACAAAACATAACTTATAATACAGAAAAGGGAGGACTAAATTCACGTTCTGATAAGCAACGACAGTTTTCTCTAAACTCAAACGACAGTGAACTATTTTACAGTAAGAGTGATCCCATTTCCGTTAATAACAGTCTCAATACACCGATTATTGAATAATTATATGCAACGCATCGTCGATTCAATGAAATCGCGAGTTACGCGTGCAGTATAATCGAAACGTTTTCACGGTGACCTAGAACGTGATAATGGTTCGCTGTTCTGTGCCATTTAACGGTTAATTGATCATCGATTGCAGTATTTACTCTCGTTCTTATCGTCTCACGTTTTGTTTCATTGAGTGACCAAACGAAATATGGCAAAGTTTCGTAGTTTAGTATTTCAGCAATAGCAATTGATCGAAATCGGTTCACTCACGGTTATGCGATCGAAGATATACGATTACAATCATTTTCTTATTGTCCCGGGAATTGATTCATCGAGGGACCAAACAGATCACTTTTCGTACATTGTCGGAAAACTTCGGCTGTCAATAGCGCAATGTGCGAAATCGTTTAACGCGAACTGTCAGACTGAAATCCAGTCTTGACTTCGCAGTCGCGATGTCACGATCGTTGTCGTTTAACGATAAGTAATGAAACGAAGTGTCGAGATAACTCAACTTTTATTTTAGTCTCTGGTCATTGTGGAATCATCCTAAATGTGTTGTTTCGACGATCTAACCTCGAAACGGTCATCACGAACCTGTTGGACATCAACGAGATCATCGACGAAACTATCAGTATCCTTTTTATTTTTATTTCTCATTGCGCTTTAATAATCATCTACTTCTTTTGCGTTAGTGTTTTAGTTAGTAGAGAAAAAGGAAACTGATCTTTTTATATTGACCTCAATACCTGATTTGGGTGGTGCAACTTATTTGAGTTATTGTCTATGGTGATTGCATTAAACAAATGATTTACAGTATAGAACAGTTTTTTTTACAGTTTGTGAAGATTTTTTTGCAATATTATCTCATCAATGCGATTAGAAATTTAATGTTGCAATTGTTTAGCTGCGCAACTTGTCAACGGATGGACCAAATCTCTTATCCACCTTTTATTCTCTTTTTTTTTGTTGTCATTTAATGATGGAGGGTTTTTAAAATTTTTTGTTGATGCATTTATTGAATTACAATATGTTGATTCAATATTTCTGAGTTGTTGTTCATGGTCGTTAAAAGTTTTTTGCATTGGTATCTTGTCGCTTCAATTAAAAATGAATTGATGAAATTATGCAGCTGCCTAACAATCAACAGATGGATCAAATCTTTTATTGACATTTTTATCTAATTTTTATTGGCAATTAATGCTTATGGAATTTTTTAATTTTTGTTTATGTTGGATTTATTGAATAAAAATATTTTAGTTTCACATTGTTCTCTTTATTGTATATCAGAAACTCATGTTTCTCTGATTTCTTGTTTATAGATAATATTTCAGAGAATGAAACAAGAAATATTTTTTACACCATGATATTGGGATTTTTTGAGTACCTACAGAGTTTTTGTCCCAACGATAAGTAATCTTAACATTTGAAAAGCAATTCTTGAATTGGTAAAGTAAAGTATCAGGTCAAACAATGGACAGATTCTCTCATAGCCCTTCATTTCTATTATTTCTTAGTTGCTTTTCAATGCGGTGACTTATTTTCTTTGTTAATATTGCTACAGAAAAATTCATCGCTTCTGTATTGATCTTGTTTCCTTATTAGGATGATAAATTTTTCTTTGTTCTCATTATTTATAGTTACTCACGCAGCTATCAGATATAATAAGTTCTTCACAATAGAATTTTACTACAGAATTTAAATTATTGTCTTTGATTCTATTACTGTAAAAACTTGGATTTATTATATTTGATATTTTATTATACAAGGAATTCCGCTGCAGGTGTTTTGCAAAAGTATCGTATGGTAGCATTTTTTAAATTCTATTTTTGTCAATATGTAGAGACTTCCTTTTATGAATAGAAATTAGGTGTACAAACAGAATGTGATAATCACTAAATAAAAATTAAAATACTATAAAAGAAAATGCAAGCAACACTCACATATCCATATCATATCAATTTATCAAAAATTGTGGAATATCACCAACCTCACTCTATTTTTTTTTTTTATGACATAAAAAATATTTCCCTTAAGAATCCCTCAAACAGTATCTGATCTTAGAATTTAGAAACACAGTCCTCGATTCGAAATGCCTAATAACGAGTTGACAGATGAATCACGAAGAAATTTAGGTGGTGAGACTCCCGAAGAGAATTGGGTGTCTCATGATTCTGAATTCGATGACGATTTGGGAGTACCTGATTCTCTGGAAATAACAATAGATGAAAATGGAGAGGCAATTGGTGTCGTTACCTGCAACGAAAATGAAATTACTACCGATACTCCAGGTATTCGAACGAATATATTAATTGAAGATGAATACTAAAAACGTTCGATTAATTTTGATACATTTTGAGTGTGAAAATGTAGATTACACAAACAAATTTAATAGAAAAACAACTTTGCCTCTGTAGTTATGTTTATAAGTAATTAATCCCTGTTTAATTTTTTTTGTATTAATAGATCAACGAGGATCAATACCATTCTCAACGATTCATGCTCCCGCCGTAAAATTTAAGAGCCTGAAACGTAACTTATTTATCCCTGGCGAGGATATTCAAGTGAGAATTATAGACAACGAACGTAGCGTCACTAGCCATCCTCTGAACCCTAATTTGTATACGATAGAGTTTAAGCATGGACCATTTGTATGGAGCGTGAAGAAGCGATATAAGCACATACATAATTTGCATAATCAATTGAAAATTTATCGTGCCAGTTTGCAAATACCATTTCCTACAAAAAGTCATAGAGAGCGAAGAAACAGCTACAAAAACCTTGGAAATGCTAAAGATAAGTGCAAAAGTAAAGGCGCTTTGCCAAGGTACGCACAAAAGAGCACAACATTTTACTTAGAAATCAACAATAATTTTTTTAAATTATGACCAACATTTTTTTATTCCAGGTTTCCAAACAAACCAGATGGACTTCTTTCCTACGAACATTTGCATGAGAGAATGAGAGTCTTGGAGGAATATTTGGAAAATCTGTTGAGAATAGAGATCTATAAACGACATCCGGAGACTGTAAATATTATTTATTCATGTATTTATTCCATAAATTATTTTATATTCATCACAACCTTAAAACTTTTCTGTGTTTAATAAAAATGAGAGATTTCATCTACTGTCCATATAATGATGAAGTTAAAAAAATAACGGAAAAAAATATCGAATAGCATAAATAAATATTGCTGCGATTTTAGAACCTTTTTGCCTTCCTCTTGAAGAAAGCTTTGTTTCTATGAAATTTTTTTTTCGAGGTTTTCATGTCAGTACACTCAGAATACTCAGAATTTCGAGAAAAGTGGTTTACAAAAAATGTCCGTATGTATGTGTGGGTGTGCCAAATTTAATTGAGCTAAAACTTGGTACACAAGCGAAGCAGCAATAAATCTTTAACTGATGCAATTTTTTTCGAAATGTGGGCAGAAGTTTTCATTTTATAGCTTCATGAATTTTTTTCAAAAAAGGGGTGCGCGCTCTAGCTTTTGTAAAAATGGCGCTATTTTACTAGATAATTCTCTATACGTGCAGGTACTGGTGATGTTGTTTGGTATTAAATTTGACCGAAATCGCAAAAGCAGTATGGGTTTTATGGAGTTTTGAAATTTTCGAAAATATCACTTTTTTGCCCTAACTTTAGAAAAACATGAGATAACGAACTCAAATTTGATACACGAAATTGGTACTATTTAGCGATGATTAGTACATGGTTTCATTGTAATCTGCAATGTGGCTCAAATTTCTCCGAATATTAACTTTCAGAAAAAATTTTGTTATTGCATTAACTTCAGCAAAGCATGAGAGAGCGAACTCAAATTTTATACATGAAATCGGTTGTATCGAGCAATAATGGGTACAGAGTTTCGGCATAATTTGTTATGCGGGTTAAATTTTTCAGAAAATTTACTTTGACACAAAATAATTCATTATTTTTTGTTTTTTTCTTATCAAAAGCTTCCTCTATGAGGAAGGCAAAATCGATTAACATACTTCCTCATAGAGTTAGCTTTGTTAAAAAAAAGAACCAAAAATGATGAGGAAGAAATTTGCAAAGTTTCACTTTGCATTCTTTAAAAAAAATTTCCTTGGTGATTATTCAAGTATATCTGATAATTACTAACGTATTTACAGATCAGTTTTATGGAAATTTCGTACTTATCCTTCGTCGAGAATCTCGGTATGAAAGGGAAAGAAGGAATGGTCCTAAAACGTACGGGTTCAGTTGCTAAAACAGGTTGCAATTTTTTCGGAATTTCGATGGCAACGAGCTGCATACGTTGCAACTATTTGTGCATTTCATTGTGCGCTTCTTGGCACTCAAGACATTTGGTCGTGAAGGACACGTTCTTAACGTACATCAGTCCAAATGATGGGAGAATCAAATCGGTTATTCTTATGGACAACGGATTCGAAGTCAGCTCGGGAATGTTTGCAACGGGCTTGAGAAACGGTTTGCAGATTCTAAATCTAAGCCGACACATTGTTCTCAAATGTTGGACGCGAAGAAAAGCCAAAGATTGGCTAGAATGCATTCAGGCTGTCGCAAATAATGAGGGAAAAGAGTTTGTTCAAACGAATCCCCACAAGTCCTTCGCACCTTACAGATCTCCTACTCAAGCCACGTGGTTTGTCGACGGTGCAGATTATATGTCAGCAGTTGCTGATGCTCTTGAAAATGCAAAAGAAGAAATTTTCATCGCTGATTGGTGGCTCTCCCCGGAAATTTTCATGAAACGACCCGCGAGCAATGGAGATTACTGGCGTCTCGACAAAATACTCCAGAGAAAAGCGGTAAATACACTTTTAAACGATCATTGAAAAAAGTTATTGAACTATTATTTTAAGTTCTTATTTCGGAATTTAGTTGGGAGCAAATTTACAAAGATACTAAAAATATTCAACGTGATTTTTAAATGGAAACTCTCTGAGAAATATCATTTGGTACGGCCAAAACTTTAATTAACTACATTTTTCTTACAATGTTAATATTTGATAATTCTGAATGAAAATTAAAAATATCGCTTTTCAATTTTATCATTTAAGTGCGTTTTTCTTTCATAAAGCTAAAAAGTGTTGCACGTACTCAACAGAATTCGACTATTTGTCGAATTTCTTCAGCATTGTTTAACTAAAACTATAAAAGATATTTAAGAATAACGATTCTCTCTCAAAGTAATTTCCCGAATCAAATAAATCGCATTTTTCGGATTGTTCTCGTCATTTTCGAATAAAGTTTTTAAAACTTGGCTTCGGTCGATGATTATCTCCCTCTAAATTTACAAAAACTATTTCTTGTTATTTTCTTGCAAACAACGAAGTCGAAAGGATTGAATCGGTAAGAACGTTGTGTTTTTTTTAATAGCAAAATTAATATATAGTCATTTTTTTATATTGTCGCAGTTAGAAGGAGTCAAAGTTTTCATAATGATTTACAAAGAGGTTGATTTCGCGCTGGGAATAAACAGTTACTACAGCAAACAAACCCTTGTGCAAGGTTGTCCAGAGAATATAAAAGTGTTGAGACATCCGGATCACGCAAGTACCGGTATTTTATTGTGGGCGCATCACGAAAAAATCGTGGTTGTAGATCAATCGTTGGCTTTTCTCGGAGGTATCGATTTGTGCTACGGTCGCTGGGACGACAACCAGCACAGATTAACGGACCTCGGTAAGCGAAAAATTTCCCAAACGAATATTTTATGCGATTTACTCGCTTATTTCACGAATATCAATCGTTTGTTCTCACAGGTTCGTCTCAGCACTCAAGTATTTATATTCCTTCGGAAGGAAAAGTCACAACGACCAGCAGCAAAAGAAGCACTAAATACCGACCCAATAAACACGTTTTTTTGTCGTTAGCAGTAGCAACAAATACCGTTGCAATGGCCACCTCAAAATTTCTGCCGATTTTACCGTAAATACTGCAAATACAAATTTCGGGATGGCAACCAAATAAAAAAACTTCTAGAACTTGAGAAAGATAACTTCAAATTTGAATAAATGAATGCTGACATTTTTTCTCTGAAATAACCATTGAAATTTAATTTTAAACAAAAGATGCGTTGACATTGGTAAAGGAAAATCATGAGATATTGACTTAAAAAGCTTGAGTAAAAGTGCAGCAATTTAGCTTCGGGAATTTTATGGCCATCGTGATTTGTTAATCAATAAATTTCAATTTCTTCCTAATTATTTAGTTTTTATTTTAGACCGATGGTCGACAAAAAACTGCCCGAATCTTCGCGTCCAAAATTAATGTCCATCGATCCTCTGATGATGTCACCACCTCAAGAACCGATTGAAGGCGTAAAATGTAACACTCCTGGAGCGCAGAGAAAAAATTTGTTCGACATGGCAAAAACTACGGTTGACAAAGTCAGCAACAAAGTTAAAGTCAAAAGAAGAGAGTGGATTAATATGGTTTACAATCCGAACGAAGCGATTGATGAGGACGAAGAGGATGAGGTGGACAAGTAAGATTTTAGAGGCAAAGATGTGATTTTTTTCACGTAAATATATATTTTATTCAATTCCATTTGTATCTTTTTACCTTTTAGCTTTGTAAAGCAGAATTCGGAAGATATAGAAACGATTTATCGAAACAACGCGAAAGTTTTTAGCGATTTAACGGGAGGCGCTAAACTCTGGCTGGGCAAAGACTACACGAATTTCATTGTTAAGGATTTCGACAATCTCGAAAGACCGTATCAAGATCTAGTCGATCGAAGTACCACGCCTCGAATGCCGTGGCATGATGTGGGTATTATGGTTCGAGGAGCTTCGGCCAGAGACGTTGCTAGACATTTTATACAACGATGGAACGCGATCAAGGTAATATCAAATTGTGGAGTGATAAACCACTTTTAAAAATTGGTGTACATGGTCTTAAAAAATCCAAAAAACCCTAGAAATTTTGCTGAAACCTTGAAATCTAATGAAAACCGATGAAATCTCATGTTTTCAGTTGAAATGTCAAGAAATCTGACGAAATCTGAAGAATCTGAGCATATTTTGAGAAATCTTTTGACTTCTCCAGAAATTCAAAATTTTTTTAATATACGCAAGAAATATCGAGTAATCTTTGAAATCTTATGCTATTCTGATAAATCATACGAAATGTCATAAAATCTTAGGCAATGCAAGAAATCTCGAGATCAACTTTTTGAAAACAAATTTCAAAACAGAATTTTCAAAGAATCATTCGAATCTCTGCAAATGCTTCTAATTTCTAAAATCTTTTGGAATTTTGAGAAATTCATTCAAATTCTTGCAATCTCAAGATTCCATGAAATGTTTTAAAATCTCATGAAATCTTAATAATTCCCTGGAATTCTTGAGATTGTGAAGGAATATTGAAATCTCGAGAATTCTTGAAATCCAGTAAAATATAAATCCTTTTTACGGTGCATTATTAGGAATTGGCATTTAACCAGTATTTTAAATATTTTCCTGACAGAATTATTAACGTTTAATAGGCCAATGGAACATCATAATGTATTGTTAAATGATAGTTTCTCGAAATTTTTCCCAGTAATTATAAATACGCGATAATTTTAAGAGGAGCAGTTGTTTTCGAAAACCTAAAATTAGATGATTTTCACAATTATTTTTAAATGTCGAAATATTAATGAAAATTTCCGGAACTTTGATCATAGTTCATGCATAGTGAATTGAATGAGTAATTTTTAGAGTCGAGGAAACTTTCTGTTTTTTTACATTGAAAAGTAACCCCAAAGAATACTTTTTTTTCGGTTTCCTAAAGTCTTCCTTAATTTCTGAGAAGCTCTGTATTGCGCAATTTTCTTTCATAGTTTCATAAAATCATGTGAAACGTTTTTTCAAGTCTGCTACACTCAAGGCATCCCCTCAATATTGAATAGAGAAGAAATTCTATTCATTTTTCATTTAATTTTTGAAACTTCCCATAAGTTATTACGATGTCATTCGATTAATAACTATCATTCTTTCGTAGATGGAAAAAGCAAAGTTCAATATTTGTTACCCATTTTTGCTGCCAAAGTCGTACAAGTACTGCACATACGACGCACCCTTCGTTAATCCAAGAGCAAATCACAAAGTCAAGTGTCAGGTATTGAGATCAGTGAGTTCTTGGTCTGCAGGTTTTTTGGAACCGGATACTGTCGAACAGAGCATACACGAAGCTTACATCGATGCTATAAGCAACGCTGAAAGGTTTAATTTTAATAATTGCTAATAATCTTTCTTCTTTTTTTTTTTTAAATCATGTTCTAGAAATGTGAATCAAATCATTTTTACGAATCAGTCAAACTTTCGTGTAATTTTCGCTGTGATACATAAAAATTTTGAAAACTTTTTTTAAAAACGTTTAGATTTAAAACTTCATTAAGTAAATACCAAACGTTATGATTCTGCAATATTGCGAAGATATATAGTGCAACAAAATGGTGTGAGGAAAAAAGTAAAACTTTTAACCTGTCGTAGCGTTAAAACGGTGAAGAAATTTTAATGTTCGATGTCTCATTTCATCCGTCGAAGAGTGCGCCTAGAATAAGTGTAAGAATTTTAATTTGAGGTCTTTTTGACAAAGCTATGATTTTAAATGAGTTAGTAAATCTTTCTTTATTGAAAACTCAGTAAATAATTGGCAACAGCCAATCGAAATCCCACTGCATCCGGGATTGCGACACTTTTCCTAGAATGCACTTTTCGACACATAAAATAAGACATTGAACATCAAAATTTGTTTGCAAGTTTAATCTGAAAGCTGCGACAGATTGAAAATTTTGGTATTTTGGTAAAGTTGGTATGTACTTAATGAATTTCAAATGTAACATTTTTTTAAAGCAGAGTCTAACATACAGAATTTTTTTTCCCATAACATTTTTTTAGATGAGCCAGACCCCGTAAAATTGTATTCAAATTTCGTGTTAGATGAAATTATACTTCAATTATCCCCTATTCGAGTATTAAGTATGAAATAAGTACACGAAAAAGTATTTTTCTGTCGGATATTAAAAAATATAAAAACATTAATTTTAAATAAAAATGTATTGAATTAAAAATTTATTAAAAAATACATTTTTCGTATACTCATGTCATACTTAATATTCGAATATGAGTACAATGGGAGCATGATTTCGTCCTATTCTACATACTCCTCATGCTTTCCATCTTAATATTATCCTAATACTATTTTCATACTACTTTTTCGCATGAATTTTTACATTGTTCAATATGAATACGAAAATTATTATTTTACAGATATATTTACATAGAAAATCAATTTTTTATAACCCACGCCACTATTGGACGTAGTTCGGTAAAGAATCGCATTGGAGAAACTCTTTTAAAGAGAATATTACGCGCTCACAGAGAAGGTTCAGTTTTCAAGGTATTCGTCGTAATGCCTTTGCTGCCAGGTTTTGAGGGCGAAGTTGGCGAGCCAAGTGGAACGGCTTTGCATGCAATAACTCATTGGAATTATTCATCGATATCAAGGTTCGCTATTTGTCTTGAAGTCTCTCGTGAATTTCATTGCGATGGATTTTTGAAATTCCATATTTCGATTTACTTGCAGAGGGAGAGATGCAATACTCAATCAACTTATTCAGGCAGGGATCGAGAATCCATGCGAATACATAACATTTCATGGCTTAAGAAGTCATTCGCTACTCAATGGCACAATGGTCACCGAACTGATTTACGTTCACAGCAAATTAATGATCGTCGATGACAGTACAGTTATCTGCGGATCCGCTAATATCAATGACAGAAGCATGATTGCCACCAGAGACAGCGAAATTGCAGTCATAATTCACGTAAGTTTACAATAATCAACAAATAAGGAAGTGAAGTAGTGACCGATTATGAAATATAGTGACGATGAAATTTTGCGGCAATGTTTCGGTCTAGATTTGTGTTTTTATTTAATAAAATACTTTTTCAACGTTTCGACCTGTGTCTTGGTCCTCTTCACGATTTTTAAAAATTGAATCCATTTTACGGGATTTGCAAAGATGCATCAATCATTAGTTTTATTCTGACCAAAAAAAAATAGTCTTGATAGGCCGCAGACACGAGTCGCAAAATTATCGTCGTTCATACTAGTAAAACTCCCACGTACAATTTTCTTTCGGTAGCGTATTGTCTTTTCTTGCTCTTGAAATTAACACGGATGCGAATACTTACTTTCTCTTAGAACCATCGAAGAAAAGTAACGATATATCTTTGATAGTTTTGAAATGACAAAAACCGTTACACTCGTAAAGCGTTTACCATTTTTTGGTATTCTTAACCACATTTTATAAATTATGGGACGAACAATTTTTTCTTCCATTGCAAAACATTTAGTAATTTTTACAGGAAGATATAATTAGTAAACAGTTTAAAATCTACTTTTTTTTCATTTTTTATAAAAAATCAATGATTTTTTGAAACTCGAAATCAGACGCCCGAAATAATTTACGAAAAGTGCCTTCAACTTGTAATAAAATATTGCCAATTATGAAAAAAATCTGAGAAGTCTGGATGAAATTGCGAATTGTATTTCCAGCTAATGTGAAAATCGCGTAAAATAACTATTAAAAATATTGTTTACAAAAATCTGCCGTCGCAGGATGAAGAATTCACTGAAAGCACAATGAACGGAATGGAATTTCGCTGCGGAAAATTTGCGGGTTCATTACGAAAGCAACTTTTCCGAGAGCATTTGGGTCTCCTGCAGTCGGACGAGATAATTCAAGTGGACGACATAGTAAGGAAGGCGTTTTACAAGGACGTTTGGTGCGCGAGGAGTAGGCAAAATACTGAAATATACGAAGAAGTATTTCGCTGTATTCCTACGGACAATGTAGTCAATTTTGCCATGCTTAAGGCTTATCAGAGCGAAACCCCGTTATGCCAATCGGACCCGATTTTAGCGCAACAGACATTAACAAATATTAAGGTAAGGGCCTTGAAATAAATGTTCAGGATCCGAATAGTTGAATTGAAAATTTAAATATCATCCAAAGCTTTTTTCCTCTTTTGACACATTTTTCTTAAGCGCAGTGTTCATTTTTTTTTTACTCTGTGCATGATGCTGATTAAACTGACTGGTTGATTTGCGCTATTGAGGTCTCATTTTCTTCTTCATGAAAACATTCATCGTCTAAACGCGGCAAAGTATTTTTTTTCCGTCCTTAAGGTAGATTTAATCATCTATTTAGTAAACAGCCATAAAATTTTTACAGTTATACTAATGTGATTTTTAAATTAATACCCTTTATGAATATTTGCTCCGCTTAATCAGTGTTTTTCTTCATGGAGAAGGAAATGAGACCTCATCGAGCCAAATCTACCGAATATTTTAGTCAGTATCTTGCGCAGAGTGAAAAATTGAAAAATTAGTTTAAGGCATCATGAAGAGAGTTGCTTCTCTCTCTCAAACGGAAAAAATACTTTCTTTGAGTACTTTCAATATAGATTGTTGATGATTCTCATATACATTGGAATATCCATGATATTGAATTTTTTAATTCGATTATTTGAACTTCATTTTCTTCCCTTGATAAAAAGTGGAAAAAAATTAGTCTTTCGACTTAATGTGCTGTTTTTATTCAGGGACATCTCGTCGACTTGCCACTAAACTTCTTGTGCAACGAAACTTTGACACCAGCAGCTTCTACTGTCGAAGGAATAATGCCAACGTCTCTCTGGACTTAGTTTCCACAAAAAAAACGGATCAGTATTACTATTTTAGCAATAATTATTTGGTTCAATTACTGGCTTATCGTAATAGGAATTTTTTAAACGAAAAAGACCAGCTTGGCCTTTTTCATGGCAGCGTGAAACGGCTATCGTTACTTTTCGATAGGCTGAATTTCTTTAACTATTCTATCATTGACCTGTCGAAAAGTTTCTCCATATTCACACGTGACAAATAAGTCGGACTTATTTTTAAATGTATTTTCAAATTATTCGTCTAATTTTGAAAGATATGTGGACTATTCTTTAGACCGAGAAAAAAATGCTCATAAAAAGTTATTTTACAAAAGTCTAAAAATTCGTCTTCATGTAAAACTGTATTTTTGGGGGAAAAGGGATAACTTTCGTGTTTTCAAATATTTTAAGCTACAAATTGAATAGAGTACTTGCGAGATGTGACCTAAAAGTTTTTAAAAAGTCCTCTAGAACTCTATCTAAACATGGAATTTAAAAAATCAGAAATAATGCATTGCTGACATTTTTTTAATATAAATTTAGGACAATACTTTAAAGATGTTACAAAACCGCAATTAAGTATACAAATGATAGTTCGTTTGTGAAATTCAAGACGAAATTGCACTTTTCGCCCGGTAATAAAAGACAATTTCGTGTTTTATCCGATCAAATTGGGATCATGGGCGAAAAAGCGTCATTTGCTTCGTCTACTCAATCAACAGAGCATGACAATTAGCTTTTCTTATCAATTGAACTCGATAAACAAAACTACGAATCTAAAAACGCAGATATTAACCTTTTAAGGTCTCAAACATTTTCACCAAGATTCTAAATTTTTAATATCCGCGTCAAGATTTTAATCTACCAATTAACACATGCAACTTTGTTCAAGAATTTTGTGATTCTACGATTTGTATTTTACTGTTGATATTGACTGAAGTACGGAATTCTACCTATGACTTCTGAATGCTCTCAAACACAGCTGCATTTACATCGGCTTAATTTTAAGTTACTCAACAATATTTTATCTATACGAATGAACGTTCATTTTATTTTGTATTACACCAGATGCATTTACTAGTGAAGTCTATTGACTCAAAGCTCAAGCTACGAACAACTTGAATAATCCGTATATTTCAATTAAATTGTACATAAGAATTTATTTACACAGTTATTAATATATAACATGAGATAAATTTTGAAATAATAAATAATGTGATGACGAAGACAATCGAGAGTTTTTTCTGATACGAAAACCTTAAAAAACCTGATTTTAAATAATAAACAATGTGATTGAGAACACAATAGAGAACATCTACCAAACACGAAAATAGACTTCGAAAATCGATTTAAAAGTCATCACTCCAAATTGTTGATTACAATATGATTGAAGCTAAAATAGAGAACAACTATCCTGATATGAAAACCTTAAAAACCCTGATTTTAATGGATAAACAATGTAATTAAGAATACAATGGATAAGATTTACTTAATATAAAAGTCTTTCAAAATCAGATTTGGAATTCATCATTTTAAATAGTCCATTAAAATATTATAAAAATACAATAGAGAGCAACTATCTGAAATAAAAAACTCCGAAAACCTGATTCTAAATTATAAACAATGTGCTTAAGAATACAGAAAACATCTACCAAATATGAAAGTCTCTAAAAATCTGATTAAAAATTCGTAATTTCGAAATGCAAATTACAATATGATTGAAAACAAAGAGAGCATCTATCTGATATGGAAACCTTTGAAACCCTGATTTCAACTGATAAACAATGTAATTAAGAATAAAAAATTGAGGACATTCATCAAATACGAAACTCTTCGAAAATCTGATTATCTGATTTCAAGATTTGAAATTGCTAATCACAATATGATTAAAAAATAAAATTGAGAGCATTCACCTGTTGAGAAAATCTTCGTCGCTGTCTTGTCCTCCATTTAATTCGCGCTTTTTCCTCGTATTGCGTCATAGCTTCAAACGCTATTGAAAAATGTGACTCACAGCAAGCACTTATTTTCAATTGCGTGTTCTTGAATCGCCGTGTTACTGTATGTGATAATAATGGTTACGAGAGCACCGCCACGTTTTTCAGAGTCAACCAAACTGGATTATTCGTTCAATCAAGTGTGAATAACGGTTTTGCATACGCGCACGAGCGATTAGAGTTAGCGACGAGCGGCAAAACTGTGGCACATCCTGTCGCTATCACTCACAGCAAATTACTGGCGAATGAATTCTCCAAAGCTAAAACCTCTTTGAAGGAGCGACTGACAATCGAGACAACGTCACCAACTTTACTTCCTATGATTGATGCTGCGCTGCATTGATAATCAACTTTGTCATTCGTTTGCTACTAACGAGTTATTTAAATCATTACAAAAGCAACAATGATTATGATCAATTATGGATGCAATTATGAAGAACCGGTGTCGCATTTTTTTCTCACAACTCCTACGCTTTTTCCTCATTAGCGATTCGTTCCTTTTTGAGGACTGCGTTGAATCAGAGATGCGTAATATTCTAACGAGACCTTACTCCAAATAGTTTTGCGGGCGTCTATTTTATTTTTATTTCTATTCGTAAATTTGAAAATGAAGTTTTTATCAATTATTATTAATTTACAGTCAACTGATCAGGGACATATTTTTAATATACTTTTATTTGAATATTGGTTTATTCTCGGGTTGTTAATCAATTTCTAAAAATGGAATTTTTCTTACAGTTTTTACTTTTTTATTATTCGATCTTTTTTATTTTGTTTTTAATGACGGTGAATCATGACTTGTTGCCGAGCATTTAAATCGTTACAATATGGATAATTTTTTACCTTATTATAGATGCAACAATTATGAAAAACCGGTATCATATTTTTATGCAATACTTCGCACCACTCACGCGTCTCCTATATTTGCAATTCTATTCGATCCAAGTACTGCAATCGCTTCCTTGTCGTAGATCAAGAACTTGCAACATTCTAATGAATCTTTATTATTTGTGACCAAGAAATTGTGAGATATTATCCATAACCGATAGAACTATTGTTTTTTCTTTTATTTTGTAAAAGTGTTATAAATGCCTAGATTTTCAATAAATCTTTCCAAATTTTCTTCTTCTGTTAGCTATTTTTGCTCCCATTTTAACAAATTGCGATTTTCTTCCTGCTTTAAATTAGAGTGTTTAATTTAATGAAAAAAAATCTAGCTTCTACAGAAGCATCTATATTTTTTTCCAATGTCTACTATTCCCCCAAAAAAAAATGCACCATTCTTTTCATTCTTCCTTCGTTCTCATATTTTGGTTATGTTTTTTCCATGTCTGACAATATTGCATTTTTTTTATATCGCAAATTATGTACGATAACAATTTATATCATCGGAATCTACAATTAATGGTTTTGCTCAATTCTCGGACGTAGTTACCGAAAGTGCCGGCGGTTTTTTTTTCAAATATTAACCAAAAAAATAACACTGCGTATCGGACGTACAAAAATTCAATAATTAATCAATCCTAATACAGTTATATGCTGATTTGTAATTTTCTCTTGGTCCCATGACGTCCGAAGATGCAATGATGCTTCAGAAAAATGCGTAAGCTATAGAAGAGACATTATAAAAAATCGGGGCTATTTTTCGAATCCTGAAAAGGAGTCAAATGAATTATACGAAACTGTAAAAATAAGCAACACTCGTTTTAACGTAATTTTATTTTCATTTTTTCCTCTGTTACGAATGTAAAAAAAAATCTTAATTTTGAAAGCAGTCTAGAAAAATAAGAAAATGCAATAATGGAAATAAATTGCATTCCAAAAATTTTGTAGTTGAAATAAGTGCGAATAATTATAGAAGCTGTAATCGTCAATTTTTTTAAATTGATTTAAGCTGATTCCATTTTCAATGTACTTTGCGCGGGGAACTTTGAAAATATATTATTGCCTTTGAATAACTACTTATAATCATTGCGAACAAACAGTATTTAAATTGCATATTCAAATATTTAGCATCCTTGAGAGTGAAGAGATAATGAGGGATTTTTCTTTTTATTTCGGCTAACTTTTTTTCAAGGCTTTTAAATCCACAAGACTCTGGTGGAATATCCGGGCTCGTTTATCCAAGCCCACCAATTCCAAGATCACCGAGGAAACCTACGGTCTTAAATCTCATTAGACGTATTTCAAATGGATTTCTGAATTATATAATATTTTTATAAATTTTCAACGACTGTAGACACATTTTCCGTCTTCTTCCGGTCAAGCAAGTTCCATGATTCGTCACAAATCACCGGCAAATCGTCATTTATCTCCTCACCGATCGGTCTCCAGAAATAAAATCGTGTATAATTGGGAAGACGTAAACTCAATACGAAAAACGCAATCAACAGCACTTCCGGCTCGTAAGTCGATATTAATCAGTAATTCTGATCTATTTCCGATGAAGTTCTTATCGATTTCAATCAACACAATAAAATAAGCTACTTATAATTTAACATACAAATGCTAAATGTTGTTCTGCATAAGAATAGTATAATTAATAAAGAATTGTTTACTTCAATTTTTCAACTCCATCAAACTGTAAAACTACTTCAATTTTTATAATTTTGTTCAATCTTACTACAAGATTCATATTATTTTACAATTCTACATTAAATTGAATGGACCAGTTTATGCATGAATCGTTTGATCGATTTCAACAGCGTACGATAAAATTGTTATTATATATGACTGTTACAATTCATTCCACGATTTGACACATCAATTTAATTGACAAAATGACACTTTTCTATCTATATTCATTTTAATTTCAGAAAATTTAAAGTTAAACCTCAATTGATAAGCCGAAACTTTAATTGTTGAGCAATTAAAGTAGGTAAATTAAAAAATCTGTGGAAAAGTTTGTTGTTTCCTTTTAAGCGGTTACACTAATATAATAAATTATGGTAATTGTAATTGATGAAACATTCACAGAGTTTGTCAAAAATATGTCATATTTTCTTGCCCTAATTGATCCTTTAGTTAAAAGTGGATTATGGCCACGAGGCACAACAGCTTCAACGCCGGACCTTAAGGTTGAGGATGAAAGTATCAGAACGGGAGCTTCGCAACCTGGAAGCTGCAATAGCAGAATAGATGATCGAACAAATTGTTGGTACAACTTACGACTTGTCATCGTTATACTAAACTGTATAATATTGGTAAGATTGCACTATACTAACTCGGTTGTAAATCTTCCAATACTTTTTGACCGATTCTATTAATTTATTAGTTCTAAAAATTATTCTCTTTTTTTTTTTAAGTAATAACAACATGTCTAATATTTTGCGTTAAAACAAAAAATGAGTGATCTGTTTTTTTTAATCTTCGCAGAACATACATTCTTTTTATTTTTAACTAAATAAGTCGCCTTTTTTTATTGTGCCGATTACGATTTTGACTACTAAAAATATTAGCAATAAAGCTGTGCCAATACTTGTCTATTTTTTTAGGTTTCAGGTTTAATTCATTTAACAACAGGAATTTTAATGACCGTTTTTAAAGAAATAATTGTAGTCATCGTCGAATATCGTCTCTTCGTGGTTTGCGTAATTCTTCTGTATATTGAAGCTGTTGTTCTTCTTCTTCTTTCGGTTATTAAACTCTGTTGTATTAACCGCAGTGGATCTCAAAAACGAGTAACTATATTTTGCATGAAAAATTTTCAATACGATTTTTCAATAATTATTTTACCGACTAATGTATGAAATATTTTTTTGGATTCTAGCACTTTAGCTGCACATTATTGGTAGCAACACTCACAATTTCTCTGGGCATTCTACAAAATACTGTTCAAACTAATATTCAGAATAATTTAAAGCAGCGCATGATCTCTAGCATGAAATTGGAAACGGATGTGAAGACAAGAGCTATTTGGGATTATTTTCAGGAAACGGTGAATTGAAAGGAAAATGTTTAAAGAATAAATATAAATTAGAAGGCAACGATAATTTGGAACCAAAAAACAACTAAATCTAAAATCGTGTAACAGATTCATCATACGATTTTAGCAGTCATGTTGATTTTTTCTTAAGCAAGATTTTATCATTTGTTATTCATACCTTTTGAATTTCAATCAATTTTTTTTTCGCTAAATTTGTAGTTCAATTTTCATTAGCGTTATATTAATAATACAAAAAATATTTAACACCAGTTTTACGATCACGTCAACGATTTTTTTTAGAACTATTCCATTATAGTTACTGTCTAGTTATAATTTTTTTTTTAATTCATTATTCGATTCCATTAGAGGCTCTTTGTAAATAAATAAATGATTAAAAACCGAATTTTTGTAAAAATCGAATTTACTCATGTAAATACACTCCTTATCATATAATATTAATTATTTAAAAGAATAATAATTACATTATATCTAAAAAAATATTGGTCTCTTCGAGTATTCGTAGAATCAGGCACTTTTTCATTTTACATCTTCTTTCGACTGATGTTGAAGTCATCATTATAATATGACAACGGAAGAAAGTAAATGTTTCGGAAAAAAATACAATCAATAATTTTTTCCAACAAAAAACGCACCTTCTTTTCTGGATTAAATTTCACAAGATATTTCGCATTGTTTTAAGATTCTAAGAAAATAATCCCAAAGTGACACCTCCAACTCTCAGGCAGTAAAAAATGAAATTAAAACAATTGAAAAATTCATAAATTTTTTCCTGTCTAAGAATTGGAGGTATTTGGAATTTTTTCGTAAATTCTTCATAGAATGCAAAAATTGGAAAATTGAGACCAGAATCAAAGGTGTGTTTATTGTTAAGTAAAATTATTTATTGTTTTTTTTTGTGAAAAATTGACTTTCTGTCATTGGAAAAATCATGAATTAAACGTCACTCGAAAGAAGATGGAAAATGGAAAAAGTTAATGATTTAAAGATTTTCTGAAGGACCAATATTTTTTGAGATATGGTGATATTTTTAAAAAAACGTAAATCCTGATCGGCGCCCTTTCAAAATCTGAAAAAAAATCACAGACGCCCATCTTAAATAATACAACTGATAAATTTTAAAAAATATCCGGAAAGACGACCGAAAAAATTCGCTCAGTTGATAAATAATGCCTCATATTCCATGACCGATTTTTTCGAACCATTAATAGTTTGGATGTTGCGGAACTCGTGGACATTTGGATTGGTGTGAAAAAAATTATATTCCCGATGATTTCGCAAATTCCACTGATTTCCTTGGCTCGTACTCGTGCCATTTGCCAGTATCGTGTTGCAGCGACGACGTTGACAAAAGAACGTATTCAGAAAAAGAATTCAAGCACTCAGAAAACACAATTCCGTGCGTCATTTCACCTACTCCGTGGAACACTCATCACATTGGTTGTTTTGCATACGTCAGGAGAGAAATATATTACATGGGAAAGTTATTTAGGATCGTAAGCTTCGGCACTGGAATTGTTTTGGTAAATAAATTTTCCCTCGAGCCCAACAAACGTTTGATATTCTTTAATTTATTCATGATGTCTTGTTTCAGTTTTGTTCATCGGCGATTGCTACTTTATTTTTCGCGTACATTTGAGAAGAAAAAAAACTGCACTTTTTATTGTCGCCATTAATAAAAGATTTAAAATAAAAGATGTATACCTTCTTTTCGTGCTACGAATTACGTCAAACGCTGTTTTTTAGATAAAATAATTCTACAATAAATCTGTTTTGTTTTTTGAGTTAGAACAACATCAAAGTCATCCCTTTAAAAAAAACCTATTGCAGTCACCAAATAGTAACTAATAGTAACTATTTAGTCTCAATAATATATTGGCGATTCCAATAGTTTTGGTCGATTTAGTGTGGATATCGCCCCATGTATATGCGGCATTTCACGCCAAATCGTCCTGAGTCTGACCCTTAACATCTTAGTAATTTCCGATTTTTTATGTTATTTTTTCTACCTCCAAACAGTAACTACAATTTTCATTGATCTGTGACTTCCCAAAAAATATCAGTAAAGTTCTACGCTTCCGTAGTCACTGATTACAACAACCAGAGTTTATATCGTTACGCAGATTCATTTTTAAAAAATAGAAAAATTTACTGATGCTTTTCTTCCGGAAAAAACTAAAAACATTGGATTTTTGGGCTTTTTTCTGGTGGTTTTTTGGTGTTGGCTTTTTTGCCGGTGGATGTTTTTTCATCAGCATTGTTTTTTTAATACCACTCACATAATCATCTCTTTCTATTGCAAACTTGGTCATAAAGTAAAACAACAGCGCCTCAGATGTACACATAAAAATTTTACTCCCACTCCTCAATTTCACCAATGAATATGGACGAATTGTCCATACGACATGAATTCAATGCTCCTTTTTTCAGAGATTTATCATTGTTCAGCGTGTCTATTGGTATGTCATTTTCCTTTCGTTGCGTCATCTTGTGTTTATCTTTGCGTCGCTCAATTTCTTACTTTTCCGTCCTGAGCTCGCCGTCCACGTGCTGCTGACGCATTCGCGAAAAATCCGCCGACATTGGATCCACGTGCTTCGCCGGCATGTCGTAAAATCCAGACGCCGGTCTATTGTCGAAGGGAATCTCGGTGTTCTAATTAACACCACGTTCACGTTTGTTTTTTCAGTGGACTGCGATTCCCGCAGCTCTTAATTCGCGACGCTTTAGCAACGCTGCTAAACGACACGTTTGCTGGAACTTCTTTTTCCTAGCTTTACTCTTCGATTTTTTACTCTGGGTATTAGCGAATCTGACTCGCGCCCCTGGCAACATTTCTAGTTCTGTGAAAAAAGGAAAAACGATGTTATCGGTATTTTATACTTTGGTAGCAAATATAATGATTAATGGGTAATTTTTTGAAAAGAAGATAATAGAAATTGCCTTTCGGAACTTTAAAGTTTCGGATGAAAAGGGAGTAAGACAATGATGACAGCAAATGCAAGTTTCAAAGTTTTCTCAAATTCATTTTATCGTAATGTAATAAACGTTTTGTTTTTTTTTCTAATTTCAGAAATTCGGCCTACCATGAAATAAAAAAACGAATGATGTAAATGAAAATTATTTTCATACTTTTCAAAGACAAATAAAGTTATCCAACAACCAAATAAACTCAGGAAAGATTCATAAAGAAAATGATTAAGATAATTGTTTTCTTGTTACTAATATTGCAGGTAAATAAAAACTGGAATTTAGAGTATTATACTGATTCAAATGCAGCAATAATGAAAAAAATATTCGTTTCTACAAATTTAGAGGGGAGAATATATTCAGAAAATTGTATACCATCTCCGTGATTGTCCTTAGAATCAGGTTTAGCCGGATTGCTCTTTGAATTTGGATCAATTCCTCCAGGATTAAGTCTTCTGGGATCATCGGTCGCAGCATCTCCTTGTTCCTTTATCTGTGCCTGAGCCCTGCAATAATTGTATTTCTTTAACTTACTCTTCCTTTCATTGATCTCTTCTTATGGCTAAACATGATATTTGTCGTAATCGACTTGCGATGTGCTATGTCTTCTTTTACGAAGAAAGACGAAAGAGACAATGTAAAGTTTTTTTTCGAAAAAAAAAAATGTATTCCATTTTACAACTGCGAAACAATCAGCATTTCGAAAAGCGCGCCACGCGTGATCTGCAGCGATTATAACAGTCTGAAGTTGGCTTTATATCAAAGAGCCATCGGCGACCAATCAGAATGCTAGAAAGGTGGCTTCAGTCTTCGATATTTCGACTTTCGATGTGCCATGTCTTTTTTAAGGTAGTTAAGTCACGACAATCCAAACTCATATGCATAAACTTTCGAAATATCGTAATTTAACTATTTATTTTTACTCATGGAAAATGTTGAAGGCTGCAGCGAACTAAAGGCTGTTAAAACAACCCTAAAATTTTTTCAGATTTCTGGTTCACATTGAACCTTCTCATTATATACATTATATATTATATATACATAACACTGTTGTTAAATAACAGTTACATTGCTGAGTGGGATATTGTAATCGACCAGCAACGAAACCGATTTTTTGGTTTACTGGGCAGCTATAGTCCGTGTTTACATTTTCGACGAAACGCGACGTATCTCCGTTGTCGTGAGGTGAACTCGAGCTCGATGATATCGTCGACTTTCATCGAAAATAAAAACACGGACGCTATGAAGCTCCAGATGTATACGTGAGACACACAAGACATAAAGTACCTGTGGAGGTCACATGTATACAGCTGTAGTCCGTGTTTACATTCTCGACAAAACGCGATGTATCTTCGGTGCCATGAGGCAAACTCGAGATCGCCAATATCGGCATAGGATTATGCAATTCCTCTATATGCCCTTATTAAAAACGTTATCGCGAATGCGAAATGGAGGGGGAAGTCGAATGCGGCCGCATAAGGGCCTGGTTACTGATCCGGGCCAGGCCCTGACCGGGGACTAGGTACTGACCCGGGCCGAGCCAGTAATCGCCGAAATGCCTGCAAACGAGTGCAAAGCGAATACAAAAGAAGCATTGTATTTGAATTTTTAAGTAACGTTGTTTTCTCAAACAGAAAATAATTTTTCCTCTTCAAAGCAAAAATAAAAAATGATAATAATATTTTGGATAAAATGAAACTCATTTGTAGAAACTTATTGATTTAAGCTGTAATATAATGGAGAGAAATATATAAGGTATACATGAGATGTAGGACAAGACTATGGGTGAAATTATATCAATGAAATTATTAGTAACAAATCTCACGATAAATATTCGTATTGTTCTATGCATTGCATAGCGGTACGTCCGATAATTGCTGCAATTGTCCGCCACAGTGTAGGCATAATTTTTGCTAAATGAGAAAGTTGCTCGTTTTCCTCTGCGCTCCATTCTGTCTTTTTGATGCTAGGGTCGAGACAGTCAAACCAGCGAGCTTTGCATTGCTTAGCCGATTTCCTACGCAGTAACGATGCGATACGACTCCAGCAATTTTTTCCATATTCCGTAACAGCTGCTTTAAGAACCCTATCCTGGAAGAATTTTTAGTTATTTAACGGTGATTTTTAAATCAATTACGTATGTTTCTTTAAATTTGTGTAAATAAGAGGAAAATCGATTGGAGAAAATTATAGGTAATTTCGTTTTATACGTACTTCTGTGTCTTGCCAGGTACTACATTTTATCATTATTCGCGGCATTTTGAATGAGGTTTTTCGTCGTCGCTGGATTAGGCACGAATTATCGTTGCACTTGACACTGATTTTCTGTGGAACGACCGTTAGCTCTTTGCATTAGTGATCTCTGCTGACGCTTGAACCTTCAGTTTGCGCGCTTTAACCGAAGCATTTGGGTTTTCTTCTTCTTATCCTTCACTCCTGGTTATCGCCATCTATTGACGGCATGTGTCATCAGAAACATAGGTTCTGTGCTTATGGGTGATTCCACCAATTATTAATTAATTTCCCTCTTCGACTTAGCTGCGACTTTTGCTTCCTCGTAGAAGAAGCTCTGTTTTCGTGAAAATTTTTTTTTTTCGAGATTCTTATGTTAGAATTAGGGATATGCGAATATTTAAAATTTCGAATAATTCATTATGAATTGGATATGAATTATACAGTTAAAAATTTGAATCGAATATTCACATTATTTGGATAATTCAAATGTTCATCAATGATTTGAATTTCTATGTATAATTTAAATTTTTATGTATAATTCAAATTTTTATGAATAATGTAAATTTTCTTGAACAATTCAAATTTTCATGAGTAATTCAAATTCAAAAAAAAATTTAATTTGGAACAGATCGACATACATACATAAAGGGCCTTCATATATGGGGCATTCTATACCCTGTTTCAACCTGGATTTGACCTCGACCTCTCCGATTTGGCTGATCATTTTTTGTAGGCTTAGTTGAGCCCGCAACTACACAACTTTTTTTTTAATGCAATTTTTTTTAATACATTTTTAAAGGGACATAGTTGAATGCCATCATTTAAAAATTTGAAACAATTCTGAAATATACTTTGTTCAGTAACAAAATTATCTAGCTTCCCAGATAGAAATTTTACCGTGTCGACAAAAATGCGCCATGTACTGCAGCATTAAGCTGCATTATTAACGGCACAGCGTCCTGATGCCGGTAATGTGTCTGCAAAGTTCCAACACGCGTTGGCGTGCACAGCGTGTCGGAATTTAGCTGGCACATTACCGGCATCAGAACGCTGTGCCGTTAATAATGCAGCTTAATGCTGCAGTACATGGCGCATTTTTGTCGACAAGGTAAAATGTCTATCTGGGTTATAGCCAAAGTGGAGAAGATTTTTCTTCTTACAGTTTTTAAGCTTTCTTATTATAAAAATAATTAAAAAATAGAGAAAAATAATTTATTTACTACCGGCGATCGGTCAAATGTTTATTTATGCAGAATCGAAATTTTCAGATGTTTTTCAGATTCTTAGGAATTTTTCCAGATTTTTCCGAATCATGCAAATTTTTTAAAATTATTCTATTAAGGTGAAATATCGAATGCCGTAATTTAGAAATCTGCAAAAATTCTGAAAAGTACTCTATTGAATATCAAAATTGTTTAGCTTATTCCAAAGTACGCACGAATTTTTATACAATTATTTCTAATATCGAAACGGGAAGGTACAAACTTTCGTTTGTATACAAACTCCTGTCAATCCATATTCTTTGATTTCACTTCCGCGCCGATGGCGCCAATTATTGACTGTCTACAAAAACGCATGCAACAATAAAGTAATCATGGAAAGATACTTAAAAATATTGCAAAAATATGACAACCAAGTGTCGGAAGCGACTCGACAGTTTGAAAAAACTATCGATTCGTCTGAAAGGTAAATAAATAAACTTGAACCTCATTACCATAACCTAAAAAATTCGAAAAATGTTGTTTATTTTAAATTACAGAATGCTTTCGCGTACGAGAACAATGAATTTAGCAAAAGCTACATTGACTTTATTGAAGTTTTCTAACAAACAAATTGTCAGTCAAGTGCCAAAAACAATCTTTACTTCTCACAATTGGTGGGAGAATTTTGTTCTGCAACATTATCCCAATGAAATTTGTCTCGAGAGTCTAAAATGCTCCAGGAAATCATATATCTACCTGATAAAAGCGCTGAGACCTCATATAAAGCCAAGATTGGGCACATCGCCTCACGAACAGCATTTGGATTTGCTTAAGGACGTCAGCGTTGAGAAACAAGTTGCTATAACGCTGCATAAGATCATACGTTCCACAGATTATGCCGTGCTTTCCTCTATGTTCGGAATTCATGGTTCTGATGGCCATAAGATATTTTACAAAGTTATCAGAAGTATAAACAAATATCTTTTGCGTACATTGATCAAAATGCCTGGAAGAGAGGAAGCTAAGAAAATAGCATGTCAGTTTGAAGATTTATCGAAAATTCCACAGCTAATTGGAGCTCTGGAATCAACGCATATACCAATTTGTGATAACGGACAAACTGTCTTCACAAATTCTGAAGATTATCCTTCTTTCGTACTTCAGACTGTCGTCGATGCCAATTGCTGGTAAGATTTTGACTAACTTGTATGGGGGATTTTATTAATTGTTTGGAAAAATGGGCATCATTTGATAGGAAAAAAAATGCTTATTACATTTTTTTGTTCTGAATTATTGTGGATTTTTATAATTGATAAACTTATGAAATATTAAGACTTATTATAAGTTAATAATTATTCTGAGCTTTTTATAATGCTTGCGAAACTGACGTTACATTTATTCTATGTCGAATGTATACATTTATTTGAAAAATTGAACTGTTTTTAGATTTGATGAAACTAAATTTTTTTTTACATCTTTATGTCATATTAGTTACTATGCTCACCTTTCATCGACTCATCTACTTTTATGTCTCATGTAATCTAGTTTTTTTCTATTGATTATTTTCTTTATACTATATTGCTGATTGTTTTTTTTTTGTTTATTTATCTTGTTTCTGCTTTGGTCTTTTGAGAATTGGATATTCCAGGATCAATGAATATACTATTCTGAACTATCCAGCAGCCACAATTTTTTAGAAAATGCACTGAATAGTTCTTAGCAAATGCAGTAATGAAAAAAGTCATTTGGTCCAGAATTTGAGCTAAATCTATAAAGTAGTTCAGATTTCATAGAATCCTCGAGTTTTAAAAAAATTGATGTTTCGTTCGAATTGATGTAAATTTCAAGCAACTCTGCTTGGATCTTGTACATGAATGAATTAATACCCAGCTAAAGCAGATATTAAATTTCGTGATGCTCGATAAAGAGGTTCAGAATTTATAAAAGTTTGAATATTCGAAAAATCGACTTTGTCTTATTTGCTGTCTTGATTGTACAAATAACGAAATATCAGTTTCAATTTCGGTTCACATACGGACTAACATGAAACAAAGTTGAGGTCAAAATTTGACGCGACTCGGTCGAGTGGTTCAAATTTCACGAAACATTGAATTTTTATCAAAAAGTCTTTCTAACTAGAACAAGCCTAAAATCTTGCTAATCACTTCCCCAGTATATTTTTGCATTCTACAAAGTCTTCTCTATGCCAAACTGATCAACATACTTTCCCATAGAGGTTGCTCTGTAAAAAGGAAAAAAAAAATGGAGAAATGAATTTCCAAGTTTCCACTTTGCACAATTTGTTTTTTTTCTCCTGTTAAACAGATTTCTGAATTTTTCATAGCCGAAAACTAATAACAGATCATATTAATTACCGAATTAATAAATGCAAAGCATTAATTCATACTACGTGAAAATTTATCATCCTCACCTATGAAAATTTATCATTTTCATGCTTTTCCTAAAATCGATATAATTTTTCCAGTTTTCGAGACGTGAGCGTGAGGCATCCAGGCAGCACCGATGATCAGCAAGTTTTGGAGGACTCGAGTATATACAGGCTGCACGAACAGGTCATACCATCAGAAAGGCGAGAAATAAACGGTCACGAAGTGCCATATAAAATTGCAGCATCTCGCACGTATCCCTTATTACCGTGGCTTTTAACAGAGTTCGAACCTGCAGAAAGCGATGCCGAACGTACCTTTAACGATCACCTAAAGATTGTGAGAATCTGTTCAGCCGCAGCGCTCGCACGTCTCAAAGCACGTTTCACGATACTCAACCAGCAAATCGACATCAATTACAAAATAGCGCCTCAAATAATCGCGGCGTGTTGCGCCATTCACAATATTTGCGAGAAACACCAAGATCTCTTTCCCGATGAGTGGCTCCAAGAGGCGATCCAACAAGGCCATAAATTTCCGCAACCGGAAAGAATTCGCGACACTAGAACGCCTAATCCTGATGATATTCGGTTGCGCGATGTTGCTCGGGAATATTTAGAGAAACAACTGTTGATACAGAACGTTAGATTGGCTTATAGTAATGGAGGTATTGCTGATAATAATTCTACCACTATTCACGCGCAATTGTAAGACTGATGAATTTATGCTTAAGTTATTTTAGAATTCGATGAAAGGTTGTAAATTTATGAATAAAACTTGAAAGTTTAATCCATAAAGTTGAACGAGATAGTCATTTTTTTCATGAGGTAAAAAAAGCTCTTTCGCGTTATTGACACGGTAACAAAAACAGGAATTATAAAATGAGAGAGTCATATAAACCTCTGAAGATTCAGAAATGTAAAGAATAACGCAAGACGTAATTCGTTAACGAAATTTGCTTCTTTCCTTCTTATTGTCTGACATGAATGTGGTTTTTTCCTCACTTGCATCATTTTGTGAATTTCCTTCCCTCTGATTATTTGTCATTATTTTGGGTGCAAATTTCCGTCCTTATGTTATAAGCACTTTTATCTTTATACTAAGTCTTCCTTCTACTTTTCAAATTTTCTTTTCTTTTGATTTTTGTTGTACTTGTAGTTGAATTATTTTTTGTTTTGTGGATTGTTTAATAACGAACTATTTATCTACTTAACGACAGCGGAAAATACGGAGGCACCAAAATAACATATCGCTGACAAAATAGCAACGAAAGTTCGTCAATTGATCGGCATCAGATATTAAAATTATTATACGAAGCAGCGTCCGCACTTGTTATAAATATTTGCAAATTCACAAATATTTAATATAACAATTGTTATGCTAGAGATTTTTTTGCAATAAAAACTGCCCTAAAATAAAATCTTAACAAAGTTCAAACTTAGGCCTATAAATTTAACCCTTTAGCTCATTAGGATTAGCTTCGGTGAATAACTGCTTCTTTATTTTGGGTTGAATTCAACGTTTCGCACTGATCAAGGTCTCTTCAGAAAATTACTGTTTTCTGTTTACATCGGTGTTGAGTTTGTGACCTTTTTTTTTTGGGGAGACTATATCTGGGAACTTACGTTTCTTATGTCTGATGGTAGGCAAAATAATGTATTTTTCTCTATTGTTGATGCGAGAATCTACTCTTCTACGATGACTCGGCGACAAACAGTGACCGGTCTCTCCGCTCGTGTATTGGATGTGTGTTATTTGTTGCAATGAGATTTTATGTATAGTTAATTACGTATAGTTTATTAAATTAAAAAAAAACTTTTATCAACTATACATAAAAATCCATTATAAATAAATGAAACACACTGAACACAGAATCGGAGAGCCTGGTCACCGTTTTCCAGCAACTCACAAGGAAAATACATTATTTTGCCTATCAACAGACATAAGAAACTCAAATTAACAGATATACTCCCCTAAAAAAAAACTGCCAAGTTTAGCTTTGAAGCTTTATTTTTTATCAAAGTTATATTTCTGGAAAATTTGAACTGCGTAACAACTTATGATGAAACTGTGTAGCTATTGTTGCTGAAAACTACTAATCTTACGTAAAAAATTTAAGTTCGCTATCTTATCGTTTGATTATGTTATTGATAACATCATTTTTTCTGGAAGTTAAAATTCTGAGAAACTTGAACCACATTGCAGATTATGACAAAACTATGTACTGATCATCGCTATATAGTACCGATTTCATGTATGACATATTTAAGATCGTTATCTGATATTTTGTCGAAGTTAGGGCAAAAACATGGATTTTTCGAAAACTTTGAAACGTAAAATACATAAAAACATAAAAATTTCTACATGTATATATATTTCAAAAGAATTTTTTCTAAAGCCCTTTTTCTCGACGTTTTGGAGCATTCCGAGTGGACTGACATGAAAATCTCGAAGAAAAAATTTCACGTAAACAAAGCCCTCTCCATAAGGAAGTAAAAAGGTCACAAACTCAATACCGATGTAAACAGAAAACAATACATTCCCGAAGAGGCCCTGATCAAGGCGAAATGTACAATTCAACCCAAAATAAAGAAGCCATCATTCACCAAAGCTTTTCCCCATCAGTTATTTATACACGCCTAAACAAACATAAATCAATTAAGCTTCCAGCTTCCCATCCATAAAAGGATTTGAAAAGACACAAAAGACGTTAACATGAATAAGATCGGTAATGGATATTCAGTAGATTTAATTATTAACATAATACCCTAACTATTAAAAATTCGCTGATGTATGAGCTTCTTGCTATATTAAGAGTTGTTGTTAAAAATCTTAACAAAATTCAAACTTAGATCTAAAATTTTTCCCTTACACTTTCCCTTTAACTTTAAATCTATGAAACATAAGCTAATGTTAATATTATTAACGTTAATATAAACGTAATTATTGAACCCTAATTATTAAAAATTCCCTCGTGTATTGGCTTTTTCCCACTTCAAGAGCTGTCTTAAAATTAAATCTCAACAAAGTTCACGTTTGCACTTCTAAATTAGGCCCTTTAACTTTTAATCTATGAAACATAAGTTAACGTGAATAAAATCTGTAATGGATATTTAGCAAATTTAGCTCATTAACGTTATTATTAAATTATTAAAAATTCTCTTGTGTATCAGTGATGGAAACAGGTACTCTATCAAGTGCGTGCGCACTTGACGCGTTTCCCTGATCGTTGTATGCGCTCGGAGGCCCGGATCTACTGGTAACAGATATTTAAAAAATTTCCTATATGAACATAATCCCCTAATATTAAAAATTCGCTTGAGTATTAGCTTTTTCCCGCTTCAAGAGCTGTCTCAAAATTAAATCTCAACAAAGTTCACGTTTGCACTTCTAAATTAGACTCTTTAACTTTTAATCTATGAAACATAAGTTAACGTGAATAAAATCTGTAATGGATATTTAGCAAATTTAGCTCATTAACGTTATTATTAAATTATTAAAAATTCTCTTGTGTATCAGGTGAAGGAAACAGGTACTATATCAAGTGCGTGCGCACTTGACGCGTTTCCCTGATCGTTGTATGCGCTCGGAGGCCAGGATCTACTGGTAACAGATATTTAAAAAATTTCCTTTATGAACATAATCCTCTAATATTAAAAATTCGCTTGTGTATTAGCTTTTTCCCGCTTCGAGAGCTGTCTTAAAATTAAGTCTCAACAAAGTTCAAGTTTGCACTTTTAAATTAGACCCTTTAACTTTTAATCTATGAAACATAAGTTAACGTGAATAAAATCTGTAATGGATATTTAGAAAATTGAGCTTATTAACGTTATTATTAAATTATTAAAAATTCTCTTGTGTATCAGGTGATGGAAACAGGTACTCTATCAAGTGCGTGCGCACTTGACGCGTTTCCCTGATCGTTGTATGCGCTCGGAGGCCCGGATCTACTGGTAACAGATATTTAAAAAATTTCCTTTATGAACATAATCCCCTAATATTAAAAATTCGCTTGTGTATTAGCTTTTTCCCGCTTCAAGAGCTGTCTTAAAATTAAGTCTCAACAAAGCTCACGTTTGCACTTCTAAATTAGACCCTTTACCTTTTAATCTATGAAACATAAGTTAACGTGAATAAAATCTGTAATGGATATATAGCAAATTTAGCTTATTAACGTTATTATTAAATTATTAAAAATTCTCTTGTGTATCAGGTGATGGAAACAGGTACTCTATCAAGTGCGTGCGCACTTGACGCGTTTCCCTGATCGTTGTATGCGCTCGGAGGCCCGGATCTACTGGTACACCTCGCCTCTCAGCCTCGCGCACATAACTTAGGTGTATTCGTGCGGTGGCGGCAGTCTACAAATTCCTCGAGGCTCTGTCGCGTTGAGCAGTCGATTCGAGGCTTCGCGAGTGGCGCACGTACAGCGCACGAAGGATACACGTAGTGAAACTCTTCGAAAATCAGGCGGCAGTTCTACTTTCGCATATCTTCCAATTAATAACTAAATTTTATTAATTTTCAATCAGTGAATTGTAATCTTATGTGATCACTCCTGAATTACGTGGGATTGGAAAGTTAAATGCGTCACGATAATCCTTATTAAAACCAAAAATAACTAATAATCGTGTGTGATTAAAACCGGTGAAACAATTATGCTGAAAGAAATCAAGATTCTGATGCTGTTCGCTGTTTGCGGACTCGCGTCCGCACGAGACCGACGATTATATGGGAATCCCGATGAGATTATGTTTCCTAGTGACATTAGCTCCCGGTCAAACGTACCAAAAAGAAATCGCCCCGTGGTAAATAAAGTTTCATTTAAGTAAACAATCAGAACAGGCCGGAAATCGTTTTTAAAATATTTATTAGGTATTTGGCACACGATCGGTTGACTGTTTTATATAAATTTGTACACTAAACAGGAGAGAAACAAGTATATCACGTTTTTCCAGTCATGATAATTAGGTTTACCAATGAGATTTGTCATGATTTCCAAAATTAATGAATATTTACAATCAAATCTGTAGAAAATCTCTGCCTATAGTTTTATACAATATCTTGGTATATTTTACAAGTTTGGTTTTTGATGGATGAACTGTTTTACATAAACCAGTAATCAAAGTAGTTGAGCAACAACTAATCTGGTTTTTCTAGTCTGTCATGGAAATTTACTGATTAAGAAAGTCATTCCGAAAAAAAGCGAGAGAAAAATTGCGGAAAATATTTTTTTACTCTCCTATCAAATTGATTAGCCGAAAACTGTAACACAAAACAGGTGAGATATCAATATCTCATTCAGTTATCGAGGACAATTATATAATATAATAATCAAACAAATATGTTTTTAAAAATTAACTAAAAAAAATTAATATCAAACTTACAAAAAACTCTTTATCTGTTATTTTTAAAAATAACTTAATATACATTTCACGCATAGGGCTAACGCTAAATGTTATATTCCACAAAAAAATAAATGAAGCTTGAATAATAAAAAAATATATATTCCGTTGAAGCTAATTAAAAAGGGCATTTATTGTTCTAAATATCATTTTCTGTGCCTGTATAACATAATTCAGCAATTTTTACAACCATAATTTTTTTAAACTGACTGAAAACAGTATTAAATTTATAGACACTCATTCTTCACAGTTTTAAAAAATAGCTCAATTTTAATTTTATGTACATGGTAGATAATCCATTTTACAAACCTATATGCAAAACAGGTGAGAAATAAATATTACCTTCTTCAGTTAGATGAACAATAAAAATATATATATTTTGTTTAAGTTAATTAAAAAGTCAATATCCTGAAGATATATATTTTGTTTAAATTAATTACAAAGACAGTTACTGTCCTGAAGATCATTTTACAGCTCCTGAACATAGTTTAGCAACTTTTACGCCGATGACTCACGAAACATTGAATATATATTACATAAACCTGTGGACATCCCAGGTGAGAAGTGCGATAGAGATTTCATATCGTGTCGCGGTGGATTCATTAGCGTTCGGCCACACGTGCTTATTCTTCCAAAGCTGAAAATGAGTAGACTATACAAGAAGCTTGACAGACCGGGAAAAATATCAACGTGTGACGTCTGGTTTGACACAAGTGTCGTAAGAGAATGCGAATTCGCGTCAGTGGACAATTTTCTCTGTGCAACAGGTCTAACTGCGACAGCCTAAGTGACGTTGAAGGCCGAGATAAAATAATGTCGAGGATGTAGAATCGAGTAAACACATAGTTGCTTCCACACCTGTGTTTTCTTAAAGACAATTTTTCGGGACGATTAATAATAGCCAAAATTTAGACGCAAACATGATAGCTCAATTATTAGTCCTTTCTGACAGCATTAGAGTAGTTACAGTCATTATTTTTAATTAGTTACTGTTCTGAGGATTCTCAAATTATTTTGAATTTGTCACTGTATTAATAAAAGTGTTAAAATGTCCAAAAAAAACTTCAAAATACATAGTGAACTGCATTTTCTAACAATAATAAAAAACTGTCTGAATACAGTGAACGAGCCAGTGGATGGACGGGGCCCAGTAAATGGACACTGTCCATAAGAACACGTGCATAAAGGGCGTCTATTCACTGGTTTTTTTTCGTTTGCTTAACTGTCAATTCACAGGTCGGTTTACCCTAGTGCAAAATCCTTTGAAATTGTAATAGATTTTATGAAAAAATTGATAGATATATTTCTAGAAACGTAGAAACTACTAAACTGCTTTGAAATTTCTGTGCTTGTACTCATTTCATATAAAGCGACTGCTTAAAATCTTAAAGGTTAGAGAAACTTCAAATAACAAATAGAAAATCGAGGAAGATGCTAAAATTATTTTTACTCAATTATTGTACTCAAGTTATTTAAATTATTTCAAACTTAATGACTGTAATAAAAATCGTTTCAAGGTAATCACTGAATTATTACTTTACTTGATGATTAAAAATTAATTACTATACTGAAACTGCTAAAATTATTTGGGAGTGTGAAATGACTGTACGAAAAGTACTAAAATTATTAAAAATTGATAACTTTCCTAAATGTACTCCAATTGTTGAAAATTGATTACTCATTGTACTGAAACTATTTTTAATTGGATGAATTAAATGAATTCGTATAAGCGGAATTTTTTTGGTGGCCGAAATGATGTTGTTGCAACGGTGCTAACTTCCATTTAATTTTTAAGGTGCATTAAACCGTGATATGATTATAAATTGGAGCCACTTGTTTAGCTCGAACGAAATTACATGTTTCCGGCTCCTGTTGAATGAGAAGTCTTCTAACAGCTGGAGCCTAAACGCGTTATGAATATTGGGTCAATGATTCGATTGAGAAAGGTTTTGACAGTGCGAAGGCGTCGTAGCCTTGCCTATTTTACGCAAGGTCGTCTCGCCAGTCGGAATGTACAACAACATAAATTGCGCCAAAATTGCATATTACTTTGATCCGGATAATCAAGTAGTCTAATAAATAGTCGAGTTTTATTAAGCGACGGATCTTGAATTTATCTGGCAAATAAAATGCTCTGCTCTACAATTCGGTTTTGCTGTAATTGCGCTTATCGCTGTCCTTGAAAATCACTGTGAACGTTTGTGAGAACTACGTGATATTCGATTGAAAATAATTGGCATTTTCTAAACTTTTTAATCTAAGGAAAATTAAAAAAAATTTGCTTGTCAGTTTTTATATTTTCTTTTCGAATTTGTGTTTGTAATATTAATACAAAGATGTAAATTAACGAAAATATGGAATTTTCTAAAAATTCTAGTTAGTTCTATGGTTATGCAAATTTACAAATGCCTGATTCTGTAATTCATCGATACAAAACATGGTAACGAATACTTTATCATTTTTACAATGTTTTTGCAACAATTTTGAATAATTTTGTATCGTTTTGTATCGTTTAATAATTTCCTTCAAGAACAGTTTATTTATATAGTAAAAAAAAATTATTATGACTTTTTGTTGAAAATACATGTATGTAAATCATGAGAATTGGAGCAATTAAGTAATACAGTTGTATATTCATAAGTTACAATTTTATTTCCCGACTATTTATACAATTATCTGCAATTGTTGATTTCGCATTCCAAAACTGTTACATAATTTATAGAAAATATAGAATAAAATTTTTAAAACAATATATAAGTAGGTGTCTTTTAAAAAATAATTTAAAAACGGAGAACATTAGATTTACTTCAATTTTCAGTTATGTGACTTCATCATCTAAACATATTTTGTTTATTGTTCAACATTTATTCTACATACAGCAATCTTTACATTTGGATTGAACAATTTGCAGTGCGATTTCCGGTCTAAACCAGCTTTGGTAAACAATCGGCTTCTTTCCTCTGATAGAGTCATCGTTTAACACGATAAGCATCCGGTAGTTTAGTGTGTACACTGGTACTTATCATTCCACTCACCTAAAAGATTCGCATCAATTTACTGTATTTGTAGTATATTATATATAAGATATATCAAGTATTTTTTTCCGGCTGGTAATACCAAGAAGATGAGTCAACATATCGATTGAGATTGACCGCAGATACACGCTATGACTAACTTGACTAAAGGGAGAAAATTTATTTAATATAATGACACTGAAAAGGTGAGAGCCGATAAAATATCTCAGCTGGTTCTCAGAATATTATCCGTTATTTTTCTGCTTCTGGGCCAAGTCTTCTTTACCATTTTTTTTTTTTTTTTCACTGCTTAAGGATAAAATCATGAGGTTTAAGACTAACGTTGTCAATTTCTTGTGTAAAGCAATTTCAAGGGTTTTTAATAACTTAATAAATTAACTGAATCACTGGCAATTACCTGAAGAGTGCCAACAAATCCTCTTCATTGCTTTGGTCATTTTTTTTTTGCGACATTCTCACGACACGTAGAACAGCTTCATAAATATCTTGATCCGCTCTCGCATCGCTTCACTTTCTCAGAACTTCTCATCCTGTTGCTCAGTACGGTTTTTTAAATAGTCCTTTGAGAAGTTCACTGTTAAGTGCAACGGAATGAAGAATGTCAGGTATAAATAACGCAGGCGCCAGTGGAGATAGTTTTTTCATGAGATGAGTAATATCTGAAAAATGTATACAATATATTATTCTATGAGAATGACATGCATTATCAATCCGAAGTTTTATTAAATCATAATTTGAGTTGACGAAAAGAATTATAAAGACATTTAAGCCAATAAAGTATTTTTAATAATAATGACACACAAGATATATTGATAATTTGGTAAACGTTTAACCGATTTTATGGAAATATTTTTTTATTAAACTAATCCTTTGATTTTTTCGAGTACATATCTTTTTTCAAATTACCTGACACTGTTGTCATCGTTGCTTAACACACTGAAGAAGTTGCAAAAATTTTCAAAGAAATTATTTTTTAAAATTACATTAATTTTGTTTACTGAGATTTCAATGCAATCGAGTATTTGACTTCCGATATTCTCACAATTTATTAATTGATGAACTTATCGCATTCGAAATTTGAAAAAAAATTATGCCGATATGGAAAGTCCTATTTTTTCATAATTTCTTTTTCCGCTCGTGCGGTCATCGACACGGAAATGGTCTCAACCACTAACGACAGACAAATTGTCTATCGAATTTTATAGATATTGTGTTTAGGTTTTATGAATCGAAAGCTTCGATTCTTTTGGATACATATATATTTTTTTTTAAATTCCACGACACTGTTGACACTTTTTTTAATAAAAAGAAAAGTTGCGAACCTTTTCAAAAGAATAATTTTAAATAATGACATAAATTCGTTGCCTTAGATTTGAATTCAATCAAGTTTTAAGTATTCGATATTCTCACAATTTATTAGTTGAAGAACTTATTGCGTTCGGAATTTGAAAAGAATAATGCTGACATGGGATGCCCTATTTTATCATACTTTTTTTTCCGCTCATGCGGTCATCGACACGGAAATGGTCTCAACCACTAACGACAGACAAATTGTCTAACGAATTTTATAGATATTGTGTTGAGGTTTTATGAATCAAATGCTTCGAATGTTTCGAATACATATATTTTTTTTTTTTAATTCCACGACACTGTTGACATTTTTTTTAATAAAAAAAAGTCGCGAACCTGTTAAAAAAAAAAATTTCAAGTAATGACATAAATTTGTTGCCTTGGATTTAAATGCAATCAATTTTTAAGTTTTCGATATTCTCACAATTTATTAATTGATGAACTTATCGCGTTCGAAATTTGAAAAAAATAATGCCGATATGGAATGCCCTATTTTTCATAATTTTTTTTTCCGCTCATGCGGTCATAGACACGGAAAATGTTGATATCACGACGTGTGGTTTTCCGTCCATGGTAGTTTAGATCTAGGTGTGGTCAGATATCACCGGGTCTTCGCTTCCGATTAGATTGGTATTCGGGACAAGCCCTGTTGTTGCACAAGCATCAACGTCCGCATTTTCGTGCCAATGAAATGAGAAAATAATTTGAAACATTTTCTCTGTTCTAGTTACCGTTGGAATTAGCTAGAAAGGTCGACGAGGCGGACAGCGTCGAAGAGTTTTTAAGGATAATCGGCGTAACGATAGACGATCGTGATGTACTTATTCAAAGTAAGTAGCAAATTATAGCAAATCGTTTTTAAAATTCAAATTCCTAAATAAACTTGGAATGTCTGCGAAGTAGAAACTTGCAAATCGCTTTCTCATTATATTCTGCAAGTTCTAATTTGCAGGCTTTTTTTAGTTCGACAGACGTTTGTCTAAAATCTAAAAGTTTTATGAAGTTTCAACAGCTCGACCGATCCGTTCTAAATTTGAACCTAAACTTTGTTCCGTAGTCCGTATGTGAACCGAATTTTCAAAGTGTATTTTGATTTAAATATTTGGTTTAGTCAAAAATTTAAATATAAATTATGCTTATTTTTTTAATCTTTTGTAGTATGTTTTTGTGAATAAAACACGAGTGTTAATTTTCTCGTTGTTGCGAATCGTCATCCAGTGACTAATTAGAAAGTTTTGTTGCACCAAAGAAGGCACAGACTCTGCGCTTCTCAAAGAAAATAATTTTTTTTATATCTCGGAGTTGTTGACAAAATTTGTCGGCTTCCATTGTGCAGCTCGTTTACGACTGTATTATAATGCCTTGTAAAAAGCTTCCATGCTGATAAAGTGATTAAATACCTTATGCCAACAGAAAGATAAGTCAACAGCGTGAGTAAGCGTGACGTATAAGACGAAATTCAGATCTGAACAATTGAAATCGAGACCGATTAAAATCGATCCTCCACTTTTGAAATTTAGGCAGTTCGAGAACAAGAACGGAAAAAAAACTGCGCACTTGAACTTTGCAAATTACTTCCTCGTTATTTTTGTCTTTTTATCAAGCTTCCATTATGAGGAAGTATGTAAATCGATTTTGGCTTCTCATAGAGAAAGCTTCATAAAGAAAAACCAAAAATAATGAGAAAGCAATTTGTAAAGTTTAACTTTGCAGCTTTATTTTTTATCCAAGTTAATTTTCTGAAAAATTTAAACCCGATAACAAATTATGACGAAACTGTGTGCCTGTTATTGCTGATTACAACTGATTTCATGTATAAAAATGAGTTCGTTCTTTCTGTTATGCTTTGCTAAAGTTAATGCAATAACATAACTTTTCTGAAAGTTAAAATTCGGAGAAACTTGAACGGCATTGCTGATTATAACGCAACAATGTACCAATCATCGCTGAATAGTACCGATTTCATGTATGAAAGTTAAGATCGTTATCTCATGTTTAGCCAAAGTTGGTGCACAATCCTTTCGAATTTCTCGGGAATTTCAAAACTCCATAAAATACGAACGCCTTTTTGGACTTCGGTGATATTTGATATCAAATAACATTCACACAACCTGCACGTATAAAAAATTATTTAGCATAATATCGCCATTTTTACGAAAGCTAGAACGCGCAAGTCCTTTTTTAGAAAAAATTCAAAAAGCTATAAAATCAGAATCTCTACATACATTTAAAAAAAATTGCACCAGTCAAAGATGGACTGCTGCTTCACTTGTGTACCAAATTTTAACTGAATCGGTTAAACGGTTCTCGAGTTATAGGTGATTGAAAATTCAAAGCTCTCCACACACACTCACAAACTTTTTTTCTAAACAGTTTTCTCGATGAAGCAAAAAAATATTGGTAATAACTGATTTTATTCGGAACCGAAGAACCTGTTTTTTCCTGACATGAAAAACAGGTTTGAGCAAAAGTGCGAGATTCGACAAATTAACTTACTAACGAGGCACGACTTTTCCAAATCTGCAAACAAAAAAAAACAATTTCAACCCAAATATAATAAATATTTATTTTCAGGAATGACAAAATTAACAATTGGCTTATTCAAATCAAAGATAAATAATTTGCGGAATCAATATCTTAAACGAAGAGAAATATACTTTGTATGTAATATTATTTGAAAAATATCAATTTTCGTCCGTTTTCTTGGCAATTGAATTGTTAACTGCACAATACATATCGCCAGTAAATATAACAAACCTCCACGATAACGATTGATAAAAATCGGCGGGGCAAAGAAATACAGAAAATGTTTCGAAGATATTGAAAAGAAAAACGAAAATCATTTAACGAATAAAGAAGCCCATAATAAAGGCTTTCAATAAACAAAACATTTGCCAATATTTTTAACAACTATTGATACAAAATCAATGATGTTAAATATCAGCGATAAATATTTCTAAACAATCTTTATCGCTTGAAATGCAAAACGAAAAGAAGTAAAAAGGTGAAAATTGCACAGTCACCGTACAAATAGTTTTTCCTATTAATTAACACATAATAAACAGAATTTCAAACGCGCTTTTCCCTCTCGTCAAGTTCGACCATTTCTTGTTTCTCAAATTCCTCACAAAGATTGAGTTTGCATTCAATGTTATTTTCGTAGACGATCGTGTGGATTAAGTAGTCGAATTTGAAGCTTTTCGAGTATTCTCTGCATTGTAGATTATTTTTTTCCATCGCATCGAAGACTAATCGATTCGCAACGTATTTCGGAGTCGTCAGATCGATTTTAGAGTCTGCTATTTCCGCCTCAAAACACTCGAGAAATCTTTTCTTCTTATCGCGGGAGTCAAAACTGTGAAACGGATTAAAGTTTGCTGCCAAACCCAAGATATCACCTGAACTCTTCAACCGCTTTCGTCTTTGCGGTGTAAAAGAACATTCGCGTTTTTTGCTTTCAGAATCGTTTGAAACTGAAGCGTTATTTTTTGCTCCAAAAATATTGGCTTTTGTCAGATTTTCTTCAGACTTTGTTGCTAGTTGGAACCGCGTTGAATAAGCTACTTTGAGAATGCAACGACGACGCCATTGATGTGCAATTTGACCAGAATTAAAACCTGTTGGGCCCCATTTGCCTGTTGAAACAAACAGAAAGTACAAAAATTATAAAAATCAGGGTTTACATTTTTTATGGTAAATAAATTATAATTATATGTGAAGTTTGCTTATGTTTGTAAAAATCAGAGAATAATTTATTATTATTATTGATTTACAGTATTAATGACGGTCAATGACGATAATTTATTTTTCAGATTTTTTTTGTTGCAATGTTCGGATAATCTAAACGTATAGAAATTTTGGTTGGATTTTTATGTATTATTTTATAAGTCAGGAATTTTTTGGTGTTTTTTTTCGAGAAACTTACGAATTTTGTTTGGAGCAAATCGGCGATCAAATTGAACGATGCCTTTGCATTCAACAAACTTCATGAAGCTTTTATCAAACACAGACGAATGATCATCCGAAACGTGGTCTTCTGCTAGTTTCGCAATTTTTACTGCCACTTCCGAAGGATTTGGTGTCTTATCCACAATAAAAGGTTTCATGACACCATCGTCCGCTTTTTCTTCCCTATTCGCGGTTTCATCTTCAATACGAAGTCTTGAGAAGCTCAAATCACTTTGAACCATATAGTCGGTAATATTTCCAACATTATCAGTTAAATTTCCCTCCGATTTATATTTTCGTCTATAATGTAAAAATTTATTATCAGCAATAGACTCGGAAAACTCGTTCAAATGAAAATACAACAACGGAATGTAAATTTTGGTGAGCTATTTTACACAAATTGCATTACCGAATTACCGCATTTATTGGCAAAAATGGAAGAAAAAAATTCAGGAAGCGTTGAATAATAAGTGGATTATAAAGTAGCGACTCTTATTGAACATTTCAATCAATGTTCTCGAATCTCATTTTCTAAACATTGCGGTTTAAATTTTGTCCAGAAATTGCGCTATATTTTGTCGAAATTGTAGTAAAATGGATCACAAAAAGATTCTGTAAATTTTGCTACGAATTATAGCTGTGGTCTTACTTAGGTACTGCACAAATTCCAGAATCGATATTCGCTATTGGCATTATTTCGGCGAACGTGTGACTAGAGTTTCCCATATGGTTTCTCATGAAAGCTGCTACATTTTTTCTTCCTTTGACAACTCGTCCAAACCATTCGAGCCTCACATTTTCGACGAGATGATCCTCCAAGCCATAAGCAAGACCATCCACGAGGGCAAAGTAGCCATTTGTGAAAGAAATTGCTCGAGAATATTCGTCAGCTTGCATCTTCTTGTTAATGTCAGTTATCTGTAAAAAAAAATCATATTTTTAAAGCTATCATTTCGGGAATAACATTTATGAAGAACCTAATTTTTCAAATGCCTATAATTGCTAAACCATTCATTTAAAATTTGATTTGCTTCCTCATCAAGGAAGCTTTATTTTCATCAACATTTTTTTTCGAAGTTTTAATGTCAGACACTCAAAATGGTCTAAAACGTCGAGAAAAGTAGTTTAGGAAAAATGTACGGATCTGTGTGTGTTTATATTGTGGCAGGCATGCAAAATTCAAACCGTTGTATTTGGAAAACGGGTTTAACAGTTAAGCTGAAATTTAATATACTGGTAGAGTACTATCACCTCTTCCTATGTATGAATTTTCGACTGAATTTAAAGATGAGTTCAGATTTTATAAGACTTCTAATTCTTCGGAAAATGTCTGTTTCCTAGCTTCCGCAGTTTATTAGCTATCGGAATAAAACTTCGTATTGGAATTGAACAAAGTGATGCGATCTTAGGAATTAAATTAGATCAAATCGGTAACGTGATTTGGATTCTATAAGAATTCAAAATTTTTAAAAAAATTTGTTTTGCTCCAATTTAGATAAAACTCCAACAAATCGACAGAATTTTTCTACACAGGACAAAAAAACATCCAGCCCTGCCACGTAAAAAAAATGTTAGATAAAAGCCTCTATGAGGAAGCCAAAAATGAAATAAATAAATTGTGAAAGATGAAAATTGTTAAGAGAGCAATGTGCAATGTTCTACTTCGCATCCGATTTTTCTTCAATTGTCTTAATCTACTTTTATGGATATGTTTGGTAGTAAGTAGCTGTTTACAGTACTTATTACAAAGTTTAATGAGGAGATTTCTTGTCCCTTTTTTCACAATATTTTAGGAAAAGTCAATAAGCCGATTTTTCAATCATCATTAGACTTTACAAATTAAAAAAATAAACAGATCTTGTGATTTATTTATAATATGGTACAGTGATTCGCTTGGAAGTTTGTCCTTACTTTGATAGGATTAAGGATTTTTTTCTCTATATCGAATTTGATTTTTTCATTTTCAAAAATGTGCGCGAAATAACAAATTTTGGATATGTGTTCGGCATAAAACCATCTACTACACTCAAGATATTTTTGCAAAACGCATGTCCAAAATTTGTTATATTCTGCGCATTTTTCAAAATAAAAAAAATAAAAATCAAAATAAAGCAAAAAATCTGAAAAAATTCATACGCATTCAAAAAAATTGACATATTATTTAAAAAAAAAAAAGTTAGTTTGACTGTTTATTTCTTGAACAATTGTTTTTTTCACCAATTCGTTAATAACTTTTTGGGATTACTATTATGCGAAATCAATCTTCTCAGCACGTTTTATATGCATTATTTTTTTCCGATTTTTATCCCGTCGGAACTGTACGTATCATAGATCCTTAAGAAATGTTCACATTCCACAGGCGCTAAATATTTTTATGAAAATAGTTGATTTTGTTATCAGGTAGAGTTGGAGTGGAAGAGAGATCGAATGCCGTGGATGCAAAACCGGCAGGATGTACACCTGAACCAGAGCTGGTATCACTCTACGAGAATGGGGACCCATCGGTCATGTATTGGCCGAAATGTATTCGAGTTAAGCGATGCAGTGGTTGCTGCACTTCCGAATTAGATTCTTGTCAGCCGGTCGCTACGGTTACGACGAATTACAAAGTTAGGACAATGAAAGAGAACGCCAATGGAAGGCCTGAGTTCGGAGTGGAAATTATTCCTGTAGAAGAGCACACACGCTGCAAATGCTCTTGCAGGATCAAACCCGAGGTAAGGAAACCGATATACATATTAATTGGTTATCCGGTTGGGAATTACCGGTTTTGTCGGGAAAGTCATTTGTCACGTACATGGTAACATTCTTTGCATTCATTCGAAATAATTTCTCGGTACGTGACGATACTCTTTTAAAGAGATCGTACCTCCCGTTGTTTTTGAAATGCTTTGAAATGCGCAACTTTTGCTCATTTATTTATTTGATATTTTTTTTTTTTTAAATATATTTAATTAAGGTCGCTTCAACACGGCTAAGATTATTAGTCATCGTTCACATGAATAACAACAGTAAAATATGCAATGTTGATATGTGTTTCATTTGTTCTGAGTTTTTTTATTAGTCACTGTATATATTGATGTTTTCACAGTATTCGAATGTCGTTTTGAAGGATTTAGCTTCTTCTATAAACCACTGTAAAGTCCTTGGTAATTAAATTTCGTCACGATATATACTTTGAATTTTGAAGTGAATTTGAATTATTGTGTGCTGCACGGTTAGCGGCACTTTACACATTTCACACTTTACTGCTGTTGTTCGTTTGATGAGATGCATATGGGTTAAGTTGGTAAGACCGATTCTTAGTCGTGGTCAACATTTATTCATTATCAATTTTTTTATAAAGTACTAAAATTAAAAGTGTATTTTCATTACTTCTCGAATAGTAATTTTCAAACTATTTTTGCAATCGTATTGAATTTACAAAAAATTGTTGCAATCAAACTCAATGAGTAACGAGTATATGGTAATTATGATCGTTACTTTGTTTTTAGAGAAATTCGAAGATGTATTGCAAACCTTTTTTTACATCATTTTATGGATCTGTCAAATTTTAAACTTTTGTCCTGATCTAGACATTTCATATTATTGATGAGCAGAAAAAAAAGTTGCGTATTTTTGAATCATGAATGAGACTGTTATTTCTTATTTTTCATTTTACTGATCTTTCGTGTATTGCAGCATTGCAGTGACGAGGAGATCTACAACGAGGACGGGTGTTCTTGCAATATAGCTTAGTTGAAAAACAAAGATAACATGTAACCACGATAGCATTACAATATTAATGGAAAATAAACTTTTTTTACTTTGTATTTTTCATCTTCTATTTTTCTTCCAAGATGTAAATAATTATTTCCATTTTTAATTCGAACTCTAATTTGTCTCCTTGCAGAATGAATTAAAAATTAGCATTAAAATTGGACGAGGGGTCAACCACGAAGTAAATCCAGCGTATGTCAAATTTCAAGACTGCAAGATTTTACTGGATTTGAAGAATTCTCGAAATTTCAATATTTTTTTGCAATCTTAAGAATTCGAGAGAATTATAATGATTTTATGATATTTCTTAAGATTTTACACGATTTCTTGAGCTTGCAAGGGATTACAATGGGTTTCTTAGAATTCTATGACATTTCAACGAATTCTGAAAGATTTTGAAAATTAGAAACATTTATAGAGATTCGAATCATTTCTGGAAAATTTTGTTCTTACATTTAATTTCTTCCAATTGATCTCGAGATTTCTTGCATTGCCTGATGAGGATTTACATAAGCTTTCATCGTATTCATTGGATTCCAATAATTTGACAGTATTTCTCAGATTTCTTAAGACTATGGTTAATTCTTAAGACTATGATTACACCAGATTTTAAAAGTGGTTTACTCCTCGAAATTGAATTAATTACAAGAAATTTCGAAGCGTGTAAAAATGTGGCTGAAGTGCCAAAAACTAACCCATCAATTTAAGATGCTTTCTTTCATTGTTTAGAATTTGTTCCGTAAAATTTAACGCTAAATAATTTTATAAAATTTCTACATACAGAATGAAAAAAATGTTTTCATGTATTATGCTGGTCACTTGTATTGAATGTGTAATAATAAACAATGGAGGTCGAACAAATAAACGAAGTTGCATGTTTTTGCGAAATGAAAACCATCCTTATTTCAAGAAAAAAAGTTCTTTACTAATTGATCTTATATTGCAGCATTGTAATCCCAAGCAGAAGTACAACCCGGATCGTTGCTCTTGCGATTGTACGAACACAGATGAGGCGGAAAAATGCAGAAAATCGAACCACATAAAAGTGTGGAATGAAGAACGATGCGCTTGTGAATGTCGTGGCGCAGAGCAAGACTGTACTACGGGAAACTACTTTGACCCCATCGAATGCAGGTGTGTATCGAAGAAGAACCTTCGATACCTTTACAGCATGTAACATCGGGAATTGGTCTAGAGAAAAAAATGCATCTTTCTATGTCCTTCGTCTGTTCAATAGAGTAAGGGAACAACTCCAATCATCTTCAATTACATTTTTATTTCTCTTTTATGTGCTCCAAATTCCTGGATGACTGTCTCTGTAACATTTTCATTTTCAATGTGTTAAATTAATAACTAATTATTCATTCTCGTCACCATTAAATGACCTACCATTGCCCTAACAGTAAACTAACATTGCAGTTTTGTGCTGAAAAGAACTCGTGTAAAATTTTTTTCGAATACTCAATTTCACTGCGAATTATTCTACAAGAAAAAAATGTGCGAGAAATCTCAACATTCAAAGTGAATTTAAAAGTCTAAAATAATTTGTACGTTCAGAAAAATGACCGAAGCACTTTAACTTAATTTCCCGTCAGATTTTCTGAACAATTTTCTTCATCAATTTATTATTAATATTCTGGAATAATTATAAAGCAAAATCAATCTTATTAGCACATTGAATTTTTTTATTTTACGATTTCTGTAGCATAAAAAAATGTTTGCAATTACCTTTCATTTCTTTGAAACTTACGTGAAGTTAACACTTTTTGCAAGGGCTACTTTAGAAGCTTGCTGAAGACTAAAAAATTAAGAGCTCTTGCAGCTGACGCTTGAATCAGCTTTTAAAGATGTATGATATGTACAGTCCAGCCAAAAGTGATTTTCAGAGACAATTTTGATCACTTCCCGATGGGATAAAATCGGAAATAAATAATGTATATAAAACATGCCGAAATGATTGATTTCGCATAAAAATAATGCCCAAATGTTATTAACAAATTGGTGAAAGAAACAGTTGCTTAACAAACAATCAGTCAACCTAACTTTTTTCCTGATGAAAATGATATGTTAATTCATTTGAATGCATTCGAATTTTTTCAGATTTTTTCTTTATTTTGATTTCGATTTTTTTTATTTTCCAAAATGTCCGTGAAATAACGAATTCTGGATATGTGTTCGGCATAAAACCATCTACTACACTCAAGATTTTTTTGCAAAAAGCATATTCAAAATTTGTTATATTCTGCGCATTTTTCAAAATAAAAAAAATAAAAATCAAAATAAAGGAAAAAATCTGAAAAAATTCGTATGCATTCAAATAAATGAACATATCATTTTCATTAGAAAAAAGATTAGGTTGACTGATTGTTTGTTGAACAATTGTTTTTTTCACCGATTCGTTAATAAGATTTTGGGATTATTATTATGCGAAATCAATCTTTTCAGCACGTTTAATATGCGTTATTTGTTTCCAATTTTAATCTCATCGGGAAGCGATCGAAATTGTCTCTAAAACTCACTTTTGGCGGGACTGTACGTATCATACATCCTTAATCATTCACCAAAACTAACGCCACGTGTATGCTACTAACCCAATTAAGTATGTACTCAAATCAACGTGAAAAAACCCTATTTTCTAGATGTCAGAGGCAAAGTTGGTTCAATGTTGGTCGAGGGACTACATACGACGTGCCTGGAACACCGAAATCACGTGATTCTTCATCGCCTGTGATTGTACCATTCGGCAGCGACCATAAACGAAGACAAAACAAAGATGATCCCGAGTATAAATAAATAAATAAAATATGTGAACAAAATTGTCGTTGAAATAATGAACGTCGAAGTGCGAAACGATCGTCGGATGAGTAATCCCGGAAAACCGCAAATCTTGCTTCCTGTATTTTACATATTTATGATTGAGAAACACTTACGCAGGATTTAGTACTGCTTGAAAATTAGCGGTTCCTTCAGTTCCGCAGATAGCAAATTGTGACAGAAAAATGTTGCAAAATATTGTTACCCACGATTCTTCCTGACAAAACCTTATAATTTTTCGATGACTCACGTTATTCGCTATCTGGGCGATCAGAATCGCAAATTTGTGATACATTAATAGATAGACATATATCCTACTGAAATAGAAAATTTTAAGGTGAAATGACTGATCAGTAACTGATATTGTAATCCGTTTTACTGAAAACCGGTTGATATTTTCGACAAACGTAGATTAATCGAAAATTCATCTTTAAAATCGTTTGCAAAATAAAAACATGATGTAGAAAATTTTAATTTATTCAAAACAACAACAAATAGGTTTATGTGCGTCTAGTCATCCTGCACGTGAACCTCATTTGTATTTACTTTTTTCTATATGTATTCGAATTACAGATTTCGTTACCGACCGAAAAATTCCGTATCATTGTAAAAAAAAGGCAATTTACAGTTATGTATTACCAACTGTGGTTCATCACGACACCTTAAGACCTTAATAGAGCATTTTAAATATTACCATCTCTACATTTTCACCGTAACCTCAAAATTGCGACATTATAGACTTATGGACGTGTGGAAATATGGATCAAAAGGTTCCTTCGTTTTATTTTATTTTTTAATCAAGGACCAGACATAATAAATGCTCAATCGCAGGAAAACATGCAAAACTGAAATTTCCATGAATTTGGTTAATGTCAATAACAGACGATACATTGAATGAATAAATAAATAATGTTAAAGATTAATTGAAATATATTTATAAGGCCTTTTCACCACATGTATGAAAGAAGACGCTCGTGCACGCTTCTCGGACAAAACATTGCGATACCAGGCGAAATATGTTCCCGAATTTTTTCCCGTGCCCTCGAAAACATGCTGACCTCTTCTTAAATGGACTTCTGATTCGCTGCACCGCCAAACGTCTCCGAGTGCGACTGGTTATCCTTATTCTTTGTTTGTTGCACGTACGCGATAACCACTTTATTCGCCTGCAAGAGAGAACAATGCAGAGTGCCGAGGGTTTTTATTGAGCCGGCTAACGAATCTGCAACAGACCAACAGCAAAAACGTTGCAAAATAGCGTATGGAAGAACAATCATGCCGTGAACTTTTCGTCAAATATTTTGCGAACATTACGACGAAAATGCCAAAATGGATCTGGCAAATATTTCTGCTGATAAAGTGAAAGCCTACAAAATACAAAATTTCTAATCACTTCGCTCTCTTTTTTCTTTTTACAAAACTATCTCTAGAATAGAAGAAGCTTTGTGAAAAAAAAACATTTCGTTAGCTTATCAACTAACTTTTTAGAGCTTATGAGCTAAAAAATTGCGACGACTAGAGCATATACGAATTTTTTTTTTTTAAATTCAAAATACCAAAAAATTTGAAACGATGGTTTAATTTTTTTTTCAATTTATACATAGGTAGGAGCGTTATTGCTTTACCAATGTTCCAAGTTTAAGCTTAATTGTTGAATTCGTTTTTGAGATGTTTAGAAAATCGAATTTTTTTTTTTCGATTGTTTTTTCGGCACGGTTGTTTTTTCGAATAAGGTCAAGTACTGACTGCAGAGGACTCAGATGCAGTCAGTACTTCCTGTTTTTTGCCTGAAACATCTATTGTGGCTAAGAACGCTTTACAGTTTTTATTACCGACCGAGCAGTAGCACATCATCTTAAACTAATAAAATTCAAATTACTATAAAATATGAACCTTTTTCGAAATTAAGTATTTAACATCGCTGTATATAAGCTTGTTGCTGTTAAAAATCAAAGCCATAACCGTTTGAATTTCTCGCCAATTAGAGCAACAAAGTCAATTTTCCAAAAAAATTTATAATAACCCAAAATCTGAATCGCTCGGTAAATTTACCTCAAATTGAATACCGACTGTCCGTCATCATTCCATTATTTGAAGAAGAGGGGAAAAAAACCGATTTACCTCATTAGTAAAAAAAAACATCGGAAACTAGATGGCGCACAAAATTTTGCAAAAAATTCAATGTCTCGTATAATTGGAAAGGCGCTTTAATGATCCCGTACTGACAAGAGAAGAGACTTAAATACTCGATTTGTGTGCCAAATTTGAGCTCGATCGGTAAGGCCGTTCTCAAGATATGAATTTTTGAATGCAAATAACGTGCTACATACAAATACACATTCAGAAATTTTTTCAACCACTCGTTTCAGTATTTTCAATTATTTTGCGTATACTAACATAAAATCTCGACTTTTTTATTTCGAAAACAAAGCTTCCTTCATAAAAAAGAAAAAATCCAGAAAACAGTCTTCAAAACAATAATGACAAAAAAATCTCTTTGTTTATTTTTCGAATGTCATCAGGCATTATTATGGCTTACCAATGGAGGTTGCTATGTCTGCTATCGTCGCTGATTCCGAAAGTTTCGTGCGTTTCGATGCTTGTTGCATCCTAAATTATAAAGCAAATACTTTTCCGTCGTTCCTCACGCGACGCAATTGACTCGTTACTTCTTATAAATTGGGATATACGAGTAAAACAATCGCAGGCTGCTTGACCTCAACAATAACACAACTGTACCAGCGCCGGAAGTGGGGAGATTTCGATGGAAATTGGCGCAAAAGTATCTCAGTCACTACTCGATCATATGAATATCCATTTGAGTTATCACTTACAAACAAGTATGAAGTACAAGTGCGAAAAATATTCCAGTTCTTTTGTCAGCATTCGATACTTCATTTGTTGACGAGTGATATTTTATTGTCAATGAAACAAAAAATGTATCGGTGTAAGATATATGGACAACTACCGGTTTTGACTTTTTTAGTTCACAATGCCATCGAGAGAGGTCGCTACTGTGACGCTTAGGGCGTCGATCAGCGACAGTGAAACGGCGTCGGTTACTTTATACACAGTGTTTCTATTGTGTTGGTGTCTGGACACAGCAGCATCTTCTCCAGATCTTCTCGTGATTGCAGAACGCTTGATACTTGATTCGATTTTATAGCAGCGTCATGTTTGGGTATTATTTTAATTTTAACGAAACGCCGAAAAATAATATCCATATATGGTATTTAGGAGATGTTACGCTAATCACACAGGACTTCGACCTTCTGATTCCCTTCGTCTCTGCTAATTCTCCTCTAAAGTAGTTATTACCCTTGACCCCTACGCGGTAAGTATATGCGTAGACAGATATGACTAAATCGCAGGTTCTTCATCTTGAGTGGACAACACATAAGCTGTACGATACAAGGACGAAGTACTTAAAATAGTCCTAACGGTACAGGCCGACCTGGATATTAATTAATATTTTTAAAAATTTTTTGTCGAAACTCACGTATTAATAATTGATAATTACTCAACGTTCCAAAAAATATAAATCAAAAACTTAAGCTAGTTAAGTTCCGCCCGAATAGGGACAGTAAAAAAAATCAAAGAACAATTATACTTTCGTGTAAGACTGATGTATAATTTTTGTGATTGAATAGAAAAGATATTTTGGAAGTAAAAGTTAGTACAGTCCGATCAAACAGATTCAGAGAGTTTTCGAACTCTTGTTCATGAGATACAAATAAAAAATAAGTACCCTACGGGTTTTTTTTTTAAAGCGTTGAATTTTTGCGATTTTGGGAACATCATTTCAATTCAGTATTAATGGTTCTTCAAGAATAGGAAATAAGAAGTGATTCTTAAGTAAAAAAAGTCGAAGCTTTTCCAAAAAATACTTTCGTTTGATTCCGAATTTGTTGAAGTAGTAAAAATCAACAAATTAGCCGAAAAAGTTTTTTGACGCCGACCCGCTACTTTAATAACGATTTTGTATTTATTTTTGAAAAACTGTAGGATCTAAAGGGGATATAGTATTTTTATGGTCAGACGAAAACTGCGGAAATTTGACATTGCGTTAAAACACATATTTATCTTTTTTTTTATTTATAGTTTAGTAAAAAAAAAAAAAAAATTAAACATAATTTTTTAATTGTCACTTTCTCAAAAATGTAAATAGAATTGTAATCTAAGTATGTAGCGGAAGGTCTTCAAAAAATTGCTTCTTTTTACTACTTTGTTAAGAAGTAGTAATAGAAACTGCGTTTATTGACAATATATTAACCATTTGTTTCATGTCGATACATTATTTTTCTTATCAGTAATATTCTATATATTGTTAATTGGCCATCGACCGTAGTTCGTCAGCCATGAATTTTTCGTTAATTGTTTTTGCATTAATTTGTACAGATATAAATAGATAAATACTAAATTACAACATTGGGACCGTCGAATAATTTTTCAATTTTATTTTTTATTTTAATTTTGTATTCGTTTTCTTGGTTTTCAACTGAATTAACATTCCCTTCTAATAGTTGGTGTATTGTGTATGAAAGAGGGAAATTTCTGTACTTTGTTGATTTTCACTGCTTTAACAAATTCGGAAGCAAACGACTGTATTTTTGTGAAAAGCTGAGCCCTTTTTTACTTAGGAATACGTTTTCTTATATTACATTTTTCGGGGACCAATAATTCTGTATTAAAATGATGCGCCTAAAATTGCAATAATTCGATACCATCAGAATAACTGTAGGGTACCCGAGAAAAAATCTAAAAAATATTTAAGCGACCTTTATCGAGAGTATAATCAACATTAAAAAAATTATAGCTGAATCAAATACGGGAAGTACAAACTTGTCAATAATTGGTGAAATCATCTATATGCGTATAGAGTAGGGCTCGGACTTAGATCCGGGTTATCCGGGTACCCGAAACTATCCGGGTTACGTGATAACAGCATATGACCCTTCGGATCCGGATATCCGGATACTTCCGGATATCCGGATACCTCCCGATATCCGGATATCCGGATACCCGGATAGTTACAGATAGTTACAATAAAAAATTGAAATAATAATAAGAATAATCTGTTTTTTATTTATTTTTTTCGATATTATCCGTTATTACCCGGATAATTTCGGTTTACTCGGGTACCCGGGTAGTTGGATCCGGATAACCCGACAAAATCCGGGTATCCGGATCCCAGTATCCGGATAGTTTCGGGTTACCCGGATCCACGGATTTGAAGCGTCGTATCCGCGAGATCCGGGTAACCCGGGTACCCGAATACCCGCATAAGTCCGAGCCTTAGTATAGAGATATGATAAAATCACAGCTTCTTAATCTTGAGTGGCGAGCTCAAAAGCTGTACGGAACAAGGACGAAGTACTTAAGATAGTCGTAGCGGTACAGACCGGCTAAATGTGAAATCCAGAGAGAATTTCAAACACTTATCTATAGGAAAAAAAATCATTAAAAAATCAAGCATAGATATATATGCAAAGTGCTGAAAATAAAAATATTAATTTTGCATCGTAATAATTCCAGAATAATATTGACAAATCAATTTGTTGAAATTATTCAACAAGTTGCCACTCGAACTTTTTTTTTCAAATGACAGTAATTTGTTATTTCTTCTGAATATGTTCAAATTGTTTTTCGTGTCATCGTTTAAAATTTCGTTTTTTTCTATTTTGGAGCTGTATCTGCCAATCAAATCGACCAATTGTCCGAATGATTCTATATATATTTGAATGTATAGCATATTTCAAATCCGTGACATTTCGCACGTAAAAAAAGTATTGTAAACACTATTATCGAAAGTCGCTAAAAACTTCAGTAGTTGAAGCGACCTAAAATATACACACATTTAAAAAAATATATTTTCGAAAATTACGTTTTAGAATTTTACAATGTATTTAAAAAAAAAACAAAATTAGTTTGACGAGGGATTTGTTGAATAATTTTTCTCTTTACTAATTTGTTATCAACATGTGCAATTATTACACTTATATCTTTCTTAAAGTCAATGACTTTAGCACCGCTCAAGCACTTCTCCAATTGCTACTCGAATTCTCTCCCAGAAAATCGTAGCAGGTAAACATTTTTTTTTATAACACTTCCGTCTTCGTTTATTTTCATTCACGTCTTCATGAACTAAAATTAATCAGTGCCCATTAAGCTCAAACTCTGCTATCCAGTTTGAACTGGACATTGCCACGAAAAATCCCAAATCTTGGCTGATGAGTTGTCGGAATTACAATGATTATTCGAGTGTAACGTCGATGATCTCGGTGTTGGATAATCTCTCGGTTCTGGGGAGCGCGTTGGGCGGCAGATTGTTGGACGAGGTTGCCGCATCTTCTGGGCCTGCTATTTATAACGCGTACGGATTCTACGGAAGCCGCATACGCGAACGGCCAAGCACTCTGGGGGCTCCGCCCGATCGATGCATCGAGCGAAAGGAAACGCAATTTCGTAATTACGGGGGACCTCACCGAGAACTTGTCTGCCCGTCCGGAGAGACGAGACATTATTACAGGCTCGACCGCGACTTGCTTTTTCTCTCTCTCTCTCCAATTTTTTTTAACCAGTGACTTATTTTTCTTTCTTCCGCTCCAAATAATTAATTCGCCATGAATATATTTTCAGCACCGAGGCGGACATTCTCAACTGGTTGCTGGACAACGTCCTCGTCCAGCTCAATATATCAGCTTTACTACGGCCAGCGAGGGACACGAAAAATTTCGGAGATTAAAAAACATTGACGGATTTTTGCAGATCCGCTGCAGCGTAAATCAATTGTTTTTTTTCTTTCTTTGTTACGTCGAATGAAGGGAAGTATATATTCCTCTCACAAATGTATTCGCGTAGATTCTATCGGTTCTCTCTTCTCGCTGATCCTCAAAGTCTCTCGTCTGTCTTTCTTTCTTCTTCTGCTATGGCATATTTTTCGGTCAACTCCCACCAACTCATATTCTGAGTCTCTTATTCGCTCAGACGGTCACGACTCGACAGGATCCTTTCGAATTCATAATCCATGCAAATCCAAACTGACAGTCGTGGCATTCCGTATCGGTTGGTAGGTTTTCGGAGGAACAGCGGTATCGTCGACAAGTTAGGAAGGCGCAGATTTTAACAGCCTTTTGAGGTTGTAATTGGGATGATTTTGGCTGTGTAATTTGTCGGTTATTTGATTTAGATTTTCTTACAGGGATTTTCTATTGTGAGGAAGATCTTTTGGGGTTTCAAATAATTTGAAAGATGATTTGTATACGTCAATTGAATTATAATAATCGCTTCAAGATAATGCAAAGGGAATCGAAATTTTGTGAAATTAAAAATTGTCTATTGATTTTTAATGAACTGGCGATTCCACCGAAATCTAGTCACTAGAATATTCTTTAAATTTTCCTAAAAAAATGGGTTCGGATATTGTAAAAACTTTAACAAATTTCAATACGATAAAATAGAGATCTGATGAGTTATTAGCATTTTTTAATTTTTTCTTCAAACGGCTTTTGGGACAGTTTCACCGTACACACATTTCTGAAAAATGGAAATATGTGACATTTTAGGGCCTAAAACAAAAATATTAACACAGATGTGTTTGTGATATCTTAGGTTAAATTAACCGACATTTTTTGAAAAAAATATGAATAACAATTTTTTTTTTTCCACCGAAGATACCGCAACTTTGTAGCCGAATGGATTTTCTTAAATTCTGTAATGATTAACGAATGTTAAGAACGTTTTTTGTCATCGGATTTCAAATCGTTAAAAAGGTATAGCTATTTTCCACGGTAAAATCATTGAAAATCCATCATCTGATCATGATTGAATTATATAGTGGTTTAGCCATCATGTAGCAAGGTTTTCGCAAAAAAATTATTTATACAAAAGTGATTGGGCCTTAAAAATGGCCCGAAGTTCCGAATACCATTCCAATAACGATCTTAAAAATTCGATACTCGTATACAGAACTTAAGACAATCCATTCGGCTAAAAAGTAGCGTAGTTTGAAAAACATGTCATTCACATTTTATTCCGAAAATTTTGCATTAATTTGAGCCAAAATATCCCATATAATTATATATTTATTTACTTGTTGTAGATAATTAAATTCCACACATTTCCATTTTTCAGAAATGTATGTACGATGAAACTGTCCCAAGATAGAAATGTAACAAAAACCGATTTTCTGGAATTCTTTTGAAGAAAAACAATATTCGCGACTGAATTTCATTGCAATCGCTCATATATGAAAATACCTGATATTCGCTTCAAATGCAAAGAGCGATCGTTATGACAGCAAAAAAATTATAAAGGTTTCGTGAATACAAACAATTAAGCAAAAAAAAAAATTTCATACGCAATGAATTTTTAATTGATTAACTCTTATTAAAATATTTTTTATAAAACGAAAACAACGAATACTTCAATTTTTCCCTGCAGGCTAAATTCATGGAATTTTCCTGGCCGTTCCAGAAAAAGTGCCGATTATTTTTACAAAAAAATGGAAAATTTTTTATTCCGACAAACTCTCAATCTTAAGATGTCAATGTTATTAATTACAGGTTCTTAATAGGCTTGGTAACTGGAGAAATACTGATTGCATTTTACAGGGGCACAATGATTGAAAAAGTAAAGGAAAAAAAATTATTCATTAGTTAAATGAATGAATAAATAAATGAATCAATGTACCACAATGAACGAACAGTAGTTATCAATGGAGACTATGTCTCAGCGGTATAATTAATCGGAAGAGTTTGCATGATTTAAATATAAACTGCGGATGATGAAGTACCAGCAACGAAGACGAAGGACGAAATGGGCGTGGGGGTCCGAACCGAATGTATATAGATATACATAGACGTTAAATTTAGTTTGCCTTCTGTGCAATTAACCTGGAACTGAAGAGGAGCTTGTCTGCGTTCAAGGACGTCGGGCCATGCAGTTCGAGTTCTACAGTGGCCAAAAGAGTATGAGAGAAGATGCTGCCCCCAAAGTTGGTATAATACGGTAGCTCTCGACTGCCTGGCTTATTACATGCATGGCTTTAATCGTATTAACATCCAGATTGGGTGTCCGCTATGGTAGGATTATATATATATGATGGCCTCACCGAATTTATTCTGCATTCCCAGTATTAATCAAAATACTCGATGAGAAGACACCCACAACGTGCAAAACTTAAACTGAACCATGGATTTAAAAAAAAAATTCGAACCATCTCAGAGTTTAAAAAAAAAGAGTTTTTCTTGATTATGCGAAAATAATCACATTCCAAGCGCGTAACGCATGCGCCATTTAGTTTTCTAACTCCCAAGGGAAGAAAACGGCTCATTTTCGCCCGGCAGAAGTAATGAAATCGTACACGTTGTGTATTTATCATCGGTAAAAAATGAGCAATTCTCGCGACTTTTCTTGCAAACACGAAATGTGGTTATTTTTTGGCGATATCGAAAAAAAAGTTGCGCGTTACGTGGAAAATAGCGTAATTTTTATCCTCGGAAAAATTACGCAGTTTTCGCCTTTGTAGCATAATACAGTATTTGTGTTTGCGTTATGCGTACGAAATGAGGTTATTTTAGCGAAGCCAGGAGAATATACATTTTTTATTGGAATACTGACATGTGTGAGTATTTCGATCCTTGTTTGAACAATCATAATTATTTACTTTGAAATAGTCCAGTAAAATAGATTGTTTTCATTTGTTTTAACATGAAAACCTATACTATAAAGTTGAGTACGTCAAGTGGTGTAGGTTAATAGGTTAATGATACAAACTTCTTTAATAATGATATCTTAATTATTTTAAGTTAATTAAATGAGTTGTTGGTTTTTTCTTATTGTTTAATTATTTATATGAGGGTCTTGTTACGATTATGATGAGTTATTTGTTATGGTTTATTTTGTAAATAAACAGTTAAAAAATAAACGTTTTTTTTGTATTAATTTGAATATTTGAATTATTTAATTAATTTGATAATTCTGTAAATTTTGTAATTTTTGTAGTTTTCGTAATGTTTGAATTTTTTGATATTTTCGAAATTTTTGAAATCTCAGAAATTCTAAAAAAATTAAATTTGGAACCTACAGACACACAAATGTTTTCGGCCACTTCCTTTTATAATAAGTATAGATATGCGACATAATTGTGTATAATTTTACCTGATACTTTTTTCGTAACAAATTATAAATACGAGTAAATCTGTAACTTGTAATTTGTCGGAATAAAAAGCCTCTACGAGGAATATAAGTCAATTTCTCTCGCAGTGGTTGATCCTCGTCTTCTTTTTGGGCACTAATGGTCGTCTCGATGTGGCGGTGCAGGATGGCAGGGGGTATACAGCCTGGCAAGTCGGTTGAAATGAAGAAGAAAAAAACTTTCGGCCTACCTATATAGAGTACGGAGGGACTCGGGAGCAGCGAAGAGTGTTCGGGGTCACTACACCCGAAAGGAGTGACTTTTTGGCCATCTGTATCGTCCCGCTCTTCGCGCGTCTCTTCTCCATCGCATTTTCAGTGCACTTCGGATACTCGGGCCCTATTACAAGCTCTGCACGCGCTGCACAAGAGCCGCTCTCTTCCATCCTCTCACCACGTTTTTTTCTTAACGATCGACTTTCCGAGATCGTATCGTCTATCTACACAAAGAAACACTTAACAAACTGGAAACGAATAAGGCCAACAAAATAATATTCTTTACTGTATCACACTGCATGCTGAATTTTCGCATGCCGAAAAAAAAGATGATTGATATGTTAACGCACATTTTCTTTCAGCGATGACACAATCTGTACCAAATCGAATATCACGCAATATTAAAATCCAACTGTTACAGTGAAAAAAATTGCCTTGAATTCATGAATAGACCACAAGAGCACAATTTTTTAGAGTTGATTTTTATTTCCGTGGCTCTTTTGTGGTTTTTTGTTTGTTTTTCCATTTTTCTTTTTAGCTGATGGAATGATCCGTGATTTTTATTAACACTGTTTACAAGAAGAAAAATAAGGTAAATGATGCTGAAAAAAAGGATACTTGAAACTTATAAAAAATTTGTCGTTTTTTGTTTGTCAACATATTTTTACATTTTTTTGCCAGTGGTAGAGTGATAAAAAAATTAATGTAAATACTTTTTATAAAATAACAAATAAGTAACTTGTCTTATGTGATTTTATCATCACAACTAAGGGTTAAAATTTTTTTTAAATGGGGTCTAATTCATTTCAGGATGAAGGTTCGATCAACCTTGAAGAAGTTATGACAATGACTTTTGCAATATTATCACGGGTAAATATGCAAAGACCTGAAAAGATATTCTTGTAGCTTTGAAGTAAATAATTCTGAAATCTTAGTAAAAAAGAAATATTATTAGTTGGAATGATTCGTGATTTTTGTTAACACAACTTACAAAAAGAAAGAAAAAGGTAAATGATCTTAATGAAATACAATATTTGAAACTTCTTAAAAAATTGCCGTTTTTGTTTGTCAAAATGTTTCGACATTCTTTTACCAGTGAGATACACTAATAAAACAATAAATATAAATACTTATTACGGAATGTCAAACAAGTAACTTGTGTTAAGTAATTTTATCACCGCAACTAATGGTTAAAACAAGAAACTAGAGGGTTTCTTTTTTTTATGGTGAAGATTTATTAATCCTTCAAAGAGTTATGACTTTTGCAATATTATTCCGGGTAAATATGACCTAAAAATATATTCGTGTAGCTTTGAAGTAGATAATTCTAAAATCTTAGTAAAAAAATATGAGTTCCCTTTTTAAAATAAAAATTCGTATAATTGGAGATCAATCACGATCACCCTAATATTCACGCGTGAATTTTCGAGGCATTAGGCTACTGTGCTATGTTGAGCAGGTATATTTACTCCACGGCTCTTATGGTTATCCCAAAATTCAGAGGGTTGCCGTCGATCCCATAATAACAGCTTATGCAGCATCTATACACAAATACAAACTGACTCAGTATAGGCTTCGTGGGATTATATAAAATCTGAGTATTCTATACGGTCACGATGCAATGAAATCTATAGAGATCCAAAACATAATAATGTATGCATGCTCACGTATGCGATTATTATACTTACAAAATTCGAACACCAGTAGAATCTTAATCCAAGCATTTTTTATATTGATAATAATTTGAATGACGTTGTAATCCAAGTGTCAGATTTGTATCAAGGAAACTTGATGCCATGAGATTATAGAATGTAATCGAAATCCTAACAAAGTTGGATAGCGAACATTAAATATTAAAAAAGTATTTCTAACAAAATTAATCCAAGTAATTTATAACAACTAGTTTGTGAAATTTAACCCAGTATAAAAATAATATTCATGCGAATATTTCAAACTTTTATTTATTTAAAAGTTCACAAAAAATGGGTAAAATTTGGTTAGAAATGGAATCTAAATTTTCATTCACTATATGAAAACTTATTTACATGTAAAAACGGTAAAAACGTTATTTAAAAAAAAAAATATCCGGTGTAAAAAAATGTATTTTTCCAATGCAAAAAATACTTTGCCGCAAAAGGGTTAATAAAAAAAAAATTCGTTTTTTTATGCATGAAACTGATTTGAGATGCGAATGAGAATCGAGATGTCAAACTAAGGGTCACGTATGCGTGAAAAACGACTACCTGTCATATTAAATTTTTCTCTGCGATCGTCCAACGCAGTTTAAAAATCGGGATCCAGCGATTCACCATTTATTGTCCAATACATTTCTGCATTTCACGTTGATTTCTGGGAAGGGAACCAAGATAGATGAGTTAATATTCAATCCTACAACTATTATCATGTAGCTAGATTTTTTTATTTATCTTTCGTTACTAATAGAATATTTTTTTTTCATCAAGTCCTGTCACCTTGGCTAGAATTTCAAGAAAAAAAATTCAGACTGTGATATATAAAACTGAGCCTGCCACTAAAACCCGATTCTGTGGTAACATTCATACTATTAAATGGTCAGACTTAGTGAGTTATTAAAATAGTGAGAAGACAGTCCAGCTGTGCGAAAGTGGTCGCAGAAATGATGTCATATACTTTGAATTTTCTGCAACATTATTTTATAAAAATAAAATAAAAATAAAATAATGACATGATTGAACTAAATCGAGTTTTGAAAAAACCTACTTCTTGAGAATCAAGTCATAATTATTGTATTTGGATGTATTTTACACGAAAAAAAATTTCATTCAAAAATTCAGGGCAAGATTTTTTTTTTAATTTGCGTGTTTAAAAAAATTGAATATTTTCATTTCATCTATACGTTTGGTTATTCCAATTTTTTAAATCTTTTTCCTTTATTGTATTGAAGATCCTAACTTACGATTGAAAAATTTGTCTGCGATCGTAATTTGGAATTAAAAAATTTGTCTGTGATCCTAATTTGGAATTAAAAAATTTGTCTGTGATCCTAATTTGGAATTAAAAAATTTGTCTGTGATCCTAATTTGGAATTGAAAAATTTGTCTGTGATCCTAATTTAGAATTAAGAAATTTGTCTGTGAACCTAATTTGGAATTAAAAAATTTATCTGTGATCCTAATTTGGAATTAGAAAATTTGTCTATAATCCAAATAACGATAAAAAAATTTGTCTGTGATCTCAGTGGCCCGGCAATATTTCGGATGATGTGATATCGCCTGTATCTGGAGTCCGGAGGCACGCTTCTGTCCGAACTTCACGAGGCTAAAGGAAGAAATAAAAAAAATGGCGAGCTGAGAGTGGCTCTTCGACGAAGGGACGATTCACGCAGGCAACTGAGGGCTTCGAGAGAGCGAAACGAGTATGAGTGGGTGCGAGTTAGCGAGAAAGAGAGACAACAACGACGGGAGAAAAACATCTCTAGTCTTGATCAAAAGGAAGAACACGACCACAGCGAAGAAGACGAAGAAGGGAGAAGACCCGAGAGAAATACAGCGCTGAAGAGACGCGGAGAAAACGTATAGTACATACAAGATGGAGTGGAGGAGAGCAAGAGGAGAGAAGATGTGTTCCAGCAGCGAAGCTGGACAGCCCCGCAAGATTTTGAAGAAAGAGAAGACATAAAATTATTGGACGACGAAGGCTACAAGAGGCTCATGACGGTGACCCGTCTTTATAGCTTGGATATAATATCTTCCGTCAGAATATCTTCGAAAAAATATCCTGCGCCAAAATATCCCTGAAAAAAAAAAAGATCTCAGAGACTGAATATCTATACTCTATAATATCTTGGGGACAAAATATCCTGACATGGAAATGTCTTCATCCTGCCACAATTTTCATGGTGATGAATTGACAAGATTTATTAGGACGAATAGCAGACTTATAAAACGAATGTGACTATATATGGTAAAAACACACTATGCTCATAAACTAAATATATTCTGCGATCAAGCAATTTTTGTAAGAATGTATATCTAGAACATAAGACAGTAACTTATTTTTTTTAATGCTTAAATTCTCCAGTCTCGATATTGTTGCAAGGGTTTTTTTACATATGTAGTCAATTTTCACCCATAACTGCAAAGCATTCTCTGGAATGAAATTGCATGAACGAGCATTAAGCCGATAAGATAATAATTTCTCCTTTCCCAAAAACCGATATACATTAGCGAAGAGTCCCTCATGCACGAGGACTTGAGCCACCGAAATTGGCATGAATGTAAGGGACGTTTTTTTATACTCTTTGTTCCAGCCTCCATGTACCCTGTACAATTATATGTTCTCTGTATGAAATAAAGTGGTTAAAAACAAAGTGTATCGCTTCGGTGGTCCCCAGAGTTAAGCAGCATTGTTCGCGGCCATAACTTGGATGGGTGACCGCTTAGCCACGCACTGGTTTGCGCGTGAATTGTTGAGCAGGAGGCAGTTTTTCTGTCCGTACTTTTCGTCACGGACTTAATACACAAAAATGTCAAACATGGACTTTTCACGCACACCTGTACTTTTCGTCATGGACTAAGAATACGCAAAAATGTTAAAGATGGCCTTTTCATGTATATCTCCTGTACTTTTTGGCAAAGAGTTTGTACGGAAAAATATTAAATATGGACTTTTCGCGTATATATCCTGTACTTTTCGGCACTGACTTTTTACGGAAAAATGTCAAATATGGACTTCTCACGTACTTTTTGTGTACTTTCTGGCTGCCGCGAATCTTTAACGTAATCATTTCAAATTTGTACTTCTCATGTATTTTTCGTGTATTTTATTGGTGAACCGGGATGCACTTGTTTTTTTTTTTCCTAGTGTGCGGAAAACGCTCTAAAGGGTTTCAAGGAATACAATGGGGAATAAAGGGGAGGAGATAGTAAAAGTCAATTGGCGTACTCGAAGAATAACCAATAGAAAAATATATATATATATAAATTAGGACTAATAATTGTATAATAAATTCGTGACATTATTGCGGATTGACGTAAATGCATGTATCGTGGTATATGTGACGGTGTCATGATTTTGGTATTTATTTTGTCGGGATTCCGTTAAATCTCGGTTGATGACATGATTCCACGTTATCAGTGCTGCGATAACTTGCGGGGTTAATGCATCTTTCTACTTTCTCGTCTGTATTTCCAGTGTAACCGTATGTAATGAAAAATGCTTTTAAATTTTGGGCTTACTCAAAAAGGAAAGTCGCTGTTAGTGCATAACGGCTACGTGTATTCAGTACATTATGGAGGCAAGAAAACAGTTTCATGGCAGTGTAATACAAAGACTTGCACACTGTAATACAAAGACTTGCGTTGCAGTGTCGTTGCTATTAAATATGATTCTTCGGATTTCTTGAAGTAGGGTAAAAGTAGCGGTTGTGGCCACTTCAATAATTTTCCCATTTCCAAGCAATGTGATTGGGAAGAAATCGCATAAAACTGTTTTGAACCTATACTTTTCATATCTGAGAAGCATATAATTTCACATTTCTAGCATTGAAATCTTCATATGTGTCGAGAAAACACTGGGAAATAGAAAAACAGCATATCGGTGATTTAACGATTTCACATGATAAACGAATATACGAAGGCTTGCATTGTTTTATGGTTGAAACGATGATAATATAATTCAATATACGATACTTCCAAGGTTATTAGAAACAAATGGCATATTTGGAACTATTAGAATAGTTTTTGAAACTATTAGAATAGTTTTTGGAACTATTAGAATAGTTTTTTGAAACTATTAGAATAGTTTTTTGAAACTATTAGAATAGTTTTTTGAAACTATTAGAATAGTTTTTTGAAACTATTAGAATAGTTTTTTGAAACTATTAGAATAGTTTTTTGAAACTATTAGAATAGTTTTTTGAAACTATTAGAATAGTTTTTGAAACTATCAGAATAGTTTTTAAAACTATCAGAATAGTTTTTAAAACTATCAGAATAGTTTTTAAACCTATCAGAATAGTTTTTAAAACTATCAGAATAGTTTTTAAAACTATCAGAATAGTTTTTAAAACTATCAGAATAGTTTTTGAAACTATCAGAATAATTTTTGAAACTATTATCATCTTGATGATTGCTACTATAATTATATTTGCTATTACCACAAAATATAGACATTCCTCTTGGAAATTATAGCTTATAGTTAGATGATCGTCGGTCTAACTACTATTTTTTAAAATCTGAGTATTCATCCTTTTCCTACAATTAAAAAAAAATGGGACTTTCGGTCGTTTATGATTTCGAAATGCACCTTTATTTTCGACTTGCCAATTTTACATGGTTTTCATCCGTACGTGTGACACACTTTGTTCTTCTTTCACGACGCGATGCCAGCGATTGTCCATGCCCACTGATATATTTAAGTGTAACAAATAATTGAATCATAAGTTATTATTCAGCGGCGTGTATCACGAAGAGGGCATCGATGCGATTGTTGATTATTCCGAGAAGGTTGGAGGGTTCGTTTCGCAAGTGCCACACGTTCACCATTTCTCCCTCTCGCTTCCCTTTACCATATCCAATTTTTCTCCATCTTCTTCTCCCATCGGTTTCTCCACGCGTATTTATCTCTCGACTGAAAAGTGCCTGAGCGCCGGTAGCTGAAGCCGCGTGTTGCGCGGTAGCAGTTGCACGTAGGAACACTCGAAGTGGTGGACCAAAAGGGAAAGAGAGAGAGAGAGAGAAAGTGGGAGGAATATATGGAAGAGAAAGCGAGGAGAAGAATCGCGAAAAAGGAAGAGAACGAAAACGAGTGGTTTACGAGTTGGGGAGCAGCAAAGAGGGCCCTCGAAAAGGACGAAAAAGAGAATAAGACAAGCTGTGAGGAGAATCGAGCCTGGCAGCAACACAGCAGCAATACCAAGAGAGTGCGAAGACCGTAGAGAGAATATCGCTGAGACAAAGAAAGCTATAAAATATATACAGTATATAAGGACTCGCTACACGATGGAGAGAAAGAGAGAGATTATAATTCTCTGGCTTCTTTCTTCGTTTTTCTCTTCCTTCATACGCCTCTCTTCGCTCCCTCCTTTCTCTCGCGCTTTCTCTCTTCTTCGGCTCTCGATAAAATTTATATTTTCGTAGAAGTCGAAAGCGTTCTCGCACCCTCGTAATTGTAACGACCCCTGCAAGCGAGAAAACGTAATTACTGGCTAAAAGATTCTTTGGAATTACTGGCTAAAAGATTCTTTGGAATTACTGGCTAAAAGATTCTAAAAATAGACACGCAAGTTTGAATTTTTTTTTTAAATATACTCAATGGTTTATTAGAAGTGAAGTGGGAATTGATTCTTTAGGGGATTTATTGACGAGGAATAAGCGAGCATTTTTTTGAGTATTAATTTCGATTTTGGTTTTTTTTTCTCTCATAAATCATCATCGAGAGGAATATAAAGACAAGCCAAAAATATAGCTGCGTGAAGTTGAAGAACTTGTAGCTAAATTTAGGGATTTATGGCATATTGAATGAAGTGGAGAAGAAGGTGGATTTTTAGTAGGGGAATGAAAAAAGGTTTTGCAGTCCCTCGAAATGTGTGGGGAAGATTTATAGCTACTAGAAAAAATTTACATTTTTATTCTTTGAACGACGAAGCACTTTTATAGTGGAAAAAAAATATATTTCGGAATTTTAAATAGTTTTCTGTGCGACTATAGTTAACATGGTTTTAAATAAACCAGTTTTTTTAAATTTTTTACTTGTACATGAGATGTTAAATGCAAAATTATCGATGTCAAATTGATAAAAAAAAAAAAGATTAATTGAAAATTAACATTTGGATAAGAATTAATAAAAATTAAAGATTATCGATTGGAAGTTGATTAAAAATTAAAGCTCACATTGATTCAAATCTTCGGTTTTTCTCACTTGTCCTCTCTTCAAAACTTTTGCTTCCTGCACCGTAAATAAAAATAAAAAAGTAAACATTGCGTTCCAGAGTAACTTTTTACTTGGGTTCCTGCGTCTTGTAAGTCGTATAGTAATCGTTGCAGAGAAAAAAAGGGAGAAAGCAGCAGAACCGAATAATCTGAACCTCGTGTGCGTGTGAAAAAACTGTGGCTCATTAAACTTACGAAATATTATAATTGATTGTAAAAAAATGTAGTTTTGAATTATTGGTAATTGTTGCGAAACCTTTTCTTTCATTTGTACCCGGAAAAAAATTAGTCATTTGTCGATATATTTACAGATTATGATCCCGAAATCAATGCCGATCGGTCTTAGGTTAATTTTGTTTGTTAATAACTATCTAGCTCATTAGCTAAAAAATGGTGACAGCTGAAAAACCTCAGACATTTGAGAAATACAAAGTTATATAAAATCTGAATAGATCATTAAATTTTTTTGTATATTTATTCGTAGAATGGAGCTTTCTTACTGTAACGATGGACTAAATTTCAGCTTCATTGTAAAAGTCGTTCTTGAAAAGCAGCTATTACAATTTTGCAAGCTTTTTCCACATTTACATTAGGTGATCGTTAATTTCGATGTTGAGCGATTTTGTCCGAGACGCCCTTTCATTTTGTTCGAAATGTATTCAAAAAAATCTGGTTAAAATTTGAGAGCTCTATCTCAACGGGAAAACGTGCCTGTAAGCACAAACATTTTCCCTTTCAAATAACTTGGGAGTTTTGGCACAATTACGTTGAATTTTTTTCCGAGCCTCGCAAAAGCGGGAAAAATCCAAATACAGCACGAATTCTACGTCAAGTAGTTGGACTTCGTACACAAATTTTAATAACTATCTCATTATTATATTCAACACACTTAAGCCACTAAAGTCATTAAAGCCGGTAAGAGCCTTTTTTACAACTGACTTCGAGCTCTTTTCATTCGGTTACCCAATGTGCAAAATAATTCGAAACAGCTTAACAATAACTATGTCTTTAAAGTTGCTCTTTTTGATAGTATCAATAAGAAATTTCAGAAAATTTTTTTGATCACGAAAAAATGGTTTTTTTGAAAAGTAATATGATTTTTCAAACATTTTTTTTCACGCTAAGTGACTTTTCAGGACCTTTCAGCTTTGCTATAGAGGTTAAAACCATTCAAATCTCGTTATTAATGTCTGAACTTGAAAAATAGACTGCAGAATTTTTTTTTGTCCTTGCGTATTATTCAAGACACAATTTCAAGTAGATTTTTTTACAGTGTAATAAGGATATATCAAACAATGATATATGCATCTATCAAACTATATCAAGCCATCAATCCTGATATGGCCATATTAAGTTGATAAGCTTTGACCTCATATAGCCAATTTTTATATAAGACCATATCAGGATATATCAAAATTTATATATGGGCATATCCGACAATATCATGCCAAATATAGTTATATTAAAAATGTTGATATGGCCTTATCAGGTCATATCAGCCCTGATCACAATATAATTTCGCGGAACCCGGTTCAACCCATCGTTTTATACCTTGCATACACATTATTTCCGTGGGGTTAGTCGCTGTTAGTCGAGGTTAGTCAGGCTCGTCGTTGGAACTGCAACAAGTGGCGTCCAACGGCGTGCAATTTTCTCTGGCAACCTCACGGCCAGGCAATTACGGTTTCTTATCCGTGGCTCCGTTTTCTCTCTTTCACTCGAGTCCGAGAGCCGCGGGTTTGCTCTCTTCGTGCGGCGAATCCCTTCCCTTCGCTTCTGGGTGCGTTGAAGGTGCCCTGCGGTAAACTCGTGGCTCTCTGTATTCGCCTTGCGATGCTTTTTACGCATTCGCGACAGATCAGTCGCGGCTGGTGGCTCGCAAAGACAAAGTCACTGTTCTGCTCTCGCGTTGCGCATCCGAGGCATTCCAATTTTTCTCTCTTTCCAATTTTCCAATTGTCAAAATTCTTTTTCTCTCTTTCCAATTGTCAAAATTCTTTTTCTCTCTTTCCAATTTTCCGATTGTCAAAATTCTTTTTCTCTCTTTCCAATTTTCCAATTGTCAAAATTCTTTTTCTCTCTTTCCAATTTTCCAATTGTCAAAATTCTTTTTCTCTCTTTCCAATTTTCCAATTGTCAAAATTCTTTTTCTCTCTTTCCGATTTTCCAATTGTCAAAATTCTTTTTCTCTCTTTCCAATTTTCCAATTGTCAAAATTCTTTTTCTCTCTTTCCAATTTTCCAATTGTCAAAATTCTTTTTCTCTCTTTCCAATTTTCCAATTGTCAAAATTCTTTTTCTCTCTTTCCAATTTTCCAATTGTCAAAATTCTTTTTCTCTCTTTCCAATTTTCCAATTGTCAAAATTCTTTTTCTCTCTTTCCAGTTTTCCAATTGTCAAAATTCTTTTTCTCTCTTTCCAATTTTCCAATTGTCAAAATTCTTTTTCTCTCTTTCCGATTTTCCAATTGTCAAAATTCTTTTTCTCTCTTTCCAATTTTCCAATTGTCAAAATTCTTTTTCTCTCTTTCCAATTTTCCAATTGGCAAAATTCTTTTTCTCTCTTTCCAATTTTCCAATTGTCAAAATTCTTTTTCTCTCTTTCCAGTTTTCCAATTGTCAAAATTCTTTTTCTCTCTTTCCAATTTTCCAATTGTCAAAATTCTTTTTCTCCCTTTCCAATTTTCCAATTGTCAAAATTCTTTTTCTCTCTTTCCAATTTTCCAATTGTCAAAATTCTTTTTCTTTCTTTCCAATTTTCCAATTGTCAAAATTCTTTTTCTCTCTTTCCAATTTTCCAATTGTCAAAATTCTTTTTCTCTCTTTCCAATTTTCCAATTGTCGAAATTCTTTTTCTCTCTTTCCAATTTTCCAATTGTCAAAATTCTTTTTCTCTCTTTCCAATTTTCCAATTGTCAAAATTCTTTTTCTCTCTTTCCAATTTTCCAATTGTCAAAATTCTTTTTCTCTCTTTCCAATTTTCCAATTGTCAAAATTCCAATTTTGACTCTTTCACTCGAGTCCGAGAGCCGCGGGTTTGCTGTCTTCGTGCGGCGAATCCCTTCCCTTCGCTTCTGGGTGCATTGAAGGTGCCCTGCGGTAAACTCGTGGCTCTCTGTATTCGCCTTGCAATGTTTTTTACGCATTCGCGACAGATCAGTCGCGGCTGGTGGCTCGCAAAGACAAAGTGACTGTTCTGCTCTCGCGTTGCGCATCCGAGGCATTCCAATTTTTATTTATATCCATCAATTGCACCTTAATATAATTATTCATCCTATATGTGCACTCGATGCACTTATTGCGAATTATTGCGAGTACTCGAAAAATTTTATGACCTGCCTCTCGGCGAGTACATTGCAGCAGGAAATATCTTCAAAATTGCTTCGGTGCTTTTTCTGCCATTTGTACTCGCAGCTATATACTCTTTGCGAGGCAACATCGCTATCGCAAATGCCTCGTAATTACCCAGCACTCGGACTTGTGTTTTATTCGCTTTCAAACTACCGTACAACTATTATATTCTTCTCCTCATTTTGGCGCTCTAATTCGACGCACAAAAGTGCATGCGCTTCATGAACGGTCCGCTTTTTTTGTTGGCTCGGTCAATAATTATTTAATACGGCCCTGCACATATAAGTTATCGTTAATAGAGAAATAAAAAAATCATGTGTGGGAAATATGCCAGAAAGAAAAAATTGCGGAGTGGAAAGTTGTTTAAGAATTCCTTAAGAACGTCCGCGAATTGATGTCTTTACTTTCTTTAAAATATATGATGAAGGCATGTTGAAAATTTATTTAAATCTTTGTAAAAGGAACTGCGAAGCAAATTTTTTATTGATGACTAAAGTTTTAGATAGTGGCTTACGTTTTTTTGGGATTTATTGTGATACTACAAAATTTGTTGAATAAATTGGAAATCGGACTAAAGTTGGAATTTTAATTCCTAAGTGATTGCGTAACATTTATTCGTAATATTTTGGCATTTCAAAAGAAAATTGATATACTGTATAGGCATAACATATTTGTATCAATTTTATTGTTTTTTAAGCATAAATTTTTGACACTGTGGTCAAATAATAGCCAACATTACGAGGAATTGAAAATAATCGAAAATTTCATCAAATTCGAGTTTTTTCCTCTTTTTCACAATAAATTCGACAACAATTTTTTCGTGAATTTTATAGAAAATTCTATAAAATTCAAACAGCTTAATGGAATTTCCTCAAATTCAATAACAACTGTCATTTTTTATAGCTTTATTTGTCAAGAACTATTCAGTCTATCAGCTAAAAAATTGCGGAAGCTGGAGAACATACAAAGATTTTTGAAAAATTCAATGTCTTATTAAATCTGAATCCCTTCACCGATCAATACCAAATTTGGTATCTACTACAGCAGGATACTAATTCGATCTTCTAAAAAGTTAAAGATGGTTTGGTCAGAATTAACTCAAATTAGGACGAAAACAATGTTTTTTCGAAAATTCAAAATTTCGTAAAAACTAAACCGCTTTATGAACTTCGCTCAAATTCAATACCGACCGTAATTGTTTATTGCTTTATACATCAAGAACTATTTAGCTCATTATCTAAAAAATTGCGGGAGCTAGAGAACATGCAGACATTTAAAAAAAATAGAAAGTCTTTTAAAATCCGAAAAGATCTTTCAATTTTTTCGAAAATGTATACATAGGAAGCCGTGCTGGTCCTTTACTAGTGTACTAAATTTGAATTCGTTTGTCAAAATCGTTTTCGAGATGCAGCAGTTCAAACTTTGCAAGCGTGACACACACACACACACACACACATCCGCACATTTTTTCTAAACCCCTTTTCTCGACATTCTAGACCATTTTGAGTGTCCTGACATGCAAAGCTCGAGAAAATTTTTTTAGCGCGAAAACAAAGCTTCCTCTACCCAGATAGAAATTTTACCTTGTCGACAAAAATGCGCCATGTACTGCAGCATTAAGCTGCATTATTAACGGCACAGCGTCCTGATGCCGGTAATGTGTCTGCAAAGTTCCAACACGCGTTGGCGTGCACAGCGTGTCGGAATTTAGCTGGCACATTACCGGCATCAGGACGTTATGCCGTTAATAATGCAGCTTAATGCTGCAGTACATGGCGCATTTTTGTCGACAAGGTAAAATTTCTATCTGTGTATAATGAAGCAAAACGATGAAAAATTACTCGTTCATATTTAACTAAATTTCCTTCACAGATTATTCGCAAAAAAATTGAAAATGGTTTTAATTGTAAAATTTTGATTTGGCAATAAAAACGATAATTTAACAGAAAAAGAAAATCGTATAGTAGGTTGAAACTGCGCTTAGCAGCTGGCACACTTCGAAGAGCGACGAGCGAAGCAAAACAATCAAAATTACTCGTTCATATTTGACTAAATTTCCTTCACCGATTATTCGCGAAAATATTAAAAATGGTTTCAATTATAAAATTTTGATTTGGCAATAAAAACGACAATTCAACAGAAAAAGAAAATCGTATAGTAGGTTGAAATCGCGCTTAGCAGTTGGCACACTCCGAAGAGCGACGAGGGGATCACGAAGAGTGGACGAGGTGTAGAAGTGGCGTACACAGACGCTGTGAGTGTATGACCGGACTTTGAACCCGATGAGAGCACCACAACGGCAACGATGAGGAGTTCGACCAATGCCGTGGAGTACTACGTTTTGGACGGACGAGAGAGACCGTAGACGTTGCGTACACAAAGTCGTTTGAGAAGGGCCCGTCCTCCGAGGTCTCGCACGATTGGCTCCGAGCAATATTCCTTTTCTCGGTTCTCAACACTCGAGGCAATCTCCTCTCTTGTTTCTTCGTCCACAACACTTCGCTGCTCCTAAGCTTCCCGTCGCTTACTATGCGCTCTGTTTTCCTTCTAAAAGCGCTTTGTGTGCTCAAATAAAGTATCGTCCGCACCGTAAAGTAAACTACCAATGGATTCATTCTAAAGTTTTGTTTGTGTACCTCATTTCAATTCGTAAACATTTCTCGAATTTGATTATTAGTTTTTGGGCAATGACTGCGACTTTTATCGTAAAAGATTTTCGTTTATAAGAGCTGCAAAAATATAGGCAATTTAACGGGCTTTGAAAAAAAGTTTAATTAAATACTTAATGCAATAAATGATATATGAAAACTGAATTTATTAGAAGAATTTATAGCTTTGTTACGTTTTATCATTTTTTAATGTTTTCTTCAAGAACAAGCATGTTTTGAACTTTCTATATAAAAAGATGTGCTAATGTTAAAAAACAATAAGCACAATACAATATTAGTAAAAGATTTTTAATGTAATATGAGAAACTATGTTTTTATATAAATGAAATTTTTCACCACTGACGCTGAATTTCACTATAAAAACATTTTTTTGTTAATTAGTGATGATTGACTGTATTAATTGTTAAGTTTTGTTGTTTTATCGAGGCTCCTGCCATTTTTTAAATTCAATTCAGATCAGAAATATTAAACATATAAGTGTTATGTATTATAACATTGGTTGTCGGTAATAATTAATGTCAAGTTGAATAAACGAACAAAAGTCTGTATGTAATAGAACTTTTTTACCCTACATTCAGTTTGTTGACGGAAACGACGTGATTTTCTGCAACCAGAGTGAACCTCGTATCTAGTGAACGAGCCCAAGTCTCTTGTTGATAATATATCAGTTGAATAACCAGTTCACGTTTACACCAGCCTAATAAGGCGGATATTTTATAAAAATGTGTCTTATAGATAGAATTCCCAGACTTGTGCACTCAATTACTAACCGTTAACTATGCAGATTCATGTCTCGGTCCAGTTACGTTTGTTTACTAACATCAAGAGCTTGGAAACTAGAATCGAGTCTACTATCTAATCGTCTCACATTCCACACTATCATTTCCATGATAAATTTGGTCACATTTTCATATTTGATCTAATAGCTTCAATAACATATTGAAGGGAAATTCAACAATATATCTCTGGAAAATCATGTCATTCAATGAATGAAATTAATTGGTGGAAGTTTAAATCAGTTTTATTCAAATGAATTATATTTTCATACCACAGATCATTCGTTACAATTTAAAAATTATAAAAGCAAATATTTAGAATTTTTCTACAACTTAAATTCCTACTTGAAAAAGTGTTTTACATTTTGTGCTTGTCTGGTGAAGGTTTTTTGAAGGTAAGATATTTAGAATTTTTTTAAAACCTCAATTTGCACTTGAGAAAATGTTTCACATTTCGTACTTGTCTAGTGAAGGCAATGATTTGAAATTTAAAACTCTTAACGCAATGATTTGAAATTTTTTTACGACTTAAATTTGTACTTGAGAAAATGTTTCACGTTTTGTGCTTGTTCAGTAATAGTTTTTTAGAGGTAAAATAGTTCAAATGTTTTAAATCTGAAATATTTTATATATTTTGAAAGTATTTTACATGTTTTACAGGTGAGATACTTTTTATGTGCATTATATTGGCAGTATATTACATTTTCTCAGTTTTTAGATGACACGTTCCTCTTGAAATAGAAAACGATCGCTAAGATAGTTATATAGACCAAATTGCGCAGCTGTATAGAACAAAAAATATCATTGATCACATTTAATAAATTCAAACCGCAAAGATATTTTACATTTTGTGCTTCTCTAAAAAAAGTTTTTTAAGGGTACATTATTTGAGAAGGGCTAAAGGACTTAGGTCGATAGCCTATTGGCAATTTAAAAGTCTGTTAAGCTAGGCTCCGAGTAAAACTGTATGTAAATGTACTTTTGTACATTTTTCGTACATTCCTACATTACAAATTACAAATACAATATATTCTGAAAGTACAATATTTTCCATATGTTACAGGTGAAATATTTTTTATGTGCGATATATTGACCGCAATATTTAATTGAAATGATTTTTAGATGACACGTTCTCCTTAAGGAAGTATGATACGTACAGTCCCGCCAAAAGTGAGTTTCAGAGACAATCAAAATCGGAAAAAAATAACGCATTTAAAACGTGCCGAAAAGGTTGATTTCACATAATAATAATCCCAAAAAGTTATTAACAAATTCGTAAAAAAATCAATTGTTTAAGAAATAAACAGTCAACCTAACTTTGTTTTCATGAAAATGATATGTCAATTTCTTTGAATGCTTATGAATTTTTTCAGATTTTTTCTTTATTCTGATTTCGATTTTTTTTTCTTCGAAAAATGCGCAGAATATAACAAATTTCGGATATGCGCTTTGCAAAAAAATCTTGAGTGTAGTAGATAGTTTTATGTCGAACACATATCCGAAATTCGTTATTTCGCGCACATTTTTGAAAATCAAAAAGTCAAGATCAAAATAAAGAAAAAAATCTGAAAAAATTCATATGCATTCAAATAAATTCCCATATCTTTTTCATTAGAAACAAAGTTAGGTTGACTGATTGTTTGTTGAACAATTGTTTTTTTTTTAGAAACTTGTTAATAACATTTTGGAATTAATACTACGCAAAATTTATCTTTTCAGCGCGTTTATTGTCGATTATTTTTTTTCCGATTTTTATCTCATCAAGAAGTAGTCGAAATTTTCTCTGAAACTCACGATTGGCGGGACTGTAAGTATCGTACATCCTTTAAGTTAAATACGATCGCTAGGATAGTTATATAGTTGAAATTGCGCAGCTGTATAGAGCATTAAGGTAGGAAGAGAGCGGAAGGAGCGTTGCACCCACCGGACTTTGAACCTGGATCGTGCAGGTAAACAACAGGTACGATGCACCCCGCAAACGCGCGTCCCTGTGATTCTCAAGTGCAGAGCCACTGCATCGCGGCAGAAAGTGCGCGAGCGAGGTCGAGAGTGAGAGAGAAAAGGCTGAGTCGCTGCAAGTTACACTCGGCCGTTCAGGCCTCAACGTAACGAGCGAGAGAGGAATAAGGATGCGCCAGCAGAAAGTGCAGAGGACTCGCGGAGTCACGAAGCTACGCGAACATCGAGTGTATCGCAAGTTAACGGCCCCCACCGCGACACGCCTTCCAAGCGAGTGCCTCTGGACTTCTTTCCTCTCCTACTCACTCCTACTGTACCTTTTACTCGTGTAACCTCTGTTGTTATTGTTGTTGTTGTCGTTTGTCCTTCGGTATCGATGACTTCAAATTTTATAAGCGCATGATGATTTTTGTAAACAAGAGACGCGTTAGCGTCGCGACGCCAAGTATTAAAAAGAGAAAGAATTTTCATGTTATGATTTTTCTTGGAATTCAATGCTCTCAATTTGTTCAATGATGCTGATTTTTTTCAGATGTTTTTTTTTCATTAGTATGGTTATTAGATCGGTCCAAAATAAATTTATATTTTTACATTTCGCTGCTCGTTGAGGTTCTTGAAATTTAATGGAAAAAAAAGGTGTTCGCTAAAGGCGTAAATATTTAAGCGCTGCCTTGACGCTGGAAATATTTTGGAACACTAAGAAACACTACAGTTTACAATATTCAAAGAGACGCGTTAGCGTAGCGACGCCAAGTATTAAAAAGAGAAAGAATTTTCATGTTATGATTTTTCTTGGAATTCAATGCTCTCAATTTGTTCAATGATGCTGATTTTTTTCAGATGTTTTTTTCATTATTATGGCTATTAGATCGGTCCAAAATAAATTGATATTTTTACATTTCGCTGCTCGTTGAGGTTCTTGAAATTTAATGGAAAAAAAAGGTGTTCGCCAAAGGCGTAAATATTTAAGCGCTGCCTTGACGCTGGAAATATTTTGAAACACTAAAAAACACTACAGTTTGCAATATTCAAAAAACGCGTTACGCCGAATAAATAATAAATACATTACAAATTAAATTGTAAAAATACTAAAATTTGAAAATGGCGAATAGCTACTACTGCACTTTTTATTAGTGTAACCTTAGTTGTTATTGTTGTTGTTGTTGTTTGTGCTTCAGCATCGATGTTTTCAAATTTCATCAGCGCATGATGATTTTATATTATTATGATTTTTCTTGGAATTTAATGCTCTTAGTTTGTTTAATGATGCTGATTTTTTTTCAGATGTTTTTCTTGATTATTATGGTTATTAGATCGGTAAAAAAAATTTATATTTTTCAACTTCGTTGCTTATTGAGATTCTTGAAATTCGATGAAAAAGAAAAATGTTCACTAAAGGCCATGTCTGTCAAAAAAATATTAAGCACTTTCTTTTGTCGCTTGAAAAATTAAAAAACACCATAAAACACCACAGTTCGCAATTTTTTAAAAACTTGTAAGCACAATCGCATGTTGTGTTTGCTGTTTAAGAAAAAATAAAAGTTTTTATAAGCCTCGGAGACGGTTCAATTTTTTTTAAATATTATTTCATCGTAACAAATATATTACAAATTTAATTCTGAAAATACCGAAATTTGAAAATTTTGACACTCCACTCTACAATCTTTGTTCAAATAATAACAAAAAAGTCATGCGAAAGCTACGATGTGTGTGACAATATGCAGAACCGCTTCATCCTTGCAATTAAAAAATTGCGGCATTCCGTATGTCACTTTAACAAAATATTTTTAAAAAATTTGCACAAAAAAAAATCGGAAATGACAAATGGTGCATTTAGATGTCTAAACAATCCTACACAAAATTACGATTAATTATCCAGGAGTTCGAGAGTCAGACCCCGGTTAAATCGGGATGAAATGTCCCATTATATAATAAAGTTTCTCAGCGCAGCGACAAAATTCACAAGAATAGCTTATCCACCTAATCGGCATAAAGAATTGAAATCTGAAAGGTCGGGTAAAGTGTAAGTACATCATAAATCACCTTTACAGTGCCACGTGCACGTAAGGTCAACGACCTAGCTATGCGAGCGCTGTAAACAACAGGTTCGTTGCACTCTCATCTCAACCGCAGTGACGCTCGAATGATGTGCAACAATTTTTCCCTTTAGAGATGCAAATCAGACGCAAGATTACAGGCCCATTCAACTGCATGATCTTGTGTACACGTCAAGCATCTGAAGCTAATAATATTGTACTCAACAGTAGAATTTTCATGGTTATTGACTTTCATATACGTAATCTTTTTTTTTCGGTATATTTAGCGACAAAGTCATTCCACAAAGTATATGGAAAAAATTTTGATTATGAGGGAGTTTTTTTGGCACTTGAATTACGAAAATCGCCAAAGCTGATGTTTAGTTAACTTCCGTTTGACGACGAGAGGCGATCGCTTAGATATGGGGCATTCCATACCAACTTGACCTGGGTTTAACCCTCGCCAACTGGGATTTCATCTTTGATTTTTTATTTTATTGTTTCATCTCTAAGAAGCCACCACAATTTTTATTAGATTTTTTTTTTAATTTATATACTACTCATGATCATTTATAACTAATATATTGAGGGCCGTAATTTGAAAATCTGGTAATATTCTGATAAATCCGCTGTCAGACATCAATATTTTTGAACTTCGACCCAAAGTGTCCCGGACCAAGCTTCTATTTTTTTACAAATTTTATTTAAAACGAAATAAAAAAAAGTTAGATGTCTAACAATCCCTTAACTGCAGGCTATTGCTTGAACATTTCTATACATGTCAGAAATTGGAACAATTATTTCAGAATTTTCATAGCGACTTATTTCAATTTAAATTTTTCTAAAAATTTCAAAAAATAAGTAAATAAATTGAAAAGATGAAATCGCTATGAAAAAATCTGGAATAGTTGTCCGAATTTCTGGCATGTATAGAAATGTTCAAGCCATAGTTCATAGTCTACAGTAAAAGTCGTTTTTACACATCTAACTTTTTTCGAATTTCATTTTTTTTTAATTCGTAAAAATAGAAAAAAATCGAAGGGAGGACATTTTAGGTCGAAGCTCAAAAATATTGATGTCTGACTGAGGATTTATCAGAATATTGTCAGATTTTGAAATTACGGCCCTCAGAATGTTAGTTATAAGTAATCATAAGTATATAAATTGTTCTTAAAAAATCTAATAAAAATTGTAGTTGCTTCTTTTAAAGATGGAACAATAATTTAAAAAATTGGGGATGAAATACCCAGTTTTTAAATGAGAAATACCAGAGGGCGAGGGTCAGACCAAGGTCGAGTTGGTGTGGAATGTCCCATATATAGCATATCGTCGGCTGCCATATCTTGTAAAACGTACGCAGCGCCAGTTACCGACACGTATTACCTTTAGTTAGTAGCGCTGCCGCAATAGCGTTGATTTCGTGGTGTCGACGCGAACGAAAACGACGCTGCTGGCGTGGTTAGTGCTGGCCGTCGGTGTCTCTGCTTGGGCTTCTGCTGATGCTCGAAAGGAAATCCACAACTCGAGCCAGTAAGACAGTCGATAATTATCTCCGTCGCATCGGTTTCTTGCTTTTAGCGTTTTCGTTTACGTTGCTACGAGGCTCGGTACATTTAGGTGGACGAATTACCGCCGGAAAAGACTTCTAGCTATCGAACGACCGACCACCGGTGATCTAGTCTACAATTTTGCTTTCAAACCCACTTTTTGTCGACCATGTTACTTCTGTTACAATTGGTCTTTCAGTTAGAATGTTGGAAATATATTTAAAAAATATTCATGACTACTTCAATCTCTATTAGTTATGTGTGCAGTCAAAATTTATAGTTAATTTTATACAGAATTGTTGTTTACTTTAAAATATAAATTTTTGAAAAGTTATAATTTTTTAAATAAACTACTTTTATTTTTTTTAAACTTAGGTTAAATATATTTGTTTTTCCTAACTTTTTTATTTCCTAACTTTATATATTTTGTTTTTGACAAATGTTGTTTTTCTTGAAAAGATTCCGGAAAATAGAATTTTGTTATTGTTACTACTTCGCCTAATTTCAATACGATAATATAGAAATCTGATAAGATTTTTTTATTTATCATTAAATCGTTTTCATCTTGGGACAGTTTTATCGCATATACATTTCTGAAACATGGATATGTGGAGAATTTTATGCCCTGCGACACGAAAGTTGATACATATTTATATGAGACATTTCAGCTTGAATTAACTCAAAATTTTCGAAAATATTATCAATAATATTTGTTTTTTTTCCTGAAGGTACTGCAATTTTTTAGCCAAATACATTTTCTCAAGTTCTGTATATGAATTACGAATTCTTAAGATTTTTTAAATTGGATTCGAAGATGCTGACCATTTTCAAGGCCAAAGCATTATTATTATTTGAGCAAAATGGATTACCTCGAATTATGTATATGAATAACAAATGTCAAGAACTATTTTTGTAATGGCTATGGTATTCCAATTCGATCATGATGAAATGGTGGATTTTTAATAATTTTACTGTGGAGAATGACTATATATTTTAAACGATTTGTAATCCTATTATAAAAACGTTCTTAACATTCTCAAATCATTTTCATGATTTGAGAAAATCGATTCGGCTAAAACGAGGTTTTTAGAAAAAAAAATTATAAATGATTTGGCCTTAAAAATGGCCAGCAACTCCGAATCCCATTGCAAAAAATCCTAAAAATTTATTCTTTATAATACACAACTTTAAAAAATCCATTCAGCCAAAAATGTCACCTTCTTTTCATTTCACCTTCGGTGAAAAAAAAAATTATTAATCATTTTCTCGGAAAATTTGAATTAATTCCAGCTGAAATGTCGCGAATAAATTTGCATCAATTTTGTTTTGTAGGTCATCAAATTCCCCTTATTTCCATTTTCAGTAATGTATATACGATAAAACTGTCCCAAGATAGAGTCGTTTAAATGAAACATAAAAAAATTCTAAATTCTAATAAAGATCTGAATTTTATCGTATTAAAATTTAGTGAAGATCTTACAATAACAAAACACATTTTTCCAGAATTTATTTTTTACAGATTTGGTAGTTGAATTCCGGTGCAATCGCTTATTTTAAAAAGATATACAAACGGTATCAGGAATGTATGAAAGTAAAAACTTTTATTAATTTTTTGAGACGTAGATTATTGAAATTATGATTTTTTCAAATATTCAATTTTGAAAGAAATATGTATTGTTACGATATTTATTCTGCTCCTCAAAATATATTGGAAAAGCTTCAGTATTCATGCAAAAGTATCGTTTCGATATAGAGCTTATATTCAACATACATTATTTAATTTACTTGAATATATACATTGAAATACATTTATTTTGAGGACGATTATGAAATAAAGATTACAATGCTCAGATTGTTGTTGTAATCTTAATTTCATATTAATTGCATTTTTTTGATGATTCGAATAGAGATAGAATTTCGGGGACTTGGCTTGACCCTTTTTCTCCTTTTCCGTGGTCCGACATCAATTATACCAGAGAATTTCGAACATTCATTGCCGGATTATTTCAGTTATTTAGGTTGCTTCGAGACGCGCGCATCCATTCGATAAAGTATTCTGTGCGTGATCACGATGCTTATATCTTCTTCACTGGTCTTAACAAAGAAGCACCAACTTTACATTCCGAGGTCAGGAGTATTTTACTTTTTTGTTGTTTCATTTTTTTAATTTTATCATTTTATAGAAGAATATATATTTAAAAAACTAAGTACAAGCAGTAATTAATAATAATGATTCAAAGTTACTGGGGATTCTGAACAATTCATTCATTATGGTTATGAATTTTTATATTCGATACTTCATTCTATATAATTAATAATGAGGTAAATAAATTTGATATTTTCAAAATTCATGAAATTATTAATCAATTGATTTGCAGTTTTTAAAAAAATATTTGAAAACACTTGAATCCGATGAAATTTTATACTTTATACCTATTCCTTAATTTTGTAATTTGGTTAAAATACTACACTTTTTAATTATGGAAGGAAATAAAATGAGGTACATGATTTAATTATGGGATGTGTTATAAATACGGGCTGACATTTTTCGCCGTTATTTTGAATTTGATAATAAACTTCGGGATGAGAGTCAAGAGGAAATTAAAAACTGATCTCAAGATCAGGCTTCACTAACGTTACTTTGATTTTACTGTGTGGGTATGAATTATGATATCTTATCAACTTTGTAAAAAACGATTAATTGCGAAGTCTTCAGTATGAGTAGAACATTTTCTGTGTTACCGAATATGCAACTAGGTCATGGATACTTCATTCAAGTGAAGGCACTTCACGAACTTCGGTTGCGAGATAATAGCCCAAATTTTGAGCGGCACGCGACGATTCCTATCGCTTCCGGTTTTTCTTATCGTGTACTCAGTGCTCATTTACTAGTTAATTTTATCTTTGTCTAAAATCCACCCGCGCTAACATTGACCTTTAATGTTCAATATTTCTTTGCACTGCAAATTGAGTTAAAAAATAATTTTAAACAAGGATGCAAAGTTGAACCTTGCACATTGCTTCCTAAACATTTTTTGCTTTTTACTATTTTCCGCTTTTTACAAAACTATCTCTATGAACGTATGCTGATCGATTTTGAAAAATGATTTTGGAAGCAAAGTTGTGAGAAAATTCCATTGCCGAAAAATTCACTCTAATATTTTTCATCTGTGTTTTTCTTCCGGAAATAAAAAAAGGGGTTTGAAGGTTGCACATCTGAACTTTTTCAGATCACATTGCACGTTTTGGAAATTTTTTTTCTATAGAAATAAAAAATGATGTAAAAAAAGCTACTCATTAAAATGTAACAAACATTCTACGTTGGCAGTAAAAAGGTCAACAAAACGAAAAGTGCGTGTCTACAGACGCTCATCTCCGGTGTAAAAGAAAAAAATTATTACCCGATAATTTCATAATTCTCGTTCGAAAAGCTCTGCTACGTTACGGACGTGAATAGCGCAGTTATTATTTTAAGTAAAATAGTGAATGCTCCGTACACGCTCTAAAAATAATGGGCGAGCTATATGAACGGCGCGACTTAGCAACAGAGAAGAATCCTCGCGATATGAGCTGAGATCCGGTGAATGGTCGAAACGACTTTACTCGCACTATAGCAACTTCGTTGCTAGACCAGTATATCGTCCCGACAGATCTGTGCATGGATATCGAATATGTGCAACAGCGCGATATATTCTCACTTTTTTTTCTCTTTTAGCATGGGAATCAATGTTTTTTCCATAACGGTTTCAGGATCAGATTTTTCCTCTTAAGAATGTATGATAGGTACAGTCCCGCCAAAAGTGAGTTTCAGAGACACATTCGATCACTTTCCGATGGGATAAAAATCGGCACATAAAACGTGCTGAAAAGATTGATTTCGCATAATAATAATCCCGAAATGTTATTAACAAATTCGTAAAAAAAAAATTGTTCAAAAAATAAACAGTCAACCTAACTTTTTTTCATGAAAATGATACGTTAATTTTTTTGAATGCGTATAAATTTTTTCAGATTTGTTCCTTTATTTTGATTTTGATTTTTTTTATTTTAAAAAATGCCCAGAATATAACAAATTTTGGATATGTTTTTTTGCAAAAAAATCTTGAGTGTAGTAGATGGTTTTATGCCGAACACATATCCAAAATTCGTTATTTCGCGCACATTTAAAAAAAAAAAATCAAATCAAAATTAAGAAAACAAATCTGAAAAAATTCATACGCATTCAAATAAATTAACATATCATTTTCATTAGTAAAAGTTACGTTGACTGATTGTTTGTTGAACAATTGTTTATTTCAGAAATTCGTTAATAACATTTTGGAATCATTACTATGCAAAATTTATCTTTTAGCACGTTTAATTTCGATAATTTCTTTCCGATTTTTATTCCATCGGTAAGTAATCGATGTTTTCTCTGAAACTTGCGATTGGCGGGACTGTACCTATCATACATTCTTAACCGCTCTTATCTTGTGTTTCAAAGTCAACGAATAAAACAACTGAAATTAGATTTAAAAAAAAATTCTAATAAATAAATTATGAGGTATTTAAAAAAATATGCCATACAAGAAATAATGAAAAAAAAGTGACAGGCATTAATTATTAATATATTACAATTGGAACACAAAATTCATTAGCCTGTCGTGAACTAATTTAGCCACTTTTTTTTCTTATTAACACGTATTAGAAATATAGATTCCTTTATCATTTGGGAATTTGTGTCAACAACGTATTCTACGTCTGTGTAATATACGACACGATTTTTAGCATTAGAAAAATGATTTTCTTAAATTAAATGATAAATAATAAATAAATGATTACATGCCTCATAAAAAATTATTAAAGAAAAGATGCATTATATTGATTTTTAATCCATTGCAATGAAAAGCTATAGTTTACCACAGTTGTATCCTGACCTAACTCAGCCGTTCTATTTTTTATCCTTGTCGTTTCTCAGTTTCCGTTCCCACGCAGCTTTTAAATTTTACTTAAGTTATTTAAGGTTGGGTTCGCAGCTTTCACAGGAGCTTTCGTGTAATCTAGATGTGCGTTCTAATTGTTTCTCTTGACAGTTTAATCTTTCTCTTGACACAGACACGTGTGCGTTGGTTAGTTCGTATATTGAAGGGAAACAAATAAAAAAATCATCGTTTCTTCGTTATCTCTTGGAAAATCGTGTCAACAGATATCATGCATCTGTGTAATACAAAACATGATTTTTAGCGCTCAGAAAATAATTTTTTCAAATTGAATAATGCATAATAAATAAATGATGATATATTTTTAAAAAATGCTTCATAAAAATTAGAAAAATCAAAATGGAATATATTTATTATCAATCCACTGTAATTAGAAGCCAAATTTTACTACAGTCTGTCCTGGACTAACTCAGCTGCTCCATTTTCCATGTTTTCTGATCTCGACTCAGTTTCCGGTTTCACACAGTATATATTTATTATCAATATATTTATTATCAATCCACTGTAATTAGAAGCCAAACTTTACTACAGTCTGTCCTGGACTAACTCAGCTGCTCCATTTTCCATGTTTTCTGATCTCGACTCAGTTTCCGGTTTCACACAGCTTTCAAATTTTACTTAATTCATTTAAGTTGGGGTCGCAGCCTCCACAGAAGCTTCTGTGTAATTTAGACGTGCGCACAGGACTAAAAATTGATCCCTTAAAGTCCCTCTTGACAGAGTCACGTGTGCGTTGGTTAGTTTGTATATCGAAGGGAAATTTGAAAAAAAAATCATCGTTTCCTCGTTATCTCATGGGAAATATTGCCACCACGTGTCCTGCGTCTGGGTAATATAAGACTGATAATTTCTAGCCCACGAATGTGCTCGACGAGAAGCTTTAAGGCGGTATGACACACGTATGGGTGCAAGACGGAAAAAAAGCGACTGATAGATGAACGGAGGAAAGAGAGAGACACACTTTGAGACATGTGTCATATCGTCTTGAAAGGATGTGAGATTTTCCCGGCTTCCTTCCGGCACATAGTCAACTGTTTTACATAGAAAGCCTACTACTTTCTTGTTCTACTTTACTGATAAAAAAAACTTTGCTCCTCATAAAATTGATATTTATTTTCGTTTTTTCGATTGATTATTTAGAAGTAATTATGATTTTTAATTTTTCCGGAGGAAAATTAAAATTGAATATTACAATATTCAATTTTTATTGTGTGTAATTGTATATATAAATTGTATATATAAAATAAATAAATAATTGTAATATTATATATTACAAAAATATCCAATTTTTGTAATATATAATATTACAAAAAATTGAATATTACAATATTCAATTTTTATCTAAAGCAACCTGAAATTTCCATAAGAGGCGAAACTTTTAAAGCCATTTCATGCAATTAAAATTTGCAAGATTTACCTGTAATTTCAAGAGATTCGCTTTTTTTTACGACGTACAATCTTACTGTATTTTTTAAGAAAATTTTATTTTCTAGTTACGAGTAGGTTATCTTTTTTTAAATGCAATTTTTCTTCAATAAATTAAACTTATTTAAAATAAATTTTATTAATTATATAAAAAGTAGTAGTAGCACTAAGTTTTTATTGACAATACATATTTACAGAGTGACCATTTTACTAAATATAACGAAGTTTTTATAATCACTGACTAATGGGCCATCGACAGACTTCTTCAACCCGTGTATCGTTTAAGCCAATCTGTATAATTGTTCAATGGATGGTAGATGTATTCTGTGTAAATAAGTGAGTCTCAATCTTTATGTTTTATGTGAAAACAGAAATAACAATAAGAAAAGAAAAAAGTAGTGATTTAACTATTTGGCGTTCATGGGACCGTTTGCAAGTTACATAAAAGTTTATAAATTGTGTGTTGGAAATTTTCGTTTAGCAGTTGGATTTTATAGAATCATTTTTTGGGAGTTATTTTCCCATCAATTTCAGAATCAAATTTTAGAAAAATGTTTATTATAGTTTATTTAAAAAATCATTTTTTCTTGCTCCCCGAACCGAAAGTACCGGCTTCCGGGCCGCGTTTGCGGCCGGGAACAGCGACTTTTGTGGCCGACTTTGGTAGCTCCCGCTCTCTCTCTCTCTCTCTCTCTCTATTGTTCTCCCATCTCCGGTTATTATTGTTTATGTTTGGTGTCATTTGCTTGCGCGTGCTTTGACTTTCATTTCACTACTTTCTTCAGTTAATTAATTTCTTTAGCTAACCTGAAAGTGAATTTTACAAAGTGACTGCTATTTCATTACTTTTGTTTTATCTTTCTTCAGTTACTTTCTTGAGCTAACCTAAAAGTGAATTTTACAAAGTGACTGTTTTTCCATTACTTTTATTTTATCTTTCCTCAGTGAATTTCTTTAGCTAACCTAAAAGTGAATTTTACAAAAAAAAAATAATGTATGACTGTATGATATTTTATGTTTTTTTAACGCCCGCCCCGACCAGCAAGAACCTCGGCTTCGCCTCGGATTTGCAAAAGTCGGGCGGGCCTCCGCCCCCCCCCCTGCCCCCGCCGCTACTTTCGGTCGGGGATAAAGAAAAATAGTATACGACCCACGGCCAGCAAGTTGGATCCCCTGGCCGCATGTTATGTAGTGGCCAGGAAATCCAACTTTCTGGCCTAGGGTCGTAATATACTATTCTTTTAATGGATCCAAGATGTATGAATACAATTTAACAAGGACTTAGCCGATTTCTGCAACTACCGACGTTAAGGCATCGACATCCCGTAAAAGTACCATTAAAAGTGTATCGACGTTGAAAATTAATGACTCGAGCTTAAGTAACAAATGAGGCGTTTGGTTTTCTGCATTGGCAACGGGTCCACGGTCACCTGTTTAATCGGATGCTGCTACCAGTGAGAATCAGGTACTACAGAGTACCAATACTCGCAGCGATGAAATACGCATACAATGCTTAAGAGCGCACACTAAGAAACTTACACCGGTTGTAATACTCGCTTGCACCTGCCGTCGTAATTTTCCCTCTTTGAGCTGCCATTTCGGCTTCTCTGGCGGAAGAGCCTGCGGCTATTGCAACGACGTGACGAAATTACGCGATCCGACGAAATCATTGAGCAACTGAATTCTCAGAAGCTTTAGCCGATTTAAAGAAATATTTGGAAATCATCGCCTGAAGCGCTTGGAGTGTCAAATAAATAAAAAATTACTTCATTTTGTTTCATAAAGAATAGGCATTTTATTTAAATCCATATGTGTTCGTTTAGGTTTTTTTAGACTCTCTTAAAACTAGTTTTTTTTATAATGGTAATTAATAATTATACATTTATACGTTGTTTGCACGTGTGCATAATCGAAGCTGAGGTTTTTTGCGATACGAACAGAATTGTAACGCTCCCATATTATTTCCCAACTCTGTATTGTTTTTATTATTTTGCTCCATAAATCATTTTATAACAATTACCTCGTCAAATTATTTGCCTCATTGCTAATAAAATATCTAAACATTTGATTCAACACAAAAATTACGTTTCTCCTCTGAAAATTCATTTAGAGCCATAAAAATAAAATAGAGGATAATGTTTTCTCCATTATTAATATTTTTCTTCAATGATTTTACGTCTGATTTTTTTGTCTTTATTAAAATGTTCGGATATCAAACTGCAAGTGTTTGAAAACATCAGTATCAAATGATTTATGGATCGAATAGTCGTTTTTTTTCACCGGGATGTTCATTATCAACCTCAAGTTCATTATCCTCTTTCGCTCTCAATCATACAAATTCACACCCACGCATTTCTTCACACATACACACACACAATCAATCCTCGAGCGATTTATTTCCCTAGCATTACAATAACTATCGCTATTTTATTCTAATTAAACGGTAAAAAGTACGAGCTAAGTTATGCTTACTGAGATCATACTAATACATCACAGGGTTACATAGACATTAGTGTTTTTTTTTCTTCTTTTCTTCATTGTCGCTATTTATTTCTTTCTCTAGTACTCGTTCGACGAACCGACGGACTTTGTGTCTTTTTCAGGACCTCAATAATGAATTTTTTTGTTTTCACTGCGTCTTTTTGGCCAGAACGTTTTTCCAAGGATTTGATCCTTGGATGAAGCATAAAAGTGCAAAATCCCGTTCATGATTATTTACAGAGGCGTCCTCAAATTGTACTGTTTTGCACGTAGTTAAAAAATGATTGATTATTAATTTTCTTGCTTTTATCTGAGGCTTAAGCTTAAGCTTTGAACTGTTTTTTTAAATCTTTATGTCGCTAAATTCTTAAGTTTCGAACTTTGCTCTCACTCTCTTGTTTTTACCCGCGGAATTCTAGACAAAAGCCTATTCATGCCGTCCTTTGACTGCACTTGGAGAAAAATTGCAATGTGCCTCTTTTAAACCCTTTTTCAGCGTAATCCGGCTACCGCGAGACCCAACAGTCGAATTTCGAGCTACTGACCGAAGATTGGATACGAAAAAAATAGCTTGTAACCACCAGTCGTATTTTTTGGTTATAATCTCAAAAGAAAACAATATGAAGTTGAAAAAAAGCGTGAGATAATCGATGAACTATCGTTATTGAAAATTTGAGAAGGAGAGATTACTCGAGTTTTGCTGAAAATCAATGTGGAAATTTTCGATTATTTATTCTTGCATTCGGAATCGGTGACTTTTTTCTCTCTCGTAGCTCAGAAAAATACACAATTGAGAATAAGCATGAATATTAGTTTTGAAATAAATTGTTATTGATAACTTATTTTAGAAAAATAATTCGAATATACAAATTGTATATTCGGATATTATATTGAAAAACATTGCATTCTTTGTTTCTGAAATTTAGGCTGAAATATATTTTCAATATATTTTCCGGAATATGTCTGTTCGATATATCCCAAAAAAAGTAAATTTTTATGAGCACATCTCATAAACGTGAAAATATATATTCGTACTTTTATTATTCAGAAAACACATAAAAAAATATATTGGAAAATTTGAAATTTTCCGTAAACATCCTCATGGAGGTTATATATTTTCTATATATTTTGTAATATTGGCGAAAATATATCTTCGTATTTTTATATATCCGGAAAATATATCAAAAGATATATTCGAAAATAACAAATTTGACGTGAAAATCCTCACATAGGTGATTCTTTTAATACATTTAGAAATTTAGGCAAAAATACCTTTTCAATATACTACATAAAAAAGAAAAACATTTCTTGGGTATACGTAAAAAAATATTTTCAGTTTTTCATCATGCTTATTTCAAGAATATATTTTTCCGAGCGCTAAAAACGCGGAAACGAGAAGTAAGATACGTAAGCAGGCAGAGAGGTGGCCGTAATCGAGACTCCAGATTTTCTTGTTTCTCAAAACACTACGGAGTAAGAGAAAAGGTAAAGAGAAAGGACAAAATCGAGGAATAATGATTTGGCATCGGCTGTACTTTTGCAATGTCGTACAGGAGATCAATGCTTAAACTCTTGGGTAACGTAGTACGGCTATTTTGAAATTTCTGACAAGAAAATGGGCTCAAAATTCATAGATTTACACAATTTCCACAAAAATTACACTTTGAAATTCGGGACCCAAAAAATTCTCAACGAAATAATAACCGAATTCACGCGACGCTGTTCAAGAAATTGAAATATCACGTTAGAAAGAGTTCCACCCTCGATTTTCGAAAATAATGCAACACGAAGAAAGGATCAATCCGCGGTTGATGACGAAGTTTTATACGACCCGTCGCGCAACACTCCGGGCGTTATTTTACGAATAATCGGTGCTAACAACCGAAGAACCGAGTTTTTTTGGGAAATCACGCGGTGAATATTTAATTCTGAACGCGTTTAACGTTCACAGCGATGCATTTCACTATTTGGTCTTTTGGATCTCGAATTTCTACTAAAAATTGTAACGGTTTGGGAAAAATAAAAAATTCCATAAATATTTTGAAGATGAAACTGTGTTTTGTTGATTTTGTACAAGAAATGTGCTACTTGAGGAAACACAAAGTAGCTAAAAAGATTTTTCACATTTCCTCAACATTTCACATCCCGCTTATAATAATTTAGTGAATATTCAAGATAAGCGCAATTTTGAGACCAAAAACCGTCAGAGATTTCATAGAAAATACATATACTCTCTCTCTCTTACATTCTAAATGTAATTAATTCTAATCCCTTAGAGCCTACGATTGTCGTACACGTGATTCGCTGTCTGCACGTGCCTTTTTCCTTTTTTTCTATTTGTAAGCCTATCTGATATAAAAAAAAAACGAAATAAACGAAGAATATATTACAATAATTTTTGAAATATGTCTCTTGCTAATTTTGCCTAGCCTACAATGAAAGCAATCTGCATAACGCTTCGTTTTCCACACTCATTTTGCGTCTTGCTCGCGTCACGAGAGGAATCTTATAAATTTAGGTCTCCGACCAAAAAAATCAAGACTAAAAAAAGATTTTCGGTTTATTTGGGCAGGATTTGAGTTCCTCCAGTGAACGAGTTTCAGCTGAATCCAAGAGATTATTCTTAGTGTTCGATTCTCCAAATAAGGTGATCTTTCTTCTCTCCCTCTCTGTTTATGATCTCTATACATATATTGTCTTTCGGTCGTGATTTGTGCGTGTCAGGCGGATAAATCTACATGAATGGCACAGCCAAAGGACTTGGCGGTCCTCCTCATTTTTATTTCTCGATCCGGAAGCCGCACTGCTTTATTAATATATTTGATATAATAATAATTTACTCGACGGCCTCTCGTATTCACACTATTTAATTTTTCGGGAGGACTGCCGCGCGATTGTTTATCTCATTGCGAGAAAAAAGGAATATAATATAATATGATATATAAAATAGAAAAAAAAAGAAATTAAAAAGTCGTAATTTTAGGAGCGGCTTGAGAGGTGGGTGAGATACGAGTACAAGTCAAAAAAATGACACGAATATGAGGAGTAAAAAAACCCGAAATGGAAGGGGTTTTAGCTGCGTATCTGACCCGCGTTGCGGGCGATTTTCTCCGGTAGCTCGACTATGCTCTTCGTGCTGCCGTTCAACGAACGCTTGCGACTCTTCATGAAATCTGCAACAGAAAGAAAACGAATGGTTTTTTTTAAAAACGAGTTTATTTATTCCCTTATGCTACAATATATTTTTTATTGTGTTTTTCTATATTCTTTCATAACAATAATATTAATAATAATGCAAACAATACACTGTTCATTTTTTATTTTTTTTTCCTACCAGGGGATTTGATTTATTAACCAATTTATAGAATTAAATACTCGACTGTAGAAAAATCACAAATTTTTATATTTAATTTCTGTAATTGAAAATACTGCAATTGGACATTTCACATGCATGTTAAAATACCAGATTATGTGAAAGTGCTTGTTTTAATGAAAACTTACACAAATATTACTAACGGTGTAATTTGCATTTATAACTTCCAACTGGCCATAATTGTATGTCGACTCAACAGATTTCTAATTTTTATTTGTCCGTTTAAGCAGTTTGACAAAATGATGAAAATTAAGTAACAAAAATAATAAATTTTATCCAGAAAAATGCTGAAATAATTGATGGAATGTTCTCCTATAAAAAAATGAATCTGATGTAAAAAAATTATTTGCCACTGATAATTACAACCATAGAAAAGTTCCGTTGACAAGTTTTTCTTGTGAATAAAGTCTTAACAAATCAGATTAAAAACCGTGACTGCATCGCCCCCCAAAATTTCCCTGATACACTCCAGTATAATTCGACACAGTTGCTACACATCCTGCATCCCGAGTTAAAAATAATACAACATTTCCCTCAGCAGCCGGAAAATTCTATATCGGAACATCTGCTTGAATTTCCCCTCTCTCGAGAAGAGATTTTCCGGCCTGCAGTCTGGCACGCGTCGAGGATGTCATTTACAGCGAGAAGATCAGCGAACAGCGTTGAAATCATGTGTCACGTCTTTTGCACCCTTGATATTCTACCTATTGTGTCTGGGTTGCAGATTTACATTATCCTAGGGAAGCTGCTATTTATTTTCCCCCCATAGATCATCTGGCACGAGCCTAGACAAAAATAGGGTAACCAGAAAAAAAATTCATAGACATCGGCGGGCGCAAAGACTATCAATAATAATAATAAAAATAATAGTCACCGCTGCCGAGTTTTTCTCGGCGTGACTTCTAAATCTCTTCACGACTCGAGGTGCTTGCGATAATTTATCGTCAGATAACCAGTCGTGTCGTAGCGTCGTGCATATATTCTATATATAATATATATAGATATATCCATATAAATGTATATATATATACATATTTGATGTCACGTGCTTCGCGCGAATGAAGCGCGGCACGAATCAACCGAGGTGAAGTTGGGGTTGGTCATGGCTTAAGTCTCTTCCGAATCGTGAAGCGCAACGTGGCGTATATTTTTATTTTTGTTTTGTTCCAAAGAGAAAATACATACAATGGAATTGTATTTACATGAGCTATGGAGAGGCATGCAATCCTTGCATAGCCGCAAGCAGGACAACAAATGGTTACGAAACAAGCGTTGCTATACGAGTTTGATTCGAAAGTTGCAAAACACTGATAGTGAACGAATACGTATATCTCTTAAGCACTTAATAATAATAATAAGCCTGCTGCTATTGAGTGTTAACCAAGGTCGCCGAAACGCTTTTATCCTTTGCGGTTTACACTTCAATGATACAGCAAACACCAAACGAACATTAGCGCGATGAGCCAAGCAATAGATTATTTTTTTATGATTGTATTTTATTTCACGCATGCACTGATATGTGCTGACAAACTGACGGGGATTTAAGCGGGAAATAAATGATAGAATTTTTTTAACTGTTGACTTTTTAAAGATTAGAGTTTTGGAATTTTTATCAAGTCTCGTGATGACATTTTATGGATGGGATTTATTGGAATAATTAATTTTTTATTGATATTCTGGTGACGGTCTTGGAAAAATGCAAAAGGTGTTTTAGATTTAATTCAAGGGGCTGGAAAAGTTTTGAAACAATGAAATTTTAGTGTTGAAAATGTTTCGTAATTTGCAACACCGGAATTTTAATTCAGCTGTTATAAATTTTATATAGGGCTGTAGTTAAGTTACAAATTTAGATATTCAAGTTCCAAAGTTTTATAGCATTTAGTAGAAAGTGGCGTAATTTTATAACTGAATTGCATATTAAAATGTGTTTGTGACACGATGAAATTTTTTTTTTAAGATAGTCAAGTAACTAATACATTTTTAATACATAACTAAAGATGGTAAAATAAAAAAAAATTCTCTTATCGGAAATCAGAGGACGGGCTCTTTTTTTCTCCCCCCGTATTTCATGATATAAATGTCCTTGTCCTTGTACATTATGCATTAAGGGGGGCACCGCTAATAAAAATTTTTTTAAAGTTCGGAATCTTAATTAAAAAAGATTCTGTATTTTTTTTTAAGGGCACCCAAAAATTATGATAGTTGAAAAAAGTACATTTTTTAAACTTGGCATTTTTCCACAATTTTAAGGTAGTAGCGTAGGAAATGATACTTATTTTCGGACGTGACGAAAAATGGTAAGATGATAATTCTCTTGTCGGGTATCAGAACGACGGCTGGTTTTTCTCTCTCCCCTTATCCCAGAATGTAAATCCTTGTCGGGGGGTACATGAAGCATTAAGGGGGCACAGCTGATATCCTCGGCGTGGAGCTCGTGGGAGCAAGCAGCATGGATTCCATGGGGGAAATGGACTAGGGGAGCGAGTCAACAGGGGGGATGAAGAGGGGGAGAGGGGAGACCCGGAACGGTAAAGACCCGTGCCGAGGGGTAAAAACTGCAACGTCCCAACCGCACTCATGACTTAGCCCACATGCCCCGATAACAGCTGACCACGTGCTCATTAATTAAGTACGTTACAAAATTCGCCTTTTGAAACCCAACCCATAAGTCGATTCTTACGCGTTTCAAAAGGGAACATAAAGGTATTTTTTAAATTTTTTCAAGATTTTTTTAATTACTGAATTACTGAGATACTCAACATACATAAGTTCCGATTTTTACACAATAAATAAATAGAGGCCGTATTCCCATGGAATTCCAATTTTTTTTGTTTTATTATTTTGCAATTCGACTTTCGATAAATCTTTAGTTCTACCATTTGAAATTATGGAACTGTAATTTTTTACTATTTTTTTATTTGATTTGATAATTGAATAATTTTACAGTTCGAAATGATATAAATATAATTTTAATATTTTCAATTGATATTCGACGTCTTTATAATTTTATTATTTAAAATTATCGAATCATGGCTGTCATTTTATGATTTCTTTCGATATTTGATAACTATGTAATTGAAAAATTTCAAATTATAGAATTATAATATGGTAAATATAAAATCCAACGGTACTTTTGTTTTGGGATATTATTTAATATCCAAATACCGATTTAGCTAGCAACGATTGAACTGTGAACTGTAAGAAAAAATACAAACAAATCAGTTGAAGGGCCCGCAAGGGAAGACAAGGGAATGCTGCACGCTAGAGCGAGTTCAGAGACCGGGAAGAACGTTCTGTTGGGCTCTCGTCACGTCCTGAAATAGGAGCGACGCGTGGGTGCCGTGCATTGGCGGAATAATAACAAAAATACGGAGCTCTGGCCGCAGCGCTCGTCGAATCTGCGCGGACGTTAAAGATGGCCGCTCTGCAGTTGGTAAACAAAAACAATAGAGAAAAGAGAAGAAAAAAAAAAAATTCAAGAAATAATTCGTCAACAATTTTTTAATCATGCAGCGATTTTCATAGTAATTTGTAAAATTCGCTATTTCTTGAAGAAGAAAAAAAATCTGCCATTCAGTAAGATTAATTTTTTATGTCCAAAGTAATTTGGAATAGCATCTTCCATTTTCCTGAATTATGTTATCATACTTTTTTGTTTGTCAAAGAATATTGTACAATAGTGTTGAAATAATTTTTTCTTTGCTTGGCTCGGGGAAATTCTGGTATTCATAATGAGAATACAAAATTATATGCATAAGCCTTTAGTTAAAATCTCTAATTCGGAAATCTAAGCATGAGTTTTCGGATCCGTATTTAAGCGCAAAGAGAAAGAAAACATAAAGTGTCAGCATAGAAAAAGCGCCGCAAGTTGTGGAGACGTCGCTTGCATCGCATTGTCGTGCATTACTCGTCATTATTTCAATTGGCAGAGTCGTAAACAACGAATTTTTAATTTAACACGGTCGTAAGATTCAACACAAGCGAAAAACGTACGTACTCTGCAATGGAATTGACCCAGTGTCTCTTTTTATTTCTTTTTCTTTTGCTTTCCCGCGTTGTTCATATGCTTTACGCTGATATATTATTGTGATACTATTTCCAAGTGTATTCAACTGACTTATACACAAATTCGTTACAGAATTTTTTTACGCGGGAATTCACAAGACCAATTTTTTTTTAACAGAGAATCTTCAGCAATAAAAATCTGGCGGCGATTGCAGATTTATTATGTCAAGTTCATCGCAAGCTACACAAAATAAATGAGGAAAAACGTACAGATTGGTTTTTGCCCACGGAATTTTTTGATCGCGTTCCATTATAATTATTACCCGCAATTTTACAAAATTCAAATTTGTTTTCAAAATATAGAATCCTCAACATGAAAAGTCTCGCAGTGAGCACAGATTTATTAAGCCGAGGTCACAACGTTTTATACAAAACAGATGACGAAAAGGTCACTGAAATTGCATATATATGTAATTACACGACGATAACGAGCGTAATCGCAGACACGTTCGATACGATTTACGGGGAATCGTTGCAAATTCAAATATAGTTTGCAGGATAAAAGCAGTGCCCGATATAATCACGATGAACTCTTAATACAGTGCGAAGAAAACATTTGTGGATGATATATATCTCACCTCTGGTGTGAAAGTGTGAATGTTATGCGACGGTTTCCGATAAGAAATTCAACATTTTTGTAATTTGCATCTGCAAATTTACTGGCAATAAATAATCGGGGTTCTTTGTACGTTTGCACCATGATTAAACGGATAATTTAATTATTTGAAGCATCACTCGGGTTCGTTAACTCTTTTTACCCTCGCGAAAACGTGTTTGGATAATTGAGAGACAAACATGATTAATTTTTATTCGCAATAATTTTTTGCTAAACGGCAAGATATAAAATGGTCATAAAAATGTAGGAGATATATTTTTGAAACTCTAAATATAGGAAAAAAGCTAGTCTTGACAAATTTCTAGTATTCAATTCAGATTTTCCTAAACGTTTCCGTTTGATTTTATGTATCAAATTACTGTACGAGTTTGTTTGAAAATTCGTTTGTTTGAAATTTGAAACAAATTCAGTCAGTGCCTTATTTTTCCTTCACTTTACTTTAATTGCTTTGTGTGTTCCACACAAGAAAGAAACATTTCAGAATCGAACTAAAAAATCTACATCAGAACTTTTGACTGCCAACGAAAATTCTAAAACATTTCCAAAAACCTTGTTCATATCAACTTTGAAATACAATAAAAACTACGTCCATTCCCGGACTTTTTACCATCAACAATTATTCCAGAACATTTCCACAATCTTTGTTTATTTGACCCTTAAAACTTACAAAATCTCTATTTTCAATTTATACCGTCAAAAATTATAAAATCCCTATTTACATCGTTCTTAAATCTCAAAAATTATACGTTCATTCCAGGACTTTTTACCGCCAAGAAAAATTGCAGAAAAATACAAGAATCTTTGAACTTCTCAATAATTCAAGAATTATGTCAACCTTGAAACAAAACTTAAATCTACGTCCAATAATAAGACTTTCTCTCGCCAATAAAACTTCCAAAACATTTCGAGAATTCTTATTGACATCAACCTTGAACAAAATTTCCAGAACATTTACAAACCTACGTCGATTCCGGATTTTTTAGCGCAAAAAAATCCTATTTATTTCCAGAAGACATGCTTATATCAACCTTGAAACCGGAAACATTCGCGTTTATTGCCAGACTTTTTACCGCTAAGAACAATTCAAGGACTTTGCAAGAATCCCTTTTTTCATCAAACTTAAAACAAAACGAAAACTTTGTTCATTCCCGTACTTTTCACCGCCAAGAAAAATCCTAGATCATTCACAGAATCTCTGTATATATCAACCTTAAATTACATAAAATATACCTCCGTTTCCCGATTTGTCATCGCCAAGATAAATTCCAGTACTTTTCAAGAATCGCTGTTCATATCAACCTTAATACCAAAAAACGTACGACTATTTCCACACTTTTCCTCGCCAAGAAAAATTTCGGAACTTTTTAAGAATCCCTGTTTATATGAACCTCAGAATAAAAAATCTACCTCCATTTGCCAACTTTTCACCGCCAGGAAAAAATCCTAAACATTTACAGAATCTCTGTATATATCAACCTCAAAGTAAAAAAAAAAAAAAACGTACGACTATTTCCATACTTTTTACCGCCAAGAAAACTTCCGGAACATTTCAAGAATCCCTGTTTATATCAACCTCAAAACAAAAAAACAAAAAAAAATCTACATCCATCCGTTTTAACCGCCAAAAAAAATTGCCGATAATTTCCAAAACCGCTGATCGACCTTAAAGCTACAAAACGATAATAAAAAATATTCTCACCAGTGATGGAAGATTGTTGTTTCCTCGCAGTAGGTGGAAGTACCGGCGTGGTCGGAATCTGTGCATCGATGCACTTCTTCTTGATGACGCACGTATCCTCGCCGGAATCATTATCAGATCCGTTGACATTGGTATGATCATTGGTTTCGCCATTGATAGGTACCCTGGGTTCTTGAGGTGGAGTTCTCTCAGCTTTGCGCGCACCGTTGGAGTTGTTGACGGGCGAGATCATAGCCGAAGTTGCGGCGAGTCGTTTCCTCGTCCAAGTTTTGCCTCCGGCCTCGGCGGAATTCTCGGTTTTCCTCGGAGAGCTAGGTGCGTGTTTGCGCAAATAGGGCATTCCCCTAAGTGCATAGGGTTCAGGAATAACATCCTGCGACGAGGTGGCTTTCCACTCCCATCGGTTATTCGTCCTGGGCTTTTCCAGGTGAAAGTCGAAGCCCCAACGCTCAGCATCGAGGATAGATTGCGCTCTGAGTTCGCGCTCGGCGAGCGCTCTCGCAGCGGCGTGATCAACGGGTCCAAATAGATCCCGTCGAACGCGATCGAGAGCCGCGCGACTCGGTATGACCCTCGTAGCAGCTCCGCCGCCCATGATACCACGATGGCCCATCTCACTCATCATCGCAGGATTCAAAACACGGGCGCTCATATTTCTCCCAACGATTAATCGCCCTCAACTTTTTCCGCGTCAAAAAAATCGCTCTTGTGTCTTCTTATCGATCAACGATCCACGGTAATAGCGATTTTACAATTTCCCTATGGAAAAAACTGGCGATTCGATAATCAACACCGAACGAATTTTCGAAAATTCAAATAAGCCGCCACGAGGGCGATCATTGGTTCTCCGCTGATAGTGAAACCGAGAAAAGAGGGGGGAAGAGGCTGGTGCGCTCGGAATTAGGCGCGATGAACGCGCACGCGGATGGTTTTCCTGGAATTTAGTTCCGTCGTGGGCCGAGTCACACACTCTCCGCCTTGAGCGCTCGTATCTTCGTGTGGGTAACTCGTTGCGGGCGGACGCGCGAATTACACATACGTATGATGTTAACAGAGGAGTGAGTGCGAGTAGAGGTAGTTATGGTAGTCGTAGTCACTCGTGGTGGTGGTAAGAAGCCCTGAGGCGCTTGTAAAACCGGCAACGTCGCCGATTCGCCCAGTTCGAAAGTTACGAGAGTATATGAGGCCTCTATTCGTGTCTGTATCTATAGTATGTGGAGCGAACGAATGACGATGGCTCCCGTAGATTCGGCGGGAGTTGCTGAGCACGTTTTCCACTCACTGTGACGCTTCCACGACGATAACCGTAGCCGCCGAATCGAAACTCAACGAAAAATAGCACTAATTTTTCCGAACAGCATTCGTGGCAACTAATATCCGTTTTTCTTTTGGCTCTACGATGCGATCGTTTTTTACTTATTGTTTATCACACGTTTTTCTTCTCAATCACGAAATTCACAACTTTTCCCACGATACACCTGAATATTTATTCACGGATATTTATGAGTTTTTTTTTATAAAAAAGGATTTTTCGACTCTCTCACTCACGCGGATAGTCACACTCGATTCTCTCCTGGCAACGTCGATGCTCTCACTCGCGCGGCGTCCAACAGCAACGAGATATTCCTTAGTTTGTATATCTGGCAACGTCGCACGTGCACTGTGCGTGCGCGGGCGCTACACCCAAGAAACGGGAGAGATACAATATATATATGTATATATGTGTGTGTGTATGTGTAGCGCGTTCGAATCAGAACATTCTGAGAGCGAACTGATTATTTTTCACCCTTAGAATCTTGAAATTCACTGTATCGATCACTTCACTGTTGAGGTCTCTGAAAGATGGTTGATGAATTTTTTCCAATTATTGCACACAAGTCCCGCAGTAGGTTAGAAAATGTTATATTACACACGCGATGTTGTTGCCAAGTAAATTTTTTATTAACACTTTCGTTTAATTTGTTATTGAAGGTGTTATTATTCACTACTCGAGGTTGATGGCGAAAATTTCAGTTAATTCAACAACTTGTGTGACAGATTTATAAACACGCGGCCGTAGTTTTTCGATATGCGCGGGCACACAAAGCAGAGTTTGAGGAACGGCGAGGGAAGCGCGTGCGTGTGCTTCCCGGGCGAACGTGATACAACGTTTGAAAACGATTGCGCAGTTAATCGGGGACCGCGAGAGAACGGACAGCCGTAAGTTGGCGTGTTTCACGTGCGAAGCGCTCTCTAGCGACTGACAGAAAGAGTCGAACGCTGCTGTTAGGAGGTTCGGGCGTCGCTTCGTCCGCAAGTCAACTCGGTTAACTTCGTGTGTACTCGGGCTATCACGAACGCACGAAACTAACTCCCTTCTCCCACCGCGGCTACGTCCAAACCCTTTCACGCTTTGGCTTTACGGAATATAACCGCCACTTCGAACTTCCCGCAACTATAGTTTACTCCCCGTAAGCGCACGAGGTCGACGCGCTCACGGTGAAGAACACACTGCGCTACGCGCAGACGAATGTATAACTACTTACTTAGTACCTACTGAGATATTATGATTTTTCATATTTTTATTAGGGAATTGTTTTGTAGATCGGAGCAGGTTTTTATGTTGTTTTTGGTATATCGGGAATTTTTCGGAGTATATTCGACAATGTTTGAGGGAAAGAAAGGTTTTGGTTTGGGAAATTTGAAAAAAGGTTTAGGAGCTGCGCGCGATGCAGCGTTGAGTATTAGTACTTCCTAATATAGATTGATTACATTGAATTACTATCACGTGTTTATATAGTTGCGATACCGTCAAATGTTGATAGTTGCGGTACTATTGAATCTTAATACTTGCGATACTACAGGAATACTGCTTCTATAAATAATTTTATTCATGGAGAATTATCTTGTAAATGCGGCGGTTTTTTTTTGTGTTATTTTAGGTATGACGCAAGTTTTTGCGAGTATATTAGACGATATTTGGGGGAGAGGAAGTTTTAGGTTTGGGGAATTTGAAAAAACGGGTCAGGAGTTGCGTGCGATGCAGCGTCGAGTATTAGTACTTCCTAATATAGATTGGTTTAATGGAATTACTATTAAATGTTGATAGTTGCGATACTATTAAATGTTAATAGTTGTGCTACTATTAAATGTTAATAGTTGTGCTACTATTAAATGTTGATAGTTGCTATACTATTAAATGTTAATAGTTGTGCTACTATTAAATATAAATATGAGGAATTCCATATGAATCCATTCACCTCCAAAAATCAATGTCTCGAATGTTTTTGCAATTCAAGTTTGTTTAGCATTCGGTAAAACATCATTTCTGACACATAAAGCATTCTTTCTCGATTCAGGCTGTTTTTCGGCTGCTTATAATCTGACTCATAATTGGATGTCGAAGTACCACTAAAAGGCACTCTATGTGAATTTTTCCAAATTTTTGGAAACAATATTCAGAAAATGCTTTTTTTCAAGTGGAAATATCTCGGAAACTTGAAATTACTGAAAAAAAGTTTTCTTCACAAAAATTGTCATTTTTCGTTAGCTTTCGAGCGGAATGTTTGAAATAATTGTCACATTCCGGTGAGGATGATTTTTCACCGAAAAAAGAAACAAATTTTTTTTTTAAATTAAAGAAAGAAAATGTTTGTTTATTGAAAAAATTACAGAGTATCTCTATATGACTGTCGATAAAAAATATAAAAATCGAGTTAAAAAATAATAATACCCTCGTTTTTCGAAACTTCCATACAATTTATTTTTTTATATACCCGAACCTCCATTCGTGCCACTCAGATGATTTTCCAGAGATATCAACAGTCATACAGGAATTACAATATTACATATCCAATGTTTCAAGCAAAAATTGTAAAACTACTGCAATATTCCGGAGAAACATTTCTAAAACTTTTTCAACATTTATGGGTCAGTCATTAATATAATCGACCGATGGGCTTTAATGCAAATTACAAATTAATGCTTTGAAAAATCAAAATTCCGCCCCATACACTTTTTTTTTTCTGGTCCATCATCAAAATTAAAAGTTGTATTTTCTAGTTTTCGCGCAGACTCGTGAGTTTGCGCACTAATCGATCGCCGCATGTCGTGAATTAGCTAAACTATCTTCGTAGTGACGGCTGTGATGTAATAGTAGATATATATGTATATATATATCGAGATACGTAAATGTATTGCGAGTATCGAGAGTGGCGATTATTTTGACGCGGTTTGCATCCGTTGAGTGTTAGGGAATCAAGGCCGTGACTGTGTTACCTCGGCTAGACAAAAGAGGACGCAGTGTTCTCTGTCTACTACGATTTTTTTGTGTTTTGTATACTTCGTTCATGTATACGTACATACGTATATATCTATATATACATTAGAGAAAAGATTACGCGCTGGATTTGAGTGCCACATAACGGTAGACGTTCCATATCCACACGCAACGTCTACAGCGCGTGTCGAGCCTCTCAACTACTACATTCTCTTGCTTACCGCGTCATAACTGTAACACATTATATTTTTATACGAGCCCGCGCTACGATATAGCAATCGATGGAACCATCAACAGAATACCGAACGCTTGGATGATTTCTAACCGTTCCATTGTAAACGAATGTGTCCTCAGTCGCGCAGTGATAACTATATGAATTCCCGCCAAATATCAAAATGTTTCTCGATAAAGTAAACATATGGGAAAAAATATTTTTGAGATCTAGTAGAATTTTAATGAGAATTTTGATAAATCGTAGAGAAAGGAATAGGATAATTTATTATTTTTTAGGTCATTCCAGGACAAATTTTTATTTCTTGGTTAAATTAATCGGTAACTATTTTGAATAGCGTCTAATAAAGGAATAATTAATTGTTACCTGAATTAGAGGAGAACGAAAATTTTTCGATGGTTTCCAAATCTTATGAAAATCGAACCGAATAACTATAAGAATTCCCGCCAAATATCAAAATGTTTCTCGATAAAGTAAACATATGGGAAAAAATATATTTGAGATCTAGTAGAATTTTAATGAGAATTTTGATAAATCGTAAAGAAAAAAATAGGATAATTTATAATTTTTTAGGTCATTCCAGGAGAAATTTTTATTTCTTGGTTAAATTAATCGGTAATAAGCATTCAGCGGTACAATATTGAATAGCGTCTAATAAAGGAATAATTAATTGTTACCTGAATTAGAGGAAAACGAACATTTTTGGAAAGTTTCCAAATCTTATGAAAATCGAACTGAATAACTATAAGAATTCCCGCCAAATATCAAAATGTTTCTCGATAAAGTAAGCATATGGAAAAAAATATTTTTGAGATCTAGTAGAATTTTAATGAGAATTTTGATAAATCGTAAAGAAAAGAATAGGATAATTTATTATTTTTTAGGTCATTCCAGGAGAAATTTTTATTTCTTGGTCAAATTAATCGGTAATAAGCATTCAGCGGTACTATATTGAATAGCGTCTAATAAAGAAATAATTAATTGTTACCTGAATTAGAGGAAAACGAAAATTTTTCGAAAGTTTCCAAATCTTATGAAAATCGAACCGAATGACTATAAGAATTCCCGCCAAATGTCAAAATGTTTCTCGATAAAGTAAACATATGGAAAAAAATATTTTTGAGATCTAGTAGAATTTTAATGAGAATTTTGATAGATCGTAAAGAAAAGAATAGGATAATTTATAATTTTTTAGGTCGTTCCAGGAGAAATTTTTATTTCTTGGTTAAATTAATCGGTAATAAGCATTCAGCGGTACTATATTGAATAGCGTCTAATAAAGGAATAATTAATTGTTACCTGAATTAGAGGAAAAAGAAATTTTTTTATGAAAATCGAACCGCTTTAACGATTCGAAGCAAATTTAATGAAAAAGGTCGCATCACGTTATGCAATTTTAATACGAAGTTTTATCGCGATAGCTAAAAAATCTTTTTAACTAGTACTTTTCCGTACTTTTTTCAAGATTGCAAAATTCATATAAAAATAAAATGCGTGAAGCGATTTTCATAAAAATCATACCAATTGTGAATTAGCCAGTACTGTACATGTCGTTTCAATTTGAGCTGATTCGGCCGAATGGTTTGCAAGTTACAGTTGTATGAGTTTTTGGCCTTTCATTACACACGCATTCATTACACACATACATACATCCGGACATTTTTTCTAAACCGCTTTTCTTGACGTTGCAGACCATCCTGCTTATCCTGCCATAAAAACCGGATTTTTTTTTTTCGTGGAAACAAAGCTTACAACTTTGAAATGTTTGAAAAGTCACAAAAACGTGACTTTTCAAACATTTCAAAATTCTAAAATCCGAACTGCTTTTCCGATTTCGGTCAAATTAAATACCAATGAACATTAAGAGTACCTGCTCTTATCAAGAATTATTTAGGGAAATATCATCAATTTTACCCAACCCAGAGCGGCGCACGTCTTTTTTTTTTATATCAATGAATCATAAAGTAACAATTTGTGCATCCATTTCGTAAAAAATCGTGACAATCAAAGACAAGCTGCTGCTTTACCTGCGTGCTAAATTTCAACTAATCAAACGGTTCTTGGGATACAGAAACTGTTTGGGCCTTTCAAAGCCCAAATTTCAAAGCCCTGCAGTCTCATACATACCAACACTTTTTCTAAACCACTTTTCCCGATGTTTTCGAAAATTCTAAGTATTCTGACATAAGAATCTCAAAAAAAAATGTTTATGAAAACAAAGCTTCCTCTCTGACGAAGCAAAATTAATAAAGAATGTGCAAACATCTACGTTGCATCCTAAATTCAAATCTCATTTTCTAAAATGATGGAAACAGAGATTCTTTGCAAAAAAATAAGAGAATATAACATCAGATGTACGATAAATAGAGCGATCGCAGCATCGGAAAATAATTAGGCGCGAGAAAAATGCCACGTGACACATAAATATATAAACATATAAATATATAAATATATAAATATACATCGCATTGGCCCACGGCTGACGTCGGTATGAAATAAACGCCGCTCGTGGCCGCTTCAAAACAACGAGGGGACATATATGGCATGCTATAGTATACTACTGTACTATAATACATATCTTATCACATGTACTCGCGAGCGTACACATATTTGCGTGGATTATTCGGGCGCGTATGTTTACTCAACGCGCAGCGGCCGCGCATTAACCGACTCCTCCTCGTATACTATTTGCATACGGTCGAGATTATCCGCGCGCGCGATCCGTCAACGTCGACATTGACGTCCCTGCGAGACTCGTCATTTCGCGCGCGATTCTCCGCCTGGCAAATGTATTATTATTGCCCCTAGCGACTGGAGACGTGCATCTTCCGACTCCAGTCGTTATGGGGCGATTCACTGAGCACCTGGAGGGGGGAGAAAGAGCTTAGGCACGTTATCTTGTTTTTGCGACGAGTTCACGCTCCCGCCATATTCATCGCTAGTCCAACGTATCGCATTCAAATTAATATGTCTGCGGTGAATGATCTCGAGTTTTTCAGACGACCTGGACATTTGTGATTTATATTACACTGAATAAAAAAATTCAATTGAATCAACTAAATTAAATATCGAACTTACAATATGATATTAAGTTGTTTGAATCAAACTCGGTTTATAATAATTAAATATTTTGTCAATTTGACGTATATATTTATTTGAATACAGTAAAATTTGCTTCATTGTTGCTTCAATTATCTTGTCTTTCAGAGAAATGAAGATAATGTTTTTTACATAAATAGGTAGTATGTGGATTTATTAACAATACACATACACTTACAAATGGGGGTTTTTAAAAATATAAGTTTATTTTTGGCAATAGTGCAATGCTAAATTAGGTCATCGATCGTAGTCAATTAGACCTTGTATTTTTTTAGATGGTATTTTACAATGCTTTATGTTAATAGTAGGAATAGATACTTAATAATTACTGCGCTGACATAGATTTATATGATGGTTTATGTTGCATCGTTAGCCTGATTATCTTCTTTCATGGTTATCCTCTCTAATTGCTGGTGAACCGTGTGTGTCGAGTATTTATGACTACGGGTTACATTTTAGCAGGGTTTTATGCATATAGATAGTTGTTGTTGATGCGGTGGTGGCAAGTATGTAAGGTGGTCGGGTTAATCGGCTAATGGCGACTGAAGAATGAAGCTCAAAAGTTTTCTTTAAACGTTTCGGCCCAGATTTGGGTCCTCAGTAATTTAATATATTACGTAGTTTTCATCATATTTGTTGATGACTTTTTGGTGTTGTTGTGGTTGTCTGATTTCCTGGTTATGTGCTATTTGCTATTGTAGGTTAGTTTTGAGTTATTTAGAGTGAGTTTTTTTGACTTATTAAATTATGTTGGTTTTCAGTAATTTAAATTAGTCCTACATTTTTGTGAATAATTGAATAAATCAGAAAAGAAAACAGCTTCCGAAATTTCTGCGGTGCATTCATTAATTGCTCGGTTCAACGTAGTTTACGTGCAAATTCGTGTCTTGTTAATGCATTAACAAAAAATAAAGTTGTTCCATCAAAATGTCACGGAAAAAAATTGTGTTTTTGAGCTTTTTCTGGTCGTTTATATGCAAAGGTCGACTTCATTTGCGATTTCATTTATTTGCGTTTTTCGTAATATTTTATTGTCAGTGCATTCGGTTCAAAACATGCTGCTTAAGATCTCTGAAGTCACTCGCGTCGTGCGAAGACTTTTCACAAATAATTATTAGTTTTTAGTACACATTTTGTGACCTTTAATTATTCTTGTAATTTTTTTGTAATTCATGGAAATATCAGACGAAAAATAACGAATTTTCGAGCGTTTCCCGCCTTTTATATTCGTAGGTCGATTTTATTTCAGTTTGAAGATTTCTCGCGTTATTTTAATGTCAGCATTCGGTCCGAAACGTGCTGTTGAAGATCTCCAAAGTCACGCCGGTCGTGCGAAGACTTTTCACTGATAATTATCAATTTTTGGTACACATCTTGTGACCTTGAATTGTTCTGCAAATTTTGTGACCTTTGATTGTTCTGCGAATTTTTTGTAATTCATGAAAATATCAGAAGAAAAATAATGAATTTTCGAGCGTTTCCCGCCTTTTATATTCGTAGGTCGATTTTATTTCAGTTTGAAGATTTCTCGCGTTATTTTATTGTCAGCATTCGGTCCGAAACGTGCTGTTGAAGATCTCCAAAGTCACGCCGGTCGTGCGAAGACTTTTCACCGATAATTATCAATTTTTGGTACACATTTTGTGACCTTCAATTGATCTGCAAATCTTGTGACCTTTGATTGTTTGCAATTTTTTTGTAATTCATGAAAATATCAGAAGAAAAATAATGAATTTTCTGGCGTTCCCCGGTCTTTTATATTCGTAGGTCGATTATATTTCAGTTTGAATATTTCTGACGTTATTTTATTGTCAGCATTCGGTCCGAAACGTGCTGTTGAAGATCTCCAAAGTCGCGCCGGTCGTGCAAAGACTTTTCACTGATAATTATCAATTTTCGGTACACATTTTGTGACCTTGAATTGATCTGCAAATCTTGTGACCTTTGATCGTTCTGCAAATTTTTTGTAATTCATGAAAATATCAGAAGAATAGTAATGAATTTTCTGGCGTTCCCCGGTCTTTTATATTCGTAGGTCGATTTTATTTCAGTTTGAAGATTTCTCGCGTTATTTTATTGTCAGCATTCGGTCCGAAACGTGCTGTTGAAGATCTCCAAAGTCGCGCCGGTCGTGCAAAGACTTTTCACTGATAATTATCAATTTTCGGTACACATTTTGTGACCTTTAATTGTTCTGCAAATTTTGTGACCTTTGATTGTTCTGCAAATTTTTTATAATTCATGAAAATATTGGAAGAAAAATAATGAATTTTCTGGCGTTCCCCGGTCTTTTATATTCGTAGGTCGATTTTATTTCTGTTTGAATATTTCTCGCGTTATTTTATTGTCAGTATTCGGTCCGAAACGTGCTGTTGAAGATCTCCAAAGTCACGCCGGTCGTGCGAAGACTTTTCATTGATAATTATCAATTTACGTTCTTGCCGCTCGAGGTTTATTGCCTCGGGGCAGCGGGAAAGCGGATCTCTCTCGAGCGCCGCTCGCTGCTACTTGGGATTGCGTATGGCTCTTCTCGTTGTAAACAACTTTGCTCGTTCGCCCGCGTTCCGTCGGACACGCAACTCTTGCGGAGTGAACCGTAGATAAATGATCGAGCTGGCCAATAGCAATCGTCCTCTCCACACTCCCTCAACCTAACGCGTGTACGGTTTCTATAAATACACATACGTGTTCACTCCATTATCTCGGTCCCGCACAGCATTCGAGTCTCGTTTCCAAAGTTCGTCGCTAGATATCGCTCGCGACCAGCAGCGCCAAATATTCAAAATTTAAGCGGTACCGCCATGCAATTGAGTGCTGATGTTGGAAAAACGACTTGAAGGGGAAGTTTGGAAGTTGGAAAACGACAAAGGGAAAACTTATGTAAATGGAGGTTGAATCTGAGTAAAAAAAACTTCTATTTCACAATTAAGATATGTATAAAAATAATTAAACGTGATGTGATGAACATGAAGGTAGATTTGAGTCGAAAGACGTCTGTTTAACATTAAACGAATGTATAACAATTATTCAACGAAATCACACAGTTAACGCGGATTTATCCTGAGGAAACATTTTACGCTGGTTTTCATGAGGTTAACTTGTAAGATACTTCCTATTAAATGGAGGATTTTTTGTATTTTAATATTTTTCACAGAAAACATTATAATTTTTTAATTACACGAAACAATATGTTTTGCTTCCTTATAAAAAAAGCTTTGTTCTTTAATTTTAAAAAAGTTCCAAGATTGTTATGTCAGGATACTTAGAATAATCTGCAACATCGAGAAGGTAATTGAAGTTGCAATGGAAACATACATTTTTTAAAAATCCATAATTCTATAAAATCTAAGCCGCTTTATGGATTTTGCTCAAATTTGATACCGACCTTCATATTTTGTTACTTCATTCGTCAAGAACTATTTAACTCATCACGTAGAAAATTGCGACAGCTAGAGAACATACAGACATTTGTCGAAAAATTCAGTCTTCTAAAATCTGAAAAAGAGTTTAAATATTTCGTGAATTTACGTTATGTACATAACATTACGTAAGAATTTTTGAAGGATAATTACTCAAACTAAACAAAATATTATTCCCTTTCTGCAAACCCTTCGATTCTCAAGCGCCTCGAAGAAAAAACAAATCTTATTAAATAGACAGAAAATGATTTGTCAACAAATTTTGAAAATTAATTCCCTCGCATTTATATGGATTTAAACAGATTTTAACATGGGACAAAATTGGAACGAAAACTTTTTTTTTTCTTTCGAAAAATCACAATTTTATAAAATCTAAACCGTTTAATGAATTTCGTTGGAATTCAATACCGACCTTAATTTTTTATTGCTTCATTTGTCAAGGACTATTTCGCTCATTAGCTGAAAAATTGCTGCAGCTAGAGAACATACAAACATTTTCTGAAAAATTAAAAGTCTCACAAAATCTTTTGCAAAGTTGAAATTCTTTCGTAAATTTATGCAGCGTTATCTTTTGAAGGATGATTATATAATTTTTCCGCATCCACATGCATTAAAACAGTTTTTAACGCAAGAAAATAGCAAAACGAAAACATAAATTTTTCGCAAATTCGAAATTCTATAATATCTAAACCGCTTCATGGCTTCCGCTCAAATTTAATAATCATTGTAATCCTTTATTGCTTCATTTGTCAAGAACTATTCAGCTCATTACCTGAAAAATTGCGGCGGCTAGAAAACATACCGACATTTAAAAAAAAATTCAGTCTTATAAATCTGAATTTATTTATTTTTTTGTTACTTTACTACACACAAACATCCATCTGGATATTTTTTCAGGACCATTTCTATATTTCAAACCATCCTGAGTAATTTGACATGAAAAACGAAAAAATTGTTGTTTTTTTTTACCAAAACAATGCTTCCGTTATGAGAAACCTGAAAATTTACAACCGAAGGATTGCAACAACTCCAGATGTTTAATATCTCAAGCAGTTGCATCGTTAAGTACTGCACGACAATCTAAAAAGGAAACGTATCGATAACTATGTTTGCACGGACCGTTAAAAAAAGCGCACGTGTACATTGTACTCGGCGAGGTAAAAAAGAAAGTCATTGAGTGTTTATCGTCGGAATCGCTCGTGCAGTTGAAAAATTACTCCACCGAAGAAATGCAAACTTTGAAGTGCACAAAACCATCTGCGGGGATTTTGGGGAATCGCCTCGTTGTGTTTGTCTCGAGTCAAGGAACCACCACCTGTTTCATCGTCAGAGAATGCGCGTCTTTATTAGTTACACGCCTGCGCTCGTGAAATCGTATTAGCGAATCGAGTTTGCATTGCACTCGTGCAGCGTTATCGTAGCACGCGCCTTTTATGTTCAGACGCTGATAAATAATACATTTATCCTTGTCACTCTCCTCAACGTCTCTCTAGTTCTCGTTTCTATAACGAGCTCAAGGTAAGAAATCGAGATCGGTGTTAAGGGAACATAAAAGGATAAAAATTCTGCTGGTAGTCTTGTGATATTTATTTTTTTGCAAACATGTTATATTAATTATGTTTGAAAATTTAATTATTAATTTTGTTACCAGAATGCAATTTTTGTGGCGCTTCGTTGATATCTTTACGAATAATTAATAGGCTAAAAAAAGAGGGCGCTAATGATCAACTTTGAGGTATATTTAAATAAAGTTACTGTAAAATTATTATAGTGGGTACAAAATCGTTTCAAATTAATTAAATGATAACGGTACTGAAATATGAACAATAAATCCTGGGCTTCTTCTCTTATAATATTTAGGAATAATTTTTTTGCAAACATGTTATATTAATTATGTTTGAAAATTTAATTATTAATTTCGTTACCAGAATGCAATTTTTGTGTCGTTTCGTTGATATCATTATGAATAATTAATGGGCTAAAAAAAGAGGGCGCTAATGATCAACTTTGAGAGATATTTGAATAAAGTTACTGTAAAATTATTATAGTGGGTAAAAAAATCGTTTCAAATTAATTAAATAATAACGGTACTGAAATATGAACAATAAATCCTGGGCTTCTTCTCTTATAATATTTAGGAATAATTTTCCATAACTACGGCTTTGAGATCAACGTTGAGGGATTCAACGTCTGTAAATGATTCCGAAAATCGATTTTTTTTCGTTGGCTTTGAAAATGCTTTGAATCTTCTGAAATATCGGGGAAAAACTTCACAACGTGACAGAAACACGTTTTGAAACTTTAAGCGTGTATTTCTGGAAACCCGACTTTTTAAACGTTGAAAGATGTTTTTGTCGAAACGCAACTTTTTAAACCTTTGAATGTGTTTTCCACGGAACAAGACTTTTTAAACCTTTAATCGTGTTTTTGTCGAAAAACGACTTTTTAAACCTTTAAACGTGTTTTTATCGTAACACGATTTATTAAACTTTTAGACGTGTTCTTGTCGAAACACGACTTTTTAAACCTTTAAACGTGTTTTTCTCGTAACACGATTTATTAAACTTTTAGACGTGTTCTTGTCGAAACACGACTTTTTAAACCTTTAAACGTGTTCTCGTCGAAACACGACTTTTTAAACCTTTAATCGTGTTTTTGTTGAAACACGACTTTTTAAACCTTTAATCGTGTTTTTGTTGAAACACGACTTTTTAAATTGCCACGCACCATAACTCCAACAATTCCCATACTTTTCATTAGAATTTTTGACAATATCGTTGGGATGACATTTGGGAAGTAAATACGTGCAATAGATTCGATAAGTTAATTTAAACATTATTTAGTAACAAGTAATTGCCCTTTTAAAAAAAACGCCAAAATGATCGTAGATTGCCAATATTGTGTGAAAATAGAGTCAAAAAAATATTCTTGCTCCTGAAAAAAATGGATAAATCATTTTTAGCAAAATCTTCTCGGTACAACTTTTTGTCTCAATTTAATACGTGTAAATCGTATAGCTTTTACTTTTTGAAAAATTGAATGTAGGATGAATATTTAATGTACTTTGTCGAATTTTTCTCGAATTCGTTGACTAATATTTTTTTAAAAATTATTTTTTACCTTGTAGATATCACTTTTTATGTTTCGTTTTGGTTGTCTTATATGGACGGGCCGAAAGAATGTGAGCACAGGTACAATGCGATTTCGGTGGCGCGCGCGAGCACACGACGTGTTGTACGCGGATTGAATGCGCAAAAAGCATTGTCCGAGTTGTGGGCGATTGTGCGACTTCCGTGGGAATTCGCGGAACGGAAGTGCAACTCTTTTTTGGAGCCGCATAGGCTCGCGTGGCAGCCGCGAACACGCGGTAAGACGTTGCACGTCAATTGTATGAAATTGCGTGCAGTGGGCGAATTGAAACGCGCGCGCGCGCCATCGTATCTGGCAAAATTCGACCCTCCCCACGAATTTTTACATCAAAACACGAGCGATGAAAAAAAGTGTAATAATGCAGTTTCTTAAACTGCAGGTGCACCTTTTCTCATTGAATGAAATTTCTTAATTTATTGCCTGGCGAGAAAAAATTCAAGAAACGCTGATTGATTTTTATTATTAAAGAAATAATTATTAGGATTATAATTATGTTAATTTATTTATTCTAAATAGTTCAGCGAATAGCTTGATAAATATTGCATCAAAATTGCACTGTTTTTTCATCCGCTAAGGACTCAGCAATTTTTTGATGAAAATAAGTCTTTCATTTCGGATACTTTTTTTAATCAAAATAAAAATCAATGTTCAGTGGTGATAAAATTTTTTTTTGTCTGTAAATAAGTTTTGTTTTCGTTTAATTGAAATGAAGAATGTGTGGATATAGTTGAATTTGACTGTTTTGTCAAAAACTCGTAATTTATGGTAGTAACAAAAAAGTTGTAAAAATTGCCTTAAGATGATTCGTCAAGTGGCAGCATGACAGAAATTTACTGGGAGCACAAAACAATGCAGAAACAATGCCTGCAGAAAAAATTATATAAAATTTGGAAAGAAATTCCGTGATCAATTATTATGTATTGCTAGATATTTTCCAAATTTTTGTCTGTTGCCAGAAATTTTTGCAATTTTTGTCGGTTTCCAGAAATTCTTTGAATTTTTGTCGGTTTCCAGAAATGTTTGCAATTTTTGTCGGTTTCCAGAAATTTTTGCAATTTCTGTCGGTTTCTAGAAATTTTTTTCAATTTCTGTCGGTTTCCAGAAATTTTTTTCAATTTCTGTCGGTTTCCAAAAATTCCTTCAATTTTTTTCGGTTTCCAGAAATTCTTTGACTTTTTGTCGCTTTCCAGAAATTCCTTCAATTTTTGTAGGTTTCCAGAAATTTTCACAATTTTTGTCGGTCGTCAGAAATTTTTCAATTTCTTGTGCGTTGCCAAAAATTTTCTGAATTTTTGTATGTCCCCAGCAATTTCCTAAATTTTCATGTGCTGCCAGGAATTAAAAAACTTAAATAAAATGTTGTGTATCGTGTCAGCATTTTTCCAAAACTTAGAAGAAAATTGTTGCAATAAAACGAAAAAAAATTAGAATATGATTTTCATGAACTTTTCTTGTGCATTTGTTTTTTTCAGCACGAAAAAATTGCGTGGTCATAATCAAATAGCAGACCTTGGACTCAGCTTCAGCGAGGAAAGGATGTCGATTAATTGCCGCGAGTAATTGAGTGACGGTGATAATAACTAATTACACGTTAAGAGCTCGCGTTGACGAAGTGTCAGAGAATAAATATGAACGGCGAATGACATGGCGCTAATGGTCTGCCTTCCTAAATGTTTAGACAGGACCCAGACTGCGACTGTACCGTGTCTTAGACTGTGTGATAGGTATGAATGGTATGGTACAGCAAGAGGATGAGAGCAAGGCCTATATCGTGTCAAAGAGAACGACAGATGTTTCATTGCCTTCTCGCATAAGTTTCTGAAATGTGTTCTCTCCATGTGTATTATAAACTGGGTCGTATGCAATAAATTGAGTGACTACGAGGGCTGAATTCGATGCATCACTCGAATAGAATAGAATAGCACGAGCTTTATATATATATTTTTTTATTATTTCAACAAGAATTTTTTTTTTTTAGGTAAGGGAATGAAATTTGTGAGAAAAAATAGAATTTCGCAGGTAAGAAAAATAAGATTGATGCACGAAAGAATGGATAGAAGGGGAATTGCAAGCTCCTATCAATTTGTAAAATGAATATTTACCTGAGAATTCTTTTCACTAGCGCATATAAGAATAATTTTTATGCAATTTCGTGCTAGAATTGCGTACTTTTCGCACTCGTGAAATAATAGTATATTACGATACGAGTGCGGTGAAACTTTTTGTGATGAGGGTGCGTTTGCAGTCGAGCTGAAGTCGAGTGTTGCAATCACACGAGTTGGGAAAAAGTTTCTTGCATGAGTTTTTGTTTCCAATTTTAATTCACGAGTGCGAGAAGTGCTACTTCTAGCGCAGAGTTGCATCAATACTCTTCTCGTCTACCATACGTAGTATCATAATAAATGGGTCCTATGTAATAAGCTTAGTGACTACGAGGGTTAATGTTAATGCATCACCTGAATATAATAGAATAGCATATAAGTCTTATGTTTTTTTTTTCATCGAGAGAAGAATCTTTTTTTTGGGTACTAAAATAAAATTTGTGAGTAAAAATAAAATTTTGCAAATGTATAGTATAATGTATATGTATGTATAGTCTATTGAGTTAAGAAATAATAGATAGAAGCAGAATTGCAAGCTGCTATCGATTTGTAAAATAAATATTCACCAGGAAATTATTTTCACTAGCGCATATAGGAATCATATTTATCTGCTGTGCCTATCAAAATGTTTACTTTTTTAATATCCCGTTAAATTTTATGAATTTTGTTTATGTTTTTCTTTTGTAATTATTTGGACAGTTGAGTAAGAATTTTTTTTTTCATAAGATCCCTCAATATAATTTGGGACAGAATTTGTTTATATAGAACACAAAGTCATTATCATACCTTTTATTTAAATCCGAGTAGTAGTAGTAGTTGTTAATTGCCCTTCGTGGATTTTTACACAGTATGAATAAAAAAAAAGGTGTTTTTTCAAACTTCCTAACAAATGTCAAGATATTTTGTCACATTCAATGATATAGTCAGTACACAATTCTGGGAAGAAGACAGTGCGTTGAAAAGTACTACGGGGATTGAAATGTTGGGATATACTTATTTTCTATGAAAGTAGAGTAAATAAAATCCTCATTTTTATGAATCACATATAAATATATTAATTATTCCGTGATTTACAAAAGTTCACAACCGGACGAACCTTTGTATATTATTGTACATAATATTTTATAAAAAATTCCTTTCTTTGGATCGTATTGCACTTGTATGAAAATTAATTGTTAATTGTTAGTGTTTATCGCAGAGGGAATTTTTGTAGAAAAACATTTTAAATTTGCGCTTGTCTATGACTCACGAGGAATTTAAATAAAAAATTTATGCGCATATTAAAATTTAAATATACTCTCACTCTATAATCGTCTTTCTTCATTTAATTTAAAGTACTTAAAAAACTAAAACTAGAGCGAGACATCGTGACGAGAATCTACTCGCGATTAATATCAATATGTACAAAATGTACGTTTCTTCATTTTCGGCGAATATAATGTTAAAAAAACGTCGATTATATATTAATACAATTTCGTCAATCGCTCTGAATCCGTTCTTCAGCTTCGTAACTCTGTCCTTGGATTTGCTGCGATTCATCTTCATCCTTCTTCACTTTTTCCCAAATATAATTACCGGGCTCAGGTTTTTCAGTTTCGAAATTGAAGTTATACTTTTTCCTCATCTGTAGAAAACACAAAAATTCGAAAATATTAAGAAAATTTTCCATTTACGATTTTTTAATATTTGTGAAAACAAAAAAATTCAATTTCTGCTCAGTATAAAAAAATCATAACATTAAATGCCGATCTTTGAAGTTATTAAACAAATCCATTCTTATTGAGGGTTCAACATTCCAAATTTTTTTAATTTTTTACATTGTATCTCTTAACAAGTTAAATATAATTGCAAATTTTGTTTTATAAATGAAAAAAATCAAAGATCTTGGATTAATTAATATTAGAAAATTTCCAAAAAGTGTATAAATTGATATTATTAACTGATCTGTTGCTTTGAATAAATCCATCGCTTTTTAAATTATTTCTTTGGTGGTCTATTGAAATTTTTTATTACGAATTTGCCTGAAGAACCATAGTTTTTTTTAAATATAATTAAAATAACGAACCTCTTCTCGATGTTTTCGAGTCATTTCCATAAATTCGTTGGTCTGGTTGTCATTAAGGCCTTGTTTTATTTCCGAACCTTCCGAATTTTCCTCGTCGGCGAAAAGTTTTCTTTTTACTTTGGGATGGCTCAAAACGCGAGATTGTCGCATAGCGATGTGTCGACAGTCTTCTTGTGGATCTGCATTTCCGTCTTGCATCGCAAGCCGAGCCCTGAAAAAAAAATTATATCATTTCGCTTAGAATTCACTTCAATAAAATTTTCAAAACAATGGGACGTCGATTATACAATGACGTTTTGTGAATCTACTATTGTACAAAACTTGGAGTGTTTATGTGTCTGAAAAATACGCGATAAGCGCAACATCCGTAGGTTCTAGGATAATAATAGCACGAGTAAAAGAAGAACAGCGGCTGACTCAGTATTATCATCGTATCTGTGTCGTTTGACGGATAAATTGGTACATCCTATCTTTCAACTCCTCTCACACATCTCATTATACTCAAATGTTATGAAAACAACTAGAGATTAAATTTCGAAACTCCATTGTATTCAGATTTGATGGTACTTAAAAAAATGACCATCAAAATTTTTTTTTTAATCAGAAAAGAAGTTCAGCTTGTATTACATTTTGTAATAAAATCTCATGGGAAATTTCTCGCTGATAACGGAACTAAAAAAATTTTGATAAAAGTAAAACAAATTCTGTGGGAAAAGTGACGAATGTGAAATTTTTTTTTGTCAAAATATTTAATCAAAATTGGTATTTTTATAATTAGCAGCAAAATTTCACTGTGATACGGTTTTTAAGTTTGAAAAAGGTTAAGTTTTTACTTTCGATTGCGGGCTCGACGAAAAATCAGGATCACGAAAATTGCGACATAAGAAAAATTTTTTCATAACGACAAGAAAAAAATATCGACACATTTGTCGATATTTCATTTGTTTACATTTATCACAATACCTCAATTTTTGCGGACTTGAGACCGATTTAAAAAATTGCTGGAAAAGAAATATGCTGAAAATGTCTATTTAGGCTGCTTCAAATTGAAAAATCTGTAAAAATTATAAAACTCAGATAATCTTAGTTTGCTATATGACATTCTGAAGCTCGACTCATAACGAAAAAGCAGCCAAGTTCAGGATTTATGACTCTCTTTTTTTTCTCAGCTATAGCCATTCGTGTGAAAAAAATGATAATTTTTTGGGAAAGTCGAGAATATTTAGATTGAAAAAAAAGTCTTGACACGGAATGTGTTATATCAATGTATTTTGATCGGCACCGATTTCACCGATTTTCTATTTATAGAACCGATTAATTAAAACCTTTTGCGTAAATCCCGAAAAGTTTTATTTTCTGAATTTTACAATTATTAAGATTCTCGTAAAAAATTGCCCTTACTTACATTCAACGTAAAATATTTTTAAAAAGATCGAATATCTTATAAAAGTCGAAAGAAGAATCAATTTCACCTCCAGAACTGGAGAATTCTGAACCGCAATTTTTTAATTCACAATTTTGATAACAACTTTTTTTATTACTGTAATTCATATATATTTTTTTCAAATTACTATATTGAAGAAAATGATACAAGATCATAAATTATGACCTAATAATCATACATTATGACGATTATAATAAGTCATAAATTTTGGCTTTATAGTATGAAGTTCAATATTTCTATAATTATGAACTTCATTGATAATTATATTTTTTTTTTGACTATGTCAAGTAAGAGTGAGTTGCCATGAAATGCCCTATACATCTATTTTCTATATTAAGATACTGCCAAGGTAATCAATACGAGATTAAAATACCAGAATACTTCAGTAATACTGATAAGGACAATACTTTTAAAAAATCATCTAATCGCACATTATTGTCTCGAGGCTGTTGACAGTGACCTGATGTATCGTCTACACTATAGTATAATTGGCACACAGTATACGCAATAGTAATTCTATGTTAATACATGCGAATAGTAAAACTATACCTGCATTACTGCTGTTCAGTTTCTCTCATTATTCTACCGCATGTTCAATGCTATTGTAGTCAGTACAGCGTAAGAAATATGCACTCGTTCCAAGTGCATACCAGTCACGTGTCTATTTTGATGTTAGACGAGGCTACGAGCGACTTTTTCAATTACAAAGTGTAATTAAATTGTTCTTCACCTTACGTCACGTCCATTTACTATTTTATTCATTAACACAAGACGAAGTAAGGAAATGAACGAAATCGTAAAGCCGAAAGCAATTAAGGAACGCAAATTGAGCTACTTTCACTTTTCATCATTTTTCAACTTTCAATGGTAATAATTATTTCGTTTAAAAAAAGGTTCCGCAACTATTTAAAATAAATACTTCAATTTAACGACAACTTTGTATATTACCTCGTGTATTTAATGTATAGAATTTACAACAACAACAAAATGGATACTTTATATACATTTCTCAAAAATTTTGAACATTTTTCTTAACGAGAATTTTTATTTGTTTAATTTTCAAAAATGTACCGAAATTGTGGGTATTTTCCTGTAATATTGGAGGTGTTTAAATATATTGTACGAGAAAATGATGAATATGTTTTTGTTAAAGGGAAAAAAAATATTTCGTAAAATGAAAATACAACATTCTTATTATTTAAAAAAAATGTAGATAAAAAAAATGTTGTATTTATAATTGAAAATTGATGATTTGTTCGAATGCTAATAGACAGTTTTGTAAGAACAAACTAAGCGAATTAAAATATGATAGGCAAAAAGTTATTATAACAGCTTTTACATTACGAAGGATAATTGTTCAACTTACGTCACGTTCGTATGATATTTCATTGACCAACAGTCGAATCCAAAAAAAAACTGAATTAATGTTACAGTTTTTGAATTGTAAATGCACCGAGTAGGAAGTTGCAAGCTAAACTCAAAATTTTCGTCTGCTGTTTGGCGAAGTGCCTGATGGCAACTGCGAACAGAGGCCGATTCTCAAAGCCGTTAATGTTTTTTATTAGCTCACATGTGCGTTGAGTCTGATTGCACTTGCACTTGGCCACAACTTGTACAAATTTATCGTAACAATAATAAGATTTTTCGCGAAAAACACGTCACATCGAGAGTTCCCGAGACTTTGAGGCTAAACTCGACAGCTACGCGACATGGACGCAGACCATGCGACGCTCCATGCGATGAGGATCGATAAATTCGCTCATCGCTCGTGGGGGTGTCGCTTTCTCTAGTTGGTACCAAAGCTGGGGTGAATCGAGGTTGCAGCTGCGCGCGCATCAATTCTACCCCTTGGGTCAGACATTTTGAAAGTCATAATCTTTTTATTCATGCTAGAAATGTAGGAAAAAAAATTGATTCCTTAAAATATTTGGACGAGAAATAGACAGCTGTGCTATATATGACTTCAGCCACAAAAAAAAAATCGAAAAAATGTCCAAAAATCAGGTTGAGTGGTTATAAAAGATACACCAAATTTTAATTTTTTTGACATTTTTTCTGGCAAAAATATGCCATATTTTTCATTTTTCAATTAACCTATGATATATTTATAATAGACTATAGCAGGTTATTGTGGCTCGCGCGCTCGCATAGCTTCAGGTGCTGTGTTTGATTATCAAAATCACCTTACCTCATTACAAAATTTTGCCAATTAAAAAAATTTTGAAAATTTGAAAAGTTATAAATATTTAAAAAATTTTGTTTATTTGAAAAATTTTGTATGTTTGAAAAATTTCGTGTATTTGAAAATTTTTGTATACTTGAAAATTTTTGTATATCTGAAAATTTTTGTAAATTTGAAAAATTTTGAATATTCGAAAAATTTTGAATATTTGAAAGATTTTGAATATTTGAAAGATTTTGAATATTTGAAAAAATTCGAAAATTTGGAATTGAACGAAAATTTGGAAATTGGAAATATTTAAAAAATTTTGTAATGTTTAGAAATTTCTTAACTGCTATAATTCTTTTTAAAAAATGCGCCCTATCAGTTCTGAAGAGTGGGACACACACACACACACACCCAAACACCTTGTAAAAATATATACATTAGGTCAGGAGTGTTGCAGCACAGAAAAAACGATTTTCAGGAAATATGGATATATTGTATTACTCTGAGCAACCGCTAAATATTCGTTGAGAGGCGGCAGTTTGCGCGAGAATAATTTTTTGGATTCAAAGAAAGCAACTCAGGCGTGAGACTAAGAAAAAAAAAGTACTCCTAATATTGTCACCCTAATGAGTATTGATAGTCCATAAAAATTTCGGGTCTCAAAGTTTTTATTTAATACCTTTGAAAGAGATAAAGAGAGAGAGAAACTGTTTCGTTATTCGTACCAGATTCGCTTCCGATACAGCTGACATATCACTTCATTATGCAAGCTAGTTGAGGTTGCATTGTGCAGTGACCCTGAGTAGTTTGACCACCTTATTAGGTTGTCGCTTCTGAGCATATAGCATGATTCTGAACTGCATGATTCAAATTAATGACTCCAATAATTCCCGAAAAAGATTGGACACAATTGTATTTAATGACCATTTATTTATGGACAAATTCTTACTTTTCTTTTTCAAAGATTACTTGAGAACATATGTACGATTTCAAATGATTCCATAGCTTCCAAAGACGAAGAAATTTCTTTGGCCTATTTTTCGATAGCCTCGAACGATTCGCTATCCAAAACGTGATTAAAAAAATTATGCAACTTGAAATTAAGCAACAATTCCTGACGATTAACAAATGACAATTTGTGTCTTTCATTGGTGCATTTACAAAAATAAATAAAAATTATATGACGTCCATAAATTGCACTATCTTTTCGACGATTGATACAAAAAAATGTTTCAAAATTAAGGCAAGGATTTTTATGAAAAAATAATATTTGCTCTCGATTTTTTAATTTTTTTTTGTTCGTGCAATTCCAATAGTAATCATGATACAAACTGGAAGGGATCAGGACAAATAATCCAGCGATTTAGCTAAGAATTTCCAATTCGCCCATACAAAATTTTTCGCCACCATATATAACGTCAATGAATTGCATATCCTCTCGAGTATTTAAACGGCTGCCAAGAATTAGCGTGAAAACTGTGACAAGGAGTTCATAACGTTTGTTTTGAAGTTCATAAAAATAAATAGCCACAATATCTTATCAGTAAATAGAACCACCGCAAAATAGGATATAATAGATAAAGACGAGCACGCGCGTCATAAGCACACTGCAAGGTTTCTTATCGTGTGCGTTTGTCGGAAATGAAGGACAGGCACGTGCCACTGAGCGACTAACCTCGCTTCTACGATGCAGTCACTTTTCGCAGAAAATTCTGCGGTTTAATATGTATCTATATATTGCCCGGTACATATATAAATATACATAAGCAACAAGAAAGACGGTAGACGTTGTCACGACTTCTTTTGTGACCTTTTAGTCAAATGGCACGCGCGATAGCGAATTAACTACTGCACACGCGCGTACCGGTCAAACGGCCGAAAATCCACAGCGCCATCTTTCAACGGGATTCCGTACTTTATAGAAAAAATAAACAATAATGCACACGGACGTTCGAGAGAAATTCTTGGCGCTTATATTGCGGGCAGTTTAGTAAACAAGTGTAACCTCTTGACAGCTATAAAGTCGTTTGGCCGTAAGCAAAAGAAACTACAAAGTTCGGAAGGGGAAGAGCGGCGTATGCGCAAACACTTACGGACGCTGCGGAATCGCAACTGACGCGATGCAATGAGACGCCGAGTCCAGCGCATAGCCTGTTGCATAGCCCACTTGCATCTGACGTACTAGCCTAGATTCCATTGACTAGACGCATGCGCTACACTGTTTAAACAGTTAAGCCCTTGTTTTATGCATTGTACGGTCAGTCAACCCACTCAAATGCATCTCGACGGTAAATTGGATACTTCCAGTCATTTTGTCATCTTCGAAATCCGGCGATTTTTCAATTGTTTACCTTGGATTTGAAGGTAAGGATTTGAGGTGTTGTAGTTTTTTGCTTTCTCATAGAGAAAGTTTTGTTTTTATGGAAAGTTTTTTTTGCGAGATTTTTATTTCAGAAAACTCAAGATGGTCTAAACGGTCGAGAAAAGTGGTTTAGAAAAAATGGCCGCATGTGAATGTGCACCGAGGGAAAAGATTTCACTGATTCACGGCAATCTTCGCCAATAAAAAAAATACTTTATTTTCAATACTATCTTTTCATTGAATGATCTTAAACTTATTGAAAAGTACTGACATAAAATCAAAGAAATTGCCTCTGTTCTTTTCATTGATCTCACTAAAACGGCAACGGTACTTCTTTTGCCTCAGCTCAGAATTTTGAGCCCTATTATTTCCTAAACTACTCGGCAGATAAAACTCAAATTTGGAGGGGATGTGCTCAAGTACGGAACTAATGAGTTAACGTAAGGGCTCCATGAAACTCAAAGCCGTTTGTTCGGCAGAACCAAAAAACTAAAAAGTGAGGTTAGGTGCGAGAGAGACAGCCCTATAGATTTTTAACATTGGACGATGAAGTTTCCAGCTTGTACTTGCTGCATTCAAGTATGTCTTTTCGATTGATCAAGTAGACCGTTTCTTTAAATCAATGAAAACTTTTCTTCAAAACAATGAAACTGTTACTTTATCATATGCTCACTAAGTAAATGTTTCTTTACAGACAGTAAAATGTTCTCTTTGATATTTAAGTTCACTATTGCATTGAAATCAATGAAAACTAATTCAACCCACCAATTTCTTTGGCGTCGATGACATTTTTTCTCTGTCGGTGTATGTGTGTGTGGGGCAGGCATGCAAAATTCAAACCGCTGTATCTCGAAAATGACTCTTACAATAAAGCTTAAATTTGGTGTACGGGTAGAGCATCGACGCCTCTTCCTATGTATAGATTTACGGGGAAATTGGAACATTTTTTCAGATTTTATATGACTTTTCATTTTTTGAAATATGTTCTGTAACTGCCCCAATTTTTTTAGCTAATGGGCTCAAAAGTTTTTGAAAAATAAGCCAATGAAAAATGACAATCGGTATTGAATTTGAGCGAAATCTATAAAACGGTTTGGATTTTATAGAATTTTGAAGTTTCGCAAAATTAATGTTTTCATTCTAATTCACTTTAACTTTGCCCAACACTTCTTAAATTCTTCACAAGGTCGAATTAATATCGATTTGTAATGGATATCGAATTTGGTGAAGATCGGTAAAGAGGTTTGGATTTTATAGTATTTCGAATTGTCGAAAGCCTGACGTTGCCGTTATAATTCAAATCAGCTTTAACTGATTCAGTGAATTTAATACGAAATACAGGTATAAAAATTTAATACAAATTCGTTGGACGGTTAAAATTTTATTACACTTTTTATTTCCTGGAAAACGTCTTCCGAGTCAAAACAACAAAAACAAGCCTGAAAGTAGAACTTACCAAATTGCTTTCTCATTATTTTTTACTGTTTACAAATCTTCCTCTATGAGGAAGTGAAAATCGTTTACCATACTTTTCCATAAAGGCAACTTCGTAAAAAGCATAAAAAAAGGGGAAGCGCAAGGTTCTACTTTGCAGGCTTGTTTTTTTTTTTAAGAAAGCATCTTGTTAACATTGGTAATTTTCGAAAATTCAAATCCTAAGAGAATCGTACTTCAGAATGGGCACTTTCTGAATTTTTACGGGTTAGAAAAATGTAGATAACGTGGAAAGGTATCTATGGGTTATTATGGGTTTCACCCGAAATTCGATTAATATTGATAAATAAATTGGCTGTTCCATTATAAGCGTGAAATTCCTGATTAGATTAGTTTTTAGAATTTAGTGAATAATTAAATTTTTTCGTCGACTTTCATGAAAATTACGGTCATGAAAATTAGAAAATATTTAAGTGGCAGTAATTATTTTTTTTTGATCAACCGATTTTTAATTTCCTTTAATCAGTTGGAAGAACTCTTCGTAACGGAAAGAATGTCATCTAGATAATTAGGGTATCTTATACTGTGTACAAGTGACCGAAAATAAGGGATGCGAAAATGTTCATTTTTCGCTCCTCCAACTTAAGAAAAAAAAAAATTAAAAACTCACTAAGGCCTGATTTATCTCATGATATTTCAAATTCTGATTCATTGGAAACGAAAAAAGCCAAAGCCACAGCCCTGAAAATTTGAGAAATTATAGTCATTTTTGTTAAGTGCTACATTTTTATCGAAATATCGAAATTTTAGAATAATTTTTAATAATTTGGTTAGACGTTATATCAATACATATCGCTCACTGGTAACAAACCTTTAAATCCATTCTAGCGAGTAATAAAAAATGTTGTGTAAAAAAAACCAAAAAATAGTTTCCAAATTGATTTTTATTTATTTCTCTTCAGGATTAAGAAGTAACTTTTTAGAGTAGACCCCAATTATGATTAAATTTAGGATTTTTTATAAGGAGATTTCGCAAAATTTGTGAAGATTGGTTTTGCCTGTAAAAATTTTGCTGCTTTATGAGAAACAATTTTGGATTTTTCTTAGAAAGACATAAACCGCGAGTGGGAAGTTCATGAAGAGAAAATTCTCACAAAGTGAAGTATCGCTGGAGTCCCGCAAAGTTGCGGTAAAAAGTGTCGGTGAGCGCGCGGTTGCTTTGCAGTGTATCGGCAAAGTCGAGAGGGGAAAAGAGAAAGAGGATGCGCGTTTCAGTAAAGCAGCGACTGCCGGAACTGCGTCCCGAAGAAGTTGCACGGCCAAGTAACGGTAACGACTGTTGCCGCGCCGAAGCGAGTATAGTCGAGTGGTAAGAGGCTAGAAAACAACCTTCTACTTCTATTGTTCCGTCGTTACACTCCCAGACAGCAAACCTTTTTTTTCCGAACAATCGTAATTTTTTTGTTTTCGAAACATGACAGCAATACGAGATGATTATTATTGAAAAAAAATGTATGTAACATATGTATAGGGAAGTAAACAATTAGCGGATTTTATTACATAAAAAAACGACTGCAGTTGGTATCATTTTTAATAAAGTTTTTCTTGTGGTAATACTTTTTTGCGATGTTTCAATGAACTGTGAATTTTCAGCTACAAAAAGATATAAAGAATAGCGATGTAATGTTTTTTGTAAGGATATCTAAAATTTGTTTGATTTCCACTATTTGACAAAGTAAGAAAAAAAAATTCTAAAATTATTGAAGATCTCGAGAATTATGTTTTTTTGAAAAATCAATTTTATTAGAGATGGCGTCTAGTAAAAGGTCCGTACGAAATTCGCGGACATTAAGGACATTTTTTAAAAAGTTTCAAGGACATTTTTTAAAGAGTTTCAAGGACATTTTTTAAAAAGTTTCAAGGACATTTTTTAAAAAGTTTCAAGGACATTTTTTCAAAAGTTTAAGAACATTTCCAAAAAGTTTTTCGAACATTTTTAGAAAGTTTAAGAGAATTTTTAAAAAGTTTCTCGAACATTCTTAAACAATTTTAAGAACTTTGTGCGAAGATTTTAAGGACATTTTGAGAAAATATCAAGAACATTTAGAGATGATTTTCAGAACATTTTCAGACATTTTCTAGAGTATTTTCAGGAAATTTCACGAACGTTTTCAGATGATCTTAGAAACGTTGTCGGAAAATTTCCAAAACATTGTCAGAAAATTTTAAGAGTATTTCCAGAAAATGTAAAGAACATTTTCTGAAAATTTTGAGGCCACTTGCAGAAATTTTAAAAGACCCTTCTAGGTTTTGGCAGGACTAAAATGTTGTAGAAATAAAAAGGAAAAAATCGGTTCGCAATGAAATATAACGCATGTAATTTTTGACGAAATTGAGGTGCATGATTTTTAGAGTCAATTACTTATGATATTTCAAAATAAGATTCAATTTAAGAAAAAATGAAAAATCAAGGACTTACTAAAAGACGGACAATTCAAGGTCTTCAAGAACCATTTCACGCCAAGTCTGAAGGAAAAAAATAGTGTATAATTTGTTACTTCTCAAAAGTTCATTGAAGACTTTCAAGCATTGTGATTATTCACAACCAACGATTCGGTATTTTCTATAATACTAATTTTTTTTCCAGATTTTTCTTTTGTCTAAAAATATTCGATCATACCTAAAAATCCTATCAAATATTGCGTTCAAAAGATGACACAAAACTACAAGTCTTATGTGTGGGCCTTTTTATCAGTGAGTTCAATTTTTAACATATAATCATCCAAAAAACCGGCATTTTTTAAAATAATGTTTCTAAAAAACCATTTTTTAAAATAATGTATTGAAAAAATTCATATCGAATTTTATTACCACTTTGATACAACAAATTATGTCGCACATCTAAGATGGTGATAAAAAGTGACAGAATTGACAAAAAAAAATTTTTTAATCCATAAGTAAAATTGTTAAAAAAACAATACTGATTTCGCGGCTTTTGGGACAGACAAGATGACGATATGCAAACATTTTGGTATTACGATGTTATCTGGTTTTGGCAACGGCTGGATTTCAGTGGTAAATGCTGTGGGATTGGCGAATTAATGAGTCAGAAGGACACAAGTGCCGTAACGTATCCATTCGCCGGATAAAACAGTTCGCCTGAATGAAAAATGCATATTCATTCATTCGTCCGCTGCACCGGGCGCACAGAAGCGCGCGTGTGACGTTTTACAAATGCACGTGCGGCGCGTTCGCTCCTCGGTAGGAGCGAAACGCGATGGAAATGAAGGAACGCGGAGCATATGCCGAATCTCGGGAGCCAACTGGCACTTCCGGCTATCCCTTCAAGCCTAAAATGTATTCAACACCCGCAAGGAAATCTCAACGTTGCTTCGGGTAATGCACGACATGACATTAGGTGTGTCAGTAATACATATATATATACACACATGCTCCAGAAATTTGTAGATTCGTTGTAATTCAATATTCAAACAAGGATCTACGGTGTTTTGAACACAGAAGTACCGTAACGGAAGGGACTGTGTCAGCAGGAAAAAGAAATATCCATAAATTTTTGCAGCTACGAAAAATGCGATTGCTATCAGACAAATTATGCTACAACAATAATAGTATATTACGATAAAACTTTTTCTGACAAAAGTGAGTTTGCAACATGAGTCGAAGGCGAGTGTTGCAATTTAACGAGTTGAAAATAAGTTTCTCGCACGAGTTTCGTATACAATTTTATTTCACTAGTGCGAAAAGTGCGATTTCTCGCACGCGAAGCGGAGCGTGTGAGAAGTAAGCACTTCTCGCACGGAATCGCATAAACATATGTATTCTTTATTGTTTTTCTTCTAGAATTAAGAATTTGCTAAGGAAAAATGCGCATTAGATTGCAGGTAAAATTATATTAAATAACTTAAGCTTTAGTGAGATTTTTTTTATGCAGTATTCAGAGCAATTTTTTTTTCCACTTTATCAGAATAATTTATTGTGGGAATTTGAAAAAATGTTCGAATGGGGATTTCAGTACTGATTTCTGTGATAAAAAATGAATGAGAAGTATCTATAAATTTTTCCCACAACGGAAAATGTCATCACTGTCAGAAAAGTTATGTTACAACATACGGTTTATTATTTCTTATGGAAGCAATTACTTTTTTCACCGTGGAGAAAGTTTGAAATTTTTATCAACTCAGAAATTGAATAATCGTTTAATACGGAATTCAAGCGAACTTAATTTAATCTTAAACAGCATCAGTATAGAACATTGTATAGGTCAAAATGAAGTAATCCTCGGTTTTTTAAAACCTTCAGTGCATTTTACAGTGAGTACATTAATTCCTTTATTTTTTTTTTTTAGAAACGTTATCCCTTGGTGATCATTGGATGAAAAAAAGGTGTTCAACGTGACGAGGATCATGTCTAGGGCCGAAGGGTGTCCTTTTGGATCCGCAATACTAAAGCCCACTTCGTAGGTCTCCTCTTCGTGAAAGGGGAAGTTTTCCCTTCGAGCATGAAAGATAAAATCATGTCAGAAGTCAACCCCAAACAGAGAGAAATTTTGATGCATAGCTGAAGAAAGTCAACGACCATTTTCTACCTCATTACTTTCTTCCTGAATGCAGGAATAATTAATAGAATTAACAAATTTCTAAATAATTTACATAACTTTTGACAAAAAAAAATTATTATAAAAATAATTTTCAGTTTGCATCTTTTTAGACGATAAAATATGCTAACATTTCGCTACTACGATTTCATCTCGACTTCGCCGTAAAATCATATACTCACTTATTTTTTTTAAGAAAATTCATCCCTTGGTGATTATTAGAATACAAAAAGGTGGACTGCACCAGAAAAAAAAATTTCGAGTCTCAGTACCAAACGTAATGCCTCTTAATTGAGGGGGTCACATTTAATTAAGGGGGAATTTTTTCGATTCGACATAAAAGATAATATTACGCCAAAAGTCAAACCAAAGCAGAGAGAAATTTTTATGCATAGCTGAACAAATTCTTAAATAATGATGGCGCGCATGCATTGCTATTTAATACCTCTTTACTTTCTCTCTGAATGAAGAAACCACGAATTGACGTTTCCATGACTTTTAGCTTGAGTACTTTGAGTACTCAACTTATTATTCCTCAAAATGAAAAATTTTTAATATCATTAATAGAATGTTTGAAAAATAAAAATATCCTTATCTAAATAATTTCCAGTTTATGGCTTTTTTGACAGAGACCATGACAATTCCTGAGTAAAAAATCATATACAAAATATGATAAAAATATATGTAGTTTTAAGACTAGAATTTTCAATACCTTCAACTTAAATTTCGGTTTTATTTATAAATTGTTAACCGATTGTCTATAGAATTTATGCAGAGTATACAATTCCATACATTAGACTACACATCATTTTTTCTCTTAGGAATATGCAAACATTTTGCTACGATGATGTTTTCTCGACTTCTCCATGAATTCATAAATCCATTTATATTTTTTAAAGGAAAATTGAACTCTTGGTGATTATGGGAAAAAAAAATAAGTTCGAAGCCTCAGTACTAAACCCAATGCGTTCGGTCCCCTCTTAGTTAAGGGGGAAGTATTTTCCATCTGGCATTCGTGTCAAAAGTCAACCCCATGCAGCGGGAAATTTTGATGCATAGCTTAGCAAAGTCAACGAACAATGGCGCGCATGCCTCGCTATTTTATACCTCTCCACTTCCTTTCCGAAAGCAGGAACTAAGGTTACGTTTCGATGGCTACCAGCGAAAGATTTTACACACCCAGAGAAATGGATCTGAAGGGTTTATTCGAATCGATTCTGGGGTGTATTTGAAATAAATAAAATTTTATTCAGATCAGATAGACTTAATTTCAATCAGATGAAATTTCATTCAGATAAAATAAAGTCTATTTCGCTTAGATAAAACCCTATGTGGCTGGCCATTAAATAAATTATTTATTTAATGGCCGGTCTAATAGTATTTCATTTAATCGAAACAGACTCTATTTGATTGAAATAAAATTTCATCTGATCGAAATAGTGTCTATTTGATTAAAATAAAATTTCATCTGATCGAAACAGACTCTATTTGATTAAAATAAAATTTCATCCGATCGAAATAGACTCTATTTGATAAAAATAAAATTTCATCCGATCCAAATAGACTCTATTTGATTAAAATAAAATTTCATCTGATCGAAATAGACTCTATTTGATTAAAATAAAATTTCATCTGATCGGAATAGACTCTATTTGATTACAATAAAATTTCATCTGATCGAAATAGACTCTATTTGATTAATATAAAATTTCATCTGATCGAAATAGGCTCTATTTGATAAAAATAAAATTTCATCTCATCGAAATAGACTCTATTTGATTAAAATAAAATTTCATCTGATCGAATCAGACTCTATTTGATTAAAATAAAATTTCATCTGATCGAAATAGACTCTATTTGATTAAAATAAAATTTCATCTGATCGAAATAGACTCTATTTGATTAAAATAAAATTTCATCTGATCGAAACAGACTCTATTTGATTAAAATAAAATTTCATCTGATCGAAATAGACTCTATTTGATTAAAATAAAATTCCATCTGATCGAAATAGGCTCTATTTGATTAAAATAAAATTACATCTGATCGAAATAGACTCTATTTGATTAAAATAAAATTCCATCTGATCGAAATAGGCTCTATTTGATTGAGATAAGATTTCATTTATTCGAAATACACGCCATAATTGATTCGAATAAGTTCATCAGACTCATTTATCTGGATGCAGAGTATTTCGCATTGGTGAAAAAAAAAAAAAATGTTTTTAGAGCCGCTGGCGGGTCACGCCGTCTGGCTTTCTGGCAACGTTTACGATGAATCACGTACTTGAAGAGTTTGCATCGTGAAAGCGCTCGCGCCTCGTGACCTCGCCTACGCGATTCAATCTTGCACGAGGTCAGTGAAGAAAATGACGCTGACCGCACTGCCGAGCCTACCAGCAGCTCTATACGGATTAACAATCGCGAAACACTGTGTTTTGCGCCATCTTCAGTACACTAACCCGATCGAATATACCCAACGCAAAGTGAGAGCCCCTCTCCAATAAGTCGCCGCTCCCAAGATAACGGAATATTATTCCAGGCCAAGAGATTGGGATTTTGGTAATCTTTCGTATCATATCTTCGATATTTTTGGCACGTTTGACACTCGAATAGGTGCACGGAAAAAAATAAGTAGTCGTGATAACTATTTACAGCATATGCTGTGCCGAAGATTAGTTACGGAAACTGAATTGAAAAAAAATATCCTCAACTATATGTGATTGGTAAGCGAAAAATAGTAAGTAAGACCAACGACTTGCTTTCACAACCAATCATAATCCTGTTCTTACCAACAGCCATGAGGTGGCGCTACCGGCGGCGGCGGCTAGAAGAAATTCGCTAGAGAATTTTTCGTCAAAACTGTAGGTAAGATATTAAATTCCGAAATTTTGGATCTTCGGTTATTTATCATTCGGAACTTTAACTCCGCCTCTTTTACTCTTTGGATGCAAGAAAAGGTGAAAGAAAAATAGTTTTCGACGAAGTTATTAAGCATACAAAGATTCAAAAAAAATTATCATCGACAAATATTAAAAAATGGCAACATTGGAACAAAAAAAATATCACTGAATCTATGTGTTTATAACTAGAGAAATACGTAGGGGATTTAAATATGTTGATGTTAGTGTGATTGACGAGTATTTGAATGAAGAGACGTCAAATTTTCGGCAGGGCAATTATTTGTTAATAAATAATGTTTAAATGAAAACGTTTTGTGAACATTGACGAACGGAAGGCAAAAAAAAGATTGAAAGCTCTACCGATGTTTAACCTGCTGAAAATAAGTGTGTATTAAGTCTTCATTATTATTATTATTAACCAAATTCTTGCGGTGCTTTTGATAGCAGTTTTTCGGGTCGAAAGTGCCTAGTTTCATTGCAGTGTTGAAACAATCGATCGACGTGAGTATAGCTCGCGTTTCTTTGACTTTCGTCCTTTCGGTGTATCACTTTCGTCCCTAGGAACGATTTCACGTCCCTGGAACCTCATTTTTCACTGTTCTTCCCTCAAAACTACCATCCAATGCACCACTATTCATGCACTCGTTACAAAAAAACATAGTGTGTAACATCGGCTGAAATTAGCAATTGCGTCTCATGTGATTGACAAACAATGTGATGACCAACATCACACTGAGAGAAAAGCCTAACATTTACTTAACGATTTTATATGGTAAAACGAATATAGTAAGGCTTGCAATATTTTATGCTTGAAGCGATGATAATATGGTTCAATAAACGATCCTTGCAAAATTATCGAAAACAAACGCTGAAATCGTATATGCAACAAAACGGCATAGTTGAAACAATTAGAATAGTTTTCGAAACTAATATCATTTTCATAATTGCTACTATAATTATATTTGCTATAACCATAAAATATAGACGTTCCTCCTGGGAATCATATTATTGGTTGATCCACCTATTTTCTTATATTTGCTATAACCTCAAAATATAGAAGTTCCTCCAGGGAATTATAGTTTATAGTTAGATTATCGTCAGTCCAACCATATTATTTTTAAAATTACCAGATTTTTCTCTCAGTGCACACTCGTCGTAATCGCAAACTTTCGACCCTTATTGCACAATATACTATTGCGTATAGAAATTGTCATCAAGTTTCAAGTTTAAAAATCGACCCACATCATATTGAATCGGTACTGTACACCATGGTGAATTCAGTGCCTGGTGTGTATAAGATGGACACAGGAGACAAAAGTGTATCATTTTGGCTGAGTTGCGGCTGAGGGTTACATCCGGTAGGTAACTCTGTCTCACCTTCGTCGTTTCTCGCGCGTCTCGTAGCAAGACACTCGACTAACGTTACATGCGGGATTTAAACGTGTTACGTTACGTGCGTGTCTCTCCCTTTGCTCTCTCTTTCTTTTCCTCGTGCGTGCGCAAGAAGCAGGAACCGGGTAACCACCGGGAGAAAGAGCACGTACTTATTCATCGAGGCACGGAGATAGGAGAGCAACGTGCGGTCTTGAATTTCGCCGTCCTCTTCGGAGAACACAACGTAAACGCGTTACAAGGTTATTGTGCGTGTTTCCGCGCTGGGCTTTCGATTCAAGGACTCTCACCAGGCGCCAACCAAAGCATTCAATGCACCCACATGAAACTTTCTTCCTTATCTATAATATACTAGTCATTATTTTCCTCTCCGCTTCTTGTATTCATTCTTATCTGTCGAAGCTTTAATCACACCACAATTAATCAGTATGCGAATGAAGCAGCTTTCATTTTCTTAATTTATTCGAAGCTTTCAGCTGTTCGATACTTAGAGATTTTTTCGTTAACCGGACATTTCAGTTTGTTTTAGTTTTTCCGAAATATTTTTTTTTACCTTTTTTTTGTGTGCCTCTGTACTGATTTTTTTTTTTTATTAGCAACCTTAATTCTTACGAGGCGCTTATGTCGAAGCTTTAATTACAGAACGATTTATAAGTATGCGAAATAAGTAGCTTTCATTTTCTTAATTTATTTGAATTTTTCTGCCGGTCAATACGTAAAGGAGATTGTTTTGTCAACCAGACATTTTGTTTTTTTCCAGTTTTTACAATGAAAACTTTTTTTATTAAACAATGAAAACTTTTTACATTAAACAATAAAAACTTTTTTTATTAAGCAATGAAAACTTTTTGTAACCAATGGAAACTTTTTTTTTAAACAATGAAAACTTTTTCTGTAAACAATGAAACTAGTTCTATATCAAATGCTCACTAAGTAAATGTTTCTTTGAAATTTAAGTGCATTATTCCATTCAAATTAAAGAAATATTTCGTTGAAATAAATGAAAATAAAATCCACTCACCCATTTCTTTGACATCAATAAAATCTTTTGTCTCGCTGTATGGTTAAACATAAAATTTGCACATTTATACCATTTCTCATCTTACGTGACTCTATTTCTGCTTTAGGGTTTCGATATAATCGACTTTCTATGAGCCATGTTTTTTATAAAGAAGAAAAATAAAAGAAAGAGAAAAATATCTATTTTCGAAAGAAAAATGTATTCTATTTCACAGAAATTCAAAAATCCTATCCAACTCATCGAATTTTGTTTTGAACGACAATATGTTTTATATAAGGGTATCACTGAAATGGAAGGTTTATTGGCGATTTCAATTATTGTTGGTACATCAAACGTGTAAAATTAATGAATGAATATATTCAATTCATTACATTAGTTAATTGCATTAGTTTGAAACTTCAGTTACGTGTGCATAATTTTTTTTATGGGGTTATCAACGCACCTGTGTCTTGCGGCCAACATTATAAAATTCTAGGCTATGAATCCAACAATTCATATTTGCAATGCATAAAAAAAGCCGAACCATTTTTCAACATAAAATAACCGAATTTTCCAACAATAACTTTTTTGCCGTGTTTGTTTTGAACCATAATTCGATTTATACAGGTTATCACTGAAATGGAAAGTCTATCGGCGAGTTGAACTATTTTTAATTAATTTGTGGTGCATCATACGTATGCAATCAATAAATCAATATAATCGTCTCATTACATTAGTTAATTGCATTAATTAAATTAGTTAAAAACTGCGTCACGTGTGCATAATTTTTTTTATGGGGGTATTAAACTCACCTGTGTCTTGCGGCCAGCATGATGAAATTCGAGGCTATAAATCCAATTTTTCAAATTCGACTGCATTCAAAACAGTAAAACCATTTTTGGGGCTGATTTAACCAAATGTTCCAACATAACAGGTTTTTCGCTGCGCTTTGTTTTGGACCACAGTTTGATTTATATTAGGGTATCACTGAAATGGAAAGTCTATCTAACAGTCAAGTTGAACTGTTTTGTTACACTGAAGGCGAGTTATGCGCGATGTACACGTACGTACTGGTCGCACTCGCGATCAACTACGCGCTCTCGATGAGCAATGCACTCCCACTTCTTTTCCTCGGTCTGTTCGTCTCTCGGCAATATGCGCATCTCTGCTCGATGCGGCTGCCGGTTCCAACACAGATCGGCTTTAAAACTCGCATATACACTTTTAGAATTTTTACAACAGTTAGTTAGTCTCCGTCACTCGGTTAGTTCTCTCCCCTAGCGTATGACTTAAATACAGAGCCGGAGGGAGAGAATCATCGGATGTCGACGTAGGGGAGCATTCGACGAGAGTCAGCAGCAGAAGCTGCGTGTGCACGCAACGCCGCACGCCACAACGAAGAAGAATTCTATTTCCGGCTAAAGCGTTCCTCGAATGTACGAAGACAGAGGTAATGAGTCGCCAGGATATGTCACAATTTAAGCGACAATGATTGTTTACTAACGGATACGTTTCAAGATTTAATCGGAATTTTTTTGCCGCTTGATACTCAGGAGAAACTTTCTGTTTCCACCGAACATGATTTTCGTATAATTGCATAATATTTTTTTTTTCCAGATTTCGCTGAAATGACCATATTTTATGTGCGTAACGCGGGCGCAAAAAAGGCTAATTTTTAGTTTAATTTTTATTTAATTTGGATGCGTTATCCAGTTTCATTACTTCCTAGGGAGGAAAACGTTTCATTTCTGCTCGGTGGGAGTAATGAAACTGGATTCGATGCGCATGCTTACGAAGCGGAGGTTAAATCCTTGCAATGTTGTTGTAAACAAGGAATGTGATTATTTTTTAGCGAAATGGAAAAAAAATATATGTTATAGGGGGGAAATTTCTACCTCGTTTGATTTGTGGCCTCGCTTTGCTTGAGAACAAACTTCACTTCCGGTAAAAATCGCGCACCTTTCTCTTGTGTAGCATAATATACTATTTTGTGACACATGCGCGAAAAGTCCTCTTTTCATGCCTGCAGTGCGTGGCTGCGTATGCGCAATGCTCTTCACTCTTCTATACACTTTTTACGCACTAGTGCGCAAAACCTCCTTTCTCATAGACTTCCGCAACACTACAGGCATGAAAAGGGGGAGTTTTTTCCACAGGTGTTTCAAAAAGTAATATCTGATACTTGTACGAAATAGCAAACTTCCGCGACGGTTAAAAAGTTGGCAGCACGCTTGACTTTTGCGGCCAACTTTCTAACCTTCGTCGAAAAGTCCGTTTTCTCGCACTAGTATCACAAAATACTATACTTTTATTGTTTATTTATTTTTCTGTTTCCCTGTACTGAATTTTTTTTTTTTCTATAAGGTAGAAAAATTTTGGCGCAATTCAAGTTGGAAATGGGATCAAAAAGTCAATTCAGTATTTACATGTTGAAAAATGAATGAATTTCTTTGTGCTTTCATACAAGGTATTTTTTTCACAAAAGTTCACATTTAGTCAGAAGCTGACGCTGCAAGCGCCACGCACCGCTGCACGCCAGAACGGAGAAATCTATTTCCGGCTAAAGCGTTCCTCGAATGCACAAAGATAGAAGTAATAAGTCGGCAGGATATACCAGAGTTTAAGCGACTGGCATGGTATAAGTGTTTCAATGCAGCAAAGCCGTAAATGCCTAAAAAAGGCACCGGGAGAAAAAAGCGTTATTTTGGTTCAAGTATTTTTTGAATTATTACAAACTGTCTTACCGATAATCGGTTGTAAAATGAAAAAAGAAAAAATAATTTTTTTATTTCACTAAAAATTTGACATTATTATGTATGGTACGTACCAAAAAAAAGTTAATTATTGCTAAATGTTCCAATTGAAATTCACAACACATATATTTTCTTTGGTTCGAATATATTAACAATAATCTCAAAGTTTTTAAGCACTTTATGGTAAAACAGAATCTGTAGTGTTTTACATTTTTTACCGATTGTTGAACTCGAAGCATCGAAAATTGCCTATTTTTGCGAACCCTCTTTTTTTACGACTATGTAAAGTGATATCATGAGCGCAAAAATAAAATTATTCTCTCAGTTTTATCGAACTCTTTTGAACCAAACGATAAAATTGAAAATCAAGTAAAAAAAATGGGTTCTAAATTCTAATTTTTAAATCTTAATTTTGCGTGACGTTCGAATAAGACATTTTTCTAATAAATTTTTTCCACTAATTATTAATCTTTAATCTGACCGAAAATGTATCATGGACTGTAAAAGTGCGAATTCTTTAGAGGAATTTTCTGTCCATAACCCAACAATTCTACTGAAAACCAGAAGAAAACCATTTGTATCGTATTTTATCGTTTTTCCATCGATATGCATTTTCTTGCCTAGGTCAGTTTTAGAATTCGAAGAATAAATGAAAGTAAGAGGAAAGTCACGAAAGGAAAAAAAATCACGTCCTTTGCCTTTGAACAGTTAGCGCGAGTCGCTGTGACCGAAACAAAGAAAAAAACCGCAAGTGCGTGTGACTATTTATAAAACACTGTGACGGTATAATACACAGTGCGCTTCGAACGCTTTCTCCTTTTTTTCTTCCTGTCTTTTTCTTCTGGTACGTATTTCCATCCCTGAAGGGAAAGGGGTACGAGGTTTTAAAAGGACTGCTGATATGACGCGGCTGCGCGTGCTGAGCAAAGAGGACGTATGGTTTATAGACCACGTGCGTTGCAGCCACACGACGAATTACCTCGTATACACACATGCCTGCATCGTACGATAGCAGCTATTTCCGGAAGAAAAATAAAGAGCCATTTTAGTTACCGCCTCTGACTTAAGGATTTCTATAAGTTTGTAAAAAAATATATCATAAGTTAAATAAAAAATCGTGGTACCTAACACAAAATACATAGTAAATTTAAAGTAACTCTATTACTTATATTTATTCGTAATGAAGGTCATTCATGTGATAATGAAAATGTCTAATGTGAATCAAGAAAATATTTGCATGTGCGAAAAATGAAAGGAAGGAATGCACATGTGATTGCATCGTACGATAGCAGCTATTTCCGGAAAAAAAATAAAGAGCCATTTTAGTTCCCGCCTCTGACTTAAGGATTTCTATAAGTTTGTAAAAAAATATATATCATAAGTTAAATAAAAAATCGTGGTACCTAACACAAAATTCATAGTAAATTAAAAGTGACTCTATTACTTATATTTATTCGCAATGAAGGTCATTCATGTGATAATGAAAATGTCTAATGTGAATCAAGAAAATATTTGCATGTGCGAAAAATGAAAGGAAGGAATGCACATGTGACTGCATCGTACGATAGCAGCTATTTCCAGAAGAAAGTAAAGAGTCATTTCCTTCCTCTAACTTAAACATTTACATAAGTTTGTAAAAAAAATATGTCACAAATTTAGAAACATCGTGGTACCTCATTTTAAAAATTGTAGTGAATTTGAAGTGACAAATATGATTATTTTTACTCTAATATTATTATTTCATGTTAAGAATTTATTTTCTGCTCCTTATCTACATTATTTATAATTAGTTGACTTATGTGATAATGGACAAATAGAATGTACTTAAAAAAATCGGATGTAAAAATTAAAAAGAGTTAGGCAGGTAAAGTTAGTGAATAATATTAACTACTTTTTTTAAGCAACTTAAAATGTTCATCTCCGATTTTCTACTGCTTTTCAGCAAGTTATTTTTGGTCTCAGCAAAATTTACTTTACAATCTTTATCTCTCGTGCATATGCACTCCAACAAATCGTTCGTGAGTTTCAACAAGCGACCAGACTTCCTGGAGTCGAACGGTGACCTCTGCGGTTTATCGATCGATGAAATGTGTATTCTGGACCGTCATTGTTTAGCAACTTCACGGCCAAAGAAATGATAAGAACTGCTAATGGTGCGGTGGAGATAAAGTTCGATTTCGTTTTGTTTTTGAGCTGAAAACGACCCTTGAAGTATATTCATAGATATTACAAAGGAAAATAACAAAATTAAATAATATAGATCATTTCGAAAATGTTTGAAAATGTAGGATTATTATTCAAGGTATGCAGTAAAAAAATTAAAGATTCCTCAATGTTTTGGTTAGTTTTTACAATAACGACAATTTCTTTGTTTAGAATTTTTCAAAAAAATTTAAATGTATTTCTTCGAAACTTTCTTAAGACTTATCTATAGAACTGTTAGATGAATGATCTCGGAACTTTAAAATGGTACTTTTCTTCGAAATCATATCCACAAATCGTGGCAACCATTTCTCAAAGACGAAAAATTCAATTTCGAAATTATTAGACATTTTTTTATCAAGAACAACTATTATGAAAAGCAGAGAATTTGTTTCATATGAAAATAATTGCTTAATTTGGTGTAACAATAATTTTTTTCCATTGAACGATTCATTTTACAAATAAGTTTTAATATTCATAATTTTTAGCATGTTGCGTACTAATTATATTTCAATCGAATCGATCTTCTCTTTAAAAAATGACCAACTTAAGCATATACATATACGATTTACGTAACAAGCTGTAAATTACATTCACTTATCAACTACTTGTTGTAAACAACCTAAAGAATTTAGTTTACGACTGAATTCATAATTCTTTGCTTTCTCAAAAACGGCAAAATGAATTTTTCGCTCATTTAGAAAGTAAAGAATTTCCAACTTTGCTGTAACTAAAGGCGTTCGTCTCTGTTACACAAAATAAAGGCAACATCGTGAGCAAAGGACAAAAGAAGGTCAAGTGCAGGGAGGAAGTCGATCGTCCGTCGAGTCGGTCGAGTATGAAAAGCGATTTTGTTCCGAGTAAATAGTAATTGGCTCTGCGCCGAAAGTCAGTGACTCGAAGTCAACAGGCCGTGCGCTTTATCGAGTCAACTCAGAGTATCGAACTCCTCGGGCAAACAAAGGTCATTACATGCAGAGAGCGAGAGAAATAAAAGAAAGATGAAGACAAACGGACACAAATTTAGCGCTGAAGCGACTATTTCGCCCTTTATTCACTGCCGCACGCTGGAAGTGATTTCACGCTCCGCAGGAATCCTTACCGTCCTCCATGTTACCTTCCAGACAGGATCTAGGCGAGGCATCCTGCCGATGTTGTCGCATGTCCCGCGAACGACGAAAAATTACGAACTGCGGCGAAACAAATTTTCAACTGATTGCGCCCATTTCCTTCGGTGAGGAATTTTTCTCTTACTGCATTTACTACCTATTTTGCGCCCTTATCGAGTGAGAATTTTCCAACACAATAGAAGAGGCATCCTGCCGATGTTGTCGCATGTCCCGCGAACGACGAAAAATTACGAACTGCGGCGAAATAAATTTTCAACTGATTGTGCCCATTTCCTTCGGTGAGGAATTTTTCTCTCACTGCATTTACTACCGATTTTGCGCCCTTATCGAGTGAGAATTTTCCAACATAATAGAAGAGGCATCCTGCCGATGTTGTCGCATGTCCCGCGAACGACGAAAAATTACGAACTGCGGCGAAACAAATTTTCAACTGATTGCGCCCATTTCCTTCGGTGAGGAATTTTTCTCTTACTGCATTTACTACCGATTTTGCGCCCTTATCGAGTGAGAATTTTCCAACATAATAGAAGAGGCATCCTGCCGATGTTGTCGCATGTCCCGCGAACGACGAAAAATTACGAACTGCGGCGAAACAAATTTTCAACTGATTGCGTCCATTTCCTTCGGTGAGGAATTTTTCTCTCACTGCATTTACTACCGATTTTGCGCCCTTATCGAGCGAGCTTTGTTTTCAAGAAAAAATAATAATAATAAGAATACTCAGAATGGTCTAAAAAGTTGAGAAAAGGGATTCAGAAAAATTGTCCGGATGTAAATATTACGGGTGTGTCTAAAGAAATTTTTTTTTTACTTGCCGCATCAGAAGATTAAAGTCTGGATCATAATATAGGTCCTCGTTAACGGAAAGCTTCGTACGAATTTGTTTAGAGGCGGTTCAACGACCTTTTGTATTTCCCATTTGATTAACACGTAAAAATCAAATCTTCTGTTCAGACCGACATAATTATTTTTGTACACAATGGACAGTGCTGCGTATGGTATCATTTGATAGTGTTAACGATTAACTTTAATTCCACACATCGAAAAATATTTTAGGCCGCAGAGTTCCTGAGATATTCAATTCTGCGTAAAGGAATGTTTGTTTTCCTTTTTCAAAAAACGGTTACGTAAGACAAACTGCCATCTTCTTCGGTACGAATACAGTCAAAATTTGTATGAAAACGGTCAAGGACACGTGAAAATTATCTTTCATATGATGTAGCCTGATTTTTTAATATTATTTTTATTATCTTTATTTGACAATAAAATGGCTTAGTAAAATAAGTAATAATTTTTTTTTCTACTAAAACACGATTGAAAAACTTGCTTCATGCCATAATATGGAGCCTCGTTTAAAGACAACACCGTTTATTTAAATTTTTTAAAAAGGTAGCGTGAAGAATTCACTCTCCCACTTGATTTATAAAAAATTGCTGCGAAGGGAAAATATGAAAATTTTTCATGCCACCTCTTACAAAAATTCACACAATGTGATGGCATAAACTAGGATTCTCAGACATATGTAAAAGGAAAAAAAAGATTTGACTCTTTAATAAGCATGTTATTGTTGAAGAGTAACAATAACAATAATAGTCACGAATAAGGCTTAATTACATGATGAACAGTTTTTCCATGTCCTTGAGAAATATTATACGAATTTTTACAGTGGTCCTAACAAGAAAGATGGCAGTTTGTCTAACGTAAGCATTCCTTGAACAATTATAAAACGTCCGTTTACGCAGAATTAAACATCTTGAGAACTATGCGACCTAAAATATTTTACGATATACGGTATTGAAGTTTATCTTTCCAGCTATCAAATGATACCATACATAGCAATGTGCATCGTGTACGAAAATAATAATATCGATCCAAACCGAAGACTTGATAGACTTCTTGTTAATCAGATGAGAAAAACTAAAGGCCGTGATTTCACCTCTAGAAAAATTGTCCAAAGCTTTCCTTTCATATGGCATTTAATCTGGAAATTTTTTTAGTATTGCTTTAGTTGTGAAAAATCAATAGCTACAAATTTGCATAAGCTACAAAAACTACAGACATTTTTTAAAATCCAGAATTAAATGAAAAATAATTCTATGTTAAAATTTTTTCAAAAATGATAAAAAACAAAGTGTGTTTCCCTGTCCCAAGGAGTACAAAATTTCAGATCGAATAATAAAGCCGCTCTTCAGGTATCTAAACATAAATTTAGCATGCCGATCTTACACTCACATACATACATTTATACATACACACATTTTTTTACTTTCTCATCACATACACATGTAAAAGAGAAAGTATTGCAATCCAAAAAAAATTCGACTTCAAGATTTCAATGGAAATACATTTTTTGAGTGTCCTAGATGCCAAAAAACACATTATTTTAAACCACTTTTCTCAACATGTTAGGAAATTCTGAGTATTCTGACATGAAAATCTCGACAAGGAAATTTTTCACGAAAACAAAGCTTCGTTTATGAGGAAGCAAAACATTGAATAATGCCAATGTCAACTATAATTTTAAGAAATCGCCTTTTTATATGATGAGGAAAAAAATGATTCTCATTTTGCATTAAGAAAAATACCAACAATTCGATCTGTTACTTCCTTCCCACGTATTCTCGAGCTCGCGTAATTGTTCCTGGCATTTATACTCATTTCTCTTCCCACTTAAAACCCTTTAAAGACATCATTCGTCTCTGTAAGGCAAGATTACCGAGATCAACTAAGTAGAGTCTCGTTTGAAAATTATGCTATACTTTCGTTACTCAAAAAATCGAGGAATAAATCGGATATGATGAATTGGCTCATCGTGTAGAAATGAACTCTGTCAATAGTTCTAAGTGAATGGATTATCATTTCTTTTCAACTGGGCGTCGAGTCGGTACCGCAACTCTTGATAAATTTCTTTTATATTCTTTCATAAAATGCATAACCAAAAAAATTGCAAATAAATTAACAAATACAAAAACTTAAATAGCTATTTAATGTCCAAAAAAAAAGTTCAATTACAGGAACTATTTTATCTTTTATATTGGACTTCTTTAATTTCCGTACGCAAGCACATTTTTCTTGAATAAAATTACAATGGACGTTGCATTTTTTGTAAACTTTCACTATTTTTATTTTTCGAGGATTCTACGTTCGACATTTAAAAAACCCATTTTTAAAATACGAAAAAAACACACGCAAATAAAAATTTCACGTGCACTTCATAAAACAATCAAATGTAAAGCAATAAAAATTGAAAGTAGATCATGAGAGTGAATTTAAAAAAAATGTGTACTCTAAAGTAACAAATAGTACACGTCTCTGTTCACAGGGCTGAAAAACCGCTTCGAGCTGGACGGACTCACGGTCTGTCTACCAGGCAGGTGCGTAGCCTCTCGGCGAAATACTATGCATTTACGGTCGCGTCGTGAACCGAAACCTCAGCGAATTGTTGCCAACCGGCAGCTCCGAATAAATTCGCGTGGTGTTCTGCTTTTTACCAAAAAAAAACGATGGATCCCATGATTCGTTTTCGATTTCTCACCAGCCACTGATCGTAACGAATCGATTTTGGCCACAACCTTTTTTTCTTCATCAACTCGATCGTAATCGAACGCAATGTTGTCACTGATTCAGTTATTTCTTTTTTCGTTCGATACCAGCAATCCGCAATTTTTCCCCTGCAGGATTAATCATGTTAGTTATTACAATAAACGAACAAATAAAACTTATTTTCTAAATTGACTGAATATGTAAATTTTCATTGTAAAAAATTTATCCGTTTTCTAGTATCAAGAAGTTGTAATCCAATTTAGTAGAAAGATTGTATATTTACTTTACAAAGTATATTCCGTCAACGTGAAAAAAAATGTTAGAAGAAAATTTACTTTATGTTTTGTAAATTTGAAAAAGTTTATACTGATTTTGTCATAAGTAATGATTTGCTCATTATTGACAAAATGTGATCGATAATCCAACTAATAATAATTTGGGTGTAAAAACACATAACATGACTTTTTGAAAGTACTTCTTAAGCGCAAAGACTACTTTTAAGGTTAGTCTTTATTCGTAAATGTTTATGATTTACGAATAATTGTATGTTCGATGCGAGTAAACAAAAAATTGTGTTATTTACTAATGGTTATTCGTTAAAGTTCTTGCGCATTTGTGTCGAGTTCGCACAAGTTTTCGAAAAATGTGAGGAAATTGCTAACACTTCTCGACGATATAAAAATCTGAAAAGAGAATCATGCATATTAGAGGCGTTGAAAAGATTGATACTGCATAACAATTATTTCAAAATGTTATTACCAAATTGATAAGGAATGAAATTGTTCAATAAACCCTCTGACAACCTAATTTTTTTGTTTCGATAGAAATGATCCGTTGATTTTTCTGAATATATAAGAATTTTAAAAAAATTTCTAATTCATTTTAAATTTTTCGTTTTTCAAATTGGGAAATCACAAGATTCGAAGTGAATTAAAAATTCAAGAAAATTCATACATATTTAGGAGAATGAATTCTGAATTCTCTCTAAATTCTGAGCTGTGGTTGGAAAAGTGTCGCCGCCTCTTGAGTGAATCGATGAAACGAATAGAGACGATTTCTTCGATTCAATGTCAGTACTGTTCAATAAATTTGAGATCATTTCATAAAAATATTAAAGCTCAAGTATTCCTTTTCATTAACGAAGATTGGAATGAATCAATAAAACCCTTTTCTCTCGCCGCAATATTTTACCGAGTTCGAATGGAAAAGGGCAAAAATTAGATTACAACTCTTAAAATTTTTTGGAACATCATAACGAAATGTAATTATAAGCCGGTAAAAGTTGACACGAAAATGTTGAACTCCAGCTCCGTGAGAGAGTAACCAAAAGAGAGGACGAATAACGATATCTTCGTGTGGAGTTACATTTCTCGGCGGACGTTCGGTGACTCGTCTCCCGCCCGTGCGAATCTCATCTGGTTGTCCGTCTCCGTCTTTCAGTGCACCGAGAGGCTTTTTGCGGTGGTCTTGGTCCAACGATCGGCTACCGGGACTCGAAACTCTGTTCCTTACAAGCTGAGCCGTCGGTAAAGACACACTCGTGGAAGTGGAGGGCGGCTCACGCCCTTCGCGAGCTCTCGCACTTGGAAACTCAGTCCCACGGTGACCGTTGGCGGATCAGCTGAAATTCAATCGGTTCTGATACACGTTCATGGGAACACTTCTGATTCCAGGAGGATCGTTGCGCTTACCGATTCGATTTATGGTAACGAATTCTCTGGATCTTTTACCGCTAGCAAGTGCTTGCTATTTAGCAGCAAGAGCGTCTTTAAGGAAGTATGATACTTACAGTCCCGCCAAAAGTGAGTTTCAAAGACAATTTCGTTCACTTCCCGATGAGATCAAAATCGGATAAAAATAATGCATATAAAACGTGCTGAAAAAATCGACTTCGCATAATAATCCCAAAATGTTATTAACGAATTGGTGAAAAAAAAAAAAACAATTGTTCAACAAACAATCAGGAACCGAACTTTTTTTGTAATGAAAATAATGTGACAATTTATTTGAATACATACGAACTAAATTCATTTTGGAAATCGGTATGATTTCGGCTGAATTCAAAGTTAGTTGAATGTTAGAGGAATTTTAAAGTCGTAACTATAGTTAGAGCGTCTCCAAGACCCTGGATTAAGTTAGGCCAATTCTTAAATCAGGGTTTAAAGTTAGAAAAAACCTAAAACCAGGTTAAAAGTAAGCGGAACTCTAGAAACGAGTTAAATTTAAGTAAAACTCTAAAACCAGATTTATACATTTGGACAAATGTATCAAACTAGCACCACAAGATATTAGATACTATCGCCGTGTTAAAAAATCACGCATTGGACGCTCGAAAAAGCCGATGCACCATTACACCGCATTAATTCACCGCAGATGCGTTGCTGAGCCAACAGTCGTTCTAATATCTCGAAAGCTAGCCATTCACTCGAGTTCAACCAGTTTTCCGTGGTCGTTACACATCCAACAAATTTCTACATTTACAGTGGAAAAAAAAAACATGTATAAATAACAGACGTAGCCCAAAGAGTGTCCTATGAATGCCCTTAATTGGCAAACGTCGTTCGGATTGCCGGCATATAGTTCTAGCCCTTCCAGCGGTTAAATCCGGACCCTTTTCGAGGGCGCGTGTTGTCCCGAACATTAGCGTCCATTTGCATGTTTAACTCGCGACCCACTTTCACCTTTCGTACTATATCGAGAGCCACAAGGGCGTATCAACTATATTTCGATCGTAGGACCTAAGCTCGGAAAAAAAAAATGAAAAAAAAGACGTGTGCCTTTGGATGCTACGTAAAGTCCTATGGAAATTAAAGGGAGCATCGGTGGCGGGATAAATTCACTGCTGAGCGGGTTGCGCATTAGTACCGCTGGTCGCTACCGTTGCGCACGAGAAAACGAGCGGATTAATGTCGCCGAACGAGTTCATTAGGTGTCTCGATATAATGGCATTGTGTACGGTAGCGACGTTGGACGAACAGGTCCAGTCGAGAGCCCGGTAACTCTTTTCGAGCGTCGTGTGTGTGTGTATAATCGACGCCAACAGCAGCTTCGAGCCACAGGCTACCCGTGTTCCACGCGTTATTATTTATTAGTGCGCCGGAGGCTTCCAACTCGCGAGACAGAGAAGGAGCAACCGAACGTTTGGAGGTTAGAGGGAACGCGGTTCGCGCTCTTTTCACTGTTGTGATGTTTTTTTTTTCTTTTTTTTTTTTTGTTCTTACTGGCTCTTTAGAATACACGAGGCGTCGTTAACGGCTGCGGTTGCACAATAATTTTTCGCTACGTTACGAAATTTAGTTTTTTTAACGGACTTTACAAAATTTTGGTTTTTCAACGTACTTTACAAAATTTTAGTTCTTTCAACGTACTTTACAAAATTCTAGTTTTTTAACGGAATTTACAAAATTCCAGTTTTTTAACGTATTTTACAAAATTTCAGTTTTTTACAGAATTTTAGGTTTTTTCAAACGATCGTTGTGCGCCATTTCAATGTTTCCCAACGAGTATTATAGAAAACACGGTTCGCTTGAGTATGCACACGTTATTATTTATTAGTGCGCCGGAGGCTTCCAACTCGCGAGACAGAGAAGGAGGAACCGAACGTTTGGAGGTTAGAGGGAACGCGGTTCGCGCTCTTTTCACTGTTGTGATGTTTTTTTTTTTTTTTTTTTTTTTTCTTACTGGCGCTTTAGAATACACGGAGCGTCGTTAACGGCTGCGGTTGCACAATAATTTTTCGCTACGTTACGAATTTTTCTTGGATGCATATTTTTATACTGAAGTAACATTCTAAAAAAACCTTTTGTAGGATTTGAAGATACAAACTAACGGGTACAATCACACAAGGAAGAACATTTTTCTCAATGAGTTTTGAACAGAATTTTAGGTTTTTCAACGTGGTTTACAAAATTTTAGGTTTTTCAACGTACTTTACAAAATTTCAGTTTTTCTAATGTACTTTATAAAATTTTAGTTTTTTAACGGACTTTACAAAATTTTAGTTTTTCAACGTACTTTACAAAATTTTAGATCTTTCAACGTACTTTACAAAATTATAGTTTTTTAACGTACTTTACAAAATTTCAGTTTTTTAACGGAATTTACCAAATTTCAGTTTTTTAACGGAATTTACCAAATTTCAGTTTTTTAACGTATTTTACAAAATTTCAGTTTTTTAACGTATTTTACAAAATTTCAGTTTTTTCAACGTACTTTACAAAATTTTAGTTTTTTCAACGTACGTTACAAAATTTCAGTTTTTTCAACGTACTTTACAAAATTTTAGTTTTTTCAACGTACGTTACAAAATTTTAGGTTGTGTCTATCGATTATTGTGCACAGTTTTAATTTTTCCAAACGAGTATTATACAAAACACGGTCGCGTGAGTATGCCCACGTTATTATGTATTGGTGCGCCGAAGGCTTCGCGAGAAGGAGGAACCCCGAACGTTTGGAGGTTAGAGGGCGGCGACGCGGCTTGCGCTCTTTTCGGTGCTGTGATGTTTTTTTTTCTACTGGCCCTATAGAATACACGGAGCGTCTTTAACGGCTGCGGCAACACAGAACTTTTCGCTACGTTACAAATTTCTTTGGAATGCATATTTTTATACCGAAGTAACATTAAATTTAAAAAAGTCTCTTGTAGGATATTACGGTACTTGTAAGACGGTAAAATCAACACGATGAAAAAAAGTTTTTCCAATGACTTTTGTACGAAATGTTTGTATTTTCAATAAGTATTATGAGAAATTTGAGGTTTTTTAACAAGTTTCGCATAAAATTTTAGTTTTTCCAACGTACTATACAAAATTTTAGTTTTTTCTAACAGTATTATACGAAGCACGGTTCGCGTGCGTATTTACGCATTATTAATTATTAGTGCGCCTAAAGATTTCAACTCGCGAAACAGAAATGGAACAGACGCAGTTTGCGTTTTTGTCCCTGTTGCGAAGTTTTTTTTACACTTTAAAATACGCTGAACGTTATTAACGGCTGCGGTTGCATCTGACTTTTCGCTACGTTACGAATTTCTATCGGATGCATATTATTAAACTGTTAGAGAGGCAACATTAAATTTAAAAACGTTCTTGTAGTGTATTGAGATACAAATTACAAAATAAAATCAGACGAGGAAGAAAAGTTTTTTCAATGAATTTTTTAATTTTTGTTTTTTAAATGAACATTTTACGAAATTTAAATTTTCCCAACATAGTTCACAAATTTTTAGTTTTTCAATTGATATTGAAGTACAAAAATTTTGTTTTTCCAATGAATTCTGTATAAAACACAATTCGGGAGCGTAATATTGTATAAAACCCTTTATTATCATACCCAGTATCAGATTTCTGTTAAGAAATTTCATACAGACTGATATAAAAATCTTAGAAATGTGTACTTTTTCCTTAAAGCCAAAATTACAAATCGTCTACTTATAAACGAAGGGACAGAAAACATATATTTAAGGATATTTCGCCTAAGTTCAAAAATGTTCAGAAACTTGTCGAAAAGTCGTTCCAATAAATTTCGGGGTTTTTGTATATCAATTTGGTTGTTCTATAACACGTGCGAGAGTCACACATTTCGGTGTTTTATCTGGACTATATCCACTTTTTTCGTTTCCCTTTTTCTTCCGTTTTTTCAGAGCTGATGTTCTCTGCTAATGGGCACGTGTACGGCGAAGCAGACGTTTGAAAGACCAGCGGAAGGATGATAAAGGAAAACACTACCGCAGATGAGAAGAAGCTTAAAAGGAGCCACGAGGTTCGAACGTTAACCACGAGTCCCACTCGCTCTTTTTAGGGATGCACAGATTACGCTGTATCCGCTTCTGTGAGCAATACACTTCCTTTCGATATTTTTGGGTCCACGTCGTCCAATGTCCTTCATAAACCATTTCATGTTTGAAAGAAACCCATCGATGAAAACACTCGAACACACGTTCTATCAGCTGTTGAACTCGCAGACTTCTTTCAGGTCGTAGAAAAACGTGAAAACGTGAAAATGTGGTTTTCCGTGTTTTCCACTTAAATCGTTCAAGTATCAAGAAAAAAATCGTTCATTTTATAATGAATAAAAAATTTCCTATTTTAGAGGTATTATAAATTGAGTGAAAGACCAACTTTTTTTGATTTCGAATTCTGTGAAAAATCCGAATTACAAAAATTCGAAATTTTCAAATGGCCATAACCTTTGAGAAATAATTTTTTGCTGATCGAAAAAAGGATCGAGGATTGTTAAAAAAATCCTGTATGATAGTAAACAAATCAATAATGTTGCCATAAAGACTAGAATCAGCCGCAAACGGTAGATTCATATTTAGTAATGAATTTGCTTAAAGTTCTATTTATCTACAAAAGCCCGTTAGATTCTAAACCCACAAATTCATGAATTTGTTACAACTTAAAAGTACAAAATGATCGATGGAATACAGTAATGAACTAGGGCGCTCTCAAAAATATTAAATCATCATCCATCATCATTCCGTGATCCACAAAATAGAAACGTCATGAGTATTTTACCAGAAGATGAGCGAGATCAATTCGAGTCATGGAGAAGAAGCCACAACGAATCTGTGTAATTCAACGGTCTTTTTAACTCCTATTTATTAAAATCACGTGTAAGACGTTCACCGTAAATTCAGGTACTGAAAAAAAAAGTGTGTCTCAAAAAATAATTTCTGAATGAAATTAACACAATCCCAACAAATATTCTCTGTAATTTTTTTACTCTGCTTAACGAATTATTTTTCTATGGTTTTTTCTTCAATTTATATTTAAACGATATTTCAGAAGCGATAGAAAATTACGTCTAGAAAAAGGAAGTTGGAAAAACAGAATTTTTCTTTATCATCTCAAACTGATTGCTTGTAAACGGAAAAAAGATCGATATCGATCATTGAGACGTGTCAATTTGCCGTCGCTTTGGCTTCCATATTCAATACCTTGAAGTATCTGAAAATCTTCTATCTCCATTTTCTCAGTGCTTACGTAATTTATTCCCTATAGAATCGATTTGATTGATCGTCTCACTAATATACATGAGCTCTTGTATAATCTCCACAAGATCTTTTTGCTCTTTTTTTTTTACCAGGCAATTGGATACTACATGAAGTAAAAAAAAAAGTGATGCAGTAGAGATTAACACCATCGCCGGTAGCTAGGACTTTACGTCACATCCTGTCACTCTCAAAACATAAATCGATGCATCGATAGAAGAGCATCGAGTGCAGTGTTGTATTATGCATCTCGATGACAAATCTCTCCACGCTACATTGATTTGCCTTAATACCTATCATCAGAGATGCGTGAACAATCGTCTATTGTGTGGTTCATTCGACACCGTGACGATATGTAGGACATTCGATACTTTAATCGATAACGGTCATTCCAGACATAAGAGGAAGGTTATTATTATCGATGGGAAAGGGGAATCGGATGCATGTCACGGAATCACAAAAGGGCAATTAAAAAAGCGTAACTCCCATTCATGAATGATATTTACAAACTGTTTTTTATTCTGGAAATTTTTGTAACATTGTTTGATTAGGTTAAATTAATAGCGGAGAAAATCCTTTTTTTATTTTATTTTTTGAGGAATTTCCTGTTTGCAATTATAAGTTTGATATGTACATTTTCGGAAATTTCTTTTTATTAATCTCTTTATTTCAAAATTGGAACTTCCTTGGTTTGATAATGATTTAAGTTCTTGATGAATGAATAAATAAAATTTGAATAATTTGGAGAAATGCTTGGCTTGAATGGGTTCTATGATTTTCTAGTGAATTCACGAACATTTTAGAAAATCTTTATTTCGAATTTATATAAATAATATAATATTTGGATTAAAATCATCTAAAACTATTCTCTGGCCCTTTTGACAGTGATCAAATGCTACGAAAATTTTTAGACGTCATATTTCTCTCATTAAACCGGAATATTATTTTTCATTATCTTTTTAAGAATACATTAAAATTCCCATCGAATCTTTAGATAATATCTTTAGCAAAAATAGCCGCAATAATTTTTTTGTCATTATTAATATACAAAACCAAACTTCTCTGCATCTGCATGACGTTGATTTTAATTTGAGATTTTTTTCGGTTACAAATTACTTAAATGCCAATCGAATCAAACTTTCGATTCGAAATGAATGTATGAAGCGTAAAGCATATGTACGTTAGAAAATAATAGTGCTATAGACTTAATCAGCTGCACCCCTAAAAATAACTGACTTTCTAGCACAATTACGATGATATTCAATCGACTTTCAATTTTCGACTGTTCAGTACATATATGTACGTAATATATTATAATATTATAATTTATATGTGCAACTTTTCATGGATTCGGTGAAGGAAATATCTGTTGGGGGGGTCTCGGTATTATAATTAGGAAATTAGTTGGCATTATCGAAATAGCCAGCTAGTATGACAACCATTGAGCATGAGTAACAGCTGCGCGGTGAGCTGCTCGCGGGGGTTCCCTTTACATTCTTCGTTCCTCTGCCTCGTTCCTCGCAGCCCCCTCTCCTCTTTTCCTCGGTGGGGCACCGTAGGTACCCCTTCAAGAGCGGCTTGCCGCGGCGCATCACCGCATTATAATTAACCGAGCCGTGCTCTTGCAGCCGCCACCCCCATATACGATTCTTCGTCAGTATATGGAGTACTATTATACCTACAATAGATGGGGTAAAATAGCATACATGTAATAGAAATGGATTCTTGAATTTTTATAGCACACAGTGAATTACGAAATTAAACATTTGTAGTTTTAACTTTAAGATTTTGTTCCCGGAAACGTTTTGTTGATTTTATGGACAAATTTTGGTTATTTCGTTGTTTTGAAAAATAAAACTGCAAGGTTGAACTTTGCAAATTGCTGCCTCATTATTTTTTGTTTTTTTTACAAAGCTATCTCTATGAGGAAGCGATTTGCAAAGTTTAACTATGCAGCTTTATTTTTTACAACAGTGACGGTTCTGAAAAATTTCAACGACATAACAAATTATGACGAAACTGTGCACCTATTATTGCTAAATAGTACTGATTACGTGTCTGAAGTTTGACTTCGCTATCTTATGTTGTGTTGAGGTTAATGCAGTAACATCATTTTTCAAACACTTAAAATTCGGACAAACTTTAACCATATTGCTTATTATGATGAAAATAATAAATGAATTTAATGCAACATCATTGCAAATTCGCAACGTCATTGTGAATTTAATTAAAATAATTAAATTATATTTAATTAAATTAAATTTGAGTTTGATTCTTATGTTTTGTCAAAGTCAGGGCAAAAACGTGATTTTTTTTCGAAAATTTCAAAACTATAATATCAAAACCGCTTTGCCGATTTCGGTCTTCCCAAACAACATTAAAAGAACATGCACGTATGAAGAATTATTTCGGAAAATATAATAAATTTTACGAACGGTAGAGCGCGCGCGTCCTTTTTTGAAGAATTTCAAATAGCCATAAAATAGCCATAAAGTTGCTGCATGGAAATTTAATAGCACACTGTAAATTACGAAACTGAACATTTCCACTTTTCTGTCAGCACGATGTTCTTTTCATTAGAAACACAAAAAAAATTTATCTTATTAACAAGTCTTGGTTATTCCTTAGTGTTAAGAAAAATGTAACGTTAATGTAAAAAACATAGTAAAAACAGTGCCAAAATTTTTTTGCGAAAAATCATATGACTTGTAAGAACATGATGTTCAATTATGCAAAAACATAATTGCAGTAATCATTACAGCTGCATCGTAAAATATGCTTAAGATGATTTTATCCCTCCAAAACCAAGATAAAAGGTTCGATCAAATCATGATCATCGATATCGAAGGGTTGATCATCCAACAAAAAAAAATGTCTTCACTTCATTAAATTATATTTATCAAAACCACCAACAATTTTTCTCTGCAAAATCAATGCGAATTAAATTTTGAAAAAGATTAAAACCATTTTGCCCCCATCTTCTGTACATATATACATTCCAGAGTGCATCCGATGCCATAAAGCACAAATACACGTGTTTACTCCTTCCTACCAATATTATATTTGCAGCGATGAACGGGGGAAGCTTCCTTATGGCAGAAAAGTGCGCAGGGCTTCTCTCTTCCTGCCTCGCGTGGCCAGTCACCCCCTGCACGTTGCTTTCGACGCCAGACCCTTTGAGGGGGGCTAGGGGGGGCCCCTATACCACCCAGGGCCTCCAGGTGGATGGGTACGTTACAAAACGCGACTGCGATCCACCGAAGCTCATTCCTCAGCTGCCTAATTTACGAGGATTCGACCATCGGTCATACTAGTGGTATATTTGCGTGTGTGTGTGTGTTGTATTTGTGCTGCGTGCTCGTGTCACCGATTTTGCGTGGGCGTGTGGCACCGCGCACCGTTTTCCGTCTGCTGAATGACGAGAAAATGCTCGTTATATAATTTAGAGTGGCGATGACGATCATGGACAGGATCAGGACACGCGCTTCGAAATGACGTGACCATTAGATTGGACTATAGATAGGAAAATTGGTTGCATAATTATAGGTTTTGCAGCTCGCTTTGCTGGATCTGCCGGAAAGTAAAATGCTTTGAAAAGTTGACACGTGCGCGTTACTGAATGACACGTTTCCTAATTTTATATTCTATTATCTTTTTCTTTCATGTTTTTTTATTGTTGTAAATTTATTCATATATGGAGTACATTGATTGTCATTTCAAATGTTTTTCCTATTCGTAGTGAAATAATTTGAGAATTTGTTGATAACAACAACAAAAGTTCAACTCAGTTCCTCAAAAAAAGATGGGAATTTAGATCGACGGTGGCAAAATGGCGAGTTATCTTTTTCATCAATCATTATTATTAGCTATTTTTCATATTTTTTAGATGGTATTTCTTTCCTAATATCGACTCGTTTTTTAAGTTAATAAAATGTCAAACTATTTTGTAAAGTAAACAGATAACTAATTGAATTATAATTAAATGACAATTTTAACATTCCTTTCTGTTGTTTAATTTAATAAAATGATTTTTAATAAGGCAAATTTTGAAACAGATTGAATTCTTATTTAATTACAATTAAATATTTTTTAAATTCTTTTGCATCGCAAATAGAAACAAAAGATGTGATGTATTATTCATTTATTTATTATGAAGTGTATAAGGCAACAGCAATTTTTTTTCGCCATGTAAAAAAAATGGAATAAATAAGTAAAAGGGGTGAGTTGACATTATGGAGAAGGGTCGCGACGCTGTATTTGACAAAATTATAGTGTAAGCCCCAAAAATTCATGAATCATAGACAGCTGGTGATTCTCAGATAGAACTCTACATATCATACGCGTGTCGTGTTGTATAGTCGAATTTGGCGGTCGTGCCTGCTGTATTTGACATTCTAACATTATTTATTTCTCCAATCGATACTACAAGAATATAGAAATTGGGGAGAAATGAAGTTGTCTCTACGCTTTCAATTATTTTCGTTCCTTCATTGGCTGCATTCATAGAGCAGCTGTGTCTTTTGCTATAGTAGTTTACATTTGTAGTGTGAAATGCACACGTGCCACATTACTCATTATTTTCCCAACATTTCTTTGAAGAAAGCCGCCGCGCAAAGAACTGACAGTAATAGTATTTGGATTATAAAAATCTTATTTTTTGAATAGAAGTAACTAGTTCAATATATATATTTTTATTTCAATTTGTCTTATTGCTTTTCAAATTATGTCAATCCGAAAATATTTTAAATTAACATTTAGATATTTTGGACCACGGCGTGCGACGTACATTTTTTTTGTGAAAAAAAAATGCATTTCTTCGTGAAAATTTAAAAAATTAATTTTTATCAAGTGTAATACTTACACTATTTCAAAATATGACATATTTTTTTATCTATATAGTGCATTCGGGGCAATATTGATTGCAAAAGAATCATATAATACTGTTTCGTTACAATTTCGCTGAAAAGTTCTCAATAATTAGAGATAACAGGATTTTTGAATATGAAATCAAATCGATTCGTCATTGTGGAAATTTTAGTTATTTGCTTGTTTTCAGAATTCATTCTCAAAATTATTGAAATACTAGTAATTAGAGTCGAAAATCTTTTTAATTCATAATATTAAAAATATTATTTATTTTCAACGAATTTGTGAAGCCTGATAGATTCACTTCGTACATCATTATCAATTTGCGGATTACTATCTTTTGATCTTTAGTGGCAATTTATTTCATTTTTCTCATCATTTTCTTTTTTACATGAAAATCTTGAGGTCAATCTTGTGTATATGCAAGCGCAGAATAAATTTTCAAAAAATACAAAGCGCATAAAAAAATTAAAATGTGTATGAAATTTATGTGTACGAGTACCCAAAAAGATCTAGTGACCCCATATATCTTCCGACCATGGGGGGTCATATATCAGATGTAATCTACAAAGTGTACGACCAGGAGCTCAGCTACCATGGCACCACGTTCGAAGTCATTAAAGTCGTTATATATTCATCAAGGGGAGCAGAAACCCGTGAGGCATGTTTTTCAATAAAAATAACTGACAAGTGCAATACACTTTAATTAAACGCGTTCGTCTTGACAGACCTTCGTGGCAAATAGAATTTCACCATTTTTACCACTTACTCAGAACACTAACTAATTAAGATACGCTATAAATTACTCACACCTCTGAAAAGATATAAATTCAATTTTTTACAGTATCGAAAATAGTTTGGTATGCGAATTAATTTTTACATCGCATCAGAAACCAAGCTGATCTTTGCAAATGGCTTCTTTATTATTTTTAGTTTTTTTTTTGCAAACCTCTATGGGAAAGTATGTTTATCGATTTTGGTTTCCTTATAGAGGAAGCCTTGTAAAAAAAAAACCAAAAATAATGAGGAAGCAATTTGCAAAGTTCAACTTTGCAGCTTTATTTTTTATAACATCTACATTTCTGAAAAATTTAAATCTCGTAACAAATTATGATGGCACTGTGTGCCTATTATTGTTAAATAGTGCTGATTTTATGTCTAAAGTTTGACTTCGCTGTCTTATGTTTTGTTGAGGTTAATGCAATAACATCATTTTTTTTAACTCAAAATTTTGAAAAACTTAAGCCACATTGCAGATTATGGAGAAACTGTACTGATAATCGCTAGATAGTACCGATTTCATGTATAAAAATTGAGTTCGTCATGTCATGTTTTGCCAAAGTTAGGGGAAAAACGTGATTTTTTCGAAAATTTCAAAACTGTACAAAATCCGAACCGCTTTTCCGATTTTGGTCAAATTCAATACCAAACAACATTAAAAGTACCTGCACTCATGGAGAATTATTTAGGAAAATATGATAAGTTTTACGAAAGTTAGAGTGGGCACATATTTTTTTTTGAAAATTTCAAAAAGCCATAAAATCAAAATTTCTGCATACATTTCGTATAAAATTGCAACAATCAAAGACGAACTGCTGCTTCACTTGTGTGCCGAACTTTAGCTAAATTGGTTGAACAGTTTTTAAGTCACAGATGATTGAAATTCCGAAGCCCTGCACACACACATACGGACACTTTTTCTAAACCACTTTTCTCGATATTTTGGGAAATTCTCAGTGTTCTGATATAAAAATTTCCAAATATATATATATTGTTTTTTTCGAAATATATATTTCGAATTTATTTTTCGAAAATATTCTTAAGCTAATTTAACCGCCGTCAAATTTTTACTAATATCCGCAATAGAAAATATATCTAATATTCGATAAAGCAAAAATGTATTTCAGTTTATAAAATATTGTGGATAATTTGACAGGCTCTTAAATTCTCACTTATCTCCACAATGAAATATAATGTAAGTGTTCGATAAAATATTTGATTTTCTGAAATATTATGAGTCATTTAGCAGAAAGTTAAATTATTGTACAGCCAGAATAAACTAGATTTCACCGGGATTTTATTTATTAAGAGGTGCAGTCGACAGACAACGTCATCTCATTAATTCAATGCATTTATCGGGAGGCTTATCTGTGATCTGGGGTTCGAAAACTAATCGTTGGAATGGGCTCGACACCCTTCATCGATAGGACTGTGGTTAAGCTACGTTATCGGTGATATACCGGGTCACTGCCACCGAGTCTATCGATATACCGATTTCCTCGGCTTAGCTGGTGGATATTCGATTATCTAATCGTGATATATTATTTTGAGAGTCTATATTCTATGCATATATAATCTGAGACCGTTGTTGTGCATGGCTGGATGATCGATAGTATCGAATAACATTATGGGGTGAAGTGACCTGTAAAATCAACGGATGCTTTTTTAGGGCTCACTGCAATTAGTAAGAGTTTTTTTATCAGCATTGTCTGTTCAATTTGTAAATCATTATCAATTTCTCATATTTTGTTTTCAATAATTTTTCCTTATGTTTATAGTAAAATGCAATTAATTTACGGGATCTCATACAATTCGCTCACCGATAGAGAAAGCTTTTATTTATAAGAAATGAGTTTCGATCGGATAACGACAAAGACAGTTTTTTGTTTATTTACTTGAAAATGTGGAGTTATTGCCATAAAAATCGGTTTCATAATCAATGGCAAGTTTGTAATTAGATAAGTTTTTTTAATTTGCAGTTTTATTTTTTCCAAAAATACGGCATTTTCAAGCGGACTCAACTTTTTCTCGCTTGGACGATTTTCTAATTTTTTTTCTCATTATCTAAGAAAGGAACAAAACAGTTTTTCGTGTTTTTTAAATTAAAAATGTAGAGTTATTGGCAATCAAAAATAGATTTCATAATCAACGGAAAAATTCTAATTAGATAAGCTTTTTAGATTTGGAAAGTTTTATTCTTTAAAAGTTCGGAATTTTCAACCGGCCTTAACTTTTTTCTCGGTTGACCGATTTTCTATTTTTTTTTTTTTTTTATTATCTAAAACAGAAAAACAGTTTCAACTTAACAATATAGAATTCTTGGCAAACAAGAATCGGTATCCTAATCAACGGAAGAATTGTAATTAGATAAGCTTTTTAAATTCGAAGTTTAATTTTTTCGAAAAATTGGGTCTTTTCAACTGGCCTTAAATTTCATCTCAGTTGACCGATTTTTTGTTCTAATCTAACAAGGAAATAGAAGTTTGTGATATTGGGTGGGAAGAAATAACAAAAATGCCCAATATTTAAGAAAAGAAATAGATCGATGCTGTTTATTTACATTCGATAGACATTAAACGACTAATTGACTAGAATATTGGCTAATCTTAAATTCAGATATACACAGGACCAGCGCTCCGCTTCTCGGGAAAACCGAGACGCTTTCATAAACAGTTGATCATTTTTGTTCATTTTATTAAGTCATTAATTAGTCTTTGGAGGCGCTGCATCGTTGCTTCGATTTGAGCGAATCAACCGTTTCAGGCTTCCGGTGGGTCACAGACGAACCCTGAGCGTGTAGCATTACGCGTATATTTTGTCGTCATTCGCAGAAGTTTCCAAAAACGAAGAGCATTTCGCTTGTCCGCTTTGAGACCGAAACGACTCGAGACCCTTTCATTATTTTTCATTATTATTTTTATCAAACACTTTAGCTACATGTGGTATCGTCAGCGTCCACCCAAACCTCCAATAATCGTTTGCGAATTATTTACAAAAAGCGACGGAAACGAAAATATAGGAAAAAAAATAATAATGACACGTACAAGAGTACGAAGCGTTAATACCACAGAAGACTGACACCTCGTTATAGAAATATCCTGATATACCGGTGAAAGAACGCGGTCTTATAATACTAATTAACTCAAGATCACGAAGAGCAAGAGATTGTTTATAAATAAACAAATGCGGACAGTCAGTAAATGTACAAGCGCCGATGCCGACTCGGCAATAGAAAATACAATGGAAAATCGTTGATCACATTAACATCGCTTTGGTTTCATCCTCGCGATGTCGATAATTTTCCATTCACATATCTCTCGTCTCTTATCCATCTTCTAAGCTGGATTTTCTTCATTTGGAAGATGTCGTTGAATTTTGTCCTTCGAGCGGCTTCTTTGCACATTCCGTCGATGCTGTCAAGGGCTTCTTGCTGACTTCGTAGTTTTTTCGTGTTCTCCAGTAATCTGCAAAATGAAAAATAACGAAATCATTATTATTTTTGTCTTCTTTGAGTTTCGCGAAGAAATAATAATCGAAATATATTTATTCCGCAAATTAAAAGCTGCTGTGAATTGTTATAAACGATAAATTATCTCATTACACATGAATGGTGAATTGTGTATTAAGTGACTGCGATAAATAAAATTATCCACCCTTTAGCTACGATGCTACGAATATGAGTCTCATTGTAGTGCAAAAATTGCATCCAATTTTTATGACTCGTAGAGTTTTATCATGAATAAGTCCTTCATTTTAGTTTTATTTAATTCTTCCATACGCACATGTAAAAATTCAAAACGTAAATTTGTGTCAGTGTTACTCGATATTTCTCGTGAAAATTATCTAGCAGTTAAAGGAAATATTTTTTTAACACTAGAATAGCGTGAATGAATAAGGAATTGATATTTGCTTGAATACAAAAAATCATAATACCTAAAAACCTTCATCTTTTCTTTAAAAAAAAAATATTTGGGAATATTTTATCCGAATATTGTGAAGCCCCATCGAATATTAATTAAAACCTGAGGATCCAACGCAAAAGTACCTTGCGGAAGCACAACGAAAAATGGTAAAATGGGACGAGGGTTCGGACAAAACGTCTTCGAGGGTTCAGGGTGCATATATATATATAGAAGAACGTTAGGGACGACAACGAACATTCCCCTTGGGGATTGAGCCACCCCAGCAGCAAGTTCTCCTTTAGTCAGGCAGCACCTGAGACCCTGAGACGGTATTAAGCGGCTGAAGTTGGTGGGCACCTCACGTGACATGACAACCGGCTCTGTGTTACGCCTATACAACCGACCCTGAGCCAGTACACGACTTTGGGTATTTCGCAAGGGACGACAGGTGCGAAACCAACGAAACGACTGCAGAAACGTGATTTTTTGACGCATTTTACAAAAAAAAATCATGGATAAATTTAAATTTCCACAATAATTAACGTGTCAAATTTTCTGGCATGACAACAAACTCAGGTATTGTTCTTAATTACGGTTTAGGATTTTTTAAACAAGTTCCCCCAAATTTGAATTCTGTTCACGTCGTAATTTAAACAAACGTGGATCGATTTCATGGACGGACAATTCAATGAATGTTCAAATTATATTTTGTATCGAACTATGACAATCTGAAATATTATTATATTCATTTGAGAGTGGATTAACAACATTTTTCCCTTTTTAGCCGATTGGGAATTGTTCTTTTTTTTATATCCGTTGGTAATTCATTTTTTATTTAAACAATCTAAATGAAAATGATATATGGTATGGAAAATAATGCTTAAAGGACTTTAATTTTAAGAGTTTACTTGATATTTATACTTCTGCTTCACTTCTCATGTAAAAGTGTATTTAATTACAAAATTTATATTTCTCATTTTATGCAAATAAAATGTTAATTAATAGATAGATGATTGAAGTTTGTTACGAAAAATTGACTATCTTTTATTATTTGTTTGGATATAAATATGAATAATTTATTTTTCAATGTTTAAAATATGGAATGATTATAGTGGATGAAGGTTTTAAAAAAATGTTGAAATGTATTATAGTGAAAGGAGTGGAAAAGAGGCGGAGAAGAAACAAATCTGCTGTGACCATATGGCACGGCGAAGCGTATAGCTCTTAGGTGTCCTTCTTCCATGAGAGTTTCTGGTCCACACCACAGTTAAACCATATGGCGTGAGAAGCATCTCTCTTTCTCTTCCACTTGCCCCTCTTTTTTAACTTTTGTTCCTTTCTTTAGTTTCTCGACCAGAGATAGTGTTCCGCTCTCGTGGATTCCATTGCGAAAACATCTGTTTCCTTGTATATACTTGAATAATAAAATCAGCACGCGCCTCGTATAGGAAGCAAATTACGAAGCAGCATCTAACTTTTTTATTCCTACTTATCTATCCTGAAAATCAGTGTTATAAAACGATGTTTCATAGACATGAATTATCAAAGATTAGCTGAAAAGATATTGGAAGTGATTTGATTTGATTTTTGATTTAACAGAATTAAGGAATTCTTTTAGGAATAAAAAAAACCCGAAAATAATTTCAAAAGGAAAAAAAAAGGTCCAATAATTATCTAGAGAACTATTTTTGTAGTCCTATTTTTTCTTTTGTATGTGTCATTGATTTGAGAAGGAATACTCGATGTCCAATCAGAAAAAAATGATTCGGATGATGGTATAAATTACTACTCTATACATTTTAAATAGAAAATATAAACATATGTTTCAAAATGTGAATAATATATATTTAAATGACACTCGTCATTGGCTAAGATGTAAGAAATAAGTTTATTAATTAATTGCATTTCAAAAACACAACACCATACATTTTCTATTTGAAGAACTTATGATGCTACTTATCCTCCAAAACACAAAATTGAACCACAAAAAAAAAATTCTTTCACAAATGGCCATTGACTTTGGGTGTAAATCTAATCCATCCCTAAACTTTTTTGTACAGCATCCTACAATCCCTTTCTTGCCAAGTCGCGCCAAAACAAAAAGTCCCCTTTTCCGCCTAAACCATTTTCCAGCCCGCCAAGCTACAATTTACAGAAAATACACCTTTTCACAAAGCAGAGTTTATTAATTTTCTAAAATCAGCACTGATCCCAAGTGTGAATCTAATCCACGCTTTAACTTTTTGTTTAGCTGCCTGCAATTCTTTTTTGCGAAGTCGCGCCAAAACAAAGTCTCCTTTCCCGCCTAAACCATTTTCCAGCTTGTCAAACAACGATATTCATAATCATACACCTTTTCAAGACACAGCGTCTATTAGTTTTCTAAAATTAGCATTGATTCTAAGTGTGAATCTAATCCATCCGTCAACTTTTTTGTATAGCTTTCTGCAATGTCTTTTTTTGCCGATTCGCGCCAAAACGAAGTCTCCTTTCCCGCCCAAAACATTTCCCAGCGCGCCAAGACGTTTCAGTGCGTCATTCCCCCATTTTTAAAAGGTCACCTTTGCGCCCTTGGAGAGTTCTCGTCGCAGAGTGCGTAGTTACAAAGGTACAATCGAGCTTTGAGTGAAGCTAGGCCCACACACACACCCCCTCCTCAAATACAAAAAAGGGCCTGACATCGTAAAGAAAAATCCTTGCACAGAAGAGCGACGATCAACAAAACCACCAGCGATTCTCCTTCGTCTCCAAAAGATGCAAGGTGTGTTTCTTCCTTCAGCTCGCTAAATTCTCACGGATCCTTCCAAGATTTCAGAGGATTTTACGAGCTCCACTGGATCTTCGACCGAGCGATTCCGAGGGTGAATTCTTGTCTGTGTATTTTTTTCTAACGGTCGCATACTGCGAGGCAAATGTCTTCTCTTTATTCGCCTTCTTCTTCGTCTTCGTCCGAACGATTCTTCCAGTGCAAACGTTCGATGCGGTCGTCGAACCGTCCAATAGACCGTATATACTCTCTGCTTTTGCTCTGATGCTCTGCTTTCCTCTCTCTCTTTGCTTTTACTCGTGAGAACTCGCCAAGTACAATGGCCTCTCAGGTCGTAATATTATTACCGATCGTAAAACGTGAAAATATAAAAGAGAATAAGTAGCGGGTTCGCGGCGCACGTGGAATCTTGAAAAGAGCAGAGATTCGTGCAAGGCTTTTTGATGTTGAGATGCGTACGAGCAAACGAAACCATGGAACATGGGGAAAAAATTATGTGTGGATGAACACGTCAATGATAAGCATCTACTGTGAGATCGACATCAACTGACTAACGAGCTTGGAGATTATTGCGCTTGGTAATTACCAACAAGCTTGTAATTATCAGTTACAGGGAATTGGTATGTTTACCAGAAATGTGCAAGATAATTTTCTAAAGACAAACGTTGGAACACATTTTCTGATACGATTTTTTTATTCGTGGTTGAAATTATAAATTTATTTTTATAATTATTCTGGATTGCAGATTTAAAAAAAAAATTATAGTCATTCAAATTATTTTCTGTTGATTTGATAATTTTTTTTTTTTTAAGACGAAATAATTGTTTATTTGATTACAAAATATATAATTGAATAGTGAAAATACAAAATATGTAAACAGAAAGCTTAGAATATGGAATAAATGCTTTAAAAAATGTATTTGTAATTTTTTTAAATTGCGATAGGAAATCTACTATATCCTTTACTAAAAACAAAAAATTAATCATCCTCTCGTTATTATTGTTTGAAATCAATGTTTGCTACTGCGAAAAAAAAATGAAATAAAATGTTATTGATACTATAATAAGATTTTATTTCTGGATTTTTTGTCAGTACTAGCGATAACGTTCTCGTTTCGCTCGCATTCTTTTTCTTTCATTTGTCTTTTCTTATTGCTTAACACGATAATTCGGTTTATTTATGCGATTTGTGACTTTACGTAAATCTTTTTCTTCTTCAGTGTTTCGATATAATCGGTGCGCCATGTCTTTATTTAATGAAAAAAAAATCGGTTTCGAAAAAAAAAAAAAAAAGTATTCGATTTCACAACTGCGAAAAATCAACAATTAAAAAACTGCGCCACACGTGATCCTGCAGCGCTTATAACAGTCTGAAGTTGGCTTTATGTCAAAGCCATCGACAACCAATCAGAATGCACGAAACGTGGCTTCAGCTTTTCGATATTTCGACTTTCGATGCGCCATGTCTTTTTCAAGAGAGGATAAAAATTTTGTTATCGAAGAAAACGTTTGGGTGGGAAAGTACGAAAGGAGATTTTTTGAATTCGAAGGTTTTTCATTGATTTATAAGTATTTCTGTGCTATGTATGTCGTCAACGGGATGATTATTGTCTTGCTATACCAATTATTTCGTGAGAAGGCCGCTTATCACCCTTTTCACAGAAGTTTCGAAGGGAACAGGTGTCGTTCGACCTTCCCGAGGTCCCGCAGTGCGCGTGGCCAAGAAAAAGTCGAGAAATGCGTAGTGAGTGCAATACCGTGTGTATTGTTGATTTAATCGTGGGAAAAGGAGCGTGTGGTCAAAAGGTGAGAGGCTCGAGGATCCTTCGTCGTTACCGTCGTCACCACATAGCAAATTTGCTCCTTAAGGGAGTTCCATGCTAACAGGTGTCGCGCGAAAATTGCCACAAAGCCGTTTTGTCTCGGTCCGTTGAAACTTCCCGCGAGGGTTTCTTCGACCATGGAAGTGGAGATAAATCACGTGAGAAAGTGAGCCAAGTCACGATGGCCTTTAAAACACATTATAGGCAATTTTTAAGAGGCTTTAAAATTCTACAACTCGAGGCCAAAGCCTTTGAGACGATTATTATTAGCCATTTTTAAAAGCAATTGCAATTACATCGTAAAATCCGAGAAATTGCTTCGGAGAAGAATATTTTTTATGCTAACAATAAGAAAATAAATAAAGAATTGCAGTTAAAATAATACAATACGATTATTTTTATATTAATTCTTGAATATTAATTGCCATTTTTTATTTTTAGAATACAATTTTATGCGAAATGGTCAAATTTTTCGAAGTTTTAGATATTTTAATGGGGGAGTTTTTTTTTTTAAACAACGCTCGGAATTTAAGAAATGACGATTTATGCAGATTAACTAATTTAGAAGTCAATTCGTCTTGTTGAGGGGAAAGTTCAATGTTTGTTGCTTTATGTTTGACATTGAATTTATCGATCATGACGAAAGGATTCAAAGAATGCGCACTTCGGTTCAGTTCCCGCGTAAAAAATTTCGGGTGCCCCTTCGAAGGGGGGCGTGAGTCACGAGAGGTCCTTTCAGGTATTCCACAAGAACAAGAACACGTCTAAGCGGAAAAGGAATGACTCATAACCGAGGATGAAGCTGTGATTCACCCTCTGCGAGTCTGGATCTGCATTATCGTCTATGGGGACCGATTAGCCACAACTGCGTGATGGAATATACTCTTTCTCTCATTATCTACGAATGTAAATCTTATCAACACGTTTTGGTTTTTTGTGGCCATTAACAGGAATAATACGCCATGGAAAGTACAATGCAAAAGTAATTTTAAAACGTTTCAATCCATCCAAAAAAATGTTTAGTATATTTTTATTTGAACGAAAGAATTTCAACGAATTTTTTTATTTAAATAGAAAATAATCTTAAACAATATTTTTTTTAATATTGGAAAGAATTCTCAACAATTTTTTACGTTGAATTTAATGATAATTTCAATTAAATTAATATTTTTATTCAAAATGATTTTGATAATATACGTATTTGAATGAAAAATTATTCAGATCTACGATTTTTATTGTTATAGACACGTTTTATTTCTTTGTGGCTATTAACAATCGCAAATTGCGACAATTGCAAAAGCAATCTTGAATCATTTTTAATCATATCGGAAAGCAATTTTAGTAAATTTGATTTTGAACAAAACAATATCAACACGTTTTTCATTTCAATTAAAATGGATGTTAACTAATTTTCAAACTAATATTGAAAAGAATTTCAATAATGTTTAATATCCAATTTTAAAAAATATAATCAAATTGATATTTTATGTCAAAATGATTTAAAAAATATTTTTTGAAAATATAAAACTATTCCGAACAATGAATTTCATTCTTTCTATCGTTTGTAACCATTAACAGGAATAATACGTTGTAGTAACTACAACGCAAAAGTATTTGAAATCATATTGAAAACCAATTTTAGTAAATTTTAATTCAAACATAAGCATTTCAATTTTAATTGAAAGAATTTCAACCAATTTTTAAATGTATGTATTGAAAAGAATTTCAACAATTTTTAATACTGAATTTGAAGATAATTATAACAAAATTGATATTTTATTTGAAAACAATTAAATAATGCATGTATCTGAATGAAGAATTATTCCAAATAGGTGTAACGCGTCCTCGGGTCATTGACCTTCAGAGTCACGTGCAACAAGTCCAAATCAGAATCGTTTGATAAATGAGAAAAGGGCGGGAAAAATTTGTTAGTCACGACTTAGATAGAAATCTTGATGCCCCTTTGGTCCGGCAGCCCGAGGTGCGTGCGTGTTAGATGTGAGCACGTTCGGCGTCGCTATTTCGTTTCCCGCCAAAACGCCGTGGCAAACTCTGCTACGTAGCGTCGCTGCATTTTTCCTCTCCCCGCGTTCATTATTGCTTCGTGGTCGAGCCAACATTATCATATTCGTTCCCAAAGCAATTAAACCCACTTTTATCACGGCATTCACAAAATCTAATCTATAACTCCCATTAAAACGAAAAATATATCTCACACGAAAAAACTCTTCTTCAATTATGAATCATAAACTAATCATACTAAATTATCGCGCATATGCGCAGTAAAAATGATCTTGCAGCATCAATGCCCAAAATAAAAAATACATCACATAGACATATTAAAAAAATTATTGCCCGAGTATTAATAATTCAGATTATGATAAATGATAATATTATTTGTTATAAAAGTTGAAAATCTTGATGGATTAATTGAAATGAAGCTAAAAACTTACCGTGAATGTTAGTTTGTCTGGAATAAGGCGTGTTCCTATTTTTTCTAGGCGATCGGCTCTCGGCCCTCTCGAATTTCCTCTGGAAATTTTCCTTGTCCTCGGAGCATGGATCCACGCCCCATCTGCTGGAGAACCTTCTCCTCTCGGTGTCAAGAGCATCCTGGAAGATTTCGACGGTGTCTTTGGGGTTCGGTGGTCCGAATAGGCAACGTGGCACCCTCGATTGCATCCTGGAGGCGAGCACGTTGCCGAAGCGCACCTCACGACAAGGTCCCATCGAAGCGGCGAGCATCCTCGTATCACTCGTATTTATCAAATAAATTTTCGTGCCCTTCGTATATCACTTTTATTCCCGCTGTTTGACTTTCGTTCCTCAGCAACTTCACTCAGTTGTTTTCCGTGATAAAACAACAGCAAAGCGTGCGTCACTTCGAGTCCCAAAATATGCGATTACGTGGCTAAGTTTCACTCCGAAAGTGCCGATTTTTCACCGATTTATTACCGATCTTTTTTCTCGATATACCGATCTTTTTCTGGATATCTCGAGCCCGATCTCAAACTGCCGATTTTTCTCGACATCCAAGAGTATCGGTTTGTATCGTTGCGCGTGATTGTCGGAGAAATTTGAATAAAATTGCAACACTCTTGTTGTAGTCTTGAGAGTATAGACCGATTTAGGAAAATTATGTAAGTTTCGACCGAATTGGGTTGGAATAAGCTTGTTCCTCACCTTGCGGCGGCCAGACACGCTCTGAGTGGCGAGTGGCGAGTCCGTTTCCTCGTAGCTCGCCGCTTTGCCGCCGCGATCTCAACCACGAGGTCGTCCCCACCGTTGAACCACCGAAATTCGAATGCTATTGGTGCGCGTGGATAGATGCGCGGGAAAATGGCGGGCTCGTGAGATCGTTCGTCATCGTGTGTAGCACATATAGTAGTTTTGCTTTTGTGGTGGTAGCGGCGCAGTAGTAGATCGAAGAGACGCCAACGGACTATGCTAAGCGATTTTAAAAGCCCGCAGCAGGTATATACTATACCAACCTCGGTCTTCGTGGTCCGGCTTTGTCGTATATATGGGGTATTCCGTACTGAGTCGATCTGGATCTGACCCTCGACCTCTTGGATTTCATCCCCGATTTTTTTTGTGTTATTGTTCTATCTCTAAACACAATTTTTATTACATTTTTTGTATACATTTATTTAGTATTATTTATATCGAGAATAATGAAGACTGTTTTTTCAAATTTCTTATGAATCCTGTATTAGATATCAGAATTTTTAAGCTTAGGCACAAGTTGGGCGGGAATTTACTCATAATATTCACAAATATTTTGATGAATAATGGACATACGTATACTTGTGATTATTTATGGTGAAAATATTGCATGTCATTTTTTTTTAAATCTGACGAAATACTCATAAATCTTGTATCAGATATCAACATTTCTAAACTTTAGCCCAAAGTGGGCCGGACCTCGCTTCTATTTTTTACGAATCTTTTAAATAAAAAATTGAAGAAAGTTAGATGCGTGAGACTCTTTTCACTGCAAAGTACCGGTTGAAAATTTTTATGTACGACATGACTTCGGAAAATATTTTTATATTTTTTTAAAGCTTTGTTTATTCATTATTAAAATGAAAAAGATAAATTGTCTGACTCGTACGCTTTTAAAATGGTGACCAATTTTTTTTTTTTTTTTCATTACGGCTTAAAATTCTTTATTTAGAATGCACGATATTTGTAAATTTTTTCAGATTTTTAAATAATGACCTTCAATATGTTACATCAATACATGATGTTCAATACATCATTAGAAAGAGTAAAATAAATTTTTTTTTAAATACCACTCTGAAAAAATCTAAAAAAATTTTGTGAAGTCTAAGATATATAGAAATTTTCAAGCTATAACCCGCGTCGAAAGGATTTTTACGCATCGATTTTTTTTAATTCATGTTGTACAAAGAAATCAAGAAAAATAAAGTAGGCCTACTTTGAACCTAAGCTCAAAAATGTTGATATCGGAAACAGGATTCATGAGAATTTTATTAGATTTAAAAAAAAATAGATTTTAATATGTTCGTTATAAATTATTATATGTATTGAAATGGAAAACAAAATTTAAAAAAGAAAAAATCGACTTGAAATTTTTTTTTTATTCTCCGAATATAGTGCGGTCATTTATTAGCAACACATAATTTATAGTGCGATAATTTATATGTAACACAAATAGTAAGCGGACAGTTATTGATTTTCCTTAGTTACGAAATAACCAACAATCTGTTAACACATTTCGAAGCAATCGTTCATATAATTTGAATAAACTTGTTACTAATTAGAAAATGACTCCAACTTTGAGTTAATTTGTCTAATTGAATTTCAAAACAAGTCACCGAAGTATGCAAAAATATAAATGTTCAAACGATAGTCTTCAATGAAAAAATTCTTAAACACCTAACTTTTTTGAATTTTCGTTTTAAATAAAATTCGTAAAAATTGAAAAACAAAGTGTGGCCCACTTTTCGAATAAGCTCAAAAATATTCATATCTGATTCAACATTTATGAGAATTTTTTCAGATTCTCGAAAATAGCCTTCAATATTTTCGTTATAAATAATCATAAGTATAAAAATCGTTAAAAAAAATCTAATAAAAATTGTGATTGTTGTTTAGAGATTGTACAATAACATAAAAAATCGGGGATGAAATCCAAGAGGTCGAGGGTCGGACCCAGGTCGAATTAGTACGGAATGCCCCATATATATATACATATACACCTATAGCAAAGCCCATTTCTTGACGACAGAGTGGAAAAAAGGTGGGGGAATCGAAAGAACGAAAGACAGAATGATAAAGACGACTATGTGTGTATTACTCGGGAGAGGAAATGGGGGAGAAGACGAAGAGGACGATGAGAAGAGAAATAGTAGTAGGACCATAAAACTTTTGCTGGCTATATAGAGAACCACGTGCGCGCGCACCTTTCCCTCTTTATCTTCGTTTTTTTAAGTAGCTTCCATCATACAAGGAGCACGCATCCGATTTTTGTGCTTAACGTTCTCCGTGGGACTTGAATTAGGAACGGGGATTTTAACCCATGGATTTTTCTCGGGGTTTTGCAGTTTTTCGAGTGATCGCTAAGAAAGTGGCACAACGTCGTTTTTTCGGATGGGGGAGGGCGATGCTTTTGGCGGTTTGCCATTACAGGCCACGACAGCGGAGATATATTCGGAACGAGGCTTTATTATAGGCTTGTTGAAAAATCTTTATTGCTCGGCTTCTGAAAGAAATGAATGGCCGACCAATTAAACGATTTACAGACATAACGCTATGTCATACTATCCCTCTGCTACTAAGAGAATATCATTTTGAATGTAGGAGTGATAGTTTTCCCAAGTAATAACAGTTTAGCTAATCTCGAAATTTGTTATTTTTTCATTCACAGATCTTTGAGATATAAATATTTACATGTAAATGCTGTGCTAAATAGGCTAGATGCCAGAGGGGGTTCTGTGTGCTATTCAAGGTCTTCGAAAATTTTAATTGCATACATTTTACCTCCTGAACACGAAAATATAAGGTGTTTCACTGGAAACCCGGTCGTTCAATTGTTAATAGCGATTGCTTATTAACAATATAAATTGGTGTTTTTTTTTGCTTGAAAATTTTTTGTGTATGGTCCGATCAATTTTGCGTCAAGAAGGTCCCATGAAATTTTGCTCTACAATCCATAGGTTAGGATAGATAAATTGTTTAAAGTTGCAGTTAGACCAAAATTGCTCTTTTTTTTATGAATTGGTAGCTCAAAAAATATAGGTCATAAACAAAAATTTAAAGGAACTTAATTTCGGCAAATTAACCAAGGAATATGAAAAAAAAAGGCGAGTACGTGCAGAACCAAAAATAACCGTTTATGAAGAGTCGCGTGGTATTTATCCTCTCATAACATACGCTCGGTCGTTTTCGCCGGCCGGCAAATTAAAATTTCGTTCATACGGATAATTATAATCGGCGTAACAATTTTATGGCATTCCCTAGTTTTCCTCGTGGCCGGTACGAATATGTGAGGTTGTTACGAGGTGACAGTTTAAAAAATCACTTCTTTACTATGTTATAAACTAAAGTTTATAACAATTTAAATTATATTTTGTTTTTTTCCGCTTCTTTACTATGTTATAAACAAAAGTTTATAACAATTTAAATTATATTTTGTTTTTTTCGCGCTTCTTTACTATGTTATAAACAAAAGTTCATAACAATTTAAATTATATTTTGTTTTTTTTCCCGCTTCTTTACTATGTTATAAATTAAAGTTTTTAACGATCTAAATTATTTTTCGATTTTTCCTCTATGAATTTTTTTTTGTACTCTGACCAATGATTCGTCAAAAAGGTCCCATGCAATTTTACGCTACAATTCGTTGATTCGGAGCAATCAATTTTTAAAAGGTCAAGCGTAAAAAAGGTCAAGGAAAAAAGTTCTGATTTTTAAAAAAAGTTTTGATATAAGCGTTCCAAGTTTGACTGCAAAGTTCCTACGAGTTCGTGTTCACCGTTTCGGCTAAATGATTTTTTAAATTTGACACCATTTAACATTACTTCTTATGGCGTATCGTGAATGAACAATTTGCTCAAACGTTTTTCGGAATAGTTCATGTGGAAACGTTACAAACAAATGATTGAATTCGATAAAGAATATTTCAAGGATCCTTTCTGCGATGGTTTCAGAGATTTACTGTTTACCGTCATCTCGCAATTAACAAATATGTGGATGAAAAAGATGATTTTTTGTTACGAACAGCGGCCATGATGGATGGCAGCGAAAACATTGTACGCATTGGCGCGCAATTCAAATGTTGCCACGGTCATTCAAGAGATGCGGTAGTTCTTCGCCAAGTATAAAAGAATATTTATGTACGCAATTCGCCTCCGCATATGTATGTATACTATACAAACCATTCAAAATATATAGATGATGAAATTAGTGTGTACATTTCGTCGTTGTTGTGCCACAAAGTCGCAGAGAAGTCAGCGATAAATGACGAATGTTTACAAACAAATGCGCCGGCACAACTCGCACGATGCACCGCGCACGGCAACCAACTGCTGAAAACAAAAATGTTAACGCGGCGCCGTTGTCACGTTTGGCATAAAATTTTGGATAATTGGAAATAGTCATTTGTAATATGAGCTTCGAAATATCAGATTAATTTCGAAGTTCGAGTGGTATTCGGGGGATTATTTTTCCCATCCAAATTGCGACCAATGGAATTACACCATGGGACGAAAATTACAGGTTATGTTTGATAAAATCCTTGGACTGTCACAATTGAATTCAATCTGTCCGTTTGACAGATAGTTAACGCGGCTGAATGATCTTTTGTTTTGTATGAATAGCAACCAACAGACAAAATGATCAAAAAATTATCAGTGTAATTCCGTGTTGTACACGTGACGTCGTGCTGCAATTCTATTGGTCGAAATTTGGATGGGATAATAGACAAAGGTATTCTGATAATATTTTTTTTTAAATTTAAATCATTTCAAATTGTAACAATAAATGAAAAAACCTATTTGAACGTGATATGGAATTATATAAGCTGTCAAATGCTGGCTATCATGGGTGAAAGTTTTGACTTAACAGAGTTGGCCACACTTCTACTTTTCATGTATAAGCATGGCTTTTGTTACCGTCAACTCCTGAATTGTGCTCGACCCTCGTTAAAAAATCAGGAGCTTCTAAAAACAAAAATAGACAAAAACTCTAAGAGACTTTTATTGTTAAATGAACCGAGTTATATCAGTAGCCGGTCGTTTTAATTGTTATAAGCAATAGATGGTAGAAAACCTTCAAAGAAAATGAATCGAGACCGAAAAAACCAATTATAATTCAGGTTTTTGCAGTGGTTGCTGAAACCATCTATTGTTTATCAGGACTGGCTACCAATATATCTCGGTTAATTTGACGAAAGAAGTCTTCAATGAATTTTTCATTTTTAATATATGAAGTTAATCGGTCTTAGTAGTAAATTGTCTTTCATATCCACAGCCTCATATGTTTGAACCAAGATACTTGTATAAAACTCCGTTATGAAAAACAGGTCATATGCAATTTTTTGAAATATTTCTGTGATGCAAAAAATCATACATGTTCTTATTCGAAAAACGAACACCTTTTCCCTTCGCGCCCGTCGTGATATAATGAAATATTTACTACTACGACCGATAAACTGTTTTGGGATTGATATTACGCAAAATCACCGTTCGTGCAATCTTAGATGCGCTTAATTTATTGGAGGTTTTTACTGTGACACGAACTAACAAATATTCGATCATATCAAACTTTCAATCCATAAAAAAAATTGACTTGTGAATTTTCGCCCGTAGAGTTCTATATTCGAACATTAATTTATGCTAATTTCAAACTTTTAGGCACGTAATTACTGCCACAACAAAATATTGCCTGCTGATCTCGATAAACCCCTATTTACAATGAAAAACTTGAAACCCTATTTTTATAAAAAAAGATAATCCCTACACTAATTTAAAGGTTGGTAATTTTTTTCTCGAATAGTATGTACATAGAGTAAATTATAAAAATGTCCTACCTATTCACTGATAAGGAGACCCACAATAAAATATTGACTGCAACGATTGAAAAATTCTCTGTATTTTTAATTGCAAATTTCAAACCCCTTTGAAGGAAGGCTAAATGCGAAATTTTTTTTATTTTTCTATTTTAGGATTATTTTCCAAATATTCTTCGATCCGATTTGAGGGGTGGTACGATAAATTCGAAAGCACCCCATTTAAGGACCACCCTAATATACAATACACCCCGTCGCTTGAGATACAAGCAGAGCAGGGGCTATGAAGAGGCAAGATACGGGCTCTTTGGCCGTGACCGTATCACGGTTATGTTTAAAAGTATATGGGGGTAGATTTGACCGTTACAGAAAAGTATTATCGACGAGAGCAGTCGCTTATTATGCGGGTAACTCTACAGGGTGTGGAGACGGACAGGTGGACGGAGAATGCACCGAGTAAGTAACCAGTAGGCGTAACGCGCTGCTTCGTTATATTGCTTTTGATTATATAGGCCCCCTTAAGTCCAGTTTTTTTCTGCAAATCTGCACTCCACATACATCACGAATCACCTACCGTTCCGATTAATTTTCTTTCACTCACCAATAATCACGAATAACGATATACTTATTCACAAAAAAATCGATTAAGTACTATACTTGCATTGGATACGTACATTTAAGTACATACAAAGAGCAGACATTGAAGTGCCCTCAGCCAATAATTTTTCTGAAAATTACAGAATCAAAGTATAGTGATTTTTCATTGGTACATCCATTTTCTAGTTACCAATATTTTTCGGTTTTCATACCATCGAGTGATTATCATTTCCCATTAATTATATCGATTCTCCGATACCTGATGTTGTTCCATTTTCATGCGTTCAAATAATCACAAATTTTTTATTGATTATATCCATTTTCTAATTCTTGAAATTTTTTTGTTCTCATGCCTTTTAATAATTTAATTTCTCAAAAGGATGTAAAAAGTGACTCTTACATTCGAATACCCGAAGATCTTGTTGGAAACGAGAAAAACTAAAGAACAAGAGAATTGCAATTCGAATTTATAGTGGCAAGCTCGAATCAAAGTCCGAATTGGAAATAATAAGTAGTGCAATTTGTCTCCTTATAAGCTTATGCAATATAATTGCCGAATGCAAACAATAAGTGATTCAATTTATCTCCTTATAGGCTTAAACAATAGATTTAGCTATTGTAATACAAGGACAATACAATTTCAATCAACTGCAATTTATTTATTACAATCAAAGTGCAATACAATTGCAATTATATATTGCAATACAAGTGCAAACAATTGCAATTATTTATTGCAATGCAAGTGCAAACAATTGCAATTATTCGTTGCAATGCAAGTGCAAACAATTGCAATTATTTATTGCAATGCAAGTGCAAAAAATTGCAATTATTTATTGCAATACAAGTGCAAACAATTGCAATTATTTATTGCAATGCAAGTGCAAACAATTGCAATTATTCGGGGCGGGATTAAAGTTCCGAATGGTAAATACACGAAGGTCTAAAATTCCGAAAGTTAATATCTCACCTACATTTTTGACGAAATTCACGAGAAAATTTTTCGTCAAAAATGTGGGTGAGATATTAACTTTCGAAATTTGAGACCTTCGAGTATTTACCACTCGAAACTCTGTTCCCGAAAAGCAAGGGAATTGAGGTTAAAGTTCTGAATGGTAAGTGAACGAAAGTCTAAAATTCCCAAACTTGAAATCTCACTTATACTTTTTGACGAAATGCGCTGATAAACATTTCGTCAAAAATTCAGGTGGGATATAAAATTTCGGAATTTTTTATCTTCGTGTATTGAACATTCGGAATTTTGACCTCGCCCCAATTATTCATTGCAATACAAGTGCAACCAATTGCAATTATTCATTGCAATTATTTATTGCAATACAAGTGCAATCAATTGCAATTTATTTATTACAAAACAAGTGCAACACAATTGTAATTTGTTTATTGCAATATAATGGCAATTTATACACTTACAGACACATTATTCATGCGTTACGCTGTCCCACTAAGTAGCATGGCGACTTCGCAACAGCAACGTCCTTTCCAGCATCGGAATTCGAATGTGCAAGTTCCGACGGGCTCGCGCGCGTCTAGTCGAGTACGATAAACAAAAATAAGCATAAAGACAAGAACGCGCCGGAGACCGCAACGTCCCACACGCGTTCCGAAGTGCCTTTTGCGAGCCCACCAATAATGTTCGTTCCACCCACGTGCTCCTCTCTCCATGTTAGGGTAAAAACACATATACCTACTCACGAAATATTGCCACGTGTCTTTTCGTCGCTGCGAATTTATAACTGGCAGCGAGCACTTAATTAATCATGGCACTAGCTCGTTGCCAAGCATTCATCTCCACCGTTATGCTGATGATACGAAGGGTAGGAGAGTAAATATAAAGTCATCGACGAACCGACCGTCAGTCCCCTGCTTTCCTGTCAGATATAACTTCCGCTCGCGAGCTCCCCAGACCGGAACACTATTGGACAGGGATTTTGCTCACTTTGCAGCGTTCATTCTCACTGCTGGGGGTTCACCAGGATGCGGTTTGCGTCACGACTACTTTACTCACGTGCTATGAGGTTATGAAGCTTTTCAGGAAGTCATCGTTATTCGTGGTATAACCGGTATTTATACGTTACTTTTCGACCGACAGTTTCGAAAATGTAAAATGTTTCAAATTTTAGCTCCTTCGGTCGATACCATGTAATACTTACGTCCATATTACATGGTAACTTTGGTCCGAAAAAAAAAAAAATAATAACAAAAAATCTTATTTTCATGAGAAAAATTATTTAATAATGAAAAAATCTATATTCTGATACACCAAGAATATGTATTTCACTGTGTTTGAGAAATGTGCTGTACAAAAAATAGATTTATTAAAATTAACATTAACATTAACCTATAAAAAGTTAATTAGGTCCGGTGGAACGCGGGTTTAATAGGCACTTTTGTGTGGTTTTTCAAAATTTGAATGCCTACAAAATCAAGTTTATGGAATTTACTCTGAATAAGAATGCAAAGTACAACCGTGCACATTGCTTTTTCATTATATTTTTCTCTTTACGAAGCTTTCTCGGTCGAACGTCATGGAGAGCGAGCCGAGAAATAAAACGAAGACAATGCTTGTGATCTTTTATCAAGATCTCTATCAAGAATTATTGAACTCATTAGCTGAAAAATTGCAGAAGCTAGAGAACAGACAGAAATTTTTTGAAAAATGTAAAGTCTTGAAAAATGTGGAATTAAAGAAAAAAAATAATCGAAAATGTATACATAGGAAATGGCGTGGTCCTCTTCCAGTGCACCAAATTTTAGCTTGATTGTGAAGCTCTTTTCGTGATCTGGCGAATTTGAATTTTGCAAGTCTGCCACACATATACATCGGTACAATTTTTTCTAAACCACTTTTCTCGATGTTTTAGCCTATTTTGAGTGTCCTGAAATGAAAAACGCAAAAAACCATTTTTTTATGACAAAAAAGCCCAACTTTATGAGAACGCAAAACAGGTTTAATTATTCAATGAAAATAAAGTACAATAAAAAAAAAACCATAAACTGGGTACGCTAATTTTTTTCTACTGTGATATTCTTGAGAATTTTGGATTCGTCATTGAATCTCTCGTGTTCTGATTATTATTATTTTCTTGTACTTCTCTCTTTATCGAAGGGAAGGATTTTTTGTCCATAAACGTTGAGATTTCGAATGGAGTATTATACGTGAGAGCAGGAAGTTCGCTCGTTCCATGTCGAACACACCCACTTCCTGGGTTCTTGCTAACACGCTCTTCCATCAGAGCCAAAATACTGGATTTCCGCAGGTACGAAATGAAAGTGCAACGCCGGACAAAGGAAAGTAGGCGCATCGACTGTTTCGGTGATGGGCAGAGATCGATCGATCTATCTATAATATAATATAGTATTTTTGCAAAGAGGCCAAAATATGTTGTACCATTCAAAAATTTTCTTTTATAATCTGATCTAAGCAACGTAAACATAATAACAGACTTTATATAAAATGTCCGATTTCATATAATGAACAATATAACAATATAAAATGATAAATAATATCAGCTTGGACAAAGGAAAAAATGGAAAATGGATAGTGAAAATTGATCTTTGAAATTCTCATTATTAATATAATTATTAAAGCCATTTTCCAATGGACGAACAATTTTGCGTAACACAAATGCGAAAATTTCCACTTTTCGTACCTGCAGCGCATAAAAGTGGAATTTTTTTTCATATTCTATGAAAAAAGGTCTGCGCATGCGCAATGCCGCGATCTCCTTCTTTGGCACTAGTGTTTTCACACTCGTGCGCAAAAGCTACTTTCTCGTACACTGTTGCCATTCTGCAGGCATAAAATCAGATTTTTTATAATGTTCAGCAGTCGTATATTTTTTTTGAACTAAATAACAATCGAATGGAAGAAGGGCAACCTCTTAAATCGTTTTCATCTCCTGGACAATGTTTGACAGTTGTATCTTATCTGTAAATAAATCAAATCTCTTCTTTCTCTACAGAAATTATTGCGGTTGAATAACGATCGACAGCTGACTCCCAAAGTATCGATTATCTATACCTATACGTGAGTTTTGGCAGTTGGCCGAGCGAAGGGGTAGAATATATAAGAGATGCGGAGGAAACGACCAGCGCGGGTGGGTGAAGAAAGCGAACGGATGAAAACCAAGTGGCAGGGCAAAAGTAGAAACTCTACCCTTTAGGGTCCGCCGAAAGCAGCGGCAAACGCACCTGGGGGCATCTGTGGCTATTCGAACACTGCAGAAGAGGAGGAAAACCTAAGCTGTCACTTGGTGTAGTTACTGTTTCTTTCATTCGTAAAAAGGACAAGAATAAAATTTTCAGCGGTTATGGGCAGAGAATAATTTTTCAATTTTAATATAGAATCATCGGTAATTATCTGCTGATAAAAAATGTGAATAAATTTTCATGACAATTCTGTCGAATTGTAATGACAATTCAAAAAATGACACTTTTATCGGTACTTAGGCGAAAATATTTTAAGACGATCACACACAAAACACGAACTCTTGGGCTGAAGGACTTCGGTCGATGGTCCGTTGGCAATATTATTATAATAATATCTAAATTTAATTTAATTTTAATTAATCGTGTATAATTCTATATCCATCTGTGTGTGTGTGTGAAATATTTATCTGTTAAGTTAATGACAAATTTGCATTCAATGAATTCGAAAAAAAATTCGGTGCAAGTAACGTTTGAAAAATAATTTTGTTTTATAACATTGAAAAAATATTTTTATACTAACATAGTTGAAACTCTCACAGGGTATTGAGTATTAGCGACCCCGCTATAGGTTTATTTTCTTCATAATACATCAAGCTTTAAAACGCCGTATGATATATTTTAATTTGGTTACTTTTAAATTTTGTTCAGATTTTTGAAGTTTGAATAGCGACAAAAAATTTCGTCGTTTTCTCAGTATTTTCGCTCATTTTTTAAAATTATCTTGTGGGTGCCAAAATTGTAGTATCGTTATAATGAAAAGTCACGACTTTTCATTGAAAACCTTTTGTCTCTGTGTAACCTTCCAGGAGAAAATTCAGCCGTCAAAAATCTATCCGAACAGAAATTTTCCGCTGATTACAAAATACCTAATTTATTTACCAATAACTCAAAAAATGAAAAGTAAAATTCACAAAGCACGATTTTTTTTGTCCTTAACATTTCCTCTAACATTTTTAGTTATGATTCGATTTTGACAGTTTTATAATCGGCAAGAAATTTCCAATCGGATAGAATTTCAAAATACATTCAAGATAGAATAAAAAATTCCGGGTCATCGAAAATTGTACATTTCCAACTGGTCATGATTTTTTTGCGATGACCGATTTTCAGTACTTTCCATTCAGCGTTCACGCTATTTTCAAATAGTGAAAAGAATGAATGGCAAACTAAATCCTCCTTCGAGTCCACAGTTCTTTCTGCGGTTGATTTAGCAACAGTATATTTTTCGGCACTTGGTTGATGTTACCACAGCTATTATATATACGCATCCTACAACTATTATACCTACATATGTACTAGAGACTACAGTGTAATCTCGTCGAGCGAAGGAAGCCCTATCCTCGAATACGCCGACGGCACACCTTGCTCAGGAAATCCGATATCCTCTTTCTGTTTGGTCATCTGCCCTACCGCCACGTGACCGCATCTCAGCATCGGCCAACTATACTATGCATACATATAGACATATATCTTCTTTCACTACTTCCTCTCGACTTCCTCCCGCTTCATATCCTCGCTACCCATGCATGCAGAAGATGTTGATGAAAACGTTGAAAGCCGAGTTTCAACTAACAATATAAAAACAAATTTTTCGGACATGCCTTAAATAATTCAAACTGACTTTGCTCTCACCTTGATGACTGCACCTCGCTTCAAACTCCGTATTTTTAACTCGTGATATGAGCCTGAAAGAATTCAGTCTCTTCTTGATTTGACCTTGACGACTCCCTCTTGCTTTATATCCTTTATATCCAGAAGAGGTTGGCCTGAATTTTAGAAGACGATTTGACATTTTTATACAGAAAGAAACATTTTTTAAACACTAGTTCCTTTCGAAAAATTCTATTTGACCTTGATTTAAGCTTGAAGAGTTCCTTTTGCTTCATATGCTTCAAATGCTAAAAATGTTGGCCGGATTATTAGAAGACGATTTGGCTTATAATGCAGAAGAAAATTTTAAACACCAATTCGCCTGAATAAAAAGCAGTTTGACCTTGAGTTGACCTCGACGTCTTGATTTTGCTTCATATACTTCGAATTCTGAAAATGTTGGTCGGAACTCTGGAAGACTATTATTCAGTTTAGAATGCAAAAGAAACATTTTTGAACAGTAGTTCCTCTGGAAAAACTCAGTCTGACCTTGATTCAACCTTGATGACTTCCTCTCGCTTCATATCCTTCATTTCCAGAAAATTATGGCCGTAACTTTGAAAGACGATCTTTAACTTATAATACAGGATGAAATTGTATTCAACATTACATCAGTCAAAAAAAATTTAATCCGATCTGGATCTCATGTATTTATACATCTATTTATTTTATCGATAACATTGTCGAAAAATAAAAATGATAATGGTTTCTGGAAAATTTCTAAAAATTCATACCCGATGAGAATGCCTGACCTGATGAGAAAATAAAAGAACTCATACAAAAAATTATGTTAAAGCAATAAATATGTATTAAAAAATAAAACAAAACTTTTTAAATCAAGCTTCTCAATTTCTCCCTATCAAAGGTCCGTCTTGAAACCCAAAATAATACTTGAAATGCGTGGGAGCTAAAACAAAATAAAAATTTTTAACGACACACTAATACAAAATTCACAAAAAAATTGGCAGGGGTCTAAAAAAGTTGGCAGGGTTAAACAAAATGGTTTCAAAAGTTACTATGGCTGTTTTAACGGCAAGTCACTTCTATAGGTTATGTATTCTCTGGAATCTTCTTGCTATTATTCAAGCACCAATCGAGCCTCACAATAATATCCGTTTCGCAAATCACGATGAACGGCCTGTATCCGTTATAAGTTTTACAGAGTAGTACAGCGGCAGAATAGACGATCCTAGTCATTGAATAACCCTTTTCGCAAACAACTAGCGGTAGTTCTGATGTTAAGATTATATTTTCTACCGACTCACCCCCTTCATCCTGGCTACGATGGCTTTGTGGTGCTTTATTATTATTCACGACTCGTGGCATCCACCCCCAGTCCTTTCATCTATCTAGAAGAGCTCGATGAATGGAGGCAGAACGGCAGAAAGCAAGTTTGAAGCATGCTCGCTGTCTCCATGTTCGACAGAAGTTTTCCTCCCTCGTCAATCCCTTGTTGTCGCGGAAAATATAACTGATTCTTATAAAACCCACGGAAAATTCTTGTCGGCAGAGGAGCAGCTGAAGCGGAAAAGGGGTAACCGTTCAATTTTCCAAATATCGCTAAATTTCAGCTGCTTGTAATGCACATCTGGTATGCAGATGCGTGAGGCACGCGCTACGTGCAATAACACTTGCCGGATTAGCCGTAAAAACAACCGAAACATTTTAATAATTTGTACGCAAGACAGTGAATAAATATTTTTTTTGTAACACGTGCATCGAAAGTGGCGACTTTCGGAGTAGCTTTGTGAGCGGAAGCGACGCGGTTCGAAGCGATATTGGGAAGACAGATTAGCGCATGCGCAGGCGTCATTTTATTCACTTTCGTCCCTAGAGCCAAATTTCGTTCGCTTTTGTTCCTCTCTGGCGGGACGAAAGCGATCCTATCGACGCGGGGAGCAGTTTTCGTTATCGCTACTATATTCAGAGAAGTTCTCAGCGGACGGAATGCGTATTTTTTTTTATCATGCGTCGAAAAGGATTGTAGACAACGTCAAGCAACAAAAAATGACAAATAAGTTCTATGGATATGTTTCTATCGAAACGAAGCCAGAGATCGAAGAAATCTCGAAGAACGTAATTAACAGATTGCTGACAGAAAAATTTAAAAAAATGTATAACCTCACTTATGCGAAATTCCTGAAATGGGAAAAGAATCGAAGCGTCAACATCTTATCAGAGCATGCGATGTTAGCTTATTTTTAAGAGCTTACTCAGAATATGCAAGCTTTTACGCTATGGTCCATTTTCTCGATGCTGAGGAGATTTATTTTTTTTGCACCTTCCTTTTTTGAATTTTGATGCCAAATAAAGCATTGAAAAAAATGGTAACATAGGGACATAAGGTGCATAAGGCTGTTCACGCTTGCAAAACGTGCCGAAAGTGGCGATTTTTTAGCTAGGTATAAGAAAAACAAACTGTGGCTTTGCATTGTCGCGCTTTTCATTATTTCACACACGTTTTGCGCATCGGTGTGCAAAAGCTACTCCTTCACATACTTTTAGCGCGCTAGTGCGCAAAAGCTATTTCCCGCACACTTTTTTCGCACTAGTGCTTAAGAGCTATTATTCCCCTACTTTTTGTTCGCTAGAACGCAAAAGCTAATTTTTCACACACTTTCTGTGTGCCAGTGCGCAAAACCTACTTTTTCCCACACTCTTCGCGTATTAGTACGCAAAAGCTACTTTTTCGCACACTTTTGCCATATTGATTTTACTAATTTCGTATTTACAATGCTTTTGAAAATTGCCGCAAATATTTGGGTGACTTTTCATGTTGTACAAAGTTTTTTTTTCTATGAAGAAACGAAAATTATGAAAAAAATATTTTCGTATAAAAGTGAAAGATAATGAGAAATTGATGTTCAACGATTTTCCAGCGTTTTTTTTTCCTCCGTGTGAGTAAATCGTTTTTCCGGCACTTCTGGAGCATTTGAGCTTTAAACGGTCGAACATGCGACGGGATATAACACACAAAGTGGGGAGCATCCTGTGCTAAACGCTCCCTCGGCGCGAGCGGCACGCATAATTTTTTTTACCGGGTAAACTGTCGGCTCAATTACGCACTTCCATGTTCTCAGTCCCGTTGTGCGATTCGGTCGGCCCGTATCTGTGACCGTGAGTCGCAATTGTCGTCATTGTTAGTTGAGACTAACCAGGAATAAATAATAGTAAAGAAAAAAATTTATTGATAATATTTTTTAGGTGGTAAAGCCATTCACAATTCACAAAGACGATCCATCCATAATTTAAACCAATCTTTTGAAATGCATTAGAAAAAATTAATAAAATTTTGTTTTCCAAAAACTATTAAAAACGACTATTGGCAACATTTAAATAAAAATGTGTTCGATTACTTTCTGTTGCATATGATACTGTGAATAATTCTCAACAAATAGTAATAATTAGATATTTGAATCTCATTTTTTCTTGGCCCAATAATATTAATAATCTTCATACAATTATTCACATACGAATAATTTTTTTTAATAGGTTTTTTAAATATTTATAAAAATGTCCCTGCTCAAAAAAATAAAGTGACTGACATTTATTCGTTTACTGAACTTTCTATATTTATGACTTACTATTCCTCTTCCTGAATAAATTTAAAAGGACTGTTCTACATTTAAAAGGACCATACAACGTGTAGATCTATTGTCGACACCGGAGGAATAAAGAAAGTCGTTCAGAAAAGAGAGACAGACATGATTTTAAAATACCTCTGCAGTTCGCCGAGCCGAGACGTTACCTTTAAACGTCTAGCGACCCGGACGATGAGAGAGGAACACTTTCTAAGGGCTTTAAGGGCCTTTTTCTTTTAGGGCCAGAAGACCAGCTGTTCCGCGGTCCTCCCACTCATCCTTCTGTGATCATCGGGTCGATTCCTCTCTCTTCCTTTCCCAGTATCCCAGCCAAAAACCGACCAGTAAAGACAGTCTGTCTATCGCACCTCGAAATCGAGGCAAAAGATGGAGAACGAAACTTCGAGCTCCTAGCGACTTGAGTGAAGTTTAGAAAAAAAGAGCTTCGGAGCTTCATACAAGGCATTCTGCGTCAATTCAGTATCTATAATTTTGAAATTCGTTTTTCTTTATCGTTCCACATATTTTTTGGTTGCCCTTCTTATTTTTTTTGTGGGTTTTGTGTTGGAGTGTGTCTAAAGAATTTTTTTTTTGTTAATTTTTCAATTGCTACATAAAAACTGTAGACTAGATGTTAATATTGACCCTCGATAAAGAAAGGCTTTGATTTTTTTTAGAATCGGCTCGATGACTTTTTCAATTTTTTATTTGATTAACACGTAGAAAATCGAATTTCTTAGTTTCAACGGAAATCATCATTTTTGTACACGATGGACAGTGCTATACGTGGTAGCATCTGATAATTTGAACGATTACCTTTAATTCTGTGTATCGTACTAAATTTTTGGTTTTTTTTAGAGTTTCTGTAAATACGATGTAGATTATATACAATTAAGAGCAGAATAAAAAGTGTCCGAATAAGTAAAAAAACTTAAATGAATAAAAAAATTGTAATTTGAACCAAAAAAACGCATTGATGGCCAAAAAATTTTTTGCTCACTCCAAAAGTTTTCTGTTATAGTTTCTGTAACATTTCAATGTACGTTCTATAAAATTGAGAGCAAAATAAAAACTCTCAGGATGAATAAAAAATTAAGATAAAATTTTTTAAATTATTAATACCTCACCATATATATATTTTTTCCTCCCAAACATCTTTTGCCCAGTCTGCCAATTTTTCAATGCAACTCCGTGCGAGAATAAGTGCTTATTTCTCACACTAGTGAAATAAAATACTCGTGCTGCAAACTCATCCCCATCAGAACAAGTTGCATCGCACTGGTATCGTAATATACTATTATGAATTCTGAACAAAATTTACCTGAGCTAAATGTCAATTTAGCTCATATAAAAACCAAAATGAAATGTTAATATTGTGTATATTGACACAATTGTATTGTATATCTTAAATACAAGTGTGAATATAATTGAGAAAAATAAAATAAAAAACATTTAAATTAAATTACCATTCTAATATTGCCTGTCGATCGTGCTAACATTTATTCACATTATATATTATATTCCCGCACGTTAAATAAAATTAAGAGTAAAATAAAAAAAAGTCCTAATGCGAGACAATATAAATAAATGAAGAAAAGACACTGAACTGACAGAGAATACCTTATATATCGTAGAGGATATGGTTCTACCTCTCTAGTCCGTTTCCTACCGGCGAGGCGAACCTGAAGGAGAGGCAGCTGGCTTCTGCAGAGAATCTCGAAAATACCCCGTCACGCCTTGAGCCTTTCCACCCTCTTCTTTCTTTCTGCTAGCTACTCTCGATTATAAATAAACCCGTTTGGTGTAGTGCAGCGTTGGGTGTGTTCGTGGGGGTGTTCAATATCGCTTTTCTCTAATACTCTTCAGTAGACTCATCTTCCACCATCGATAAAAATCGACAGATGCACTCCGGCTAATTAAACCACTGCGAAAAAAGGCTATAATTTTCCAAATCTATATAGATGATCCCCTCAACATGAAACATTTTTATTCCTGAAACAAATTTCCAGCTTAACTCAGTCAACAAATCAATGTTGGAAAAAAAAAAGTTGTGCCCTTGACATTTTATTTTAAAAAATGTATTCCACCTGAATTTTTTAATTGCTTATTCGGTGAGAAAAAAAATGACAATAAATAATAATTAAATATAGTGGATCTGGACTTCAATGATCATTTTAAAAAATATATCGGATCAATACTCAAAATGCCCAGCATATTTATTTTCTTGAAAAGCTATTTTTTCTTCATAATATTATTTCTAGGTAGAAATTACTTTTAGATGTAGACGAAAAATTATTATCAGGACTTCAAACATAAGAGAATACTTAATTTATTTTATATATATTCTTTTATTTATCTAGATCCTATGCAATCCGTTTATATTAATAAGTACAAAGCCGAATAGAAATTTCTAGGCTGAAGGACTTCGGTCAATGGCTATTTGGCCCTTAAAAACAAATGCGCTGCACTCGATTGTAACAAATAATACTTTTTCTATATTCACAATGTAATGCGGTCAATAAAATTTTATTTATTACTAATACTACATGAGAGAAGTAAAAATAAATATATATAGAGAGCCGAAAATTTTGAAAATAACACAGTTACTTCAAAGTCGTTTGATTTTCTGATTATGATGAGAATAGCTATATTTGTGTATTCGGACGATGATCGACCAAATCAACTGCATCGATAATGAAGCTGTAAAAGGCAACGGTTTTTCGAGCAAAAAAGAGACGAGGTGACCACTCGCAGACTCCGTAGCTGGTTCTCAAGTATCATGCACTTCCGGCATAAACGAACATCGCCAGATGCACGCTAGAGTAATTAAAGTGGCTGGAAAAGGCCCTGCATGCTCTCCTACAAACCAGGCCCCCCTTCTTTTCAGGCCTTGATCCCCCTGCAGGAGCCAACACCCCCACAAGGATCTCATATTTCCACGTCCTGCCGCCAGTGTATATAACTATACCTACGGCAATAAAAAGAAAAAAGAGAAAACGAACAGATAACCGCTCAGCATGTGATGCTTGCCATTATTTATTGATTTTAAGATCGTCAATCTTCGATGCCACTTTATTTCACTAGTGAACTTAATTGAGTACTGCAAATTATTCGCGATTATCTTTATTTATTTATTAATAATATGGAGGGAGACAAGTTTAAATTACCTTCACAATTTAAATAGTGATTTATTCATGCACACAAGTTTGCAATTAAGGTAAAAAATTTTGGAATTGTTTTTAGAACCTTTACTAATATATTTCATAAGGACATAAATAAAGGTAACCAAAAAATACATGGCCCATTACTTCATTTATTCTCTCAATTATCAAGATCTGTTTCAATAAATCCACATGCAAGTTTTCGTACAATAAAATGTCCGAGTCTTTAACATAATAATGAATGAGATTAATGCATAATGGAGTTCATTCATCAACATAATAAAAATAATTTGTGAGGAGAGAAAACAAAGAAGGTTTTAAAAAATGATTAGGACGCGGAAAAAAAATGATGAATGTAAAAAAAATTATTTTTTAAGAAAACTCCTGACAAAAATGACGTGTTAAAAATTTACAAAAAAATCATGGATGTCTCTTTTAATTTGATTTTCCAAGATTTTTTTCCTTTTTTCTTTTTACAAAAAACTCTTCTACTTTTTTTCCTAAAAAATGTCCCAATTTTTTTCTCGAAATAGAGTCGTTTTTGTGAATGGTAAAAATAATTTGGAGCCACCATCGATAAACATACTTCCTCATAGAGCTTTTCAAATAATAAAAAATGATGAGAGAATAATGTGCAAACTTCTACTTTGCATCCTTGTTTTGTTTTTTCAGGTAAGACGCAGAAAAAAATCCCTTTTCCCGCCTTTTTCTTGGCGGGAGCCGCAGGGTCTTGCAACGGTCACTTGGCTGCTATAGAGGTTTGGCCGTGGACGCGATGCTGTTTCTCGAAAGCGGCAGGTGCACGCCGAGCTCCCCAGACGTTCATTAAACGCAATCCCATCTGCGTCCTCGTGTTTCCAAGGAGCCGAGTGAGAGCGAACGGCCACTGCATTCCTCCGGGAGGAAGAGGAAGAGGAAGAGGAAGAACGATACCAAAAACCGTTGGACGAGTGCGCCAGGAGTTGCTGCTGGCTGCGTGCGCCTTCCTCCCATGTATCACAAGGTCCTACCTCTATATACATCTGTACAATGAGACATATAATCATTTCGCATTTTTATTCAAAGCCGAAGGTAAAAGAAGCCAAGATAAAAGGAAGAAGCCAAAGTGCTTAGAAGGGTTTCGATCTCAATTGCCATTCACTGGAAGAAAAATGTACGTTGTTATTCTTGACCCCATTTTTTCATATATTTTAATGTACGGAACTAAATTTTGTTCGTTTGCTAAAATTTTTGGTCAGGTGAAATTACATCGGAATTGATTTTAATGATGAATATTGTTAAAGTGTGGATCATTAATGAACTAGATAAATGAGGTCCTCTCATGTATTAGAAGACACTACTTCTATATACATCTGTACATTGAGACATATAATCATTTCGCATTTTTATTCAAAGCCGAAGGTAAACGAAGCTAAGATAAAAGGAAGAAGTCAAAGTGCTTAGAAGGGTTTGGATCTCAATTGCCATTCACTGGAAGAAAAATGTACGTTGTTATTCTTGACCCCATTTTTTCATATATTTTAATGTACGGAACTAAATTTTGTTCGTTTGCTAAAATTTTTGGTCAGATGAAATTACATCGGAACTGATTTTAATTATGAATATTGTTAAAGTGTGGATCATTAATGAACTAGATAAATGAGGTCCTCTCATGTATTACAAGGCACTTCTTCTATATAGATCTGTACAATGAGACATATAATCATTTCTCACTTTTATTCAAAGCCGAAGGTAAAAGAAGCTAAGATAAAAGGAAGAAGCCAAAGTGCTTAGAAGGGTTTGGATCTCAATTGCTATTCACTGGAAGAAAAATGTACGTTGTTATGCTTGACCCCAATTTTTCATATATTTCAATGTACGGAACTAAATTTTGTTCGTTTTCTAAAATTTTTGGTCAGGTGAAATTACATCGGAATTGATTTTAATGATGAATGTTGTTAAAGTGTGGATCATTAATGAACTAGATAAATGAGGTCCTCTCATGTATTACAAGACACTACTTCTATATACATCTGTACAATGAGACATATAATCATTTCGCATTTTTATTCAAAGCCGAAGGTAAAAGGAGCTACGATAAAAGGACGAAGCCAAAGTGCTTAGAAGGGTTTCGATCTCAATTGCCATTCACTGGAAGAAAAATGTACGTTGTTATTCTTGACCTCATTTTTTCATATATTTTAATGTACGGAACTCAATTTTGTTTGTTTGCCAAAATTTTTGGTTAGGTGAAATTACATCGGAATTAAATTTAATGATAAATATTGTGCAACTGCGGATCAAGTGGATTACTGAGGTCCTCCAATGTATCACAAGGGACTTCTTCTATATAGATCTATACAATGAGATATATAATGATTTTGCATTTTTATTCAAAGCCGATGGTAAAACAAGTCGAGATAGAAGGTAGAAGCCAAAGAGCTTAGAAGGGTTTTGATCTAAATGGCTATTTACTGCACGGGAACAATTTGGCTTGGACCAATTTTTTATTTTTATTGTAATGTCCGTAATTTTATTTTATTTGCCATTCTAAAATTTTCTGTCAAATAAAATCATTTTGGAATTAAGTGTAATAATAAATTTCATCAAAGGGTGAAGTAATCAACTAGATTAATAGTCTCACTGATATCCGTGAGTTAAAAGAAATTTTTTTTTTTTTTTCAAATTAGTGTAAGAATATTATTGAAAAAATTACCTCATTGGATTTTTTTTTTAATTTGCATTTCACGGTCAAATGAATGGTTTTTTTTCGAATTTGTTGAGTTATAAAGTTGATAAGCTACGCAGTTTATTATTAGCAACATAATTTTACCATACATTTTTATTTTAGAAATCAATAGTTAACGCATTTTTCTCTTGTCTTTCGCACCATTGATTTTTCTTAATTTTCTCTACTCACTAAAATATTCGGATTTAAAAACGTATCAGCAATAAATCGCTTTACTGTTCATCCGTAAATGAATAAACGATTAAATAACGATAATAAAAGTTAGTAAAGGAAATACACAAAGTAATTTGTTAAAAAACGTTGATAACTAATGTGATAGTCGAAAAATTGAAGAGAGCCGAAAGCCGTTTAAAAATACAAGTCAACGAAAATCTACGAGGAAAAACAACTACACGTCACTGAGTATTTTTCGACAAAGTGATGAAATAAATAAGTAAATAAATAAATCACTGCTAATCGCAGAGTGAGTAAAATAAATATTCAAAGTGATTTGTAAAAAAATTGATAACTAATGTGATGGTCGAAATATTGAAGAGAGCCAAAAGCCATTCAAAAATACAAGTAGACGAAGATCTACGAGGGAAAACAACTACACGACACGAAGAGACCCACTCTTCTAATGAAGCGCTTGGGTGGCAAAGTAAAGTGATGCTCGGCCCACGCGTCGTCTTCTCGGGTCTTCGTGGAGAAGAATCGTGTCGCGTGGCGATCTTTGGGAAGCGCGTGTCCATATTGCGCCACTGCCACCACTTTTTTACTCTGTCGACTCTCAAGCCTCTGTATAAAAAACTCTAATAACTTTTTTTTTACCCGGGGAAAGATAATCGACCAGTCACGAGGCATTCATTAACACAACCGATCGAATTGTCAATAGCTTTTATTGCTCTTTTTTTTTTTAATGTTTACCCACGTCGGAATTTGATTGATTGTGAATATAAACAAACCATCGCAGTTGAAAGAAAAGGAAATTCGATGACAGATAGCAATAATATTTTGACATTTGTCTCTTCAGCATAATGAATAACGTTGTATTTATATATTTACTTATTTATTTTTATTGAATGCAGCTTTATCATAACTACATTTTTTTAGTGCTTACAAAAAAAAAGTTTGTTTTCATGAACATTTTTCTTCAATAATTTAATGTGAAATTTTTTTAAATCTGAAATGTCGAAAGTGGTTCACATAACATTTGGCGAATTTTTATGGCAATTCCAATTTCTCCATTTTTGTTTACTTTTATCTTCTAAAGGCTGTAACAAGCTGAAGGTGTCAAAAAGTACGTATTACGGTTCAAAGATATTTTGGGCCATATTTTGTTATGAGAAAACTTTGTACAAATTTTTCAAGTCATTAAAATAAGGTTGTCCAAGTTTTGCAGTTAAACTTTATGCAAAAATTTACAATACTATTCATAAATTTCCTTTCACATTACCTTATCAAAATTTCTGTCAACTTTCTAAGGATTTTAATGCGAATGTGAAAAGTGTTGGACTTATCCTTTATTTCTTATTTTTCTCAAAGCTTCTTTATTTGAAAGTCAAATTTAATGAACAAAATTCCCTATAAAAGTTAGTGAACAAAAGATTAAAAATTTGAAAAAGAATGAAAGCCCCGACTTTTTAAAAAATAACCGCGTTGAATTTCGTCGCAATATTTAAAAATAACATTTGTTTTTTACAGTCTTGAAATATTTGAGATCTAAACTTCACGTCGGATTTCTCCCTTTTTGTAATGCGAATGTGAAAAATGTTGGAATTACTCTTTATTTTTTATTTTTCTCAAAGCTTTTTGATGGGAAAGCTAAAAATGGTTAATTAACTTTCCCATAAAAGTGTTTTTCGAAAGATCAATAACAGGAAGAATAGTCGAAGCCTCGACTTGAAATTTTGTTGTTAATAACCGATTTCAATTTTGAGCCGTTATTTTTTCAATACGTTATTTTTTACTTGGAATATTTAAGATCTAAACTTTGGTCTGCTTGTTGATTTTCTCCCTCTTTCGTTGACGTGGTGGTAAATGCCATTGAAACACACTTGTGACACCCTAAGAAGGACCTTTGCCCTTTTACTGGTGTGTCGACCACTTTCCGATCAACTTGCCAGCATTTTCATGGGAACTACGTTGGCTTCATTCTTCACCTTGTGAGCCATGAAAAACAGCACGTTGTATATAAGAATAGAAGACTTACAGAAGGGACCTTTAAATTTTTAAAGGGCCTGATGCAGACAGAGTCAGGGAGACTCGTCCTGGAACTTGCAGAGTCCACGTTGCCTCTGCGGGGCGACTAACAGCTGACGTGCACCTTGAGGAAAGCCTCAGGCAGACAGGTAAAGAAAATTCTAAGGGACCCCCGAAGAACTTGGAGCAATTGAAAGTCGCTGCGGTGAAAAGGTAAGAAAACCCTATTTTTCGGAAACCATCATTTGCACGCCTTCTGCGAATTACGGAGATGGACTTTTTTGGTGACATCAAAATAGGCACTTTTATTTATTTATCGCACTATTTATTTTTATTCTTTCCTCATTAGCACCATTCATTGATTGTTTATTACAAAAGTATTCGCAAACTCTTTTTTCTGCCATTTAAAAATTATTCTGTCATCTATTTGATTCAAAGAATATCAAAAAGTTAATATCATAAATGAAAAGGTGAAGTATTTTCATATACTTTTTTTTTTGTAATGTTTGTAGCATGCGAAAAAAAAGCTATGAATTTATGTCGAGTTTAAAAATACGCTTGAATACAGTTTTTCCTATTGTAGTTTTGAGAAAAATTGCATAGAAAAACGAAATTAAAATGCCCAATGGCTGTAGATTTATTTTAGCTTCAGACTTGAAGAAATTCTTAGGAATGCATCGTGACTTCCAGGTACTAAAAATTTGGGAAAATCTCGGCGCCAAGGAAACATGCTTTAAGTATTTTCGTTTCGGTTGAAAATTTTGCCCGAAACGCTTTGAGAATAAATTTGTTTTTGCCGCGAGAGGCAAGCACGTTCGGTTTTACGAAGTCAAGGTACTTCTCTTTGTGAATATTAAATTAAAATTCTTTTAAGGTAAAGATTCTTGAAAAGAAGGTCTGTTCGTCTGACTGACATCAAGACCCGTCAATAATACCCTTTTTGACCGTCCCAAAAGGACCCAAAGGTACCAGCTGAGGTACATTGGGATTCACAAAATATACCTCTCTTGATAATCGAAAAGACAGACCGCACAGTCTTCCGTATGATGTGCACTTCCGTTTTACACACAATCACGTATTTCTCAATTGACTTACCCAATTTTATGGTTTCGTGAAATAATAACTTATAATATTTTCTTTATAATGGTTATTTTTAAGTATGCCAATAGGCTTTTACTATTTCCTCCCCTTAAGACTAAGGGAAACTGTGGAAAACGTGGCCGATAAGGTGACTTTAATTTTTACCGACTTTCTACTGTATTAGAATACATTAGGAACTCAGAAAACTGTCTCCCGTTCAACAATTTACGATCAAGCAAGAGCTAAGCGGTCACCCATCCAAGTTATGGCCACAAACAATGGTGCTTAACTCTGGGGACCGCCGGAGCCACACAACGACCGCGTGTCCACTGCTGTCGGTTAATACCTTATATTTTATGCAACCCCGTACGAGAAGTACTTACTTCTCACACGCTCCGCTTCGCATGCGAGAAATCGCACTTCTCGCACTAGTGAAGTAAAATTGTATACGAAAATCGTGCGAGAAACTTCTTCTCAACTCATTTGATTGCAACACTCGCCTTTGGCTCGTGCTACAAACTCACCCTCGTCAGAAAAAGTTTCATCGCACTCGTATCGTAATATACTATTAAGTTACATCATGTTTTGCTTCCTCATAGAGAAAGCTTTGCTTCCGTACAAACATTTTTTTTCAAGTTTTTCGCGTCAGCACCGTCAGAATGAACTGAAACGTCAAAAACAGTGGTTTAGAAAAAATGTCCGGATGTATGTGTGCATATGTGTGTGTGTGTGTGTGTGTGTGTGTGTGTGTGTGTGTGTGTGACAAGTTTGCAAAATTCAAACTGCTGTTTTTCGAAAACGGCGTTTCCAATCAAGTTCAAATTTGGCACACTTATTAAGGACTAACGCCCCTTCATATCTATGAATTTTCCAAAAAATTGAGACCTTCTTTCGGATTTTATAAGATTTTTAATTTTCCAAAAAATTGAGACCTTTTTTCGGATTTTATAAGATTTTTAATTTTCCAAAAAATGTTTGTATGTTCTCTAGCTTCCTCAATTTGTGAGTGAATAAGGTAAATGGTTCTTGGGAAATGAAACAATGAAAAATGACGGTCGATATTGAATTTGAGTAAAATCCACAGAACGGTTTAGATTTTATAGAACTTTGAATTTTCCAATAAAAGTTGTTTCCGTTTTAATTCAAGCCAATTTCGACTAAACCGGCTTAAATCATCTTCAAGGTTGAATGAATATTCTGTTTTAATAGATATCAAAATTGGTGAAGATCGGTGAATCGATTATGATTTTTTAAGACATGGAGTTTTTCAAAAAACCTCTTTATGTTTTCTAGCTTCCACAATTTTTTAGCTAATAAGCTACTTAGTTCTCAGTAAATAGAGCAATTAAATGAAATATAAAAGTCGGTATTAAATGTGAGCAAAATCCATGAAACGGTTTAGTTTTTATAGAATTTTGAAATAGTAAAACCTCGCACATTAATTCTTCATCATAATTGGTTTTTTGCAAAGCTTCCTCGACGAGGAGGTCAAAAAGCGAGATATTATGGGGAAGTAATATGCAAGGTTCTATTTTGCATCCTTTTTAAAAATTCAAATCGTGCATGGAATGTCCATCAGGTTGAATTTTTGTTTAATCTATTTAGAGCCTATTTACATTGTTTTGAAAAATATATAATAGAGTATTAAATATTTATAAAAAAATTTGCAAAAAAATAATACAATTTTTTTACCCGTCTCCAAGTGTAATTAAAATGGATTTATCGTCACTTCTTACAAAAAAGAGGCTCCATCTTTAATAAAATACGTCCCTGAAATATTACTTCCCACCAAAAAAGATTCCATACGAAAAATTAGTACCAGAAAAAAATTGAAGTCCCTGCTCCAATATTTTTATTACCGTGGAATTTTTCAACAGATTTTCATGAAAAACCTTGATTTTTTTATTTAAAAGAAAAAGTTTATACATTCATGTAACAAATTGGCAGAACACTTTGGAAAATATTTATCAACTATTTTTATAATAATTTTTTTTCTCTGTAGAGGCCAGAACTTTTTTCGTCTACTTATTTTGAATTTCCATTTTTGTTACTGTTCCTCGTTTTTCTGTACAAAATGTATATATTGACTTTAGCGTGCCTATATCATGAAGAAAGATGCATTCTCGTGGTACGGTATCGCTCTCAGATAGTGGGAATAGCGGTAGAGAAAAATAGAGACCGTTGGTTGCACCTGCACGCGACTCTTTAGCGAGAACAAATTTACACAGTTTTTTCGGGCACCTGCCTCGAGGGGTTACACTCAAAGTATGAGAAAACAAGTTCGTCGGTGTGTTTGCTGCGTGCGAATGGAGTGAGCAAACTTCTTAAAGGGAATGGAACAATTTCGATACTTACCCTTCAATAGTATTCCACTGATTTGTTCAATTTTAATAATCACCACTGATTTTTCATTAAAATAATTCAAATATATTATTAACACAATAATGGTCACTTGTATGTCATAAGTAATCCATTACCAAATACTTTAGAAAATTAAATCATGTGGTAGAGTTGGAAGACAAAAAATACACTATTTTGTTGTACAAACGATTTCAACGTTTGTTTTCAATAAACTTGCAAATTTTGTTTATTGAACCATATTATCATTACTTTAACTATAAAACATTGCAAGCCTTCCTATATGCTTTTTATCATGTGAAATCGTTGAATCAACGATATGCTTCTCTTTCAGTGCATGATTAAATACAGGTACATAATTAAAATAGCCACGAAAACCGTTTTTACGTGTGGGGGTGGCCACAAATGGTACAGTGGCCACAATGGGTACTTCTACCCTATGCAAGCTTTTACGCTATGATCCATTTTCTCGATGTTGAAAAGAACGTTCAGCTTAATGTTATTGCTGAATCCAGTAACATTATTTCTCAGGTGATCGAGACGAACATTTTTTTCATCACTCAACTTTTCATCTCGAATAAGAATATGAAGTCAAATTTTTTTTTTCAAAATTCAAAAATCAAAATTAAATTTTTTTCCAGTGTATCGCAAATCCTAAACGTAATCTTTTTTTTAAATGTCATTTTGAATGTGGGAAAAAATTCTCGAAGAGAAAAGTCAAAACTGCGATTGTGGTTCCGTATTTTTTTAATTATTTAATTTTCTTCACTTCCTGAAGTCTATATTTGTTGCAAAGTCGTCGCATTTTTTTTTCGCATTTTAAAAATTTTTTTTGAAAACTCGAAGCGGTCGCATTATTCATGAACAAAAAATCCATAATTTATGGAGAATCAGCATCTGATAATATTTTGAGTATGAAATGAGTGACGAAAAAAAACTATTACGACTTCGCAATCAATATAGGCATCGGGAAGTGAAAAAAAATGAAATTTAAATTTAAAAAAAAGGGACCATAATCGCAGATTTTGACTTTTCTCTCGAGAATTTTTTCAACATTCAAAATAACATTACAAAAAAAAGATTACGTTTGGGATATGCGTTACAATAAAAAAAATTTAATTTTGATTTTTAAATTTTGAAAGAAAAAAAAATCGACATCATATTTTTATTTGAGATGAAAAGTTGATTGTTGAAAAAAAATTTCGTCGTGATCATCTGAGGAAGAATGTTATAATCGATATTGGCACGTTTATCTTCATCCTACATTTTTTTAAGAATTTTTTTTCACGTTGAAAAACGAGATTTTTGTCTTCAGTGGCGAAGCTTCGCCCCCCTCCCCCTCCCCCCAATCCCCCACTAGGTTTTCGTCCTTGGACCCAACCAGAGCTTCGCTTCACTCGGACAGCAAACTTCACAGTCGTCGGAAAGGTCAACTTTCGACCCTTGTCGCACAATATACTATTATGCAACTCCGTGCGAGAAGTGGCTACTTCTCACACGCTTCGCGTGCGAGAAATCGCACTTCTCGCACTCGTGAAATAAAATTGTATACAAAACTCGTGCGAGAAACTTTTTTTCAACTCGTTTCTCGTTCGTCGAACTCATCCGCGTCAGAAAAAGTTTAATCGCACTTGTATCGTAATATACTAATTTAATTCTATTAAATGATCTATAATATATTAAATTTCATGGAAACGAGGACGTCTGCTTTTCTTTCCTCATGCTGTCGTTACCGATCAGGAGTGAATTGACAAGGCATTTAACGTACCATGAACATTTCCGGTGGGAGCACTAATAAGAAACGACACCAATATCGTGTGACCTTAGAACGAAGCAAAAGTCCATCACCAGCAGCGACTCGATAGACCATAAAACTAGGCGCGAGCTACTTACCTCCTGCTGCTTTCGATATTCAGTTTTCACGCAACGATGACTTTCGAGTCGTCGACCATCTTTAGAGTTTGAATTCAAGAAAAATATTTAAAAAATAAAATAATATTACAAACATATGCGTTACCGGAAATTGAAAAATTAGCCGCGCTCCTCGATGATTTTGCTGTGTTATTATTCGTTGCCGTTGTGGAGAACCCCCTCGACGGTTACCCAACGAAATTATTGAACTAAAACCACATGAAGAACACAGACTATTTTTTTTTTTGGGCACGATCCCCAATTATATAGTTTCAAAATTTATTGCCTGCCAATAAATTATTTGTCTGCCCGCGAATGGTTAATATTTTATTCGAAATTTATACAATATTTTTTTGAAAATCTGTTAAAAATATAATTAATAACAATTTTTAGATAAATTATTAGTAAGTGCTTAAATTGATTTTGAAGGTATGAACACTTTCATTTATTCCAATCGTAAAGTTCTTCAAGTAGATATCGATTTTAATATCGCTTATTTCTGATATCAACGAACGATATTTAAAAAAAGTGTTTTACTTGAAATCTCTTGTTAAGTATCTGAATTTCGAAAAAAAATTCTGCTTACTACAAATATTTGGTTACTTCCAAAGTCGTATTCTTGTTAAGTAGCCAAAGTTAGTCTAAATTTTTTTGGTTTTCTAAATAAAAATTTCTTGAATAATATCTCAGTACTCAAATAAAAATAATAAAAAAGATACACATCTAATGAGCATTCCTTGCGCGAAAAATTATCAACATTAGATAACATCCAAAATATTCATAATTGATCATTTAAAAAAAATTTTAATTTATTTATTTTCATGTCCTGTGAATAATTTGTAATAATTCTTTAATACTGTACTTTTTCAGCTACAATTTTCGTTGGTCATATCGTATCATTAAAGTTGAACAAACTTTACTAACCGACAATTTCAGGGAACCGTAGGTTTCGAGTGTGGCCGATGATCCATGACAGATGATACCGGGGAGCTTGCCATTAATTACTGTGAGAAGCTCGGGCTCAACGTTGAGTCCAACGTATATAAAGAGCTCCCCGCAAATTCCCACAATAAATTTAGCCAGTTGACTACACGTTTATTCTTTCAGATAGTTGGCAGATAGAAAAAAAGAGGGAAACATTCTGTTAATATTCCGGATTTTCCGACTTTATTTATCACATGGATTGCGTAAAACACTTCATAATATCCCATGTGAAAAATGTCCTTAGAAAATTTTCTGCAAAATAAATAACTTCGATAAAAAAAAATATAATATTTTGTTGTTGAGTCGACAGCTCAAATATACTCATAATAAAAATAACAACAATAAAAGTACAGTACTTTTTTATTAAAGCGTATTTTGAGCCGGATACTTTTATATTAGTACGTTTTTAAAGACGGATGTTTTTTTTCCCGGATATTTTTATTCGTGATACTTTTTCAATGGATTTTTGCGGCTGGACATTTTTAGTGCATATTTTTTTTATCAAATATCCTAGGACATTTTAGTTTTGTGGATTTAAAAAAATAAATGCGTTGTATATTTGCCTTCTAACAGAATATATAAATTTTTAAAAGAAGATACAAAAAAATTCCGAGATAAATAAACAAATTGTGTAAATTTACATAAACAAATACAAACAATATATAACTAAGTGAATGATTGAAGAAATCGATTTTAAATAATGTTAGATATTTTAATCAGTAGAAACGATATCATATAATCATCTGCTATTGAGATTACCACATAAAAACGCCACTCAAAATCCTCACAATAAATTTATTCAGATTTTCAGATTTTAATAATTATGGATTGCGTAAAGCACTTCGTAATATCCCGTGTAAAAAATGTCCTTAGAAAATTTTATGCTTCAAAAATACCACTGAAAAATAACCTGCAATAAATAATAATATAATATTTTATTGATGAGATGACAGCTCAGATATATTCATATCAATAATAACAACAATAACAGCGCGGTAGTTTTTTATTCAAGTATATTTTTCACCGGCTATTTTCATCTTCGTACATTTTTAAAAGCGGATTTTTCTTTTCCCGGATATTTTTATCCACGATATTTTTTTTAGTGAATATTTGCGACAAAACGTTTTTTTTGTGCACGTTTCTTGATCAAATATCCTGGGATATTATGATTTTTGTAATTTAAAAAAAATTAATGCTTTGCATATTTGTCTAGTAAAATAGATAAATTTTTCCAAAATATATGAAATCTTGAATAAACAAATTGTGAAAGTTTACATGGATAAATACAACCAATAAGAAGCTAAATAATTAGAGGAATCAGTTAAAAAACGTTAGATATTGTAATCGATAGAAATGACATCACATTATCGTCCCATACAAACCCCTCTGCAAATTCCCACAATAAATTCAGCGAGCTCGTCGTATCTTGTCAAATAAAAAAAGGGACAATGCTGAGCTATTTCTGTTAGTGGAGATTGCTCGATTGTAATTATCGAGGATAGGACAAAGCATATGCTCATCAGTCTCCGAGACTATGCGATATGATATCCAGTCGTTAAACGGGGGGTGCAGCCCATTCTGTTAATTCCAGTGACGTTTGTGATGCCATATCGTATATCGGTATTTCAGGCCGTTGAACCAACGATTTTTACCATATGTAACACAAACAAGATTAGAAATAAAATCGAACGAGGAAAAAAACGAAAAAAAAAAAATTCAAAGTAGAAGGGGGCTTAAGGTTATATAAAAGGAAAATAGGAGAAGGGTACAGTAATTAATTCTCGTATAACTATCATGACGACTATTTTCGAGGGTGCAGAGAGTTTCGCACGACGATCGGACAGATGACGCGATAAACGGCCAAATTTACCGACTAACAGGGTAATTGAGGGGGTGGGAATATCCGTGACGAGTAGGCACGACGAAACCCCCTGAATTCCTCGTGAAACTGGCCATCCGGATGAACTAGTTCCCAGCGCCATGTGCTTTGAATTGCACCCTTAAATTTTTTCATTTAAATTTTTTATGGAAAAAAAAATTATAGAATTCCTTATTCATAACATGAAAATAAATTTAAAACTATTTTTTATGGAAAAAAATTATAGAATTCCTTATTCATAACATTAAAATTGATTTAAAACATCTTATTTATAGCTCAAAACACAATTATAAAATTCGTTGTATTTTTTAGAGCTAAATATTTATAGAATTTTTTAATTCGTATTGGTAATTGATTTTTATTTGTTCTACTTCGAGGTAAATACATATACATTAATAAATTCACTAGATACTGTCACTCCTCATTTGCGAATACTGCGAGGATTCTTAAAAGCAAATGTTCAACAGTCCCATTTATTTCTTAACCACTTTGCCAATTTATTTGGTAAGACAATAATGGAAATTTTATTATCGTCTTTCAATTTCCTCTGTAATTGTCAGTAATGTATCTCCACAATTTATGTTCAAAGACAAATGGAGAGTTACAGAATTTTATTTACAAATGTCATTAAGAAGACTAATGGGTTTAAAAAATTCGACGACCCATTGTTTTGTTTATTAAGCATATTTTTATCAGTTCTCGGAATAATTCTTGCCACATTGACTATTAGTTATTTTATCGATGCCACAAATATTCTTTGTTGGAAATGGTTTTTTATTCCATTCAACTTCTTAGCTGTTTTATCAGGACATTGAAAGATTGATAATTAAGAATAATTGTTGGCAATAATTAAGAAATAGAGTGATTTGCGAATAAATTGGAGAGTTGCAACTGTGGAATGGGCAAATTTCGAATAAATATGTATTGAAAATTTTTTTTAGCACCGGTAAAAAATATTTTGAATACACTCTTATTCCAACATCACCCATCTCCGTTTGCTAGTTTAATTAAATAGACACTAACCAACATTACATTATTTACAAAAAATCACATGCGACGCCTCACGTTGAGTGGCTTTTCGCTCTTCTTACTTATTATCTTATTTCTCTCGTTCTTCTGTAATTGTAGCGCTTAAGGAATAATTGAATTGTCGTCGGTACTTGATTTTCTTCGGCAGAAGTAAAGAACTACTCCGGCAACTACGAGTGTGCCAGTGACAACGCCACCAATTATTGCGCCCATTGGCTTCGCTCCAAGTTTGGCATCATCCGTTGCATTGAAACAATTTTCCTCTGTTGACAGAAACAGTTAAAAAATCATTTAGATACGAATATATATTATTTGCAAAATAAAATTCATTCTTAAGGCCCTGGTATTAATTTTGTATGGTTTTGAGATTAGTTGCAAACACTTCTCGATGGTATGCAAGTCTGAAAAAATTAATGCACATTAAAGGTACTGAGAAGATTTATTTCGCATTATGATTGAACGAATTGATGTTATTAACAAATTGATGGAAAAAATATGGCTCACCAAACGTTGCAAAAACCCAACTTATTTTTAATGGAAATAATTCGTTGAATTTTTTTGAATATGTATGATTTTTTTCAGATTTGTTAATTCACTTTGAATTTAGTGTACTTTCACGTATTTTTTCAATACAAAAAAAATGTTTGCAGTGATTTAAAAAATCTGAACAAAATGATACGTATTTAAAAAATTAACTAATTTCTTTAAAAAAAAAAAACGTAGGGTTTTCGGAAAATTTGTTAAACAATATTTTTTGTCAATGTCAATAGCAGTTATGAAAAAAAAAATAAACAAGAAAGGGAATTCTATGAGAAATAATCTTAGATTTTCCTTTTATTCAAAAATGACTAATGAAATATTCATTATTAAATAATGAATTTACACATAAATCTTGATAAAGAATTTTCTTTCAAAGTCTTTTTGGTACATTCTAATTTAGAAATGTGTTTAATAGTTAAAAATTAGATGCAGTGACACAATTTTTCTCTATTGGCAGAAACAGTAAAAAAAATTATTCGGATGAATATTAATATTATTAAAATGAACAAAAAATTTAATGACATAAGAAATAATCCCACATTCATGTTATAAATTACATGTAAATCGTCAGAAAGCTATTATTTCAAGAACGCTGTTTTTAAATTCTAATTTAGAAATTCATCCTTTAGTTCAGAGTTTTGTTGTTATTTTTTATCGTTAAAGACCTAAAACGTTGTTATTATAATTACAGTCTGAAATTTAGACGTACCTTGCTTCCAAAATGCATCCCTTTCTTTATTGAAGGCGATTAAAGAGACGTTTTTGATCTTGAAAGTGACATTGACAGCTTTAACATCAGTCCCTTTTTTACAAACATAATTTCCCTGATTGACAGTAGTAGATAAGAGTCCTAGACCAGTAGTTGTCTTTCCAGACAATATGCGCTCTGCAATGAAAAAAAAATTAATACCAATTATATCATTGAACATCCTTGTTAACTATTAACACCCAACATTTTGCATAATTTGACATTAAACAAAGTTTGGTAGTCAATTTATGCAAATGCAGAATGTTGATGTCTGTCAAAATAAAAAATTAAAACGATGGAAAACAAAAAATTATTTACTAGCTGCGTCCGGGAAGATTTCCTTGTTGAGATAAATAATGTAAACAATGCTGTCCAGGGTTGACGTTGAACCATTGTTAATAAAATTCAAAAGAATTGTGTTGTAACCGGCACTGCTTAAATCGCGTTTTCGACTTTTCCTTGAATCCCACATAAGAATGACTTGTGAGGATTTTTCTGAGCACGTTCCATTGGTACTCGCATTTTTCGGAACCTTCAGAATTGCTTTTCCAATCTAGACAAAATATTATGCAAATTATTAACCATGAACTATTTTAAAAAAATGAAAAATTAAAAAAAAATTGTTGTTACCGTTTGATCTATTTTGCGATAGGATATTTCCAATCTCATGGTCATATTCAATAGCATACATGGAACCATTGTCGTTTTGTTGACGACAACGTACTGGAAACTCGGAATCTTGATGACAGCCTTTGTTGAAGAATTTGCCGAAGTGTTGACCGACGGAGCTTTTGGATGTGCCAAAACTGTGACTGATGGAATTGTTGGAGTGGATTTTGGAGCCAGTGGAATTTTGGATGAGTTTGAAATTTCTTTTATCGTGGAAAATACGGTATTAATTACGGGATGTATCACGGACTGATTTTGAGGATTTGGATGAGATGATGAAGAAACCGTTATGTTAGTAACGTTGTGACTTGCTTGTAGACTAGTTGTAGATTTTGAAATGTTCGGGATTTTATCCGTAATCCCAGTAACTGTCGTGAGAACTGTAGAAGGCGACTGAGTTACGTTTGTAAAATTTGTCTGAGTAACATTTGGAGCAATGGTAACATTTTTCGCAGTAGTAATTGATCCATTCTCAAGTATTGTTGAAGTAACATTCGTTGCTCCTGTCGAATTAATCTGAGTTGCATTCTTTGCGTTTGGCAAAAATGTCTGAGTCATAATCGGCGCATTTGTTGAAAGTTTTTGGATAGTATTCGTTGTATCCTGCTGAGGCGGACTTGTTGAATGTTTGTGACTTGTATTGGGGGCGTTTGTGGAATTTTTGTGGGTCGTATTTGACTCATGTTCTTGATTTTTCTGAGTCGTATTTGACTCATGTTCTTGATTTTTCTGAGTCGTATTTGACTCATGTTCTTGATTTTTCTGAGTCGTATTTGACTCATGTTCTTGATTTTTCTGAGTCGTATTTGACTCATGTTCTTGATTTTTCTGAGTCGTATTTGACTCATGTTCTTGATTTTTCTGAGTCGTATTTAACTCATGTTCCCGATTTTTCTGAGTCGTCTTTGACTCATGTGCCCGATTTTCCTGAGTCGTATTCGATTCATTTCCCTTATTTTCCTGCATCGTCTTCGGCTCATGTGCCCGATTTTCCTGAGTCATATTTGACTCATGTCCCTGATTTTTCTGAGCCGTACTTGGCTCATGTCCCCGATTTTTCTGAGTTGTTTTCGGTGAATCCGTCGAGCTTTCTTGCGTCTCATTCAGCGCATTTGTTGAATTCTTCTGAGTCACATTTGGCGCATTGGTTACATTTTTCTGCGCCACGTTAGGCGTGTTTGTCAAATTTTTGTGATTCCCATTCGGCGCGTTTGTCAAATTCTTCTGAGTCTCATTCGACATGTTTTCGAATTTTTTCTGAGTCGTAGTCGGCGCATCTGTTGAATTTTCCTCAATCACATTCGGCGCATTTGTCGAATTCTTCTGAGTCGGATTTGTCACATTTATCCGAGTGGCATTTGGCGCTAGTTTCCAATGTCCATTTACAAATATTGCATTACTGGTAACGCCCGCCGATGTCGCCGGTGAAATTGTCGTAGATTGAGTCATATTTTCATGCGTTACCGTCGAATTAATCATTTTTGTAATAGAATTTGGAGACAATTTCATTGTCGTTAATGGCATAGGTAGATTCGCGTTCATAACGTGATGTCCAGAATTGGGAAATCCGATCATAGGATTATTTTTTATTGTGTCAACTGGGGAAATCCCATTTATCCAACTATTTGTTGGAGTGAAAGCAGTTTTGGCTGTTCTCGGCCCAGAAGATGTTGCATCTTCATTGTTGACATTATCGCCTGGTTTTATAGTTGAAATTTCGTTCTCTGTTGTTCTTGAAGGAATTGGAGGTTTAATATTCTTTAAGTGTTCTTCTCCAGTAGAATTTCCATGATGAGTCACAGTGAGTCCCTCAGACTTGATGTTGGGTGCCATTTTCGACGTCACACTATGGACCACGTCTGCCATAGAAATTTTATTAGATGGTGGCAAATTCTCCGTCGTCATTTTCGAGTCAATCGTTTCAGTTGTCGAATTTTTTGGTTGAGTTGCTGAAAAGGAAGAACCTCTTGGAGTAAGAGAAGGAATCCCAAACTTATTTTTCGGTTTTTCTGAAGACGTGGACATTGAAGAGCTGTCAGAAATCTCGTGTCCTGAGCTTTTAGATGCGATGGTAGTCATCGTCTCATTCAACGTCGAATTTGAACGTAATTTCATCATCGAACTGCTCACTGATTCATTTGAAGATGTTGAGGAACTCTCTGTAGCCGTTGCGATATTAGAAGTCGACTCATTCGACGATGTGGTGGGATGTGTCGATAAATTGTCAGAACTTGACGATGAACTGGCAGAACTTGACAACGAACTGGCAGAACTAGACAACGAACTGGCAGAACTAGACAACGAACTGGCAGAACTAGACAATGAACTGACGGAACTAGACGATGAAGTGGCAGAATGAGTCACTTCTTCAAATGGTGTTGCAGTATTTTTTAGGATCCCATCATTGGACGTTGTTGAAGACTGAGTTGAAGAGTCGTTGGATATCGTAAAAAGTGGAGAAGAGGTTGTAATTGCAGAAACATTTTCCATTGGTACAATTGGCAATGTTGAAGTCTCTATCAACGGTGTCGTCGATGGTTTTCCCTTCTTTTTTTTGGGCAAAAGTGATTTCAGCCATTTCCAAACACTAGAACTTGTTGACGTGGGCATTGTTGTTGTTTCAGGTGTATTAGTGGTCGTTGATGCGAAATCGGACGATGTTTTTGGCAATGGAGTCATGGAAACTGTAGTTGAAATGTTTGGCGTCGTGTCTGATGGCTTTTCAGAAGATGAAGACGAATATTGTGATGCAGGTTTTACAGTTTCGTTGGAATTTATGCTAGACTCTGTTGTTGATGTCGACAAAGATGATACAACGGCAGGATATGAGGACGAGGCATTTGAATGGCTTTCTGTAAAAGAAGATCCACTTGTCTGAGTTTCGTGAGTTGTCATTCTCATTGCGGAAGATGTTGTTGTTGCAGTTGTGTGATTTCCTGCAATTGCTGAAAATGATGCATCTTTGAGTGGTTCGTTTGTGTTCGTGGAATTTTCTGTACTGTTTATCTTCGTTTCTTCAATTTTCTTTATTGACGGACCAGAAGATGAAGATGATGACTTTGATGATGTACCATTTCTAATCGATTTTTTAGCTGAAGATGGCCTTGCTATTTTTGATAAGGTTGATTTCTGCGTAGTTGAGGACACAAAACTTGTTTCGGTTGTCGTCTTCATATTTTGAATAGATGTTGAAGAAGGAGTTGTAGAAAGAGCAGAAGGCAGTGAAGAGGATGAAGAAAAAGTTGTAGGAGGAACAGAAGGTGGCGAAGAAGATGTACAAACAGTTGGAGAAAGTGAAAAAGAGGGAGAAAAAGGAGAAGTCGAAGATGGTAAAGAAGGTGGAGAAGTGGAAGACGAAGCTGAAGAAGATATAGAAAAAGAAGAAGAATCTGAGAAAGCTGAAGATGATACAGAAAAGAGAGAAGCTGAAGAAGAAGTTGAAGATGCTAAAGAAGATGATGAAGGAGTTGACGAAGCTGAAGAAGGAGTTGAAGAAGCTGAAGAAGGAGTTGAAGAAACTGAAGAAGGAGTTGAAGACGCTAAAGAAGGAGTTGAAGAAACTGAAGAAGGAGTTGACGATGCTAAAGAAGATGATGAAGAAGGAGTTGAAAAAGCTGAAGAAGAAGTTGAAGAAACTGAAGAAGGAGTTGAAGACGCTGAAGAAGGAGTTGAAAACACTGAAGAAGGAGTTGAAAACGCTGAAGAAGGAGTTGAAGAAACTGAAGAAGGAGTTGAAGAAGAAGTTGAAGATGCTAAAGAAGATGATGAAGAAGGAGTTGAAGAAGCTGAAGAAGGAGTTGAAGAAGGAGTTGAAGAAGCTGAAGAAGGAGTTGAAGATGCTGAAGAAGAAGTTGATGATGCTAAAGAAGATGATGAAGAAGGAGTTGAAGAAGCTGAAGATGGAGTTAAAGAAGCTGAAGATGGAGTTGAAGAAACTGAAGAAGGAGTTGAAGAAGCTGAAGATGGAGTTGAAGAATCTGAAGAAGGAGTTGAAGAAGGAGTTGAAGAAGGAGTTGAAGAAGGAGTTGAAGAAGGAGTTGAAGAAGGAGTTGAAGAAGGAGTTGAAGAAGGAGTTGAAGAAGGAGTTGAAGAAGGAGTTGAAGAAGGAGTTGAAGAAGGAGTTGAAGAAGGAGTTGAAGAAGGAGTTGAAGAAGGAGTTGAAGAAGGAGTTGAAGAAGGAGTTGAAGAAGATGAAGAAAAAGTGTCTGGTAACTTCGTACTACGCAAGTTATGGTCAAGTTCTCTTGCAGACGCCGAAGAATGGGTCAAATTTGAGTTTGTTGTTAAGCGACTTGCGGTTTCATTTTTCTTCTTGGATTCTGGTATATAATTAAGAGTCGTATTTAAAACTTTCAAGGTAGAAGGAGTCGCTGATTGATTGGTCCCCGACTCTGCCGTTCCAGACGTAACACCAATTTCCGTTATTTTGTCCGCACTCGATAATGACGTGGATTCCACTTCGCTTCCCGTATTCATTGTTTTTTCAGTTGTAACGCCTGGCGATGATATATTGGCGTTCTCGATAGCGTTCGCTGATTCACTTGTTGATGAAGAAGCTACTGCCGAATTATAATACTCTGCGCGTGCTGAATAATCATCAGATTGTTCTGATAAGGTTGGAGTTGCTTCCAGCGATTCCGATCCAGAAATCGTATTCATAGAATCGGAATTTGTCCATGAATTCCGCAATGAAGTATTCGAATTTGTAGAAGCTGATCCGCTATTAGCTATTGCGAAATATAAAAATCTCAATAATTATTTGTGCTTACTGTTTTTATTTGCTTAATATTAATTTATCATATATTGAAAATGGAAAATCGTTCCCATTATTGGAGAAATAATTAGAGATTAAAAAAATATAATAGAGAGGATCAAAAGAGGTTAAAGATCATCAAGTCAACTCAGCGCCTATTCTTCAACGATTCAATTCAGTGTTTTGAAGATCCAATAACTTTGCAGCATCGGCTCCTAATATAGTCACGTAATTCGAGTAAAACTGGCCGATTAAGAATAATATTTCAAAGAATGTTTCTTTATCATTGTTTTCTGGAGAATAAACAATAATACTTATCTGATTACAGGTGACTGCTTATTTTGTTTATTAGAAAATGCTTTACTTATTCATTGCTTGGATTTTTCATAATGCTTATTATTAAATAAAAAATTATAATCAAGTAGAGTTATGTTAAAATAAACAAACGATTACAACTTCACACTGATAAACAATCTTCTCATTAACAAGGCGAGGTATTACTTATCTTGAACGGACGAATATTATATTTATTCTTATAAAATACTGGACCAAAGCATCTCAATAAATTTGAGCCTGTATCAGGCAATTTTTTTTGTTTTGCCTTGACATATTAAGAAAACAAAATGAAATCTACTCTTCGGAACCTCAAATCAAATCACAAAAAAATATTTCAATGCTTCCAAATGAACAAAAAATACCCAATTACCGAAATTTGAAAAAAATCTGAAAACCTCAAAGCTATAAATAATTTTTCAAAAAAATATCCTCTCCACTTCAAATACATTTACAGCCATTTCATTACCTGAAATACCGATTATGAAAAAATTGGAAAAATTTCAACTCCAAACAAACAAAAAAATCCCGCTCTTATTTTCTTTGTCGATTGTTGAGTAATTAACATCGCATTATTATATCACATAACATCAATAAAATAAGCTCAATATATATTTTTTAAATTTCTCTCACAGTAATATAAATTCCTATAATATAACTAGCTCAAATTTAAAAATTTTCTCTATCCCTCACAGTAAAATAAAATAAAAGCATAATTTAAAAACTCACCTTCGGTCAAGACTAAAACCGTCAAGGCCACGAATATTAAGCCCTGAAGATGCCCCATTTTTTGCACTATTCAATTATGCTCACTACTGTAAACTTTAAGCTTTACGAACACTTCATTACACTGATGCAGTCTTAGAAGAAAAATAGAACTTAGAATGGCAAGTGTAGTGAAATATTTTCAGAGTCTACACTAAAGGGGATGAACGAACTTGAGACCAAAGTATTCGAAGAGTGGATCTTCACGTTTTGGTGGTTGCGGAAAAACTGAAATTTCTCCAACGATACTGAAGCAGGTTATTGAAGACAGTGCTATCCATAATAGCCATAATATCAGGTGAACCCCCACCACCAGAATTTGCAGAAACGTTCGGTACTTACAATTTTAAGCCTTATTCTCGATTCGACATCGAGATAGGATATCTTCTGTCAGCCTAAACCAATCAGCGACTCGCGCTTCTTTTCAATGCACCTCGTTACATGCATTACTCAACTTTATCCCCAGACAAAAATCTAGCTCGGTGATATAATCATCAGTAATTTACTAAGCCTCAACACATTAAGTCTTTTCGCTAATTGACTACTAATGTGTTGACCAGAGTGACGACCTCACCATTATTTTTTGACTCACTATATCGCTACTTATGCAGTAATGCCTTGTGCTCGTAAAAATTATGATTCAAGATTTTTTATTTTTGTGTAATTAAATGTAATGAATGATTGGTAAATTTTAGGCAGAAACACGATTTGTTGATTTTATGTATGTTTAAAATAAGCGGATTTAATGGTGTAATGTTTTATGGTTTTCGGGTATTTTCATGAAAAATTTTGGGTTTTTGAATCAATTGGATTTAATTAATTTGAAGCTTTGTTTTCTTGAAAAAAATTGTAACATAATTGGAAAACCATTTACGAGATTATATTTAGCATACAACTCGAGCAACAGCCACTCTTTAATTACTGCAATTTTCTACTAGATGGATGCGAAAATGTAGATGTGGCAGCTTTTAAGTTTTTGTTTGTAGAGGGCGTGTTTGGTATTAAATGTGGTTCGAATCGGTAAAGTGGTTCAGATGTAATGGAAAGTCATTTTTTTAACGAAATTAGCGTTATGGCATTTGATCTTATCAAAATCTTATCTGAGATATCGAGCCCAAATCAAGTATGTGAACAGAATGATATTTAGCCATGATGAATGTATAATTTAGCAAGCAATATCAAACATTTTATTTTATGGAATTTTGAATAATTGAAAGTATTGAATAATTCAATAATAAAAAAAAAGTATTGCATTAACTGGGGCAAAACTAGAGATATAATCCCAAATCCAATATGAAAACACAATAATATGCAGCCATTTTCATCGATTCATTTAAAACAAGGATGCAAACTAAATCCTCGCACATTGTTAATGTTCACAATCTTCCAGAAAAAATGAGCAAACTTCGTAATTAGAAAACCAATGAGAGAGCTATCATTCCGATCATAGGACATGCTTATAAACCCCTTATCGTAGCAGGGAAGAATTTAAAATAATGGTTTTCAGCCCGATTGTAAATTTCTTAAATGTAAAAAATCTGTTTCCCTTCAACTGCCATTACATGAGTTCGTTCAAAATCGTAATTAACGATCTAAGCTGTACAGAAAAAATGGGCAAGCCTCATCACTACAAAATCAATACTACAACCACAAACGGTTTGCAGTAATCAAATTTTCAAAAGTAGTTTTCAGCCCAAATGTAAATTTTTCAAATGTTATAAATCCGTTTCCTTGTAACCGCCATTACATTGAGTCGTTCAAAAATCGTAATTAACGATCAAAGCTATCAGAAAAAAATAAGCAAGCCTCGTAATTACAAATTCATAGGAGGGCTACAATTCTGATTATAGGACATGCATATAAACCACGAACGGTTGGCAGGAAGGAAAAAATACCGTAACCGGAACAACCCCTTCGATTTTTGTTGCGAGAGGGCGGTGCACTTGGCGGTTTTCAGAGCTGTAATTCGAGAGCCAGGGAGGTCGCCTTTTTTTTACGGTGACTCGTGTATGCTCATTGTAGGCATAATTCCATCGTTCGATCCACGCCCGTTTTTCTTTCTCCGCAGCTATACATAAATAGGAAGTGCGGTTACGCGTACAGGATACGTGTACACAAGCGGATCGACTGCAGGCTCACCCCCGTCACGCATATTATCCTCCTGCAGGACGTTCTAACTCTCGCGCCGTTTGCTGCCGGTTTGAAGCCCCGATTCCAAAATCGGCCGGTTAAGTTAGTCTTGGTGGTACAGTCCCGTCAAATGTGACTTTTGGATGGAATTTCTCTCACTTCTCGGTGGCATACAAATTGGAGAAAAAAAAAATGAGTACATTGAAGGTGCTACAAAGATTTTTTTTGCATAATAATGATTTCAAAATGTTAATACCAAATTGATTAAAATTGTTCAACATGATAATCGCCAACCTAACTTCTTTGCCAAATTAAAATGAACAATTTTTTTCAATGCGGATAAATTTTTTCAGAGTTTTAAAGATTTTGCCAGTTTTGAAGCTCTGAATCCAAAATCGGTCGGTTCAGTTGGTCATAGTGGTACAGTAACGTAAAAAGGCCGTTTCGGAATAAATTTCTATCACTTCTCGGTGGCATAGAAAATTTGGGGAAAAAATAAGTATATTGAAGATGTTGACAAGATTGTTTTTTTTTTTTTTGACAATAATGATCTCAAGATGTTCGTAACAAATTAATTTAAATCGTTCGAGGGAATAATCTCTAATCTAACTTTTTTTCTAAGTGGAAAATAAAAATGAAATGTATACATTTTTTCACAGCTTAAAAAATGTTGCCAGTTTTGAAATCCGAATTCCAAAATCGGTCAGTTAAGTTATTCCAAGCTGTACAGTTTCGTTGAACGTGAGATTTGGAATAAAATTCAAACACTTCTCGGGGGCATACAAATTTTTGAAGAAATTGAGTATATTGAAGGGGCTGAAAAGATTGTTTTTTTCATTCTTTTTCCAAATGGAAATGAATTTCTATTTTTAATACGTATACATTTTTTCCGAATTTCAAAAAATTTTCCAATTTTGGAGCATCGATTCCAAAATCGGCCGGTTGAGTTATTCGGAGGATTATAATCTCGTTAGATGCGACTTTCAAAATAAATTTCAAACACTTCTCGATGGTATGAAAATTTGACACAGAATTAGCATAATTAAGATGCTGAAAACAATGATTTTGCATAATATGATTCCCCAATGATCTTGATAAATTTGTTTTAAATAGTTCAACAAATAAAATCAACACATCAAATCAAATCAACTTGTGTTTCGAATAAAAAATAAATTTTATTTTTAATACGATTACGTTTTTTCAATTTTATCTAATTTTCGAAAATTACCTTTGTTTTTGTTTGAGCTGTATTTTTGGTTTTACGCGGTCAATTCCATTCAAAGATAGTGTCTGCTCGAATGAAAATAAAAAGAATTTTAAAAAATTATACAAACATTTGAAAAAATGCGTATATAGTCAGAGAAAACATTGGACTGAAAATTTGGAAAAAAATTAGATTAACGGGTGATTTCTTGAATAACTTTTTTTGGAACCAATTTGAAATAGTTTCCAATAATTTTTTTTTGCCAGATGATTTTTTGTACACCTTGATAATGTTTGATTTTTATCACAGTTTTATTCAATCGTAAAGTGTTTGGAACTTTTTGTAAATCTCACCTTTAAGCGGACTGTACTGCTTAATACTAGCTTAATGTCATTGATATATCAGCAGCTGTCCAACCGGCGACGATTATGACTTCCGTGGACCGTCACAATTTGTCATAATGACAATGAATATATTGAACCCCCAATTTTGTGACTCACGTGCACCGGAATTGGACAATTGTTTGGTTTTATTTTTTTGTTTCGTCATTATGACAGTCAAACGTGACAGACAAATTGATATCTCATGCTCGAATCTATAAATCACGCACGTTTTAATTTTCGGTATTTTTTCTTTATTTTTCGTGGGGTTTCCTGTGGTGAAAATTACACACTCTTACAGAACAAAAGTATTGGATTATACAATAAACGATTGAGACCAAAATCTAAATAAATAGTAATGAAGACGAAATAAAGTAAAAAATTAAATAACATTTTTTATTGGGATACCGAAAGTGCGCGATCAATTGAATTATGACCAAATTTAAAATTATCGTCAAAACATAATTTTAATTCTTTGAAAAAAGACAGAGTTCTGTAAAAACACCTGTAACTTATTTTTGAATAATTAAAAATGTTTAATAAATTATAATATGCTTAAAAATAAATCAAATGATAAAATCAATGTTAAGTTAAAAATAAAAACATTATTTTAAAAAACCCAAAATCTGTAGAAATTCAAAAAATAAATTTCTGAAGTAAATATTAAGTTTATCATAAAAACCTAGCAGATTCAGTATCCTTATCAGATAATCAGGAAAATAATTTTAAAAAATCGAGTCACAAATGGTTAAGCGAACCATAAGCATAGTTTTTATATTTCTATATTTAGTCCTATTTTTATATTTAGCTGCACTTTCAAGTTGCAGTGTTGAATGATCGTTGAAATGCAGATACAATCGTTTCTCGGCTTGGAAAATTTTAGTGCACGTAATTGGCCTGAAATCGTCAGAGGAAAAAAAAAAGTAAGTTAGGACGTCATTACGAACGTCGAGACGTCTGGCAGTTATCGTCTGGCACAATTCTGAATCCTTGGATCCTGAAGAATATCAATGTCTGTTAGGTTGTGTTTCGCTTTCGTGGAACATAAACTGTCAATATAATAACACTTCCTTGCTCTTGACGACCAAACGTACATGTCTTGACTCACGTACGTCGACGTCGACAACGACAGATGAATTAATGGCCTCTGCGTGAATCACATTGGGAAAGGACTGCAGCCCGAAGAATAATGAGCATGTATTGACAAACATTGCAATAATTTAATGCCACTGTACTCAGATGTATGTTTACTTGGCTGCTGCAAAATTGTCAGCTCAGTTTAGCTTTCAAATTTAATACATTATACAAAATTTGTCAAAATTCGTATAAAGACTTCGTTTCGTTAAAGATTTAACAATCGAAGATCTAATCCAACAGGGATTCATAAAAATTTGTATGAATTTTCAATAGAATTACTTAATTACTGCAACGTTTTCAACTTGATTGAGATGGAGCTGTCAATAATGTCTATTGAAGGAATGAAATTTTGACAAGAGCACACAATTATACTTTTCTCTTTTCAATTTAATGGGTTGCAATTAATTTGTCAATAAAGATTTGATAATCAAATATTCAATCCAACGGGAATTCATAAAAATGATCAACTTTATAATATCAATTTTTATCGGAGTTACTTAATTACTTGTAAAACCAAAAATATATGGTATAATTAATTTTATCGTCATTATTCTATAATATAAAATAATTCCATTGCGAACATTTGAATAGCCGTATTTGAAAACGTTTGTACTACAAAAAAAGTGTCCAGCTATTTTTTTAAAGATTGTGGATGAAGAAGCTACATCTTTGCTAATAAAAATACTATGTCGAAATAAACAGCACATTCTTTCTTTCTCTCGACGTATCTACAAGAGAAAAGCATGTATGTATTGTCCGCAAAGCGGTGTGAAATTGACAAATCGTTCAATTGAGCTGAACACATTGTTCGTATTCACCCATCGAATAAAATAGAGTCAACATGCAGAGTACAAATGTCTCTTTAACATCGAATTTTACAGTTGCCACGTGCCCGAAGGTGACCTTGAGATTCACAAATCATTTCATTGCACCATTAAAATCATCCATATTCGAAAACTTTTATACTACATCAGAATGCCCAACGAATTCTCTAAACATTCCGTAGACAAAGATATTCACAACCCTTCTGCTATTTAAAAGGAAATGTTGCACTTATACCTCATTAGGTACATAACAAAAATTATAATTCTGCAATTTTGTAAAGGCGTGCCAAAAAATATAGTGCCCAAAAAAGGTGCGAGGACAAAACTAAAAGTAAGTATTAAAAAAGTAAAATACTAAAATTGATGCACGGTGCGCTTAGGGAACTAGAATTTCAACGCACGAAATAAACACCACATTCTCTCTCTCTCTCCCTCTCCCTCTTTAAAGAAGAAATGCATGTACGTATTGTCCTCGAAGCACGTCGAGATTGACAAATCATTCAATTGAGCTGAACAAATTGTTCGTATTCACCCAGCGCAGAAAATAGAGTCAACATGCAGAGTATAGATGTCTCTTTAACATAGAACTTTACAGTTGCCACGTGCCCGAAGGTGGCTAAAGGATTCGTGCTGTGTTGCACAAAGAGCGGAGAGAAGAAGAGAAGTAGAGAGAAATTTTACAGCTGCTTCAATCGGCACGCTCGAAAATGCTTTTGGTGCGCGCGCCTTTAGTTGAGCCCACGCCGCTGGCGGCGCTGGCGGCGCTGGCCAGTATTAGCTTTGTCGTTAGACCGTAATTTTCGATGTTTGGAGTCTAAAGACCATCATGGACAGCGCGGAACGATGCTACGCAATTTGGACGACCCTTGACGTGTTGCGACAAACGATCGCGCGCAGATCTTTTCCAATTCCAGGTGATGGCATCGTGCTGCGGGGGTGCTCGTTAAGCAACTCATTGGTAACCCCGACTGTGCTCTTTTAGCGTTCGACAAAGACTTCCGGATAATTTCAGTCTATGGAACGTGCTATGGTGAGGATAATTGTAGACTAGTCGGTATAATTCCTTTCCGAATTCAGACCCATTTGTTATGCTATGGATAGCATGTACTTTTAGCGTCCCTTCCGGTAAGCACTTATTCAAAGTTAACCTAAAACCATAAAATAAGATTTTTGTTTCGCCATAGAAAAAGGTTGTGCAAAAAAATTGTTTTAGATTTTCATACATTAAATAGTTCACAATATAGAGAATAATGGCGTAAAGAAAATGTTTGAATGTGTTTGTAATAGGGTTTGGAGAAAAAAAATGTTTTTTATTATTTACTACTTTAGAAAAATATAGTTTGAATACTAATGTTGAACCTCGTGGTAAAAATTTTCCTGTGATTTTTTTTAGAGGTAGCGTAACGGCCTTTGAAATTTTGATTGAATTGACAGGAATTTCTATTTAGAAATATAAAATTCCTAAATAAATTGAGATATATTCTATTGACGCAGCCAAATTTATTTAACATATCTTCTCCCAGAAAATTCAAAGAAAAAAAGAACAAACAAGCAATAGTCGTTCTAAACTTATTCTAAAATACACTTTCCAAAATCACAAAAAAAATCTGCGATTTTGTTTACAATAATAAAATTCCATCTTCAGTTAAAAACCCCCAGAAAATAAAATGTATGTAATTTACTGTTTCGTTTACCTAAAATCGATGGTTCTTTTTTTATTTACTTATTAGAATTTCATACATTTGAAAGGGTCATTATTTTTTGATCGTTCCGTGATTTTTGCCTTATGATAATCTGTTCCTAGAAATCTATTGGTCTACTTGACGAGTTACGATGCAACAGTCTCGGCTGAATGCAGGCAAAAGGCTCGATAACAATCTTCATGCGATCGGGGAGATCGGTGCGTTCAGCGATTGCAATCGATGACGACGCGAGAACGTTGCACGCTCCAAGCGGGCGAAATTTCTGTCGAACGTTTTCGCTCGATCAAACATCTGTCTCTGCCGGTGCTGCGTGCTCGCCGCTGCTTCATAATACTTCCTGTGCGCGCGCTGCGAGCACCGAGCAACCCTTCTTTTCGCTTCCCGCTTCTTTCCGTCGTCTTATTGCCTTCACGGACGAGCGGTTACCCACAATACCGAATAAACGTCGAATATCCGCAGGAAGAAATACAACAACTCGCAGATCTTCATTGTACTCTTCGCTACGGGAGTCGAAAATAATCGGTTCCATCATAATCGTCACTTGTTTTGTCGGCTGCTCAAGCTTATCGTTCTGAATTCATCGATGCTCGGTCGAAAAAAGAAAATACATTTCGAAATAGTAAACAAAAAAAAACGCTTGCGGAGTTTGACATTGCGGAATGGTTCTTCGATATTTTTAGGCTATTTATGAAACTTTCTCTATGGGAAAGTATGGCGATCGATTTTGGCTTTCTCATAGAGAAAGCTTTGTAAGAGAAACAAAAAAATGTAGTAAAAGAAATATGCAAGATGCTACTTTGCAGGTTTTTTTTAAACGCGAAAGACGTTTTTCTAAAAGTTTTGAGTGTCGTAAGATTTGAACCGCTGGATGGATTCTTTGCACTTTTGGATTTGGACTTTATTTGCACTCTTGCCCGCTGCAGCTTTTTTCGACCGTCGCAGCACTTTTCTGCCCGCTGAGGCACTTTTTTGCCCGCTGAGGCACTTTTTTGCCCGCTAAGGCACTTTTTTGCCCGCTGCGGCACTTTTCTGCCCGCTGCAGCTTTTTTTTGCCCACTGAAGCACTTTTCTGCTCGCTGCAGCTTTTTTTACACTCTGCCTTACTTTTCTTACTGCTACATTGCTTTTCTTTTTGTTACTGTGCTCTTCGCACAGCCGCACTTTTTTGCCCGCCGTGTTACTTTTTATACATCGTGTTACTTTTTCATACGATGTGTTGCTTTTTTCATCCGTTGCGTTACTTTTCTATGCGCTGCGTTACTTTCATGCATCCGCATTACTTTCATGCATCCGCATTACTTTTCATACATCTGCATTACTTTTCTTCCTGTCGTGTTGATTTTGTTCCTGGTGTGTTACTTTGATTCCTACCGCGTTACTTTTCATCCCGCCGGTCAAAAATCGACAACTTTCTACCCGCGTTGCAGGCACGGAATATGGTCTTTTTAGTGCAGCAGGAAAAAAAATTATTCGTTTACTTTACTTTCCGTTTTATCAAATATACTTTAAAACCGAGTAAACAAAATGCAATCAATATCTATACTAGACAATTTGATGGATTGAGTGTACAGAAAAAAGAGATGTGCAGCAGCAGGCAGCAGTACCGTTTCTCGTGTCAAATTTCCCGAGTGTCATCTGTGTCGCGTACATACCGTGTGCTCTCCTCTTCGCGCGACAGATTGAAGGATAAATTCGATACGTCTATATCGAGTTTCCGGTCCCATCCTATAGTGGTAGGTGGGTGGATACCTATGGGCGCGTGAATTTGATGCTGCAGCAAGCAACAACAACAGCCGCACTAGCAGCTAGAGTGCTTCGTCATTTTCGATAAAACATATTACATACGGAATTGATAGAATAGCAGTTGTAACGGTAAAATTTTCCTCCAGGAATATAATTCATGCTGTTTATACACTTTATTCGGTTTTATTTCAATTGAATGTCAATACACTGAATTAAATGAGCTGTACATAAAATTTTTATATTAATCAATGTATTTTATTAAATTAACAGAAAAACTTTCAAAATTCATTGCAAACATTCGCTTTGGAATTTGATATAATAATCACAAGTATGAGTATTAACTCATGGAAATTACATTTTCAAAGATTCTTCAAATTAAGTAGTAATTATGGAATTTTTTTTTTTAAATCTGAAATTATAAAATAGAAGATGGTTTGGTGAGATATTGCGAACCTTAAGTCAATTGAAGCTTAAAGTTTTCGTTTTAATAAAACATAGTGCATAGAATAGGAACCGTTACCATACAATTTTCCTCCCGGAATAGAATTTATTCCGTATGTACATATAATTTGTTCTTATTCAAATTGAATGTCAAAGCACAAAATTAAATGTACTGTACATTTAGTTTTCATAATAATCAAGGCATTTTACTAAATAAAGAAATTCGAAATTCAATTGGAAACGTTTGCTTCAGAATTTAATACAAAAATCATTAAGTATGAGAACAAGCTTATGCACTTTGGATTTAATGATATTTTTTAAATTAAAGAGAAATTTTTTAACCAATTGCTCAATAAATTGTATCATTTTTAGAAAATTCTATAATTATGAAATAGAACATGGTTTGGTGAAGCATTGCTAACCTTAAGTCAATTGAAGCTTAAGGTTTTCGTTGTAAAAAATTAATTAAGGTATTTAACGAACTGTTAGTACTAACGGTTTATGAACTCCTGCTTTACTAACGAATTTTTCTTTATGGACTCGTCGGCAGGAGGAAACCAATTGCTATAAACTATTTGATTAATGCACTCGTAAGGGGTTCTTTGAAGCACGTAGCGTAGAACGAGGGAAAACGTTGCGTCGATTTCCCATCGCAGAGCGTGCGAACCGGAAGTATTCCAATCATCGAACACACACCGATATTTCAGGTGTTAAAACTTTATAGTGTAGTACATACGTATGTGGGGGTGAGGGTGAATTTGTTATAGGCCAACCCTCGGTCTGGTTACTATCTATATATATATGCACCCTCCCCTATCCTAGTCAAGGTTTTATTCAAATTTATATACAAAATCTCGATAGTCGACCAACGAAAGGTGCATGCATAGAAATGGGAAAGTGCTGACCGGAAGTAAAAATATTTTATACCGCAGCAGCTTTTTCGTAGCCAGACAAAAATACAATAAGAGGAATAATGAGGTTTCATTCCAATTTCTGGGTTATTCCACCGAATATCGGACGATATTCAGGCCTTTAAATTTTTGGTGCTGCTTTTTTTTTTCATAATTCGATTCAGCATATTGAAATGAAGAGAAAGCTCTAATTAAAAATATTTTGACCATCATTCCCGAAAGTTCAGTTTAGGTTTCAGCTGAAAATGTCAACTTTAAATTTTTACGCTTATGGAATTTAATGAGGAAAATCCAAAGTACTATTTTTCGTCGGAAATTTACTGAAAAAAATATTTATGTTCATATGCGACGAAATTTTCAGAGGTAAAAAAGTTAAAAAATGACTTGAAAAGCCCTTTTCGGTTCTTGACCCATGTTGTTTTTTGAATCTATTTTTTAAGATAATTTCAGAAAAGTTGTGCTCTTCAAAATTGAATTCATGACAATAAAAAAAACGAAAAATTCATGATAAAATAAATAAAGTATAAAATAATAAAGTAAGGTAAATATACTTATTTGGTGAGTGATGATTTTGAGTTATTTGATGGCAAATAAAATTTTCTGAGTACTTTAATTATCTGGAGTTTGAAAAAACATGATTTTACGATCCTATTTTTATGTTTTTGTGCTGTCAGGAATTGACTTCCAGAGAGCAAGAGTTAAAATTTAGGTATTCTTAGGTAAATTGTCTGAACTTTTCAACGAAACAAAATTTTTTTTTTAAGTTGGTTAAGCATCAAAAAGAGCTTTTTAAATATTTTTTTTAACTTTTCGACCTTGAATGTGTCGTCAAATATACATTTTTTTCGGAAAGTTAAGACAATTTCTGACAAAAAATAGTACTTTAGATTTTTCTGATCAGATTCGGTAAGACGTTAAACTTTAAAGTAGACATTTTTATTTAAAAATTAAAGTTGGCGATTTCTTTTGGGAATGATGAGCAAAAAATGTAAAATTTGGTCTCCTTTATTTTAGCACAATAATTTGATTAATCATAAAAAAAAGAGCATGAATTATTCGAAAGCCAGATTTTATTCTGATATTTGGTGGAAAAACTCTTATATACAAAATCTCGATAGTCAACTAACGAAAGATTCACGCATAGAAATGCGAAAGTGCTGACCGGAAGTGAAAATATATTGTACCACAGCCGCTTTTTCGTAGCCGGGCAAAAATATAATAATGAGAATAATAATGAAGACTTGATAAATTATTTATGTGCTTCCTGGTAACAGTCAACACGGACAAATTTGCTCGAGTCTCTTTTGTGTCAATAATATATAGGTAATATAATGCTTGCTTCTCGTGCCTGAAACGCATGACGGTTTCGGGCAATTTTCATAAATTTCTTTGGTCTCTCAGAAATAACCTATGCGTTCCATCGATGCCTTCAAAATTTGTACACGATATTCTGAAAATTAAGATATAAAATAAGAGGACGTCGAAGTTTTTTATTTATATTCATTCATTTTTCTTTATTTTTATTTATTGATACAGCGGTTTTAATTCTATTACAATTTCAAATTTTTTTTCAAAATGTCTGTAAACATTTCACCTTGTGTAAATTCTCAGATATCTTGCTTCAATTTTCGACGTGAATTTCCGATGAGTGATTATCAATGATAAATCTAGTCCAAGAAACAATCAATACGAAAAAAACAAGGATGCAAAGTAGAACTTTACACATCGCTTCCTCATTATATTTCGCTTTTTACAAAGTAACCTCTGAGAAAAAGTATGGTAATTTATTTTTGCTTCCTCATAGAGGAAGCTTAGTAAAAAGCGAAATATAATGAGGAAGCGATGTGGAAGGTTCTACTTTGCATCCTTGTTTTTCTGTACAACACGAAAGAACCCCGTGTTTTTCGAAAATTCGTTGGAAAGCAATGATACAGCTAGTTTATACGACATAAATCCGTACTTATCGCAATCTCGACTGTACGAAATCACTATGAAAATCGTTTATCAATTTTGGGCTATATCTTTTTCTGTTTATCATGCATTTGGCACTCCTTAAACTCCTAGCTCGATATTTCATGCAGAAATTCGCATCAAAGAAAAAAAAACAAAAAAATCGAAAAAATTGAAAAAATCAAAATCTTATACAATTTGAACGCTTCAATCAATCTCAAAAAAATTCAATAGGGATCACCGGTGTATAAAAGCTCACATTCTCACCAATTTTGAGCTCAATTTCTCGAAAATTGGAAGAGTTATCGTTGATAGACATTTTTGAAAAAAATTAAAAAACGCGTAAAAATTTAACGATCAGGGGGATTTCGACGACAATTGGTTTGAACAATGAGAATTAGCCCCTCTATCTATGGTGCAAATTTCAGCTTGATTTTTCATGGCGTTCGTGAGTTATAGAGTTTTGAATTTTTCGAGCGCGTAACCCACACACACACACACACACACAACTTTCTAAACCACTTTTTTAAATGTTTTGGACAATTCTGAGTGTTCTAACATGTAAATCTCGAAATTTTTTTTCCATGAAAACAAAACTTCCTCTATGAAAAACCAAAAAAAATCTATTTTTTGAAAATTTCAAACCTGAATGATCCCTCAATTCAAATTTGGTTTGATGCACATATGGACTACCATCGTACGAGGTCTGACAAAAATTCATAGACTACCAAATTTGACAAAAATTGCTGAAGCGGTTAAAATATTAGACTTTAAATTTTTAGAAAAATGTCTTTCGAATTTAAGCGAGACTGTTAAGTAGAACCTTGCAAATTGCCGCGCTATTATTCAATACATCTGATGAATTAAATTCATTTAAAATCGATTAAGTAAACGTAATAAAAAATGAATAAATTATAAAGGCTATAAAGTATAGAATCACCGGAAACATCGCTAGTGCGAATTGTTTGGTACGCACGGGTCTCGTGTAGCCGTATCATCATTGTGATTACACGGTACTTGACTCTATTCATAAGAGCAATCCCGAGCGGCACCTCATCGTCGATTCATTTTACTCATTCTTTATCCCCATCACTATTGCTCGCTCTTTCCCTCGCCATGACTCACATGTGGTGTTAGGCTCGAACGTTTTCTTACCAACAAAAAATAGTTTATACATACATAACATATGAACTTCGTAAAAAACATAAAAAAGAAAAAGCAAAAATCCATTTTACAGTTGATATAATTTTTGGAAAAAAATGTAATTGTACTCAATTTTTCTTTAATCGTCGAAAATATTAAAAATATCACAGTGGAATTTTATAATTGAAAAAAAATTGTAATTGTGATTGCAGTTTTTTTAATCGTTAAAATAGTCGCAATTATGATAATCGCATTTTGGAATAGATAAAATGTAATTTTTATTGCATTTTTTTAATTGTGAAATTTTTCAATATTCTGGTAATACAATTTTGATAAAGTGAAAAACGTAATTGTAATTGTATTTCTTTTAGATTCGTGAATCGTGAAGATATGAGAATTGTACTTGACGCTTTAATAATGCGATGACAAATTAAAGTGTAGGTACTAAACATTAAACTTTCATAATTTTGCGTTGATTTGACATTACATCTGAGAAAAAGACATAGTATGTTTAATTAATTTTATCAGTTTATGCTAAAAGACTTGCAAACATTTTCAACAATGATATAGACTATCTTAAGAGAATCAGCAACATATGTAGATACATGATGCGTGATATGATGACTGCGATTGAAAATCTCTCCACTATGCAATTACACGCTCACACGGTTACTTACACGTCCACTCTCAAGTATTGCACGCTACGCGATTATTAGTACAGATATGCATCGACAATTTGTATATTCCGTCTATCTACAATTTTAACAGCGGTAACACGGACCACAATAAAAAAATATATAATTCTTAGATTCATATTCTACAAAATACTAACAATTTCAAAAAAAAATGATTATTGAATCTGGCAAGTTGACACAAAATTCGAAATTCTTACTATAATGAAATATCATATAGATCTTGATAAAAAATATAATAAAAAATGTTAGGATTGTAAAAGATCATTAATTTTTCAAGCATTGCACGCTACGCGATTATCAGTGCAGTTATGCATCGACATTTTGTATATTCCATTCATCTACAGTTTTTGTGACGGTGACCGTATAAAAAAAAATTATGTATAAGAATATAAAAATATATATTCTATGATATTAAAACAATTTTTAGAAAATATGACTATTGTATTTGGAAAGTTAATACAAAATTCCAAATTCATAGTATAATAAAATATTGTATAAAACTTAATGAAAAGTAGTTTTTAAATTTTTAAGATTGTAAGAGATAATTTTCTGAAATAATAAATGAACTCTTAAAATTGTTTATACCAGACTTTTTACCTTAAGTTGACGAGACTTAAGTTGCATATGTCCAAAAAGATATACGTTAAATAAAATCGTTTCAGTATTCGCAATTATACGGATGTTAACTTCCGGATTTTTTTTGGATTCTACTTTTAAATTAACATCCGAAGTATAAAGAAAAAAGCTGGCGTCTTCGCTGTTCTTGATAGAAATTTGCATCAACACGCACTGCGTACTCATAAGTATACATATATCTATTTATGCATACTATTATTCGCGGATCGGCAAGCACACCTCGGTTCGACGCCTTCCTAATATTTTCCGGTGAGTTGTGTATCGTCTACGCGAAGCATAACGCCAAGAATAACGTACTACACATGTAACACGTCCATCTCGATTATTTACAACTTGCAGAGACGTTCTGGTTCTTAACTTAAAAGTTTGCAGTTCTTAGAGCCGCGATACTTGGTGAGAATAGTTACCCAAGCAAAACCTTCACCTGCAAACTCTATTGCAAAGACAATTTGAGTGTTATGAGTTCAAGTGCACCGGATATATACACAATAAAGACCGTAGGGTTAAAAGTAACGTACTTTTGTCCCTCGACTTCATCTTGTTCCGTTTTACCGGCTAAATTTATGTCCCGTAAAGCAGCAACCGCTATACCTTCGCTTTTCGCGACTTTGCCAAACATTTCCGGGAGAATTAGGCGGAGGCTTTCTATTTTTTTTTTTTTCTTAAGAATGTAGGATTGATGCTTTCGTCAACTGTCATTATTTTGTAATTTTTTTTTGAATACTTTTGATCCAGGCAATTTTTTTTTTTTTTAATGATTACTATTTTATCTTTTCTCGGTGTCCTTTTGGCCACACTTTTGTAGAAACGTGTGACAATCTTATTTTTATCTTAGAGACAAAGAAAAATCATTGATTTTCTCATAATAATTTTTTTCCAGTTAATTGAATTGTACTTTGTCCCTCGACTTTGTCTCGTTCAGTTTTACTGGCTCAATTTATGAACCGTAAAGTAGCGACTGTCACACCTTCACTTTTCACCACTTTGCCAAATACTTCCGTGATAATTAGACGAAGGCTTTTTATTTTCATTCTGCTTAAAAATGTAGGATTACCATTTGTTATCAAATATCATTTTTTCGTGACGTATTTAAAAAATAATTCCTATCTAAGCTATTTCGATTTTTGTGATTATTATTTTATTTTATCTCGGTGGTTTTTGGCAACATTTTTGTAGAAACGTATGAACATTTCATTTTTATCTTAGAGAAGGAGAATGTCATTGATTTTTTCATAATAATTGTTTACCAATGGATTGCAATGTACTTTGTGATCCAATTTCGTCTTGTTCAGTTTTACCGGCTAAATTGAAGTCCCGTACACGGAGATAATAATAGGGGAATTCTACCTATATTTAGTTTGGCAATCGAGAAATATTCCGGAATTCTGCCGTTTTAGCCCATCCGCAACTGAGTCATTACACTGTCTGTATAGAAATATGCGATTTTCTGAAAATAGCAATGATGCACATATTTTGGGTGTCTCGACTTTTTTTGTGTATAAACTGGGAGCCACATCAGCTGGCAACGTGAAGCTACCGCAAAAATTGCTTTTCTGTGACTTATGCGCGTGATACGTATAATACGTCTTCACTCAACAGTATGCTAAAATTCCCCAAAATGCCGGAGTATTTTCACATAAATATGCTGCTTGTGTTGAGTCTTACTCTTCGCCATTTTGCGAAACACTTCTGTCAGAATTAGGCACATTATGATTTTGCTTAAAAGTGTAGGATTGACATTTTTGTCAACTGTAATTATTTTGTAACATTTTTTTTTAAATACTATTTATCGAGGCAATTTTTTTTTTTCATGATTAATATTTTATTTTGTATCAGTGACTTTTTGGCCATTCTTTTGTAGAAACGTTTGACAATCTTATTCTATCTTAGAGGAAAAAAAAATTATTGATTATGTCATAATGATTGTTTTCCAATGAATTGGATCGTGCTTCGTTCCTCGAATTCGTCTTCTTCAGTTTTACTGGCTTAATTTATGATCCGTAAAGTAGCAACCGTTACACCTCCGCTCTTCACCCCTTTGCCAAACACTTCCGTGAGAATTGGGCTTAGTCTTTTTAAGTCTTTTTATTTTTATTTCCTCAAGAGTGAAGATTGTACATTTTTGACAACTGTTATCATGTCGTAACGGTTTTCTTAAATATTTTCGATCCAAGCAATTTTTTTATCACTATTTCATTTTTGTCCGTCAACTTTCCGGCAAAACTTAAGTAAAAGCTTACGCTTATCTTAGGAACGTATTTTTATCTCTGAAAAACAACATTGGTTTTGTTATAATAATCGTTTTTCAATAAAATTTTAATGCAGATTATATCCGAATCATCGTCATCAACTGCACATAATTTTCAAAATTCCCAAATCATCATTTTTACAACATTTTTCAAAAGTTAAACCTTTCCCAACAAAGAATGTGATTGTAATATTTGCCCTTCATATTTACAGATTTTCCTCTTCAAAACCAAAATAACTAAGCAATAAAATAACTAAATGTGTACACGAAGAAAGTTTAGTGTAACCGGAAGCAAGGTCGTTACACGATCCTCAAAAGGTCAGTCCATCGCATTAGTAGCTTGTCCTTCGGTTGTATCTTCCATCGCATAATCCTCTTAAGCATTTCACTTCTTGCGGTCAACGCCAAAGGGTTTCTTCGAGATATCGCGTGCGTCGTTGCAATTCTCTACTCTCGCGAACAAGTGTTCAAGGATTTGAATAAATACAAGGAACGGTTCAAGAGATACATATATACAGTTATAAATTCCTCTTTATTCTTCGCCAGAATGTGTAACGGCCACGGATCATTAGTTCGACGCTGGGGGCAGAAGAACGTAAGTAGCAATCGACGTTTCTTCACTGCATTGCATCCACAACCGTCCATATGGTATATTACTCGTGAACAGGCGTTGTTATCCGTAGTACAGCTGATCCCTAAAGTAAGAAACGAGGTAAACTCTAAGTGAAACTAACTAAGACCGCGCAAACGCATAATCTTCGATGGCCCGGACTTTATTTTAGGTTATGAGGGTCTTCGCGACTCGAGAATGGCGGTAACAGTGACCCATTAGTTCCATGCTGGGGGCACGCGAACCATATGGCACTTCTTTCGCTCTCGAGGACCGCGCCATCTCGTTTACTCGCGTAACAAAGCCTCTCCGGTCTGTCAGCCAGGCTGCACAACGGATATACCTTCGATGCTTCCCTCGTACGATCGAATTTTCACGAAATTCGATGATGGGCGTTTCAGACCGAATTTGCCAAGGCACTTTGTCGACTTCACTTGACAGACTTCGTATCACAACACCTGTGTGGTCACTTTCCCTTACAGTACGTCGATGTTCCTAAGTTAAGACCTTGAAAATCGGTAATGAACAATAGTATATTACGATACGAGTGCGATGAAACTTTTTCTGACGAGGGCGAGTTTGCAGCACGTGCCGAAGGCAAGTTGAGAAAAAGTTTCTCGCACGAGTTTCTAGTAAACATAAAAAAACTGTTTCGTTGCTGCTCTATTACGATTCCCACTCAGTAATGTAACTGTTATGTAACGGTTACATTATGCTGAATGGGAAATTGTAATAGAACAGCAACGAAACCGATATTTTGTGTTTACTGGGTTTCGTATACAATTTTATTTCACTAGTGCGAGAAGTGCGATTTCTCGCACGCGAAGCGGAGCGTGTGAGAAGTAGGCACTTCTCGCACGGAGTTGCATAAAAATAATTATAGGAAAATTGAAAAACTCCTGATTGAATGTGCAGAGCGCTTAGGGTGACTTTTGATGATCTCAGACCATCATTTACTGCTGTCGCCCGGTTACGTTTAAGCTTTTAAAAGCATTGACGTTTGTAAAAGAGAAACTTACACATTTCTTCCTTAGTATTGTTTAGATTTCGGAAAGTTAACTACATAACGAATCATACTGTTATATTTTAGTTCACTCGCCTGAAGAACGCTTCGTAAATTCCAGAAACTATAACTTTTGGCATCTGGCTGCATATCTAAAAAAATCCTCTTTGGAAAGGGTCAGATATCTACTGATTTCTAATTCAGCTGGTCGTATACCCAATTTTTAGATACAGGTGATTGTTTCTAAGAGGAAAGCGTCGTTGAGTTTTAAAGTTGGTACATTTGTACTTTCTAATTCACACATCAGAATACGCGAAAATGTATTATGATGATTGCAAAAAAAATAAGGTCTTTTGCAAAACTAAAAAAATTCATATTCCAATCGTTTCTTACAATCCATGAATCGCAATCTCTAGGAATCCATTGTTTTGGTCGTATTGCTGAAGTTTGATGTAGTGAGAGGTTCGTATAATAGGTTAGCAGGTGAAAACAACGAAGAAAGGGCTTAGTTAATATTTATTATTTATGCTGTTGGAAATCTGAATAGTAACACTTTTTGCCTGACCTTATAAAATTCGGATCGCAGCGGCCTCATACCGAATTTTTTAGCGGTTCTGGGATGTTGTAAATGTTTTTTTATGAAAAAACAGAATAATAATATACTTTTGGGTCCGTTCATCAGCAATTTTAATTTTTGTGTAAAACGGATAGGAAGGACGTATTTAGCCGGGGAAAGAACTTCGGTATAGCATCTAATAAAAAAAATGTGTAACTATTAATTTTTTTTGCATTCTGACAACAACAAAAATTTTGATTTTTAGTCAAATTGCTATAATCGCTAATAGCTATAGCAAATAACGCAATAACTTCGCTAGAAAGATTTTTTGGCGCAATAAATAAACATTTCCGACCTGAACTTTATAACCAAATTACGAAATAGAATTCTGTTATGTATTTTATCTTACCATCCGATTGAAAAAAAAGGGTACTTTTGGAAATTTATTTCGATACTTTTGAAAAAAATCTCGTAGCTGTAGTCTATCTGTCTGAAAGGAAGACAATTATGTTTTTATCATACTATATGGACAAACGGAAATTTGAAGCAACCATGTTGCCCCTCGCAAAAATTACAGGTTAGCGCGCTTGCTATTGTAGGAGGCATACATTGTACATAGCGCGACAAAACGACGCACCTGCATTTTTACGACTCCAGATACGGAAGGTGCTCCTTTCACACGTGCGTATCTCATGCGTGTCTCACCTGTGTAATTTTGCATCAGACAAAATTCAGAATCGAGATAGTTATATATTATGTATAACCGAATATTATAGTAAAAAAAGAACGATGTATTCCGTTAAGTCGGTAATATACCGCATTATATTTGAGCATTTCCTGTTTACTTATGCAAGTTTATAGTAAGGTTTTCTATGTCAATTTGGTTACCAGGAAAGTCTCAAGTTTTTTTAAATACCGGACTTTTGTAATTCCAAAAAATTCACTACGAAACCAATTATCATAGTTTCTAAATTTTTTCCCGATCATTAATATTCGATTTTTGAAAAGACATTTTTCAAATCTTTTCTATCCTCATAATTTTCTTGGACACATATAATTTGTCCAATAAACTTTCTAAGGATTCCGAAATTTTTGTTATCGAGAAACGTCCAGCATGTTTATAAAAAAATGCATTTATGTTCTGAAAAATGCGTCGAATAATTCCACTTTTTTGCTGAACATCTTGGAAAAAATTTAAAAATCGTTCCACACTATTTGATATTTTAAGAAAAAAAAAAATTCGTGCAGCCGCATATATTTCACGTTTCACTCAAACGAGCTTCGATGCGTACACGCTGATTGCGCCCTCTAGCATCTAAATCAGAAAGATCATGACTCCTCTCTACACCAATAAATCACACTCGGTAAATACATACCCCACGATGGCAATTTCGTGACTAACCTTCAAGTGTTACATAACACAATCTTCTATACCGACTGTAGCTAAGGCTAGAAACTACTATACCAACTATCGATATATACCGATAGATGGCGTTAGCGTTAAAATTTCAGCAACAAAAACTTTGAAAAAATGTCTTTATCTTTTACTGCCTCGTTCGAACTTTCAGTAATTCAAGTATAGTACACTTCCATACTTCTATAGCATGGAAAATGCTAATAGTGTCTCAAATGGCAAGGTCGGCCTTCGCTATAGTAATAATAATTTCCATGAAAGTGCTATTGAAGAATATGATTTTTCTTTGTATATAGACAATGCGATATCGTTGTGAGTTTTATCGCTACTGAGGACACAATTCCTCGTTGTCTCTCTGCATGAAAAAAAAAAATCGAGACTCACGATGCTGCAGCACCATGTAATCGTAGTAAGTACACCGTACCAACCGACAAAGAACGAGAGAAAGTGAGGTCGATCCGGCCGAGTAAGAATTCAGCGGAAAACCCGCGCGGGCTTGTCGCAACTTGAAACACTCAGCCCATGACTCCGAACTCGATCGTTGCGGTGGAAACAACAGCGCAGTTTCAGCCAGCCGTAAAACCCTGAGCTCGCTATGTGTATAACTGTGACTATTCTCGCAGCCCCCACGAGATTACTCGACGATCTTACACGCTGAAGATTCGTGGGATATACTCACGATGGAAACTATCTTTATCCATGAAGTGTGATTTAAAAATAATGCTTAAATCCCTCTTTGTGTACTTATCACACATCTGTAATTGCCGACTTCCGGTTGTATAAAAAAAAAAATTTCTTTAAAATTAATATCATCGATGTTAGAGAAATGGTGGTTTTTTTTTTCATGATTTCTCTGATATTGAAACAAAAACAGATGAAAAAATTTTTTAATGGAAAAAAATTAAATTGCTTGAATATTAATTAAACAAAACAAAATTTAATATGCAAACTAAATATAGAGCAATTTGCGATATATTTTGCAAGAATTAAAAAAAAAATTACCTTTTACCTTTTTTACCATGATTTGTGTGTGCAGACTTGATATTTCTAAATATTTTGTGATGTTTGGTATGTTTTTCATGGAAAATATTATAAAAATTATTCAACGGAAAATGGTATTTCTGAAATTAATCACGTTACATTAGTTTTTTCTTACAATTTCTCTGTGAATTAAATTTCGATTTCGAAATTTAATTCACGATTAAATTTCGTGATCGATCCATTTTAAGAAACGTCGAGCTTACATCAGGAAATTCCAACCACAAATTTTATAATAACTAAAAATTCGCTGTTCATTTTGTGGAAGACATCATATAATATAAATATAGCGAATATAGGTATCGATCGATTCCCTCAATTATTACTTATTTGTTACATTCTCCTTTCGCCTTGTTAAAAAATCCTTTCACCTTTTTGCGAAAATAATCGGCTAAAAAATTCAAACGTAACAACTTTAGATAATTCCGATACCTTAAAAAAATGCAGAACTCTTTATTGGAGAAGTAAAGTTTTGCACGCTTTTTTATGTATAAAGTGTATATCATACTAAAGGGAGTGTGTATGGGAAAAAAGGTTCATTAGGGGTGCAAAGTACTGCGCAGTGTAGCTACATACATATGTCTGAGGCGTCTACGATTAATTTATCACTCACGGCTATTTTCATTCGAATCGATAATCGATTGGATGATAGAGGCGCCTTATAACCGCAGGAAGTAAAACATCGTACGCGTGCCAAAAGACAAATCACGTGTAAATGAGAAAATAATAAAGATTTCTTCCTATAAACTTCGTTAATACCGTCATATTCACAGCTTTATTAATAAATACTAAGAAAATAATTTAAAAAGCTTATAAAGCTTCAACTGAAAAGGTCTTTTCATCAATGACACGCTTGAAAAAACATTTTGTACACTGAGAAAAAAGCATATCGTTGATTCAATGATTTTGCATGATAAAAAGCACAGGATATAAAGGAAGGATAACAATCTTTTATTGTTGAAGTGATGATAATATGGTTTAATAAACGATACTTGCAAGGTTATTGGAAACAAACGTTGAAATCGTATATGCAATAAAACGGCATATTTAAAACTATTATCATTTGGATAATTGCTGCTATAATTATATCTACTAAAACCATGAAATTTAGACGTTCCTCCTGAGAATTATATCAATGCAACTATTTTCTTATATTTGCTGTAATCATAAAATATAGTCGTTTCTCTTGGTAACTATACACTATAGTTAGATTATCTCCGGAGTAAGTGTTTTTATTATTAAATTAATATTTTTATTTCTGAATGTACAGTAAAAGGTGAAAAAAAAAGTAAGAACGCATTCGATAAATTGAAGATTAATTTTATTTCAATCTTAATCTTTTTCTTTAACTACTGAAAAATCTTCAAAAATTCATCCCAAGTTAAAAGGCTAAAACACTGCTTTTGCAAGATTTATGGGCTGAAGAACTCAGATTATCAATTGACTCACTATTTTTATCATTAAATTACGATATTTTTCTCTGAGTAAAAGGTGAAAAAAAATCTTCAGTACACATTCGATAAACTAAAAATTAATCTTTTAAAAATCTTAATCTTTTTTTTTAACTACTGAAAAGTCTTTAAAAATTCATCCCAAGTTAAAAGGCTAAAACACTGCTTTTGCGAGATTTATGGGCTGAAGAACTCAGGTCGATGGCCCTTTGGATAATGTACACTCTTATCTTATGTATGTATGTATTATAATGTCCATGACTCACATCAAACATTGTATATACTGTCCAATAAAATACTTGTACTACTACTCTTCAAAAATGCTAGACGGAAAAGCCATTTACTCAAAAATTTTTGATAATATCGTTGGACTTGCTTTTCAACGTCGAGAATAAAAATATCATTTTTGTTCTCTAATCGGCAAATGATTGTGCCTGTTGGTGTCGATATATTTTCCAACACTAACTGAGAAGGGAAGTGGAAGAGCTAGTAGAGATTTTATACGACTTAGTGCACGAGGAACGTACGTATAGAGTCATGCAGATATATAGTAATTGCTCTGTTGTAATGCATACATGGAGAAGCGCGTACGCGGAGTGCGCGGTCAGTTCAGTGTCCCCGGATACGAACGCTCGGAGAGCCGATGAAACACGAGTGCGCCACCACACATAGTAAAACAAATTGTTATCAATTGCCACAACAATTGGCGCTCCTCTGCGTCTATGCGCCTTGAAGTCAATCTTCCTACTTCACTATCAATCTATATTTCTATTGCAGCATCTTTTTATCACATAATTTATTTGATTAACAGAGATAAAGTACCGTTATCGCGTAAAATTTTAACGTTGAAAAATATTTTTATATTGATAGTAATAATATTTATTTGAATGTTCAAAATCACGCAGTATTTAAATCTCTTGATTGATTTAAACTAAATTTTAAACTGGATGCATATCAATGCTGTTGAGGACATGCAAAAAATTTACGCACGTTTTTAAAATTATTTCCTGGTTGAAGCAGTACAAAATAATGAATAAGTCAACATTTTATAAAATTGGAATTATATATCAGGTGATGATGAAACTTTGCACTGAATATTTGAGAACATTATGTTGCTTGTGGAGAAACTTCTAAAGACCGTATTCAAAGTCCTCACTTCAGGAAATTTAATTCCTGCCAAAATCGATACTAAAGTTTGCATCACTGTATTCAATTTTCATACGAAATTTCAGTGGGTACTTGAAAATTTCTTCAAATTAAAGCGTTTACGGACTTTTTTTAAGTTTCAAAAATTTATAAAAACGGAATACACCGATCGATTTTTATAAAATTGATATGAAGTTAAGATTTATCTGTGCTCTACACGGTGTTAAAATTTGAAATGATTCAGTTGAACAGGTCACGAATTATGGTAGAATAAATTTTAGGCCCTCGATAACACAAATGCTTACGCATATCCGCACAATTTTTCTAAACCACAATTCTTGATGTTTTGGACTACTTAAAGTGTTCCGACATGATAATTCCGAAAAAAAAAAAATTGTCCCGCAAAAGAAACTTTCTGACGAAAACAAAAATGTCGTTATACAAGATTTTTTAAGGGGACCGAGTTACCTGAAAATAAATTTTTTAAAATTCTGTGAATGATACACTTCTTTGAAAGAATCTTAAATTGAAACCTCATTAAATACATAACGAGCATTATATATTGTTAATTTTGTAATGATATACAATACACTAGAATAGTGTGAGGTAAGAAGTAAAGTTTTTCACTTGTCGTAACTTTCAGATCAAACCGGTGAATAAATTTTAGTGTTCCATGTATTATTTTATCCATTAAAGAGTGCAATCTGGATTTAACATAGGAATTTCCATTTCAAGTCTTAATGACAGAGCTCTGATTTTAAATATGTAAATAAATCTTTGTCTATTAAAAAATCTCTAAACATTTAGTTACAGTCAATCTAATTTTCACCAGAATCGCTATATTTAATCCAGAATGCAATCTGCGACAGATAAATTAACACATCGAGCGCTTAAATTGGTTCCTTGCTGCGGTCTGTAAGCTACGACTACTGAAAAAATTTTCTTTACCCTTACGACTTTTTTGTGCACCGTACGTCTTCACAAAATTGCATAATCACAATGTTTATTAATGTCGTTAATAAGGTATAAGTGCAACGTTTTTTAAAAGAAGGATATCAGTTTTTTCGAACTTTCTTATGACTTTTTCCAAGTGATTTGGTCTCCTTAAGCCATCTACAGTTATTGGAACAGTAAGTCATTGTTGATGCACTTTTATTCGAATTTGCTGCATCCGTATTCATTAGAGGTCAACGGAAACTTGGCCAGACGGCGTTTTTTTTTTCCATACCCACAGCACACGTTGACGGTAGAAGTTATTTACTTCATCTACGTTCTCATCTCCCCTCGCCCTACATTTAGTTTGCGGTAGATATATAGCGTGTTGTCGTGCGGGCGAGACGCACGCACGTGCGTAAGTACGTCCGTCCGTACGTCCGTACGTACGTATAATATACGTCGCTATACCCGCTCAGGGATTCTTCGGCTATAAATTCGCACGTATATACGACCATCAGGAGCACGACCCTGGCACAATATTTTTGTTTGCCCAATGCTGCTGTGCGTCTATGCGCTCTCCACGAGATACTGTTTACGATAAGCCATTGCAGCGCATCTGGATTGAGGGAAAAAAAGAAAAACAATCCGATCGAGGACGACGACGATCAAGGAAGACCACAAATGTCAACGGAATTATCTTGTTCAGTTAATTGAAGCCAAAAATAATTTCTTCTCCACCATTTTAACATAATTATTATACATTAATAATTTATTGATATAAGTATAGAATGTAAAAAAAGCATGAAAGTGCGCAAAACACCAATCATAATTTTTCCCTTTTTGACATTAGCCGTTGAAGTGTCATACTATGGTTGGTAACAATGGTAATTACCAGCAGAAGTGAATTAATTAACGTTTCCTAGAGTTATTAATCCGTGCGAGTATAAATTATTAACAAATTTTTTAAATCATTTTGCAGGAATTCAGAGTTCATTAAGATCTGGCATTAATTTCCATATGAGAAATATCGTAAGAACTGAGCAATTTCGAAAAGTATCAGAGAGAGGATTGTATATATTTTTGTTTAATTTTTTCAGAGTTATAAACAAAATCTATGATGTATCTTATATATTTTAATCTGACTTCTCTGATAATTTCATTGTAATTTATTTGTGTTATGAACACACGAAACTAATATGAAGTAATATTTGAAAAAAAAATTATAATGTTCGCATTTTCGATACTTATTTTGATAGTCTTGGCCGAGCAAAAAGGGCATTTTTAAAAATGACTTTAGAAAAATTGACGAACTCTTTCTGTTATCAGTGACATTAACGGTAATCGAATTATAATTTTATCTTGAGGTGATGAGAAACACACATTCGGTCTGAAAGAAGTAGTTGAGAATAACGTGTTATCGCCTTAAACTTACTTGAGAACTGAATAAACTGATCTCTCATAAGATCCGATTTCTAGTGATCTGATACCTTTGATTTGTTAATCACTTAATCAGGAATACGCAGCAAAAGTGGTGATGTTTTAACAAAAACTGTCTCAAGGTCCGATGAAACTATTAACTATGTGAGTATCGGCGAGTGGATCGAGCAATAACCTGCTTGCGGCAAGCGTGACATGCTTAGCCAAGGCTACATGATCGCACAGATCACCGGAGATTCGATAAATTCCATCTATACATCTATACGTACCAATGAATCCACGTTGCCAATAGCGTTGTGCGAATGATATTTTATTTTCAGTTTCATAGTCTTTTATTCATACTAAACGAAGCGTTAAAGAAAGCGATTGAAAATAATAGTCATTATATTGATACTGATGAGGTTATAGAAAAATAATTCGATCTATACTTTTTTATTTGCGGCAACGAAAAAAAAGTCGTAACTATATTTTTACGGTTGCGGTAACAATAAAATCGTTGCAATTATATATTGATAGTTGTGACAACTAAAAAGTAGTTGTGATTATACTAGTTACTATACTATTACTATTATACTAGTTGCGAGAACTAAATAATACTTGCAACTATATTTTTAAAGTTGTGGCAACAACAAAAAATGGTTGGAACTAAATAATAGTTGCAATTACATTTGTATAGTTGTTATGATTATACTATTTATAGTTGCGGCAACTGAATAATGCTTGCAACTATATTGTGTTAGTTGTGGCAACTAAGAAATAGTTTTAATCATATCTATACAGTTGAAAAAAAAGTTACAACGGTATTTTCATTTATGCGGAAACAAAAAAATAGTTGCAACTATATTGTCATAGTTGCGGGAAATGAAAAATAGTTGTGATTATATTCTGATAGTTTGGCAACTAAAAATTAGTTGTGACTATACTATTTTAGTTATGGTAACTAAATAATCCTAGTTATTATATATTGATTTTTCAAATTCTATTTATAGTTGCGGCGCCTGAAAAATAGTTGCGTCTACATTTCAATAGTTGTGATAACTTAAAAATAGTTGCAAATATATTTTTACAGCTGAGGTAAGTGAAAAATAGTTATTACAGTACTTTCGTCGCTGCGACAACTAAAAAAAAGTTGCAACTACATTTCCATCGCTGCGACCGTCATAAAATAGTTGCAACTATACTTTTTAGTTCGCATTAACGCGAAATAGTGATTGCTATAATGTCATCTCTCCGTTAACTAGAATCATATTTTTATCAGTTACGGTAATTCTGTAAAAAAAACTATGCGTACCTACCAAAAATGGTAAAAGCTATCACATAGTTGTTGACAAAAGCAAATTTTAGTCTGAGTGTTGACGTGTCACGTTGTAACGTCGTAGCATCGGAGCCTGACGAGACCGAAGGCTCGACGTATACGTATACGGCCGTGAACCAGTGGAACATTTGGAACTATTTTGAGTGAATGTCGTTCCGACCGCAGAATGATGACCGGAGGAGAGGAGGAAACGAGACAGTCGATAACACACGTCGAAAACATATTTGTCTCGGGACGATAAACTTCACATTGCTCGTTGCCACCGCAAGCAACTTATGCTACGACCTGCTGCGCTGTCTCTCACAACGAACCATGAAGAAATTTCGCAATTGTGCACGTCTAGAACGATGAGTTTAGTCGTTGCCTCCACGTGTGTATTTTGCGTATGTTGTTCGCGCGGCTTCATCTACGACACACAAACTGCGTGCGTAATATCGCTACAGTCTACTTATACAGTCTGAGCGCTACACTGAACGAGGAAAAACCGATAGGAATCTGTCGCGTCGGTCCCCGAAGTTACTACGTCACCAAGTCGTGAATTTAATGGGACCCAAACACCTGAAAAGGGTCATAAGAAAAAAAATTCCGCCTTTAAATTTTTTTGAAGATGGTCATCGTCCACGGAATTTTAGTTGCCTGCAAAGTAGGAAAGACTGGTAGTTTTTATTCTTAAACTCGTGTAAGTTTAATGTAAAATTGTGGTACAAAATTAATCTATTATTGCAAGGAAATTATAGTAATTTTTTGTAATGAAGTACTTTTACAGTGAAATTTAAACACATTTTTAAAATTATTGTACCAAAAATAAATTTGACGTACTTATATAAGTAATTTAGTACACCAGTTTATAAATAAAAACTTCCAGTACGTATATATAAAATTTTAAGTAAATTTTTCTCTGGGAGGAAGGTTGCTTACACATTATTTTGTGCTTTTCACAAAGCTATCTCTATAAGGAAGTATGGTAATCGACTTTGCCTTCCTTATAGAGGAAGATTTATGGAAAACAAAAAATAATGCGGAAGCAATTAGCAAGTTTATACTTTGCAGGTTTTATTTGCGTCGAGAGAAGTTTTTCTAGAAATTCAATGCGTCATAACATATGAACCGTTCGACCAATTTGTGTAAAATTTGTCTCTTTAATTTTTTTAAATGTAGATCCGGATGTGAACCAAATTTTAATTCTGTATTTTGTATAACATTTTCTAAATTATTTGAAGTTATCTTAAATTATAACGATAACTTTATTTTTTCGAAAATTCAAGATCCTATGAAAACTTAACTTTTCTATCGATCTCCATAAAATTCAATATCTACTACAATTGGATATTAATTCAATCTGGGAAAATATTTGAGCAGGTTTGATCGAAGTTAATTTGGAATTCGAACGAAAACATCAATTTTTTCGAAAATTCTAAATTCTATAAAATCTAAACCGCTTTATGGATTTCGCTCAAATTCAGTATCGACCCCAATTTTCCATCGCTTTATTTGCCAAAAACGATTTAGCTCATAAGCTAAAAAAATTGCAGCTGCTAGAGTCACAGTTTTCAAGCTACAAGTGAAACGAATTTTTTTCTATTTGTACTCATATACAAAAGTTCGCTCAGTAGCCGTATGATACAATTCAGGTTCTAAGGGCTGTACTGAGACCCTTGGATTTTCATTATTGTTATGAACGTATTTTTTTTCACGGAGAGATTGAAAAATATAGAATAATTTGTAGATTTTGGTGAGTAAAACGCATTATAGCTACTCTAATGGATTCTTATCTGTATGTATTCATTCAAAAGTTTTTTCGGTAGCCCTATGGTACAATTAAAGGATGTCAAGGGCTGTGCTACGGCCCTTGCAATTTTATTATTGTTTTTAAATTAATTTATTGTTATTAGAAGAAGAGAGAAAAGTAATAAGAGAAATAAATATACATTTTCCAACGGAGAGATTCAAAAGTATGAAATTATGGATTTTGTTCAAGGAACGTGTTATAGCTTCTTCGACAGGTTTGTCTCAGTATCTATGTACACAAATATTTCCCCAGTGCCCGCATATTATAATACAGGTTTTAAGGGCGGTGCTAAGGCCCTTGCGATTTTGAATAATGCCGGTGGCTCTATTATTGCCGCGGGTATAACATCGTCTTTGCTGTGAGGGTTTAACCCCTTCGCCGGTTAAGCGATATCCCCACTTTAACGCCCAGGGACGGATTCGCCGTTTCAGCTCTTGAGCTCTTTTCGATATAATGTACATGTACGCTTTTGAGCGTAGCGACCAGCAAAGGGTTAACGACGGTTAAATAATAAATCCAGAGGGCATATAATCCTCAGACAATATGGCGACAGTAGAAGTATATAATGGAAAGAATGAATAAAATTGCACGGAGCGAAAAAACTGACAATGAGAAACAAAAATGTTTGGGAATTATCCACAGATAGATAAAGACGAGTCGGAAGTCTGCTGTTTTGCCTTATACTGTTGATGCGAACGAAATAATTGGCTAAACTATACAGACGATAGTTCAGACGATACTCGCTTGGGGCTCAGTAACAGATTCTCGTTTGTAATATCAGTGCAGATTGTCCTTACACGGAAAAAAAGGCTTGGTTGGAACAACTAACCGCTTGGTTAAATATGCGCCAGCCGATTTATTGGTTGGACCAATCAAAGTGTTGGTTATGCCAACCAAGTTATTGGTTGTGTTACAATGAGCTTGGTGGCGCTGACTAATAACTTGGTTGTCCTAACCAGTTAATCGGCTGGCGTATATATAACCAAGCGGTTGGTTGTTGTAACCAAGCATTTTTGCTTGGACTACATGCAAGTTTTACGCCGTGCAGTTTTCTGACAACCCACACTGAGAGAAAAGCATATCATTGATTCAACGATTCCACATGATAATAGTATATTACGATACGAGTGCGATAAAACTTTTTCTGACGAGGATGAGCTTGCAGCCCGAGCCGAACGAAACAACGAAAGCGAGTGTTGCACTCAAACGAGTTGGGAAAAAGTTTCTCGCACGAGTCTTGTATACAATTTTATTTCGCTAGTGCAAGAAGTGCGATTTTACGCACGCGAAGCGGAGCGGAGTGTGTGAGAAGTAAGCACTTCTCGCACGCAGTTGCATAAAAAGCATTTCGGAAGCCGTGTAATAACGCACGGGAACATAGAACACATAGTGTTCAATATCGCAGTGTTTCACGAGCGACTGATTTTTCTTCTGCGGTAATGACCCGTCAGTCGCAAATCGCTATAGGCTATCAGCTAGATGGACTATAGCGATTCGCTATAGAAGATAGAAGCCCGTGCGAAATCGTCCAGGGCTCAGCCATTAACTGTTGGGACACGCCAACGAATCGTCGGCGATGCGGCGCCGTCCAGCCTCTGGCGCAGTTCGAACCTTGCGACGTCTAAACTAAACCCAGACATAAGAAACACCTCTAGAAATGAGGGTGTTTCCTATCTATACATCTATATACTTATTATAAAAGAGAGTGGCTGAAAACGTTTGTGTGTCTGTATGTTCCAAATTTAAAATTTTTTAGAATTCCTAAGAATTAAAAAAATTCAATAATTTCAAAAATTTTAAAAATTAAAAAAAAAAGTTCAAAATTTTAAAAAAATTCAAAATTTCAAAAAATTTGAATAAATTAAAAATTTCAAAAATTTGAAAAAAATTAAAAATTTTAAAAATTTGAAAAAAATTCAAAATTTCATAAAATTTGAAAAAAAAATTAAAAATTTGAAAAAAATTCAAAATTTGAAAAATTTGAAAAAAAAATTAAAAATTTGAAAAAAATTCAAAATTTGAAAAATTTGAAAAAAATTAAGATTTTAAAAATTTGAAAAAAATTCAAAATTCAAAAATAGATTTTATATTGAAAATTTTTAAGTTGGCCATGGAATTTTGAGCGAGTCGTTTCAAGTTGGCCATGGAATTTAGAGCGAGTCGCACCAAGTTGGCCATGGAATTTTGAGCGAGTCGTTCCAAGTTGGCCATGGAATTTTAAGAGAGTCGTGCGCAGCCTGCGAGCCACAATAACATCCTAGTTTACTGATAAGCTGTTCTTATTATAACTTGCAAATGGCAATAAACTGCCAACTTTGTATAAGCTGCAAGTAAATTTTGAGGTATAAGAAATCATCTAGATATATTTTATGCAACTCCGTGCGAGAAGTGCTTACTTCTCACACGCGAAGCGGAGCGTGCGAGAAATCGCACTTCTCGCACTAGTGAAATAAAATTGTATACGTAACTCGTGCGAGAAACTTTTTCTCAACTCGTTCGATTGCAACACTCGCCTTCGGCTTCGGCTGCAAACTCACCCACGTCAGAAAGAGTTCAACGCACTCGTATCGTAATAGACTATTATATATACGTCGGCTGAAAACTTCCAACATTTGTGTACGCGAATTAAGGAAGTAATACATTTTCTCGACTGTATTACAGCGAGATCATACGCATTCTAATGTTCCACAAACGTTTAGACCTGAATCACATTTTTTCAAAATAACTTTGTATTACTAAATACATTCGAGGGAGAAGCCCAAACTTTTCTCTCTGTGTACAGTTCCGCAAAATGGAACCCTTTTAGGCGTGAGGCTTTCGGCACTTTTCCGAATAAAAATTCTGGAATAATCAGTTTTGGTTTATTCACTTTTTCGATGATTACACGCAACCGCGTTTTTGTATCATGAAATAAAAATGGAGGATGCATTTCTGTTCTAATCACAGTGTTTGTTTAATTTTTCCAGAATTTTATCATTTTAAATAAAAAAGATGGACTTAAAAATAAAAATTATTATAAAATAGGTCAAACAAATTGTTGTGAATTTGAACAAATAATATTGTAGAAAATGTGGACACTGAATTAATAAAAAAATAATAATAATAAACAGTCACTTGACATCATTTTTGGAAAATAGTAATTTATTCTTTTAAAAAATGGCCGATATACCACTTTCTCGGTTATCAACGTAAATCGACCGTTTTTTTATGCGCCAAAGTTCGAGAGAAGGGGAAGTTCAGCCTTCTCTCGAGGTGAAATGAAACACGTCTTATATTATCTCTTTCTCTCCGTAGAAGCGCAATTTATTCCTATTTCTCTCGCACCTATATAAGTCTCATCGCCTCTTCAAGGGAAAACACGTTCTATGTCTTTCTCACTCTTTTTACCATAGTTACAACAAACGCCATCTTTCTTGCACTTATACTAAAAGTTGTAATCATCCATCACTTTCAAACGCACTGTATTTGTTCACTTATTCCATAAAAAATCCAATATACAGCGTTTGTAAATAAAAAATATCTGAAGGCATTGATGACCAAATATTCAATAACTCAATGAAAAAATTAATAACTTTATACATAAATTCTTTCAAGAATGCAGGAAAAAAAAGTTTTAAAAAATAATGGCCTGTTACTAATAATTCCCTTTATTCTTGTCCATTTTATATTTATTTTAAAGAAAATTAATCTCAATGGAAAAACAGCCTTCTAATTTTTTTAGTATAAATAAATATTCAAGCCTTTTCTTTTCATACCAAATGTTTTGTAACGTTTTTATAACGCGGTCCTCTAGCAAAATCGACGAACCATTTTCTACTTTCTAATTTATTTGCAATTTCTTTTTATTAAAAAATATTTTTTGCCTGGGACCTTTTTTCGGATGAATAATTTTGGAATAATATCAAGAAAAAAAAAGGTGTCACGACAATAATAAAGCCGCCGGTATAATCTGAAATTGAAAGGGCCTTCGCACTGCCCTTAGAACCTACATTCTATTATGCGAGTTCTGGGAAACCTTTGTATACATACATGCAGTGAAAAAAGCCGTCGATGTACCGTATAACGATATAGTCTTCAGGATTCCTGATTTAAATCATGAAATTGACCGAGAACCGCTGTCCTTTAATGGCTAGAGTGACGTTGTGTGTCATACGGTCAGAGAAGTACGACGACGTCAACGCTACGGGAGCCTTGAGGGTTCAAACGGAGCTCGTGTATCTTCATGATCATCTCAGTGATGGTTTCGTAGAAGGAAAAAAAACTGCAAAGCTGAACTTTGCAAATTGCTACCTCATCATTTTTGTTTTTTTTTTTACAAAGCTACATCTATAAGGAAGTATAATGTTGATTCATATTGGCCTCCTCATAGAGAAGATTTTGCAAAAATCCAAAAATAATGAGAAAGGAATTTGCAAGGTATTTTTAGCTTTGCAGCTTTATTGGTTATCAAAGTTAGAAAACTAAAAAATTTATTATGTTGTTTAAATGTATTTAGTTGAAATTTATGTAATTTAAATGTATGTAGTTCCAGTTTATGTAGTCCAAATTTATGTAATTCAAATTTATGTCGTTCAAATTTATGTAGTACAAATCTATGTAGTTCAAATTTATGTAGTTTCAATTTATGTAGTTCAAATTTATGTAGTTTAAATTTATGTAGTTCAAATTTATGTAGATCAAATTTATGTAATTCAAAATCTGTAAAAATCATCCTACATTTCCACCAAATATCCGACGAAAATCTAAACTAAATCTGCTTGATAGAAAAGATGGAGGCAGATATAAAAATCTCACTTTCCTTGACATATTTTCCAACCATATAGTCATGAGAATTCAAGAGATATTTTTCAACCATAGATTTATGGCGAATAGTGATTCATTACATTTATTTCCAAATCGCTTTCTACACTGATTGTCGTGTAACTCGGCTCTATGACATCCTGTTTCAGTGTAATTAGGCATTTCCGCTTCGTAAAGGCTACCACGAAAAATTACGTATTTCTTGTGCAATGAATAAATATAAGGTTACATTTGGAGCATTCCATACCTCGTACTTTCGGTTTTGGCCGAAAATTTGTCATATCTTTTGGACAACTATTGAGGAGATTCTTTCAGCTGTCCCAAAACGGCACTTTTCTACAACTGATTCGAAAACCCGATACCTTATCGACAAATGGATAAATTTTCGGTGCCCTATGATGGACAAAGTGGAAAGATAGCTTTCGAACAACTTTTGAGGAAGCTCATTCGGATAACTTAAAAGCGACCTCTATACGACGACTTATTTTGTACATATATTTGTCGTATGATACCTTTTGGATAACTTGTATAAAGATTTTTACATTACATTTAGTAGAAATGGCATCATTAGGTTGAGATCCATCTATGGACATGAATTTAAAGACACGTTATATAATTATCTTTTGGATATATCTAAAAGACAACTTATAAAGGATATCTTATAGTTGTGATTCTGACAATAGTGCTACTTGGCTCATTACATGTGTAATAGAATTACTAGATATGCGCACGAAACTCTTTTACAGAAAGTTTTCTACTAAGTTCGTTAATAAAGTAATTTACAAGTAATAAAGTAATTTGCAAGTAATAAAGTAATTTGCAAGTAATAAAGTAATTTGCAAGTAATAAAGTAATTTTGATAGTAATTAGCTTCATTTTTAACACACGTTTATTGAATTTTGATTCTCTTTCGTATATTAAATTGAATTTCATACGAGGTTTTCGTAAAAATACATTACTCGGATTTAGTATAAATTACTGTACAGTATATGAATATTCCAAATATATTGCTTCCTCATAGAGGAAGCATTGTTTTTATTAATTTTTTTCGAGATTTTCATGCCGGGACATTCAGAATGCTCCAAAACATCGAGCAAAGTGCTTTACAAAAAAATGGATGACTGATGGAATTTTCTTTCGAAATGTATTCATGAATTTATTCGATAGCTTTGTTAATTTTTCCAAAAAGTTTCGTGCGCATTCTAGCCTCTGTAAAAATGACGATATTCTGCTCAATAATTATTTATACGTGCAGGCACTGTTGATATAGTTTGGTATTAAATTTGACCAAAATCGAAAAAGCAGTTCGGATTTTATAGGGTTTCGAATTTAAAAAAAAAAATTCACCTTTTTGCTCTAAATTTGGCAAAGCATGAGAAAAGATCTCATACATGAAATCGGTACTATCTAGCGATAATTATTACATTTTGTCATAATTTACAATGTGGTTTAAATTCCTCAGAATTTTAACTTTCAGATAAAAATTATATTATTGAATTAACTTCACCAAAACATAAGATAGCGATCTCAAATTTCATACATGAAATCATTAGTATTCAGCAATAATAGGTACACAGTTTCGCTATAATTTGTCATGTACTTCAAATTTTTCAGAAATATAACTTAAATAACGAATAAAGCTGCAAAACAGAACTTTGCAAAATTGCTTCCTCACTATTTTTGGTTTTCACTTTACTTTACTTTACTTTACTTTATTAAGATCCTGGGATAAAACCCCCTAAGGACCTAAACCAACATAAACAACAATATACACAACTTGAAACCGAACCGCGAAGATGAAAATTAAGTACAGAAAGTAGTCTAAGTCTAAATGAAGCGATACAAAACGAAAAGAGACAATGAGAGGTGAGAATCAATCTAAGAAGAAATCGTTTTTATTACAAAGCTCCCTCTATGAGGAAGTCCAAATCGCTCAACATACTTCCCCACAAAGCTAGCTTATAAAAAAAAAAAAAACCAGAAATAACGAGCAAGCAATTTGCCAAGTCCAACTCTAAATATCAATTAAAAATACTAAATTGCATTTCATACACGAATTTCGTAAAAATAAATCACACGGGCTCAGTACAAATTACAGTACACGAATTCTCCAAACATGTTCAACACTGTAGCCACTATCGTGCTGCAATAAAAATAAACGCGCCGGGTCGAAGTGCCCCGCCGTTGTCCCAATTGTCCCCTCGAAAAATAAAAGCCAATCCAAGCTTCGAAATCATTCCGTCGTCGTCGCTGCGGTCGCACATTCTCGTAACGAGGGCACCACGTGTACGTCTATCTCCGCTCGTTACGTCCCTGGGCGGAAAGTGATCGTATTCACCCGAGTATCCCCGAGTAAGCCCGAGGCCTCGGGTTCCCGTAGCCGTCGCCAACTCGCGACAGTCGAGTTCGAGCGATTCCTCGATCGTGGACGTGCGTGGTGTGCGCGCGAGGAGCACAGAGTGATCAAAGAGATGAAAGCTTGACCGAATTTGTTCGGGGGGTAAATAGCGCGCGTTTACCCTGCGGGAACTGTGCTCCGTGTGTGTGTTTTATCTTGTAAATAATTCAATCAACAAAAGTAATAAGAAACCAACGAGCAAACAAAAAAAAAAAAACACCGTCTATTACGAAAAAGAAAAAAAAAAGTGGGCGACTAAAACGTAACAACTTGAAACAAAAAAAAAATGTGCGTCGACGGAGTGAGCAAAGTTATTGAAAAGTGACGAAAACTGTGAATAATATCGCTTTGAACACGAAGAGAGGAATAAAGATCGACGAAATATAATATACAGGGTACATATATATATATGTATACATATATACATTCTCTATAACTATATATATATACACATATATATATATATATATATATAAAGACGAGCGGTAGCTCTCACTGCATCTACCTAACCAACATCTGTCTTCTCTGTCTGTCCGTCTGTCTGTCTGTCTGTGTCTCGCTCGTTCTCGAAGCAAGGAAGCCTGTCGTTCGTTCGTGGAAAATACGTTTCACGCACCAACGCAGCGTCCAACGGAATCGTTCTCTCTCTCGCTGAATCTCTCCAAAGGCTACGAGAGAGAGAAGACCGAGAGAGCAGCAGGGAACGCACAAGATGGCTGGGAGCCGCTGAGAGCCGCACGACGAAAATTCGCGAGAAAACAGAGAGTATAGAGAGCGGAGATTAGAGAGCATCAACAGGAGCCGCTGAATAGTATAATACTAGCAACGAGGGGAGAGAAAGAGACCCACCACGACGAAAACGCGGCCGTTTCGCGCTACGTCTGCCTCCGGCTCGCGGTTTTAAATAAGAACATGACGCTACGTGACCGGGCCCGTCCGTGAAGAGAGAGACACTGGCCGAGGAGTGAAAGGTAAAGGAAAATCCACTGCAACTACAACTACAACATGCTACGTACTATAGTAACACGGTTATGCGAAAAATTGCCCATAGGTGCGAGGTTTCGAGTTAAAGAAAAAAAAAAAACAGAGCGACGGAGATAAAATTGTGAGGTCCGTCGCGTGCCAACAGCGGAGCTGATGCACGCTTTAGGTTTTTGGGAAAAAGTTGAAGTTTGAAAACGGATTTGAGATCCTATGGATTTATTGGATGGGTTTAGTCAACGCATGTTTGGCTCATTTTCGGGAGCGACGGTAACTACGTCGATACGTTCGCTGTTTGGCGAGGATTTGTGGGTTGCCGGGCTCGTGTGCGTGGATATAGGAGCCAATTGGTTACTCTTGAATTTTGACGAGGCTGAGTTAATGAGATTGTCAGCGAAGTTGGGTTTTCGTTTTTTTTTGTTTCTTGTAGAGGTTACTTCGGGTTTGGGCGTTTTTACTTCCGATGTGGAGGAAACTTTGGCTCGTGGACGTTTTATTTGTTGAGGTTTTTATGTTAGGACAGTCGGAATTGCTGAAACATTGAGAAAAGGGGTTTGGAATTAAATGTCTGTGAGTGTTTGTGTGTGTCCAGGGTTTCGAAATTTTAATCGCGTATAACTCGAGAGCTGTTTAACCGATTGATATAAAGTTTGGGTCGTGAGTGAAGCAGATGCCGGTTTTTGACTGTTGCATCTTTTTCCGAAATGTATGTAGAAATCTGAATTTTATGGCATTTTAGATTTTTTAAAAACTGCCATGCGCGCTTCAGTTTTCGTGAAATTGGCGATATTTTAATGAATAATTCATCATAAGTGCAGGGATTATTAATGTTGTTTGGTATGGAATTTTGGCAATATCGGAAAAGTGATTCGGATGTTACAGAGTTTTTAAATTTTCGTAATAAAATTCGGGTTGCTGTCCTAAGTTTGTCAAAACATGGGACAACCAACTAAAATTTCATATATGAAATCGGTACTATATAGCGATGAGTATCACATAGTTTCGTCATAATCTGCAATGTGATTGGAATTTCGTCAGAATTTTCACCTTTAGCAATAATGATGTTATTGCATTAACTTTGGCAATACATAAGATTGAGAATTAGATTTTATACACGAAATCAAGACTATTCAGCAATGATAGATACACGGTTTTGTCATTATTCGTTATATGGCTTAGATTTTTTGTTGATTCAAAGAAACACTTTTGTTGATTCATTTAAAAAACATATTCGATGGCGGCAAGTGTTGGGAATTTTATCGTCTAATGTTGAACACTTATAGGGCTGTCCTTCTTGCACCTAACCTCACTTTTTTGTTTTCCGGTTCTCCCGGATAAACGGCTTCGAGTTTCAAGGAGCCCGTACTTGAGCACGGAGAGAAATGGATCCACGAATATATGTGCCACTGGCAAAAAATATGGTACGGAGGTGACGCATGGCTTTATTACATGGTGGCCGCAGTCAGGGAAAACTCAGGGGAACGATATTTGGTCAGGGAATCCGAGAAAAGTCAGGGAATTCAAAATTGGCCAAGGAAAAAGTAAATTGGTGCCGAATCTCCCAATAAGTATAATATAACATGAATTATTATAATAATTTTTCATGTTATGCAAAGTTTTATATCACCAAAGATTGTTTATTACGTCATGTAAGGTTACAAAATACGCGGAAAAAAATATTTATCGTTGATCGGTAACATAAACGATTTATCAAAGACTGTTTTGTACGTGTTTTGGATACATTTTCATTAGCATTATTAATTTTTTAAATAGAAATCGTCAGAACTTTGGTAAGGGAAAGTCAGGGAATTATCAAGCATAAGTCAGGGAATTTTTTTTTACGAAAAAAAAGGCCACCGTGTATTAGAATAGCTTATACATAACTCACCTACATTTTTGACGAAATGTTTTCCAGCGAATTTCGTCAAAAATGTAAGTGAGATATCAAGTTTCGGAATTTTTGACTTTCGTGTATTTATTGTTCGGAACTTGAATCCCAATTCCCTCGCCTCTCGGATACAAAGATTCGAATTGTAAATACACGAAGGTCCAAAATTTCGAAATTTAATATCTCACCTACATTTTTGACGAAATTGGCTAGAAAAGTTTTCGTTGAAAATGAAAATGTTAAAAATGTAGGTGAGATATTAAATTTTGGAATTTTAGATCTTCGTGTATTTACCATTCGGAATTTTAATCCGGGCTCCACTATACGTATAATAATCGTTGCAAAAATATCCGAAAGATCACAATTAATATTTTGAATGGTTCTGTGTGCATAAGAACAACTTTAATACAGTCCATGTGTCACCATGCTACTATAATTATAGGAACTAAGTACAGAAACCCTCATAGCTGTTAGCGGACTTTTCCCTCCGTGAGCCCATTTTTTCTGTACTCAAGCACGTTCTCTCCAATTTTGAGCTTCATCTGCCAAGTAGTAACGAAAAAAAAGTCTCAAATAAATGCCTCTTCAGTGGAATCAATGAAATAATAGAGACGATTTCTTTGATAAAACGTCACTATTTTTCATTGAGTTTGAAGTCATTTAACGAAAAGATAATATTGAAACTCAAGTATTCCTTTTCATTGGCAAAGATTGCCGTGAAACAATGAAATCTTTTCTCTCGGTATAAAGTAATGATGGAAGCTCGTCAGTAATAAATTTCAGCTGTTTTCTCAAAGCGGTTTTCATTTCAGACAATTTTGAATTTCTGGAAAAATCGAAATTCTTGCTCTAATTCACGACAACATCGAGTAGTACAGCTCGAATTTTCTACAGTAACGAACTAATATGCAGCAGCTGTAATGATAAAACTTGATGACGATCAATATAGGAATTGAGACTTTATGATAATTTAAATTTTACATACTTAAGCCTCTTCCGCTTTTGACACCGGCAAAATCGTCTGAAACTTTAGACAGGCATGTAATAATATACAAGGATATTTTGTACCAAGTTCAGTTAAAAACTGCGAAGCTGTTCGAATTTTACAAAAATTTTAATGTTTGATTTAATTTTTTTAAATGGTCGCAAATTGGAGTATAATTGCTTCTCATGTTTAACCAGTCTCAAAGCTTTTTCTATGAGTAAAGCCATATTTAAGTGACATATTTTTAAGCTCTGAGAAAGATGAAAAATGAGAAAGCAATTTTTAAGACACTGCACAATTTTTTATAATTTTTTTGTCTGGTTGTGTTCTCTAGGCGCAGAAACGATATCTCAGTGAACATTTACGGTTTCGCCGTGGCATTGTCACGCTGATCGGCTTAGTACAATCGTTGCCAGGGACCTTCGCACACAATATATAGTCTGCGCGACTCATCGGCGATATGCAATCTGCAATAGCTTAGCGTCTGCATGAAGGAGGAACGAGAAGGTGTTCTTCTCTCTGTAGCGAAAATTTTGTAGGAATTGGCAGCGATTTGCCGTTTATTCTGAATTATTATTGGTGTTCGCGTGCCAAATTGGGTTTGCTTCCTTCTTCGTTAACCCTTATTTGGCACACCTTGCGAATCATTTGGGATTTCTGAGCCTCTCTACACGGAGAATGAAATCACCTGGAAATTAACTATAATCAGAAATTGCCTATTTGGAGTTGATGAGAAATTATTGAACATCCGGATCAATGTTAAAGTCGCGCTTTTTCTATTCACTTACGATGGTATCACGCAATGTAATTTCGGTTGAACTTGGAACATTACTCTGGGGTAATTCATGACCCCAGATATTTTCTTAGACACTTAATTTTAGCAATCCTAATGTTTTTGTAGTTTTTAAATTATTTTTAAATTATATCAATTACTTAGACCTGAGAAAATTATGCATCACTTATTATTCTCTGAAAAAAAAGATTGTCGAATTGAATGTTTTTATTGGAACTGGATAAAAAATAAGTATGCAGTTACATTGCTAGAAAAATCTTCCATTCGATAAATTTCAGTCTCATGGTTTGCTACAAACATATGTTGTTAATTAGACTCGATTTAAAGTCAGCCAGTTTCTTATAATATTACAACAATAAGTTTCTTCCGGAAATGTTCTGCTTCTCTTATTTTTCCGGAAATTTTTTAGAGCAGGTAGTGGAACGGAAATAGTAACATATGTTTCCTGTTTTACCGCGAAAATTGTAGGTTGAATCGGTTCATTCATATGCCGATATTTGTTGTTGTTGTTTGTGTCGTTTTCTTAGTAGTAGTACTACAAGTATTTCATTGAACAATGTATATACAAAGTTGTTGTTGGTCGCGTACATTAATAATCTCATCGATAAGGACATTGTCTAATGGGCCATCGACCTGAGTCTTCAATACATAGAATTATTAACTTGACGTGTGAATTATAAAAAATATATATACATATATACATTTTTTTCACTTTTGTGTGTGAGTTCTCCGATCTTTGTATTTACGTCCGTAGATTTGTAAAATTTATGTTTCGAGCAGAGTTCTATTAATGTGTTATTCGGTGCTTTATGTCATCGTTTTCTTTTTTTTATGAGTTAAAGATTATTTTTTACTGAATTGAATGCATTTTTCGAAATAAATAATATATAAGACAAACATCGTCGAGGGTAAAAGGGTTTTACCTCAATTAGAACAATATGGGAAGTTGAATAATCATGGGGTAATTTTTTACCCCAATCAAGCCTTTATGAATGTACTGAAAAACAATTGATAATTTAATGATCATGAATAATCACGGACTGCCACAAATATTTTATTTATTTCAGGTCCATTTAAATTCTGATAATTCTGAATGAGGTTAATACAATAACATATTGCTGAAAATTTTCGGCTTCTCTTACTCTTCAGAATATTTCCTTCTATTTATGCATATTGCCTAAACATCCTCAGGCAATGACGTTTTTTCGCATAAACCATATTTTTTTTCGTTTCCTATTTTTTCGGTCACTGGTTTTTCGCTCCAGGCTCTAATGAAATCTAGATAACAAACCTTTTTATTTTACAAAAATACAGTTGAATATTTTTTCACCCATAACATTTTATTCTTTTTCTAATTTAAATGAATTTTCAAATTATGGCTATAAGTATGGTTCACAAAATTTTACAGAATTTCTGTATTAATATCAGGAACATTTTTGATCACTTTATAGGTAAAGAAAAATTTAATTTTTTCTATCCATGATTCTATATTCTTTTTGTCTCTTTGAATTCAATAGCTTTCATTTTGAAATATTTCTTATTTCAATTTTACAAGAAAATATTCATAACTAAGCTGAATGAATGCAGTCTTTGACAGATAAAATAAAACATGGAACAGTGAATTTTGTTCATCAGTTTAATCTGAAGGCTACGATAAGTTGAAAATTTCATTTTTAACCATACACCATTTTTGTGCACTGTATGTCTTTACAAAATTGCAGAATTATAGGATTTAAAAAAAAAAAAAGTCTCAGCGACCGAATTTTTTTTCTTGTAATTTTTTGTAGGTCACTCAGCACTTTTGATATCCTGGTAATTTCATCTTAAAGCACACCATTTAAACTTCCGATCTTTTTACGAACGACAATTTCTGGTCTCGTGAGAATTTCAAGATGACGGTGAGGATAATTATCAAAATAAATGCGATCGAGCAAATGAACAATTTTACGTTTTATCTCATACCTTTTTGGTGGACTGTATGTCTTTACAAAATTGCAGAATCATCATCTTTGGTTTGTACCTAATGAGGTTTAAATGTACGATTTTTAAAACCGAGAAATCTGCTGAATTATTTTTCTTATGGCTTTTTGTAGGTCACTCGGCACCTTTAATTTCTTGGTACCTTTATCCTAAAGCAGTCCCTTTTAAACGTGCGTTTTTTTGAGAAGGACCATTTCCGGAATAGTAAAAATTTCAAAATGATGGTGAGGATAATGATGAAATGAAACAGAGCTTCCTCTATGAGGAAGCAAAATGCGAGCGAACGAAATTTCATTTTTACCTCGCACCATTTTAGTACACTGTACACGAAAAGAAAATGTTTGGTTGTGACAACTACGTTTTCAATTTGCTGTACACAATCTCTGAAAAATTACTTGCCACAACCATATAGAATTGTAACCTAAACTATTTACAATTAGTCCTCGCGGGATTAGTGAGGTTAACCAATCCAATCGTTGCGACTACCATTCAAAATATTGGGACTACCCTTCGAATCGTCTTTATTAACATTCGAACCGTTGGCACTATCATTTGAGTTGTAAGGGAAATAGAATAATCGATTGGTTGTGTCAACTCATTTTTTGGTTATAGCAACTAATATTTTCTTTTTGTGTATGTTTTCACAAAATTGTAGAATTATAATCTTTGGTATGTACTTGATGCGGTTCAAATGTAGGGTTTTTGGAAAGAACACCGGAGGAATCTGCAGAATTTTTTTTTTTTAATGGCATTTATTAAAACGTTGAAAAATGGATTTCCTACCTCGCACCATTTTAGTACACTGCATGTCCTCACATGATTACAGAATTATGATATTTGGTTTATACTTTACGAGGTTTAAGTGTACGATTTTTTACAATAAGGAATTTACACAATTTTTTTATGGCTTTTTGTAGGTAACCCGGCACTATTAATTTCCTGGTAACTTTATTCGAAAGTAGGCTCTTTGAAGCCTGTGATCTTTTCACGATGCTTCATTTCCTGTCTGATGAATGTTTCGAGATGCTGGTGAGGATAATGATGAAAAGAAATGTGAGGGAACAAGTTGAAAATTTAAGCTTTAACCACGCACCATTTTGGTCTACTCTTTATCTTCACAAAATTGCAAAATTATGTTATTTGGTTTCTACTCAATGAGATTCAAATGTTTAACGATTTTTCAAGAGAAGGAATCTACAGAATTCTTTTACTTATGACTTTTTGTAGGCCACTCGGCATCTTCAATTTCTTGGTTACTTTATCCTAAAGCAGGACTTTTAAAACCTGCGATCTTTTCATAAAGGACCATTTCCGGTCTGGTGAAAAATTCGAGACGATGGCAAGGATGATGATGAAAAGAAAAAATGCAAGCGAGCGAGTTAAAAATTTAACTTTTTACCTCACATAATTTCAGTGCACTATATGTCTTCACAAAATTACAGAATTATGGTATTTGGTTTCTACTTAATGAGGTTTAAATGCCCGATTTTTCAAGAGAAGGAATCTACAGAATTCTTTTTCTTAGGATTTTTTGTAGGCCACCTTTAATTTCTTGGTAACTTTATCCTAAAGTAGACCTTTTGAAACCTTCGATCTTTTGACGAAGGATCATTTCTAGTCTGGTAAAAATTTTGGGATGACTGTGAGGAAAATGATAAAAAGAAGTGCAAGTAAAAAATTTCACTTTCTCTAATTAATAAGGTTTAAATGTCCGATTTTTCAAATGAAGGAAACCACAGAATTTATTTTTCCCATGACTTTTGTACGTCACTCGGCACCTTTAATTTCCTGGTAACTTTATCCTAAAGCAGGCCCTTTTAAACCTCCGACCTTCTCACGAAGGACCATTTCCGGTCCGGTGAAAATTTCGAGATGACAGTGAGGATAATGATGAAAAGAAAAATACGAGTAAAATATTTCACTTTTGACCTCACACCCTTTTATTGCGCTGTATGCCTTCACAAAATTGCACAATTATGCTATTTAGTTTGTACTTAATAAGGTTTAAATGTCCAATTTTTCAAAAGAAGGAACCTGCAGAATTTATTTTTCCCATGGCTGTTGTAGATCACTCGGCACCCTTAATTTCCTGGTAACTTCATCCTAAGGCAGGCCCTTTGAAACCTTGATCTTTTCACGAAGGACCATTTCCGGTCCGGTGAAAATTCCGAGATGACGGTCAGGATAATGATGAAAAGAAAAATACGAGTGAAATATTTCACTTTCAACCTCACACCATTTTATTGCACTTTATGCCTTGACAAAATTGCACAATTATGCTATTTAGTTTGTACTTAATAAGGTTTAAATGTCAATTTTTCAAAGGAAGGAACCCACGGAATTTTTTTTCCCATGGCTTTTGTAGATCACTCGGCACCCTTAATTTCCTGGTAACTTCATCCTAAAGCAGGCCCTTCAAAACCTCCGATCTTTTCACGAAGGCCCATTTCCGGTCTGGTGAAAATTTCGAGATGACGGTTAGGATAATTTAGATTTAGATTTAGATTTACTTATTTGTAAGACCCTGGGATATTGAATCCCCTAAGGACCTGAGCAATACAGAAAAAATTGAGCAATACAGAAAAATAAAGCGACAGTTCAGACAGAGAAAAAGAGTTGTACAAAAAACAGTCTTAGGCTAAATGGGGCGATACAGACATAATGATGAAAAGAAAAATACGAGTTAAAAATTTCACTTTTGACCTCACACCATTTCAGTGCAATATATGTCTCCATAAAATTGCAGAATTATGCTATTTGGCTTTTTTTTTTAAATAAGGCTTAAATGTCAGTTCCTTCCAAAGGAAGGAACCCACAGAATTTTTTTTCCCATGACTTTTTGTAGGTCACTCGGCACCTTTAATTTCCTGGTAACTTTATCCTAAAGCAGGCCCTTTAAAACCTCCGATCTTTTCACGAAGGACCATATCCTGTCTGGTGAAAATTTCGAGATGACAGTTAGGATAATGATGAAAAGAAAAATACGAGTTAAAAATTTCACTTTTGACCTTACACCATTTCAGTGCAATATATGTCTCCATAAAACTGCAGAATTATGCTATTTGGCTTTTCATTAATAAGGCTTAAATGTCAATTTTTCAAAGCAAGGAACCCACAGAATTTTTTTTCCCATGACTTTTGTAGATCACTCGGCACCCGTAATTTCCTCGTAACTTCATCCTAAAGCAGGCCCTTTAAAACCTCCGATCTTTTCACGCAGGACCATTTCCGGTCCGGTGAAAATTTCGAGATGACGGTGAGGATAATGATAAAAAGAAAAATACGAGTTAAAAATTTCACTTTTGACCTCACACCATTTCAGTGCAATATATGTCTCCATAAAATTGCAGAATTATGCTATTTGGCTTTTCATTAATAAGGCTTAAATGTCAATTTTTCAAAGCAAGGAACCCACAGAATTTTTTTTCCCATGACTTTTGTAGATCACTCAGCACCCGTAATTTCCTCGTAACTTCATCCTAAAGCAGGCCCTTTAAAACCTCCGATCTTTTCACGCAGGACCATTTCCGGTCCGGTGAAAATTTCGAGATGACGGTGAGGATAATGATAAAAAGAAAAATACGAGTTAAAAATTTCACTTTTGACCTCACACCATTTCAGTGCAATATATGTCTCCATAAAATTGCAGAATTATGCTATTTGGCTTTTTATTAATAAGGCTTAAATGTCAATTTTTCAAAGGAAGGAACCCACAGAATTTTTTTTCCCATGACTTTTGTACGTCACTAGGCACCGTTAATTTCCTGGTAACTTTATCCTAAAGCAGGCCCTTCAAAACCTCCGACCTTCTCACGAAGGACCATTTCCGGTCTGGTAAAAATTTCGAAATGACAGTGAGGATAATGATAAAAAGAAAAATACGAGTTAAAAATTTCACTTTTGACCTCACACCATTTCAGTGCAATATATGTCTCCATAAAATTGCAGAAAAATGCTATTTGGCTTTTTTTTTAATAAGGCTTAAATGTCAATTTTTCAAAGGAAGGAAACCACAGAATTTTTTTTCCCATGACTTTTGTAGGTCGCTCGGCACCGTTAATTTCCTGGTAACTTTATCCTAAAGCAGGCCCTTCAAAACCTCCGATCTTTTCACGAAGGACCATTTCCGGTCTGGTGAAAATTTCGAGATGACGGTGAGGATAATGATGAAAAGAAATGCGAGCGAGCCAAGTCGGGCAACTCAGAGCGAGACTCGGTTTGGCTGGCCCGAGTTGCTGCTCTTCTCTTCCTACGTGCTCTTTTTCACGCCTGCGTCCGCCGCTTCTATCTCAGCTCGTTTCGTGCCGTGTCAGTCGGCGCTATCTATTTTTGCACGCCACGCCGGCCGAACTTTCTACCGGTCGGATCGTTGCGACTACTATACGTTATATACTTCTACTCTCCGCCCCCACTTCGTTTCCTCGATGGAGAGGAGAAAGAGAAAAAACAAATGAAAAAATAAAATCAACCGAGGCATTCCTCTTTCTCCACCAGATTCGTGGAGAGTGTTGTCAACAACACGATCCATTACCGGTACCAAGTGGTGCCATGCATCTCTCTCTCTTCAACATTAGCCACGATTTTCCACTACGTTCTCAACTGCACATTTCCTCATACACAAATATGAAAAACTAGTTTTTAACGGTTTTTCATTAACCTTATGGAACTTTTTTTTTTTACAAAGGTCCTCTTCACAATAAAACGAGCTGTCATGTTTATGAAATTGAAATTTCTCTGCTTATTTATGTAGTGAATTGAATATTTATTAGTCTTCTGGAATATTGCTGAAAATATTTCAAAAACGTTTTCCATAAAAATGCAGTCATGAAATTTCTGAAAATCGAAGCAATTGGTCATTTTTATTTCTTTCTCAATACTTATTGCTATAATCGGATATATAAATGTTCGGAAATGTTTATACAAGCTGTTAGCGATTTAGGGGATTTTTTTGAACGGGTTATTGATGTAAAATAACTAGTTGATTAAATGAAGAATTCACGTGCGTTTAAAAATAAAGTATTTTGAGGGTAATGTGTTTAGAAACCCGAGGGAGTAATATTAGTAAAGCAAGGCCTTTTTACTCGGGCTACTAATGAAACGAACGCATTAGTACGATTTATCAGATGAAGCCTCAGTGAAATATTAGTGCAGCTTTTACCATATCAGGAGTTACAAGTGAATTGGAAAGCTGATAACGCTGATGTCGTTCATTGATCCTACAAAAATATTTGGTACACCATTTAATTTTTATCTTTCATAATAATATTTAATAACAAAATTAATAGCAGTCATGTCAAACATATTCTAGTCTTTAGCTAATGGAAAATGCATAACATTCATTTACAATTGAGAGTATGAGTAAAATTAATGAACTTCGTTTCGAAATTACAAAAGTTGAAATTACCATGAATTAAGAAAAAATTGTAAGTCAGTAATATTAAAATTCAATATTTTCGAGTGTTTTGTAAAGTGATAAAAATTTCATAATATTCCCGCTGAATATATTTTAAAATTGATAACATGTGCGACTTGATGACATATGTGAATATTCTGAAGATACATAAAAAGTCGTGACAGCATCTCATAAAATATTTAAAGGATAATATAGATAACACACGCTCGAAGGTTTTCATTGTACAGAGTACGATTTAACTTTCGATATTTCATATTCTCTGATGTAAAAAGTTATCATTTTTATATACTTTTTCTCGTGTGACATATTGCTACGTATTTGCATATATATAACGTACGCCATTCGACTGTCTTCGTTCGCCATTGTTTGTTACTTCTCTTACTTTGACTTTTCTGCGCTGCTCCAACTTCCTTAATGGCGTTATTTATAATGCAGGACATCGTCTCCTCCTCCAAAGGCAAATAGCTACTTTAAAAAATATGTATTATCTTCCTATGCGCATTCTAAATTGAATATTTAAATACGGTATACTTTAGGTCGAATTTGCAGTCATAAATTTCAACACAAACCAGGAAAACACAATTTAAACAAAAGTGTAAACCAAGGACTGTAATTTTAAACCCCAGAATAATATTTCAACTTTTTATTTATTTATTCTACAACTTGATTTGATTATATCTAAAATTCACGGGACAATGTGGATTATTATGTTTGTATCAATTTGCTATGATAAATATTATTTTTGACATTTAGTTATTTTTCCTCTAGTTGTACGAATTATTTGTTAGAAAATAAAATTTCTCAGATAATCAACTTTGATAAAAAATGAAATTGCAAAGTTGAACTTTGCAAATTACTTCCTTATTATTTTTAGTTTTTTTACATAGTTATCTTTATTAGCGACTATGTTAATCGACTTTGACTTCCTCATAAAGAAAGCTTTGTAAAAAAAAACCAAAGATAATGAGGAAGCAATTCCATCATAATTTGTTGTGGAGTTGAAATTTTTCAGAAAATCAATTTTGATAAAAAATAAAATTGCAAAGTTGAACTTTGCAAATTGCTTTCCATTTGTTTTGGTTTTTTTTTACAAAGTTCCCTCTATGAGGAAGTCGAAATCGATTAACATAGTTGCTCTATAATATAGTAGCTTTATAAAAAACTAAAAATAATGTCGAAGTAATTTGCAACGTTTATGTCGTTCGTTAACGAAAAATAATTTATTCTCTCAATTAATTCTCAATTATTTCTCTTAATTAATAAAATATCTAAATAACTTAAATACGAAAGTAATAACATAGTTGCAACTCTGGTAATAACAAAACCAAGTTCAAAATGATGAAGTGGGCTTGGAAATATTCAGCAGTTATCGCTTGTTTCTTTCTGTCAGTCTTATGTATGCACTTCGGAAATGAGAAAATACCATTTCCTCTTTCACCGACGAAACCACGAGGCCTAAGGCATTAACGATGTCGTAGTGCTAAGACGGTAGCCAGCAGCCAGAATATGAACTCTGCTATTAATAGCACTCTATATGCGTGCATTCTTTGCAGTATTAAACCTCGTGGTGATTTTAATGGTGAACTGCTGCACTTTTATTCACCACATACTTAGACCTCCAATTAACCTTAGCGTGATGACATTAATTTAATCATTTGCCTTGTATATTTTCTGGGGTATATTTGCACCCAAACTATCATTTTCCTAGTAAAATATCAGAAATTTATACTACAATCGCTATAATTTCGCAACTCATATAAGGGAAAAATATATAAACCCTCAGTTAAATCTATAAATAGAGAACTAGCATAACAATGTTTTTCTGGCCAATATGTTATAAGACAATATGTTTTTTTTACTACTTAATTTTTTCCAATACCAGATTGAATTTTTTAAAACATGTTACATAGCTTATTATTATTATATCATTATTATTGTTATTTGAGTTATTATTATTATTACTTTGAAAAAGACAGGAATAAATTTTCCATCCTAAGCATTAATAAGAAAAACATTAAATTTCTAGATATTGAGTATTTAAAAAATTTCATTTCCTGAGGGTGCAAATTTTATGGACCCCGTTTTATAAAGCTTCTAAAGATAACATGTTATCAAATAATGTATATAGCGTCATGGTCCCTAAGCTTTTCGATAAGCGTCATCAAGTTATATAGATACAGGAGCATTTTCTGTCTGAAATAACAAACTCTGTTTGTTGGAAATGACATAAATACGACATTTGGAAAAGCGGAAGAAAGAGCGTTGCCTCTGTAATCGAACGGAAGTGTAGACGAAGTGGAAAATTTGGTAATAAGTCATTTATTACCAACACTGTTAGGAAAGATCGGAAATTTTTATTCATAAACTCGTCATCGAAATTTAATAAACAATTGTGGTATAGAATTCATGTACTTTCCCAGTGAAATTGTATCAAATTATTAAAATTCAAGTACTTTCACTGGAAAATCAAAGTAAATTATTGAATATGCTGTACGATACATTAATTATACATTACACTTGTATACTAAATTACATATACTAGTTTATGAATGAGAACTTCCAGTAGAAGTTCACTAAATTTCAAGTAGATTTTTTTTACAGTGTATGTCAATGAACAAAATTATGATACTTGAAAAGTAACGACAATTTTTAGTAAAATGTCTGAGTAATTCTAGTTAAAATGCTATATGCAGGAATGTATTTTTTTTTTTTACAGTTACTGAAGATCTATGTTTGGTCTAAGTGGCAGTTTTTTTTATTGACATGACAATTCGTATCACATTTTCCAAAGATGGAGAACACAATACGAAGAGAATAGCTTCATGGTTCTTCTGCTTCGTTAAGAAACAATTGCAACAGGAAACTCATCCAATGATGGAAGCTCAGGAACATTTAATGATCGCGAATTCCAAAAAGATGTGCAACATCGAGATTCGCAACGTATAAGAATGCGCACCAAGCGCACGTCTACAATATTTTGCTCGCGACAATAAGAACTCCCAGAGCAACAACAACACACAATTGGCATTTATATCCGATACGCTGACTCATCGTGGCCTCACGATACGTAGCAGAGCTTAAGTGCACTTCCAGGAATGGCGCTATGACGAAGACTTAACAAGTTTACCGTTGCATATAAACTCTTGCACTTTGGTATATTCGCTAGTCGATCAATACGTGCCATTCCAAAAGGTATAATAATCGATAAATGTCATAAAATTCAGATATATAGGAGTGTTACTTAATACCCATTAGAATCACGTCTCGTTTCATGCTGCAATGCATATATAAATATATTTGACTTTGGTAAGATAAATTCCACTGGACAGGCATACAAAAAGTAGAATATTTTCATAGTTGGACTTTTTTTTGCCATGTTCATTGGTGCCATATATTTTTATTATTTTGCATTGTGGTTACAATGTTAGAAACCAAAGTAAATTTAAAAGCTGACGAAGCTGATGATGTTGTTCGTTCATTGATCCTACGAAAAGTTTACTGCACCATTTTATTTTTATATTCCATAATAATATTTAATAACTAAATTAATGGCAGTGATGACAGTGTACATATAGAAAGAAAAAACAAAATGCCAGTCTTTAGCTAATAGGAAAATGTACAACGTTCATCTACAGTTGAGATTTATGAGTAAAATTAATTGAATTCATCTTAGTATTACAAAAGTGGAAATTTACATAAATTGAGAGAAAATTTTAACTCAGAAATATTAATAATTCATATTTTTATGGATTTTGTTAAATTGTATGTAATAAATTAATAAATATTAAAATATCGATGTCATAAAATTCTGATATATAGAAATGCCTCATAATAATCATTAGAATCACGTCTCGTTTCATGCTGCAATACATATAAAAATATATTTAACTTTGATATGAAAAATTCCACTGGACAAGCATAAAAAGTGAAATATTTTCATAGAAGTTTTTTTTTGTAGTCATGTTCATTCGTGCTATATATTTTTATAACTTTGCTGTAGAGTTCAGGTTGAACTGCTGAACAAAATAGGTTTCACAAGGTCTAATTTTTCTGGCTTAGCTTAGAAATCTGGACTAAATTGATTTTCAGAAGGCCAATTGTTCTAGCTCACGGTGTAAAGAAAATGTACTTGATTATCAATGTGCTGGAAGTTTTTATGCATAAACTGGTATATTGAATTGACTATACAAGTACGATGTCGAATCTATTTTTGGTACAGTAATTTTAGTACTTTTCTCTAATTTGACGGTGAATGTACATTAATTTTTTTTATTTGCTTTAACTTTATTGCAAAAATACCTCAATTTTATATCACAATTGTACATTAAATTCAATTAACCAGTTTATGCATAGAAACTTCCGGTCCTTTCTGCCAGCAGATTGTAATGCTGGACCAAATTGGGTTTGCAAGGTGGTCCAATTTTTTTACATTCAGGTTGCATCACTGGACTAAATTCGTTGCGCAAGAAAGTCCAATTCCTTAGCTTCAATTTGATCCACCACTCAAATTGGATTTCCGAGAAGGTCCAACTATCTTGATTTAAATTGCATCGCTGGTTGAAATTGGTTGTGCGAATTCCAATTCCGTATGTAGTAAAACTCTGTCCGCTCTGACTGCAAGAATTTCCATTTGAAAAGCTTTGTAAAAAATATACTCACTTCCACGATTTTTTTTCTCCGTTTCTTAAATCCTGTAAACTATCCTGCAGCCAAAAAATCCTATTCTTGGAACACACAGACGCTTCTTAAAAAAGAAGATTGGATCTCGTTAAGCCAATTAAGTGGCTTTATTGCAACCTGATCTTTACTAGTAGAGTTGATCAATAATTTCGCAATCTTGATTCCAAAAATTTTTTTGCAACATTTTTTAATTGGCATAATTTTTTTAAATCGACGGCTTAATCAATTGCCAGTAAAAAAATTGGCAGTGGGACGTTTTTTTTGTTAGCTGATTCGGATACAGAATATTTTTTATTCTACTAACATAAAAAAAAATCTGAATTTATGTATAGGGAATGAAAAACAACATGGATAATGCAATGACTTCCGGAACAATTGTTTCGAGATACTGAAGTTTAGTTTGGAACTTTACTCGTAACGTTTTAACATTCACGCGGTAACATCGTGCGTTTTCGATTATCATACGAGACGATGCGATTTAACTAGGTCCTCTGACTCTCGTTTCTTCTCCTGCTATTTGTATTCAGTTATTTTTCCTGTTCTTGGTGATTTATATTGTTATTTGGAATAGGTTCAATGTCCCAGTTTATTATCATGCTGCTTTTATTCCTCCCAATGAAGATTCACATAAAAAAAGTGTTTCTACTTTACGAGGTCCTTTCGCTTTTTACGCTTTCCCGTCGATTACATCCGCATTTGAGCTGCATCCTTAATGTATTGCATGTGCACGTATGCACAAGGAAATTGTCGAAAATCTGTGCCATGAATTGCATCTGTGCATGAGTTCGGCTGCAAACTTTTTGTCTGCAAATTTCTTTAGAGTTATTTCATACCCTTAGTATTAAAAAATAAAAATAACAATTTTTACTAAATTTTCAAAAAATTTCCGATCGAAAATTTTAAATGATTAAAAGAATGTCAATTTTTTGGTGATGAAAATTTCTATTGAAAAATATAAGAAAGAACATTTTTGAAGGTTTTAAAATTTTCCTATAGAATCTTTGAGTTACCGAAAGATTTCTGTCAGTTTTGTTTTCTAGGAAAAATTTTCGATGGAAATTTTTGCATTTTTGATTGCAATGTTATTAAAATTTGGATTCCTGTGAAAATAGTTCGGGATTGATTTGCTAGAGATCAATTTGTCATTCGTTTTTGCACAAATTCGAATTTTTTTTATTCGGAAACCAAAAGAGAAAAGTGAATTTCGTTTTTTTTTGCATTCTGGTCTATTGAAATTTTTGATTTATAATTTCGATTCTTGATTCATAATCAGGAACACATTTCCAATATTTGCAATGTATTTTTATTTTTCATGCCGGATAAAACAACTTCAGTGCTTGTAAACTCAACTTGAGACTTTAATTTACCAACAAACTTGTTGCGAGGAGATTTCCATACATTATTTATTTCCCCAAACATCATTAAATAACTAGCGCTTAAATTTATTACGAACTTTTAACACTTCACTCTGGCGAGAAACTGCATGGCAGTGAATAAAGATGCAGAACAGATTTTACTCAATCTTCGTTTATTCGAAGTTTATCAGCATTAACCTGAAAAAAATATTTAAATCTCCTTTCTTTTCTGTTTCAGATTGAATTTGTCTAAAATTTTCTCAAAACCATCTTTGTCGAGTGTTTGAGTAAATTTTTGCTGTGACAATATTCATAACAATTTTCAAGGATCCAAATATTTGGATTACAAGGATTGAAAAAAAATGGAAATGGTAGTAGGTGCATCGTTTTTTGTCAAAATAAATTTAAGCTCTTTTTAACTCGCGTATCAAAAAGTACGTGCTTTGAATAAGAAAAAACAATTAAAAAACTTTACTCAACCTACGTTCATTCACAGTTTATTAGTATTCACATAAAAAAAAGCATGCGAAACCAAAACTTTAACACTGGTTCTTTCTTATATTTCGCTTTTTACAAAGCTACTTCTATACATTGAAAAAAAAAAAAATCATTGCGGGCTGCCATAAAGAAGTATTTATGAATTATTATTCCTAGTTCTTATTCGTACAATCGCATTGAACATTGATACAACAAAATATTACTTTGCCTATCTTAGAGTTATTGTTTCGATCTCATATGGAATTTTAGGAATTACAAGTCAAATTAAGTTGATGACATTGATATTTGGCAAGTCGCAAACGATAGTTTTATCCAATATATGACATTTTTTTTAGTGTAAAGAAGGATATCGATCGTTTTTTGCTTTCTCATAAAGGAAGCATTGTGCAAAGCCAAATATAATTATAAATCAATGTGCAAGGTTGTACTTTGCAATCGTTTTTCATGTCGGATATTCTTTGAATCGATATTGGAAGTCTGGTAACTTTACCAAATTCGATATCTATTACAATGGAATATTGATCCGACCTTGTAAAAGATATGAGTAGGTTTTCTCGATGTAAACTTGAATCAGAACAAATACAAAATTTTTTCGAAAATTCAGAATTCTGTAAAAGCTAAACCGCCTTATGGATTTCGTTCAAATTCAATATTGACAATCATTTTTTATAGTAATATCGATTCAAAGCTACGTAGCTTATTAGCTAACAAAGTTGCGGAAAGTAGAGAACATACAGAGATTTTTTTAAAATTCAATGTCTTGTAAAATGTAAATCACTTTACCGACCTTCACCAAATTTAATACTTACTAGGACAGGATATTAATTTAACCTTGTAGAAAATTTAAGACGTTTTGGTCGAACTTAACTTGAGTTATAGCGGAAACAATTTTTTTTTCGAACATTAAAAATTGTGTAAAATCTAAACCGCTTTCTGCACCCAGAAAAAAGATCTAGTTAACTGGACTAGAACCTACGCATCGGAAATATATTTTCTTATTTGAATGCTGACCTAATCGTCTTGTATTAAACTCGAATAATTTCTTTTATTTGTAAGTAATACATCTGGCGACTAATAAATATATTCAAACCTAAGAAATATGTATTTGATTGCAATATATCTTGACAACTTCGTAGAAAAGAATATGTTTCAATGAAAAATACATTTCTTCGTGTCGAAGAAAAATATATTTTCGTCGAATAGTTTATTCTTTCTGTTAACAAAATACATAAATTTTTTAATTCCTTCAAAATGGATCGAGTACATTCGTTTCTTTCAATGTTTGTTTGTGTTTGTTGTTACGTTTGTTAACGTGCTTCCAATACGTTGTATGTATTTTTTAAAATCTGTTTTATCTAAGGTCAATATCGATTAAGTGGAATTTTTTCAAAAATAAATAATAAAAACGATCATGAATCCGTTACTGACGAACAGAAAGCGAGAATGCGTATTTCGAGAATCTTCCACATTGTATAGTCTTCCATTATGAAAATTCGACACTTACATAAAAGTTCTATTAAACAATATATATTTTTTATATAAATATATGACAAGTCGATTGAACCAAAAGTTTTCTATGGATGAACATAAATACGTATTAGAGTTAAGTTTAGTGTTTTATTACTAGATCATCATCGAAACGTTGATTTAAATAACTAAATTAATTACAGAGAAGTAATTTCTAATGATTAAAGAAAATAATTACCTATTGGATTAAAAGAAAGTTCTAATCGATTTTGAATAAAAAAGATCGAATATATGTATCCAGTCGCTTTAACTAGATATTATTTCCGGATGAAGAAAGTATTTAGTACGAACGAATATAATATCTATTGAGTGTCCACTGCACAGTTAAAACTGCTTTAAATAAATAAATATGTTCGAAATAAATAAACTGCAAAATTGAATTAATTACATATTTGTTCCAGGGAAAGCAAATTTTCGTTGATTGAAATGAACAAATGTTGAATAGACAATTTTAGTTAATATTACTCAATATTTTTTCTGGGTGTGGATTTCGCTCGAATTCAATACCGATCGTCATTTTTCATTGTTTAATTTGTCAAGAACTATTTAGCTCACTAAATAAAAACCTGCGAAAGCAAGAGAACATACGGATATTTTTCGAAAAATAAAGTCTTTTATAAAATCTAATAAAATGTTTCAATTTTTACTGAAGTGTAAAAACTTCAGCTTGATTGTATTGAAAGAGATAGTTGGACCCAACAAAGTGACTCAGTGCACTGAGAGACAGACGATTACTTGGTTAGATCAACTATTTTCAGGTAGTTGGCTCTGATCGTTGCTTGAACTAAATAGTCAGTTGGGCCAACTGCTATTTTGGCCCCAACTATCTTACTTAGTTGGATCTCGAATAAAATTCCTTGTGTGACCTATTTAACTCAACTAAATCAGAATGGTAAATGTGACCAATACCAGGTCGTTACCCCGACCAACCGGATGGTTGTGGCAACAAATTTTCACTCAACTAATAAATACTTAGTTGACCCAACGAAGCCGTTTATTCCGTGTACACATAAATCCGAACTCTTTTTCTGAACAACTGTTCTCGACATTTCAAACCATTTTGATTGTCCTGACATAAAAATTCACAAAAAAATGTTTGCACAAAAACGAATCTTCCTTTGTGAGACAACAATTATCGAAATCTCCTTTCTTTTCTTTCAAAAACATTCTCGGTGAGATTTTCAATGTATTTCGGCTATGATAATATTCATAAAGTCTCGTCCACCGAACAATATGTTATTTATGCATTTTGTCGTGCATAGTGCGATAAGAAAATGCGGATGACCGTAAGTGGGTCGATTTTTGCCAAAAAAGAACGAGGCTAAATTCTTTTTGAGGCGCGCATATGAAAGTACTTGCCGCCTGACTGCAAGTGCTAGCACTGATGTCGGCATTTTCTTATCCTTGCTCTTTTCCTCTTTCTCTCTCTTTCTCTTTCTTGTCTCCACGTGATTTTACTGTTGGAGCGAGATGCGAGTCGTCGCAGCTGCTGCTGCGCTGTTATTGCTCTTCGGGTTCCCGGTTGGCGTCTGCTTCTCAGATGCCACACTGCCGGTGTTTGCGTATGTAGGTATGTACTTTTTATTTCGGAAGAATTCATACGAGAGGACTGACTCATCGGGAAGTGGGTCGTGTCGGGAGAAACACCCACAATGTCGTAGAAACGGGTGATGACACACGAACTTATGATCGACCCTACGAGACTAGTACGATAATAATAATAGTAGCAATAACAAAACCTTATAGAAGAGACCAAACGATTTTTCTGGCAAAGCCGGAATCGATTAACATACTTCCTCGTACAGCCAATGTTAAAGTTTCTGCTTTGAAAAGAAAATAAATACTTCAATAGGTAGAATCTTACATTTAATTATTGATTTACATTTTCCGGTGAAAATTTGTCTTTGTAGTGTAATAATAATAATAATAATAATAATAATAATGAAAATTACTTATAAGAGGGACAAGGAAATTTTTCTGGCAAAGCCAGAATTGATTAACATACTTCCTTGTAGAGCCAATGGTAAAGTTTCTGCTTTGAAAAGAAAATAAATACTTCAATAGCTGGAATGTCACATTTAATTATTGATTTACATTTTCCGGTAAAAATCTGTCTTCGTAGTGTAATAATAATAATAATAATGATAATGAAAATTACTTATAAGAGGGACAAGGAAATTTTTTTGGCAAAGGCAGAATTGATTAACATACTTCCTCGTAGAGCCAATGGAAAAGTTTCTGCTTTGAAAAGCAAATAAATACTTCGATAGCTGGAATCTCACATTTAATTATTGATTCACATTTTCCGGTAAAAATCTGTCTTTGTAGTGTAATAATAATAATAATGATAATGAAAATTACTTATAAGAGGGACGAGGCAATTTTTCTGGCAAAACCAGAATTGATTAACATACTTCCTCGTACAGCCAATGGTAAAGTTTCTGCTTTGAAAAGAAAATAAATACTTCAATAGGTAGAATCTTACATTTAATTATTTATTTACGTTTTCCGGTATAAATCTGTCTTTGTAGTGTAATAATAATAATAATAATGATAATGAAAATTACTTATAAGAGGGACAAGGAAATTTTTCTGGCAAAACCAGAATTGATTAACATACTTCCTCGTACAGACAATGTTAAAGTTTATGCTTTAAAAAGAAAATAAATATCTCAATAGCTGGAATCTTACATTTAATGATCGATTTACATTTCGTTATAAATCTGTCCTTGTAGTGTAATAACAAATCCTTAACAAACTATTGTCTCGCCAATGTGCACGTTTCTATTTTTTTTCAAAATAAATATCAAAATAGTTTGAATATTACATTTATTTACATTTTCTAGTATAAAAAGTTGGTGAAAGTCGAAGGTTAACATTTTTTGAAAAAATCTGAAGTCGTTTTTTGGCCAGGATTTCAAATAACAAATGACCAAACATCACTTTGAAAAAAAAGCAATTAAAAGGTTTGAAACAGGTATTTTCTGTGATGAAATATGCGACAAGAGAAGGACAGCGAAAGACAAAGTGTTTGATATGTTGAAGAAAGAAAAAATTAATTGGGGGTTTTTTTTTTCACCGAAAGTCGCGTCTGTGAATTCTAAAAATGGATACGACTATAATGACCTTTTTTCATAATCACACCGAAAAAGTACGAATCGAGTGTCTGTGATAAAATATGCGATTCAAGAACGATAGTGAAAGTCAAAAGTCGATATCGCAAAAAAAAAAATCGTTACTTGCTTTATTTTTCAGTACTTTTCGACCAGAAGTTAGAATTCTGAAATCAGAAATTTCGAAAAGCTAAAAAAAGATGACGATAAATAAATAAATAAATTAATTTTTCAATGAATCGTCTCGACTCTTAATGAGTTATTAGCGCCAACTAGTAATAATCATGAGAGATTGTGAAAAAAAACAAATAACACTTGAAACGCTTCTGTGTGTTATATCTGTCTCTGTGCTCGTTATCAGAACGTGCTATTATTCCGTTGACTATGCTGACTTGTTTGGTTTTCTTGTTTACGGCCATAGTATTGCACATGAATACACTATGCGCGTGGATCAGTAGTTTTCAGCTGCTAAGATACACTATATTAGTCGCTGCACATTTCACATTTCAGACGTAACGGAAATGAAAGAGGAGTGAAGTGTCGCATTTATGTATGTTGAGCACTGCACGTATTGCGATACTAATAGCAGATCCATGTAGAACTTAGTAAGGCTCGTGTTACTTTAGGACCTCCATCTGTTCTTCGCACTAAGAATTAAAGTCGCACAGAAGTGGAAATGTCGTTAGTATAGCTGCGTGTTGCAAAATGTTTATTTTTTTCACCTGTAGGTATTGTAAAAGTAGAGCAGAAATATCCTCTTGCTGGTAAAGCGGTGTCAGGTTGGTCAACGTGATCGTAACTGTACTTCTCATGGTACCGTAGAAGATCCTTCATCGTACACTCCATAGCCGTACAATTGCTGTCGACATTTTATAGTAATTAGCGAACAACACATTTACTGTGTGCGAAATTATTTTATCTAATGATTAACGGGAAAAAAGCTGCAGTAATTATAATAGCAGCTCACGAATAGTAAGAATTGTTACTATAAATCATGGTTACAGTTTTAAAAAAAATTGTACGTTTAATAGAGTTAGGAAAATATTTTGTATGATTATTTTGATTTTTGTACTGATAAAAAAAAAAGTTTGTAAGATTTAAATCAACTAAATATGAAACAAAAGTTTTTTATATAGTTAAAAATTATTTCAACTGATAAGCAGAAAAAGCTGCAATAATTAACGTAGCACCAGACGAATATTAAGAATTGTTATTTTAATTTATAGTTTCGATGAACAAATGACTCCTTCTATAAATTTTGGAAAATACTTTGTATGATTTTTATATTTTTGTAACGACAAATAAGAATTGATGAGATTAAAATAAACTAAATATTTGGAAAAATGAACTTTTTGATATGGTAAAAAAAACTTGGAATTTTAAGTGGGCATTTGTATATATTTTCCTATTACTTTTACTCTTTCACTGAAACATGCTGTAAGAAAATATGGTTACTGACAGTGAAACACACCACAGGAAAAATTAATTTAATTCGGATCATAATTTTTATCATTCCAGTATATTGAGCATTGCCTGTAATATCAGCTGAATTTTTTCCGGTGCTAAACACAGTTTTTATTCTCAACACTAATAAAAAATAATTGGTTATTAGTAACGTTAAATTACCTGTAATTATTACTGCATTGACGTGGTTGAAATTTCTAAACCATCATCGAAACTGTCGTATATCCGCTCTCAAAAATTCCAGTGCTCCAATAATGTTAAAATAAAACTTGCAAAATAACAATTCTCTATATCGCTCGATATCACTTCTCATATGAGAATTCTCTATTTTAATAACCGAAGTATTTTAAATCAATAAAAACTGTAAAAATAACCCTAATGTCTGTAATGTTTGTGGAAGTAAACAAACTTTCATTTCTGCACAATAATTAATCATAATTATTTATTTTTCAAAGTATGTAAAATGTCATCCAAATGGATTTTTGATCAAAAATTACATTTGCTGTCTTTTTTGCTGAGAAAAGTTCAATTTCACTTTAACATAAAAACAATGAAGATAAAGATGAAAATCGTAATTTTAGAACCTAATTTTATCATTTGAAATTTCATTGATTTTATAGACATTATTCTTTTTTTCTTAACAGAATAATTAAAGAGACTCTTATTGCAATTGTTCATATCTTATTCTTATGTGCGTCTGGCTCGTGAATTATGAGTAGATTATAAACGAGATCGAGGCCGAGCCCACAAATATGATTGTAGAATATTCCTTTCTATTCTAGAGTATAGAAAAAGATTTGGAAACTCTGCCACTTTGTGGCGAAGACAATAAGACATTTTTCTCGATATACTCGGACAAGCAAAAATGTCATGTTCCTTGTTTAATTGAACACACCGTCGTCGGCTTTTTTTAGATTGCTTAATTTCCTTGCCGGCCTTTCATTCGACGGTCGTTACGCAAAATGTTTATTGAATCAGCTTTCCGGCATTTCTGCACGCTTCGCCACGCTCGCAAACCTCGCAACGATCGACAGTGCCAGAACGTAATTTCCTTGTCAAATTCACGTTTGGTACCATAAAACACATTTGTTTATGAGGAATGTCTCCGTCAGCTCACCGTCCACCAAATACAAACGTAGTCACAGTGGCCAACATTAAATTACATCGGAAAACTATCCTTAGTTATCTTTATATGAGACATTTTCCATCAGTTCAGCCAATTCCTTTTGTATATTATTTCCACTTATTCAGACAGTTTTTATTTAACTTCTATATATTATATATAATTTACAATATCTGCACAGATCATATGGAAAAATGATCAGGGCAGAAAAATAATATTTGCTGTTGTAAAAAAAATATACAAGACAATTTCTAATTCAGAATACAAGAAAAATTAGAACATTTCAAGTTAATCGTGAATTATCATTAATTCTCAGTTAAATTTTTCTAATTTTCATATTTTGTTGATATTTTCCAAATAATTTATTGTACAATAATGATACTAATTAAACATTGATAATCAAGCATAAATCATGTTGAACTAGAATCACTGCATAAAATTGGCACTCCATAATACCACGTTTTAAATTTATGAAGCATATTTCGCACTTGAATGTTTTTTTCAAAAAATACGTACAAAATGGCAATAAATTAATGATTAATTTTCGTACTGATTGCAGGGAATGTGTGACATGTTCATCCAAAATCAGCAGACGAGCAGCGTCAACAGCAGCAGCAGCAGTAGCAGCAGCAGCTCAGCCATCAATACCGCTCACCATCACAGTAAAAAACGCAAGTTGGATTACAATGTCAGTCAGCCGGTAATCCAGCACGCATTGGTCCAATCGACCGGTGACTACCACCAACTGGACAATCCAGGTCTGCAGCGTTACTCAGTGAGCGGCACTACCACCGCTTTCGGCGCGCTGCACAATAATGCGCTCCAAAAGAGTCCGAATCAGCAGACATTGGTGCGAGCTTCTACAATCAAGCTTCTAGACACATACCAGCGTTGCGGCCAGAAGGTACAACGACAAGGAAAAAAAATCTAATCCCTACCAGTAGAAAGCTTAAAGAAAACCACCAAAATAAAAAAGTAAAAAGCAAAAATAAAAACAATAGAAGCACTTAAGAATGGATGGAAAAAAAATCACGAAATCCAAGAGAATCGAGGCCTTTTGCGACGAAAGATATTGATTTTATTTCCCGTGGCCGGCTGATGAGCACGGCTTCCTCTTATAAACCTAGATAACATTTCCGTGTGGCGTCGGGAAAATATCGATTGCATTCAAGGCTCCGTATTCATAATTCACGCTTACCTTACACGATGATATGCTATGGAGCTCGGAGTCCCGTGGAGTCGTTGTGCCGATGAATCGCCATCATTTCTGCATGTAATAGCGACAAATACAAGTTAACGGCACGTTTTAATGGTTTTGAAGAACGGAACGGGAGAGAAAAAGATATAATAGAAAGATATGAAGAGAACTGATAAATAGACAGTGCATTTGTAGTCGTAGTCGAAGGTCGTCACATTTATCAGAGAAATTATGTTGTATGTTAATCGTAGCGAAAGACTTGGTCGAGGGACGGTAATGGTGAGGGCCTTGCGGTGCATTCCACGACTAACGCGACTGGAGGAAATACCGTAGTTCCTCAAATCCATAACCAGCAGCAACAGCAGCAACAGCAACAACAACAACTGCAACATCAACAGCAACAACAGCAGCAGCAACAACAGCCTCAGCAGCAGCAGCATCAGCAGCAACAGCAGCAACAACAGCAACAACCTCCGCCTCAACAGCAACACAAACAGACAACCATGACGTCGCACAGCAAACAAGTGGCCAATACCGGCAATGGAGGCGGCGGAAGCAATCCACAGGGCGACGGCGATTACCAGTTGGTCCAACACGAGGTCCTCTACTCAATGACCAATCAGTACGAGGTCCTCGAGTTTCTCGGACGCGGCACTTTTGGACAAGTAAGAACTTTTCGCATCTCCGTTGGTGATGGGATTTTATTGCAGTTGTAGATGTGTGATACTCATCATGATGTCCAGTAAATGGTCCGTACGAAATTCAACAATATATAAGGACATTTAAAGAAAATTTTCAGATCGTTTCAAAAGCATTTTAAGAAAGTTTCAAGAATATTTTCAGAAACATTGTAAGGACATTTAAAAAAAAAACTTCAAGGTCATTTTCAGAAAACTTCAAGGAAATTCTCAAAAATTTAAAGAACGTTTATAAGAAAATTCAAGAACATTTTCAGAAAATTCCAAGAATATTTTTTAGAAAATGTCAAGAATATTTTTCAGAAAATTTCAAGAATATTTTTCAGAAAATTTCAAGAATATTTTTCAGAAAATTTCAAGAATATTTTTCAGAAAATTTCAAGAATATTTTTAGAAAATTTCAAAAAATTTTTTAGAAAATTTCAAAAAAATTTTTAGAAAATTTCAAAAAAAATTTTAGAAAATTTCAAAAAAATTTTTAGAAAATTTCAAAAAATTTTTTAGAAAATTTCAAAAAAAAATTTAGAAAATTTCAAAAAAAAATTTAGAAAATTTCAAAAAAATTTTTAGAAAATTTAAAGAATATTTTTAGAAAATTTCAAGAATATTTTTCAGAAAATTTCAAGAATATTTTTAGGAAATTTCAGAAATCCTTTTAGGTCGTTTAAGGAGAGCAGTAAACGGGGTAAATTAGTTAGGGAAGAAATATAACGCATTTAACGAAACTGAGATACATCTTTTTTCAAGTAACTAACCTGTGATGATATTTAAAAATAAGATTAAATTCGAGAGGTTATGACAAATTCAAGGAGTCTGCGTAAAATCCAAGGACATTCGAGCACTCATTGAATGTCAGGCATAATTTAAGGACTTCAAGGATCACTGGACACTATGCTTATACACACAAATTTACAATTCATATTTCGAGAAGTTTTCAAAGAGTGATATATTAAAAGAGTAAATCATAATAAATAAATGTGGTATTATTACAGCACGTATGGTAGAAAATTTTTCCATTGAACTTTAATACTGAGGTTCGTGTATCGAAATTCAACATGAGTATATTGAAATTAATTGCGCTCATTAATTTTATTAAACAATATGGATGAATAGTTATTTTGTTTACTTTTGTTTAGTAAAAATAGTGTAAATTTCAGAACAATTTTTAACAAAGAAAGATCTTGATACAATTTCCTTTTTAATTATGATATAATAATAATAATAACATTAAGCAATTATAATACAATGTGTCAACACTTGATTAGCCGCAAACGCGATTTATTTTGAATACAATCTTACGGTTATTTTATTGAAAAAAAAAGTGATTGAGGACTGTGCTCTTCTATTTTTCCTACTATTTCTTCCAATATTTAAACGAAAATAAGTATTTTCTGCAGTCATTTTATTTTTTAAACATAATTCTATATTCATATCATTTTTATTGATAATTTGATATGTATATCTTGCTTCAATTTGGATTTACAACTTTCCTAAGTTTGAAATAAGTGAAATCCCATGAGTGAAATCCTTTTCACTCATGGGAACGAAGTATATTCGAAAAATATAATGAGCTTATTGAAAGAGCTATTTTTACTATTTTGTTAATATTAATTGCAGCTTTTATTCGACGTGTTCGGTTTGTTCAATAATTACTCAAAGAACTACGTTCTCGATTTTTTATCTGTGCGATCAACATTTACCCAGGAATTAGAATTACAGTTTTTGTATTCCGCTGAGTTAATTTCATCAACGATGGCTAAGTAATTCTACAGATGTTCGGACTTGTGTTACTTCGCTTATTTGCTGAAATATGTAGGTTAGGAGAGTCAAATTTTCATAAAATCTCTGGCATACTGCCATTTAGTTGATGATGCTAAAATCGTTGCGAGCTACGAATAGAAACTTCACGTACAAATCTTCATGCCAGCTGAAAAATATTATGCCCATAAGAGTTCTTTTTTGTCTCGTAAATCGATTTAAAAAAAAGTTTGGCAAAAACACTTTGAATTAATTAGATGACAAGTTCTCACATTTTTTCAAGAAAAGGCGAAAGCTAAATTCATGCCGCAAAATTACTGAATATGCACAGCGGAGAATGATTAAAAAATTGTTGGTCAGTTATAAAATATCGCCGAGGGTAAAAGCAACGAACAAAAAAATTACAAGTGACCGAAAAAAGCCAGATGCTTTTCCAATCTAGCAAAAATAAATTCACTTATTACTTATTCGCGTATGTGCAAACATGTGAAATATTCATCAATGAACATAACCGACTTTGCTTTGTCTCTCTTCTCTTGAAACTTCGCCTATTAGTCCTTTCCCTGTCATTGATCTTTCGAATAAAAAAATTAAGACTTTCCGGTTTTCGAATTCTGCAGTTTACAGTTCTTATCTTTTATCCAAAATATTGACGTTAGCTGCTCAATTAATGATAAGAATATTCAACAACCCCTCTCACATTTAAATAAATTTGAGAGCGTCAAGAACTTAGAGTATCACCTCGTCTTAATTATGACTCCGTAGATATTTACTTACTGCATTTATTGCCACGACGTAGGATCTTACTTTTCAGCTAATTTCAGGTACATTTTTTGAGATTTCTTCGTCTAATCCGATAATTAGCATATGCTTTTGTAGGATTTTACGTCCGACGATATAAAAAATAATTAAAGACTCTCGTTATTGAGCGTACCTGTTATTTCGTTATTCCAGGTTGTGAAATGTTGGAAGAAGGGAACCAACGAAATCGTGGCTATAAAAATTCTCAAGAATCACCCATCGTACGCGCGCCAAGGCCAGATTGAGGTGAGTCATCGTCGCGTTTTTATCCGCTCGTATCGATCTCTTCCCCCAACAACAGATTTCGCTGTTCCGTTAATACTGGAAACGAATTAGAGCTAATATGATTCTCCGATAATCAGGTCTCCATCCTGTCGCGATTAAGCCAGGAAAATGCGGATGAGTTCAACTTTGTGCGCGCCTACGAGTGTTTCCAGCACAAGTCTCATACCTGCCTGGTTTTTGAGATGTTGGAGCAAAACCTCTACGACTTTCTCAAACAGAACAAATTTTCGCCGCTTCCCCTCAAATACATCAGGCCAATTCTTCAACAAGTTCTCACGGCACTGCTCAAGCTTAAGGTAACGAAAACGGCGACAAATGGAGCGATTTCGCCAGTAAATTGACACAATCAATCTTTCTTTCCAAAACTTAACGTCCAAAAACGATTTATATTGATAGAATTTTTTCTTCCCATTTGAATATCGATCGAAGATCATTGTTTAATATCGGAAGACCGTCATTCATGAATGGCTTCTATTCAAATCTGGCTATTCAATTAGAAAAAAATATGGTGGAAAATCTTTTCAACATTGCTCAATATATTTTTGCTTAATATTGACGTGAAAGATTTACAAAATAACGAAATAATGTTAATCTCCATCTTCGAAAATTGCCATGAGACTCAAATGGCTTCATTTCATTGATTGGAGAACGCTAATTTACTGGTGACAATAATTTTTCAATATCTCTTACTATTCGAAGCTCGCCATTCACGAGCAGCTTCCGTTTCGAAAATGTCTAACCAATTTGAACAAAAATATCGTGGGAAATCATTCGAAAATTTTTAAATATATTTTTGTTCAATAATAACGTGAGAAAAACGAACGGTGAAATACTTAAAAAAATTAAGGAAATAATGTTAATCCCAATTATTGGAAATTCTTTTGGGTCTCGAAAGGCTTCATTTGATTAATCAGGGATTGTTAATTTACTGGTGACGTCATAATAAAGACAATTTTTTTTAAATGTTGCAAAAATACTGACAAGAATTTGCTGACGTTTTTTCAGCAACTAGGCTTGATTCACGCCGATCTGAAGCCGGAGAACATAATGTTGGTTGACCCGGTGCGTCAGCCGTATCGCGTAAAAGTAATCGACTTTGGCTCAGCCTCTCACGTGTCAAAGGCCGTTTGTAACACGTACTTGCAGTCGCGTTACTATCGAGCGCCCGAAATAATTCTCGGGTTGCCGTTCTGTGAGGCGATTGACATGTGGTCACTAGGATGTGTCGTTGCCGAGCTCTTTCTCGGCTGGCCGCTATATCCCGGAAGTTCGGAGTACGATCAGATTCGCTACATAAGCCAGACTCAAGGCTTGCCGACGGAACACATGCTCAACAATGCCAGCAAGACGACAAAATTCTTCTACAGAGACATGGACAGTAAGTTATTTGTTTATTGATAAATCAAGCCTTTAAAAAATCTTTTCCCTATTCAAGTGACCCTTCACAACAAAAAGTTGCAAGGTAGAACTTGACACATTGATTCCTCATGAATTTTTATTTTCTACAGAAGCAAATTCATTTGGTAAATAAGCTCACTGATGAAATCTGCTTATTTATTGATTTTGTGAAAAATAAAAATCTATGAGGCATTATGTGTGAATAATCTGAATTAATAAACAATACATTAAACAATAGACTTGTCCACTCGATGACCTCTTTGTAACTCTCCATTTGTTGAAAATTTTTGAATTCATATTGCTCCAAAATGCAAACACATTTACCTATTTTCATTATATCTTGTACATATTAACGGTGAACATTTTTCATCGGTATCAAGAGACGCGGTAACGTCGCGACGCCAAGTATTAACAAGAAAAAAAAATTTCATGTTGAAAAATTATTCATTCCTAAAAAGTTTAAATTCATTCATTGTCTGTTGAGCTGAGGTATGAAAAAGAGTTTATTTTTTAAAATTCAAATTAACGTACGCCAACAAAATTGTTCTGCGTAAACTTGGACTGTAAATTATTCATTCGTTCATCGGTGGATTAAGCCATTGGAAAATCTTTACCTTATGCATCGGAACTAATAATTATTCAACCAGAAATCGACGAGAATTCAAAATTCTACCCTCAGCCACTAATTCCGAACTTATCTACAGGGGAATTCGAGAAATCTCTACAAATTCAATTAAGCATTTAATTACCAGTCGAATTTTCATAAAACTCTTCGAACCGAATACGGAATTACAAACAAAGACTCAATCATAAAATGACGAAAATAATTTTTGTTCCATAATTCCACTATTTGCTTTTAATTCTCAGGTACATATCCATTCTGGCGGTTGAAGACACCAGAGGAGCACGAAGCGGAGACGGGGATCAAGTCCAAGGAAGCGAGAAAGTATATATTCAACTGCCTAGACGATATTGGTCAGGTGAATGTGCCGACCGATCTCGAGGGCGGTCAGCTTCTCGCTGAGAAGGCTGATAGACGAGAATTTATAGACCTTCTCAAAAGGATGCTCACTATGGACCAGGTAGTAATATCTAATTCATGTTTTACAGGAAAAATGATAAATTTTTTTCTGCTTTATGGAACAAATTACTTATCTCAAAGTACGATCGCTTATTTGCATTTCTCAGGAGCGTCGTATTACACCTGGCGAAGCTTTGAACCACGCATTCGTGACTCTTGCGCATCTCGTTGATTATGCGCATTGCAACAACGTCAAAGCTTCCGTACAAATGATGGAGGTTTGTCGGAGGGCTGGCGATTTCACAGCGAGTCCGGCTCATCATCAAGCACCACCAGCTCCTCAACCACCTCCGCCAACGTCTCTTGTCGCAAACTTTGTACCTACGACGAACGGCAGTGCGGTCACCCTGACCTTTAACAATCAACTGACGAACCAGGTTCAACGACTGGTCAGAGAGCATCGCACTGCTCAAACGGGATATGACAATCTGGTACGTCTGCCGAACGTACGAAACCAACCGATTATTACCTAATATTTTGTGCTGTTTTTATGTGATTCATTGTTCTTATTTATTTTGCAATTTTAACTTGAGTTTTGGCAAGTTTTTTCCTCTTTTTTGTCGTTGTTTTTTACACAATTGCGTATAGAAAATGAAGTAAACAATTTACAAGGTTGTACTTTGCGCAAAGGTTTTTTATTTCATTCAAGTATTTTTGACTTAAAGTGCTTCAAACTTTGTACCGCTCGACGGATTCGTGTCAAATTTAAACCTGAACTTTGTTCCGTTTTAGTCGGTTCGTGAACCAAATTTAAACGCTGTATCTCATTATTTGCACAGGCAATCGCGCGAATAAGAAACTGGCGATTTTTTGACAGTTTAAAATCGTATGAAATGGGAAACGTTTCAACGATCTTTACAACATTTGATGTCTACTACAGTTGAATATTAATCCGTCATTGTACGAAATTTGAGCTGAGTCGGTCGAGATTGACTTAAATTAGAACGAAAACTTACATTTTTGCTGAACGTATGAATCGAAACGATAATTACTTAAGATTTTGTGCTGTTTTTATGTGATCAATGTTTTCAACGCCGTTTTAATTTAGGTTTTGGCAGGATCTTTGTTTAAAAAGACTGCAAAGTGGAACTTAGCGAGTTGTTTTCTCATTTTTTGTTGTTGGTTTTCACAAAATTACTTGTGAGAAATTGTGTTGGTCTATTCTGATTTTCTCATAGAGGAAACTTTGTATAAAGAAAATAATATTGAGAAAGCAATTTGCAAGGTTCTACTTCGGAAATTGATACCTCAAAAGCATGAAAATCTGGAACGTGTGACGAACGTCCGAATCAAACCGAGAATTACTCAATATCTTCTGTTGTTTTTATGTGATTAATTTTTTTAACGCAATTTTAACTCACATTTTGACTGGAATTTTATTTACAAACGATTCAGAGTGGAACTTTGGAAGTTTCTTCTTTTTTTGTAGTTTTTCATGCAATTAAGGAAGCAATTTGCAAGCTTCTACTTTGCAAGCTTCTACTTTGCAAGCTTGTTTTAGCTCGAAAGATTTTTCTTAAAATTCAAAGATTTAGCTCATGAGTCAAAAATTTGCATCAGTTAAAGAACATGTAGGTTGTTTCGAAAAATTCCAAGTCTCATATGATCTAAAAGAATGGTTTAATTTTATCGCGATGTACCAAATTCCAGCTTGATTTTTAAAGTTCTCGAGTTACAACGCTTTGAATTTTGCCTGTAATTCTTTTACAAAAACATCGAGAATATTCCGTATTACATTTGACTCCCATTTTTAAGGAGTTTAAACAAGCTTTTATTTATCCAAACTCAAATGATGTCCTCTACCTGCCAAAAAAAAGGTGACATTGGAAAAAATAATTAATATCGAGACGATTAAGTGGATAATCAACAAACAAAGCAAACTGCGGAGTAATTGAACACAACCAAATTTTTCGAAACCCTCTGAATGTTTTTAAATACGTGCAATTTAGTGTTTGAAACGCGAATCGTAAAAAAATCGACAGATCGTTCCAAATTCGGGAAATGCAGCTTTTAGTCGAAATTCTCGTAGTGTGTCGAAATTTGAGAATGCGAAGAAATCGAGGGACAATTTGGCATTTAATAATCGTTGTTACAGTATCAAATATACAGCAACAGCAGCCGCAGAGCTACGCAATATAGCGGCTCGTCAAGCGGATCGAACAGTGGACGAGGTGCGGTTCACGACTTCCCCCATCAATTGGTTCCGGGAATTCTCTGTCCACCTCCGGGATATCAGACGATGCCGAGTCCTGCAAAGCACGTGGTCGTCGCTCAGCCTCCTCAGGCTCAGCAAGCGCCTTTGCAGATTCAACCGTCGATTATTTCGCAACAGGCGGTCGCTGCGGCCGCCGCCGCAGCCCAACAGCAATACGCGGCGGTTCCGGTTTCGATGGTGGAGACTGGACGGCAAATGTTGCTCACCGTGAGTTTATTTAAATTATTATTAGTCTGTCAACTCTTTCAGAACTGGGAAAACAAATAAGCGATTACGGCGCTGGTTCAGGCTAACAAAAATGGCTCGAAATCGTTATTGAGATAATATCTCTAATCTTTGAACACGTAGATTGACTAACCGGAAATATACATTGCGGAGAATCATCTGAAAATTGCACGAGAAAATATTATATTGAAATTACGGCTTAAAAAACACGCAAAAAATTGTTTTCGCGAAACAACGGGATTAAAAAATAATTGTCGATTAACTGGTTTTATTTGAAATTTCCATAAGTTATAAAGTTTTTGTGCGAATTACAAAAAAATGCATACATCAATGCAAAATTTTTTTGAAATTTCGGAAATCATGAATTTCCAGTAAAAGTTAAATTTTCAAATTTTGGTTTTCGTCTTGTATTCGAAATCCTCGTGATGAACGTACTTCAATCTAACAAAAAACTCGACTCCGTGGAAAATTTTTCCAATCTCTCGTAATATATCTGCATTGCATATAATTATATTTTCTTGATTTCACAGTTATTTTGTTGTATTTTAGGCTGTGAATGTATGCGTAACGCATTTTTTAAGGTTCCAAAATTGTGAATTTCCGGTAAAAGTCGTATTCATTAATTAATTTGTTCCCTCGATTTTTTGCTAGCATCTCTGCTAAAATCCTTGTTAACGTACCTAAAAGAAAGCCATTGAGTGCTTTTTGTTCGCTTCGACGAGTCAGGGTCGCATTCTGTATTTGTTTACCCAAAAAGAAACGAAAAAATCGTCCGTAAAAACGTTCTTGGTAACCGACGTCTCCCGCGTGTACATAAGTATCCCGTTGTTGGTTTGCAGAACGCTGTGCAAACTTCCTGGCCCGGTGGCAGCCGGCAAATGGCGGCCATAGTGCCTTCGTGGCAACAGTTACCACCCCAGCACGCCGCCATTCAACAGCCGCTTCTCAGCGACGCTGGCGACTGGGGACGTCCGCTAATCGTCGACAGTTCCGCCATTTTACAGGTAGAACATGTTCCTCTTTCCTCTTCAATTGTATCACTCACAATTATCCTCTTCCTAAATTCCTGCGTAAAGATCGCGATGAAGCATAGTCGTGGTCAGCGTAAGCGGATGTTGACGTGTCTTTTGGATTCCCTTGGCGAACGTTTCCGGTCAAAGTTCAGACAGCTGTGGATTTTGTGTCCTCTGATCGATTCTCCCGTCCCTAATCCAATTTCGACGGAAACAAGTATCCCAAACCCATTTTAATAGCTTCGCTAAGCTTAAACTCCTCAAGTACGGGTAGAGGGACATTTTTATTTTTTAGGCTTTCTTAGGAGATCCCAAAACTGAGTTTTACAAGAAATTGCGCATTCGGAAATTTCGCAAAATAATTCCAAATTGCTTTGACGTTTGGCTGAAAATTTATGGCCAGAAACATGCAATTTGCATTGCTGGAAAACGAAATTTGTAGCGATATTCTGTTGCAGAAATATAATTACTTTCAATTATTGGGATCGAAATGGGCTTCTCATACATTTTTAGAAATAATCAAAAATAATAAGATCAAAACTATTTATAGAGACGGAACTTTCTAGGTCTTTTTTTTTCGGAATTGGAGTTTGTGTATTTTATGCTATTCTCGTACTTGAGGGGCTAAGAATTTTATGCAAAGTATTAACCCTGTCATTACTTTTTTACTCACTCTTTTTATTTACCAGTTAAATAAATTGTTCAATATTGATTATTATCAATATCATACATTTTTGACGAAACTTTAAATTAAACCGAGAATTGTATTTTATAACCTTTCGAAAATTATTATGTTTTTCCATAAAATATCCGAACAGTTAAAAAAATGAAAAAAAAGCGCCAGTAAAATATTTTTAGGCACGCTTATCCTAATATCTTGAATATGGGTTATTCCACAAAATATCGGTCGAAATTTGGCTTTCAAATTTTTAATTATTTTCTTCATGATTCGATTTACTACAGTGAAGTGAAGAAAAAGCCCGAATTCGACATTTTCTTGCTCATTATTCTGAAAGAGAATCGCCTACTTTAGTCTTCGACCGAAAATTTCAACTTTCAATTCGAACTTCTTGCCAAGTTTGATCAGGATAATGAAAAGTACTAATATCGTATGATATGTGGTATAAAAAAGTAAAATATGTATTTTTTTCATATTCGACGACAATTTCAAAGCCAAAATGTAGAAAAGAATCATTTGAAGAGCTTTTTTCGATGCGAACCCCATTTTTTAAATTTTCCTTCTTTCTTTTTTCTTTCAAGTTCAGATAATTTGCCTAAAAACACCTAATTCTCACCGTGTGCTCTCAAAAACTCAATTTCTGCCAGCATGAAAATCTATAAAATTCCATCCGAAAAATACATCATTTTTCAAACTTTAAATCATTAAAATACTTAGAGACTTTTATTAGCAATTAAATAACTCAAAACCTCTATTAAAGAATCAACTATATTCACCATATAGTAGACATTAATACTATATTTATTCAATCATAAATTTTTTATTTTTTATTTTACTATCAGGGATTGACTTCTGAACAGCACAAGTTAAAAATTGGGTATCAGGTGAATTTTCTGAACGTATCGAGAAAAAAGTGGACTAAGCATCGAAAAGGACTTTTCAAATCTTTTTTAAACTTTCTCAAAAACTAAAGTACACGATTCTCTTTGGCAATGACGAGTAAAAAATCTCAACATTGGGTTTCCTCTTTATTCCAATTTAGTAAACCGAATCATGAAAAAAAGTGCCCCAAAAATTAGAAGGCCTTATTTTCGTCCGATATTTGTTGAAATAACCTATTTATTAATTACGATTGTACTGCAAATATAACAACTTGTACAATAGTACAGTCAGTAGAATTTATGGAATGTAGAGTGAGGTAAAAAAAATGATGGGGTCGCAATCTTGCCTTTGCGGTGCGATAAATAGCAACGCAACTAATTGCCCTTGTTTCGGGGAAGGATCAGCGGCCGGTGTTCCCCGTCACGGAAGTATACAACACTGGTGCACTGGTCGAACATCCGTCGCAGAGCTGGGGTAAGCGCAGTGTGACAAAACATCACCAACATCATCTTGCGGTGCCCCAACAATCGCAGCACAGACACGAGCACAAGAAGGAAACTCAGCAGCTGAGCCCTGTGAAAAAACGTGTCAAGGAGAGCACTCCGCCCAGCAGCATGAGACGCCACTCGCCGACAAATGGCCATTGGCAGCAACAACCTATTCAGTCTCATCATCACAGTGGCAAACACATGAGCAATCACAACGTCGAGCATCAACAGGTTGCTTCTGTTCGCCAGCAAACTATCACCATTCATGACACTCCTTCGCCTGCTGTTTCCGTCATTACAATCAGCGACAGTGAAGACGAAACTCCGGGCAAATGGTAAGTCGTGATATTTTTTTCTTTTTTTTATGTAAATTTTTTTCTGCGTTATTATTCTTTTCGGAGAGCGAATATGTTACTAAACGGACGTTTTTAACGAAAGGGCGATGTTTTAATATCGCCATTTGTGGCAAAAATTAATCAGCGGTGGAATTGATCTTAGTTGCATTTTTTAAATAATTTTTTCATTTCGTAATTTTTAATTGCGAATAGAGTGTGGAACCTGCGATAATTATGATTTTTAAATTTGGCTTATGCTCTCGTGATCTCGTTAGCGATTTTTTATGTTACTCCAAGTCTAAAAGGAAAATAGATTTTCCATCACTCGACATATTTTTAAAAAAACCCAAAAATTGTGTTGGCTAAAACGTGAATTTTTCGAAAAATCCTTAAAAATCTTTTGTCACTTTTCAAGGGTTTCAAGCATAGAGTCAGAGTATAGAAATTGAACCGCGATTTTTTTAAAATCTGGCGTAATATCGTTTTTTTTTACAATTCGCGTGAACCAAGAAAAAATAAATTAGTGGCCGTATATTAAGTTAAGCGCTCAGAATTCCTCATTTTTAATCCATGAAAGGAACCTGTACTATATGTGCTGCTTTTTATCTGAGAGAACGTTCATTTTAAAAGATAATTCGATTTCGAGACGGTTTTTGAGACAGAGAATAAAAAATCAAATTACAAAATCATGTTTCCTTAATTATTATTTTAAGCTGTTGGTTTTTCGAAATTATTCTGGGTTCAAGTCAGAGCGATTTTGATATAACTCAGCCAAAAAGCAGCATAATGGGAAATATTTCATGTTTTGTTGACTACGAAAACTATTTTGATGCGGCGAATTAAATCAAAGATTTAATTAAATGGAGAGAAATTCAGCAGAAATAAGGAGAAATTATGATCTTAAACTCCTCGTTCTACGTTATAATGGAAATTAAGCAGAATCAGTTAGTTAGCTCTTAGAATTATGCATGAATATCGTTGACAGCTGCGGAGACCGTCAGTGCGGAGCTTGTCAGGGTTTGGCACCTCGCCTGTCTGGCGATGGACGATCAGTCCGCGAAGAGGTCATCCGAAGGTATACTAGCGTATTGAGAACAAATAACACGGAACATTCACAAGACATTGTCTCTTTTGCTATCCGTTAATTCGGCATTTGCACGGAAATGTTTCCGTGGTTTAGAATCGAACCATCATCAACGCCAAGAGGCGCTACAAACAAACAACCAACATGAGCACGAAAGACAAAAATCTTCGTCAAGTCTTTTCGATATAATCTATGCTAAAAAATTGAAAATTCCTCATATTTGGATCTGGTTCTTTCATCAAAATGCAACAAAAATAGTTGACGCATATTTTTCGCAATAATTTCGGAAAGACTTTTCGATAATCTCTACAACTTTGGTTATCGGAAAAGCGCGCAATTTTGACTCGCTCATATACCCGGAAAAACTAATACTATCTGGTCTTGCTGCCTAACTAATCGACCGAGACAAATACAACACTGGTGGCTATCTGGAAATTTGCTTGTGCAAATCAGCGTCAGGAGTGCATACGATAAACTAATATTTACACGGGTTTAATGGGCATTTCACAGGATATACAGTTGACTGCAGTTTGCGAATGTCGCGGAGTTAAACTCGTAGATTCTTTTAAATAATATGAGCTAATCTCTAGCTGTACAAAATCTTAATCCTGTTTAATTTAGAGATAGAAGAAAAAATTGTCTGACAAAATAACATTTCAGATGGTTTTATTTTCTTCTTCCTATCTTGAGTCTTATTCACAAATTGTTTCTAAATTTCGTTTAAATAACCTTATTTCATTCCAAGAATTATATCCATCGAATTTGAAGAAACATATTCAATTTAAAAAATTTATTCTGTTTAATTCAAGAACCTGAATTTATTCAATGACCGGACTAATATGATTTATTCAATTCAAGAGAATATTATCGACAGAAATAAATTAAATGACTTTATAGAAATAAAACAAAACTTTTTCCATTGTTCATTGTTGATGTCAATGAATTCAGTACTCGATTATGTATATGACTTATTTTGAAAAAAGTTTTTTTGACTCTGCCACATTCGACAAGCCGAATTCTCTCGTTTTACGAGTTTGTTGCTTAACGGCTGTACAAGCGAAGCGCATGAAAACCCTCGTCGATGACACGCAGTTCGGTGTTTGCTTGCAGCACGCAATCGACACCTCGCATCGTGCAAAATTCTCAGCCGACGCACTCGAGTATCCAGCAGCCGCATAGCAACGGACACAGCAGTTCCCAGCATGTCACGAGAGCTCAGCGCAAAAACGTCATCAGCTGCGTAACCGTGGCCGATAGCGACGGCGAGGCAAGTCCGGCTAGAGCTCACGCGCATCTTTATCAACATCTACCGCAGCAACATCCGCAACCTCAGCATACGACGCAGCATATAAAACACGAGCCACAACAGACACAGCACCACGTTAGGTTTGTCATAAAAATGTCTTAGATTTTCAATATTTTCACTATTCATTATTAATCTTCGAAAATTGTATGCCACTTCGTTTTTAAACACTAGTAAACTGTCCAGAAAACTGTCGATTGTGGCTGCTTGATTAATTAATTCAATTCGTTAAGCAGCTACATTCGATATTTGTAATTTTTCGATTAGTGAATATGAATCAGGCTTCATTTTTGCGCGCTTTGCATCTAGCGATCACTGTCTCAGACCCAAAATGTGCTTCGCAAAAATTCTATCATCAAATTAAATAACGGCGAATGGTCGATGCCAAAATTAACGTTAACTTTAACGTTTGTTTTTAGATGTCAATGAGGATTAAGCTAAACGAATTTGCTAGTTTTTTCCATAAATCTTCGGACTCCCAAATACCGCTTTACTTTCTTAACGTTTTTCGTAATTATCAAACTCCCAAAAATGTATGCGATTCTTTTTTCAAACAATCGCTTATTGGTGTCAAGATTTGAAGCCTTTTTTGAGCTCTTCACTTTTTTTCTGTACATATTATCGAGAATTAATCTAGAGCTAATTCAGAATCAATTGCAGTTGGACTATAAAAACGAAAAAAGGGAATTCGAATTACACTGTTGCTATTTATTTTTATTCTTCACTATCTTTACGTTTTTTCAGCTCATGAAAAGCTTTATTTTTCTGCAGCATCATAAGATTTCATCGAACTTTTCATTTTACAGCAGTTCCGGCTATTCCTCGCAATCGCAAAAGAAGCGTCTATTGGCCAAAGTGCAGTCGGAATGCAACATGATAAATGTTGCGACAAAGCCCGAGCCCGGCGTCGAGTACCTAGCTCCTCATCCGTGCCACGCGCCAGCCTGTAAAGAGCCACCGACCTACCAGGTGCGAGATCGTTTTTTTTAATTTTATTTCATCATTAACCGTGCTCCCTTTTTTTCCTCCACTTTGTATTTGTCATATTATTCATGTCTAAGCATCTTTAGGGAGGGTTTTTCCGAGTTAAATGTCTTTAAAAAATGTTACGGTCATTCAAGAAAAAAGTGAATTTAGATCAAATGTCTTCAAAAGGCGCAACGAAAATTCGTGAAAAAAGTCAATTTGGACAAAAAGTTTTTATAAAGCGTTACGGCGATTTGACTTTATTTGTTATGTTATTCATGTCCAAACATATGTAAAGAGGGTTTTCCGGATGAAAAAGTGTAACGGCCATTCAAGAAAAAAGTGAATTCGAATAAAGTGACCTCGAAAAGCGTTATGGCAATTTCGTACAAAATGTCCTGAAAAGTCTGCAAATCGAAACCTTGTAAATTGTTTTCGAATTATATTTTTAACTTGTTACAAAGCTACCGGACTTTTTTCTGTAAACCGTTTTCCTCGATGTTTTAGACCATTCTGAGTAATCTATCGTTGAAGCCGTGGCAATTTTTTAAAAATAAAAATAAAGTCTCTATGAAAAACTAACAAGTGCTACGGTTATTGGTAGAAAAAGTAAATTAAGAAAAAACTTCCTCGTTATGAAAATTCGAGGAATAAAAAGTTAATTCGGACGGAAGGTCGTAAAAGAGCTTTCGAACTGAATACTGAATTGCTGAAAGAAGTTTTCACATAATATGATCTTGAGTACGAGCAGATGTACTCACTGATTTTCTTTTTTTTAATTTCCCGAAACTCCTTATCGTGTTTATCCATCATATGGTTTTTGTTCTAGAGAATCACCACAGAAATACGAAAATATTGTTACACCGTTCATCTCAATGTCTTTTTTCGATTAAATTTTGTTTTCTAGGATGACGGCTATGACATGCATGACTACTTGTTGCAGTATGTGACAACGAGTAGCGCGCATCCTCACCTTCAGGAGCAGCACATCGTGTACACGACAGGGGCCGAAAAACGGATTTCCTGGCCAGGCAAACGGACGGAATATAAGCACGAATACGTGCAACCGCCCGCCGCCCACTCCAGAGATCATCAGAAGTGGACAGTCACAAATCCGGTGCATCAGTACAGGTCAGTTGGTTACTTAATCTTCGCACGCAAATTCGAAAAGCGAATGCATGTATGCATCCGATTTTTAGTGCACGCGTCGAAGAAAGTCTTCGCAGGATCCAAATTGTTGCTTAATTCTCAGTAGCGGTTCCAAAATCATCATTTTTTCGTTAAATATCAAGTCAAAAGCTAAAGCAAAGGTCAATTACTTTGCAATCAACGTGCGTTCTTATTCTGTCGAAATTAGACGACTTCTTGAAAATTAATATGATTTATTTATGTTGTCGTCGATCTTCGATGAAAGAAATATTATCGATGGATAATACTGTTTGGTATAAAAATATTGTAAATTAATGAAAATTAAGTAGCTTTTAATCGAAATTGTTCATATTGAGAACAAAAATTTGTATACAGATTTGATGTGTTACCAAATCAACACATTAGTAAAAACTTAATCCTTGTTTTTGCGTGTTCATTGACGCGAAGGATGAAAAGGATATAGGCCGCATAATTCGGCTTTATTTATTTTTTTAACCCAATGACAGTTATTTTTTTATCGTATCAGCAGAATTTTGAAGTTGTGACACTTAAAAATTCTGCTGATGAAAATGGCCGTTTTTTCCAAGTGTAAAATTGAAAATCAGAAAAAATACATACATATTTAGAAAAATAAACAAATGTTTTACACAAAAAAAAAAGTTAGGTTGCCGGGTACTTTGTTGCACTATTATTTATCTAAGTAATTTATCAATACCATTTTTCAATTATTATTATGCCAAAATAACCTTTTCAGCATTTTCTATACGCTCGATTTTTTTCAGCTTTAATCACATCGACAATTGTTCGTAAATTTTGTTTAATTCTCCCTCGAACTTATACGGCGTCAGACCGAACAGGAGGACTACCTTAAATACAAAAATATTCCCAATACAAAATCGCTTAGATACGAAAATATCTCCAGTAACCATAATTTCGCCTTTAATACCAGTCCATCAATTAAATACGTACATATTTAACGTAAATTTTCCTTCTCAATCGCTCCTGGATAAATTCGACTTTGATTTATGCACACTTGTTGTTCGGTAATATGAAGTTATAATTTTTTTTAAACGTGGAAGCATGTCAATTTGCATAATGAGGGAACGCTTTTGTTTTTTGGGTTTTGTAGGCAGAGCCAAGTAGTGGGGTCGACAGGCCATCCTGGTCACAACCACAGCCACCACGGGCACCCGGCCCACCTGAGTCCCGGCGGCGGAGGCGGCGGTGGTCGAAGCCCCGCCGGTGGCCCGGTGGTGGGGGGCGCCCAACACCTGGGTCAACCCCTTTACCAGGAATACGCGCACGTGAGATCACGCGCTCATGCGGTACCGCCGCCCGTTTACGTAACCGCCGCGCCCTCGCAGGCTCCCGCTACCATCCAGCAACAACAAGTGCCCACCTACCAGGGATTCACACCCGGGTGGGTACCTAGACACCTAGTTGATGCATGCATGTGTGTACCATTTATTATATTTTATTTTGTTATATTCTCATTTATATTTTCACCATCACAACTTCACCAGCGCAACCATCTCGTTGTAATCAATTTTCATGTTCGCAATAATTCGAAAAGTCGTACCGTTGTCAATGTCTTTTTTAATTCAGGGCTTGAAATTTGTTTATTTGGTGAACATGGTAGGTTGAAATTTTAGGGGGATAATGAATTTTTCAAATTTTTACTTCGTCATCGTATGCGAACTATTTGAGGGAGAAAGGGTCGCAATTTGAAGAAAAATCTACTGTCACATTCTTAACGGTTCAGTTTTTTAGGGCCTTCGATCAGAGAATAGGGGAATTGTGGTTTTGTTCCAAAGAAGAAAAAGATTTTGCGATGATACGATAATCAATGTTTTTTTTTGCATTCGTAAAAGGATCGAAATTGATTTTGAAATATGATATCATTTTTTTCATAGCTTGAAATATTGGGAGGATAGTGCATTTTTTGATTTTTCACTTTCTCATCGTATACAAAGTATATAAGACAGAAAGTATTGCAATATGAACTAAAATTCGATTCTCAGATTTTTTATAGTTCAGTTTTTTAGGGCCCAGATATCAGAAAACACAGGAATTGTAGTTATGCGCAAAAAAGAAGGTATTGCGATAATTTGCAAAGCGATATCGCTGGTTATTTTTTTTTTCTAGATTCGTAAAAGGCTAAAAATTCATTTCGACATATGGTATCATTTTTTTAATTGCGTAAAGTATTAGACGAATAGTGAATTGATCAATTTTTCATTTTATTATTTTCTCATCATATACAATGTATGTAAAAGAGAAAGTATCGTAGTCGGAAAAAAATTTCACTGTTAGATTTCCAATCGCTCAGTTTCTTAGGATCATGGATCAGAAAATACTAAAATTGCGGATTCCAAAGAAAAGGGGTTTAAAAAAAATTTGACTGTATAACATTTTATAGTTGTTTTTATGGAAACTTAATCTTGGAATACATGAAATCGGATAAATAGTTTCAAAATCACAGCGATAATCGGATTATTTAGAAATTTTAATGAGAGGTGATAATTAAATCAATATAAAAGTGCATGTTCATACAAATTCAGATAGAAACGGTTCTTTTAATTTCGTTTGGTTTTTTGGTAGTGTCTTGTCAGTAAAAGTAATTTGCAATTATGCAACGTTGCGGTATGGAAATCGTATACTCATTGTCGCACGAATTCACCACTAGCCGAGTGTCGAATTAGTACACTGTAAAAAACAGAGAAGAGTAATAACTCTTGAGAACCTCAAATTTATTATGAGTTCGATATTACTTCAATTATCAATAGAATTTGGAAATATCAATTTCCTGAATGTATTAAAATATTCAGGAGATGCAATGAAACATTTTTTTAAAGTCTACTAAAATCTTTCGACACTCAGCTATCGTATTTAATAGATAATCCTTCAAAGACTGGTGACATAAAAGGAATATTTAAAAAGTAAGATAACAAATATTGGAAATAATAGTAAGAGACACAAAAGTGTCTCTTCTTTCATTTTGAAAAAAAATATTACATGTACATGCATATTTACATTATATGCAGAAAAATAGAAGCTTCTTGATTCCATAAAAAAAATGTATGTCTCTGATGGATAAAATTTTACCTATAAGAGAAGGAAGCCAAGTTAAATTCAGCGATATTAATTTACGAATATCATTTGTTTGGTTGCCGTTGTTATATATAAAAAAATCCTATTCTCAAACTAGATTTATTTTTGTATTTAAATTCCACCCAATTCCACAAGAACAGATCTAAAAGAAGGAGTTCCTAGTAGACCAAAAATTTCGAAACAACTTTTAATCCTGTCCGAAATTTCCAGAACCGATAATTCATTCAATAATTTGGTTAACATCGCCATCCAAACCTGAGTAATTTTCTTAATTTCAACTCAATTTTTAACCTCCTTAATCGCGCCAAAACCTTTTATTTCCTCACAATTTGCGAATATTGGTTTTCCCGATTTTTCAGTAAACTATTTAGGACTAGAGAAATTTTTCCCAACAATCTAAAATCTTCGGACACTTTTTGCTAGCGAATAATTATTCCTTAGAGTTTCCAACAGCACGTATTTTTTTTATAGCAACGAAACACGTGAGCTATTCATTAACGAATATTCCGAATTTTAATCTGACTCCTCTCATCGTAATTATAAAAACGATTATAATAAAAATGTGCAAAGCTTCTGACCAATGTTCTAATGTGCGTTATCCCGTTTTTTACAGCTCGTCACCACTAACGTTGTATGATTCTAGTCGCGCGTTGCCACCACCGGCACATCACAGTTCGGCAAGACCGTTATTGGCGAGTCACGCGGCTCATCCTTTGCCCGCGCATATGCAACCAACGGCCGTCTACGGTCTAGCTCCGCTGTCCCCAGCTAAGCACCAATATCAGCCATCGGGCTTGTGGTTCACCGAATAAACGGGCAAAAGAAAAAAAACACACACACACACTAAAAAAAAAAAAATCGCCAATTGACGCTCGTTAATAAATCATCAGATTCTTGGATGATTCTTGATGGACATTCGATCCCCTCGCGAGCCAGAGACAAGAGATCGAGACAAAAAGAAAGAGAGACAAAAAGCGAATGAAAACCGACCGTAAACTTGAGCATCTCGACGTCAATGAAAAATCGCTAAATTTCGAAAAAACCTTAAGCCTGAATTGTCTGTCGTAAGCAACTCGACAATAAGGGGGTCCCCAAAAAAGCTAAAAACAACAAAATGTCATTTTATACTTCGGGATTTACAATCTCGCATCCGTTTTAAGCAATATTAAACTTGCCGCTTATCAAAAGGAAAAAAGCTCGAATAATCGAGGTCAAGGGAATCAAAGTAACGAGCGTCGAAACTTCAGCAATCCGTCCTACGCCGGGAGGGTCCCCCTTTGTACTGCCCGTTTCTGAATAGAACAAACCGCATAAAACTTGTCTCGTTTGCGTCAAGAAAGGATCGCGTGATTTAAGAATCATCGAGGAAGCCGAAAAGACATTTTTTCCGTGTTATCACAACGGCAATTCTGGATAATCCGTCTTGAAAGGAATGTGGAAGACGCGGCGGCAACGATAAAGCGCCATAAGCGGATCGATTATATTTCTAGTGAGTAAGAATCGCATTTTTTCGTCTCGCACGTTCGAGCGTCTTGTCTTTTTTTTTTAAATGACCGTTAAAACACAGGAAAAATGGAGTAGTGAGACATACGCGCGACACACATTTCTAGCATATCAAGATTTAGGCGTATTGTATGGTTGTGGGGTTGAAATTGCTTGATTCGGCGATAGGCTGAAACTTAATTGTTCGCCGCGCCTCAAAGTTGACGCTTTAATTTAAGATTTTTATAACGAACGCGTACCTCGTACATCTGACCACGGAGAAGAAAGCAGGAACAAAAGGGAGAAAAAAAATCGGTGACTTTGGTCCAAACTGGATTCGTACGTTTTAATAGATTTGTTCAATCGATACAAAAATTTGATATCACGTTCTCGTCAGCAGGACACGTTTGTTGACGCGTTACCGCGTTATTTGTACAAATGGGTGCGTTACATTTTTTCGTGAAAGTACATTTAACGTTCCGAGTGTACTTGATTAAGGTCGTCTAATAAAACGGCCAAAATTGCTACAATCACAGCAGAAGATAAAATTGACAAAAGCTGTGACGTCCGGAACAGCTTGGCTATTATTATATTACCATTAGCTCTAATTAATATTTATCATTATTTTCTCACCGCTCGTGACCCATTTTCGTGCATTATTGGTTTTTTTTTTTGGTAATTTTTTTTTATTTTTTTTTTATTTCACTTATCATCTTTAGTCACGGTTCTTCTTCGTTTATCTTCCCTTATAAATAATTGTACATATACATTACCGAGGATAATCTCGTTTACCATTTCTATTGCGTGTGCTTTAAACGTCGGTTCGATGATTGTACGTTTTACGATCGGCGACGAGAATTAAACGAGGATACTTTGGTTTATTTGTCATTTTTTCGCGAGTCTCTCGGCCAAAATTTCTGTAATATTCGATCGGCCAATTGACGAGCGCACTTTCGCGTCCTCGTTATGAGGAAAGGATATTTTTTAAATGTACAACGTTTGTACATTGCGATGTAGTGATGGTTCCGTGCAAAAACGGAACATTAGGCGTTCTAGAAACGTTATTTATCATTTTTGCCAGTCAAACAATTAGCAGCATGATAGACATTTCGTGCTCGAGAGAAGCCGTTAAGCTTTCTGGACTTGTACATAGCGAGATAAATTTTACTCCAGAAAGTTGTTTAAATCGGCGACAAATTTTTCTGGCACACATTGGGAACGCACGAAAAACTCGGGTTTTTCTTTGTCAAAAGCTTCCACGGAGTTAACGAGATACGTAAGATCTTTCTTTCGATCGAAGAATAGAGTAACGTATGGGAGAACGAAACTGCGCGAAATTCTCGAGAGAAATGGAGAAACAAAATATAGACGAAAACAAAAACACAATTAATTGACTCTTATCTGTAAATACTTTTTTTCATTCGCTGTAGTTAGATTTTCAGGTACCTCATTTCGTTACCCAATCATGTTCTTCCTCAAGAATCGCGAGTCATGGTAGAGAAAACGAGAAAGAGAGCAAAAAGTGAAAGTTTGAGTAAAGAAAAAACGTTTCTCGCGCGCCATTGTAAAAAGGTGACGGGAAATCGTTAACCTCAATTATATTATAGTATTCCTCAATTATTTTCTGTATATATTTTAAAACGGACGTTTTTTCCGCCTTATCTTTTTTTTCTAATCTAGTTTTGGGGGCTAGAATGGGTTTCAACCTATCGGGAACACTTTTTTTTTCTATTTCAATCAACGTTCCTTGCCGATGTCTGTACTGTCAAAGTTTTACACGAATGACACGTTTGTCAGCTAAAAAAATATTTGATACATCTATATGATGTATAGATAGACCGGGACACAATAATAATAATAATTTTATTAATAATCATAATAATAACAGTAATAATAACTAAAAGGGTGCAAAAAGCACGTGTTCGGTGATGATTGGCAATTAAATGCGGTGATTAAAAACGATCAAATGGTTTTCCGGATAAAAATTAGTGCGATTCTAAAAAATATTGATTGCATTGAAAAAAAATGTCTGTAAAGTCCAATTTATAAAGCACATCTTCTCATTTTTTCTTTGTCGAACACTGTTTTTTCAAAGATTAGCGAAGAACGAATCCTTAAACATTTCGTACATCCGTTTCACACGAATTTCCATCATCGCGTCGATAGGACCATTATTATTATAATTGTCATCTTTTTCATAGTCATCACTATTATTACCATTATTATCATTATTATTATTACCACTATTATTGTTATTGATGTAATGTTGGGGGGAGGAGCAAAGGGGAGTATATTTAACCAAGTCGATGTGCCTGTTTGACGACTAAACGTAAATAATAAAAACACATATATTATATACTACGTAAAAAAAAATACAGAGGTATTAAAACTAACGAAGCTAATGAATGAAGACGCACGTTAATACGTTAAAGTGAAACATTTTAATCGCCGTAAGTGTTTCGTGTTGTCGAATCGATATTTCATTATGTAATAACAGGGAAAGGAGAAAAAAAATGCTACTTTATTTACGCGACTAGCCCTTTGGTGTATAATATTCGCGAATTTAATATCGTATCGTGAGTTATATAGTAACCCGTCGCGTGTTTACGTCTGTACCGCGTATGCTTCCACCATTACATTTGTAGGGTTTGCTGAGCAAAGAGACCCGTTAGATCAAGTCATATCGTCAGCCGTTTCTTTTTTTTTCGTTTCTTGTTTTATCGATCGCTTTCGACGAAAATTTATCGTGCTTAGCAACGCGTAAAGAAATCCGTTGTTGCCGGCCAATTTTCATCAAGGGCATCTATCTACTGATAACTGATATACTTAATGGGCAAATTTCGATTCTTTACAACAGATTGTATTCGGTTATCTTGTATTTTACCAATGATTTGCTGAAATTTTGACCAGCGTAAGGAGCTACATGTGTTAACAATTTTTTCAGGATCCTTGACGTTACGATAATCCTTTGAATTTTTGCAGTTTGTTCATGATTAGAATCTTTGTTGAATCACAGAATTTGAAGCAGATTTATAGCATCGTTTGGAATATGTGAATTTTCAAAGTCTTTTGATATATGAACTGAAACAAAAAATTCAGGATTTGAATGTTATAATGATGAAGCAGATGCTTGAAAAAAAGTTATCACATGCAGTTACGTAGATCACTGGCTAATTTCATGAAATAATCGATATTTAGAAAATTGTGTGAAAAATTAAAAATAGTCGTTGATGGATAACGAAATTTGCCTGTTTCTGGCTCAGATTTATAACTCGAGGGAACTATTTATGCGCAAGTTAGATTAGGGGCAGAATATGAGAGGTTTTGGGGTCAAGTGTAGTTACTCAATTTGTCTTAAGTCGATGCTCCGAAATTCGCAGTAATCGAATCAATTTCATCGCGAAAGAATTCAGAAATTATTTGCTATTGTTGAAAACCCGACGTGGCAAAGATGGGAAAAGCTCTCGCACTGATTGAATTAATTATTATGAGCGACAAAATATTTTTACAACTTTATAAATAATTATTACAGTTGAATAGATATTCATAAAATTTAAACAATCTTTTGTCCATCATAATAGTTATTTTTTAGTGAAGTTTCGGTAGCTGATCTTTCGTTTAAACTCTATGTTGATAATATTGAAGTGAAAAACTACATTATCAGGCAATTTGTCATAAGTCGATAGTTTACACTCCAATTAAACGAATCAACCTCTTCGCGAAAGTATTCGAAAACTATTTGCCCTTTTTAAATGCCGAAGTGTCAGAGAAAATATTCTCACAGAAAAAAAATTTTTAGGGGCCGAAATATTTTCAAAAATTCTGTAATAATGAAAATATTCAAGTACAGCACTTTTTAAAAATATCTTCGCGCTCCTAACAGTTTATTTTTTCCGAAGAAACGGTAGCTGATGTTTTTTTAGAGGATACGACTCATTGTTGGGTGATAAAGTAGCTATTCGAATAGAAAAAAAAAATCTAGAATATTTGACAATGAAGATAAACTGGACACATTAGTCATTCACGAGTCATTGACGCGTTGAACCATTCGCGGCACGTTACAACTGTTACATACCGATTAAATAATTACAATATCCAATTACGTCATAAAGCTTCGAAAAAACTCGGTAAAACACTGAATGAAAGAAAAGAAAAATTGTATACTGTAACTGTATCAGTGGTTCTAGTTGTGATATTTTACTAATGTAATTATATAATATTTAAGTTGTAACATTTATAACGTTTTTTCGTATAGAATTATCGAGGGGGAAAAAAAGTAGTCGGATGATAGAAAGTTATTTAATAAGCCTGGAGAGACAGGAGAGCGTCAAATCGCACGATGCCGATTTTCAAGTTGTACATAAATTTTCTTAATAAAACAAAAGAGGAAAACGAAAGGTTTTTTCGTTAGGTTTAGATTTAGTGCCTAAAATGTCGACGGGATTGCGTCCGACGTTGAAACAATTGTAGAAAACTGGCTAAAGTTTTAGGTGTGAAATATTGCGCTTAGTAAAATTTCCTACACAATTCAGTGACGGGTAAAAGGATTGGTAAAAAAAAAATATAATAATAAGGAGACGCGTGCTAAAGCGAGGCTTCATATTCGTAGTAGGAAGCGAAGGGATATCGTTAAATTAAAATAAATTACATGTGACGCGTCACGTAAAATGAGTAGCGTTTAATATTCATCGAGTTTTATGGATAGTTTACGTATTATAAACTGTATTGAGGAATTAGAAAAGGGATATGGTAGTTGTAGTGGAAAGCCGAGAGATGAAATATTTTTGGAATCAATAGAGAGTGATAATATTTGCTCTGTGAATTCTTAGGTCTCTTTTTGTCATTTTTATTCGCTTCACCGAATCGAATCTTTCGTATTTCGGGAAGACATCTCAAATTGAACTCCACAGGATCATAGAAAATTCTATCAAACTATTCGTCAAAATATTCATTCGTCTTATTGAAATTAACTGTCTTTAACCGTCCGCGCTCCTCTGTAAATAAAGCCTGCATGTAATGACGCTCGCGGATTAAGGAGGTTGTAGAGCTTCACAATATTTGAATCAGTGCAACACTTTTGTAATCTTTCCTGGAGAATTTTGTAAATACGCCCACTCAATTCAACGTTAATTAGTAAATTTTCCTAAAAGTTGATTACACTTAATTGATTTCTGGGTCTACATTTAAAATTGTTTCTTTTTATAACAAATTTTAAACACTTACTATTTATCTACATAAAACACTGCAAAAGTGTGACTTTAAAAAATTTCGCTTCAATTCGTACGTCTAAATATTTAATTACAAAACAATCCTATAGAACTGCATAGTTTTTCGATTTTTTTCCGAAATTCATTTACACAAATAAAAATATTAAATTAAACAAAACTTTCGGAAAGCCGAGAAGATGCGATTCGCAGGGCGTCCAATAATCAGAAATCACAAAACGATAGATTAGTTTTCAAAATTCCAGTGTCCGACTGTTTCGATATTCTCAATGTTCACTATAACGCTATAAATGGCCGCGTAATATATTCAAAGAAGAAGATGATGGAAAGAAAAGAAAGAACTTTCAAACTATACAAACTATTCGGTTAAATGCATAATACATCGCATGCATAATCTCATAACTAAATAAACACATAAAGTAACAAGAGATAAATAACAATAATGAAGATAGATTATTATTCTTGTACATTTGTAGAATAATCACGTGAGCGTTTTATCTTGATTGTTTTATTCGTTATCTGTTAGATTCTAGTGAAGTACCTGTAACTCGTATGCCCAAATATTTTTGCTGGAATAAAAAACATCGGGAGATTACAAATATTCAAATTGGTACTGATTAAAACAATTCTTAGGATCGAAATAATCACTCATTAAAACGGGAAATCAAAATAAGTATGGTCAATACACACCCTGCTCGCGATAAAAACAGCGCACATACTCATAGGGATTATAGGCAAAGAAAATTAAACAGATATTAGGGAACATTAACAAGAAAACAAAGAACTGTCTATCAATCGTCTGCCTAATAGACGCAGAGCAGTTAACTAACATTTTCGGCTGACATTTTATACGGATGTACGATTAAGCCGAGTTTATCACAACATGAACAATCCTATGCGTTTTACGTTACTATATTTGTATCATGTATAACAAAAATGAAAAAAAAAACAACACCACTGTAATATATAGTACTTTATCGAATTTTTTAGTTATTAGCTATCGTCTGTATTTTATATAATTATCGACGTTGCGTTTCTATGATTCTGTTTAACAAGCTCGCTACTACTAGTAATTATTACGCTATTCGTTCTGCATACTCGACGATTGGTCCAACATTCATTGTTTCGGGTATGGAAAGTCGTTTCGCGTCATGTGTATTATAGTATTTTTAGAAAATTCATGTTGGCTCTGATCGACGAGTAATGCTCGCTATATTTTTAAGAAAAAAATGTGGAATACTTTCGGCAGAATTTTTCTATTTATTAGATCACGGGGTTGCGATTTTTCTGTAAATTTTGGACTGCGGCTTACGCGGTTTCATACTTTCAAAATGGCCTTATTATCAATTACTCTCATACGTACATTAGCATTAGTTCCAAGCCGTATGTGCGTAAAAAACACCGCGGGCATTACACCGTCGATTATTAATGTTTAATTGTTTTCACGGCGAATTTTAATCACAGAATTGCGAGTCTCTGATTATCTCTCAAATCGCTCAATTTATAAGTTCCCGAAACATTTCTGTCCTATTGACAGTGAAGCATTGAAAGAAAATTAATTATTATGTTTTAAAATTCTTTTTTCTGACTTTTTTTTCGCCGGAAATATTTTCAATAAAATTCCGAGATTTCATATAGTTAATAAAGTGCTTAAAAAGAAAATATTGAATAGTTTATGAAACAAATACATGTCACTTGAAAAATAATGCGATAATTCCCATTATTTACATTATTTTCTAGTTGTCTCTCTTTGTTACATCCATAAACAATTTTATATATTTATCCCTGCACTATTAACAATTCAATATTGAAATATGAAAAAAAGAATCCCTATGTTTCTGGACATTTGTTTTCAAATGATTTTTTAAATAAAATGTTGAAATGCAATTTGAATTTCGAATATGGAGCGAAAAAGAGTGATTTGGAATGTAATGAGAGGCTCGCAGCTGAAAGAAAGTGCACGAGATACCGAAATTGTATTTAACCGTCGAGAAAGTTGTCTCGTGCGCTATTTTTTGAGCGGTGACTAATTAAAATCTTAGCAGTTCACCTGTTGATCCCATAAGTATTACGCCTGAATCGTCGGGCCGGTGTTTACGTGCGACGTTTAAGCTTTCGCACGTAGACACGAGTGTCAGTCGCGCTCCTATGGATGTTATCATAGGAGTCCATAGCACTAAATAAATACATTAACTAATCGTCGGTTAAATATATATATAAACTATGTGTATTGTGAATATGTAATGACACGATAATAGCGAGCGATCGTCTTTCCTCCCGCAAAAGTAACGAGCGTTAAACTATTTCCATCTCCGACGAAAGTACAAAGCGTAGATATAGCTTGGGAATGGGAATAATTTGCGTGCGTGCAAAAGCAGACTTGGATCGTCCATTAAGTCAGAATATAAAAGGAAATTATGACCGTGAAACAAATGTAAACTGCGGGAAAACAAAAAGGTGAATGTAAGCGAGTAAAAATCTAGGCTACCAAAATCAACGTCGCAACCCGATAAAACGGCGGGGATTTTACATAATTATATTGAATTGGTGACAAATTTACTTAACATAGTTTAAAGAAAAATTCTCTTCACTGACACAGGGGTTTGAAGTCTACTTGATATTTATATTTTAATATACATGGGCTGATTACATTTACTGTATTGTAATTATTATAAAAGTAATCGATAGCTTTGGTATCTCGGCCTAGTTCACACACGAGATGAATGCCAGATCGCGTATCTCGATTATATTCTCCTCGAGATTAAATCCTCGTTTCGTGTGAGCGAAGGTTCGTCTAGACAAAAAATACTAAAAACAACAACAACAACAACAAGAACAACACGTGTTTCGCTGTATATTATTGTAGTATAATCAAACACTAAAGACTAATGCTTAAGGTGATCAATCAAGCTTCGGTATTCGTGATATTTTCGAAGCCGCTAGATATATATATGTACTGATGAAATACATATTACTATATATTTGAATAATGATGCGAAATGAAGAAAATGATGAACAGAGACATTTAAAAAAAAACACAACTTAACAACAAGAAAAAAGAAAAAGAAATGCGCCAACAACGTTATAAATGAACAACAATAAACTGAAATGCTCGAGTCGTCGGTTTCGGTGACTCTGGCATTATCCAGCACGCAAAATATTATTGTACTTATTATTAACGTCATCCTCTTTTGTATTGTTCACGTGAAGTACCTACACGGAATAAGCACCTTCACTATGTATCCTGAAAAGAATTGCGATCCTTGGTCTCATTTTCATGACACTATTTGTTTTCTTACATATATTATTCAATTGTAATTCATTCATTTTTTAAATGCTCTTTAACAGCATAATGTTCTGACTATTTATTTAATTAATGTTTCCACACAGAAGTCCACTATAAAATAATATGGGAAAAATTCATACGTAAATAGTCAAACAACAATTTCATTTGACTAAAATTCAATGACAGCGAAACCAGAAACAATTGCAAAAATCAATTTCATCAAACGTACCAAGAACATTAAAAGTAAATAATAATAAGAATAAGCTCTCGGCATTATTATTATATTAAATATAGTTTCTTACTGTCTGACATGACGTTAATTTTTTTTTTCGTAAAATAATGAATTTGTGACTCTGATCTGGTAAAATTTTTGGTTGATAGAGAGTTTGAAAGGGATTCTTAAATAAATTTTTGCGGTAAACTTCGGATGTTTTACTGTCATTGTGATAAATGATTTAAAAATATCATGAATACAAAATAATATATGAAGGAAATAATAAAACATAGTGAGAGAAAACGAAACATGACGATTGCAATTCTGATCCTAAACTCGAAATTAAAATGACGAGTTAAATGCCTAATAATTCCATGACGAACTGTATAATAGTAAGAAGTTAAGAACGTGTTAGCTACGATCTTACATTTATGTATTGAAAAACAGGAAAGTCAATAGCGAGACATAGAAGAAAATAATCGCAATAGCAGTTATAGCTATACTGAATAAGATCGAGTTCTAGTCTCGAATCTAAATTGCCAACTCCTAAAAAAATATATCGCATTGCAGTGAGCTGCATTAAATTTTGAGGATGCATTTGTGCAAACAATCAAACGCGTTTTTTAAATTGCAATGCTCAATACAGTATCAGATTGTAACAATAAATAAAAATTTAAATAGCGTGTCGTCCGATGTCGATAACAAAAAACAATTAAAGTCCACATTGTTCCTTCGCTTTTTGACAAATTTGGAAGTAATTTTGGTGTAAATAGGCTAAACAGTAATTAACGCTATTCTAATTGTAACAAACTTGTTTACTCTTTTGATAGCCAATATTTAAAATATGTGAATAGCTACACTGTCTTAAATAGTTAAGAATGTTTAAGCGGCATTGGCAACAGATCGACACACAATGAAAGTAACGATATTATCGTTTTTCTTTACTTTAAAACAAAAAAGAATATATTAATACCGTTCTTTTCTTTCTCACGATTTTAATTACAGTCGCGTAAAATTCCAGACATATGATGTCTGTTCAGTAAAAGGTAAATTTCCAATCTGTTTTCATCTCGCATTGACAAACATATCAAAGATTCTTTTATTTATTTATTCGATAAGATTGTCTCGATTGTCCTGAACAGTTTTTTTCCGCGGCTTTTATATCATATAAAAAAAGTTAACTGAGCGTTACAATAACCGTAGAAAGAGCAGTAGAATTTAGGAACAGGGACTCAAGAAAAGTTACTATCAAGACTAAAATCTATCGATCAATTATTACGGAATCAATTGACTACGCATTTATGTGAGAAGCCCATTACTATTTTATTTATCTCAATTTACTCTGATCCATAATCACCTTTTTAAATATTTGAAGGGCTCTGTCTTATCGAAAATTAAATATCTCAACATTCAATGAAAAATGATAATTTCGATTTCTTTTACGATTCATAAAATACCAAATAAGTTCAAAATATCGTCTTTAATATACCCATTTATTATTCCGTAACTGTTGTATCTCAAATTCAAAATACAATTTGTGCATCAAAGCTTCCTATTTTTGTATATTAAACCCACTTTCCAGTTAATGAAAAAAATAAAATAAAAAAAACGGAAGAAATAAGAAGATTGAGAAAAAAAAACAAATTTGGAATGAGCAAAAAATAGAGTAAGTTCAGAAGTAATGGGAGTCCAATCCTGATTAATTGCAGATTAGCCTATTAATAATAATATTTACGGTGCAATTAGATTGACGCTTTGAATCTCCAAAATCTCAAAAAAAATCTCAAGAGATTTTCCGTCTAAGTTATTTGCAGCATAGAATCAATTTGGAAACCACAGGAGAATATTAGGTAGGTAAACCGCAGTGAATGTAACATCCAATCAGACGCTCTAAATTAGTTTTTAGGGCTCCACGCGCTTAACTAATTACTTCATGGCTATTATTTTTTATAACACGTCAAAACATCGGCCAGCGTAAAATAGTTAATATATGCGACTGAATAATCAACTTATAATGTTATGATACTATTTAAAAACAAAAACATAAATAAATGTAGAGATTGAAGATAAAGTAAAGAACAAAAACTGAGGAAAATATAAGTGAAAGGAAAAAAAATTGTACACGTATACCGTGAGTAATGAATAAAGATCAGGGTAATCGTAAAGTACATATGTGTATTGTAATATATTATTGTACGAATATAGATCTATAGATACATACACTTATAAGTGTATCGATGTGCCTGGATGCGCATTTGTATATCGATAAAGAAACTGCTGTTGGCACATCTTATTGTAAATAATACATAAATATATTTAAACAGTGTCAAGAAGTTACCACGATCCTTGATAAAATAATCAAGGATTTAAGGTCACCGAAAAATCACCTAAAAAAGTAATAAAAAGAACAATTCTGTAGATGATACTCTTCTTTTAAAAAATCTTACATTGAAACGTTATAAACTACATGCCAAGCATTATAATTCTGTAATTATTTGAAATATTTAGTGCACCAAAATGGTATGAGGGAAAAAGTAAAATCCTTAACTTATCATAGTTTCTTGACCAAACCGATAAACAAATTTTGGTGTCTGAGGCCTTTTTTTATATGTGAGTAGAAATTTTTATTTCATGCTTTTATGAAAAAGCTATAATTTTGAATGTGTAAATAAATCTTTTAAAAATTAAAAACTTCCTGAATAATTGTTACAGTGAATCCAATTTTCACTGCATCTAGAATTGCTGAATTCGTACAAGAATACACTTTTTAACAGATGAAACAAGATATCCAACACTAAATTTTAGTCACAAGTTCGGTCAAAAAGCTATGACTGGTTAAAAATTTTACTTTTCGCCTTACACCATTTTCGTGCACTGTAGTTCGTTACAAAATTGCAAAAATGTAATGCTTGTTATGTACTTAATGAGGTTTAAGCCTGAGATTTTTCAAAAGGAAGGTATCATCAACATAATTTTTGTCCTCATGACTCTTTTAGATGACTGTTCCCTTTAACAACTATTATAGGTTTGCCGGTTGATAATATTGAGCGTGCAACGTGCACTACTTTTAGTGAATGATGCGCGCAATTAGGCAAATAATTTTTTTTAGTACTACAGAATAGTAGCACTATTGTGTCTAAAACAAAATATATAAAAATACGGATATGATTAAACAATGTACCTACTGTGTTATAGTCTGCCTTAGACTGTAAAAAAACAATTAAACACTGCTCTTTGTGCCCCTGCGTAGCTATTTATCTATATCGAATGATCTTGACTGTAATATATTTCGTAAACACGTCGGACCAAGTTGTTTCTTGCCAAACTTTTGTCATTAGGTTTAGCGAGCTCGTAAAGGTGATACACTACTCAGAAACGAATACATAAAATATTATATCCTACGTACGTTTGTAAATGTCTTAATGCTCCTCATACTTCGTTGTCGTCAGCCTAAAAAACGAAGCATTTGCCAATTCTGATCCCAGCTTCAAAGCACAGTAATTTGTGTTATTCGCTTTTGTATCAAGGTGCGAAATACAATAGTATTTGCCTTGGTAGAAAATTGGCTTTCTTTAAAATTGCAAGAACAGCACAAAACTCTATCGTTCAGAAAAATAAAGCACTGAAAAATAATCAGCATTTTTAAATCTTTCAAAAAATGTCTATTGTCGATCGATTCAAGTGCGACGCGATATTTCTATGAGTAAAAAATGTTTGGTCATAAATATTGTGTAGATGAGGAGAAAAATTGGTAGCTTCGATTATGACCACGACTTTCAGCCAGTAAATTCGGTGTCTGTCGACAATCTCGTAGAGCGCAGGCAGCTGAAGCGAGTTTTTGACAAATGGCCTATGTCCGTTCACAAAAAAATGGAGAAACGTTCTAATAAAAGAAATTGTAGACTTGAATGGGCTTTTATCACGCTAGGTAGTCCGGAAAAATTTTGTAAATCATATTTGAAGGTGCAGAGGATTTTAGAAATGCAACTCATTAGATTTGGTATTAAATTGGAGTTGTATTGACGATTTTCATTCCGTCGTTTGTTGTTTGAATCCACAGAGAGATTGTCTAGGAATTTCTCCGAAATGTACAATTTTATCAGGTTTTAAATTAACATTGGGAATAATTGTCATGATGAAATAACGTTGGCAGCTCATCAGAATTAACGGAATTTAGTTTAACTAATTCATAAATTTCATAATTGCTAAAAAAAAGTTGTAAAAATATTTACCTGCCTCTCCCGATGATTTCCATCCAATAAACTTTACTAAGTTACACTAATAACTGATATCAGCATTTAAATAAATCGGTCTGTTGCGGTTAACGCGTAAAATTCGTTTGCATATGTTAGAAATAATTTAAAAGAAGCAACAACAACAACAAAACCACTCGCACTTATTGGCTAAAACTACAACTACTATTGTACTACGACAAAATTAATGTTGCCTTTTCGTCACACTTGTTAATGGGAACGACACGAAAATATCCATAAATACTGTAAACTTAGTAATTTTAAATTATGTGTTATTATAAAACAAATATTATTGTGTATAAAATGATGGGTTAATCTTGTGAACAATGTCTTTTGGTAATCTAATGCACCCCAATCCGCGTGTGGTTGAATAAATCAACTGCCTCTCTTTTTTTTTTACATCATTTTAATTGTTTCAGCGATATTTTTCAATTTATTTTACAATATAAATATGATATTCTAGTGGAAAATGGAGATGTGATGTTTTTTCATCTCCGGTTTCATTAATGTGGCTTCATTAATTCATTACGCGGTTTTATTCGCCACCGGAAGTGCAGCGGCTACTTTTGACGCTGCAGTCGCTACATTAGCGACTATGTTCGCGATTGTTGTGGACTTAATTGTAACAATTTCGGGTATGGGAAGCGGAGCTTTCGATGGCATGTGGAAAAAGTATAGCTTAAATCCTGCCGCTAACAAAAGATGCATACCCAAAATTACGGCGATAAAAATCGGCTTCTGCTTGCCTGAAATAAATTAAGAAAACACAGTCGATTATTTCAGTAAAACTACAAAGGCAATTTTTTTTCAAAAATAAAGCTTGGTTTTCATGGAATTGTTTTCGAGATTTTTATGCAAAGACACTCAGGATCACCAAAAACATCGAGAAAAGCGATTTAGTGATTTAAAAATGTCCGTGTGCAGGGCTTAAAATTTCAATCACCTATAACTCAAGAACCGTTTAACCGATTGAGTTTAAATTTGGCACAGAAGTGGAGTAGCAGTTTAGGTTGAATTGTTGCAAGTTTTCACGAAATGTAAGCACAATTTTTTATTTTATAGCTTTTCGATTTTTTTTTAAAGGACGTGCGCGCTCTAGCTTGCGTAAAATTGGCAATATTTTGCTGAATAATTCTTCACAAGTGCAGATACTATTAATGTTATTTGGTATTGGATTTGACCGAAATCGGAAAAGCGTTTCGTAATTTACAGAGTTTTTGAATTTTTGAAAAATTTGTTTTGTTGCCCTAAATTTAGCAAAACATTAGAAAACGAACTCAAATTTTGTACGTGAAATCGGTATGATTTAGCAACGATTGGAACATAGTTTCGTCTTAGTCTGCAATATTTTCGAAATTTCTCAGAAGTTTAGCTTTTAGAAAAAACGATGGTATCATATTAACTATAACAAAACATAAGATGGCGAACTCAAATTCTATACAAAAAATCAATATTATTTAACAGTTATAGGTACACAGTTTCGTCATCATTTGTTGTGGGGTTCATATTTTTCAGAAGTTTAACATTTAAAAAAAAATAGCTGCAAAGTGGAACTTTGGAAATTGCTTTCTCATTATTTTCGGTGCATAAATCTGGCTCTATGAGAGGACAAAAATCAATTAATATACATTTTTTTCGAGGTCGCTTTGTAAAAAAAAAAGCGGAAGCAAATTGCAAAGTTCCACTTTGCAGTTTTCTTTTCCATTTTGTAGGCAACTAAAATCATCTTTAGATTGATCCTAAAATTCGGCAAAATAAGGTGTTATTTTCAGTCTTAAGATCAGACGTATGGATTACAATTCGCCTCTTAGTCGAGTCGTACACTTAGATCGAAATTCTTCATTATCGAGGAATAACTCAATGGCTGAAAAGTGTAATTTCCATTATAAGTTCAGATAATACAACTCACCATGTATTATTGGCATTAGGGATCGAAGCAAAACTCCTCCTGATAAAAACGTTGCTATTCCAACCAGCGACCACTGCAACCATCCAATTTGTATGGTCCACAAGATAGATGTGGGAATATAGATGGCAAGAGAATACCCATAAAGACACAAAAGTTCCAGGAGTCCAGGAGGAGAGTTAGACTGGAATAATGATAGTTAATTTCTTATCATTTTATTTTACACGAATTTAGCATTACTCTATGGTGCAGAATTTTTATCAGGGTTTCTGAGATTTCAGCCAATTTCCGTATTTCGACTTCTACATTTTAATTACAAGAAATATTGAATTACTGACCCGGAAACTGTAAAAAAAAAAAAAAAAAAATGATGAAAAGTTGGAGAAAAAACGAGTTTCTTGTCGTTTTCAACTGGAAAAAGTCCAGTACAACCCAAATATTCGTAACTTCTCATTCTTTGAAGGTATTAGTTGTAACGAGTGTATCTTGTAATATAAGATGGAGCGTCAAAATGATGCAAAATAAAATATTAAATAAATTCAAAAGACGATGTTATATATTTGTACCTCAATCAATTCATCCTCTGTATTTGTTGTGTTGCTGGTCCATGTGAGTGCTGCCCAAAGTACAAGAGGCAACAACCAGGCATAGAGAAAAATACAAGTCGCGGCATAAGATACGAGATTAAAATCGTATCTCCAGTGATATTGGCTGCTGTTTGCAGTCTGTAGATAATCTGCCAGGTTTCCACTAACTGCTAAGGCGAATATTAACGTAATGCACACCCAAAACGGTCCGTATAGGTCCGGATTCGGCCGAATGTGCGAAAGAAGGTAATTATCGGCGCCGTGCGGAATCATAGATCTCTTTATTCGCTGCGCAACGTCATTCGTGTCGACGTTAAAGAATTTTTGGTAATATTCTATGCTCCAGAAACTCTTTGGCACATTGGCTGCAAATGATCACACAATTGTTGTTCTTTCTCTATCTTTTTGAATAATATCACATGGTTCAGTCTAAGCAATATCAAGATCTTATTTCTTTCAAATTGTCTATTTATTTTAGAAAAAGAGAGTCAAATGTCGGGATCATTTCATAGATCATTATGTGCTCTGTCCAGAATCAACAGTTTCTGAGGAAGTTGATATAGCGAAATTGATAATTTAATGAAAATCAGATTTGATATATCCTTGATTGAGGAATTGAGGGGAGAACTCTGAATAGTGATAATATGATCTTCTAGGTAAAGTTTTGTTGCATCAAGTTTCTATTGTTGAACTTTAATTATGCATGGCAAAAAATATTCCCAGAACTTGAACAAAAGTAAAATCAGGTAAAAAATAGGCCTTACAAAGTCAACATTGATTGAGAAATAGAGAAGTAACTCTGAATACTCCATTATAAACAGCGACAAATGAAACAGATCCGATAATCGAACAATTTTTCTTTATTCTACAAATCATGATCTGAGTTGGAAAATAAAAAAATTTAAATTTTGATTTTCGTTATTTGAAAAAATCAAAAGTAATTTCTTCAAAAACTTTTTCTTGTAGCTTTTTCAATGCAATACCAAATTTCAATACTGAAATCGGTTTGAAATTTTTTTTTCAAGTCCATATATTATAGAAGATTGAAGTCCAGCAAAAAAAAAGTTATGTTTTTCTATGAATTAAATTCAATATATACTATATGATTTATGGTACTAAAAAATTAATTTTACCCCAATAAAAGTTCAAAATATTTTGTTTTTCTTGATGTGACAGTCTTAATTGTGGTCTAGATTTCACAGTTCATTTAGCAGAAGGTTCAGAGCGTATAAAAAATATTTTGAAGAGAATCAATTAATACATGTATAAATTAATCAAACTCTTTGTAAAATATTTGTTACATACTAATTACTAAATAATTAATTGATGCATGTGAATATCAATACAATCATATATGCCCATATTTTATACACATGTATTAATTAATCCAATTCGCTTAAAAAATATTTCTAGCTGTTCAATTTGCAAGTTCCATAATGCAATTTTGTTTATGTCTTCTGAATATCCCCCCAAATATTCTGAAAAACCTAATGTGAAATTAAAAGTAACGCATTGAGAAAAAAAAATTTTTTCATTTTTTCAAAAAATATAACATAATTTGCATTAAACAGCTCATGAAAAACAGAACTTTTTAGTTCCTACATTCCTTTTGCAGTCCTTTAATCTTTCATGATGAATGGACTTAAAAAAAAAAAAATTTAAACCAGTGTAGTAAAAAAATCTAAAAAAATCTAAAAAAATTCCCAGAGCGTACTCTTGACTAGTGCTAAAAGATGGCTTATTATAAAACAGATCGAAGAGCCTCGAGAAAAAAAGTAGCAGAGTTGATAGGACGCCTCATTTAGTTTTTATCGTCTAACTTTTGTCATGCATGCCAAAAATATGTGTAATTTTCCGGCGGCCAAATAATGGTAATTTTACAATAAATTGTGCAAATGATGCTCCAATTTGTAGTTTTTATGTCAAATAACGCTGAAGAAGAAGGTAAAAAAAGGGAGAATAGATTACCATCATCCCTCATGGAGGGCATGCCCTGAAGGTCCTGCATCATGTTAATCCCCGAGGGATCATTTCCCAGGTTACCGAAATTAACCTGATGATCTGGAGAACTGACGTCGAGTTGAGCTTGTCCAGCTCCTCCCGAGCGATTAATCGGTGAAAAGTCTTGAAAGGATATAAACTGCGAGTCGTTTGACTTGCCGAGAAGATCTCCCTCCATGATCGTTTCTCTATTTTGAAAACACTGTTTTTAATCACTTTTTTGTCTGTCAAATGCACGAACTTTGTGTTTTTGCTTTGACAGTTGCCAGATTTCGCAGGATCTTTATAACCTACAAATATCGCTACGTGTACAACTATTGCAGTCGCAATATCATATTCGACCCGAGCTTCATAAAAACGCCACTGCAGCAGCACTGCTCGATGCTTTTGATAATGACGCCCACGCAAATAGTAAGACGTCGATTATCTGATGGCAATTTTTGTTTACGTATTCAATTATAATTATTCAAAATAGTAATTTTTTAAAATAATTCGAAGATCCTTAAAAACAAAATTAGTTACGTTTCGTCACTAAATTATATATATATATAATGAATGAATATGATTTTGTTTAAATTCTAAATTTGGGTTCGATATCTCAAGTTTTGAAAAAGTTAATGCAATAAAGTTAAGTTTTTAATAATTCAGAATTTCATAAACTCAAAATTGTTGACCGTTCGTGACTAAATGATAAATATCTACCATGGTTGCATATATTTTGTTTGCGTGTTGATTATCCGATTGCAATCTGACGTTTTGCTGCAGTTAATATTAAAAAATCTATCAAACTATATATTTAGTACCGTTTGCCACTAGATTATATATTTATCATGGCTGAATATTATTTATTTATTATATCTGCTTTGTTAATCTGTTAATATAATAAATATGAGCTCGATAACTCGAGATAAGATTCTGACAAAATTAATGCCATAGCGCCAATTTTTTTAAATATTCAACATTCCATATAATCTGAACCACTTTACCGATTCGAACCAAATTCAATGACATGACACCAAAAATTATTAAGAATTATTTAGCATAATAGACTTATTTTTACGGTAGAGTAAGCGACCACGTTTATTTTTTTCAAAAAAATTGAAAAGCTACGGAATCTACTTTTTTTTTGTATACATTTAGTCGACAATTGCAACAAAAAGATAGCTAAAGTGCTGAGTTATCAACGTTTCAATTTTAAAAGTTGTATACATACCCACATATACAAAATATATATCGCAAAATTCATATCTCAGGATTTACACATAATTGAAAACTCCCGTACGGAATTTTCACTTTGAGGCGGAATTAATTAGTTTCATGAACAATTTGTATTTATACAATGAAGGCGGTTAATTCGATCTCCGACTAACCGGATGTCGATTAATCGGAGTTCTATTGTATTTCTTTTCGACAATTTGAATACCGACGTGCCTCGGTATAGTAGAAAATGTTTATAAGTAGATAATACGACGCAAATCGATTAATTTATTCATTAATGCAATGTGTTCCTCTTAATCTCTGCAGGTTTTGTACCCCCATAAAAAATGGATGCAAAGTATACAATATAAGGTAGTTGGCGTATAAATTGATCAAAAGTCTGAAATTTTAACTATGTATTGCTTATTTTTTATTCAGTATTAATTTAACAAAATAATTGATATTGTAAATTTCAAAGTTTCGAGAAAGTAATCAGCATTATTTCTGAAAATACCTTAAACTATTAAATATTTTCGTAAATTTAGTACTCAATTTTGATTTTCTAGTTTTTTCAACAATTTCGATTGGTTTTTTTAAAAATTAATTCGGAAACTTTCGTAGGAATTCAGTCGAAATTCAGCATATAAATCGATCAGAAGTTTCATATTTTAACTATATTTTGTTTATATCTGGGAAAGCACTATCTCAATAAATGTGTCAATGTATATATATTATATGTGTGATAATACTTGCTCTTAATTTGCATGAAAATTAAAATTATATTTTGCAGCCAAACGATGTACATGTAAATTGTAATAAATTAATCCGTAAATTATACTTAAACCAAAAATTTATATATTACTACAATTCATTCGAATACATTTCTCGCAATAATGTATGGAAATAGAAAAGAATTCGAGCCATTTTTTAGTCTGAAAGAATGTAAATAATTTTGCATAGAAAGTAATCATACATTTTATTGTTAACTCTATAAATATTTCACATTACTTGCTTATTTAAAGTAAGATTAAAAAATATTGAACGCATTCGTATCATGAATATTTACTTTTTTGTAAAACAAATATTGTTATCACGATCTCATTTAAATATTTCCCACAGTTTATAATTAATAGCCTCATAAAAATTTCAGCGTAGACATGAACTAAAGCGTAGGATGGAACTACTAAAAGTAATGGATATAAACTTATAATTGTCTACTGAGTCCCCAACAAAATTAATAAAGTTTGAAACGCTAGTTCTAGTTTGTTCTCTAGACAAACTTTTGCGACAATGCAATAGATCCATCGACTTAACCACTTTATCGTCATCTTTAAAAAAAATAGCCATAAATTGCAACCTTTCAACGAATGCGATTATCTTATCACTCGAATCAAATAATTGTAATCAATACTATAATCCTTTTGACGCAATCCTTTATATCCTTTTGCTTTCAATTAATGTTTGAATATTAATACCTAACGATATTACGCACGAGTTGCATTCGACGTCATCTGTCACGTTGTGACTTTTCTACGCGTTATTACCATTTGTCACTCAATCAATAGATAAACGTGTAATTAAAAATTGAATTGTTATTAGTTATTAAAGCTGTATTATAATTTCGAATTAACGAAGTTGCGAGATTGAATAGTCGTTTGGATAGATTCACAACAAAATTTCTGAAGTTTTAAGTGGATGGAATTAGAAATAGCTGTAATCGATTTACGCGAGTGCAGTTTTAGCAACATTAATTACATTTTTTGTTTTCTGGGTTGAAGTGTATGCAATTGTCACATTCGGAAATGTCAGATGTATAAATTTGCGTACTAAATTAGAACTGTTCTTGTTCCTAAATTATGTAAATTATATTTTGAGTAGAATCATTGCCCGTCATATTTTTCATTTTCCGTCTAACTAAGATTCGAGTAATATTGAATAAAAATAATTACCCATAGGAAAAGATGAAACCATGCCTTTCAATGACTCATTTTTTTAAAAGTGAAGTTTTAATAAGTTGAATACTCATAAAACACGGTGACAGATAGTTCTGACAACAAATATGCTGTAAATAAATTATTTTCAGATAAAAATCATAATATAATTCTTTATGTATAAGATTACTTGTCCATACACAAATATTGCTTTTTGAAGGTTTTAGGATGGGTACGAAAAATGTGCGGACCTGCACTAAGAGAAAAATATAATTAAAAGTTGAAAATGTTTCATTGTTTTAATTAAATCATTTTTTTTGTGACATTCTGAAACTAATCTCATTGAATCAATTCTACAGTTTACGTTCTCTGTTCGCTTAAGTGAGCTTACTTATTCGCTTACTTAAGCGAATAGAGAACGTCAACTGTGAAATCACTTAAATAAAATTCACTCGAATAAACTACTTGTTTTATCCAAAACAATATTTCACGAAACGAAATAAATTATTAATTTGAATCAATCAAATATCCACACTTGGGAATATTTAATCAATTCAATAGAAAATTTATTACGCTCTACCATTTTCGTGAAACAACAATTTGAATTAGCTTCAAAAAAAGAAGAAGTTGATCCAATGGTGCAAATTTAATACAAGTAGCGTGAAAAACATACACATTCAATATTGTTGCTCGTATTAATTTAAAATTATGTGAAATATATACGATGATTTAACGCTGTAATTCGAAGAAATATTACATTGGGTTTATGATAAAAATTATTTGAACCAATAAAACTGGATTATGTGTCCCAATTATAAAATGCATAAATAAAGTATTTAATGATATATTTGGTGCCTTTTACCAAATTCGTTATTATTTAAAAAACGATTTACTTGATCTAAATGTACGGAATTCAAGTAAATCAATTATTCTCCCAATAATAATTTCTTCTTAGTGTGAGATTCCTGAATTAGATTTCGATTTTTCGCGACTTGTCAAATCAGTCTTAAATTCATAAAAATGTTTCTTTAATTACTAGTGCTTTAATTCAGAGTTTCGCGGAGTTACTTACGTAGCGAATTAAGTTCTTAATATATAAAGACATTCGGAGTCAGTGCGGTGGTCTAGTGGTTAGTGTACTGACCTCTAGTTCAAAGCATCGGTAGGTTCGATTCCCGGTATCGTCGATTTTCATCGAGAATGAAAACACGAACGCGATGAAGCTTCTGATGTATACGTGAGACACACATCGGAACGTTTGGGGGTCACATGTATACAGCCGTAGTCCGTGTTTACATTCTGGACGAAACGTGACGCAGCTTCGGTGCCGTGAGGTGAACTCGAGACTGGCTATATCGGTATAGGTTTTTTCGCAATTTCCCTATGCCCTTGGCAGAAATGCTATGGCGAATGCGATATAGAGGGGGAAGTCGGATGCGGCCGCATGGGGGCCTATTTACTGATCCGGACCAGGCCCTGACCGGGGACTAGGTACTGACCCGGACCGACCCTGTAATAGGCGTGATGCCTGCAAACGGGAGAAAATGCGAAATTAAAAAAAAAAAATTTTAAACTAAAAAAAAATATATATATAAAATATATATTCGAATACATTTCAAGTATACTTTATTAATATCCAAAAATAATCCATGCAGAACCCGTAAACAGTTCCCTGAAAAATGTTCACCCATTTATAAGTATTGATTTTTTTTTTTTCTTCAAACGTTTTTTATTAAGCGTTACAGGTTACAGTCAGTTTAACATAGGGAATCAAAATAAACATAAAAAAAAAGATTCATCAATCGTGTGCGATGGTAGGTGGAAGTTCCCGTGATTGAGAATGCGCGCCTCCTAACTTGAGCAGATAGCCGAAATGGTACCGGAGTATGCGATATAATTTTAATGTGTTTAGAAAAAAAAACTCATATTGAGCAAACAGAAGTGTGTACCGGCTGCACTTGGTGCGGGGAAAAAAGAAGTGTAACAAGTTTTAAAAAACCCTAAAATACAGTATCATGCCATTTATAAGTATTGACGACCGAATGAGCCAGGCGGTGACCCATCTAAGGATTGACCGTTAGGGTCAGCTAAGCGGTCATCCTTCTTAATATTGACCACCAGGATACACTACGCGGTCACCCAACCGAGTACTGTATAGAGTCAGCCATGCGGCCACCAATCCGACTGACGCTCTAGTGGTTAGCTTATTCATCTACTCAAATACTAGTGAACTAATTCGCGCAGCCAATGAAACAAGCAACTTTATTGAATATATTTATAGATAGCGATAACGATACAATGCCCGATATAATTGATAGCCATGAAGAATGAAGCCATGAGTGAATGTCGTTTGACTTTGACTATGTGAGACGCAATTATATAAATCTACAAAGTGCGGACTACAATTCCTTTATTTTATTTTATATTTTTTATAACTGTCATTCAAATAGAACAAAAAAATTATACAATCGTACAGACCGAGTGGCCGAGCGAGCTAAAGCGCAGCGCAATATCACCATTCGGTTGGTTGCGGGTTCGATTCCCGTCAAAGTAAAAAAAAAATCAATATGTTTTTTTCAGCGATTAATATGTACTCTTGTGGAGAGAAAGGCGTATTAAATTATTGATTGAAAGTATACATTTAATGAATTGAATAAGGACAAATTAACGTTCTTTAGGTAATTTTATCAATTATGTTAGTTGGGTTAGTAGGGTAGTTAGTTAGAGCCTAAAGGTCAGCCCTTATAGACCCCAACTGGGCAACTATATAGATCTTAATCTTTGCAGCATGACCAGCCTAGTATGGCTGTGATTACATTTCCATTCTAGGCCCCCAACAGAATTGGGGGGGGATTGGCAAGAGCCAAGTGAGAGCTCCAACTAATTTTCTATACGGGCTGTAATAGGCGTAATGCCTGCAAACGGGAGAAAATGCGAAAAAAGTACATTCAGAGTTGTGATTGGAATAGAAAACCGCCGGACATATCGATGGAACGTCCAGATTTAGTATTGTATTAGTTGTTCAAAAGTTACAGCCATTTGTATATCTGACTCTAGGTTAGGATGAAATAATAACACGTTTGTATCTTTTGAACTACTAATATTACCAAAAATCTAGGCGGTCAATCAATTAAGGATTTTCTATCGAACAAAATGAAATATTGTTCGTCATAATTAGACTACAATTTTGGTTTATTCTTTTTCTTAAGTGCATGGAAAAACATGCCATCGGACATATGCATGTATCAGTCGATTTTTTATTCAAATCGCGACTTCAAATGTACGTATGTAGAACTAATTCTGCTACGTAAGTATCTCCTCGGAATTATTAATTAAACCACCAGAAATTTTAGAAATCTTTTTAGAAACTTAGCCTTCATTTGACTAGTGTGAAGCGCAGTAACTATCTTAAAGCCTTGTGAGATACGCGCATATATCAATGACCAGGCGTCTAGGGAGACAAGCGGATGAAGTTGCAAATATAGATTCGATCTATCGAGTTATACAGGCGCATTTCCGAGAACCATCAGGCTTACGCCCCAAACCCTTTAGCTTGCAAGCTTTCAGCATTCAATGGAGCGAATATCCGTATCTCTATTGAACAGCACTCGAGTACTTAGCGAGAGCATTTGAATAATCACAATTTTTATTCGCATCACAAGATAACAACAGTCTTGAAGATTTCAATTGGGTCACATTGGTTCTGCACTCTTATAAGACAATTTTTGTTTAGATTTTCATATCAGTACACTAAAAATGCTCCAAAACATCGAAAATACCTTATTTGTTGCGCTGATTGCTGGGATCAATCACACCACTCTTTTTTTTTTTTGTTAATTTGCTTACCGCGTGATTACGTGTTCTCGGCTATCTTAGCTATGTTTACTATTGTACATCTGTTGCTAGTATATTATATAGTCATAGCCGTTACCTTCGTCAACTGTATTTTTTTTATGAATGCTGGGGTTTGTCCCGGCGTTTTGTGATTGGGTATTTCTGACCCGTTGGAGAGAAATAAATAAATAAATAAATAAAATGTAGTTTTACAAAAATCTGCGTGTGCGTGCGCGTGCGTGTTCATGTGCGTGTGCATGCGCGCGTGCGTGTTCATGTTCATGTGCGTGTGCGTGTGCGTGTGCGTGTGCGTGTGCGTGTGCGTGTGCGTGTGCGTGTGCGTGTGCGTGTGCGTGTGCGTGCGCGTGCGCGTGTGCGTGCGCGTGCGCGTGCGCGTGTGCGTGTGCGTGTGCGTGCGTGTGTGCGTGTGCGTGTGCGTGCGTGTGTGTGTGTGTGTGTGTGCGTGCATGCGCGTGCGCGTGTGCGTGTGCAGCGACACTTCATTCACCTGTAACTGTTCAACCGATCGAGCTAAAATTCGGTACACAAGTGAAGCAGCGGCTTATCGTTGATTGGTACAATTTTTTTTCCGAAATGTATGCAGAAACTTCAATTTCATAGTTTTTGTATTTTTTTTCAAAAGAGAACTCGCGCTCTAGCTTTCGTAAAAATTACGATATTTCGCTTAATCATTTTTTATACGTGCAGGTACTGTTAATGTTCTTTGGTATTGAATATGATCGAAATCGGAAAAGTGGTGCGGATTTTATGAAGTTTGAAATGTTCGCAAAATTCTTCTTTTTGCCCTTAATTTGGCAAAATATGAGATAACGAACTCAAATTTTATACATAAAAATAGAACTATTCAGCGATGACTCCCACCTAACACAGTTTTGTAACTTCAATATAATATTTACGGTATTTCGTTTACCTGTTCTGTCAAAGTAACATCACTAGTGACGCACCAGTGATACATTATTTCTCACCCACGAAGGTCTCAGGATATGGCGGAATTTTCGTAACATTTATATTACATTACATTGCATTTATGTAACGGGTAAATTGATTACGTCACATTTTAATAAAATCTCGATAACAAATGTTACTTATTTTTATTACAGGAATAATATGTAATGTTCATGTATTATTTAAACAGAATTTTGTGTAACAATTGGATTTTATTGTTACACAAAATTCTGTGTCTGTGTTGCCTGAAATATCAAAACATGTCAGTGAAAAATCAGAAATAGGATAATGCACCACTTTCGTATTTATAGCAATTCAAGAGAGACAGAAGTAAGTGTCATAATCACGCTCCCTTAAGTATATATATTACGACGATTCATGTTATATTCGTTTCGAGTTAAATCGTCGGAAGCGGGCTTCCGAGTAATTGCGCTCTCATTTCAAGATACAGTTCAATTGCAACTGGTCATATTGGTATATATAGTATATCTATAGAATTGCGACGTATATAGCACTTCCGAGTATCAGTTTCATTAGCAAACGATTCTTCTGCAGAACGAGTCCATTGTCGACTCCACTTAAATTTTTTCTGCAGCAAAGAACTTTTCTGGTCTTAGCCGAAATAAATAAAAATTAATAAGTGTCGTTAAAAATATGCTAAATATAAAAAATGTTATATTAAAATCTGGAAAATGTTTTGTTTTGACAGTAGACAAATATATCCGTGCCAATATTAAAATTAACTTTGTCTTGTAATATTGAAAAAAAAATTTCATCAGGATACATTCAAATATTTGTGCTTCGGAATACTAAAATATTGGTAAGATTTTGTATCTCGCAATATTCATCATTTTGTGCTTCAAAATATTGACGACATTTTGCGTTTCGCAATATTCATTATTTTTCCGTTTTAAATTATTGACAATATTTTGCGCTCGAAATATGGAAAATGTCTTGCGTTTCAAAATATCTTGTTTCCTGATATTCAAAATATTCGACAATAGCACATCTCATTGTCGCTCCTATTTGTCTACCTGATTGGAATATTCATGACATTCCTCCATCAAGAGACGAGGTAGCGTCGCGACGTCGATATTGTTGATTTGGTTACTATCTCCTCCGATTTTAATTTTCCCATTTCCGAGTCGTCATGAAATGATAATTGACAAAATAGTACAATTTACGTATTCTAATCTATCTCATTCCTATCAAATTCGTATTCACCACTTATTCACCTTCTGAATAAAGGTGCATTATTATTTTCAAACGGATCAAATAAAAATCTCAATTTTTTGTAATCATCAAAATACTATTAAACAAATTTTTTCAGACAAACAAAAGTTGGAAGAATAAAAACTGAAGTCAATCGTCAATGGCTTCAATTTTTACACGAAATCGAATTTTCGTGGATTTCGAACAAATTTTTTATTCTTAATATAACGGCGACAATTTTTTCGCCAATATGACTTACATTCAAAAAACTCAAATGCTTCCAAACAATTGATAGAATTAATGGCCAAATGTCTCGTTCGATTACCAATTCAAATAAAAGTTCAAACTTTTGTTAATCAAATTCAAAACCTTTCTAATCCGCTTTTTTTCCCAACACTCAAAATCCTGATTTTTTTTCCCCAACGATTCGCCCACATCTTCTTGTGGAAACGATATTAGCGAGAGTCCAATGCTCCTAATTAGAGAGAAAACAAAGTTGCTCCAACTTTGAAATCAATCAATCGCACCAGATTTTGTTGTCAGTCCAATTTTTCTTGCATCGTTAGAATTTCTTAATCAAAGAATGGCCCGAAGTGGAATAATATAATATTGTATGTATAAGATCACTTATCATATACATAAATATTGCTTTTTAAATGTTTTAGGATGGGCACGAAAAATGTGCGGACTTGCACTAAGAAAAAAATATAATTAAAAGTAGAAAATGTTTCATTGTTTTCATTGAATCATTTTTCTGTTGATATTCAGAAAACTAATTTCATTGAATCACTACTACAGCTCACGTTCTCTGTTCGCTTAAGTAAGCTTAGTTATTCGCTTACTTGAGTGAATAGAGAATGTAAGCTGTAAAATCAGTTAAATAAAATTCACTTGACTGAAATACTTGTTTTATCCAATACAATATTTCACAAAACAAAATAAATCATTAACTTACATCAATCAAATATCCACACTTGGGAATATTTAATCAATTCAATAGAAAATTCATTACGATCTAGCATTTTCGTTAAACTATTTGAATTAGCTTCAAAAAAAGAAAAAGTTGATCCAATGGTGCCAATTCAATACAAATAGCGTGACATCCATACACATTCAATATTGTTGCTCGTATTAATCCAAAACTATGTTAAATACATACGATGATTTAACGCCATAATTTGAATAAATATTACATTGGGTCTATGATATAAATGATTGGAATCAATAAAACTGGATTCTGTGTCTCAATTATGAAATGCATAAATAAAGTATTTAATCTTATATTTGGTGCCTTTTACTGAACATGTTATTATTCAAAAAACGATTTACTGACCTAAATCTACAGAATTCAAGGAAATCATGAAGTTCTCCCAATAATTTTTTTTTCTTAGTACGAGATTCCTAATTTAGATTTTGATTTAGAAACGATATTATCAGAGAGTCTAACCCTCCTGATAATAGAGAAAACAAAGTTGCGCCAACTTTGAAATCAATCGTTCGCACCAGATTTTGTTGTCAATTAAATTTCTTTTTGCACCGTTAGAATTTCTTAATCGAAGAATAGCCCGAAGTGGAAAATCTTGCCATAAGGTAAAACAAGTGTTCGATGGAAGGCGAGCGCGGTCACGTGGCAGAAACATCCGTCACGTAACTTATGGACCACGTGATGAACGCTCCTCTCCTGCATTGCGAGGTTGCGTAACCACTCGAGTGATATTGTCTGTTTCGATATACACAAACGAGGTTTGGATTTGACAATATCTATTGATCGCTCATTCGCCAGCTTCAATGGCAGCGGCAAGGATTTTTAGCGAGTATCTCGAGAGGATTTCAGTTACCGCTCGAATAATTAACAATCGATGCTTGCGCAACAACACGCTAACTCGATAATCCGTTTCGCTTTCTCGTATACCTTCACTTGCAACGACAATACGTACCTACGAAGGGTTGGTACTTTTGTATGAGACGGCTTCAGAATTTTGTCAGTCCAAACTATATTTGTAGAACGTCTGTCAGTCGGTATTGTTGAGTAAATACGGAGATTGAGTCACCATGTATATTCTGAGTCATAATAGCTATAGACTAAGAGGACTTATTGTCCTTTGAATGAGGATCGTGAAAGTTTCGCTGAGTCGTCGTTGCGCAGTGGCTCAGAATTTTCCATGTCGATTATGCGAAGAGCTTCGGTGGTAGACAGAAGCACAAATGTTGTCTGATGCGATATGTTTGTCTGAAAATAAGCACCTGCGTGAATAGGACAAGTATAATGAAGCTTGTGTTGAGTTTAGTCAGGAATTGAGCTTTTGGTCTGAGTATCGAATCGTTCGTGCATGATTAAATCGTCTGGGTTGAAATTCTGTTTTTGTTCTTCATGGTAAATGGGCAAAAATATCGGTAAAATGAATTTTGTTATGTGGGGCTTAAGTTTGCTTGGAGAGAAGAATAATGGTCATATTATTTAACTTAGTTAATCTACTCTTAGTGCGAAAAAATTGTTCAAATGACGTTTGTTTGTTTTTCAATATTCGTCTGTAATAATTAACGCTACATTTGGGAAACATTTCTGAATGGGATTGGATTTCTTATTTTTTGAAGAAGCCGTCAATCTTTGCAAATAAAGCAGGAGTTGAATGATAAGCAGTATTGAAATTGAGCTCAACCGTCGACCGAGTTTCACTCGGTTGTCCTTGCACGACGACTAAGAACTTTTCATATTAATTACGAGGAGAGCTTCAATGCTAGACAGAAGAACAAGATCAACGTTATCATGGAAGCGGCGTGTTTATCTGGTTATAAGCTTTCGGGTGAACAGGACAAATATCATGAGGCTGTCTGGGATTTATTCAGGAATGTGAAGAACTTATGTTCTGAGTGTTAAATCGTTTGTGCATAAAGATTGTCAGGGTTTTCATTCTGATTTTTTGCTGAAAAGAATTTACATCTCACTGGTTTGGTGGCTGATATGATATGGTAAAATATGCGCTGTTGACCCTTCAAATAAAGAACTTTTCGCTAGATGTCAAAAACATGTGGTCAATCTGGGTCACCACCATTGTGTTCTTCTGTTTACACTTTTCGCGCTGTTTTATAAAAGAACCGATAGGTGAAATAAAATGAAAAAAAAATTCAAAATGACCTAGTATATATAGTATCGATAATTCTAATACACTTCGGATATACTTTATTCCCTTGTGAGGATGTAGCGAATTGCCAGTGTGGGTGGTACAGGTGACGGCAGGTTACGTCCCAGCACGTCGGCGGAGCGCAATCTCTCGGTGGGTGGTAAATAGTGAATTCCGAGACTCCGATAAACGGAAATACATGCTGTGAGAGCGGATTTACTTATTTCTGTACTTATTCACACCTTAAAGTGGTTCTATCTCAGATTGTGAGCTCTAGTGTGTCATGAAAGTCAGCAACCCTTAATTAATGACAACTAAGAAGTGATTGTTGAGTGGTGATTGTCAAGTTATAATTGCCGAGCCGTGATTACTGAGTGGTGATTGCTAAGTAGTGATTGGTAAGTGGTGATTGCCGGGCGGTGATTGCCGAGTTATAATTGCCGAGGTGTGATTACTAAGTGGTGATTGCTGAGTAGTGATTGGTAAGTGGTGATTGCCGAGTGTTGAATGCTAAGTGGTGATTGCTAAGTATGGATTGCTGAGTGGTTATTGCTGAGTAGTGATTGCTAAGTGATGATTTCTAAGTGGTGATTGCTAAGTATGGATTGCTGAGTAGTGATTGCTAAGCGATGATTGCTAAGCGGTGATTGCTAAGTGCTGATTGCTAAGTATTGATTGCGAAGTGTAGATTGCTGAGTGGTGATTGTTAAGTGGTGATTTCTGTGCGGTGATTCATGAATGGTGATTGCTGCACGATAATTGATGACTGGTGATCGCCGAGTTGGGATTCTGACTGGGTGCTGTGACTGGGGATTGTAAACTGATCTTTGCTGACTGTTTATTGCTAAGTGGTGATTCCTGACTGGTGGTTGTTGACTGTTGATCGCAAGCTGATATTTGCTCATTGATGATTGCAGCGTGGTGATTGCAGACTGATATTTGCTAACTGGTGATTGCTAAGTGTGATCGCAGACTGATATTTGCCGAGTCGAGATTGCTCAGTGGTGATTGCTAAGTAGTGAATCCTGAGCGGTGGTTGAATTAACACTCCCTCTAGTTTTCGGAGCACATAATACAATAATACAACGTTGCAGCACTGAATCCGTTCCTAAATTATTTGCTCAGTACTTGCTATTGACGAGAAAAAAAATGTAACAACGCAAAGTTCAAGATGAATTTATGTGGTAAAGTTCAATATACGTACTTAGGCACTTCTTAAATTCAAAGTTGGGGCTATAATGAAATAGAGGGACCAGGACAAGACTCCACAAGTTCTTAAGACGAGCGACATGGTGCGAGTGCAATTAACGTACGACCAAGTTTCATGGTTATAGGAAGTGTTTCAGATCCCGAGAACCTCATTTGCATTTGTCAGTTAGCTCAGGCAGTGGAGCCGCAACGGCTGCTGCGACAACATCCGCTGCGATACCCGCGCCCTTAAGTCATATAGCAGTGACCAGTATGGATCATGCATAACTGCTTCAGAAGTTTGGAGTCAAGTTGGTACTAAATTCGAAGCAACAGGGAGAGAAATTCGATGGAATATCCATATGGCATTTGACCCATTTCTTCCGTAGAGGTAACTCATTTTATACTCAAAAAGATAAAAATACAAAACCAAAAAAAGCATGTTACAAAAATTTGAAAAAACTTCCAACTGAAAAACGGCGTTTGATACACGAAAAAATTGGGTGAATGAAAAAAATTGTGCTAGAAAAAAAATGTAATAGACGATTTATTATGAAAACGGCGAAAATTATTGAACAAAATAAAATATAAAATTTCGAAACCATCATTTTTATATACAAAATATTAAAAAAATTATTATTTTTTCACTTTGTAAATAAACCAAAACAAAAAACTTTCCTGAATATTTGTGGATGCAATCTTTTAGTTAAAACAACACAATTGATTATTCACTTACTACAGTAAAAACTTTTCTACGTCAAAAAATGTCAACTCCTACTAATTTCATCGGAGCAACTTATTTGGAAAAGGAAGAACACCTCATGACGTTGATATTTGTTTCAGACAATATATGATAAAAATTTTTATTCCTTTAAACACATTGCAGCGGCGGTAGGGAATGCTAAGGGCAGGGCGTGGGTGGGGCGTAAAAAGTCAAAGGAGTAAAAATGTTGAACAAATTATAATTTTTTTATTCTTCTGAATAAAACGAGATACTAACGAGAACATTTTTGCAAACCTAACGAAAAAATTTCGTACAAATTTAGAAATATTTCGATTAAAAGTAAAAAAATAAATATACACTTCTCACAGTGAAAACGTTTTCTCTCAAAAATGGAAGAAAACACCTCATGATGTTGCCGTTTGTTTCGGACAACATTTGGCTGAAAAGTTTATTCCCTTACGTATATTGGAGAGGGGGGAGGTGGAAAGGGCGGGTAAACAGCATAGTGCACTCACTACAAGTCAAGGGAATAAAAATGTTGAACAAATTATTATTTTTTAATTTTTCTGAATCAAACTAACGAGACGATTTTTGCAAATTTAACGAAAAAATTCGGTAGAAATACAGAGTTCTTTTAGTGAATATTAAAAAAAGTGACTATTCACTTTATACAGTAAAAACTGTATAAAGTGAAAATAAAAAAGATCGTCACAAGAACATTTCTGCGAAGCTAACAGAACAATATAAATAAGGGGATCTTTTAGTAAAAAATAAAAAAACGTCCATTCACCTTTTCACAGTAAAAAAACATTTTTTCCGAAAAATTGAAGACAGCTCATCTTGTTGACGTTCCTTTCGGATAATATATTCGGCCAAAAATTTTATTTATTTCTTTCAGTAAAAACGTTTTCTCCCAAAGATGAAAGAAAACACATCATGACGTTGCCGTTTCTTTCGGGTAATATATTTGGCGAAAAAGCTTATCCCTTTACTCGTTACAAATCCAGGAAGTAAAATTCCTTTCCTTCGTTTCTTTCGGGTAAATATATTTGGCCAAACAATATATCCCTTTACTCGTTACGAAACAAGGAAGTAAATTTTTTTAACAAATTTTTCCTTTTCCATTTAAAAAAATAAAAAAAACGAGATACCCACAAAATTGTTTTTGCAGAGCTAACACAAAACCTTGTTAAAATTCAGTGTTTTTTTAGTGATAAATAAATAAAATGACTATTCATTCTTAACAGTGAAAATGTTTTCTCCCGGAAGAAAACGCCTCATGACGTTGACGTTTGTTCGGGACAATATTTGTCCAAAAAGTTTATCCCTTACAGATATTGCAACGGTGGGCGGGCGGCAAGGAGAGGAAGGGCAGGGGGGAGTGAACAGCATAATGCCCTCGTTACACGTCGAGGGAGTAAAAATTTCAATCGAAATGTTATTTTACCATTTTTCATCATGAAAAAATATAGTCACTAGAACATTTGTGCGAAGCTAATGAATCAATTCCGTAACAATTTGGAGACCTTTCAGTTAAAAATAAAAAAATGTCTATTCACTTTTTCACAGTGAAAAAAAACATTTTCTCCGAAAAATTAAAGAAACAAGATACCCACACAATTGTTTTTGCAGAGTTAACACAAAACCCTGTAAAAATTCAGTGTTTTTTTTAGTGATAAATAAATAAAATGACTATTCATTTCTGACAGTGAAAATGTTTTCTCCCAAAGATGGAAGAAAACGCCTCATGACGGTGACGTTTGTTCGGGACAATATTTGTCCAAAAAGTTTATCCCTTACAGATATTGCATCGGTGGGAGAGGGGAGTGGAGAAGAAGGGCAGGGGGGAGTAAACAGCATAATGCCCTCGTTACACGTCGAGGGAGTAAAAATTTCAATCGAAATGTTATTTTACCATTTTTCATCATGAAAAAATATAGTCACTAGACCATTTGTGCGAAGCTAATGAAACAATTCCGTAACAATTTGGAGACCTTTCAGTTAAAAATAAAAAAATGTCTATTTACTTTTTCACAGTGAAAAAAACATTTTCTCCGAAAAATTAAAGAAAGCACCTCATCTAGTTGACGTTTCTTTCGGGTAATATATTTGGCCAAAAACATTATCCCTTTACTCGTTACACATCCAGGAAGTAAAATTCCTTTCGGGTAAATATATTTGGCCAAACAATATATCCCTTTACTCGTTACGAAACAAGGAAGTAAATTTTTTTAACAAATTTTTACTGTTCCATAAAAAAAATAAAAAAAAAAGATACCCACAAACTTGTTTTTGCAGAGCTAACACAAAACCCTGTAAAAATTCAGTGTTTTTTTAGTGATAAATAAATAAAATGACTATTCATTTCTAATAGTGAAAATGTAGTCACTAGAACATTTGTGCGAAGCTAATGAATCAATTTCGTAACAATTTGGAGACCTTTCAGTTAAAAATGAAAAAATGTCTGTTCACTTTTTCACAGTGAAAAAAACATTTTCTCCGAAAAATTAAAGAAGCAAGATACCCACACAATTGTTTTTGCAGAGTTAACACAAAACCCCTGTAAAAATTCAGTGTTTTTTTAGTGATAAATAAATAAAATGACTATTCATTTCTAATAGTGAAAATGTTTTCTCCCAAAGATGGAAGAAAACGCCTCATGACGGTGACGTTTGTTCCGGACAATATTTGTCCAAAAAGTTTATCCCTTACAGATATTGCATCGGTGGGAGAGAGTTGGGGGGGGGGGGGGGGGGGACGAAAAGCATAGTGCACTGGCTACAAGTCAAGGGGGTGAGCGTGGAGGGGTTGAAACGGCGTCGGCGTCGAAGTTAGCGTCGGCGTCGAGAGCACCAATCACCGCAGTTGCTGGAATCAAAGCGGAGGATGGTTCGCGAGTATTCGTCTCGAGATGTGCGAAAACTGAATCTCGACACCAGTAGCCGCGCAAACTTTACCGCGCTCGCAAGTTTCGGAAGTAGAGTGCGCTACGATAGGCGATAGGAAGGTTCGGTTCGTCGCATACCTTGACCTTCGCGCGTACACAAACTTAGTTTCGTCAAAAGCGCAGTGATATCCATTTCTGCGAGAAATTCAATCGTACTGAGAACATTTCTTTTAACTATATCGAACTTGATCCGATTTTTCGCGCCGATAGCGAAGTTGCTTCGAAGAACTTCCGGTTATTGTAAAAGGTCAGTACTGATTTTCACCTGTTGTTATTTTATTTTTTATTTGTGCTACTTAGCAATTACAATAAATTACCTGTAAATGCTCTACCTGATCGTATGTAATTAACTTAATATTATTAATTCAATAATTCATATAAAAGCTACGTAATATGCAGAGTCGTAAATGAAAATTTCTCATGTATTATGTAGCCTTTATTTAATTATTTTCGACTCATTTATTATTAATCCATTTATTGAAGTTTTTACGAAGTAATCATTATAATAACATTTCTTGTACTTATGGTGAAAAATTTTTCCGGAAACACCGACAGATTTTTTCTTCTTTAATTTCTCGTTTAAATTTTTTTTCTTTTGTGGAAGTAAAAATCGAGTGGAGATCTTTTAGTGAATAAGGAAGCGATTGGTATTTGTGGTTAAAAACTAATGTTTACAGCTACATCAAATTTAAATGTGCTGTGAAATAACTGTTTTATTAAGAACAAGACATAATTATTTTCTAAAGAACTAAAATAATAACGAATATAATAATAAAATTGTAGAGAAAAGGAATAAGTTTTTTTTCCATCTATTCTAATTTGTGTAACTCGTTATGCAAAAATAAAATTCAATATTTAAACTTCTTCTTCTTGTATTTTATTTTTAATAAAATGTTTTGCTATTAGACTGGTATAAGAAAAATTAAAAACTTATTGTTTGTTTTTAAACATTCATTATTCATTGCGTAACCAAAGACGGTGATTCAATAAAGAAAAAGTTTGCAGACCAAATATAAAATCTTTTGATAAAATGTAAGCGATAGATTGCAGCGCTGCTTGGATAGGATCTTGTTTAAACTTCGGGATACGTAACTTTCGTTGCGCGAGTTGATTTTGCGGCGACAAAGTTCTCTGAGAATGCAATAGAATCATCGCATAAAGCACGTGAAATAAGGAAGAGTTTGTTGGCAACTAAGAAATCAAAAAAAGTGCCCGACTAGCATGGATTTTTTGTTTATTTTATTATATACAAAGTTACGCATTTGATTTATAACCAAATATGTTTAATGTTCAATTTTTCAAAAACCTGTCACTTTTTTTTATTTACACTAAAATCGTTTATGAAATCAGAAAAAAATCCCAAATAATTGTCACTGATGCATAAAATGTACTTTTCCGGTATGAGTTTATATGTTGTTCTTTTTTCATAACAATGTTGACCTTATAGGATATTTGAAAATATATATTTTTGATATTATTAAAATGCCCTAAATTTAATATTAAATCAATGACAGACCTTTACATCAAAAAGCTGAAGTTGCGTTTTATTTAATTTTTTTCCCAATTGCAAATTATTTGGGTTTATCATCTTTTTTATAAGAATGTGCAGAATTTTGAACAAGAATGGAAATTGTCTCAGGTAAACAAGAATGGTCAGATATTTTTGGTACCAATAAAAAATATCTTGCCCGAAGGGATAATAGTTTCCATTTTACACCAGAGGCTTAACAAATGGTACATGGATGAATGATTATCACTGATTTGTACGTGACTGCCTCAATTCCCCTAAGCATTTTTCCGACCCACAATATTTGTTCCCACGCACATCCAAACGTACACAATTCTTTCATCACCCAATTCAATTGCCATCTGTATCCATTGACCCTTTAGTTCACCGACATTCGTTTGTACACAAAACATTTAAGTCTAGACAATCCCGATCTAAAATATTAATCTCTCGATAGATTTTTAATTGAACTGAAATTAAAAAAAAGTTGATAGATTTTTTATCGAAGTAAAATAAAGAAAACTTGATAGATTTTTTATCGAAGTAAAATAAATGAAACTTGTTCGATTTTTTATCGAAATAAAATAAAGAAAACTTGATAGATTTTTTATCGAAGTAAAATAAATAAAACTTGTTAGATTTTTTGTCGAAATAAAATAAATAAAACTTGTTAGATTTTTTATCGAAATAAAATAAATAAAACTTGTTAGATTTTTTTATCGAAATAAAATAAAGAAAACTTGATAGATTTTTTATCGAAGTAAAATAAAGAAAACTTGATAGATTTTTTATCGAAGTAAAATAAATAAAACTTGTTAGATTTTTTGTCGAAATAAAATAAATAAAACTTGTTAGATTTTTTATCGAAGTAAAATAATTAACCTTTGATAGTTTTTTCATCGAAGTAAAATAATAAGGCTCCGATAGATTTTTACAACAGTGGAATAATAATCTTTCGATAGATTGTTTATTGAAATTTTATCAGTTTTTCGTTAACAGCCTCATTCTTACAGGTGGGAATTTTAAGGGGATATAATTGTAATGGCGTTAAACCGAAATATAAAAGCTGCAGAAATTAGGCCCCAGGAAACTTCCGATTGACTCTTCTTGAACTTTTTGTGGAAACTCGTCAAAGTTCGCTGCAGGATCGCGAAAGTGTGATCTCACTTACTGGAAGTATAACTCGTTTGCAAATTTTCTTTCTCAGATTCTTTTAAGGATACTTCAAGTTATTTTTATAATTATTTGCGAGTAAAATGATTGAAAAACTTTGGTTTTGCCGCATTTTAAAGAGTTTTATGACCTGAGATCGGCTGAGGATTAACATCGCATCCATTTATTCGAATAAAACTTTTTTTACGCAAACTGTGTCTATATAGAAATAATCCTTATTTTTTTGTTTGGCCAACAAATTTTTTTTATTGCTGGTCTCTCTTAAAAAAAAACAAAAAAAAAACGAGTGCATGACGAAATTGAAAAATAAATATCTCGGGTTCTATTTGTCCTAGGAAGATGAACCAAAATGCATTTTAAAGTCAAAATAATGAGGGTCCATGAAATAATTTTGACGAAATTATGAACCTGCAAATTACTATTGTCATTAACAATTAAAAAATGAAATAATCTATTCCGAAAATTTTGGGTTTTTATTCTTTTTAATTTCATAAAATTCTTTATTTCATCCCGTAACGCTTATGATTTTTTTTTAGATGAGGATTTGATAGACTCTATTTTTTGATAATTTTTTAAGGCACTGACCTCGACTGTACCGGTCAGTTCGTGGTAGAATTTTTTATTTCAAATAGCGTCCATCAAATCTCCATCTCAAAAAAAAATGTAAACGTTACCGGATAAAATGAAGAATTTAATAAAATTTAAAATAAATACGAAATTTGCGAAACACGTTATTTAATTTTTCAATTCTTAATAAAAATAATAATGTGCAAGTTTATAATTTCTAGATAGAAATTTTATGGACCCTCATTCTATTGATTTTTAAACGCGCTTTGGTTCATCTTTCTAAGAAAAATAGAACCAGAGACATTAAGTTTTAAAGTTCGCCATGCATTTGTTTTTTCAAAAAATTTTACATCCCATAATTTTGAAAAAAAAAACATTTTTTTTTGCTAAACAAAAACATTCACGTCAGTTCTATTTAGGTATAGTTTGCGTAAAACAAGGTTTATTTGAATAAAAAAAAGTGCAAGGTCAAAAAACACCCAAATCCGGTCGATTTCATGTGGAATTGCTCCCACTGACCATATAAGATATCGACCAAGATATTAGGCTGATTTAGGCAGGATATCAAGCAAATTATAGATCAAGCCATTTAGCAGGATATTAAACAATATCTATTAAGATATTAAATAGAATGTCAAGTGAAATACGGATCATGATATCGAATAGGATATTAAGAAGGATATTGAGCAGGATTTCAAATTGTGTATCAAACAGGATATTAAACTGGATATCAAGAAGGATGTTAAGCAGGACTCCAACTGTACATCAAGAAGAATATTAATCAGGATATCGAACTGGATATTGAGCAGGCTATTTAACTGGATATCCAGTAAAATATCAAACTGCATATCAAGCAGGATGTTAAATTGGATATCAAGCAGGACATTGAATAGGAGTCCAGTAGGATATTAAACTGGAAATCAAGCAGAATATTAGACTGGATATCAAGCAGAATATTGATCTGGGTAACCAGCAGGATATTGAACTGGATATAAAACTGGATAGCAAGTAGGATATTGAGCTGGATATTAAACTGGATAGCAAGTAGGATATTAAACTGGATTTCGAGTAGGTTCTTTAACCTGGATATCAAGTAGGATATTCAACCGGATTCCAAGTAGGATATTAAACTGAATATCAAGACGGATATTAAACTGAATATCAAGACGGATATTAAACTGAATATCAAGACGGATATTAAACTGAATATCAAGACGGATATTAAACTGAATATCAAGACGGATATTAAACTGAATATCAAGACGGATATTAAACTGAATATCAAGAAGGATATTAAACTGAATATCAAGACGGATATTAAACTGAATATCAAGAAGGATATTAAGCACAATATCAACCTGGATTAAGATCCTACTTCATATTAAGTAGGATATTAAACTTCATTTCAGGAAGGATATTGGGCACAATACCAACCTGAATGAATATCCTACTTTATATTAAGTAGGTTATGAAACTGGATATCAAGTAAGATGTCGAGGACTAAATTCGATAAGATCCGAGGGATGAAAATTTTATCTCAGATCGTTAGAAGCAAATACTGTGGACATGTTAGTGATTCAAGTTCTTTTTAACCAAATGCTGATTCTGTGTGTGTGTGTGTGTGTTCGTAAATTATAAATACTTGAAAATTTTCCTTAGATTTTCTCAGAAGCTGCACGTTCATTTAATTACTGTGTATAAACGCGTGGTTGGCATGATATCTGGTTCAAGGTTTCGCAGGGTGGTTTCCCTCTGCTACCAGCATTAATCACGTGCCTATTTAGCGACTAATTGGCCTCCCCGCACACTGTCGTCGTCGTTGAGATCTTTCTAACAATCCCTCGCACCCTCGAGGTTTCTTTTTTGTTTTATGCAGACCTTTCCATCGGGACTACTGCGAAAGCCTTAGTCGATCTATTTGTTTCTACTTGCCTATTCTCTAATTCAACACAATTCTCAGTTTAGCCTCATAGCTTGATACACATGTGTGTACCTTGTTGAAAAAATGTTAATAAATGCAAAACTTCACTCTGAACACACAGTTGAACTCAAGCAAAAAAGTTACTTGGTTCAATATTTTCATTCAGGGAACTGAGTCACATGAAAAGCATACAAGTCATAGGGATGAAATAAAATTTGATTTGTTGTTAACTTATTATCCTTACTTGTCGATAACTGAAGGTATTGATTTTTTTTCACAAATTTTAAGGATTTTTTTTTTTCATGACATTTATTGTTTTAATTTTTTAAATTAACAAATTGGTTTTTTGTCAAGTAGTGTTTGAAAAGTTGCCAATTTAGATATGGGTTTGTGAAAAGGTGTTTATTACGGGTAAAAAGTCCCAGGATCAATGATAACTAACAGCTCAAGAAAAAAAATCTTGACAATTTTTTCGTTAACGAAAACTTGAAAACTGTAAGAAAATAAAAGTTAGACGGTTTGAGAGAAAAAACGTAGGCTATTTTTTATTTGCAAAGATTTTAATTGACAATTTCTGAGAAATTTCAGACAAACAAATTTGAATAATTCTAGACATTTTCGCATGAATTTCAATGTATAAAAAAAAAGTACAATAAATCCTTGATGAAGGATTTATTGTACTTTTTTTGTTGATAGGATATGTCCTATGCTTATCAGAAATTAGATGAGGAGTCACTAGGACACATTTTTATGAACTATTGTATATTGAGTAATTTTGGATAATCTTTTGTGTATTTTTAGTATTCAATATTTTCTAAAAATGGCATAAATCGGCTGAGGATTGACCTCGTAAATTTTTATTTGAATGAATCTTTTTTTCAGAAACAGTATCTGAAAAAAAAATTTCCGAAAAATTATGGAATTTTCTATTTTTTTAAAAATGAGTGCATGAAGACTTTAAAAAATTCATATCTCCAGTTCTATTTTTCCTAGGAAGATGAACCAGAGCGCGTATTGGAGTTAAAAAAATGAGGGCCGATAAAATAATTTTCCAGAAAGTAAAATTTGCAAGTCATTATTGTTATCAACAATTAAAAAATAAGTTTTTAATTTTTCGAAAATCTTGGATTTTTAATTTTTAATTAAAAAAAAAATTATATTTATCTAACGTCGCATCAACAGCTTAGGTTATTAGCGAAATTATTTTGTTATTTTATTAAATTGTCCCTTTCATCCCGTAACGCTTACAATTTTTTTTAATTGAAGATTTGATGGGCTCTATTTTTTTTTATAAGGCACCGACCTCCGCTCTACTGGTTCAGATGGCGCTAGAAATTTTTCTATCTAAACAGCGTCCATTAAATCTCCACCTCCAAAATAAAATTATAAACATTACCGGATGCAATGAAGAATTTAATCGAACAAATTCTTTTTTTACCCCAAAATTTACGAAAAAAATTATTTTGTCTTTCACGTCTTAACAACAATAATAATTTGCAAGTTTATATTTTCTAAAAAATTATTTTATGGACCCCAATTTCTTAAATTTAAAAACGTGCTTTGGTTCATCTTTCTAGGACAAATAGAGTCAGAGATATTAATTTTTGAAGTTCGCTATGCACTGTTTTTTCCAAAAATTTAACATCCCATAAATTTGACAAAAAATTATCGAATAAAAAAATGTAAGATAAAAAAACACCCAAATCCGCTCGATTTCATGTGGAATTGATCATAATACAATTTTATATACACACTGTTCAGCACATAAAATATAATACACCAAAGGAAAAAAAAAGGTTAAGAGGAAAGACGAAAGATAAGTGTCAGCATAGTCGCCAACTAAAATGATTGATCGACACAACGTTCGCGTCGGAGCGAATTGAGACATGATTCGATTGGTGAGTACGTGGTGATATATGTTTCGTTCGCACGTTTCCGGCTTCCTGAGCACACGTCGTCGCTTTCGTGTTTATCGGAAAACGTAGACAGCGCAGCTTTTTTTTTATGCGTCACTTCAAGTTCCACGAGAACAATGGTTGTAGTAAGCATTCTTCGTGCCAACCTTCCCGTGCAATTTCTGAGTTTCAATGCAGCCTTCGTCGCTTCGGTTGCCCAAGATCCGTGCAATGCCTTTTTGTTTTTTTTTCATCTAAAAAAAATAATGAAAAGAAGGATTACAGAAGTGGCGAAGTGAGTAAATTTTTTGTTCGTTTGTCGAGGATAATCTAAAATCCATCCAAAGCTAAAATCCAAAGTAAAACTAATAAATTGGATCGGCCATGCGAATAGATTGAAAATATTTATGGTAAAGCAATTATTAAATCTCAAACTTTGCATTATGATATTTGGGTATCGTAATTAATCATATAAAAATCACATAAAATGAAGATTGGTAAAAAAGGTTATTTTCGTCACTTCGAAGACAATTTATTCGTCGAGGATAATCTAAAAACCATGTAAAGCTACAATCCAAAGTACAAGTAATCCGATTAGCCATGTGAATGGATTGAAAATACGTATGATAATCCAATTAGTAAAACTCATACTTTGCAGTATGATAATTGCAGTATCGTAATTAATTTAATAAAAATCACGTAAAAATGAAGGTCGTTATAAAAGCTTATTTTCGTAACTTAGGTTGCACAAGATCCAGGCATCATCTTTTTGTTCTCTCATCTAAAAAAAAAACAATAATGAAAGGAACGTTTGCGAAAGTGTCAAAGTAAGCAAATTTTTTTTGTGGGGTATGATCTGAAATCCAACCAAAGCCATAATGCAAAGTACAAGTATTATTAAATCTTAAACATTGCATTACGATAATTCAGTATTACAATAAATGAAATAAAAATGACATACATAAGATAAACATTGTTACAAAAGATTATTTTCGTTACTTCAGTTGCTGAAGATCCGTGCAACGTCTTTTTTCTTCCTTTATTAGGAAAAAAATGAACAGAAGGATTACAGATGTGGCGAAATGTGCAAATTGTTTGAAAATATTTGTGGTAATGCAATTATTAAATTTCAAACTTTGCATTATGATAATCGAGTATCGTAATTAATTATATGAAAATCACATGAAATGAAGATTGGTAAAAAAGGTTATTTTCGTCACTTCGAGGACAATTTATTCGTCGAGGATAATCTAAAAATCATCCAAAGCTACAATCCAAAGTACAAGTAATCCGATTAGCCATGTGAATGGATTGAAAATACGTATGATAATCCAATTAGTAAAACTCATACTTTGCAGTATGATAATTGCAGTATCGTAATTAATTTAATAAAAATCACGTAAAAATGAAGGTCGTTATAAAAGCTTATTTTCGTGACTTAGGTTGCACAAGATCCAGGCATCATCTTTTTGTTCTCTCATCTAAAAAAAAAATAATAATGAAAGGAACGTTTGCGAAAGTGTCAAAGTAAGCAAATTTTTTTTGTGGGGTATGATCTGAAATCAAACCAAAGCCATAATGCAAAGTACAAGTATTATTAAATCTTAAACATTGCATTATATACATAAGATAAACATTGTTACAAAAGATTATTTTCGTCACTTCGGTTGCTGAAGATCCGTGCAACCCCTTTCTTCTTCCTTTATTAGGAAAAAAATGAACAGAACGATTACAGATGTGGCGAAATGTGCAAATTGTTTGAAAATATTTGTGGTAATGCAATTATTAAATTTCAAACTTTGCATTATGATAATTCAGCATTATAGTTAATGGAATAAAAACCACATAAAATAAAGACAAGTTACAAAAGGTGATTGTCGTCGCTTGGGTGCCTAAGATTTGCCACATCTTTTTTTTATCTATAAAAAAATGAAAATAAAAAAAATTGCAAAGTGGTGAACTAAGCAAATTTATTTTTGTAGAAGATAATTTAAAATCTGACCACAGCCGTAATGTAAATAACAAATAATTTGGCATTTGGTGTGTGTATATTTTTAATTATTAACAGTTTATTGGGACCACACATCAGAATATCTTCACTTGTATATCATACATTACAGCTGTAAAATAAATAACCATTTTTACCAAGAAAAGGATCCGCACATTGGACCAAATCGTCTTCGAAAATTGAAGAAACGTTGCCACTTTCATCCCAAACTCCCTAATAACGAGGCAATGGCCGAACTATAGCGGCAGATTCCGGTAATTAGAGAAGTAATTAGTTTGGTCATATGAATAGATTAATCCTATTAAAGCGGTTAATAGTAATGGAATAATTAAATCTGACAACGTGTATTCTGATATTGAGATTTTTTAATTAACCAGATGAAAATGATATAAAGTAGTAATATGTTGAAAAAAGTTATAATTTCGTTTTGGTTTTTGCTGAACAATTATGAAGGAAATAATAATCAATAAATTCAATTCATATAACTATGAAAAACAAAAGTTATAGTATTAAGTTATTTCTATAAAAGTGCCATTGAAGATTTTTTTTTTTAAATTATTAATTAAATATTGAAGCACATTATTGCATTGACTTTATTTAGGTCAAATAAATTAAGCCAAGAAATTGACGTTCATTAAATCGTTTAGAAATTGTCAACAAATGGTGACAATTGATTGATTCATCGGTGTTATTTTTTGGACAACGTTTATTTTTTCTACGTAATAAAAAAATATGATTTTTTAAACGTGTTTTGCACGCTAGCAACAAGTACTAGATCTTGAAAGATTGTACGGTGCTCTTCCAATTTGAATGAATATGAAACTTGTTGAAGATTGAAGAAGCCTCTTGAACACGAAAAGTAAAGGAGGCCGAGTTGAAATGTGCTCTCCAAGGTATAATTTATGTACCCGGCTCGTGTCCCAAATTTAGAAAACTATAAATATAAATGTCGTATGCTTCCGAATAATAAAGAAAGAAATGGAAAGTTGTCAACCATTTAACATGAAAATTGCTCTATACAAAAAATAAGAGCATAAAAAATTGGTTTTGCATAATAATGATGGCTGAAAATGATTGATTGGAAAACTTTATAAAAAACAATGTAGCCATAAATTTATCGATTCGATTATTCGAATTTCGAAATCCCATTCGTTGAACTTTTAAAAGCTATTTTTTTTAAATGTTCCTTTAATTATCTTTGAACTTTGTATTATGTAAATTAAAATCGTATCAAACTTTTGGCTCGAAATCTGCGTATGGAGTTTAAAATTCTATAAAAAGATATCAAATCCCAACGCTTCCACTTTAATATCAAAGTGATATTTTTTAAAATTATTTAAATGTGAAAAACAAAAACAAAAACCGTAGTTATTAATTACCAAAATTTGAATCAAGTCAAACTCAATGATTTTCAAAAAACATATCCTCAAGTAAAGGATAATTTTATCCATAATTTTGTAAAAATTACTATACCGATAATATTACACATAAAATGCAATTTTTTTTTTTTACATTTTTCCGTGTCATGTTTGCCAATACAATTTCATAAATCTTGGCGATATTGAAAAAAGGGGAATTTGTGAATTAAGATCATAAAATTCTGAGTACTTAATATATTCGAAGGTTTAATTCAATCTGGAGAACTCGAGCATAGAATAAGCTGCTACTTTTAAATGTCGATAAAAATGGTGAAATTACTGATCACTTAAGACATGATCAAGTATCAGCAATATTCAGCTAAAGCCTGCTTATATATATTTTCCTTGAAAAACCTCTCACTCGCGACGGTGATGCCACATGGCGGGAAGAACCCAAATGTGTGATTTTTTGGAATTTCCTCTTTCTAAAATCTCGCTGTGCGCGTTCATCCGATAAACAACTAAATAAGCAAATACGTGTGTAAAGTTAATACAAGTGTGTTTAATTGTGTGTAAGTATGTGCGAGTGTGCGAAAGTTTCGGAAAGTGTGCGCAAGTGCGTGACAGTGTGTGCAAGTATCCGCAAGAGTGTGCACGTATGTCCAAATCTATGTGAAAGTGTGCAAAATATATAAAAGTGTCCGCAAGTGGGCGCGAGTGTGCGAAAGTGCATGAAAGTGTGTGCAAGTATCTGCAAGAGTGTGCACGTGTTCGCAAATATATGTGCAAGTGTGCGAAAGTATATAAAAGTGTCTGCAAGTAGGTGAGAGTGTGCGGAAATGCATCAAAGTGCGTGAGAGAGTATGCAAATGTCCGCAAGAGTGTGCACGTGTCCGCAAATATATGTGCAAGGGTGCGAAAGTATATAAAAGTGTCTGTAAGTAGGTCCGAGTGTGCGAAAGTTCATGAAAGTGTGTGCAAGTATCCGCAAGAGTGTGCACGTGTGTGCGAAAGTGCATGAAAGTGTGTGCAAGTATCCGCAAGAGTGTGCACGTGTGTGCAAATATATGTGCAAGGGTGCATAAATATATAAAAGTGTCCGCAACTGGATGCAAGTGTGCGAAAGCATATGAAAGGGTGCGCAAGTGTGGTACAAGTGTGTGCCTGCCTGCAGGTACGTGCAAGTGTGTGCACGTCTGTGTAATTATCTGTAAGTATGTGCAAGCTTATGTGCGGGCATGCAGATATGTGCAATTGTGTGCACGCCGGTGCAACCGTGTGTAAGAACGTGCAAGCGTTTGTACATGTCTGCAGTTATGGGCAATTGTGTGCACGTCTGTGCAATTGTGTGGAAGTGCAAGTGTGTGCAAATGTGTGCAGGTGTGTTCAAGTGTGAGCAAGTGCGTGAAGGTGTTTTTAAGTGTGTGCAAGTGCGCAAAGGTGTGTTTAAGTGAGCGCAAGTGAGTGAAGGTATGTGTAAGTGTGTGCAACTGTGTGTAAGTAAGTATGTGTTGTTGGGTGTGCAAGAGGGATGTGAGCGTGTGCAAATGTGTACAACTGTGTGCGGGTATTTGTGTTTCGGTGTATGCGTGTGTATTGTATTATTTATTCAAGAACCAAATGTAGTATTGCACCGATAAAAAGAATTGGTAATACCAACCGAATCTGCGGTTACGGGTGGCGAGACAAATATTCGGTTGATTAGTAGAAATATTCGTTCCAATCAACCAAATATTTCGTTTGGAGGCGTAGCGAAAGAAATATTCGTTCCAATCAACCAAATATTTCGTTTGAAGGCGTAGCGAAAGAAATATTCGTTCCAATCAACCAAATATTTCGTTTGAAGACATAGCGAAAGAAATATTCGTTCCAATCAACCAAATATTTTGTTTGAAGGCGTAGCGAAAGGAATATTCGTTCCAATCAACCAAATATTTCGTTTGAAGGCGTAGCGAGAGAAATATTTGGTTGATTGGAACGAATATTTCTTCGAATCAACCAAATATTTGTTCCGCCACCCGTAACCGCAGATTCGGTTGTTATTACCAATTCTTTTTATCGGTGTGCTTATGATTTATAATTTTTTATTAATACTTTTTTTTTTAATAGTTAATGTATCTTGCTGGCCGCATGCGCCACGTGTTGGAAGCGGCCGAGATTTTTTGCCGCGCGTTATCTGGCATTACTGACTCGCGATCGGATTAGCTTCTGGCAGTGATCGCTTCGCGCTTCACCGACCAAGTGGTCCTCGATCCGGATCGATTTTCTCGCGCCGATACTTGACTTTCAACTCCTCCATTAGCTGTGGTAGTCTAGTTGGTTAGGACCCTACGTTGTGGCCGTAGTAACCCAGGTTCGAATCCTGGCCACAGCAATGAGCAAAAATGATAATTGTGGAGAATTTTTTTTTTCATATCTTGCATTTTGTATCCGTGATTTTTTAAAGTCGCATATGACACTCAGCCAAATATATACTATAGATATCCTTTTATACTTGTACATGGGAATAATGAGATGGCAAAATGTACCGTTTTCCAATCAACCATTCCGGCAATTAAAAATATTTTTTTCTTATAAAATATAAAGTGGAGAACGGTATACTACGTTATATATATATATATATATATATAAATATAAGAAAGTGATTTCTTATATTTCATAACTTTTTTTACAGCCTTGCGAATTGCATCTATATTATTCTACAAATTTGACAGCATTTATGAGGGAGTCTGGCTATCAATTTTGGCTTTCGCATACAGAAAGTTTCGGTGAATGTGTAAAATTATAGGGAGGCATGATTGAACCTTGCAGAATCGTTCACGATCAGAAGACATTTTGTTTTGAATTCAAAGTGTTGTAGAATCTTAACTCCTTGACAGATTTTTGTCAAATATTTAAGAAAATATTCATAAAAAGAAAGCTCTCTATGAGAAAACCGAATATGGAATCGTAACGTTTTCTCTTTGACATCACAATCATTTTTTTTTTCATGTTGTTTAATTGCGAAATCCAGAAAAAAATATTGTATAACAAATTATGAAAATTCTAATAAAATTAAACTTCAGACTGGAAACCAACGTATGAAGTTTGAATTGCTTGAAAAAAATTTTAAAATCTAACTTTTCCACTTTCACATTCAGATAATATTTTTTCAAATGATTCAATTCCAAAAATCAGAAAAAAATGTCTGGAATCACTAATTATTAAAATTCTAATAAAATCAATCTTTTGGCTGAAAATCAAATTATGGCGTTCTAAATACTTGAAAAATTATCAAAACCCAACATTTCCACTTCAACATCCAGGTCATGATTTTTCAAATTATTTAATTCGACATAACCAGCAAAAAAGTCGGTTATCATTCATTATTAAAATTCTAATAAAATCAAACTTTTAAATGGAAATGGACGTATGGCGTTTGAAATACTTGACAAAATATAAAAATCTAACGTCTCCACTTTGAAATTAAATTCATATTTTTTAAAATAAATTCAAATGCAAAAACCAGAAAAAAATCTCTGAAATCACTAATTATTGAAATTCTAATAAAATCAATCTTTTGGCTCAAAATAAAGTTATATCGTTTGAAATACTTGAAAAATTATCAAAACCCAACCCACTTCAACATCCAGGTCATGATTTTTCAAATTATTCAATTCGACATAACCAGCAAAAAAGTCTGTTATCATTCATTATTCAAATTCCAATAAAATCAAACTTTTAAATTTGAATGGACGTATGGCGTTTGAAATACTTGAAAAAATATAAAAATCTACCGTCTCTACTTTGAAATTGAATTCATATTTTTTCAACTAAATTCAAATGCAAAAAGCAGAAAAAATGTCTAAAATCACTAATTATTAAAATTCTAATAAAATCAATCTTTTGGCTGAAAATAAAATTATGGCGTTCTAAATACTTGAAAAATTATCAAAACCCAACATTTCCACTTCAACATCCAGGTCATGATTTTTCAAATTATTCAATTCGACATAACCAGCAAAAAAGTCTGTTATCATTCATTATTCAAATTCTAATAAAATCAAACTTTTAAATTTAAATGGGCATATGGCGTTTGAAATACTTGAAAAAATATAAAAATCTACCGTCTCTACTTTGAAGTTGGATTCATATTTTTTCAACTAAATTCAAATGCAAAAAGCAGAAAAAGTCCTAAGCGGAAGCGACTTATTGATTGACGCAAAGAGCATCCCGGAATTAGCGACTGAAACAGCAGTTCTCTCGCATCGTTAATATGCGACAAACACATTTCTCTCGCTATGCTCCCTCTTCGTTTGACTGTCTACCTCACGGCAAGCCCCTCGGTACTCTATGCGGAGCCGCAGCAACGTCCCAGCTTCTGTTAGTGCGACTCCAGTTGGTTGAACGAGCGAGCGAGAGCACGTCTTCAGCAGCTCGTCTCGACCTAAATTCTCTTATATTATAGGTACTGCTGGTATTACATATAGTGCGAGGATTTGTGTTCCGGTCTCCACTGGCGTCAAATGTTGTCCCAATGAGACATGACCCTTGAGCTTATTCTCCACATTGCATCGCTGGTAATGATTATATGTATCGTAGCCACCAGCACGTAACTATCAGATGTATTAGGAAACAATCGATGTGGAATGATTATCTAGGGAATTAATCGGGTCTCCAATCTGTGTACTTAATTAATAACGACAATTTTATTATAGTGCAAGGACTATAATGGTTTACAAATAAAATTGTGGTTATTTGAAATACGTGTAAACATGTAGTAAAGAAATTTTCTTTATAGAAGATAAACCGTCTAAAATCTTTTCTGAATTGGTTGGATTTAGCAGGTTCTTTAGATCACGTTAAGAAGTCCTTTGAAAATTATTATTATTGCTGATTATTTTTTATTTTTTATTTTCTTATATTATAGCTACCGGTTTTAGGACATATGCTGCCAGAATTTGTGTTCCGGTTGCCATTGGCGTCAAATGTTGTCCCAATGAGACATGACCCTTGAGCTTATTCTCCACATTGCATCGCTGGTAATGATTATATGTATCGTAGCCACCAGCACGTAACTATCAGATGTATTAGGAAACAATCGATGTGGAATGATTATCTAGGGAATTAATCGGGTCTCCAATCTTTGTACTTAATTAATAACGATAATTTGATTATAGTGCGAGGACTATAATGGTTTGAAAATAAAATTGTGGTTATTTCAAATACGTGCAAACATGTAGTAAAGGAATTTTCTTTATAGAAGATAAACCGTCTAAAATCTTTTCTGAATTGGTTGGATTTAGCAGGTTCTTCAGATCACGTTAAGAAGTCCTTTGAAAATGATTATTATTGCTGATTATTTTTTATTTTTTATTTTCTCATATTATAGCTACTGGTTTTAGGACATATGCTGCCAGAATTTGTGTTCCGGTTGCCATTGGCGTCAAATGTTGTCCCAATGAGACATGACCCTTGAGCTTATGTTCCACATTGTATGGCTGGTAATGATTATATGTATCGTAGCCATCAGCACGTAACCATCAGATGTAAAGGACGACGACCAATTAGGAAACAATCGACGTGGAATGATTATCTAGGGAATTAATCGGGTCTCTAATCTTTGTACTTAATTAATAACGATAATTTTATTATAGTGCGAGGACTATAATGGTTTAAAAATAAAATTGTGGTTATTTGAAATACGTGCAAACATGTAGTAAAGAAATTTTCTTTATAGAAGATAAACCGTCTAAAATCTTTTCTGAATTGGTTGGATTTAGCAGGTTCTTTAGATCACGTTAAGAAGTCCTTTGAAAATTATTATTATTGCTGATTATTTTTTATTTTTTATTTTCTCATATTATAGCTACTGGTTTTAGAACATATACTGCGAGAATTTGTGTTCCGGTTGCCATTGGCATCAAATTTTGTCCCAATGGGACATGACCCTTGAGCTTATGTTCCACATTGTATGGCTGGTAATGATTATATGTATCGTAGCCATCAGCACGTAACCATCAGATGTAAAGGACGACGACCAATTAGGAAACAATCGACGTGGAATGATTATCTAGAGAATTAATCGGGTCTCCAATGTTTGTACTTAATTAATAACGATAACTTCATCATAGGGCCAGTACTATAATGATTTATAAATAAAATTGTGTTTATGTAAAGTATGTGCTAACATGTATAAAAGATTTTTTTGTATGAGATATAAATTGTAGAAAACCTTTTCTGCAGTTCGTCTACAGTTCGAATAAAGCAAATCATTTAAATTATTGTACTAAAAATAGATTTAACGTCAGATTTGTATAGTACATTCAGTCGACCAGCTTATGAATAATAACTTCCAGTACATATGCATTAAATTTCAAGTAAAATTTTTTCTCAGTATAGTGAGTCAGAAAAGATTGAAAGTTTCTATTCATAATTTCGTAATTTAGATTTATTAATAAAATTAAATTAGAAAACTGTAATATAAAATTAAGGTAATTTTGGAACGAAATTACAGTGCATTTTTTAGATTAAATTACTTTTACAGTTAAAGTAAAGCAAATTATTTGAATTACTGTAACAAAAATAAATTTAACGTCGCACTTGTATAGTAAATTTACTAAACCAGTTTATGAATCAAAATTTCCAGTACATGTACATTAAATTTCAAGAAAAAAATGTTCCCATTGTAGTGAGTCAGGAGTGAGAAGATCATTCCTTTGCATCGAACAAGAGACATTTCACATATGTCAGTCCTTACGTAGTAGGAATTATCTAATCTTGCATAGTTGGAAGTACTTAAGTGTATTCTACATAGTTCGCACGGTAGAGTAAGATTACAAAGGGTGGATCCGGTGATTCTATCATTGTCTCGTATTCAAAGTGGCGTATGTATCAAGTTCGTAGTTTATTCCATGCAGTGCAAGGGATGCGGTTTATTTGCATGCTCCGCGTGCGCAAAACCCACTTTTCGCACCTTTTCAAATGACTTATGTTCGATTCTCGTGCGAAAAACCTTTTATCCCTTACGGAAAAAATCTATTGAGCATTGAATAGTTACTATTCAAATTTAAAAGTAACTATTAACTGTCAATCATACTGACAAATGGTAATCAATAGTAACTATAAAAATAGTAAGTATTCGAAATAGTTACTATTGACTGTCAAAAGTACTGACTATTGGCATTGAATAGTAACTATTCGAATAGTTATTAATAATTATTAATAAAAACAGTTACTGTTAACCGACAATAGTACTAACTATTGGTACTCAACAGTAACTATTCCAATAGTTGTTATTCATAATAGTTAACATTGACTGATAATAGTATCGGCTATAAGAAGTGAATAGTAACCATTAGTGTAATTAGTCTTCGGAAATTTTATAGAATGTTCAATGGAAGATACTATTAGAGACCAATGGTAATGATTTGGGTAGTAATTTTCGATATACTCACTTTTTAAGTTCAATAGTAGATACTATCGATCTTGCAAATCATGAAAAGTTGTTCTTTGAGTAGCAAAACTAAAATTTGAGGTAAAATCACTACACAGTGTAGAAAGCTCCTTTACAAAAACGCGTATAAAAAACTTATTACATCAGTGTAACGTAAAATCGATGTATAATTCTCCTAAATACGACACGTACATCCAATTTGTTTTTTCTTTTATTTATTAAATTGAATTTCATACACCGGTATAGTGAAAATTAAAATACGGCCTCAGTATAAATCACTATACAGTATATGAATTTTTCAATTTTTTTTCACAGTGTAAATCGGGTGATTACAACACCTTTCAGAAAAAGCTTTTTCGCCCTCGTAATGAAATATACTAATAATATTAAATATATTGCGACAATAATATTGGATATTATGCAATAATGATATTTAACATATTGCGACAATAATATAATTATAAATCAGCGTCAGTAACTATTAACTGTCAATAATACTGACAATTGGTTATAAATAGTAACTATAAAAATAGTAAGTATTCGAAATAGTTACTATTGACTGTCAATAGTACTGACTATTGGCATTGCATAGTAACTATTCGAATAGTTATTATTAAAAACAGTTACTGTTAACTGACAATAGTACTAACTATTGGTACTCAACAGTAACTATTCCAATAGTTGTTATTCATAATAGTTAACATTGACTGATAATAGTATCGGCTATAAGAAGTGAATAGTAACCATTAGTGTAATTAGTCTTCGGAAATTTTATGGAATGTTCAATGGAAGATACTATTAGAGACCAATGGTAATATTTTGGGTAGTAATTTTTCGATACACTCACTTTTTGAGTTCAATAGTAGATACTATCGATCTTGCAAGTCATGAAAAGTTGTTCTTTGAGTAGTAAAACTAAAATTTGAGGTAAGATAACTACACAGTGTAGAAAGCTCCTTTACAAAAACGCGTATAAAAAACTTATTACACCAGTGTAACGCAAAATCTATGTACAATTCTCCTAAATACGACACGTACATCCAATTTGTTTTTTCTTTTATTTATTAAATTGAATTTCATACACTGGTATAGTGAAAATTAAAATACGGCCTCAGTATAAATCACTATACAGTATATGAATTTTTCAATTTTTTTTCACAGTGTAAATCGGGTGATTACAACACCCGTTAGAAAAAGCTTTTTCGCCCTCGTAATGAAATATACTAATAATATTAAATATATTGCGACAATAATATTGGATATTATGCAATAATGATATTTAACATATTGCGACAATAATATAATTATAAATCAGCGTCAGTGTTTACATGCTTACCCATTTGATCTGGAATATCCCGTATATTGCAGTTTACAAGCTGCATGCATATTGTAGGATGAAGTTGGAGTTGAAATTACGTGCATGTCGAGGGTGGGCAATTTGTAATTCAACGTCAACTACATTATATTGCTCAATTAGCTTGGAGCCATTAACTGCAGCTCCTGGCTAATATCCAGTGGGGATTTTAGTTTATTCAAATTTCCTACGTGAAGCCCCATCAATAAACTTTGTGAATAGTCGCAAACAGAAAAGGAAACTACATCTTTACAGACGGAAAATGGAACAGACCCTTCACAAGCATAAAAGGAAATAACATCTTTACAGACAGAAACGAAAATCACGTTTTCACACACGGAAAATGGAACAGACCCTTTACAAGCATAAAAGGAAATAACATCCTTACAGACAGAAACAAAAATAACGTCTTTACGGACGGAAAATGGAACAGTCACAAAAGGAAATAACATGTTTACAGACAGACACGAAAACCACGTCTTTACAGACAGACACGAAAACCATGTCTTTACAGACAGACATGTAAATCATGTCTTTACAGACAGACACGAAAACCACGTCTTTAGATACAGACCCGAAAACCACGTCTTTACAGACAGAAACACAAACAACAATTTACAAACATCGAAGAGTTAATTAAGCTCGAGGAATTTTTAAAAAACGTTACATCAGGTACAAAGCAGGCCCTGATAGGACCATGGACAGGCCTGATAAGGCCTTATCAATGCCATATTCACGCTTAATGTAACCGTTCAAATTTCTACTCGGAACCTTCACAATTCTGAATCTACGTTTTGTTGTTCCACGTCCAGTTTCATGATGACCAAAAAAGCATTCGTTTTCTAAAAATACTCGGAACTCATTTCAACAAGTGAAAAACTCATTACAACCTTCCGAGATTTACTGACGTTCGTTTCACGATCCAAAATATTTTACGAAGCTGAAACTTTGTTTTCCCTTGTGCTTTACTTTTATGAAAAAAATATGCTTAAAATTTTATCTACCGGTACTGAAGTTTCTGTATATAACATCGCGTTTAAAAAAAATGAAATTCCGACACCCTCATAACATTTTTCGTAAACATTTTATTAGTTTCGTTAATAATATTAAATTTACTAAATAAATTTATGCATAAATACTTCTAGTGTCGATGTATTCAATTTAAAACGATTTTTGTTTATCGCATGGCAAAAAGTCTCATGTCAATAAGCAAGGTTGTTATTTTATGGTTATAAACAATTTTTTCCAAGAAAGAGTTTTAAATTAGTATAACATTGCATTCGAAAAATTCTCAAAAATATTATAAACATTCAATATCGTCAATATTAAATTCCACATGTTCCACGTAAATTTTATTAACTTCGGCAGTCTAAAATTTCATGGATGTCACAATAAATTTTCTAGCGTTATTTTTCAAACATTTTTTTTTATGAATGAAGGAATAACGCAATTTTTCTTGAATCTCTGTTGTCAAGTTTAGTTGGATCATTATTTCAGCTTTAACCGAGAAGTTCAAGGACAACAAGCTACGTTCTCCTTAAGAGCTGGTAACATTAAATCGTGTTTTGCAGAAGCAAAAATAAATTTTGCTGCCTTAAAGAGAAAAACAATAATGAAGAAATTACAGTAGGTACGAATTTAGTTTAATTTTAAACGTTGGTACACGCGGTCCATCAGAGATTCCGCGGGAGCAGCGGCATCAGTTAAATGGGACAATCGATAGCGCGTGGTGGAGTCTTGCTAGACACAGAGGTGCAAGGGCAGCCCTTTTGTAGGTCGCAGTATCACGGACCTCAGCTGGGTTTTTATTGCTGACAATTAACACAAAAGCCAGCTTCTCTTGATATCTATTTTTCGGATTGTTATGGATAAAATTAATTGCGTGAGGCAATTAATTTTAACCATAATTAATTTTAACCATTTTAATTTTAATTAATAATTAACCGACTTATCACATGAAATTTTTTAATGAGAAAGTGCAGTTCTTAAACGTCGTTTTTTAATTACTTTTCCAATATTCATAGATTCGAAAAAAAATTGTCTTCTATGTAGTAACGAAATATAAATTTTGAAAATTTATCGGACACTCACGGATACTTGCAGATATTCATAGACATTGACACGCGCAAACACTTAAAAACGCTCATATATACTTACAAACACTTATAAACATTCACAAAAAATCATAAACGCTTACAAACACTTCCAAAAATACTTATAAACACTTGAAAACACTGACAAACCTTGAAAAACACTTACAAACGCTCACATATACTTACAAACGATTACAAACACTTTTGAACACTTTGAAAAACTCTTAAACATTTGCAATCACTCATAAACACTTACAAACACTTACAAATACTCGTAAGCACTTTGAATCACTTATAAACACTTTAAATCACTCATAAACCCTTTAAATCACTCACAACACTTACAAACATTGACAAATATTTACAAACACCTACAAACACTTACAAACACCTACAAATACTTACAAACACTTACAAACACTTACAGACACTTACAAACACTTACAAACACTTACAAACACTTACAAACATTTATAAATACTCCGAAACACTTACAAACCCTTAAAAACATTTATAAACACTCCGAAACACTTACAAACCCTCAAAAATATTTACAATCCCTTACAAACACTCACAAATACCAATAAATTCAGGTTCATGTTCTCACAGACTGAGAAAAATCATGCAATCGAAAATGTTCCGAACTTAACCTACTACAAACCGGGTCGCCGTATTTTGTATACAGAGCAAGTTATAATTCTATGAAATTGTACGAAGCATAGGAAATTTGCCATATGCAAAGGTTGTGTGTAAAGTATACGTCACCTTGCAGTAAATAAGTAGTATATATAGATATCAGGTACACAAACGAACACCAATCATTTTCGGATGATTAGCTGACACCAACAGCGAGGTGAGCAATGATAATCCAAACTAATCAGAGCCTGAATCTATCTATGCTCAAGCGAACTGCGCAACCCAATTCCCTTACGCATTATGAACCGACGCATTTCCTGGACGCAACATTTTGGACTTTCTGAAGCGTTAAGTCAAGCAAAACTCCAAAGCGCTCACTAAAACTTGTGTCAGTGACTGAATTTCGATATTGAGCTCTAAATACTCGCGTAATGAAGTAGTTGATAACTTCTTTCTGATACGACATACAAAATCGTTTGAATAATTTGAGAAATAATATTCATAGTTAAATGTTACCACTGTAATTTTTTTATTTACAAAAGTTAAAAAATTTTAATTTCTGTATAAAAATGGAAATAATTAATCAATTAGATTTTGAAGTATTTTGGATGCAGCAAATTTCTGAATATGGTTTTATATTTCAAAACATTTTTATTATATCGACGAGAGAATTTTATATGCGGTTTTTCATAAGAAAAAAACCTTATGCATTTCGCAGTAAAAAACATAAATTTTGAAGCATCTTGATAAAAAAAAATTCTGTAATTATGATGTGACAATGACTTTGAAATTCATCAAACCAACAATTAAAAAACACGAAATGAGGTTTAAGGAACCTCAAAATTTGAGGAATCACGAAACCACAATATTATAATTGGACATATGTGTTATATGGAAAAACACAATTTATAGTACTCGCGAATAGAAGGGAAAAGAAGAAAACCTTCTCGAGAATTTGAGACACCTCTGCACAGTTTTGATGTTCTCTGTTGCCCATTGATGGTCGGACTGTAGAAGTGGCACGAAAATCCAAACTATAGTATTCTCGGACATGTGTTATATACAAATACACACTTTATAGTATTCTAAGAATGCACCTGGTCTCTCATCTCAAGCACGGAGCACGACTCTCAAGCCAAGTGTAACGAGGAATACGTGGACCACCCTCAGCTTTTCCCTCTAGGATTCACTCCCGTTGAATCTGGGTTAGAAGTATTTCTGTTCAAACACTACGTTACCTTTATGCCACTACACGACATGCCGTAACATTAAGTTACCTTTGCCAACGCATCTGTGAGTGAGAACTCTGTTAACGCTTTGACACATACATTTAGCATTTCCGAAATCATAAAACTCATTAATAAATGTCAAAAATTAGTTGAAAATAGTTAAATCTGAGCAAAAACAGGTTCGAACTGTGACTCAAAGGGTTAATTGAGTATAGCTTTAGCATTTATGACAGGAAATGCCCTTCCCTAAAATAATATGTTTGTGACCTTAAATATTAGATACATTACTGCGTTTTTTATGTGTCAGGAATAATACGTAGAGGAACATGTGTGCAATAATTCAAGCTATGTTGCCGACTGTTTGTGGTAAACATGTAAATTCAAAATGAAAAGGTTTAGCACGGACTCTTATGGAATAGTACATTACGATACTAGTGCGATGAAAATTTTTTGCGATGAGTGCGAGTTTGCAGCACGAGCTGAAGGCGAGTGTTGTAATTAGACACGTGATCAGAAAAAATTTCTCGCACGAGTATCGTATATAATTTCATGCCACTAGTGCGAGAAGTGCCTATTTCACGCACGCAAGCGAAGCGAAGAGTTTCACGCACACTGTGGTATAATAGTACATTACGATACTAGTGCGATGAAACTTTTTTGCGACGAGTGTGAGTTTGCAGCTCGAGCTAAAGGCGAGTGTTGTAATCACACGAGATCAGAAAAAGTTTCTCGCACGAGTATCGTATACAATTTTATGCCACTAGTGCGAGAAGTGCCTGTTTCACGCACGCAAGCGAAGCGAAGAGTTTCACGCACACTGTGGTATAATAGTACATTACGATACTAGTGCGATGAAACTTTTTTGCGATGAGTGCGAGTTTGCAGCACGAGCTGAAGGCGAGTGTTGTAATCACACGTGATCAGAAAAAATTTCTCGCACGAGTATCGTAATACAATTTCATGCCACTAGTGCGAGAAGTGCATGTTTCACGCACGCAAGCGAAGCGAAGTGTTTCACGCACACTGTGGTATAATAGTACATTACGATACTAGTGCGATGAAACTTTTTCGCGACGAGTGTGAGTTTGCAGCACGAGCTGAAGGCGAGTGTTGTAATCACACGTGATCAGAAAAAATTTCTCGCACGAGTATCATATATAATTTCATGCCACTAGTGCGAGAACTGCCTGTTTCACGCAGGCAAGCGAAGCGAAGTGTGCGTGAAGTAGGCACTTCACGCACACTGTGGTATAAAAAGTATTACGGTGACTCCTTTTTCAAATTTTATTGATATTTTACGATAATATTCCTCTAAAAAAAAAAGTCTAATATAATCTTAAGACTTCTAAGAATAAAATACCGTCGAAAAAATATCGGGTTACCCGATGTGTTTTTTTTTTAGTATTTTACAGTTAAAGTCGAGGACTTAGAATTAGGGTTATTTTTTATGCTCTAGGCATTTTCCCTCTTCTAAGGTTTCAATTATTCGGAGATCCTCTTTCTCTTCCAGCCAAACAATTTTTTTAAAAAACAAACATATTGGATATTTTACAGAAAAAAATCTTGATCTACTTGCATGTTGATGGAAAAATTGATATCGGAGTTACAAGCTGCTGCACCGATTGAGAAAATCCGTGATGATATAACAAAAACGAGAAGTGACAGAAGCCATAAAAGAGAATACCATTTGAAAGAAAATGGTAAAATGGAGAAAAATTATCCCTGAAATATTCAGCGAGATTTACTCGTTGAATTTTAATGCTCGCCTCGAGGTGATCTTGTGTTATCGTGTATCGAGAAAATGGCCCTTGACGACTTTTATACTTGTAGAAAAGTAGATTAGGCTGGACCGTTTGAGTGACATTGCAGATGTGCTTGCCACGACCATTTCAGTGACAGAAAGAAAGTGGCCACTCGAAGTGTGCATTCCCGATTCTGGAATTGGAATAAGTAACCTTCAAACATTCATTCATCGGTGTCTCAACAGCTTTCTAGACCAAATGAAAGAAACAGAGGCGAAAGAAGGCTCCTTGAAACGCCGCGCATCTTTATTTCATACATTTTCAATCGACAACCACTTGGATAGTAGAATTTCTCTCTGGCCTTATCGTCGAATCATTCTTTATCAGAAGTTCCCTTTATGCTTGAGAAATATCGGCATGTTAGCATGGAAGGCTAACCAGGAGTTTCCTTTGAGACAAAAGTACATCATATATTTATTTTTCGCTGCAAGACAATTTTCCTTTTTTCCATTTCTTTTTCTGCGTTTCACTCCTATTCTCTTCGTATCACGGTATGTCTTTCAAAAGGCGATGGTAACGTCTTCTCGTGGCTTTGCTCTCGTTTATCAGGTTGATTTATTGAGATAGATGTCATGACCGATAATCAAAGGGAAAAATGTCATGACTTCCTGTTGCACTCGTTTCCATGTGCAATTTGGTGTTGTTTTTTAACGTACAACTTTGTTTCGGTCGTTAGGATTCCGTGTGGATGACTTTTTATGATTTCTGTGAGGAAACTCTTTATGGGAAAGAATCCTTTGAGTAATATAATGTATTAAGGGTATATTGTGGACTCTGAAAAGATTTTCCTGAAAATGAGGCAAAGAGTTTGCGTTAGGCCAATGAAAATTTAATGGAAGTTACGTTGTGTAGTTGCATACAACCTCAAAGTGGAATTAGACACGGGAAAGTTCACAGTGAAATTAAGGGGGCTGCATTTGTTTGCAGTCGAAAAATAGGTCGATTGACATTTTTTTTCTGATGGGATTGTTCAGACGACGAGAACGAAATTTTGGACTTGATTAATAAATCGTCTTAACAGTTCGATTTTCTTTAAATTAAAGAACTTTGATGTCCAATGAAGTTATTATTTTTTTTTAAATGTTGCCGAATAAGCTGTTCGTTCGATTCACTTAAAAAAATTGACAGAGCATTGATTATAACAGTTTTTACCACATGATCGAACAATTGAAAAAATTTCTTATCCATGACAATAATGAATTATTACAATTTTTTGCTCGAAAAACAAAGCTTTTTTCTGCAACTTGTTATTTTTGTGAATTTTGAAAAAAAATTCGTTCATTTGCCAGGAAAATGTTGTAAACTATGTTCTGTCCAAATTAAAATTAAATTGGACCAGTTGATCATTCAGTGGTAATTTACTTCAATAATACAGTGGCACTTTTTTTAAAATCATGATAACTTCATTATTTTTTAATATTTCACAATTGAAAAGAAAACTCAAATTTGACGAGACTATGTATTAATGAGGCAAAGAGTTTGCGTTAGCCCAATGAAAATTTAATGGAAGTTACGTTGTGTAGTTGCATACAACCTTAAAGTGGAATTAGACACGGGAAAGTTCACAGTGAAATTAAGGGGGCTGCATTTGTTTGCGGTCGAAAAATAGGTCGATTGAAATTCTTTTTCTGATGGGATTGTTCAGACGACGAGAACGGAATTTTGAACTTGATTAATAAATCGTCTTAACAGTTCAATTTTCTTTAAATTGAAGAACTTTGATGTCCAATGAAGTTATTATTTTTTTTTAATGTTGCCGAATTAGCTGTTCGTTCGATTCACTTAAAAAATTGGACAGAGCATTGATTATAACAGTTTTTACCACATGATCGAACAATTTAAAAAATTTCTGATCCATGACAATAATGAATTATTACAATTTTTTGCTCGAAAAACAAAGGTTTTTTCTGCAACTTGTTATTTTTGTGAATTTTGAAAAAAAATTCGTTCATTCGCCAGGAAAATGTTGTAAACTATGTTCTGTCCAAATTAGAATTAAATTGGACCAGTTGATCATTCAGTGGTAATTCACTTCAATAATACAGTGGCATTTTTTTTTAAATCATGATAACTTCATTATTTTTTAATATTTCACAATTGAAAAGAAAACTCAAATTTGACGAGACTATGTATTAATTGCGTGTAAAATCCCAACCTCGTCATCTAAATGAGGAAAAAAAATTTAAACATCCATGTGTATTTTGGACTCTTAAGCAAAGTATGTAAAATCCAATTAAATTAAATGAGTAATCATAATAATTTTTTAATCAACTAAATATCACTTTATTCTCCGAAACTTCTGTCAGTGGTAAATTTAATAGTTTTTATTTCCCGTGAGAGAAGCTTTGTTTTCGTGCGAAAATGTTTTTCCATATTGTCATCTCAGGATGCACAAAATTGCGTTGAAACGTCGAGGAAAGTGATTTGTATTTTTTTTATAGGATTCGCAAAAGTTCAAACGTTATAGCGGTTTGAAATATGTAAAAAAAATAAATATCGGTTTTTCCAGCACGACACTTATTATCGGCAAATTATGTTCCATCGTATTCTGCGTACTTATCAATACTTTGCAAAGAGCCCGATTTATAGGGAACAGAATTGAGGTGAAATTCAAAGTAAAATGTTAAATTCGGTAGAAAAGCGGTATCACTCCATTTATCATAAACATTGAACCTGATTTTTAGAAATTTTTTTTTTTTTTTTTTTTTGGTGGCCGAAATACTGTGGAATGCCTAATATATTTGTTCCAAAATACAAAGGGTTTTAAAAGAATGAAATATCTTGCTCAATATCAAACTAGTATACACATTTATGTACGAAATGATTCAGTTCAATTGCATCAGATATTTCATGGAAATATTACATGATTCTATCAGATTGCAAACATATCCAAACGTATTGTCAGAATCAGTCCAACAAAATATTTTGTCAAATCAAATAAACTGTTCGATTCAACCAAAATAAGCGCTTATTTGAATTAACCAACAGTTATTCAAGTTAAGTAAATTCATATCTATTCTTTGAACTAAGCACGAAAATTTACCGGGTCTGAGATTCAACATTGTTCATTTTGTTGATTAAGCTAAAATTTATTGATTTCAAACGAACGTTCGTTGACTTGACAAAATCTCCAATCAACAAAACGCATTTCGTTAAGTCAACTGAATTTTTATTTCAGTGCAGCTATCACTTATCATCCAAGATGATTACAAGTTAGTAATAAGCGTAATTGATTAATTACTCTTATTAATTATATAACAAAACTTTTTTTACATAGAAGCCAAATATAATAAAAAAGAATATAAATAATAACATTTTCAGAAAAGCTAGAAACAGGGAAGCATCGTGAATATTTCAATCGTCAGCTTGTTTTCTAATATCCGGGAGTATTCGTCTTTAATAGTTTCGATTATTAAAGTAAGTTTATCTCTTGCGGTAGAGTTTAAACGAATTTATTTCATTTTTTCCCCATTACAGAATAAATGCAATCTCAAATACTATTAAATTCTCAAAGACACGTTCTCGGTCGGTGAAATGATTTTTATTTTTTATTTTTATCAACAGAGATAGTGAAAGCCACAGTGACCGCTAGCGGAGAACCGACGATGTGAATAAAATGGAAAAAAGGCAGGTATGGATTCGGCACTTTTCATTCAACTCTGCTGGCAAACGGCCAATCGGAGTCTGCCATTTTTTTTTGGCCTTCACGACGGATGAATTTTCATTGCAGACTCTTTTTGGAGAACTTCCCTACTTATATTTTGAAGTTGCGACCAACGGACAGCAAAAAACAGTAAAAGTAGCCGAGGGTTAAAAAAAATCCCTTCTTATACAAACTTAAATTTTTTTTTTATTTCTGTTCTTTATTTTTCCTCTGTTAACCACGGATTTTTTCATTGCATCCTAAATTTGGCTCTTAAAGAACATGTGTCATAAAATTTAATGACAAAAACTTTCTCTCTCTTTCTTGTTGAATTAAAAATAAAATGAAAATAAAAATGAATTGCAGAAAAAAGGAACAACGAATTTATTTACTGTTCTCATATTTATTTTCATGTAATTGGATTTGCCATTTTTCCGATGGAATTTATTGATATCAAAGGCATTTTTCGATCAATGGGAAGCATGAAAAATAGAATAAATAGGGTAAAATAAATTTAATACATCGACTTATGAATACATATTTCCTATTTTTATTTCTACGTAGATATTTCGTTGCCGTTGACATAAATATTAATAAGCGGAATTATTCTTATCGTATTAAGCGCAGAAAAAAATGCGTGTACCGCGAAATTTTTTTTAACTTGAAAGAACTATTAAAAGGTTAAGCGAACCAAAAGAAATTCCATGAAGTAGAGAAAAGCTCGAGTTAAGAAAATTACATGCTGAGCGCTTTATGAAAATGATATCAGAGGCTAGCATGAAAAAAATTCTCTATGCACCGGTCAATATCTCACTGTCGCGCTCGTTTGATAATGTCGCTAGACTCTCGAGCTTTTCTCGACAAGGTAATTATCTTTAACCGCCGGCTATAAAAGCCCAACCTCTTTGTCACAATCTTGGGGTAAACGTCCCACTCTGCGCAAGTGGCTCGTTTTCTTTTCCCTTTTAAAACAGAAGGAACGAAGTTAAAAAAATATTTGTCAGCGTTCAATAAATTAAGCGGGCGCTCGTGATAGCACCCAATTAGCTTTTCTAGCGTTTTAATGCGCAATCAAAGTTCATTTAACCGAATCATATTTTTTAACACCTCCTTTCAACGCTTCTTAAAATATCTCGACGAAAAAATTACAAAACGTCGGTAATATCACTGATAAAGCACCTGGCAAAAAAAAATTGAGGGGTACTAGATAGAAATTAATATTTTAATCTTTCAAAACAAAAATCAAAGGATGCAAAGGAGAACCTTGCACATTGCTTCCTCATTATTTTCCACTTTTTACAAAGCTACCTATATGAGGAAGTATGTTAATTGATATTGGCTTCCTCATAGAGAAAGCTTTGTTAAAAGTGAAAAAGAATTATGAAGCAATGTGCAAGGTTCTGCTTTGCATCCTTGTTTTAAATAAATAAATAAACGCACAGACCCGCTTTGTGATAATATAATAAGGACGAATGGGCCTGAAACTCAAACGAATACTCTATTTTTTATTTTTTTTTATGTAGAATACGATAGAAACGTTGGTTTTTTGTCATACATATTTGTAATAAATTGATGAAATCTCAATACTCGCCATCTCCTCATTCGATGGTCACGTCGCTTTATTGACTTCTCATAACTTCTTCTGTACTAATGCTCTATCTTTTTTTTTTTTTTGCATAACACGATATAAACGTGTTTTCATAAATTTCATTAGGAAGTAAGAATATGTCTAGCTTATATTATAGATATAAATCGGCAATTTTCTCAATAAATATACTGTAAAAAATCGATATGAAAATATGGTATCGATCATAATTCTTGGGCTATATCTGACGTATTTTTCGTCCTTAATACATAATAACAGTGCTCCAATACAATTTTTAACTACCCCATATATATTAATTTCAGTCATATAAGTAATTAAAAAAGGGCAAAAAACAATTGACTCTGCCATAAATAAAGTTTTGCCTACACTAAAAAATTGTTTTTCTTAAAAAATGTTTATCATTATTTTTTATGCAGCGTCTGAAAAAATATCAATAAAAAAAATCTAAAAATAGTCGCCCCTAGAGAATTTCAAGACGAACAAAACGGACCCCCGCAAAACTCCGTACGACAAAAATTAAGGGAGTTATGGGGTGCCAAACATTTTATTCCTGAAATGCTTATAAGATATCTTTAGGGTCATACATCTTAAAACAATAGTCGAAGGTTCTAAAAATTGCCGTGATCAAATCAAGTGGCCAGTTGTAAAGACATCCAGTCAGCTTTTCCACAACGTTAAAGTACAAAAGTACATTACATGAAATAATATTTTTTTAATAACAGGGTATATTGAAGTTTGTCATTTTAAAGATCAAAAAATTTCAAAGCTCTGTCCGAAAAGTTGGTGTCGACGCTAAGAAATGAAACAAGAAACACTAACTTAGGAGCTTCGAAGTTAGTTCACTCGGCTCGTCTGATGGACTCGTCGGTTCTAGATTTCTCAAGCTGACATGTACATCGCTATACTTGTGTCAGAGACATCTGCTCTCGACTTGAAGTTCTTAAGGGAGTTATGGGGTGCCAAACATTTTATTCCTGAAATGCAGATATCTTCAGGGTCATACATCTTAAAACAATAGTCGAAGGTTCTAAAAATTGCCGTGATCAAATCAAGTGGCCAGTTGTAAAGACATCCAGTCAGCTTTTCCACACCCTTAAAGTACAAAAGTCCATTACGTGAAATAATATTTTTTTAATAATAGGGTATATTGAAGTTTGTCACACTGTTAGAAAATATTGGAAGTTTTTATGCATAAACTCGTCATCGAAATTTAATAACCAATTGTGGTATAAGATTCATGTACTTTCCCAGTAAAATTAAAGAAAACTATTAAAATTCAAATACTTTTACTGTACAATTGAAGTAAATTATTAAATATGATGTACCATACATAAATTTTACATTACACTTGTATACTAAATTTCATATACTAGTTTATGAATAAAAACTTCCAAAAAAAGTACACTAAATTTCAAGCAGATTTTTTTCACAGTGCATTTTAAAGATCAAAAAATTTCAAAGCTCTGTCCGAAAAGTTGGTGTCGACGCTAAGAAATGAAACAAGAAACACTAACTTAGGAGCTTCGAAGTTAGTTCACTCGGCTCGTCTGATGGACTCGTCGGTTCTAGATTCCTCAAGCTGACATGTACATCGCTATACTAGTGTCAGAGACATCTGCTCTCGACTTGAAGTTCTGCTCTCCCTGGTGAATACGAGTTGCTGGAAGCGATTACTGGCAAGCGCAGAGCTATGACACGTAACGACTTTCAGCAACATAAATGACTGAAAAAATATATTGCAGACATTTATGTCGCAGTGATATAAAATATTTCGCCGAGAAGAGGATTCGTTGCGTTCACATATTTCGAATAGCAGGCCTTCAAGAAAATTGTTAAAAAATTAATAAACGCCCAATATTGAGATTAAAATATTATAAAATTTTTTATTAAAAAAAATATCCATATCTATGCACCAAAATAATGAAACGTCTAAATGACATGGAATATGTGATCCAGAAATCCGGATTTATATTTTTGACCGAATATAATAAAAATATTGTTGACTTGCAGTTTATTAAAAATTGTATGTACGTATTTTTTGATTTATTGAAAAATGCTTAATTAACATATAATATTTTTTTGTGTTACAGGTAATCTGTATGTTCTTCGAGAAAAAAAAATTTTCCGGCCGCCAAAGTTCGATGACGCGATAGCATAGGATAAATGCGAAGAATTTGAAAGAAAATGAAATATAAAAATGGTGCCTATACAGAAAATGAGAAGAAAATACGAAAGCAGCGACGCCTTCAAGTTGTGCTGATTATGCGACCTAGAACATTGGTCAGTCGACCTAAACGAAAAGGGTAGGATAGAAGATAACACAGAATCACAAAATAACCAGAGGATCTTCGACGGCAAAGAATTTGGCTGATAACAACAGCTCGCGTATCACGTTTAATTGCGGAAAATGTAGGATATTATGCCTAGAAGACGAAGACAACGAATACGGCGTAAAAAACAAGCCATCGACTGCGTATCGCAAGAGAAAATAAAAATATGGTCGATCTCTCCAACGACGGAAGCAGCAGCAGCGCCAATAATTCCCAGGTGCTCTGCAGTCTTCGTTATCAGCAATTCGTCGTGCCCCATGACGGTGAGATTAATTATTTTTTTTTATTGATACGACAATTTTCACCGAGAAAATTATTATTCAATTATTGATTACTAAAATTATTAGTATTATTGGTAACTGTGAAGTGACAACTATTTATTTTACGTTCGTACGATCAATTCTTTTATAGTCACTACAACTATCGAATAGTAAATATAACTATTTTCATAATTACCGTAATTACACAGAGAGAAAAGTCTTAGAATAATTACCCGTGAAAAAATATATTGATCATACCATATTTGGCCGGATATAAATCGTCCATATCAGGCCTGATATGAAAATTGGCCATATCAGATTATATATGCCTTGATCTGTCAAAATATATGGGGCATTCCACGTCAAATCAGCGGGCCATGACCATCATCGATTTTGTTCATTTTTTTATATGACGTTATTACCGACCCATAAAAGCCTCCGAATTTTTTTCAGATATTTTCAATCGAGGATTTCAAACATTTTGAAATCCTGGAAAAAATTAATTTAGAAAACGCCATTTTTAAAAATCTGAAAAAATTCACACTGAGTCTATGATTTTAATAGTATATTACACCTCTAGGGAGGGTAAGTAGACTATGTCCAACCACGTGTAAGATTATCAACCGAGCCAAAGGCGAGGGTGGTAAACACGTGGTTGGGGATGGTCTACTTTCACTCCCGAGGGTAGTATACTATTTTTCACCATATCTGCAGCGAGAAGTTCGAATTACGTGGAGCCCTTAGGGCGCGAAGTCGAACTTCTCGCGCAGGTATGGTGAAAATATGATTTTCGAGCGCCACGCGATAATGTAATCTCAATATTTACTATTTTTTCCACATTTTTTTTCTCATGTCGCAATATGATTTTTAATTTTTTAAATCAGGATAACTTTCTTAAATATCCCATAAGGATCTCAATTTCTCTAAAAATGGTAGAATTGCCTGAATCCCCGAAAACAATTGATATCGTTAACAAAAATTTCGCAAATGCGTTTCGCAATCCAAGCGATATTGTATTGCGAAATGCATTTGCTAAATTTTTTTCTAACCATAACCATAACCAGATATAGTTATATCACAAATTTTGATACGCTCTTATCAGGTCATATCAGGCGTGATCAGAATATTTTTTCACAGGTACAACGGTTACTGTTCTGAATTACTATAATTTACGTAACAGGGTGACAATTGGGCTTTATTAAATTTGTTCTTATGCACATAGAAGTATTCAAAATTTGTATTGTTTTGCGTCGATGACTATACGTGAAGTGAGCTTATAAAATAAAATGTTTATATGATCTACTCTAATATTCATTCTAATAAAATTCCTTTGCGTGTATGAAAATAGTTACGCTAACTATAAAGTGACGACTATTCAACAAACTATATATATAATTAGTATTAGCAACTAGAAAGTGACAAAGACCGATTTTTTTTTCGTACAATCAATTCGATCATAGTTGCCACAACTATTAAATAGTTGCCATAACTGTTCTCATAGTTATCAAAACTTTTTCCATAATCATTAATATTTACCGCAACTATTTTCATATATACGGTAACTATAAAGTGATGACTGTTCAACAAAATATGTATTATTTGTATCAGCAACTATATAGTGACAACTATTCAGTTTCAGTTCGTACAATAAATTTTTTCATAGTAGCCACAACTATTTTCATAGTTACCAAGACTATTTCTATGGTTACCTTACCTATGGCAATAGTTGCATGTACTAAAAATTGACAGCAGTCATTTTATAGTTGTATTACGACGACTTCTCTGAGTATGGCTTAAATTAGGCTGTGATTAATTTTTTGTTTTCACATTTTTGTAATTACCATACAGAAATTTGGTGCGGATGGGCATGGGACTCAATCCTTTGTTGGCCTCCGACAAGAGCCTCGACTACAGCCAGGCAAAGATGTCCTTTGGAAAATGGGATCGATACTACAAGTGAGTATATTAGTTTTTGCATGTAATGATAAAAATAATAACACTATAGCATAACATCATTATTTTAATTCTGGAAAGCAAGAAAATGAAAGTGTCTAAAACAAACAAAATTATGGCAGGTTGAAAATTCTGAATTATTGTGATGCCGTTTTTTGAGGGATCCAAAATCGAATTGAATTTCTCAATTTTGTCTATAAATGCAGTTATCCAATAAAGTTACTGTAACTAAAAAAACAAATGGCGTAGCGAATTCGCATTATGCTTGTTTCTTTTGTAATGAATCAAGCTTTCAAACGACGCACAATAAATAAGAATTGGTTGAGTTTTTATTTTTTTACATATTCTTAAACTTGAAGTAGTGAAAATAAAAAAATGTCGCACTTCTCATTACCTTTATTTCAGCCATTTTTAAAAGTGATCTTATGAAACCACAAATTAAGATATCATTGTAGTTATTAAAGGTCGAGACTTTCTAACGAAAAAAAAAATTAAAATCAGTTGATTCAAACAAAAGTTATTGTAAACTGAACATCCAAAATTGTCGTGTTTCTAATTTTCAAAGTGCAGAAAAAAAATGGTATTGACGTTTACTATATTATAAAATTCCATCCCACGTGAAATTCACGATGATAAAAAAACTGATACATTTTTCGTCAGTGATTAAAAAATTCCATGTAAAAACGTAAAAAATAATAAAATGACTTATTGCACTTGACTAATTGCGTTTTTTTGCTCATCATAAAAAAAAGGTCATTTAGTGGAAAAATTTTGAACGAATAGATTTTCGAAATTTGATAAACATGAAATTCACTGAACGTGATCAATTATGTGTCCTGTCGTAACAAATCCAAGCAACAGAATTGCCCAGTGACCCGTGAGCTTTAAGGGGGTAACGATAAAATAGCGCACCATTGCCTTTTCTTAATGGCTTCTTTTTCTTTCGATAGCTACGATTATAATTGCTTCCTCGTCGAGCTTTCTCCTATTTCACGTATTATCTGCTCATTAGTAAACTGATATGAGTTTAATAGTAGTATGCATAATATTTATTTTCATCTCTTTACGTGGTTTTTCCAAGCATTCTCATGCAGTAGATGACTACCACACAAGAGGATTATTGAAATTTTCTGTGGTGGGTCTTTCAGTGGGCGTGCATAGTTTTCCAGGTTTTATGATTCAGTTCGATAGCAAGTTTCACATTTCTAACTCGAATTTATTATTCAGTTTTAACTTTTCATGGGGACAGAAAGCAAACCACATCAGTAACAAAATTTAACTTGCTTTGAATCCAACCAAAAGTATGATTAAAATCTTCCTTCTCGACAGCAAACATGAGCTTGTGTATAAATTGAGGTTTAGCCTAGTCTGGGGTCATCCAGTTGACTTTGTTTAATGATCAGTCGTTGATTGACATAAATGTATTTGTCAGATATACGGAAATCGGCTTGAGGTCTAGATTTATCTAGGATTTTGGTAACGGGCCGAAAAGAACCGATTATTTAAAGTCTCCTTAGCCTATTCTAAGTCTTCATTTAAGTACCCAAAAATTGGATTATTCTAAGTGTTTTTTTAAATGTCTTTCTGGGCTAGCCTATTATTATTAGGATCATTCCAAGTCATCTCAGTTTTCTATGGCTAAATTATTCTATATCCTCTGAGTCTGCTGTGGCTAGATTTTTCTAAGTTTTCTGAGTCTGGTATAGCTTGATTATTCGAAGTTTTCTGAGTCTGGTATAGTTTGATTATTCGAAGTTTTCTGAGTCTGGTATAGCTTGATTATTCGAAGTTTTCTGAGTCTGGTATAGCTTGATTATTCGAAGTTTTCTGAGTCTGGTATAGCTTGATTATTCGAAGTTTTCTGAGTCTGGTATAGCTTGATTATTCGAAGTTTTCTGAGTCTGGTATAGCTTGATTATTCGAAGTTTTCTGAGTCTGGTATAGCTTGATTATTCGAAGTTTTCTGAGTCTGGTATAGCTTGATTATTCGAAGTTTTCTGAGTCTGGTTTAGCTTGATTATTCGAAGTTTTCTGAGTCTGGTATAGCTTGATTATTCGAAGTTTTCTGAGTCTGGTATAGCTTGATTATTCGAAGTTTTCTGAGTCTGGTATAGCTTGATTATTCGAAGTTTTCTGAGTCTGGTATAGCTTGATTATTCGAAGTTTTCTGAGTCTGGTATAGCTTGATTATTCGAAGTTTTCTGAGTCTGGTATAGCTTGATTATTCGAAGTTTTCTGAGTCTGGTGTAGCTTGATTATTCGAAGTCCTCTGATTTTCCTATAACTAGATTATTTCAAGTTTTCTAAGTCTCCTATATTTACATTATTCTAAGTCCTCTCAGTCTCTTGTAGCTAGATTATTTTACGTATTCCGAATCCTAGATCATTCTAAATCTTCTGTATCTCCTATAGCTAGATTATTCTAACTCATCGTAGTCTCCCACGACCCGATTATTCCAATACCTACTATATGAGTCTCGTTGAGTTCCTACTTATTTTAAGGTAGTCCTTGCGACCCATATTAGTCAATTGACGCACTGTTCCGACAATTCTGTTAATGCAAACATTTTTATATATCTACACATTCAATTAATCACAGTGAGAATAAAAACGTATTTGTAGAGCCTTCGTAAACTTAAAAAACATAAATTATATTAACTAAAATATCTCATCAGAGTCTCGCTTGAACGCGTAGTAGTATTGTATCATCACGAGGTCAGAGCAAAATTTGGTCGTTTTGAAGGTAAATTTGTGACACATAACAAAAAAAAGTAGATAGAAAATCTCATTTCTACGCGACGACTACAACCGCCGTGAAAAATCGGCCCGTTGAAATCAAGGTTGAAACGGCGCAAGTTGACGCTGGAGGTTATGTTGATTTCTATCATCGTCTGCTACATCCTGTTATCCGTAACTTCTGAGTGGCGCTGATGTGTTTGCTGTTGTAATGACGAACAAATACTTGGATAACGTCCCTTTTTTATATTTTATACGGAATCGTGACACTCTAAGGAATCCATAGCACATTTGATATTGTATAAAAGTTCAGTTTATACATGTTAATTTTCGTTCCGAAGTACGAAATCGGTTAGTTTCCCATAAGAGCCCGTGGATAAAAATATTTATTTTCTTGGAAATTCAGTCTATAACCCAGCTTGAAACTTTGCAATTACATTTCGAAGGGATTATACTATTATATTAAAAAATGTTAAGTCTTAAAGTTCAAAAGGTTAATGCGTAAGGACTACCTTAAAATATCCTAACGTCAAAAACGTAATCATTCTGTCACGACAGATGTTGAGCTTACGACATGCAATATTCTGGAGTAATTATATCATGAACCCATTTTATTTGAGTCTTTGTTGTTTACTTTCCCGTGCGTATACAATAATATGCCCGCATTAAGCTTGTATGTCAAATGTAAAATGCAGCGGATGAATTTTTTTTTTTTTTTTTTCAAATTTCCTTTACTGAGTTAAACTGCCACCGAATCGCATCTAAACACGACAGTTCACATTCCCCTACGCGAAACGAACTTTTAATTGTTGCCTCTAACTTCTGTCAAACGCGTTTCGATCCAAACTCTCGTCAACGAGAAGCAAACGCCGCGCTTTGATTGTGAAGACCGTTTCAACTCCCGAATCACATCCAACTCACATTACATCTCAAATCTAACTCAATTCGAGCGTCACTAGCTCGTTTCGATTAAACGCGACTCACTTCACAGCGAACTCCCAACGGCATCCACACCCAAACTTTCCTCGATAGTCTTGCGGTTCAATATGAGAAATACGCGGCGAGAATGAGAAGAAACGAGAATGAGCAATTTCTCGTCCTTTTTCGCTTTTCCCTTGTAATTTTTTTCCCGACTGCGCTGAAATGATCTCATTACTTGCGTGCATAATAGTTGGTGAAGTGACCGATTTTTAATTAATGGCGAATATACAGTGCAGACTTAATTACCCCCGGAGGGAGTAATGAGACTCTTTCTTGACAAGTGCGCGAAAACCGCCCCTTTTTATACCTACAGTGTAGTGGAAGTATGCGGGAAAGTAGCCTTTGCGCACTAGTGCGCAAAAAGTGTTTGCCAAAGTGAGCACCGCGATATTGCGCACGCGGAATCGGTTTTCTTGTACCTCATCTACGAACTAAATTCGCTTTTCATTGCAAGTGCGGAAAAGGGGGCTTTTCGTGCATGTGTTAGAAAATTAGAAATGCCATGCAAGAGTGACGCGTTTTTTATTTCCGTGAGAAAATGGCGCACTGTTCTTGTCATACCTAACCTGAAAATGCCACTTTCATCACCCACTGCAGGCATGAAAAAAGGGACTTTTTCCCATCGGAAGGGAAGCGATTTCCATTACCGTACGGAAATAGCGCACTTGTGCGCAAAAAGTGTTTAATGAAGTGGAAAGCACGACATTTTGCACGTGCAGTCTGTGTTTCTCATACCTAACCTTAAAACGTCACTTTCGCTACGCACTGCAAAGGCGGAAAGAGGGACTTTTCAAGCGTGTGTTACATAGGAAGAATTTTTATCTCCTTGCGAATAAGCGCAAAAAGTGGAAAACTCGCGATATTGCACATGCGCAATTTGTTTTTCTTACACCTAACCTAAAAAAACCACTTTCGCCACATGCTGACAGCACGAATAGGGGAACTTTTTGCATGTGTTGGGAAATAAAAATTGTCTGTTATATGGGTGAGATGCAAATTTCATTGTCGTGCGGAAAACGCGCACTTTTCTCCCATGTAGCATAATTTATCTGCAAAAAAACTTTGTATGAAGTATATTAATTTCCATAAACGAATTTTTGACAGTGTATCTAACTCCTCGACACTATCTAACTGAGAGGATAGTTGAATTTTCATTTTTCCAACTCTCCTCGGTTCAACTCGAGTCCATATTCTTATATCTATATGACTGTCTTATTGTATATCCAGATCGCGACATTTCCATTTTATCTCGTATTGCGACGTCGTTTTCGTGACTGTGAACATCCCGGAAGGTCTTCTTCATGCGTCGTTCTGGCCTGTTGCAACCTTTACCTTGGAATATTTTTTTTTATTTTCACAATTTAAAAAGTCTCTGAGCTTCGTAACTGTTCCTGCATGTGACTTCCGGCTTCTCCTACTATCAGATGGTCCGTGCGGCTTCATCGCGTGGGATGTCGAGTTTCAGTGAAGCCGATTGGATTTGTTTTCCAACTTTTCAACATACGACGCGTCCACATAGATTCGTGAAAACTAGTATTTTCTGCCTTTCTGTTGAAGTATTCAATAAGCTGATGGTCCTTCAGTGTGAACAGGTTTTTTGTTTTATGTCGACTGCCGAAATATTTTTGTGCATAATTTTGTAAAAAGATTGAGCGTGATAAAAATTAATTTGGTGAGTGAATTGGTTTTTTTTGTCAACGTAAGAAATAGAAGAAATATCAATATTTTTCTTGTCAAATTTACAAAAATGAGATAAAAAGAACAGTATTATTCGTTTTTTTAAACAAATAATATAAAATGTCATACAAAGAAGATACACAATTACATTTTATAAAAATAACAAAAAATAAAATGTATTTCTTGTGATAAATTTTTTTTTTCATTACAAAAAATACACATTGTATTTCTTGTAATGAATTTATTGTGTACATTGTACACATGCGCACATTGTTTGTGAAACAGAGAATTGAAAAAAAGTTTTTATTGAGGTAACAAAAAGTTACTGCAGACAAATTTTTTTAACATTTTACTTTATGTACTCAAAAAGCCACAAAGTAGGATTTGGCAAATTGCTCTAGGATGATTTTCAGTTGTCTTCTACAAAACTTTTTTTTATGAGAAAGTATATTAATTGGTTGTGGCTTGCTCATAGATGAAACTAAAAAGAAAACCAAAAATGATCAGGAAGCAATTTGCAAAATTCTACTTTACGGCTTCATTTTTTATCAAAGTTACATTTCTGAAAAATTCAAACCACATAACAAATGATGATGATATATATTTAGCAATATGGTATACCCATTATTGCTAAATAGTATTGATTTCGTGTTTAAGATTTGACTTCGCTATCTTTTTTTTTGTTAAAGTTAATGAAATAACATAATTTTTCAGAAACTTAAGATTCCGGCAAACTTGAACCATGAACATTATGACGAAACTATGTTCTAATCATCGCTAGATAGTGCCGATTTCATTCATAAAATTTGAGTTTGTTGTCTCATGTTTCGTGAATGGTAGAGCAAAAACGTGATTTTTTCGAAATTTTCAAAACTTCACAACATCCGATCCGCTTTACCGATTTCGTTCAAATTTAATACCAAACGTCATTAACAGTATCTATAATTATGAAGAATTATTTGAGCAAATATCATCAATTTTACGAAAGCTAGAGCGAGCACGTCCTTTTCAGAATAATTTCAAAAAGCCATAAAATCCAAATTTCCGCATACATTTTGTAAAAAATTGCAAAAATCAAAGACAAACTGCTGCTTTACTTGTGTGCCAAATTTTAGCTCAATCGGTTAAGCGATTCTTGAGTTACAGGTTATTAAAATTTCCAAGTCCTGCACACACACAAAAACACACACACACACACACACACATACAATCGGACACTTTTTCTAAACCATTTTTCTCTACATTTTGAACAATTATGAGTGTTCTAACATAAAAATCTTGAAATTTTATATTTTTTCATAAAAACAAAGTTTCCTTTATGAGGAAGCAAAAAATTAAAAATTAAAATGAAGACAACGCTCCGTTTATGAGAAAGCAAAAACGGTAGTTATTAAAAAATCATTTTCGGTGATTTTAACACACCACAAATAGTGACCAGGCCTCTCACGCCTCCTCGGAGTCTATTTATCGATTGAGGTGCGGATGTGGAATAATATGTACAGATATACTCAGTACGGATTATTTTTAATACAATTTTTTTTTCGTCACCTATAAATGCATTCTCGGCAATCTATTCTTACTTGAATTCGTACGACTCTTATCCTTCAATCGCCAAGCCACAATGACCTTCAATGTATTAGATCTGTAAAAAAAGATAAATTGGCATCGTCTGCCTCTGCGGTTGACCGTAATTTTTTTTTGTTTCTAAATAAAGTGACGTGGACATATCGGTCTCGAGGATTTAACTGCATAAAAGTATTTCTCACAAGTATCGCAAATTTGCATATCACAGGTGGAAAATTGCACATAGTTATATTTGCAGCTTCTTCGACACTCTTTAAGCAAACTTGCTCTCGGCACGCGCGCAACGAAATTTCAAGAGTCCTCGAGACAAGCCTTCGGCAAAACGCGAGAGAAAATTAGAATTTCAGATTAATTGAAACGAAAAGATTACGAATATCTCCGTGAACTTCGAACGGTAATTAATGAGAAATATAATAATAACTAATGAATGTGTTTCATAGCATTATTTTATGGAATTCCATTATGCAATAAATAATTGTATAATTTTTTCGACTACGCTAAAAGGGTTAATAAAAATCACCGGAAATTCTAGTTACCAATATCTTATTTGCTCTTTTAAGTAGTGCATTATTTATTATCTTATATAACTCGGAAGTGCAAAGATGGATGACAAAAGTGTCAATCCAGGAATTAACAACTGCCTGAACTATCGAATTTGATAGATCATTGATTAAATTAATCACCAAGGAATATGGCTATAAAATCATTTTGTAAATTATTGCTTATATAATTGTCAATCCAAATACATATTTTTTAAATTTGAACATATGTATTACTCAATGAGTATATTGATTGCAAATAAAAAAATTATTTGAGGTGAATAGAAGTCGGAATTCGAATTAAAAAAATTATTTTTGATGCGTAAATTCTAGTCCGATAACAGAATTTTTTTTGGGTGCAAAAATAGTGAATGTCAATACTACTACAGTTGGCAATATGTAAAAATAGAAAAGAAAAAAGGACAAAAAAAACGAGGCGGAAAAGCCTGAAGAAATCATACATAGAAATCCCCTCTTAAAGGGATGATACAAATCTATCGATATCGGAATTCTTATCATTCTTGATTAAATATTGATATAATACTTTCCTATTTCTTTTCGGTTGGGTAAGTCTATCGTGTATCTTGACGTTGTGTCCATCAATCATAAAGTAGCGGCAAACTGACCGAGAAAATGAAAGCGAAATCGAACCCACGCGATTAATTTCCGGTGGTGCACAGATAAAGGGTCAAAAAACGCTTTCGACCCCAAGAGTATGATTTTCTGAAGGGATCATCCGATTCAATGGAAACCAGTTTCATTCAAGAGCCTTTAAATAGCCGTTAAATTACTTATACACTTTCGGTGCTTCTTACATTGAACTTTTTTTTAACTGTGGATGTTTTGAGTGACGATGGATAAGCTGGAAAATTGGCAGCTAAAAAAATTTTTAATATAAAGACCACTGAAAAAAATTTATAAATGTAAGTACACAATTTTTTTTGTTTAAATTCGCACATTGTTTGTAAAACAGAGAATTGAAAAAAAGTTCTTATTGAGGTAACAAAAAGTTACTGTAGACAAATTTTTTTAACATTTTACTTTATGTACTCAAAAAGCCACAAAGTAGGATTTTGCAAATTGCTCTATGGTAATTTTCAGTTGTCTTCTACAAAACTTTTTTTTATGGGAAAGTATATTAATTGGTTGTGGCTTGCTCATAGAAGAAAATGTAAAAAAAAAAAAAATCGGGAAGCAATTTGCAAAGTTCTACTTTGCGGCTTTATTTTTTATCAAAGTTACATTTCTGGAAAATTTAAACCACATAGAAAATTATGATGATACTGTGTACCCATTATTGTTAAATAGTACAAATTTCGTGTTTAAAATTTGAATTCGCCATATTATTTTTTCTTAAAGCTAATGAAATAACATAATTTTTCAGAAACTTAAGATTCTGACAAACTTGAACCATGATCATTATGACGAAACTATGTTTCGTCATAAAAAAACACGCTTTCGACCCCAAAAAAAAAAAAAAACGCTTTCGACCCCAAGAGTATGTTTTTCTGAAGGGATCATCCGATTCAATGGAAACCAGTTTCATTCAAGAGCCTTTAAATAGCCGTTAAATTACTTATACACTTTCGGTGCTTCTTACATTGAACATTTTTTTAACTGTGGATGTTTTGAGTGATGATGGATAAGCTGGAAAATTGGCAGCTGAAAAAAATGTTGAATATAAAAAGCACTGAAAAAAATTCATATGTGATTAAAACGCTATTTAAAGACCCTCGAATAAAAGTAGTTTTGATCAAATCGGATGATCCTTCCAGGAAAAAACTACCCCTGGGTTAAAAAAAGTTTTATTCGAGTTTTTCGATATAAGGGAATGACGCGATAAAATCGGTCAGTGTAGAGATGTTGAGTCGTTAATTTGAAAAAATTTTTGAAACGAATCGCAATGCTGTAACTCAATTATACAGTTAGTTATGAAAATATAGAGAAAGAGGGTTGTTTTTGGAATGGAGGGGATGGGAGCGGCAAAGCCGGTCAGTGCAGAAATGTTAAGCTGTTGAATTAAAATAAATTTTTTAATAAATCGCAATGTTCGTGCTGAATTATACGGGCAGTTATAAAAATATAGAATAAGGGGGTTGTTTTATTAACGAAAAGGGAGGGAATGGTAAAATAGATCAGTGTAGAAATGTTAAGCCATTAATTTAAGGTGTTTTTTTTTCAAATAAATGGCAAGGTTCTAGCTGGATTATACGTCGTATTATAAAAATTGGGGGTTGTTTTTTTAACGAAAGGGGATGGGGCAGTAAAATTGGTCACTGTGGAAATGTTGATTTGAAAGCCGTTGATTTGAAACAAATTTTAAAACAAATTGAATTGCTCTAGCTGGACTATACGCCGAGTTATAAAAATATAGAGTAAAGGGATTGTTTTTTTAACGACAAGGGATGGAGCAGTGAAGTCGGTCAGTGCAGGGATGTTGACTCGTTCATTTAAAATAAATTTCGAAAAAAATCTCAATGCGCTAGCTGGATTATACGCAGAGTTATAAAAATATTGAATGAAAGGGTGGTTTTTTTACGGAGGGGATGAAATGAAATTTTGAGCCGTGAATTGGAAATGATTTTTTAAACAAATCGCTATGCTCCAGTTGTATTATATGCCGAGTTATAAAAATATTAAATTCCAGGTTCATTCAATGAACGAAATGTTGAGCCGTTAAATTAAGAAGAATGTTAAGATCCATTAGCATTTTTTAGCTTCGTTTTCTCAGCACTTTGATAGCCTTTAATTAACTGTTAATTCTGATGTAAGTTTCAACTAAAAAATCAAATGTCGTGTAACTTCTTCGACATTAACAGTTAATCGATGCAGTGACATTTTTTGTCGACTTTTATCCGCCAATTCACGTTTTTCAACGGCCATTCTACTCTCCTGATTTAATTAGTCGAAGCTTTCATAGTTACGGACATACGAGCGGAAACGACGCAATAAAAGACTGATAAGAGAACATAATAACTTCAGATTTGCTTCCGTCCATAAATATTCAATTCAGTTTCGTTTATTTATATTTAAGTGCGTTTTAAAATGCCTTAACTAATCAGGAAGTATAATTTCTTGACCGGTAATTGAAAAAAAAAGTACTTCCTGTAATAATTTAATTATCGTAAAAAAGTTAATGGAGAAAGATGTGCTTTTCAGGACTTATGTATTGATAAATTCTGTATTGATTATCCATGTGCTTTTTTCGATTTTCTTAAATTTTCGAAATGAAAAAAAAAATTTAATTATTTATAAATTATTTTTGGTAAATTATATTTGATTAAAATATAAAACCAAGAGAACAAATTTTTTTTTACTATTCTTATAAAAATTTCAGTATTGAACATTATTCAATTTTCAAATAGGTCGAAGTTGATAAAAAATTATCGGTAATTTCTCACCGATTACAAGACTATTTATTTTTCGTCCATAACTCAAAAATCCGTAATAACTACTACAAATTTATTTTCAAGGTTTTCAACCATTTTTTCTGGCATTTCTAGATTTCTTTTCGGAAAATATTTTTGCCACGGTTTGTACATTTTTGAAATTCCACAGATGTTAGTCTGCAAAGAAATCGTTTTGCGCTACAAGCATAAAAAGGCACAAAGAGTTGCATTTTCAAAGGAACATACAAATTTTATTCTCAAATTACTTTTTTTGTGCCTTTGTACCGTACACGAAGTGTACTTAACAAGGAAACGAAAAATGGGCAACATACTAACATATATAATGTGACCTTTGTGTACAATAGAACATAAAGGAGGAACCATTTTTTATTATTCATTTCGTGGTCAATATACGTGGAAATACAAGTGGAATTTTTAAGACATCCAGAAATTGACCGCGTGTTTATTCGCAGAGCGAACGGGACTCGAGGTCAAAATGTTTATATAGTTATAGTAGAGATCTTTATTCCCGCGCAAAAAGCCCGTTCAAAGACACCAAGAGACCGGATAAGCAGAGAAAAGGTGCGGCGTGAAATAAAAAAAAAGTAGTTATGAAACGTCAAAGGATTGTAGGCAGCTGATCAGAGATAAGAGAAAATTGAGAAGCCAAAAGCAGTGGATTCCAATTAACGTGATAACTCTTCAAAAGAGAACCTTTAAAAACCCAAGTAATTGCAATTATTGTTTTTTGTCATTGAGTTCAAAGGAGATAGCGGATAAATCTTTCTGGAAGTATCTAATGATTTAAAAAAATAGGCCATAAGAAGATTTATAAAGATTTTATATATTTTTAAATTGGAGCAGAGAATATTAATCTATTTAATCCCAATTCGAATTCAATTACTGAAAATATCTGATGATCAATAAATAAATAAATAGGCCGTGAGAATATTCAGAAAGATTCGATATATTTGTCGGTTTGAGAAGAAAATATCAATTTAATTGATTCCAATTCAATTCCAATACTTATCTTCGATATGAAGATTCCAGAATGAAGCTTTCTGGAAATATTTGATGATTAGAAAAAATAGGCCATAAGAATGTTCAGAATGATTTAATATGTTCATTAATTTAAGCCGAAAATATAAATTTATTTCATTCTAATTTAATTCCTATTATTGTCTTCGATAATTGAGTTCAAAGCACTTAGCGAATGAATCCGAAAATATCTGATGAATAATAAAATCGTGGCCATCAGAATATCCAGAAAGGTTGAAAATACTTTTCCTCTCGTTGAAAAAATATTAATCAAAGTAATTGAAAAGAAAATGAACTCCTGCCACAACTTTTGTGCGTGAGGAAAAAGGATCAGCTTGAACACGTGATTTCCGGGAAAACATGGAAACGATAATGAGAAAGTTATAGAGGACGGAGTTTTTATTATTTATTGCGTAATGGTCGTAGTTACAGTTATGACGATAATGGTTTTTTGCCAGCTTCATCGAGAAAAACAGGGAAAACATTCTTACATTAATAAATATATACAAGACATTCAACGGTATTTCACAGAGCCGAAAACTTGACCGACTCCAATTTAAAAAAAAATGAATAACATATTTTATTTATATTTTTTCACATTTCAGGTAAAGTACCAGAAATAGTGGAGATTTTGGATTGGGTTTCAATACCAAAACTAGGATTTAGATTCAGAAAGTGGACACCACATTTCTTTGCGGTCCACAAATTTTTTCAAAAGTTATTGTGTTTTTGGATGGCACCTACAGACGCCAGACAGACAGACAGACAGACAGACAGACAGACAGACAGACGGACGGACGGACGGACGGACGGACGGACAGAAATGACTTAATGTGTTTTTTGGCATCTAGGACACTTAAAACATGTATTTCCATTAAAATCTTGAAGTCGAATTTTTTTTGGATTGCAATACTTTCTCTTTTACATACTCTGTATGTGATGAGAAAGTAAAAATCTAGTGTCATTGATTAAAGTGAATGGAGCATCTGTGAATTCTTTGTACAATTTCATTCCAAGATTTATCTAAAATTTAGCGCAGGATAATTAAAGGAAATAAAAGAATTAAAATATTCGCATTTTGTAATATCCTCGGCTGTCGACTTGAAGTTCACATTTCTCGTGATGAACATCGAGTACATAAATGGCAATAATACATACATACCGAATATATCACATGAATATCCGTATTTTCTGTGTAGGTTGATTAAATAGAAATTTAATATAGACACTGATAAATTGGGAGGTCTCGGACTCTTTTTTTCATTTCGACATCCGATTTTGTCCTCAAAGTATACTATTATAGCGGGCGAATTAGAGTAAAGTCCCGAAAAGCCGAAGGAATTATATAAATAACAAATGAACGGAATATCGATAAAATAAAAACTTTTAAAAAAATGCAAAGAATAATTTCTTCATTATGGGCTTAGAATTAAAATGTTGGGTATATAATGTAGTATTTTCCAGATTTTTTGTAACGGAATTACGAAATGAGGGGTAAAAAAATGATTTTTTAGGTTTAAGGTTAAAAAAATATGTATAAATTTTTGGTGTCTGAATGACATATTCTTATCGTAAGCTGTGTTGACTCACGAAATATTGCCTCTGTTATTTTTATATCAATATGATTTTGAAAAATAAAAGAAACAAAAGAAAATGTATATTTCAACACAACTGCGAACAGAACGACAATTTAAAAAATGCTCCATGCGTAATCCTGCAGCGATTATAACAGTCCGAAGTTGGCTTTATGTCAAAGCCATCGACGACCAATCAGAATGCCAGAAAACTGGCTTTAATTTTCGATATTTCGATTTTCGATGTGCCATATCTTGATCAAGAGATAGATTATACTTAGCTTCTCGTCGGATAACCTACGACATTTAAAAAAAATAGATTCTAGAAAGCCGTGCTCTCTATATGTGTATTCTATCTAGATAACATCTAGTCCCTCTACAGAAGATCTTGACAAATAAAAAAACTAGCCAGACGCTCGGTTCAAACCAGTTTACCCCAAATAGATTTACACATAGTAACTCGGTCGAGCGGTTCAACTTTAATGCTACTCTGAATGTTTAGGAAAATTTTCTCTCGAGTCAAAACAATCCTGCAAAGCGGAACTTTACAATTTGCTTCTTCATCATTCTTTCCTTTATACAAAGCTTCCTCAATGAGAAAGCCAAAATCGATTACTATACTTCCTCATAGAGTCAACTTTGTAAAAATAATAAAATAACAAGGAAGCAAATTTCAAGGTCCTACTTTTTATTTCCATTTTTGCTTACAATTGCACAAAAACAAGTTACATTGGGATTAGGTTAGTTGCGATATGTTTTATTCAAGACTTTAGAGTAGGTTACATAATCGGATAAAAGTAATGGTATGGAAAATACTGATGATTATGGAGGTTTAATTAAAGCTCTGAAAAGGAGTGCTGCAATTTCTTCGAGTGAGTTGTTGCATAATATATTAATCCACTAGTTTTGTATGGAAGTTCCCCTTGAATAAAATCTTCTACTTGTGTCGCTTGAATCGAAAATCAGAACCTGGGGTAACTTGGCCTAGATAATCCCAGCACAGTAGTCTAGCAGCATTTCGGATATACTTTTGTGTACAGAGTCTCTCTATGTATATATATATATATATATATATATATATAAGTCGGTGTGGAATAATCCGTATCCATGATGCGGATATCCGAAAATCGGTATTCACACCGATGCGATTTCAATCTCGTAATCGTTGGAGGTTGAAGAGCTTCCTATATATATCTTTCAATTGGGGAAGTTGGAGCTTTCAGAAATGTACTATAGGTAATATGACGATGTTTACAGCATTCTACTTTGGCTCGAATTCTCCAATACTGGAAACATCACTATATCTTGCAAACTTCTTTTCATAGTTTTACTCACAAATACAAGAAGACTGACCCCAAAATTACAATAGACCAAAAGAAAAAAATGGACATTGAAAAAAATGGACATTGAAGAAAAAATTTTCATCGCTGTAAGCGAAATCTACTTAAAATTTAATGTACCTTACTGGAAGCTTTTATTTATAAACTTGTATATGAAATTTAGTATATAAGAAATTTAATATATGAGAAATTTAATATATACATATTTAATAATTTAGTTTAATTTTACAGGAAAAGTACTTGAATTTTTAGAATTTGTTTTAATTTTACTGGAAAAGTACATGAATTCTATACCACAATTGTTTATTAAATTTCGATGGCGAGTTTATGAATAAAAACTTCCAAATATTGGTAACAGTGATGGATATGAAATTAATAAATCTCTTACACTCAGCGAACAGATTGAACAGGCTGAAATTAGGACCATTAGGACTAAATAAAAGAAAACTTCATTGTGTCGTTAATATTTTATAGGAGTAAAATTTTCACTTTTATTGATAAAACGACATAATGCGCAAAATTGTGCAAATTGCTGCCTAACGGTCGGGAAATGTCTTCTATACTTGCACTTGTGACTAAGTTTAATTGGTATTGCATTTGAATAAAATCGTCAAAGCGGTTTAAAAGTAATTAATTTTTTAATAACAATTCGCTTTTTTGCTTTGACCCTCTTAACTCCAAAACGGCTCGACATATTTAACTAAAATTCTGCATAAGAGTGGAGTAGATACTGCTTGACTATCGTGAAAAATTTCATTGGGATCGACGAAGCCACTCAAGTTTTATGAGATTCTATACTTTTGGTAGGACATGAGTACTTCGAAAAATAAGAATATCGATTTAAACAATTTCCTAGCCCACAATTTTTTTTCATATTGTTTGTTTCTGTCAACGATTTTTTGACACAAATGTTCTTTAACTCCACTTCTGATGTTCAAAACTCTATGTAATATTTAGATAATAGAATTATTACTTGAAAAAATATTAAATTTCGGACCTCATATAAAAATACAGTCATTTTATTCAGAGCTAGAGATCGTTTACATTATGTTACACGACAATTAAAAAAAAAAAAAATGTATTACATCGTTGAATTTTTAAGTATTCGGTGGAATTAATTCCTTTTTTTTCGATTGAAATTTTTTTTTTAATTTTGTCAATTTTTTTTTAAATTCGTAAATATGCCATAAGAGCCCATGTTAAAATGTATGCATAAAAAATTAGTTTTGTGTAAACGATGTAGACGAAAATTCCCAAAAAATTCATGTGAGTTTGTAATGAATTATTGAAAACGCGGTAATTATTTTAGATTTTTCTGTGCATTTTCAATTTTACTGACGAACCTTCTTAAAGATACAAAATACGACGCACCATTCGTTGTTGAATTCGTAAGAAGAACCAAAAATAATGAGGAAGCAATTTGCAAAGTTCTACTTTGCATCCCTTTTTTGGGGCTGCCTCATCAATAGCGTGAGAAAAGTATGACGATGAAAAAAAAATCACGCGGATCCATCCGATATGATACGATACTCAGCAGCAATGTGTCTCACGTGGACTGAGCGCTTCGATGCTGCATTCTGGGCGTCAGTGTTGCCAAACACCAACACACGTAGAGGGCGACGGCATCGATACGTATAAAAAACGCCGTAGCAGAGCAGTGGACCGCCAGCGTGTTTAGCTACTCACTCGACCCACTTCCCCGACCGCTGACGACCGCTTCGATTGTTCGATAGTGCACGGCCGGCAAGAAGCATCGGCGAACGAGCTGTAAAACTAGAAAGCAGCAGAGGAGGAACCCGCAAGCCTAGCACATGAAGCATCCGTCGCCCGATATCAATGCAGCACGCCCGTTTGAAATGCCAGAAATTCCTCGTCACCATTGACCCGGAACGTCTTTCTCCCTCTCTTCGTATTCACTTTTCTTATTCTCTCGCGATTGAGGGTTGTAGAGGATCAAGACCTTGAAAGTAGTCTCCCAAGATGGAGCGTCTCGCGTATGTCATACATTTTTCCTTAGGTATGCAATGTTGATACTTACAGAAATCTGCACATACTTTTTTGTATCGGTAGAATTATTTTCAATTCCTTTCTCATCATGTACGAACTATGTAAAAGAAGAAAGTATTAGAATAAAAAAAAAAAAACGATCCCTGGATTTTGATGGAAATACATGTTTTGAGTGTCCTAGATTCCAAAAGATCAACTTATGTCTCTCCGTTCGGCCGTCCGTCTGTCCGTCCGTCCGTCCGTCTGTCTGTCTGTCTGTTTGTCTGTCTGTCATGATAAATTCACAATAAATACTCCACGCCAGTAACGAATATGATAAGAAAATCGCATGCCAATCGCCAGTAGCAACTATTCTTCGCTTTTTTTTTACACAGACGCTAAAATACGACGGATTGCTTTCATCATTTACGTTATTTGGCCTTTCTCACAATTGTATTGTGACATAAAATGCACGTGGATATGGTGAAATTTAGCGTTAATTTGGTTTAGCTTTATAAAGTTGGGTGGGATATAAAAACAAATTCTAAATTCATGTCAGATAGACTAACAATTTTTGTAATGTACTATCAATGTAGTTATGCACAAAAAAGCGTATAATGCAGGTGTACAAATATATTGCGCATATCTTGTTGAGTACAAAAAAAATGGTGCACGGTATAATTAAGCCCGAAAAAATTGTGACCAATATTACGATGCACAAAATGAAGTTGTGCTCAATATAATTATGCAAAAAAAAAATTATGCCCAATATGATTGTGCACAAATAATAGTGCTTAATATAAGAAAAAAGTGCATAATACTGTTACCTAATAAATTCGTGTACAAAAAAAATTATGTTGAATATATTTGTGCACCAAAAGGTACCCAATGTATTTTGTCAACCATTGAATTCTGAAACAAATATATCGTACATTATAGGATATTAATTTTGTACACAAGAAAATATATTTTAGTACAAAAAAAAATGAGCAATTGATGGCAATCTTCGGGGAATTCTCATTTTCTGAAAATTAGTTAATTTGCTACGAAATTGGAAATGGCGAATCCGAAGCGGAAGTTAGCTCAACTACATCATAAGGATGAGCTCGTCTAATCGGCTGATTCCATCTCGTTCTTACGTTCTCCGTATTCACCCGGAAGGATACGAATAGTAAATTCAATTGCACCCTTGTTCCCAAGAATTTCGTTTATAGCTGGATCGGCCGGAGATAATTCTGTTTTCATCAGGAGTCTTTTATTCATATAACTTCCCCCAGAATTCCCCCAGGTTGGATTTTACAGCCGACGAAACATTGCGGATCAAGATTTGGTACCAGACTTCAAATGCCATGCCAATATCAGTGCCAACTTGTTGGCTCAACATTACTGATCGAAACGTAAACGAATTACGAAATCAGAGCTGCAGACAAATTTATGTATGTCATAAATAACCGGATATTGATTTTTTCAAATATGTTTGCATTTTTTTTTTAATTTCCGAAAATATCATTATCTATGACAGATTAGTAGAAAATTGAGAAAAAAATAAATAACGATAGGGTAAATTCATGTTATTATTCTTAACCAGTTACATTGTTTCTAGCAATATCATAGGAAAGTTAAATATTTTTCCGGAAACTATCCATACAATCTTATATGGGTTTCAATTTCATCTAAAGTTCCTAGTACAAGCATTTCTCTTTCAAGATTATACGTTTAAAATATATTTGCCTTTTTAAAAAATGTCTGCTTGTGAAAACATTGAATTCCATTCTTTTGAGCAATTCTTTAAACTAAATTTCGCTGCAGTTCTTTCAAAGGAATTCTTTATGTAAATTTTTATAACTGCAAAGGCCAAGGTCTTTTTATTAAAAAAGTAAGACGTTTCCAACCCAATTTAGTTCAGCAGTCCAACCTCAACTCAACAAGTGCGAGATATGACAAATATTAGCATTAAACATATTTACCTAAAGGAAAATTCCATTTACAAAAATGTTTTACTTCTTGTGCGTGTTTAATTATTTCTAATGACCTTAGAAAATGTAATACGTGCAATTGTACCATTCTTAAGATTTCATCATTTGTTTTGCTTTTATAAATTCCAGTGGATGAACGACAGAATAATCCGAGACAAAAAAGCAAATGTGATCTTACCGACGATGTTCATTGTAATATACTTATGATAGTTTTATTGTTTCCTCATAGAGGAAGATCCGTTTTCATGAAAAAATATTTCCAGTCTTATATACGCTCAAGTCACTTACGAGAAACGCTTTGACCGCTCGCCATCTAGCGGAACATTGTGTATCAGTGTTTCGCATGACACGCGATAGAAAATATGCAAAAAGATACACGTACAAATATATGTCGAATGCAATTGTAATTGAAATGGATATTGGAATATACTTTAACATATATTTTTGGTATATTGAAAAATATATACACATATATACAAGGAATGTAATTTCAACGTAATTTGAATGTACATTTGCATATATCTCAACATATATTTTTCGTAGATGGAAAAGTATATATAGAAGCGTACGCGGTTTCAATATAATTTCATTCTATTTTTGAATATACTTCTACATATATTTTTCTATGTGTTGTAAATATACTCCACTTACATACAAAAATATATATATAACATATCTAATATTTCGTAAAAAATATATGTGTTATATAAAAAATATATTTTCAAATACATTTCAAGTTTACTTTATTTCGTGAGGGATCGAATTTGACCGAAATCGGAAAAGCGGTTTATGGAGATTGCGAATTTTTTAAAAATGTACGTTTTTCACCTAATTTATTCATAAGATTAAGCACAAGATAACGATCTCAAATTTTATACGTGAAATCGGCATTATTTAGCTATTATTAGTGAATACTTTCGTCATAATCTGCAATATGGTTTAGATTTTTCAAAATTTTAACTTTCAGAAAAAATGATATTATCTCATTAAGTTTGGTAAAACATAGCAAACGTAAATTCTATAAATGAAATCAGTAGTATTCAGCAATAATGGGTACGCAGTTTTGTCATAATTTGTTATGTAGTTCAATCTTTTCAGAAATTCAACTTTCATGACGAATAAAGCTGCGAAACTGAACTTTGCAAATTGCTTTCTCATTTTTTTTTGGTTTCCTTGAAAAGGTTTCTTAATGAGGAAGGCAAAACCGATTAACATACTTCCTCATAGAAGTGGCTTTGTAAAAAAAAAACCAAAAATAATGAGTATGCAATTTGCAAAGTTTTGATTATTATTATTCACAATTTGACGGAAACGTTGGTTTGCAGAATTTGCAGAGAGACGTTGCAACGACGAAGGACGATGGGAAGGACGAGGTGGTACAGTGGGCGATCGCCCTTATTCCGTCGATTTTCCAAACGGATGGACCAACTACACGCCTTGCTTTACACCGGAAATGCTTTTGTTGATACGCAAGCTCTACACAGGAAACGAGGACGCGGCAAAGGTATCTATTTTTATATATATTTTTGAAAATCCTCTATACTTTTCACATAAAGGCGAAAGAAAATGTATATCATTGAAACTTATTGAAATTCAAAAATTTAATGAAATACAAAATATAATATAGAGGCAATTTATTTTTCTGATGGTAGCAGGTGAAATTTCACTAATCCCGATTATAAATGCTCTGTTAAAGATATACATAAAGATTATATAAAGATTCACATGAAGGCGAAAGAAAATGAATATCGTTGAAACTTATTCAAATTAAAAAATTTGATGAAATACAAAATATAATATAGATGCAATTTATTTTTCTCATGGTGGCAGGTGAAATTTCACTAATCCCGATTATAAATGTACTGTTAAAGATATACATAAAGATTATATAAAGATTCACATGAAGGCGAAAGAAAATGAATATCGTTGAAACTTATTCAAATTAAAAAATTTTATGAAATACAAAATATAATATAGATGCAATTTATTTTTCTCATGGTGGCAGGTGAAATTTCACTAATCCCGATTATAAATGCACTGTTAAAGATATACATAAAGATTAAATAAAGCTTCACATTAAGGCGAAAGAAAATTAATATCGTTGAAACTTATTGTAATTCAAAATTTTACGAAATACAAAATATAATTTAGATGCAATTTATTTTTCTGATGGTGGCAGGTGAAATTTCACTAATCTCGATTATAAATACACTGTTAAAGATATACATGAAGATTAAATAAAGCTTCACATTAAGGCGAAAGAAAATGAATATCGTTGAAACTTATTGAAATTCAAAATTTTATGAAATTCAAAATATAATTTAGATGCAATTTATTTTTCTCATGTTGGCAGGTGAAATTTCACTAATCCCGATTATAAATGCACTGTTAAAGATATACATGAAGATTAAATAAAGCTTCACATTAAGGCGAAAGAAAATGAATATCGTTGAAACTTATTGAAATTCAAAATTTTATGGAATACAAAATATAATTTAGATGCAATTTATTTTTCTGATGGTGGCACGTAAAATTTCACTCATCCCGATTATAAATGTACTGTTAAAGATATACATAAAGATTATATAAAGATTCACATAAAGGCAAAAGAAAATGAATATCGTTGAAACTAAATCAAATTTAAAAGTTTATGAAATACAAAATATAATTTAGATGTAATTCATTTTTCTGATGCTGGCAGGTGAAATTTCACTAACCCCGATTATAAATACACTGTTAAAGATTTTTGCAAACTTACATTACCTGAAATTTGATTCCTATTTTTATTCAATTTATAAAAATCACTACACGAGTGTAATACAATTGAAAAGTGTAATACTAAATTTCCTTATTTTTGTGCTATGGTTTTGAATTTTTGTAGGATTCCATAGAAAATATTAAATTGAACATCGCAACTGAAATTTAATATACCAATTTATGTAAAAGTATTCCCTTCACTCGTGATGAAAGTTCTTACAAAATATTTTCAACAGCGTAGCACGACACGCTTCTTGTTTTATAGATGAATTCGAAGCTGTTAATTAATTTTCTGACCAAGCGCATAAAGTGAATATTGCAGACGAAACTTTTTTATTTTCAGAGAAGCAATTTTTATAAATGGAATATTTGCGTATTTGTCAATTTACGGGAAACCTTCTCTTATCAGATTGTTTTGATTGCGGTACTATTAGGTACAGTAGATTTGATTGATCCTGGTCTCAATACTGGCTGGTCTCGTTTTGATATCTATTGAATATTGGAAACTGGGATAGACATTCATTCAATGAAAATGTATTTAAAGCGATGCGCATTCATTCTATGGAAATTTATTTAAAATATTTTTGTATGAGATAACTACTATTGATTATTATCGAAAACATAGAATTTTGACATTTCTTTAACGATTATGAATAATTTATTTGAATTATTCGCTCACAATGGATTCTAATATTTAATAGGCTCAATAATTCTCGATCATTAAGTCATGAAAGTATGTCAAAAACATTTTCATTGATGGGCTATGTCTGATTTAAAGTACTTCCATGACTGAATCATCAAAGGTTTTTAATTTTATCAAATATTTAGAATTTATTGCAAACAAATAATTCAACCAAATTATTCATAACTGTTAATGAAATGTAAAAATCTCAGAGTTTTGCAGAATAATTAATCATAGTCATCGGATACGAAAAATGTTTTAAAAAAAATTTCATCGAGTGGATCCCCATGTTCGTTAAAACGAAATGCAACCAGAATCCGTTCATGGAAAAAAGTTTTGCCCTATCGACCAGCGTTAACAACTTAAGCCCCCCCAGAATTCGTTGTAACTTCATGGGCCATGATTCCAAAAAGTCGTGAGCGGCAAAATTGAAATTGGAAATCACCAATAGCTGAAAAAAACCTAACAATTTCTGTTGTACAAAAATGAATTTTTATTCTTATTATAAAAATTGATACAAAATTCATACTTTTTACATTGCATTTTTTCTCATCGAAGTTAAAAACAATAATAAAATGTAACCCTTCAATTTTTCTTGAATGAAAACTAAATAAATTCGTATTACAATATTGTGAAAATAGAACAATTATAAAAGCCAGCGAAATTTGAAAAAAAAAAAACATTTTACAGATCATGACCCAAATGAGACAGAATTCAGTTTCCCGTTTTTATCATTTATCATTTTATTTCCAATCCCGCTTTGTTTTTCACTCTCATAAAAAAAATCCCATATAATGTATTATTCTAACAATAGAATAGCAGCCATAACAAAAATAGCATTGTGTTTTTGCAGTCCGAGGATGCGGATGGTGTACTAACGAATAAATCTGTTTTTGTCGAACAGGTGAAGCTCGAGATTGCCGAGAGAACACGAACACTCGAATTCGTTGGATTGAGCGTTTCACTGGCTGCTCTCGCCATCTCTCTTGCCATCTTCTGTCGTTTCAGGTGAATTCGCCCTACGTACTCTGTTATTCACTCTCCCCATTCTTTACTCGCTATTTTATCCGGTGTAGCAATCGCGTGCAGTGAATCCCGCCGGATACTGAATGCCAAGGATGACATATACATTTTTGCTTCTTTTGGGTTTTTATCGCACACAGGAATGTACACATTTATACGGTCGTGATAGTAGAGAATGTTAGGTGCAGACAGAGTGAGTGCAGAGAGTCATGTCGTGTGTAGGTAGCCACGGTCGAGTGAAATGGAGGTGGGTTAAGGGGGACGTAATCTCACGAAAGTAGATTATATTGGAGAAACCAACCCTCAATAGAGTATAGGTACTGTTTATATATACACCCTACAATGCAACGGTAAATTTTTCTAGACAGTATTCGAAAAATATCGTACATCAAGGACAATTTTTTTTGAGAAGTGAATATTCGTCAGAAAATAATTTTTCTATATTATAAATCCTACGGTAACATATAATTAGGGTTAGGATTTTTTTTACTATATATGAGGCATTCCATACCGATTCGACCTGGGTCGGACCCTTGACCTCTCGGATTTGGTCGAAAATTTTTTATATGATTGGACCAACTCCAAAAAGTACTGAAAAATTTTGGCGAATTTTTTATTTCAATTTTTTTTATTTTAATTTTATTATTTTTTTTGCGATTTTTCAAATTTAACATATCGTTAGCCCAAGTTTAAAAATCAGGAAGAATTATCAAAAATTCTGCATGAAATAACAACATTTTTTAGCCTGAAACCAAAGTGGCCCGGTTTTCTTTCTTCGCTTCTATTTTTTTTCTATAAAAAACTATTCGTAAATTCAGAAACGAAAGAAGAAAAGTTATCAAATTTTTCTGAAATATTGCTTTCACCTGCAAGTGCTTTCTTTTCGTAATAAAAAAATGAGATTTATAGAAAATGAGTTCAATAGAAATTTATTAGAACATTGAATTTTCTAAAAAAATTTCTAGGTGAAATTTTATGTATTGCTAACGGTTTTAAGTTACTGACTCATTGAATCTTATTCTGATGGTTTTTTACGCATATTCGATGAAAAATTGATTTCTATATTATCAATTCTACGGAAACATATAATTAGGTTTGGCATATTTTTTCTAGATTTTTTTTTTCAAATCTTAGATCGTTTTATGGTGTTTTTACTAGACCCTAAACGAAAAATCGATCACTGAAGTTGCACGATTCAGTGAATATTTCTCGTGAAACTTTCCAGTAAAAATTCACATACAAATAACTAGTATCAATTTTCAGTAAAAAAAATTTATACAAATTACAATCAAACTAGGGAGAATATCCAGTGTATAGGTCGAGTAAAATGGCGGTGGGTTAAGGGGGACGTAATCTCACGAAAGTAGATTATATTGGAGAAACCAACCCTCAATAGAGTATAGGTACTGTTTATCTATATGTACACCCTACAATGCAACGGTAAATTTTTCTAGACGGTATTCGAAAAATATCGTACATCAAGGACAATTTTTTTTGGGAAGTGAATATTCGTCAGAAAATAATTTTTCTATATTATAAATCCTACGGTAACATATAATTAGGGTTAGGATTTTTTATACTATATATGAGGCATTCCATACCGATTCGACCTGGGTCGGACCCTTGACCTCTTGGATTTAGTCGAAAATTTTTTATATGATTGGACCAACTCCAAAAAGTACTGAAAAATTTTGGCGAATTTTTTATTTCAATTTTTTTTATTTTAATTTTATTATTTTTTTTGCGATTTTTCAAATTTAACATATCGTTAGCCCAAGTTTAAAAATCAGGAAGAATTCTCAAAAATTCTGCATGAAATAACAACATTTTTTAGGGTGAAACCAAAGTGGCCCGGTTTTCTTTCTTCGCTTCTATTTTTTTCTATAAAAAACTATTCGTAAATTCAGAAACGAAAGAAGAAAAGTTATCAAATTTTTCGGAAATATTGCTTTCCCCTGCAAGTGCTTTCTTTTCGTAATAAAAAAATGAGATTTATAGAAAATGAGTTCAATAGAAATTTATTAGAACATTGAATTTTCTAAAAAAAATTCTAGGTGAAATTTTATGTATTGCTAACGGTTTTAAGTTACAGACTCATTGAATCTTATTCTGACGGTTTTTTACGCATATTCGATGAAAAATTGATTTCTATATTATCAATTCTACGGAAACATATAATTAGGTTTGGCATATTTTTCTAGATTTTTTTTTTCAAATCTTAGATCGTTTTATGGTGTTTTTACTAGACCCTAAACGAAAAATCGATCACTGAAGTTGCACGATTCAGTGAATATTTCTCGTGAAACTTTCCAGTAAAAATTCACATAAAAAATAACTAGTATCAATTTTCAGTGAAAAAAATTTATACAAATTACAATCAAACTAGGGAGAATATCCAGTGTAGGTCGAGTAAAATGGCGGTGGGTTAAAGGGGACGTAATCTCACGAGAGTAGATTATATCGGAGAAACTGACCCTCAATAATGTATAGTAGGTACTGTTTATCTATGTATATACCCTACATTGCAACCTGAAATTCCCTAAATAGAATTTTTAAAATACCATTAACTTGGGACCACTTTTTGGAGAGTAAATTATTCATTAGCAAACAATTTTACAAGAATTTTACTATCCTATAAGACCTACCGAAAAATATAATAGGTTTGGAGTATTTTTGTACTGTATAAATCCTTAACGTAGTCTACAGGCAACCTTAACGTATAGATTTTTTCCAGGTAAATTTTTTCAAATTCTTAGAGCGTTTGATGATGTTTTTGGTAAATCCTAATCGAAAAATCCACCAGTAATGTTACACGATTCAGCAAAAATTTCTAGTAAAAATGTCGAGTATAAATTTCCATTAGAAATATTTAGTATCAATTTTCAGTGAAAATGCCCAATACAAATTACTATAAATCTAGTAAGAATGTCCTATAGAGATCAACTAAAATGGAGGTTGGTAAAGGGAGACACAATCTCATGAGGGTAGATTATATTGGAGAAACTGACCCCCGATATTGTATAGGCACTGTTCATATATACACAGCGTATATTGCAACGTGAAATTCCCTAAATAGAATTTTTAAAATATCGTAAATCTAGGACAACATTTTAAGTAAGTGAATTATTTATTGGAAAATCTTTTAACAAGAATTTTTCATGTTATCAATCCTACGGGAAAATATGATTAGGCTTGGGGTATTTTTTACTATATAGATCCTCAACGTAGTCCAAAAGCAATCTTATCATATAGATTTTTTCTAGATAATTTTTTTTTCAATGGTATTTTATTTTATGGTGTTTTTACTAAGCCCGAAACGGAAAATCCATCCGTAAAGTTACACGATTCAGTAAAAATTTGTAGCGAAAATTGCCAGTGTAAATCTCCATAAAAAATATTCGGTATTAATTTTTGGTAAAAGTTTTTAATACAAATTATTATAAAACTAGTAAAAGGGTTCAGTGCAGGCCGAGTAAATTGGAGGTGGGTTAAGGGGGACGTAATCTCACGAGAGAAGATTATATCGGAGAAACTAACCCTCAATAGTGTATAGGTACTGTTTATCTATATATATAACCTACATCGCAACGTGTAAGATCGTAATGTAAACATAAATCGTTTTATCGTATTTTTTAGTATTTTTAGTAAATCCTAATCAAAAAATCCACCAGTAAAGTTTCAGTATAAATTTCTAGTATAGGTCGACTAAAATAAAGGTGGGTTAAAGGAGACACAATCTAACGAGAGTAAATTAGATTGAAGCAACTGACCCCCAATATTGTATAGTACTGTTTATATATCTCTCCATATATATCTCTCGAACCTAAACAACCTAAAGAACCAAAATTTCCAAACTTTCCAAAACTTTCAGAATTTTGAATATTTCCAAAATAACCAAATTTTTTTTTAATTTACAAAATTTCCGAAACTTCCGAAATTTCTAAAATTTTCAAATCTTTCTAAATTTTGAAATCTTTCTTAATTTTCAAATCTTTCTAAATTTTTAAATCTTTCTAAATTTCCTAAATTGCCAAATTTCCTGAATTTCTGAAATTTAGAGAATTTTGGATATTTTCAAAATTTCTAAAATTTTAGATATTTTCAAAATTTTATAAATTTTCAATTTTTTATGTTGGCCATGGGATTTTGAGCGAGTCGTTTCAAGTTAGTCATGGAATTTTTGCGAGTGGTTTTAAGTATACTCAATATATATACACACCCTATATTTCCATTAAATTTCCCTTAAAAAATTTGAAAAATACCGTAAACCTAGGACCTTTCTTCAGTGAAGTGAATCATCTATTAGAAAATAACTTTACAAGGATTTTTGTCCCTTACAATTCTTACGGCGAAATTTGATAAGTTTCAGGTCATTTTCACCACTTATAAGATTTATCATAAACGATTTTATTTTTATTTCAATTTAAAGGTTCTCCGAATCAGTTCCAATGATAGGATCACCTCCAAAAGTAGTTTTCCTATACCGTTTAAATTGAGCAGAGCTTCAAACATCCCAAAATATCCGAATTCCAATAACATTCTCACATTTCCAATCACATCGTGCCAAAGTATCGACTGACAAAGTGAAGTTTTCGTTATGAGTTTGAAAGTCTGCAATATCGCTCAGTCTTAGTTAGCAAGTTGGTGAGGCTTGGCTTTATTAAATTGAATTCTTATATTGTTGTCATTTGTGGGATGAGTGGCAACCGCTGAGGCCGCTCTCCACGTGCGGATGTTATAATGAAACTTTAGAACTTCGTTTCACTTTCTTCTCTTGATCGTCGTCGTGCACACTTAGCTCCTCTTCGTATCCGCTTCCCACTCGGTAACCCGAAGGTCTCCGACTCGGCCTCGGCTCTACAGCTCCTCTACCGCATTATGCACCGAGAGTACCTTCGACGAAATTGAGGAACCGGCGGTAACGGTGGACACGTACCCTCAGGCAATTTTCAGAGAATAGACCTTGCGAAATTCCTCTCTTCCTATATGCATATACATAATGGCTGAAAATCGCTTGGAAACGTTCTTAGAATGGTTCGTGGTTCCCTCGATGCACCCTAACCGCCGGCTACAATTCAATGGTAAAATTGCCAAATAGTTCTGGTAGCAAGGGCACTAATATTACCCTTAAGCGAGCTTATCAGGAGATAATCGCGGTTTGGCCTTGGTAACCACTTGATTAGCCGTTGAATGAGGATGGAACGTAAAATGGCTTCAAGTGCTCCACTGAAAAAAAAACACTGAAAGCAAGATGACTTTTTTTTCAGAGGATTTTACTTGTTCTGACTTAATTTTCAAATTGTTTTTATTTTTTAATTTCGTCTATTAAAATCCTATATACACATATACATAATGGCTGAAAATCGCTTGGAAACGTTCTTAGAATGGTTCGTGGTTCCCTCGATGCACCCTAACCGCCGGCTACAATTCAATGGTAAAATTGCCAAATAGTTCTGGTAGCAAGGGCACTAATATTACCCTTAAGCGAGCTTATCAGGAGATAATCGCGGTTTGGCCTTGGTAACCACTTGATTAGCCGTTGAATCAGGATGGAACATAAAATGGCTTCAAGTGCTCCACTGAAAAAAAACACTGAAAGCAAGATGACTTTTTTTTCAGAGGATTTTACTTGTTCTGACTCATTTGTCAAATTATTTTTATTTTTTAATTTCGTCTAATGATAAGGAAAAATATTTTCGCATGAAACCAAACATAAAAACAGTGCCAAGAAATTAAATTCTATCAATTTTCAGAGAATAGACCTTGCGAAATTCCTCTCTTCCTATATATGCATATACATAATGGCTGAAAATCGCTTGGAAACGTTCTTAGGATGGTTCGTGGTTCCCTCGATACACCATAACCGCCGGCTACAATTCAATGGTAAAATTGCAAAATAGTTCTGGTAGCAAGGGCACTAATATTACCCTTAAGCGAGCTTATCAGGAGATAATCGCGGTTTGGCCTTGGTAACCACTTGATTAGCCGTTGAATGAGGATGGAACGTAAAATGGCTTCAAGTGCTGCATTGAAAAAAAAACACGGAAAGCAAGATGACTTTTTTTCAGAGGATTTTACTTTTTCTGACTCAATTTTCAAATTATTTTTATTTTTTAATTTCGTCTAGTGATAAGGAAAAATATTTTTGCACGAAACCAAACATAAAAACGGAGCCAAGGAATTAAATTCTATCAATTTTCAGAGAATAGACTTTGCGAATTTCTTCTCTTCCTATATGCATGAATATAATGGCTGAAAATGCCTTGGAGAAGTTCTTAGAATGGTTTGTGGTTCCCTAAATGCACCCCAACCGCCGGCTACAATTCAATGGTAAAATTGCCAAATAGTTCTGGTAGCAAGGGCACTAATATTACCCTTAAGCGAGCTTATCAGGAGATAATCGCGATTTGACCTTGGTAACCACTTGATTAGCCGTTGAATCTAGATGGAACGAAAAATGGCTTCAAGTGCCCCACTGAAGAAAAACACTGAAAGCAAGATGACTTTTTTTTCAGAGGATTTTACTTGTTCTGATTTAATTTTCAAATTATTTTTATTTTTTAATTTCGTCTAATGATAAGGAAAAATATTTTCGCATCAAACTAAACATAAAAACGGAGCCGAGAAATTAAATTCTATCAATTTTCAAAGAATAGACTTAATGCCTGAAAATCGCTTGGAAACGTTCTTAGAATGGTTCGTGGTTCCCTCGATGCACCGTAACCGCCGGCTACAATTCAATGGTAAAATTGCCAAATAGTTCTGGTAGCAAGGGCACTAATATTACCCTTAAGCAATCTTATCGGGAGATAATCGCGGTTTGGCCTTGGTAACCACTTGATTAGCCGTTGAGTCGGTATGGAACGTAAAATGGCTTCAGGTGCTGCATTGAAAAAAAAGAGACTGAAAGCAAGATGACTTTTTTTTCAGACGATTTTACTTGTTTTGACTCAATTTTCAAATTAGTGACCTATGAATATTTTTGTTGAGGGTTCAGTTTTTGTAATTCTTTTTTTTAATTTTATTTCATCTAATGATAACGGAACATTTTTTCGCACGAATGCAAATATAAAATTGAGTCAATTTTTCAAAGGCCTTGCAAAATTCCTCTCTTCCTACATGAGGCAGTCCAAATGACTTCAGCCACCCAAAAAAAAAATTTGAAACAATGTCGAAAAATCAGGATCAGTGGTTATAATAGATACACCAAATTTTATTTTTTTTGAAATTTTTTCTGGCCTAATATGCCATATTTTTCATTTTTCATTTAACCTATGATGGAACCCTAAAAAAATGGCAAATGTGCCTTTTGTCATGGCCCACAAGAAAATAATTAGTTCGGAATTAATTCTGTAATTTCAGACTATATTTTACTACAAAATTAATGAAATTTCTTTTCTTTTTTTGCGAAAAGGACTTCGGAAAGTGGCATCGAAAAAATTGGTGCCAATTGTGTATGAAAATCCTCAATTTTTAGTTTTTTTTTTTTTTTTTGGGACCGTGGAAAGTTCATAAGTTATCGCAGTTTGAAATTATTTTAAAAAAGGGATTTGACAGGATGTAGATATCTGTCTGCGTGTATCAATTCCTATAAGTCTCGTGACCCAGAGAACTATTGTTGTTTCGTTTGATCAGTACGCCTAGGAATGGGATTTGGTTATTTACTTCAACTTCCATGGTAACCTGAATGTTGGGAAGTTGGGAATTCATAGAGCCCAGTAACTGAACCAGTTTGTCTTCTCCGCGACTTCAGATCTCAAAAGTATCATCCACGTATCTAAACCACGCGAATGGTTTGAAAAGAACGTTTTCTAGAACATTATCTCCAAAGTTCTCTATGAAGATGATTGCAATTATTGGGGATTCTACAGCAGCTCTCAAAACTTGCTCGTAAAATAACCCTTGGAATTGGAAGTACGTTAGAGAGAAAAGTTAGAGAATGCTCAATTAAGGATGTATGATACGTACAGTCCCGTCAAAAGTGACTTTCAGAGACAACTTCGATCGTTTCCCGATGGGATAAAAATCGAAAAAAAATAATGCATATAAAACGTGCTGAGAAGATTGATTTCGCATAATAATAATGCCAAAATGTTATTAACAAATTGGTGAAAAAAACAATTGTTCAACAAACAATCAGTCAACCTAACTTTTTTTCTGATGAAAATGATATGTTAATTTATTTGAATACACACGAATTTTTTCAGATTATTTTCTTTATTTTGATTTTTATTTTTTGTATTTTCAAAAATGTGCGCGAAATAACGAATTTTGGATATGTGTTCGATATAAAACCATCTACTACACTCAAGATTTTTTTGCAAAATGCATATCCAGAATTTGTTATATTCTGCGCATTTTTGAAAATAAGAAAAATCAAAATCAAAATCTGAAAAAATTCGTATGCGTTCAAATAAATTAACATATCATCTTCATTAGAAAAAAAAGTTAGGTTGACTGATTGTTTGTTGAACAATTGTTTTTTTCACCAATTTTTAAATGATATTTTGGGATTATTATTGTGCGAAATCAATCTTTTCAGCACGTTTTATGTCTTATTTTTTTCCGATTTTTATCCCATCGGGAAGTGATCGAAATTGTCTCTGAAACTCACTTTTGGCGGGACTGTACGTATCATACATCCTTAATGGCTTAGTGGGCGTCTCATCCGATTGTTTGATGATATCAATCGTATCTTGAATGGAAACCTTGATGAAGAACGATATACAATATCAAAGCTGACTGAGATATATTCCAGTTGGGTTTTTATCGCAGCAATTCCCTTATGAAGCCGGCGAAGTTCGGTTCAGGAAGCACAACTTCAAAGTAATCTTCAAACCGCCAACGAAGATAGCACAAGTGTTGCCAAATTTCAAAGACAAATTCCAAATCCAGATACGCCGATGTACCTATACAAAAGTTTTCCTGCGCGTGCGTAACGCAATGGAAAAATTGCCAAATAGTTCAGATAGCAAAAACACCCTTAAATGAGCTTATAAAAAGGCAATCGCGGTTTGACCTTGGTAACCACTTGATTAGGCGCACTAAATGGGAAAACGGTTGAGGCAGGATTACTTTTTTATGAGCTCTTATACTTATTTTACCTTCATTTTTAAGTTACTAAAGCAGCGGGATATAATTATTTTTGGCAAGGCTTAAGTTTTTGTGATTTTATTATTTTCATTATATTTGTTAATTAACAAATAAATGAAGATGGAAAGTAGGATTTTGGGGATTGCTTTCTCTCATAAGGAAGTTTATTCATTTTATTTTTGATTTCCTACTAGAAGAAGCTTTGGCGAATAAATGAAAATTAATGACGAAGGAATGTGCAAGGTTCTAATTTACATCCTTATTTTCAATAGATTCGAGAGTATCGAATTTATAGAAATTTAAATCATTGAGACCTAAAATTTGATAACACATTGTCGAAAATAAATTTTTTTTTTAAACTTTCAAATCTCATGAAAACCGAACCGCTCTACCAATTTAGCTCAAATTTAATACCAAAGATTGGATCATGTCGCGCAATTTTAATACGAAATTTCAGCCCGATAACTAGAAATTTTTTCGAGCTGGAAAATTTACGTGCTTTGTTTAAAATTTCATAATTCTTATAAATCAGAAATGCGTGAAGCGATTTTTATTGAATTAATACCAATTGAAGATGAGGTAGTACTATATATGTTCTGTTAATTCAGACTGAATCGGTCGAATAGTTCACAAGTTACAGTTATGAATATTAGGCCTTTCATCACACATACATACATAGATGGACAGAATGTATGAAAACCACTTTTTTCGACATTGCAGATTATTCTGGGTGTGCTATCATAAAAATCTCTGTAGAAATTTTAAAAACAAAGCTTCCCCGTTGAGGAAGCGAAAATAGGGACAAAAGCAAAATTATGTCAGTGTTTAGAAAATAGAGGAAAATCCTCTTTTCCTATATGCATATACATAATGGGTCAGAATTATGTAAAAACGTTGTTAGAGCGATTTGTGGTTCCCTTAATGTCCCCTGACCGCCCTTTGCTCCCCAAATGGCAAATTTGTCAAATGGTTCTTGCAGCAAGAACACCAACATTGCGCTTAAGCAAGCTTATTAGGAAGCGATCACGGTCTGACATTGATAACCACTCAATAGCTTCGAGTGCGGCCCTATAAAAACCCTTTGAAAACATGAGGCTTTCCCTTTTCAATCAAAAACGCAATTCAAATAATTTTCCCCTTTTAAATCCTTGACAGTTTCGTCTTTTCCAAATTGCAAAGTCTGTCAGTAGAAAAAATTCTAAAATTTCTAAAAGTTAAAATGAACAAAACAAAAAAATATTTTTGGGTTTCCACTGGAAATATATTATTTTACGTAATTAGACAGGAAAAAATCATAAACACGAAATACGTCAGATGACGAAAAAAAAAATACACTGAGCTCACATCGATTAATATTACACTTAATATATGTCATGGCTAATTTTTTTTCCGTATAATCTTTCATAACAATTTAGAACTTCACCATCAACATGAATAAGTACAAAAATAAAATACAAAAATAAGATACAAAAAAAAATTTGAAAACCCTCTTAATAAACATTTTAGCATTAACGATTATTCTTTCCATGCACTATTCTTTATTAATTGCGAAATAAATTTTAAAAAAATATTATTCATAGAATTGTTGCAGTATATTCAATATATTGATTTTATAAAAATGCTTGCAGATCTCTGAGAAACACGAGGACGCGGATTCACAAGAATCTGTTCGTCGCTATGGTGATCCAGGTTGTGATAAGACTAACTCTTTACATAGACCAAGCGTTGTTGAGATCGGGAGCCTACGGTTTGCAGTACGGCATTAAAAATACCGTGAGTCACTAGCATCTGCGATACTTAGCTGCAGTAAAAGTGGAATATTGATGTAAATTCCACGAAACGCTTGCTTACGCAGTCGCATTGTATTTTGAGCATAATCGATAACGTAAATACATTCAGAAGGGTATAAAATATCTGATACCCTAATTTTTCTTATTGCAGCCGATTCTATGCGAAGCGAGTTACGTTCTCCTTGAGTACGCGAGGACTGCTATGTTTATGTGGATGTTCATCGAGGGTTTTTTTCTCCATAATATGGTAACCGGTAAGGTTGTCTTTTATCACGCATTGCAAATTTCGTATACAACCGATGATGTGCAAAATACATTGTTATGCTTGTTCGGTTCTACAGGGTGTCCCATTTTAATCTTCCATTCCATTAGAAAAAACACATCGGCCATCATAACTCCGCCATTTTGAACGTTGGATCATATTTCTATTTTTTTTTAAATGTCCCCCGTTGAACCCCAAAAGTTTCATTGTGATTAAAATTTGATCAGGTCAGTATTTTTCGAGATAAATCAGGTGGAAGATTGAAATGGGACGGCCTGTATACAAAATACACGTGTACATAAAATCTTTAGTGATTTGAGGTCAACTTCCTCTCTGTTCTATAATTTTTCAATCATGATTTTTTTTTTTCATTTGAGGCACAAACGTTCTGAATTTTTGTTTTCTTGGCCTTTTTGGTCATTTCAGAGCATTTTCAATGTCCAGGTATAAAATATTTGTTTTCGAGGCACATGGAAGTAAAATTTTCTCTATAAGGAGGTAAAAAGGATAAAAAAACACTTTTTTGTCACACATGCACAAAAAGTGCCTCTTTTCGTGCCTGGAACCAGTGGCGAAAGTGGAGTTCTGTGGTTAGGCATGACAAGAAAAACTGCGCACGCGTAATGCCACGCTGTCTACTTTTTCACACACTTTTTGCGCACTAGTGCGCGAAAGTAATTTTCGCCATATTATATCCATAAAAAGTAGGTGTTTTTGCGTATCCCATACGTTAATATACGAGATAACGCACTTCGGATGGCGGTCAGAAAAGTCCACTTTTTCGCACTAATGTCACTAAATACTATTATAATGCTGCCGAATAATATACAGGGAGGACACGGTGAAACTAGACAGCGCAAATGCGCTTGCGCGTCAAACCGACGGTTCCCACTCTATGCGTGCAGACCGAGTAGTAAATAAATCTTGGTTTCTGGCGTCTGCCCTACCAGCTCAGGTAACGTCCCTTGCCCCTACCACTACCCTTACTGGCCCATTCCGATGGCGCGTGGGGACACAGTCGCCCCTCGGATGAGACGCACTGGCGGCCGTAGGCAGTAGCCAATCAGGCTTCCTAAATTCTCACGGAGCCGCATTGGACTGTCTAGTTTCACCGTGTCCTCCCTGTATATCCTTTTTTTCACACTTGAACATTTTTCATACATGCCTTTTATTCTTGGTCCATTATGAATCTAAAATTGAAATCAAATTTAAAAAAAGAAATATTTTTAGTGACGCTTAATTCTTCGTAACTTTAATTGTCTAAACGTAATAGACAATGTTTTTTCGGAAGGAAAAAAAATAAGCTTCTATTGAGATTCTTAGCAATTATTAAAAAATTGTAATATCGGTATATAAAATTTGAGACAGCTTTTGCAGAAATATACATGTTAGGCTAATTATTGTAGAAACGTAAGTGGAATTTAATGTCTTTGCGTTTTTTCTTCGTATAAGTATGCAATGTAATGATAATGTTGGTTGACTATGAGCGCCTAGTTACAGTTTTCCAAGAGACCTCATACTACCGCATGTATCGATTGATCGGCTGGGGTCTTCCCGTCGTCATGACCTTGACTTGGGCCATCATCACGGCTCTCTACTATCATCCATCAAAGTGAGTGCTTCTTAGAATGCAAGAGTTTATACCCGTACAATACAATGCGCCATATTTTGATCCACAAATAGAAACGATTTTCCTAATGAATGTGCCAAGAATAGTTTTGTTGTGTGACTGAAGACTGCATAATCGCTCATGTCCTGCAGGTGCTGGTGGGGCTACAATCTTACGTTATATTTTTGGATACTTGAAGGACCGAGAATGGCCGTAATTTTGGTAAAAACACTTTTTCACTTCTATAAATAGTTTACAGATTATCTTGCAACTTATAGCCAAAGAAATGATTTATTACACTGAGAGAAATTTCTGTGTTGTGATAACATAAAACGGTGACAAAAAAATCGGTTTGTTAGGTCAATGAAAACATTTATCGATAGTACAAAAAATTTGTCAGCCGAATCTGTGAGCCGAACAAGAGATTGATCAGCCTAACCAAATGAAAAAAAAATTTATCTGAGGTAAAAAATATATCTTAGATTTTTGCTATGATCGGTACTAATTATTATTGAATAATTTTAGTTGTAATAAATTGAGCCGATTCACTGAGATGCCAAATAGTCGATATTTCAATTTAATATTCGAGTTTAATATTTCTTGAATATGAAGAAATTATGATATTTGAATTGAAGATACTTTTAGTGTAAGAAATGCGCATTGAGATAAAAATATATACTCATTTCAGATAAAATACTGATAGGCTCCTGGTCAAATAAGAAAATGTATTTATTTTTGATAAAATTTTATTACTACTTAATAAATATTTTCTCTGGATGTATGAATATGATTTTAATCTCCCTTAATAAATAAAAAATAAACAGAATTATGTTTTGCAAGATGATTTGTGAAATATAATTATAATGATAATAACAGCACCATTAATAAAATCATTTTTATCGACGCTGTTTCAACGGTCTAACGGATGGATTATCGGGAGCAGCTCAATTTTCTGTTCCTGATGAATATAGTTCGAGTTCTGTTGAAAAAACTACGCGAAAGCCACACTAGTGAAATTGAGCAAGTTAGGTGAGTAAATTTATTAATAAAGTAACTCATTTATCAAAGACGTAGTCTAATAACACTTTTTACTTTTTGATAGAGGAAGCTTTGATTTTGGAATTTTTTTTTAATTGTGTGAAATATCGAGAAAAGGGGTTTAGAATTTTTTTGGAAATTCCTGTGTGGCAGGAGCCACTTTAACAATCGAGCTAAGATTTGGCACACAAGTAAAGAAAAATGATATGTTAATTTATTTGAATGCATACGAATTTTTTTCAGATTTTTTTCTTTATTTTGATTTTAATTTTTTTTTTGAAAAATGCGCAGAATATAACAAATTTTGGATATGCGTTTTGAAAAAAAATTCTTGAGTGTAGTAGATGGTTTTATGCCGAACACATATCCAAAATTCGTTATTTCGCGCACATTTTTGAAAAAAAAATCAAAATCAAAATCAAAATAAAGAAAGAAATCTAAAAAAATTCGTATGCATTCAAATAAATTAACATATCATTTTCGTTAGAAAAAAAGTTAGGTTAACTGATTGTTTCTTGAACAATTGTTTTTTTTCACCAATTTGTTAATAACATTTTGGGATTATTATTATGCGAAATCAATCTTCTCAGCACGTTTTATATGCATTATTTTTTTCCGATTGTTATCCTATCGGGAAGTGATCGAAGTTGTCTCTGAAACTCACTTTTGGCGGGACTGTACGTATCATTCATCCTTAAGACGGTTTGGATTTCACAACAATTAGGATTTTACTACGTGAAGCCGCTTCCACTTTTGACATATCCGACGATACGGACGGAAAATTTACACACCGACTTCATAACATGCACAGACGGAAAAAAACATCTGCAAATATGGGTTTTACTTGCAGAAAATATGGTACGGAGGTGGCAAATGGGCTTTATTGCAACAGCTCATATAAACCAACTGACAGTTCACGATACGTATAGTAGGAGCGGGGATGAAGTTCTTAACAGTAAATACTAGAAGCCCCGAAATTTTGAATTTTAATACCTACTCTACATTTTTTATGAAGTTGAGTACATATTAATTTTCAAAATTTAGACCTTCCTGTACTTACCATTAACAACGTCAACCCCGCCCGACATCGAAACTCCCAATTTATATGCATCTCCGTAGTCCCATCTACTTACGAGAATCAGAATATGAATTTGCCATCTAGCGACGAAACACATAAGTAAAACCTGAAATCCAAGGTGTATAAGAAATGTTAAGATTACATATGCAGGGTGTTCTTATAGTTGCAGTTGCAATTACTATACACCATAAGAAACATTGATGTGTGCATTGATGCACATTGAAAATCAAAATATCGAAGACTGATGCCACCTTTCGAACATTCTGATTGGTTGTTGATGGCTTTGACATAAAGTTAACGTCAGGCTGTCACAATCGCGCGTGGCGCGCTTTTTGAAATTGCTGCTCTTTTCGCTGTGGTAAAATGGCATACTGTTTTTTTGTTTTGTTTTTTTTTTTTTTTTCCCCCAAGAAATAGATTTTCTTTTCTTTCTTCCATTTATTTTCGTAAAAAAAAGGACATGGCACATCGAATTCGATTATATCGAAACACTGAAGCAGGAATAGAATCACGTAAAATGACGAATGGTATAAGCATGCAAATTCAATGTTTACCCATAAGAAGAGACAAATTAAAAGAAAAACGTGTGAACGATGCGAGCACATCGTTGCTGCTACTGCAAAGTGTTGAAATGTGGTACGTTTTCAGCCGCAAGGTGGCGAATGAGCACAACGTTTCTCGTAAACGAAAAGATCCACGGCGGTGCATATAAAGCGTACAATTTTTGCTGTGAATGTCTTTCTTCGAACATGAAAGCCATGACAGTGATGTTGCCCGGTATTTTAATTTATGCTCGAGCTGCCGTATGACGAGCTTACTTCAAAGTCTTATGACATATCGATCTACTTAAATTTCTATAGTTGCTTCGACGAATGGCGGCTTGACTGTTTATTTTTTTTGTTTCGGTTTCATCCTAATCAGGGCCTTTTCAGAAATGTATTTATTTGTCAGAGTTGTAATCGACTACTTTTTAGTTTTCTATTCATGTGACTTTTTTCTTTCTTTTTTAATAAATTATCATGCTGACCGGCCTCTCCGGTCTTTTAGGTTAGGTCTGCGTCTGTGTTATATGGTTTGTCTTGATCTTTTTTGTGACTTTTACTGCTTCGATGTTTTGTTATTAACTTTTATCATATCATGTATGATCATTTATTTAAAAAGATAGAAAAAAGTCACATCAACAAAAAATTAAAGCGTAGTCGATTACAACTCCGACAAATGAATATATTTCTGAAGAGGCCGTGATCAGGGCGAAACGTAAACCAAAAAAATAAACAGTCAAGCCGTCATTCGCCGAAGCAACTAAAGAAATTCAATTTACCATAAAACGGCTAAAGCACCTTTAAGACATATCAACCTACGTTGGCAAGCATTTTGGAATTTTAACACAACAGTCAGTGTAACAAACTAAAATAAGAAATTGTGAAGGTTTTTTCAAAATGGTTATAATCCAGATAAAATAAGTTGCAAAGCATTAAATATATTTGTGGGAACACATTTTTTTAAAATAGTATTATATTCTGAATGGTGCGAAAAATTCACTGAATAATCATATACAAACGGAAATACTTTCATATGTATTGTAAATTCTTCTACGTGCATAAGAGCAACTACGTTAAAGTCCATATATCACCGGGTACGCGAGTTATAGTAATTAAAGACAGAAACCCTCGTAGCTATTCTAAAACTTTTTTTTCCGTGTAGATATTTCATACCGAATTTCGTGAGAAACGACTGAGTCGTTCAAATGTTATAGAACTTTCAAACTTTTATTCTCTATTATCAAAAGTTTGAAAAACTCTGAATCTTGGAAATTTCTTCCTCATTTTAACCTTTCTCAAAACTTCATCAACATACTTTCCCGCAGCTCTGAGAAAGTTGAAGAATGAGAAATATGCAACGCACAACTTTGCGTTCTTTTTTTAGTTTTGGTAACCGACAATTCCTTTTATTGTCGAAAAACTCAGATTAATTCAACGCAATCATTTTTTCCTCTTCCATCATCATTGGTAATGGAAAAAAAAATGAATACTTACACATGCGAAATCATAGCATTGATGTTTTAAGCTTAAAACCACTTTTTCTGATGTTTTACGCCATTTTGGGTAATCAGACACAAAAATTTGGGAATATTTGTCGAATATCTAAAAAATGAATATTAATCAACAAATTGGTTTTATGTACCTATATATTGTATACTTGTTATCAAATTCATCCTTCAATTTCACCTAAAACATAAGTTTTTTTCAAGGTACTTTCTAACGTTTTCCAGATTTACTTTTCCTTTCTCAAAATGGTTCAAATTTTGAGGAATTGCAATTTTTTTATTACATACAAAATTACAAATTTACTGAATGCAGAGTTTCATAAGTAGATACATTTTTTTTACAAAAATGAAGCTTCCTCTATCAGAAATCAAAACATCCGTATCTCGACAATAATCAGCCATAAAAAACTCTCTTCAATTTGACAGTAATTTTGTTTTATATTGTTTACCTTGTGTTGTCTTTACAGAAAAGCCGTGAGAGCTGCGGTGGTGTTACTACCGCTGTTGGGAATAACTAATATTATATCGATGTTTGGTGCACCGCTGGAAAAAACAACATGGTTCGCACTTTGGTCGTACACAACGCATTTCCTAACTTCTTTTCAAGGTCTCTTCATAGCCACTCTCTACTGTTTTCTCAATGGCGAGGTAAGAGCTCAATATTCAAAACAAAGGCTTTAGAAAAAAAGATGAAGTCACGTCGTCTGGAATTTTCACTCCTTACGGATTTATCGAGAGGGCAGAGATTCTTGTTAAAAAAAATAAGGCTCATTGAAAGTCGAAATGTCAAAAACTGAACCTCTCATAAAAATGACATTACATTTTTTGTCTCTCTTAAAAAAGTCATGGAACATCGAAAATCGAAATGTCCGAAACTGGAGCCACCTTTCCAACATTCTGATTGGTCGTCGATGGCTTCGATGTAATGCCAACTTCAGACTGTTATAATCGCTGCAAGATCACGTGACGCGCGCTTTTTGAATTTTCCATTTTTTGCACCTGTAAAATATAATACATTTTTCCTATCGTAAAAAAAATGACACATCGAAAGTCGATTATATCGAAACACTCAAGCAGAAATAGAGGCACGTAGATTCACGAATCGTATTATCATGCGAATCCTCTCTTGAAGTCATAATTTTATAATCATAATCATTAATAAGACATAGCACAGCGAAAATATAAATAACGAAAACTGAACCCAACATTCCAACATTATGATTGGTCGTCGATGGCTTCGATGTAACGCCAACTTCAGACTGTTATAATCACTGCAAGATCACGTGACGCGCGCTTTTTGAATTGCTCTGTTTTTTGCACTCGTGAAATGGAATACATTTTTGTTACCGTAAAAAAAAAGACATGGCACGTGGAAAGTCGATTATACCAAAACACTAATGCGGAAATAAAGTCACGAATCGCATAAACATGAAAATTAGCCACAAAAAGAGACAAATGAAAGGAAATTCGTTGCTAGTTGATGTGAACCCTCCAGTTACATTATCAGGGACTTTTCAGTAGCGAGCGCAGAATACTCGACTGTTTTTTTATTATGGTAGTTCGAGCACGTTTGTTATTGACCTTGTCGAAGAATCTAGCGTCTAGCGGTCGACTCGACTCCGTTGACTTGTTTACTCTGCGATCGTGGTATCAATTCTTCATTTATATCTTCTGCTTTCTTTCCACTTCGCTGAGTTATAAGCTCGACGGTGCAATTGATCACGTAACGCGGTCTACCTTATACCGATGCACTACTTTTAGTCAGACTTGCAAACATACCATTACTTTCGTGCACATTTTACTCGTTCATCTATTTCATCAATAATATAGGGATATTTATTTCTTATACTACGTTGATGAAAAAAGGGATAAGCATTTTATGCCATTACAGATCAAAAGATTGCATCTCTAAATCAATTTTCATGAAAGTAAAAGCAGAAATAAAAGTGGCATTACTTTTCACCTCGCCATTATTGATTATTGTTAAATAGCTGTTTTAATTTTCTTCATCGTTGCCGAAAAATGTTCAAGAATTGTTTTACACATTTCTATGCCGGATAAAAAATTAACTCCGAGTAAATTTGAAGGTAATCTTGAGACTGTCCTAAATTTTTTTAGTTTAACAAGACTGAAAAGTTTATTATTTTTTCAATTATTCATAATCTTTTCATCATATATATTATTTTATTTATTGCTTAATATGATATATTATTTTTGATAAATCCAAATTAATTTTTTTCCCCCAAAATAAATGAGTCTAACACGGGCTAAATTGTTCAAATGAGGTTGTCAGGAAATCGGCTTGAATTTCGAAATAAAATTGTGAAAACCATATAATAAAATGTATGAAAATAATTGAAAATGGCACAAAAAAAGAATTTGCTAATTTTCACACTGCAATAAACTTTCAGGTCAGACTGGCACTGAATAAAACTTTTTCGGTGTATCTTTCACTGAGAGGGAACGACCTTCAGACAAGAAGACAGTCAACATTAAGCGGATCTCAGCCACATCGAATAACTCCAGGTAAACTGATACGATGCATAATTTTGGTGATTATAAATATTTATAATCAACCGTTAATCGATGTTCGGTTTGTTGCCAAAACCGGCTTCTACCTAAATTACATAATTTAATGATAAATAATGTATGTGGAACGGCATTGATGGTTGCGCATTCGGTACACAGCCATCGAGGTCGAGGAAGGAGAATTGAGGCCGAGCGGTTGGATTAGACTTTGTTGTCGGGGTGGAAGCACACCACCCCCTGACCGACCTGTCGAGTGAGTAGTTTTATTGAAAATATCATTTTTTCCACTTCATTTTGCTTCCTCATAGAGGAAGCTTTGCTTTCATGATATTATTTTTCGAGATTATCATGTCAGGACGCTGAGAATGGTCCAAAACTTTCAGAAAAGTAATTATTTAATTGACATCTAACATGAACACCGATTTATTATCTACGACATCAAGATATGATTTATCCCACCCACTCGTTAAGTTCGACATTGAATTAAATTATTACAACTTGAAAATATTTCTTATCTTTTCTTTTTTTTTTTTTATTAGACTAACCTCAAAACAATAAACCACATAACCAAGCAATCCAGCCACCTTTAGTTAGATCCACCCAGTTTATATCAATAATAGTAAGTTATTTCTCTTTACTTGACAATTAATAACAATTACATGCACCAATTAGAAAGTATATTGTATAATATTTAGGATATATGTAAGATATTAAGTTATATACATTGTAATATCAATAACAATTTAATTATTTATAGATGAAAGCAATGTTCTATAAAATATACTGAAGAGGACCCACATTAGGGCCGAAACGTTTATATTGAAGATCACATTCTTCTTTGATCAATAGCCAAAAACCATTCCTTCTAATTTCAGAAAAGTAGTCTACCCTAATTAGAATTTTCAAAAAATCAATTTATTTTATTGTATTTTTCGAAAGTACTTATTTAAAAGTATCATACTAAAATTTTATGAAGATCTGAGCAGTCTAAGTATACTTTTGAGCGACGTTTACTCAGCTACCTGAGCGCACTAATATGCGCACCGCTAGGAGCGAACGACGAAGGACGAAAACTTTAAGGATGTATGATACGTACAGTCCTGCCAAAAAGGAGTTTCAGAGACAATTTCGATCATTTCCCCATGGGATGAAAATCGGAAAAAAATAATGCATATGGAACGTGCTGAAAAGATTGATTTCGCATAATAATAATGCCAAAATGTTATTAACAAATTGGTGAAAAAAACAATTGTTCAACAAACAATCAGTCTACTTAACTTTTTTTCTTAAGGAAAATCATATGTTCATTTATTCGAATGCATACAAGTTTTTGCAGATTTCTGTGTTTATTTTTATTTTGATTTTTTTTATTTTCAAAAATGGCATTTTATAGAGTTTCGAAATGTTCGGAAAATTTATGTTTTCGCTGTAGCTTTGACAAAATCTAATCAAATTTATATATAGAATCGGTGCTATTTAGCGATAATTAGTACATAGTTCCGTTAAAAAATCATATTTTTGTTATAAAATTTATCCTTCAATTGCGCCAATATCGTACTTTTTTTTCAAGGGGTTTTTCAACGATTTTTAGGTAAACTTTTCAATTCGCTCGCAACTCGCTTCAACTGGCAAGAAATTGCGAGCTTACAGAACAAGCAATCGTATAAGAGCAGCCTTAAAAAAATTTCGAAACAGGAATTAATTTAATATAAAAAAAGCATTATCGATATATTTAATAATAAAAATGTTGTTTTGTCGAGACTTTCAATCAACAACACTTACAATCAAATCGGTTATATGTACTAATGTATTTTATTTTTGTTGTTGTTAATTCTCCATTAAATCTCAGCAGAATATGTCAATTTAATTCTAGAATATCCTTATGAATGTTTCATAAGTTTTTTGAGAATTAAAATTCTTTTGCATCTAAGAGAAAAATCGGGAAAAACTGAACGATGAAAATATTAAGAACATCGAGTGTGAATAATAACTATGTCAATTTACTTATTAATTGGCAACGATAATCGATTAATTAGAATCAAAACTTGATATGTATTTTTAAAATTCTGCAATTTCGCCAAAATTATACATTTTTGATAAGTAATTTTCCAAAGATTTTTAGATTTACTTTTCACGGTCAATTTTTTTGCAATTTCGCGATAACACATTTTTCAATTTTTATCTTACATAAGACTTTGCGAAAAATCTCAAAAGAAAAATTACAATAAAATTCATATTAAAAAAATTCTATCGACATTTTTAAACAATAAGATTTTTGTTTGGCTACATTTTTGCATAGCAGTTTTAAGGGTTGCATTCGACACGAAGGCACATAACCCTTATTTCATATGTTCAATTTTTTTTCCATACGTCAATTTTTTTGGAAAAATACTGCGAAAATTTTCAGGAAACGGTTACAAAGGATAAACAGATCAAAGTCATCAGCCACAAAATATTGAACTCGAGAATCTCACGGATGTGCGACGCCTCTTTATCACCTACAGCGTCACTGTCCCGTCGTCTGGAAAAATGTTAAGAATGTTTCATAAGAATTTCGAAAATTTTAGCCCTTCGCATCTAGATAAAAATCCAGAAAAAACCAAGGTCGAAAATACCAAGCACATTGAGTGAGAATAATAATGATGTCAATTTATTAATTAATTAGTAACGATAATCGATAAATTTGATTTAAAACTTGATTTAAAAAAACTCCATTAATTTCGACAAAATTATACATTTTTGTCAAGGAATTTTCGAAAGATTTTTAGATTTACTTTTTACGCTAAATTTTTTATTCATTTTCATATTACATAAGAAATTGCGGGACACTGAACGAAAAGTTTGATAAGAGCAGCTCCAAAAAAAAAATCTTAAAACAAAAATTACAATGAATTTAACATTAAAAAAAGTTCTATCGACATTTTTAAACAATACGATTTTTGCTTGGCTATATTTAGGTCGCATTTGGAACAAAGGCATGTAACGCTTATTTTGTACATTCAATTTTTGTTTTTTCATATGTCAATTTTTTTTTTAAACTGCAACGATTTTTACGAAACGGTGACAAAGGATGAACAGATCAAAGCCATCAGCCACAAAATATTGAACTCGAGAATTTCACGGATGTGCGACGCCGCTTTATCACCTACAGCATCATTTACCCGTCGTTTATGTTCGCATACAATTTCAGAATACATAATACTATCATATGCATCAGTACATATACGTGCTCTTTACCTTCGCCTATAATGTATAGTCATCCGTCTGCATTATTCGCGAACGGAAAACCGGGACTGAAGCAAGAGACCGGCTCCGATAACTATGCTTTTCCATATATTATACTTGCTCCATATATTCTGTGCATGATCGTGTAATATTACCATAAACAGCAGGTGGCGTAAATACGGTGCATTTTCAATGAAAAACAAATCAGCAGCTCATATTTAGATCGTACAACCGCATATCGAAAGCAACAAATCAATGCAAAAAAAATTGTGTTTATTCTTTATGAAAAAATATTCAGTAAATTTTATTTTTCCATTATATACCAATTTTCAGTTAAAAAATAACTTGGATATTATTTTCTTGTTATGCATACTTTGTTTGTAGAAGAGAAATGTAAAAATTATTTTCTGCGTATGTAAAATTTTCCATCATAATATCTTAAGCAGTGAATGTTTTCTGTTAAAAAATTTTAGGCTAGACGCAATTACAAATCATATTTATGATGTAAATTGAAAAGGTGATGTTGTGAAATGAACTGAAAAATACTGAAATCTGTAATGAACGATACTTAGATGAAAATTGAAGCATTTCCAATTTTTCACAAGCAAACAAAATATTGTTTGCTTGTGTTTTGTTATTTCGTCATGGAAAAAAGTTCAGCAAAGGAGAAATGTAAATTCTATGTTTTCTTTATGTATAGATTTTCAGTGAAAAAGTAATTGAAATATTGTTGTGTACTATACACTTTTTTATAGAAGAGAAATTACAATTTTCTTTTCTCTGTATGTAGAAATTTTCATGATAATATTTTGAATATTGAATTTTATCTGTGAAAAAGAATTTTGATTTAAAGCAACTAAAACTCATGATTGTTAATAAATTTGGAAGACAATGATTATGTGACATGAACTTAAAAATATTTAGATCTGTAATAAATTGATCGATATTCAAGCATTTTTCAATTTTTATAAGATTAAAATCTTCATGGTCCATATGAAGATATAATCTTTACGGTGGTTCATGCAAGTGCAAGCTGCAGATAACCTAATTTTGCCTCGTTATCCTTTCAGAGTACACAAAGTAAAAGTGACATTTAATTTATTCTCTTTTGTAGCGAATTACTGGAGCGTGACGACAAAACAGTTTTGCAAACTTAGAGTTTATACACGACAATATATGAAATGTCTTAAGGCGCTTAAAAAATAATGAAACGGCTTAACTTTTTTTCCATTTACTCCAGTGGTATTGTATGCTGGAAAATATTTTTCTGTTTATACTTGTAATAAATCTGAAAATCACGTTTAAGCGGTAATTCAAAGCAGAAAAATGCTTACCTCGAGGAAGATTTTTTAATGATTACAAAAACTGAATTATTATTATATGAAAACGAGAACTGAATTATTAATTTTACATTAAACCAGTTCTTTGATAATTAAGAAATATTATTAATTTGTTATTTATTTTATTATTATTATTTTCATGAGATGGTTTTCAATTTCTTTAATAGAAAAGCACTTGTTTATTCTGTTCAACAATTTTACTACAAACAACGTAGTGAATAAAAATAAAAACGAAAACAAAACCTAAATTATCAATACCATATTGAATAAAACAAAAAATAATTTTTAATTTTTATGTAAAAAAGCACTTGTTTTCAATAAAATGTCTAGCAGTTCCACTCAAAATAGCATAGGAAATAGAAATATAAAATAACAAAAATTTTCATCCCATATTGAACACAATTTTCTGATAACTAGAAATTAATTTTTGTTATTATTTCCGCGTGATAGTTTTGGATTTTTCGAAAAATAAATCGCCAGTTTTTGAGTGAATGGTTAGTAATATAACTAAGAAAATAATAAGAATGAAAACAAAAACGTATACCAAACCTTAATTATTAATACCATATTAAACATAATTCAAACAATTGATTTCTCATTTTTAAATAGTAAATCGCTTGTTTTTATCAACATGGTTAGTAAGTCCACTCAAAATAGCATAGAGAATAAAAATGTTTGAAAAAAGAAAAACTTTACCTCATATTGAACATAATGATTTTTATGCAACTCCGTGCGAGAAGTGCTTACTTCTCACACGCTCCGCTTCGCTTCGCGTGCGAGAAATCGCTCTTCTCTCATTAGTGAAATAAAATTGTATAAGAAACTCGTGCGAGAAACTTTTTCTCAACTCGTTTGATTGCAAAACTTGTTTTTGACCCGTGCTGCAAACTCACCCTCGTCAGAAAAAGTTTTAATCGCACTTGTATCGTAATATACTATTGTACTCATGAAATAATTTTTCTGATTTTCAGGACAACCGTTTGACCGTGGTTCTGGCGAGTCACGCACGCCAAAAAACAAGCCTCCTGACAAACTGCTTCCATTGGAACAATCGTCGATTCGCCCTGCGGACGCGAGTGTCTCAGAAAGACTGATTTGCGATAGAGATAGAAAAAGATCATCTTCATCGTCATCTGCGTCGAAACAGTTATCTGTGCTATCTTCCGTTGATTAGCTTTGTCACGGAGTCCTAATGAAATTAGTGAAAGTTAGTGAGAAGAGAAGACGAATCCGTCTCGAAATTATCCTCGAGAAAAAGGCGGTAAACGATCGGTCGTAGCATCCTAAAAAGTACTTTGCCTTCGCAGTTTTAATCACGTTTTAAAAGTGTCGCGTGCCGCGAATTGTAACATTGAATACTTGCATTTTTGCTACGAATCAGATCAGTTTTGTCTAATCAAATTATTATAAGTGCCAATTTAAAAATGCGCTTTGGTGTTATCCTCAGTTCTAGCTTCTTTTTATACGTGTACAGTGTTATTAAATCTTAAAGGAAAGAATAAGAAACTTGCGTCGACGTGATGTTGTAATATTGATATTGAAATGTTAATATATATTTTATGGCGAGTACTTAAATCGATATTTTTAAACTATTATTACTTTATCAATTACTTCATAAACATTGCAATCAGAGGTTGGCATCTTAGTTACTTTGAAATACTTGAAAATACGAGTTTTTTTATTTCTACACGGAATTTTCGGATAAATTTCGGAAGCTTTAAAAAAAAAAATTCTTGACATAAATCTTTAAGATTAGAGATTTTGAAAATCTTATGTCAAGGTAATATTTCCGTACCTGTTATTAAATTTTTGCTAGTAACAATTCTATAAGATTATCATCAATCACTTATAAAAGTAAGTTACAGTAGTTATTATTTTATCTGTTATTAAAACTGTTTATTATTACGAAAAATTTGATAGATCCATTATAAAATTGTAATCTGAGTTGCAGCTTAATTCAATAGTAACTGCAGATGTCAACCTCCGAGTAAATTTAGTGTTTCTTGAGAAAAAAAAACTACACAAGTGAAGAAATAAATCACTTTAAGAGCAGATAAAACTATCGTCAGGTAACGATAGTGAATCTCCGATGTTTTCGATTGGGGAACGCACAAACTCGGCGATACAGCACAAAGACAATTCGCAAAGTTAATAACTACTTGAATAAAAAGCGGTTGGATCCGTGATTCATAATTTTATATAGGTCTTCGTTTTCTTTCCGAACTGTAAATAAATAAATGTGAAGATAAATACACAACATGTTGCTATGGAAAATATTTACAATGACATATTTTTAATCATATACTATATGTACATACAATTGTATTAATACGAAGAAATATTTTAATTTAGTATAAAAGAATGTTAGAAAATTACGGCGGCGTTTACCCCGTATATCTATGTACAAAATCTCTGTCGATGAAGAAATACGAATTCAGTAGAACGTTGATTACCTAAACGTCAATTATCTAAACCGTAAACTAAATAAATAATTACTCCAGTTATCTAAATAATAATTTATCATTCAAAAGAAAACATTGGTCGAATTGTTGCAATATTAATTGTTTTATCTGTAGTTCATGTTTATAAAAATTTGTATTGTGTTTAAGAAATAATATATCGTTCTTTTTATGTAATGAAATTGTGATACCTGAATTAGGAACCTTTTTCAATCATTTTAAGCCCTACGATTTATAGATATTTTCTGAAACATCGAATTAAGTTTACACTTAATACAGCAAATAGTGAGAATTGGCTACAAAATTTGACGAAAATGCGAGTGGGATTAATAATTGTTGGAATAATATTGCAAATATAGTCAAAGGAACTTTCCTGAAATTAATTGAACCTCTCTTAACAAAAGACAGATAAAATGTCATAATGGCACAAACATTAGTTCAGATTATTTTAGTATTAGTAAATATTTGTTGCGAATATTAATTGTGCCATAAGAATTGTGCGCTACGATCGATTTGTGGTCTTAATTAATTTTGATAATCGACGCTCTACTGTAATCGTTACAATAATTATAACTCTAGAAAACGTTCTTCTTGGTGTCAAAAAAATCACTTTCACTTGCACATCTCGTTCACCGAAAGACTATCACAGATAAATCCTGTTAAAGATTGCGCGGACGGTATTTACCACAAATAAACAAGAGTCAATAATTGAATAGCCATAAGCTCGCTTTATCGCAAAAACTAATCTATAAAACGATTGATCTTCATGATCAATTACTGCTGGCTTCGATTCTGCGTTGGAAACAATTCAATTCATCTGAATTCATCGTGAAAACTCTTCTCTGTATCGATCATCTTGCTGCCGAGGAACAAATCACTTTTACTGAGAACTTCTTGCAGACTCAACTTCCGGTTTTTGTTGCTGTCGGAGAGATCGATCAAGTGCTGAGCTTCCTGTATTGCATGCCTCGGATTTCTCGGATCAATATACATCTGGTCAAAGAAAGAAGCGTAAGAAGTTATTGTAATAATTTACATTAACAAAAAATAATTTTTGGCGATTTTTTATTCAGTAATTATAACGATGAGATTTATCCAAATTTAGCGATAAAATTACTTCAAATGCATGTCGTGGATTATCAGACAATTATAAGATTTTGACAGGGAATCCTTAAAAAAATTAAGTACTGAAGAAAAAAATTAGCTGTTTATTCTATCGTTGTCCATTAATTTCCATTTGTAATAAGTTTTTGAGAATTTTCAAAGAAAACATTTTTTTCTCTAATAAAATGATTGGCTATTTTACTTGTTTATTTTTTGTCCATTTCACTTATCAATAGTGCCAAGAATAAAATCGGAAATAATCCGGGAAAAAAAAAACAATTTTTTTATTGTTGCTTTTAAAAAAAGTTGTATCTAAAATAATAACTGTTTCCCATTTGCATAATTGACATTAAAAATCAAATTCATCGGCAACGATTGCTACGATAATTTGTAACAATTTAATTCAATAAAATTTTCATGATTGATGCATTTTTTTAGATAGGAATGAACTATGAATCAAAATTTGAAAAAAAATTACAAGTAGTGCTAATTCGGTAATGAATTTTTTCGTCTGAATCGTTTCAATAAAGATATAATTCTTACCAAAAGTTCCGTTCGATCGGCTTTTCCATTTTTATTCTTGTCGATGAGGTACCGAAATTCTTTCCTGCGATCGTCTCTGCCTTCAACGTGTTGTTTCTGTTGTTCCTCTCGAAGATCGAGTCCAACGCCATCAGCTGGAAGATCGGCGAATTCGTCTTCGGTCAGTTGCTCATCACCGTCGCGATCTGCAAAGTATTATTAAATGCTATTAATAAAACATGATTAATCACTTACTATTATCATAAAAAATGTAAAAGAATTATTTTTAAGAAATAAACAGGAAAATAAATAAATCTTTTATCATTCGGTTACTCATTAATAAATAATTACCAAAATGTATTATTATCTCTCAATTACTATTAATGTAAGATGATTAATCACTTACTATCATCATAAAATATATGGAAGAATTATTTGTAACAGCAAAGCAGGAAAATAATTGAATCTCTTATCATTCGATTGCTCATTAATAAATGAATACCAAATATTATTATTATTGTTAATGTCTATTAAAAAAGATAATCTCTTACTAGGATTATAAAAAATATGGAAGAATTATTTTGAGAACAAAGCAGGGCAACAATTAAATTTTTGTTCTTTCGATTACTGACTAATGAATAATTGCGAAAATTTATAATTATTCTTAATTGCTATTTTTAAAAATACTTATCACTTACCTTCATTATAAAATATATAAGTAAATTATTTTCAATAAGAAAGCAGAAAAATAAATGAATATTTTGTCTTTGGATTTTTTATTAATAAATAATTACCGAACTTGTCGAAGAGATCTTCGACCATTTGCAACAAAGCTCTGTGACTACTCTCAGGATGTGTAAAGGCAAGAAATTCGTCCAGAGCCAATCTGTCCGGATCAGTCCTCGCAGCTTCCGCCCATCGAGCTCGATCTCGCTGAATACTCTCCTTCATGGACCTCGATAATTCCGCATGTCTCTTTTTATGAGATTCTATATAGCTCTCGGATAATCCGTGAGACCGCAAAAAATGCGCATGATATTCCTCCCAAGATATTTCACCTGGAAATAAAAAAATGTTATTAATCAAAATTCCGGAAAATTCGATTCTTCAATTCCGACGATTTTTTTCTCTGACCAAAATTGAGCAAATTATTAAATCGGCCTTAAACATTCATGTGAAATTTTTACATCAATCTTTGAAAACGGTTTTCCACGAAAGGTTAAAAAAAGTTTTTTTTTGTTATTGCGAATCACAAAGTTTTAGAAAACCAGTTCAACAATTTACTAAAAATTCTTTAAATTTCTTTAAAACGTAAAGAAGCAGCTTTTTCGTGGAAGATTAATGCAAAATGTGAATATCTAAACAATTCCACAGGATACAAAAAAATCTTGTATAGAATTGATTTTTCCTCACTTGAAATTTTATATTATGATTTATTTTTAAAAATTTCAAAAAATTCTTCCATATTTATAATCGACAACAAATTTTGCCCGACATGGTAATCTTTACCTTATTTTTCTCGCTGCGTATCGACAAAAATAAATGATAAGTTAATATTAGATAAGAGCTTAAAGGAAAACATCAATTTTTCAAATTCCTATTAAACAAAAGTAGCATTTCCTGTTTCGTGCATCGATAATTAATTTTTTTAAATTCATTTCATTACCAAATTTATTATAAAAAATTATTAACCATTTCGAGGATTATTGTCTATCGCCGTGAAAAGGCCAATATTTTGGCGCATGGCGCGTTCGATATGCTCAGTAATTTTTGTATGAATCCATCTGGCCAGTTCCTGAATATCCAATTCGCCACTTTCGTCGGTATCAGCGCGACGAAATACGTCAGCAAGAAGAGAATCATCGTGAGCATTTTCGGCCTGTTCGACTTCCCAAATAGCGGCCTCGTCGTTATTGGCTTTTCCTTCAGACTTTCTCGGCTTGCTCGCATCTTCTTCCGAATTTTGTTTCTTTTCCGATTCGGTTTCCTTTATCGTAGCTGAATCCAGCTCGGCAAACAGTGCCTGCATTCCTGGATCAGAATCCAATTCGTTTTGGACCATTGGACTTTTTAGTTGCACATTATTATTGTACTTGACGAATAATAACGATATGTAAATCACTAGTGGCACAAGTATCGTCCAACGCGCCAATCGCAGCAGCGAAATATCCGGTTTGCAGGACATTATACTCCTCATTTATCTGGAAAGGAAAGAAATTTTTGTCTTAAATATGGATGCCATATCGAAAGTCGAAATATCGAAAAGTGTAGCCAGTTTTCAAGCGCTCTGATTAGTCGTCGATTGCTCCGACGTAAAGCCAACTTCAGACTGTTATAATCGTTGCGACTTAATGCATTTCCTCTGTGTATAAATTATTAAAATAAAATAAAAATTAGATTGTTAATATACCGTGTTACTCAGTGAATAATAATCATTCCTAAAACTTCATTACTGTGATTCCACAATTCCAGATGCTGTTGATTAAAGATGCAAGTTAATATTTTCTTATCAACATGACTCCATGATACAAATTAATAGTCGATTTATCAATTTATCTTGTTTCTCCGTAAACAATAATAAATTCTAAGTCTTCATTTTTGGGATCACGGATTTTTTAACCACATTTTACCGATAGAAAATTTCATTAATTACTGTCTTTTTGCAAATAAATAACCTAAAATTTACAACAAACGCTTAAAAATAATTAAATAATCCGATCATTTTGTATGTAGTCGATGTATGCAAACAACTGTTCGTGATATTTATACTGATATATTAATTAACCTAACCAGTAATAGTAGTAAAAGTACATTTATTGACAATACGTTTTCCATTATATATTTACAAACAGATTTTCTGTGCGCCGAGTTTTATACATTTTTCTTTTTGTATTGCCAACAGGTCATCGACCTAAGTCCTTCAGCCTCGGTTATATATCCATTTTTTTTGTATTATTCTATTATCTAACTTTTGCTGTAGGTTGATCACGAATTGAGACCGTTTAGTGTGTGTGCAATATTCTAGATATTAGTTACTAGTGGGTAATTAGATATAGTTGTTGATATGCAGCGTATGTGGGGTTTTTAAAACTATGAACTATTTTTTTTGAACGTTGGATACATAGCGAATTGACATTTTCTATTTGGACGTAATTGAACTATTTTTTCATATTTACTACAAAATATTCAAGAATCTCATGGACATTCGGGTACATTGAAAGAAAAATATATCGTTGATTCAATATGTCGATTTCACATGATAAAAAGCGCCCCCATAGAAAAAAAGTATGCTCGAAAAAATATCGAAAAGTAATTTTTTTTTAATACCAACTATACTTTGGACGAAAAATTGGATATATCGGATATAACTTTAAGCATACTTACAAAGTATATAGGATGGTATACTAGTTCGTATATATTTTTGTTAAAAAATATAAACTTTTGATATTCTTCATATAATTTTCAATCCATATTTTATGTATTCCGAAATATGTGTGAATACATATTCTTTCTATAGAACTTATATATATATATGTATGTAAGAAAATGTTGGACACTTGAATTTAGTTATGTTGTTATGTAGTTTACTTGAATGTAGTTAAGAGAACATTTGACCAAATTGTTAATATACTAGTTCATATATATTTTTGTTAAAAAATATAAACTTCTGATATTCTCCATATAATTCTCAATCCATATTTTATGTATTCCGAAATATATGTGAATACATATTCTTTCTATAGAACTTATATATATATATGTAAGAAAATGTTGGACACTTGAATTTAGTTATGTAGTTATGTAGTTTACTTGAATGTAGTTAAAAGAACATTTGACCAAATTGTTAACATTCTTGTTCGATTTAAGAATTTTTCGATAAGTCGAAAAATATATTTTTTTACCATACTTTTTTTCATGGAGACAAATAGGAAGTCTCGCAATGTGTTATAGTTGAAGCGATGATAATATGGTCCAATAAAAGATACTTGCAAGTTTATTGAAAACAAACGTTGAAATCGTATATGCAACTAAACTGCATATTCGAAAATATTAGAATATTTTTTGAAACTATTATCATCTTGATAATTGCTACTACAATCATATTTGCTATAACCATGACATATAGACGTTCCTTGTTGGAATCACATAATTTTCTACTATTTTAAAATATTTTCTTATATTTGCTATAACCATAAAATATAGTCATTCCTCCCGGCAACTATACACATCGTAGTTAAATTATCGTCGGACTAACTATTTTTATTATTTAATTACGATATTTTTCTCTGAGTGTATATACTTACGAAACGTTGTTGTGCTGCTTCTAGTCTGGTAACTTTCTACTTCACGTGGAGTAGGTAGCAGTAGGCATTACAGGCCTTCAACGTAACTTCACCAGCAGCTCAGAACAGTCACAGTCTCTTCTCAAACTTTCAACTATACAACAGCACGCCATTCGATTTTTATTTAAAAATTTCACCGTTAAATCGCCATAACTTCTTCGTTTAAACACTGGCAACACTAAAATACTCAAGTAATAGCAACAATTCACGAATCTATCGAGTAAGGTCGCTTTGTTAACGCGCCGTTTTCGTCTCCACTGTAGAAGCGACTAACGCTCTCGTCGCTGAGTCTCGTATTGATCCACTTTCACTCGAGCGTTTCTCCCTCGTTCGCTGTTGCAGTTGCTCTCCGATTTACACTATTACTACAAATTTATTCTATAAGCGCATTTATGTCTCTTAAAGTGACCGCGGGTCACCTAAAAAAAAAGTCATAGAAAAAAGAATTCTTCGAATGATAACCTTGTTTTGAAAAATGCTCCACTTGAACCTTATTAAATACCAGGCAATATTCGAATAAAAATGTATTTTGAATACTTTTGAATTTTAATAACTGTCAATAATTCGTAACTAGGACCAATGATACGATTTTGAATTGTTAATTATTTCAATTTAATTTTCTGTTATTTTAGAAAAATATATTGAACATGCAATGTTCTTAGAATTGCTCGTAGTTATGGAGATCGAAATGTGTTTTAAATGCAATTTTATTCGAATATTCCCCATGCTTGTTAAATACGTGATGAGCATTGTTACTCTTTTATTTTATGAAGATATACCAGTGTACAAAAATGGTTTAAGGTAAAAAATAATATTTTTTATATGTCGCAATTTTGAGGCCAAATCGGTGAACCAATTTTAGCGTTCCATGTCTTACTTTATCTGTTGAAGAGTGCATTCTAAAGTGATTGGAGCGTTTTTGGATGCAATGAAAATTAGATTTACTGTGACCAATTGCTCAGTGATTTTGTTATTATAGAAAGATTTATTTACGCATTTAAAATCATAGCTTCGTCATTGAGACTGAAATGAAAATTCCTATATTCGATTCAGAATGCACTTTTCGATAAAGTAAGACGCGGAACATAAGATTTTTTACCGATTTAGTCTGGAAACTACGACGACTGTAAATTTTTACTTTTTAGTTAATTATTATGCTTGTTATGTATCGAATAAGTTTTTAATGCAAGATTTTTCAAAGTCGTGCATTATTTACAGAATGTTTTTCTTATAACTGTTTTTATGTGACTGCGTCCTTTTAAGAGGACTGCACTGAGAAAAAATTATGGTACTAGTAACTATAAAGTGACAACTATCCACTTTTAGTTCGCACAAGTAATTTTTTTGAGTTGCCACAACTATCGAATAGTTACTGTAACTAATAAATAGTGACCATGACTACGTCCATAGTTAATATAACTATGAATATAGTTGCGTGGACTAAAAATGAATAGTTGTCACTTTATAGTTGACTGTACTATCAAGATTTGTCTGAGTGTGAGTTAACTAAAAAAATAAGAAAAAAAATCTTGTAGATGATAGTCGTTTTTTTGTATTTCAGATTTAAACGTAATTTAGTACATATCGAACACGACAATTTCAAATTTTGTGAAGCAATATAGTGGACTAAAATGATGTGAGATAAAAAGTGAATTTTTTAACTGGTTGCAGCTTTCGGAGCAAAAATAATTTTAGTTTAATGTCTTATCTGATCTGTCGTATTTCCAGAGAAATCACTTATTACTTTTAACTAACAAAGCGAATTACAGCGAATTATAAGCGAATTATAAGCGAAAAATGAAAAACATTTTATGATTTGAATCAAAGATACCTTTCGTGTACGAAATACAAATTTAAATTAAAATATATACTCATTTCAAATAAAATACTGATAGGTTCCGAACAAATAAGTTAATTCATTCATTTCAAAATTCTATTGAAATCTTATAAATCTTTCCTTTGTATGTTGAGTGCATTCTAGTATGTGTGTAACAATTCTGGATTTGTTAGAAATTAGATATAGTGTAATCAATGATTCAGTGAGATTTTAATGAAGACAGATTTATTGAAACATTAAAAATCATAAGTTCGTCGTAAAGGCCTGAAATAAAAATTTCTATACTCAAATAAAAATTAACTCTGACAGATAAGATAAATCGGAGCTAAAATTTGTTCCCTGGTTAGATGTGAAAACTACAATAAGTTTAAAATTTGTATTTTTACCTTACAGAACTCTGCTGCACTGTATGTCTTTACGAAATTGCAGAATCTTTTATATTATGACTTTTTGTTTATAGATGACTCGGTTCCTTTAATTATTGTACTACTTAAATTGAATAAAATTATTATTCATGGGGTTTCAGGAAGTTTATACATCATTTTCTATTTTATCATCATCATCATCATCATTATTATTTTGGATCGGTTGATCAAATGCATAAATATACAACACAACAACATATACAATTTACGAATTTGCTGCTGCTTCTCGTTTGAATATCATAATAAATTGTACTTGTAATTTTCGTAATAATATTAATAGCAATAATAGCAATAACAACAACGATTGCATATACGTATTGTAAAGGAGAGATGAGCAGTTTTGAATAAAAACGTATTTCAAATAATTGTCGCAATAAATATAATGGATAATGATTTAATGGAGTATTACGTACATTTATAAGAATAGCTTGATCGGTGTAAAATTTGGAACGTCACAACAACAAAAATTCGATAAAGTTCGACAATATGCTGACGGTAAAAACATTGATTTTATAATAATAATAATTTTGCTGAGAAATTATTAATAAATTGCCTTCGAAAGATGTTTAAAAACAGTTTTCATAGACTTTTTCTCTCGTAGATAACATTCTCCAATTTCCCCAAATAATATTGTTATTGAAACTTACATTCTACTAATTTATTTTTATCAACAACGATTGTTGACAAAATGCAATTTTTTCTTTTATGGAAGGATCTCATATTATAATTTAAAAGTTCCTAGATAATTAATCAATTTCACGAGAACAGTTGGACATTTTTTTAAACCCACATTTAAAACAATTTTTAAAAAACGAACATTATGAAATCACTGAATTAATTTTATGAGGAAAAAAATTAAAGAAGTGCTTTAATAATTAATTCTGTATTGGTTTATCAATAACGTTGCAGCTTTGTTATCATTAAAAATCCTGGTTGACATGAATTTTTTGTGCAACCTTAAAACCCGAAAAACGCCCTTTTATTGTGAAAGAACATTTAATTTTTTGCTCATCAAGAGAATTAATAATAAATGTGACCGATCAAAAAGTTTTGAAGATGAGTTTATGCACTGTTATTTGGCTTAAAAATAATTAAAAATAAATTTTTATTCGAAATGTGCTCATCCCTCTATTATATAAAATAGAAATAATAGCAGTAATAAGTACACACGGCGCTCCTATGGTCACGTTGTACCTTTGATTCATGCGCAGTCTCGTACCCAAGTACTTTGTGGTAATAAAAAAAGAAACGATCCGTCAACGAATCTGTACGTTAATCTAAAAAAATGCAGTGCGCCCATTTTTCGTGGGAATACCATGAACATTAAAAATGAAATATACAATCTCATCGGTAATTTGCAACCGAGTGCGCCGACGCTATCGGCAATTTTGTGTCTTTACCGTTTAATTATTAATACTAATATACAAATAATTTTTTTTTACTATAGTCCTCTGTTTTTTTTTTTCAATTTACTACTTGGGAATTGTTGTTTGTCGACTCGCTCCGAATTTTCTCGTCCTCCAGTTCCAGTGCGAGATTTGCGATACCCTGGATATTTTTGTTCCGTGATTTGCTTTCCAAACCGAAAAGTGAACGAATCGGCGGACTCAGCAAATCCGAATCCACCTCAGCTGGGTCCTGAAATCCCGTGATCCAACTCACGAGAAAACCGACGATTATTGTGACTAGGCAACCAATCACGCTGTACCACAAGTAGCTGACCTACAGAAAATTAAAAAAAAAATTAGAATTGCGATCATTTTCAATAAATGAGATAACTTTTGGAAATCGTTTTCAAAATTTACCGACATTGTCAGTGAATTGTTTTCATTAGCCATTTTGTAAAGTATATTTTATAAAATATAGTATAAAATCCATTTTATACTATACTATAAGAATACTATATTTATACAATATTTTATAAATATTGTATAATTATTATATAAAATATATTTTATACCACTACTTTGTAGAATATACTACTAACTATATTTTATAAAATGTAGTCAAAGAATTTTTTCATATCTAATCTTAAAAATAATTAAGGAGTCTGAGTCACCCTAAAAAAGTGATGAAGAAAGAATCCTGTAGACGACACCCTTCTTTTAATATTTCTTAAATTTAAATCTCATTGAGTATATTTCAAGAATTATAATTCTGTAATTTTGTTTTTCTATAGAAGAAGCTTTTTTATCGAGAAATTTTTTTTTTTTCTTCTATATTTTCATGTCAGGACAATCAGATTGGTTCATAATGTTGAGAAAAGAGGCTTAGGAAAAATGTCCGGATGTATGCATGTGTGTGTAGGCACACTTGCAAAATTGAAAACGCTGTATCCCGAAAACGAACTTAACAATCGAGCTAAAATTTGGCACGCTGATAGAGAAGCAACGCCCTTTCCTATGTATACATTTTTTTCTTAACTGAAAAAAAAAATGCAAATTTTATAAGCCGTACAATTTTTCCAAAAATGTTTGTACGTTCTATAGATTCCCAATTTTTCAGCTAATCAGCTAAATAGTTGTCGACAAATAGAGAAATGAAATATGAAGGTCGGTAATCAATTTGAGCAAAATCCATCTAGTGGTTTAGATTTTAGAAAATTTTGAATTTTCGAAAAATAATTGATTTTGTTATTATTCAATTTAATTTCGACCAAACCTGCTCAAATAGATATCGTATTTGGTGAAAATTAGTAAAGTCTTACGAATTTTACAAGACACTGAATTAAAAAAAAAATCCCTGTGTGTTCTAAGTGCCCCAATTTTTTTTAGATAATAAGCTTAATCAGTTTTCGACAAATAAAATAATGAGCAATGACAATTTCTCAAATAAACGAATATATTTTTCAAAACCTAATCAATGGTTTAAGAAAATTCCTCATTGATTTAGCTAGCACATTTTTGTGTAATAATTTCCAAGCCGTAATAAAAAAATTACCCTGTATATCGACCATGCCTCGACGAAATCCTCGGGTTCTCCAGCGATTGGTCCGTACTTTTCACTGTCGCTGACACATGGACAACTAAGTACTGAAGTTTCTTTGCTTTCGATTCGAATTTGTTTGTTGTATTGTGCAACTTGTGCCCCAAGACCAATCCAAAGAATGAGAGCGAGGCTTGTAATGGCCCCGCACATGGCACCCTTGGCATTGGCCCATGGTACGAACATTCCAAGTGAGAAAAGTCCCAGAGTAACACCACCAACCATCCCATTAAAGGACAAGGCGACTTCAAGAACTCCGCCAAGACGCTCGACGACAAAAACGAGAGCAAAACTCAGTGCCCCGAAGAAGATGCTGATCCATCGGGCATAAGCTGCTCCCTTGCTGGCTGGCACTTGAACCTTGAAGAGACCCTGAAGAATATCCTCGCAGGTGATGGCTGCTAGCGAATTTAGAGCACTTGCGACAGTTCTGAATATAAAAATGTCTAGAATTAGGTAAAGCCAAGGGATAATAAAATTAAAAAAGCCAAGTTGAAATTCGGAAATTACTTCCTCATTCTTATTTTTAATTTTTTTGTACAAAAATCTATGAGGAAGTATGTCAATCGATTGTGGCTTCCCCAGAAATAAAAATTCCATCAAATCCATCAAATAAAAATTTCTGCATACATTCTGAAATAATTTGCGTCAGTTAAAGATGGATTGCTGCTTCATTTGTGTGAAATTTTTTAGCTTACTCGGTTGAACGGTTTTTAAGTTACAGGTGATTGAAATTATGAAGCCCTGCTCACAAACGCGCGCGCGCGCACACACACACACACACACACACACACACACACACACACACACGCGCGCGCGCACATTTTTTAAAACCACTGTTCTAAATAAAACAAAAGGAATGCAAAGTCGAACTCAACACATTGCTTCCTCATTCATTTACATCTTTCGCAAAGCCGCTTCCATGAGGAAGTTTATTTTATTTGTTTGGCTTCCTCATAGAGGAAGCTTTTTAAAGGATGAAAATTATTGCCGTAGCAATGTGCAAAGTTATACTTTGGATCCTTTGGATCCCAAAAATCCTTTGAATTTCAAATACATTCAAAAGTCCCAAGTCTATAGAAATTTGAGTCATTAAAAGTAAAATTTGGTAACACATTTTCAAAGTCAAAATTTTTTCGAATGATTCAAAATCACGTAAAATCCGAAATGCTTTACCGATCATCACCAAATTTGGTACATGGCGAGGCTTAATTTTTTTTTCCTGCGTAGGAAATTTCAGTCTATTCGTTGAAATTTTACCTGAATTAGAGCAAGATGAAAAGTAATAATTTTTGAAAAGATAAAAATTGTTTTCGAAGCTGCTGAAATACAGGTCATAAAAAATAACTTGACATTTTTATAAAGTTGCAGGGAAAATCATTTAACACTTTGAAATGAATTGAAAACAGAAAAAATAATTTTGTAAGAATTGCAAATAATTAAGTACCAAGTGTTTAATTTTTTTTGTAAGTTTTTTGGATTTTCTTTTCAAATTGGCTTGATATTGGTAATGAAAAAAAGCAATAAGTTTTTAATGACCTACCCCAAGGAAGCAGCAAATATACCGGCGACAAAGAAACCTGGCATTCCCTTGAGTTGTCCCATGACATTCATCACGTAGAGAGGCAACAGTTGATCGTGGCCGTCAATAACTCCGGCACGCCGAGGATCGCAATCTTTGTAAACGCTGTAAAGCACCATTCCAGTAAGGAAATTGACTGTGTAGATCAGAATCAAGCCGGCTGAAGAGACCCACAGTGCTCTGAAAATACAAAGATATATTGCATTAAAAAAACACATTGCTCTAAATAAATCTGTCAATCTTGGTTTCTCATTGAAGATGCTCCGTTTTTATTAGATCTGTTTCAGAAATTTCAATCGCAGGATACACAGAAATGTCTCAAGTTTGAACAAAACTGTTTAGTTGGAACATTTACTTATGAAGACCCTTGCCCACTTAAATTGTATAACAAATATAAGCGATATAAATTATTATCTTGAATCTTGACGAATATTTGGTGAAGTCAACAAATTTACTGGTTCTGGAATTTGGCTGGGCTTATAAAATGACTAAGACATGGAATTAGCTGGGTCCATAAATTGGCTAATACATGAAATTGGCTAATACATGAAATTGGCTAATACACGAAATTGGCTAATACATGAAATTGGCTAATACGTGAAATTGGCTAATACATGAAATTGGCTAATAAATGAAATTGGCTAATACATGAAATTGGCTAATACATGAAATTGGCTAATACATGAAATTGGCTAATACATGAAATTGGCTAATACATGAAATTGGCTAGGTCTATAAATTGGCTAAGGATGAAACTGGCTCAACCTATAAATCAGATGGACCTGGATCAATCCCACATTTTGGGTAGTAATTTTTTTGTAGGCTCAGTAAAATCCTCAAATGAACTAGACTTTTTTTATGGGATTTAAAAAAAAATATATATTTGAAGTGACATATCGAATGCCGTAATTTAAAGATCTGAAAACATTCTGAAAAATACTTTCTTCAATATCAAAGTTTTCTTGCTTATAGCCAAAGTGGGCAAAAATTTTCTTCTTATAGTTTTGAAGCTTTATTCATTTAATAAATTATTGAAAAATAGGTCAAATGTTTATTCGTATAAAACCGGATTTTCCAGATTTTTTTCGGACTTATCCGAATTATACAAATTTCTTGAAAGTATTTTTTTCAATTTACATATCGAAGGCCATAATTTAAAAATCTCTATAAAAATTAGAGAAATACTTTGTTCAATATCAAAATTTTCTAGCTTATACCCAAAGTCGGCAATATTTTTGATCTTACAGTTTTCAAGCTTCTTTTATTTAAAAAATAATTTTTTCAATATAAAAAGTTTAAAAAGTATTAAAAAAATCTTACCCACTTTGGCTATAAGCTAGACAATTTTGATATTGACCAAAGTATCTTTCACAATTTTTTTCAGATTTTTAAGATATAGCATTCGATATGTAACTTTCAATATTCATTTTTTTAAAACTATCATTAAAAAATATTTCGACATTTGTGGGTCCAACTAAGCCTACAAAAAATTACGAGCCATATCGGAGAGGTCGAGGTCAAATCCTTGTCAAAATCGGTTAGCCCATTTATTGCCCCACCTATAAATTGGCTTAGACATGTAATTGGCAGGGCCTATAAATTGCCTAAGACTCAAAATCGGCTGTAAGTTGTTTGGGGCATTAAATTGTCTTGACCAATAAGTTTGTTGGTTAAATAAATTATTTGAGCTAATAAAAATGTGTTCGACTGGCCAACTGATTGGCCATTACCGTCATTTACTCGATTTCCTCCAAAACAGCTTTTTTTTTCTTCAAAGTGCAAAATATTTTTCCTACGATAAAAATCGTAAGATTTTCGACTGACGTACGTTCTGACTTGACTGATGCTCTCAACGCTAAGGTACTTTTGGACGGAGGCTTGATTACTGCAGAACATCGTGGCCCAATAGAAAGTACCGCCGATAACGACACTCCAAAAGCTATGACGAACGGTGGGCGTTGGATCCATGTTGAATAGCTCAATTCTACCGGTACGATTGTTGTCCTGCCAAACGATTGAACTACCACCAGCCCAAGACATACCCATCCCGAGAATTAAGAAGAGGGAACCAAGCAAAACAATAGCTTGAAAAGTGTCCGTCATTATGACAGCCTTCATGCCACCCTGAGATAATCGAAAACCAAAACTGTTCGTTAATTACAAAGTCAATTGCTTTTCTACGTACCCTTAATTGAGAACTTCAACTTACCTGCGAAGCGTAAAATATGCAGACTGCGTAGACTAGAGTAACAGCTAAGTAAGTATTTAGTCCGGTAACTGAAACATTTAAGAATCCAAACATTTTATTACCCATGGAGATTATAGTTTCTTTTTTAAAAAAATTATTATCAGTGAAGCTTTAAATATCGGTGAGTTTTTTAAATTTTATTATTAATGGAGCTCTTATTGGTTGGGTTTTGGGAATTAAAAAGAGAAATTATTTATATTGGTAAAATATAAAGACTGCGTAGACTAGAGTAACAGCTAAGTAAGTATTTAGTCCGGTAACTGAAACATTTAAGAATCCAAACATTTTATTACCCATGAAGATTATAGTTTCTTTTTCAAGAAAATTATTATCAGTGAAGCTTTAAATATCGGTGAATTTTTTAAATTTTATTATTAATGGAGCTCTTATTGGTTGGGTTTTGGGAATTAAAAAGAGAAATGATTTATCTTGGTAAAATATAAAGACTGCGTAGACTAGAGTAATAGCTAAGTAAGTATTTAGTCCGGTAACTGAAACATTCAAGAATCCAAACATTTTATTACCCATAAAGATTATAGTTCCTTTTTTAAAAAAATTATTATCAGTGAAGCTTTAAATATCGGTGAATTTTTTAAATTTTATTATTAATGGAGCTCTTATTGGTTGGGTTTTTGGAATTAAAAAGAGAAATGATTTATCTTGGTAAAATATAAAGACTGCGTAGACTAGAGTAATAGCTAAGTAAGTATTTAGTCCGGTAACTGAAACATTTAAGAATCCAAACATTTTATTACCCATGAAGATTATAGTTTCTTTTTTAAGAAAATTATTATCAGTGAAGTTTTAAATATCGGTGAATTTTTTAAATTTTATTATCAATGGATCTCTTATTGGTTGGGTTTTGGGAATTAAAAAGAGAAATGATTTATCTTGGTAAAATATAAAGACTGCGTAGACTAGAGTAATAGCTAATTAAGTATTTAGTCCGGTAACAGAAACATTTAAGAATCCAAACATTTTATTACCCATGAAGATTATAGTTTCTTTTTTAAGAAAATTATTATCAGTGAAACTTTAAATATCGGTGAATTTTTTAAATTTTATTATCAATGGAGCTCTTATTGGTTGGGTTTTGGGAATTAAAAAGAGAAATGATTTATCTTGGTAAAATATAGAGACTGCGTAGACTAGAGTAATAGCTAAGTAAGTATTTAGTCCGGTAACTGAAACATTTAAGAATCCAAACATTTTATTACCCATGAAGATTATAGTTTCTTTTTTAAGAAAATTATTATCAGTGAAGCTTTAAATATCGGTGAATTTTTTAAATTTTATTATCAATGGAGCTCTTATTGGTTGGGTTTTGGGAATTAAAAAGAGAAATGATTTATCTTGGTAAAATATAAAGACTGCGTAGACTAGAGTAATAGCTAATTAAGTATTTAGTCCAATAACTAATACGATTGAGAAGTCAAAAATTTCTTTACCTATGAAGATTGCAGTTTTTTTTTAATTAAAAAAATTATTATCAATGAAACTTTTAATATAGGTAATAAAAAATTGCATCATCTGTGAAGCTCTTATTGATTGAGTTTTAATGATTTAAAAAAATTATGTATTTTAGAGAAAATTGAATGAAATTAATAACTCACCGTGACTTAAAGCCAATGCTGGGGCGTAAACAGCTACCGACGTGTACAGAACCATCTGCAACATGTAGAGCCCACTTGCAAGTAATCTACAGTGCTTGTCAAAGCGCAGATTCAAGTACTCATAACTCGATGTGAGCCTCAGTTTCATATATACTGGCAAATATAGTTTGGAAGTTACTGGAACAACGAGTAAAAAGGCCGCACAGATCATCCAAAATTGAGTACCCTAAATAAGAGAAACAAAAAAAAACATATTAATTGTTGAACAATTATAATCACTATAGAATTCACCATATTTTAAAATGATTTATATATAAAAATTTTTAGAAATGAATTGAGTCTAAATTATCTACTCAAATTTTCAAATTATCTACTCAAAGATGATTTTTTCGTAAAATTCAATCAATTTTGAGCTAATGTGTCTTTATTAATTTTCTATGGTAGGTCATAAAGTTCCACACATTTCGATTTTCCACAAATGATGAAACTGTCCCAAGATAGAGCCGTTTAAATAAAAATATAAAAAGTTCTAATATCTTATCAGTTTTTTATTTTATCGTACCGAAATTTGGTTCAATTTTCACAACAACCAAACTCCCTTTTTTATTTTAATGAAAAAAAAATTGCTGCCTAAATTTCGGGGAATCGCTCATATATAAATAAATGAATGAATAAATAAATAAATAAATAAATGAATAAATAAATAAATAAATAAATAAATAAATAAATAAATAAATAAATAAATGAATAAATAAATAAATAAATAAATAAATAAATAAATAAATAAATAAATAAATAAATAAATAAATACATTTTTACCTGTTGATACATTTCGGCAGGATTGCCAAGCAATTCGATAGCAGTGACGAAACTTGCGGCCAGCGACATTGCCATAGGAAAAGTTCCCATACTTGAACCGCCCAAAAGAAAGTCCTCGCTAGTTTCTTGCTTTTTCGAAAAGAAACCGTAGAATGTCCCGATCAGGCAGGACACGAGTAGCATTATTGCCAGAACCGTGTAATCTATCCACGAGAATTGGTTTAGTAATTTTGGATTTTTTTTCACACATTCTTCGTGGTCGATGTCCTCCATTGTCGAAGGCCGCCGCTGCTCGGCCGAAGCGGCCGAGACGGCGAGGAATAAGATCAGTAGCCGCAGTCGCATCATTTATCGAAATTGCTGAAAATAAGGAATAAAATTATTATTCTATAAAAATAAATAAAAAATATTGTTTTGAATTGTCTGTGTGGATAAAAAATATATCTGGATAATATAAAACAGAGCCTTAAGAAATTCCTTCAGTTAAACAAACAATTAATAATTTTATCGAAGTTCAACATTCATTAGAATATCAGTTTTTTTGTATTTTTGTCAGGTGCCAATTTTTTAATAAAATGAAAAAAAAATACAGCTTTCAAAGTTTTTAATTTAACTTTGAAAACAAAAGTAGAACTTTGCAAATTGCTTTCTTATTATTGTTGGTTTTTTCGAAGTCTACTTCTATGGTTTCCTCATAGAGGAAACTTTGTAAAAATCGAAAAATAACGAGGAAGCAATTTGCAAGGTTCTACTTTGCAGGCTTGTTTGAAAATTTTTTCAATGGCATTATTTTTTAACCCCTTTACAGATTCTTGACAAATTCAAACTGATTTCCAATTTATCCACACTTTATTTGCGCACCAAAGTTAAGCGCCAGATATCTTGAAAATTGTGAATATTGAAACGCTAAGAATAATTTTCACACAAAATTTAAAATGTCATTATTTTTAAACACCTTTACGGATTCGTACTAAATAATAACTTATTCTTTGTTCACTCACATTTCAGTTGTGCACCAAATTTAAACCCGACATCTTAAAAATTGCGAAAGTTAGAGCACGAACGAAAATTCAAAATACCATAAATGTTGAACCCCTTAACGGATTGACGCCAAATTCACTCCCAAACTTTATTTAATAATAGTCCACTTGTGGACTTGTGCACCATAATTTACTTAAATTTGGGCGCGATATCTATCGCGCCCAAATTTAAGATTAAAAATGGCGAAATTGGAGCACGACAAAAAAATTTCAAATTTTTTTTAAATGACATAAATCGCGAACCCCTTAACGGAGTAACACCAAATATAATCCCGAACATTATTTGATAACAGTCCACTTCTGGTCCATATTTGAGCCCAATATCATAAAAATTGCGGGAGCTAGAGTCTGAGCAGACATTCTCAAAAAAATTCAAAATGCCATAAGTTTTGAACACCTCAACAGATTGACTCCAAATTAAATCCTATACTTTATTTAACGACAGTTTACTCGTGGTTCAAATTTGAGCCCGATAGTTAAAAAATTGCGATGGCTATCGTGCTAACAAGAAATTGTACACATACACACATATAAACATTTCGTAAAAACTGTTTTCCTCGACGTTTTAGACCATTTTAAGTATTCTGACATGACAATCTCAAAAAAAAAAAAATGTCTCAAAAACAAAGCTTTTTCTATGAGGAAGCAAAATCAATAATTTTGTTTACTATAATTTACTATAACCTAAGGAGAGACTTTAACTATAAGGAAATACTGAGAAGCCAATTCGGTTTACTGATGAAATTGAAACCCTGAACATAGTGTCAAACGATCATTATTGACTTATGGCTAAAGTATTTTTCGCCGGAATCTTCCATTGCAGAATTTGTTGCTTGACCTCTTAAAACACGTAGTTTTTTCCGAAGTAGTTGTCAGTAATATTCACTTCAAAATAATTTATGCAAATTAGGATGCGTCTAATGATTGTATAGATTATTAATGTTTCATTGTTACATTCAATCAAACAGAATATTTTAAAAAAATTTTGATCGAAGATTTATTCACGATTTTCTGATACTACTTCCTAAGATTATTGCATTTGATTGTTACAGAAAAAAATGATTGATAAAATATCTATCATACCTTATGAGTTTTTCTTGCATCTCCTTTTTTTTATTGAACTTTTGCCTCATTTCTTAAACTCTCTTCGATAAAAAAGTGTAATCTCAATGAATCTGTGTATTTTTTAATTTTTTCGTTTGAATGGATAATTGTATTTCAACAGCGGTTTTATAATTGATTTGACCAATTTGACTGAATGACCTTAAAGATACTTTGAAGAGATGTGATAACGCAGGTTTACAATCGTAGCTCCCATCAATTTGCACCAGAACAACCGCCATGATAAATATAAAATGAATTTCGTCTGAGGTCGGAGACTGTTTAGATCAATAGCATTAAAAATTTTATAATATATCAACAGACAACAATTTTTTTGTGAATCCGATAATTTTTGGTAGTCATAATAATCCTCAAAAATGAAGATCAAATAACCGCCAGTATTTCTCATTAAGTAACAAAGTAACTGTGACCTTATTTGATCATGTGATATATGAACCATTAAAAAGTCATTAAAAATGATGACAGCATGATCGATAATTTCTATTATGTATTTTTATTTAGAGTATTTTTATTTTTGAAAATGAGTAAAGGCTCAATTGTTCCGATTTTTTAATTAAAGATTCCTTAAATACTAAAAATCAAATATTATCACAAATATTTTTTTTTTAATCTGAAACTACACGAAAAAATTTGTAATTTTTTTTTTAGTGGATGAAATGCCGTGGAATGATTTACAAAAAGAGTGGATTAGTGGAATGAGTCGAAGGTATATCAGTCGATTGCCACGAATATGCACGTGCCAATCTATAAATATAATCGTCGTTCAACAAGACACATAATCATTTCTGGTTGGAGGCGGTCTCTGTCACCCATAAGTGGCCTTAAGTGGTATAAACTGCGACGCGCGTATATTAGAACTTTTGTGAAAAGTAGCGACGGGTGCGCAAGAATAAGATGACGACGCTACCGCGAATACGAGATGATCATCGGATCCACTGCAGCATCATTTTCGTTACAGCCTCGTGGACCATCATCACTGAGACGGGCATTTCAATTTCAGCTTTCAAAAACGTTATTTCGATCGATGAGTCATCTAATAAAAGGCATAAGAAAAAAAATCTATAATTGATACCCTTCTTCAAAAAATTTTTACATTTAAACCTCACTAAGAAAATACCAAACATTATAATTCTACAATTTTGCAAAAACATACAGTGCACCAAAATAGTGTGAGAAAAAAAAAAATTTTTTAACCTTTCGTAGTTTTCAGATCAAAATTGTAAACAAATTTTATTGTTCGATGCCTTATTTAATTTATCAAAATGTATAAAAATTATTCTTAACATTTTTTATTCATATGTGGTAATCAACGCCGTTTCGATCAGGATTTAACGTCGATTTGGCTCGTAACTTTTTGTAGGCTTAGTTGGACTCTCAAAGGCATCAGATTCTTGTTTTTTTCTGCTATGGCAATTTTTTTCATATATTTTTTTTTAATGACATATCGAACGCCATAATTTGGAAATCTGGAAAAATTCTGAAAAATACTTTGGTTAATATCAAAATTGTCCAGCTTATTGCCAAAGTGGGCCATATTTTTCTGCTTATCGCTTTTAAGCTTTTTTCAGGAAAAAAATTATTAAAAGATCGATGAAAAAAGTTAATTTGCTACAAACGATTGGTTAAATGTTTATACGAGTAAAAGTGGGTTTTCCAGAATTTTTTCAGTTTTTTAGGAATTTTTTCAGATTTTCCTGAACTATGCAAAGTTGTTTAAAATTTATGTTTATAATCATATATCGAATGCCATAATTTGAAAATCTGCAAAGATTCTGAAAAATACTCGGTTGAATATCACAATTCACTGGTTTATTGCCAAAGTCAGCGAGATTTTTCTTATATTTTAAAAACTTATTATATTAAAAAAATTATTTATTTAATAAAAAAGCTCAAAAAATTCAAGAAGAAATATTCTGTCCACTTTTGCTATAAGCTAGAAAATGTTGATATTGAACAAAGTATATATCTTCCAGAATTTTTTCCGATTGTTAAATTAAGGCATTCGATATGTCACTTCAGAGAAAATTTTTTTTTCAAATTGCTATACAATGAAAAAAAAATCTGGTACATTCGAGGGTCCAACTGAGCCTATAAAAAATTACGAGCCAAATCCTGGTCGAAGCGGAGTGGATCGCCCCATATATATAATTCAAAGGATTTAATTCAGGTCAAATATAGCGAGGATTTCGCCAAAAATGATTTCGCCTTAAAAATGGCCAGCAACTCAGAATCCTACCCCAAAAAAATCTTAAAAATTAAATGTTTATATACAAAAGTCGAGAACATTTTTTCGGTTAAAATTTAGCGGTATTTTCCGTGAAAAAAAAAGTTATTGATAATTTTTTCGGAAAATGTGAGTGAATTTGAGCTGGAATGTCCCATATGAGGCTATATAAATTTTTTCGTTGCAGGCAAAAACATTTCACATATTTCTGTTTTTCGGAAATATATGTACGATGAAAGTGACCCAAGCCTTTCGAATGATAATTTTTTAAATTCCAATATCTCATTTAATTCCTATTTGATCGTATTAAAATTTTATAAAATTTTTACAGTAACAAACCTCGATTTTTGTTTATTCTTTAAACAAAAAAAAATTTGATGACTGAATTTTGGTGAAATCGCTCATGAGTGAATAAACCTGTCTTTATTAACAACTTAATAAATAATTGACAACAGTGAATACAATTTCAAATGCATCCAGGATTGCTAAACTTATTCTAGAATGCAGTCTTCGACAGATGACATAAAACATCGAACACTGAAATTTGTTTACCGGTTCGATTTAAAAGCTACGACAGATTATAAATTTTCCTTTTTTTCTCACACCATTTCAGTGCACGGTACATTTTTGTAAAATTGCAGAATTATAATGCTTAGCATGAACATTGATGAGGTTTAAAAGTAACATTTTTTAGAACAAAAGGTGTCATTAACATAAATTATTTAATGATTTCTTTTAGGTGACTCAGGCTCCTTGAGTAATGTAAAATTTATTATTTTCCCACTAGCGAAGTGAACAATTAATACACAATACAAAAAATACACAATGAAAAAACCACCCTAAATTATCGTTGAACCCTTCAATTATTTTTCATTGCTTTCCTGTTTTTCACCGGGTTCTTCTTTAAAAAAAAAAGGCATCGAACAATTCAAGCAAACAACAGCATCATTATCGTTACTGTCTCGATGAGACAGCTGAGCTTTCAAAAATAAATTGACGTTATTGATCACGGTTAAGTAACGCGATATTAATTATTTCCTTTTTGCAAAATATTATTAACAACAGATTTAAAAAAATATGTTTGCATAAATGTTCAAATTAGTTGCTTTTCACTAACAAAGTGAAAAATTAACCGATAAAGATACACAATGAAGAAAAACACCCTAAATAATCGTTCGGCCCTTCAATTATTCTTATATTGCTTTCCTGTTTTTCGTCGGATGCTCATGAATAATATAACCCGCGAAAAACTTCAAGCCCTTTATTTCTTAATTGTTAGTTACGTTTGTGTAATTTTTTATTTCCATTTTTTTCGCGAAATCTATTGTTTTTCTGTCACTCAAAAAATTCTGTATAGTTTTGACTAATTAATCGATTTGACCAGAATTCAAGTACTTGCGATGAGAAAAAAATATGAAGGAAACCAATTTTAATGAAAATAATGAGAATCTAGATTGTAAATAATAATAATATCGAAAATTTATGACGCAAAATACGAAAACTAGATTCTTATGGAATTATTTTGCTGCGATCCTAATGCTATACAAAATTTTAGGATCATTGAACAGTATTATAAAATATTTTTAAAAAAATATTATTGACGAATATATATTGCTTATGCATTTTGAAAAGAACGGTTAAGTAATACGCAATTATTCTGTTTTATAACGAGAGCGACATTAATTGCTGTACGATAACAATTATAACCGCAGCAATAAGTGAGATTTACGTAATGCCCAGATTTTTCAAGCAAGGAAAACATCCTGATGAATCTCGTGACACTTAGGTACAACACATCAAGTCGACCATATATGCGTCGAAGTCATTGTGAACGTTGCACAAACGCTTCTCCGGTTGCTATCGATTTTTGTTTGTTTACACTTAAGAAGGTTGGCGCGCTTTGCTCTAGTAAAACCGGCGCTGATTTTTCTCTGAACATTTCTACAAATATTTCTTGATTTAATAAATGATATTAATGAACGACAATTCTTATTAGATTATGTGTCCTTAAATCAGAGAAAATTAAAAAACGTAATTGTTGAACAAATTTAAAAAAACGAAAAATTTCACATTAAATTATTTCTCTAATTATTTAATTACAAAACGATTAGTGCGATTTCTCTTTTAATTATCCCTTAATTACTAATATGTATCATGATGCCATTGAATGGAAAAAAAATGTAAAACGTGGATTTCAACAATTAAAAAAATATATATATATTATTAAAAAGATTGTAATACATATGTAAAAATTATATGCGACAAAAACCATACAATATTTTTCTTAATAAAATTTATTAAATTTTTTTTAAACAGAATTGATTTATCTCCTGATTGACATGATTATTATCAAAAATATTCTAAGACTGTCCAATATCATTGATTTTTTCCGATGTTATAAAAAATGCACATTAGTATCCTCGAAAGATAAACAAATGTTTCCAATTCACAATATTAAACATGCTTACCTCACAATCGCACAGAAATTCCAGGTACGTTGACAGGCACCGCTCGTCTTGTATTTACAAAATAAAATTACAAATTCCACGAAAATCACCTCCTAGTCGTCGAATATAATCAACAAAAACGTGCGGAACTGCAGCTGAATAATCTTGCTGGTTTTCCTGACGTAACGCATATATATAGAAGTGCAAACTAGATTGTTGTAAAAATAATTGTGCGAATTCTTGATTATTTTGCCGGTGATATAGAATCCCTTCTATATCTATATCTTTTTGAAATAAAAAATTTAAAAAAAATTTTAAAGAAATATTTTTGAGGTGCGAAAAAAAATTTTAATTCTTTGAAAGCAGAGTTGGCGAACTACCGTCAGACACGAGTTATGGAGAACGGATTAAACGGAGTACGGTTTAAAGACTGATCGTTTTTAATTGTCATATGCGCCTTTATACGACGCCGGCCCCTTCCATGATACCCGACGACGAGCATCATCCAGCAAAGCGTCAGCCTTCGCCTGGTCGAAGGCCTGGTCTTCGAAACGCATCGCAGGCTCTCGCGGTTCCAGCATCGACCATCACGGAAATAAATGTTTGCTTATGACCTCTACGTTTCCAATTTGCTGTACAAAATCTCTAAAAAATTAGTTGCCTCAACCATATCGAATAGTAACCTCAACTATTGACGATTAGTCCTCGCAAAATTAGTGGTTTAACCAATCAAATCATTGCGACTAGCACTCGAATGATTAGGGCTACCATTCGAATCATCTTTATTACCATTCGAAGCGTTGGCACTATCATTTGAGTTTTAAGGAAAATAGAAAAATCGATTGGTTGTGTCAACTCATTTTTTGGTTATGACAACTAATCTTTTCTGACCGAGGAAACTGGGAACTGCAAAAAATTCGTTATTCATATACAGAACTTAATAAAATTTATTCGGATGAAAAGTAGCGTTGCCTTCGGTGAAAAAAAAATTGGCTGATTTTTTTTTCGTAAAAAATTAACATAAAATTCCACACATTTCGATTTTCCAGAAATGTATGTACTATAAAAAGAGCCATTTCAATAAAATATTCAAAAAATTCTAATATCTCATGAGATTTATATTCTGTCCATCACGGAAATAAATATTTGCTTATGACCTCTACGTTTCCAATTTGCTGTACAAAATCTCTCAAAAATTAGTTGCCTCAACCATATCGAATAGTAACCTCAACTATTGACGATTAGTCCTCGCAAAATTAGTGGTTTAACCAATCAAATCATTGCGACTAGCACTCGAATGATTAGGGCTACCATTCGAATCATCTTTATTATCATTCGAAGCGTTGGCACTATCATTTGAGTTTTAAGGAAAATAGAAAAATCGATTGGTTGTGTCAACTCATTTTTTGGTTATGACAACTAATCTTTTCTGACCCCGGAAACTGGGAACTGACCGAGGAAAAAGGGAAAAGGACTACGATTGTGAATCCGGAGAATTCCCCACGAAATTCCGAAAAAGTCGATTCTTGGATTTTTTTTTATAGGGCTCTAATTTAACGACTGCGACGCGAAAGGTCTTAAGGGGTAGTCATTCAATTAGAATGAATTGAATGATGTGAGTAATAGGAAAGAATCACTAGGCGAGCGATACAAGAAATGGTGACGAATATGTTTACCTCAAAATTATGCTTAAAATGCATCACTCAGTGTATCATCTTAAGATAACACATTCAAATCCTGTTATTACACGAAAAAATACGTGGTTTCCGGTTTTATTGGTTTATATATGAAATATATATAATTCGCATGTAGAATGTATAAGGGATTATATGTGCTTAATTTAATTTTCAAAACTAAATTTTTTTATATGCTGTATATATAATTTTTTTTACCTGGTACCAAGGATTTTTTTCGTGTACCGTTTAATAATATAATAATGGCGATAACATCACACGTCAAAACACCACAGTGCAAAGTGACACATCAATAAATAATACAGTCGAGTATATAAGCAATCTAAACACATGTAACCCATCTTCAGTTAAACGAGTTATTAATTCGAGACACGGAGACTGTACTCAGCTACTTAGTCATCTTCGTGATTTGATAAATGGCTCTACGCAGGACCATAGAAGTGGAGCTTTGAAACAGCATTGTACTCGATTTTAAAAAAATGATTATTCTTATTGATGTGGAATTATATTCATTATCGATTACCTGAAAAGAATATATATCTTTCAGAATTTGTTTAGAGAAAATTGTGAGAAAATACGGATGGAGGGATTTTAAAGTGAAGGGAGAACTTCCGAGGAGTTGGCAGAAATTCCGATGGATAAGGAGGCAATCCCAAGATTAGGAATGAATTCTGTAGGACAGAAATGGACTCTGAGGGATGAAGAGAAGTTACGAGGAATATAGGGGAATTTGGAGGGATAAGGAGGAGTTCCGAAGTATAGGAAGGACCTCTGAGAGGTAGAGAAGAGTTCCGAGATATAGGGAGGATTTCCGCGGGATAGGAAGGAGGCCGAGGATGAGGAGGAGTAGCGAGACATGGGGGGGGGAGAGTTCACAAGAGACTGGATGGAGTTCCGAAGAATAGGGTTGAGTTCTGAGGGATGTAGAGGAGTTACGAGGAATACGGAGGAAGTTGGAGGGATAAGGAGGAGTTCCGAAGTATAGGAAGGACCTCTGAGAGGTAGAGAGGAGTTCCAAGATATAGGGAGGAGCTCCGAGGGATAGGGAGGAACTCCGAGGGATAGGGAGGAGTTCCGAGATATAGGGAGGATTTCCGCGGGATAGGAAGGAGGACAAGAGATGGGGAGGAGTAGCGAGACACGGGGGGGGGGCGGAGAGTTCCCAAGAGATTGGAAGGAGTTCCACGGAATAGGGTTGAGTTCGAGGGATGAAGAGGAGTTACGAGGAATACGGGGGAAGTTGGAGGGATAAGGAGGAGTTCCGAAGTATAGGAAGGACCTCTGAGAGGTAGAGAGGAGTTCCAAGATACAGGGAGGAGCTCCGAGGGATAGGGAGGAGCTCCGAGGGATAGGGAGGAGCTCCGAGGGATAGGGAGGAGCTCCGAGGGATAGGGAGGAGCTCCTAGGGATAGGGAGGAGTTCCGAGATATAGGGAGGATTTCCGCGGGATGGGAAGGAGGACAAGAGATTGGAAGGAGTTCCGAAGAATAGGGTTGAGTTCGAGGGATATGGAGGATTTCCGAGGTATAGGGAGAAATCCGAGGGATAGGGAGGAGTTCAGAGGGAATGCGAAGAGTTCAGAGTGAAGGCGAGGACTTCTGAGATATAGGGAGAAGTTCCGAGGGATTGGGAGGATTTCCGCGGGATAGAAAGGGGGAAGACGAATGGCGAGGAGTGGCGTGGTATGAGGGGAGTTCCAAGGGATAAGGAGGAGGAAGGCGGACGGAGAAAAGTATGGAGGTATAAGGGGAGTTCCAAGGGATAGGAAAAAGTTCCGAGGTATAGGAAGAAGTTCGGAGTTATAGGAAGAAGTTCCGACGTATGGGAAGAAGTCATAAACGATTTCCCTATAAATTATGACTTATGAAGAGGAAATATTTCTTTGACTTTTTCCAACACTTAAATCAATCCTTCAATTTCAAAACTCATGTGACTAAAGTGATAATATAATTTTTTCAAGAGAAATGTTTGAAAAAAATCACTTATGCAATACATTAAAAAAATCGTCCTGGAAATTTCTCTAAAATCGCTTTAATATATATTTTCAAAAATATTACAGATACTGACAAGAATTTCAAAAAGTAATTTTTCATGAAATCTTAAGGTTCTTATGATACAAAATATTTATCAACTAATTAAACAAATCTGTTGATAAAAAAAACGTGCTTCCTTTTTTTAGGCCAATTAAACAAAAGACAATTATTTGTATAGCCCAATCAAAATATTTCGCAACACAGAAACAAGTCATAATTTAGTGCTTTTTCACGGACAGAATCGTATCCGGAATATTATCGTCCAGATCTAAATTCTTACGTAAAAGGAAATACAATTTTTTTCCTATAAGACCCGACAATATATTCCGGAAATAATATTTCCCTTCATAACTCACATACTATAGACTACTACAATTCCTACGATGCGTCAATCACGACAAACTGACGCATCCGAGTCTAACACTCGTACACATTAAGGTATATAAAAGCGTTTCATAACGGGAAGACGGAAATAGACGTACAGTCTCCACTTTATTAGAACTAACATAGGACGATGTGATATACTAACGGTCTGTCCAGTTCCGTCTCTTTCTACTGCATTATGTCACATAGTACATAGTGAATTACGGAGTAGAAATGACCTTGAGAATACTTAGTTCGAATCAGACGTCGATCGCGGATCGACGATCGATTAATTTAAACGTCTGGAAGGTCTAAAAAAATCCGGAAGCGCGTAATTCATGCAATACGCTTATTTTTCTTTTAAGGAAAAATCAGTATAATTTTATACAGTAAATGTCTTGTAATCCGGAAATTATTTAGAAAATTTTTCTATTTATTGGTTGCAAGAAATACTTAATTATGTCCTGTATGGAAATATGACTTCGTTTTTTTTTTCATATGATTAAATTTGTTATTTACAATAATAAATAATTAAAAAATATATCGATGGTTTTTTCAGTATTTTATGTTGTGGATTGCTACAAACGTATGTTGTTTTTTTCACTTGATTCTGGTTATGATAATTATATGGAATATTCAAACAATTTAATGTTTTCTTGGGAATGTCGTAGTTATCGTTCAAGTCATACTCAATTGAAATAATTAGATGTAGTTGTAAGCATTACTTTGGTTTTAAGCTCACTTTTGGAAATTTAATTTCATAAACATTTTGATATTCTTATTTTTTTGCAAACCGTTTTGATTTTTGCCAAAAACAAAAATAAAAATCTAAGAAAAAGAACGAAAATTTTGTGAAGCGTCATTCCAAAATAAATAAAAAAACGAATATCGAATTCTTAATTATTTTTTTTGGAATGATATCGGAATTGCCGGAATTAAATAACGAATCTTGAGAACAATTTTTGTATTGCCTGAAGTATTCTAATTAGATCAAGATGACATGATGGATTTTCAATGATTTTGTAATCCCATTACAAAATCGTTCTTGGAATTCGTTATGAGGAAATCAATTCAGCTGAAATAGAGCGAGGTTTTCGCAAAAAAATGTCTCAAAAAAATCATTCAACTTTCAAAACGGCCACAAACTCCCAATTCCAAAAACAATGCAAAAATAATGCAAAAACGATTCCAAAAACAATGCAAAAAATTCGTTATTCATATACAGAACTTAATAAAATTTATTCGGATGAAAAGTAGCGTTGCCTTCGGTGAAAAAAAAAATTGGCTGATTTTTTTTCGGAAAAAATTAACATAAAATTCCACACATTTCCATTTTCCAGAAATGTATGTGCTATAAAATAGCCATTTCAATAAAATATTCAAAAAATTCTAATATCTCATGAGATTCATATTCTGTCTTGTTGACACTCGGTAAAGTCCTTACAATAACAAAACCCGATTTTTTGGAATTTTATAGAGATAAAAAGAATGTTGGTTGCTGAGTTTCGGTGGAATTGCTCATATACAGGTCGTGTAAATCATAGACATTACAGCCGTAAAACAAAGCTTTTCTCATAGAGATCGGTAATCAGTTAAAGCAATTCCAATAAAATATTAAAAAATTCTAATATCTCATGAGATTTATATTCTGTCGTATTGACACTCGATAAAGTCCTTACAATAACAAGACCCGATTTTTTTTAATTTTATAGAGATTAAAAAACTGTTGGTTGTTGTGTTTCAGTATAATTGCTCATATACAGGTCGTGTAAATAATAGACATTACAGCCGTAAAACAAAGCTTTTCTCATAGAGATCGGTAATCAGTTAAAGCAATTCCAATAAAATATTAAAAAATTCTAATATCTCATGAGATTTATATTCTGTCGTGTTGACACTCGGTAAAGTCCTTACAATAACAAAACCCGATTTTTTATAATTTTATAGAGATTAAAAAACTGTTGGTTGCTGTGTTTCAGTATAATTGCTCATATACAGGTCGTGTAAATCATAGACATTACAGCCGTAAAACAAAGCTTTTCTCATAGAGATCGGTAATCAGTTAAAGCAATTCCAATAAAATATTAAAAAATTCTAATATCTCATGAGATTTATATTCTGTCGTATTGACACTCGGTAAAGTCCTTACAATAACAAGACCCGATTTTTTTTAATTTTATAGAGATTAAAAAACTGTTGGTTGTTGTGTTTCAGTATAATTGCTCATATACAGGTCGTGTAAATAATAGACATTACAGCCGTAAAACAAAGCTTTTCTCACAGAAATCGGTAATCAGTTAAAGCAATTCCAATAAAATATTTAAAAATTCTAATATCTCATGAGATTTATATTCCGTCGTATTGACACTCGGTAAAGTCCTTACAATAACAAGACCCGATTTTTTTTAATTTTATAGAGATTAAAAAACTGTTGGTTGCTGTGTTTCAGTATAATTGCTCATATACAGGTCGTGTAAATCATAGACATTACAGCCGTAAAACAAAGCTTTTCTCATAGAGATCGGTAATCAGTTAAAGCAATTCCAATAAAATATTAAAAAATTCTAATATCTCATGAGATTTATATTCTGTCGTATTGACACTCGGTAAAGTCCTTACAATAACAAGACCCGATTTTTTTTAATTTTATAGAGATTAAAAAACTGTTGGTTGTTGTGTTTCAGTATAATTGCTCATATACAGGTCGTGTAAATAATAGACATTACAGCCGTAAAACAAAGCTTTTCTCACAGAGATCGGTAATCAGTTAAAGCAATTCCAATAAAATATTTAAAAATTCTAATATCTCATGAGATTTATATTCCGTCGTATTGACACTCGGTAAAGTCCTTACAATAACAAGACCCGATTTTTTTTAATTTTATAGAGATTAAAAAACTGTTGGTTGTTGTGTTTCAGTATAATTGCTCATATACAGGTCGTGTAAATAATAGACATTACAGCCGTAAAACAAAGCTTTTCTCACAGAGATCGGTAATCAGTTAAAGCAATTCCAATAAAATATTTAAAAATTCTAATATCTCATGAGATTTATATTCCGTCGTATTGACACTCGGTAAAGTCCTTACAATAACAAAACCCGATTGTTTGGAATTTTATAGAGATAAAAAGAATGTTGGTTGCTGAGTTTCGGTGGAATTGCTCATATACTGGTCGTGTAAATAATAGACATTACAGCCGTAAAACAAAGCTTTTCTCATAGAGATCGGTAATCAGTTAAAGCAATTCCAATAAAATATTAAAAAATTCGAATATCTCATGAGATTTATATTCTGTCATATTGACACTCGGTAAAGTCCTTATAATAACAAAACCCGATTGTTTGGAATTTTATAGAGATAAAAAGAATGTTGGTTGCTGAGTTTCGGTGGAATTGCTCATATACTGGTCGTGTAAATCATAGACATTACAGCCGTAAAACGAAGCTTCTCTTATAGAGATCGGTAATCAATTAAAGCGCACTGTAAGTAAACTCGGAAATGCCCAATGATGTGCTGTCGTCGGCCGCGGGTTGATTCCTCCGCAAGAGTCATCATAGCACGTGTCGCGCTGCTGCAACGAAGCTGGGCGATGATATGTGTTTATGAAATGTCGGGTTCGAACCGGTTTCTCATGCGTACCACTCGTAAACACATATAACGTTGGCATATAGTATTTCTTTGAGAAACGTTAAGTCCCTGGAAAAATTAGCACCGACAATACGAAAACGCCAATAGCGTGCGGATGATTTATGTTTTGTCATAAATCGATCTAAAAAAAATCACGTACTCTGCACGTGCCCGATATATATATATTTTTTTTTATATCTGTGGTTTTTATCCACTAATCAACGTTTAAAAGTCCCGACGTCACGAAACCGATAGTCGGTAATTATGCGAGGGACATTCTTTTATGGCACTGTGCGATACATTATATACACTATATACTATAAGTTTATTAACCGACAGCAAATAGTGGACGCGCGGTCGGTCCGTGGCTTCGGTGGTCCCCAAAGTTAAGCCGTATTATTTGCGGCCATAACTTGGATGGGTGACCGCTTAGCCGCGCAGTGGGTTTGCGCGTAAATTGTTAAGAAGGAGGCATTTTTTTCTGAGTTTCTAATGTATTCTCATATAATAGAAACTCAATTCTCAGCAGTGGACGCGCTTGGTTTGTAGCTTCGGCGGTCCCCAAAGTTAAGCAGCAGTTTTGGCGGCGATAACTTGGATGGGTGACCACTTAGCCGCGCAGTTGGTTTGCGCGTAAATTGTTAAGAAGGAGGCATTTTTTTCTGAGTTTCTAATGTATTCTCATATAATAGAAACTCAATTCACAGCAGTGGACGCGCGGTTGGTTTGTAGCTTCGGCGGTCCCAAAAGTTAAGCAGCATTGTATGCGGCCATAACTTGGATGGGTGACCGCTTAGGCGCGCAGTGGGTTTGCGCGTAAATTGTTAAGAAGGAGGCATTTTTTTCTGAGTTTCTAATGTATTCTCATATAATAGAAACTCAATTCTCAGCAGTAGACGCGCGGTTGGTTTGTAGCTTCGGCGGTCCCAAAAGTTAAGCAGCATTGTTTGCGGCCATAACTTGGATGGATGACCGCTTAGCCGCGCAGAGGGTTTGCGCGTTAATTGTTGAGAATAAGGAGGCATTTTTTTCTGAGTCTCTAATGTATTCTCATATAATAGAAACTCAATTCACAGCAGTGGACGCGCGGTTGGTTTGTAGCTGTGGCGGTCCTCAAAGTTAAGCAGCATTGTTTGCGGCCATAACTTGGATGGGTGACCGTTTAGCCGCACACTGGTTAGCGCGTAAATTGTTGAGCAGGAGGCATTTTTTCTGAGTTTCTAATGTATTTCTAATTCATTAGAAACTCAATAAAAAAAAAAGCCGCTTGTATCGGCCATGTTGAGTCCACAGTTCCCCTGAGCTTCAATGCAAATGCGATACAGTAGTGCATTTAGAAAGAGTGGCTAAAGTAAACACTATAGAGCGGTCTCGAGCAATCACATGGGTAATAAAAAGAAAGAGATAATAAAAGCCAATTAAAGTCCCCTGTAACCGACACTGATGGTTGTGCGGTCGGTGTACAGCTCGGGCGATCCCTAAAGTTAAGCAGCACTGTTTGCGGCCATAACTTGGATGGGTGACCGCTTAGCTGTGCACCAGCTGGCTCGGTCAACCAGTGAACGGAAGGTCAGTTTTTCTGCGGCCCCGGTGTATATACTTAAGTAAGTTACTTTCGTGTATAAACCGGGAAGTCAGATGAATATATGGCCGTCTGTACCGGTGCAGGTTTTCCGCAGTTTCCCTCGGCAAATGCGGTACAGTGCAGCTAAGTCGGCTGCGGACGCATTGGAAGTTAGGCTAGCTTAGCGAAGTGCGGACAGGGAGAAAGGGAAGTTAAAGGGCATGCTAGGTAAAAACCCTCACGGGTACTCTTCGGGACTGGAATTGGAGAAATCTATTCTACTCAAAGCCGTTTATCGGCCAGGTTTTCCGCAGTTTCACTGAGTCCTCGTGCAAATGCAACACAGTGGTGCATTAGGAAGAGTGGCTGCGAACAACACTCTAGAGGAGTCTGGAGGAATGAAATGGGCAATAAAGGAAAGGGAATGGTGAAAGCCAATTGGCGTACTTGAGGAATGACCAATAAAAGTAATAAAAAAATAATGATACTATAAGTATATTCACGAGATGACTCGTTACGGTAATTTCAACGCGTGTTTGATCATGGTGCAAGCACGGAATTTTTGACACGAAAGCTGGAATGGTTTTTTTATTCAATAATGGTAGAGAAGATAAGTAGATTTTTTCATATGAAAACATCTTATACCAAATTTTCTGTGTGATTTCCTTCAGACGCGGAAAATAGCAGCTTTTGCAAAATTTACTAAATGGATAAAATGTTCTGGGCAGTTTGTAAAATGGAGAAAGTAGTGTATAGTATCACTATACATTATACACTTTACGTTGTCACTCAAACAGAATATCCTATAAAAAAGAGAAAGAGTGATTTTATAAGGTTTCTAGAATTGAAGAAAAGTAAATTAAAATATCAAAAAAGCTCATCTAAAAAAAATTTGGATGGTACGAAATGTATTCATGTGTATTAATAATGGTGATTTTAGACAATTTGTAAATTGGAACAAAACATCCTAAAATAGTAAGGGTGATTATGATCAATATTATAATCACCCTCAAAATAGTGACACTGATTTTTCCGTAATTTGTAAAGTAGAGGAAAATTTCCTAAGAAATAGTGACGGTGATTCGGATAATTAGAAAAATGGAGCAAAACGTTCTGAAAAAAAAGTGACGATGATTTTTGGCACTTTGTTAAAAGGAGAGCCAAATTTACTAAAAATAATGGTTAGAATCATTTCTAAATGAAAAAAGAAATCCTAGAAAAAAATAAAGGTAACTTTGATAAGTTTTGGGTTGTCTGATTATTGATTTAAATTATGAGCACACGTTTTGGAGCACCAATCGACGAATCCGAAACGAAAAGAGAACCCAAAGCATTTATCATCAGTCTGGGCTACAAAAAAGGATCGGGAAGATATTTGACACTCGAATGGAGATGAAATATGCGCGGAAGATTTATTTCTGGTTAAATATAAAAAAGAAAAATAAATAATAATTTTTCTCATAAATTGTCAAGTCAATTTTTGTGCATTACAAAAATTTAATATCCATTATTTTTTTATTTACTCTCAAGGAGTTTGATTTTTTGCTCCTGTTGCAAATCACTCAAATTATAATGAAATCGACCTTTTAGTGAATTATTTTCGTACAACACATTCTTAAATCCCCTAAAAAATTTTATTTTTATGTTTTCGCTCGTTTGATTATTGATTATATTTATGAGCCGCCGCTTTGGAGCACAGATCGAACGATCCGAAGTGAGAAGAGGACCTAAAGCGTGTATCGTCAGTCTGAGAGACAACAATGTCAAAGAGATATTTGAAACTCAAGCGGAGATAAAATATGCGCGGGTGACCTAGTTCTATTTAATTTTAAAAACTAATGATTTTTAAAAAACATTCATAATTTTTCAAATGAACTTCAAACTGAAAAAAAGAGAAAATAATTAAGATAATTTTTTGTACTTTACAAGAAATTATCTTTATTATTTTCTCTTGCAATTACAAGTAATTATTTATTTTCTCTTCTTTCTTCAATTAAGATCATTTTCTCTTCACATTGAAAGGGTTCAATTTTTGTTTCCTGTTAAAATTACTCACATTCTAATAGAATCAAACTTTTACTAAACATTTTCCAAATAAATTTCAAACTCAAGAGAAGAGAAAATAATTCAGATGTTTGTCATAATTACTTTATGCAGTTATTAAGAAAAAATATTTTCTCCTCTTAATTATTTTCTTTACAAAAATAATTATTTTGATTATTTTCTCTTAATAATAAAAAATTGAGACAATTTCCTTTAATTTACAAAAAATTGTTTATTTTCTCTTCTTTCTTTATTTATGATAATTTTCCCTTCACATTCAAAATTTTTCTTTCCTGTCAAAAATTACTCAAATTCTAATCAAATCAAACTTGTAGTTGATAATTTTCGTATAATGCATTTTTAAGACCCCAAACATTTTTATTCTGATGTTTTGGCTCTTGTGATTATTGATTATATTTATGAGCTGCCGTTTTGGAGCACCGATCGAAGAATCCAAAGTGAGAAGAGGACCCAAAAGCGTTCATCGTCAGTCTGGACGACAACAACGGGTCAGCGAGATATTTGACACTTGAGCGAAGATGAAATATGCACGGGTGATCTAGCCCGTCATCCAACCGCGTGGATTCCTTTATTAAATAATTGACGGCAGCATAGAGTGAGTCCGTCAAGACTGACGAAAGAAAAACAGAGCAGACGCGAGTTTGCGAAGCATATATACCCGTTGCTCGGGATGGAAAATAAAAGGGCTCCAAGATTGTTGAGCATTAGTCAACGTGAGCGAAGACGAATTGAAACTGGTTCAAGCTGGAGACCGATGCTTCTATCTGGATTCAAGACAGACGCGCGTCTCTTGCTTTTTAATTGCCTAATTTGCAGTAATTGAGCACGATGAATTTTAGGGACAACTTTTCGATTGCCTCTTATCCCTACGTGAAGTCTTGAAAGGCTCACTTTTCTTCCACGAACAATTTGCCTATATTTTAGCTACTTAACATTTCTTATACTTCATAGTTAATCATTTAAAAAAATTAATTTCAAACACATTTTATTTTTACATGCCACAAACAAATCTTCGCTTCAGCTTCTTCGAGAATTGACTATATTTTAGACTCACTGATTTTATATTTAACAATAGTTTTACATTAATACCTGTGTTCGTATTGGACGTAAAATATACTTCAAAGATTTTATTATTACCTTGAAAATATATTTTATTAATTATCCGATACAATTACTTATTGTAAGCTAATGAGAACATAATTTCACGTACGCTTTATGCAAATTGCGAGTATTCGTGAATATGTGTCATAGAATGAAACAATAGTTAGGGCTTTTGTTTTAAGTAACGTATTAATGTCAAACCTTTGATTTTTGTGCTGTTATCTATAATTAATGCCTTTGTTATTGTCCATCTTGACACCGGTAAAAACTGTTACGGTTCGCTGCTGCTTTTGTCAACCCGAATCTCGTCACTTTGGTTTAGGACACAGCAGCACATGAAAACAAAGCACCGAGTCCCGAGCTCAACTGATTAATTCCTGTGCCGAGGACTTTAACTATGGAGAGATGAATAATACGTTGATTGTAGTAGGATAATGAAAAATTTTGAATACAACCTTTCAGCGGTAGATTCGAAAATAGTGTTACTTTACTCGAAGAATATACACTATCATCTTCAAAATTTGGAAATTCTAAATTTTTCTGGTTAATATGTAACTCAGGAAATGTGATAAAAAGGATTAAAACCACGTATTGCAATTTTTTTTAAGCCAACTACTTGAAGACATTACAACAATAAATTTTTTTTTACTAAAATGCATGTAAATTTGCGTCACTTTTTCTTCTTTTCCAATTTGCTTTCGTCAACAAAATAGTACAAATTTGACTTCAAAATTTTTTATATATAACTGAAATAAAAACTATTTCATACAATAAAGTTCATCAATTTATTGAATCCTACTGTTCTTTATAATTTACAATGTACATAAAAATGTTATATTTATATTGCAAATATAAGTGTTATTACCCAAATAATTAAGTAACTTCGCGAAAATTTGGTGATAAAGTCGACTTTAATTTCCCGAAAAATGCGCTCTTCTCCAATTACGAATTTGTCTCCAAAAAAAAATGTTTAATTATAGAAATCAGCTCAACGTCTTGAGATTGCTCAAAACAAACAATTTATTAATACAGGACACATAAAAAAATGTATACAGTAAATGCATTTGAAATTTTGAAACATGCATTTTCTCAAGTCATAAAAATTTGCGAAATCGCTAACTCAAAAAGTCATTTACCTTTTTGCTTAATAGCTTTCACGGCTACAAAAAATGTTGATGCTCAGCTGAACCGAATCGAGAATTATTTTTTGAAGCCCTCTTTTCGTGAATTTTAAGGGAAACGAGAATAAAGTGACATAAGGAAATCCCAAGCACAACATAGCACCTTTTATTATTAAATACTGTGTAACAATGAATCAATAACATTAAGCACTCATAATATCTCACATAAAAATGCCCTTTGCCTTGCCAAAGATTATTCGTTCTCTCAAAAATCGCTAGTTGTAGTAAGAGAAAAAAAAATCGTATAACTAAGTCATTGGCAGTTAACGAGCTAACGACGTTTATTTGATATATAGATCGAAAAGTTCATTTATTGTCATTCGTAGCACCGGCTACCATTCATTTCTCCATCCTGCGGAGAATATATTCTTTAAATTTCATATAAATAGATATTTTTCGCATGTTTATAACACAGTGTAAATCGTCTCGGAAAATATGATATCTTTAGCAAGATCGATTCGCATGCCACTGTGAAAATAAGTGTAAAATACATAAACACGCTTCCTGAACATTTTGTTTTCCTGACAACACACGGCGCGATAATTGTAAAACAATTAAAATCATCAACAAAGTAAAACTGGAAGACCTTCGATTGTATAAAACTGTTTCGCTGAAAAAAATACGATCGAGCTAAAATCTAGGATTCGAAATCCGCCCAATACTTCAAAAATCAGTCTATTCGTTTATTCCTTCCACAAATTATTCTATATTAATAAATGTTTCAATTGCGCTATTTTATTGGCAGTGAAGGAAATCTAACGTTCTACGAGGAAAAAAAGTATATTTACATTTTAAATTCATATTAAGGAGCCTTGAAAATAAAATAAACAAAGAATAGGAAAGTTTAATTATTTTCGAGGCCCATATTTTGAGCAAAATTGTGTTTGAAGCGAACAAAATGAATGGAAACGAATATCGCATCGGTTTTAGGCGATGTTAAGAGGTATTTGCTGTAATTTTCCCACTACAAGTTTTGTATAATAATACAAAGGTTTGGAATCACAGGATGTTAGATATTTCATTTTAATACTATTCAAATAATTAATATCATATGATTCATAGAATAAACCAATAGAATGAGTCAAAAAGTAAAGGAAGGTTCGTAATATCAGCTACATCCTCTTAAGTACTTGCTATAAATTTACCTGCATAAATTATAGTCGCTTATTTATACAAACAGCTGCTCTCGAGCTTAATTTCGAAATATTAATTCGAGCGATAAAACGCAACGAGTGGCGAGCTGTCTTTCGTAGATATGTGTCATTACTGACAATTAAATGCGGGCTAGCCTTTCGCTAGCCTTAAAAAAGCATGATACGTATTTGGTTTTTTTGTAACGAGCAAGCGTTGAAAAAGTTTCCACGAACGTTTCATTTTTTCTCGAAATTACCTCAAATTCATGCGTAAAATCGACAAAAATCTTGCGCACGTCCAGCAAAGTATTCAATACTTCGGTGCGAACCTGAACAGGTTTTTTTTTCTATAAGTACGGAATGTTTGTAGCGATAATACCGCAAATAAGCGTAACTAGATGTGCGTACTAGCCATTTCATTTTTTTCGGAATTCGTGGCCTTATCGTTGAACATATATTTCGTGTGGGAATTCACATTTGGAACTCGATTGTTAATCGAAAAGTTCTGCGGCTGCCGGCGCTTGCGTATCATCTTCGCCACGAATGGGAAAAAGAGATCGGGGTCCGGAGATTCTGGATTTTCTCGCAAGATTATTCGAGTCAAATTGCTGACGATTAGTCCAATTATCACCGTTAAAATTGCACCTATCGGCGAGTACCACATGTAAGATATTCGGTAGAGGTAGAAGAAGCTCGAGTCGTCGGGACGTCTGCAAAAAAATAAAGAGAATTTCATATTTATGAAAATATTGAATATTTGCAAAAAACGTTTGGAAAATCGGGTCTTGCGAATTGCTTCCTCATTTTGATCGTTCCTCAGAACGACAGAAAGTAAGTTGACCTTATTATTTAATTTCCTCATTGAGAAAGCTTTGAGCAAAGCCCGAATTTGTGAACTTTTTTTGACACTGCAAATGTGAGTTACTCAAAAACAGTACTTTTAATTTAAATGTACCAAATATCCTTCTAGATTTTTATGTGAATATCTAAAGTTTTGGCCCATTTTGTCAGATACGTCAAAAGGAAAAAGGTTGAGTGTTGCATGATTCAGTTTGCTGTAAAATCAGAAATTCTTTAGCAAACTTGACCCAATTTGATATCTCGGATTAGTAAATATTTATTCACGCCTGCAGAAAATTTAAACCACATTCGTCGAAGTTTACTTGAATTAGAACGATAATATGAATTATTTATATGTTTTTCAATTTTCATACGAACTTTACGATAGATAGCCAAAAATTTTTTTTGGTTGGATAGGATATTTTCGTAAATCTCGAAAATCCTATTAAAAATAAATGCAACAAACGATTTTAATAAAATTAATGCCACGTAAATATTGACGATTACACTTTATGACATAAAAATTTCAGCTGATTTGATCGAGTAGTTCACGAGTTATGGTAGCAGGAATTTCTTTAGGAATCCGATGAGTCACGAAAATCACATGTTTCCAATTAAACAGGCTATTTAATTTAGATTATTCAATAAGATATAAATTTTTTTTTGCGCATAGATGTATGTTTATTCCAAAATTGATGCCCATTTTCTCATTATCTAAATTTTCCAAAATTGATGCCCATTTTCTCATTATCTAAATTTTCCAAAATTGATGCCCATTTTCTCATTATCTAAATTTTCCAAAATTGATGCCCATTTTCTCATTATCTAAATTTTCCAAAGTTGATGCCCAATTTCTCATTATCTAAATTTTCCAATATCAGACGCAAGAACGTGGATAATTAATCGGTATTTTCGTTGTGAAAGTAAAGAATAGCTATAAATCTTTTCAATTGAAGCGAATACTTACATTTCTTCCTTTAGAATTTCTTCGAGAGTTGCATTAGATATGTTCGAAAGATCGCAGCCCTCGATGGAAACCGGTAAAGTGACTGGGTCTGGTCTTGGGACGGCAAAAGCAATCCACAATAGAAAAACTAACGTAGTGGAAACAGCAGTGACGGCTCCGCGCTGATTTGCCGATTCGAAGACCATACCAAGTGTAAACAAGCCCAAAAGTGGTCCACCGACGACCCCAAAGATCGTCAAACTAGCCTGAAGAACGCCTCCCAATAGCTCCGCCAAAAAGGCCACAGCGATGCATAAAATTCCGAAAGAAAAGGCCAAAAGTTTTCCATAAACGATGGACTTTGACACGGGAAATCCTTTGCCCGTCCATTTATTGTACACGGGCTTTACGTAATCCTCGAGTGTCACAGCGGACAGAGAATTCAACGCTGCAGAAATTGTACTCAACCCGGCGCTAAAAATTCCTGCGTGAAAAAAATTAAAGCGTATGGTTAATGTACAAAATTGAGAAAAAGGTGAGATAAGATCAATTGTCTTCTATTTTCTCTTTTATTGATTTGGTCCATCATTTTTTGAATATCAATTTTTTTCAAGCCCATTGACAGTTAAAATGTAGAAATTATATGGAAAATGAAGAACAACCAATTTTCCATTAAAAAGTTTTGAAATAATCGTAACAACTTGAAAACTAATTGGTGGATAATAAATCATTGATTATGACTAATTACCCTTGACTTTTCTTCAAGTATTCAATTTTTGTTCGATATGCAAAAGTAATTTTATAGTTGTTTTCGAATAACTTTAGGAGACTATTTTTCCCCGATTTATAAACAAATAATAGAAAATGAAAGAAAAAAAAAGCACTACCTGTTACAATTAGACCAAAGTAAATTAAGGTAATTGGCATTAGATTACGAAAATGGTCGCAAAATTGACAAATTTTTTCTCAGCCATACAAATTTCGTTTAATTTTATTTTGAAAATTTCGGTGACAACTTCGTTCAATTACGTTCCGAAAATTTCACGGACAATTTTGTTCTAAATGTGTCGAAAAAAGAAGCCCTGAAAACTTACCCGCAATAAATAAACCTGGAACTCCAGGTAAATTCGACATCGTGTCCATGACATAAAGCGGCATCAACATGTCAGACGACGCGATTATTCTTATTTTTTTAGGATCACAGTCTTTGTATTTGCTGTAAATAGCCAGACCAGAAAAGCACGTGCACATCGACAGAATCGTCAGAATGGGCCAGTTGAGATAAAGAGCCACTCGCGCGGCTTTCAAGTCCTTAACAGTGAGCATTCTCTGAACTTGGACCTGATTAACGCCGTACAACGACAGAAAAGTGCCCAAACCGCCAATTGTAAGACTCCACCAAGTGTGACGGACAGTTGGATCGATCTCGATGCTGAAGAAGAAAAAAAACACCATATAAATTCCGAACGATAGGCGAAATAAATTTAAAAATAGTACATTACGATACTAGTGCGATGAAACTTTTTCGCGACAACTGTGAGTTTGCAGCACGCGCCGAAGGCGAGTGTTGTAATCACACGAGACCAGAAAAAGTTTCTCGCACGAGTATCGTATACAATTTTATGCCACTAGTGCGATAAGTGCCTGTTTCGCGCACGCAAGCGAAGTGAACGCACACTGTGGTATAAAAAAAATTATGATACATTTTTTCCAATCATTATTTACTTTCACTTAAAAAGATGAGACGTTTTTCACTCAGGTCCAATTTTTTGGTTTGAATTTTAATCATATTCAATACCGAACAACATTAAGTATACCTGCACTTATGAAGAATTATTTAGGGAAATATTATCAATTTTACAACGAAAAAAATTCAATAAACTTAAGTTCAATAAGCGCTTTTTTTTTAAATTCAATAAGCTTAAGCTCAATAAGCGCTTTTTTTTTAATTCAATAAGCCATAAAATAAAAACTTCTGCATAAATTTCGTAAAAAATTCCAACAATCGAAGACGAGATGCTGCTTCACTTGTCAGACAAATTTTAGCTCAGTTGGTTAAACGGTTCTTGAGCTACAGGTGTTTCAAATTACGAAGCCCTACACACACACGCATCCATACGGACACTTTTCTTAAACCACTTTTCTCGATATTTGGACCATTCTGAGTATTCGGACATAAGAATCTCGAAATTTATTTTTTCTTTTCTCACGAAAACAAAGCTTCCTACGTGAGAAGGAAGAGTGAGGGTCAAAAAAGCGAATAACCAGAATAGTGAATGGTTAAAAAAGTGAAGTTCAAAATTAAGAACGTCTGAATTTAGAATGGTCATCATTATGAAATTCTCTATTTCAGCCATTCGCTATTTTGATCATTCGCTATTTTTACCTCCATCTTATTAAAATGCAATCGAAATAGCGAATGATAAAAAGACGAATGACTGAAAAATCGAATTCCATAATTATGGACATTTACATTACATTTACGCGTTCCTTATTTTTAAATTCGCTATTGTAACCATTCGCTATTTCGACTCCCACTCAAAAGGAAAAAAAATGAGTGAAAAATCATCAAGTATTTAAATATTTTTTCATTCGAATGTGCCCATCCCTATTTTGGCCTATCGATTCACAAACACTCCGAGCTTCCACGCACTTACTTATCGAATTCCAGGCGTCCACCCTCCTTCGCTATGTTCCAGATCTCTCCAAGCCCTCCAACGGCATGAGCTGCTGTGCCAATGACGCAGAAAAGGCAGAGGTACATCAGGACGGCTTGGAAAACGTCCGTCATCAAAACAGCTTTTATTCCTCCTATGCTCGAGTAAGTTGCACAGACGAGACCGACCACCAAGATGCTTCCAGTCTTTGATAATCCGGTCGTTGCTTCTAAAGCCAATGACGGAGCATACAGCACGACTCCTGAGTACAATAAAAGCTGAATCCAGGAGATGAAACTCGCCAAGATTCTGGCTTTCATGCCAAAACGTTTTTCTAAATACTGGAAAAAAATAAAGGGAATTATTATGAATAATTCTAGGAATTGTTGCAGTTTTTGACACGAAAATGTCGCCAGGGTGAAACCAGTTATTGAATAGTCATCAGTAAATTAACAGCTATTGCAGTGTTCATAAGAAATTTTAGCGACTTAACTGGACTTTCGATTTTTATTTTCACTGTTTTTTAGCTATGTACTGCGATTATCTTGTCGCGGAAAGCTATTTTTAGCTAAAAGTGTAGGTTAGATTCACTCGTTCATTTACTGGTGTTTTTGGATTTTTGGTACATAGTATTTATTTTTATACACTTTGCGATGAAAAAAAAACGAGGTTTTAATAGTTGCATTAGATAATTTAATATTCTGGTCTTCTGTGAAAATGTTTAATGGCAGTCTGGAAACATTCCTTTTCCGAAAAATGCATGATGAACGAATCGTTCTCCTTAAAAGTTTATTCACTTCTTCACCATATTATGATGCTTTTACTTGCGATTGGGAGCAACTTTAAGTTTGACCAAATATGACGTTGGTTTATTTCTATAGATGCCTAAGATTCGAATAAAAAGAGATCGAATATTCAGACAATTAAAAATGAATCGTAAGAAAATACAAATGAATTCGTAAAAATTATACATTCTTGAGGTTTTTAGATAAAATGTTGATCCCTCCATCAAATTCATAACATGTTAATCTCCATCATATGAATTATGATGTTGTTCCATATTTTTCATAAAGAAAAACCCAAAATAATGTTATTATTAACAGATAATATTTGCCATTGGTAAATCGCAGTAATTTACTCTTCTGTATATTAATTGCTCTACATTTAGTAGAATCTCCTTAATTCAGATTTATCTTCGTTTCTACCAGTTTTCCTCAGAAAATCTGTTAGAACTATTTTTTAATTTTGATATTTAATTGACCTAATTGAACCGTCAATTGTACAGCCTCCTCAAGTATTTCATTTAAATTTTCCCATATCTATAAGCTCCAGAAATTTTTTAATGCGATAAGAATTGAAATTTAAAAATCTCTAATATTTTTCCTTAGATCAAAATGACCGAATATTCGGAAAAATCATCCGTACCTCATAGACGCTTGTTGCTTGTAGTTTAAAGAAAACCGGCAAAAATCCATGGGTCACTATCGGAGTGCCCAAGAGATACGACAGATTAATCACAACAAATTGTGTGCCGTACGTGTAGTTTTCAGCCGAAACTCCCAGCAATGTGATCGCCGACATAAACGATACCATAAGCGCAATGCCAACAGGAATAATGCTCATGGACCGGTTCGCTGAAAAGTATTCCTAAAGGACAGAAAAAAACGATTATAAGATGATGTAAAAACGACGATATCGAATTCTGACAAAGGGACTCGTTTAACATCAAAGGCTCATGAACCTGTTTGTTGGAAAAAATTCCTGAAGGTTAGAAAAATCATTTAAAACAAATATATACACGACGATATCAAGTTCGGGTAAAGTGCATCGCTTCATATCACAGACAAAGCAAAGGTATTGCATGATAATCTTTTTAATGCTTATAGGACTATGATATTTATCAGGGTCCTGAAGTACAGCAACAAAGATATCGCATTGCGATCAGATACGAGTTTGACAAGTCTTTGTGATGTGACTGAATCAGGGATCTTTACTCTCTAAATATAGTCTAGCCTCCATTGTGTATCCACGTGTCAATTCGTCAATTACCTCTGTAGTTCTCTGGCGATCTCCAGTCAGCCTGTAGTAGATACCAATGCCGATACTCACACTGAGCATAGCTGCTATCACCAAGTAATCTGCCCATACTAAAGTGGCTGTTGCAGCCATCTCTCCACTCTGAAAATAATCGTTGGGTATATATAATCGATAAAATTATCACTGATATGATTTTTTCGAGTTGGATTTTTAGCTGTGCTGTTGAAATTTCTGTCTATGAAAATTAAAAAAGGTATTTATATATTTCGCATCATATGGTTTGCGTTAAAACTGAAATATATTTGCAGTTCATCTGATTAACAAATGGGGCGAAATATTGAGACAAATGCTTCGAAGAAGACTTGAAATTAATTTGAGAAACGCTTATTACAGTCGTTTGTTTTATATGAAATTGAAGAGGATTAATTGATACATTATAATGCAAAAATTTTGTTTTGAATGTACGAATGTACATCACATCATAGTAGTTATCACCAAATAATTTGTCTGCGGTGAAATTGCTGTTTGAACTATCTCACCACTCCAAAAATGATCGTCGTATATGGGACATTGGTTATATACAGTATATATTTTTGTTATATTTTGTAATAATTATTTCAATAAAAGTCTAAGAAAAAGACTCGGTAAAACCACAGTTTTACATAAATAGACGTTCAACCCGTCGCCTGTAATAGATTAATTTTTTTCTATATTTGAATAATTTTGAAAATAAAAAAAGCTCAAAAACTAGAAGAAAAAAAATGTCACTTTAAAAAAATATTTATAAAAAAATGTGCATGCACAAAATTTGAAAAAAAAATCTGGTGCATTTGAGGGGCTGAGTAATCCACCAAAAATTACAAGTCAAATTGGGAAGGTCGAGGGTCAAACCCTTGTCGACTCGGGATGAAATGCCCCGGATGTAATCGATATAATTATCAATATTATTTTTTGGCGTAGCGTTTTTCGCTTTGCCGTTGGAATTTAAGTCCATGAAGAGCCAGCAAAATAGACGCAGGGATATCAGTTCCGTAGGTTGATTTAAATTGAATACAGGATCTATTGAAAATAAATAAAATTTTATTCAGATTGAATAAAACTTTTTCGAAATGAATACGAGTAGTAGTAATTGTGAGTTTATTGACAATACAAAACATGGGACGAGTTTACATTCATAGTACATTGCATATTCCATAAATACATATTTTGTTTCCCGTTCTGTCAATTGGCCATCGACCGAAATCCTTCGGCCTAGATTGTCTTTTTTTGTTTTGCGTCGTCTAATGTTTCGGCTTAATTAGTGTAATGTGTATTTACTGTTGGTTGTTGGCCATTCTTACTAGATGCTAGTATGTCGTGTGTATAAGGTATGTGTGTTTACGTGTTACAGTTTCATCGGGTTGTATGCAGAGTGTTTGTATATTTTGTAATTATGCGATTGCGAATTTTTGCGCAGTTCTTGTATTCAATGAATACGATTTATTCGAATATTTAAAATAAATTTTTTTTCGCTGGCATGTGAAAAATGAATTTACTTAATTGCCGACCCAACAGGATTTTATTTCAATCAAATACAATTTAACGCATACAAATAAGTCGTATTTATAAAAAATAAAATTTATTTAATCTAAATAAAAATTTATTTGTGAATGGATTCTATATTTAATTAAAATAAAGCCATCAAAACGATTTCTCTATTTGTAGACCCTCAAAAATTGCTTTCTCAATATTTTTTTTTTTTCTTCACTTTTTACAGAGTGACATACATTCCGTTATGAGGAAGTATGTCAATTGTTTGTGGCTTCCTCATAGAGGAGACTTCGTTAAAAGCAAAAAATAATAAGGAAGTAATTTGCAAGTTTTTACTTAGCAGGCTTGTTTTAAAAAGATTTTTTTTGAAAAATTCCAAGTCTGATAAATTTTGAAGTGCTCAGGCGCTTTGTGTGAAATTTGTACTTGAACTTTGTTCCATGTTAATCCGTACGTGACCAAACTTTCAACTCAGTATTTTCTACAGAATTTAAGCTGTATTAGTCAGAGGTGACTTGAATTATCATGACTCGAAACTTAGAAATCCTATGAAATCCGAACCTGTCCACCGATCTTTTCCAAATTCATTATTTACTACAGCTGGATATAAATTCGTCCTTGCAGAAGATTTGAGGATGATTTGTCAAAATTAATTTGAATTCGAACTCAGAACCAAAACGTCAATTTTTCACGAATTCAAAATTCTCTAAAATGTGAACTACTTTATGGATTTCGTTGAAATTTAATACGGACCGTAATTTTTTATTGGTTTATTGATCAAGAATAATTTACTTCAATAGCTAAGAAATTGCGGCAGCCAGAGAACATACAGACATTTTTTTTTAAATTCATACTCTTATAAAATCTGAAATTTTTTTTTTTTTCGGAAATTTATACACAGGAGCCGTTAATGCTTAATTGGTAAAGTCCTTCTTGGGTTACAATGGTTTGAGTTTGCAAGACTTCCACACGCATACAACTTTTCTCGCTTTTTTTTTCGATTCTTGAGTTAGAAAAATATACCGGGTGAGTTTTGGGAATGATTAATTCCCATTAAGCCCAGATATTTCTCTTACCTCGCTTGGAGTATTAAAAAATCGCCTTCTGCGCCACCTATCGTCAGTCGATCAGCGCACTGCTGATGCTGGGAGTTTACGTTAATGTCTGACGAGCATAGCGCCCCCTTTGTTGTTTTCCTTTTATCATTATAACTCATTCCTCATCTTTTCTGCTTTAGTATCGCCCCATTTATCTTTAATATTTCTCTGTACTCTTCTATTGCCGCTTTTTTTCTGCTTTTTTTCTACTGCTCTGTTTCTCAGAGGATTTATCTCCTGACCAAATTAATTTATACACATACATACATGCATCCCAACATTTTTTCTGAAGTACTTATTTCGATTTTTCAAACCATCCTGAAAAATTTCAATAAAAATCCTGGAAGCTTTTTTTTCACGAAAATAAAGCTTTGTAATGAGGAAACAAAATAGATGAAAAAATTAATTAATAAATAAATAATATATTTCACATGATATGAACTATGCGTTCATACTACGTTTATACATATCAAGTGAACTGCGTATTTTTATACACGGTTCACTTGATTAAAAAATGGGGGAAAATATAGAGACCATTGATTTGATAAAGATATTTTTTTTTAATTGCTTATTGCGGACTTTTTTTTTTAATTAAATTTTAAACCATTAATTGGTAAATTCCAAACCAACTAATTGATTGAATTTAAATTTGAGTAAGGAATCTACGATACGAGATAAATGTGGAAAAAAAGTCGGATCTTGGAGGTGTTGAACGCGACACGATTCGATAACAGGGGGTTGATACCGGACTCGAGTCCGCGGCTTCGATGATGGACTGTATAAATAAAACTCTTTTTGTTTGATTACCAATTCCGCTGCTTTTAGCTCTTAGACTGGACTCTTGTTTTGTTATTTTTAATACGACAATCGCTCGTTATAGCAACGAGTGCAGCAAATATCCACGAGCTGGCGGAGTTGTTTCCTTATTTTTAAACAGGAGGTACCAAAAACAACATATTGAATAATATTAATGAACACAAATTATAGATAAATAAGTCCACGCGAATTGATTGACAAAAGGGACTGAAAAACTTTTAATTTATTTTATTGGAATAGATTTGTAATTTTTCCGAATATGGTTTTGAATATATTTAAAGAAGGTTCGGTATTGCATGTGAGGACTTTTAGGATCAGCGAACAATCGCATAAAATCAATTTTGGAAATTTTTCGAAACCGAAACGTTAAACATTTTTTTAAAAATTCGGAAAAAGGATGTATTCGTAAAAAAAGTCAGAGAATTCATTCCGTGTAAAAAAATTGAAATTGGTTAAAATATATATATATATTTTTTATATCTTTAAAGATTATAATTTTTTCAGATTTGTATTCTCATTGTGAAATACAAAAAATTCGGATAAAGTAAAGCTGTTAATTCGGGAAGAATAAGAAAAACTTCGAATAGAAGAAAAAAGATTATGTGAGAGAAATTCAAATTCAAATTAAATCATGTTTCAGAAAGGCTTAGAAAACAAAATGACTTACTGCTTAACTTTGTGGGTATGTGTGTATGTGAGCAGGGGTTCAAAATTTCAATCACCTATAACTCAAAAACCGTTAAACCGATTGGGCTAAAATTTGGCACACAAGTGAATTAGTAGTTTGTCCTAGATTGTTGCAATTTTTGACGAAATGTCATCAGAAATGTTTATTTTATGGTTTGTTGAAATTTTTCAAAAAAATATGTTCGTGCTCTAGCTTTCGTAAAAAATTAGTGATATTGCCTTAAATAATTCTCCATAAGTGCAGATACCATTAATGTTGTTGGATATTAAATTTTATCGAAACCGGAAAAACGGTTCGGATTTTATAGAGTTTTTAAATTTTCGGAAATATCACGTTTTTGCCTTAACTTTGACAAAATATGAGACAACGAAGTCAAGTTTTATACATGAAATCGATACGATCTGGCAATTATTAGTACATAGTTTTATGCAATGCGGTTCGAATATTTCAGAAATTCTACTTCAAGAAAAAAAGTGCAAGGTAGAAATTTGCACATTGCTTCCTCATCAGTTTTGGTTTTCCTTACAAGGCAACTTCTTTATTAAGAAAACTAAAAAAATCAGAAAGCAATTTGCAAAGTTTAACTTTGCAGCTTTTTTTTACAAAAATTAAATTGCGGAACATTTTTAACTCCATAACAAACTATGACAAAACTGTGTGAATACAAAAATTTGAATTCGCTATCTTATGCTTTACTAAAATAAATATAGCCAAATAATTTTTTCTGAAAGTTAAAATTTTTCGAAATTTGAACCACATTCCAGAATATAATAAAACTATGTACTAATCATCGCTAAATAGTAACGATTTCATGTCTGCAATTTGAGTTCGTTGTCTCATGACTTGCCAAATTTAGGGCAAAAACGTGATTAAAAAAAAAAATTTTACTCCATAAAATCCGAACCGCTTTTCCGATTTCGATCAAATTCAATACCAAACAACATTAACAGTACCTGCACATATGAAGAATAATTTTAAAAAATGTTGCCAATTTCACGAAAGCTAGAGCGCGCATGTCCTTATTTTCAAAAATTCAAAACGCTATAAAATGAAAATTTTTGCATATATTTCAATAAAAATTGTATTTGTCAAAAATGGACTGCTACTCCACTTGTGTACCAAATTTTATATCAAATTCAATACCAAACAACATTAAGTGTACCTGCTTATATATTATAACTTATAAACAATTATGTAGCAAAATATCGCTAATTTTACCAAAGTTAGAGCGCGCACGTCCTTTTTTGAAAAAAAAAAATTCAAAAAGCGATAAAATCAAAATTTCTGCATACTTTTAGGGAAAAAATGCTTCAGTCAAAGACTTCGATTCAAATGCTTCACTTGCGTGGGAAATTTTAGCTCAATCGGTTAAACAGTTCTTGAGTGATTAAAATTTCGAAGCCCTGCACAGATACACACATCATCGATCCATACGATAATTTTTTCTAAACCACTTTTTTCGATGTTTTGGACCATTTTGAGTGTCCTGACATGAAATTCTCGAAAAAATTGTTTCGTTAAACTCTTTGCTTCTTTTATGAGAGAGCAAAAAGATCCTCAGCACTTTTACATTTTGATTAGACACTTTTACAACAATCAGGCTTAAAAAAAGTAGTCGAAATTATCGTTAGATTGTAACTCCGATAAAATTGACGCCATTATGCAACTACATAGATAAAACATTTAGTTCAATCAAGTACTAGAACATCCGCCAATTGCAAAGTAATCCGAAACATCGATATCTGGACGTGACTAGATTTATCAATTTTAAGTATTATTACCGATTTGTGTTCAGAAGCCGCAGAGATTTTTATCTTTCATGAACAGTGTCCATATTGCATACGAGGACTTTCAGGATCATCAAGCAAATAATCTCGTAAAATCAGTCCCGAACATTTTTCGACCGCGGAACTTTGAACATAAAACAAAATTCGAGAAAAGACCAATGCATTCGTTAACAAAAAAAACCAGAGAATCCATCCTGTGTAAAAAATGCGAAGTCGCTAAAATTATTTTTCTTTTATTTTTACATTGTCTCCCCAACTCAAAATCAAACAGATACTCGAATTTCAATAAAGATCCCCCCGAACAATTAATTTAATTGATATCTAATCAGCGTCTACAAGAGACTTTCTCTTTTACTATCGATAAATTTAATCAGCACTTTATTCCCAATTGATCTTTAATCAGCCTATAGAACGTGCTGATATTTGATTCAGAGACCTGATTTAAATTTATCATCGAACAACAATTAATCTGCGGATGTAATTTTCCAAATCCAATTATCAAAATAACTTCCCGATTGCCTAATCCTAAAATAAAATCTTACTTTTCTGGGCCACCACAAAATTTATTGCCTGAGAACTTTCTTCATCCCGAATTTTCCCAATCCCGATCTATAAACAGACCCACATAAAAACAGGGAGAAAAAGCATAGAAGAAAAAGCAATAGCGTATAATACCTATATAATTATAGGCGCGCGTTGCAACGGTCGAATTCGATCTGACCTCAAAGTTCACTTCAATCAGGCTCAAAAGTGATGAGGAAAATATTCCCGACGCTTTTCCCTCTCTTTTCTGCTAACGCGCCATGTTTATGTCTCTTCGACTCGCATTTCATCATCGCAAAATGCTACAAGTTTTAGTCGTCGTTGTACATCGTCTTAAGAAAATAAAAACGCGTGCGTCTGTCTCAAACATCCGATTTCTTACGCGCGCTTTCAGCGACTGAGCAAGCGAAAATAACAGCGATATATTCTTCGAGTTATATTTTGATAATCTTGTATAACCTTCGGAAAGTCGAGAAAAAAAAGTGTAAAATACGCGCGTAATTAAAGAACTATCGCTACTTTCTTTGAAACAACATTGTTATCAACTGACAAGAGTAATAAACGAAGACCGATTAATTTAGCATCGGTTGCGTTGTCGCTCGTTGTTTTGTGTTTATAAAGGAAAATACTGAAATTTTTTCCCGACTTGGAGACTTTTTCAAGTTAACTTATTATTTGGATGGATTGTAACATCACCGTTTGGAAATTGTAATTGCTTCTTTACTTACGGAAAACGAAGACGATGCGCAGCAATGAGACGAGGGTTACGTGCTGTCGGCACGAGAGCTATTCTCGATCTAACGTTTGAGGCTGGCAACTCAGCTGTTAACCGCAGCTCCGAAAACCGTGTTTCTTTCGTGTCCGCGTAAACGCCGCCGCGCGGATTGCTTCGCGCATGTCAATAGATCATCTGCTAACATGTGACTTCACAGATTTGCACGTGCGATCATTGGAAGCTCATTTTTGAAGGCGAAATGACGTAGACGGCGGAATAAGTTTGAAGAAAAAAAAGATCGGATCGATTGGATAACCGATTACGAACAAGTGGCATTGTTTTTTCATGGGTTTTATGTAATTAGCGTGAATTGTGGAATAGGAGAAAGGGAACCACGCGGCGGCGCACTTTTGACCACGCTAATTAGCATAGCCGACGCTGCGACGCATGCGGCTCTTTACGTTGCAGCGCGGTTTATTCAAAATCTTTATATTTAAGCGATAGACAATTATTCGAACCGGGTTTGACTCTAGACCTTTCGGATCGGGTCGACGATTTTTTTGTGTTGCTTTTCAGGTTTGAAAGTGAAGTAGATTTTTTGCTTCTTCGTAGCAGGTATTCTTCTCAATTCAGCCACTTTTTTTCGAAGCTCTCTGATGAGTCGTATAAGTGAACAGATTTTGGTAGCCCTTGAAAGTACTTTCTTTGAATTTATTCAGAGTTTTTGATGCGATGTTACGGAAAATAAGCTATCAAGATTTAAACTTTTTCTCTCTAAGTTCGAAAAGTTCAAATCTTGATAGATTTATGATTTTCCTGTTAATCGATTGAGGCCAATTTCAATAGTAATCTACTTTAGTGATCATTCGACATGTCTCCCAAATTTTAGCTAGATTGCTAAAAATTTGAGTTCAATGGAGTTCCATCTACGTTACCGATGAATTATGCTCCAATAAGCTCCAAAAAATTAATATTATTATCGTAGATGGTCTTTTGTCTAAAAATTTGAAATAAACAATTTGGGAGAAAATAATTTTTAATAATGATTGATTTTTCCAAATAGAAAAAAAATCATAATAATAAAACAAAGCACAACTTTGGAACAACTGATCGAGCCATCTTAAAAAAATACGTGTTATTGTACACACTTCAGAGTATTTTCTGAATTTTTTTTAGATAAATCGAAAGTGACATACCGACCGAAAAAAATTATTTTCGTATATCTTTTATGAAAATGGTAATTTTTCAAACTCGAAAAAATCAACCAACATTTTTTTCACAAAATTTATGCAAAACTGCAACATTTTTGTTTGAAACATTTTTCTGTTTAATCGTATTTTTTCAAGATATAAACGGTATTTATAGAATTTTGAAATTTTGAAAAACTCGAAAAAATGCGGTCCAAAAATTTTGAAAAAATGTACACTTGTCAGTTTCAAGCAATGGAATAATTTGACAAAATTTCAATTTTTTTGTGAGTGGACAACTTTTTGACCATTCGAAACCATATGGAATGCCTCGTGTATACTTGGCGTACAGGACGCACTTTACGGCGTGTACTTGGCGCACGAGACGAACTTTTCACGTACACGAGGTACGAGACGAACTTTTCACGTACACGGAACGGACTCTACATGTACTTGGCGTACGCAACGAATTTATCACGTCCATGACGTATGGCGTACGAATTAATGTTATGAAAAAATGTATATCTGTGAAGTAATGGACCGAGATCTCCAAAACTATGTAAAAACTGTCCTGAACTCCGAAAACGGTGGAGTACTAAATTTAGGTATCGAAAACTGTTGGGAAGTGAACCTGAACATCAAAAACTATAGAGCGATAGTTCTGTTGCGGCTTTCTCTACCGAGCAATTGACATAGTACGCAAAAAGCATTATATAGTCATACAGATACTAAAAAAGTATCTTGAGGAACGCGAGCGATCAGCAGCAATCGATTCTCGGTACGCAAATAGAAAGTTCGTTAAAAGTCCCGGATTGGCTCAAAAGATTAAGAAATTTTGGATGGTCGTTCGGTATAAAACCATCTACTACACTCAAGATTCTTTTGCAAAACGCATATCCAAAATTTGTTATATTCTGCGCATTTTTCAAAATAAAAAAAATATAAAAATCAAAATAAAGAAAAAATTCTGAAAAAATTCGTATGCATTCCAATAAATTAACATATTGCTTTCATTGGAAAAAAAGTTAGGTTGACTGATTGTTTGTTGGGTAATTTTTTTTCACCAATTTGTTAATAACATTTTGGGATTATTATTATGCAAAATCAATCTTTTCAGCACGTTTAATATGCATTATTTTTTTCCGATTTTTATACCATCAGGAAGTGATCGAAATTGTCTCTGATACTCACTTTTGGCGGGACTGTGCGTATCATACATCCTTAAATCAGCGTCATATTTCATCACATCGAAATACCCTAGCAGATCGGTTCACGACCGAAATCACGGTGGAAATCACGCGTAAGTTCTAACACCGAAAATCACGGCAGAAACCAACGGGCCCTTGTTATCGTTAGAGCTTTTAAGCTTGCGGACCGTGACTTATGGCGTATTTATGGCGTTGGTGAAATTTTTTCATTTTTTAATCCAATATTTCAACCAACGCGGTTATTTTTCGAGTTCACATATCTAACAAAATTGAAATTACTGAAAAAAAGTCTCTAGAGCAAAGTAGTGATTTCATATGAGCTCTCAATCGAAACATTTTATTAAAGTTAGAGCGCGCACGTTCATTTTTTAAAAAATTCAAAAAGCTATAAAATCTAAATTTCTGCATACATTTCGGAAAAAATTGCATCAGTCAAAGATGAACTGCTACTCCACTTGTATACAAAATTTTATATCAAATTCAATACCAAACAACATCAAGTGTACCTGCACTTATAAACAATTATGTAGCCAAATATCGCTAATTTTACCAAAGTTAGACCGCGCACGTCCTTTTTTGAAAAAAAAAAAAAAATTCAAAAAGCGATAAAATCACGATTTCTGAATACATTTCGGGAAGAAAATGCTTCCGTCATAGACGGTGCTGCTTTACTCGCGTGGCAAATTTTAGCTCAATCGGTTAAACAGTTCTTGAGTTATAGGTGATTGAAATTTCGAAGCTGATTGAATTTGTCTGATTTGACTAACAATTGAATTGATTTTTTCAAATTTTGCTTTATCTACGAGAAGGCAAAATTTGAAAAAATACTTTGCCATATTTAAGAATTTCCCAGCTCGGCCTTTTTTTGGGTGTTCACTTCCATATTCAAAAATTGAGGACGACGGTTGAAGTGTCATTGTCCCATAATATCGAGCCTCTCCCTCGACCCTTGATAATAAATCATTTCATATGCATTTCATATGGCTATAGTTATCAAGACATAAAAAAGAGAGAGAAAGAGAGACACTGAAAAGTCGAATTAATTTTCTTTCGATACTTGGCGTCGAGACGACATTTCCTCATAATTTATTCGTTTCATAATACAATGATAATAAAGATCGTCTTTGCTTGGACAAAAACGCGGTATTGCATATAATTCGAAGATGCTGCGACTAACATTGTAGAAACTGCGGACTATTGTAGTGTGATCTCGGAGGCATTGTAGTTGAAAACGTTGATAACATTTTAAGCAAACGAATATGACTTATTCTTCAACAACATTCAAATTTCCCGCCAAAGATCATTCATTAACATCCCAAGGAACAATTGTTGCTTCGTTACGAAAAAGTTATCCGAAAGGGTAACATGTGTCCGCCAGAATGTTATCTCTAAAATATCGTATGTCCGAGAGTTATCTTCAGGCTATAGATTAGCCTACAGGCAAAATTCTGGCGGACGTACACACATTAGGTTAACTTTTCCGTTACAACGCAAAAATTGTTACTTGGGATGTGACATTCAGAATTCCTATGGGCAGTGGATAAAAGCTTTTCTGAATGTAAACGCGAACTAAAGTTTATAAAAAGTTACCTGCAATTGGATAATTTATTACAAGCCAGCAATTAAAATAAAAAGGCGTAAGGAAAAGGGGAATCCCGCGCCGACGCACATTTGGCTCGATAATTAGCAAAGCCGGCGCACGTATCGCTGCGCCAACTTGCGGCAATTTTCTCAAGCTCGATTAGTAGGAATGGCCGACGTCGTGAATGGTTGAGCTGACGTGTCCGTGTTTTTGTTAAAATATCTTCAATAAGTGACTGGAAAAAAGATGAACGCCTTTAAACGTGACAAGAAGGAAGAGGAAGATGGTAATAACGTGTTTCTACTGTTTGGCACTAATGATGGATTATCACCCACGAAAAATCCGTCTGACAGCCACGTCAGTCGCTTTCTTCTGTGTGTTGCTCGTTTGTCAGTGCAAATTTCGGCTGCACTTGCTGTCTACCGTCTGCACTTGTTGTACGCGTGGAACAAAATCTTAACGGAAGCCGGGGCGTTGTTTAATTATTTTTATCTGATCAGCAAAGCATCATTGCGATTTTTGGAATAGATTTATACTATTGCAAAAATTTACTATTAGTCTTTAGATAGATTCTCTATTTTGAGATATTGTTTTTAGCGATCTTTCAAACTTAGCTTATGCAAATGTTGCTTAAGTTGTATTTTTTATGTCTATAGTTTTGAGGATGCCAGCTGTTCTATATTTCATTTATTACTTGGATAACATGTTTATTATTTTTGTTTACATATACAATTTGTGCGAAATTCCGATGTTCAATATTTGTTAAGTTAATTATTAAGTTTTAAGCTGTGAGCATAATTTGATATGCAAAATGAATTTCAATTTTTAACAGTATGTGACAATTTGATACTGTTATTTCATATGTATGACATTAGAGCGTTGTTGAATATTTTTTATTTGCTCAGGAAAGCGTTATTGCAATTTTCAAGATAGATTTTGACTTTTGGAAAAAGGAACTGTTGGTCTTTCGATAGGTTATATATTTTGGAGCATTTTATTTATATGTTGTTTTTTGAGGCATTGTTTTTAGCATTATTTCAAACTTTGTTTGCAAATGTTTCTCAAGTTGTATTTTATATATGTGTAGTTTTGGAGATAGCAGCGGTTCGATTTTCCATTAATTGGTGGATAAGATGTTTAGTATTTTGTTTTAAATATCAAATTCATGCTAAGTTCTTATGTTCCATGTTTATTCAGTTAATGTTGATTTCTTGTACTGTAAGCATAATTTGCTATTGATAACGAATATCAATTTTTGGTGGTATCTGAAAATTTGATACAATCATTTGATATGTACGAATACATGTACATAATGGAAACAAATGTTTCCTGCGTCTAAGAATCAATAAATCTAGACAGAATCATTGAAATACAGGTATTTCGTTAATGCAAAAGATGAATGCTGCTCGCTCCTATGTTTGGAACATATTTCACTTGTTAAGACACTGACCTTAAAAAAAAAAAAATACTTTAGCCAATTTTATGAAACAAAGTACAATAAAAAGATTGCTGCTTCCGAATCTTCCACATCCCTAGCATAATTAACAATTATCTATTATTATATTTTTCACAGGAGTAAAAAAATTATTCTAATCCAATCTTAATTCAAATTACATTAAATTAATAAGAGCACTCTACCCTGTTAAATAAAAAATATATTATTGAATTAATAAAGTAACTTGATGTTTGAACAAAAAAATCCATTTTGAAAAGATTATGAAATTACTGAAAAGCAACGTCAGTTTCTCAATTATTTTTCTTCAAGATATTTTTAATTGACAACCATTTTTTCAAGTTAAATATTTACATATTTTAGTTCCAAATCCAGAGAATGGAGAAAAAAATGTTGACTGTTTTATGATACAAACGAGTAACCAAAGTACAATAGAAAAATCACTGCTCCAAAACTCACATGCTCCACATAATAGAAAAATAATCAGCAATCAATAAACAAAACCAAGTGATAATCTCATCAATCAAATGTACTACGCTTCAGTATGACCATTACTATAGCGTTATTTAAATGTTATGTGTGTATCAGTTATAGCACAAACGAAGCTCAAAAACTGTTAATAATTTTGTAATAAACAAAAGATTGACACTATTGTCAAATTAACACACATCTAGGTATTAGAATCTATCTTAATATTATTTTAAATCTTACTTTGTTCACCTTTCATCTACACTCATGTTTTGCCCCATTTATTTCAAGTTTAAGAATTACTTTCTGTACTTCAATGCTTTCTTTTTATTGTCGATGTATTGTTTTTCTTTCTCCGCGTCGGTTCTTAGGGAATTCGATATTTCAGGATCGTAACAAGAACTAAATACTAATATTTCGCGATTGAATTTCGACCGGTTAAACAAAAACAAATAAATAAATGCGTATGAACCGTTATAATTTTCCACAGGAGGAGGAAACCCATTCCAGAACTTGGAGAAGACCACAGTATTGCAGGAGGCTCGAACATTCAACGACACGCCCGTGAATCCTCGAAAATGCGCTCACATATTAACAAAAATCCTGTACCTGTTGAACCAGGGTGAACAATTGGGTACAACCGAAGCAACAGAGGCTTTTTTCGCGATGACGAAGCTCTTTCAATCTCGGGACGTTGTCCTGAGACGTCTCGTGTATCTAGGAATAAAAGAACTGAGCACAGTTGCCGAAGACGTTATAATCGTGACATCAAGCTTAACAAAGGACATGACTGGAAAAGAGGATCTCTACAGAGCCGCGGCAATTCGCGCTCTGTGCACAATCACAGACGCGGGAATGTTGGCCGCGATTGAAAGATACATGAAGCAGGCGATCGTTGATCGTTCGCCAGCAGTTTCAAGCGCAGCTCTCGTATCTTCTCTGCATCTCACGAGCGTTTCCTCGGATGTAGCACGAAGATGGGCGAACGAAGCCCAAGAAGCTCTGAATTCCGACAACGTTATGGTCCAATATCACGCATTGGGGGTTTTGTATCAAGCCCGAAAGAGCGACAAACACGCGGTAATAAAGCTCGTAGCAAAGCTGATGAGAACAAGCCCAAAAAGTCCTTACGCCGCTTGTATGCTCATAAGAATGGCCTGCAAATTGCTGGACGACACAAACGAGGGCGGCGAACTTTTGGAGTTCATCGAATCCTGTCTGCGGCACAAATCAGAAATGGTTGTTTACGAAGCCGCTCACGCTCTCGTTAATCTCGGCCGAAGCGGCATTCGAGAAATCGCTCCGGCGATCAGTATTCTACAATTGTACTGCGGATCACCAAAACCCGCTGTGAGATTTGCCGCTGTTAGAACGCTCAACAAAGTCGCGATGACTCATCCAGCTGCGGTAACTGCGTGTAATCTCGATCTTGAGAACTTGATTACCGATCCTAACAGATCTATAGCGACGCTCGCGATCACGACGCTTCTTAAAACTGGAGCTGAGAGTTCGGTCGATCGTTTGATGAAGCAAATAGCGACTTTTGTCAGCGAAATTTCCGATGAATTTAAGGTTGTTGTCGTTCAGGCGATCAGAGCTCTTTGCCACAAATTTCCGAGGAAACACGCGGTTCTTATGAACTTTTTGTCGGCTATGCTGAGAGACGAAGGTGGACTTGAATATAAAGCTGCGATTGCTGATACTATTATCGCTGTTATGGAGGGAAATGCTGAGGCTAAGGAAGCTGGACTCGCGCATTTGTGCGAGTTTATCGAGGACTGCGAACACACTTCGCTCGCTGTTAGGATTCTTCATCTTCTTGGACAAGAAGGACCGACTTCTAAACAACCTTCTAGATATATTCGGTATATTTATAATCGAGTTATTCTTGAAAGTGCGAGCGTCAGAGCAGCTTCTGTAACCGCTCTGGCACGTTTCGCTGCTGCTTGTCCGGATCTTCAGGTTAATGTTGCTGAACTCGTGTCACGTTGTCAGCTCGATTCTGACGATGAAGTTCGAGATCGCGCTGCATATTACTGTCGCGTTTTGCAACAACAATCTGATCCTACGGTTCTTGAACTCGTGCATCCACCGCTTTTGTCCATTCCGAGCCTTGAACGCTCACTTCGCAATTATATGAAGACGCCGATGATCGAATCCTTCGATATATCACAGGTAAATTGCAAGGAGCATTATTTAACTATTGGTTATTGGTTTTCTCAATATTCTATCGAGTTACGGTTTAAAATTAAAAAAAAACTGCAAATTTTTCTAATCGCTTCTTGATTTTTCATTTTTACAAAGCTATGGGAACGTATGTTGATTGATGTTGGTTCATAGACAGGTTTGTGAAGAAAAAATATTGGGAAACAATTTGTGAGGTTCTACTCAGCAAACTCGAAAAACGTATTTAAAAAAATTCAAAGTGTCAAAATCTGAATACTTCGACCGATTCGTGTCAAATTTGTACCTAAACTTTGTTTTCTATGTTAATCTATATGAGAAGCCAAATTAAACCTGGTTTCGTACAAAATTTGACCTGCATTGATCGAAATTGACTCAAACTATAACAACGTCAATTTTTCCACAATTCAAAATCCTATAAAATTCTAAACTGTTTATCGATCTTCCCGAAACTGAAAGTTTTTCACGGCTGGATATTAATCCGTCCTTATAGAAGAATTGACTCGATTTGATCGAAGTTGACTTCAATTGTAACGAAAACAACAACTTCAAAAAAAATTAAAATTCTATAAAATGTAGACCTTTTCATAGATTTAGCTCAAATTCTCACAGCTCAAAAACCAACCGTCCTTTTTCATCACTTTATTTGTTATAAACTATTTAGCTCATTAGTTAAAAAATGGCAGCATCTAGAGAACGTACGGACTCTTTAAAAAAAATTGAATATCTCATGAAATCTAAAAAGATGGTTTAGTTTTTTCCTAAATTTGAACATAGAAATGAGCGTTGTTGCTCCACCGGTAAACTAAATTTCAGCTTGACTTTGAAAGCCGATCTTGAGATGCAGCGTTTTTAATTTTGCTCATACACACGTCCATTTGGACATATTTTCTGAACCACATTTCTCGATATTCTAGACCATTTTAAGTAATCTCACATGAAAATCTGGGAGAATTTTTTTCCACCAAAACAGCTTTCACTGTATGGAAACCAAAACGTCGGAAATGTGAAACGCTCTAAGGATATTCACAATAATTTACCGATACATCGCTGAATATTGTTTCGATTGTACAAAAACCTTTTGGTCCAGCAATTTTTGTCCGTTTTTCGAAAAATAAGTGCAAGAACTTCAAGCTTTCGGCGTAAATAATGAATTTATCACTAACATAAGGATCGTCATTTTTTTTTTTTAATATAGAAGACAATTCCTCTGTTTAATTTCAACGAAATAATTATATTTAATTAACCAGAGTAACTATTTGTACGCAGGTACCACCAGCACAAACTATCGAAGAGCCGATACCGACGGAAATTCATCTCTCAGCAAAACCGCAACAGCCCAGACTTACCAGAGAAGAGAGTTATGCAGAGAAGTTGGCCCAGATTCCTCAGTTGGCTACGGTTATCCACGATTTTGCGCTCTTCAAGTCCTCGCCGATCGTCGAACTCACCGAATCAGAGACGGAGTACAACGTCAAGTGTGTTAAACACACATTCGGTGAATATCTCGTACTCCAGTTCGACTGCCTCAACACTTTGTCCGATCAGCTTCTCGAAGACGTGAGAGTCGCTGTTGAAGCACCAGAAGGGTCAGTATTAATTTTATTACAATCGTAAAAAATATTGCGTTAATGTGATCGATGTGCAAATTTTTTAAACTGTTTCTAGCTTTTATGAGGTTAAAGTAATCGCAAGTAAATTGCATCGAGTTATTTATTACTCGCGCACGTTTATTTTTAATTTCTGTAATATTTGGAAAATGATAAACGGGATTATTGAAAAGAAAAACTTCTCTTTCTATAGTTACACGGTAGTTTGTGAGGTGCCGTGCCCAAGACTCGCCTACAACGAGCCTGGAACAACATACACAGTATTGGTTTACCCCGAAGACATTCACGCGAGTGTTGCAACCATTCCAACGACGCTGCGTTTCATGGCACGTGATTGTGACTCTACAACAGGTTTGCCCGAAACCGAGCAAGGATATCACGACGAATACATGGTTTGTTTTTGAATATGTAGAGATTTTTTAATTTCGCAACCAGATTCGTACGGTTCTAGAATGGGGAAATAATTTTCCCTATTTTATACATTTTTTAGAAGGGCTATGAATTTTTTAGAGGACATATGCAGTATTTTAATCTCCGGAAAGTTTAATTTTGAAGACTCACTCCGTTTTTTTCTTATTTTCATTAAAAAAAAAAAAAAAAATTCTGGCTATTTTCATCAATTTTGTTTCCTTTCGGAAGAAGCTTTTTTTAAATGAAAATTTGGAATGTGGATTGGAAAATGAAATCGCCTTGTAGTCAGGAATTGATTGGGTAATGGGACCCAAATTTGGAATGATCGTGAAACAGGTATTGCTTTTTCAATGTCAAGATTTTTACTAAATACATGCAGCCAGTTGAATTTCACGCAATTTTCTAATTTAAAAAAATAAAGAGCGTGGTTGCTCGTACTTTCGGAAATGTTAGACGATTTAGCTTAGAAGTTATATTAACGTAATTTTTTTTTCCGTAACTGGAATTTGTTGAAGCAATTATCCGCACTTGTAGATTTGACAGAATTTTAATCTACTTATTTGAAACAAGGTTGCAAAGTAGAACTTTGCAAATAGCTTCCTTATGATCCTTTGCTTCTTACAAAGCGTTTCTATGAAGAAACCAAAATCAATTAACAAACTTCCTCATAGAAAAATGTTATAAAGAGCAAAAAATAATTAGGAAGAATTGTGCTTCTACTTTGCAGCCTTTAATTTACAATATCCAGAAGAAACCTTTTTCAGGCTTCGCACCAATTTTTTTCAACTTCTAGGACTTTTCCATTTCAGGACACTTTTGCCTGGATTTTTTTGCACTGTTTTTGCAAAACATGTTTTAAAATAAAAATTGATTGATTATTTTGTCCCAGTTGGAAGATCTGGAGGTAACTTTGGCCGATCAAATGCGTGGATCGGGCAGAAGAGGTTTGGACTTTGGCGCTGCTTGGGATTCGGCGGAATCGCGAGATTTCGCTTGCATGGAAGAGACTTTCGCGCTGGGAGCGTCAGTTACAACGCTCGAAGGCGCGGTTCAGAGTTTGATTGGATTTTTGGGCCTGGAGGCTGCGGAAAGAAGCGATCGCGTTCAGTCCGGTGCAGGAGGTCACGTTCTCCTCCTTCACGGAGTTTTCAGAGGCGGCAAAGAGATCTTCGCTCGTGCCAGACTTGCCTTGTCAAGCGGACAAGTGACAATGCAATTGTCGGTCCGCTCGCAGGATCTTGACGTCGCTGAACTCGTGCTGTCTTCCGTAGGTTAATTTTAAAAACGATCTATCAATTGGGGCTAACAGATTATCAGAATTGCGATATTTTCCTTAATTTTCAATTGAATTTTGTTATTCGGATCATGAATTCTTTTATTTACGTTCTTTTTTTTCATTTCTCTATAAATGCTGAATCTTTTTGGTTGTAAAATAGCTGAGCATTAAAAAAAAATAAAGTCACGTATTCAGAGAAACTTTTTTGATTAATTGTAATAGCTCATTTTAGGACCGATTGAGTATTTGTAAATGGTTGAAATATTGAGATATTTGTGCAAAGTGAAAAATAATGAAAATGGCGCAATTCTGATTACATTGCATTACGATCGAATGACGATTGCCGAAGCTGTACAGAAAAAAAGAAACACGCAGGTAAAAGTAATTTTTCCAGATAGATAGAGCCGATTATTTTGCTGTAAGCCTGCACCGATTTAGAATATTACAGATTTGTATCATTATCATTGTACCGTTTGTTATCGGAAGCGTCGATTGTTTTACTACTGCTATTGTACCATTATATCGTACTTGGTCGATCAATAAACTATCTATTAATAAATAACGCTATATTTTTTTCCTTTCGAGCGTCAAATCCTCAGTAATTCTGTATATTTTACAGGATTTTTAACAGCAGATAAAAAAAATGTCATACAAATGTTTCAGAGTCAAATGGAAAAAAGAGGGAAATCAAAGAATTCCGATGATTCTAATGCGCATATGTCACAAATACACATTACTTGCGAAGTATTGCTCGTTTTTAAAATTTATCTTACAATACGCTTATGCAAAATTCCATTCATCCAAATATTTCCACGTCCCTTTTACATATGTTTGCTGACATAAGCGCTGAAAAAATGTCCAATGAAATATGTTTCCTTTGTACGCGCTCCTCGTTTTTTCAATTCCCTCTCACTCAGAAAATTTGTCAGGATAATACACGGTAATTTTTCTCATACAAAAATCAAATTTCGGTCCGAACAAAATGATCAATCGCCGCGAATTTCAGCGCAATGTCAAATAATACAATATTTGTGGAATTTTTAAATTTTTTACGTGGCTCGTAGTTCTTACTTTTTGTACCCAAAAAGAAAGATGGCGCTTTTTTTTTAATCTCGAAAAAAAACAGATTTAAAAGCCCTTTTTGTTGCTTACCCCACGTTTTCTTTCGATTTTTTTTTGTTTTTTTTTTCGACGTTCAGAAAATGTGCTTAAGAATATCCAATTTTTAAGTTGTGTTCTCTAAAACTCAATTTCTGACAGCACAAAAACGTTAAATTAGAATCGTAAAAATTATCACTTTTCGAACTTCAAATAATTAAAATACTAAATGAATGTTTTCAATCAAATAACCCAAAACCTCTACTAACGAATCTCTACTATAAATTTTTGGTCTTGTTTGGTTGTTGTTCAGAGAGCACAAGTTAAAAATTAGGCGGTATTCTTAGGAAAATTTTCTGAACATATAAAAAAAAAATTTCGAAAATGGGTTGAACACCGAAAAAGCTTTTCAAATCTTTTTGAATTGTTAACAAATTAACAATTTAAAGTACTATAATTGGTCCTAGTTACGAATTATATTGACAGTTATTTAAATTGAAAAGTATTTAGAATACATGTTTATACGAATATTGCCCATCGCTGATACATAGAGTAATTTGTGTAAATTTCGAACCTTTTTACTGATAAGGAATCCCACAATAAAATTCTGACTGCATCGATTGAAAAACTCCATGTATTTCCAAATAGAAATCTTTAACTCCCGTGGAGGAGGTTAAATGTGAAAAAAAGAAATATGAAACAATTTTAGGATTGTTTTTTTGTGTACTTCGAACCGTTTTGGGTCGTGACACGATCAAAGCTCGAAAATACCTCATTTACGAATTACTCTAGTATACATTTTTTATAAAGGGTCAAATAATAAATAAATAAATAAACAAATAAATGTCATTAAAATTGCTCTGACGTCTGTTTTATCGACCGCAACATCGTTAAAGTGCAGCCAAAATGCCGTCCGTGTTTTCGCGCCACGCGAATGCGCGATTATTGTTTGTTCTTCTCTCGAAAAATGGCCGCGGTACTGGATGAGGTCGGCAAGTCCGCCGAGAAGCTCTTAGACGAAGAAAAGGAGGAAATTCTCGAAGAGGAGGACGATACCGGACCCGCCGACGCTACCAAGAAGAAGAAGAAGAAGAAAAAGAAGAAGAAGACCGCCGGTGAGTCGTTGTTAACAATTTAACGAATATTCTTCGGTCGCTCCTCGTGCTTTCGATTCTTGGAGCATGTCGGCTCATTCAATACTTCAAACGAGCCTATAATTTTCCCTGTGCTCTATAATTTCGATCTGAGTATCGCAAACACTCACCGAAAATTGAATAATTTTATTCTGACACTTGCGTAATTGGCTTTTGAAATTTTCTCAAAATTTAAAGATTTTGAGGTTAATGTTCGTACGATTTTAACTACGACCAATTTATTGTACTCCAATTCATTCAATTTGCTCCAATTTGCTGTTTGGTTTTTAGTTTTTTTCAATTTTTAACTAAATATGGATTTGTTTACATAGCGACTGGAGATGTAAATACACAGGACGGAGTCGAAGATGAGAAAGTTAAGGAAAATGGATCAGCCGAAGGTCCACCAGCAGTTACGGAAAATGGAGGCGAAACGGAGGAGGCCAAAAAGAAGAAAAAAAAGCGTAAGCCCAAGAGCAAAGGCGGAAAGCAACAAACCGATCCTCCAACTATTCCGATCGCCGAATTGTTCCCCGATGGCAATTTCCCTGAAGGTCAAATCATGGAGCATCCTTCGGCTAGCGGAGTTGACGACAGGACTGCAAAAGATCGCTTTTCCAGCGAAGAAGCTCGAGCGCTCGATAGAATGCAAAATGATATTTACAATGAGGCGAGACACGCTGCTGAAGCTCACAGGCAGACCAGAAAGCATATTATGAATTGGGTATGTTGAAATATGGATTACGTTAGTTAAAGGAATTTAATATGAGCAGTTTGTTCGTTTTTCATTCCTTGTTTGCATGTTATCTGTTTTTTTTTGTCGTATTTTTGTATTGTATCTTCTTTAAATTTAGTACAGAAGTGGGCTATCATACAAAAATGTTCGGAATTGTACTCAGCACCAATTGATAGACAAGTTTAGATCTTAAAGCATTTTGAAAATTTTGGAAAAAGTCCCTTTACAGTATAAATTTCGGTAATTACGGTATATCAGTGCGAAATTTGGCAGGAATCGATAGAGGGATTTGAATTTTATTGCAATTGAATTCTTTTAGAATGTCTGCACTCCACTTCAACTCTTGTAAATTTTGAGATATCTGACTGCACTTTTCAATGTAAAATCACGATTATTAATCATCAATGATGAATTTAGTCGAAAGAACGATCGCTATATCGATAAATTTCGATTGTCTGATAAAAAAAAATTGTCTTTTTTTTTTTCAATTCAAGTTTTCTACGGATTTCGCTCGAATTCGGTTCACATATAGACAACCATCCATCAACATTTTAGTATAAATTTGACGCAAATCGGTCGAGTCGTCCAAATTTTATGGCATCTTTTCCGAAAAATGTTTTCTGAGCATAAAACAAACCTGAAGAGTAAAACCTTGCAAATAGCTTTCTCATTATTTTTCGCTTTTCGCAAAGTCAAAACAGATTTATAAACTCCCTCATAATGATGAAAATAATAAGGAACCAATTTGCAAGGTTCTGCCGTTTGCAGGCTTTTTAATGCATGAATGGTCACAGTATTAAAGGTATTCGAAAATTCATAAACCATATCGTAATTCAATATATTGTATTTTTACTAAACTGTGTAGGAAATTCAATTTGATATACAAACAATTCAGATATACAATTCCTTAATAAAGTCGTGTTTTTAATGTAAGTTTACTTAAAATTTACGACACGTTCATTGAATCCTCATTTTCTTTCGTACATTAAATTGAATTTCCTACGCGACTTTGATAAAAATACATTATACAGGATGAGAATAAATAGCTATACAGTATACAAATTTTCCAAATGTTTTTATACAGTACCCAATTATTCAAAAAGTAGTATGTTTAAATTTTTTTCGAATATTTCTCTTGACCGCACCGAAATTTAGAGTCGTTTAATTTAAGCCTCCCACAATGACTTATTAAATAAACGAAAAAATGGTCTCAGGTAAAACCCGGAATGACGATGATCGAGATTTGCAACGAGCTCGAAAACACTGCAAGAAAGTTGATCGGCGAGGACGGTCTGAAAGCCGGTCTAGCTTTTCCAACAGGTTGCTCGCGTAATCATTGCGCTGCTCACTACACACCGAATGCCGGTGACCCGACTGTGCTACTCTACGACGACGTAACGAAGATCGACTTCGGTACTCACATAAACGGTCGTATAATCGATTGCGCTTTCACGCTCACCTTTAATCCGAAATACGACAAGCTTATTGAGGCTGTGCGCGATGCGACTAACACGGGAATCAAGGCAGCGGGTATCGATGTTCAGCTTTGCGACGTCGGCGCCGCGATTCAGGAGGTAATGGAGTCTTATGAGGTGGAAATCGATGGCAAGACTTATCAGGTCAAGTCGATAAGGAATCTCAACGGCCACTCAATCTCTCCGTACCGAATTCATGCCGGTAAAACTGTGCCGATTGTTCGCGGCGGCGAAGCCACGAGAATGGAGGAAAACGAGTTTTACGCCATCGAGACTTTTGGATCAACCGGAAAAGGCATCGTTCACGACGACTCCGACTGCTCGCATTACATGAAAAGTTTTGACGCTGGTTACGTCCCACTTAGACTGCAGAGCAGCAAATCTCTGCTCAACACGATTAACAAGAATTTCAGTGAGTATTATTTATTCAGCTACGTTTTATTTATTAGCTGTACTGTCGGAAATGGTAGGCGAAAAAAAAAACCCCTGGAAGAAAAAACTCGGAATCAACGAGGATATGAAGATTTTATCGTTAGAGATGCTTTGTTTTCATATTGTTGTTGTTTTTCCGTCTCTGGTAAAATTGACCATATTTTTTATACCCGCAACAGCGTAACGGTGCAATTTGTGTTTAGTGATGCTTTAGGGTGGATTTCGACAATTCCCAAAATGTATACTTATTTTTCATGTGATTGCAAATACATAATATCTTTATATCTTCATTTATTCGGGGGGTTTTACTTCCGGGTTTTTTTTGGGATCCGTCAGAAATGACTGGAAGTTTTTATGCATAAAAAAGTTAATTCAATTTACAATTTTGACAAAAATAAGATACATTTGTGATATAATTGAAGCGAATTGAAAAAATTTGAGTACTTTTACATTCAAATTAAGGATGTATGATAGGTACAGTCCCGCCAAAAGTGAGTTTCAGAGACAATTTCGATTACTTCCCGATGGGATAAAAATCGAAAAAAAAATGCATATAAAACATGCTGAAAAGATTGATTTCGCATAATAATAATCCCGGAATTTTATGAAAAAATTGGTGAAAAAAACAATTGTTCAACAAATAAACAGTCAACGTAACTTTTTTGCTATGGAAATAATATGTTAATTTTTTTGAATGCGTATGAATTTTTTCAGATTTTTCTCTTTATTTCGATTTTAATTTTTTTTATTTTGAAAAATGCGCAGGATATAACGAATTTTGGATATGCGTTTTGCAAAAAAAAACTTGAGTGTAATAGATGATTTTATGCCGAACGCATTGTTGAACAATTGTTTTTTTTTTCTTTCCAGAAATTTGTTAATAACATTTTGGAGTTATTACTATGCAAAATTTATCTTTTCAGCACGTTTAATATCGACAATTTTTTTCCGATATCTATGACATAGGTTTATCATAAATAAACATCGTTGTCGAAATCGTATTCACTTATAGAAGGTTGGAAAAAAACCAATGTATATACTACAAAAGCCTGCAAAGTAAAACTTTGCAAATTGCTTCCTCATTATTTAAGAAATTTTACGAAATCAGGTCTGACATTTATCAATTTTGACTTCCTCATCGAACAACTTTCATCAAGTGTTAAATAATGAAGAAGACATGCTGTCTCATACATAGTCATTTTTGTTTCTAAACCAATACATAAAACATAACATTTTGAGAAAAAACGCAAAAAAATATAACTTACTCTATGACGAAATTGAAAAACATCCCGATTTTTCATATTAACAAGGATAATAATAGCAAAACTTATAAAAAAATTCACATTACTCAACCAAATTCGCTGTAAAATTTTTTATGTTGTTGTAGAATGTTTTAATAATTTCCAAATTTTTTAAATATTAAGATGTTAATTTAAAAAAAGGCTCGATAAGTTCTCGATATCGAAAATTTTTGAATACTTAGAAAAAAACCTCCTTAAAAAGTATTTTCATTTACCATATCTTCATTTCCGCTGACGTTCGTGTCTGTAACATGTAAAGTTATCCGTAAACGAAAAAAAAAATTACCAAGAATCAGGAATTCATCATTAATCATTGTTTTATTAATATTTTTAGCTCAAATTACTTATTGCTTAAGTGAATTAACATTCATCATTTCTCAGCTACTTCATTAATAGATAATCACAATTTAGAATCAGCCGATGATCGGTTGACAGTTAATCGAAATGGACACGTCCTTCATTAATCAGATAATGAATAATAAGTACTCGAAACTAATTGATTAATGGATCCATTGTCAATCACAACTCGACATTATTGATTTAATCGATAAATCATTATTCACGCCGAGGAATAACTTGATTTTCGGACAAATGGTCAAGAATTACTAGTGACGCTTTATTTTAAAAATAACTAAAACGGTTATCGAGTTAATCGTCAATCAGGACTCAAAATTATTCGATCATTCAGACTCATTGACGGACAAAGTGGAAAATATCGAATTTTCGAAAACTACTAATCGAGTAATCAAGAAATATTCTATCCCGATAAACGATTAATGAATGACGGCTTATTCCCTTTCTTAAAAGATACTCTATGAATTGACCGCCATGATATTTCATAGTGTTGATAGCTTAAAGATTATAGCCTGTTTATAAATGTATTTTTGTTTTTGTTAAACAACAGGCTATAATCATTAAACGATCAATATTACGGAATATCTAGGCGGTCAATTCGTGAAGTATCTTCTAAAAAACAAAATGAGCTATCAGTCAGTGTAATCGGTAGAAAATTACAGACGAATAACGGTTGTATTCTATATAGACGATATTTGAAAAAAAACTAAACAAAAATGTGTCCCATTGAAGAAGAAAAAAGTTAACCGATTAATCTTAATGCATATTCGTCGCTATTGATCTTTCACTGGATTAAATATACATGCTTCAACACAAATCACCCTTCACTATTGTTTTTTAATGCATGAAACTTGAAAGAATCAATTAAGAAAATTTAGCATTGATTTGACTTGAATAGTCGTCACCGAACCTCCTTAATCCCTGATTTCCATTGATAATTAGTTGGGAAATCAATGAGAATTCACTCTTGAGTGGAAAATTCATTTATCAGAAATTCCAGTTACCAATTCGTCGAGTAATGAGTAATTTATTATTTGAATTATCCACATTATTCAATGGTCATTCACTTTGAAAATTTCTCTCCCAAATACATAATTGATTGAGTAATGAAGTGATATTAATTTTTAATCACAATTTCGCCGATTTTTGCGATTTTTTGCGCCGATTTTGCAAGGAATGATTTCTTGAGTATTGAGTAAAAAATTCTGTATTTTTCTTTCAGGCACTTTGGCGTTCTGCAAACGTTGGTTGGACCGCGCAGGTTGCACGAAATACCAGATGGCTCTGAAGGATCTTTGCGACAAGGGTGCGGTCGAAGCTTATCCCCCGCTGGTCGACATTAAGGGATGTTACACCGCCCAATTCGAGCACACTCTCGTTTTGCGTCCCAACTGCAAAGAGGTCATCTCGCGCGGTGACGACTACTAGATTAGCTAGTAGAATCCGTTACACATGCCGTTATTAAAGTGATGCCGTGCTTTAACGCCGACTCTACTGCCAAGGCGTTTTCCACTCTTCGCCCTGTCTCGTATTCGAACGAGAATCTGCTCTCCCAAAAGAAAAAACAAACGATATCCACATTTCTTTACAATAAAACATGCATTTTGTCTCTATTTATCTCGTGATTATCATTATTGATTATTCAGTAAAAGTTTGACTGATATGATAACTGCATTTTTTGAGTCATTGAAGGGCCGCTATAAATTTTATTTTAAAAAATACTATCAAAAGTAACGATTTTACTTTCACCGTTTTTGTCATTTTTTAATGAAATTTAGAGCAAGCAGTTTTTTTACTGACATGGAAATGTCTGAACTTGAAGTTGTGTATTGATGTAACTTTTATGGGTAATTGAGGGTAAATTGTGGGATAAATAGAGTTGAGGTGTTTTTTTTTAATGTATCGAAATGTGCGGCATTTCCGATCCCAAACTCTAAACATATTCCAACGTACGCTTCAACATTGGAGTCGACGAAATCTCTAATCCCGCTAACTTTCTCGATCGTGCGCATATGTTTTCGTTTTTTTTGTTTTTTTTTTCTTCTCCTTTCCTAGGCACGTTTTTGTACAATCCTTTTTTTTACGACATCACGGCTGCCGATATAGGCGTGCGAGGCAATTTATTTCTTATCGTCTTTACGTTTATCTTCGAATTTCATAAGTTTTCTTTTTGTTTGTTTTAAAAAAAAATTCATTTATTATCGACCATCGAGGAAAGCTGAGAGACGAATTGATTAACGTTGAATAAAATGTATTTGGAATTTTTATTTTCTTACACCGTGAACCAATATATCCCAAGAAAGAGAAATTAATGGTTGTAAGAGGACGAGATTTTTTGAGAAATTTTTTACCGCATTTATTTCCAAAGTCGTAGTAGATTTTATAACTAAGAGATGCTATTTTGCATCGAAGAGAAAGACAAAACAATAATAATGCTACAAAATGATGAAGAAATACAGTGTAAAGACAACGATCGTTGAAATAACGTATTAAAAGTTATATGTAATCCTCGAATAATATGGTACAAATAATAGTCTAAATCTCGGAAGCGATTCTTCACGTCGTTCTATGTAGAGCTACACTTATATCGTAGGTTATTATATTGATGAAACAATTAGTTATTAATAGTAATACGGATTCTCTGGTACATGAGGTACGAGGACTCGTAAGGTCACCTTTTTAAAGGATGCACTACATACATTCTCAAACAAAAGTTTCAGATATGAAATTTGCTATTTCGCGAAAGAAAAAAAATATGGCCAAAATCCCTAACACATGTAGAAACCAATAATTCTGTACAATAATAATACCAAATCGTTGTTGATATAATAGCTCAAAAAATGATTCACCAAATTCGAAAAAAAACTGTTTCGTATCGTATTAAAATTCTAATTCTTCAGAAAACATCGGCTCAGAAATATATAATATACCGACAACTGTGACTCTCGTTTTCGAAAGAAATTTAATTCGAGTTTGAAAAAGAAAAATTGCGTACAAAATATTAAAAAATACTTAAGTACTTTAAATACCCAGAAACTTTAAGTTTTACTCCGTTTTACCAACAATTCTAGAATGTTTAACTATCTTTTAAAAGTAACAAATTCAAGTTTCAAGATAAATAATTTAATTTTTAAAAAATATTCGGAATATAAAAAATGGAATGTATAAGGAAAAAATTGGTTTGCCCAACGATTTTTCTACTAATTTATTAATAACTTCTTGGCATCACATTTATTCAAAATCAATGTTCTCAGTTCATGAAATCCTAGATTTTGTCCAATTTATCGCCTTTCCCAAAATACATGAGTTCTTAATCCAAACTTTTGATTGTGAATGTACGTATAAATATCCTTAACTGCTACATTCGTACTGCAAGTGTTATTATTATAAATGTATATGGTCCCACGGTACAGGCCTCATTGACAATCGGAAGATCTCGAGAGCTTCGTCGGATTTCAGCAATAGTACAATTTCTTTTCCACGATCTGTGTTTTCATTTTTTTTTTTTTTTCACGAACGAGGCACGAGAGATATCTGATTAACGATTAATCGAGAGCGAAGAGCTTATGTTCCTCTCGATCCCGACAATATATCTATCAATAGAATCGAGAATTAATCGTAACAAGATTTGCAAATATATATAAATTCTATGAATGTTCGGTGCGCGTGGTCCATTTAAATATTGGTATCGGTTGCGGCTCCGCCGAGATTACTGACTGGTTACGACGGAGAGCACGATGCGAACGTTTTTCTATTTTATCTATATATATATACTTATATATATAATCATATGTATATATATACAGTCGGAAACACGCTTTGCATATAGAAAAATGTGTAAATTCTTCGTCTACCTATATCGTCACGGAGATTCTCTCTCCTTCTTCTGATACGCGTGCCGACGGCTCTGTAACAACGGGTTTCGAACAGGCTATTAATAGAGTCGTTCTCTGTAGGTGGCTAATTACTGCGAATCTGTACGAGGCCGCAATTTCGCTCTTGCAGTCACCAGAGGATTCGGCGGCTCGACGTTTTGTGGCTGTTCCTGTTTTTAGTAACAGAGATAAGATTTCCATGAGATTTATTGCGAAATATCGTGGGTTTTGTTTATTTTCGTAAAGCGCTTATTCTTTATTTACTGACCGTGAGTTGGATTTGCTTCGCTCTCTGCTCCAAAGCTCGCTGCAAGGCCGTCCTGGGATCGTCTTTGTACGTCTCTTCGCGATTTCTCTCCGCTTCTTTTCTCATCGCAGACTCGCGTTGCTTCTCCAGAGCTCTTTGCAGCTCACTTTTTTGGTTCAAAACATTTTTTCCACTGCAGAAAGATAAAATGATAAATTATTTTTCGAAATCTTTTATAATAATACACTCTTTTGGTTTAATTTTTTTTTGGACTGCAGGAAATTGATATGACAAATTATTTCCAAAATCCTTTATTGTAAGACATTTTTTTGGTTCAAAAAATTGTTTCCACTACACAAAAATAAAATGACAAATTATTTGCAAAGTTCTTTATAAAAAAACAGTGTGATTCAAAAAATTTGGTCTACTGCAGGAAAATAAAATAACAGATTATTTTCAAAATTCTTAATAATGATATATGGTCATTAAACGGTTACAAAGAAAACTATTAGTGATGCCAATATATTATTAAGATTAGTTACTATTAGTTTTTTACAGTTATTACTATTAGAAATTAATATTAAATGGTCTTAATAATATTTTGGTGACTGCAATCCGATATTATATAGTATTTTCCTGTTAGAAAATCCTCGGTAATGAAGACGCCAGTTGTTGTAACTTTTATACCGAATAGAAATTGTTAACGCGACGACAATTTTTATCGACGATTAATATAACGAAATACTTGGAACAGAAAAAAAGATATCGAATTTTTATTGAAACGTAAATGAAAATAAATTTTTTCGATCCTCAAAGAATAGATGGATTGTCTCAAGTAATTTTATTTCGGTGGTAAATTTAAGTGCACAGGGTTGCAATCTTTCCATTACTTTTTAATTACTCTTTCCAAGTATTTTTTTAATTGCTCCAACTCATTTACGGTGAAATATCTATTTTTTTAATGAAATACACTCACGATGTTTTATAAATTATGAAAAATATTCAATTTTTCAATAAAATTATGCGATATTATAGGCAAATTGGACAGCAATTATAAATAAATGAATATAAAATTATTTCAATGAAGAAAAGTGAGTGAAAAAAAGAGAGAAATTTGCACTCTGATTGCAAACAACAAGATTGAAAATCTAGCATCCATAAAATCCTGAATTTATTTATTACTTCATTAACTAGTGAATGAAAAGCTACATGTTGAAATCAATAAGGGGTAGTTGGTTACCCCACATTATTATCGGAGCATAAATTGGCCACTAAACTCACACTTTTTGATTAAATAGCAATTCTCTGCGTAGATCCTTGTGATTGTTGGAAATGAGGCACGGGTTGTAAGGTTTTCGAGGCAAGATGAGGCCATCCGGGCTCATGTGAGGGGCCGGTGGGGGAGGTGGAACACCCATTTCAGGGGCCATTTCCCGTCCTGCAAATAAATGAAATAAAATTACTTAAAATTCGGTCATAAAAGAAAGAACAGACATAAAAATAGCAGCAATAAAATTATGTTAATGCCATCGTTTTTTCCACTCCTGACCAAAAAATAGATTAATATTAGACTATAAAAACGGCACTTGATCTACTTTTTGTTGTCGTTTGTCCAATTCACCTTCGAGGAAAGCGACTCTCGCTCTAACGGAGCGTTCCTCGCACATTGCAGTTTAAACTGATAGAAACTTAGCAATGCAGGCACACCGGCCGCATACCAGACCAACCGGGTATCAAACAACTAAGTTCTATATACTTTTACATAGGGCTTCACATACTAATCGGATAGAGGCACGTCTACGTGGGTCGTCAAGGTAAACTGCGAATGTAGGAGGTGGCCGAAAGATATATCTCAGTCTATAAAGCTGCACGTGCATCAAAATCACTAATATACAATGGAACTCCGATTAACCGAGTCCGGGTTCATCCGGTGGAAGAATTCTCGTGCCTCGCGGTCTTCCTGTTGTTTGGGTCATTTTATTTGGGACGGCAAGTTGTATTTTTTTTTAAGATGAAGATGGAGATTTTTCTTAGGGTATGGGATAGCAATCTGTAAGGTAAAATATAGCTATAACAAATTTCATATGACGTAGACACGACTTTTTGGCCAAGGACGGTGCGTTTTATTTTTTAACAGATGAATGAAAATAAAGAATAAAAAGGTACCGATTCAACAGGCTGTTCAAGAAAAGATATTTCATTTTATTTGCTTTATTTTCTATGTCTATGTTGAGTATGAAACGGATGCTCAAATATAGCTGAGCTGGAATGAAATTTCAATTGTGTATCATTTCGTATTAGTTTTCAACAGATTATTTGACTTCTTGTTTTTTTCGGTCCTATATTTTTTGGACGGCAAGTTGTATTTTTTTGGCGATGAAGATGGTAATTTTTTAAATTGTACTAGATAGCAATCTGTAAGGTAAAATATAGCTCCAGCAGATTTCATATAATGTAGACTGGATTTTTTGGCCAAGGAAGGTACGTTCCGTTTTTTAACAGATAGATGACAATAAACAATTTAAAAAAAATATAGATTCAATAGGTTGCTTAAAAAAGCATGTTTTATTTATTTATTTATTTTTTCAAATATCTTTGTTTAATTTGGGTTCTTGTTAACTGACTTTATTTTTTTATTCAGTCGAGATAATTTTTAATTATGTGTTTAGGTATTAAAATTTTATTGCAAATGTATAAGAAAATTGTCGGTAAATGTTCACTCAGCAATAATTTTATCAAAACGGAATTAAATGCACAAGAGGCTCAAAATAAATTGCATAAATGAGCAATATCCCAATAACATTTTTCAATACTTTTCGTTTTAAAAAACAAAGAACTTTTCATGTAGCACTATAAATTTTTTATTGGGTGAAGAAAAACATAATAAATCTTCATGCTCGATATTAATCATTATTTAACCACTTTAAAAATCGCGCACTATGAACATAATTTTATTCGAATATTGTTCGTCTCTGTTTCCACAGCCAAAAGTTATTTAAAGATATTAATCAATATGAAAGAATTTATGGAACAAATAAAGACATAAATCGAATAATTGGAAAGATAATGAGGAAATTTTCGGTTGACTCGGAGAGCGTATCGTATTTTCGACATCGGGGCCAAGTTAATATTTACTCACGAATAAGAGCGTGCAATCGAATCCACGAATTTACAAATCCTGTTCGCGATGAATTATCTAGATAGAAAGGAGTCAGCGGTTCTCTATCGAAGCGAGATTCTGGACTTTCCTGTCGATTAGCCACGACCGCGAGGCAAACGTGCGAGAAGTAACTTTGCTGGACCAGAAAAAGCTATAGGCATCAGATGTGGTTTCTACTCATCGATACTTCGAAGACGAATTTCACGAAAGGAGATTCAGCGCTTTCCAGTTCCTCGCCATCGCGACGCAATGCTTCAGCGAATTACATTACGAAATTCCCACAATATTTTCTTACGTTTTTTTCTGTCCCGTAAACAAAGCTTTGATTTCGTGAAAAAAATGTTTTTTTCTCTAGATTTTCATCTCAAAATGGTCAAAATACTCTAAAATGTCGAGAAAAGTGATTTGTACAAAATGTTTGTATGTCTGTGTGTTTGGATACTTGTTAAGATAGCATCCGCAATTTTCAAGATATCGACCTAAAATTTGGTGCACAATCAAATTGTGGGTGGACAAAGGCTTTATTCAAATTTGGCGCTAATCCGTCGAATAGTTCAAAAATCGGGAAATTTTTTTAATTTTCCTGAAATCACTTATCAGGTTCTAATTTTCACGCCTTTCAAGATATTCGGCTTGAATTTGGTACATGAATAGACTATTATCGACTAATTATTGGTACTAAATTTTGTGAAAATTGATTGAGCCATTGAAATTTTATAGAATTTTGAATTTTTCGAATTTTCTGAAAAATTAATATTCGTGTGCTAATATCAAATATTGGCCAAGTTAGAAATTAATAATAAATTGATTATTCAATGACACAAGAAAAGCTTTCTTTATAGAGGAATCAAACATAATAATAGACAATAAAAGTAAGAAAATTTTCAGGTAGGTTTGAAATGAACGGAAAAGCAACGTGACAATTTCTATTGTCACCGTTTTTAGCTGATGACTTTGATAGGAATTCGAATTGTCGACAAAGATATACTTCAATAAATTACAATTTATTTCGTTAATAACGAAAAAAAGGTTTTAATCTGCCACGACAATCAATAAGTTATTCTTATTATTTTTATGTATCCTGTTAATAAGGTGGGATTTCTTATTTAATCGTCAGTATCATCTTTTAAAACGGATGCAGATTATCGAGATTTCTTCTCTTGTCGTTTTGATGCAACGCTTTATCAAATAAATGTTAGAAAAATCCCACAATATTTATTAACGTTTTTATTGATGTTTCAATGCAGCTGCCGTTTTTTAATAGGAATTACCAAAAAAATAATGCTTTAATAAATTTCCATTTATTCAAAAGCGAAAAGAAGTTTTAATTAGCCACGATAATTAATAGGTTATTCTTAATATTTTTATGGATTCTTTTCATGAGGTACAATTTGTGTTTTCAACGCGAGTATAATTTTTAAGGCGGATACAGATTATCGAAATTTCTTCGCTTGTCGTTTTTAATAAGCATCGCGATACCAGAAAGTGTTCTCCTTGAATAAATTTCCATTGATTTCAGGTAAAAAAAGGTCTTAAATCAACGAAAATAATTGACGGGCTTCTTTTATCATTGTAAAGTGTTCTTTTAGAAGACACAATCACTTTTTTATTCACGAGTGTCGTTTTCTCAGCTGAACATGGATTATCGATACTTCAGTTAATATATTCTGCAACCGCAACAATGTCACGGAAATTAATGATGTTGGAGTAAAAATGTGTTCCAAATACTTTTGAGTTTTAATGCCTAATTTTTTAAATAGCTTTATGCATTCGTAAAAAAATTGAGAAATGAATAATTATTGAAAATCATCGTTGTGGATTCTAAATTTTTCTATTAAATATTTCAAATCTCATAAAATTTACCGTTAACAATTTTTCTTCTGCAATCTTCAGCATTCCAATATTAGCACCATTCTAATATTTCAAAAAATGAACATCGACGTAAATTTTGATCTTGCAATTCTTTTTTAGTATTCCGACATAAACATTTTAAAAGAAAATTTGTACATAAAAAAAGTTTTCCCCAGAAAGTAAAATAAGCTACTCAAAGATGCTAAAAAATATGCGAAAACATAAAAAAATAATGAATGAAGAAGATAAAAATAATGAAAGCAGAAAGGATGGTGAAAGAAAAATGGTGCAATTATCACACTTACACAAAATGGAAAGAATGAATAATATAATTGTATTTCCGTCTCTGCTATTAACGTTCATGCTCAATATCTAAAATCGTTCCCATTGAAATATTATCGATTCGACCGAGTTGCAATCGTCCAACTAAATATTATCTTAAGCCACTCAGAAAACGAGTCCGTCCAAAAGCGTCGGGAAACTGTGTCATCTAATTTATTCAAAGAATTAAGTTAAGATAACCGGTCAGTATTGCGGCGTGAAAGGTTCACGAAGAAACGTAAGATCGAACAGTGAATTCCGCAGAGAAAACCGCAGCAGTGCGTCGTATGTTTCGGATGATTCGGTTTTACGAGCCAAAGTGAAATTCGTACGGTGTAATTAAACGAGATAATGCATTAAGAGCTCATATATGCACTCGGAAATGCGTTATATACGTTGAGTTTGCTTCCTTTTTATTTTTTCGTCTTAATCATCCAAACGTCCACTTTCGCTCCTAAGTATAAACAAATTATATCTCAGTAAATATCGTATATAGTCTTTACTTTCTTATTTTAATAATTTTTCTTTTTTCTGCCTATATATGCAAACGAGACGCGCGTCAATAGCTTCATTATTTCACCACAATTTCCTCTCCTTACTATCATCGTACTTTCGCAAAACCGTCAGAGGTTATACGCATCTTACGTGATTTATATTGTTACATGAAAAGCGATGACTATCTAAGTAACAGGAAGTCACGACTCTCCTGCAATCGCACCGTTTATTAGTTACAGACGCACTGCTTTCAATTGCAAATAAGATTTCAACATAACGTTACATCTGTCGGTTACAAAACTCTTTTTTTTTATTACACGTAACTGCATAAATATTCCTAGTTAATTCGATCAACGTATCATTTTATTGTATAACGTTACGCATATGTCCTGTCTACTTGTATAACTTTGAGGTGGAATGAACTTTCAGTTTTTTTTTCCTTTAACGTGAAAGCCGTTCATTTTTTATCTCACTCATTTTATTGGATCATTATTGGATAATATGTTTAAATTAGTACGATTTATAGCGGATGACATTCTGATTCGCTGGATTTTGTAATTAATTGAGGATATTTTTTACACAGGTTATTATAGTTTGTGGATTTTTTGTTACTATTATAGCTTCGATTTTATGACCAAATACAAATGAGCCATTTGAGCTGAACTGACAGCCAATTTTCTGTTTGTACTAATCTCTGTGGGACATAATGACTGTTTCTCTTTTATATGTCTTATGCGCTCGTAAAGTTTGTTTATGGGACATCATTTTTGATATATTGATGGGGTTTATAGTCAAGCGAACTTTCGTCATGATTTTTGGGATGATACAATATTCGAAAATTTCTGGTGCAGCGCTGTCATATAACATCTTTCAGAGGTTCTGAGAATAAAATAAATGCTTCTTTTAAAATACGAATATTTGCAGCTTATTATAAATATTGAAGAGTTTTTTGTAGAAATCTGGAAGAATTTTAATGAACATTTATCTAACAATTTTTTTGAAATGTATTTTGTTACCGCGTGACGAAAAATGCAATTTCGTTAAAATGACTTTAAAAATGTTGGAATAGCGGCTCCGATTTTCGCTTACTTTTTTTTCCCCCTTCAAACAATATCATAAATTTATTCTGATCCGTGACTAGACAAAAAATCGTTTTTTGTTCGTTGTTTAGTCATTACGATTCATTTGAATTATCATAGGTCCTTCAAATTCATGACGTTCATTTAAAAATATGTAGAATTCGAAATTTTATAGGGATTAAGATTCAGCCACCAAAACGTTTTTTTGCTTCTTGAAAATGAAAAAAAAAACTTCACCAAAGTTGAATAAGATAAACAAGAAATCTGATGAGATATTAGAATTTTTTAATTCTACATTCACACGGCTCTATCTGAAAAGTTTCATCGTACATTTATGAAAAATGGAAATGTGTGGAATCGTATAATATACAACAATTCTTTTTTAATCAAAAAATTTTTTTTTGCTAAATCGGTGCTATATGTGAGTCGAATTGATTTCCTCGAGTTATCTATACATAACTATATACAGTAACATATTTATATATGATTAACGAATGTTGAAAATTAACAGTTAAATCATTAAAAATCCACCATGGCATTATAATTGAATAAAAATACTTCAACCATTACAAATATAGGACCTAACATTACATCTTCCTATCCGCAATTCGAGAAGATAAATTTGACTCACATATAATGAGGTTTTACAAAAATAAAAATAAAATGATTCGGCCATCCCGAAAACCATCCCAAAAAAATCTTAAAAATTCGTTATTCGTGTACAGAACTTAAAAAAATTCATGCGGCTAAAAAGTAGTGGTACCTCCGATGGGAACAAAACATGTATTCCACATATGTTATACGCATAAATCCGTATCAATTTTTTATTGTACGCCGTAAAAATTCTACGCATTTCCATTTTTTTTAAATGTATGTAAAATGGAACCGTTCCAAGATAGAGCCGTTTGAGTGAAACATTTTAAAATTCTAATATCTCATCACCTTTTTATTTTATCGTATTAAAATTTGGTGAAATTTTTACCATAAGAAAACCCATTTCTTTTAGTTAAAAAAAATGTTGGTGGCTGAATTTCGGTGGAATCGCTCTTGATTAAAAGAAAACAAAGTGCAAATTTGATATAGTTATCTTGTCAACGTGCTCAAGCTGCGTGAGAAAAAGGGACGACCGTTGTTCATTCTCGCTGTGTCCCCTCGTATTTACAGCAGACCCTACATTTATTTTAATCAAGTGATAAAAATGGACCATTTTATATGACAGTAAAGTCGACAAACACCCTTTCAGTCTTACTAATGCGGTCAATTTTCTATTCGTACCGATCTCGGCAGAACTAATGAGTCTTTCTCTCCTATTAATTGAATCAATTAGGTGTGGGATCGGTCAGAATAAGTTGAGCCCTCTAATTGTGACTTGCCGAAGAGCCAACGACTATCCGGGCTACTTGTTGACGTTGATTCACTGATTGACCAAAAAATACTGTGTCGCTCTTGGGACTAAACAGCAGAAGCGTTGAGGATGATGAGATTATTTCCAAGATCAAAGTTCAAGCTCGGAGTCAAGCTGACTCACCGTTCGTCAAAAGCTCGCTGTTGTCCTCTTCCTTTTTTATTCCGTTAGTGATCACCTGCAACAAACGATATTTTTTACAACCCATTTACATCAACAAATGAGTTTTATTTTTATTTTTCATGCGTCGTTTTTTTTAGACACGCACGAACGTTAAATTTATTACTAATTATTTAGAGAAGATAAACCTAATCGTATATAATTGTATGTTTATTATCAAACGACAAAAACAAATGATTTGCTAACAAATGGAACTATCGTTATATCCACAGTTAATCAATGTTTCGTTCATAGAATTCAGAGCCACAATTAATGAAAAATGACATATCTACAAATAAAATAATTTAAAATACTTATACATAGATTTTACAATAACCTTTTTTTTACAGGAATAAAAACAGATTCTTTATCTATGCGTCAATGTTAATATTATGAAAAATAACGTTATAAAAATATAACGTAATATTATTACACAGTGCAGAAAGCTCTTTTACAGAAAAGGGTATAATTTACTACACAAATATAATGTAAAATTGCTGGATAGTCTCCTAAACTTGTTGTTACAGAAGTTATGTTTTAAATAAGCGTTAATTTTTTGTTTTCGTCGAACGTACATTGAATCTCTATTTTCCTCCGAATTTCTTACACGGGTTCCATGAAAAAACAGATCATTAAATGACTATACAGTTCATAAATTTTCTAAATATTTTTTACAGTGAACCTTTGAACATTGCAAGAATCTTTTTTAATTTGTGGAGTACTTTATTGTGGAAAAAATTAATAATAAGTCATGAGACAAATAAAGCTTTGTTGCTTCCTCATCGAGGAAGCTTTGTTTTCGTGGAAATTTTTCTTTGTTGAGATATTCATGTCAAAACATTCACAATAGTCCAAAACATAGAAAAAGTGGTTTTTGGAGAAATTTGTACTTTATAACTTTTTGAATTTTTTTAGAAAAACGGACGTAGTCGCTCTACAGCTTCCGTAAAATTGGCGATATCTTGCTAAATAATTTTTCAAACGTGCAGGTACTGTTCATGTTATTTGGTATTGGATTTGACCGAAATCGGAAAAGCGGTTCGGATTTTACAAAGATTTAAAAATGCACGTTTCTACCCTAACTTTGGCAAAGTATAAGATAACGAACTCAAATTCCATACATGAAATAGATACTGTTTACCGATGATTAGTACAAAATTTGTTCATAATCTGCAATGTGGTTCAAATTTCTCAGAGTTTTGACTTTTAGGGAAAATAATGTTATTGCATTAACTCCAGTAAAACATAAAATAGGGAATGCAAATGTTATAAATAAAATCAGTACTACTCAGAAATAATAAGTAAACCGTTTCGTCACAATTTGATATGCACTTCAGATTTAAATTTTTTTTAAATATTATTCAAAAAAGCTGCGAAGTAGAACTTTGAAAATCGCTTCCTTATTATTTTTAAGAAAGCTTTCTCATTATTCTATGAGGAAGCCAAGATTCATTAACATACTTCTTCATGGTAGTAGCTTTGTAAAAAAAAAAAAAACAAACAGTAATGAGGAAGCAATTTGCAAAGTTCTACTTTGCACCTTATTTATCTTCGTTTCGATAAAAAAAAGTTTTGTTTACTTAAACAACTTTCATTTAGATAAACAAAGATTCATTTGTTGAATGACGTATTTGAAAGGCACAGGAAGTGTTTGTTCATCTCTGTTTACGACACGATGAATGAGTAGAATAGTGCATCAAAATTGATTAACGATATCTCTTGTATTCCTCAGTCGGTCCACTCGATATGAGCTACAGACCTCCATGCCTAGTTTCCAATTACGAAATTTCCATATCCACGACTATCCAGTTTCAAGCTCTCTATTGTTTCTCCAGCAGACAAAAGCCTCTCTCAATCGGTCCCTCACTTCGCTCCCCACGAAACAAGCAGGTTTAAACGTTCTAAGTACAGATCGAGGCCGATATGCTTCATCGGAGATTCCAACTACTAAAATGTCCCACTGAATAGTATCTCTTATCATGCCCATATCATTAATTATTCGGGTGGGATGAAAAATCTTGAAATTTCATAATTATTAGACCAAAAAGGGTCGATTACCGAAAAATCCTATAATCAATATCGGTTTTTATATAATAGGATCCGACAAACAGAATAAATATTTTAATAATTTAATTCGATACTTCAAGAATTAATTACTGTTAAAAATTATTATTTCCTTGAAATTGGTTAGAAAATACAATGGAACACTTGTTCGTTTTTTTGTAAAATGAATTCTTAGATTTTCAGGAATGCTTAAATTTATTTATTTATTTATTTTCTAAATATAGATTAATTAATATTTTGTTAGGAGTCGATCGAAAGTCACGTTTTTTGGATATGTTTTCGTAAAAAGGTTCTATACTTAATACAAGCAGGTTCAGGATCATAGAATAGTTTTAAAATACGTTTAATAAAATTTTGAAAAATTTTAAAACAGAGTTTCAAAAGTACCATATAAGACAATGTTTTGAATAATTTAGTGACGAATTCATAAATCATTTTGGAAAACTGAAATCACTTTGAATCTTATTATAGATTTATCCGTGTAAATTTTTTTTTTTTTTAATTGAATAAAAGCAATGTGCAAATATTTTGCATTCTTGTTGAAAAGGAATGACAAGAATCGAGAAAACCGTCTATTTATTTGCAAAAACTGTGCAAATATATATATACTATTTATCTGTAAGTGGTAATTGCAGTATAGTGGTAAAAAGGTATTGCGCAGAAAAACAGAAAAGAAGAGAACCCACGCCGACGAAGAAGAGGAGGAAATCGAGAGGAAAAACGTGCTGAGCACAAGGGGATTTGCTGCGTGCAACAATAATATAGATATACAGAGATGGAGAATGTGCAGAGCGTGGCCGGCAAAGCTCTTCACGGTTCGACGACTCTGCAGGAATCGAGAGAAGCCGAACCAGAAACGAGGAGGAGGAAGAGGAGGCGGTCGCAGCAGCAGCAACAGCAACAGCAGCACGTAGTTGTTGCCTCGCCGCGTCTCCCGCTCTTTTCCTCACGAGCTGTGTTTATAGTAATATCTCGCATTGAAGCGAGAAACGAAAGTCTTGGAAATTGACCGCCAGCTTCGAAGATTCATACAACCGTACATAAATCTTTTTCTCGTACGAACTGAATTTTGTCGTATCCTAAAACAATTTTAACGTTTATAGTCACGGACAATTACTATTTTTAAATACCCACAAAAATTACTTTTGAGGTTTACATTTTTTATCAATTAGAATTCGGTTAATATTTGCAATCGAAATCTTTGAAAAAGACGAAATGTTCAGGACATTTTTATTCTTATTTTCCTCGTAAGCGGAATTTATAGTAATATCTCGCATTGAAGCGAGAAACGAAAGTCTTGGAAATTGACCGCCAGCTTCGAAGATTCATACAACCGTACATAAATCTTTTTCTCGTACGAACTAAATTTTGTCGTATCCTAAAACAATTTTAAGGTTTATTGTGACGGACAATTACTATTTTTAAATAAACACAAAAATTACTTTTCATTTTAATTGCTTTTGAGGTTAACATTTTTTATGAATTAGAATTCGGTTAATATTTGCAATCGAAATCTTTAAAAAAGACGAAATGTTCAGGACATTTTTATTCTTATTTTCCTCGTAAGCGGAATTTATAGTAATATTCCGCATTGAAGCGAGAAACGAAAGTCTTGGAAATTGACCGCCAGCTTCGAAGATTCATACAACCGTACATAAATCTTTTCCTCAAATTGAGAAAATTTTTTCGTATCCTAAAACAATTTCAAGGTTTATGGTCACGGACAATTACGATTTTTAAATAACCACAAAAATTACTTTTAATTTTGATTGCTTTTGAGGCTTACATTTTTTATCAATTAGAATTCGGTTAATATTTGCAATCGAAATCTTTGAAAAAGACGAAATGTTCAGGACATTTTTATTCTTATTTTCCTCGTGAGCTGAATTTATAGTAATATCTCGCATTGAAGCGAGAAACGAAAGTCTTGGAAATTGGCCGCCAGCTTCGAAGATTCATACAACCGTACATAAATCTTTTTCTCGTACGAACTGAATTTTGTCGTATCCTAAAACAATTTTAAGGTTTATTGTGACGGACAATTACTATTTTTAAATAATCACAAAAATTACTTTTAAGGTTTACATTTTTTATCAATTAAAATTCAGTTAATAGTTGCAATCGAAATCCTTGACAGTTACGAAATGTTCAGGACATTCTGATTTTTATTTTCCTCGTGAGCTGAATTTATAGTAATATCTCGCATTGAAGCGAGAAACGAAAGTCTTGGAAATTGACCGTCAACTCCGAAGATTCATACAACCGCACATAAATCTTTTTCATACCGACAAGATTAAGTCGTATCCTAAGACAATTTCAATGTTTATAGTCACGGACTATTAGTATTTCTGAATAAGCGGGAAAATTACTCTTATAATCCACATTTATTTTCAATTAGAAATTGTTTAATATTTATAATAAAAATCTGCGATAATTACAAAATATTCAGGACATTTTTATAGTATCTGTAATGAAATGAAAAAAAAAAATGTTTGTTTTTAAATATTGTCGAAACAATTTTTTAAACATGCACCTAAACAAGCGAAATAATTAATTCATTATATATTTTCATAGACTGTCGTAATTTCTTGAGTTTTGCGATTGGCAAATATTTCCTCGCACCAAAAACTTCCGATTCATCATTCATTAGAAAAATTATTTTGCTCTTTTTTAAACAAAAACTTAGTTTATTTCTTCCGTAAAAACAAAACAAATAATTTGTTATCACTTTGAATACATATAATCAATGAACTAAATATTATATATGAGCAGAATAAAATCATTATGACATAACTTTTTGCCGGAATAATTCAAAAGGCTTTTCAGAACCAATTAAACGTACTGATATTTTCTTTTCAAAGTCGATGGTTTATTTTTTTTCGGCTACTCAAGCTAATGAGGCAAGAAGATTGCTGAGAGGTAATAAAATAATCAAGGACATGAAAAAAACGCAATAAAATGGCTCACGAGATAACTAAAAAGGCTCGAGGGGCTAGCGAGAAAGGAAAGCTGTTCTAAGCGACTCATCCTCTTCAAGAACGTTCAGCGACGTCTCAAGAACGTTCGCCCTTACAAAACAGTGATACATCAAAGACATTGGAGATGTATTTTGACTTTGTCACGCTAATAAACAGCACGTGGAAAAAAAAATGACATGAAGGCATTTGTTAACGTGATAGAACACGCGTGTGGCCGTAAGTCGTGACCTTGAGCAAAACAGAGACGTGATGCTGCTGGAAAATGTCAGACAGATAACGCGCATGCTTCGAGAATAACCATGAACACGCGCAAATCTAAATATAAATGAAGCCGAAGATAAATCTGATTAAGTTCCCATGTCGAGTAACACAAAAAGCTTTATGGCCACAAATTACGTATTTTATCGTTCGTAAATATGTGCAATAATGTGTTTTTTTAATCGGTTGTAAATATTTCTCCGTTCGAATAATTTTATACGTTCGAATAATTAAATTACGTATTTTTTCGTTCGTAAATATGTGCAATAATGTGTTTTTTTAATCGGTTGTAAATATTTTTCCGTTCAAATAATTTTATATGTTTAAAAGAAACAAAGCACGCACAAATATAAACATTAACGGAGTCGAAGATGAATCTAATTAACATTCCATTTCGGGTAACGCAAAAAGCTCCACGTTCATAAATAACGTATTTTCCCGTTCATAAATATGTGCAATAGAAATTTTTTTAAAAATTGTTTGGAAATATTCGTCTTTTCAAATAACTTTATTCAATTAAGATCAAAGTAACGTTTTTTTGTCGTTCTGAGAAAAACATTTTTGTCAAAATTTTTGTTAATTCAACAAAATAATTTTGGCTAATTTTTAGTTTATCAAGTTACTACTACTTTAATAAAAAATGGAAATTAATTCAATATTCTGCGCTGAATTAGTTAAAGCATTCTGAGCCATTTTTTGTGTAAAAAAAAAATAGTTTCTATGAATAAAAAGTTTTCGTGAAAATTTGAAAATTTACTATCTTATTCGTACCGTACATTCAATTTTTTTCTTTAAAGTTTGCCAGCCAATCAAATCAAAGTCTGAGGAATAGCTGATAATTGAAACCATCATAAATTGAAAAACTCAAACGGAAATATAGTTGGTCATTTAATTGTTATCTTTATTCTTCGATGGTAATTGCAGAGTTTAAAAAATAAAAAATAAAATTCACATAAGCGTTCATTCATTGGCTTATCTTTCTTTATTGGCTGATTGCCTAACAAAGACATCTGTCTATCCTGATTTCGAAATAAAAGTTTCGTCTGTCATCTTGAGCGGCAAGAACGATTGCATTCATCACCAACGATGAAAGTGGAAGTTGTTGAAGTGGCTTTAAGTCGTAAATACATCATAATGCCTTTTTCGTTAATCGGATCTTATGTGCAGAGAAATCGTTCTGAAGCTAACGACTTTTCAGTGACAAATATTAATTATTAGCCCATGCAGTTATTTTTATATTTACGGCTGCTTTTTCTACCACAGCAACCAATTATTATTTATGGTAAGAAAGGAAAAAGTTAATGCAAAGATAAAAATAGTCGCATGAACTGACAATTAATATATGTCACTTACGAGGCCAACGGCGGGTTCTGTGTGAAGGCGAGTGAAATGTGTTTCCTCTGTAATTATATTCTAATGGTCGAGAGCGATAAAATGATCTATTTTCTTCAAAGAAGAAAATTAACTCAACAGACAAAACATTTCATGTCATTGTTTATATGTGACATTTTTCTTGGCAATTATTTGAAGAAATATTGGAAATTTATTCTGAATCGAATAATGCTCTTTCCTGCATTCATATATGGGACATTCTATGTGAATTTCCTTTTTCACGAAAGGTACCAGTCTTTTTACTGTTTTTTTTTTGCAAGATCTTCATTGTAATTCATTATAAAGCTGCAAAAACAATTGGAAAGGTGGTCCAATTGAATATGAAAGGCCTCGCTACGTATATTTAAAATTTAACGTGCAATGGACCATTCCCAATTAAAGTGAGGAATGTGAAAGTGATCCGCAAGTCTACGCTTCTTCACAGTAAAGTGCGGTACTCTGGACCCACTTCATTCAGACGAAAGTAGACATTTGCATGCGTGATCGCCCCACTCAACTTGGGAGTACTCATTACGTCTCATTAAGAAGCGCGCACCTGAAAACCGATATTAGAAAATGTTTTCGATTGATGATAAGAACGCATAAAAAAAACTTGCTCTTGGACCTAATGGAATACAAATCAGATATAAACATCTGGACTTTTGTAGTTATAAAATGCATCAAGAGTGCTGTAATTTTGTTTCTTCATCTTGAGATAGTTTTCTAATCAAAGCTGTAAATTGACTTTAGCCTTATTTTGTTAGAGACTAAATGCTTTACAGTCAGTGTGTACAAATTTTTTAAATAAGTTATCAATGAATCACACAGTTATGAATAAAAATGTTATGAAGAATATCATTTTTACTGGACTTTGGCAGATTATTTATCAATAATTGTCATTACGCTTCGGCGACGAAAAGTTGTAATTCTTTTTTAAGTTTGGGAAATCGTAACTCGGGGTCTAAGTCAACTCATGCCGAAGATTCCGTTGTTACCGATTTTCCTATACGGGAAAAATTCAAACATCTGAAATCTTTGTATTTTTGTCCCTTCTAATCGCTTCATCGTTTCGTAAATTGATAAAGCAATCAGAACCGACGATATTTTTACAATTGATTTTTATTTGGGAAAAAATACCGTCACAGATTTGCTAAACTTTCATTTAAAAAAATATGTAGACTGTCATCGTCGACGCGTAACAACAATTAATCGTTGAAAAGAGTATTTATTTCAAGAACTGATTGTATAATTTACCTGTATCTACCGTTTATTTCATTTTCACTGAATCTCGAAATCTTACAAATGTTTCGAAAAGCATTTTCGTGAATCGAACTTCGGAAAATTGAATCAAGTAAAAAATTTTTTTTTTTTTTCACAAAATTTTTGTGCCAATGAGACTAAAATCACAAAAGTATAGTCATATGCATTTTATATGCTTTTTAAGCACTTATGAATCCTTTATACTTATCATACATTACTGAGACCAGGATTTTAGATATTAATATTTTTATTAATAAGTGCACTTCCCAACCAATAACCAATTTTGATTTGACTCTCTTTAAATAAATAATTATCGAAAAATTCCCCCTAAGGTTCAAACATCGACCTTAAATTGCAGCAACGCATAATATAGGTTGTGTGAAACTTGTTGCGCTCTTAAAACACACTGTTTAAAATTGCACCTGCTGCCAACTCAGTTGTAATTAATTATCCAGTAGCGTGAGACCAAAAATAATTCCACCGCTATTTTTTTTCCAAGCTATCAGCGCTTGATTATTACAAATAAACTGACACGGTTGTGCTTGACGTTACTATAAGAATGTAACGCAGCAGCGTTATAGATATAGAAGATTTGAAATTTTTTTAAATGATTCATTTCATAAAAAGCGAATAATGAATACACGGTCAATTTAATTTTCACTGCATCCTAAAATCCTATAAATGGACCGACAAGCACTTCGGTTGATAAAAATTGGGACCGCAAAAGCGAAAATTTTCTTCTCGGTTCGATCACAAAATTCACCCAAGTCCAAATGTTTATATTTTTCTCGCAGCATTCTTGGTCCATGAGTGTACAAGATCATAGATCTACAGCCTTAAATATCCATTTTATAGGCTTCTCAATGACTCATAAATCTTGCATACTCAAGATCCATTGTTTTTTTAAAAATAATATTCATTAAAAAAAAAAGTATTTACTAATAATCAAATTTACACTCCTCTGAAATAAAAAATTGTTAAAAAAATTTACCTAAGGTTGAAATTTCAGTAAAAGATAATCCAGGCTCAGTGAAACTTGTTGCGCTCTTAAAAAACACTGTTTAAAATTGCACCTGCTCCTGACTCAGTTGTAATTAATTATTCAGTAGCGTGGCACAAAAAATAATTTCACCAATAAGTATTTTTACCGATTATGCTGATTAATTTTTTTTTTTTAACGGACACGGTTGTGTTTGACGTTACTACACGTACGTACTGTAACGCAGCACTATAGAGAAAGAACTGAACACCGGCCGAGCTCCGACTTGTCACCGAGTCGCTTGCTAACGCGCACGCACTCACAATACGAGCGTATAAGCGGCCCGAGGCAGTCGAGTATCAGCGGTGCCCGGAAGGAAGTGGAATGTGTGTACCAATATGTTTTTATCTGAGGGGACTATCGCCGGTCTCTCACTGATTTTCTACATAAACCGCGGCCCGACACTTTTCACACTGGTATTAGTATTAGTGTTACACCGCAAGTGAAAAAAGTTATATCTATTCTGACATGAGGCATTTTCCATCAGCTCGGCTACTTTTTTGTCGACCCTCTCCAATTTTTTTTATAATTGACCATATATAAAAACTACTGAAAAGAACTCTGTAAATTATTTCGGATTTTTATATCCATTCGTTTAGGCAATAATTTTTTTTTTGCAAGTCCGTGTAATGTAGAAAAATTTAAGTCTGACAAAAAAAATGTAGAAACAAAAATGTTATGTTTTTTCATGAACTATTAAATACGAAATATGTTATATTTTTTATGAAATCAATAAGTCATTTTCACCACAAAAAAATTAAAGAACTTTTTTTTTCTTTCAATGGGACACTTTTTATTACGATGTTGATTTTACAGAGTATTGAGCTAAATATTTAAAGCGTACAAAAAATTGGCATTGTGGGAGTTGGAAATTATGAGAGGTGAAATTTTCGTTTCAAAGAATTGGATTAATTAGTATATGTATTATATTCCAATTCTTTGTAAGACGTTTTTTATGTTCTAATTAATTAATGGTTAATTAATACTTGTATGTGTCAATGAAGTAATGCATGTCTATATTTTATAATCATGTGTTAATCAATTCAATTCGCTGTAAAACATTTCTTAACTGTCAAAGTTTCCGAGTTCCAGGATGCCAATTTTTATATATGCTCTGAATATCGTGCCGAATATTCTATAAAATCCGCAGCGAAATAAAAAGTGTGCCATTGAATAGAAAACAATATTTTAAAAAAATTTAAGGGTAAAAATGGCTTTTTTAGTTTCATACAAAATGTAACATCTTTTGAATTGAGTATTTCAAAGAAAAACGTAACTTTTTTGTTTCTACATTTCTTTGCCAGACTTCAATTGTCCATGATATACGAACTTAGAAAAAAAAAACTTATTTCCGGAACAAGTGGATAAAAAAATCTGAAATAATTCACAGAGAGTACGTTTGAATACTATTAATATATGGCCAATTACCAAACAGATCGAGAAAACAGGTCGAGAAAAAAGTGACCGACTTGTTGGAAAATGCCTCACATCTGGAATTGGGCATAAATTCTATAGACAATGTATATACAATTTACATGAAGCCGAAAATAAAGTAGGGTTCAATATATTTTACATATAAATCGTGTATAGAGTCTATATGTTTTATGTATATGCCCAAGTCTACGTTCAGAACTATATATATATTTTTGTATAGTCCATATATACTTGGGATGTTTTAGATCAGTTTGGTTTCGTCGGGTTTTGGGACAAATTGAACCTGCCTTTCCGTGCTTCGATAAAAAATCCGTAATTACTACCCAGGTATTACCGTAATTACTACAACAGCTCAATTATAGGCATAATATATTTCGAAATCAATATTTACTTAATTTCAAAGAGTGATAATCCTTTTTTTTTAATTATGAAATTATTGGCGTTGAACTTTTTTTCGGTATTAATGAAAAACGACCTGAACTTTCCAAAATAATTTCTCATGAATTCGTATTGAGTTTGCAAGACAAAATTTCGAACAGGCTCTCGACGGTATCTCTTAATATGTGATTATTAATATTTAATCAAAATATAGACAAATTTTAGCTTGGAGCTGCAGAGCAACTTTTTTTTAAATGTTATACGAATTTTATCCGGAATCGATAAATTCTATTAATAAAAATGTTGCAATCACCACGTCGTAATTTTTGTGGCCACAAAAATCCTTAAAAATTGAAACATGACTCAAAATTAGTAAAACTTTCGAATTCTTATTTTCCTCAATAAAATGTTTCAAATAAACTTCCAAATGTTTAAATAATTATGTGAAATTGATTAAAATTTAATTCGCAAAAACTCGCGGCGATATTTCTGTCATCTCGAAAGTTTTTTTTTGTTTCACTCTTAGATAAAAAAAATTTCTGACCGTAACTAAGAAGGCACATTTTCATGAAACATAAATAAATACTTGCGTTTGGAATAAGCTTATAATTATCAACAGAAAATATGTCAATAATTATAGACCATAAAAACCTCGATGGAAAAGTACAAGACTCGAAGATAACACGCACCATGCGTGCATATCTTGCATATATACAAAAGAACTGCCGGTACGTATAGCGCCCATGCGTTTTGAGTAACACGTGGATCAAGTGCACGGTACGATGCATACTTTGCAACATATCTCACTTTCTCTTGGCACTAGAAGCTCTAGTTGAGTCACATTGGCTTTTGAATTCGCGTGCAGCGCATCACTCAAAGTCGTATAGAATGCCGGATGCTCCAAATCATTATTTTCCTGTTATAAAAAAAAAGATTTTTTTTTCTTCTCCCAAAAAAGTGTGGACAAAAAATATCACGACAGTCAAATCTTTCAGTTTTCCATACGTATTTCATTTTTATTAAAATCGACCAGCAGTCGAATCTTGAATTATTTTACAAAAGGTATTCGATACATTTTTAGAATGCCACATTTTTTTAATGATGTTAATGAGTTAATTTTTCTCAAAGTATGATTTTTTAAAATAATTTATTTACATATTTTTCATGACTGCTGTTCTGACAAAAGTGCAATTTTGCCATTTTTTTGTTCAGATAAGGAACAAAGTATAAGAAAATTTTTATTAGCTTTTTAATTTATAGAAATTTGTGCTTAGTTGATGAAATTAATTGATGAAAATATTATAATGCTGAACATAATGTTGATACGCATTTGTTGGCGCTATAAACGGCATCATTCTCAGTCATTCAACTCATGAAAAAAAGCCAGCGTTGTGTAATTCGCGTGGAATAGGAGTATAAACAACGTGATATGTGGAGCAACGAATCAAAAGGCGCTCAGATATTATTTGCATACTGACACCCGTTAGGGTTCAGGTAGTAAATTCTCGCAACGCCGGGAATGAACTTTCAAAACAACGTCATAAATATAAGATATTCCGTATCAGTCTAGACACTAAAAAAAAAAAAAACATTCGGTCATTTTTCCACAACTGTAATTTTATATTACTCAACTAAACTTGAATAAATTTCCATGTTTACGATCATTATATTTCTGGAGCGATAAAAGATCCCAGAGATATTAATGTTTAACTACAAAACTTTATAAAATATGGAAACACTGCCCAATATTTTTTTTTGTACGTGATAAGTTTTTTTTTTTTTTTTACAAAACCAAAAAAAAAAAGATTTTTTGCGAACTGAAATAGGATGCCTCATATATAAGGTACATGTCCTATATGTGAGATATTTTTCCTCAGATTAGACTTTCAAAAAACATTTTTTTCCTTCAAAATATTTTTCACTCAGCCTGCCATTTTTCCGTAGGCTCTGTAAATACCATTACAGGTTACATGAAATTTATAGCAGAAATTATAGTGTCCGAAAGAACAAACAAAAATTGAAAATGAAGAAAGCATCAAACAATTAATTTAAACTCCTGACATTTTTTTGACGCACAATTTTCTTTCTCATCTCGGCCAATTTTTCTGTAGCTTCTCTAAATATCACTGTCAGTTACTAAAAGTCAACAGCACAATCGAGGGTCTGAATTTTCGAGAAGAAAATCAAAACAAAGTGTCAAAAACTTCATTATAACATCAAACATTTTTTTAAGCCCCAATTTTTGTTTATTATCTCAGCCAATTTTTCTGTAGCTCGTATACATATTCCTGTAAGTTACATGAAATTTATAACAGAAATTATAGTGTCCGAAAGAACAAACGAAAATTGAAAATGAAGAAAGCATCAAACAATTAATTTTAACTCCTGACATTTTTTTGACGCACAATTTCCTTTCTCATCTCAGACAATTTTTCTGTAGCTTCTCTAAATATCACTGTCAGTTACTAAAAAACAACAGCACAATCAAGGGTCTGAATTTTCGAAAAGAAAATCAAAACAAAGTGTCAAAAATTTCATTATAACTTCAAACATTTTTTTAAACCCCAATTTTTGTTTATCATCTCAGACAATTTTTCTGTAGCTCATATACATATTCCTCTAAGTTACCAAAAATCAACACCCTAATCAAGTGTCTGAATTTACAACAACAAAAAAATCAAACCAAACTGTCAAAAACTTCATTATAACTTCAGACATTTTTTGACGCCCCAATTTTTTTTTTCTCATCTCAGCCAATATTCATATCGCTTCTGTAAATACCATTCTACGTTGCATAAAATTAATAGCGCAATCGAGTGTCTGAATCCGTGACAAAAAATTAAAACAAATTGTCGAAAACTTCTTCACGACTTATACAACATTTAAAATTTATTCTCCACTCTGAATCCTTTTTTCCGGCCCATTTTTCCTCACACTTCATCAATACCACTTCTTCAGGTTACATAAAATGGACTTGAATCAGTTAAATAAAATGTGCTTGAACCGATGAGAAATTCCGCATATATCAAATTTTTTCGATATCTGCAGGAAGACGTAATGAAACGAATGACTTTGTGATCATAAGTACATGGTAAAAAATTTAACGACGTCGGCAGGCAAAGCCCTGATATGGCAATCAACGCAGAGAAAACGTCACGCGTAATCCTTGCTGATATTAATGCGTCATCAAGTCAGGCACTTTCTTGCTTCCTCCTCTCGAGTATATGTGCGTTCCCGGGTGCAAAATCAACAGTGACATCATTGAAACAGGCAGAGGACAGGACGTAAGTACGAACCCGCAACGGACGACGAGACAACAATAAGTTACTCATCATCATTCGTCAGTTATGTGACCTACGTTATGGATGTACACATAGAGCACTGTATTCTTTTGTGTGTCACTCGAGTCACGTCCTCGCCACCGGAGACACAAGCTCGGCATTGCGCTTACAAAAATGTCACTCTCTTGTATTTTGTTATTAGGAACTAGCGACAACATTCCGAGAGAAAGAAACTGTGCTTCTTGTATACTTAACAAGGACTTTTAAGCATACTTTGGTTAATAATATAAATATTTTTGTCTTTTCTTCAGACTAAAATAGCCTTGAATTATAGCAAAAGTCTTTAAAATGTAGTGATATTTTTTAAAACACTGTCAGAAAAGATTGGAAGTATGCATAAACTCGTCATCGAAATTTGATGAAGAATTCTGGTATAGAATTCATGTACTTTTCCAGTAAAATTGAGAAAATTATTAAAATTCAAGTACTTTTACTAGAAAATTAATGTAAATTATTGCATATGCTGTACCATACATTAATTTTAGATTACAGTTGTATACTAAATTTCATATACTGGTTTATGAATAAAAACTTCCGGTAAAAGTAGGTAAAATTTCAAGTAGATTTTTTTACAGTAAATAATTTGTAATTATTTAAGAAAGGATCTGAAAAATTTTGAATAAAGACATGTTAAAAAGAAAATACTCGATTCGAGTGATTGTAGAAAAATAAATAAATAAATGGTAGATTCTGCAAGGTTTTCTGTTTTTTAGCAGCTTTGTTTAAGACATTTTTTTAACATCAGGTATTTTTGAAAATTCTCCATGCATAGAAGAATCGTTTCAATGGGTATATTTGGATAAAATTGGAATTTACCTTGATAGAATAGAATAGAATACGGGGACCAAACAGAATCCTTTTTTTAATGTAAATAATCGATCCGAATAGAAATTCGATAAGCCGACATTCGAAAAATATCTTTATAATGAAGCGCCTGGTAAAATATATTTGATTAAAATACCTTTTATATGATTCAAACAAAATTTAATTTCCTCTAATAATTTTTTTTTCTCACTAAAGTGTATTTGAAAGAAGAAAATATTCTTTTCTTTGAATTTAAATTTATTTGCTCAAAGCAAACCGTATTTCAATCCAGTGTAGTTAACCCAAGGAAATATTATTTCCTTAAATATGACAGAATATAATAGAATAGGGTCTATTTGCTTTCAGGAAAATTTTCTATTTGCTTTGCTTGTAGATAGTTATAACTCACATATGTAGCACATGCCGCAATTTTTTAGATATTTTCAAATTGGTAAAAATTTTAATGATTTTTTCACAAAAGCTATAGGCCAAATAATGAACAATACACAATAATAAAGTAAATTTTAATTTTCTATTTCAAATGAAAATATAAAAAATATTAACCTTGAAAATACATTCGCAAACCTTTAATGTTTGTGCCTATGTTTCCACCATTAAAGTAATAGTAGCTCAAATCAATGTCAATTTTACTTTCCATCTTTTCCAAATATGTTGAAAAACTTGGTGAACTGTCAAAATATTGTAAGTATTATAAATAATGTCAATTTACGATACGAGTACTGAACGTACAACTCTTAAAAATTATTTCTACTTCCCCTTTAATAATTCATTACATCTTTATATTAAATTGACTATGACTAAATTTCTACTGTTCATTGAACAAATTGTTCAGTGTACTTTCAAATGCACTTCACACATAATGTTTTCCATACGTTCCCATCAGTCAAGTATAACTATAGACATAATGTCAATTGTCCATTGTCAAAAATTATTTCTACTTCCCCTTTAATCATTCATTATATTTTTCTATTAAACTGACTATGACTAATTTTTTATTGTTGATTGAACAAATTGTTCAGTGTACTTTCAAATGCACTTCACACATAATGTTTTCCATACGTTCCCATAAGTCTAGTATAACTATAGACATAATGTCAATTGTCCATTGTCAAAAATTATTTCTACTTCCCCTTTAATCATTCATTATATTTTTGTATTAAACTGACTATGACTAATTTTTTATTGTTGATTGAACAAATTGTTCAGTGTACTTTCAAATGCACTTCACACATAATGTTTTCCATACGTTCCCATAAGTCTAGTATAACTATAGACATAATGTCAATTGTCCATTGTCAAAAATTATTTCTACTTCCCCTTTAATAATTCATTATATTTTTGTATTAAATTGACTATGACTAATTTTTTATTGTTGATTGAACAAATTGTTCAGTGTACTTTCAAATGCACTTCACACATAATGTTTTCCATACGTTCCCATCAGTCAAGTATAACTATAGCCATAACGTCAATTGTCCATTTCCGGAGTGAATAGTTTAAAAGGAAAATTAAGTACGGAAGCATACCAGATAAAAACTTGAAGCATAGCGTTGCTGAATGCGGTCTTTTTTCGACACGACTATGAAAGCATCTCCTGTTGCACAAAATGTTAACAAGGGTTTTTCAACTGAACATCATTAAGGATGCAAACAATACACGACAACGTATAGTAACCACGAGTAGTTTGTTACAGCACTTTGAGACGATAATCTAGCACAAAATAATATATTGCGGCGATAAAAACCACAAAGTGCGAAGGAAAACACGATTGCAAATTGCAGACGAATGTGTAAGTACCCGTTGTCGATGCTAATAGACGAACAAGATGCCAACGCGAATCTTGCGTTTCTCGAGAGCGTATCGTATCAGCTACTGAATTTCCATCAGGAAAAACGTGCGTTCGAACGGCGTGAGTACCACGAGGACTTTCACTCGAGCTCGTAATCCGACGATCTGACTCAATCGACGCCGGCAGACCGACTGGCGGGTCGCACCAGATACTTCTACTCCTTCCACAACTCAATTCTCGAGCATTGTGTACGAACATTCAACTCCCACCCCTACAACAACTTTGCTAATCACAGTTGGATCAACCGGGAATATTTCAATATTCGGGGCGAAATATTTCAGTATTCAATATTGGTGATTTATTATTTTCTATAGTACTTTCATCAGCGATGTAACATATTTGCTATATTGGAGAAATATTTTCGAAATATGATTATTAATAATTCTGAATGAATTTCATAACGCAATTATCCAACTCCCACGCCAACGGTTTGGAACTTTGCTTATCACAGTTAGTTAAACCGGGAATATTTGAATATTCGGGGCGGAATATTTCTATATTCAATATTGGTGATTTATTATTTTTTATGGTACTTTTATCACCGATGTAACATATTTGCTATATTGGAGAAATATTTTCGAAATATGATTATTAATAATTCTGAATGAATTTCATAACGCAATTATCCAATTCCCACGCCAACGATATGCAACTTTGCTTATCACAGTTAGTTAAACCGGGAATATTTCAATATTCGGGGCGGAATATTTCAGTATTCAATATTGCCGATTTTTTTTTTTTATAGTACTTTTATCACCGATGTAACATATTTGCTATATTGGAGAAATATTTTCGAAATATGATTATTAATAATTCTGAATGAATTTCATAACGCAATTATCCAACTCCCACGCCAACGGTTTGGAACTTTGCTTATCACAGTTAGTTAAACCGGGAATATTTGAATATTCGGGGCGGAATATTTCTATATTCAATATTGGTGATTTATTATTTTTTATGGTACTTTTATCACCGATGTAACATATTTGCTATATTGGAGAAATATTTTCGAAATATGATTATTAATAATTCTGAATGAATTTCATAACGCAATTATCCAATTCCTACTCCAACGGTTTGAAACTTTGCTAATCATAGTTAGTTCAACTGGGAATATTTCAATATTCGGGGCGGAATGTTTCAGTATTCAATATTGTCGATTTTTTTTTTATAGTACTTTCATCAGCGATGCAACATATTTGCTATTTTGGAGAAATATTTTCGAAATATGATTATTAATAATTCTGAATGAGTTTCATAACGCAATTATCCAATTCCTAATCCAACGGTTTGCAACTTTGCTAATCATAGTTAGTTCAACAGGGAATATTTCAATATTCGGGGCGGAATATTTTATTATTCAATATTGGCGATTTATTACTTTTTATAGTACTTTCATCACCGATGTAACGTATTTGCTATAATGAAAAAATCGTTTTCGAAATATGAGTATCGATAATTCTGAATGAATTTCATAACACAATTATCCTACTCCAAAGATTTGCAGCTTTGCATATCACAGTTAGTTCATCCGGGAATGTTTCAATATTTGGGGCGGAATATTTCAATATTCTATATTGGCGTTTTGTAATTTTTAGTAATTGCAACACCGACGTAGCAAATTTGCTACGTTGGAGAAATATTTTTTTAAATACTATATTTTTAAATATTTATGAATTATTTCTTAATCAAGTTCATTACGCAATGATCCAATTGTCACTCCTACGGTTCACAACTTTGCTGAACACAATTAGTTCAACCGAAAATATTTGAATATTGGCGATTTGTTACGTTTGGTATTTTCATCCCCGACGAAGCATATTTGCTTTACATTAGAGAAATATTTTTTTAATGCGTTTTTTAAATATTTCTGAATTGTTTCTGAATAAATATGATAAAACTATTATCCAACTTGCACTCTTGTGGAAATTGTCACGAGTATTCAGAAAACAGTACAAGAAAAAATTAAGTAATATGCTTTTATATAAAATTGAATAACAAGACTTTAAATGTCACTATAACCTTTTCCTGAAGCTTAAGCCTCTTTGCCATTTACTAGAGTTCGGCAATTTTTATTTCGCTGTTATCCAATCATTGCGTCAAAAATGTATTCATTCATTCATTTATTTTCGCTGCTCATTTTTTCTGTACCACTTTCAGCTGATTAAATCCTTCCAACTTTGAGATATACTAAATTTTACGATATCCAGAAACAAAAATAAACCCGTCGAATTTTTTGTTACGAGAGTAAAATAGTCACTATAACTTTTCCCCTAAACTTTAAAGCTTTTTGCTCCCTACAGGAGTCCATATTTTTTTCCTTTTTTTCCCCATTCTTCTGCTTTTTTCACTGCTTCTTTTTGCTGTACGACATTCAGCTCATAAAATATTTTCAAATTCCGAGATGTCCAGAAAAATTAATTCCACCGAATTAAAAAAAATAATTCAATTACATTTAAATCCAAATTTAATTTGAATAAAAAATTTAATTGAAAAAAAATTCCAGCTAATTTTTTTAACTAAAAAGTCGTTATAACTTTTTCCCTAAACCTTAAAGCTTTTTGCTCACTACAAGAGTCCGCAATTTTATTTTTATTTTTTTCCATTCTTTTGCTTTTTTCGCTGCTTTTTATTGCTACACCACATTCAGCTCTAAAAACAGTTCGAAATTTCGAGATGTGCAGAAAAACAGTTTCAATTGAATTCAAAAAAATTATTTAATTACATTAAAATTCAAATTCAATTTAAATGAAAATTTTAATTGAAAAAATATTCCATCCAATTTTTTTTTTTTTACGCAACTAAAAAGTCGTTGCAACTTTTTCCCTAAACTTTATAGCTTTTTGCTCACTACAGGAATCCGCACATTTTTTTTTTGCTATTATCTCATCACAGCGCCAAAAATATATTCATTCTCTGGTTTTTTTTTCGCTGGTTCGTTTTGCCGTACGACAGGTGCAAGAGACCTCGTTCGTTTTACGGTTTCGTGTATTCATTACGAAAAACGGTACAATGCAATTATATGCGGTGCGCGTAGTGTCCTTGTTCACGCTCGGTATACGCGTGTCGTGCAATTTGCTCAGAGAACGCATAAATGTGTCTCTCCTGCATATATATTTATCCGTGATGTCCAGAACACTGAAAATCTCATGGGCTCGCGTGCTCAACACGGTGTGAAGACAAGTTAAGTGCAAGTTGACAGCTAGAGCTTTCTCTAATCGACGGTTAACTCAGAAGCCAAAGTTGTTGGCGCAGGTGATGGTTTGACGAATTGCCGATCGTTTCAGTCGCTCATAATCTCGTTCAACTACCGATCCTCCTTTAGAAATCTCTTTCGCTATCACCGGTCGCTTGAAGTAGTCCTTGCGCATTAACCTTTCTGAAATTTAAGGATGTATGATACGTACAGTCCCGCCAAAAGTGAGTTTCAGAGACAATTTCGATCACTTAACGATGAGATAAAAATCGGAGAAAAATAATGCATATAAAACGTGCTCAAAAGATTGATTTCGCATGGTAATAATCCCAAAATATTATTAGCAAGTTGGTGAAAAAAACAATTGTTCAACAAACAATCAGTCAACCTACATTTTTTTCCAATGAAAATTATATGTTAATTTATTTTAATGCATACGAATTTTTTCAGGTTTTTTTCTTTATTTTGATTCTGATTTTTTTTTTTTTTTTTTTTTTTTTTTTAATGCGCAGGATATAATAAATGTTGGATATGCGTTTTGCAAAACATCTTGAGTGTAGTAGATGGTTTTATGCCGAACACATATCCAAAATTCGTTATTTCACGCACATTTTTGAAAATAAAAAAAATGAAAATCACTTACAGGATTTTCGGAACAGATCCCAGAGAAATGGGTTTGATGAGTTTATTTGAATGAATTATGCTGTGTATTTGGAATGAATGGAATCTCATATCAATCATATAGAGTCTATTTCGATCAGATGAAATTTTATTTCAATCAAATAGAGTCTATTTCAATCAGATGAAATTTTATTTCAATCAAACAGAGTCTGTTTCGATTGAATAAAATACTATTAGGCCTGCCATTAAACAAATTATTTTTTTTAATGGCCAGCTTAATAGAATTTTATTTAATAGAAATAAATTTTATTTTATGTAAATAAAATTTCATCTGATCGAAATAAACTCTATCTGATCTGAATAAAATTTTATTCATTTCAAATACACCCTATAATCGATTCAAATGAACCCTTCAAACCCATTTCTCTGGGTGACTGCAGAAATTTACTAGTATGGGTCGCAAGGACCTTAAGAAAGATCGGTAACGACTCGAAAAGTCAAATCAGTGCCAAATTTTCGTAAGCGATTTTTGAAAGTTTCATTCATTAAATAAAAATAAAAGAGGCTGATTTATATAAATTCGTGTATACTTAACTCAGAGAAAGATTAATTGTTATGTATTCGCTTCAAGATTAACTGATTGAGATTTTTGTTCAATGAGACATATTTTTGTTTCGTTTTTTCCAAGTGTAATCTGTAATTCCTTACCGATTTCAGTGAGTGATACCTTTCTCTTTCTCGAAAGATACTTTATGCATGACTGCCAAGATATTTCATAGTGTAGATCATTTGACAATTAGAGGTTGTTTATGAAAATATTTCTGTTTGTGTTAAACAACAGGATATAATTATTAAACGATCAACCATATAAAATATCTAGGCAGTCAATTCGTAGGGTATTCGTCAATTTTAATAAAGAAAATGAGCTATCACTCAGTAAAATCGGTAAAGAATTAAAGATTATACTTGGAAAAACCCGAACAAAAATGTATCTCATTGAAAAAAAAGTTAATCAGTTAACCATTAATGCATTGAACTTTAAAGAATCGATTATGAAAATTTTGAACTGATTTGATTTCGAAAGTCGTTACCGATCTTCCTTAAGCGGGAGAACTGACATTCATAAAATTTACTGTGACGTTGCTCTTCTCTGTCATTAAAGACTCGTTATAAAATAAATACTTCGTCATAATTGTACATACTTAATAACATGATAATCGTGCTGAGAAAAAATCTTCTTTTCCACAATTTTTATTGCGTCTTTTATGCTAACATTAAAAACTCATTTAAGTAGATTTATGGAAAATAATGTTAACATTAAAATTACGTTGCCATGGAATACAAAATATGAAAATGACAATTAAAAAAAAAGAAAAATTGTTTTTTTTATTTGCTAAAAGTCTTATAGTATTGGAAAATTTCCGATGCTTACAAATATGAGAAAAGTCATGAAAATCTTAGTAATTCATAATCAAAAACTGTGAAAAACTGAATTAAATAACAAGTTTGGGCTCAGCGAAAAAAAATACATCAGCATCATGTTCAACGAAAAATAAAAAAAACTTTGACATTTCGGCAAAAAAAAATTCGGTTATTACGAAATTTTATGTAATCAATTTCACAACAGAATAAAGTAGCGCCTTCAGCGCAGCTGCATTTCTTTTATTGAGAATTATGAAAAATGTTCTGTTTGGAATTAAAATACCGTAGAAAAATCTAATAAATTTTCTGGCACTATTTCTAATATTTGTTTTTTTTTCGTAAATAAGAGGGCGCGACGGAATTCCACATGGATGCTGTCGTGCTTCATTCAATAAACAATGGCATATATATAGATATAAGATATACAGTCTGGACGCACGCTGAGAAAAAAAATCTGTGGACTAAATAATAGCGTTTGCGGACGTTGGAAGAAATGTTGAGTTTTTTATAGTACAGCAGAAAAAGTTGCCCGACGTATTTTGATTAACCGACATGAACAATTGTTGGTCAAATGATTTTTTTAGTTGCAGCGAAGGAAAAATTGTATGAATGACAGCAAATGCAAAGTTGGTTTACAGAAATACATTTTTGCTCCCTGATAGAGAAAGTTTTCATGAATTTTTTATTTTTTTATTTTTATATCAGGACATTGAGAATGATTCAAAACATTTAGATAATTGGTTGACAAAAAAATGTGACGATGTTTGTCTGCGTATGTCGTGTTACAAATTTATAAAATAATGAATAAGAGTAATTTCACCAAAATTTAGTCACTAACTTTTTTTTCACTAAAAAAATTCAAAAAAATCAGGTTTTGTTTTTATAAAAAGTTCATCATGTTTCAATAGGATAAAATAGAAATCTGATGAGATATTAGAATTGTTTTATTTTTCATTGAATATCTTGGGACAGTTTCATCGTACATATATTTCTGAAAAATGAAAGTGTGTAACATTTTAGGGCCTACAATAACAATAAGTTAATACAGATTTATGTAGGACATTTCAGCTCGAGTCAAATTAAATTTATCGAAACAAATATCAAAATTATTTTTTTTTGACCGTACCGCAACTTTTTCAGTTTTTTTTTTAATTCAATTAATTGATAGACTTATTGAAGTTCTGTGTTCAAATACCTAATTTTTGAGATTAAAAAAATGGAATTCAGAGTTGCTGGCCATTTTTGGGGACAGTTTTTTTTTTTTTCATTTTTCTTTCTTTGCAAAAAGCTCGGTATATTTGAGCGGAATAGATTTTCTCGATTTATGTATATGAATAACGAATATTCAGAGCGATTTGTGTAACGCGTTTACAAATCGATGAAATGATACAGGCTTTTTTTATAGTAAGATCATTGAAAACAAACATTTCATCATGATTAAATCATAATACTTTAGTTATGACAAAAATTGTTCTTAATATTCCTTATTCATCTACATAATTCGAGAAAATCCATTTGGCTCCAATATATCAAGGTTTTTGCAAAAAAATATATATGTTTTGAATAAGAAATTGGTCTTAAAACTGTCCAGCAACTCCAAATTCCATTCCAAATTTTGATTAATAATTCGTAATTTATGTACAGAATTTTCTCCGATTAAAAAGTAACGGTACTTTTGGTGAAAAAAAAAAATACCATTGATAGTTTTTTTTTCCTTTTTTCTTTTTTCCAGAAAATTTGAGCAAATAAAAACTAAAATGTCCCATCTAAATCTCTATTTTTTTTGTAGACCATAAAATTCGACACATTTCCATTTGTCAAAAATTTATGAACAACGAAACTGTCTCAAGACATAGAGATTCGAATAAAAAATATAAAAATGTTAATATTTTATCAGATTCCTATTCCATCGTATCAAAATTTAGTAAACCGTGTACAATAATAGAACCCGATTGATTGTAATTTTTTGAAGAAAAAAAAAATGTTGGAGACAAAATCTTGGTGAAATCGCTCATAAGCAATTGGCACAAAATAAAAATTACGATTATTACCAAAATGAACATAAAAAATAACACACGAGAACAAAAATTAATTTTTCCATTATATCATCCGTAATTTTTATCAAACGAATAAATGCTAATTTTATTAGACTTGTCTGCCAAGATAATAATAAAATGAAATTCAATCTTAACGTTATAAATTATTGGAAATTATTAGTCTACTTTGCAATATTTTTTGGTGTAGAAAATCACTTGCAGCTGAAACTCGTTGATGCTTAGAATCTCGAGATTGCGATCGACGGTTATGAGAGTAGCGACGGAAAATCTCGACGTGATTAAATATATCGATCGGTCTCGCGGAAGCCGAGCAACCGCAGTTGACTGAGAGAAACAAGCCAACGGGCGTCGTAGAAAGCGAAACCGGCGTCGGCGTCTGGTGCGACGACGAAGCTCCTAGCGAAAGATATTGTCGTTATTCGCGCAGGAGCCCAGCAGCCATCGCTAGACGAGACTCCCATCCGTGATGGTACAATGGATCGCTCAATAAGATTGGCGAGAGTAGCGAAATTGTCCTACTCTCACTTTTCTGCTGCATAGATAGTCCATCTTTTTTTTTCCTTTCATTGATATTTCCTCGCATCAGTTGATACAAAAAATATGACATCCGTTGCAAGGACCATTTGGCATATAAACCCATAAAAAGAAAATATTTTTTTAAAATTATTTCAGGTCATGGTTTTGTGGTCAAGTATTAAAATTGGAATATTGCTAGTGAATGGATTCGTTTAATGTGAAAGCATAATGCTAATATTTTACTGGATGTACTGAAGGTATTTTTCCTTCAATATCAGGTGATATGAAAATATATGAATGTGAAATATATGCAAAAATATTTGTCTTGCATTGGAAATATATAAGATCAGTTTTTAATTGGTTTACGTTACGAATATATTTGCGTAGGCTGAGAGGCAACAGTAATTTTTTTAAGATTTTTATAAACACTTTTACAAACAATTTTAATTTTTTAAGTTTTTTCGTTTTGTCAATGAACTTTTTAAAGATCGTTATTGAACTGGTTAATCGTTGAAAAAATGTTAGACTGTTCATTTACTAAGAAAAACAATGACAAGATGTTTGAAAAATTTATTTTCAAAGAAAACTTAATAAAAAATCAAGGTTTTATGGTTGGACTTTTTTTGTATTTTTTATTTTAGTAAATATATTTTTTGGGATCATACGAATTTTTTTCGGCTACAACGTGATATTTGCATGTCTTTTATATTGACTAACACAAATATTATCAAAGTTTCTATTTTATTTATACAACATTTTTTACCATATTTATGCATGTTTTATTAACAGTTTCGTTTTGTGTAGGAAATATTTGTATTCAATGGAGCTTCAATCGTTTTGCAATATTCATGTAATTATTTCGTTTGAATCTAAGAATTCCCTAGATTTCTTGAGTATCATACAAATATATATAATACCGTGAGAAAATGCCTCATTAAAAATAAAAACTTGCATATTAGCGATACGTCATCTCGAAGGTCTCATTGAAGGCAAAACAATGCTACTATGTTTATCCGTCGGAAGAAGCAGAAAGTGACAGTGCCGACATTGTATTCAGAAGTCGCGTGATGAAAAAATAACAATTATACGTTACATTTACAAATGTAAAGTCATAGAATATTCCTTGCATTTCGTATTGTTGTCAAAAGCGACTGCACTTTTTCTTCGATTCAGATGAAATAAAAACCAACAATGAAAATCCTTATTATCCTTATCCTTATTTCTATGGTTGATTTAGCACACACAGCTAAAAAAAACAAGGGAAATAAATGTGTGCTCTTCTTGCAAATTAGAATAAATTCAAAAGTGCTATTGGTAAGAATATTCGCCGTAGTATAAAATTTATAAAAAAAAGGGAGTTTCAAGACTAAAAAAAATCTCATGCTTGCAGATTAGCCATTAATTTTTATTTGTATTTATGTTAAAAAAACATCACATTATATGCCCAAGAAATAAACTATATATTCATTGCACTAAATTTTAACTTGCCTCAAGCACATATACAACCAGATGAAAAATGTATCAGATTTTAATAGAATTTATTTGAAATAAATGAATTTTTTTATTTTTCCGGAAGCCTATTTTTTTAAAAATGAATATCTACTCTTAACCAAACACGTTTTTCTGTTACGCGTAATGCATTAACCAGTTGATCTGTATACCCTAACGTTATCTTTGATTCAAGTACCATAATTATATGATTTAAAGCAATAAATACCTCGAATATTAAATTTCAATATCGTTTAATTGGTATCTGAACAAATTGGCTCGACTTATTGTAACTAAAATAGTTTATTTGCAATTAGTAACGGTCACAGCTAAAATCTAATAAATTTACCTTCAAATAAAAATGTTTGTCATTCAAATAAACAGAATTCTAGTAGTTACATATAACAAATAATTCCTCTGAATCTATACTTTGGTGTTATGGACGGGATGATTTTTAAAAACAACATCAGCATTGTTGCTGCGGTAAAATAATAAATTGACTGTTTTCTTACATACTACAAACGAATTATAATTTTTTTTTCAGTATACTTCACCAGTTGACTGTACATATATACCGCAAAAGCAGCTCAAACGTATTTATCTGCTTGAATGGATTGCAGAGGGGCTGAGAGAGTAAGTAAGTAAGTAAGTACACAAGTGGAAAGCTTTCCATTCCGTGACTGCGTTTCGAATGCTCATTTCTTTCTCCCTACGTGTTTGCAATAAATATTAAGAGCGGAGAAATACTTTGAATAGGAGCATTAGGCATTAATTAGCATATTCTCCTCACAACGGCATCACTATTGAGTAAAGTTTGCATAAAATGCGCGGGGTATACAAGGATGTACTTCGCAAGGTTAAATATAGATGACCTCGGATGACCCACAACGAAGTCTCTCACAGTCTCCGCTTTAATTAAAGCGATGCAATGCAGACTGAACGTAATTCTCCTATATAATGCCGTACGAGATGCATACTGTGACATAGTCTATGTGACAGAAGAGACTCAACACAACGGACAATAAAGTGACCGTCGACCGAGCGAAGCGTGTTGTATTCACGACCTCGTAAAGCCATGAAACTCGGCAACTCATCCGCTAGGACGCCTTCCAAGGTCGGCATCGACTTGCATCGAAACTTTTTCTTGCTATTTATAATTACGCGAATAATAAACACGAAGGAATCGCTCTTTAGAGTTTTAATTAAATGAAATAAAAATTAAATTCAGCAAAATAAAATTCGTTTCAAGGTAGATTTTGTTGCTTGGTGTTTATTTCGCATAAGTTCGAGATAAATAAAAAAAATTGCAGGTGGGGATAAAAAAGCGAGGGCTAAAATAGTGGATTTCAAGATGGCGGTCGGTTAAATCTACAATTTTGCATAATAATTCCAAAATGCTATTAAGAAATTGACGAAAAAAAAAATTGGACAATAAATTCTCCGGAAAACGAACATTTTTTTAAATGAAAATGATTCGCTTGTTCTTCTGAATACGTACGAATTTTTTCAGATTTGTGAATTGGCTTTGAATTTTTTCTTTCATTGAAAATGAATGTGAGGAAAAACACAAATTTCGAAGCAATATTAAAAATCTGAAAAAATTCATAAATTTTCAGTGAATAAACAAATTATTTATGCAATAAAGAAATTAGGTTGCAGGTAAATTAGTTGATTAATCCATTTTTTTAAATGAATTTGATAATTACATTTTTTAATTATTACTATGCAAAATGATTTTTTTCAAGACTTTTAATATGCATGAATTTTTCTTGAGTTGAATACACTTGATTTGAATCAAATAAAATTTTATTCAAGCAAATAAAATGAAATTTAAGAAAAAAATATTCCCTTAGTTCTAAGACACTTTATAAAAGAAATGTTATTCAAATAAATTGAATTTCGTTTGGATTAAATAAAGGCTATTCTAATTAAATACATTTTACCTGGCGTGTTATTGAAAAAACAATTTTCGAATGCCAGCTTATAGAATTTTGATTCGGATGAAAAGGAACTTATTGAATGTAAATAAATGTATTTTTATTAGGAAACAGGTTCTGTTCCCATTGAACCAATTTTTCTATGCATGTAGAATTTTAGGAAATACCAAAAGACCAAAAAAATATTATGTACGAAGTTTCTAAAAAAAGCAGGAAATTTTGCTTCAACTACCGTTTTATTGAATTTTGCTACAATCATAAAAATTATCGGATATTTTCTTCTTCAACAGATTTTCGTTATTTGGAATTTTTTATATGCTTTTTAAAATAATTAAAAATTATTCTCTAAAATATCACAATACTTTTATATGACCTTATAAAAAATGGCAAGATCAACTTTTTTTTATAGCTAATTTATTAATTTATAATCTGAATTTTTTATGGGAAATATCCAGGTTTTTTTCAATTCTGAGAAATTTTGTATCCAAGTTGTCTTGCATTTGACTTGTCCGATTAGTATGTATCGCAATTATATGGCATTGGCAAAAAATGCGCGGTAAAAGAGTGAATGACGTTTTATTCAATTTTGCTACAATCATTAAAATAATCGGATATTATTTTTTAATTTTTTTTTTACAGATTTTCGTTATTTGGAATTTTTCATATACTTTTTAAAACAATTAAAAATCATTCTCTAAAATATCACAATATTCTTAAATGACCTTATAAAAAATGGCAAGATTAACTTTCTTTTATAGCTAATTTATTAATTTATAATCTGAATTTTTTATGGGAAATATCCAGGTTTTTTTTCAATTCTGAGAAATTTTGTATCCAAGTTGTCTTGCATTTGACTTATCCGATTAGTATGTATCGCAATTTTATGGCATTGGCAAAAAATGCGCGGTAAAAGAGTGAATGACGTTTTATTCAATTTTGCTACAATCATTAAAATAATCGGATATTATTTTTTAATTTTTTTTCACAGATTTTCGTTATTTGGAATTTTTTATATACTTTTTAAAACAATTAAAAATCATTCTCTGAAATATCACAATATTCTTATATGACCTTATAAAAAATGGCAAGATTAACTTTCTTTTATAGCTAATTTATCAATTTATAATCTGAATTTTTTATGGGAAATATCCAGGTTTTTTTCAATTCTCAGAAATTTTGTATCCAAGTTGTCTTGCATTTGACTTGTCCGATTAGTATGTATCGCAATTCTATGGCATTGGCAAAAAATGCGCGGTAAAAGAGTGAATGACGTTTTATTCAATTTTGCTACAATCATTAAAATAATCGGATATAATTTTTTAATTTTTTTTTACAGATTTTCGTTATTTTTAATTTTTTATATACTTTTTAAAACAATTAAAAATCATTCTCTAAAATATTACAATATTCTTAAATGACCTTATAAAAAATGGCGAGATTAACTTTCTTTTATAGCTAATTTATCAATTTATAATCTGAATTTTTTATGGGAAGCACCCAAGTTTTTTTAACTCTAAGAAATTTTGTATTCAGGTTGTCTTGCTTTTCTGATTAATATTTATCGCAATTTTATGGCATTGGCAAAAAATGCGCGGTAAAAGAGTGAATGACAGCTGTTCTAATAACAGCAGATTGTGTGAGTGTGCTTACAAAGCACTCTGTGTGGATACTGATTGACGTTTTCGAAATACCGTGCTCGAGTAACACGTAACACTTAACGTAAACTATGACGAGACTTTCGAAGCCTTTACATATGTGCGTGTTTGCGTTTTCGTCAATTGCATGCCATACCCACGTGGAGGCTTTCAGAAAGATCCTCAAGAATTTATACACTCGCGCTTGCGTATCGACGACTAAAGAAATCCTTGTATTTCCATAGAAAAAGTGACTCATCATCCTATTGCACGAGCAAATAGAAACCCGCAGTTACTTTACGTCCCTCACAATTGCGTAATTGCCGGTACATAATAAGGAAAATTGTCCGTATTATGTCTCATTTTCTTCCAAGTATTTCCACGAATTAAATCACCAAAGCTCGAGAATTGGATCAATTTTAATTTACAAAAATCGTCAAATTGGATAAAACAGAAATCTTCTATTTTCGTTCTTACGAAATGACCATTTTTATTCTTCCAAAAATCATTAATTCTCATCTTCGAAAATTGACTGTCAAATTTAAAAAAAAATCAATATTTATGAAACAGTACATTTTTTTTCGGAAAAGGAAAAATAATTTCAGAAATTCACAATCTATTTTATTTACCCTATTAAAATTTTTTTTTTTTGTAAATTCATAAATTTGAAATTATCACTGTGAATGAATTCAAACATGGACCAACAATTATGATGTAGAAACAATAATTTATAACTCACCCTTCGAAGGAAAACAAAATTTCATAAATCACTAACGAAATTATTTATTGAAATTTAAGGTTTTTGCGCGGAATTTTTTGTTCACTAACACAGTATTTATTTACTTCGAATAACTTTTGTAAAGAGACAAGACTCGGAGCGCATGGGTGCGTATCACCAGTTGCACTGTGCTCGCCAAAACAAGTCATCGTTGTCGTCGCGTAGTCGTTCGTCCCCTCCCCCGCAGTCTGAGTAAGATCCATAGGCGCGCAGTGCGTGCGTGTTTGAGAAGAATCTTTAGAGCGCGGGCGTAAACATCGACGAAGCGTAGTTCAGAGAAAAGTGATTATCCACTATCAAGCGGTTTACGAGCCAACGATAGTTGAGCCTCTCCCATTAATTTCAAATACACAATACTTGATTATTTTCTTTGAAAAGTGAGTAATAATAGCCTTAGTACATTAGTTATTTATGCACTTAAAAAAAGTATGGACAAAGCCTTTGATAAATTTTAATTTCAATGTTATTCAAAAAACTGCACAATAATTTTTTCTTCGACATTTTAGATGATAAAAAAAAATTTATAATAATCTGAATATTTTGTTCAACAAGAACGTATAATTTAATTAATTATTTATGAGCTATGATAACGTTAGTAATTTATTCGTTTATGCATTCCGAAAATGTATGGCCAAAGCCTTCGTTAAATTTTGAGTTTAATGTTATTTTTAAAACTGCATGATAATTTTTTCCTCGACATTTTATACAGGTGATGAAAAATAAAAGTTTCTAATAATGTGAATATTTTTTCAACTAATAGGTATAATAAAAATAATTATTAGCGAGCTATAATAAGCAAATGCAAAATCAAGTTTGGATTTTTAGTAATGATTCATTAGATTTTTTTTTTCTTGTTTCTTTTGAATATTAGGTTATTCTTCAAGTTGGTTTTTTAAAATATAAATTGTCGAACTTCTTCTATTAGTATTGAACACACAATACGTGATTTTTTATCCAAAGAGTGAGTAATAGCTTCAGTTAAATTTTATTGTCATTCAAAAAACCTCCCACACAATAATTTATCTTTTAAAAGCGTGAATCTTTATCTATCTCTTTCAGTTTATCTGCTTTTTCCAGCATCATTCACCACATTCACTTTATCAGAATTATCGGTGCATAACTCACACTTGCATGTCACAAACATCTTTCAACAAATGATAACAGTGCGTTAAGAGGTTCACATATTTGACACGATAATGAGATAATTTTTTTTTTTTCAATAATCTAAACTTTTTTTTTTTAAAGAAAGTATGATTTAATTATTATTAGCGGTCTGTAATGAGAGAATGCAAAATAAAGTTTAAATTCTCAATAATGATTCATAACATTTTTTCCTCGTTTACTTCAAATATTTGATTATTTTTTAACTTTGTGCTTCATCCTTTAAAAAAAAATCGTTTATGTAATTTGGGTTTTACCTTTTTTTTCGTACATCATTACAACCTGTATTTTTAAAAATGCAAAATATCAGTTCAGCTGTTTAGTGATTTTTCGATATATAACGGTATAATTTTGACATGGTTTTACGAGGACTTTTTATTGCACGCCAAAAACACGTCGCCACGTGGTTTACTGAGTTCGAACATGCGTTTCACTTCAAACACGCCATCCCGTTCGATCGCGCGTGTGAGGCACGCGATTAGTTCGCTTCCTGAACTAAATGTCGAGATAATAAATTTTACGGCATTTAATTTCTTTTAAAATTACGACTTCAATTAATTAGGAAATTACATTTCCAACATTTCGTAATTAAAAATATATAACGACTTATAATTGCACATTAATATTCATATTATAGTTATTAGAAACGTACCAACAATAATCAAAATAATATGTTGAAATATTCAAATATTCGCAGGAATAATAAAATTCTTAGTTATAGCCTTTTAATTCTTTCTGCTTTAATTCACATATTAAGTATTTATTTTTTTTATAGTAAATATCGATTCCATAATTTAGTCTCTGAAAATATGATTTTCATTGATAGTTTTTTTTTTATGTTTTGTTTTTGACACTAATTAATAACAATATTAGGAATGAAATTGAAAAAAAGAAATTATGTAATATGAGAATAACAATAATTAATCAGTTCCGAGAATCGTCGCACGGCAAGTGCGACTGAACGAAATAATAATGTTGTAAACTGGCTGCGTTAGTAGACAATTTGTTTATCTCTGTCTTTTTTTTGTGTGGGAAGAAGACAGCGGTCTACTGTGTGCAGCGAGTTGAAAACGCTCAGTATAAGATTTCAGCGCACCGAAAGCGAAAGAGAGACCTACCACCCTCGGTCAAGGACTTCACAACCTGAGTAAAGTACTTAGTGCGTAAGCCCACCTGCTCAACTCGAATAACCGGAAAAAATTCCAGAGAGTCTGCGCCCTCTAATACATCAGCACAGATTCTGAGATTTGTGCCATTCTCAAAACTCTCACATATAGAAAAACTGACCCTAAAAGGGAGGCGATCTTTTCAAAGGAGGAAAAAGGAATTCCAAGAATTCCAGAATGCATTTCCGTAGCTCGGATGTCGAGCGACATATTATTTTTGAGAAATACAGATATAAATATAAAAATCGTCCCATTTCATAATGAGAAACGGTTGTTTGTTATTATTATAAAAATGACTTGGATTTTTTCTATGGATTCTTAAACAATCCAAAACTTTCCAAAAGTTTAATACATCGGCAATTTTCAACTTAAATAAAAACAGGTTTCTGATCGTAAGATGGGCTGATTTGCATTTTGAAAAATTTGCAATTAAAATTTTATTTTATCAGAATTTTATAATTTTAGGAAAGTCAGCATTTTTTCACTTTTAAAAAATCGGTAATTCAAAAATTTGAAAAACTGGCAATTTTCAACTTTAAAAAATCGGTTGTTTTTAGCTTTGAAAAATCAGTTATTTTTTACTTTAGAAAAATCGGCTATTTTTAACTAAAAAAAATTGACAACTTTTAACTTTAAAAAATCAGACATTTTTTAAATCAGAATTTTTCGGCTTAAAAAACGGCATATTTTTTATTTTTAAAATGGGTAATTTTTTTTATTGAAAAGGGTCAGTGTTTTATTTATAAAAATCGTCCACTTTTACCTTTAAAAAATTGTTATAATTAAAAATCAGCAATTTTCAACATTAAAAAATCGGCAGTATTTAACTCTTAAAAAACCGTCAGTATTTAGCTAATGAAAAATCGGCAGTATTTAACTTTAAAATATCGGCAAATTTTAACTTTTAAATATCGGTAATTTTTAACTTTTAAAAAATCGGCAATTTTTAACTTTAAAAAATCGACAATTTTTTTTATTCAAATATATACATATTTTTTTCTTTGAAAACCTGTACAGTAAAAACCGGAACGTGTGCACCCTCTGACACATCAGCAGAGATTCTCAAATGCGTGCCATTTTCAGAATGGTCACTTGAAGAAAATGTAGCCCTAAAGGGTCGGCATTTATTTGAAAGAACGGAAAAGAAATTCCAGGAATTCCCGGATGCATTTTTGCAGCTCAGATGTCGAGCGTCACACTTGACCGTCCGAAACGCAGACTGAGCAGCCTGAAGAAAGTGAAAAGGATGCGAGGGCCAAGGCAGTTGGTAGTTAGTAACAACAGTACATTCTCATCTATTTCGACAACAATCCTTCCAGCATAAATAAGCAATGTTCAATTTTTAAAAACTCTATTTTTACAACTCAAATAAATATTCCCGCCACAACAATTTACAAAAAGAACGCCCCGTCTCATAGATGAATAATTATTGCATCAGCACCAGTGCATATTGTTTCAATTTTTTGGTCCATGGAAAAAAGCATAACTATTACACATGAGCTGCAAGGAATTTATGAGTTTTTTTTTACCTCTTAACACTTTTCTAAGATTCTTTCAGCATAAATAACCAAACAAATGTCTAAAATCAAAAGAATCGTTGTTTTATCGTTAAAAAAAATTGCCATAAAAAAGGTAAAACACTTTGTCTGATAGATAAAAAAATATTGCGCCAAATCCGTAACGCGGTTGAAATAATCGAGAATGCACTGTATATGAGTACAATAAAGAGAAACAGAGATGATAACTACGTGACCGCAACAGCAACAGTGCACACTGTTTCAATTTTTTGGTCCATGGAAAAAAGCATAACTATTACACATGAGCTGCAAGGAATTTATGAGTTTTTTTTTACCTCTTAACACTTTTCTAAGATTCTTTCAGCATAAATAACCAAACAAATGTCTAAAATCAAAAGAATCGTTGTTTTATCGTTAAAAAAAATTGCCATAAAAAAGGTACAACACTTCGTATCATAGATAAAAAAATATTGCGCCAAATACGTAACGCGGTTGAAATAATCGAGAATGCACTGTATATGAGTACAGTAAAGAGAAACAGAGATGATAACTACGTGACCGCAACAGCAGCAGTGCACATTGTTTAAATTTTTTGGTCCATGGAAAAAAGCATAACTATTACACATGAGCTGCAAGGAATTTATGAGTTTTTTTACCTCTTAACACTTTTCTAAGATTCTTTCAGCATAAATAACCAAACAAATGTCTAAAATCTAAAGAATCGTTAAAAAAATTCCCATAAAAAAGGTACAACTCTTCGTCTCATAGATAAAAAAATATTGCGCCAACGGCCAAATGTGTAATGCGGTTGTAATAATCGAGAGTGCACTGTATATGAGTATAGTAAAGAGAAAGAGAGATGATAACTGCGTGACCGCAACAGCAACAGCTGCGTCATCTCATTGATCATAGGAAGAGGCTCTTCGGCATCGACTGCGGCACGACTGCTATGAACGAGAACTTGAGAGACCGTCCAGATGAGAGCGGAAGAGAGGGGAAAGCCTCGTAGCAACATCCAATCGACACCGTGCTGTACCAGAGCTCTCCTCCTCTTTGCTGCGGTAGGTTCGTCCCTGTGGTATTATTGTTTATCATACGTTTGCGTTTTCCCGCCTTCGGCAACTCGCGGACTTCCCGCGTCGTACATCTATCATCAATTGCCGTCTAATTGAGCTCACGATAGGAAGCGAAATTAATAATGACAGTATTCGGGCTTAGATGAAATATTTTTGCTCCGGACTGTATTATATTCGCAGCTTGCTCTTCGTTATGCTCCCGCCGAGCGTAAAAACAAAAAATACTATGTAATACAGCTCGAAACACGGCGGAGCCGCTAAGAAACGGGCAGTCCAGACAGGTGCAACGAAGCAGAGCTGGCACATGCCGAGAGTCAGAATATGCAGGATTCATTAAGCATTTTATCATAGGGTTTGGTTTGGCAGCAGCGATTCTTCATTTTCTGAGAAAAGAATCCGTTGAATCTTGGTATATTATAGTCAATTTATTGTGGGTATTTTAAACACACTATTTGGGTGGTTTTTTAAATAAATAACCAGGAAGTACAGATTTTTTTTTTTACGATAATTTAAAAAAGGAAATAAAAAATGCGTTTGGTAAATTAATAAGTCGCATATTACGAAATTTATGCTATTTGGGTGGTTTTTTAAATAAATAACCAGGAAGTACAGATTTTTTTTTACAATAATTTAAAAGAAGAAACAAAAAATGCGTTTGGTAAATTAATAAGTCGCATATTACGAAATTTATGCTACTGATCACTTTTTGAGATATTATTCGACTAAAAAAAACACAGAAAATTATGATCAATAGTTATTGCCATTGAAAGTATCGAATTTTCTCAATTGATTTTTTTTTTTTTAGATTGAAATGTTGAGTCGTTCGACAATTATACTTTAGATCTGATCATATTACTGTTTAGGCTATTTTTTGCATAAATGGTCAGAGGAATAATTTTTTATCTTGGCTTAGAGCAACATGGAAAATTTACCGATAAATTAAGAGCAAAGACTATGAAAACTGATCCTTGAATGAATGAACGGAGATTAATTAAAAATCGTATTCTAGGCTTGTTTTGTTCGTTGCATTATTTTTCGGAAAATAAATACAACGAATCATATCCAGCAAAAAAAATCACCTTAATCATTAGGCAAAAAGTAAAAACGTATTTTCTGAATTGATAAAAAAAGTACTTCACGAAAATTATACGGTGGACCTGTTGATCTCACTTATCGTATTATCGATTATTTTTGCGAAGCATTAAAAAAAAAAGAAATTACTCGGAAATTCCGATTTGGAGATTCATAAGCGATCTTCAAATTTCCGTTCTATCGTGAATAACATAATTTTTTTTAAACCCCTAACCTAAGCAGAATCGACATATTTACCCATTAAATGATGTTCGTGTTTACTAAAATTTGTCAGATGTTTCTCAATATTGAAAATGAATAGATAAGTAAAAACCATGTAAAATAGAACTTTGCGCATTGTTTCCTTATTAATTTTCATCTTTCGCAAAACCGCCTCCATTTTTCTTTATTCTATAATTGCCTTCCGTTTAGAGGAAGCATTTCGTAAAACAAAACTTATTGATGACGCAATGTGCGAAGTTCTACTTTGCATCCATATTTACGATACATTTGAAAGTCGCAAATTTATGGAAATTTGAGTCATCAAGAACTAAAATTTGCTAACACATTGTCGAAACAAAATTTTTTTCAAAAAATTCAAAATCACGTGAAATCTGAACCGCTTTACCGATCATCACCAAATTTTTTTCATGCCAAGGTTGCATGTTATTTGTCCTGTGTAAAAAGTTTCGGTCGAGTTGTTAGAAATTTACCTGAATTAGAGCAAAACGAAATTTTTTCGAAAATTTCCAAATCTCATTAAAACCAAACCGTTTTACCGATTTGGCCCAAATTCGATACCAAAAGTCGGATCACTCTGTTCAATTTTAATACGACGTCTCAGCCCGACAGCTAAAAATTCGTTCAAACTAGTTGAAAATTTAAAAATTCTTATAACAAAGAAATACGTTGAGTGATTTTTAGAAAATTTATCCCAATTGAAGGTTAGCCAATACCTTACATGTTGTTTGAATTTGAGTTGATTCAGCCGCATATTTTATAACTTATAATTCTTCGAATTTTTGCCTTTTATCACACATAGACACACACACACACACACACATATATACATCCAGGCAATTTTTCTAAACCACTTTTCTCGACGTTTTAGACCATTTTGTGTATGCTGATATAAAAATCTCGAAAAAAAAAAAAAAATTCCACGGAAACAAAGCTTTACCTATGAGGATGCAAAAATAAATAAAAATAAATGACACACATATACATACATCCGGACAATTTTTCTAACCCACTTTTCTCGACATTTTAGACCATTTTATAAGTTATAATTCTTCGAATTTTCGCCTTTTTTCACACAGAGACACACACACAAATATACATCCGAACAATTTTTCTAAACCACTTTTCTCGACGTTTTAGACCATTTTGTGGAAAAAAAAACAATTCCACGGAAACAAAGCTTTACCTATGAGGAAGCAAAAATAAATAAAAATGAATGACACACATATACATACATCCGGACAATTTTTCTAAACAACTTTTCTCGACGTTTTAGACCATTTTGTGAATGCTGATATAAAAATCTCAAAAACAAAAATTCCACGGAAACAAGGCTTTGCCTATGAGGAAGAAAAAATAAATAAAAATGAATGAAAACAACATACCTGCTCCTTAGGTTGTTTTCCAGTAGCTGAAGAGGACGACGAAGGAAAAGGCACTTTGGAAACCGCCGCTTTATCTGGTGAGGTTCGTTCCTCGTCGAGATTCTCAACTCTCGAAGCTCCAGCTGCTGCTCCTGCACTTGTATTATGTCGGCCTGAACTGCTGGCCGAGTCTCGTTCGAAGGTTCGCGAGACCTTGATGGTCCCGGACGCAGTCTCGTCCCTCCGCTGTTGCTGCTGCTGCTGTTGCTTCCTGAAGGGACTGCGATCGGCATCGCAGCTCGAAGCTTCAGTCTCTAGTCCGGCCGACTCGAGGATTCGAGGCGGGTCCTGATCGCGATAAATTCTTCTCTGGTTCTTCGCGATCTCGCACATCTCTTTTGAGCAGCAGCAACACGACGATTATGTGCAGCAGCAGAAGCAACAACAACAACAACAACGTGCAGGGATTTTACCCTTGCCTCCAACGATCGATCCTCGTTTTTTTGCCAGCCGCTAAAATGGGACGTGAATGACCTTTTGGTGTTGAATGAAACTTGTTTCTATTGCGGACACTAAAGAATTTTCCGAAATTAACGTAAATCGTTTGGTTACTTCACGTGAATTTACATCGTTTATAGTGTACGTGAATTATTTTTTTCATTTCTGAATAAAACTTGGCTTTTATTGCGGACACTAAAGAATTTTCCGAAAATAACGTAAATCGTTTGGTTACTTCACGTGAATTTACATCGTTTATAGTCTACGTGAATGATTTTTTTCATTTATGAATGAAACTTGGCTTTTATTGGGTGCACTAAATAATTCTCGGAAAATTGCGCAAATTGAACAACGTTTTTTGCTCTTCGTTGAAAATGCACGTTAATGACCTTTTCGTGGTTTATTAGGTACATTGATCTTCGTTTTTTTACTATACATTTCTTTTATTATAAATGAAACTTGTTTTTATTGGGTGTACTAAATAATTCTTCAACGATTGCGTAGTTTGAACCTCGTTTTATTGCGCGCCACTAAAACTGAACGTTAATAATGGTATCCTGTTGGATAAAACGAGTTTTTATTAGGTGTACTACAAAATCCCCCGAACATTAGGTAAATCGGACCTGTTTTTTTTCTTACCACGGAAATTGCACGGAAATGACCTTTTCGTGTTGAATAAACCAAGTTTGCATTAGGTGTACTGAATAATATTCTGAAAATTACGCAAATCGATCCTCGTTTTTTTGTTCGTCGCTAAAATTGCACGTGAATGACCTTTTCTTGGTAAATAAAGAGAGTTTTTATCAGGTGCACTACAAAATTTTCCAAAATTCATGTGAATCAAACGTCTTTTTTTTCTCGCCGCTGAAACAGCACGTGAATGATATTTTCGTGTTCGATAAAAAAAGTTTTATTAGTTGTACTAAAGAATTTTCCACAAATTACGTAAACTGATCTTCGTTTTTTTTGTCCGTCGCTACAATTGCACGTAAATGAGCTTTTCGTGATGAATGAAACTTGTTTTTATTGGGTGTACTAAATAATTTTTCAAAAATTGCGTATATTGACCCTCGTTTTTTTATTCGCCGCTAAAACAGCACGTGAATGATATTTTCGTGTTAGATAAAACAAGTTTCTATTAGATATACTGAAGAATTCCCCGAAAAGTACGTAAATCAAACCTCGTTTTTTGTTAGCTCGCCACTAAAACTGAACGTGAATAATATTATCCTTTTGGATAAAACGAGTTTTTATTAAGTGTACTACAAAATTCCCGGAACATTACGTAAATAAAACCTGGTTTTTTTGCTTGCCACGGAAACTGCACGTGAATGCCCTTTTCGTGATGAATAAAACAAGTTTTCATCAGGTGTACTGAATAATATTCTGTAAATTACGCAAATGGATTCTTGTTTTTTTGCTCGTCGCCAAAATTGCAATGATATTGTAGTGTTGAATAAAACAATTTTTAATTAGCTGTGCTAAAATATTTTCCAATAACTACTGAAATCGAGCCTCGTTTTCATACCCGCGTTCAAAATGCACGTGAGTGAAATTTTCAGTGTAAATTACATAAGTTTTATCGGTTGCACCGCAGAATTTTCTAAAAAAAACCCAAAAACCGAATCTCATTATTGTGCTCTTTGCGAAAACAGCACGTGAATGACATTTCGCGTTTTATAAAACAACTTTTCATCAGATGCACCAAAAAATTGATGGAAAACGTCGGAATTCATATCTCCAAAAATTCCATTCACGATATAACATCTCCGGGAATTCCTTCGGAATTTCAATAACAGTACGAAAACCGGTAGAAAACTCGTAACGCATATGTCCAGACCACGTGTCATGGACAGAAGCGGCGTCGCCAACGCTTAGTCAAGTAAAACATAAGCTGTCGGCTTCACTCACAAGTGCGAGAGAGACAAAGCGCGAGAGAGGGAGAGAGAGAGATAGTTGCTTTCACTACGAATTAACGAATCAACTGATACACACACGCAAATGCACGACACGCGATGTCTGGACGGAATTAGGAAAAATGTTTACAAAAAAAAAAAAAAAAAAAAAACAACGGAAAATATAAAGAAATGTAAACGCCGGAATAATGGAAATAAACAAGGGTTAAAAAAGTACCTCGTACTTTTGAGGACGTTCACCCCTTGATTGTTTTTTTTTTTCTCTTTTCACAGTACTTCAACGTCTCCCATTTTATCGTATATATAATATACGCAAACTTTTAGCCGTTATCGAATGTTTTTAATCCATTGCACGGCGATATCGCTTGGCCAGCCCAGACGACACTAAAACTATCTCTGGGTGGGCTGAATAGCAGGGCCGAAGGCCCCATGCGTCATACAGCACAGAGGACATCTGTCGCCCTTTAGCCTGGTGTAAACGTCCCTTCCAGCGAGCTATGTTTCTCTCTCTTCTCCTCGACGAACCCTCGTTGGCCAACCACCGTAACGCTAACGCCCTTTCCCCGGCTCGTTTTATGTGTGCGATATAAAAAAAAAGGAGGGAGCGTGGCGCGGCGCAAGGGCGCAACCCCTAAGGATTTCCTAGCTTCACGCATCTAGGTGCGCGTCTTATGTGCTGCGTTATTTCCTTGAGGCTATGGGAAGAGGAATGAGAGGAGAGATGGCCAACGAGCGGAGTTTATTGGTTTACGACTCTGCTGCAGAAGTGGGGACTCGATGCACCGATGAAGAGCGTACTGACTTACCGACGGAGTTGGGTTTGGTCGCTATATAATCGCCGCCTTTTCGTTAAGGTGATGTGAAAGTGCTCGGTTGGTATCGAAAACTGTAATCCGATTTTCTCCGTCATCGTTAATCTTTTGGATAAAAGATGAGGACGTTGCCATCCGCCCGAGAATTCCGCAGGGCCACGTTTTCGGCTTTTATCCAAAAGATCAACGATGACGGAGAAATTCACGATCCCAAGATTAGTTCTATCTCTCTCGCACTCATTGAGCTTTCACATAACCTTAAGGGGTTGTGGTACAGACGTGTTAATTGCTCTGATGGTAACAAATCGCTATCCGCATTTTCTCCGAGGTGGTCGACGCTTCAACCGAAAGCAAATTAGGTTTTCGTACTGAATATATAGGAGAATGAAAACCTAATTTGCTTTTGCTAGTCAGATCAACCGATGTGGAGAAAATAGGGAAGGCGACTTGTTACCGGCCGCCCACTGAACCACGTACCCTTAAGGGTATGTGGTTCTCAGAAAAATATGTCGCGAGATCGGTAACAGAACTTGTTATGAATACAAAAAAATTGTTATTTGCCCCTCTATCTTCTTTTATAATTGATATTATGTCTCCAATTTACTTTTTCTCGATCGTTATACAGCCTGCAAGCGGCATTAACTGCAGTTTACATTACCGACCGAGCGAGTAATGGGCCCATGGAAAAAGTTGAACATTACAAATTTAGATTGTAAAATAAATGTGGTATTTGAAAATGTAACTCGAATTGGCTTCCTATTGGTGAAATCGGTGCTATTTACGTAAAAGCAATAGGATGGAATTTTCGCATGTGACTAGAGCGCCACTGACGTTCGATAATTGCATCAAAATTTAGTCTTCATTCTATTGCCATGACGTGCATAGCCAGTGTTATCAACCGTCGTTTCTGACAAATTTAACCTCTTGCAACAACAGAAAATGCTTCGAATGTTAAAGTTGTACGCTAATTCGTCTCTTCGAAAAATTTGATCATACTTGAAAGACATTTCGAAGCGAGCTCTGTTTATTATTATTTTTGCACGATGAAAGTGGTGGTGAAAATATTACAAGGTGAAGAGTGCGTCGTCGAGGTTCGTTCTCCTATATTTTATACGGCTTTCGAATTTATTCTCGAAAATTTATTATTCGCAAATTATCGTGTTTTTAATTTTGCAAAAACTCTGACAGATATCTCCTATGGAAACTGTTCTTGCACTCAAGAATAAAGCCAAGGAACTTCTCGGAGTTGATGTACCGCAACAAAAACTGATTCTCCTCGGCAAGGCTCTTGCAGGTTCGCAGCAATTTATTTTTCAGTAAATTCTATTAATGTGCACTCAGATTTTTAGTGCATGAAATATTTGTCACTACATCTGCAAAAATAGGGGAAAAAAAAAATCAAAATGATTGTATGTAAATTGGTAAAAAAAAGCAATGGCAACAGAATTTTGTTTCAATTTGATGACTTTTATTCTGTTAACTTTATCTTTCCTTAAATATGTATGAAAACTGTAATAAATTGGTAGATAAATGTTCAATGGAATATCTGTTATATGATTTATATTATATTTCACAAAATTTCTGATGTCCTTAACTTGAGAATATTGATTTTCATTTTTTTTAACCTGAATGTTGAGCTTTTATTACTTTTGCTTCATCCTTTAAAAGCAGAATGTGCTGCAACTATTTTGGCAAGTGTTTCTAGGGTGAGGGCGTCGAATCTAAATAACTGAATTTGAAGATAAAATGTGAGTCATATGCTAACGTATGAAAAAATTACCAACAAATTACATTGTTGATAGACAACTTTGAAAAAAAAATTCTTTTGACAGAGGTTTTATGAAGCGTAATTTTGTCTTAAGTATAGTTTTCATTCTTTTCAATCGGACACAGGATACTGATGAAACGATTTATGTATTTTTCAATAAATTCTATTAATGTGCGCTTAGATTCTTAGTGCATGAAATATTTGTCAATAATACATGCACTGATACATTGCATATATTATTTGCATGCAATAATTATAGCATGTAAATTGGTGAAAAAATACTGCGGCAATAAATTTATTTATTTCATTACTTTGATTTTGGACCTGTGAGTCCTTATTTTCAGCTTCATGTAAGAATACACTGAGCGAAGCAAATATCAATTGAAGATAGTAATTCATAAACTACTTTCACACACCTGCAAAAATGTTATAGCCATTCATTAAATAGATAAGTAAATCTAACTCAATGTTTAAAAAAAACGTTTGCTTTACGGAGACTGTGTCTTTCTTCATGCAGAAGAAAATGAGACTTCATAGAGGTAAATCCGATAACCACTTTGCTCAGTATCACACACAGAGTGAATAAATTGAAATGCACTTGAGACAAAATTATGCTTGAGAAAAACTTTGCCAAAAAAAAATTGTTCAATTGAGTATCAATGATTTGTTGATAATTTTTTTAAACCCTTTGGATATGGATGATATTGAATTCATATATACAATGATTTAGACCTGAATTCCTCCCCTTAAGCAAATCAGCTGACAAATACCGATTTATAAGAAATTATTCAAGCATAAACTTTCCTGCGAATCTCATCAAGTCCATAATTTAAGAAATTTGAAAAGACTAGATTTGTCTACCAAAAAATCGTGATTAATGATTAACAGTGAACAAAAAAACCACAGAATATGTTTAAATTTTAGAAGTCACAACTTCTGCTTGTGTTCCTTGGATCATTAATTGTTTCCACTGACAAGCAGTTGTTTTAAGTAAGGAAAAAAAAATAACACGAATAACCTTATTGATTGCAGATGAGAATCAGTTGAGTTTCTATCCAGGAATTAAAGATGGTTGCCGTCTGTATTTGGTGGTGAAGAAGGAGGTTCAGAGTTCGAGCGAAGCTAAATCCCTCCAAAATAAATCAGGCACTGCTCAACTCAAGACTGAGATGACGCGAGTGTTGAGGCATTATTATTCGGCGTCGGAAACAGATTCGATAGTTAATGAGCTGATAAAGGACTTGAGAAAGAAAGTGGACAGTCTGAGTTTCGACGACTTGGAGAGATTAGCCACGGCATTAATACAGGACCAAGAAAACACGAGTTAGAAGAAAACGTCGCTTATTCGTCTGACCGCATTTTTTTTTAAACATCGACCTCTCTACTTTGTATTCGTATGGCTTTATCACAGTTGAATTATTATACTTGTATTCATAGCATAAAAAAAACACTGTGCTGAAATTGTTAATACGTTGATACCGCTGGTAACGATAAACGATAAACTTTGAGACCTTCATTTGTCCACTTTACAGATGAGAGTTCACCTCTTTTTATCCAGGATCCTCCTTAAACATTAATTAATAAATGATCGAAAATTAGCTCGAAATACAGGACTAATTTTTTTTTTTCACCGAAAAAACACAAATTTCTGATAAAAATCTTGATTATTAAAAACCGTATTGAAGATCGAGGGAAGCGCCATTCTCTATTTTTATCGGTGAAAGTATTCATAGTACTTTCATAGTACAAAACGAATACTGAGCAATCATTTAACAGGAATGAAGATTTTTACACTTTTGCTATAATCTTTAAGCGCATAAGAGTTTTAAATACTTTTTCTAGTATTTTACCTTTAAAAAACTCTAATTTGTACTGGCGTCTTAATTAAATTTTCAAAGCTTTTCCGCTCAACTTAAATATATAGAAAAGCACAACAAAAAAATGTTGATATTATGTAATCGCAGCGATGTTGATTATTTATCTTCGCATTCCTGCTGGAAGTAGTTTTATTTTTTAATTTTCTTTACATCGGAATTTTCTTACAAACGATATAACAAACTAGATTTTTCTTAACGGAATAACTCAGGGATCCGCTAAATCGAGTTGTCGAAAATATCGCGCTACCAGACAAATGAAAAGGTTTAGAGTGTTGAGTTCGCGGCTCTCGAACTCAGGATTCTGCAAAAATGAAGAAATAAATTATGAGTAGAAAAATAATTCGAAGAAAATCATAAATAAAAAAATTAATAATAAGTGAATAAATACCAAATTTGCTCTTATTACGGAGCAAGATCGTGCTAATGTTCTTAGACAAGAACACGCATCTGGGGTCAGCGGTAATTCAAGGACGACTAATAACGCGTAAATCCACTCTCCTAATTTGCTTGACATTTTTTCCTCTTTTTCTATGTATTCCACTAGATATTCCAATACTTGCTCAACCGTAGGATGACTCATGGACAGTACTATGCCAAGGGATGGCGAAATGGACTGAGATCCATTGGTTTCTATGCCTGTGCAGCAGTTTATCCAGCCATCTTCATCATCGATTTCTGGCTGGAATAATACAACACAATTTTTAAATATTTCATGCTTTAACAACCTTTTCACAGTAGAGATGAGCACTAAACATGTGATCAAAACACAGTTTGGATAAAATATTAACTAATTTTTTTAAATCAACATTATATTTGATATAAACAACTTATTGATTGCTTCTTTTCAGTTATTCATTTTTCAACTTCTCAATAATAAAAATTATGTCCAAATCATATGTGAAATGATTCTTTTATGACTAAAAGATTTTGGATGCTTACAAAATTCCATAAGATGTATTTTTTTTTTTTTTTTTGAGAATCTCTAGATTCGAATTAAGAGAGTTGTTTTGAAATAATCTCTTTTTTTCTTTATGGAACTTGGAGTTGATCTTCTATAAGTTTACTGATTGTCTAAAATGAAATGTAAGATTTTTCAGATTGTTACAGAATCATTGCTTATTTCTACTCCCGAATTCATAATAATTTTTTATCATACCAGTGGCAAAGGAGACAAATTTGCATATTTATTTGGTTCCTTTTCAATCTGACGTTTCAATCCTGCTATTTTCAGTCTGACAGCGGAAAAGTCTATACATTGAATTTGTTGCCATCGAAGACTCGGGCTGAGTGACGTTGGAGCTTCTATACATCCTGGCAACTATTTTAAACAGTAGAAATTTCCCATTAGGACTGATTATAAATAATTTAAAAAGTAGAGAATATAATTGAAATTTTTAAAATTATTCTTTGACATACCGGTTTGACATTAACTGTTGGCTGCTTCAGCCTTGATTCATCAATCTCAGCCACCACAACGCTCTCGCATCTCTTGGCTTCTATTCTATAAGAAGAATCATAACAGAAAACAAACAAATTTTGCCAAAACATAAAAAAAGTCTACAATTTAACTCACACGACTCGTTTGATGTAATCTTCTCCGGAAGTTGGAATCGAACTGAGGTCAATATTGTCGTCAATTTCCCCTACATGAAGAGCTGGTTCTTTTAAGTAATCGCTCATGATTATTCTTATTCTTGGAGAGTTTCTGTCGTTGCGATTGATTCTTCTTCAAAATCACTTTTTTCATTTACACACGCGTGTATGTAGCAACACGAAAATGTTTCGGTCGGTTCCCGTGGAAGGAGGAGTGGCGCTGCGATCGTCCGCCAAAAAATACAAATATTGGTGAAAAGTAATCACATGTTAATGCATCATTGATTTTTGTTTAACTTGTGGTGTTTTTTCAATTGTAATTTTACAGTCTGTATAGATTTTTATTGAAATTTTACAGTATTCATATATTTTTATTCAAACTTCACGGAAGTTATAGGGGTTTTTCAACTTAATTGTTACGGTTTTTATAGGTTTTCATTAAATTTTTACAGTATTCATAGGCTTTGATTGAAATTTCACAAAAACTTAAGATTTTTATTGGAATTACAAAAAAAGAATTGATTTCCATTGAAATTTCACGGAAATTATAGATCTTGATTGAAATTACACAGAATTCATAGACATTAATTAAAATTACACAAAACTTGTAGTCTTTAATTAAAATTTCATGGAAATGATAGATTTTACTTCAAATTCAACAGAATTTATATGAATGGATGTAGAATTTATAGAATAATCGTCATTAACTCAAAGTTGCATAATATGGTTGTCATGTATTCGATTTTCAGATTGTACATTTTCACTAAGTTATAACATTTTTTAAATAAATGTCACAACTTCTAATCACCTTGACGATTTTGCTCAAATTCAATATCAATGAAATTCAAAGTGCAACTCTGAAAAATTGTTAAGATCATGAAATCGAAACTTATCGAAGTTATCCGTATTAACGTCGTTTTTCTATCGAAATAATTATTGAATTCTTGTATAATATTAAGGGAGCAACAAATTTTTATTAAATTCACAGCGATGAAATTTACTTTAAAAAATTCCATGGATACCGACCGCGTAGGGTTAATAAACTAAAGGCGGGACCTGTTGCATTGCAAAAAATCGTCGCTAAGAGGGCGTAGCAGTGCTTAATGGGTTGGGTTGGGCATATTCATTATGTTTGACTCACAACTCAGTCACAACTCCGAATCGTGTAACGACAAAACGAAATAACGCGTAGTGTCGCGTTTACAATTTCTCAATATTTCGGCAAAAAATCAGTAATAACACCAAAGCCGCTTTCACGCGGTAATATAAAATCGAAGATGGATCGACTCAATCCATTTTCGTTTCTTCTCTGTTTGTTAATATGTTGCGGTAAGTAATACGAAAATTTTGAGCACGCTTATGTTTTTTAATCAATTTTTCAAGAAAATTCATCAATAATTGTCCCTGTCTTTGTGAATAATTTCAGCCTTGACTCAGAATGCAAGTGGCTGCAATATTCCATTAGTTGTACGAAACACGTGGTTTTCCTGGGAAAATGGAAAAAACACATTGACCGAAATCAATGCAGAAACAATGACAAACAGAGGATATTGCGTAGCTATGGAAGAAAAAGAGCGACTGCATTACACCTTCGTTTTCAAAAAGGACGCTTGTTATCAATGTGTAAAACTTATCGTCAGAACGGTCAATGTTCTGGAGAAAGTTGAAAGTGAGCAGATATTTTACAATCGTGGCATTTAATTTTTCTCATTATTGCATTACGAATTCGTTTTTCTTGTAGCAACATGCGTTAACCTGCCAAACGGAGTCGAGCCTACAGTGGAAAATGTTTGCAGAGATTTGCCGCTGGATCAGCAATTGATAACGCTTTTCTCTGAAAATTATGTTCCTGTTAATTGCAGATCTTCTCTCGAAGGTGTTTGGCAATTTGCGTATCAGGTGAGAAATTTTGTACATTTTTTATTAGTTGCGGACAAGGAGGATTCAAAATTGTTTTAGATTTTTAAGGAAAGAAGTATTTCCGCCTTTTTGAAGTTGTTTTCATTTGGAATATTGATTTATTTTCATCAAGAGACTTTTTACTAACAATTATTTTAGAACACAATTGAATTTCAGTTTAAACTACGATGCAATTTGAATTTTACCAAATGATAAATTTTTGGAAAAACATCCATTGTCATTTTTACGTAAATCAGCATCAATCAATTAAACTGAAATTCCCTTCATGGTAGAAAAATATTTCGCTACAGTAGATATCGTATGTAGTGGGAATCTGAAATAATTAATCAACGTTTGTCTGCAGAATCGATTCAGATTCAGAGGAGAATGCAACAACGCTGATGCCCACATACGCTCTTGTCAAACTCCTGGTACACAATTCTTGATAACTAATCAAAAATTCAACATAACATACAAGAAATGCAGCAATATGAAAGGAACATTCGATGGAGGTAAATGTCCCACAAAATATGTGTTGAGTTTTTTTATTCAAGCGGATTATTTATAGGTTGAAATTCTTGTATTTGTCACTGCATTTTCCACATTGGACGTATTTTCAGCGAATTTGGACTGTTCTAATTTTGTTTCAACTTTTTATCATGCCTGGAAGCTTAATTTATTGAAAATGATAACAGAATTAATCAAAGTTTTGGAAAACCTCGACTAAAGTTGAGCTTAAAAATTTTGAAACAATTAACCAGTTAATCAAATTTCCGCGAAACACCTTAAAATAAATTAGAAACAAAATGAAATTGAACACTTTATTACGAATGAATCAAAATACTATACTAATTTTTTTTCACGTATAAAATTAACCATTTATTCTTTCAGTCGTGGAATACAGTTGTTTGGGTGATTGGTTTGTCGGCAAGAATCATTTCTTCGCCGTCGCCAATACAAAAGAGTCGCGAAAGGACGAAAAATATCGTTGCTTTCTGAAAAATCGCGACGACGATCTTTACATCGGAGTTTCGATAACAGCTGAATGTAATACTTTGAGAACGGTTGAACAGAGTCCGGAGCGTTTGCGAGTTACGCCAGTAAAGGCCGAGGTTGTGGAAGCAGGATGTAGACTACCGCAAAATATGAGCGGAGAATGGATCAATACTGCCAATATCGACGCCGATTTGTTTATTAATGAGACTCATATTATCGAAACGTGGTATCCCGACGAGGGACGATACAGACGCACTATTTACGTTTGCCGAGAACAACAGGATTCACGCGTTATGATGGCTCGATTGACTGTCGATGGATGGTAAGAAATTTCTTCTAAAAATCTCATTAATGCAAATCCCGAATTGCAATTTACCGACAATCATTTGCGGCTTTGATTTCTCATTGTCCAAAATCGGAACCGAGACCAGGTTTTTGTTTGATAAGATTTTTGATGAGCAGAAAAATCTAAAAAATTCGTTTAGAAAAATAATAGTTAAACGTTTAAAATTATCACTTCTTTTGGTGAAATATCGCCAGAAATTTTTTTTTTACTTTTATCTCCGCTTAAGCATTCTAAAAAATTGGTCTGCCTGCTCTAAAAAAAATTGAATGTATTTGTGGACTATGTGAGAATATTCTAAGAAAACTTCAGATTTTTGGATCATGAAATAATTGGAAAAAAAATCGCATACTTTCGAATATATTTCACGGGAACTCTTTTAGATATACAAAAAATTCTTTCGTTCAGAATAACAATTTTTGAGTTTTTGGGGCAAAGATACATTCATTTTTTAAATCGTTTCTCAAAAACGGTTGTAGATAATAATTGCAAAAATATTGCATATTCGTTTTCCATCGAATATTATATGATAGCCAAGTATCAAATATACTGTAGACGGTCAAACTTTTGATTCTTCGAAATCTTATAGAATTCCTCATTCATTTGATCTAAAAGTCGGTTAAATTTTTTTTATTCGACAGTCAAAAAGATTACGTTTGTTTCGACTTTGTGCCTCGACATCACAATGTAATCAGATACAGACGTGGTTTAGCTGTTATCAAAGACGATTTCCACACGGTTTGTTCTTGGGTACAATTTCCGAACAAAGTTGATTGGCGCTACGATTTGTTTTTAGGTGAGTTGTGACATCGCGTATTTACTCTCTCCTCGAGCGAATATATTGATGAATTTTTTTACTATATCCTTTATCAGCAAAAAATCCAGTTCCGGTGAGATGTCCAGTCGCCGGAAAGTATACTTTTGAGCAAAAAGGAGAAATTCCATTTGAGACGAGAATTCTCGGTGGTGTGACATTATCTCCGCGTCATAACACAAACTGCACACTCAAGACTTCAGATTTCTCGGTTTGCGACGCCGAGCAAAAGGAAATCGCCATTGATGAGACATACTGTCTGACTGTTGATCATTTGGGACGTCCCCAGGATATTTACAGTAAGCAATTGTCATTATTATCCATTAATTTATTAATTCATGGTTTTTTCCACAACTTACACCTAGATTCCTTAATATTTTATTGCCAATTTCATCTTGAACAATTCCTTTGGTTTTATAACTAACTAAGCGCACATTGACTGTTTAAAACTAAATTTCGAATCACAAATGTTCGCGTCAACAGTGCGTCTCGACTTACGACGCGAGTGAACCGAGGTTGTAAATGTCGGTGCCGAATATTCGAAATTGTGTACTTTACGGACTCCCACGCCTCAAATTAATAGGATGTAGATGGTTGGTTCCAAATATGAGGAGATAAACTAATTTCAATTTATTCCCAATATTTACAGAATTGATGTTGATAGAAATTGTTTTTGGTTATATTGTTTCGCGTTGTAAGCACGAATTGTCAATGGTTTTATGTGAATTACAAAGTTAGAGAAATTTCCACGGAGTAAATCTCTCGTCTCTCTGTAAAGTTACGATAATGCTTGTGAGTACGATTCGAAAGAAATTCAGAGATCCGCACTGAGTGGACTCTTGATGTGCACTGTCCGAAGTTTCGTGGAATACTAACTAACTAAGATATAAGGATGTCCTTCACGTTGGTCGACGAGGCTTCTCCCAGAAAAGGGAACATTACTGCTTTCCTTTTGAGAATATCACAGCTAATATGATTGGTGCAAAGTAAAATTTAAAAAAAATGAGGGTTTGTATTATTACCAATGGCGAGAACAATCGCAAGGATAGAAAATGACCTGCCCTGTCGAACGCTTTGTTTGACCGGTGGGAAAGTTCCGCGACGGTCGCTGTACCGTCATAAAAATATTTTTGCTTTTGACTCGAGCTTCAAGTGGGCACCGGTTAATCTTTTTATGGGGGAACATGAGGTTTTACCTGTCAGCAATTACGAGAACAACCGCAAAGGTAGAAAATGCCCAGCCCTCTCGAACGCTATGCTTGAGAGGTGAAAATGTTCCGCGACGAACGCTGTACCGTCATAAAAATATTTTTGCTTTTGACTCGAGCTTCAAGCGGACGCCAGTTGATCTTTTTATGGGGGAACATGAGGTTTTACCTGTCAGTAATTACGAGAGCAACCGCAAAGGTAGAAAATGCCCCGCCCTGTCGAACGCTATACTTGACAGGTTAAAATGTTCCACGACGAACGAAGTGCCGTTATAAAAAGATTTTTGCGTTTGACTCATACTTCAAGTGGGCACCGGTTAATCCTTTTATTGGGGCGCATGAGGTTTTACCTGTCAGCAATCACGGGAGGAATCACAATGGTAGAAAATTAGCTGACCTGTCGGATGCTCTGCTTAACTGGTGGAAAAGTGTCGCGACGCACGAAGTACCGTCATAAAAAGATTTTTGCGTCTGACTCAAACTTCAAGTGGGCACCGGTTAATCCTTTTATTGGGGAACATGAGGTTTTACCTGTCAGCAATCACGGAAGGAATCACAATGGTAGAAAATTAGCTGACCTGTCGGATGCTCTGCTCAACTGGTGGAAAAGTGTCGCGACGCACGAAGTACCGTCATAAAGAGATTTTTGCCTTCGACTCGAACATCGAGCGTGCGCCAGTTAATTCTTTTATTGGGGTACACCGGTGTGCTGAAATGCTGGTATTTCAAGGGTAGTCATGCACGCAGTGACAAAAATGCGGCTATTGCTTACAAAGCTATTAAAGATTTTAAAGCAGTTATTGACAAACGGTGAAATGTGGTAGTCAAATGTTGATAAACGGACTCGTTCGGGGCCTGTAGACCCTTTTTTACAGCAATCAGGTAAGAGAAATGCTCTTACCTGAAACCTTAGACGGAACAATAACGGAATATAACGATTTGTTTAACGTGGGTTTCCATAAAATGTAATATTTTCAGACTGTAGTTAAACATTTTAACATACGAGCAGAATGTCAAATTATGTGTTACAAGTCAAAAAATATTCTGATTTTATCGCAAGATATATGAAAAGGATGCAAAGCAGAAGCATTGCTTTCTTATTATTTTTCGCTTTTTACAAAGCTTCCTCTATGAAAAAGTATGCTAATCAATTATGGCTTCCTCATGTTGAAAGCTTTGTAAAGAGTAGAAATTAATGAGGAAGCCATGTGCAAGGTTCTACTTTGCATCCTTGTTCAAAATGAATAAATAAATAAGTGCATCCTCCCACTTTGCGACAATGTAATAAGAACGAACATTCCGGAAACTCTTTCGAATATCCTATCTTTCCTATTTTTTTCATGTAGAAGACGATGAAAATCTGGGGGTTTCCGAAAATTCATTTGGTAGCAAGGATATGGCTAGTTTACACGACCATAATTACCAGTTTTTTGAGCTCAATATCTGGAAAATTGAATGAGTCATCGCGTTAACAGACATTTTTGAAAAAATTCGAAACGGCGTAAGAATTTAACGATCATGGGGATTTTGACAAAAATTTGTATGAACAATTAGGATTCACCCCTCTATTTTTTGTAATAATTTCGGCTTCATATCTCAAGGCGTTTCCGAGTTATAAAGTCTTTTATTTTTCGAGCGTGTAACATACATGCACACACATACAGACATTTTTTCCGAAGCAGTTTTTCCGACATTTTGGACCATTCTGAATGTACTGACATGAAAATCTCGAAAAGCAAAGCTTCCTTTATTAGGAAGCTGAATTTAAAATAACACCAATAAATAAAATCTCAACACCTGAATTTTCTGTTGCACAGGCGAACCGGATTACAGAATGAAGTGTATCGGTTTTTGGAAGGAGAATCTCAAGTCGTATCTTATTACTTACGACGAACTCGACCCCTTCAGCAGATATCGCTGCTGGGTTTACCAAAGGGCGGATCTCAACAGAGTATTAATGTCCCAAGCGGTTGGTCCATTCTGTTCATTAGTGCAAGACGTAGGCAGCTATAACTACACTGAAGGCGCCGCAGTCGCCATCGATATGAGGGTAAGCAATTCGTAATTTCCTCGAAAATAATTTATTGGTTCTGCCAAATGATTATGAAAATAGTACATTCAACTATTTGGGGTTCAAGACTCTCGTTTACAGTATTTTGGACAAAATTATAAAAAATGTCTTCATTTAACTTCATATTTGCTGTGACTGATGACGACATAATGTCATGAATATGTGAATTTTTTTCCCCTACAACATAATGGCACTAAATACATATCAATAAATGGATGATAAAAAAAGAGACAAAACACATACTGTACGTCACGAATTTTTTATTTGCGTCTGTCATTCAATTACCAACTACATCCACAATTCGTGTGCGGACAAATAGATTCATAAATATAGCTCAAAATATTTAAAAAACGCATTTTTCACAAATTACATAAGGTTTTGAAAAAATGCATTCGTATTTTCTTAGAAAAATTGGCAACTTATTTCCATTTAAAAAAAATTCATAATCATTTTAGAAAAGTTAGTGATTATTTTTGATCTAAAAAAAGTTTTAATGACGACTGATTTGTTGAACTTTTTTTTTACTAATTCGTTAATAACATTTTGGAATGATATTGAAAATAAAATTCGGCACATGCACGATTGTATTCAGATTTTTATCCTTCAGAAAAGTGTTCAATATTTTCTCTTAAACTCACGTTTGGCATATCCTTAAAAATAATCTAATAATTGATTAATTTTCTGGGAACATGAAGGAAATCAATGGCCGAAAAATCTAATGTAAAAAGTTTTGATGACGGCTGATTTGTTGAACTTATTTTTTTTCAATTAATTCGTTAATAACATTTTGGAGTGACAATGAAAAAAATATTTAGCACATGCTCGATTTTATTCATATTTTTATCCTTCAGAAAAGTGTTCAATATTTTCTCTTAAAATAACGTTTGGCATATTATTAAAGATAATCTAATTTTTTATTAAATTTATCGGGAGCATGAAGGAAATTAATGTCCGAAAAATCTAATGTTTGATTCGTTTTTTCAGGAATACGAACGTGAAAGAGACCAATGTCCGATGTACTTCGACGACGGCAGCAATCCTTGGGCAGATCGCGCGAGTTCCATCACCGTATTCCATTTCAGAAACGGCGCCGATGCTTCTACGCCAGTTTCATTTTTGACGACACTAATTGCCGCTACAATTATCGCCATCTGCCTTCTTGATTAATCGAGTACAATACGCGATATAATTGCGTGGAAACAAATCACGCAGAGCGTAACAAAAATTAGGTATTAAGAAAAGATATAAGTCCCGTGTATGTACAATGGCACATTTAATAATTCCGTCCGTTACGAACGCCGTATTGGCTATAAGATTTTTATTGTTAGTGTCTTATTGACGACAGAACCGATGCAAGTGCGATTTTAGAGTTTGGAACTCATATCTCGTACAATGTAGGTATTTTTTTGTGTCGGTCTTTTTTTAAAAATTAAGATGATTAGATGTCTAATGTTTTGATTTTTACTTCGTTAAGATGATGAGCTTTTGCTCGATTGGTAACAAAAACTGTGGATCTTTTTTTTCAACCACTGTTAATGTTTCATACTCAAATGCGATGAAGATATTTACTTCGGAAAAATTAGTTCTGTTTATTTGGAATTTTGAAAATGATCTGCTTTGAAGTTTCGAGAGGTCTGAATCTCAAAAATAAATGTAACTCATATATATTTGTCAGACAGTTGGTTAGATTTCTACTAGAAGAAAATGTAAGTTTACCGAACATTTGGGAAAGTATTTTTAATGGTTAAAAAAAAGTACACGCCTATTTTCTCAAAAAATAGTCACGATTTCGAAACGAATACCCAAGTTCCGCTCTCTCGCAAGCATAAAAAGCGAATATCCAAATACTGGTGTGTTCATAAGTGCCTTAACACTACCATTTGTGCAATCGATGTATTTTATACCTTTTAATGTGAAAATATCTCAGAGCTTATTGCAAAGTTGATGTAAAATTGATAAAATAGGCTTAATCTTCCAACTGCTAATGAATATTTGCAGCAATGGTACATACGATTTTACTGAACGCTTCTTTACCAATTTATATCAGAAAAATTATGGCAGAATTATTGATCACGGAAATTTGTACCATTGTACATTTTTATTTCGTGAACGAAACAGTATTTCGCGCAAGAATCTATAAGCGAATTACAAAATCCTGTTTCTGCAGGATCGTAAAATTGCTCTGAAAGATTTTTTCACATAAAATTGTTTAGTAGGTACATGAAATTGACTCACAATTTTTGACAACTTTTTTTAGTACTTTTTAACTAACCTTCGCAATAAATGACTTATAAGTACTGCAGAAAATATGTTTGCAGTCAAAGAATCCGTCCACCAGAGTTAACGATTGTAACGATAAGAAATGATAAGAAATAAGAAATAGATCAATTTATGCAACTATTATCTTAGTTTATTCATAAATCTTACAGCTATTGCAATCGTAGCTACATTTTTATACATTATTATAACGTTATTTCATAGTATTTCTTATTAAATAAATTATACAAAGAAAATCAAAGTACAATTTTATGTACATGTGTCACAGATAAATAAACGATAAAAACACAAATTCCATGTATCTGCATCCTCTATTTAGTCCAGCTGACTTTCGGTATGTCAAAGTGTTCGGTGAGGCTGTCCAAGTGTCTGTTGAATTCCTCTACACGTTGTTTGTGGGTCATTGAGGCCTTTTGCTTGATCCGTTCCGTTTGCTGTAATCAGAGTTGTACAAATTGTCAGTAAAAATATTGCAATACTTATTATGAAAAAAAAAGGATCATTGAACTTAGATTCATCACCAATCACTTTATTAATAAATAATGAAATCAAATCCATTAACCATTATTTTGGTAATGAGTAACGGAACTGAAATTCATGAAACATTGATTTAATAAAGTTAATTGACAAGCAATGAAATTCAATAACCAATTTCAAAAAGTTAATAATCCTAAAATCGGAAAAAGTCTTTACGGAATTTTGTGCAGAAACATTTTTCCCTATTATGTAGATAATCAGTTATGGAAAACTTACCATTTTTTCCTGCATCTTCTGGAATGCTAACTCCGCTTTGGTCCTCTTAACCTCTACAGTTCTGGGTTTTTCTTCTTCAACGATTTTGGTAACCTGCACCAATTTCTTCTTTTTCTCTCCCTTGCGCTTTTTTCTGGAAACAGAACGAAAAAAAAAACAATGAATAACCGATTTTCTTGGGAAAATTAGAGAAATGTTTAGAAGATCGAGAAATGTTGTCAGATGCTTACTTTTTGCTGACACATTCGTCGCTCTTCAGCTTCAACGGTGCTTTATCGGCGTGCGAGTATGGATCGTCCTCCGCATGCGATGGCATTTTTTGGTTGTTGTAAGATAACTTGTATTTTCACGAGTGTAACGATAATATTGTAAAAATCGTTAGACACGATGAACGTTTCACAACACTCACGTCCTTAGACCGTCGAGTAGAGACTTTCACTGACTTGTTTGTGTTTAGGTATCTTACCAACTGACAACACAACCGCTGAGTGGCGCTTACATACATTTCCAGCGACGAAGAGTTGGTCACCCTGACCGACGCGCCGATCGTCCAATCAGCGGCCTGGTCGGGCCAACCAATAAGTTAGCGGTACGAGCGTGCTCAACGCCCCACTAAAGGTGTGGCGGGATAGTTTCTAATACGCGCGCACACGCTTTTTCGTATCCAAAAGGATGCAGACTGTTTAATTACTAATGTTAATATTTTTTAGTGTACCCGTCTTCTTAAATCACTTCCTATAAAAATTAGCCCTTGCAAATTTTCATCTAAACGAGAAAGCGTTGTATTAGAGAAGTTTATACTTAATCTTCATCGATATAAGAATTCATGGCAACAGTTATTGTTCGTTTCTACGGAAGAGAGATCGTTTCTAATGGAAGAGAAAAAAGTTTTTCGCTACTTTTTCCTTCTTGCAGGAACGACTCAACGCTACGATCGTTTCGCACCGAGGCAGAAGCGGCATGGAATCTTTTTGAGATAATTTTGAAAAAAAAGTTTGTACAGTTTGAAGAGCAGAGGCATATTATAAATGAATTCTGTTTTTTCGCTTTTCAGGCGGTTTCGAAGTCATACCAACGTCAATATGCTGTCATAAATCATGTAGTAGCTAGTCGATAAAGAATCGAATAAAATGCAACTATATTTTCCGATTTGTTTGGACGTTTCTTCTATTCTTATTTTAGGAAAAGGAATTGTGAAAAAAACATTGGTCTTCGTCAAGAGGTATGACTGACGAGTTTTTGCATGGGAAAATCTGATTTAGAGTATATCGGTCGATGGGTAAAATACTGAAGCTCTGTGATTGGTGCGCTGCTAGAACTTGACGGTCAACCACCGCAAAAGGCTGGAAAAAAGGCGACGGAACAAACTGTTTTTCTCGGAACCACTTAATCTATCTAACGTGGACATCTCTTCTAATTGTATTATGATCATGAAAAAATAAATGTATAAATGTAGTTAGACTGTCTGCAGCATATTATTTACGATAAGAAATATCTTCATTAGCTTCATTCGGTGGCTCTGAGCAGGTCCGTTTATTAGTTTTCTTATCAAGCGTATAGCGCGGTAGTTGACAGAGTCCAACCAGCGCACCAATCACAGAGCTCCGCTAGAGTTGCAATTGTTCACGAACGTGTGAAACCGATGCTTCTCAACGAAGCTTTTCGAAAAAAAAAACGAAATTGTTATTCTCAAAAAATAGATGTAACTCATATATATCTGTTTGGGAAAGTATTTTTGATGGTTAAAAAAAAGTATACGCCTATTTTCTCGAAAGATCGTCACGATTTCAAAACGAATAGCAGAGTTCCGCTCTTTTGCAAGCATAAAAAGCGAATGTCCAAATACTGGTGTTTATAAGTGCCATAACACTACCATTATTGCAGTCGATGTTTTTTATACCTTTTAATGTAAAAATATCTCAAGCAGAGCTTATTGCAAAGTTGGCGTGAAAATGGTAAAATAGGCTTAATCTTCAAACTACTAATGAAATTGGTAGCAATGGTACATACGATTTTATTGAAGGCTTATTTACCAATCTGTCTCAAAAAAATTATGGCAGAATTATTGAACACGGAAATTTGTACCATTGTACATTTTTATTTCGTGAACAAAACAGTATTTCGCGCAAGAATTTAGAAATGAATTACAAAATCCTGTTTCTGCAGGATCGTAAAATTGATTCGAAAGATTTTTACATGAAATTGACTTACGATTTCCGATAACTTTTATTAGTTTTTTTTAACGGACCTTCCCAATAAATGACTTATAATTATTACAGAAATATGTTTGCAATCAGAGAATCCGTCCACCAGAGTGGACAATAGTAAGGATAAGAAATGATAAGAAGAAATAGATCAATTTATGTAACCATTATCTTTGTTTATTCATAAATCTTATAGGTATTGCAATTTTAGCTGCATTTTTCATACATTATTATGATGTTATTTCATAGTATTTCTTATAAAATAAATTATACAAAGAAAATCAAAGAACAATTTTATGTACAAGTATCACAGATGAATAATTTGTAATAACACAAATTTTATGTATCTGCATACACTATTTAGTCCAGCTGACTTTTGGTATGTCAAAGTGTTCAGTGAGGCTGTCCAAGTGCCTGTTGAATTCTTCTACACGTTGTTTGTGAGTCTTTGAGGCCTTTTCCTTGATCCGTTCTGTTTGCTGTAATCAGAGTTGTACAAATTTGTCAGTAAAAATATTGCAATACTTATTATGATAAAAAATAGATAATTGAACTTAGATCCATCACCAATCACTTTATTAATGAATAATGAAATCAAATCCATTAACCATTATTTTAATAATGAGTAAGGGAACTAAAATTTATAAAACATTAATTAGATAAAATTGATTGATGAGCAATGAAATTCAATAACCAATTTTCGAAAGTTAATAATTTAAAAATCGGAAAAAATCTTCACGGAATTTTGTGAAGAAACATTTTTCCTATTATGTAGATAATCAGTTATGGAAAACTCACCATCTTTTCCTGCATCTTCTGGAATGCTAACTCCGCTTTGGTCCTCTTCACCTCTACAGTTCTGGGTTTGTCGTCTTCAACGATTTTGGTAACCTGCCCCAATGTCTTCTTTTTGTCTACCTTGCGCTTTTTTCTGGAAAGAGAATAAAAAAAAACAATAAATAATCGATTTTCTTGGGAAAATGAGAGAAATGTTTGAAAGATGGAGAAACGTTGTCGGATGCTTACTTTTTGCTGATACATTTGTCGTTCTTCAGTCTCAACGGTGCAGTATCGGCGTGCGAGTATGGATCGTCCTCCACATGCGATGGCATTTTTGGGTTGTTGTAAAATAACTTGTATTTTGACGAATGTAACGAGAATATCGTAAAAATCGTTAGATACGATGAAGGTTTCACAACACTCACGTCCTCAGACCGTCGATTAGAGATTTTTACTGACTTGTCTGTGTGCAGGTATTTCACCAACTGACAGCTTAAACGCTGAACGGCGCTTATATACACCTCCAGCGACGAAGGGTTGGTCGGCCTAACACGCCCCCACCGCGCGCCGATCGTCCAATCAGAGGCTTGGTCGGGCCAACCAATGAGTCAGGGGTACGAGCGTGCTCAACGACCTCTACAGGTGTGGGCGACAACTTCTAATACGCGCGCACACGCTCTTGTGTATCTCAGAGGACAAAGACTGTTCAATTAATGAAGTGAATATTTTTAAGTGTACCCGTCGTCTCAAATCACTTCCTACGGTCATTAGCCCTCGCAAAATTTTTCTAAACGAGAAAGCGTTGTATTGCAGAAGTCGATACTTAATCTTCATCGATGTGAGGCGATAACGCAAATCATGCGAAATAACGACTCGTAGCAATAGTTATTGTTTTTCCCTGCGATAATGGAAAAGGAAAAGGTTTTTCGCTGCTTTTTCCTTCTCGCAGGAACGACTTAATGCTGGGATCGTTTCGCACCGAGGCAGAAGCGGCATAGAATCTTTTTGAGATAGATAATTTTGAAAGAAAAGTTTTACAGTTTGAAGAGCAGAGGCATATTAGAAATGGATTCTGTTTTTTCGCTCGTCAGATGATTTCGGAGTGTTTCCAACATCAATATGTTGTCATAAATCATGAAGTTGCTAGTCGACAAAGAATCAAATAAAATGTAACTGTATTTTCTGATTTCTTTGGACATTCCCCTAATCCTTACCTTATAAAAAGGAATTGTAAAAAAATCTTTCGTTTTCGTCAAGAGGCGTGATTGACAAGTTTTTGCATGGGAAAATCTGATTTAGAGTATATCGGTCGATGGGTGAAATACTGAAGCTCTGTGATTGGTGCGCTGCTAGAACTTGACGGTCAACCACCGCAAAAGGCTGGAAAAAAGGCTACGGAGCAAACTGTCTTTCTCAGAACCACTTAATCTATCTAACGTGGACATCTCTTCTAATTGTATTATGATCATGAAAAAATAAATGTATAAATGTAGTTAGCCTGTCTGCGGCATAATATTTACGATAAGAAATATCTTCATTAGCTTCATTCGGTGGCTCTGAGCAGGTCCGTTTGTTAGTTTTCTTATCAAGCGTATTGCGCGGTAGTTGACAGAGTCCAACCAGCGCACCAATCAGAGAGCTCCGCTAGAGTTGCAATTGTTCACGAACGTGTGAAACCGATGCTTCTCAACGAAGCTTTTCGAAAAAAAAAACGAAATTGTTATTCTCAAAAAATAGATGTAACTCATATATATCTGTTTGGGAAAGTATTTTTGATGGTTAAAAAAAAGTATACGCCTATTTTCTCGAAAGATCGTCACGATTTCAAAACGAATAGCAGAGTTCCGCTCTTTTGCAAGCATAAAAAGCGAATGTCCAAATACTGGTGTTTATAAGTGCCATAACACTACCATTATTGCAGTCGATGTTTTTTATACCTTTTAATGTAAAAATATCTCAAGCAGAGCTTATTGCAAAGTTGACGTGAAAATGGTAAAATAGGCTTAATCTTCAAACTACTAATGAAATTGGTAGCAATGGTACATACGATTTTATTGAAGGCTTATTTACCAATCTATCTCAAAAAAATTATGGCAGAATTATTGAACACGGAAATTTGTACCATTGTACATTTTTATTTCGTGAACAAAACAGTATTTCGCGCAAGAATTTAGAAATGAATTACAAAATCCTGTTTCTGTAGGATCGTAAAATTGATTCGAAAGATTTTTACATGAAATTGACTTACGATTTCCGATAACTTTTATTAGTTTTTTTTAACGGACCTTCCCAATAAATGACTTATAATTATTACAGAAATATGTTTGCAGTCAGAGAATCCGTCCACCAGAGTGGACAATAGTAAGGATAAGAAATGATAAGAAGAAATAGATCAATTTATGTAACCATTATCTTTGTTTATTCATAAATCTTATAGGTATTGCAATTTTAGCTACATTTTTCATACATTATTATGACGTTATTTCATAGTATTTCTTATAAAATAAATTATACAAAGAAAATCAAAGAACAATTTTATGTACAAGTATCACAGATGAATAATTTGTAACAACACAAATTTTATGTATCTGCATACACTATTTAGTCCAGCTGACTTTTGGTATGTCAAAGTGTTCAGTGAGGCTGTCCAAGTGCCTGTTGAATTCTTCTACACGTTGTTTGTGAGTCTTTGAGGCCTTTTCTTTGATCCGTTCTGTTTGCTGTAATCAGAGTTGTACAAATTTGTCAGTAAAAATATTGCAATACTTATTATGATAAAAAATAGATAATTGAACTTAGATCCATCACCAATCACTTTATTAATGAATAATGAAATCAAATCCATTAACCATTATTTTAATAATGAGTAAGGGAACTAAAATTCATAAAACATTAATTAAATAAAATTGATTGATTAGCAATGAAATTCAATAACCAATTTTCGAAAGTTAATAATTTAAAAATCGGAAAAAATCTTCACGGAATTTTGTGAAGAAACATTTTTCCTATTATGTAGATAATCAGTTATGGAAAACTCACCATTTTTTCCTGCATCTTCTGGAACGCTAACTCCGCTTTGGTCCTCTTAACCTCTACAGTTCTGGGTTTGTCGTCTTCAACGATTTTGGTAACCTGCCCCAATGTCTTCTTTTTGTCTACCTTGCGCTTTTTTCTGGAAAGAGAATAAAAAAAAACAATAAATAATCGATTTTCTTGGGAAAATTAGAGAAATGTTTGAAAGAGGGAGAAATGTTGTCGGATGCTTACTTTTTGCTGATACATTTGTCGTTCTTCAGTCTCAACGGTGCAGTATCGGCGTGCGAGTATGGATCGTCCTCCACATGCGATGGCATTTTTGGGTTGTTGTAAAATAACTTGTATTTTGACGAATGTGACGAATGTAACGATAATATCGTAAAAATCGTTAGATACGATGAAGGTTTCACAACACTCACGTCCTCAGACCGTAGAATAGAGATTTTTACTGACTCGTTTGTGTGCAGGTATTTCACCAACTGACAGTTTAAACGCTGAACGGCGCTTATATACACCTCCAGCGACGAAGGGTTGGTCGGCCTAACACGCCCCCACCGCGCGCCGATCGTCCAATCAGAGGCTTGGTCGGGCCAACCAATGAGTCAGGGGTACGAGCGTGCTCAACGACCTCTACAGGTGTGGGCGACAACTTCTAATACGCGCGCACACGCTCTTGTGTATCTCAGAGGACAAAGACTGTTCAATTAATGAAGTGAATATTTTTAAGTGTACCCGTCGTCTCAAATCACTTCCTACGGTCATTAGCCCTCGCAAAATTTTTCTAAACGAGAAAGCGTTGTATTGCAGAAGTCGATACTTAGTCTTCATCGATGTGAGGCGATAACGCAAATCACGCGCAAATAACGACTCATAGCAATAGTTATTACTTTTCCCTGCGATAATGGAAAAAAAAAGGTTTTTCGCTGCTTTTTTCTTCTTGCAGGAACGGCTTAACGCTGGGATCGTTTCGCACCGAGGCAGAAGCGGCATAGAATCTTTTTGAGATAGATAATTTTGAAAGAAAAGTTTTACAGTTTGAAGAGCAGAGGCATATTATACATGGATTCTGTTTTTTCGCTCGTCAGATGATTTCGGAGTGTTTCCAACATCAATATGTTGTCATAAATCATGAAGTAGCTAGTCGATAAAGAATCAAATAAAATGTAACTGTATTTTCTGATTTCTTTGGACATTTCCCCAATCCTTACCTTATAAAAAGGAATTGTAAAAAAATCTTTCGTTTTCGTCAAGAGGCGTGATTGACTAGTTTTTGCATGGGAAAATCTGATTTAGAGTATATCGGTCGTCGGCTGAAATACTGAAGCTCTGTGATTGGTGCGCTGGTAGAACTTGACGCTCAACCACCGCAATACGCTAACATCTCTTCTAATTGTATCATGATAGTGAAGAAATGAATGTTTAAATGTAATGAGTCTGTTTGAGCCATAATATTTACAATAAGAAATATCTTCATTAGCTTTATTCGGTGGCTCTGAGCAGGTCCGTTTGTTAGTATTCTTATCAAGCGTATTGGGGTATATCTCAGAGTCCAACCAGCGCACCAATCAGAGAGCTCCGCTAGAGTTGCAATCATCTAATAACTTGGAGCCGATGTTTCTCCACGAAGGCAATCGACAAAAACGAAATGTTAACATTGTTATGATCCCACTTACGATTAACTACATATATCTAAAATCACGAAAAAAGAAGTAGTCTTAGTATTTGCTTTTATAAACCAAACAGTAGCGAACAAATCGATCCATTTTTCGATATAATTTATTCTTCACTACCGTCCTTTATCGTAATTAGAGAATACGAGAAAGTCGTTATAAAAAAACTACTTTGTACTAAGCAGCGAGACTCAAAGTCATTCACGACTGGAATTTTAGCCATGTGAGTGCTGTCCGACTGTGAAACGAGATGCTGGACGAAGATGGAAAGTTTGATTTTCAGAGAAAAGGCCGACGTTAAGCGATGTCCGAAACAGTGGATGAATATAAATTTTCGTAATATAATATGTTACTAAAGGACGAATGGATACATGGAAGAACGAATGTGTGAATGTGGTTCATTTTTCTAGGTCATAACATTATTTACAATAAGGGATGTCCTTGTTACATTTATTTGGTAGCCCCGCGAAGGTCCATTAATTTACTTATGAAGCTCATTGCGGGGATTTACGAAGTCTAACCGGCGCACCAATCACAGAGCTCCGCTAGAGTTGCAATTTATTCTGGAACGTGGAGCCGATGCTTCTCAACGAAGTTTTTCGACAAAAACGAAATTTTTATTCTATAGGTTCACAAGTCGACAATCCATGTATGAAATCGCCAATAGAAACGGATTCATCTATTATTTGTTTTCATGCGACAAATAGTAGCTAAACGTCGAAACGAGTCGAAACATTTTTCGATACAATTCATTTTTTAATGTCTCCCTATAACTCAACAAATAATACGAGAAACTGTTTATAATCAAACTACGTCGCACTCAGCAATGAATTTCAAAACAATGTACGACTGAAATTTCAATACGATAAAATAAAAATCTGATGAGATACTAGAATTGAGATATATATATATATATTTGAATTTTTAAAATCTATTATTTATACTGTGCGACGGGGGACCTTCGCGACATCTAGATCTGATAAACAGATTCGAATCGGTAATTCAGCACCAACGGTAACTGCTCGGCCGTTGACCGTTAGAAGCAGCAACCGTTGGGAAAGTAGAGTGCCTACACGTGGCTTTCGTCACGTATGCCGAGTTTATACGCGTAAAAGATGAGGATGACCAGAGATTTACTTAAATATATTTAAATATGAATACAGTCGTATGTATATATGGAAAAGGACCCACATCAAGGGTCAAAACGTATAATAAAAATTTTAATAAAAAAAAAAATTTTTAACTTTAATATAATGGAATAACATGATAATGGCCGTAGCATCAGTTTATACGCGTAAGCAAGAGATCGGTAAGTCGAGTAGGGGAGAGTGGGAAAAACCGATCGCGAAGTCGGTTGGGTAGAGACCGATCGACTCTCGCCCTTTGATTTGCGAACCACCGAAGCGATCGGTACTTACCTTCAGACAGGTGTGAGACTTACCGACTGTGACTAAAGGAAAACGACTATCGAAGCAAGATCAAGTGTTTTAGAGACTATCATAGTTTATTTGAGTATAGAACTCACATGAGAGGGTTTTATTGTGAAGAAGCAGAAGCAGAGGGTAGAATAGATAGAAGGACGGAGAGTAAGTATGCAGATCCAAGAATTCTTTGTGAACAGCTTTTGTGAGAGAAAAGGTATCACGTATCAGCGGAGTAAGGAGTAAACAAATATTTTCAGTTTATTATACAACTTTAAGCGAAACATCTTTTATCACCGAACTGTGCAATAGCGAGAAAAGATCAGCGCGGTAAGCGGGAATGTGTCCAAATTGTAGGTAGCGAGCGTACATCCAAGTTTTGTGTGTAGAAAAGAAAAATATACCCTGTGATTTGCTAAATACCGTTATAACTGCTCTATTTTAGAACAGTATCATCGTCCATACATTTCTGAAGAATGAAAACGTGTTGAAATTTATGGCGTACAAAAAAAAATACATGTTTGTATAGGATATTAAGATTAACTCAAATGTTTCGAAAAAATGATCAATAATAAGTTTTTTTCACCGAAGGTACGCCTACTTTTTAGACGAATAAATTTTCTCAATTTCAGGAATTTTTAAGATGTCTTTTGGAATGGGATCCGAAGTTGCTGGCTGTTTTTAGGGCCAAATCATTTGAGGAAAAATATTTTTTTTAGGAAAACCTTAGTATATTTGAGGCGGATTGATTCCCTCGAATTATATATATGAATAACGAACATTAAGAACTTTTTTTTAAGAAAAGATACCGCTATTTTCCACAGTAAAATCATTGAAACCCATCATGTTATTAGTATTTAAATATAATAAGACTTCACCCATCACAAAAAATGTTCTCAACATTCGTTATTCATATACATAATTTAACAAAATCAATTTTATGTGCATTTCGAGAAATTTTGAAATTTCATAGAAGAGGAAGAAAACAATTTGCAAACGAAATAAAAAATTGGACGTTCATAGAAAAAATCTTCTTGTTAAAAGTTTTTATTTAATGAAAGATAACCTAGAAATCGCTAAAAAAAACAGGTCATGATCGATGAATTCATTTTTCAAATCACTTCTCTTCCTCATAGAGGAAGCTGTGTTTCCGTGACCATTCATTCTTTTGAGATTTAAATGTCAAGATACTCAGAATCACCTAAAACGTTGAGAAAAGTGATTTAGAAAAAATGTATGTTCGTCTTTATGTGTATGGCGTCTTGTCAGATTTAAGCTCAGATAGCTAAAGATCAGTTTTAACAACCGAGCTGAGATTTTGCACAAACGCGGAGCTCGTAAACCCCTTCATTTGGGATCATTTAAAAAAAAATTCAAACCGAAGATTTTTTTTATTGAACTTCAATTTTTATAAAAATGTCTGTAGTTTCTGTAGCTTCTACAAAATTGTAGTGTCGAGCCAAGTAATTTTTTCAAACATAAAGCCATGCTAAAGAACTATCCATATTGAATTTAAGCTAAATCTAGCATAAATAGATCTAATTTTCATGGGATTTCGAAATTTTCGAAAAATTTACGTTCTGCGCTAACTCACGTAAAATTCAATGAAACAAGGATGCAAAGTAGTACCTTACACATGGCTTTGACATTATTTTTCGCTGTTTATAAGGCTTTCTTTATGAGGAAGCCAAAATGAATTAAGATTCTTCCTCATAGCTTTGCAAAAAAGCAACAAAAAAATTGAGGAAGCAATGTGCAAAGTTCTACTTTACATCCTCGTCTTATCATAGAATCAATTTCAAGCAACAGTGTTAAAAAAATTAAAGGATGCAGTAAAATCTGGATGCCAAGTGCTTAAAAAATGCCGAGTCGTGATTTTCTCGAAGACGCTCTTCCGGTCAAAATATACCAGGAAAAGAACCGATGCGAGCGATACTTTCCTTTCTTTTTACGACAACTGTTTCTCAAAGTTGAGGTCATACACTGCGTTAGCGCAACACTGCCGACAAATGCGGACACACTTTCACGCAATATTTACAAAATGGCCTGCAGAATTTTCATCACTGAAATTTCGTTACAGTTAAGTTTTGAATATTTTCGTCAAACAAGAATGTTTGACCAAATATTTAATTTGTCAAGTCAATTTAAAACTTATTAAAGTTTGACTTGCTCATTATATTTATTCATCTTTATCCTAGTTTCCTTTATGCAGTGTTTCCTTCCTCTATGTGAAAGCTAAAACCATTTCCGCATTTTGTCATCGTATATTTTAATTTTCTTTAAAACGAAATGAATTTACGCCTAAATTTTTAATAAGTGGTTTTTAAAAAATGCAGTTTTCAGACTACAAGTTTTAGCATATAAAAGAATAATGTTTTTAGCGCATAAGAAATTATGTACTACTTTAATTTTTATTAAACAATAATTCGATTGTCTTCCTTTGTTTATTGATCATAATTTTTTATTTTCGCTACTTTGCCTGTTCAGTTTGAGAATTGCACAAAGCAATCGTTACTTCCCATGGCGTTAAAATTGCGCTTTCAATCGCAGGAGAAAGCCAATTGATGGGAACGTCCTGACTTTTTTTTTCAATCGCACAAATCTCTTGCATCGTTCTGCTGGAGTTTCTAAAATTAGTTTTGGTTTCTATGACTTTACAAAATTGATATAAAATTGATGTTGTCGTAGTGTTGACAATTTTTTAAATTTATTCTACATAATGCAAATTCTCTTGGTTCTTTAAAAACAATTTGTAAATAAACTATCATCAAATAGTGAAAATAGCGTTTTTTTCAACACCGGTGATTTGCTAAAAAAAATTCATACAAATCTTGTCGAATAAAAGTATAAGAACTGTAATTTTATGCGGCAAAACATAAAATTTTTTTTTTTAAAGGCAATGAATCTTTTACAAATCGATTATACGCCAATTTATCGCAAATCGGTGGTTTTCGAATATAAAATATTGCTAATGAAACCAGCTAAAAATTTGTATAAAAAAATTCTAATTCAACACAATCATGGGTAATGAAGGTTTTATGTACAATTAAAAAATTGTGAAAAAAGATTCATGAAGCCCGTGAAAAATACCGTAAGAATCGTTTTTACGTGAATTCATCAGAAATCGATGGTTTTTTTTTCAATTTTTGCTAGCGAGCTAAAAATCTGTTAAAAAAATCGCAAGTCAATGAAATAACGAGAAACGTGGATTTAATGAAGCATTTGAAAAGTTGAAAAATGGGCTGGAGAAGACGAGAATTAACAAATACCGTAAGAATACGTCAAGTCATCGCGAATCAGACATTTTTTTTAAAGTGAATAAAACCGTTCAAAAATCTGTTATAAAAAAAATCCGTAAATCGATAATATTTCGAGTAACGAGATTGAACATACATTCAAAGACTCATAAAAAGGGTTAACGAGGACGATAAAAAATTACCGTAAGAATGTTTTTACGTCAATTCATTTGTGGTTTTTTAAATGTTAATTTTACCATCGTAAATCATTAGCAACGATTTACGATGGTAAATAATTGCTAATAATTTGATATTTGATAAATGATATTTGATAATTGATATTTGATAATTGATATTTGATAAATGATATTTGATAAATGATATTTCATAAATGATATTTGATAAATGATATTTGATAATTGATATTTGATATTTGATATTTGATATTTGATATTTGATATTTCATAATTGATATTTGATAATTGATATTTCATAATTGATATTTGATAATTGATATTTGATAATTGATATTTGATAATTGATATTTGATAATTGATATTTGATATTTGATATTTGATATTTGATAATTGATATTTGATAATTGATATTTGATAATTGATATTTGATAATTGATATTTGATAATTGATATTCGATAATTGATATTTGATAATTGATAATTGATAATTGATATTTGATAATTGATATTTGATAATTGATATTTTATAATTGATATTTTATAATTGATATTTTATAATTGATATTTTATAATTGATATTTTATAATTGATATTTTATAATTGATATTTTATAATTGATATTTTATAATGACATCGTAATGTTGCCAACCAGCTAAAAATCTGTTTAAAAAAATCGCAAGTCATTAAAATAACGTTTTAACGTGCATTTAATAGAGTATTTGAAAAGTCGAAAAATGGGTTGAAGAAGACGATAATAAACAAATACCGTAAGAATACGTCAAGTCATCGTGAATTGGTGGTTGGCGAAAAGAAAAAAAAAATCGATCCCTCGAGAATGCAATAAAATAGTCTCTCACGTCCCGTTCGTTCTTGACAAGGTCTGGAAAGAGACTCGCGATGCAGGAGCCCAAGAGAACTCAACGTGGAAGACACGGGACGCTTTACTGGAGATGCCGGGGAGAGTGAGCCGTACGAGTCGTCGAGGGCGGGAGGGAGAGGGAGTTTAAATACGGTGAGAAGTGCGCGCGCTCGTTCAGTCCGGCACTAACGCTCCAATCCAATTCATCCGGACCACAACCGCGTGCTCTGGACATTTTCAATTTTTCACTTAAACCACAATAATAAACGTCACCTACTAAACTAATCACAAGCGGAAACAGTTCACCTTCGACTGCATTTTTCGGTTTCCGGAGGCTGTGAAATATCGGTCAGTGTGCATGTGTGTGATATGGGCAGTGAAAAATAACAACCAGACTACGGGGACAAATATAAATAACAACGTAAAGGGCAGAGAGATTTAATTATCGATCCACGATCACTATGACCAACAGTATGAAGCAGACAGTTATCAAGTGAGTTCTTCTTTATTCAATTGATGTAATGCAGACTTTTGAAATACAAAATAAAACATTTCGTAAAAACTATTTTTTTTAATGTTTTAGACTATTTTAAGTATCCTGGCATGAAAATCTCGAAAAAAAAAATTCGCGATAATAAAGGTTCCTCTATGAGGAAGCAAAATGTACTATATTTTTGGGAAATTTGAGGACTCGAAATTTTATATGGTTTTTGTGGGTCAAGGAAATTGGGCAAATTGTTTTGGCTCGGTATTTTTTCACTCAGTGTATTTGGTTATTTTTTTGTAAACTATTTAATATTATTTATTCTGATATTTTATTTCCCACTGAATTTATTATGGATTTTTGTAGAATTGGATTGACAATAAAATTAGAGCGTTTTTGTTGAGATTCTTAAAAAAACGCTAATTTGCTACATGGTATTTCGATTTAATTAGTAATTGAAATATTTATTGTTATTTGCAATAAAATGTTGATAGGTTTTTGGGAAATTTGAAGATTACAAATTTTCCACGGTTTTTGTGGGTCAGGAAATTCAGGCAAATAGTTTTAGCTTGTTATTCTTAAAAAATTAGTGTATTTGTTAATTTCGTTGTGAATAATTTTTATTTATTCCATTATTTGATTGAATTGGATAGAAAATAAACTTACACTGTTTTCGTTAATATACTCTAAAGAAAAGCTACAGAATTCAGAATAATCAACTGCAATTTTTTGCATGGTATTCTAATTACATCATTGAAATATTAATTTCCGTTTGCAATAAAATTTTGATTGATTTTTGGGAAATTTGAGGACTTAAAATTTTATGCGGTTTCGGTGGCTCAAGGAATTTAGGCACATCGCTTTAGCCCGTTATTTTTTAAATCAGTGGAATCGTTGATTTTTTCATGAATTTTATGTCCTACGAAATTTATTATAAAATACCCTAGAATTGTATTAAAAATAAAATTATATAAAATTCTTTAAAAAAAAAAGCTACAGAATACAAAGTAATGTGCCGTTATTTTGTACATGATATTTCGATTGGATTAGTAATTGAAATATTAATTTTCATTTCCAATAAGATATTAATAAATTTTTCGCTCACGATGATGAATATTACGAACAATGTATTAGTGTGCAATAATTCACAGCATGAATAAACAAATACGCAAGCTTGAAAATAAAAGAGTTATTACATTTCTGATGCAGAAACTTTTTCACTCGACGTGATATTTGCTTTCAACAACAATCCTTTGACTTGGAAATTATTACTGTCGTCGAAATGAAAAAATCTTCGCAACATTTTTTTGATGGCCTATTTCACGATTTTGTAATTTTTTATGTTATAAAAAAGTACAATTATTAACCAAGTGAATAAAATCAAATAAACATTTTTTTTTTTCGACGAATGATGTTGTAAAAAAAATCATCAGAAAGCATTGTGTACGTATGTTTTTTTGGTAATCACAGGTAAATTATAATAGATGTCCTTAAGTTAATTGATAATCTATTGACGGTATCGTTAACGAAACAATCGCGTCCGGTTATCGGTAAGTAATCGTTTTACGACGCGATTTCAATGCTGGACTTCGCACGAGCCTCTTTACTGTTAATAACGCATATAAAAGGCGTTACAGCCCGACCAAGCATTGAACTTACGGACTGTACAATGGAGATCCTCGCAATGTGTGATTGCGTGCGATCGGGACGAGCGATAGGCAAAATAAAGAGAGCGATATATGTCCCACTGCGCTTTGAACTTTCACCCAGTACAGATAAGGAATCAATCGAGTTCGAATATTCGAAAAACGGTATGAACCGTTTTAATCGAAAATCTGGTGTAAATAAAGGTGCTTCTGTTATTAAAGAATTTCCAATTAAAAATAGAAATATAGAAACATGGCAAAAAAGTATAAAAACAATAACTCACTTTGCGCCAAAAAATTCACAGCAGAGTTGTAGCTTTATTTTAGATTATTTTTTGCACGAGACTTTATAAATTGACTGTGTCATTGTCTTCTCTTTTTTTCTGATTAACAAGAAAAGTTTCATTCGTGTTACAATATTGTTACTTTTTTCTTAAACATAGAGGTGTAATTTTTACACAAAAAAAATAACGCCGTCAATTTTTTTGGTGGATTCGTGAAGCATTTAATGAGAAACAAAACTAGTTTTCACTTAGCGAAGGGAAAATAAAATTACAAATCTTTTACAATAAAAATATACGCACGGTTTTATTGGCGCAAATTTAGACTTTTCAAATTCATTTTTTTTTTCGATATTAAGAGGCAGATTTTTAAATAAGATGTTTCTTAATTTATATCAGACTCTGATTTAAAATTATTCGAAGAGGTTCTCTAATTTTAACAGTTTGTTGAATACCACTCATTGCGACTTTATAAAGCCAGAAAACCATCAAATGCTACTTTACAAAGCCAGAGAGAAAACTTACAATTTTTTGTACTATCAAGAGTCGCGGCAGCGAAGCGATCACTTATTTTTGTCGACAGGAAAAAATAAATTGTAATCTCTTGTTCAAAAATCTGAATAAGGAATTTTTATGTTAATCTTGGAATCGATTAAGACAACCACTTTTCTTATAAATCATTGCGAGTCTACGTCTGATTTTGAATAAACGGTTTTATGCATTACACTATAAGATCCCTCATTTAATTACACCTGTTCAGTAAAGCACGTTAAGAAAAAAATACCTTAAGGTTATTATAAGGGTAAGGATACCTTAAGGATAAGTATATCACTAAAATAAAGTTTGGGTTTGTAAACAATTGAGTACCTATTTTGCGACATGAAAAAAAAATCTATTAGTAGATCAATAAAAAATAGTTTAACCAATTCGGTGGATAACTCAATTTTCTTTCTTTTTAAATAAATTTTTGGGTTTTACGTGTAAACGAATATATAGATATACTTGATGACATTGTTAACATGTAATTTTTTATTTCAAGAAATACGTCAGTTCTATAAAAACACCTTTAATAAATTCTTGAAAACAAAAATTTCAAATAATTTTTGAAAAACTTCCCAAAAAAACATGTTTATGGAAAAAGCAGACAATTTATTTGCATGAAAAAGTTTTCTCTGTATAAACCTCAAAGGGTTTATCGCCTTAAAAACCAGAATTATGTTAACAATTTTTTCTATCGATGATAGCTTTAAACCGTGAATTTAAAAAAAAAAATTTATTAAACAAAATTTTTTTTTATTCACGGTTTTTTTTATTAGAGAAAAATGATTGACCAAATTCATTCTAGCATCGACAAAAAAATTCTTCGTTAGGTTTTTAAAATACTAAATATTGTCTCGATCAATGAGTTGACAGGCAAAAAAAAAAGTTTCACAAAAATGTTAGTGATCTGAACTCAGACTGCTCAAATTTATTAAGGTCTCAATGCTCGACATAAATCATTGTGATGATGATAAATAACTTTTAAAGATGCCCAGTTTTTTTTTCATTCATATTCGATAAGTTTAACAGGGTTCTATGGTTACAACGTATTCGGCTAGAAGAAATAATGTAAGCGTTTCTACTGTCGTCTAATTTATTTGCATTCTAATGAGCGTGTTGTGTAACATTTATTTTCAAGAGCAGTCATTATTCCTATTTCACGTTCTAAGAGTACTGTTGTTCAGTAAAATGATTTATTACGTGCTCTCTTCATTGTAATACTAAGTACAGACCAACTTTGCTATTTTTGAGAATTGGCCTTATTTTTTTATAATTATAAAAATAATTATAATTCATATTTTTTATTCAGAAGATAGTAGAATTTTATTGTAATGTGCCCAAAGAAGTAATATTAAAATATCCTATGTTGTATGTGTATACCTGTGATGGTCCACAAATAATAAAACCCCCTAAAACTTTCAAAAGAGCAAAGCAATCTAGTCAAAATTTGGCACACATGTGAATTGGTTGATCGTCTTTAATTGGTGTAAATTTAGTGAAAATGTGTGTGGTCTTTAAAATTTTATGCCGTTTTGAAATACATTTAAAAAGTCACTGTAGGCTCTAATTTTCGCAAAATATCAAATCAGTCTAAATATACTTCTCATAGATAAAGTAACATTCAAGAATGTTGTGTATTAAATTTGGACGAAATCTGTAAAGCCGTTGAGATTCTATGCAGTTTTCAAATTTGAAAAAAGAAATCGGCTTTACCGATCGAATTTTTTCAAAAGCTTAGCCGGGCGGCAAAAATAATATGCATAAATCAAGGACCATTTATATATATTTAATTCAAAGTATCGTGAAAATCGGCTGGGCAGTTCGTATTTTAGAGCGCTTTTTATGATTCCGATTTCCACCCTTGAAAAATTTAGTGGCAACGACCTAAAAAAATGTGTACACATACTTAACAACGTTCAAGGATATTTCGCGCGGCATTTGGCCAAAATCAATAGAAGGGTTCGAACGCGAAATCGACAAAGCGAGAAATGTCAAAAACCGGTATACCGTCCGCAACCGGTTCATCCGCTGGTGATTGAACAGTGTTGAAATTGTGTGAAACACGACGTCAGATTATGAAGTACACAACCTTCGCCGCGCGCGTACCGATCTCGATGTATACACACGCGTATGTCGATAGTTAAGCAATTATCGATGATGCGTCAAACATTTTCGCGTGTTCAGTGAGTGTTTTTTTGTTGATAATATCTGCAAACCCATTTTTAAGTTGGTGTCGATGAGCCAAGTAAACTACACGTATTGATTATCATCCGGAAAACCAAACAGAACGACAATGAACACGTCGAAGTTTCCATTAATTCGTAGAATATAAACATTTTTCACATTTTATAACTTATTTTATTTTATAACTTATTCCACGATTATTACTTCTCAAGTTTGATTACTTAAAAAATAACCCTTTTTATAAAATAAAAGCCACTTTCATGGGAATCCAGTCTCTTCGTTTAAAATTTTTTTCTTTTACATATCATAAATTAAATTTGCTTTGCATTTATTTAAAAATCTTAAAAAATCTCCTCTAAGAAAGTGCAGATCATTTTGGTAGGATGATAATCATCAGATTAATAATTCCCCACGATTATCGAAACAAATAATGGCCGCTTATAATTTCATGCCGTTTATAACAGTATGAAACAGACAGTAATCAAGTAAATTCTTCTTTATTCAATTAATGTAACGCAGACTTTGGAAATATAAAATAAAAAAAGTAAAATATTTTTGGGAAATTTGAGGACTCCAAATTTTATACGGTTTTTGTGGGTCAAGGTTTACGATTATTACACTTCTTAAGTTTGATTACTTAAAAAAAAACCCTTTTTTAGTAAATGAAAGCCACTTTCAAATAAAAATCGTGTCTTCGTTTTTATCAAATATTATAATTTTAATTTCTTTGCCTTTATTAAACAATTTAAAAAAATCTCCTCTTAGAAAATGCAGATATTAGTGGTAAGATAATAATCATCAGATTAATAATTCCCCACGATTATCGAATCAAATATAATGGCCGCTTCATGGCAACAAATGGAACTTTTGGAACGACCTGTACACGACCGAAGTGTCATGGTGAAAGTTTCCGGGACGTTGGCGCCCTTTACGTCCACGTTACGGTTCATGGTGCAAGTATACGAACAGTGCTTATAGAACATTATAATGTCTTATGACTTCAATTATGGACATAATGGCAGCAGCGCCTTTAGAGCCGCCTTAAAACTCCAGGTAGATATCAATGTTAGAACGAAAATCTTAGATACAAAGAAAAAGAACTGTCTTGAATATTAGATCGTCGAAACTCGTCAGATAAACGACTTCGTTGACCCACTTCAGTAGATTTGCAATTTAAGCTTCTCGATGTATTCATGTATTTCTATATCAAGATCAAAACTTGCCAACTAACATCGTCTATTTTTACATGCTTATCAAGCAAAATTGTTTTGTATTGAAAAAGAGGTTAATGTCAGAGTTGTAATGTTATTGTCCGGATCATCGAGGTTAAATCGTTTCGAGAAAATTAATTAATTTTACTGATTTAAAGATCATTTGATTTTTTTAAAATCATGAACGCAATTGTTTTTAATTACTTTGAATAATTAGAATCTTGTCGAGTTGGGGACGATTTTGTTTTTATAAAAAGAAATATTTTATTTATATTTTTATACGAGGAGTAACGATATATATTCGGAAGTTTTTTCACTGAAATCGATTATTGGAATTTTATTTCCATATTAATTTTTTTTATTTAATAAAGAATTAATATTGTGTTACTGCGAAAATAACACTGGTGTTTTGATCTTTCGTGCGCTATGAAGTGCAGCGACAAAAACATCCTTGTAACATGTATGTAGATTATTATAATGATTACTTTGACATTGTGGATAGAATCTTACTCAATTAATTATGACTTTCGCTGTGCAAGGTCTTGTTTAATTTGTTATGAACCTTGTTTTCGTTTCATTTCAAATATTTTTCGCAAAGTATATCTACTACTTGTAGAGATTTTCTTCTTGGAACTCTATTCTATAGAATAAATGCATATGATATGTAATTCACGCATATTGTGCATAACAAATTGTTACTAAAGTATATTAATATTAAAAGACAAATTTAGACAGTATGTCATAAAACCTTGCTATACAAATAACAAATAAAAAAGGTCACAATTGGTATCCACTTTTCAAAAACCAAAAACGTGGTTATCAATTTTTAAAAGTAGTGATTTGATTTAAATAAAAATCGATATGCGAAATTTTTCATTTTCAATCAAAAACTAAAATAAATAAAAAACTGTAACGTTCAAACTTCGTTCAAAAAATTAAATAAACAAAGTAGTTCAAAGTTCGTATTCGCTTTTCAAAAACCAAAATTGTAGTGTCTATGAAAAAGTAGTGATATTGTTTAAATATCATCTATTATCCGCAATCTTCGTATTTTTAATCAGAAAATTAACAACAGCCATTGAAAAAAAATTAAACAAACCAATTGCTTCAAAATTGATCTCCTTTTCGAAAACCGGAATTCTCGTGTCACCAAAAAAGGTGATTTCGTTAACGTGCAGCACCTTGTTAAAAATGTTCAATATATCAATAAATTTTCAAAAACCAAAATTGTGGTATCAATAAAAAAAGGTGATTTCGTTGATATATGAATTTCTATCCGCGATTTTTTACAACCTATTGTTGAAAATTTTCGTAAACCCTTTCAAAATTGGTATCCACGAAAACCAAAATTGTAGTGTCAATGAAAAAGGTGATTTCGTTGATATATGAATTATTATCCTCGATGAAAAAAAATTTTAATCAGAGAAAAAGGATAGCAATTAAAAAATGGCATTGAGGTTAAAAAAATTCTCCTAAATCTATTTCTGTTCTCACTGAGAATGGACGACGTCAACTACTTCCCGAACTGTTACAACGACAGTGGTTGGATGTTGATCTTTATAATTCGTCGGGATAATGAGGAAATGGTTTATGGTGGTTGAGCGACATGCAGACGTCTTCCCGCTTTATGTCCGAGCCCCGAGATGGCAACTTACTTTTCTCGTTGGCACCGGAGCTCTCTTAACGGTCCTCCACATAGTCAGACGATCATTAAGGTGCGAAACCTGTGAGTCGTCACGAGACGATGCGCACACGGTGCCGCGCAGTTGCAAAAGTTTTTACTCTTATTATATCTTGTCGCAATCTACGTTATGACCCTGCAATTTCCACCAGCAATTCACATTTCACTGAGCTAACAAATTTCGGAAGACATTTGTTCAGAAAATATAATTCACATCGACGGACAACAATTTTTTATGCCAAAATACCTTTCAATTAAACATTAAGTATATATGAGAAGCAACCGTACTTATTTAGTAATAAACTTACCTAAACTTATTTGGTAATAAACTGCAGAAGCACGACTAAATATAGTGTTTCGAAATTTTTAATTGAGACTGCGTTATATATATATATATATATATATATAATTTCGGGTAGATATATATATATATATCTACCCGAAATTCTGAAATATTTCATTGAGAGAAAAGCATATCGTTGATTCAACGATTTCACGTGATAAAACAAATATAGAAAGGCTTAAAATGTTTAAAAAATAAACGATAATTGCAAGGTTATTGAAAATGAACGTTGAAATCGTATATGCAACAGACGCGACATTTGAAGCTATTATGATTTTGATGATTGCTACTATAATTATATTTGCTATAACCCTAAAATATAGGCGTTTATCCTGGGAATTATATTAATGGTTGATTAAACTATTTTTTTGTTTTTACTTTAACCATAAAATAGAGACGTTCCTCGTGGGAATTATACTTTATGCAACTCCCTGCGAGAAGTGCTGACTTCTCGCACGCGAAGCGAAGCGGAGTGTGTGAGAAATGGCACTTCTCGCACCAGTGGAATAAAATTGTATACGAAACACGTGCGAGAAACTTTTTCTCAACTTGTTTGATTTGACAATCTCGTCTGAAAAATTTTCATCGCACTCGTATCGTAATTTATACTAATATAGTTAGATTATTGTCGGTCTAACTATTTTTTTTTTTTTTTTATTTACCAGATTTTTCTCTGAGTGTTGGACAGTAATTAACTATGCTCTTGATAATATAATAAATAATATACTCTTAACGTTGCAGTTGAGAGCACTTATTTAAAATTTCAATAATAAATAATATATTCTTAACGTCGCAGTTGAGAACATTAATCGAAAATTTCGACAACATAGAAAAAATTTTCAATTAATCAGTTTGAAAAAAAAAAAGAATTCATTTGACATTTTCAAGAGGTTTGAAGACACAATTTTTTTCACACAATTTTAAAAGTCTGATCGAAAAATGTTTGAATGGTCCTAATTTAATTTCAGTATTGTTATTGTTGGTAAAATAGCGTCAGGAATTTAAAAAGAATTTAAAGAATATGCAAACATTTCCCATTTTCAATACTCCTCCTCTAAAATCTGTATAAATTTTCCAACTGCATGCATTTGAAGATAAAATATGGTATTTCAAAGTGCAGCTGATAATGAATAAAACTAGTTTAATGCGGAGACGCTAATGCCTGATTTTCTTAACAATTTCATTTTTAGTAAGATCATAAATTTGTGCCGTCGAGCTTTGAATTCTTGTTTAAAAATTTTTTTTTCTCAGTTCTTATGCCAATATATTTTGATCCTTTGAATATAAATTTGCCATTTGTTTTTTGAGAAATAAACCGTTCCGCCATGAATACTAAAAATAAACTTCCGGCTTCTCAATTTATTTTTATTTTCCATGAAATTGTCTTTTCAATTTATTTCTATTCAGACACTTAGAAATAGACATGACATAATCATACCCTGTTACGTCTACGATATCCTACATGTGAATAAGTCGACTTAAGTTGTCGGCTTTTTGTTGTTGCTTAAAGTCGTCAGTCTTCCTGACTTATTTCTCACGATAAACAACTATAACTATTAATGCAACTACTTCCCGACTGGACTGAGTGGAAAGCTGTTTTATACTCTTAAACCACTTCAGAAACTAGTTGCGGAAGGGATCTACGGAAATGCACGGCATAGGTAACGAATTCGTGACGACATAACGCAATGTCGTAATGTACTTCAGGATATCCATCATCGACTTTAAAAGGAAAATAATCACAATAATATCATCGTAGTGAATAACGGGACATAAAATGTTCTGAATGAGTTCGAGGTTATGTTGCCTTTTTCAGTATTACATAACACGCTTGACCAATTTTTCATCGCTTTACTGCACCAATTAAAAAAAAATACTACTCGGAATTTGGCTCAAGCAAATTATAATGGCTGTAAACGTTGATTTTCTAATAGTTTATATAATTAGCGACGAAAAAAAAAAATTACTTCCGAAACGCATTTAAAAAAAAATATTTTCTGTACTTAACAGTTCGAGGAAAAATTAAGATGATGATTATGTAATATAAAATTTTAGTCGGAATGAATCTGCATGAATTTAGAGAAATGATGATGATGAATTTATATGGCAGGTTTAACGGTTTAGGTTATAGCCGGAATTTGCTGTGGTATTTTAAAACGGGAGGTGAAAATAAAGTTTTTATTCGGACAAGTTCAATTGGTCGTTTTATTACTCACTGCTTTGCAGTGCACATAAAAAAAGGAAAAAAGCAGTGGATGTTTTAAAAAAATGTGAGTTTCTTTTTTTTAGTTATTGCCAAAAATCTGTGGGCAGAAAATTGCGACCATAAACTTAACCCATTTCAATACCTGCCTGCTATAAAATTTCGAACGGCGAATCTTGTTATGTGGATTTTTCATTACTGCTCATTTAGGTTCGAGTTTAATTACACTTAATCGTAACTTACAAGTTTAAGATGAGAAATTCGGGTATCATTCGTTTCGCCTTATTTAACGCGGGAAATAATGAGTTTGAAAAAAGTATCGAGCAATACGCGTCATAAAATTTTTATTTTTTTGTATCAAGTAAATGTCACTGCGAAAATATCTCTAAAAATGAAAAATCGGGAACAGAAATATGCTATCAAAAATATCTGGCAACAAAATCGTTTTAAAAGGTTAAATTAAGATCATTTTTAAAAACAATGAAAAAATCCCGACTAAAACAGCGCTTAAGTAATAGACAAATTGGGTAAACAAAAAATTGTAAATAAATAAAAGAACCATTGACATATTATAGTAAGGAGATTTTTACATCTCATGATGAACAAATTATCGTTTTTTATTATTTCACAATTTTTTGTTCATAAATAAAATGCCTCTTTCAGTCGGAATTAAAAACAAAATCGAATTATTTTTTGTATTTTCGTTTTGTAACATATGATGCTTTCGATCGTATAACCTAATTTCTCAGCATCGTTTGATACTCGAAAGTGCGCAAGGGCAAATAATAAAAGAACCATTCGCATATCATAGTCAGGAGATTTTCTCACCTTATGATGATTAAATCGATTTATTGTATTATCTCACAATTTTTTAAATTATTACTATCCCACAATTTTTGTTTATGAATACAAATTTTTTATCATATGGGCCTTTTAAATTTTTTGTCAAATCTTTTTTTCGTAATTACGTTTTGTGTCATGAGTTGCTTCATTATACAATTTAATTTTATAGTATCGAGCGATACTCAAAAGTTCGGCAAGGGCAAATAAAAACAGAACCATTCGCATATCAGGAGATTTTCACACCTTCTGATTAACGAATCAATTATTTCTTATTATAAGCACAGTATTCTGCTCATGAATAAAACTTCTTTTTCAGTCAGGATTTTTAAAATTTTTATTAAATGATTTTTTGTATTCTCGCTTTGTATCGTAAGATGCTTTATCGTTCGACTCTTAATTTTAGTATCGAGCGATAATCAAAAGTTCACAAGGGCAAATAATAAGAGAATCCATAAGCACAATTTTCTGCTTATGAATGAAAGTTCTTTTTCACTCAGGATTTTTTTAATTTTTGTGAAATGATTTTTTGTATCTTTGCCTCATATCGTAAGATGGTTTATCGTACAACTTAATTTTAGTTTCGAACGATGATCAAAAGTTCACAAGGGCAAATAGTAAGAGAATTTTCATTCATAAGCACAAAATTGTGCTTATGAATAAAACTTCATTTTCAGTCCGGATTTTAAACATTTTTATTAAATGATTTTTTGTATTTTCGCGTTTTATCATAAGATGCTTTAACGTACAACTTAATTTTAGGATCGAGCGATACTCAAAAGTTTAAAAAGACAAATAATAAGAGAATTCATAAGCACAAAACTGTGTTTATGAATAAAACTTCATTTTCAGTCTAGATTTTTTAAATTTTCATTAAATAATTTTTTGTATTTTCGCGTTTTATCATAAAATGCTTTATCGTGCAACTTAATTTGAGTATCGAGCGATACTCAAAAGTTTAAAAACCCAAATAATAAGAGAATCCATAAGCACAATTTTCTGCTTATGAATGAAAGTTCTTTTTCACTCAGGATTTTTTTAATTTTTGTAAAATGATTTTTTGTATCTTCGCTTCGTATCGTAAGATGGTTTATCGTACAGCTTAATTTTAGTATTGAGCGATACTCAAAAGTTTACAAGCGCCTTTAAAGATGAGCAATCAACATTCTCTGTATCTGAGGAGCGGCTACCACAATGGTATCGCTTTTGTAGCGAGGTGGCCATCTCTCCAGATTGCACAACAATACCGCAGGAGGCAATACCGTGGGTTATAAGCACAGAGCATAGCGTGTCGGTCGTCGGGTAAACTGCGTCGGACGATTATTTCGGAATGTATTATGCAAATTCGAACGGTATGTACCGTTGGCTGCTGTTACAAACATGGGTGTGCATCGCATTGGCCCCTCACAAAAGATACAATACACAAAATGCGTAAACCGCTGACGTATACGACCTTCATAAGTCATCATTTTCGGCATATGGTGATTTTTTATGTGAAAACATCTTCGCCGGTCGCCGCGCTACACAAAAGAGACCGGAAAAAAAAATGTTGTTATGATTGCGGGATTCGGGGTCAAGTTCAAATATTTCCTGGACAATTTTTCTGAAAATCTATAATTGAAGTGAAAAAATAACATGTTTTGTAGATTTTCTGATTTGACAAAAAAAAAATGCTGTGGTCTGTTCTTTAAAAAATCGTTAAAAACGTTGTGATAATGAAATACTTTGATTAAAAATATTCCTTTGACAACCTGAAAATCTAAACACACAAACAAAATTTTTTTACTTGTGAAAAATTATTTTTTGATTTTTTTTTTTCGTGAATTTCTAAATTTGCTACATTTCTCAATTTTTTTCCCGCAAAGTTATTTGTGCGTAATTTATCAGACAATAGTTTTTGTTAATTGTACATAATTGGGTTAATTTTTTTTTTAAATCTGTGTCTCTAATATTCATATGGTTTCTTCGTTCTTCAAAACGTTACGGACACGTTCAAAAACATAAGCTATTCGTAGTCTTAATATGAATTTAGTTTAGGGTATTCAAATGCTTACAACCCTTAAACATTTAAATAATGCAAAAAATATGTACAGTCAATCGATAAAGTATCATCTAATGAACAAAATGAGCTATTGCTCATCAAGTCATCATCAGACGAATAAAAATTATTAAAAAACTGCACCAAAAAATCTCACATAGAAAATGATCATAAATCAGTTATTTAAAAAAAAAATAATGTCTATATTAACAGTCGATTAAAAAAAAACAATAATAATGTTATTAATAATTCGATTATTATACTGCTACATCAATAAACTGTCAAAAAAATCACCTCAAATCGTCAGAAATTTTCATAACCAGTCATAAAAATTTTGCATCAGTTTTACTGTTGCGAAACTTTCAAACCCCCTTAAAAATCGCTACAACTATGATTCCAGATAAAAAAATCCGCTAAAAAAATGGGCCCGCTTCTAAAAGTAGTCCAAAAAATATTTTCTACATAAAATGGTTAAGTGACTCATCGATCAGATAATTAAAAAATAATAATCTCCAAATTAATCATTACTGCAACATAAATAAACTCCCAAAAAAATGCCTTAAGCCTGCAGAAGTTTTAATAACGGCTCATAAAAATTTTGCACTGCTTTCACTGATGCGAAGCTTTCAAATGCCCTCAAAAAGCGTTACAGTTATGATTCCGGATTGACGTAAAATTGTAAAAAGTGTGCTCAAAAAATTCGCCAGTTTCTAAAAGTAGTCCAGGAGATATTTTCACATAAAATTGTTGAGTGAGTGTATGCAGTTGACCTAGTTTTGTTAGCGATCTGCTAAACAGCGTCGAACTCACGAAGAAGAAGAAGAAAACATTTTGCTGAGCCCACAACACGCGGTGATAACGAAGATAACGTCGATCCTAGGAGTATCGCTCTTTGGCTGAACCAACGACGTGCAGCACAAAACGCGTTCGAGATTGTGGCACATTCGCGCCTCCACTGAGCATTAAGATACCGTTCGTTCGTCACGCAACTTAACTTTTTTTATTTTTCGACTGCCCCGACATTGAACGAGGTCTACTCTGCATATATCGTAAATTCTTTCAGGGTTAGTACAACTGACGACCACATAATACGAGACTATAATTGTCAATTCGAAACTTATCGGCTACGATTTGTACATCGTAAAAATTCGCACTCAAAACATGTTTGAATTTTCAAGTGTTTTATCGCTGCGATACTTTGCGTTAAGAGCCAAGAAGTCATCGGCCATTGGGAATCGATTAATGGGACACGATTAGATTATTAAATATCTGAATTTGTCCAGTCACTTTTGTAAATATTATTATTATGGTAGTGAAAATCGCGGATGGGTTTGAGTAATAAATTAAAATCCTCTCACATATTTACTATGGATTCAAATAAAATTTAAGACTCTTTCTAACATAATGTTCTAAGCGAAAGTTAGATTTTGATTAGGGATTGAAGACTAAGTATAAAATATAATCTGTTAAAAATCTATTTTAATGAAGATACTAAAAAAATTAATTTCATTTCACTAAATTTCTGTCAGATTGCTGAAATATTTTTAGTGTACTTAAAATAGTTTTTTAGTTTACTTCAAATGTGTACTTCAAATAGTTTTTTAGTTTACTTTAAATGTGTACTTCAAATAGTTTACTTCAAAAGTCGAAACTCAAATCATAGTTTATTCAGAGCGATAAAATCATTTGTTTTTAGAATAAAGAAAATAAATATGTGGTACATTTTTTCAAAATTTCTCATTACTTAGAATAAGGATCAAAATATTGCAAAACATATAAAGACCACTGCCAAATTTTCAATCTTTCGAAATGCAATTGAAAAACAAATTACATTTACGAAATATTATGGTACGACCTTAAAAAAATCTCCAAATATTAAAAAAAAAAATGAAAAATCAATGATTCTGTTTTCAGCATTTTGACAGGTATCAATAATAAATATTCTAAAAGCTTGCAACTTGAAGTCGAAATTTAGTAACTTTTTCTCTAACGAGTTGTAACATAATAAGTACAAACAGCATAATTAACATTATTGACCCCGTTATTGTCTATTTTTCGGATTAGTTTTGAGGAATTTAAGCATCTCATTAATTTTCCGTGTATATCCTGCGGCGACTACAGTCCATGAAGATTACTTAGAATAAGAATCAAAATATTGCAAAACATATAAAGACCACTGCCAAATTTTCAATCTTTCGAAATGCAATTGAAAAACAAATTATATTTACGAAATATTATGGTACGACCTTAAAAAAATCTCCAAATATTAAAAAAAAAATGGAAAATCAATGATTCTGTTTTCAGCATTTTGACAGGTATCAATAATCAATATTCTAAAAGCTTGCAACTTGAAGTCGAAATTTAGTAACTTTTTCTCTAACGAGTTTTAACATAATAAGTACAAACAGCATAATTAACATTATTGACCCCGTTATTGTCTATTTTTCGGATTAGTTTTGAGGAATTTAAGCATCTCATTAATTTCCCGTGTATATCCTGCAGCGACTATAGTCAATTATAACGCTAACACGTGCACATAACTCGTCGGGCCATCGTAATCGTCCGGTTTTCAACGTTCGTCCACGGAGATTGGTTACCGTTACCTACGCTTCGCAGCAACGGCAATTATGTAAATAACGGTTCGTGGACCGCCCATCAGGCGATAAAAGAGGAGAAGACGCAGTGGCGAGTAAATTCATCGGCCGTCGCTACAGCGTTTCCGAAAGATCCTCCGTAAATCAACGATTAGTTCGGTGACTTGTTGGCGCCAAAGACCACGCAGAGGTCACTGACTTTGTAGCTGTTGTTGCAACTGGTGCACGTACAAACGAAGATCGTTTTCTACGATAAATTCGTCGATTTAGTAGGAATGCAGGAATACGAATGGTAATTTCGTTGCAACGTAGTATCCTGTAGTTTATACCTCATCAACATTTCCTAGATATTCCTTGCATTCACATTTCGAAAGGTTTTATTGCGCACAAGTTAAGCGGAAGGTCAACAGATGAAAATTATCACGAAATACATGAATTACCCTTTATTTTTAATTTCGATAAATATATAGAAAGTCGTCCGAAATCAAAGTATTTAAAATATAGAGAAAAGCATTGATTAAGATACTGCCCGAATTATATATGATCATATGTAATCATATATAAATATATAAAATTATATATTATTATATACGGTCATACATGATCATATATAATCGTTTTTCCCGGTTGAAAACCATGGTTTTAGATAATAATTATTTCGGAAAGTTATTAATAGAAAAAATAAAGTCAAGCTAATGTTATAAAGAGATTTGTTTTCGAACATTTTATATGCTTTTTTTTGAAGATTTTTATAAATAGTTGTGAAATTCCTGTTTTCAAGATTTTTAAAGCAATTTCTTACAAAACAGTCAGTTAAATCATTCTGAAATTTGTTCTATGATTTATAGAACTTTTCTACGACGACTTATCCAAATTTGATAATATCTCAACCATTTCCATCGCAGGTACAAAAATCTACAATATTCAAGAATTCTTTTTAAAAATGATGTTTTTTGAGAATAGCAAAAAAACATTTCACAATAAATAGAAATCTATCATGATTGTCGAATTAACGAATTATTCCTGGTATTAACATAATCATTACTTGAAATCCAATTTCTAAGTTTTCTCAAGGCGTATTATTTACATTTAGTTCAATTCTTTCCGTAAGTTACCGAAATTCTGAATAAGCAGACCTTTAGTCGCAAATTATAATACGACTTTTGAGTCCCAATTACCATGACTTACGTAAGAGCAATAACATAAAATTCTTGAAAATGCAAAGTAACAAAAAAAAATCTTGTGCTGCTTGTTTCTCAAAATTATTTAGAATTATACATTTTTTAATTATTTGACCAACGTTGTTATTCAAATATTAATAATTCCTGATAATTCAATCGCTTTTGATATTCATAGTCATTGAATCTTGAACTCGTTGTGCATGTCAGAATTAATCTCATTCTTGCATCGTTATTATGACATAACCGCAACATTGGCACGGAGCGGCATTGCAAAATGCTATCTGATCGATCGATCAGCCGTGCAGTCTGGGCGATGCTCGATTCGAGTCGTCGATGGGTCATAGGGGCTGATAGACTGCTATCCTGTTTCGTGGGAACTCGCGTCTATATTCACTACGTGCATGATAATGTGGAAACTGTCAAGCGATGTTTGCATGTATACGTGTAATACGATGAGCCGTTTGGTGAGGGAGATCCTCGCGGCAAGGTGAGCCACGCACTTATGTCCGTCGCACGATCTTCTGATATCCCTCTGGCATTAAACCTCCTTAGAGCTCTTTGCACACATCACCCACTCTGCTGGTGTTAAGTTACTACCACGTTATGACGCAATAATAGTAGTAGTAGTAATAGAGTAGTATTTTCTAGTATATTATAGTTTTTTTATTAATATGCTATCGTCGATATGATTTTTTGAGGTTTTTGAAGATTTGCTCATTCATTGTCAACAAAAAAGTTTATTTTATTAGTAATTTAGGAGTTTGATGCAAAAAAAAAATTGTATGCAATAAACGAAATAAAAGGTACTAAGAAAATTCACTTTGTAGAATTCGTATTAGTAATCGTAGAATTTTGGTAGCATATCAGTATAGTATGTTATTATTATTACAGTAGCATAGTATTTTGTTAAGGATTTATGATAGGTACAGTCCCGCGTAAAGTAAGTTTTAGAGAAAATTTTGATTACCTCCCGATGAGATAAAAATCGGAAACAAATAATCGACATTAAACGTGCTGAAAAGATAAATTTTGCATAGTAATAATTCCAAAATGTTATTAACAAATTTCTGAAATAAACAATTGTTCGACAAATAATCAGTCGAACTAACTTTTTTTTAAAATGAAAATGATATGTTAATTTATTTGAATGGGTATGAATTATTTCAGATTCTTTTCTTTATTTTGGTTTTTATTTTTTTTATTTTCAAAAATGTGCGCGAAATAACGAATTTTGGATATGTGTTCGGCATAAAACTATTTACTGCACTCAAGATTTTTTTGCATAACGCATATCCAAAATTTGTTATATTCTGCGCATTTTTCAGATTAAAAAAAATCGAAATCAAAATAAAGAAAAAAATCTGAAAAAATTGATAGGCATTCAAAAAAATTAACATATCATTTTCATAAAAAAAAATTAGGTTAAGTTATTTGTTGGACAATTGTTTTTTTTCACCAATTTGTTAATAACATTTTGGGATTATTAGTATGCGAAATCAATCTTTTCGGCACGTTTTATATGCACTATTTTTTTCCGATTTTTATCCCATCGGGAAGTGATCAAAATTGTCTCTGAAACTCACTTTTGGCGGAACGTATCATACGTCCTTAATTTTAGTACTTTGCCGTAAAGAAAAAAAATGAGAAAAAATATAAGAAATCGAAGTTACTGATGTACCATAACAATAATTTGAGAAATATATGTCTAACTTTGTAGAAATTTTTTAATTCTCTTTACAAGATGTACTTTAACTTAATATTTATAAACAAATTTTATCAATCAAATGAAATTAAAGAGCGTCTAAAAAAAAAGAGAATACATGTACAACAGACAAAAAAATTCGGTCTGTTAAATTAGTTAAAAGTTCTCGCTTGACTAGCAAATTAATATTCTTTGCAGAAAATTTTCTCGGTATACGACAAAGAGTTTATGCTTAGCCAATATGTATCTAATTTTTTTCTCATGTCCATAATTTTATTCTTTTAGCATCACTGCAGAGATTATATATCGCTGCAAGTCATTAGCCTAACGATGCAAACCACCGGAAAAGGAAAAAACGAGAAATCCACTAACGCTAGTTTCGTCGTATCATGATGTAATTTTCGTCCAATCAACGTATTGAGCAAATACTGTATTCAATCAGAAAATTGCAGGCATTTCAATTTGGCACGGTTAAAAAAAAGTTTTTAACGTGCATAATTCATTGTGAACCTCATTCACATTCGACACACTAAATATTGGATGAAACGAGTTTACGTTTTGTTTGTTACTTTAATTCTCTTACGCAAGAATTTCGCAATCGAATTACGTGTAACCTAAAAAAACGAAAATATTTGCAAACAGACGAAAAAAAAAACAAATTTTCCTCAACGAATCAATACAATACAAAAATTTCACTATACTATTATTGATTATGCTGACTGAAAATTTGTTTCGATTATAAGCAAACGTTGGTTTTTGTTTTAACTGCCATTTCGAAATCAATATTCCCAATCAATTGCTTTCGCGTTAAGAAAGCTTTTTTTTGTTGGAGAAAAAAAGTTTTCCTGAATTTTATTTGAGATTATTTAAAACGACATTTCGAATAATCTCAGATCAGATTTAGCTTTTTCAAATAAAAAAAATCCCTGAATTTGCATTACTGATAATTTTAAATAATCTCAGATAATTCAAGATATGGTTTTAGACCATTTTGGATAATCTCTGATAATCTGAAACATGGTTTTAGACCATTTTGAATAATCTCAGATAATCTAAAACATGGTTTAAGACTATTTTAAATAATGTCAGATAATCTAAAACATAGTTTTAGACCATTTTGAGTAATCTCACATGAAATTCAGTCAAATTTTTTCTTTGGGGATTTAAAATTTTCAAGTCAGTACTTTGCAAGCCTTCTATTGTTGTGACGAATACATATTTAAATACAACGTTTATTATATTCAGTTTACTATGCAAAATCAGTGATTCTACTTTGCGTATTCACTCTTCGTGAAACAAATGTATTAACATTAACGTGGAATATATTAGCCTATTCAGTGTCAATGTTGCTACTTTTAAACATCTGATATTGGTCACGAGACCTGACGAAGTTTCATGTTTATCGTTCGCGATGTTGAAGGAGACGCAGGCAGGAAGTGTATTTCGCCCGAATGAACCTCGTACGTGAATCTCGTATACTTATGTGCTTTATGCTCCTGCTAATAAGCCGTACTAGCAATATAATGAAATATTCCACCACTCGAATACGTCACATGACCTTTGAATTCTTTCAGATGTCGCCAATAATTTTTCTCAGTCGTCAGAATTTTGCGTATTTAATTTGGAAACAATTTGCACATCCATTTCTAACCAAACCTTTAATTCTAGGAAAATTTCCGTGATCGTTGACAGGAAAAAAAATGTGCAAAAAAAATTGGTCATTGAAGAGAATCAAAAAAATTTATTTGGCATAATAACATTGTCGAGAAACGATTTATACACTAGACAACAAAAGTACATTCAAAATATCTGAAATATCTTTAATATTAATATCAGTCGAATTGAAGAATTTATTTAATGAAAAAAATTCTTTCACTATTGTTAAAAAATAGATTTTTGATTATTTATTGATGATTGGAAGACAAATGTATGAATGGTATAAGGAAGAAAACCTGTCGTATCAGTTATTACATAATTCTACACCGTTTGATAACTTTATTATTCATTCAATTATTGAAGAATTTATTATTCTTTAATTATTGAAGAAGATTTGTGACCGCTGTAGATTAATGATGACTCTTATCCGAGCCCTCATCAGAAATATATTTCCAAAATCTATAAATGCGTATACAAATCAGATATTTAATGCGATATAAACGTGCTAATACATTCTACTGTATATTTACAATTAAATTTGTTATCCATTGTCAGTGTGACGTTGCTTAGATGCAATTGCTTGAAAGTATGTACTAGCAATATAACGAAATATTCCACTACTCGAAAAAGTCACATGACCTTCGAATTCTCTCAGCGAATAATTTTCCTCAGTCGTTGAAATTCTGTGGAATAAATTTGGGAATGGCTTGCACATACATTATCAATCAAAAGATTAATTCCATGAAAATTTCCATCATTGTTGACATGAAAAGAATCTGCAAAAAAAAAGGTCATTCAAGACAATAAAAAAATGATATTTTTATATTAATATTAAGAGAAAATAATATATAAACTAGATGAAAAAGAAACATTATTTTAAAAAAATCTTTAATGATGTAAATATTAATATTCCGAAAATCAAGAAATTTGTTTAGTACATTTTTTTCTCGAAATTGTTAAGCAATTTACTACTTCAGAGACAATATAAAAAATTACCAAAGGAAAATCATAAAAACCTGTCGTGCTAATTATTACATCATTCTGCAATGTTCGATGACTTTGTTATCCATTGTCACTATAATGTTGCTTAGATGCAATTGCAACAGTATGTAATGGTAATTTACACGTGATTGAGGCAACACGCAACCTGTTAGCAACTTCAGTGATATTTCCACTTGGCAGCTCGTTAACAATCTGCGTGAGAGATTCTTAAGCCTTTCTCATTTACCATTACATCAGGATTGTCTTATTACGAGGCTTAACAAAGTCACGGTCGACCATTTGTGAGCATAATTCATTTGATATCAGATGCAAGACTAAGCAAAAATGTTTCAGAGAGTAAAAAAAAAAAATGAACTCACATAGCTGAGTTATATGTTTGTGAATTATCGTTCACCAACTGATAAATAGTCTTATAATTTTTTTGTAGTTCAATCAACCTCAATTTTTGTGCTTATTGAGATCTTAACACGACAATGTGATTTGAAGATCTTATCTCATCGGAAATTTCCTGCTAATTACAAATATGGAGATTTTTAATAAGAATTTTGATAAATCGTAATAAAAATCACACTAATGAATAAAATATATCAACCAGAAAAAAATCTCATTTGAATGTATTACAAATTCGTATCCAGCAGAACGAGTTTAATCGATAACGGTAGAATATTATCGTTCATAGTTTCAATTTTTTTTTTTAGGTTTTTAGATTTTTGTAGATTTTTTTGTAAAATGACGAAATCGACCATTTTTGCTTACTTTTTTCTAGCCATTTTCGCAAACGTCCTGAGGGCAAAAAAATGATCTACCATAATGATGACATTGGCTCCGCTTTTTTTGTTCTGCCGAAAAAAAAAAAAAAAATTGAAAATCGTTCAAACCAAAACGTAATTATGATCAATAAAAAATTCTGAATCTGCATGATCCCCACTTTTCTGAGGTTTAAAAGTCGGAAAATGAAAATCGTCCATTACGAAAAAAATTGAAAACTTTCGAAATTTGTTATATTTAAAAATTGTGATTTTGTCCTAAATTTAGTTATAAATATAATCAGTTTTTTTATTAATCGCAAATTTTCGGTTAACGCTAAAACGGCAAAGTACTGTATTGAAAACTACAAAAACTCTATGGAATTAAAAAAAAAAGCGAAAAACTTTTATATTGGAACTTAATTGATCGAAGTGAAATTGAAAAGGTTTTTGTATTTTTTCTTTCTCCTTAAGAATTTATACTGACGGCTGGAAAATTAACAAAAAAATATTTTATGTGAACACAACCGATAAATTCTGAGCTATAGAATATCAACGACCTTAAAAATAAAAGCGAATTTCATTTTTCTTCTTTGACCTGGAAAATTTCAGTCTTTCACCTGATATTTTCAGACGATTTTCGCAAATTTCAAGTACGCTAATTTTCTGAAGCAATACGGCGACTTAACGTTGACCAGAGCTTAAGCGGGTGTTAACGCGACACAATTCGATAATTGGTATACTTAAAAACCGGGCGATAAATGTACTTGTGCGTGCGTCTCGCATCGCGTGATGCCTGCGGCGTGACACATCGCGAAGCATAGGATAATTTATAATTCCTGAAACTGAGAGAGGTTCGCATTAACATCTAAGTGCGTGAACCCACGCTCATATATTGTCTTTTGCCGCGAACACCGGACGAAAAGCCATTATTACTACGGTGTACGTTTTTCGTTTAAGGAAAAATATTATTTCTCCCTATCTTTCCAGAAAACGCAATAATTCGATCGATAGTGATTTCTCAATTAAACTCAATGAAGCTAAACAAAAAATACGGAGCAAAAAATATCATGATCTGCACTAAACCGAGAGAAATGATTTATTAGTTATAGTTAAAACCATTAGCATTCTGTTTATTTAAATGCGAAACAATTTTATTTGAGACCAGAAAGTAGTTAATAGATTTTGGCAATGGCCGTTACTAATTACAAATGACTAATTTTAGTTATAATAATTTGAGCTAATTTAGATACCAAATGAAAGATAAAATAAAATAAAATATAGCTTCAAATAGGAGCAGTATTAAACGAGAGTTTATTGAACTTTTTAGAATAATTAGTGGTCGTCTTGAAATTAATTTGTTAGTTTCTTATGTTGAAGGTATTTCTGCAAAAACTCATTGAGCATTGACCAAAGTCTTTTGCGTTGCCTGATAGATTATTATAGCTATTTACAGATTTTATGAAACAAAATGGATAAATTTAACATATTACTTTCGATCGATTTTTCACCTAATAATAAATTCTGGGATTCTATGAACTACCGAAAAAAACATTTTCGGGCTGGAAAAAAGTAACCCAAGTATATTTACATAACTAATTGTATTTATGGTAATTTCAAAGAGATTTCGAAACAAACTTCATTGAAAAATAAACTTTCGGTGATATTTATATGCAGTACACAAGTAAGTTGATGAGTTAACGAAAAGTCTTTATTACTATGGTACACGTTTTTCATTTAAAGGAAAATATAATTTCTCCCCGTCTTTCCAGAAATCACGATAATTCGAGTGGTACTGATTTGGAAATAAATAAAAAATTGAGCTGGACGAAAAATAGAAATAAAAAAAATGTTACCAACTTATTTTACTGCACCCAGAGAAATGATTTATTATTTTTAACTAAAACTTTCACTCAAATGAAATTATGTTTATTTGAGTGTAAAACATTTTTCTTTGAGAATACCAAATATTTATTAGATTTTAGCTATAGCTATTATTTATTACAAGTAAACAATTTTAGTAGTAATAAATTAAGCCAATTTATTTGAATCCCAAATAAAAGATATTTAAATTCAAATAGTAACAGTAGTAATCGAAAGTTTATTGAACTCCTTACAATAATTAGAACTAAACTTAAAATTAATGTGTTAGTTTATTAATTTTTTTTAAAAGTTGCTACATGCATTATGATAGCTTTTTCAGATTTTATAAAACAATATAAATAAAATCAATAATTATTCTTGATCGATTCTTCAGCGAAAACAAATTCTGAGGTTTTATGAACTACCAAAAACAAACCCTTCATGGCTGAAAAAAAGTAACAAGTCTATTTACATAAGTAATTTATCTATTCTCAAAGAGGTTTCAAAACAAACTTGAAAAATTCAAAGCACGTTTTAGTTACAAGTACAAGTAGCACATTGATAGAAAAAAAAACTTTTGGGGTTATTTGTATGCAGTGCACGAGTGAGTTAAGGTCACCTCCTTTTTAAGGTCCCTCTACGGTCGATGTGGGACACGTAATTCTCTTTCTATTTTATTACCTGTCGTCGAAACCATCAAATCTCTCCGAAACTATTAAAAAAAGTCAAGCAACGGTGTAAAATAATTTGGAAAACAAAAAAAGTTTTTTTTTTTAAATTAACTAACGTTTAATTATAAGGTAAATGTTATTTTTACAAAAATTTATTGCCACGAACAAACTATGAAAAAATTAATTGCAAGGGAATGTCAATTTTGTGCAGTACAAAATCATCGAAGTGTAAATAAAAGATATTAATTAAAACGAATGCTTATCCATATTTCGTACGTCTACGATACGAAGTATTTTTGTTTTTTAAAATAAATTTTGATCGATTTGAGGGTTCTTACGTTTTGGTCGAACTTCCTCATTCAATTTGATTCATCTTTTCCGTGACGTCTTCTTGGTCAACTCGTATTTCCTACTACATCGGATTCGTCAGAGTTTGTAATCGCAGCGTATCACGAGACTGCGAAAAAAAATGTCTTCCGTTCAACGATCCGATGCGTCAGACCCAATTCACGTTCCCCCAATCGATAATCGACAGTATAAAATATTATTTAAAGATGCAACACTCATAAACCCACCGGAAATGATTTTAGATAATATCAATATCGAAATATAATAGATAAATTATTTCCAAAAAATAAAATAAACATTATTATTGTGTAAATGAAAAGAACTTAACTCCTTTCAAATGTTTCATTCTTGAAGAATTAAATTCACAGATCTGATTTCTAAATTTTTCAAAATCAAAGGAAAAATCAGACACCTGAAAAAAACGTATAAATCAAATATTTCAAAACGTGAAGTTTTTTCGAGAACTGAAAATTAACAAATACCATTCTGACATTATTATCAGTTTTATTATTATTATTATTGTTGTTGTTGTTATTGTTATTGATATGATTGTTATTATCATAAATTCATTATCTTTGTATCATCACAATCATAGATAATTACAAGATTTTTTGGCACGTTGCGAATTGATAAGATTTTACTCGAAACAAACTTTTGATTCGAATTGTTCGTGTAAGATTGTATTTGTAATTGCGAGTATCGTTTGAATAGAATTACAGGAAAGAAATGCTCGATTTTATGTTTGAATAGTTTTCTTAGTGTGGTGCAGAAATTTTGCAGTTTATGCTGCAGAATTGTTGAAGATATGATATGATAGTTGCGCAATCAAAGTTACCTACGACATCCACGTTTTCCGAGCTGCGCGGTACGCTATAATCGGGGCAATTTGATAATTGCGTCTAGGAATTGTGACGAAAAGTGTATTCTAGCGCCAGCATGTTACATGTTCGTTGTACGGAGGTCTTAAACATCATCCGGAAATGAAAGATCGCCGTTAACGTGACGCCCACTCTGTCTGTCTTCTTCTTAGCGTTTGAACTGTCAAGGTGGAAATACAATGTTAGTCAAGGACGACAAAAACTGGAAATAACGTTTTACTTCCGCCCGACATTTATTTTTTATTCTTTGTTCGATTTTATTATCTGCATAGTAAGAAAGATCAATTATTCAATTCAACCCTCGGGGGTTGAAACTTTAGTCCTTTTTTTTTAAAAGTCAAAATAAAAAATCTACTGATGTTGTAAGTCATTTCACGAGTAAAATCTGTGTTAAGAAATTCGAGAAACGAGATAAAAAATTTGTTAAAGAATTCGAAAATCTGAATCGGTGATTAAAAAACTGGAAAAAAGAAAAAGATGTGGTAAAAATAATTCGAAAAGAAAAATGTGTGGTAAATAGAATTTAGAAAGAAAAATCTGTAGTATAGGCAGAACGATGGATTTTTCGGCGCTGCGATTTAAAAAATTCATAAAAAATTGAAAACTTATCAAATCCTAATTTCGCATGTGGCGTTTTGAAGCTTGAATCATTGCGGAAGAACCCAGCATTATCGATAGTGATGAATCATTATCTTTCCGATTTTTTTTGTATCCATATTATAAGATCGTCATCATACTGAAGTCGGAACAAAAACGAATGTTATTTTCAGATCGTTTGCATCATTTCTTCTTAAAACAAATATGGTAAATTGATATAGTTTACATTCATTATTAACTATTTTTCCATTTACCATTAATCAGTTTACTTTTTCGTAAATGGTAGCTAAAAATTTTTAGCTAAAAATCTCTCTTGCCAACACTTTGTTCATTATTGCGACTAAAACGAAAACAAGCTTTCAAACTTTTTTTTAAAATCAATATCATAAATTAAAAATTTTCAAATCCATTTCTTACTGTGAACTATTTTTCAATTTACTATCGAACAATTTACTGTTTCGGAAAGGCAATTTAAAAAAAGTCGGTTTTCGCTGAATTATATAAATTCTATACCTATTTTCAGGTAAACATTTCTCTTGCTAGTACTTTGTCCATTATTGCTTGACACATGGAAGTCAGCTTCAGTACATAATGTCAGACTGATTGTATATTCTCAAACAAGTCAGGACTAAAACAAAAACAAGCTTTTAAACTTTTTTTTAAAACCTATGTTATAAATTATAAATTTTCAAATCCATTTCTCATTGTTAACTATTTTTCAATCTACTATTGATCAATTTACTGTTTCGTTAAGGAAGTTAAAAAAAAAAGTCGATTTTCCCTGAATTATATAAATTCTATACCTATTTTCAGGTAAAAATCTTTCTTCCTACTACTTGGTTCATTATTGTTTGACACATGGAAGTCAGCTTCAGTACATAATGTCAGACTGGTTGTGTATTCTCAAACAAGTCAGGACTAAAACGAAAACGAGCTTTCAAACTTTTTTTTTAAATCAATATCATAAATTAAAAATTTTCAAATCCATTTCTTACTGTGAACTATTTTTCAATTTACTATCGATCAATTTACTGTTTCGTTAAGGCAGTTTTAAAAAAAGTCGCTTTTCGCTGAATTATATAAATTCTATATCTATTTTCAGAAAAAAAAATTTCTTGCTAGCACTTTGTCCATTATAGCTTGACACATGGAAGTCAGCTTCAGTACATAATGTCAGACTGGTTGTATATTCTCAAGCAAGTCAGGACTAAAAAAAAACAAGCTTTTAAACTTTTTTTTAAAACCTATGTTATAAATTATAAATTTTTAGATCCATTTCTCATTGTTAACTATTTTTCAATCTACTATTGATCAATTTACTGTTTCGTTAAGGCAGTTAAAAAAAAAAGTCGATTTTCCCTGAATTATATAAATTCTATACCTATTTTCAGGTAAAAATCTTTCTTCCTAGCACTTTGCCCATTATTGCTTGAAGTATGGAAGTCGGCTTCAGTACATAATGTCAGACTGGTTGTGTATTCTCAAACAAGTCAGGACTAAAACGAAAGCCAGCTTTCAAAATTTTTTTTAAAAGCATTTCTCATTATTAACTATTTTTCAATCCACCATTAATCAATTTACGTTTTTGTAAAGGCAGTTTAAAAAAAAAGTCGGTTATCGCTGAATTGTATAAATTCTATAGTCTGTACCTATTTTCAGGTAAAAATATCTTTTGCTAGCACTTTGTCCATTATTGCTTGAAGTATGGAAGTCGGCTTCGGTACATAATGTCAGACTGGTTGTAGATCCTCAAACAAGTCAGGACTAACCTTGTACGTTAACCGTAAGCGACACGGATTCATGACACGATTCGTTCTTTCACCTCCTTGTGGAGTTATGTTAGATGGCGCGCCCACGGCACGTCCGATTGAAGGCAAACACTTGGTTCGATATTCATCCCCACGCGCCACGTAAATGCTTTCCTTGTTCTTGTATATATATGCATATTACACTCTTTGCATATCATTTACGAGGAAGCCTTGTCACATTGTAATCCGGAAGAGGGATCTTCATCGGATAACGATTTTTCATTGAAATTAATTAGTATATACTATGTCCTTACTACGGTAGTAAAGTCACGGATATGATGTGAAATTTTGCATGCTAAACTTTCCGCCAAACTGCTTATCGGTTTTCAATCAATGTTTAGTTACGTTTAATTTAAGACGACGAACCAATATATCATCGTTATGCATGTCGCTGTGCAGAAATCAGTCAAGCATTAATCAAAACATGCTGAGGTTATAAATCTAACTGTAGCTGAAAATAACACGGGAAATGCTATCATCTATTACATACGTATAGTCTGTATTGATCTAGGGCTAAAATGTGGGCAAAATATGTTGCTTCGAGTTGAAGATTCTTGGCTTTTGATTTTGCAGTTTTGGCGGGTAAAAAGTTTCGCAAATGCATTTCGGATCCCAGGCGATATTTTATTGCGAAATTTTTTTTAACGATATCAATTGTTTTCGGGTATTCGGGTAATTCTAAAATCTTCAGAGAAATTGAGATCCATCGATATTTAAGAAAGTTCTCCTGATTTAAAAAATTAAAAATCATATTGCGACATGAAAAAAAAATAATGTGGAAAAAATAGTAAATATTAAGATCTCATTATCGCATGGCACTCGAAAATCATTTTTCAAATCATAGAATCAGTGTGAATTTTTTAAGATTTTAAAAAATGGCGTTTTTGAAATTGGTTTTTTTTCGAGGATTTAAAAATGTTACTGGTGGTAAAAAAATCTGAAATAAATTCCGAGGCCTTTATGAGTGGGTAATAGCATCATATTAAAAAATGAACAAAATCGATGAGGATGAACGTCATGGGCTGTTGATTTGACGTGGAATGCCCCATATATATTTATTTAAAATTCATTTTTTCATAGAGGTGGTATTTGTTTAAAGATTCATTTTTCACTTTTGTCAAAGTTATCCCTATGAAAATTTTATTTAAAATATGACTTTTAATAAATGAAAATGAAATGGACTAAAAAAAAATAGCTAAAAAAATGTTAAGTTATGTAAAATTCGATCGCTTTGGTCGCTTTCCACTAAACTCGGTAGTAAATAGCCGTACACATTATTACGTAGGTGTCTAAACTTTCTGCCCGTTTGGCCGGATGTGTCGAAAGCGGAAGCGATTTAACCGTGTAAAGTTCAAATTGCTATAAAATCTGAACGCCTTCGGCGACGTTCATCAAATTTGATATCTATCACTATTTAATATTAGTTAATCCCTCGACAAATTTTTTTTTCTCGTTATTTTAGACCATTTTCAGGACGCTGACATACGAATTTTAAAAAAGATTCACAAAAAAAAAGTTTTCTCTGCGGGGAAGTAAAATTGTAAATTAAGAGTAGTTTCAAATAGAACTTATATTGAAAATGATATTTTTTGTAATTTTTCAATCGATCTAAGCATTCTATTTTTTACACAATTACATTTCTAAAAGCTAAACTAAAAACTAAAAAAACGCGCTTATCAAAGTAATATCGCAAATAACCAGAATTTTTTTCTGAATCACTTTTATAAGTATTTCAGATCATTACGTCGACACAACAAACTTGCAAATGTTGCACAAAAAGAAAGTTTTCTACAGAGGAAACAAGATTGCAAATTAAGATAGCTACTACGCTTCACACTACTAAATTCGGTGCTAAATGTTTAAAAACATTTTTATAATTTCCGGTGATTCGATTAGCAGTTCCGAGGAGTTACTCACGTAGTGGAATTGGTTTATAATAGACAAGTACATTCGGAGCCGATTTCAATAGAAAATCGACCTATACATGCAAATGTCTGACGGCATGTTTCTTCATCAAAGAATAAACCATAATTGATAGTCAATTATAAAAAGCAATATCTCATTTAATTCCTTGAAAGATCCTTAATCGATTGACGTTCCAGATTTTATATTGTATCAGTTGTTCAAAAGTTACATTCATTCGTATGTCTGATGTTAGGTCGAAATAGGACAATTAAGCGTTTGTATCTTCTAAACTACCAATGTTATCAAAAAACTGGGCGGTCAATCGATCAAGTATCTTCCAACAAACAAAATAAGACATCATTCGTCATAATTGGACTATAATTGTGGTTTATTCTTTTAAAAAACTGCATGAAAAAAACACGCCACCTGAGTCGTCATTTTTTAATCGATCCTAAGATTAATCTTTTTTACACAATGATATTTTTGTGTACTGTCAATCTAGACATACACGAAAATAGACACGTGTATACTAAACTAATTTCGCATAAACTCGTGACGCCGAGGACATCGCATCAGCAGGATCAGCGGCAGCGCTTCGAAATTTGTGGATGAGCTTGATTCGATTGTTCGTCCAGCGAAGCGATAAATTCGTGATCGACCGGTTCTCCTAATTCCCGTTTCCCAAGGGTAAACGCGCATCGAGAAAATCAAGGAGAGGTCAAGTATGAAGGAAGGGAGAGAGTGCCTGACCTTCACGCACTGTGTGTCGTCCTCTTCAGCTTCAAACGTAAATATCGCCAACGGTTATTCGAATGTTGTTCGCGCGGACATGAAACAGGTCAGTCGACGACCGGTTAAAAACACTCCGCGCCAGAAAAATAGTTGGTATCAGGCGTAGGAAGTCGATCGCGACCGAAATAGACCAAAATAAGAGCATCATCTCTTTGGATCAAGTTTGCTATTAATGTGCACGTTTATTCTATATCGGAGGCTGCATCAGAGATCGTGCAAAGATTAGAAAGTTGTGAACGGTCAGTTCGCGATCGGTAGTGCGTGAAAGTACAGGTTTTCATAGGGGAAGAAAAACGAAGCGGACAATAATAATTCGGCGTCGATAAAAAGTGTGTACTAGGAAATCGTGCCATTTTTCTTTCCTATTGTTTGTTTTTCTTTTGGTCCCTCTCTCGATTATACGAAGTGCGGCCTGCAATTAGACGCGAATCTGGTCCAGCGTTTCCTTTCGCCTCATTTAACGATTTTTTTTTTTTTTTTTTTCAACATCAGCTATCGCAGCTGTCACGGTTTCGACCCCGTTCTGCAATTACCTGCAGGTGCTCAATATGCAGTGATTTATTGACGTTGGAGAAAAATCATCTCGAACAGCTGCTTCGAGTTGGAAATAATAGTTTTACTTCTCTTCAAGTACTCAAGTTTTAATGCATCGTCGTATTTATGTCGGGAACATTGAGATGCAGTTTTTCAGTACAGAAGAGGATTTCATGCACTTTTTTATCCATTTGGAAATATCATTTTATTTCGGTATTTCAATTTTTATCATTATTATTTTTACTCTTCGTATGGAGGCAAACTAAAAACGTATTACGGGTGGGGGTCAAAATAGCGAATGACCAAAATAGCGAATGGCTAAAATAACGAATTTGAAAATAAGAAACGTCTAAATGTAGAATGTCCATGATTATGGAATTCGCTTTTTCAGCCATTCGCCATTTTTATTATTCGCTATTTTGATTGCGTTTTAATAAGATGAAGGTTTAAATAGCGAATGGTCAAAATGGTGAATGACTGAAATAGGGAATTTCATAATGATGAACATTCTACATTTAGACGTTTCTTATTTTCAAATTCGTTATTGTAGCCATTCGCTATTTTAGTCATTCGCTATTTTGACCTCCACCCAAAAAATTAAAATACAATTATTATATATTGATTTCGATTTTTTGTTTAAGATTTATCGAAAATTATATCAGAGGTAAATACATTAACAACTACTTCACAATACTCGTTCAAAATCAATTCAGTTGTTTTTATTTGATACATACAAACAAACATCGTCAAGTGACATGAACTTTTATTCAAGCGTAAAATAAAACCGTTCAAGTAAAGCAAATCCTAAGAGTCGATGTGTAATGCAGATATATTTTTAATCATATAATTCCAAAATTTTTTTTTTTGATTCGAAACTGGACATTCTTAGGTAATATATTTTTGTTATGTTGTATTGTGTGAAGAATCAATTAGAGAAAGCACAGCAGGGAAGGTCACTCAACCTAAACGAGAATGCGAAACCATTACACGATCTTTAGGTTCGAGGGTATATTGCAATTCTATTCCTCGCTACGTTTTTTTAGTACTACTTGAACGTGGTGTTGTAACGCTTACCTAACGACGTCTGTGGCTTATCGTCAAGCATATCGAACGGTGATCAATGCGCGGGAGAATTATACTTGAGTGGATTGAAATAGAACGCGAGTCAGCGAAATGGAGTTCAAGAGAAATCACACTAGATGAAGTTGAAGAAGTTAATGCAAAAACGTGGAACGTGTTTTTATTATTCCGTCAATTTTTTACCATCAAAATTGTATTTTACATGAGTTTATATACATTTTTTTTAAATGCGCAGAATATAACAAATTTTGGTTATGCGTTTTGCAAAAAAATCTTGAGTGTAGTAGATGGTTTTATGCCGAACACATATCCAAAATTCGTTATTTCGCGCACATTTTTGAAAATAATAAAATCAAAATCAAAATAAAGAAAAAAGTCTGAAAAAATTCGTATGTATTCAAATAAATTAACACATAATTTTCATTAGAAAAAAAGTTACGTTGACTGATTGTTTGTCGAACAATTGTTTTTTTCACCAATTTGTTAATAACATTTTGGGATTATTATTATTATTATGCGAAGGCAACCTTTTCGGCACGTTTTATATGCATTATTTTTTTCCGATTTTTATCCCATCGGGATAAAAAAATTGGAAAAAGTGATCAAAATTGTCTGAAACTCACTTTTGGCGGGATTGTACGTATCATACATCCTTAAGGAAATTATTGTGGTGACACTTGATTGCGAATATACTGAGCATAATTAATGCATATCTAGAGTTTGGAATTTTGCCCAGTGAATTAATAATTCATAGATATATCTAAATCGAAATCTTGAATGAATTTGTATTCAAATCTTGTCCATCCCTAATTCGATTTATAATGACATATCGTATCGAAGTATCTACAAGCAAGATCGGTCACAACTATTGACATGCATAATGTGCACAATACACAAATTCCAAAGACTTTTTTCACGAATAAAAAAAATTATCCTCTCAAATATGTCGTCTTGAATAAAAAAATTATCCTCTTAAAATATACTAAGTATAATAGATGCATATCTGGATGTTGGAATTTGACTCGGTGAATCAATAATTCATAGTTATTCGAATCGAAATCTTGACTGCATTTGTATTCAAATCTTGCCCATCCCTAATTCGAGTTATAATGACATATTGTATCGAAGTATCTACAAGCAAGATCGGTCACAACTGTTGACATGCATAATGTGCACAATACACAAATTCCAAAGACTTTTTTCACGAATAAAAAAAATTATCCTCTTAAAATATACTAAGTATAATAGATGCATATCTGGATGTTGGAATTTGACTCAGTGAATCAATAATTCATAGTTATTCGAATCGAAATCTTGACTGCATTTGTATTCAAATCTTGTCCATCCCTAATTCGAGTTATAATGACATATTGTATCGAAGTATCTACAAGCAAGATCGGTCACAACTATTGACATGCATAATGTGCACAATACACAAATTCCAAAGACTTTTTTCACGAATAAAAAAAATTATCCTCTTAAAATATACTAAGTATAATAGATGCATATCTGGATGTTGGAATTTGACTCAGTGAATCAATAATTCATAGTTATTCGAATCGAAATCTTGACTGCATTTGTATTCAAATCTTGCCCATCCCTAATTCGATTTATAATGACATATTGTATCTATAAGCAAGCTCGGTCACCACTGTTGGCACGCATCAACCGTTGACTTTCTAACGTGCGATGTGCGGCACAAGCCGTGAGCTACAGGTCTTCGTACCGAAGTGTATAGGACGACAAGCTGTGCCGTAGAGGTCGATACACTCGTTGTGTACGCGGCTCGCCTGGATTGCGCCATTATGCACTCTCGAGTAGACCGAGTACGCACACTTAATGCACCGCGTTTAACTATTTACCCGTTTGGTCGGCACGAGTCCCGAGAACCCCAGAGTCTTGGCTACCTTTGTGCGTACAAATAGGCTGCTTGTTAAATTGTTATTGCAACCAGAGTAAACCGTGGGAGAATCCTGTGGTTTGCTATTGCAAATTTTCAAAAGCGGAAACCACACTTAATTTGTTAAACGGTCACGAATTATCATGCAAATTATATACAACTGCTAACCATTAGATAAAGATGTAGAATTGAATGTTGCCTAACACTTTATTATTATAGGGTGGAACTGAACCGTTTTCGATATTAGGTTGATTGGTTTAAGTATGTCTGAATAATAGAATATTTAAAGAAAAAACATAGGCTTATGTCATTATTATGATATTATTATGTGGTTGAGAAAAAGTTGGTAAAACTTAAAAATTGCTTTCTTATTATTTTTACCTTTTTTTTTTACGAAAGTACCTTTATGAGAAAGTATGTTAATCGGTTTTGGCTTTCTCATAGTTTCGTGAAACTAACCAAAAATAATGAGGAAGTCATTTGCAGAGTTCTACTTTGTAGCTTTTTTGTTATAGAAGTTGAAATTTTGAGAAAACTGAACTACATAATAAATTCATGTAAACAATTTGAGTTCGTTGTCCCATATTTTGCCAAAATTAAGGCAAGAACGTGAATTTTTTGAAAATTTCCAAACGTGATAAAATCCGAACCGGTTTTCTGGTTTCGGTCGAATTCAATATCGATCGACATTAAAAGTACCTGCACTTATAAATAATTATTTAGCAAAATATCCTTAATTTTACGAAACTTTTTTTTTTTAAATTAAAAAGCTACAAAATGATAACTTCTGCATAGAGTTCGGAAAAAAATTAACATTCAAAGATGGGCCGTTGCTATGCCCGAGTGCAAATTTTAGCTAAATCGGTTGAACGGTTCTTGAGTTAAAGTTGGTTAAAATGTCAAAGCCTTGACACACGTACACATATGGACATTTTTTATAAGCTACTTTCCTGGATATTTTGGACCACCCTAAAAGAAATTTCACGAGAACAACGTCTTGGTTTATGAGGAAGCAAAATAATACGCAAAAATTACTATAGCATAAACCGATCGGTGAATGAATGCTGTCGATAATAGCAAATGCACAAAAATCGTTCATTCACTGAGTTTTGACGTCTGCTTAACCGTCCATTCACTGATGGACTTACTCCTACCTATAATCGAAGTCATCGTTGTGCGGAAAAAAATCAATTATTATTTAGGCCCTTTGAAGATTTTTATTTTTGTAAATATCCATTTATTTTGTTAGATTAAGGCCACTCATAAAATAGGCTAACAATAGTTGTTTCTCATTGTCATTGCCGGTTTCAATGTTTCGTAATTCAATACCGATCACTTTTCCGAAGATGACTTTACCTGCCAAAATTATTATCTAATTCAATAGCCTTTTTTAAAAACTTTTTTAATCACTCAAAACTCTTTGGCATACCGATTTTCTTGCTGTAAGAATACCAGTTCATTTTCTGAATATGGCTTGGAAAAAACGAAAATACTAAATTCAAAGAAAAAAAGTGTTAACGCAGTGTGGAAACTTTTAGTCATTCTTATAGCAAAGATCTCGATCGACGGAAATATTTTTATTAATAGGACCGATCCGCTCTCTCGTGTGACATTTTCACGATTAACAAAATCAGATCACTAAGTGAAGATATAAACAAAATCCAATAACCATCGATTAAAGTATCTTACGAATTTGACAAAAAGTGTCTCGATAATTGGTTTCGTTCTCGCGATAGAATTGATAGAAGAGAGTAGCTTGTGCTTATAACTCTCAGCGATTTTCCAGCGGCGGATGGAAACGAGACTCGTAAATACCGAACCACTAATGGGTACGAGACTCTTCAGCTCTTTCGTCTAAGTGGAATTTTACTGCCGACGATAACCCACAGACTGTGGGATCGTATCGGTATGCAAGGGATGTACCATAAGCTGACGCGGTGGAAGATCGATCCTCGTAGGCAAGGTCGACCGTACGGCGACACTTTGTTTTGTTTTTATTTTTTAAAGCGCCTGCAAGTGCGCACCTGCTATCATTGTCGTGCACACGTCGACGCCGACTCAAATATAAATTCCGCTTCCACTTCAAATGCTCGTAACTTGACTTATTTTCTTTCCTCGACAAAACGAAATAATCGAGGAAAAGAAAATAGTCGTCAGAAATCCGGGGTAACCGCCACTTGACTATCCATTCGAGATTTACCCACTTTATAAAATGCATGAACGGTACAAAAATGGTTCATTTTAAAAGCATTCGTTTTCCCTAAAAGTCTACAGTTTTTAAAAACATATTTGTAAGTGGGATATTAATAAGTGGGTATTTTTACGTTTTTAGCGTAATTTCTCCAATGTAGAACGTTAATTTTTACCGATTTTTTATTGTACAAATGATCGACATTTTTGGTTTTCTATATGAGAAAAAAAAAATTGATCCGCTTTTGTGTAAAAAGTTAGGCTTAAAATTGTTTCTAATTTTAGCAAATGCTACACTCGATTTTTTAGGAAACTTTACATACATTTTCGGTCATTGATGGAAATAATTTTAAAAAATTCAAAAATGCACAGAATGCAAATAAGATATGATATAAATTTCAACTTAAAATGTTTGCAACTTGATTCATTTTCTTCTCTCGGCAAAACGAAATAGTCGAGTTGCTCCTAGCACAGACGTCACTATACGTGAGAATCACTTTATGAAATGCATAAATGATAAAAAAAATTGTACATTTTACAATCATTTGTTCCCCATAAAATTCGACAGTTTTTAAAAACATATTTGTAAGTGGATGATTAATAAGTAGATATTTTACGCTTTTAATTAAATCCCTTAACCGAAAAACGTCGATTTCTGCCGACTTTTTTACGACGTTAGTGATCCCGATTTTTGGGGTTTCGATATTACCAAAAAAAAATGAATGCGTTTTTATGTGAAAAGATGCGCATAAAATTGCTTTTAATTTTATCAATGGAAACAAAAAACCCACTTGAAAAAACGCCCAGAATGAAATAGATACAGAATGATAAATATAGTATATAAGATATAATACAGATACCACTAAAAATGCGCGTAACTTGTCTTATCTTCTTTCCACTATAAAAGGAAGTAGTCGCGTGGTTTTTAGCGCAGTCGTCAGTATGACGAACCCGGGTTACCTGCGAGTTGACTATCCATCCGAGGATTACTTGCTTTATAAAACGCATAAACGGTAAAAAAAAGTGTTTGTTCATTTTACTATTATTCGTTCCCCGTAAAAGCTCTCTTCGTTTCAATAACAGATTTGCCATCCAAAAGAAAAGATTTGTAAGCGAAGGTCAATTTTTTGCCGAAGTAATAAGTGGATATATAATGTTTTTAGCTAAATTCGTGAAACATAGAATTCAAATTTTTGCCGATTTTTCACTACGTGAATGATTCAGATCAATGAGATTTGGATTTTATTATTAGAAAAACAAATATTTACGATTTTGTGTGAATTGACGTTGGTTGTCGAAAAAGTCACGTGAGAACATTCGTTACTATTTTTATTAAATTTTACACTCTGCCGATTTGTCTCTGAAGGTCACAAACATTTTCGTTTATACCATAATCTTTTAATTGATGTCGAAAAAAATTCCCATTCGGAGAATAGGAAACTATCTATTTTTCAATGCCAAAAAAAAAAACTGAAATGTAATTCCCACATTATTTTCAAATCTTCATGCGGAATACTAATTTTTTATTTTACTTTTCTCACCTTATTTTCCTTTTACACGATATAAATAAGACCACTCGAATTAATTTCAAAACCCCAAATTGAAAAAAGAACTGAAGGCAAGTAAAAAAAAAGATGACGGTAAAAAAGTGCATAAGCTAACAGGAACTCCCCGAAATATCGGTATATGACTAAGATTACAATAAGGGAATTAAGGATGGTTCCGAATCAATTAAATAAAAATAATATTGCAAGAAAATGTTCGAATTATATTTTTAGAAGCAGGGAATGAAACAAAATTTGTAATAAATATTCTTTTCGCTTGTTACAGAAATCCAACATGGTGGAAGCGACGATCGGCCTTGGAACGTGGGCTAACGGTCGTTGCAGTATCGGGAGTTCTTTTGTGCATCGCTCTAGCCGTTGGCATCGGCGTAGTCGTGACAAATTCCGGGTCGTGCGATGTAAATGGAGGCACAGGTTAGAAAAAACGATGATCGATATTGAGGTTTGAATGGGGGTCAAAATAGCGAATGATCAAAATAGAAAATCATTAAAATAGAAAATGATGAAAATAGCAAATGATCAAAGTAACAAATAATCAAAATAGCAAATGATCAAAACAACAAACAATCAAAATAGCAAATAATCAAAGTTGCGAATGATCAAAATAGCAAATTGTCAAAATAGCAAATGATCAAAATAGCAAATGATCAAAATAACAAATGATGAAAATAGAAAATGATCAAAATAGCAAATAATCAAAATAGCGAATGATCAAGATAGTAAATGATCAAAATAGCAAATAATTAAAATAGCAAATAATCAAAATAGCGAATGATCAAGATAGTAAATGATCAAAATAGCAAATGATCAAAATAGCAAATGATCAACATAACAAATGATTAAAGTAGAGAATGATAAAGTTTTTGTATTTGGCTAAAATAACGATTTATGAAAATGGCTAAAATAACGAATTTCATAATGATGAATTTTCATTTCAAACGTTCATTATTTTGAAGTTAGTTATTTTAGCCATTAGCTATTTTGGTTTTTTGCTATTTTAACCTCAACCTTAGGTTTCACGAATTGACGAGTCGACACAACAATATTACGTGTATCGCCTGACACGCGGTATACAAAATGTAGAATTGTATGTCTCATAAAACCACAATGTTTGTTCGCATCTCCCGTCGCTTGATATATGTCCAGCATTCCTTTATTTATGCAAGCGAAGTTTTGATTTATAACCCATAGAAACAAGAGTCATCTATAATGCAAAAAAGTAGAAAGTCAACGCGTGTCCACGAAAAATAAATATCATGCAAAAAATCTCCTGACATGGTCTGGAAATCAGATCCGACACTAAATCACAAACGCAAATTTCTTTCAACCATTTTATCCCGCGCAATCATAAATGCAATGTTTTTTCAAAAACAGTTATGACTATTTTAGTCCATTTGAAAATAAAAAAGGCGAAGTGTTTTTCTAAAGACTTTCGACTATTTCGGTCCAAGTTAAAATCAATATTGTTACATTTTTTAAAGATTTTTTTAAACACTTGGTCCATTTGAGCAAATTTACTATATTTATAGTAAATGTAGTAAAATAAACGCAATTTCAAGACAAGTTCCTTTTTGAAACTTTCACAGGAGTTCTTAATAAAATTTACTAGTTAAAAATTTTACTGGACTTTGTTATAAATGTTAAATCAAAAATTGATATTTTGCGCAGAATAATAAAATAAATTTTGTTTGATAGAAAATGGAAAAATTAAAGTTATGGGACGTCCATATGTATGAAGCTTACTATTTTTTTAGCTCGCACTATTGTTCATAGCTCATTCGATAAATGTAATGTAAAACCAAATGTTGCTATTATTGATAATCATTACCTAATGAGAATCATTCATTTATGTGCTAAATGTACACGATAAAGATGATTAAACTCTGAATGACAATAGTTAACTTCCTTGTCGACTGTTCATACAAGAAACGTTGCGTCAAAACACGTGCAGCTAGAAACTACTCAACGCAGCTGTTAATTCTTTTCATTCCTCATTGTTAAATGATGATCCATGAATTTCCGCACGCTTCGATAATTGTGTCGGTCTATTGTTACTTTCACATGTCATATTTTTTACCACGGAATGTTTTCTAGTGCATTGTAATAATTTCAAAGATATTGCGAAATTTTGTCCTTTAATTATGAAAGCTCAAAATAATTTGTCACGATCATTTTGGGTGATATCGATCCTTGAGCCAATGCAAAAAAAAATGTTTCCTTAATATTTCTTTCTCATTTTGCAGTGAGAAAAAAATCTACTTGAAATTAAATGTACATGTATTGGAATTTTTCATGTCTCAACTAGGAAACTAAATTTACTATGCGATATTTACACTGTTAGAAAAGATTAAAAGTTTTTATTCATAAACTCGTCATCGAAATCTGATAAACAATTTTTATATAGAATTCATGTACTTTTACTGTAAAATTAAAATAAATTATTAAATATGCTGTACCATATATTAATTTGGCATTACACTTGTATACTAAATTTCATATACTAGTTTATTAATTAAAACTTCCAGTAAAAGTACATTTCAAGTTACAAATTTCAAGTAGATTTTTTTTTACAGTGTACAAGTGCGATATCAAATTTATTTTTGGTACAGTAATTTTAATAATTTGCTTTAATGTAACAGTAAAAGTACTTTGATTTTAAAAACCTTGCTCTATTTTTTTGCAAAAGTGCCTCAATTTTATATCACAATTGTTGATTAAATTTAATTGACCAGTGTATGAATAAAAACTTGCAGACTTTCCTGACTGTGCCGTAAGCGCCACTATTTTTTCTCTCTCTCTTTTATCGATATACGTTATGCCTCGTGTTAAGGGGAGTCAAAACCTTCTCGTGTGCGAGAGATATATAAATAATGGGTGTTTTGGGGTGGAATGAGATATAAACACCGAAAAGTATGTTTCACCTCGCCTTAATATAGAAAATCGATAATTCCAAAATGTATGTTACTATAATAGTGCGTCTGGATCGAAATTTAAGCGCCAGACGCGATGAGTCGAAAAGCGTAGTATTAGTCATTGAAAAAAAAAAACAAAAAATTGCAATCGGAAGAGATTGCTATGATGTCTAAATATTTATTTAAAAAAAATACGATGCTACCATTATGGTAACAGGTTTTTATAGTGCTATGAGAATATATATTCAGATTTAGATCTCGATGAATCGAATATGTATTTTTAAAAAAATCGACGATCTAGATTGTATTCTTGCAATCGAAGTTTACAATATCCTACGTTCGATACGTACTACACTTTTTTAGTTGACTCATCCGCTCTGGTTAGTCACTAGCGGTGTATACACTTGCCGTATAAAATACGTCCATACAACTGCAATTGGCGTCGCCTTGAGAAATTGCTGAAGGCACTAAAGAAAAAATGTACTCAATTTAATGTTTTAAGCTATCTTGTATTTGTTATGAGCACACGATGTCACAAATGTGCACCAGCGTGATATTTTTTATTTAAATTCTGGGGAAGTTATAGTCAACTATTTTACGAAAGACGTTTAAAAGGTCTTAAAAAATTCAGGCCACGGACCCTAGTTTTTTTACCCTTTGTCATTATTGTTTGTAAAAAACCTGCAGTTTAAAAAAAATTATATTTCTTATTTGAATTCTAGGAAAGTTAGTAAACTATTTATCTAAAGACGTTGAAAAAATTGTTGAAAAAAATTCAGGCCACGGTCTGTGGTTATTTTAATACTTTATAGTTGCCGTTGGTAAAAATGAGGCAGTTTACTCATTTTTTAATTTGAATTCTAGAGAAGTTAGTAAGCTATTTTCCTGGAGACGTTTAAAAAATTGTTGTAAAAAATGCAGACCATGGACATTGAGTTTTTTTAACCCTTTGTAGTCACTGTTGGTAAAAATAATGCCCTTTTCTTTATTATTACCTGTTTTTTTTTTATTTGAATTCTGGGGAATTTGTTGTGAGTAAACTATTTTACGAAGGACCTTTAAAATATTGTTTGATAAAAATTCAGGCCAGGAACTTTGGTCGTTAGCAGTGTAAAAATCACGCAACTTATTATTTTTTGTACTTATTACTTACATTTATTATCTAAATTCTGGAGAGTTAGTAAACTATTTTGCTAAAAACGTTCAAAGGATTGTTTAAAAAAATACAGATCACAAATTTTGGGTCTGTTAACTCTTTGTATGTAATATGTAAAATAAACCCATAAATGGGTTTATTTTTTTCCCCCACAAATCTAGAGTTTTTTTTCCACAAGACCAAAATACCATTTCGCACAATCAGGAGAATATAATCTTCTATACAGTTTTTTTAAGGGCGAAAAAAAATTAAACATTTTTTCATCTTCTCCCTTAAAAGTTGCTACGGTGATAAAAATTTATCTGAGTAAAATGTTTTCAACAGTTAATCATCTTAAAATCGTATGCATTATCAAAAATTCGTAAATAGAATTTTTTGAGTAAAATGCTTATTAGTGCGATAAAATTTTTTCTTCTCCCTCAAGAGTTGCTAAGCTGACTAAAATTTCTCTGACTAAAATATCTTCACTAGTTGATCATCTTAAAATCGTATGCATTATCAAGAGTTCGTAAATAGAATTTTTAAAAATAAAATGCTTATTAGTGCCATAAATTTTTCAATATAAGTAAACAAAAAAGCAAAACTTTATGGCTTATACCCGAGAATGTTTCTCCAATCAATCACCAAACATATTCATATTCACTGCTTTTGTGTTGACTAACTCACATATGCTTTATACTTTTTTTTTACGCAACCATCAATCTGCGCCTGCACCTTTCGTGACCGCATATTTCATCCGAGTAGTACCTGCTAAAACGGAGATGCTACCATCCATAGCGGAAGCTCTGGGAGGTCGACCTCCAGCCAAAGGTGTGCAGACTGTCTCCAAACAAGCCAGTGATGAAGATGAAGATGTATGCTTTACGCCAGGATGCGTTCACACCGGTACGTAAAAGCCAAGTTTTAAACAAGTTTTATTTTGTCAGACATTTCCTGTCATTCCATCCACTGAAATTTTTGCAATGTGTTATTCATGAGTATATTTTATTAATATAGTATATTTATTAGACATTCTTGCTCTTTCGGCTTTAGAATTTTTTTCACATAGTTCTACACAGATTTTACAGTGTATCACATATTTCTTAATAACCCATTCTTTGTTTTTAACATTTTTAAACGTATTTACATTCTTTGGTCAATATGATATTTATTATATTTATTGAATTTTTTGCAATCCCTTAACATTTTTTTTAAGTTTCTGTGTACAACTAAATAAAAAGTATCTAAAGAAGGGAATAAGTGAAACTTTTCATTTTTATGTTCGTTTGAGTGGGAAAAAAACTTTTGCTATGTATTTAAATGTTTCTAATCGAGTGAAAAATAGTTAAAAAATGACTCAGCTGACGTAGAATGCTTTAGGAATTTTTTCACATCAAATTGGAATAAAAAATGAAAATTCACAGCTCTTGTTCATCATTAACGGTTCTTAATAATATGCATTCTCATGTGTAATAATTATTTATATATTTTCTTGGTCCGAGATATTTTTCGCGAACTCTGCAAAATTTGTTAACGTTTCTGTTTATAAGACAATCGGTTAATCGAAATTAAGTTCAAAACAAATGTCTCTAACTAATTGGAAATTGTTCTTTTTATGTTCGATTCAGCAAGAAAAAAATGATTGAAAAAATTGACCGAATAATTGAAAAGCTCAAAATAAAAGAATTCGATCAATTGGAAAAAATATTTTTCAAATTTCTAAATGAGTAAAAAATAATTAAAAGTGACCGATCTTATTAATGACCGATTCAATTAAAAAAATTAAGAAACTCAAAAAACAGCACTTTTTCAGCATTAATGATCCTTAAGAATATGGACTGTAATGTTGAGTAATTTTTTAATATTTTATTTACTCCAAACAGTTTTTCTGAACTCTGTAACTTTTCTAAATTTTCTTTTTATTACATTGTAAGTTATCTGAAATCAAACGAACAATAAAAAGTGATCAAATTAGTGGACATTTTTTTATGTTCGATTAAATAGAAAGAATAATTCTAAAAATGTCCGAATAATCGAAAAATTTCAAAATGAAGGAGTTTGATTAACTAGAACAAATACATGAACAAGTTTCTAAACGAGTAAAAAGTATAATTGAAAAAAAAACAACGAAATAATATCATATTTTCAGCGTCATCTGTCCTCAAGAATATGGATCCTGATGTGGAGCCTTGCGATGATTTTTACCAATTCGCTTGCGGCGGATTCCTCAAGTCCACGATTATTCCCGACGACAAAGTCAGCATGAATACCTTCAGTGTCATCAGTGACAAGCTGCAAGAACAACTGAGGACAAGCATCGAAAGCCCAAGCGAACCGAACGAACGGAAACCGTTCAGACTCATCAAGAACCTGTTCAAGTCTTGCATGAACAAGAGTGAGTCACTTGTAATCTTGAATTGGTTAACCAGTCTGCGGTTCAAGTTGAATACTAATAAGAGATTGTGAATTTGCGGTAATAATGATCGGCAAGGAAATAATTAGAAACATTTATAGACTTCGAGTTAGATAAAAGTCCGCATTAGAAATTCTTAAATATCGCTCCACAGTAGCACACAATTTTTAAAGTCAGTATTTATTCATATCATTCATTCTGCTTGATAATATCAAACTTATTTTTAAGAGGCCGCTAAACAGAGTTAAAAAGGAATCAAGATGATTTAAGGATGTATGATACGTACAGTCCCGCCAAAAGTGAGTTTCAGAGACAATTTCGATCATTTCCCGATGGGATAAAAATCGGAAAAAAATAATGCATATACAACGTGCTGAAAAGATTGATTTCGTATAATAATAATCCCTAAATGTTATTAACAAATTGGTGAAAAAAACAATTGTTCAACAAACAATCAGTCGACCTAACTTTTTTTCTAATACAAATGATATGTTAATTTATTTGAATGCATACGAATTTTTTCAGATTTTTTTCTTTATTTTGATTTTTATTTTTTCAAAAATGTGCGCGAAATAACGAATTTTGGATATGTGTTCGGCATAAAACCATCAACCACACTCAAATTTTTTTTCCATAACGCATATCCAAAATTTATTATATTCTGCGCATTTTTCAAAATACAAAAAAAAATCTGAAAAAATTCGTATGCATTCAAATAAATTAACATATCATTTTCATTGGAAAAAAAGTTAGGTTGACTGTTTGTTGAACAATTGTTTTTTTCACCAATTTCCTAATAACATTTTGATATTATTATTATGCAAAATCAATCTTTTCAGCACGTTTTATATGCATTATTTTTTTCCGATTTTTATCCCATCGGGAAATGATCGAAATCGTCTGTGAAACTCACTTTTGGCGGGACTGTACGTATCATACATCTTAATATCATAATTATAACGATTTTGGCACAGCTGTAAAATGATTATAAATTATTTCACACGAGTCAGTATGATTTATAAGTGTAATGCCAATATCTAAAATTTAAAAATTTCAATAATTTTGACAAATAACGCTGAAAAAAAATAAACAATGGAGAAAATAATGAATCATATTCTCTAAATGACAAAATAATTTTTTCAATTGGACGAAAAATGTATGTATGATGAATTATTCTTTTGCAGCTGCGATAGAGGATCAAGGCTTGGAGCCTCTTCAAAAAATACTCAAGAAACTCGGTGGCTGGCCAGTACTTGACGGAGAAATGTGGAACGACGGTGACTTCGATTGGAGAAATTCAATCTACAAATTCCGTGACGCTGGATATTCCGTTGATTACTTTATCGACTTCAGCATTGGCGTTGATCTGAAGAACAGCACGAAACGTGTGATCGATGTACGAATTTTTCTCTAAGGACAAAGATTTATATTCTTGTCATCAGAAGAACAAAAAATTCATATCTAATTTATGTATTGCAGCTCGATCAAGCATCTCTTGGACTTTCTCGTGAATATTTGTCGAAGGGCGTCGACGATAAAATTGTCAAGGCTTACTACAGTTACATGGTCGACATCGCCGTTCTTTTGGGCGCTAAAAGAGAACGTGCTACCACCGAACTCAAGGAATCTTTGTTATTCGAAATTAAACTTGCAAATGTAAGTACACAAATAACAAATTTTTCTTATCAAAGCGACGATTCCGATAAGGAGTTCAGTTTATGGATCAAATAAAACTTAGTATCCATCCATTTAGTCGGAATACAAAGAAAATGTTGAATCTTAATGCGGTACGCAAATTGGTTATATGTTGATGATTTTTAAAAAACTCATTTTTTTAAATACAATAAAAAATTAATTAATTACAAAATTGAAAGATCTCAGTAACGAAGATCTGTGTTCATTAATTGATTCTGCACTCAACAATTATTTAAATTTCTAATAAGATACACAAATTGGTAACTTTTTGGTGATTAAACGAAACTAACGAACGCCTCATTACAAAACATCCTAAAAATAATACATTACAAAGACGATTGAAAAACGTACAAATTTGAAAAAAATTGAAAAGACATACAGTCTTTTTGATCCTTCAATTTTCTATTTCAATCGAAAACGCAATTTTTATTTTTCTAATACTAGAAAAATTCCAAATTGGAGATAAAAAAAAACTGAATAACGAATGTCTTTATTAATTAATTCTGCACTCAAGGGTAATTTTACTTTCTAATAAGATCGACAAATTGGTAAATTTTTAATGGTTGAACGAAATCAACGAACTCCTGATCACAAAATCTGATAAAAATTGTCCATGACGAAAGAGACTGAAAAACGTACAGCAAGTGATTAAGGTTGTTCTGGTTAAACGTTTCACCAAGTTGCGTTGATAAATCTGACGAATCTCCTTGACTTTACACAGATTTCTCTGCCAAACGAGAAACGTCGTAACGCAACGCAATTGTACAATCCGATGACTTTGACCGAATTAACGAAGAACTACCCGAGCATTCCATGGAGAGAGTACTTCGGCAAATTACTGCCAAAGACGATTACAGTTGAGGAAAACGAGGTCTCGATCGTAAACGTGCCGAGCTTCATCTCCGACTTGGAGAAATTATTAGCCTTGACGCCTAAGAGAGTCCAGGCAAATTATGTAATGTGGAGAGCCGCTGCAGCTTCTGTCAGCTATCTTAACGACGATCTTCGCAAAAGACAACTTGCGTACTCAACTGCTCTGAGCGGCAGAACCGAACGCGAATCCAGGTGGAAAGAGTGCGTCGACATTGTTTCCGGAAGTCTTTCCTTAGGCGTAGGTGCCATGTACGTGAGGAAATACTTCAACGAAGAAGCTAAGAAGAATGCCGTCGATATGGTCATGGACATCAGGCAACAATTCAACAAGATTCTGCAACAGGCAAGAATTCATTCCAACGTTTATTTTTTTAATTTTTACAATCTATCTGCAGATTTTTTTGTTTGCTTGTTTTTTGGTTTCTCAAAAATCAATCTTCGTGGTAAAATAATCCTCGATTTTCATGGCGGATTGCGCAAAATTGTCTAAAACATCCAGAAAAGTGGTTTAGAAAAAATGGATATATGTGCACTGTTTGAATGCAAGTAAATATAATATACAAAACGAAATGCGATTTATTAATCGGCTTAATGAATTTCATATTAATTTATTTTTATTGGAAATTTGAGAATAGTATTCGGTATTTCATATGGTCTCAAAATATAAAATTTTCTGAGGGCCGACGTAGGGAAAACAAAATTTTAATAAGAAAAGCAGTGAAGTATAGAAAGTGAAAGCTTATACTAAGAGAATTCTACGATTTTGGTATTTGAAAATAGCCGTAGTATTGTAATATTCTTTTTGATATACTGATGTTGTATTTATTAATGATGATTGCATCTGAAAATTTATATATCGCTATATAAAGCTCTGAATTTTTTTACCGTGTTTGTGGCGTGCTCACAAAACTGAAATTGCTGTAGCTCAAAAACGGCTTTAATAATCAGGCTGAAATTTGGTAGTGCATGTTTTTTACCTGTCACAAGTTCCTAGCTAATGATCTAAATAGTTCTCAACGAATAATGTATAGAAAACGGACGATCATCATTAACTTTCAGCTAAATCAGTAAAGTGGTTTAGATTTTATAAAAATTATACATTTTCGAAAAATTGATATTTTCGTTCTAATTCAAGTCAATTTCAACCGACTCTCCTTAAATCTTTTACAAAGATTAAATAATATCGGACTGTGGTAGATATTAAATTTGGTGGAGATCGGTAAACAGGTTCGGATTTTATAGAATTCTTAACTGTCGAAAAATCAACATGGTTTCCTCGCTTGTACAAATTAGAGATACCGATTTCAAATTTGGTGGACATACGGACTAACACTTTGAATTTTTCAAAAACGTCTTTTGGGCCTAGAATAAGCTTACAGAGTACAAAAAGCGAATTGCTGATTCAATATCTTTTTGCTTTTTGCAAAACTATTTCTATAACAAAGCCAAACTGGATTACCAAACTTTCTCATAGAAACCGCTTTGTAAAATGCAAAGAATAATGAGGAAGCGAGTTGCGAGTTGTAGTGTGTTTTAAATATGTTTGAAAAATGTTCGAGAAATGTTTAGGACTTTTATCGGTTTCAAATATGTTCGAGAAATGTTTAGGAATCTTATCGGTTTTAAATATGTTTGGAAAATTTTCGGATTTTATTTTTTAAATTTCTTCTATAGATTAATAATTTATTTCATATGTATTTCAGGTCGAATGGATGGACGAAAAAACGCGACAGAGTGCGTTGGAAAAAGCAGCAGCAATGTCCAGTCACATAGCATATCCCGATGAGCTTTTGGACGACAGCAAGCTCGAAGAGTTCTACGAAAAACTGGAATTATCTGGAGGAAATTATCTCGAAAGCATTTTGAACTTAACTCTTTTCGGTACTGAATATTCGTTCAGCAAATTGCGCAAGCCTGTGAATAAGAGCGACTGGATCAGTCACGGAAGACCAGCTATTGTCAACGCCTTCTACTCATCCATTGAAAACAGTATTCGTAAGTGTACAAATTTTTTCTATTCATTTTTCATCATCTTTTTCGATACTATTTAACACTTTTCGTAAGTGACATAATTTTTCAGTAAAATGTGAATAATTCAGTTGTATTCATTTTTTACAATAATATTTAAATTCATTCGTAAATGTAATAATTCTTCAGTAAAATGTAGTTAATTCAGTTGTATTCATTTTTTTACAATAATATTTAAAACAGTATTCGTAAGTGTAATAATTCTTCAGTAAAATATGAATAATTAGTTGTTTGAATTTCTTTTAAGTAATATTTAAAGCAGTATTCATAAATGTAAAAATTCTTTAGTGAAATGTGAATAATTCAGTGGTTTTAATTTTTTTCAATAATATTGAAAAAACTTTTCGTAAGCGTCATAATTGTTCAGTAAAATATGAAGAATTCAGTTGTATTCATTTCTTTCAAGTAATATTTAAAACAATATTCGTAAGTGTAAAAATTCTTCAGTAAAATGTAAATAATTCAGTTGTCATAATTTCTTTCAAATAATATTTAAAATATAATTGTTGCAGAATTCCCAGCCGGTATTCTTCAAGGTGCATTCTTCAGCAACGACCGACCGCGATACATGAACTACGGTGCTATTGGCTTCGTTATCGGTCACGAAATAACTCACGGCTTCGATGATCAAGGCCGACAATTCGACAAGGACGGCAATCTCGTCGATTGGTGGGCGCCATCGACCAAAGAAAATTATCTCCAAAGGGCAGAATGTATTATCCACCAGTACGGAAATTATACCGTTGAAGAAGTTGGACTTAAAGTAAGAGTTTCTTCTATATCAAATTTATCAGTCAAAATCTTCAGGCAGTAATAAAAATTGGTTCAATAACTTCAAGAATTCCATAAATTCCATTGACTATCAAAAAATCTTGACTCTAAACTAAATCTCAAATTAATCGAGTAACAAAACAAAAACGTTCAAACAATTACCCGAATTCCATAAACGCCAACAATAAAAAAAAAAAGAAGTCAAACCGTAATTTCATTCTGCAATTACCATTTTTTATATTATTCAGCATTCATATTAATCCGATTGAAAAATGTTATGGATTCCAAAAACTAAATACTAAATTGGTCACACTTACCAAATTTTTCACTCGACAAAGTAAACAAAATTAACTTCCGATTTTTTTTCTTTCAGCTCAACGGAATTAACACGCAAGGTGAAAATATAGCAGACAACGGTGGCATTAAGGAAGCTTATCTTGCCTACAATAATTGGGTCGAAAGAAATGCGCCCGAACAAAAATTGCCTGGACTTCCGTACTCGCCGAAGCAAATGTTCTGGATCAGCGCGGCGAATACGTGGTGCTCAAAATACAGGCCAGAAGCATTAAAACTTCGCATTACAACAGGTTTTCACAGTCCCGGCGAGTTCCGAATTCTCGGACCGTTATCGAATATGCCAGAGTTTTCGAAGGACTTTAATTGCCCGATCGGTTCTAAGATGAATCCTGAGAAAAAGTGTTCCGTGTGGTAAACTTCCTTTTTCGGAGCTCGCTCCTTCTCGTTACTACGATAATGATATACTCCTCGTGATTTTTTACCCCAAAGTGGTCTCAACTACTACGGATTTCCTAAATTCCACAAATACTTTGTACACTTATTAAATATGCAATCATTCACGAGGAAAACTGCGTGAGACGCGGAATTTTGAAAGCTCATTGAGTTATTACAATTTACATTGACATTGCTTGTTTTTTTCCTCGATCATCAAGCGCTGATAAAAGTTATCGTTCAACGAAATTCGACGTACGTGAATAATTAAATAATTCATTTTACTCTTGACACAGTTTTTATTATGCGAAAAATATTTCAGTTTGTCAACTGAGCCAAATGACCATTAAAAAAAAACCGAAAGATTTCTGTAGATAAATATCTTTTCGTCGTTCTGTGTCCGTCGGATTCAGCTGAACTAACTTTTTTTTTCGCTCGGTGTGACATGCCATTTATTCGGTAACGCGAAACGTACGAATAATGTAAGTCTACGATAAATCTGATGATTTGATTTATTTTTAAAAAAGGCCTATCCTAGCGCTTTAAGGACGTATTACACATGAATTTGCAGTCAGAAGCTTAACTGGATACAAATTTGAAGACATCATAATAAAGAAGCTATTAGCTAAATAGTTTGGAAACAAATATTTTGACAATAATAGTTTGATACAGTAGAAAAGCTTCGTTCTGAATGATACTGAAATTTCCATAATAGATAAAAACGCGGTTTTTCTTCAATTTAAAAAAAAAATGAAACGAAAAATAAAAAATAAAAAGTCTAAAAAAATGAATGTAAAAGTATCCAAAAAAATGTCTAACAGTTCGTGAAGCTAATTTTCCGTCTACTTGCTTATTATTCATGGTTTTGTGATTATTATTATTATTCGGAATTGATATTTATATCATCGACACTGATTTTTATTCAAAAAATTCCGTTTTTCCAAATCGATCTCTTGTATGAAAATATGTGTAAATTTTCCTTAAGCTAATTCAAGCGAGTTTTCCGATTCGATTTCGATCATCAGTTCAACTAATTGCGTCCAACATATACAGAAAAAGCCTGTAAGTACGTTGCGTCTAGGAAATATAATTGTACGAAAAAAGGTGTTGTAGTAATCGACGAAGTTTAATTTTAAACGAAAGAATATTAATATTATTTAATGTTGATCATTATGTAAATAGGGACGGTCATTTAAAGAACACACGTTGATCAGCGATCCCGTTGATCATGTAAAAACACCGTAGATTCGTCAATTAGGTATTGAAGGTATTGGAAAGCTGTATAAAAAATCGCAAGTCCGTAAAACTCGTAAATCGAGTCGTTAGTATAATGTGTCTTCATGTGTAAGTTAAAAAAAAGGAAGAAAACTGTTATTTTTACTGATTGCGGGAGAACAACTGATGTAAACGTAACATTTCTAGCCGAATTACATCGCAGAATGAAATTATTGACACCCAAAAAAAAAACAAACAGGTATCGGGTATCGTTAGTTTTCATTAATTGACCAGAATTAAAGAAGGGTTGCTGATAATATATAGATATTGTTTCCAAGTACTTAGGCAATGTAGTGTTAAGTATAACTCTATCTCACATTCTGATAAAAAAATATTGAGTCGCTGTAATGTCATCCCATCCATGCACAATCATATAGAATATTCGATTACGTAGTTGATTTGTATTAAGACTTTCTCTTGTTCAACAACAGAAACTTATGATCTTAAATGTCCGGTATAATTCATTACCTCTACAATTTCGATGCAAGAAATAAGTTATGGATAAAAGGAAGGAAATGACACTATATGTATTTCGCTTTGTACTTGTTGGATGAAAAGTTTTAATATATAAAAAAGAAAAATGGCAATGGTGGATTGTGTTGTTATTTATAATGTCACTTGAAGTGAAAAAAAAAATTATTACAAACTGTGTCCATCGTGAAATCCAAAAAGAAAGTCAAAAATATTTATTTTAATATCCAAATCCTACAAAATTCTGATTCCCTTTATCTTTAATTCAATTCGTAATATTAGTTTCAACTTTAAGAAAATTTGGAGTGAATTGATCAAATATTTGTCATATTGACAATGAAAAAAACGCCCGCAAAAAATAATTACTTGTAGCACGCAATAAGCCTTTATTTATGGTTCATTGTAAATTCATTTGTTGAGACTTCCGTCTGCTAAAAATATCAACACTCTTATGCTAATTTTTACGAAGAATTTTCAATTTAACTCGCAGTGAGTTTGAAAATACAATTCAAAAGCCAACGTTTTAATTTAGTTCATAATATTAGTTCCAACTTAAAGAAAGTTTGAAGTGAATTGATTGAATATTTCGAAAAAGAACATAACGCCATAAAAAATGATTAATTGTAGATCCAAAAAAATGTCCCCTTATCAAACTAATAGACCGGAGTCTCAAAAATGTATTGATAATATACCACAATGATTGATATTAAACTATCAGCGGGTTTTTAAAATTTCATCGCTGCTTATGTCAAAGGAGCATCAAAATTATGAACTGGGTTTTAAATTAGGACGCAATAAGCCTTTATTTATGGTTCATTGTAAATTCATTTGTTGAGACTTCCGTCTGCTAAAAATATCAACACTTTTGTGCAAATTTTTACGAAGATTTTTCGAATTCAACTCGCAGCAAGTTAAAAAATACAGTTAAAGTGTCAACAGAACATTCAACGTTTTTATATTATTGGGTGAAATGGAGACAACACTCCGGGAATTTTTCGACAGTGATTTATCAAATCACGACGTGACTAATCAAATGAGATTCGTTTCATGCGTAAGCACATCTGCTACTATACCTCAAATAATTTTTGAATATATAGCTATTATTTGGCCTACCTCAACAAAATTTTGCGAGAAATCGTAAAGCTTCGTCACTTCCTGTCTCGAAGCTAAGCATTCAATTCCTCCCACGCGTAAATTCGCACACCGTACGCGATATAGCAGAGGCGGGCTAGCGTCTCGTCACTCGATAACTTCCGCTGAATTATCCCAAAATAATCTAGAGCCTTGCAGCTTCCTCCACTTGTTTGCGACGTCAGAATTCGTGAGGTCGCAAATTCTTTTGCGCTTAGTCCGATCTCACGTTTTGTCTTTCGTCTTCCTGTGCCGCCCACATTTTCGGAAATGAATTGTCTTCTCTTTTTAACACCATTATTTCCTACTTTGTGTCTGATTAAATGGATCGCAATTTTCTCACTTTAATATCAAGCATAAATATTTCGCTACTGAAAAATATTCTCCAAAGACGTTTTAAGGAAGAAATTATATTTCTCGCTGCTTGCTAATCTTGAACGTGATTTTTATTATCACAGGGTAAAAATAGAAAACTTATAAATTGTTCTCAATATTCATCTATATTTTATAATATAATTTTGAAAAAACGGAAACGTGGAAAATAATTTGAGAATAAAAGTTGTTCTTCTAAAAATCTATATCACATTTTATTCTCCGTTGAAACTTTCACGCCATATTTACATCGATTGTCATATCACTCGTTGGCATTCACGCTCACAAAAATTCACGAAAGATGCACGCTGATTTTCACGCTCGTTATCAAACTCCTTAAAAATATGTGTTAATTCGTTTGTTCCGGTAGATCAGGTTGATGATATCGTACATAAATACAAAGATCGTCGGGTATTTTTCAGTCAGCTTTTTCGGTGGCTCGATACGAAGAACCGTGGAAGCTAAATTTAAGTACGCTAAATTAATGGATTATCGGAGGTTAAAATAACGGCATATCCTTTTTAAGTTCCTCCAGTCGTTCCTTGAAATTTTGCCTAATTTCGCCGATGGGCTTGATGAGGAATATTGGCACGTTGTCGTCCCTCCTCTGGAAATAAATGGCACATGTTGACTCCAAACAAACTCTTCAGGGTTTATATAAATTAATAAATTATCTCAATTGCAGATTTATATGAATTAATAATCAAAACAACAATTCCGGAATAGTTATAGTTATTTTACAGTTTTTTTTTTGTATTTTTTATTCCATTGAAATTATTGTTAATTTTTAGAAATACCGTTTGATAAAAAAATTCATGTTATTTGAAAAGTTTGTGTTGAAACCTCAATGTTTACAGAATTACTAAATTGTAATTGCAAATCACAGTTGAAATTTTGATTTCTGATGATACTTCGAAAAAATAGATTTCTTGATGCTTTTACGTAATTCTCAAAATTTCAATTTTCAGTCAAGTTAGTATTTCACCATAAATTAATTTTATAATGATCGTATCATTAATTCGAGTAGATTTGAATTTTTAAAAACAAAATTTCGTACACTTAGGTGGAAATTTTATTTAAAAAATTGGGACATGTAACTAAATGCGATGAAAAGTAACAGGCCGATCGCATCTAAAATAAATTACAAATAAGGATTTATTTCACAAAGTAACGAAGCTGTAATTTTCTGTATTCAATTATAAATTATGCCAAATTAATTAGAAATAAGGATTTATTTTAAAAAATAACGATTCTGTAATTTCCTGAACTCATTTATAGATTGTTAGAAAATTACCTGCGATGTCTGATAATAATATCTAAAATAATAAAGAGTAGTGCTATTAATTACCTGGAACAAACATTCGCCCTCGAATGTGACAAGCTTTTGTCTCCTCGCCCTCAGCAACAGACCCACGCATTTGTCACTGATAGCGACATAAATGTTGAATAGATCGCCAAATGTGATTCCGGTTATCTCTGGTTGGTCTTTGCAGGGCGTACCATTTTGATAAATGATCTCGCAGAGTTCGAGGATTTCTTTGAGAACATGAGCGGTAGCTTTTCGACCACGAATATCCGAAAGGGAACCAGCTGCAGGTCTGACAATTTAAAAAAAAAATTATTTTTCATTCTATTTGATGAATTAATGCCAACATTATTTTTTTACACCGCACACTTACTTTCCATATTCTTCTTTTGAAAATTTTGGCCTCTCCAAATTTAAACCACTGGTGAATGGATTTTTACCCTGGCTATCCATGTGTTTACTGGCGTGTTGATTGAACATGGCAACCTTATCACCCAAGGATTCCTGTTACAATTTTATTTTGCTGTTAATAATTACAATTATAAAAAAAGTATTTAAAAAAAATAAAAAATAGTTTATGCATGAATAAATTTAGAGTTAATCGATATTTTCCGATGAGTTGAGTTATATTTTTTTAGTAATTTAGTAATTGTATATTTTTTAGTAATTCAGCAGTTTTCAGTAATTTATTGCGGGGTTTTGTTTATTACGGGTGCCGAGATCGAAACACAGAAATTTTGATTTTCGGTGTTGATTAATTTAAGCTTTAAACTCGCGGTTTGTTTATGCAGCTAAAATTAATTTCTTCATGAACAAAAGAGTCAATATAAACCGTGTTTGCTTAGTTAACCGGATGTTTACTCGAACTTTGTTCGTCACCTAATGAATTATTGTCAACAAACTTTTTTTAAGAAAATACATAAATAACTGAGAAAAACAATCGTCGGAAGTTTTACCTTTTTACGAGAAGGGAAAAGACATTGTTTGTTCAACTACAAAATGCCCAATTTTTTTTACACGATAAAGAGCTTCTGTGGATATTGGTAAACAAAAACTTTTTGTTAAAATTTTTTAAATTTCACTCCACTTCTTTTCGACGATTACGAAAATATAGCACGGATTTAAGTAGTATGAAGCTAACTTTCTTAAGGTACTACTTTTCATGCACATTAATCGCTTTGCATATGTTTTATCAGGAAGAATTTCTGAGTCATTCATTGAATTCAGAATGCCTGAGATTTTTCAAAATATTTCACTCGATAAATATCATTTTTTAACACTATATTAATATTGTATATCACTTGAAGTTTGAAAGCACAACAGTTTTTTTTTAGGGAAGCTCATCGTTGAATTTTACCCCCACAAACATGTAGGACTGCTTTTACTAGAATAAAGCTTTTTAACTTCCTTAAGCTATAGATTTTTATGCTCGTTAATGACCTCGCATATTTTTATCAGAATGAATTTGTGAGTCATTTGTTGAATCCAGAATGCCTCAGATTTTTAAAATATTTTGTTAATTCCACTCGATAAATATATAATTATTTATCACTATATTAATATTTTATATCATTTAAATTTTCAAAGCACAACAATCTTTTTTAAAAGAAGCTCATCGTTAAATCTTACGCCCACAAAAATATGGCACCGATTTTACTAGTATAAAGCTTTCCAACTTCCTTAAGCTACTGACTTTCATGCACATTAATGACATTGAATATTTTTATCAAAATGAATTTGTGAGTAATTCATTGAATCCAGAATGCGTTGGATTTTTCAAAACATCTCGGTAATCGAGGCATCAGAAAAAATATAAATATTTATTAAAACAATCTTTTTTAAAAGAAGCTCATCGTTAAATCTTACGCCCACAAAAATGTGGCACTGTTTTTACTAGAAAGAAGCTTTCCAACTTTCTTAAGCTACAGACTTTCATGCACATTAATGACCTTGCATATTGGCTCAAAAATGTATTTGTGAGTCATTCATTGAATCCAGAATGCATCAGATTTAAAAAAATATTTCGGTAATCGAGGCACGCGATGAATATCATTCATCATAAGTATATTAATATTGTATATCACGTGAATTTCGAAAGCACAACAATGTTACTGTCGTGTGAGTTCAACGCACATGGGACAGCTGTTTTTGAGAGAAGCTCGAGGTTGGATCAACGCACCCGGAACTATTCGTACGGACCTTGAGGGTCGATAACCGCGGGAGTCAAAAATATTTCGTATACCCTTGAGACAACGTCGAATCTTTCGGGACGGAGTTTCAAGACCGCGGCCGCAACATAACTGCGCTCGGGAGAAAAGCATCGCGCTTGGAAAATCGTCGGGGCTTCTAATCCCGTCGATAAGTCTGTCGTCGACAGTCCTATTCACTTCCGGGACGAATATAACCGGCTATTCACGATTTAATTCTCAATTTCCGCACCGTTCACTGTCAATCAATATTGGTTTTGGCCTCCATAAATAACCATTTTATCGACATAATAAAAAATTACCAGAAATACGAATTTAATTGCATTCGTGCATTCAAAAAAACTAAATATTCGATTTTTTCCAATATAGTTCGACTATTTCCGCTTTGGTTATTTTTAATCATCATTGATTCCGAATGTAATTAAATTCACGATTTAATTTCTCAATTTCCGCACCGCTGTCAATCAATATTGGTTTTGGCCTCACTGAATTACCATTTTATTGATAGAATACAAAATTACCAAAAATGCGAAATCAATCGCATTTTTACATTTAGAAAAATTAAATATTCGATGGTTTCCGATTTAATTCGACTATTTCCGCTTTGGTTATTTTTAATCATCATTGATTCCGAATGTAATTAAATTGGCGATTTAATTTCTCAATTTCCGCACCGCCGTCAATCAATATTGGTTTTGGCCTCACTGAATTACCATTTTATTGATACAATAAGAAATTACTAAAAATACGAAATCAATTGCATTTTTACATTTAAAAAAATTAAATATTCGATTGTTCCCGATTTAATTAGACTATTTCCGCTTTGGCGATTTTTAATCATCATTGATTCCGGATATAATTTAATTCGCGATTTAATTTATCAATTCCCGCATCGTTGTCAATCAATATTGATTCTGGCCTCCATAAATAACCATTTTATTGACACAATAAAAAATTGCCAAAAATACGAAATCAACTGTATTTTTACATTCAAAAAAATTAAATATTCCATGGTTTCCGATTTAATTCGACTATTTCCGCTTTGGCGATTTTTAATCATCATTGATTCAAAATAGAATTAAATTCGCGATTTAATTTCTCAATTTCCGCATGGTCGTCAATCAACATTGGATTTGCCGTCTATAAATAACCATTTTATTTACACAAACGAAAATAACAATAACAAACTAAATGAATTTCATTTTCACATTTTTCAAAATCAAATATTGATTGTTTCCAATTTAATTCTACTATTTACGCTTAGTCGTTTTTAATCATCATTGATTTCGTACATAGTAAATCAATACACATTTTATCAAAACAGACAAAAAAATACAATGAATAAAAAATAAATTTCCTTCTAATTTTAAAAATGAATTCGGCTATTTTCAATATAATTGTTCAAATTCCTCCATCATCGATTTTCATTCAACGTTTATTTCGTATCATCACCACTATTAACATTTTTCTTTATACAAACAAAAAATGAAGACAATAAAAAATTATTCCCATTTTCACTTCTTCCTTTCAATATCCGTCAATTGCTTTCGATTCAACTTGTAAATTCCCACACTGATCAATATTATTTTTGTATATCCTCAACTAATAATCATTTTATTTACACAAAAAAAAGTTCAGGTAATTTCGTTCACGTGACATTTGTTTATTTTTTTTTTTGTAATTCACAGTTTTTCCGGACAATTGATAATCACCAACTCGACTGCAGCGACGGTAAAGAGTGTTGAGAAATCTTCAGGGATGCAGCGAGACGCAATTTGTGGCAGCAAAAAGCAGAGCGGAAATTTGCAAGGAAAACCACGATGATCGTTGATGATCAACGACTGACAGTGCGTGAAAGTCTTGTGCGATTATCAAGCCCGCTAAATGGTCTCGCAATCACGGTTGTACCGAACACGCGTTGCGTTGTGATGAACGGAGCATGTCTACGACGTAGCTCTGATGGTTAAAGTTAAGAGTCTCGCGGATGTTGGACCGCCGAAACGAAGAGGAATGTTGGATGTTATCCAACGTGCGCCAGGCCGTGGACTGGCCCTGACCATAAAAGCCACCTCCGTGGCAGAGTGACAAAAAGATGCTACATACGCGCGGGAGGCTTTTCTGTTCTTCTGCACGTGATAACGTCCACGAGGTTCAAGACTTTTTACCAACAATTAAAAAATTCAAGAGCAAAAAAAAGCCCCAATATCTTCACCATTGAAAAAAAAAAATTGTACGGTTATTCATCATTTTGTGTTGAATGAATGGAATTAAAAATTAATTTTCTTTCCGAAAAATATTACAATGTGGATTCATAATTTTTTGATAATTCTGAAATGGATTTTTTTTGCTTCGATTAAAAAATAATTAATCAATGTTTTGGCCGTTAAAAAAAATTGTATGGTCATTGAGCATTTTGTGTTGAATGAATACAATTGAAAACTAATTTTAATTACGAAAAATGTTACAATGCAGTAGATTTATAATTTTTTGATAATTGTTCGATGTTTCTTGGTGGTTCGAATAAAAAAATAATAATCAATGTTTTCGCTGTTAAATAAAAATTTGTATGGTTATTGGGCATTTTGTGTTGAATGAAGGCAGTTGAGAAATAATTTCGATTACGAGAAGTATTGATACGCGTTTGATTTTTCTATAATTCTTCGATGGTTTTTTGCGGATTGAATAAAAAATAATTAATCAATGTTTTCGCAGTGAAAAAAATTTTTTATGGTTATTGAGCATCTTGTGTTGGATTAATGCAATTGAGAATTAATTCGCATTACAAAGAATATTAAGACACATTCGATTTTTCGATGATGTAGTTGAATGAATGCAATTGAGAATTAATTTAAATTATGAGGGAAATTAAAAGGCATATAATTTTTTCAAATATTTTGAAATATTTTTTTGTGAAACCATCAAAAGATCCGTACATCTATTAAGCATTTTTTGTTGGATCAATGTAATTACGAATTAATTTCAATTTTGAGATATCAAAACACATTTAGTTTTTGATGACTTCTCAATATCTTTTGTGGTTCGAATTTAGAAATGCGTCAATATTTTCCGCCGTTGTAAGAAAAATTCGAATACTTCCGGATTTCGTGTGTAATGAATGCAATTAAGGATTAATTTTAATTACGGAGACTACTAAGACGGATTTAAATTTTTGGTAATTTGTCAAGATTTTTTTGTGTTTCGAGAATTTACGGTAAGGGCTTATTGTTAAATAACCAATATAATTTTTATTAACCATCTTTCCCTCGCTGACTAACTCAAATAAATAAAAATAGTAATAATTTATTTTAACCATCAAATGTCAATATGGTGTTTAAGGCCAGCTAACGACTCACCATTTATTCATTAGTTTCGTTTATTAACTATTAATTGATTTAGTCAAATTTTTTTTAAAAATAACAAAAAATATTAGAACTGATAATTTTAGCACTTACGAACATTGCTGAAGACATCTCGACACTTTTTCTTTCAAAGTAAGCACGAATAAAAAATTAATCGTCTAAGTTTCGGTAAAAAAAAGGGAAAATTAAAAAAATACTGATGTGGCTTATCGATAAGGAATAAATCACGAGTAGGGCGAATATAAAATTTTGAGCACCGTGTCAAAGACACGTTGATGTGCCGGTTCCTGTGCGTTCGACTCGTGAATAAGGCTTCGGAACGTCGGTCGTCTTTTTATAAGTACCGTGGTAGAAAATCTCCCCCCGGTCGGTGATTTTGCAGCAACCGAGGAGTATGAGCCTCGTGTGGCCGCGAACGCTAAATATTTTGCGCCCAACGCGCAGGCATCCAGACACCCGCGAGTGAGGTGAGCATTTCCGAGCCAATTCCGAACGAAACCCTCTCGTTGATTGGCTGCCAACGGACACTTGGGCTCCGGAAGCCGTTCTTCACATTTCAAGACAGAATGCGGAGCTAAATCCTCAAATTATTCATCTATTGCCAAATCTAATAGCTACTAACTATTCGTGAATCACGCCGATTGTCTTGTGACTAATTATCAAATTTGTCGTCAAAAAATTGGACAACTTTTAACGACATTGTATGAATTAAAATTGAGCCAGTTTTCAAAATCAAGTCATACATTTCATTTTTTTATTCAAGACATATTTTTTTAGATATTTAAAATTTTAATCGGACTGTAAATACGAATTGAGCGAACCTACGAAATTAAGTCATTTATTTTATTCTTTGATTCAAGACTTTTTTTATTCTCTAGTTTTAATGAAAATGTAAATAAAAATTGAGTCGATCTGGGAAATTAAGTCTGTCACTTAATTCTTCGATTTGATATTTTTCAGTTTTTTTTTTTAAGTTTTAATGGCTATGTAAATAGAAATGGAGTTACTCACTCAATTTTTTGATTTACATGGTTTTTAGTTTTAATGACGGTGTTAATAAATGGGGATGCAAAATAGAACTTTGCCCATTCTTTCACCGTCAATTTTTATCTTTATTTTGTAATCGATTTTCTCATAGAGGAAGCTTTGCGAAAAATAAAAATTGTTCACTAAGCAATGTGCAAAGTTCTACTTTGCATCCTTATTTTAAATACATTTGAAAGTCTCAAATTTATAGAAATCTGAGTCATCAAGAACTGAAATTTGTTAACACATTGTCAAAAACGGAAATTTTTCGAAAAATTAAAATTCATGTAAAATCCGAAAAGCTTTAATGTTCATATTACATAGCAGGACTGAATGTTATTTCCTCTGTGTAAAAAAAATTCAATCGATTTGTTGAAGATTTATCTAAATAAGAGCATAACGAAAATTCGTCAAAAATTTCCAAATCTCATAAAAACCAAACCGCCTCACAGATTTGGCCCAAATTCAATATTAAAATTCCCCTCACATTGTGCAATTTTAATACGAAGTTTCAGACTGAGAGCTAAAAATCCTTTCGAGCTAGAGCATTTGGATAATTTTTTTCAAAATTTGATGTATCTCTTAAAACTGATATGCGATTTTTATAAAATGTGTACCAATTAAAGATTAAGCAAGTACTGCACATCTCGTTTAATTTTAAGCTGATTCAGTCGGATAGTTAAGAAGTTACAGTTTTAATAAGTTTTTGTCCTCACAACCACACATACACAAAAAATACATACATCCTGATGATTTTTTTAAACAACTTTTCTCCATTCTCCATTTCTGACCATTCTGAGTGTTCAGACCTAAAAATCTCGAAACATTTTTTTCATGAAAATATAACTTCCTCTCTGAGTAAGCAAAATTGAGTCAACCTGCAAAATCTAGTTATGCATTAAATTTTTTTATATAAGACAACTTTTTTCAATTTTTTTTTTTCACGTTTCAATGTCAATGTAAAAAAAAATAAAGTTACACTTAAATAAAGACACTTTTAGTTACCATGAGTAAGTTTGATCTTTTGACAAAAAAGTAGGTTTGAAGAAATTAATTTTTTTTTATTTGGAAGTTACTATTTTCATTAGTACTAAATATTAGAAATTAATGGTGTTAAGTGTTTGAATCAAGAAACGCCAAGTTTTAAAAGAATAATAAATATATTCCGACGTGTTTTTGGGGCGCTACTGATGCTCTTACTCTTCGTGACGCTTGATATCATTCAGAACTAGCAGACTATAGCGGCATAAACGCTTCGCGTGCTCGCGTTGACAGACCGTCGCGTGGACGGCATTACGATATAATGTATAGATGCAGTTTTTGGTGAACATGCAACGATAGCGTGCTCCGCAGTTATTGTCACGGAAAATTAATAAACTCTACAGAAGATCAGCACTATTTTTCGACACCCATAAAATATTGTATTTTTTACTCTCACATCAAATTTACATCCTTTTGCTTTCTCATCGAGGAAACTTCATTGTTATCAAAGTCTTTTTTTTAGATTTCCATGTCATAACCCTCGAAATGGTCCAAATCATCGAGAAAAGGGGTTCAGAAAGAATGTTAGTGGTCTAAAATTAATTCTACCACAACTCGTGGACTTCTCGACGGAATCAGCTGTAATTTCAATGCCGTGCGAAGTACAGCTTAATCTTCACTTAGTATTCATTTTATCGATTTACTAATTGTTCTGAGTAAAATTAAACTGACCAACACCAATAACAAAAATATAACAAAAGTGTTTTACCCCCATTATTTTATTATAACTAAAGTGTCGATCTGATTATGACGATTGATAGCTCATTTTGATCATCGGCTGCTGCTTTATTCATCCACCAGTTGATTTTTTTTACTATCAGTTGTTGAAAAATGTCGACAGTTTTTTTCGCCTAATTTCGAGTGAAGATATATATTTATATTTTTTTAACAACGCATAATATAAATAATCTCAATGGTGAATTAATGCGCCATTTTTTCAAAAAAAAAAAAAAAAAACTATTATCCATCACTACAATATTATACAACACAATATTATACAATATTATACAATACAATATTATAGATTATTGTTCCGAAATACTGAGAAAAAGACCGCGCCATAGAATTCCTCAAGTTATTATTTATCAACAAGGGATTTAAAAACCGTAAAAACGCTTATAGAGATGTGGCATTGATTCAAGTTGTGCGAAGTGATCCAAATTTCTCAAGGAATGAGTTCGGGGGCCACATTCCACTAACCTAATAACTACCCGAACCCATTGCAAATATTCGCGGAGGAAAACACATGCCACGCGTGGATGAGCGTCTCGAAATAGTAGATTAGTGGCCATAAGAGATTAGTTGCCGGCACCAATCGAGTAGTGACGCGTCTGTAGACTAATGCTACCGTAGCACGGTATATTCGCACTGTGTACGTCATCACGGGATGTTTACGATGTGATGCAGTTATATAATATACCGGGTCACATAATACGCACATACCGTACACGGAATAGAATATAATAGAGCAGAATTTCTGTAACATGTGTGCATAGAACAGTCGTGCTTAACGTGGTAGTGTTGTCGCGATAGGTTGACGCATGCGCAGTTCGCGTTTACTTTACTTTCGCCCCTGGAGTTTCACTTTCAACCCTAGAGTCAAAAGTTTCTAACCTCAATTTTCACTGTTCGTCCCGCACAACTAACATTGTTGCAAAATAGTATATTACGACACGAGTGCGATGGAACTTTTTCTGACGAGGGTGAGTTTGCAGCACAAGCCGAAAGCGAGTGTTGCAATCAAACGAGTGGAGAAAAAGTTCCTCGCATGAGTTTCGTATACAATTTTATTTCACTAGTGCGAGAAGTAAGCACTTCTCGCACGGATTTGCATAAAATATAGTGTGCAACACGGGCCAAAATTGGCACTTGCGCTACGTGTCATTGCAGCCCTCGCTTCTCTCGGGAGGCAAACTTCGCATTCGTCGCAATCACCAACTTTCGACCCTTGTTGTGGAGATGCCGTCGGATCTGAAAAGTATCGATATTTAGTATCCTATTGTATCGAGTGCAGGTCGAAAAAGCAAATGACCAAAATAGCGAATGGTTAAAATAGCGAATTGTTGAAATAGCGAATTTCGAAATTGGGAACTTCTGAATCTAGAATAGTCATTATTATGGAATTCACTATTTCAGCCATGAGCTATTTTGATCTCCATCTTATTAAAATGCAATCAAAATACCGAATGATAAAAATGTCGAATGGCTGAAAAAGCGAATACCATAATTATGGCCATTCTACATTTAGACGTTCCTTATTTTTGAATTCGCTATTTTAACCATTCGCCATTTTGGTCATTCGCTATTTTGACCCCCACCCCGGTGTTTTAGAAAATGCCTTTTTTTGTTTCACGTGAACGTATACCGGATACTTTAAGTTACTGAAAAGTAAATGTCTCCGAATAAGACTTGTAGTTTTGTGTAAGCTATTAAATGGAATATTTGAAATAATTTTCACGTTATGGTAACATTTACTTTTTACCGAAAAACGAGAAAATTATTCTTTGATTAGAAAACGGATTTTTTTTTTGGTTGCAAAAATTGAAAAAAGTCTTTCAGAATGCCTAGCGATATTTCACAAATATTGCCAATGGCACGGGTCATTCTGGGGTAAAAAAAATTTTTAAAACACTATAAGGTGGAAAATCGGTATTATTTTTCTCGGCCTCCATAGAAAAAAGTTTTTTATACCGGAACCATAATCCGTGTCACTCTGGTAATTTTTTTGAGGTATCGACGGTCATGCAGGTCTCTCATGTTTTTAGCCAAAACATTAATTCGTTTTTTTTATACACAAATAATTCCCCCATATTTCTGTAAAAAAACGATATTACCAAAACGTGAAAATTATTACAAATATTCCATCCAAAAGCTTAGGCAAAACTGCACGTTTTATGTAGAGACATTTTTTTTAGTAACTTCAGATTTTCAAGATATGTACTTTGTTATAACCAATTATAGGGCAGATCTTAGTTACTCGAAAAAAAGCGACGGAATTAACAGAGATTATGTAATGAGGAAAAGTATTATTGTTTTGTGAAATATATAGCATATGTCGGAAAATATATAGACATTATGCAAGTATATAACATATATTAACAAATCTACAAAATATATATGTGAAATACGTAACATATATGAGAAAATATACAGAGCGTATATTTTGTGCGCCAAAAACTTTTATGTAGAGTATATAATACACTTACCTAAATTTTGGCGTGGGTGGTACACTCGAAAATTTATTCTTTGAAAAAAAAAATACATACTGCTGAGGGCGAGCAAAATTATGTTCGTAATCTAGTATAATTTCACTTTCACCCTCAGATTGCCAACGTAGCATTATTGCTAACGTTACAGAAATAGCTTCTTTTCGAAATTCGAAAAAAAAGTTTATCCTCAAATTTTGAAGAAAAAAAAAAAAAAAAAAAATCAATTGAAAATTCATCCTACATTAAATTCTTTATCAAAAAGTTCTCGAATCGTTATTTCAGATTTTTTAAAATCTGTTATCATGATTAATATGGTAATAATATTTCGATTTTTTTTTTTTTGTAGATATACTTATGATTGTGAAATTCCTAATGGAAATACATTTTTTAAATGTTTAACATTAATTAATTTGTATTTGTAACTTGGTTGTAAACTAAAATCGATGAAGAGCAAAAGACTCTACTGAAAGTTTCATTTACCAATGAGTTACCCTGATTTCCACTTTGGAAACGAACGTGGACCAATTTTAGGCGTCATTGTACCATTTATAACTTGTTGGGAACTATTCGCATCTGTCCATTCGACTAATATCGCACAGTGCATCATAAAATGGAGGTTCTCGGTATAATAAATCGAAATTTATGTCAACCCTATTTGCGTGACGTTTATGAGTGGTTCTCTGAGGTCGAATACCTAAATCGATCACTTGTCATCCTAAAATCCGTTGGATTAGAATTGGCAATTGTGTATCAGTTCCAAGTAGGTCAGGTTCGTTACGAGGCCCGTGTTTACCCCGTATTTGCGGAGTCCATTGAAGAACGAAGAATATATGACTAAGCTTGGTCAGCTTAGTCCCTCATGATTCTAATGATATGTATTTTCAAAATTCATCAAAACACTTATAACTCTGTTCCTTATTTTACATAACCTTTAGGACCTACAGAAAAATAATGGGAAAATTATTAGAACGGTAAATATATTTTTGGCGGGATAAAAGATGTTTTTGAAAAGTTTAAGTGACTGAAATAACTCATGTTTGCGAAGTTTATTGAAAAACAAAGAATATAAGACACTCGGTCAGCTTAGTCATTCATGATTCTCATGATATATATATTTTTTAATTCATTAGAACGATTTTACCTCTGTTCTTCATTTTTCATTATCATTAGAACCTTCGGAAAAATTCTGGAAAAATGATCAGAAGGGTAAAAATGCTTTTGGGGGGATAAAAAAAGTATTTGAGAAACGTTAGTGGCGGAAATAATTTATCAGCTTAGTCACTCATGAGTCTAATGATATATATATGTATATTTAAATTCATCAAACGATTTTATCTCTGTTTTTAATTTTTCATAAACTTTGGGAACTATAGAAATATTGTGGAAAAATCATCGCAACGCTAAGAATATTTTTAAGGGGAAAAAAATGTTTTTGAAACGTTTAAGTGGCTGAACTAACATAGAAAATGGTTTGTAAGGCGTCCATGCATATGATTTTATTTCGGTACTATAATCTGATCTGAGAGTAAGAAAATAGATTCGCCGATCTTGAATACAATTTTGTAATGAGGTTGTTGATTAATTTATTGCCAGTTGATTAACATAATCCACTTGGCAATAAATAAGAGAAAACATGATTCAGCGTTTACACATGGAGGTAGTATTATTGACTGGCTAACCAGCAGCAAAGCTTTGAATGCTCACAATCAGTGAGTGCAGAGAATATTGAATGAATCTGTCTGACAATGAGACGATTCTGTTGACGTCCAAGGGTTTGTGAACGAAAGTGCATTAGCCTTAATTACCCGCAGCAAAAACAAGACGTCATTGCAAATATACTCTTGTGGCCTTGAACATGACACGAAAGAAATTCTTGAGGCGACCTTACATTGCCAAGTATTTATAAAGGGTCTCACTGTGTTTTCGCGTCTGCGTCGCATTAGTGAATATAGATGCGCATGCGCGAGATTTCCGAGGCTTTACAAAGCTCTAAGACATCAGTGGTGCCACCCGTTCAACTTCCGGGAAACTATTGATAGTTACCAGAGTTATTCCTAACATGGTTACCATTTGTGATAAGCCATGAATTCATTCTGTTGGTTATTAACGTTATTAGACATCCGCCAATCGATACGATTAAATGAATCTTCTTTTAGAAAAGAGCGCATTTGATTGCGGTGTGACATAGATTTATCTAGAAAATCACGAAATACTGTTTTTTTTACGATCAATCCTTGCAGAAATATCGGCGAAAAAAAAAATAATTTTATTTCTTCGTTTAGGCAAATGCTTGAAAGCGTTTGAGAATTTCTGAAATTTTTTTATCGTCTTAGTACTTCAAACTTACTCATTTTTGGAGACACAGAAATTCGTTTACAGGGCGCTGTTAAGAATTTCGATTTTTTTCAAATGAGGAGACGGTGTGTTTTTAGCATAATAAAATTATTAATTTTTTTTCGTGCGAAATATTGATTTCCTTCTGTCGAAGATATTATGATTCTAACATCATTCAAATGTATATAATAATTTGAAATGAAAATGTTGGCAAGGATGTTTTAAAGATAAGGACGTCATCAGGATAAACGGTTTCTTTTAGATATCATTTTATCTCAGATACGATTGTCCGGTTAAAGACCTTCACCAACATTATTATTGCAATTGTTCCTAAATAGCACTTCTATAGACACTTTGACTTAAAATCGCTTGCGGGAAACACTTCAGCCATTTGCCACCTAGCGGCATTATGTGAAACACCGATGCACGATGCAAGTGACGGCGCGTCAGGGTTCCGCATAATTCCGACAGATGGCTAGACGGCAAATGTTTCTCGCAAGCGATTTAAAGCCAAAGTGTTTATAAAACTGCGAAGATTATTAGAAATCGGATCGTCTTAATATAATGCTGCTTACTTTGTACTGAATATTTTCTGGATTCCTTCGATGACAGGTTAAACACCGGCAGAATGCATTTTTTCCCATATTACAATTTTTTCGACCGGGTATTGCAAGCGGTAGAGGTAAAAAAGGGTAGTTTTTTTCAGTCGTAAAATGAAAAAACCACCGTACTAATCATCGTAAGCGAAAAATTGTGACTAGTGGTTTATTCCGTCATTTCCACCGTCGAAACAACTATTCAAAGCCACAAGTGGTAAATAAATCTAAGCCAGTACATCTAAAAATGTACTGGTGGTTTTGTCTGGTAGTTAACCAAGAAACCATCGCGCTGACCATCGTAAATAGATTTTTATCGATTAGTGGTTTAAACGTCGTTTCGAAACCACCATTCCAATGAATCTCGGAGTTGTGGTTTCGGTGGTTTCGACGGAATTTTAAGTGAACTTTTAGCATGAAACCACCATAGTAAAAACGACGGTGATTCCATGATGGTCTGCATGCTTATCGGGTCTGCTAGGGAAGACAACAACTTGGTTTATTATACGTGAAATACAGGAGCATTATTTTTCAAATTTAAAACATGGGATTTTCATATATTATTAAAAAGTTGAAAAAAGCATGTCTCCCAAAATATTAGAGATATCGGATTTGAGACGCTTGAACTTTTGTTTATGTTGGCCGGATGTCGTAATCTCCCGTGGCGCTGCAATGCAGTTTTAGTTTTGAAAAATCTGAAAATGTTCTGAAAAATACAGTTTTATATACAGAAATGTTTGACATATCGTCCATGGTAGATTGACTTTTTTCTTTTTTTTTATACTTTCTTAAATATAAAAAAAGCTGAAAAACTATAAGAAAAATCCTGCCTACTTTGGCAAAAAGGTAGAAAATTTCACCATTAAAAAAATTACCATGGGGAAAACAAAAAAAAATTCGATGCATTTGAGGGTCTACGTAAGCCTACAAAGAATTACTCGCCAAATCGGATAGGTTGAGGTGCGATCCAGGTCGAAACGGGATGGATAGTCCTATATATATATACATATATTTTTTTTTGTTCTTCCGATAACTGAAATTTTTTAATGCAATTAGCGATCTTTAAATATTTTGTGACCGTGAAGATTTTGTCAATATTTTTTAAGAGACACTACAGAAAATATTTAGTGGGAGATGCAATAAGCAAAAATTTCCAATTTTTTAAAAGAAAAAAACTGAAGCTTCTGAGGCTAGTAAACTCTAATTATTTTTTGAATAGCTCGGACTTTTGCTGGGTTTATTTATCGTTTTGAGAAAAATATAATCGCTCGATGAGAGTTCTTGAAAAAAAAGATAATAAAAAAGATTTTTGAGAAATCTTATTTTTTATTGTTCTGAGCGACCTTTAAATATCTTTTAACAGGCCGCAGCTTTCGAAACGAATTTTTTTTATTTTGTTACAAAGGATAGAATTTAGAAGTGAGACTAAGAACAATAAAAATAGAGCCCAAAATATTGTCACCGTAGTGTGTACGTTAGAACGATGTGAGATTGTAAGCGCATACGGAAATTCGATAAAAGAACTGCGGCTGATCGCATTTAAGTTTAGACTACTTAGGCGCCGCGCTGTACGTATCAGAATGTACGACCGAGTCTCGCCCTAACAAGTCTAGTGACCGGCCGAATGAGCGAAAAAACGGCCGGATGTTGATTGCAAGGAAATAACATTGGAAAGAGCAAAACAAGCACCTTGCCGATACAGTTGCGGCACATCGTGCAACTCGCCAAAGCGGCACGACGTGCCGGCACTGTGCCCGCTTCGGCACATTGTGTCGTTAGAACGCTGCTTGATTTCGATGCGGTCGCAGATAACAGCTTTCAGACGGCACGCCGTGCAACTAGTTCCGCCACTGTGCCGTCACTGTGCTACCGAATGACTATCTGGGGAGCAACCAAAAGTCGTTATATTTCCATGGTCGTTTTCTTCATTATTTGGCTCTACTCAATGCCCAGTAGGAAAAACCTTGAGTGCCGTCCCGACCTTAAGTGGATTTCTCCACGGCAGAACGACCGAAAAAACCACCGGTGGTTCCTAAACTTTTTCGCAGCGCAATTCACCACAAGGCAACCGATGTTTTGCGGTTTATTGCGGTGCGGAAAAGTTTTGAAACAACCGGTGGTTTTTTTGGTGGTGGCCTTGACCTGAAACCACCGATGGATTTCTCTGAAACCACCGATGGATTTCTCTGAAATCCTAGTGGATTTCTCTGAAATCCTAGTGGATTTCTCTGAAATCCTAGTGGATTTCTCTGAAATCCTAGTGGATTTCTCTGAAATCCTAGTGGATTTCTCTGAAATCCTAGTGGATTTCTCTGAAATCCTAGTGGATTTCTCTGAAACCCTAGTGGATTTCTCTGAAATCCTAGTGGATTTCTCTGAAATCCTAGTGGATTTCTCCACCGCAAAACGACCGAAAAAACCACCGGTGGTTTTGAAATTTTTTCACACTGCAAGGCAACCGATGTTTTGCGGTTTATTGCGGTGCGAAAAAGTTTAGAAACCACCATCGGTTTTTTTTGTGGGTTGTGGTGATTTTTGCCTGAAACCGCCGGTGGTTTCACCCACCAGGGAAACTGCGTGCTGTGAGAAATGAGTCTTGTATGACCAAATGTTGCGATACTGTAACGGCACAATGTGGACAAGTAACAATTTTTGCGTTACTATCGAAAAGTTATCCTTTTCGATATTCGTTACATATGACCGCCAGAATGTTGTCTATAGGCTATCCTATGTGCTAAAGTTAATTTCCGGACATGGGATATGTTTTAATAATTCCGAACATATGTAACCTATTCAGATAACTTCTCCGTAATAGAACGCATAAATTGTTACTTGCGTACGTTGGAGGTGACGCCACAAAGCGTCTGTTCATGTATTTTTGTTCGGCCGATTTTACAAAATTCGAACTTGCCGAGATATAAAAACGGTCTCAATTCATTCCCTCCGATTTCTCAAGATTTTCCTAATTTTCGCGCGTCTTACAAACAGACGACCGACGCGTTGTTTGTTGACTGGCGGCCATACTAAATATTTAACAGTCACGGAGGTTGCATTTTGGTTTTTTCTTCATTTTTTTTCGCTTCACGAAATAATTTCCATTCCACGAAATCTAGAAATGTGGTCTGATAATAAACTACATACCTAACTCGCCGCAAGATTTTGTAATTGAAATTGGCCGATTATCCGGGTTTACAAAGGATTCCGCAGCACGATATCCAGATATGACGTCCTGCGTGCATGGTGACGACCATGTCCAATTCTAAACGGTCAAATGCTTGAACTGAATATTTTTTGCAGATTTTTATTGAATAGACGATATTTTTAATATATTGGAACTCCCTTCTCCTAACAATTTAACTAGAGCTCAGGACGAACGAAGCTCTCCCAGTTTAGTTATCAAACGCGTGTCTGCCAAGATTCACATTCGAACTCTCAAGTGACAGCAAAAGCACTTGGCGATGGTCGCGCCTCTGATAGTCGAAAAATACAACAGTGATTCAATAGTCACGCAAGTATATCAATAGCTGAACAGGATGGTTTTTTCCACTTGCATTATTCGCTGTAGTTCACTCGATTGCGGCAGACGTGACAACCCAAATTGCATCCGTAGGCAAAAATAGTTACTTTTGAAACATGTAGATACTTGCATTACCGGCCGCTCGCATTTCCAACCGTCGGCTATTCAGCTTATATTTTGGAGAACGGAGTCGAATGCTTTGCTTTTTAAGGTGATTCTTATATTTCATATTCATATTTCTTTTGTTCTCTGTCGCTTCGCAGCAACTGCAGATGGCGCTATCCAATTTGCTCTCGTGGCAACTCGGTCAGTATACCACATCACCTTAAGAGTATGTGGTTCAGTGCTCGGCCGGTAACAAGTCGCCCTCCCTATTTTCTCCACATCGGTTGATCTGACTAGCAAAAGCAAATTAGGTTTTCATTCTTCTATATATTCAGTACGAAAACCTAATTTGCTTTTGGTTGAAGCGTCGAACACTCCGCAGAAAATAGGGAAAGCGATTTGTTACCATCAGAGCAATTAACACGTCTGTAACACATCCCCTTAAGATTATGTATTACACGACCGAGTCGCCATGAGTGCGAGGGAGAAAACGCTATCGGCAGCCGCAGTCGAGCGAGGGAGAATGACAAAAACGTGTAACACATCACGTTAAGACGGTGTGTATTTTCAGTTCCTCTCAGATTGTCACAAGTGCGAAAGAAATAGCCGAATGTTCCCGAAGTGTTATCTATTCTTCGCCCCGGTTGATTTTTCGAATAGAAGTCGAGACTTGTTTTTGGCCTGAAACATCTACCGTGGCCAAGAAAAACGCTTTACAGTTTTTGTTACCGATTAAGTTTATTTCATCTCGCCCGAAGACAATGTGCCACACCGACTGAGTCGCCATGAGTGCGACCGAGTCAACATCATTGGCCGTCACAGTGGAGCGAGAGAGAACATGACACAAGCGTGTGACGTGATATAAAGCGAAATGAGAACGAGAGAGATAGAACTTATCCTGAGATCCCGAATTTCTCCGAAATCGTTGATCTTTTGGATAAAATACGAAAACGTCGTCCTACAGAATTTTTCAACGGACGGCAACGTCCTCCAAAAGATTGTCCGTGGCGGAGAAAAGCGGATTACAGTTTTCAATACCGACCGAGTAGTTTAACATCACCTCAAAACAACAACAACAAAAAAAGGTTTTGAGCAAGACGATCACAATATATGAGTCGTGATAAAAAAAACTGATAAATTGACGGTCGCAAACAACTATGATATGAATGCACTTCTGACCGAAATTTCATATAAATGACAGTCCATTGACCGTCACGCGTCGGCACACCTCCATCAAAATAGTGGAAGCTGTGAAAATATCAACAGCCTAATTTCACGTATATACAATACATCGAAAGGCTATTCGCTTCGATATCTCGAATTAGGCAAGATGTCGAAAAATTGACAAGTGTTTAGTCTCAAGAGATTTGAAAAATTTTCACGTGTCCGATCGGCCAATACGCTGCCAATCGCAAATTGTAACTGTCATTGAAAACCCACCCGTGAATTTATTGGGCAAAAGAGAAATTTTACCGTCCTTGAGGTTAGAACATGAAAAAAAAAGCCGAAAAAATCGTTACACCATTTATGCCGAGTATTGATTCACCCATGTTATTTACTATACCGTCTGTGACACACTATACTACTTATTAGGCGGTAGTTTGCTTGTATTTACATCGTCGTCACAGTTGAATTGACATCGCTCACTGTAAATACATTATGGAATTAAATTATTCAACTGTTTTTCAAAAATTACTTTTTACATTGCCGCTTTCGAATTAAATGGTGTTAACATATTTTTCTCGCGCAGATTTCGACGCATATCTTTTGTGTATAATAGATGATTTTATTTCCTTCAAATAGTTTATTCTGTTCTTTACATTCCTTGGTTTTATCTCCTGTGCAAAAAATTTTGACTACAAATTCATCCATAAAAAAAAATTTCGTAGCAATTAATTTGTACACTTGTCAATGTAGATGAAATTCTACAATTAATAAATAATCATAAATAATAATAAATTCTACATTCTACAATTTACAGGATTGAATAGTTCCACTGTAAATGCATCCAAAAAGTGAATTTTTCAACCGTTAATGAAAAAAAAAAAAAAAGTTAAATGCTATTAACATTTTTTTTTGGCACAAATTTTTTTGCACATCTTTTGTGTACGATAGATGATTTTGTTGCTTATGATGATTTATTCTGTTCTCTACGTTCCTGGGTTTTGTCTTCTGTGCAAAAATTTTATGACAATACAAATCTACCGCTGAAAAAATGTTGAATAGCAATTATTTTGTACACTCGTAAATGCAGATGAGAATTATTCCAAAAGTTGCAGAATTGAGTGGTAATAATGAAAATAGTAATATTACAATTACAGGAAATTGAACAAGTGTATTGAAGGATTTCTTCACGATAAGCCGCAACGTTTTTGTTTTCCTCAATGAAAGCCGCTCTGACATGTCTTACACTGAACTGGAACATGGCTATCAGGTACCAAATAAATATACACAAATCATATTTTTATCACAATCCCAATTTTACATATCATAACTTTTAATGTATGAAATATTACCTTGTCTTTTGCAACATTATTCTAGAATTACGAGTCATTGTATTATCTCAATTATTTGTTCCTTGTTATGTTATCAGAAAATTATGTGTCATTGTTTATATTATCTGCATTATTTTTCCATTTTCAGTACTTTATTTTGAAATTACGTGTTGTTGCTTGTTTTATATAAATAATTTTCTCTTTTTTTGCTATCTTATTTTAGAATGATATATAACTGTTTACAGTAACGTTGGTTAATTGTTGTCCTGTAATTAAAAAAATTTCAGGATCTTCGGAGCACGAGCAGACCGATCTTCTACGTAGGGGACATAAACACAGTCCAACCAGCCCTCGGCGATCCAGCTGCTGCTTCACTCTACCGTTCATCCAAAAGAGTGAGTCTATACAAGAAAAACAAAATTTTTTGTTGTAAATTAGTAGCAGCAAAATCACTCGCTCTGAGTTTTGATTTTTGTCAATCTTAATGGAAAATATAGCATTAATGCAATTGTGATTGTGAACAGAAGATAAAATTCATGTATAATTCATGAAATCAGAATTATAGATTAAAAACAAAAAATATTGGGGCAAGTTCATTGTGAAAAATGAGCTATTCTACTAGTTTAGTTTTTCGTTTACCATTTGTTATGTCTTTACCTTACAGCATAAAAAAGTATCATAATATTTTTCTTCAAAATACTAAGTCGATAAAGGACATCGATAATTCCTTCACAAATTAAAATAGTAGAATTCGGACAATCAGAAATATAGTGAGATGCAGCATCAATAGAAAAACATAAACCACTCAATAATATCACTCAATAAAAAATGTTTAAATCTTTGGAGAGTGAAAAAAAAATCGAGTCGATAGGAACAAATCCTCTGCTAATTTAATAAATTTTTTTAATAACAGACTGCAAACATGTAAAATGTCTGCAGTTTCAAACCCATTTTCAACACTTTGAAGGAGGAAAAATTCCCGAACACAAAACATTGGTCGCACAGAATCATTAACAAGAGATTTAAAAAAATGATAATTCTATCAAAAATCATAATAGTAGAATTATAAACGAAAACAAATCATAATAGTAGAATTATAGACTAAAACAGGCAGGAATTATAGACTAAAACGGAAAAAATACGAGCGACGTGATAATATCACTTGATAAATGTTTGTTAACGTTTTGGTGAGTGAAGGAATATCGATACAATACAAACTAATACTCGGATAACTTTACTGAATTCGTTTGATAACGGACACTGTGAAATGTCCGCAGTTTCGAGAAAATTTTCGACACTTTGAAGCAGGTAAAATTTCTAAACACAAAACATTGGTCGCACAAAATTATTGACAAGATCCGCGTATTATGCAAAGGCTTTTCGGAGTGCGGAGGGTCGTCGACGACGCACGTATCAGGGTCGTTGCCACATAATTCTAAATTTATCTCGTTCACTAGTGTACACCGTATAGCAAAAAAGTCACACGGTGTGGCGCCGAACGAGAGACGAAGTTGGCGACCCGTAACGCGTTCGTGTGGCTCTTTAAAACTTTTATCTCCTTTTAATCTTCCGTACCTTTTCATCTGCTTCGTTTATCCGCGATTCGGTGACACTCTATTTTCATCGCTCGTAAATCTTGACTAAATTCGATTATTTCTCAAAACAGTGCTTAAAATTGCGTTTATTTACTTTTTCCATTTAAATTCGCTGTCGAAAGGTTTGAAATATTTTTTCGGTATTGCACAGAATTTTTGTCTTGAACTGTGCAAGCAAATTTCGATTAATATATCGCGAACAATTGAATTCATAAATATTGTTTCGAGTGAACGCATATTTCAAATTTCTTCATCTAATTAGTCACTTATAAATATATTTAGGTGACTATTCATCAGTTTCAACGGATTCTCTACTTGAAATGGTCTTTGGTGTTGGTTTTATGGGATTATTTTTATTTTATCAATTGTAATAAGTGTTTTGCTCCAGTTTTTAAGTGTTGGTATGAATCGGTATTTAGAAGTTGATTTCCCTCGGCCGATCAGATAGTTTATGAATATATTTAGTTTTACAAGTCGTATATAATAGTTAAAATGGTTTCTCCGCTCGAAATGCTTCTGGATTTTTAATCGGAGTGACTCGATTTTGCGAATTCGTACAACGGATTCGGTCTAATTAAACGAATTGCCGAGTTTGAGTGAACGCGACTTGACGTTCCGCTTTCAAAATGATAACTGAAACATCTTCGTGACGCGAAAATTGTGCGGTGCGTTGGAATGGCTAACGCTTTGTGGAAATACTGGCAAATTGTTATTTCGTTCTGTGGTTGGTGCTTAAAGCAGTCAATGTTTTTTTGGAAGAAAGCAGATGATGATACAGAAGAAGTTTCCACGTACGTTCAGCAGTGATTTTATTAAAATGATGAAGAAAAAGGATTTTTCATGACGAAACTAAACGCAATTTGTAATTAAATTTTTTTTCGTTGAGGTCTATCATCGCATTACGATAATAAACCTCGAGATGTTCAATGATAATACAGATAATTCTACAAGACGTTCTCAAAATTGATAAAAAAATGTCATAGGTTTTCCAAAGAAGAGAGAACAAACGTTTTTATTAATTTTAGTAAAGTGATCGAGCAGACATTAGCGACCGATGAGACGCAAATATCACGAAGCTCGTCGATGTCGAGCTCGACGAGTCTTCCCAATGTCTGTGTCACGGACTGCGATGACGAGGCCGAGCCTTATTGGCAAATCATGGTGAATACCTACACAAAGTGCTTTGTTATTTTCAAATGTCTCTATCCAAATAAATCAATTAGAGGCTCCACAAATAATGTCCCTTGTGTGAAAATAATAGTAATCAGTAATTTCCTTCATGCTGTTACACTTTTGAGTGACGAGTGATTCACAAACTAATGTATATTTAAACCTTCTTTCCATAGAAAAGACGTTTTCTATTTGATTTAATTTTTTTAAATTCTGGAGTTGCTAACGCGTCTCTTGTTTAGAAAATATATATTCAAAGATAATCATGAGGTAGAATATTTTCGTTTTTTTAGTGTCTGGATTTTTAATCTTTTTTGATGTTGGTAAAGTCGCTCCTAATTTAGGTTGGGATGTTTATTGTACCAGTCTGGTTTTTTCCAGTCTGTTTGACTCAGGTTTCTTACCAGTCTTGACAAACATAACTCTCAACTCTGGTAGGAAAGATAAAATAGGTTTATAGTCTTCCCTTAAAGACTCCGTTGGAAATCTCAGATATTTATTGATAATTACTTCGATTGTTTTAGTAATGGGATTCGATTTAATAATCTACAATATATATTTTTTTGCTTTTTATTTTCGCATAGTTTAATGAGAAGAAAAAGGGGGGAAATATTCATGAATAATGGTCAGTCATGGGAAACATGAATCTTTCTGACATAAATCTAGCGATTTAAATTGCATTCCAATTTGTGAAAATACTGTAAGAACATTTGAATAAAAATTCGATCAAAGAAATTTCAAATTACCGGTGAAATTTAAATTAATACATCGAGGAATAAGTGCTTAAACAAATTGTAACCATACCTTTTTTCGGAAGCTTCATTTATGTTGAAATGATTAAACTTATGCACAGCTGAGAATTATTAAAAAAATTCGGCCTACGGGTTCTTTTATTAAAGGGTACAGAATAAAATATGGAAAAATTGAAACATTAAATTTCGGAGTAACTTCTCAGATAAATTGTAATATTACAGATTCAATTCTTCGCAACTTGCAAAATTCTTTGTAGAATTAGTGCACATTTTCGATATTATATAAGCAGTTGAACTAAATTTATGTTCAAAGGATAAAGCTTATGCACCGATGACGAATATTTAAAAAATTTAAATGACTGCTTCATTTATCGAAGGGTGCAGAAAAAATATGGAAAAATTTAAACATAAGATTCCAGAGCAATATGTTGGATAAATTATAACATTATAAATAATTTTTTTCCTGAAGCTTGATCGATGTTTAGAGAATACATGCGCACCTGAAAACTATTTGTACGTAAACCGCCCCATTTTTATTTACAATTCGCGAAGAAGTCTTTGCAATTTTTTGTAACTTGTCAAATTCTTTGTAGAATGAGCGTATACTTTAGATATAATATCAGCAGTCAAACTAGTAAGATATTTGTCGGTAAACATATACACAAAGTTCGTTAGCTTTGTGATTGCGTATCGTTTAGCGCCTCTTTGGCCTTCTGTATGTGTGCATTTCCTATATACTTGGTGCTATTTCCTTGATACAATATTAGTCTAAGGTCTAAACGCCTCCCCCATTTATTAATAGACAGTGATAATAGATTCCCACTCCTCGATAGCTTAATCCCTCCTTTTGGCTACTTCAAGGGTTCGCCACGATGCTATCTCTATCGCTTACGCTAGTCGATGAAAGCGGGAAAAAACGCGAGCGCTGATAAAACTCTGGCCTCACGTGGACAACATGCTAACGGCGTTTGCTGCTTAGCAGCTGTGAAAAAGATTATTCGTAGTTCAGTATAAAGTGCACGACGAATCAGTGATTTGGAAGAATTCATATTTAGTGCACGCAAATAGATGCAACAATGCGAAATTAATAAATAAAACAAAATAAAAAATGAAATAGACTTTTTATAAAAGTTTCATATTAATAAGAACTTTTGAAAAAAGTTTTTAGTGTCATTTTAATAATTGAGTGTTTGACGTAAACAAAGTAAGAGCTGATTCGATAATTCTGTTTTTTCAAGAACTCTTTTCGGGAAGAAATAAATACTGAAAACTGAAATGGATTCAAAAACTGAACGGAAAGTGAATGAGTGAATATTAACGTTTCGAATTTAGTATTAATCGAAAGTCTACGACGAAATACTTAATCATATTAATCAAGTACTTCGAGTGGGCTTGACAATATTTTGAAAGATTACAATAAATTATTTGGTGATGATCTCGGATCGTAATTAAATTGTTTTTAACTTGGAGTTTGTCAGTGATAAGCAAAATTTGAAAATTTCGTTTGTGTCTATGTTTGATTGCGTTTCATGACTTTGGAAGTAAAAGACATAAATTATCGTGGACACTTGTTGTGAACGTTCAAAGCAACGTCTGAATAAATCATGATCGCTGACAACGACGCTATTGATGACGACGATAATACATATGATGTGAATTTCGAAGAGATACTCACATGTGGATATTTTAGTCCCTTTCGCACTTCGTTGCTTATGGTATGTTACATTTTTTAATTTTTTTTACAATAAGAAAAGTGTAAATATCTAGTAACTATGATATGTGAAAACATTTTTCTAAAGTTTTCCTAGCCGAGAATGATTCCACTATTTTACTTCCGCATAATGAACGTTTTGTTTTTATCAAATTTATCTTTTTTGATAACACATGAGTATATTTAAAATTGTTTCAAACATCGAGAAAAGTAGATTAGAAAAATTGTCCGGATATATATTTGTGTGTAACATTCATATACCCATAACTCGCGAACTATGCGACCGAATCGCTGTAAATTTTGATGCTATGTCCAATACGAGTCAATTTTTACTAGGTATAAATTTTATGAAAAACGCATGACGCGTTCCATTTTTATAGCATTTTTGAGATTTTGACAAATGCCTAACAAGATTCTAATTCCAATGAATTTTCAGTTATCGCGCTGAAACTTTGTATGGAAAATGATCAAAATTATACATCTTTAATATTGAATGTAGTAAAAATCGATATCGCCTCTTGTTTTATGCAGTTTCGAAATTTAAAAAAATTGTCTTAATTGTATCAACTTTTGCCAAATTTAATCAAGCAAGCACAAATTTTCAATGTAAACAAAATAATGTCCAGTGATGTTACATATTTAAGATGATGAAGATGCTTTAAGGGTGCAGATTTTATAGCAATAAAATGTTTGGTTTATTGGGCTTATCGACTCAAATTTTGTTATGATAGAGTTTTATTAATTTATTTGAATCAATGTTCCCTCATAATATTTCGCGTTTTACATAGTTTTCCATATGAGAATGTCAATAATAGAAAAAGAGCTAATTAAAATGTCCTTATATAAAAAAATTGCAAAGTGGAACTAGTCTTACATTAAATTCTACTAAAATATTATGCAATTTTTGAAGTACTTTTTCCTGTGTGAATAACTCTTGAATTTGCGGAAGATAACTATAGAAATTCCTTGTTGTTCTTTTCACTGTGTCATCACTTGCAATGGACGATGTCTCTGAAATTTCCATGATTCATAATTCAATAAACAATAATAATGTAATCGCAGATTAAAGATTGAAATCGTGTTTGAATATCAACCGAACGTAGCTGGCGATTAAATCTTACGATTAAAGGCTTACGAATTATCCGATTATTATTTTTCTGTTGGCAAACGCAATATACGTTATAATTTATGAGTTTAATTATCTCACATTATCTATAAGACAATAAATGTACGTAACAAACATGACCTCAAAATGGGACGAAATGAATAACAGATACAACGTGTAATTAAACATAAGAACGAATATTTGGCGACAATTTTGCATGACGATATACAAAGAAATTGTTTGAAATTGTATGCATTTTTCTTTACTAAATAACCTTGTATATTGAATACAATTAATTGCAATAAAACAATTTTAGTTTTAGTCGGAGCACTTTTAATTTTTATTCAATAAAGTTTGATTTGGGTGGTTAATAAATTCAAACTAAATTGATTTTAACTCTTTTCAGTGAGATATAAAAATTGAATTTATTCCATTATAATACATTTTATTAGAAAATTTTTGTATCGAACAAATATTGACGTTAGCGAATATGAATATTTTGATGATCCTAAATGACATAATTTTGGAGTACGATTTCACATTCAATAAAATCAAATATTCTATGTCGGGGTCAATATGACGTAATTAATCGTGGAATCATTTTCTTCCATAACAATATATTGCAATGAGAATTTTTGTGTTATCAAATATTAAAATTTAAAAAACAATTCGATAATCCAAACAAAATAATTTCGGAGTTTAGATTAAATTGAAACAAATTTTTTATATGTTGGAGTTAAACGGGAAATAATTTTCTTTCGGTGGTTGCGTGAGCGTTTCGCTCGAGCGTCACTCCTCGTTTGTCAAGGTTGTGGAATTTTTTTCTCATCGTTGAAACATCGTTTAGGTTAATTGGTAGAGCACGCACCCGGCTGTAAAGACTTGTTTATGATCTTTCTATTGCCCACCGACAAGCGAAGCTCTCTATTCTTTCGAGAATAACGGCTCAATTTTTTTTTATTCATCGGAAAATTAATGCAATATTATGATAACAGTTTCAAAAAATTTAGTTCGGCATTCATTTTCAAAAAATCAAATAAAAAAAAAAGTGAGAGAAAATCCTGCAAATAAACAAAATTTGATGATAAATTTGGTAATGACTTTTTGTAAAAAAAGAAAACTCAAAAGTGCTTTTGTCCCACAATGTATTGTAAACAAAAAATATAAACCAAATCTCCACAACGTAAACCAGCCAGTGAATAAAAGTTGACCACTGAATGGACATAAAAAACGTCCGTTCACTGGGTTTTGCGTTAGTTTAACCGTCCATTCACTGATCAGTTTACCTTATCTGATTTTTTTTTGGGTGTTCGTTCATCGATAAATAATTCGATTTTTTCAGGCCTTGCATTGAAACCTAATCAACCAATTTTTCAATATTATGCGAACAATTGTTTGTATCCGATATTACCAAAACCTAAAATTTTAAAACTTCCGGTAAATCAGCATCACAAATTTCCAATAAAATAATAAATTGAATGCCAAACGTATATAGTTTTTATTTCATTAATATAGGATTCAACTTGGAACTTGGCGGCCCATCAAATCGATCAATAGATGAAATAATCCACCAGTGAATTTTGGCTCACTGTCTTCAGAAGCTTTTTTTTCCCGCAGCGGATTGATTCTGCCAGATTTTATTGCTGGGTCATCCGGTTGACTGGAGATACGATTGCTCTCCAGTTTCATTATTAGATCGCAAACTAAGATTTATCAGCCTTTCAAGAGATTGATGAAGGTCCTGAGATAAACATACTTAACGTGCGACGTATATATTCATTTCTTTACCGATAGCATCAAACACCTTCAAGAAGTAATCTCAAAGCGCGACCTCAACCCCTCTCGAGGATGCAATTTTTTCTTTCTCTCCGACGTTTGCCAGAAATATCAAATTCCGGAGAGTAACAAAGTGGGTATTCGCAATGTCTGCAAACGATTGCCAAAACTTTAGCGTGACCTTGTACTCAATTGAGTATCTGGCAGGTGGTCGTCGAATTTTTTATTATTATCTTTTTATGGTTGTTAACAAAAAAAAAAAAAAATTAAAATATCGGTAATAAATATTAAACTGCCGTTGTTTATACTCGGCAAATAAAACTCTATTACTTTACAGAGAAAATTTAACAAGCCTAAGATGCAACTGCAACGAAAAAAATATAAAATTTTAGACGAATTTAAAAACTATTAAATGGAAAGAGAAGCTTGATTGAGAAACAAGTTGGAAAAAAATCAAATTGTTGAATAATAAAATAACCATTCGCATATCATATTCGGAAGATTTGATCCTTATTAGATGTAACAATCGACCGTCTATGATATGGTTATTTTATTATTCCGTCGTTTTTTTGCTTGGCCAACGAAATTAAAATGTACTTTTATTACTTTCGATCTCGCGATAATTCAATATATAGACTGTTTGCAAAATTTATTCATTTAAAATCGGTGTACAAAATGTGGTCAAGTAATTTTTTTAACGTTATCAAGAACATACCGCACAAGGAAATCGACCAAATTCATTTTGCGTTGAAGAGGCAGTTGGGACTTAAATAACGAAATTGAAAATATTTATTTAGCCGACAATTAAATATAGTAATGAAAAAACTAAGCGGAACTTTCAATTAGCCTAAAAAATAGTGTAGGACATCTAACTAGCTTCGAATGAATATTTTACAACGAAAAGAATATTATTTGGAAAGTTTGATTGATCGGAAATTTTACTTAGCAGTAAACTAAGTTCACTAATGCAAGAACGTTGAGATTTGACTGCAAACAAATGTGCGAAGGTCTATTAAACAATTCTGTTCAAAATTTACGTGGTTTAATGCAAAACTATTCATAGAAAAAATTGAGATATTGAAATGTGTATTCTGGTACAACTGTATCTCATCACTCGAGGAGCGCTATCATTTAAACCACCCACCAGTCACTCCCATAGGCATTGATATCTCTTTATATTGTCAAGAGACAATGAAAATAATGCCATTGCACAGTTATTCTCCTGCTTTCATCGGTATTGAGGCTCAATTATGGCACGAGACTGATAGATCCATAATTTTAACATCTGAGAAAATTTCGTTAGGTCTTAAATCCTCAAAAACAGATTCGAAATTATTATATTAACTTTTTAGGATAATATTTTTATCGTTTCAAGACAAAACGAAACATCATTGAACATTTAATGACTATTAATTATCTTTCATTTAAACAATGCCAAATGATTAGTCAATCAATTTAAGCATAATATGTCGAATGAAACTTCACAACCGAAAAATTAAAGAATGTTAATATTTTACACGATCCATGTAGTACTTTTTAAAATATTCCAATATAATTGCATTGAATACAGAAAGAATTATACGTGTTCAGAAATATAAACCAATTATTTCCATTTGAAAGAAAGTTTAGTAATCGGTGATTTGTTCAACGATTTTTTCATCGATTTGTCAACACTTTGGATTATTATTTGGATTTTTTTCAGATTTTTATCTTATCAAATCCCCGAAAACAATTCGGAAATTATTTTATTAACTTTTCAGGAAAATATTTTTGCTCAAACACAGATTTTACTTGCTCCATGAAGACAAAAAGTAAACATCCCTGAACATTTAAGGACTATTCATTTTGAATTTAAAAAAATGCCAAACCATTAACCAAATTATTCAAGCAAGATATTTTAAGAAAATTTCCGTAATCGTAAAATGAAAAGCGGGCAATATTTTACACTATCCATGTAGTATTTTTTGAAATATTTGAATATAATTAAATTGAATATTGAAAGAGAGTATACGTATCCAGAAAATTAAACAAACTCTTCCTTTTTGAAAAAAAACTTAGGCGATGAGTAATTTGTTCAACAAAAGAAATAATTTATTAGTTTCAACTAAAACAGCGTATTACAATTCCGTTAATTCAAATCAAAAACCTTTTCATTTGTCAACAATAAAATATTTATTACATTTTAGCTATTACCGTTACTAATGATAACCCAATTATTTCAGTTGTCATAAATCGACGATATCAAAATACGATATTCGAATATCGAATATTAATTGAAATGGAATATTTCTGATACTTCGATTAAACGTACTCAAAGGCTTAAGTAAAGGTGAAGGGCTGATTTTGGTATAAAAATCAGACGATGAGCACGTTTAACGAAAAAGGAATATGACTTAAGTAAAAATATATACTAATTTAAAATTAAATACTAATAGGCTCCCGAAAAAACGCGGAAACGTTATTGATTTCAACTAAATTTTATCAAAATGTAATGTATCTTTTTTCTTGATGCACCGACAGAGAACTACCTTGAAGTGACGAGAAACGCTAGGATGGTAACGAGCCACGACCGAGACCGCAATGACAATAGTAATGATGCTCGACCGAGTGATTCCAGTTTATCGGAGTGGGACGCGCGTGCGTTCAACATTGTACACTTGACGTTTGCTTCGATATGAGACGGTCCAAGCGAGAATAATCTTCGTCGCGCTGCGGTAGTCGCTGCCACAGCCTCGTCTCGAACCGAGCACTTCACAATATAACGTCGAACGCGCGGTAACTACGCGAGTGCGACGTTCACTAAGAGTTTTCCCGTATTGCGTTTAAGCTCCACTTACACTTTATCTTTGTTCTCCGTCAGTCATGCAACTCACTCGGCTGCGTTTTGCCATTTCACTTCATACAATCTGGGTCTAATTTTCTTCAAATCTCTCCACTTTGAAAATTCCATAAATTTCTTTGCCTTCAATAATTAATTTACAAAAAAGTGACCAAAATCTATATCCATAGTTAAATGGATAAATGGAACGCTACAAGTTTGTTGATTTTTTTTTCCAGTGTTTGAAGATTCGAGAGGAGAAAATAAAATCATCGGTTTGAGAGGATTCAAGAATTTTCCCGCCGCGTGTGTCAAGTGAAGTTGACTCAACCAAGTGGATTTCTTGCTGACTCCTCTTCGTATTTACTTGGCTTTTTGCAAGACGCGTCGCGGGGTTTTTGAAAGTCGACGAAGCTTCCCTCGCACACGAGAGAGATTATAAATACTCCGAGTGCAATGATTCTTGAAGGAATGCAAATCTTGTATTGAAATAGCATTTCAATACTAGTTTCAGTAATCGTTAAATACCAACAAGGCAATTTCGTTGCGTATGTGAAATGCAAGCTATAATAGTCATTCGGTAATAGAGACATTCACTTTTAACGTCAAGTTGTTACGTTTGCTTTTTACGGTCGAATTACAAATGATTACGAACGTTTCTTCTTTCCACAAACACGAAAAAGTGAAAAATCATCTTAAAATCAGTGATGAAAATGGATGGCAACTCTCATCAAGAACATGACTCGAAGTTGACATGTTCAGGATTTAATATGTTTTTTTAAATCCGAAATAAAATCATTCGTTGCTTTCGATTGTCAGTTATTCTTGGTGAAGAATAATAATCAAAGCAAATGTCGGTGAAGAAATTTCATGGCATTTTCCAGGAAGGGCTGGATAATATCAATTCTGTGCATGGTTTTTCATTGTCGAATGCTTTGTATTCTCAGTTATTACTGAAGTATAATGATCAAAGCAAAAATAAATTTCAGCGGAGAAATTATTTGACGACTTTCTTTGAAACGTGTGGAACATAAAGTTTTGTGCACGGATATGAAGTTTTCAAAATTTCAGCTCAAACGGTGGATGCTTTGGATTGTCAGTTATCTTTACTGATCAGAGCACAAACAAATTTCATCGACGTATTTTCATTGTTCATCCAAGTTCTCCAACAAGAAAAGCTGCGCGCATGTATTCTTTGTGAGTCAGTTGGTCGGTGGACGACCTCGCGAATGCAATTCACCCACAGAAAGCTTCGAAACATCTGGCAAGTTGTGAACCAAGTTTTATGTGAGAAAGAACAGAACAGAATTTTCTTGATTAAGGACAATAAATCGGGTGTAAAATCAGTAATATTCATCGAAGGGTATCTCACTTTTTTTACTGATAGTATTATATTAAAAACATGTATTGCTGCGAATGTAATTTTTGTTTTAAATATAATTACAGTACATGTGAAATGGTTTTCGAGATTCTTATCGATTAACGTGAGACAAAACTATCGTGGAAGTTGGTTTCGGATTATATTTGCGACGAATTGGTAAACGGGTCAAATTTCATGGTATTTTGAATTGAAAAATAAAAATCTTTCGACGCTGCAACTTAACATCGGTCGGAAATGTTCCATATAATTTAATTAATATTGGACACTTATTGATATGAATTTAATTGATAACCGATAAAATGGATCTAGTTTTATCATGTTTAAATTTTTTTAAATAACGTTTGGAAATATTCTAGCTCTTATAAATATTGAACTATTTGGCTACAATTTTAAACATCAATTCACTATAATTAAAGATCTGGTGTGCTAGTAATTAAGGATGTTTCACCCTAATTAAGAAATGATAAACGGAGCTGAAAAAACATTTCGGCATTTTGTATATATTGATATCAGTGATTATGATTTTCGTTTGTATTTGGTGTGGAAAGATCAAACGTTTTAAATTTCATGAGATAGTGAGTTTTTTTTGCAAAATATCGTTTAATCATTAACTGGCGTAAATTATGAGCTAAAGGGCTGGATTTTTTTCCATAAATGGACAACTTTTGACCGGTCAACAATACGAAATTTCATGAAAATCGATCGACTGGTTTGAATTTTAGGATATTTTCGAATTTAACTGAAAAATCGTTCGCGAATTGCAGCTTTGCTTCTTTCATTTTATCTTTCGTTTACGAAGTTTCCTTATGAGGTAGCTAAAATCGATCAACATAAATTCGCATAAAAGTTGCTTTGTAAACGGTGTAAAATAGTGAGGAAACAGTTGGAACGTTCGACTTGGCAAACGTTTTGTTTTCTTTTTTCTACACTACACACTTTGATAACGGAACCGTAAAGTCTAATATTTTCAAATAATTCTCGATAGTGCATAGGATATTGTATCCGACCGGCACGTGTGTAGTTTCCGTTGCTGTCTTCAAAACGTGAAATTACGTTTTATGCAAGAAATTCTCAAGTCTTGGGTATTCAGCCAATTTCTCCTGCATCTCAAATTGCTACATTAATGTCAAGAGGATTCATCTTCCACACAAAGGGAGATTCTAAAACATTTCGTTTGCCAAACGTGACTCGTCACATGTAAAGAGAACTATTTTATCGCTTCGAAACGACAAATCATTACATCAAAAGAGTCAAATAAGTTAGATTGCCGATGAATGTTACTGATTTTTGCCCAGAAATAGTAGTTTGCCTTGAGAAATTTCGCTGACTTATCGAATTTCGGAAAATGTGTAGGGATTATGAATCAATAGCCTAAACCCCAAATACAACTACAACTGAAGTTGGGCTCTTGGTGCAAAAGGAATGTCTACGTTATTAAACGAAAATTATACGACTTTTTGGATAACGTGCAACATGAAGAACACTCGACGGACAATGAAACAATTGCACTTGTGAAGTGATGTACGATTAAATTGTACGTTTGTCGAACCGTGATATGACGATAAAGGCAGTCGGAAATTGACCATGGCCTTAGAGTGGAGCTGGTGGAAGGACTGGTGGCGTTTAAAAAAGTGGCGTCACCGAAATCACGGTTCCAGTCGATCGAATATCGAAGACATAGTCGATATCGAAGACTTTGATGACTGTTGCTACTGCGATGAGTGCTACGTAAGATATTTAATGCCAATAATATAGAGATATTTGCCGTTTCAATGGGACCAATTCGCCTACTAAAAGTCACAAGAAATAGTATATTACGCCACTAGGCAGCGAAAGTAGACTATGTTCAACCGCGTGTAAGATTACGACCCGAGCCGAAAGCGAGGGTGGTAAACACGCGGTTGGGGATAGTCTACTTTCACTCCCGAGTGGCGTATACTATTTTTTACCATATCTGCAGCGGAAAGTTCGAATTACGTAAAACTCCTAGGACGGGAATTCGAACTTTCCGCGCAGGTATGGTGAAAAAAATATTCTGTAGATGATAATCTTCTTGTAAAAAATCTTACATGTAAACCTCATTAAGTAAATAACAAGTCTTATCATTCTGCAGGTTTGCAAAGACATTCAATGCACCAAAATGGTGTTAAATGAAAAGTCAATTTTTTGAGGTTGTCATAGTTTTTAAATAAAACCAGTGAACAAATTTAAGTGTCGACTGTCTTATTTTATCTGTCGAAGGGTGCATTCTAGTATGAGTGTAGAAAATTTCATTTTAGACCTTCATTACAAAGCTATGATTTCAAATGAGTAAATGAATAATTCTTTATTAGAAATTTAGAAAATAATTGGTTACAGTAAATGCAATTTATACTGCAGCCAATGTTGCTTGTGTGACTGCTATTTTTAACTGGACAATAATTGTTGTTGACCGGTCAAATAAAGATTTTTCTGCACATTGCAGAAAAATCTAGCTATTGTGGATAAGCAGTAATGATATGTTCTTTATTTTTACACTATCGCATATTTTTATCTAAAAAACCGGTCCAAATATTTCCAAATAATTGATAGCTGTGAAAATGCATGAAATGTATCCTTCCAGCATGAGTATTGATTTCCTGTTATTATTTATATATATTCAAAAAACGAATTATTCGATATATTATTTTATAAAATTTCTATCAAAGTCTACGATATTTCACAATTTTTTTCTCAATCTCAAATCACAATATCGCCAGGAAAATTAATCTCCAGCAAAACTGACAATTATTCATGAATCTTCTGGTTTTCTTATAAATGTACGGTGGATAAAAAATAGAAAAAAACATATTACAAGCACTATACACTTTACATTTGCTATCTTGTAAAAAAAAATTCAATAACCACGTTATAATTACATATTTTTCCGATGAATAACATTGGTTTTTGATCTCATTTATTCTCGACAAAGCTTAAATTTGTCCTTTATCAAACGTGCAGTTGATTTCAGGAACTCGCGGTTAACTGAATGGTTGAAAGTTTGCGCATAAATTCTATGTGGCTATCCACTTGGCCGCACTCGAGTCAAACACTCTGTGGTGGATTCTCGGTGTCATGTTGGAATATTCACGCTCGGTCACTCTAATCTTAGATCGCTTAGCGAGTGTGAGATAAAGTATATTATAGATTATTTCTCGGGCATGTTAGTCGTCGGTGATTTTCGGCTTGGCACGTTATTGCTCCTTATACTTCCTCAATGCCGGTACGTACCTTTTACCCGAAAATAATTTATATTATTCGGCTTAATTAGGAACAACTAATCAGTGTTTGTAACACAGCATTTGAAATTCTGTATGTATCTTTGGTCTATGGAAATCATTCAAGAAAATGTACATATCATCGAATAGCATATTAGATAATATTTGAAATGACATAATTTTCCGTTCGATCGCGTTAGAATTTTGGTTTTTCATAAAACGATAGTTCGACGATTTTTCTTTGGATGACTCTAACTGGATCATTTTCGTTGCAATGAGTACCTCAACTTATTTCGTTTACATGACGAGGTAGGAAATAGGGTCGCAGAAAACAAATATGCAAACTTTTTTCAAAACTCAACTTGAATTGAAGAATAAATTTTTTCTGGCAGAGTAAATCTGCATATCTTCACTTTAAAAGCGAATAAAAATTAATTAACCACATATGTATCGCCAATAGCATATTGAGCGATATTTTTTTAGTTAAACCATTTTTTTCTGGAATCACAGTGGAATTTTCCTTGTTCATAAAATATGTTGCGAAAATTTTTTTCTGTCGAATATCTTAACTGGATCGTTTTTGGTGATGGATGTCGATGTTTACATGGTGAGATAAGAAATTTGGCTGGGGTTGAATTGACAAATTGTAGGAATTTACGTACAGGGTTTTTCCCGCTTTTTTTCAATTCCAGCGGTAATGAAAAAAATCTCATTTTTTAATATTATTGACCTGCACATTTTTGCTTTGAAAAATAATCAGGTAACCATTGGGATGAAAAAGAATTAATCAACTTTGATCGAATCTAATGTGTAAGTAATTTTGAAAAGGGCAAAATTAAATCATTTTAAATGGTAGAAAAGTAGTTTGAAAATATAATTAATTAGACTCAGTGTGAAGCATTCGTCACTTAATTAATTAATTAATTGTTACTTTCATTATAAGTTTAATCCGAATTTACTGAATTTCAAAGTGTTGTCAAACACTCAAGAATTAAATGCGGACTCTAATTTTAAGTGGCAAAACAAACGCCATTTAATAGTAAAAGTTAATTTTAGTTATTTTCATACTGGACATGCAATTTTCTGAAGCGTGTCTGCGTCTTCGGCGTCGTTGTCCTCGTCGCTGGCCTTCTCCTTGACATTTTGTTGTGAGCCAATGACTTCCTAAACATTTATTCCACCCAACCAACCAATTTGCGTTTGCTTGTTGACACTTTGAGACGACTAATACGATATTACGAGTTTTCGTTATGATAGTGAATTATTAGAACGATCAAAATTCAGGTTCTGAACTTGGCCTTTCCGAGTTCATTATTCTTACAACCTCGTTCCACTTGTTCATTTTCTCTGTCCTCTTTTACACTTTGGCCTGTGCTGCTAATACTTAGTCTATGACCTTGTTAATTCAGACAAATAAATTTTTATCAATGTCACTGCCAGACTGAATGATAGCACAATGGCAAAATATCGAAATAAATAATTAATTTCACAATAAATTGTCACAACAATAGTTGCAAATAAACGATTTATTTGCAACTATTCAAATGAATCCTTTATTTGAACCAATTCTATATACAATTTTGTGTATAGAATTGGTTGGCCTGTTTTGTTGAATAAAATGAAAATTTTATTGATTTAACAAAATATTTTTTTTTTTTTACTAAATATTGTGTTCACTCATTTATTCATTACAGAAATAATTTTTTAAAAATAAAATGCAATTTCGTTTCACGAAACCATTTTATTAAATCGTTTTACTGATTGTTATTTTAGACAATCTTTTCGATTTAAATTGGACAAATTTTCATATTTGTTTGTCTCTTTAAATTGCACAAGAAAAATGTTGAAATTAGATAAATCAACAGAATAGTTTTGTTATTTATAGTATTCGCGTTAAAAATCCGTCCAAAACACAAAGATGTATCACGAAAATTAATTAAACAATATCGTGTTTTTACTCTATAGCTGCGAGAAAAAAAAACCATGCCATAAAAGACATGTTTCAGAGACAATTAGCGTCACTTAATTACACGTTATCGAGGACAAAGGAAACTTAAGATATAAATCACTAATTTAAGACAATGATAATTTATGCAGTGATTTGCATTTTCGTGACTTTGCTTTATCGCGGCTCGTTATAACTTGATATAAATATCTGGAGCTATTTTGCCTAGCCACGAGGATAGCTCGACAGCTGCCTACGCTTCGTACTCACGTCTTCTAAAGTATTATAGAATCGCGCGGTCGTAATTCATTTCGCGAGACGCAATTTTGTCTCACACAATTGCCATTACTCCGACCACTCGTCTGCAAGTGACGTGCTAACGTATTGCACGCTTCGACTCTCTTCGTCACAACGTTGACGTCTAATAAACGGCATCGAAACTGGTCACGCGGTGCGTGGGCTTTTTGTCACCAGAACAAACATAATGCATGAGTGATAAACTTATTGGAGCTGACCGGAAGTTTTCAAACTGCTTTTGGCACCTCGAAAATTGAATGAATTTTTTGCAGGTGTTTAACTGTGTTTATAATAGCTTGGAACAATTATTGCCAGTTGTACGACTTCCTGAGTCGTTGGTTTCACTACTTTTGGCACCTTGAAAATTAAATGAATTTTTTTACAGTTTTTTCAAACTGTTTTTAGAATAGCTTGGAACAAATATTGTCAGTGAGACCTCGTGAGTCACTGGTTTCACATAGAGAGACAAAAATTCGTTCAAGTGTCAAGGCAAATTTCATTCACTGACAATGGAATAATATATTCACTCTATTTTAGGAGACTCAGTCACCTGAACAAGTTATAAACAAAATTCTGTAGTGATAGCCTCCTTTTGAAAAATCTTAAACTTCAACCGCTTTAAGTTCGTATCAGCCATTGAAATTCGGCAATTTTTTTAGGAGAATTATTGAAAAATTTAAAGACATTGAAAAATAATAAGAATTCATACAATAATCGGCTAGTGACATTGAATCGAAAAATAAACCATTTTTCATTTAACTCCTTGAGTTTTTCTAGATGAATGTAATAATGATTTTTTGTCTCCTCAACACTACTTTTATTTGCAGCTGAAATTCGAAACGATGGTAGAATGCATCGTTATTAAAATCATTGTTATGTTGAAATTTGGTACGTTTTTGAGATATACTTATTTTTGTTTTTATATTTTAATGTTCCCAGGGCGAACTGTCGGACGGGTGCAGTAACGAGGATGGGTGCATGGGAGGAAGTGACCTCGAGGGAGAGGGAAAGCAGGTGTTGGTGGGAATATGCGCGATGGCCAAGAAATCACAGAGCAAACCCATGAAAGAAATTCTCACGAGGCTCGAGGAATTTGAGTACATTAAGATTCTTGTTTTTCCTGAAGAAGTTATACTCAAGGTATTCAGTTTCACTATTTTATTTTAATTTATTGTACATTATTTTTCGGTTACTTTAATTTTCATTCAACGTATGACAACGAAAGTAACTAAAAATTGCTTATGCATGTTAATACATTTTTTTTTAAAAGCCGAACTTTGCAAATTGTTTCCTCATTATTTTTCATGTTTTTTACAAAGCGGGGAGATATGTCAATCGATTTTGACTTCCTCTTAGAGGAAGCGTTGTGAAAAAAATTAAAACAATGAGGAAACCATTTTCAATGTTCAGCTTTTCAGCTTTTTTCGGTATCAAAGTTAAATTTCTGAAAAATTTAAACTACATAAAAAATTGCAATAAAAGTGTGTACCTATTTTTCCAGAATACTACTGATTTCTTGTATAAAATTTAAGTTCCGTGTGCTATGTTTTGGTAAAGTTAATGCAATAACATAACTTTTTTTCTGAAAGTTGGAATTCTGAGAAATTTAAACAACATTGCAAATGATGATGAAACTATGTACTATGTATGTGCGATATACAATGTACTATGTACAATGTGCTTCAAACTCATCGCTAAGTAGTACCAATTACATGTATGAAATTTGAGATCGTTAACTCATGTTTTGTCAAAATTAGAGCAAAACGTCGATTTTTCGAAAACGTCAAAACTCTATAAAATCCGAACCGCCTTTCGGATTTCGTTAAAATTCAATACTAAACAACATTAACAGTACCTGGACGTCAATGAAGTATTTAGCAAAATATCGCCATTTTCAGTAAATCTAAAGTGCGTACGTCGTTTTTTGAAAAAATTCAAAAAGCTGTGAAAATAAAATTTCTGCATACATTCCGAAAGAAATTCCACCAGTCAAGAAATTATTATTTTTTTGACGAGCCATACTGCAGTTGTTTATATAGATTTCTAAATTTATTAAAAGCAATTTCGAAAATATAATTTCTCATAAGTAATAGTTGAAATAACAACACGACAGAACTTGACGATGTATTTTTATTGCAGGAACCAGTGGAAGATTGGCCTATCGTTGATTGCTTGATAAGTTTTCACAGCAAGGGTTTTCCTCTCGACAAAGCAATTCACTATGCAAACCTCAGAAATCCGTTCATCATTAACAATCTTCCGATGCAATATGACATTCAGGTGAGATAAACAAAAATTAAAAAATGTCAACATAAAGTATTTCCTGTAAATCGTAATTATTTTCAAAGCTCATTCGACCGTTCAAGGTGTGAAATCGCGAAAACTTCTCGACGGATTTAACAGAGAAGTTAATCGTTGACACAGGCATTTAAAAATGACTAATCTCACAATTTTGTTTTTACTGACAAAACCGAATAAAATCGCTTGTTTTTCATCGAAAATCGTTTAAGTTGGATTTTTTTTCGCTTTCTCTATTGGCAAACAGGACCGACGAAGAGTTTACGCCATATTGGACAGCGAAGGCATCGAAATACCGCGCTACGCGGTTCTGGACAGGGATTCGGCGGATCCAAAACGTAAGCTTGAATTATCGTTTTTATTTTAGCAGAAAGAAATAAAAAGGGGGTAAAAACAATACATAATTCTGCTTCAAGAATTTGAATATCCCAAAAACTTAATTTATCCTTGCACATAAAAAACTTGATTTTCAATAATGATAATTATGGAGAATTACAGTCATCGTTCTCATTTTATTGCCATTAAACTATCAGACATTTTTGTATCTTTATGCAATAGTTTACATGCGATTTGCCTCGTTTGTATGTTTTACTTTTTTGTGGTTCCCGTCTTTGTGTGCGTGGGTGTGGATTATTTTTATTAATCCCCTAATATTTGAAGCGTAAAAAAGAAGTCATACTTTCTTTTTACGCCGTTCAAAAGATTTCTTAAACTGTCGGAATTTTATCAAGAGTAAAATTCACTTCGACCGATATTCTCAAAGCCATTATTCGGCGGAATATCTTATCAATCGTTAAAATAATTGAACAATACAGTGATTATTCATTTGTAAACTAGAAAAAGTCGCTGATCCATTTTTTAAATATTATCCGAATTGTTATAACTTGAAAAAACTAATAAAAAATCATAATTTTTTACTTGCCAACCATTGAACATTTCTTCATAAGCTCTTATCCTCTGATTTTGTTTGAATCCTTACGCACGTTTTCCGCAAAAGCTCGTTAAAAAAATACGCATATGTACAGATATTTTGGCATAATCGCGTTGAAGCAAAATATACTGGTAATAGCGCAAATGCTTTATATATTCGCTTAACTCCTGTGTTGAATGTTCAATTTTTGACATGCGAAGAACTAAGAATCTATTTCAGATCACGAGCTCGTCGAATCCGAGGATCACGTCGAGGTTAACGGCGTGACTTTCAACAAGCCTTTTGTCGAGAAGCCCGTTTCAGCGGAGGATCACAACATTTACATCTACTACCCAACTTCCGCGGGTGGTGGTAGTCAGAGATTATTCCGAAAGGTACGAAAGAGACATTCCATCGTTTTCTTTTACAGTCAACGAGGCTACAGCGGAAAAAAACTCGCCGGAAAATCAATCGCAACCGATGACCGTCTCGAGCTCATTCCGATGACCGGAGTAAGCGAATAATTATTATCGGAAATTAAAAACAAACAAAACGAAAATAATTCGAAAACGCCGATGCAAAAATAACGAAAAAATATATTTTTTAAATGTTTTAGATCCCAAATATAAAATTTCAATCACATTTGGATATAGATCATTACAATACAAATTTGTTTTGCTTTGTGCGAATTCAGTTTTGTTCGATTATAATTATTTTAAGGGACTACGACACTGAACCAATTTCAAATATGTCAAATCAATGCAAGGTATTTTATTTTCTAGAAAAATTTTTGCACTTTTTTTCACTTTCAATTGTTAAAGGGGGAAAAATAAAAATAAAAGCAGAGGTGAATAGATTAATATTTGTTTGAGTATTGTTTGAAAAATATAAAGCTGTTCATTTTTTGAACAAAAAATTTTTTCACTCTGCAGAATTTCAAAATAAGAAACTGCTGTCCTGATATATCCAAATAATTCTCAGCTCTGTATAGGATTATTATATTATCACTGTAGAATTTTCTCTCATTCTTAAGTAATCAAGTTACAATTCCGTTGAAGAATCATTCCTGAAATTTATTTTCAATTATTATGTATGCTAATTTTGCTTCGATCACAAATCACTATACTTATATTAGAAGGTTTTATTTTCTGCACGATTAAAAAAACGTGTAAAATATCTTTTTAAAACGAACAAAATAATAACACAATTATTTTCGATGATCAGTAATACGCTTCATTTTTTGCCACCTTGTAAAAAATATATATATATTTTTAGGGGGGTTTGAAAAAATACATTTGTTTGAAAATAATGCTAACAGATACACAAAATATTTGTCAAATAAAATCAATGATTTTCAAATAAATTCCTCTCCTTGAGGAATAAGTTTATTTTTATATTATGCAAATAAGCCGATATTTTCGTTCCATAATTCTCAGTGTAACGTAGCCCCTTAATTACTCAAATACGACCAATCGTTTACAATATTGCGACGGTAATGGAAAAAAAAGATGATCGCTGTGAATCACAACTTAAAATATTGAAGATTTCAATGCATTTTCGTGTTTTTGTTTTCTGTACAATTGTCTGCCTTTTATATAGATAGGAAGCCGAAGTAGCGTTTATTCGCCCGAGTCGAGGGTTCGAAAAACTGGCTCTTACATTTACGAAGATTTCATGCCGACTGACGGTACAGACGTCAAGGTTTACACTGTGGGACCGGATTATGCGCACGCAGAGGCGCGAAAAAGTCCAGCCCTCGACGGAAAAGTTGAACGTGACTCCGAAGGCAAAGAAATTCGCTATCCCGTAATTCTTAGCAATGCCGAAAAGCTCATCAGTCGTAAAGTTTGTTTGGCATTCAAGCAAACCGTCTGCGGCTTTGATCTTTTGAGGTAAGCAAAAAAACATCATTGAAATGAGAGCTCAATAATTTATCATCATTTTTCCAACGTGATTTACTTGGATTAAAACATCACTTACAAATAAGCGACGAATGGCTTAAATTAATTATTGATAGCGATATTGATAATCAGAATAAAAGAACACAAATTCTTTGGATTCTACAAGTTAATAAAAAAGTTCCAATTTTCAATTGTTATTCTGAAATTGACTACAAACCCATTCAAAAACACGTCGCAGAAAAGCGTTGTATTTAAATAAGTGAATCGCATGATATCAGTATGAATCGTCTCCACTCAAGGAATAAATACTGTTTTGGCAATTATTCGATTTTTTTTTTAAATGTTGATGTCGGGAATCATTATAGGACATTTTTCTCTTTCGCAGTAGGAATGAAATCGGAAATTTCAAGTAAATCTCCCAAATACAGTTGATTTGGCGATTGTGAATTTATCACACGGAATAATAGATTCAATTATCCCAAGACATTATAGAGATTCACAAATCGTCATTGAGTTGCAAAGCGCGTGTTTATCAGTGATATTCTAGAATCCACGTATCGAATTGCCTGTTGCGTCGCAGCAGCAGTTGTATACGAGCAGATTTCAAGGTTCGGTGAAGCTGCTCGAGAAATATCGCCGCAGTCAGTTCGCGAGGCTGCGGTAAAACTTAGGGCTGCTTTTAATACGATTGTTTTTCACGTACACGCGGAAAATTATTTAATTTTTTTATCGGTAAATGTAATTTTTGGAATGTATATTATTGTGTTATTATTTAGCTACAATGATAATAACTATAATATAATAACTATTTTAGAATATAACTTTCGAAATTTCGGTTGAAAAAATCTCAAAAAGTGTCATAATCATTAGGAATTGATCCTGCATTTTTTATTGAATGAAAGGATTTTCTACGTAAAAAATAAATAAACCATTTCCCAAAAGTGCTATTTGTAGGAGTGTTAAAAATGTTTGGAAGTTTTTTTTATACAATTGCTTCCTACGTACACGAGGAAAGTTGATTAAATTTTCAGCTGAATTGTTAATTTAGAAAAATAATTACATTATAAGCTATTTTCCATGACATATTTAGAAATTCTAGTTTAAAAAGTCTCAACGAAATTATCATAATCATTAGTGATTCATTCTACATTTTTCATTAAATGAAACGAAATCTCATTTCTGCGCAAAAATTCAATAAACAATTTTGTAAAAGTGTCAGTTATAAGAGTCTTAAAATTTTTTTGGAACTTCTCTTTTTCAATGCTATTGCTTCCTACATACACAAAGAAAGTTAATCAAATTTTCAATGAAAAATTATATCATTCAGTTAGTATTTAGCTACATTGAAGGAACCAAGACAACTTTGGAAACTCTAGTTTTTAAAATCTCATAAAATGTCATGATCATTGGCATTTATCCTGAATTTTAATTAAATAAAATGAAATCTCATTCTCCGTCAAAAGTAAATAAATTTTTTTCGAAAAGTGCAATTTATAGGAGTTTTCAATTTTTTAAAAAAATTTCTGTTTAATGCTGAAGTAATTTCGTATTGGAAAATTGAATATCAGAAGAATGTTTACGAATGCACGTTTAATTGAACCGATCTGAGTTTTCGTGTGGTTTTATTTTCAGAGCTAACGGAAAGTCCTTCGTTTGCGATGTGAACGGTTTCAGTTTCGTGAAGAATTCAAACAAGTACTATGACGACTGCGCCAAGATATTGGGTAACATGATCCTTCGCGAGCTCGCCCCCACGTTACACATTCCTTGGAGCGTGCCCTTTCAGCTGGACGATCCACCGATCGTGCCCACTACTTTCGGTAAAATGTAAGAGAAACGCAAAGCAAAAGAAAGGGCGAAAACCCCCCGAAAAAAAAAACCAAAACGAAAATTGGATCCCAAAAAACATCCGCAAAGAAAGAAAACGACTGTCGATTATTCCTCCATATTTTAACCGATAAAATCAGGAGCATGAAGGCCAATGTATTATTAATAAATGTTTAGCACAATGTTTATTTTTCCTACAAACAGAGACGTATATTTTTCTCGTTTTACCCCACCTCAAGAATCATCCTTTTACTACGGACTTACTGAGTTTTTTTTCTCTATCCTTTTGACGACAAAATGATTGAAAAATTTTCCAAATTCCGTTACGACGATTTATATGTACTAATTGGTTAACATTTTTTCGCCATTCTCAGGATGGAACTACGTTGCGTTGTTGCCGTTATTAGGCACGGCGACAGAACTCCCAAGCAAAAGATGAAGGTAGAAGTTCGTCATCCCAAGTAAGTTTACTGAATTTAGCTGTTTTCGGAAATCACCATTTTGCGATAATCGATTTATTTTTATTTTCTATTTTAATTATTTATATACTGTATGAATAATTACAAGTTCATTGTCTACTAACGCTATGGTTATTTTGTCGAAGGTTCTTCGAGATATTCGCTAAATACGATGGCTACAAACATGGCCACGTAAAACTTAAAAGGCCGAAACAGTTGCAAGAGATTTTGGACACTGCGAGAAGTTTGTTGACGGAAATTCAACATCGAGCTGCCGGTCCGGAACTCGAAGAGAAACAAGGAAAATTGGAGCAGCTGAAGAGCGTTCTCGAAATGTAGGTTTTATTATTCTACTAAATGAACTTATCGTTTTTTTAAAATGGATATTGAAAAAGGATTTTTAGATGTAATATGTAAATTGGCAATCGCGAAGTTCGAGAAACGTTACGAATTACTAAATCTGCAGCTTGGGTGAAAAACGCCCTTTTTATCCATCTAAAAATATTGTACGGAAGTTTTTAACAAATCAATACATTTTTTGCGTTAAACGGTTTTTGATCGTAATCAGTAACGAAAATCTCGATGAGCAACTCAATACAAAAGGAAAGCATCTTTTTCAACGACCTTGAGAGTTGAAGATGCTTTAGTACAAGAGTTGAATTAGGTTTGGGTTATAAAGTCATGGATAATAAAAAATTGTTATGAGAGAGAAAGACAGAGGTCGGAATTTGACTGAAAATTGATACACAGTTTTGCTTCATTCAATTTTTGTTAAATTCGGAATGACCAAAAATTATGTCTTTTTATATCGTATAACTGGATAATGTTAATTTTTTATCCAAAAATCGAATTTTCTTGTACACCTCGTTATTTCCGTAGGAAAATTTATGTATAATAATATCTAGTCGTACATTAGAAAATTTTATAAATTATGTTCTATCCAAATTTGAAGCTAATTGGACGATATCTCAATCGTCAGCAATTCATTTAAGCAATAACGATAACTTCAATATATATAAATAATTTCCAATGCAGAAACTAAAACTCGACAATGTTTTTTATTGTGAGTAAAATCCTGACCTCATGATCGCATTACTCGCGTACAAAAAATAAATTACAAACAGAAGTATTTTTCGAGCTCAAAACTCTTAATGTTTAAGGTTCTACGTTTTTGAAAAAATGAGTGCATACAAATTGCCATGTCTACATTTGCCTGAAATCGCACATTGAATGTTTTTCGCTTAATTCAATTTACAAATGCGTCGGTGGAAGAGTAATTGAAATTCTTCGTTCCGTAGGTACGGCCATTTTTCAGGAATCAATCGAAAGGTACAAATGAAGTACCAACCTTGTGGTCGGCCGAGAGGGAGTTCTTCCGACGATGGTAACAGTCATAGTATGCTTCGCCTTCTTATCATTACGTGTCACAATGCCTGCTAATCACTCCAGAATTAACAAGAAGCAAGCAATAAAACTACTTAATTTTCCTCCAATTTGTAAAGAAAACCCGCTTAAAATCTACTTAAAAAAAAGCCTGGCATTTGTTTTACGCATTCATCAATTAAAGATTTTTCATCAACAGCCATTAATGCTGAATTCCGGAGTGAAAATTCTCGATATTCTCATTTCAATCGTCAATTGATGTTTCTTTTCGAAAAAAAATTATTTCAGATCGACTGGGCGAACCATCGTTGGTTCTTATTCTGAAATGGGGCGGCGAATTGACACCGGCCGGCCGGATACAAGCCGAGGAATTAGGCCGTATATTCCGCTGCATGTATCCCGGTGGTCAAGGTAGACACCTTAGTGGTTCGTATCATATGCTCTTATGCTTGTTTTGCTATCATTAAGTAATCAATATCGTACGTCTTCATAGTCGTCACTATACTTGAATATTTATTCATCTTTTCTTCCAACTATTGCCCTCGTATCGTCGCTCCACGTTTTCGTTGCACATTTATACTTTTTTTTACAGCGCATCTCCTAACAGTCACGTATTTTTGTAATTTACCTTCGCCGTTCGATAATTCGTGTCGTAATAACGAGATATTTGCGGATGAAATAGGTAGTGAAACGGAAGGCATTATGTCGCTTTTTCGCTGTATTTTTGTATATTTTATTTCTTCGAATATCAGTAAAAAAAATTAAAATTAAAAAAGAATGGGGGAATCACAGTCACTGAGGATCATTGCTATTTTCTGGAAATAAAACGTTTATTCTACCAAAAAAGAATGGTTTTTGGATACTTCATTAACTAATTGGGACAAGTGATAGCATGAAAATCATGAAATCAACCAAATAATTCGGTACTTTATACATTATAAAAATCTGTTAATTGACTTCCATTGCCCGACAATTCGGGAAATTACAATCGCCTTTTGGGTAATTATGAAGTAATTTTCAAACGTATAACCGAACATAAGATTACGTTCCACTCAACAGCGCAATTTTATACTATCAACGAGGCATCTGTAATTGCACGCACAAATTTCAATCTACAGTTTATAGAAAGATTGAAATTCAAACCTCGGAAATTCTACCTCCATGCCATTACCGGAATCTCAATCAAAATGAACATATTTTCTACGTATATCTTTCAATACTTTAATTCTTATTCCATTCTAAGTCGTTCATAATTAAATACTTATTATAAATGCGACTGGCATTGTTTTCCCGACAACCACAAAAATTTGTCATATTGAATTATAATACATTTATTTATGGAGTCAACATTTCAACATTAGAAAATTGAAGCTAAAAAACCGACAAAGACATGAATACCGGTTAGATGTAATTTTAACGACTATATTTTTCGCGAAACCTTATTCAAATGATGGCTTTTCTCATAAGAAAAAGAGTGTATTATTGTAGAGTCATTAGATTTTTAAATGTATCATTGTTTAATCAGCACAGATCATTAAATGCGGTTATCATCATGTACGTAAGTTGACAGAGCAAAAAATACTTCGATATGATCACTAGTTTATGCAAAATTAAGATGACTGTTATTAGCCGGTGACCGTGATTTCTTCGTTCTTCCCTACTTAAGAGACTCAAGTCACTTAAAAACAGTCATAAGAATAAAAATTCTGTTAATAATACCCTTGTTTAGAAAAATCTTGGATTTGAACCTCATTAAATACGTATTAAGCATTATAATTCTGCAGTTTTGTAATGATATACAGTGCATAACAATGGCGTGAGGTAAAAGTAAAATTTTTAATTTGTCACAGCTTTTACACCATAATCGGCGAATAACTTTTAGGGTGGGATATGTTATTTAATCTGTCGGAGAGTGCATTCTAGGATGAGTGTAGAAATTTTTATTTGGGGCTTCTTTCACATAACTATGATTAAAAATGTGTAAATAAATCTTTCTTAATAAAAAAATCACTAAATAATTGGTTACAGTACATCCAATTTTCACAGCATCCAGGATTATTACATTCATTTTAGAGTGTTGTTTTAGACAGATAAAATAAGACACCAAACACTAAAATTTGTTTACAGGTTTGGTTTGAAAGCTACAGCAGGTGCAAAGTTTTACTTTTTATTCCCCACCATTTTGTTGTACTGTATGTCCCTAAAAAATTGCAAAACTGTGAATCTTGACATGTACTCAATGAGGTTTTGGTGTAAGAATTTCGAAAAGAAGTGTATCGCCTACAGATTTTTTGTTCTAATGGCTTTTTTTTAGGTGACTCAAGTCCCTCAACTAATAAAGATATATTGAGAGTACACGAGAAGACAAGTGAATTTCAAAACTGTCGATAATTCCAACCATAGTTGAATTAATGATACGTATTATCTTTTAAACTTCTCTCTAGACTTCTGACAGAATTGTTTATGTCTTCTGCTAAGGTATGCGAGGTAATATTAATGCGCAAAACAGCACTTATTGTCACTCGGTCTCTTCACTCAGCTTCGGCGCTTCCAATTTATTATTTTATTATGAACCAAAAATCTTCGGCAGCTGTTATTTATCCGTGGCAATGGGAATTACACATTGAAATATTTTTCAACAGAGAAAAAACGAAAATTCCAATATTTTGATCAGTAATTAAATTTAATTTATTCCATCATTTTTCACACTCACTCATTAGAAAAATCTGTCAAGTAAATGCTAAAAATAAATATCATAAAGTACTGTAATTTATTTAGATAGTAAATCACGTACAAAAAAGGAAGTAAAGATTTTTTGGCGACAAGTAGCACAAAAATTGGAAAAACAATTACTCAAATAGTTTTTTTCCGATATTATTTTCAGAGGAAGACTCAGAGATGTTACCAAGCCACGGTAACTCGATAATATTCTGAATCCAACTTGCTTGTTTAGTAGATGATTTTTTCCCAGTAGTTGTTTGTTTGATATTTTATCGATGTCAGTTGCGAAGATCGACTGTTACCGTTTTCATATGCTTTTTAACCAAAGTTGTTAGCTACTTTTCATTTTCGAAAAAATATATTATTCTCCCAATTATTATTTCGTAATTGAAACCTGTGGCGCTCATGAAAAGATGTTTACATTTTCGAAACCGACGAGAAAATTCTTTTTCAATCAGATTTTTCACAAATAGTGATAAAAATTGATAAGTATGATCTATTAATGTTCCAATGCATTATTTACCGATTTTATTCAATAAAATTTCCGTGTATTTTCATACATTTTTTTCCAAGCGAATATAAAAACGTAATTGTACATCTTGTTGTAAAGATAATCGTTGTGAAGCATAAAATATTATAACACGACGTTAATAATTCAAAAGACAGATCATAGTCTCTTATTTCTCGGAAAAACTCGTCCACACAATTGCTACTCTCATGGTTACAAACTCAGCTAATAACTTTCGGTTGCATTACAACCGCCAGGAACGAAATTCATAAAAGCTTATGTTTAAATCCTTAATTAGGCTTCGGTGGAATTTTTAGTACTTTCCGTTTCCCTGATTATTATAAAAACGTTACTGTGGTTTGAAATATGGATTCTCGCATGTTACGTATTCTAGAGGGCTAGAAATATTAGTTCTGTGTTTAGTGCAAGTTCCTTCCTCCTTCTTATCAAATCACAGGATCATCGTAGATTAGACGCAAATAAAAAAATGTAACACTTTCTTAAAATGAAAATCATTGGTCTCTCAGTTATTGATATATTTAAAAAATGTGGGGAAACTTGAAATGACGAAAAAAATCGTAAAGAAAATGCGTTCGTTCTTCACTATAAATTAATCAGTGTTGACTCACTATTTGATAAGTAATTTTGACGTAGCGACCCATTATTATACTTAGGAACACCGAAAAAAAAATCCCATTGTCTGGAAACTCGTAAATGCTTATGACTGTAAAAGAAAATGCCAAGTATCGGTTCTCTTTTCACAAAATGTCACATTGATACGCAGGTGAATACGCTGGAGCACAAGGTCTTGGTTTGCTTAGGCTGCACTCGACTTTTCGTCATGATTTGAAGATTTATGCGAGTGACGAAGGCCGCGTTCAAATGACCGCCGCGGCATTCGCGAAAGGCCTTTTGGCTCTTGAAGGAGAACTTACTCCTATTCTTGTTCAAATGGTCAAAAGCGCAAATACAAATGGATTATTAGACAACGATTGTGACAGCAGCAATTATCAAAATATGTAAGTTTCTCGTACTACATTTTTACATTGTCATAAGAATATTATCTTTATTTCACTTCCTCCATGAGAAAGCAAGATGATAATTCTTATGTCTCATTCTCCTAAGACTCAAAATGGTAAAAAACAACGAGAAAAATAGTTTAGAAAAATAAAGCATCAATTACTCGACCAAATCAGCTTAAATTTTTTTGCATACAGAGTACTGAAAAATCTTATTGGAGTATCGCTTTTAATAAAATCGCTTGATGCATCATGTTTTTACGAAATTTTCAAAATTCTGAAAAATCTCCGTAATTTCGCTCAATCAGTCAAATTTCTTGGGTATACCGTTAAAAGTCGGTATTAGTATTGTAAAAAGTGTAATAATAATATTGAATTCGAGCAGAATCGGTAAAGTTTCGGTTTGGGTTTTATCGAGTTCGAAAATTTTCAATAAATTTACGTTATTGAATTAACTTCTGCAAAAATCTGACACAAATTTTTTCATGTAAACAAAATAATCTTAAGTGAAGCTTCACATCGAACTTAGTGAAGATTGGTAAAGCATTTTACAGAAACTTCTATTTTTTTCATATTAATTATTGTCATCTGAAATTTCACTAAAAAAATTTAATACTTTTTCCGATTCGTGTAAAATGGAAGATAGATAAGCTTTCGTTGAGTTAATATTTGTTTTGTAGGGTTAAAACGCGTCTGCACGAACTCCTTCAGCAAGATCGCGAATTCACAAAAGATGATCGTGAGAAAATAAATCCTGGCAACGCGCTAAGCATTAATGACGCTCTGGACTTTGTAAAAAACCCCGTGAAGTGTTGTCAACACGTACAAGTGCTTATACAAAAGTTAATGGATATTGTGAGGATCAAGAAGGACGATCCTAAAACTAAAGGTATTTAACCGGACCGTAATATTTATCTGTATTTCTGTTTCGTAGGCGGTTTTCATATTAAAATTGCTGCTTTCAGATGCAATTCTCTACCATGGCGAGACTTGGGAACTAATGGGTAGAAGATGGGGCAAAATTGAGAAAGATTTTTGCACAAAAAACAAGCGTTTCGATATATCGAAGATTCCAGACATCTACGACTGCATAAAATACGATCTTCAACACAACAATCACACGTTACAATTCGATCATGCAGAGGAATTATACATTTACGCTAAATACCTCGCAGACATTGTTATTCCACAAGTAAATATATTTTTCATCCATAAAATGAATTGTAATACTGTTGTTGAATTTATTTTCCCACCAAATCGTTTCCAAATCGAATCACTTCATTTATTATTTGCGTGGTTTTCAGGAATACGGCTTAAATGTGTCAGAAAAAATGACAATTGGACAGGGAATTTGCACGCCATTGTTGAAAAAAATTCGAGCAGATCTTCAGAGAAACATCGAAGAGTCTGGCGAGGAAACTGTCAACAGACTAAATCCCAGGTACAGAGGAATACCTTTTTTCCTACATTTGTTATTAAATTTTAAATTAGCAATTCAAAAATCCATCATTGAGCTTTCGGTTATCTGAAGTAAATTCGCAATTTCTCGTGCGAAGCCAATAATTCTTTAACAGGTGACACAATCGATTTCGCTAATGGAATAATAATATAATAACAATACTGCGAAAGATATTCCATAACGAATACAAATAACTTCTCAAGAAGTCTGCATAACTCAATATATTTTTCCGATGTTAATATTCGGTTGATATTCTATACAATAAATACATAGGCGTGCCAAGTGTTTTTTTTTGTTATGGAAGAAATGTCGATAAACAAAGAAACCATAATTATCTTAATTCACACGTAGACAATTTTTTGGGAATCATTTCTGAAAAAAATATAGGGGTAAACCCAAACAACATAGTAATCTGAAAATACTTCGGCAATTTGAGAAATTTTGCCATACAGTCGAGTGAAACCTTATTATACGCGTCACGCGCGCATATCTCGTCGTGGCAAATTTCGCTATGCCAATTTGGGAACATGGCAAAAGCTGTTGGAAGTGACAATACATTTTAGGAAACACTATGAAAATTATAGATATTGTTACACTTGTCTCACGGTTTTCATGTCCTGAAGTGTGTAGTGTAACAAGTACTCACAATTTATAGGTAATTTACCCCAATTTTACTCCAGACTTCACGTCTTAGGTTGATATCGTTCCTACTTTGTATTAAAAAATTACAAAAAATGTCGAGACACAGAAATATGAGCGTCAAATGATTGCTATTGTCAAATGATCGCATATTATTATAAACAGAGTAACGACTCGACTACGTATGAGATAGAACCTCCGAATGCCGGAATATTTCACGATTGCCACACAAAATGTAGAGAAAATTCCCATATTATTCTCTCGGTGCAATTAGGAGTGAATTTTCACTTACAATAACATTCATTCCCTCCAGATATTCTCATGGCGTATCAAGTCCTGGAAGACACGTGAGAACGCGTCTCTATTTCACGAGTGAGAGTCACGTTCATTCGTTGCTCACGGTATTGCGATACGGTGGCCTACTTGACGTGAGTATCCAAAGCAAAAAAAGAAAACCCGAGGGAAAAGAGAGAAAAAAATACGAAGTAACCTTTTTTTTTTCAAAATATTTCAGGTTGTGAAGGACGAACAGTGGAGAAGGGCAATGGAATACGTGAGCATGGTATCCGAGCTTAATTACATGTCTCAAATAGTAGTGATGCTCTATGAAGACCCGACAAAAGATCCTAGCAGCGAGGAAAGATTCCATGTCGAGCTGCATTTTAGTCCAGGCGTTAATTGTTGTGTCCAGAAAAATTTGCCACCTGGACCAGGTTTCAGGCCTCATTCTCGTAACGAATCCAGTCATAATCTCGTGAGTCCCAGATTTTTCAAAATCTTTACATCCTGAATATTTCGAATTTTTCACTTTCATGATTTGCTTTCTTCTGTTTACTAATTTGTCGTTATCGTTGCAGGAAACGACGTCTCAATGTAGCACGCGAATCGAGGAAGAAGATGCGGAGCTCGGAGTTCTCGACGATGACGCTACTATAAGTCCTCCTCAACAATCTGTGAGAACCGAATTTTTTTTCCCCTTTTTGCTTTTTTTTTTGTTGTTTTGTATTATCTTTTACTGAGATATAAAAAAATGTTCGATGTCATGAGTAGAGAATTTGCGACAGGATGAAAATTTTATGGAATAAGTTCAGCTCGAGAAAAACATGGAATTTTATTCCGTGAATCACGGAAACACTTTGTATAAAAGCGCCGGAAAGCAGACGTATCTTCGTAGGGCTATATATGTGAAATTTATGTTTTTTTTTTCGGCAGGATTCTTCGCCGCCTCTGATAGAAACTGAGGAAGCCGCAGATTCAACTTTGGACAGCCCGACCACCAGTCGAGCTATCGATATGATGGATCTCGATCCCAACATGATGGACGAACCATACGACAGCGGATTTCTTCAAGGGTCCGCGCCCATTCCCATTAGGTATGTTTTCCGTCGATAAATTTATGTATTTTTTTGAAAATCATTTCTTATACGTTTTTAAAATTCTTTTGTATTAGCTCCAATAATAATCATACCATGTGATAAGATCACTTGATATTAAGAAAAGCTGAGTGACATGTTTATTCGTCAACGTCAATACAAAGATTAACTCATTCAGATATTTTACCATGATTTGTTATTCTTTTGATTCTTTTAATTTAACGTGTAGCTCACATCTGAATTACCAATTATTTGTTGTTACAAGTGTATTAAATACACAGAGTATTCGCTTAGTGCGATGAGCCAAATGAAATTAAGCGACGCGTAGTTTATTCTATTTTTCTCGATTTATTGAGGAAAGCGTGAAAAAAAAAGAAATAGCGATATTTATTGTGCACTCGAACCTTCGTAAGAGCACAATGCTGAATAAAATACAAACATTCACGGAGAAAACAAAAGAAAAACGCAGAATCAGTGCGAGAGTAAACTTTAATGTAAATCCATAGAAAGAGGAATTGAACTATCATTGAGCTAAGGTTACGAAAAGTACAGGGCATCAGCTGTGCAAACAACATATAAGTACAAAAAAATCTAAACTAATATATTAGACATTCTTTTCTTACTTATCTTCAAAGATGACACGCCTTTGTTACTTTTCAATACACAATTTTTCCAATTCATCCTTAATCCACAATTTGTTCATTATCAAACCTTCAATAAACGTGGTCTACATTTAATATATCTGAATTTGAAACTTTATATAAAATCCTTGAGACACATTTTTGGCCATAAGTTTCATGAAGAGAAATAGAACCTTGCAAATTGCTGACTGTCCTCACATGAAAATCTCAGCAACATTTTTTTTTCATGAAACCAAAACTCTATGAGGAAGCAAGATTAATAAAAAGTAAATGTAACGAACATAAATAACGATCGCTACTTTTATCGTTACTCGTTATTCATTACATTTTCTGATTACAATTATTTTTTCATAAAACTTATTTGCAAAGATGTGTTTTAAGGATGACATACAAAGTTAAAACAATGAGTTATCCAACGTGTAGACCACGTTTACTAAACGTTTAATAATAAACAATTCATATGATAAATTCAGAAAAAGATTTTATCCAAGAGTAACGTACGCTGGATATCTCTGCTCGTCTTTTGAGATTTATTAAGATTTTTTTGGATGGTTCCTTCCGACAGCGCTAGAACAGTGGCTGGCCACGAAGCTGCGCGTTTGGGTAGTCAATTAGCAGCGAGTCAGCGTCAGCGACGCGAAAGAGAGGCAAGCAGCATCTGCGAGCCTCGAGCTCGAAGTTACGATCATCAGAGGCAGGAGAAGCCCGAGAAAAGTAAGTTGCAACTCAAATTGCCACATAAAATCACCGACTCGTTTCGAGCCATTATTATATAAAAACAGCTAAGACTTAGACGGAAATAACGCGACAATTCAACGGCAAACGAAAAGGTTTTCTTTCTTTTTAGTTTGTCCGCAATAACCGCGGGTTTTTTTGTTTGATGAAAAAAACTGGGTTTCAATTTATTTCGTGTATTTAATCGAAGCACGTTCGACTGGTTTTAATGGTGGGAATGCGTTTTTGCATGTATATTAATCGTTCGTTTTTGTGGTCATAAGGATTTTCAGTTTCATTGGTACGAACCTTCGGTGGTTCTACAGATTGTAGAGCGGAAACCGTATTGAATCGATTGTTTATCGTTTATTCACTGGTGATTCATTCCATAAGAAATTTGCATTTGACGGAGAAAATATAAGTGGCGAAGATCTTTTTTTTTAAACTAGATTTCGAGACTTCGGTTTCTTAAAACTGTGAATTGACACAGTAATAGTTGTACGTTAATTATTTTTGTTTTTGAACGGTCGGTTTAATGTGGTATCGGTTTATCCATGCTCATTATAATCGACTTCTTTTTCTCGCTCCCTTTTATTTTTTTATTTATTTTTATTTTTTCGGCAACATAGCGTGCAACGAAATTGATCAAAGGAATTTATTCTTGAGAGCTGGTTCGTCGATATTCGTCACAGTCACTAAACTTTTCATTCAACAAAACGTTAGCTTCGATGATGGTGCGTAGTACGGTTTTATATCATGCAAGGCGCTCGATGTGAATAGAGTAAGCCTTACAATTGTTGACCCTCGAAGCAAACAAAGATATGCAATTTTTGGCAGACTCGTATCGGTTTTTGAACATCGCAAATTGACACATAAACCACCAACAATAGTATGGTTTACCTTATTCTATAGGATGACAATATTTCTACGTTTATTATTTGAATTTTCAGTCACATCTGAGAATCATATTTTTTCTTGTTTGTTCAAATTTTATTCCGTTTTAATACTGATTTTTTAAATAAAACTTATTATACCTATCATCGGAAATGTTTTATGTAGATCAAATACTTGGTTGAAATCCCAGGAATACGTTAATCTTTAACGATTTTCAAAGGGTTTTAAATATTCAATTTTTCCGTAATTTTACTATTTATTTACTAAAAGAACTTTTTCGTTGTCAAGTTTTATTTGTACAGAAAAATTTCCTTGTCCAATTGAAGAATTGAATATGGAAAATTAGAGAACTTTGTTCAAATATTACATGAAGTCACTTATTAATAACGCGAATTATGTGAAACCAAAAATTTCAAAAATAAAATAGTCGAAAATATTGTCACCCTATTGCCTATATTGATTCCAATGTTCAAAAACTTAAACATTCGCTCAATGCTATTAGTTTCCTTTTCTAAAAAAAAAAAACAAATTAAGCTCGTACAAATTTATAAACTCGAGCTTTTGGAATTTGTTGAATACGCTCGATTTACTTTAGGAAGCTATATTGTGTCGGTTGCCGCCGATTTTTATTTCCCTTTGCTTGAGACATAAAAATATTCCAAGTATCAAAGTATAAAAATTTCCAATACTACTATAGTAATTTTTTCGATATTTGCACTTGTTCTTGCAGCCAATTTTACAATAAATATGATATAAAGTAGACGTTTGTAACAATCGCGGTTACCGAGCTACAAATAAGCTATCAATTGGAAGCGTAGAAAATTTCCAATTTAGAAAATTTAGAAGAACAATATTAGCGGAATCTTGAAAGACTTTCGGTAGAGTTGATTAGTAGATATCGAGGGCATTGCAGCCATAATGATAGATAATTCGGATGCTATCGATGCCGTTGTTTCTTTTTCTGCTGGCGCAATGTGTCCTTGTGTTTTCGTGTGTTTCTTTGTAGCTGCAGACAAGCTGCAGTATCAGAGCCTGGACGCGGTCAACAAAGAAGGTACGTCAGCACGTAGCTCATCGTCGTTCCACAATTCGACACGGATGAGTCGTGCGTGTCCACGGCCTGCGACTGATTATATCTCACGGGCTTTAACAAAAGCAATTGAGCGTTTACAATGCTTCTTTTTTTATCTACTCATCTACAATTTCCACATTAGGGTTGTTCATATAAAACTTGGATTTTTTTTGGTTTTCTAACCCAAAAAGCAGTGCTAAAACTTAAAACTTAAAAAAAAATTACAGGTCGCTACCGAATTTGTCATATATCTTTTTAAATATTCGATTTAGATTTCTCAATTGTCTCCCGCCTGAAAAACGGTGATGCTCAACATAAAATTCTCCTAAATCATCAATACATGAAAAATATATTTAGAGTTCACTCAAAATTTGAAAAGAAAATAAGCATAAAATCATTTTCGTTATCTATGCATTCACCTTGATCATGATGGTTGATATAAAAATTTCATTTTCCGGTCGTCTACTATCTTAGAAAATGCTAGGACATACGCAAAATAAAATTCGTTTGAGACTCAAAAGTTGAGAATTTCAGTCAAATTTTTATTGTCACTAGAGTTCCAGTTAAATTTTATTCTGTGCATGGTCTAGCATTTACTGAGACAGGAGATAAAAGGAAAATTCAATTTTTATTATAACTATCATGAACTAGATTAATTCATAGATGACAAAAATAATTTTATGGTTATTTACTTTTTAAATTCTGTAACCTCTAAACATATTTTTAATTTACTGGTGTTTTGGAAGAATTTTATGTTGACTATTTGTCACTGTTCCTCAGCTGGTGACAAACAAGAAAATTTTAATGAAACGATAAAGAAGATAAATGAAAAAGTAAGTTTCTCTTGTACAAAAAATTGGGAGCGATCTCCGCATTTTTTTGTGCGCACTGATGAGGAGACATTTTTCAGGAAGTATTTAGCACTGTTTTCTGATCTGGGAACCAATTTAAAAATCTAAGTTTAAAGGGAACGACCCTATTTCACATACATTCGGCTCTATTTTTTTTGTTTTTATTTTCATCAGTTCCATATTTTGCATTGGCAATTGTGGCTTGCAAAAGCTTTTATGGGAATCTTGCGCAATTATTAGAGCCTCACAGATTCTAATTTTTTTGCCAAAAACATTTTTTAAAAAATTTTACCGCAAAATATTTAACGACAGTCAAATTGTACAAAATTATCAGTAATAGAAAGAAGCAATGAAACTTAATAGTCGCTTTGCTCGTGAGTTGGAATTTTTATCTCCACGATTTTTTATAGTCATTTCGACGTTTTCGGAATTAATCTTTAGTATCTTTTGCCGGGAATTCGTGTAACAATTTTTTTTTAATACCAAGTTTATGTTACCGATGGATTCGACGTAAGTTCAGGTAATGCGGGAACAGGACGTTTGAAATAACTCTTTGGATCTGCGATAGTTGTGCGAGTGGAAGCCAACTAATTATTGATAGGTGACTGGCTGAACCACAAGAGCTAATTAAGAGAATAATGTTGCACTGAACTCTTGAAGATCAGTGCAATCTTGTGATTCAATCAGCCGCCGCAAATATCCTTACTCCTGTCACAAATCCCGAATTGCAATGCCTTTTTCACTAATACTGAGCCGTTTTTCCACAAACACACACACAGCTTTTTTTTTATTATCACTACATACCGAATTAAATATCAAAATATTTGTTTTCATTACATTTGTCAAAATCGCATCGTGAAAGAAGAAATTGCAAATTTTTGCTTGCAACACACTTTCACATAAAAAATGAAAACATTCGTCACATATTGTTATTCTGTCTGAATGTGAAAGCGATTGAAATGCAATAAATGTCAAACTTAGACAAGACGACTAAGTTTACGCTTTGCATGGCTCAAGTGTGCGCGTGTGGTTTGATTTTATTGTTTTGTGGTAAAAGTCGAAGAATTCTTATGGAATTGCATCTTCACCAGCAAATTTTGCACTTGGTCCTTTCTGTGCGCAGGTTTGCATCCTTATTTCTATTTTTTCACTGTTTTTCACTTTTCCTTTCTCTATTAGTTCGCGGAGATGGCACGAAATAAATTTTGTTTATTATTCTAAATAAATATTTTTATTAAAAATCAAGCTTTGCGATAAATTTAAAAGGAAATCGCATTGAAGACTAGAATTTTGAACACAAGTCTTACATTCATATCATTCGAATTTGTAATAATTTGTAAACAATTTCTTAAATTATCAAAATATTCTGTAACAGTGAGCAACAAGAGTTATCGAAAAATTTCGTGCCAACAGTCTCCGACAGTTTCCGGTGCCGGGTATTCTACTATTATTTCACAAAATGTTTCTTTCTCTTTTCCTTTTTTTTTATAATCCCCTCCCTTCCTCGGTCACCCTTAATTGTCTTAAATTATCTTCACGAAATTCATCCGAACACAAAATATTTCGTAACAATATCGATCGCAGTCGATAGTTCGTCACGTCGGTTTAATTTCGACGGTTCCTTTTACGAAAGAGTGGAAAATTTAGCGAGCGTTGGAAGTCAGTCTTGGCGAAATAGCGCACATAAATATTCTCCAAGTTGTCTGGGAACTTCATCGAATCTTTCGCAGTCTGCGAGTTCGCCAGATCTCCCTGATTTACTATCAGAAGCTTTGCAATCTGAAATCATTCCTGCGAAAGCTCAGGAATATCCAAAAACACTAGGAGAATATTCTTCACCACGTGACTGTTCGAATCTCACCAGGAGCAAAATTCCTCTCAAAGAATCACTAAAATCGCTGCAGAGCCTTGAATCCAATGAAGATAACGATTTCTGGGATTTTGGAGAATCTCAACTATCAGAAAAAAGTCTAGTCTCCGAGAAAAGCGATGTTCCTGTCGATAAAACTTCACCAATAAATGAAAAAACTATCCAGAGCTCTCAAAAAAATCCTCGAATCAGCAAACTTGACAGTACCAAATCAGCATCAACCGATATCTTGCAATCGGAAATATCTTCATCAAAGCTCAATCCAATTCAGTCACTACAAAATCCCGTAGATTCAGAAATCGAATTCCCATTGAAGAGTGAGCCTTTGAATCTTAAACTTCAACTTCTGGATATCAAGGACATCACATCATCAAGCGATTTCGATCCCTCTTCCGAAATCATGCCTCAAGAGATTGACAAGATGCCGTCGGTAGAAAAAATCAAGCGAAAGACCGAATTAGAAGATTCATCGACAGTTGGCATCTCGATCGAGCGAAGAAAATCTCAAGATATTGCTAAAATGCCTTCGAAAGAAGGCAAAAGTGTGATGACCTGCTCACCGAGTTATTTGGGAATCCCTGTGGCATTGCCCCATTCCGTGAGCTCACCGGAATTGCCTGCTCCGGTTATAGAGACGAGTCTGAAGAGTTCCGGTCCCTTGGTAACCCAGCACAATATTTCCCTGGTATCTTCAAGCATTCAATCACCTACGCGTTCCGCTTCGTTAGATTGCACCGACAGAACCGGAAAATTGCTGATGACCAGCAGTTTAGCCACTCGTAAAACCTGTAACCTGATGCCACTGACACTTGAGACTAGTGAAACAAAGCGATACGGTCGATCCAAGTCGGCGCTCACTCTGCCAACTGTTAACGACGCAAGGGGTGAGTTCCTCGGCTCCTCGCTCCCAAAAACCATGTCGACAAACTTGAGTCCCCCTAACGATCGTCTCCCAATCGACAAGTCCGATTGTCCATCATATAAGTTGATGGGCGACGAATTTAACGACGCTAAGACTTCAAGATCAGCGAAATCATTGTCCCGATCAAACAGCCGTACGACATCGTTCGATGCCTCACAAATCGGTCCTGAGAACGACTTTGGCCTCGAAACAGCGTCTTCTGCATCAACTACCGATCCTGACACTAACTACTTTCCAAACGATATGTCCAAATGTCAAAAATCCATTTGTCTCCATTACAAATCCTCTAATTCCTTGGAAACTCATCAATGTCATTCAAAGACAACAGGACGTTCAATGAATATTCCATTTTCACAACCGAACAGTCGTAGAGCCTCGTTAACTGTCCCGGAAAATTGGGACGATGGAGCAACCGATTTTGATACTGTTGACGATAAATCGTCGGTAATTGCCAACTGTAATCAACTTCTGTCTTCTCCCTTGCGAACAATTGGCTCATTGTCCAATCCGAATAGCCGCAGAGCTTCCATGATGATCCCGGAAAGGGAAAATCGTGCACGTTCTATGTCTCCATGTCCGGATTGCAATGGCAAATCGCAATGGAAACTTTCCTCGAGTCTTCCATCCCGGGCTCATTCGTATTGTCGGAGAACTTCCGGTACACAAGTTCACACCTACGACGCCTTGGAATTTACAAATTCCCGGCGGAGTTCTTTGACTGTCCCTGTGAATGAGGACAATGAAATTTTCAGTGGAAACGAAGATTTCCTCAAGCGTCAAGATCGCAGTTTCGTGGGACGTTCTCGGTCTCTTTCTCCGTGTCCGCAACGCTGTCTTTGCTACAATTGTAATGTCGCTGCTCTCATTCAGGAAAGTGTCAATCTTTCGCCTGCCGAACGCTTAAACTTTCAGACTTATTTCTTCAGGTCTCTTTCCCACAAATTCAGCAACTGCAGGTGCTACAGAAGGTCGTTGGAAAGTGCTGAAGCTTCGAGACGAGTTTCCAGATCAGCATCGCCGAATTCAACGGGATCCACAATTTTCAGCCAGTCAAAAACTCAGAGCAATAAAAATATGGCTTCTCTTCAATTTCATCGGAAGGCAATAAAACAAGAAAGGCGATTAGAAAGGCGACAATCGAGTCCTCAAAATATTGGATCTTCCTCTTGTCCTCATTGCAAATGTCACAGTGATTTCGTATCTACTCGAAACAATGAAGACTTGAAATTCTCCAGTAAAAATAATTTCGCGAGTTCTAACCCTCGCGAATTAGATCCTCTGGGAAATGTCGAAAAGTCAAGTAACTCTGAGAATAATTTCAGTCCAATTGACAAACGCGAATCGGTAGAAAGCAAAAAATTCGAGGACAGCAGCTTTTTGAATGGTATTACATCAAATAATTCATCACCTCGCAATTCAGTTTCAGGTGGAAGCATTTCAGATAGCAACGAAAAAATATATAATTCAGATATTATCGTAGAATCTATTGATGTTAGTTCTCTTGATACCGGAAGTCATGAAGACACAAGAAGAACTAAGTCAATTGCTTCTTCATCACTTCCTTTTTCAGGAACCGTACAAGATTCGAGTAAAGTCGTTTTAGCTGCAGATCCAAGTCCAATTGCTAATCAAATTATCCAGGATAGCAGAAAGTCTTCTTCTGCTTCACTATCAAGACAATTCTCCTGTCCTGAGGTTGTCATCGACTTGTCTTCCACTTACCCACCAAACTATCCAATGTCAGGCCTTTGCGACTGCGTAAATTGTACCTGCGGAGAAGAAGACGATGTTCCAAATAATGCAAATCAACCCCAACAAGTTGAATCGAATTCTCCTCCGTCAATGCTTCACTTATTTCCCCCTCAACAAAACGATGTTAGAAATTTGAGACGTTCAATGATCAGAGAATCTTGTCACTCAAGTGAATGCGAATCTTCGATGAACTTGATAGAATCAGAAAGAAGACACCATGAGAAATCCAAATCCTCACAGAATAGGCAATTGTCTTCTTTAGCGGATGAAAATCAATATGAAAAAGAAGAGAAATTAGACGATAAGATCTCAGGACTCGAAAGGCTTAGGAAAAAGGGATTTTCGTTGCCTCGGCAGTTTTCGTGTCCGGAAATCACAGCAAATGAAGCCTTTTCAGTTTCCAATTCTAATTGCTACCAACAAGATAATAAAACAATGGCAACTTCATGTTGTGACCAACACTTGCGCTTGAAATCCTTTCATCCTCCGCCAACGGAATGTTACACCCGCTATTATCACAACACAAGCGACAATGGTCAAATTACTTTAGGCGCACGCTGTAGAGATGCTGTTTCGCGATGCACTTATCTGAATTTCAAGACAAGCTATGACAATGAAAATAATTTAACGTCGTTTCTCGGCCACAAGAGATTACATGGAAAAACTTACAGAATCATTTCCTCAGAAGCAAACTGCACAATATATAAAAATCATAGATACAATTCATCGGCATCTTCACCTTCCTTGCATCCCAGACTCCAAACGCAACGATCCTTCTCGTCCCCAGACACGCGACCTTCGATCATTCAAGAACCTGACCCTACCTGCACAGCAAGGCGCCACCGCCACAGTATCTCCGGACAGATGAGTTATTTCAAGCTGTTGGGATACAACGTCAGCAAGAAACTTACCGGATCAGCGAACAGCCTCTTCAGCACCGCTGTCATCAGCGGATCCTCGAGCGCACCGAATCTCAAGGACATGGTACCACCGCACGCTTCTGTTGTAGCTGGTGAGTTCTACTCTAATATCATTGTCTCTACACCGAAAAAAAAGAATTGCTAATACCAACCGAATCTGCGGTTACGGGTGGCGGAAAAAATATTTGGTTGATTGGAAGAAATATTCGTTCCAATCAACCAAATATTTCTTTTGAAAGCGTAGCGAAAGAAATCTTTGGTTCAAGCGATATTGTATTGCGAAATGCATTTGCGAATTTTTTTCTAACGATATCAATTGTTTTCGGGCATACTGGTCATTCTACCATCTTCAGAGAAATTTAGATCCATTGATATTTAAGAAAGTTATCCTGATTTCAAAAATTAAAAATCAAATTGCGACATAAAACCAAAAGAGAAAAAATCATATTTTAAATCATAGAATCAGTGTGAATTTTTTCAGATTTTTAAAAACGGCGGTTTTGAAATTGGTTTTTTTCGAGGATTTAAAAATGTTACTGGTGATAAAAAGAAAAAATCTGATAACAATTCCGAGGCCTTTATGGGTCTGTAATAACATCATATTAAAAAATGAACAAAATCAATGAGGGTGAGGGTCATGGCCGGCTGATTTGACGTGGAATGCTCCATATACATTGAATTTACGGTTAATTATTATTTCCCTCTAATACTTCTCAATTTATTCTCATAAATTAATAGCTATTGAAGGCTTCGGTGGCGTTCCACCGATAAGACCGCTCGAAACTCTCCACAACGCGCTTTCGCTAAGACAATTGGATTCGTTCCTCGACATGATGACCAGTGCGCCTTTATTCAGAACGCCGGCTTCATCGCCGCCAAAATTCCCATCGCCCGGAGGAAGCATCCACGGCGGTTCCGTCGTTCCAAACCTCGGTATTGGCGGTATCAACCGCGAGTACCACTCTTCCGACTTGGAAGCTGTCAGGTACCGTAAGAAATTTACTAAACTACCTACGTGAGTATTTTCATCGTTAGCTGTTTCCCCGCCGACGTTTATGTACTTCATCAATCTATACACGTGATTTTTCGTTCTTTTCTGATTGCTAAAACGTCTGCTTTTCGATCCCCACTAAAAGACCGTCAACTTTTCCATTAATCCTCTTGATTTTTTATGTCTACAAAAAAAAATTCTTCTTTTATCATCATTGATTCGGTAATATTTTTGCAACAGATATATCACCCCAACGCCGATACATTACAAACCTGGACAAGAAGGAGACGGAAGCGATCTTCGAAATCAATTGTCGCCGACGAGTCCAAACAGTAAGTCACGTTGTAAATACCTATGTTATTATTCTTCGAATTTGTGACTCACGAATTTCCTTGCCCAACTTGAATAAATAGGCACAGGATGGAGTAGCGAGCCGCAGTCATTCCTCTCGTCCGAACCTTCTTCACCAGCTCCAACTTCTGCTGGTGAATGTAGCATGTCCATGAGTCTAGTCAGTAACGACGGGTAAGAGAAACAATTATTCTGATAGAACAAAAATTAATGTTGTACCCTGTTTAATAGTGGCTTTGCGCGTTAAGATGCCAGTGCCTCTTGCTCCCACTTTATTCCATAACAAACTAACGGTATATTCATCATGCGCTGTTATATTTCTTTATGGAATCCTCAAGATTTTGCGATAATTATTGAACTTCGGTGCTGATAACTCAGCAAATTATCTAATAATTTTGATACCGTTTTGTTCTGAAGAACGCAGCTATTCACAGGTCCGGAATTCTCAACAATTCCTTGCCTTGATCTCGATAAAAATTTATGTTATACGTTGTTTAATTTCGGCTTTGCGCGTTAAAATTTCAGCGCCGCTTGTAGCGCTCTTCAGCAACAGTATATATACAAAATTTGTGTAGTGGAATATATTTCAAAGAAGATTTTCCGATTGTAGAGAATAAACAACTAAAAGTATTGTTATAAATTAGAAAACCGGATTTCGAATTCATTTTCAAAACATTTTTGGTAACAGCAATAGTTTTCTCTCATTTGGTTTATTCCGTATAAAGTGTGCGTAAGTTTATGACGATGATGACACTCACTCTCATATTAAATTAACGTTGTATTCATCCCGTTCTTCGCGGCATCCTCAAGATTGCACGATATTCTTTGAAACTCAGTGATAATAACTCAGCAAATTATCTAATAATTTTGGTACCGTTTTGTTCTGAAGAACGCAGCTATTCACAGGTCCGAAATTCTTAACAATTTCTTGCCTTGATCTCGATAAAAATTAATGTTATACGTTGTTTAATATCGGCTTTGCGCGTTAAAATGTCAGCGCCGCTTGTGGCGCTCTTCAGCAACAGTGTATATCCAAAATTCGTATGGTGAAATATATTTCAAATAAAATTTTGCGATTATAGTGTAGTATAGTATTCAAAACATTTTTGGTAACAGCAATAGTTTTCTCTCATTTGTTTTATTCCGTATAGAGTGTGCATAAGTTTATGGCGATGATGACACTCACTCCTATATTAAACTAACGTTGTATTCATCACGTTCGTCGTGGAATCCTTAAGATTGCACGATATTCTTTGAATCTTAGTGCTGATAACTCGGCAAATTATCTAATAATTTTGGTACTGTTTTGTTCTGAAGAACGCAGCCATTCGCAGGTCCCAAATTCTCAACTACTCCTTGCCTTGATCTCGATTTCAATGATTTCTGCATGTCGATCGATCAAGACAATCGTGGCGAAAGTCGAGGCAGTATCTCGTATACGGATTATTACAGCAACGAGGATGGACTTATAAGGAAAAGCGGGCCGGATTTGGCAAATCTGCGCGAACGCGCCGCTCGAGATGACACTCCGCAAGAGTCACTCGTCGATGAAGATGAAGAGCATACCCTCACCTTACGACAAACCGAGGAACAACGAAAACAAGATGTCAAATTCATCTTTGAACAAACTAAGGACAGTTCATCGAATCTTGTGAAACCTGGAAGTAGTTTCAAGAAGATTGGACGGTAATTAATACAATTGCACAAATCTTAATCGTCTGTTCCTACACAAGAATTTTTACTAAGTAAAAAATTTGCGTATTAGGTAAATGATGTAAATGTTGAAAAATTCGACAATTTTTTTTTCTTTAAAATCGAATTTTTTTACGTCGTCATCGTTAATTTCTCGTTATTTATATATTGGAACCCCAAAACATCAGTGTCAAATATTTTTATCAGTGATATTGAAAAAACATACGTTTGACGTCGGGCCGAGAAATTCAAGAAATTGTTTTCCTGTAACATATTGATTTTTCAAATTCACAATCGTTCTGAATACGTATATTGCATCCCAAAATCACCAGTGTCGAACATTTTTTGAGTAATTTTGAAAACAAAAATGGCTTTTGCGAGTTTGAGATTTGCGAGTTTACACATTTGACTTCGGGTCGGTTTATGCGACAAATTTTTTCGTTTTTTAACATATCGTATAATTATTGCAACCCATAAATACTAAGACTTAAGTCGTCTTCTCACTTTAGACGCTTAAGAAACGGCTATTTTCATGAATTTTTAAAATAGGTTTATATTATAGATATTGATATAAAAATTGTTACACTTAATAAATACACTTTCGGAAAACATTTGACAATTTTTTTTTATTTATTTGACTCATTATTTATACACGAAAATGGTAATTAAAAAAAATGTTCTAAAAAAATTGGAGTTCTGCGCTGTTGATAAAATCTCAGCGATGGATCGTCCGGAACAAAAAAAATCGAACGCTTTCAGATTCAGTATGTTAATGGCTATAGCGTATCCGCTAAAATTCGTATGATATGCATACGATTTTTTATATATGAAAAATAACAAAATGACGGACATATTTAGAAAACACAACAAAAGAACGTGTTTTTTCATCGTTTTTAGCGAAATAGTAAATATCAAAATCTAAAAAATCTTTGATATACGCTACAGATATAGTCGTAAAAAATATGTGGTTAAAATTTCATACGGATCGGTTCAGTAATTTCGAAGATTTTATCAAGCCGTCGAAAACGTTGTTTCGAAGAAAACGTGTTTAAACTTATGCGGAGCAGATGAACGTGCTCAAATAGTAAGGTAAAGATCTCACGAAAATACAGTTTGGCTCCTCTGATATTCATAAAATTTTAATATGGTACTTTACGAAAAAAATCGATTTTTTTTCAAATTGTAAAATGAGAAAACAGCTTAAGGTTCATCGCTTGTTGTTGATTTTGCATAAGTTCGATTTTCAGCGAAAATTGCAAATACTTCTCGATGGTATAGAAATCTTTAAAAACTTCATGCATATTACAGATAATAAAGTAAATCATTTGGCATAATAACAATTTCAAAATGTCATTAACAAATGAATCGAAAAATTTATGAATTAACATTCTTTCTGGAAACCTAATTTGTTTAATTATGAAAAAATTTCATTCATTTTTCTGAATAGTTATGAATCTTTTCCAGATTTTTAAATTTTCTTTGAATTTTATGTTTTATTCTACATAAAAATAATTAAAAAACGCAAATTTAAAAATCTGAAAAAATTCTCACGTATTCAGAAAAATGAGCGAATCATTTTCGTCAATAAAAAAAAGTGACTCGGCGAATTCAGGGAAATTTTTTGAGTGATTTTTTTTTGCATCAATCTGTTGATAATACTTTGGAATTGCAAAATATACAAAATTAATCTTTTCTGCTCTTGTAATAATCATGATTTTCTTCGGATTCTTATACTATCGAGAAGTTTTTCCAATTTTCTCTGATTTTTCTCGAACTTATGCGAAATGAACACCAAGCAACAGAACATCCTTAAAAAATGTTTAAGAGATTTTGGGAAAAAGTCACTTGCATTTGATATCACAGTTGAGTAATAGACCGCGTCCAAAAAACAGCCTCGTCCGTTGTTTTCTCTCGTATGCAACACAGTTAATAATGAATAATTTGCAGATTCCGAGTGGAAAGTATGGAAATCTCGGACGAGGACGTGAGAATAAAAGAAGCTGCGGCGGCGGCAGCAGCAGCGGCCGCGGCTGCAACTTCATCAGTTCCTTCGTCAAGCTCGAATCCTTCCCTGGATCAGATAAAAGGCGGCGCGACCTCGATTCAAGATAAACCGGATGCAAAGAAATTGAAAGGAAGTTTTTCGTCGGTCCAGACGCGATCGGGAAATCGCGTTAAGTTGATCGCACGATCACAGAGCGTTTCGACGCCGCAAAACGTTTGTCACAAAACTGAAGTTGATTACACGAGCCAAACGGCAGCGAACCGAACTGGCTCGTTTTCAACGATGTCCTGCGAAGATCTGGAAAATTGGAAAGCAACGGCAATGAGTCCTACGGCATCTACAGTCGTTTCGCCTTCTGAAATCGTACAAGAAGAGCCAATATTGACACTGGCGAGCAGCCTTAAGGGCACGTCTAATGTAACCGTAGGATTTAATGTTCAACAGGATAAGAATACGTAGTTTGATTATATTTAAATATTTTGGTAAAACTATTTATTTCGAGAACAGAAAGAAACTATTTTAATTTTTGCTACTAGATCGAAAAAATAGACAATTCTAAGTACAATATTCAGAATTATTGCAAGCACTTCCTAGATGGAAGCACACAATCAGGATTTTTTGAGTATTGTCATTTTTATTTAATTGAAGATCGTTTTTTTCAATTGGTTCTCAGTATTTTCAGCATTGCGCACAATTTTTTTCGGTGGTTCCTAATTAATTATTACAGGTCCTTGGATGAAAATATAAATAAATTCAGACTAATTTTCAGTGACTAGTTCAATTTATTTTTTGAGAAGATTAGATTTACACATGGAATCACGAAAATTAATTATCAACTCTGAATTTAGTTCAAAAAGATGATAAATAATGTGCACTCCTAGTCTCGAGTTTCAAGTAATTGCGAACAACAATAAGAACTGTATTTTCAAAAGATCGAAGAAATTAGTTCCTACAGAAATTCGATGGTGAAGAAATTAGAATAAAATTTCAAATAGTTTTAAATAGATTCTTCAGCACCTTTTTCCGATTAATCGAGATTGAAAGTAGTTTCACTGCTTTCGGTCAGCAATTTTTAGTAAACGCCTCGAGGATTTACATGACAGATTTGAAAAATGATCGTAACGTAATAAGGAATTAAAACTGAAAGTAAACAATTCACAATTTGATGAATACATTTTTTTCGTGCCTTTAGTCGTAATGAATTTAACTGGAGGTGAAAGCAATGTTTAGTGATTTATGTAAAATAAAAGAGAAAATTATTTCTGCAGCACGACAACCACTTATCGTATCAGTCGACGACATTTTTATGTTCCTAGTGACGTAAGTATTGCTTAATGTTGTAAGTTATTAATTATTGGTTCGATATTTATCGACGGCAATCGAATGAAACATAACACAACAAGAATCATGAGCTAATCATATTTTTTCGTAACGTTTTGGCAGAATCATCTAAATAAGATTAATACATTCCCAGGACTTGCGCGTCATAGCAAAATCATGACTAATTATCCGTCTATCAACAAGCTGTGTATAATTAATAATTGTACATTAGATCGTTCGATGTTTCCTAACGCATACGCTCGCTTTTTGCAACAGCTCGTATCGTATATCGTACCTGGATTTATGTAGAAAATAATTCATGTTTTCGCAAAGAGAGCGAATTTTATATCATGATTATGATGAATTCAGAAATCGATGCTGTGATACTCAAAACAATTGATACAGTTATTGAACCACTTGTTATTATTTTGCACTTTGAAATCAACGTTTCTTGTGTTGGTTTCTATGAATTCTCGAATTTTTTACATATTTTATAATAGTCTGACAAAAGTTGTTTTCTCCAAAATCGTTTTCAACACAATTTTTGTATATACTGATAATAACTATTTTCGTTGTTTTGACGTAACGCAGCGTCGATCTTTATTATTCGTTAAACACGCGAACGAACGGCCGAACGATTTCTTAAGAAAACATGTTGACTTAAGTTAAGAACCGCGCGTATTGCAAAACTTATTGAAAAAACAGACACTAATGACATATTTAGATATGAATAGTGATGTTTTTTTTCTTCCTAATTTTTTTTCTGTTTATTTATCAACTGTTTGGCGGATATATCATGAAATGTGTAATTGTAAGTACGTCAGGCCTACTGTGAATAGTTAAGAAGTGAAAATATATGTTAATACATTCGAGACATTAACAGAAAAGAGCTAACTACGTGTTTTCATTTCGTAGATCCTTTGTTACTCTCGTTAACGTATAATAATGCTTGTAAATAATGTTCATTGTAGAAATTAATTTTCCGGAACTGAATTCCTATTTGAAAATCAAAATAAAATTATTGCAGTAACATTATTCGCGTTATATATGTTGCAATGTACGATAAATTATCAGGAGATGTTAATAAAGTATGTCAAAAATTGATGGAATTTGTGCGATCTTTTTATTTGTGTCTTTTATTTACTATGTACATTTTAATTAGCGGAAAGATTCTCAAGAAATCACCAAGGTATATATTCGAAAAATTACATACCTCATAAAAATGGAATCTCCGATTAAAGAAGATAATATTATTGCTGATCTTCAATTTAGTTACAAAAACAGCAATTCTATAATTAAACAAATATATTCAAAATCTATAACAGTATTTCAAATTCAATAGCGAAAAACAAATGTTTGTTCAGGGATTTAGAAAAAAAAAATTTGAATCGATTGAAAAATCGACAGTACAAAGAACAATCAAGATCAAATAGTAGAAAGAAGATAAAATTCGGAAGCTATCCAAAGATTTGCATAATTTCTAGGAAACGTATTCAAAATACATTTCGATAAAAAACTATGAGTAAATCTAATACAGAAATTACAAATATAATATTTTCGGAATAACTATGACTAATTTAAAAAAATTGTTCGTCCACGATAAAAGTATAAATTCGGTACGTATAATAAACTTTAATCATCTAGTCATATGAAAAATTCAAATACTTTTCCGGACAATTGAAAACATCGACGTTTTCGAATTACATAAATATTTTATCGCAAATCAAAAGATGCTTAATTAATTGATGTCTACTATAAATCATTATTTATACCAAACGATTTTTAAAAAATTTGCTTATCGATTAAAAAAAAATTCTTTGCATACTGTTTGGAAAAAAAAACAATTTTCTTTATAATGATTCAAAACAGGTAAAAAAATACGAATTTGTGGCTACACTCGAGGAACAGAATGGGCGAAAAATAATCGGATGAATGAGGGGAACAGCGACACGTGCACGAGTTATACATAAAGGGCAAAGTTCCGTATGTCAGAAAGGCAAGTGAGTGAAAGCTGAACGATTAGGAATGCTGTGATGCACAACAGATCACAGTATCTTCTGATTTGGGGGAGACACCCTCTTAATGCCGTTTACACGCTCTGTATATCCAGTGTTGCCCTTTTCTCTTGGGTGAACGAGTAGAAAGAAGTAGAAAAGGGGACAGACGTACTGTATATCACTTCTATACGTATCAAATTTAACCAAATGAGTACTGTGACCACAAACCCCCTAAACTCAAAAGAATTCTCAATTATAATAGTCGATGCTCAATTTCTTCGTGATTACAACAACAAAGATGAAACTTGCGCATTGCTTTCTTATAATATGGTCCAGCTTCCACAAGGCAAACTTAAGGAGGAAGTATATAAATTTGTTTTACCTTCCTCATAAAGCAACTATTTAATTTACACTCTTCACAAAGAAGATTATAAGCAATGTTGGCCGATAAAATTTTACACCCTTCAGAATGAAGATTATAAGTAATGTTGAACATTGGAAATTGGCAGAAATTGTTTATAATCTTGTTTGTGAAGAGTGTAAATTTTCTGTCCGTGTCTAATTTAACCAAATCAGTACTGTAAACATAAACCCCCTGAACTCAAAAGAATTCTCAATTATAATAGTCAATGCTCAATTTCTTCGTCATTACAACACAAAGAAGAATCTTGCGCATTGCTTTCTTATAATATGGTCCAGCTTCCACAAGGCAAACTTAAGGAGGAAGTATATAAATTTGTTTTAGCTTCCTCATAAAGCAACTATTTAATTCACACTATTCACAAAGAAGATTATAAGCAATGTTGGCCGATAAAATTTTACACCCTTCAGAATGAAGATTATAAGCAATGTTGAACATTGAAAATTGTTGATAATCTTGTTTGTGAAGAGTGTACATTTTCTGTCCGTGTCTAATTCAACCAAATAAGTACTGTAAACACAAACTCCCTAAGCTTAAAGAAATTCTAAATTATAATAGTCGATGCTTAATTTCTTCGTCATTACAAAAGAAAAAAAATTTGCAAATTTGTTTCCTAATTATGTGGTCTAACTTTCACAAGGCAAATTCAATAAATCAGTATATAAATTCATTTTAGCTTCTCTATAAAGGAACTATTTAAAGGATTTGCGAATTTCTATTTTGCAACATTGCTTATAATCTTATTTGTAAGGAGAGTAAAATTTCTATACGTGTGTAATTTATTCAAATAAGTACTACGACCACAAGCCCTTCAAACCCAAAGATATCATAAATGATAATTGTCAATGCTCAATTTCTTTGTCATTACAAATAAAGAGAAACTTCACAAGGCAAACAACCTTCGGGTACAATACGCTAATTAGTTTTAGCTTCCTCATAAAAGAAAATTCGTAAACTTTACGAAAAACTCCTTGTATGAAGTTTTTTTTTCTCATTCTAACTGTTGAATAAGAAAAAAAATGTATATTGCTAATTTGATATATAATAACTATAAGTGCAGTTCATTTTCTTTTTAAAAAATAGCATTGAAAAAAATGAAATGTTTATAACTTATTATGTTGGGAAAAATGCCTATAAAAATAAAAGTAAAAATTTTACTACCAATAAGTTTTAACAAAACTCTTGTGTCTAAGTTTGATTATAAAAATTATAAGTACAAAAGCTTCTGATTTTGTTGAAATTATTAAGGAAAATGAAAATTTCTGTACTTACTATGTTACGAAAAATTCCTATAAAAAAATGTAAATAAAATTAAAAGTAATAATAAATGGTAAATTAATGGTGATAATCAATGGTAAATCGGTGCACAAACTTATTTGAATGAATCTATTTTAGAAATTTATCAATTAGGATCCAATTAAGAACAAATTATATTTGTTTTATTATGAAATAATTAATTCCACCAAATAAAGAAAATGTCAATGTGATCTGACTTTTGGGTGACAAATACGGCTTATTTTCTCGTAGGATCACTTGGACTGTTCCATTGTTGACATTAACGCTCGTAATCTCTTAATTCCTCTAGTTTCGACAGAATCGAAGCCGTCGACAGGTTTCGTGAAACGTGGAATCCAAATGACATCTGGGGCATCGCAATAGCAGAACAAGAAGCCTGATCGCATAATTTCCGCGAGTCCCCCTTAAGCGGACTGTAACAAGGCGTGACCCCGTTGCGGCGAACAACTTTTCGAGGGGGAAACAACTACACACTGTATGCGATGCACCGTCGACAATGGAAGAAAAAAAAACGCTGGACTTGTACTGTCGCACGTGCACATGGTCCACTCCCCTTCAATCTGCCCTATTTAGACTCGGTTACATCATCTTCATTCCTATTAGCACGGATTTTGTGCACTTTCCTCAAATCTGTCGTTGATCGGTCGCTATTTTTTTTCTCTCATATTCACCACTTAAAAAAAAAAAAATTCCAAATTGATTGAGATTGATTTTCCCCATAGAAATCCTGAACTTTTTTTCATGTCCCAAGGAAATTGGTTACAATTTCTATAAAGTCAAACTGTACTTTAAAAATCTCTATTAAAACTCTATTTGGATAAGTTATTAGAAATTAATACATTTTAGATGGAAAACTATTGATTCATAAATTCTGTTTATGAACAATTGTAAATATTTACTTTGAATAAAATTCTTGTTGTTGTAAAATAGATTCATATACTAATTCTTGGCTATTAAGAAACTAATGTAAATTGTTATAAAATAGAATTGAAAGATTATATCGATGACAATTTCAGGAGTTTGCAACAAATTAACATCATTTTATCATATACTAATAATAATAATGATGTCAAATGGTTATTAATAATTGATTCAAAAATAGAAATAAAATGAGAATAATATTCTTACTATCATAAACAACTTTCTTCAAGGCCTTTCACTTGTCACAAAGTACCAAAATTGTAATCGTATCGAATTTTTAACTTTAGAACGTCAGCATTTGAACGTCTCTATAATTCCAATTAAAAAATATCTAAAGACATTCGAGTTTTTCATTGAGTGTGAAACAAAAATCGTTGATAAATTCCAAACCCTTACATTTCGGTGGTGAACCATTTTCCAAGAAAAATCAACACAATTTTTTATCTAAAATATTTCTTGCCGTTTCAACGCTAACTCCTTGCATTATTCTTATCTAAATATGAATAAATCAATAAACAATAAAATAAAATTCTTATTGTCACAAAAGAAATTGTTTAAATTCCAATAGGAATATACAGACTGATTGCTAACTTTTTATCATCATTATTATCTAAATATGAATAAATAAATAAACAATAAAATAAAATTCGTATTGCAAAAGAAAGTGCTTAAATTCCAATCGAAAGAGATTGTTCAATTGAAAATGTCTGATTCAAACGTTCATTTTTTATTAACAATAATTTTCCCGGTTCATCGATAACTTTTTGTAATTATTATTATCTGGAGATAAATAACTAGATACAAAAAAAATCTAACTTTTGCTATCGTAAAAGAAAGAGCTTAAATTCCAATCTAAGGAAATTTTTTAAATTGGCAATGTCTTATTTGAACACTCATATCTCAATCCCTAGCTCAATTATATATAAAAAACAGGAAAAATGCATTGAATTTTCTAAAAGAAAAATTGTTAGCACACTCAAAGCCCCTCGAATTTTGGTGGTGAATCTGTGAGCTTTCGCGGACGCGCCGACGCTTCGAGCATTGATCCAAGGCGTCAGCTTGCAGTTACGTCTGAACCAAATATTACTGTATATACCTATGTATTATATACATGGAGATATATAAGCTCACGCAGCAGCAAACACTAGGAACGAACTAACGGAAGCTGTGTAGGTGCTTTCTTCCTCTCTATAAATTATACCAGATTAAAATGGCCTCTCTGTTCGTCTATGGGATATTCTACACTATTCGGAGCAGAAAATAAAATTGGCTGGTCCATTTCAGTTCGAAAAAAAACGAACAAATAAAAACTTCTACAGAGAACCAAAGAAAAGATTAATCACATTTTGATTAGAATTTGATCAATCTTTTCTTTGGTTTGATTAAATCTAGTTGAAATTTAAAAAAATTTCTGTCTGGGAGCGTATTAGAATTTATCTAAAATGAGTATATATTTTTATTTAAATCAGTATTTTTTTACATGTTTTGCAATCACCAAGTTATTTTAATACACCAAGAGTATTATTTATTTGAGTATCATAAATATTTTATTTGAAGCAATATTTATCTCGAATATTGAATTTTAATATCGTTCATTCGGTAAGTAAATAAATAGGGAAGAATCGCAGTTAGTAAGGATTATTTGCTATTTTCTGTAAATAAAACGTCTGTTCTAACAAAAAGCTATGTGCGTGGATACTTCTTTGAAAAATTGATAAAAAGTGATAGCATGGAAATCATGAAAACAATAAAATAATTCGGTTTTTTTAATGAAAAAATCTGTTCATAAGATTTTTAAGATTATTAAGATTTGTTCATAAGATGTTAGATAAGATTAAGAAATCTGAACATAAGATTAATTTCCTCTCAACAGCGCAACTTTATACTATCAGCAAGACATCTGTAATTGCACGTACAAATGTTAATTTATGGTTTATAGAAAAATTGAAATTTAAACCTCAGAAATTCAAGCTCCATATCACCACTGGAATTTCAATCAAAATGAACATATTTTCTATGGATATCTTTCAATACTTTAATTCTTATTCCATTCTAAGTCATTATTAATTAAATACCTATTATAAATGCGACTACCATTGTCCCGCGTTCGTGACCATCTTTATCCCGACTGCCATGAAGATTCGTTATATTAAATTTCAATACATTTATTTATGGAGTCAACATTTTAACATCTAAAAATTAAAGCTAAAGAACGGATAAAGACATGAATACCGGTTGGATATAATTTTTACGATTATATTTTTTGCAAAACCTTATTCAAATTATGGCTTTTCTTATTAAAAAAAAGAGTGTATGATTATCAAATCATTAGATTTCTAAATTTATCTCAGTTCAATCATCACGAGTCATTAAATTAGCGAGCGGGGGTCGAAATAGCGAATGACCAAAATAGCAAATGGCTAAAATAGCGGATTTAAAAATAAGGAACGTCTAAAAGTAGAATTGCCATAATTAGGGAATTCGCTTTTTCAGTCATTCGACGTTTTTATCTTTCTCTATTTTGATTCCATTTTAATAAGATGAAGGTCTACTAGCCAAACTAACGAATGGTCAACATAGCGAATGGCTGAAATAGCGAAGTTCATAATGATGACCATTCTAGATTTAAACGTTCCTAATTTCGAAATTCGTTATTTTAACCATTCACTATTTTGGTCATTCGCTTTTTTGACCCCCACCCAAATTAGCTTATCACCATGTACGTAAGCTGACGGAGGAAGAAAATTTTCGATATAATCACTAGCTTGTGCAAAATTAAGGTGACTGGTATTGTTCGGTGACCGTAATTCCCCCGTTCTCCCCTACGTTCAACTTATAACAACTAAAATAATATTTAAGGATACGAGTAATATTGTTATTTCGTATTTCACTGACATTAACAGCGTGAAAAAAAAATTTCTTCACGCCCAAATTGGCGAGAATTTGGTTTGGAGAAAAAGTGCTAAATAATCGCGGTCTGAAACTACGAATGATAGTGGAAAAATAATGTTTAGGGGCCGGAGAATAGGAGGCCTGAAACTACGAATAATAGTGGAAAAATAATGTTTAGGGGTTGAAGAATACGAGACATATTGTTAGCGTTTAAATGCCATTGGAGCGTAACGGACATGGCTCATCGCTTGGCAGAATTAATTAAACGCATATTAGCTAACTCACTCGTATATAGCCACTTTACTGTGCCCCTGCAGCTCCCTTCGATATACTGCGTTATGGAAGCTCGAGCATGCGATATGTAGTGGTGGACCGGGCCGAATAAACCAAAGGGGCTTGCGGAGTCAACGCTGAATCGTCCCTATTTTCTCGCGTTGAATTTACCCCGCTATATTTGCCTGGCAAGTGTCACTGAGGGGTCGTATTTTATCACTGATATTAAACGTTTTTAGCTTAATGTTGAGCTTCACCAAAAATTTTCATATTTTTTTCTGTAGGCGAGGCTTTATTCTCCACAATTATACTGTAGAAAAAAAAAAACTGCAAAGCTGAACTTTGCAAATTGCTTCCTCATTATTTTTTTTTTTTTTTTTACAGAGCTACGTCTGTAAGGAAGTATTTTAATATATTTTCAATTTCTTATAGAGGGAGGTTTGTAAAAAAAATGAAAAATAATGAGGAAGCAATTTGCAAAATTCAACTTCGCAGCTTTATTCGTTATCTCATGTTTTGCTAAAATTAGAGTAGAAAAACAAATTTTTTGGAAATTAAAAAAAACCAGAAAATTCGAACCGCTTTTTCGATTTCGGTCAAACAACACTGACTCGTCCCTATTTTCTCGCGTTGAATTTATTTCGCTATATTTGTCTGGCAAGTGTCATTAAGGGGTCGCATTTTATCACTGATATTAAACGTTTTTAGCTTAATGTTTAGCTTCACCAAAAATTTTCGTATTTTTTTCTGTAGGCGAGGCTTTATTCTCCACAATTATACTGTAGAAAAAAAAACTGCAAAGCTGAAGTTTGAAAATTGCTTCCTCATTATTTTTTGTTTTTTTTTTTACAAAGCTACGTCTGCAAGAAAGTATTCTAATCTATTTTCACTTTCTCATAGAGGGAAGTTCACCAAAAATTTTTATATTTTGTTTCTGTAGGCGAGGTTTTTTTCTCCACAATTATACTGTAGACAAAAAGCTGCAAATCTGAACTTTGCAAATTGCTTCCTCATTATTTTTTGTTTTTCATTTACAGAGCTACGTCTGTAAGGAAGTATTTTAATCTATTTTCAATTTCTTACAGAGGGAGGTTTGTAAAAAAAAAAGAAAAATAATGAGGAAGCAATTTGCAAAATTCAACTTCGCAGCTTTATTCATTATCTCATGTTTTGCTAAAATTAGAGTAGGAAAACAAATTTTTCGGAAATTTAAAAAACCCAGAATATTCGAACCGCTTTTTCGATTTCGGTCAAACAACACTGACTCGTCCCTATTTTCTCGCGTTGAATTCATTTCGCTATATTTGACTGGCAAGTGGCATTAAGGGGTCGCATTTTATCATTGATATTAAACGTTTTTAGCTTAATGTTTAGCTTCACCAAAAAATTTCATATTTTTTTCTGTAGGCGAGGCTTTATTCTCCACAATTATACTGTAGAAAAAAAAACTGCAAAGCTTAACTTTGAAAATTGCTTCCTCATTATTTTTTGTTTTCTTTTTACAAAGCTACGTCTGCAAGAAAGTATTCTAATCTATTTTCGCTTTCTCATAGAGGGAAGTTCACCAAAAATTTTTTTTTTTTTTTTCTGGAGGCGAGGCTTTATTCTCCACAATTATACTGTAGACGAAAAGCTGCAAATCTGAACTTTGCAAATTGCTTCCTCATTATTTTTTGTTTTTTGATCAGTTTTAAGTAAACCAGCATATTAGAATTCTATTTATTTAAATAAAAAAACTTTTTTATATGGGTGTAAAAAGTATTAGATTTTAGCTATGTTCGGTACTAATAAACAACGAACTTATTTTTTCACTATTATGGGCATTTTCAGATTAATTTTGCTCCTATCTACATTTTGGCGCTGTTTTATTTTTTGAATGAACAGAATTTTTGAATAGCATTAATTTTTTCCACGTTCTTTTTCTACGCTCATAAATCATAGGTACATAGATTTGTTTATACTGTGAAAAATATTGTGCGTACACAACGAGAATCATCGTGAGACATTTTTTTTTGCTATTACAATTTTAGTATACCGTAAATTGTCTTGAATATGTATAATACTTAATTATATATAAATAAACACCGTTCAAGTGTTTGAGATTTCTACGCTTATAATTGTAGAATTTATTATTATAACAATAATTATGTATGTGAATGTAAAATCTCCTAAACATAGTTCATTTTTGAACGAGATAATTTTTTTCGGATAAAATATTGCACGAATAGTAAACATAAAGTCAGAATTCAAATGCTAAAATTACTCCAAAGCATAGTTAATATATAATAGACAATGAAAGAGCTTATCGAAAACTGATATGAAATATGTAAATTTATTACCAACAAGTGATGTGACAGTATTACGGTCACGTGTCGATGAATGTAACATGAGTGCTTATATTGAGTGCAGTTAATTCTGCAGCACGTGACCAACGAATGATGAAGAGGTTCATCGAATCGAAAATTCATCCAATTATCGTAGTTGATCCAAATATCCGCTATCAAATATCGTCACAAACTTAGTAACTCAATTCGTTACTAGGGTAAGCCGATCAGTGAATGGACAGTTAAGCAGGCAAAAAACCCAGTGAATGAACGTTCCCTAGAAATGAATAAATTTCTTTCTCGCTTAATTATTTCTTTAAAAATCGGACATGAAAAAATGCAGGTAATTAGCGAAAAATTATGAATACTAAGTCAATTGTACAATGAATATTTTTAGGATAAGATAAATGAAAAAAGGAGCCTTAATAACGTTGTTTTTCCTATTTCTATGTTCTAAAATGAAAAATTTAACATATCCAATTCTTTTTTCTGAAGATTTTCCTTGGAAATTAATTAAATTGTTTCTTGCTTAATTATTTCCCAAAAAATCGAACATAAAAAAGGGAGTTTATTATCAAACAATTGTGAATACTAAGTAAATTGTACAATAAATATTTCTAGAATAAACCAAATAAAAAAGCAAGCCTTGAGCAAACCGATTCATCTAAAAATGTTAAAAGGAAAAAAATTCTGGAGATTATAAATTTTTTTGCAAAAATCTAAACTTGAAACCTCATTAAGCACGTGACAAGCATTATAATTCTGCAATTTTATAAAGACATACAGTGCACCAAAATGGTGTGAGATAAGAAGTAAAGTTTTCAATTTGTCGTATCTTTAACACCAAAACGGTGAAAAAATTTTTACAAATGCTTAAATTAATCTTTCTCTATTAAAAACGAAATAAATAATTAAGAATACAGAAATACTAGTTTCCACTGCTCCTTGAATGCACTTTTTGACAGATAAAATGAGACACCAAACACTAATAATTATTCACCAGTTTCGTCTAAAAGTAACAACAAGTAAATTTTTTTACTTTTTCACACAAATTTCGTCTAAATTTTTTTAAAACTTGGTCCCCTTAAGGACGTTGCTGTTCGACTGTTATGTACTTAATAAAATGATTACAAATGTTTAAATAAATCTTTCTCTATTAATAACGCAATGAATAATTGACAATCTAATTTCCACTGCTTCTTGAATGCACTTTTTGACAGATAAAATGAGACACCAAACAATAATAATTATTCACCAGTTTCGTCTAAAAGTTACAGCAAGTAAATTTTTTTCTACTTTTTCTCACTCCATTTCATCGGATTGTATTTTTTTACAAAATAATATCACGTTTTTTAGTGCTTTTGTTTCTAGGTACTCGATCTGTACTTAATGAGGTTGACATTCAAAATTTTTTTTTAAAAACGACATCGTCTACAAATTTTTTTTTTTTAAATAACTGGGTTCCCTTAAGGGCGTTGCTGTTCGACTGCTATGTACTAAATAAACCGTGTGAACGCCTAGCCTTAAGCCTCCGCCAATAGCGATGAGAATGGGCGTATATCCACTGAATTTTCAACGAATCGCAGCTTCAGAACTCGACACCAACACCAAGAGCTTCGTAACACCACGAAGATATTAATTCCCCCGTGCAATTGGTGGTGTCACATGGGCAAAAGGGGGGCGTGGCTTAAATATCAATCTCTGCGGGGGTGGCGACTTATGGGGACTCGAAAAATCCTAATCCTACTCGAAATTCTGTGCAGAGCTTCATTTGAAAACGAGATCACAAGCGGATAGTGACAACTCTTCTAAAAAATATATTTCACCTTAAGCCCATAATTTAATACATTTAGCTCGACCATCATCAACGTATGATATTGTCGTAACGATCAATTCGAGGTTTGTTTTCTTCTTTTAACTTTTATTTTCCGGCTTTGTGACGATGCGCCAATTTTTGTGAAGTGCTTATTTTTTTTCATGGTGTTTTCGCTTTTACAAAATCGGAAAAATCATTTTGCGAATTGAGTGACAAAATAGTGGTGGTTTTAACGATTGGAAGACGCGGGATATGAGCTACCACGAACCATTGTGGGAAATTAATGGAAACCAAGCGCCAGTTAGTGAATTTTTGAAAAATAAATTTCAAACGAATCGAGCAGACGAAAAATATTATTTGCCATGTGTTTGAAACACTGTGAATACGCGCCCTTCAATATCATTTATGTTTTTATACCATTTTTCTAATTATCAATGTCTAAACGTTATTTTTAATATCTAAATACAATTTCAAATGGGAAAATAAAAAAAATGGTTTTCGAGTATTTATTTCGTGCAAAATGAAAAAGTTTTTTTTTTAATCCATAATTTTCATGAACCATTTAAAAATTATTTAAAACAAACAATAGTTTAATTTAAATTTAAATACAAGCAAAAAGTTTAATAGTGCAACATTAAAAATTGTGTTTAGAGCAAACTTTGAACGTGGGATTTAAATATTCAAATATCGAAATTCCACTTTCAAAGTATACAAGTAAATGATATTTTAAATATCTGAAGAAAATATCCAATATGCAAAATATTCAATATTGCGCTTCGACTATTTATTTATTATACGATGAGCAACTTTTTTCCAAGATTCCATTAACAATCTTTACCCTTCAAAAGCTATAAAAAAGAGCTATAAAAAACCAATAAAATTATTGTTATAATATATAATTTTTTTTTGTAAATTGTAACGAAATATTTTAGCACTACGCCGCAATTTATATTTTATATTGGTTCATTAATTCTTGAGAGGTAATACAACTATTCACCCAGCAAAAGTATACTTCAAAATTATAAGACTCAATTATAAATTTTATTGTTGTTTCTTTAGGTAATAACTTCAGAAATGTCACAATACGTTGGAGGAGAGCTCGGTGGCTACCCGATGTGGGATAGTTCGGTTCTTTATCAAGCACCACCGCCCAATCATCCTCATGTCAATGAACATGGACTCTACAGACAACCCTGTGCTTTACTTCATCAAAGGTGACACTTTTTTTTAGTCTGAAGAATAGAATTCAACATTGGAATTAAAAAGAAAAACAAACGAAATAAATAAATAAATAAATTAATTCATAAATAATTTAATATGTGGTGTCGAGTCGCATACTTTTTTAATAGACAAATTAGAATTTTAAGAAACCACAATCCGAAACCCGTGTAAAAAAATCTAACAAGTACAACACTGATCCATCTGGGATCCGTCTGAAGTACATGAAAAAGTACCGTTAATGGGACGATCTTTCACTTTTCACGTACTTTCAGTTTCTCACGGGGACAGATAGTAGTAAAAAGTACGTGTAACGTCCAGATCAGGAATTCAGCGATTGAATACGTGAAGAGTACATGAAAATTACATATTTGCGTTAGAGTAGAAGTACTTGAAAAGTACATGAAAATTACATATTTACGTTAGCATAGAAGTACATGAAAAGTACATATTTGACTTTTATCTGTGGAAAATTGATGTTGTCGGGTACATAAGATTTTCATGAAAAGTATATATTTATTTCCTGTACTTGACGACATCAATTTTACACGGATAATAGTCAATTACGGACTTTTCATGTTTATCTTCTGTTCTCGACGGCATCAATTTTACACGTATAATAGTCAGATATGGAGTTTTTATGAACTTTTTACTACGTCTACGCTGACGCAAATATGTACTTTTAATATACTTATATGTTAACGTAAATGTGTACTTTTCATGTACTTTTTACATATTTAATTGCTGAATTCTGGAGATGGACTTTGAACGGACTTTTTACTATCTTTTACGTGAAAAACTGAAAGTACGTATGCAAAGTCAAGGATTGTCCCATTAGTAGTACTTTTTAAAGGTCAAGGATTGTCCCATTAGTGGTACTTTTTCATGTACTTCAGATGGATACCAGATGGATCATTTAATTTTAATGCACGTGGTACAATTGTTTTACTAGCACACAGACTACTAGACAATTTAAGATTTAAAGAAACCACAATCCGAAATTTAGTGATATTTGAAGAAAATTTATAAAACGATTTTATTCTTGAACGACTATGATTAATTATAATGCACGAGGTATTATAAGAATTTCACCTTAAAAGGAAAAAACTATTGGAGTCGCAAAAATGTTAATGGGACCAAATAGTTACTATTAATTTTTAATAGTGACAATTATTTAAAATTAATGTTTTCTACTTGGTCTTGATTATAAATTACCAATTTTTTTTTCTATAAGGGCATTGATATTTATTACTTACGAAACGTAATATACATTAAATTCTCCTGCAAATAAATACAAATTTATTTATTGATTAATTTTTTTTTATTTTCAAAAAATGGTTAATGTAGGAATATGTTATTTAAACTTATTTTTGTAAATCACAGTCGATATACGCCAAACGGTCGAATGCAGAATAGTCAGCCGTCTTCAACATCGAAGAAACCAAGACGACGAGTTGCATCGGTTTCTCAACGTCGAGCAGCGAATATAAGGGAGAGACGAAGAATGTTTAATCTCAACGAGGCTTTCGACAAACTCCGCAAAAAGGTGTATTTTCAAATATTCTTTAAAAATTCTTTTTTGAAAGGAAAAAACGTACAAAAAAAAGTAGTTTATAGTAAATCGTCGTATCTTATTGCCATACATTTTTTCGTCGTAGCACCTGCGATTTTTGAACCAAGGTTAAAAATTTATTATGAAAAATATCGATTCTTCTATTTTCATGAACAGTTTTATTTTTTTTTATTCTTTACTGCTATTTTTTCCATAGCACTGCTATTTCTAAGGCAAGGTTTAAAAATTAACTAAAAAAAATGTATGTTTGAAATTTTCTTTTAAAAACGTAACTTAAAGAAAAAGCAACTCAAATTTGATTATACTTAATTTTTATATCTTATTTTCATACATTTTTTTCTTATCATAAAATAAAGAGGAGATGATAGATCATCCGATGTCTTAATTTTGTTAATGCAATTACTACTCGTAAAAATATATTTGAAAAAAAATATTTATATGATGTAATAGTAAATTTTTTATTACAGGTCCCGACTTTTGCTTACGAAAAAAGGCTTTCTAGGATCGAGACGCTTCGATTGGCTATTACTTACATCGCATTTATGGGTGAACTACTAGGTATTGAGCCTAGCAGCCCAAAGCCCGATTACATTCCACGAGAATATTACTTGCCTAATTGAAATTGGTAAAACTCATGCAAAAATTTTCCAACAACGCTTCACAAAGCTTTAAAAGCGAAGAAAACGATCACCTAGTCTTCCCGAACGATTCACAAAATCGACGTCCCTATTAAAGTTTCCTTAAGTTACAAATAAAAATAACAACAAAAAACAATTAAGTTAAATAATGGTTGAATATTCTTGGCCGATGAGCGAACAAAATTTTTATAAAACAGTTGAATTATAAAAATGATAATTCTGCATCCAATACGTTATTTGTAAATTGAATAATGTGACCATAAGCATTTACTTTGTCGAAAAAAAAAATTAAAGAAAATCGTCTATGGTATAATTTAGATGGCTGTATTCGCGTTATTAACATTATCATTATTCACGTAATTTACAATTAAGTAATCAAGTCTTCCAATTGTATAACATAATTTAAAAAAACTCAAGTATAGTAATCTAGTCGTAAAAGTAAATAGTTTTACCGATTCAATAAGAATCAGAAGTATTTATTTATTTATTTATTTATTCATTCAAAACGTGTCAATGAAATACGTAATAATGATTTTATTGAGGACAAAACTATTTATTAGAAAATTTGCTGACCCTTTGCACTGATGTCTTTGTCGTTAAATAAGTATTATTTATTGTAACATTTTTAAATTGAAATTTATCATAATTTAAGCATATTAATTGTCAGAAACAAAGCAGCAATTATTACTACACCACATTATAGTATTATGAATGTTATTATTACGTGTATATTGTAAAATAATGGATATGTATATTGATTGAAGGATATAATACAACAAAAATGTCTTCCATTCCTGATATTTTCATCTGCTTCCTCATTTTTTTGTCCCATTACCTACAATTGCTGCTGAAACATATTTTTCACGTGTTTTTATCACTGCTTTACTATAAAAAAATTCAAAAGTGGCTGAAGAAAATGCTAGACAAATTGACTGAAAATTCAGGTCGAAAATATCAAAATATTTTATAAGTAAAAAAAAATTAATGCCGGGTTATAAGTAACCATTACCGAATGACTCATGTGTCTTCCTTTCAAAATCATTCTATTCTATCGGTACTAAATCCAGTAAACTAAATTACTCCGCAAAAACTGCTCTGTTTAGTGTTTCACACGTTTTAGTTATTTTCAAATATACATAAAAATATAGATTTCGGAAATGTGCATAAATGTTCCTCAAGCCTTGAGTTTTATCTAACACGTTTATGGGAAGAAATTGTTGGGGTTTCGTTCGCTGAAATAAAAATGAAAATTCCATTTTAACTCTATATTACTTTTTTATTGACCTCTATTAAATACGTAGAAAAGTTCATTATAATTATCGAGCACAAATTGATTGAAATATTGTTTGCCATGAATTTATGACCTCATGGATTACAATTTACAAGATATTTCTACGCTAAATTATTCACTAATTTCGTAAAATTAGACTCAAGACTATATGGCGCATACTTCCAAGGAAAATATTAGTCGTAGATTCTATAACATTCATTCTTAATAACAAACCCAAAAAATAATAATTTCATCAAAAAGCAATCAAACTTTACTGCATTTTTTAAAACTAACATTCTTTTTACAAGATAAACTGACTGATTTCATTTTCCAAATTGTATTATCGGAAAAAGTTAACATTACTCCTTCAATATTATTTCTTTATGTATCTGAAGAGCTGATTAAAAATCCGGGAAATTAGATATGTTCTTGTAGAAACCTTCGACAATAAAATACACGAAATTTTAGGCTCTTAATGTGAACGTTTATCATAATTATCGTGTGTGAATTTTCTGAAAATGAATATTTCTAAACCGTGAAAATTAATAAATCGTTCAAATATGATATAGATTTTCAATAAACGGCACAGTAATTTTATTGCAAATAGTGAGCTTTCCTAACTATTGTTTTTTTTTAAATATGGATCGCTTACCATAGTTGTAATTCAAAATTAATAATGTTAATATTCGAGGGATAAAATAATTGTCAATATCTCGTTATTAGTTAATAAGTTTTCATTTTTCGAAGATGTTTCTTTGGTCAGAAAGACTCAAAATTCTAACGCAATAAATCTTTTCGTTGGAAGTTTATATCTGACGCATTCTTAAGACGATTTGCCACATATTTCTGTTGTTCTCATTCGCTCAACGACGATTGCAAATGACGCTATTTCACTTGCACTCTAAATGACTCTCTCGACTCAAGACCCCGTTAATTGGTTGTTAGAAGAGACTAACTGATTAATTAGACATTTAGTACTAGGCTTATAATTACGTTTGTTGAAATTTTTAAAAAGACAGTTCAAAAGTGTCTTATGTAGAAATTGGACAAATAATACGACAACAAAGAGGTATAAAAAAGAAAATAAATAAAAAAACATCGCATCTTACATCCAGTGCAAATGTAGATAATCATATACACGGAAAAAAGTGACCTGTTTTTAAAAAATACTTCCCTGTTCTTTAATTATGCTTTTTAGGATGATTACCGTGAGTTGATTTGTCTAACTATCCAAAAAATCGGATATTTTCGTGTAATTTTTATTATTTCTATTACACGCACGAATATTTTTCTATAGGATATTTTTTCTGTGATGTTAAGTCCTTAAGTTTGTCCTCAAGCATTTTTTTGTCGAGAACTTCTTGTGTTTTTGAGTGCCCTTTAATATTTTCTTGTGCAGTAAAATAACATATTGATATGCTAAGATACAACATAAAAATTCGTTAATTAATTACCTACAAGTAAATGACAAGACGTAACAGCGATATCACTTTTTTTGTGTGTGCCCAAGGATAATAATCCTTAGATGTTTCAGCATCGCCGAGGTAATGTAAGTAGACATTCATTATTAAAAATCATTTATTAAAATATTATCAAACAAAATATTCCGAACGTAAATAGAATAAATGGAAAAAAATTACATGATCATAAGTGTCCATAAAATCAATAAGATTACTCATAGTTTGGACGATATTACTAACGAATTACCGAAGAACGAGTCGCAAGTCTTTCAATTTATCACAATAAATATGCGCCTTGTTTTGCGTTTGCTTATTCATTCGCTGTCGCATTATCATATATTTCGCAATCTATACAATTAAACTCCACAGTCATTGAAAAGGCGATCCACGCGTCAAAATTTTCTTCTCGATCGTCAGTTTTCTATGTCTTATTATTATATACCGATTTGGCCTATCGAAGTCAAATCAGTGCTAAATTTTCGTAATTGATTCTTTAAAGTTTAATGCATTAAAAAACAATAGTGACGAATTTGCATAAAGATTAACCGATTAATTTTTCTTTTTAATGGGAAACATTTTTGTTTAGTTTTTTCCAAATTTACTTCACGAATTGACCGCCTAGATATTTCGTAATATTGATCGTTCAATAATTATAGCCTGTTGTTTAACAAAAACAAAAATACTTTTATAAACAACAGACTATAATTATTAAACGATCAATATTATGAAATATCATGACGGTAATTTCATAAAGTATCTTTTGAGAAAGTGAATAAGCCGTCACTAATTTAAATCGATAACGAATTACTGATTATACTTGGAAAAAAGAACGAAAATGTATCACATTACAAATAAATGTTAATCAGTTTATCTTAACGAAAATCCGTCACTATTAATGTTTCAGTGAGTCTAGTAACCATGCTTTAATACAAATCACTCTCTACTATTGTTATTTAATGCATACAAATTTTGAAACCCGTTTACAAAAATATAGCACTGTATTGACTCTGAGGGTCGTCACCGATCTTCCTAAAAACAATCACTTCTAAAATCCGGAGTGAAACTTTAGGTCAATAATAATTGTCCATCGGTTCAACTCGAAACTTCCTCACTAAGGATAGAAAAACGGTTCCGAAGTAGATAAATGAACCGAATTATTTTCGTAATTTACGAAATGAATCATTGCATCATTCGATATCGCACGACATCGAAAATTGACGATGACAGAGAAGAATTCTGTAATATCATCTATTGATGTGACATTACAACTGTGTGTTTAGCTTTCTCTCGAATCCTCGAGATTCGTCCGTTCACTCGTAATCGTTATCGAATCGATCGTCGTGTCCCCAAACTTTACTTCCGGTGTTTTGCTTGGCCGACCAAACTTGCTCGTCCGTTAGCTTGTCTTTGTGGCCTCTGGGCGATTTTTTCTCATTTCTGTGGTCCTTGGAGCTTTCGCTCGCGCCCGAGCCTCGAATCGCTCGAGGAGTAGGTCCTGATCCTCCGCTGCTCGGAGCGCGATTCATTTTTTGCGTCTGTTGCAAAGGCGTTTCTCGTTTTTCTTCGTCTTTCGAAACGACGTTTTTCGCCGGTTCCTGAGTCGTCGCTGTTGCCGAATGATTTTCACTCTTCACTGGTCTCATTCCTTTGGTCAAAATTGCGTGCAGATAAGATGCCGCATTGAATTCTCTGCCGGTACAGAAATGGACGTTCTTTTCCTGCGATTGGCTGTCAGCTGCAATATAAAACGAATGATAATGGAGATTCATCTTTTGGCAACGTTCAAATTTCAGGAATCGGCGAAAATGTGATCGAAAATTATTATTATTCAATTACTCAATCGATTATGTATTTGGATGGACAATTTTGGTGTTAAGTGACCATTAAATAATTCGAAAAATGAATTAAAGATTACATGACCAAACGGTAATTGAAATCTGTTATGAACTAATTTTCGTAGCAATGTGAGAAGTGAATTCTCATGGATTATATATTTTCCACATTCTTCGTCAACGATTCTCTAAATGATCGACTAATTTTTAGTTCTGATTGACAATTAACTCAATGAAACTTTTAGTAATTAATTTAATAAAGCATTTTAGCAGTTATTGACGATTTGTCCGAAAATCCATTGATTCCTCGGTATGATTGATGATTTATCGATTAAGCGAATAATGTCGCGTTGTAATGGATGATTGAGTCAGTAATTAATTAGTTTCGAGGACTGATAACTAATTATCCGATTAATCAAGTTCGTTTAAATTTCGATTAAAGATTAACTGATTATCAGCTAATTCTCAATTGTGATTATCGATTGATCAAGTAATTAAAAAATCATGAATATTAGTTGACTATTTACAAAAGTGATCGGTAATTTCAGCCAAAAACATTAATAAAGTAATGATTAATGCCGAACCCTGATTGAAACCAACAGAAGAAAATGAAAAAGAGAAAAATCAGGCAAGTGACGTATCGATGTTTTATAAAATGATTAATCAAATTCTAAGTGACGAAATTTAGATAGAATTAATAACATACCGAGGCTCGATGCGTGGAACGCTTGGAGATCACCAGTAAGGGGCTCGTAACGTTGATTGGCGAGATCAATGATGAGTAACAAGAGAGCTCGTGTACGAGTGCTCACATTTCGATTAACGAGAGTCGATCGAACGTTTGCCACGAGATCGTTAAGTCCCACGTTATCCGACGGATTGGTAGGCTTATGAATGTTGGAAATCATCCTGATACATTTGCCGTTTAGACAAATCTGCAAAGTGAAGAAACAAAAATGTTATGTTAGTTCGAAAAATATATATTTACGCAAATTTCAATAGTTTTTGTTGAAGCAAAATAATGTCAAGTTAAATTTCACTGTTTAGACAAACTTTCAAAAGAAAAAAATCAAAAATATTATATTAGTTTAGAAAAAATATATTTACGCAAAAATTTGACGATATTTGATGGAGTACAAAAATATCACAATTTTTTCCATTTAGACAAGCCTTCAAAAGTAGGAAAATAAAAATATAATATTACTTTTAAGAAAAATATATATACGTTAAAATTGGATGGTGTTTGAAGAAAAAAAAAAAACGTCGAGCTGAATTTTTTAATTTTAATAAGGCTCGCTAAAATTTGAATTAAGCACTCGAGAAAATGGAATTCATTCTCAATGTTTCAATTCAAACTATAAAACTCGTGCAGAAAGTCTTGACTATGATTAAATACGGTTCGGATGAATTCCGGAAAGAATTGCACATTCTGTGACGTAAAAAAATTATAATAATTCAGGTAATGAAAATTCTTCGGTCAGACAAAATTCACGACAATAAAAACAAAACAAAAAAATTATGAAATTAAGCATGTTAACTAAATGAAACATATTCAAAGTTCGTCAAAAACTTACTTGTATCGCAACCGTTTCCACATCTTCCTCACTCGCGGTTTGGAGTAAAAGTGTCAGACACTTGATAAGAGCAGGTCCCATATAACGAACAGCGTCGTTTGGACCTTCATTTTGCACGATTGCGCCGAGAATCCACGCTAGATTAGACAAGTGTAATGGATTTTCCTTCCAGAGTTCCTCTCTTTCTGTAACATCAAAACGAATGGAAATTGTATTAAATCTCCGAAATATTTCGGGCTTTGAAAATGAATGGATACGAAAAAAAAAAAAAAAAAAACACAATTGTTAACAGAAATAATAAGAAAATCGTAATTATGTGATAGATCGGAAATGAAAATACGTACTCTCGTAGCATCCTTGCATCTTCCGGAAAAATTCCACTTTCCTAGAAGCCAGAAAATTCTTTTCTGTTTTTAGTCCATCTTTGTTTTCTAGACTGTAGAGCTTCATAAGTTTGACTCCAAAGCAACGATCATCAAGAGCTTGATTCCACAGTGTGTCTACTAAGTTTCTGTAAATATGAGAAAAATCCATGTTTAGTACAAAGAACATTAATCATTGGCTATCATTTTTATCAGCAGAAAAATATTTTTAACAAATAGAGTGAATTGTGATTTTTATAAAAATATAGAAATTATAATCTTACTCGGCACTATGATTATCTGCGAGACTGTCTGCAAAAGTCGCCAGTGTTTTAAGTGTCTCAAATGGTGTTGGTTCATCGATACGTATATCGTTGTATATTTTGTTTATGAGCTCTTCGAGATCGGGTGACACTGGTCGACCTGGTTGACGGGGCGTAGTTTCACGCTCAGCCGGTCGGCTCCAGCCTCTTCCTCTGCCAATTGATGTCATTTTCTGTTAAAAAAAGAATTAAATTAGTTATTGAAATAATGCCACATTTTACATTGAACTTTTTTAATATTACGCTGCGATCTGCTCTTAGATAATTGCATATTTCAGTGGCTTACAGAATTTGTGGTTTCTCTGTTTTATTGACATAATCATATTTAAAAAAACAATAAAAAGAAACATAAATATGTGCAATGAGGTTAATACATATGTATTTACATCTACAGCAATATTTGTACATTTAATTTCAATGTATTACATCATTTATTTATTATTTTATTTATAAAAATGATGATCTTACAGAAATGTAATAAAATATCTTATCACGTAAAAAATGACAGTATGACATTTTTAGTAGTTTATTTCCAGTATGAAGCTTCTTTATATTCTTGCATATGAACTGCATCTGTATATGAACTTTTCTCAATATTGGTTTCACAAAGTTTATTGCTTTCTCTCATAGATGAACTTTTTACCTACAGTACTTTTTTTTACTTGCTCCACACTTAAATTTTTTCCAATTGGTATATTCTTTTGTATACCTGAATAAAGACAAAAATTTTTTTGTATCTTCCTCTGTTTATTTTTATCAAACAGTCCATAAGTCTAATATTGATTAATAATTTTCAGTTGCTTAGAAAATGAATAACTTTTTGGAGATAAGTGCAGTTATTCAACATAAAATTTAGTGATAAGTATAGATTCAAATGAAGATTTTAAGGAATCCATTTTCATTCATTTTTTTATTTCACCAATTAAAAAAATACTTTTCAAAATTAAATTCTATTATCTCTAAGTCTCATGATTAACTGATATTAACAAACTTGGTAAACAAAATATTAGCAAATCTATGATTTTAATAAATATGGTGAACCAACAATGCCAATAGTTAATGTAGTTGATAATAAAATAATTTTCTATCAATATTCATATATGGATTGAAAACTGTCACTGATTCTGAGCTGAAGTAAACCACTTAGCAACAGTAATTTTTCACTAGTAGATACAATTTCCCCTGAACTGCTTTTTCAAATATTTCAAACTGTCTAAATATTTATAAGCCTGTCAGTGACCAAAATTATGAACTAACACTGTTAAAACTTGAAGCAGTTAATAATGAAATAATTCTGTGTTGCTATCCATATATGGATGGTAGATAATCTGTGCAGCTGTCAGAAGACAGTAAACAAACTGCATTTCAAAATCTTAACATACAGAAAATCCCAAACTCAAGCCAGCAAATAATCAAGACTCAAAAAACCTCAACAGATTTTCAATATTCTTTGAAATTATGGCATTGTTTATTTACGGCCACATAGATAAAAATATTTTGTAGGTTAGGTAAAAAATTACAATCTGGAATTGGCGAATAAAACTGACAATCAGTGGGATGAACAAAAACACACAAGCGCAAGTAAAGAATAATATGTTAGAGCGTACTCACCTTTTCACAATAGTTGTCGCCGTCAGAAAGTAAAAAAGTACTCCAGAAAAACTTCAGTTTTCTAGACTGCAGACAGGCGAATTTGTGCGGCACAATTTCGGCACCGAATTCGCTTCGCGATTTCACCGAACTTACAAATGGCGCGCGTGACAAAATGAGCCGGAAAATGAATAGTAAATAATAAAAAGAGAAACCGAAGAATATGGACGTTTATAGGACGACAGAACTTAAAATTCTGGTGAAGAGCGGAAAATTGGAGCACAAGTGTTAGTTCGTACTCAAGAATGCGTACAGAAACACAGAACTGCACAGAGTCGATGCTTCTCGTGTAGCGCGCAAATTGCAACTAACTGCAAGTCGAGTACAAGCCAACGTTTATATACCTGCTCCAGTTGCTGGTTCCAAACACGAGAGAAGGGAGGCTCCGCCTCTTCATCGTTCAGGTAAATAAAAATTTCTGCATTTTCAAAAAATGAACTTTGTCAAATTGTAGCGCCATCGCATTAGTTCAGAGAGGAAAACGTCGAGGGGCTTTTTTGCCCTTTTTTCAATTTCCCGATAGCGGATATTTGAAAAAAAAAAAATTGTGTGAAATTGAGACGATCTCTAGAAATTGAAAACTTTGTCACGCTATATCTCTTCAGTTTTAACTCGGAGCGACAAATGTGGAGGAAATCTTTTTTATCTTATTTTGAAGTAGCGATAATTAAAAAAAAAAATTATGATACTCATGTTGGGGGTAGTTATTTGTACTTTTGGCTTAATCCCTATTTACTGACTAGAATATTGATCAAAGACAAAAGTGCCGAAGGACTTTTTTGTAGTACTTTTGATTTTTTAGTGGCGGGTTCTCTCCGATTTTGTTTTAAGCGCGATGAAATATCTTTTATTGCGATTTTAAAAGTTTTTCCAGCGATATGTTGGCTAGATCAGCTCCGAGAAAAAAAACTGTATCTGCCGTTTCTGATCCTTTTTCGAGTATAAGTGACGGGTACGCCCGAATTTTTTTTTAAACGCAAGGAAATATTTTTTTGTTATTTTAAGGAAGCTCGGTGACGACGATCGAAGTCAAGTCAGTGCTAAACTTTCGTAATTGATTCTTTAAAGTTTAATGCATTAAAAAACAATAGTGAATGGTGATTTGTATTGAAGCATGTGTACTTAATCCAGTGAAAGATCAATAGTGACGATTTTGCATAAAGATTAACCGGTTAACTTTTCTTTTCAATGGGACACATTTTTGTTTGGTTTTTTTCCAAATATCATCTGTAATTCTTTACCGATTACACTGAGTGTTAGCTCATTTTGTTTCTTGAAATATTCTTCACGAATTGACCGCCTAGATATTTCGTAATATTGATCGTTCAATAATTATAGCCTGTTGTTAAAAAAAAACAAAAATACTCTCATAAACAAGAGGCTATAATTATTAAACAACCAACGCTATGAAATATCGTGGTAGTCAATTCATAGAGTATACATTAAGAAAGGGAATAAGCCGTCACTAGTTTAAATTGATAAAGAATCACTGATTATACTTGGAAATAACGGAACGAAAATGTATCCCATTACAAATAAATGTTAATCAATTAATCTTAATGGAAATTCTTCACTATTAATGTTTCAGTGCGTCGATTATACATGCTTTAATACAAATCACCCTCTACTATTGTTATTTAATGCATTAAACTTTTAAAAATCGTTTAGGAAAATATAATACCGGATTTTTTTATTATGGCAATTTTATTTTATATATATTCTTGAAGTAATATATCGAATGCCATAGTTAACAAATCCGAAAAAGTTCTGAAAATACTTTGTTCAATATTAAAATTTTCTAGCTTATACCCAAAGTGAGCGAGGAGTTTCTTCTTACAATTTTTAAGCTTTTGTTTATTGAAAGATATTTTTAAAAAAATAATTTACTACAGCAGATTGGTCAAATGGTTATTCGTGTAAAAACCGGATTTTCCAGAATTTTTTCAGATTGTTAGGAATTTTTTCGGATTTTTCCGAACTATGCTTATTTTTAAAAAATATTCTTTTAAAGTAACATATCGAATGCCATTAATTTGAAACCTGAACAATTCTGGAAAATACACTGCTGAATATAAAAATGTTCTAGCTTATTGCCAAAGTGGGCAAGATTTTTTTCCCCATAGCTCTTCAGAGTTCTTGATAAAAAAAATAATTTAAAAAATGAAAAAGCTCAAAAACTATAAAAAGAAAAATCTTGCCCACTTTGGCAAGAAGCTAGAAAATTTTTATATTCAACAGAATATTTTTCCGATTTTTTGTTTTGAGGAGAAAAAATTAATTTCAACAAAAATAGTACATGTCATCGCTTTTTCCAACGTGCTATAAGCTCAAATTTTAAGAAAATCAAAAAATTCCGAAATTTGATGGTCATATTCGTCGTTTGTGCGCTCGGGCACATCGAAGGATGCCAAAAATTTCTACGATATCAAAAAAAGTGGTTCAACGATTATTATATAATAATAGTAATAATAATAGTAAAATAATAGTAAAATAATAGTAATAAAAATAATAACAATAATGAATATGATATCGAATAAAAACAAATTTCGTTGGAATAGTTAGGAAGGTTGAAAGTTTTATACTGGATTTCGAAATGACAAAATTGCAACAATAGGTATTCAATAAATCTTTCGGGGACGTTGAAGTCGTGCTCATGCAGCGTGAAAATGTAATAAACCTGGTCTACGATTGGCGCCTAATAGGTTTATGGGAACCTTTCAGGCGACTGGTTTGTTAATGATTTTAGAATAATAGCTAGGAGTCATTACCATGGTCATTACCTGTAAGTATATGGAGCCATTGTCAAGATCTATTGTTAAAATTTATAGACAGCTTACTTTTGGGTACCGGAAACGTGCACCTACATTTTTGTGAATAACCCTCTTGATACTTAGAGACAATGAACCAGACGTTATGATAGATTTTACAGCTCGTCTTTAGAGTGTCATTATCAAAAAGGTGTCACTGCGGGGGTGCATCAATTTCCGATTCTTTGCATGTTCGAAAAACGGCATTTCTTAGACTTTCATAATATTTAAGAATTTTCTCGAAAGATTGTAATAAAAAATTATGATATAAAAACTAATGCATTGAAGAAAAAATTATGATATAAAAACGAATGCATTGAAGAAAAAATTATGATATAAAAACTAATGCATTGAAGAAAAAATTATGATATAAAAACTAATGCATTGAAGAAAAATTATGATATAAAAACTAATGCATTGAAGAAAAAATTATGATATAAAAACTAATGCATTGAAGAAAAAATTATGATATAAAAACTAATGCATTGAAGGAAAAATTATGATATAAAAACTAATGCATTGAAGAAAAAATTATGATATAAAAACTAATGGATTGAAGAAAAAATTATGATATAAAAACTTACCTTGAAATACACAAATCGTAATTTTATACTCACCGTGGTAGAAACAATTTTTCTAAATCGCTGCAATTTTTGCTAAAAACCTTAATTTACGAAAATTTTCGCATGATTAATATCTATCAGGTTACAATTCTTCTTTAAATTTCAAGAATCAAAATCTTTCCTTCAAAATATCTTATTTTCTTAGGCTTTCTTAGACTACTCACTTCACTTTATGTTTTGGATCAGTTTTGTGGAGAATGCCGATCAATTTATTGAATCAATTTTTGATATAAGTATTTGTATTTCTGTTCATTGACTGTGCAATAATGTACAACTTGCGTTGCCATTTTAATGGCGTTCGGCGATAATGACAAAAGTATATGTGCAAATTTGGAGTAAACGCCAGAAAAACTCCATAACGAACCGCCTATGATTTCTCAGAAAAATATTCTCATAAACGCACATATTAATCGACAGATAAACGGGCAAAATGTTTGTATGATTTGTCGGAAATGCGTCGGAAACTCGTAGGATTAAAAAATAATTGGCAAAATATTTTTGCCAATTATTAATACTCAAAATTAATATCTATTTTTTGTAGATCATAATAGTCGATATAATTATTTATTCTGATTCCTTAATTACAGGGTCTACATGAATGTTTGTACATCGGCTATTATGATCTACAAAAAATGTTAAGAACTGTGAGAAGAAAAATAGTGCGTACTTTGGCAATAAGCTAGGAAATTTTAAAGTTCAATAGAGCAATTTTTACAATTTTTGCAGATTCTTAAATTATGGCATTCGGTATTCCACTTGAAAAAAATATTTGATAAAATTTGCATATTTAGAAAAAATCTGAAAAAAAACTTCTAAAAATCTGAAAAATTTGGTTTTACATAAATAAACATTTGACCGATCGCCTGTAGTAGATTAATTTTTTTCTACATTTGTTAATCATGTTTTCAATCAAAAAAGCTTTAAAACTGTTAAAAGGAAAATTTTGCCCACTTTAGCTATAAGTTAGATAATTTTGTTATTGAACAAAGTATTTTTCGGAATTTTTTTAGATCTTTGAATTATGGCATTCGATGTGTCACTTTAAAATTATATTTAAAAAAAAATGCATAAAAAAAAAAAATTTTGCATAGTTGAGGGTCCAACTGAGCCTACAAAAAATTATTGGCCAAATCGGAGAGGTCGAGGTCAAATCCAGGTGTAAACGGGGTGGATTGCCCCATAAATATTATAACAAATCCCTCCATATTATATATAGATTAAATATATTACATATACTATAAAAAGATCTCGCAGCCGCCGCCGTGTCAAGAATCGAGAGACTTAGAAAAATTCATCCAAATTACCCTCCCCTCTTCTTCCACTGGGGTCCGTGATACTGCAAGCCCCGATGTTTATATCAATGGGTAATAAACCCGGATTCTTTCCTCAATCGGCCCACAAGCCCGAATTTTTCAAAGTCCCTCAATAGGCCATAAGGCCCGAATAATTATAATTCCTTAATGGAACCCTAGCCCTAATTTTTCTAACTTACAATCCGTTGGTTTAAAATAAGAAATTTGGAACAATCTATACTACAAACTACATTCCTTGAATTGATGGGGATTCTTAAATCAGCCGTGGAACAAGTAAATTTTACACGCTATTAACTCGATTGAATAAACTAAATATTCTTTCTATGTAATTAATAGAAAAGTAAAAACCGACGCAATTGTTTATTTGGAAAGAATAAAAAATACAGATCTCCATCATGAATCAACGATTTACGAGTATAATAATTCCTGCTGCAGAATTCTCTTATTAGGAAAAATAAATTGTTTAGTTGATTAAATTGTCATTTCTGTTTCCATCCAATTTATCAAATAATGTATACATTTATTTTTGCTAAACTTAATCCATTGATCATTGTTCAGCACCGGAAATTATGATATCAGTCGCACATGCAAAGTTGCTAAAATTCAGGTAAAAAAAAGGAAGCTAATCGCCCGAGAGAAGCGATTAGTATGTTTCTAAATGCACCAGCAGCATTCGAATTCTGAGTTTGAGGCACAAAGAGAAGGTAAATCAACGGGACGAGGCGAAATTAAAGCGACGCGACAAAAGTGATAATTTTGTGGGTACATTCCTGGGTGATGATGACTCTGACTTTTTGGATCATTTTGCAACCGATGTTCAATTATTTTGAGGTGCTCAAAATTATGCAATATATTATGTAATATAAGATAGGCTTGAAGATTTTGTAGAGTGTGCTAAAAATTTGTACAATTGAATACTGATTATATAACATTATTTTAAATATTGGATTTAAGCAAATTTACTTACCTTTAACATTTTCTACTAATATCCTAATGTATTCTAATTCTACTGATTTAAAGTAAACAAGGCTTGTTGATTCTTGGTTTTATCTCGGCATTAGAAACAAGTGAAACTTCGTTGGTATACCTTAACGATTATTCAAGAATTAAAAAAATTGATTCCATTAAACATTCAAATAGTTTCGAATGTTTAGTGAAATCAATCAATTTTTAAAACTCTTATCATCGACTTTTTAAACCGAAAATGTGAAAAATTATCGGAGTCTCACCAGCGTGCCAATCAGGAAACAGCAAGCACTCGAATTTATGCCGACCGGCGCGCCAATCAGAGAAAAGAATCGTCACAAACACCAAAATCCCACCGCCGAACCAATCGGAGGCCGTAGAAGCAAAGTTAGTAATAAAATCTGGTGAATCGTGAAAATTAGATTGTGAACTCTTGATTAAAACCCAAGCAGTTCGCAATAGGAGAAAAATCTTGTAAATTAAGTTAGCATTTATTTAAAATAATTAATGTACTAAAAAAAATGTAAATAAAAACATATGAAGCCAAAATATTTTTGTGAAGATTCGATCGCCACTGTAAAAGGCATTTTACGCCTGAAGCAACAACCTTTAAGCATGAAGATTTAAAACTAGTACTTGATTCTGTGTTTTAGGAAAATGACCCCTCTCCCTACGAAAATAGTAATAATCTGAAAAGACAATAAGTTCCATTCATACATGTATTTCGAGATTCGTATGGATTTTAAAGCGTACAGACAAAATCAATAGCGCACTAACAATTCGATCAATCGTGACCCCACTAATCTGGGTTCCTTCAGTTACAATGAATATTAACATCGAGATAATATTATCTACGGAGTAGTCCGGTTACGTGATTCGTCAACGATGCCGCGAACGTGACGAAATTTGAGAATTTCGAGGATCTTTTGGTATATATTTTAACACTGATACCAAAGAGGCCATACGTTCTCACCTTATATAATCAAAGACTGGCTCGCCGTTTTTCTAAAAGGCAGCTTGCCAATCTTTCTACGATACAATCTTCAAGCAACAGAGAGCTTCAATCATCATTATTATACAACAAATAACCGTTAGACGCTATTCGACTTATACTGTATGCAATCAACAAATTTTTCAAGCAATCGAGCACCAACGCAGCGATGCTCAGTAAATAATCGTTCACGTGTTCGCAAGATATATATATAGTACACGTTCTTTTTTGTTTGGGACCTCAAATAGAGCGCTAGGCAAGGACAGACAATTAAAGATATTTTTAACGCTGGAAAAAATTGACGAAACGAAAGATTATTATGGCTCTTTGGAATCCGAGTAACGTTCGTAGCATTTCTTTTCTCTTTTTCTGTTTGTTCCATTTGCCGCGAGTCTCTTCGATCGTCGCGTAGCCTCCCGTCGAGACGGAAACGTTATATGCAAGCGAATTATGCCCACATTCGCCCATTAATGCATTCTAGTCTCTATGGGTTCTTTTAAATGTCGTAATATGCAGCGTTAATAGAAAATGTATGTTTCATTTTAATTATCGTTGTGGGGATAGTTTAAAAATGCATTTATTGTGCTAGGATTTTTTCAATGCAATATTTTTTATCCAGTTTACATTCAAAAAGGTCTAAGATTAATAGAAAAATAACGAGAATGCGACTCTGACAGTCAGGAATAGTGAAAAAAAAAAAAAAACAGTTTTTATGAGTAACGATCTAAATAAAAACGGGAAGTAGAAAAAATATTTTCTAGAGTTTATTTTTTTTAAGCTGACGTGAATTTCTTAACGAATTTGTTTTGCTTAAATAACGTGATCTTCAGTTACTATAACTTATGGTATAAGAAAATAAGTACACCTGAATTTTTTAAAACATTTTTCTCATCGTAGTAATCAAAATGAAGCTTACAAATCATCAATAGTACGGCATAACGTAATATTTAAAAAGAAAGATAGAGACGAGATGGTAGCATAGGTTTTAGATATTTTTACATGTCTTTTCGGGCAAATAATTCGCTCACTACGCTGTGAAAATATTTTATCATAAAAATTAATAAACTTGAGTAAGAATTTATGCATAAGCACGTATAATTTAATATACAAGTACTATAATAAACGAAAAGTATGCTGAACACGTTGGAAAATTCGTGTTTAATTTACAAGAACTATTATCCTGCTTTATTATTGTATATCAAATTTAATAAATTTTTTTGTGCATAAACTCGCAAGTATATTAATTTTTAAATATTTTTAACAGTGTATTTAATGCTTTGTCTCGGTCTTTTTATTTTTCTTAGCTAATTTCATATGTTGGTATTGAACGTACGTTGAACAAGGCGTACTCTCGTTAACGAGTAACGCAATTTCCAGAATATATTTGGGCTTAGCATCGAGTCTCATAGAGACCGCTGCGACCGATATATCTGACCCACTTAATGACGTCGTGGTCGGAATAATTGAGCTTCGACTCGAAGACTTTCAAGTAACGAACCTTGAAACCAGACGGAGCAAAAGGCACCTCAAAGTTCATGGATATCGGAGGTCTCGTCCATTTCTTTTTCGTGTCAGTTTCGAGCAAATCAATTTCCGCCGAAAGTTGAGTCTCCTTCATGCCCGCCATGCGCTTTATCTTCCAAACTATCGCATTCTCCGATGCCTTGTACTTAGCTTTTCCCTTCAAGCAGATTAACTGGACGCCGGCGGTGTTTAGAGGCGTTGGCACTCGCACTTCGATCTTTTGTCCCAGCAACGATGGCTTGAAATTCGATTTTAGCACCACTTTTACTTCCATCTTGGTGCGTCCGACCTCACGGACCAAAGGGATTACGCGGAACGGCAGTGATATATCTTTCGTTGTACGATATCTGTAAAATTGAGTCAAACGAATTACTATATTTTTTTCGCGTAAAAATATTTTTGAAAAAACCGCTGTTTTTTAATTTTCGTTTATGCGTTTTGACGATTTATCAGGTTGTCTAATCGGAATAAAACTATACGATATATGTAAAATTAAGTTAAACGAATTACTATATTTTTTCCCGTAAAAATGTTTTTGAAAAAAACCGCTGTTTTTTATTTTGCGTTTTATGCGTTTTAACGATTTCTCAGGTGGTCTAGTCGGAATATAACTATACGATATATGTAAAATTAAGTTAAACGAATTCCTATATTTTCTTCCGTAAAAATGTTTTTGAAAAAACTGCTGTTTTTTAATTTGGGTTTATGCGTTTTGACGATTTATCAGGTTGTCTAATCGGAATAAAACTATACGATATATGTAAAATTAAGTTAAACGAATTACTATATTTTTTCCCGTAAAAATGTTTTTGAAAAAACCGCTGTTTTTTATTTTGCGTTTTATGCGTTTTAACGATTTCTCAGGTTGTCTAGTCGGAATAAAACTATGCGAGACTTGTTTTATGAGTCTGGTATAAATATGAAGCATTCTCTGTCGACTTAGCTACTTTTTTTTCGACCCTCTCGGATCTGCGCCATAAAAAAAATAATTCGTGTGGAAGTTTAAAAAAACGGAGGATATATTTTATTGTACCCAAACCTCGGTCCGCGTGCCACTCCGACGATTTTTGCTTGCTTCGCACACAAGTGAAACAGCGTCTTTGACTGTTGCAATTTTTAAAGAAATGTACGCAGAAATTTTTATTGTATGGTTTTTAGAAATTTTTCAAAAAAGGACGTGTGCGTTCTAGCTTCGGCAAAATTGATGATATTTTCCTTAATAATCCTTCATAAATGCAGGTACTCTCAATGTTATTTGGTATTGAATTTCACCGGAATCGGAAAAGCGGTTCGGATTTTATAAAGTTCTCAAATTTTCTAAAAAATCACGTTTCCGCCTTAACTTCGGCACTTAAGACAACGAACTCAAATTTCATGCATGGAATCGATACCATCTAGCGATAATTAGTACACAGTTTCATCATATGCGATATTGTTCAAATTTATCATAATTTCAAGTTTTGGAAAAATAATGTTATTCCATTAACCTTAACAAAACATAAGATAGCAAAGTCAAAGTCAGACATGAAATCAGTACTATTTATTTGCGTTAACAGTTGCAGCAACACTGTAATTTTAGTAGCCAAATAAAAATGACCGTTTTTTGGGTTGAAAAATAATAATTTCCCCGTTTTTGGAACTTTTACACAAATACTTTTTTAATACCAGAAAATCGATTGATGCTACTTTGGCGATTTTTTATAGATATCGACAGTCTTGCAGGAATACTCATAAATTATTTCAATTCAAAAAAATATTCGTTTTTCAATAGCAAAATAATTTCTCCTTTTTTCAGTAAAAAAATCATACTCACCGGAATGTGACAATTATTTCAAACATTCCGCTCAAAAGCTAACAAAAAACGACAACTTTGACCTAGAGACATTTTTTCCAGTAACTTCAAGTTTCCCAGATGTTTGCACTAAAAAAAAATTGCATATCCTAAAATATTGGTACTTTCATACAACCAATTATGGGGCAGATCGGAGATTTGAAAAAAGTGGCCGAATCGCCAGAGAAAATGCTTCATAAATGGAATACTTTCGTCTCGAATGAATATTTAGAAGGAGCGACTATCTCGACGAAAATAGTTGTTACGTTTTACAAAAAATCTCTTACTCTAAACTACGCCTATTTTGTTTGAAATCCTTATTTTGAAGAACGGTTTGTTTGGGTTCGAGATCATTTATATGCTTGATGAAATAAAAATAAATTTGTGAGAAAAACTTCACAGATTTCTCCGCTGCGATCGCCACTTACCGCATGAGTTCGAATTCGCCGTCGGGTGGTATAAAACTAATGGAATGTTCGGTCTCGAACTTGGAGAGCTTAACGCACTGATGAAATTGACAGTCATCGATAACGACAACGGGTTTTCCCGAACGAGCGCCGGTAGGATCGTCGCCACCGCCTCCTAAAGTTCCAGCGCCTCCTTTTGTACCTCTGGCGTCCATAACGATTTTGTCATTTATCCCGAATTTGCACTCTGGCATACCTGACAAGTATGACTTCATCACCACCTAAATTGCAAGCAAAAAAAGACAATTGACAGTTTATTTGCATTGCCTTTTCCATTTATCTATTTTCGAGAGGACTTTTATATCTTTCAGGATATTTTTAATGCATATTTGAACGTTTTCCAGTGATAATCACAGATATTGTAATGAAATTGACAAGGGATCGAAAAATCATTTCAAATTCATTTTTTACCAGATGTTTAAAATATGTTTACATAAATTCGTATGGCTTAGCATTTATGGTGCCTGAAAATATTATTCCATGGACTTTTATGCATAAAATATTTTCATCCAGTAACTCTACATGATTTTAACTCGCTTTGAAATTTGAATATATGTTTGCTGACTTTTCTCTATCATTGGTACTTTTTTCAGGGGAAATTTTCAAAACTTTTGCAGCATCGATTTATACGGTGTAAGACAGTTTTTTAAAATAATAGCGATGTTGAATAGCTTCAATTTCCTGGGAAAAATGTTGCGGAAATATTTTTAAGTTTGCTGACTTACTTACTACGACATAAAAAATTAGGATGAGAATCTTAGAACCGATTTACTTGTATAACATTTTTAAAGTAACATTGAAACTCATATCCGTAGATATACATTATTGAGCTTACGTCGAAAGCGCTGCTACCAAAATTTCTATGTGGTTATAAGTTATAAGTTACGAATGAACGGCTGATAATTTACATACCTTGCCAGCAACGTGTGCGCTTAAGACTTGTCCTTGGGGACTCATCAGCAGATTTACGAATTCGAGAACATCGAGGAAAAGCTCGTTTCGGCGATATTTAATGCCTTCTCTTCTCCAACCGATTTGGCCAGTAACTTGAGATGTTATCTGCGCTTGCTCTTCCTTGGTCGCGGACTTTACGCCTTGCTGAGTGATAAAAGTCTTCAAGACTCCGGTATCACAATTTTGGGGATATCCAAAATCCAGAATTTCTGTAAAAAACGGTACAATAGTGTTTTATGCAATAAGTGCCTTTGTCTAAGGTAACGATTTTTAAAAAATTGAAAAACATCTGTTTAGGCAGAATTGAATGTCTTGGGAACTATCCCTATTAAAAAGGTCTGATAGAAACCGATAAAAATTGGCACAAATCGCAGAGATCCAGATAGAATCTTATATATCATTCTATCTGGATCTCTACGTTTTTGCCCATTTCTATCGGTTTCTATCAGACCTTTTCAACAGGGATGCGGGCGAAAATATGTTACTATATACGGAATTAAAGTTAATCGTTCCAATTGACAAATGCTACCATACATAGCACTGTCCATCGTGTACAAAAATAATGATATCGGTCCAAACAGAAGCCTTGATTTTCTACATGTTCATCAAACGAGAAATACAAAAGGCTGCTGCGGCACCTTTAAAAACAATTGCACGAAGCTTTCCTTTCATCCCAACTATAATTTTTTGATATGGCAAGTAAAACAATAGTATATTACGCCACGAGGGCGGGAAAACCCTTTTCTCACGAGTGTGAGTTTGCAGCACAAGCCAAAGGCGACTGCTACAATCACACGAGATGCGGAAACGTTTTTCCGCTAAGTATTGTGTACAATTTTACTTTACAAGGTGTGGGAAGCAAGTTTTTGCAATGACGTAAAAACATTTTTTCTTAGACACATAGTAATGTATAGGAGAAAGTATCATAAGAAGGTCACAGAACGTATTTCCTCATCAAGTATGACGATTTCAAACTATTTTTTATTTTACACACCGGAAAAAATGCGTTGAAATGAATTTTACGCTTACTACGTCAAAAAATGTTATCGAGGGGTGAAATTAATATCTTTTTCATTTTCTCATAAAATTTGATTTGTCCACATTCTTCGAAAATTGCTATGCACGGACATTAAATGATTTTGTTATTTTTTTTCGATAAATAGATACAATCTTTATCGTAAGTGGACAACATGGAACATTAAGAAAATATATATCAAGTTCAATTATATAGCTTTTTTTCATCAAAGGATTCAAAGTCAGATTTTGTGTAAAAGTAATGGAAGGTTGAAAATTACCATCGAGCAATTCGTAAATGAGAACAAAGTTGTTCTTGATATTCTCTTCCGAGATTTTTCCAAAGTACGACTGCATGACATCGATGATTTTAAGCAGGAATTCAAAGACCATAGCGGCGTTGACATTCTGCTTGGTTACAGCGGCAAGCCAGATATTTGCCCTCTTTATATGGAAGAACGAAGTCCTCGCTATGTTGGTCACAGGCGAACGCACTTGCTGCCGAGCGTGAATGACATTGACGCGAAATGCATCTACCGCATTTCGGCCGATGTCGTCTCTGTACACACGGGAGATCAAAACCTCCCCCTTGTGATTGTAGACAAACAGACCCCCGATCATTGTGATGGAGGATTTTTGCTTTTTACTTTGCTACTCAATACCTGTAACATGAATTTGAAAATCTGTATTAAAATAACATTTTTTGTAAGGTATGTTGATCATTTGTAGGTATTATACTACCATATTTAATGAGATTTTACATTATGAAAAAAAAAATCCTTTTGCTATAATTAGAGATGCACAGGCAAATTTTAGTGCCTTTAAAATTCACAGAATATCAGAAAAATCACAGATCCTTGGAAAACAGAATATATTTTTGTAAACAGAAATTTTTAGGGATACGTAAGTCATGAGATTTGAGATGTAACATAAATTGAAAAAACTGCATTGAAGTCACAGTTATTGTATGATATTTTGTTAATCTATAGGTATTTTGATAATATACGTAATGAGACTTTATTTTGTTAAAAAAATTAGAACTTTCTGGAGTAATAAGAGATTCATAGAAAGCTTTTAGTCTTCAAAAAGTACAGAAAAAGAGGAAAATCACAGTTTTTAAACTATTTTAACTAATTAATTTTTCTTTTCAGACTATTTATTTTTTTTAAGCAGCCATTTTTAGGTTAATCCAAATCATCGATTCCAAATGAGCCGTATCAATTTTATTGCATGGATATTCCTCGGCAGAGCTTATTTACAAGGCGATAGATAACCCATCGTGCAAAAATCCAATAAATTGCGAAAATCATATGACAACAATTTGTATCTAATTGCATAAAAGGAAGAAATAAGATATGGAAGTTATATGCAATGCCAGATAATCAAGGGTGACGGCAGTGACCTGAGATATATCCTGATTTAAAACAATTTGTATAATCAGGCTTGCATATAAATAAAACGACCAATAAATGAAAAGTGTAGCATTCTTTAAATAACTTTAACAAGAGTCGTTATCAGAAAGAATCATTGTATAATAGTTACATACACGATAGTCGACAATAGTTTATTCCACACAGCCATTGATGTTAACTACTCTTGTAAATTTAGGGTAAAATTTAATTTTTCATAACAATGGAATCGTAACAAGCGCAAATTATAAAGAAATGACGTAGAATACTTTTTCTTAATGATTTTTTTAAAATTCTTATAAGTAGTATGTCTACTAGTGTTGATAGAGATTTAAATTTCTAACATGTAGATAATTTATACAATAGAATCTTTACTGTATTTTTATAATATAGTCCTTCGGGATATAAATAACTGTTTTTTTGCTCTAAAAAACAAAGATTACATCCTATTTATCATGAACATTAAACTCACAGAATCAATTTATATTTGATAATACCATATTATTTTTTATAAAGCTTGTATTTAAATCCCACAAAATACATAGGATATGCCAAAAAGCTTCAATTTTGTATAACAAAAAAGTACATGAGAATATTAATGGCCATAATTCCACAATTATTCCTATGAATGAATGTGAGATTTATCAATTTGAATATTGATGCTCGTGCACAATTGACATTTTTCGGGTTCGCTCAAATTTATCACTTGTTGCAATCGATATACAAAACCTGATCATAGCAAATTATAAAATGACCTATTTTGTGAGTTTGGAAAGCACATTTTTCTGAAACTATAATACCATTTTTTTTTAATTTGCTGAATTCTTTTTAACATTGATCCTTGGTAAAGATTCTATGTCTTCCAAAGTTCGTCAAGATCATTAATCTGTTGATTGCTGACCTCTATTGAATAATAATCATAAAAATCTAGGATTGTCCTCTACTTTATGATAAGCCATGGAGATGAAAATGCAGAGTTGACCAGAGACAGAAAAAATTCATAATTCATTAAAATCTTGAATCGATTTTACCGATATTTTCGGCGCACTGTACTTTGAGCATCAACGATTTTTTTTTGTCAGGCGCTCATCACAGAGAAAAGGTTTGACATGCCAAACAAACGAGAGTGAAGCTCAATTGCATTAGTGCAATTGTTTGAAACGCTGGGTTGTATATGCCTCCTAAATATATGTCACAAGAGAGTTCATCATGAGGTTTATACATTGCATACGGGAATAGTCGATAACGCCCCATTTCATGAATGACATTTCGGATTATCTCCGATGTCTTGCAAACGGTTAGTACTATCGATCGTAAGAAGTGCTCAAATATTCGAATTATTTTTACGTGTAGTTGTCGAAAAAAAGTAAGATACGATTTTTCTACAATAAATACAATAAGCTAATCGCGATACTTACGCATTTCTCTCCTCCGGACGTAAATTGCGAGTAATCCGAATGTACACTGATAGGCTATCAGTGCCGACTTGGCGAGCAGAGCAATTCAATCGCACCGACTGCCAAGTGACGAAGACACCCACTTTTACTGACGACGTTTGTCAATTGATCTCCTGTACGAATCTTAATTTAGCTTCACTTGAAGTGTCATAAATCGTTTGAGGCATTAAAAAGCGTATTTTTTGTCATACATAAGTAATGCTTTTTCAACATTCTTTAATAATTTATTAGGGAAGGATAAGTGTTTTATTTGACTAACGGGACTTTCATTGCGGATATGAAGGTGCGTACTCATGAGTTCTCATCGCTTACATCTCGACGAATGGCGACCTCGTCGATGCCGGAGGTTGTAAAAACGAACCTGTAAGATTTGGTGCAATATATGTTTGCTGGATTAGATAATTAGGTTTAATACTCAATACGCACTACTCAATTTAATACTCGATACACCTGTTTTAAAAAAATCGGGTCAACAAATGGGGCTCTAATTTTTAGGTGATGAGAAACCCTAACTCCGCAGCCGCACCGTGACCAGCCGGTATTCAAAACTGTAATTCTATTTTGTTTTAGATGCATACAGTTTAGCGATCAACCGAAGTAGAATGCCCTTCATTGATATTTTCTGCAGTGGCATACAATGACTATTCAAAGATAAAGCCTCAGGATTCTTGAAAAAGAGAATTACACTTTCTATTACCGATCGCGGCATTGTACATCATCTTAAGGGGATGTTGGAGTAGATTTTTTTACCGGCTATGGTCGGTAAAAAGGTTCGGTTTCGTACTTTACAAAATACACTTTTAATATATTACAAATATGTTTCAAATTGTACAGGATTATAATATGAATATAATCGCATTTGCGTCCACTCGAATTTCGGGTGAAAACGGTTGAAAAAAGAAGAAAATCGTAAATGATTCAATGAGGTTCACTGAATTTTTCAGGATCGTCGGACTGGCGATGGCACAAAAAATACGTGTGAATAATGTAAATGACGCTTACGTTGGCTGTTCGCTTGTGACAAGAGATTAGAATCGGTCAAGCAGAGTGCAAATGCAATTTTAAGCACGTCTTCTCGGTCTGATCTCGTTCCGTAAATTAACGTGCCGTCCTTAAAAGCCCTTTAAAACGCAAAAATTTTTGCTGCCTATAATATCGATTATTTTATCGCTAACCCCATCACACGCATATCTTCTTTCATCGTTGGTTTTATTTAAAAAACCTAAATATCTATTTAAATTTATTAATTTTCGGTCCTCCCTGCGACACCCTTCCAACTGAATCTCTTTCGTTTCCCGCCAATTTTTTCCCGGCTTACGAGGACAACACCGTCGACGGATCTACCATCTCACACATTTATTGTCCATGGCCAAATGGTCAGAGCCACGGTCTTATATACAGGTCTTGCAACGAAGGTGCCGGCGGTGGTCCCCTTAGCGTCGAATTTCGGTAATTCCGATTTCCGCCGCGAGGTGCGCCACTCGTACAGGGGTCGACAGAGATAGAAACAGTTTCCGTCATGTCTGATGCTGCTAAATAAAACAAACTTTATGAAAAAACGATAATTATGAACTGAAACGATGAATAATCTCGATTGTGGACATCTTTGCGTCACTAAGCTTGCAAAATCCAAGTCGTTGCTGATGAACTTAAGCGATATTCATGCCTCGGACTATCAAAGAAGTTTGTACGAGTGGAAAAGTAGGAGACTCGTATCCGCGATATTATGCGATCGATTCCCATGGTTAACACTTTTTTTATGATATAAAAGTTAATTGAATACATATTAAATGACGTCATTTTTTAAAATTCCTAATTGCATGCTGCGTTTATTAGTTAATTACCGTAATTAATCAGAATCAAGAACAAAGTAACATTTTTATGCCTAGTATAAATAAGATATTATATATTTTATTGTATTTATCGATCATAGCGCTTTACAATACAAGTTATTGTTGGCATAGAAGTCCTCGATGTGCACTTAGGCACCGCGCACGCCTTAGGCATTATGCCTGTTATTAACGGAGACACAATTTGTGAAATAATCTACGATTTCCGAAACACTGATAAGTTTTTTTTTACCGGCTTTGATTATTTAGGCTATGTAACCTGCAGTTTGGCGGTTACGTGTGGTTTGGAGAGGGAGAGGGAACCCCTACACTAGTGGCGACGCGCTGTAGCGAAATTCCGAACTAAAAGCTTTGGACAGTAAGAGTGCCTACCCCCACCACTAGAAATCGCCGTCGTTGCAAGACCTGTATGTAAGACCGTGGTCAGAGCCACTGAAAAGTCGCTACCGGAGTCCGTCCCAATCAGAGAATAGAATAGAGTATTCATTGGTAAAGTGAAGTAGTGAACGAACGCCGCACGACAGTGTAGCATCGTTTGCGATAATTTTTCAAGACTATTCAAAGAGCTAACATTCGTTTCATAGCAAATTAGTGTCAAGTGTAACGATAATTCGTCCCTAACCCAGCGGCGACGAAAAATCTAATTCAAAATGCCGCGAATAATGATAAAAGGTGGTGTTTGGCGAAACACAGAAGTACGTATAAATCAACATAACCTACAATTTCCCTAATCGAGTTTTTTTTTTACACAAATTGAAAAAAAAAAAACATATTTGAGGCGTTTGAAAATTGCCGTTAAATAACTGAAAATTCTTCCAGGATGAAATTCTTAAAGCGGCTGTTATGAAATATGGAAAAAATCAGTGGAGTCGTATCGCATCGTTACTGCATAGAAAATCAGCTAAGCAATGCAAAGCTCGCTGGTTCGAGTGGCTCGACCCCAGCATCAAAAAGACAGAATGGAGCAGAGAGGAAGACGAGAAACTCTTGCATTTAGCAAAACTTATGCCCACTCAGTGGCGGACAATTGCACCAATTATCGGACGTACCGCTGCGCAATGCTTAGAACGATACGAATATTTATTGTGAGTTTCGTTATTCGTAGTTTCATTGATATAATTTCAATCATAATATTGTTCTGTATCTCATGTATACCTTATCTAGTTCTCTCCACTATATTACAGCTTACACCCATAAGTTTATACAAATGAGCTTAATCTTGTTAAAAATATTATTACTGTTATATATTTTTGCTTTGTAGAGAAAAAACTTGTTTCTGTTACAGAAAACAATTGTTGATTATTAGAAATACCAAATACAATGTTTTTTTTTAAATTTGCATTTCCCGCCATCAGTAGGCATTGCGTCAAGTTCAAATCTTGAGTTGGCCTCATTGCATTGGATCCATGCTGCGTTTTGTTGAGAATGTAAACACAGACAACAGCTGTATACATCTGACCTCCACAGATACCTGTGTATGTCACACGTATACATCTGGAGTTTTTTTTTCTTTGCCTATGAATGGCTCGTCCTTATGGGGACCTGAGCCATTCTCTTCCCATCTGAAGCTTCATCGCGTCTGTGCTTTTATTTTCGACGAAAATTGACGGCACCGGAAATCGAATCCGCGATTAATCGATGCTCTGGGCTAATACACTGACCACTAGACCACTGCACCGTTTTCCAAATACAATGTTTAACTTGAAAAATAAGCTAAAAAAATACATGAATTATTTCAGGGACCAGGCACAGAAGAAAGAGGAAGGAGAGGATGCGGCTGATGATCCCAGAAAACTTAAGCCTGGAGAAATTGATCCAAATCCAGAGACTAAACCTGCTAGACCTGATCCTAAGGACATGGATGAAGATGGTATACCATTTGTTTAAGGTTTTTGTGTTGTCTGGGCTTTCAGGGTGAGGCGGTGTGTTGTGTGCGATGCGATTAGTGTGCGAGAGAAAAAGCTGCGTATTCAGTTTCCAAGTAAAGATGATCAAGGTCGTTGGTCGTTTCATAAGTTTATTTGTCTTTTAAAAGTATCAAAAATATTTTTTATTCACATTCATTTTTCCATTACAAACAGTTTTTCATTGCACGGAGGTCCGAATTTTTTAAATTAAAAAAACAAAACGCTTATTACATAACAATCAAATGAATCGGAGAAAACTTCCAAACTTGCATTTGCCAAAATCATCGTCTTCCTTTTCATCCGGACTTTTTAGTTCTGAAAAGCAGTTTCGATTTATCTTCTTTTTTAAAAGTGCCCGTTTATCATTATAATTGCTACTAAAGTATAAAATACCGTTAACATCGTTTTTTTTCTTTTTTTCACAGAACTAGAAATGTTGTCAGAGGCGCGAGCCAGACTCGCTAATACCCAGGGTAAAAAAGCAAAGCGTAAAGCTCGGGAAAAGCAGTTGGAGGAAGCGCGTCGTTTAGCAGCGTTGCAGAAGCGTCGCGAATTAAGAGCCGCGGGAATCACCGTCAACCAAAAAAACAAGCGTAAACGCGGTGTAAATTACAATACCGAGATTCCCTTCGAAAAACGACCGGCGTCGGGATTTTATGACACGTCAACGGAGCACGTTGATCCATTGGCGGCGGATTTTTCGCGAATGCGTCAGCAGCATCTAGATGGCGAGCTCAGAACGGAAAAGGAAGAAATTGAGCGACGCAAAGATAAACAGAAGATGAAACAACGAAAGGAAAACGACATACCAATGGGCATGCTCAATAATGACGAACCTCTAAAGAAAAGGAGCAAACTCGTTCTTCCTGAACCACAGATTTCCGATCAGGAGCTCCAACAGGTCGTTAAACTCGGACGCGCTTCTGAAGTCGCTAGAGAAGTTGCTACCGAAAGCGGAATTACGCTCTCAGACAGCCTTTTGGCTGATTATTCTTTGACGCCTAATGTCGCTGTCACTCCACGCACACCTGCGGTTATCGATCGCGTACTGCAGGAAGCACAAAATGTTATGGCTCTTACTCACGTCGACACACCATTGAAAGGTACGATCTAAGTATTTATTAATTTACCCTGTTGAAAATATTTCCCTCAAAATGTCTGGAAAATGTTCTGAGAATCTCTGGAAATTGCTCTGATAATATCTGAACGTACGTCTGCATTTGTGTGACTCTTCGTACTTTAGAAAAAAGTCAGAGATTTCTCTGAAACTAAATATTCTTGATTGCTATGAAAAACTATTGACCTAGTCGATATTTTTTGCTGGTTTCTCTTTTGTATTCATATAAAAAATAAAACGGCAAAAAACGCAAAGAAATAACTTATACTTTCTCTAAAGTCGACTTGGATTTTTTCTGAACATACTTTATTTGAAAAGATCAGAGTTTTATGAAAAATATCAGAAAACACTGACTTTCTCTGATAAATTGCGACTGCTGAAATTTGACAAAGAAAGTTGCAGATTTTCATAAAAAATCAGAGAAATTTTAAAAAATTGTTTGAATATCTCTGGAAATCACTGAAACAATCTAGTTAGAGTTTTACAGAAAAATTGTCAGAAAAAAATGTCAAACAAATAAAGTTGATACACCGCCAGTATCAAAGATTTCAGCTCGATATATCGTAATTGGTATTTACGGGCATGAGAAATGAAAAAACGTAGAGTTCGGAAATAAAATGAACGCCATTACATTCAGCTACGATATACCGTTACAAATACCGTTCTCATTATGTACAAAGGTTTGGCTTAAGTTTTGCAAAACCCACAGCAAAAATTATAATTTTGTGTTAAATTCAATATGGGGCAAAATCTAAATTACATTACCGGCCATCATCAAAGTTAGTGTGTAGCAGTGCTGCATGTTATTTTTCGTTCGTAAAAAAATTTAGTTGATTTGTCAGAATTCGACGTGTTGAAGGAAAAAGAAAATTTTTCGAAAACAAAAGAATATAAAAACGGAAACGATTCTGCCTAGTTTCACAGGTCTGCCCACATTCAATCCTAAAGATTGTATCACTTTGTTCAATTTCCATACGAACTTTCAGCCCGAAAGCTAAAAACTTGTTTTTAGTAGAGTGATTACGAACATTTTTTCAAATCTCAAAAATCTCATAAAAATTGAATGCGTGGAGCGATTTTTATAAAAATAATACCAAGTTAAGTTCGACCAGTTCTTCACGTCACATTAAAATTTAAGTCGCTTCGGTCGAGTATTTCACTCGGTTATAGGCGAAGGAATTTTCCAGCGCTTCATTACACATACACAGAGAGACATGCATCTGAATAAATTTTTTTAAGGCACTTTTTTCTTACGTTTCGAACCATTTTGAGTGTTCTACAAATTTCGTTAAATTATTTGTGTTATTTTCAAATATTAAATTGAATCATTTTTATTGATTTTTTCCCACATTCCTTCCATTTTTCGTCCTCTAAGAGGCAGTAAAAACGCTGGATTTTTTTTCTGGAACATTTATCGCGACGTTTCAGACAATTTTAGATACATTTTATGCAAAACTTCATCGGAAAAAAAACTTTCCTTTATAAGGAAGCAATAAGCGGTAAAAAAAATGACTAATTTGATTTATTTTTCGTGCCACAGGTGGATTAAACACTCCTCTTCTAAATCCGGACTTCAGTGGTGTAGTTCCAGCCGCGAGTGCCATCGCTACTCCAAATACAGTCTTAACAACGCCATTCCGGTCTCAGCGAAGCGACGGAACGCCATTAAACAACTCTTTTAACACTCCAGCGTCGCTGAGAAGTCAAAACGGAGCTTTAGCGCCGACGCCTGTGCGCGATAAGCTCAGTATTAACCCGGACGATGGTCTCGACGGTTCTGAGACTCCAGCGCTTCAGAAACAAGTGAAGGAACAACTTCGAGCGGGTTTGAGCACTCTGCCCGCTCCGAGAAACGACTATGAGATCGTCGTGCCGGAAAACGAGACCAACGATGACGGAGTCGAAGACACAGCTACCGACGTCGTTGAGGATCAAGCGGACATCGATGCTAGGAGACAACAAGAAATTCTCGAACAGAGTGAGTTTGAAAAATCATTTTATCGCCGAAATAATCGAAATTTAACCACTATTCTATGTAATTTCGACCGTTTAACAAGAATTTAACATTATTCAAGCGACAGGACCCCATTTCGGCAATGTTTTTCAATTTTTTATCCCAGCCAATAAAAAATATAAGATTCGGTGAGAAAGCAGTTCTCGCGAAAAATTATTTCAAAGTTGCTCAAAAAAGTTGAGTTTCCAAAACGATTTATTTTTCTCAAAATTTTATAATTTCTTAACCATCATATTATCTTATTATACCTCATTTTTTGTTTATACTTATATTTTGAGAAAAAAATTGTTATTTAAAAGTCGCTCAACGATGAAGAACATTTCAAAATAAGTTAATAAGAACTTGTTATAATTTTTTTCTCAGCTCTCACTCCTAATTTTATTTCATTGTCCAACGCTTAGTTCATAGATAACAAATGTCTCAAAGTTATGGCTGAGACAATATGTATGTTTAGGGCGGTGAAAAAACGACTTACTTCGTTGAATGACTGCATAGCCTTAATATTTTCATAAAATTTTAACTGTGCTCTAAGCGTTGGATCTAATCCGAAAAAATCAGAGTTGAGATCTGAAAATAGAAATTATAATTATGGAAAAAAAATTGCAAAATTACGATTTTGTAAAAAGTCGTTGTTGAGCGACCTTTTCATCACAAATTTTTCTTCTTTAATTTCAACCACAAAGTCGGAATAGCATAACAAAATTATACGAAGCGTGAGAGATTACAAAAATTTATGAAAAAAATGTTTTCAAACATTTTCGATGTTCTTGAGCGACCTGTAAATAATTTTTTGATAAACTGATCTGAAACTGATAAATTCGTCATGTGCTTAGGTTTTCTTGATGCAATATTTTTCAATGATTATGTAAATGACCACAGTTTAACAAAAGAACCAGCAGGCGCCGAGAAGTTAGTGATGACGAAAAAACGTTCTTTCCACTCTAAGATTAATATTTGTGAAAATTCGTGAACTTATGACTTGTGAATTTAATCTCTACAGCGAGAACTAAAGTCTAATGACAATTTTCAGAGAAAAAAGAACTCGCGAGACGCTCTCAAGTAATTCAAAGAGAATTGCCGCGGCCGACGGAAGTGAACATGAATATTCTGCGACCAATAATGGATTCGCCACTTACGGATCTGCAAAGGGTACGGAACAACAAATTATGTATATTTAACAATATTGGTCAATTCGAATCCATTTTTCTTGGTTTACATATGATTTTCTTAGGGTAAAACCATTTACTCAGCTTGGACATTTTTTTAATTTAATTAATTCAAAAATAAGAATTATAGCGAAAGTTTTCTAAACAATATCATGTTTTTTATTTTCAATATTAGGCGGAGGAATTGATTAAGAGGGAAATGATCGCGATGTTGCAATACGACGCGCTGCAAAATCCTCCGGTTCAGCCGAATAACAAACGCGCAGCGAATGTTGCCGCTCAAGCTCAATCGTATTTGGATCAACATCCCTACGAGAATTTTGACGAAGGAGAACTTGCAACGGTGAGAATGAAATTATTGTTTATGCGCCTTTTCGTACAGAGATTCACAGCAATTCTGGGAATGAAATTTATGCATTGTATTTCTGAAGTAACTTTTTGCAAAAATTGTTCTGCAAATAAGCGTTTCATTTAAAAAATCGTCGATATTATTAATAAGTTTAGTGATTCGTATGATAATAATGCAAATAAGCGTTTAATTTTAAAAAATTGTCGATATTATTAATGAGTTCAGTTATTTAATGACAATAATGCAAATACGCGTTCTACTAAAAAAATCGTCGATATTATCAATCAGTTTAGTTATTTGTATGACAATGAAAAAGTTTTTTAAAGAAATATTTTTCCCAAGGCGAAGCAACTTCTTACCGAAGAAATGGCGGTTGTTCGAGAGGGAATGGCTCATGGTGAGCTCAGTTTGGACGCATATACTACCGTTTGGGAAGAATGTCGGTCACAGGTAACGTAAATCGATAAATAATCGTTAAGATTTCATTTTTATTCATTATGATGTATTGTAATAAATAAATACACCCACTTTAAGCATTTGAGATGCTTAAAATAGAAGTACAATCATCTAAATTCAATGATTCTCTATTGATTTCTGCTCGAAAATAGACGAAACTCAAATTGTAATGATTATGCCAATAATTTCAAAAAAATGTTATGTAATGATGATTATTATTCGTACGAAGATTCAATGGATATTCTATAATTGGGATTATTGAGAAAATACAATGTTTTTTTCACTAAAAACATCCATATCAAACGACTATTGTAATCTGCTTCAGATATTGTACTTGGAACCACAAAAAAGATATACAAGAGCGACTTTGGCCTCTAAAAAAGACCGAGTGGAAGCGTTTGAGCGAAAGCTGGAAGAAAATCGTGTTCACATGACCGGCGAAGCGAAACGTGCAGCAAAGATGGAAAAGAAATTGAAAATCCTTACCGGAGGTTATCAAGTGAGTGTGAATTGCATAAAATCCAATACATATCTCATGAGTTATTTTTTTCTTACCAGTTAACAAATGATACAATTTTTTTCAGACTCGCGCTCAAGTCTTGACGAAACAACTGCACGACGTTTGGGAACAAATTGAGCAATCTCATCTGGAACTGTCGACCTTTAAATTTTTACAAGCTCAGGAAGAAGCCGCGATTCCGAGGAGAATTAATGGTCTCATGGAGGATGTCAACAGACAAACGGAAAGGGAAAAAGTCTTGCAAGCGAGATTTGGTCAATTGCAAGAAGAACTGCAAAAATTACAAGTGCAGAGCGACGCTCCGAGCACGTCAAAGGATTAATTGTGAAAACACGCTTCGCAAAATAAAAAAAAACTTATACTTTTTATGCAAAAATAGACTCGATAAGAAAAAAGACGCAAGTGCATTACAAATTTGTACTTGTGAAGGCGGGAAAATTTAACTTTATTTCTTTGCTATTAAAGAGATGAGATATCACGTGCTCAGGAGATTGACTAAAGGGAGTAAAGATTTAAAATATTGTACCCTACTTCCTCTTCTCTTATATTTATCGTTGTATTTAATAATAAAAAAAAACAAACAAACGAATTACAGTCTGATTATTTTCGTAAACTTAGTTTTAGTAGATGAATGTCGTCGCTTGAAAAAATCGGATGCTGCTCCGAAAGAGGTATACGATCTATCCGGAATTTTTCAGTCAATTCCATCATAAACTCCTTCCAAACTGGAATCTGGCCTGGAGTGTCTCTCTCTTCCTGCGATAAAATCGCGTAAGCGTGAGGATTGCGCTCGCACAAAATTTCCACTGTCTGAATCAACGGTTTGATTGACTGAAATTTAGAGTAGAGTTTTTAACGGAATTATATGTTTTTAAGCTTTATCAACATTGAGTTCTGAGGTTTTTTGAACTCCTGGATTAGAAATTTGCCGTAATAAAAAGAAAAACATTTTTTAAATGTTCATTAAATCATTGATTGAAATCAGTCTGAATTTTGTTATTTTTGAAACTCTGAAAATTTGACAAAATACTTGAAATACAGATTTACCAATATTCCTTTTGTTTGTTGTAACCCTTCAAAACCTGCTTATGCTAATTATACGTATGAAATTCATAAATTATTTTTTAAACGCTTTTGTGAAGTTTAATGAAATTGAATAAATTAAAAAATTAGAATTTTTTTTTTACACCTTTCAATATTAGTAATTGATCGATTTAAAAAAAATACCTATTTCAAACAAATCTCAGATATTGTTTTTAAGTGGAAAATTATTATATTTGATGTTCAAAGAATATGTAAACAGGTTTTCGAGGATTGTGCAAAAAAATATATTTAAATGACGAAAAACGATGTGAATTTAGCGCATTTACTTTTTTCAATAACGTATGTAAGGTAATAAACAGTTTTCTTAGTATATATAACTAGCTTTAAAATATGGAGAGTTAAAAAATAAATGAAAGCGAAATGATATACCTCCGAGTAGTAAACGCAATCGGCTAAAAGAATAATATCGGGAGACAAATCGGAAGGAATTTTATTGCCCCATGCTAAAATTTTTGTGCTGGCGGCGCCTCCGCTGTTTTTCCATTGGTTTTCATTCAGCTTTACGTTTCTTTCCAACGTTGGCAAAGCGGACTCTAAATCAGTCATGATAACCTGAGCCCTGTAAACGTACAGCTCAATTACTGATCTAATTTATTCGATAGCTCTATAGATAATTATAAATCATTCCCTCTCAGATCAACCAATAGAAATAAATTCTAAAAACTAAAATCTTAATCAAGTCCTTACCAAAATGACCATGATTTGATTTTCCAAAATGCTCTGGAGGCCTAATAGTTTTTAATAATAAATTAATCTTTGGAACGATAAAACGTATCTATTAAAAATATTTTGGATTTAATTGAACTTCGGAATTTAGTTTAATTTTTTTTCTACTGTTAAAATATAGTGATTGAATTATTTTTTAATGGAAATTGCACCCGTTTTGGATAGTCCGATTTTTGAGATAATATTATACGTAAAAACCGGAAAGTCTTAGGACCAAAGTGATTTTTATTCGAACAAATATAATTTTCCTTTTCGCGTGGCTGAAGTGACGTGGAATATCATATATTAGTTTAAAAAAATACCCGAGACACGCGGCAGTCATTCCAACGCAGCCAACGCCCGCTCCTAATTCAAGCACATTTTTCCCGCGCAACCAATCCGCTCCGAATCTTTTTTTCCGACAGCACACGTCGAGATATTTAGCGAGCACCAATGCAGCGTCCCACACGACACAACTGACGTCCCCTATTCTTTGCTGGTACAACGTCAGAACGTTCGCACGACTTTCCAATTCAAAAGATCTCGTAAAAGTATCGCTTTCGGTGCTCATCTCCCTTATTTAAATTACCTAAAATCACAGGACTCTTCGCTAAATTTAATGGCAGTCGGAAAGTAGCTCCACAAAGTACCGGCACCTTGCACCTACTCGATGTACGCTACGATATGAGGAAATCGCTTGCAAGCGAAGCACTTTCTGACTTGCGATGAAAAATGACGGTCATTTATCGAATGTGTAAAATGACATCAAAATTATCGTGATTTGAATTTTTATTACAGCCAATCGATCGATTATTTGTGGTAGCCTAATTTGAGAACGTAATGGCAATTATTTAATCAATATATCAAAATTAATTTCTAACGTCAGGCAATGTTTTTTAGCTATTCATTTCTTTTTAAATTGAAAATCGATGAATGATCAATGTATTTATCATTCGATGATATTTGAGTATTGTAATCAAAACGATTAATTGTATTGTAATTGTGCAAAAAAATCGGAGTAGTAGTTCGATTGTCAACTATGATTTGTCGAAAAATGGAAACGGGGGCACAATAATGCATATTTTTCCCCCAATCCCAAGCCAAAGAATATGGACGGATACCCAAGCTTCGGTGTTGGGTGTTGCACAAGTACGATTTTCCATTTTAAATGCACTAATTAATGGCTAAGAAGTGTTCTAATCGAGCGACTGATTATTGGGTTTGAAAGTTAGTTGCTAGTAATTCAAAATAACTAAGTGAATTTTTTATACATATGTAGATTCAAAAATAAGTTATAACCGCATCATTGTGTCCCTTTGGCGGCGAAGATGCGAACTAGTCCCACGTGCTTGATTCATGTATATGTATATTAAATAAGATTTGAGTACCATTGAGTGCTTTTTTTCCGGTCGAATTGTATCGGGATAGTAATATTTTTATGACAAGTTTTGTGAATATCGTGAAGTAATTTTTCAAATTAAAGACAGGTAATAATAATTATAAACGCAAAATTTTCTAATTCTTGTAGTGATTGTATGAATGGTTTCGTTTTCGAATTTTGAGGTTAAGCACGCGACGACCATGCGACTTAAAACAAATACCGAAAAGGTCGTTTTCCATTATTTATAATCGTTCCCTACAATTATTATTTGACTTTTGCAAGCATTTTGTAAACGAGTGTTCGGAAATTACGAAGATTTTTGCGTATAGCGCCAATTTAAAAAATGAAATAATACGTCGAACAAGTTTTTAGGTTAGACATTAAAGATGAAGACGAAAACCGGGAAGACGGTGAAAAAGGGACTGAAGAAGAAGAAGACAGTTGCACCAACGACAAAAAAAGACCTCAGTGTTGTGAGCACTGATGAGTTTTTCAATCAAAACTTTGAGGCGGAGGATGCCGACAGTGATGACGAGACTCAAAACGGAAAGACGAGTGAGTTATCTTTGTTTTTTTCTTTAATTAAGAATTAAGTATGCTAATTCTTATTATTCTTAGGTATAGTAGAACACGAGGATGATTCTGACAGTGGAGAGAGCGATATGGATCCAACGGAGCACAAGAAATCGTTGATGAAATTAAAGGAGACGGACCCTGAGTTTTACACATTTTTGAAGCAAAATGATAAAAAATTGTTGGATTTTGATTTGTCCGATCAGGATGACAAATCCTCTGTTGATGGGGAAGATCTCAGACATACTTTGGATGAAAATCTTGAAGTGAGCTCTAGAATAATTTTCGTTTTATAAAAATTAGAGCTTGTAAAAATTTATGGAAAAAATGGTATTATACAATTGGAAATTGATGTTACTTTAGGTTGGCAGTGATGAGAGTGATTACGAACATGAAGGGGAACAAAAGAAGGAACAATCTGGTGGTGCTAAAAAAGTAACTTTGCAACTACTGAAATCATGGCAAGAGGATATTCAGAAAGACAGGTAAAGGATTTACTTTTGAAAAAGCTCCATGTGTACAGTTTCTCTGAGGAAATACACAATTTTTTATGTGCTGACTAATATTATTGGAACTTTTATTACAGCTCTGCAAAAACTATAAAATGCGTTGTTGAAGCTTTTCACGCGGCTTTGCTTACGATATCCGATCCAGACGGCCCAAAAAGCTTGCGTTACAGAGTAGAGGGGAGTTCAGGTATGTTCAATGATTAAAAATGGTCCAATCTTCAGATAAAAACTGATCAAATCGTAACACGATAATGCATAAAAACGTAAATGTAAAAATTGTGAAATGTTAGGATTAAACTTATGATTGTACTTACGTTAAAAAATTACATCCTCAGAAAATTCATTAGATTTTATTATAAAAATTGTAAAACCTAAAATTTAGTGGATGATCGCAAAAACTAAGATTCAGTGAATACTCGCAAAAACTACAATTTTCGTAAATATAAGTAAAAATCAAGATTTTCGCGAAAAATCGTAAAAACCAAGATTTCCGTTAACAGAACGTATAAACTAATATTTTTGCAAGAATCTTAACAGCTCAGGTTTCGTGAAAAATTGTAAAAATTAAGATTCAGCGAAAAATCGTAAAAACTAAGATTGCAGCTAAGATCGTTGCAGCTAAAATTTTCATAAAAAGTTGTACAAACTAAGATTAACATTGCAAGTGCGCTTAGCTACTGAATTAATTGAAAAAGCCCCATTAAAAAAATATATGTATTTAAAAAGTATGACAAAACAAACAACTTCAATTGCAGTATTCAACGGCGTTGTCCAGTTGTGCATAATGCAGTTGCCAGCTGCTTTCAGAAGATTTTTAAAACTCGGTACTGAGACTCGCTTTGAGGCCCACAAGTCCAAGCGATTCATCAAAGTCAAAGGTGTCTTGAAGGCATATTTGACCGATCTGATCAAAGTATGTACTCCAAAATGCAAAACAAATTTTTTGATTTCTCAAACTGAGACGATGTTTTTTACACACGAAATATCTTTCAGATTCTCCAAAACGTCACGTCGTCAGACATTCTCACAGTTCTTCTCAAACATTTGCATCAAATGTTGCCTTACACTCAGTCATTTTCATCGTTGAATAAACCGTTGCTCAGAATTTTACTGAAAATGTGGTCCACGGGCGAAGAAACTGTTCGAGTTGTCGCGTTTTTGAGTATTCTTCAGATGGCGACAAGCCATCGTGAATCAATTCTCGAATCGCTTTTGAAGGTAAGGCCGTTTAATAAAATCACATGAGCGTTAAAAAAATAAAATAGTAGAAAAGCGAAAGCAAAGAAATTAGTAGAAAATTACTATTTTAAATTGCTTTCACTCTGATTTTCATTTTTATTATGCTCAGTACTGAATAATTACCACTAAAATCGAAAAATTCCTAAACGCTAATTTTATTATTGCAGACAATGTACATAAAGTATGTAGAGAATTCGAAATTCGTCTCTCCGACAACACTACCAGGTATAAATTTCATGAGACACTCTCTGGCGGAAATCTATCTGCTGGATAACAATCTTGCTTACAATCACGCATTTCTTTACATTCGTCAACTGGCAATTCACCTGAGAAATGCGATGACCCTGAAAAAGAAGGTATTCCTACAATTTTTCAATCTATTTTTTTTATTGTTCTAAGTTCTTTTTTATAATACTACGAAAAATGGATAATCAGGATATTTTATCGTTGGAAGATGTATACATAAACATAAATAATATGATTCTATTTCAATAAACAAAAACATACATTTTTTTCTTATACACCGTTGATAAATTTTATTCAGCATTAGCATTTTTTCACACTGTAACTTATTAAATTGTCATATGTTGATTTTAAATTTTCATAGGAAAATTTCCAAACTGTTTACAACTGGCAATTCATCAATTCCTTGAGGTTTTGGGCGGAGCTTATAACGCTGTCGAAACCGCAATCGATGCTGCGTTCCCTTTTATATCCTTTGGTGCAGGTGAGCTAAATATTCAGCTTAAGATAATAGTTCTTCATAGAAATATAAATCTAAAATTGAAGTAACAATTTAATATGAATGCAAAAAGATAGAAATGTAACTTATATCAATTGCTCTTTCGATGCAGATCATCACAGGAACGATAAAACTCATCCCCACGGCGCAATTTTATCCATTGCGATTCCACTGTACTCAGATGTTGATAAACATTTCTCGAGAGACAAATACTTTCATACCCGTTCTGCCATTTTTATTGGAGGTGAGTTTTTCCAATTTTGAGCCCATAATACCGATTCGAAAATTGACGAAATTGTGTACGAATTTATTTATTTATTGTTTTTTGTAGATATTGACTTCTTACGACTTCAATAAGAAGCACAAGACAGTGACAATGAAGCCAATTTCGTTTATCTGCTTGTTGAGAATGTCAAAAGCGCAACTTCAAGAAAATGGCTTCAAAGACGGAGTTATCGAAAACATCTATCAGCTGATACTGGAAAACGCGGCGAAGGACAGTCATACGATATATTTTCCGGATCTTTACGTTCCCTGCGTTATGCAGGTAATTTATTTCAACTATATTTCACATTAAAAATATCATTGCAAATCCGTTCTAAAAAACTCGATTAGAAACTACATAAATGTTATAAATCTCATGAATAATGTCTTTGTATTCCAGCTGAAGGTATTTTTGAAAAAATGCAAAGTAGCGAATTTCTGTAGGAAAGTAAAACAACTGCTCGATAAGATAAACGAAAATCGTCAGTTTGTTGAGCGCGAACGTAATCAAATAATCGTAGATCTGAAGGATCTCGCGGCGATTCGTAACTGGGAAAATGGCGTGAAAACTAAGGGAACGCCACTTGCCACTTTCTACGATTCGTGGTATAAACTCCACCAATCGCAGAAGATGAAGCTTCTTACGCAGAACGATCAGATTGCGGATTATCGTCTGCCGAGCTTGAGAAAGTCGAAGAAAAATAAACGCGGTGCTGATGAAAGCGGCGACAGCGATCTCGATATCCCAGTTGAAGAGATGGAAGAACGATTGAAGAGAGACGAGGAGAGAAAGAAGAGAAGTAAGAAGCAGAAGAAAATGAGAAAAACCGTGGACAACGACGATGAGGATCTTCCTCGCGAAAACACGGATATTGTTCGTGACATCAAATCCGACGATTGGGACTAATTTTCCTTCATAATTTACGTCTACGATTACGCGTATGTAAAGATGTTTCTGTATGAAAGAAAATAGAGAACAAGATATATGATTTTTAACCAAAAATGTTTTACTTATTTTTTTTATCTAATTTTTGTTTTCTTCCGAAAATATATGATTTTAGTTTTTTTGATGGTAAAGACAGGATTGTGTCGTATTACTCGTATTTATGTGTTCATTTTTTTCGATAAAATTGGCACATATATTTACCGTCTCGTTCGAGCAAAATGAAATTATTGGCGGAAATCTTTCAGCAATGCGATAATGTAAAATTTTTAAACATTTACAATTTGCTGAAATTCAAATAACTTTATAGATTTAGCGCAAATTCAATAAAAACTGCTCTTTATAATTACTTTATTGCAGAGAATTATTCACGTCATCAGCTTAAAAACTGCAACAAATTGAGAGGAAAGAGACTTTTCCGAAAAATATAAAGTCTTATAAGATCTGATGTATTAATTATTGCGTACATTAGTAGAACTGAAGGAGAATATATTCTCTCCTTGTGTGCCAAATTTTAGCTCGATTGGTAAACCCGTTCTCGAGATAAACAGGTTTGTGTTTTGAAAATCTGCTACAAACACATCCAGACATTTTTTTCTAAACATCTTTTCTCGATGTTTTACATGATTTTGAGTTTGCTGACATAAAAGTCTTAAATAAAATTTTTGAGGAAAACAAAGCTTCCTCTACGAGTAAACAAAAGTATCTTATTCGCAGTTTCTTCACGATTCTTGAAGAAGATTGACGACTCAACTTTAATGTCCGAGAGTTCAAGCATCTATTGCGATTTATCCAGAAAAATATTCGACGAACGCAAAGCGCTTAAAATTCTAGAAAAAAATGCAACATTAAGAAGTGTAATGATTTTAGAAGACCGACAATTTTGGGATTTTTTGTAATGTGAAAAAAACAATGAAAATTTCCCAAGCTCTGATATAAAATTAATCCGTGTTCCCATACGTTTCGGGTAACTTTTTCGATTATTGAAATTATGCATCTCACGATTCGCATTTGAAACCAAAAAAAAAAGTCTATATTATTGAAATGTTTTTTCAGAATCTGGAAGTACATTTAAAAATTAATAATCCTAAATTGAATGTTCGAACGTTTTTGAAAAACTTTTGCTAAAAATCGGTAATTTTTTTTCAACGCGTTGTAATATTTCATTTGCGATTTTTTTTCCAAAATGTAGGTTCATATCCTCCCAAAACTCATTCATAATGTAGAAGTGTTCTTTCGGTGATTTCAGATGCCAAATGCGAGTTGCATAATCCTCGCAAATCGACAACAAGAATGAGAACACGCCGAAGGTCACAGTTCATTAAATCTCAACTAATGCATGAAATGAGGTTGAAAAAATTACCACAGATTTATACAAACACTTAATAATATTTACAGCTCAACACATTTCCATTGTTTATTTTCCACATTTAAAAATCTCAGAAATCATTAAATATTCGGTCTCCTCAAGCAGTTCCTCCCCTTAACTAAATAGAGTTGGAAATTTAGCTCAAAAAAGGTTGAACCAAGAAGCGATTCCACATTAACTCAACCAGCTCGAGATATTAATGCCTCAGGTGTTTTCACAATTTGAGTATGTTCTAGTCTCGGTCAACTGAAATTTTTAATCTACGTAGTTGCGTGATAGCGTCAATTGTTGCGGCGTTTCAAGTTAACGAAGATTTCCGTCTTTTTTCCAAGCTTCATTATCTCGAAAACGCAAAAGTGCTAGAGATTTTCTTTGAAGTTATTTTCATACACTTGGCGAAAAAAATGTTCATACCTTGATTTCCTATATTTTACGGCAATTATGACATTTTACAATTTTTTTTCAGATTCTACGGATTTTTTCCTATAAGACTGTTGTTCTATGAATGGAGAAATTCGATTTTTGGATATTATAAAATAAAGAGAACAAAATAGAGTACGAATAAATGCATAGAAATCGATATACTCAGGAAAAAAATCCTTTTTTATTTTTATTCTCTTGAAATTTTTGTCAACACCAAAAAAAATAATTAGTTCGAGATTTTCAGACTCAATAAAATCACGCATTCATACCAATTTCGCAAAGTAGGTATGAATGCGTGATTTTTTCCGTAGAATCTGGTAAAAAATATTTCACAATTCTGAAAAACTTCATAATTGCAAAAAAATCCATTTAAAAAATTCAAATCCGTTTATTCCCAAAATATACGAAATCAAGTTACAAATTTTTTCTTATTTCGTGAAGTCCATGAAAATAACAATAAAAAAGATTCATAGCACTTTTGCGTCTCACGCTTTTACAAGATAATGGAGCTTAAAAAAATAGTAACAATCTTCATTACCTTGTAACTTCTCAAAAAAATGTCAGGCCAACTCCACATAAAAAAAATTTCGTTCATCAAAGTACTCAAACATACTCGGATTGCAAAAAGGTCCAAACATTGATGTCTTTAAGTGGCTAAATTCACGAATATGAAACTCATACACAGAAAATGCTAAAAACTGACCATTTCCTAATGACTAATAAAAAAAAAGTTTTCAGCCATCACAGAGACCATGATAATCGAAAGCGGCGTGCGCTGAGCGAAAGTCTCCGAAGGAGCTCCGAATCATCGTCGGAAAAATCGGCGCGTGTTCTTCAGCGTCGTCTTCGAGCGTTTCGTGTATCGTGATGCAGAGATCCTCAAAAACGCGTCGGGTTGAAAGTAGCCTTTGCGCTTTCTCGTCCATCGGCACATGCTGCTGCCCGAGAGTCGAGCTACAACCAATTCTAAGGTGTCGCTTCTGGTGGTCTATTTTTATCGCGCGTGCGACCCGCAACCAGTCGGGAAGTTAGTAGCGACGACCGGGCGCTATTATAAAGCACATCCTCGTGTTGTAATTAGCGGTATGTAAAAGTGTAAACCGTCGTCCGATGAAATTTACAATTTATAAGTTAACATAGTGATATTTATTAAATTAAAAAAAAACATAGTTGCGGCTCGATTAGTTAAAGTGACATTTTATTTTATTTCTTCACGAATATGACTTGTTGTCGATCCGATAATACCGGAATATCTAAAACACCCTTACACAAGCACACACATTATAAAGAAGACGATGCTACGAGTCCGCAGTTTGAAAGCAAACGCACAAGGCACAAAATCTTTCGTCTCTACACAACGTATTTATACATTTCTACAGAGAGCATTTAAGCACCAGATGTAGATTCGTTAAATAATATTGTGGCAGTGTTTAATCCTCGAATGAAGAGGAGCCTCGTGACCAGAGAGCGCTCCACACGCATCGACGGATATTCGTGCAATTTTCGTGCTTAAAATATTCACCGCTAAGTGGTCCACATTTTTCGCGGAAGGTGGACGCTTAGATATCGCAGGTAGCCGGTATATATACGTCTCTGTATGCTCCCCTCGATAAATTACGATTTTTTTTCTTTTTTTTTTCTTAATCGCAGGAAAAAGAAGAATATTTTCACGTGATGTTTTCTTCATTTTCCATTTTGTTTTAATGCTCAAAATGCGCTTTGAATTCGTGACGCAAAATCCGGAATCTGGTGCGTTCGAAGCAAATGGAAACCGCGCAGTCATCTACTTTTGATATATCTATCTCGAGCGGGAATATTTTGCAAGATGCAAATCCCCGGTGGATTTCGGTGGTTGTGTTACGCTCTACCTTTTGCTGAAGACAGTGCGCGCTCGGAGCCTCCGATAGTTTGCGTTATTACGTAAATTCGATAATTGAAAAAAAAAAAAAAAAAATAAGAATTGTAAAAATATATTATTTTGATAATCGAGGAAAACAAAAAGAATTGGAAAAGTAAATTGTTTAGACTGAACCGCAGATTCGGAGATGAGGAGAGCATCGTACGATAAGTAATTCACTTTATTCGTGAGGTTTTATTGGCGAGCTTTTTTAGTCAAGTGCGCGAAGCGATTTTAGTGGCGTTTGTATTTTTATTTTTATTGCCAAGCCGATGAACAGTTCGCGATACTTCCGGTCTACTGTATTTTTATTTTTTCTGTATTTGGGGGATCAGGCTTTTTTGTTATAAATAATACAGTGAACTGTGAATGTGAAGCGTAGATTTAATATTTCGGTACTTAGGTAATTTCTTCAGGACAATGATTTTTTTTATTAGAATTTATTTTGATTCGAAGTTGTTTTGAAGAGTTCATTGCGAATTTTTTAAAATCAAGGTTCTGATGCTATTGGGGATATTTTTAACTTGATACTTACGCAATAACAAAAACAACCACCGACCAAAAGCCGAAGAGAACGGAGCACCGATCAACGACGTCATCGACACAAATGTTTTCTGATAAATTTTCATCGTTATTTTCATCTTCACGATTTTTTCTATTGTTGAGAGTTTTATTTTCATGAGATTTAAATTTTATCTGGTTATCGAGTTTTGGTAATTTGCTTTTAAAATGTCAAGGACTCTGTAAATATAGTTTTGAAAATTAATTTCTTCACTGTCTTGTTTAAACTAATTGATATGAAGCAATATAGAATTTATTTTTTATTTCGATTGGAAAATCAGAAGTCAAGCTTTTTATTTCAATGTGGCTAAGATTTATCGTGCACTAAAAGCCGCGAACCAATCGGTTTAGCAGGAAGTGCACACAAAGCTTTAGACTAAATTGGTGGTTGAAAATAACCATGGAAAATCTCCAAAGATAAACAGAATCTACTTGGATCTTGCTGGGCTTTTGCTTGAGGCCAATTCGGTTTGGTTATTCGATGCTCGAGACGAAAAAAAAATTAGCTTTCGGTCGATCAGCTCGACGTACACATTGTAGTTGTTCGGATAGAAACAGCATATAATCTATTAATTACATGTTAAGTGAATCTATTGATCAACTGAGCTACGAAAATTTTTATTCAGAAATGGATAAATACTTATATTCAATACAAAAATAACTGTAATTAGTTATAGTTACAACAATAACAATTTTATATATTTATACTAATTATAATATCACCCTTATTATGAAAAGAAAATATTTTGCGGATTTATACGATGGGTCACTCCGAAAGTTTCGGTTCCATTGACTTTTTTTTCGTACTGCGCTGTTATTATTGTAAAAACAATACTGGAATACAATTATCCCATTCATTAGACGAAAATATTCTCCATCGATTCGGTTAGCACTATTTTAAAAGTAGAAAATTTTTTTTTTAGTTTTTGTTTTTCAATAAAATGGTGCTATATTTTTTTGCTCATATCCTCAGATATTCAACAAAAGTTATGATTACATTTTCAGCTGTCAGTGATACGTGTGTGCACATCTTGAGAGGAAAAAAATGCATACATGTTACGATTTTATTGTATTTGTGTATTTTGGGTCGATGCCTTTTTTCGTGTAAACTTTTGACAGTCAATTTATTTTTCTACCAATTTATTAGTTTTTATACGATAAAGTATCTCATTATTGGCAAAATGAACCATAAACCGCAGTAAACCTCAAATTTCCAATGCAAATTCACTGAAATTGTAATACAAATTACAAATAAGTAAAAAAAACTGCCAAAAGTTAAGGAGATACATTATTCATAAAATAAACAAAAGAAATACTAAAATTTGACTTTGTTGTTATCCATCATTAAATAGCAAAAGCCATTGAAAAAAGTTCCGGACCAAATTTAATTGTCAATTTTTTAAATAAAAAATAAAATTTTATCAGGTTCTGCTCATTTTTAAAACACGTCGTCATAAGAACAATAAAATGTATTAATTATAGTCGAGAAAAACACGGCTTTCGATTTATCAAAAGGACAAGACTATATTTTACTCTTCATTTAGAAAATCGTGTTCAGTCAATTGGTAAGACAATTAAAAAAAATATTGAATCAATAAAAACAATTCGGTTAATTATATCCTAGAACAAAGAAGGAAAAAAAATCTTAAGCTCCAAAAAAATAGCTCCTATTTTGGGAGGTCTTGCGAAAGCTCTGAATATCGAGGTCTATTTCTGAAAGTGGTAACTGTCGATCGGAACTGGTAGAAGTTCGATAGTGACTCTCGAACGAAAGTTTCTCGAAGAGAGCCACGAGTAATAGTCTTCGGTATATTGGGGAGCTGCGAAAGCTTTCCCGTTCGGGCTATCGCTTCTCGTACACGACGTGATCTCGATTCTCCGACGGAGCCGATTCCGCTTCTTCTGCTGGTGCTGTTGCTCCGTTCTGCAGCGGCTGCGGCCGTCGCGGCTTCTCCGGCCGCTACGTATTACGTTACAACAGATAAATTTAGCATTTCTTTCACACAGAACCTCGTGTTGTACTCATGCCAATGCCGCAACGCGGAATTAATTGGCATGTTGGAAGAGAACCAATTCTTCGTGGCGATGCCCACCGAGTCACTCGTGAAAACTATAGCGATCCTGATCTATCGGGCCTATTGGCACATCAAACGATCCTCATCGGATCATTAATCTCTCGCTTAAACGTATCTTACCTCTTCCTGTATGTTACTATTCATGGCCCAGACATGTCAATAAATCTTCACTTCGATTTTTCAGACATTTGTTTTTTTTAAATTAAAAATGTTGGTGAAAATATTTTTTTGATTGATTCTGACATTTTTCTTAAAAATCGCTTCCATCATTGTCGCTTTTGTTAGCTCTGATAAAAGTCTGGACATGTTTGATTTTTTTTTGTAAATACTCGAACATGGCTGTTCATTCTCGAAGGCACCTATTTACTTAAAAATTATTCCAATGAATTTTTCGAGCATGTCTGATTTTTTGCAAACATGTTCGAATTTTCATTGAACATGTCCGATTTTTTAAACATGCTTTTAATAGTTCTGAAAAAATCTAATATAATTCTGGGTGGTGATGTGCACCTTGTCACTATAGCGATCCTGACCTATCGGGCCTATTGACACATGAAACGATCCTCATCGGATCATTAATCTCTCGCTTAATCGTATGTTACATCTTCCTGTATGTTACTATTCGTGGCCCAGACATGTCAATAAATCTTCATTTCGATTTTTCAGACGATTGTATTTTTTTAAATCAAAAATTTTGGTGAAAATATTTTTTTGATTGATTCTAACATTGTTCTTGAAAATCACTTCCATCATTGTTGCTTTTAGTTAGCTCTGAAAAAATTCTGGACATGTTTGATTTTTTTTTGTAGATACTCGAACATGGCTGTTCATTCTCGAAGGCACCTATTTACTTAAAAATTATTCCAACTAATGTTTCTAGCATGTGTGATTTTTTGCAAACATGTTCGAATTTTCATTGAACATGTCCGATTTTTTAAACATGCTTTTGATAGTTCTGAAAAAATCTAATATAAGTGGGTAGTGATGTGCACCTTGTCACTATAGCGATCTTGACCTATCGGGCCTATTGACACATGAAACGATCCTCATCGGATCATTAATCTCTCGCTTAATCGTATCTTACTTCTTCCTGTATGTTACTATTCATGGCTCAGACATGTCAATAAATCTTCACTTCCATTTTTCAGACGATTGTTTTTTTTAAATTAAAAATGTTGGTGAAAATATTTTTTTGATTGATTCTAACATTGTTCTTGAAAATCACTTCCATCATTGTTGCTTTTAGTTAGCTCTGAAAAAAGTCTGGACATGTTTGATTTTTTTTGTAAATACTCAAACATGGCTGTTCATTCTTGAAGGCACCTATTTACTTAAAAATTATTCCAATGAATTTTTCGTTCCCCTTTTTGAACGCGTTTTTTCTTTCTTTTCTTTCAACATTGTTGATGTACCCTTCGAACACGCCGGATTTTTAGAACATGTCTATTTTTTTCGGTTCTGGAAATTATAAACACGCGATATTAATTCAGGGCACACCGAAACGTGTTTGATTGTTCTGGAGATGTTTTCTTTTTTTTTAGATGAAATCTGAAGTTTATCTGCATTTTTTAAATTGATTAATATAATTTATAATATTTATTGACACACTTGAAAAAAGGCAGTTTTATAAAATGGAAAAACTTATTTATATTTTAGCAGAAATAGTAGTAGTACAAAGCGCAATTTCGTGAGCAATCAAGGGTACCAAACAAGGTCGATCCTGACGACAAAAGATGTCGATTACAAGCGCGTGAACTACAATTTGCAACCAAACAGTCATTTGCAACGTAGCGTATCGGCCGACAATGTTGTAGTACGTTCACGTGGGTTCAAACCATCAGACAGACACGACCCGGCTAAACGAAATTTTCTCGAACACTTGACCTCAAAGATTCTACACTTTGAGATGGTGAGTCGTTATCAAGGGTATAAAAGCTTCATGGAAATGCTTCAAATAACGAGACGCCTGACAGCTGCTGCTGTCTCAGCTACTGCGAGAAAAATGCACGTCATATGCCATAAATTCCACAGCTATACATACATGTAAATCTACAGCATCACTTTTAAGGATCTTCCTTCAGCACGGACTCATTACAATTTTTTTGTCTAAGGAAATCGCTTTTGAAATATTTTTTGAAAAAAATTGTCTAAATTAGAATTACAAAAACTCCCTATAGACAATAAAAGTTTATTCGTATTTGTGAAATAATCAAAGAATTATAGAATTTTCGAGCCAATAATGCTTAAAGGAAATTTTTTTTATTATTAGAAGTGTTAGATTTTAGAATTTGTAATCTCTAGAATTTTAATTTTTGAATAGTACTTATAGAGTCGTAGATTTTTCTAAACTGCATAATGTTGGTCTTAAAAAATAAAAATTAATCTACATGTATATTCTATAATAATATTCTTAGAGCTCTACATTCTTGAATTGTCAGAATTTTTTTTAGAATCTATATTTTTTTTTTAATAAAGAATTGACAATCAGAAAATTTCGAATAATTACCATTTCTATGCACCTGCGCTAACTGCATTTTATTTATTAACGAATTAACAAGTACTTGCTTCTAGATACCAGTAATAATATTAATACCGATGAATTCAATTTAAAAAAACAAAAAGGCAAGTAATTTAATTTTGGCTATAACCACTTGGCTTCGAATGCTATTAAATAAATAAATAAATAAATGGATAATAATGTGAGAACAATTTTCCCGTTTCCATCTTATTTTATTTGTCTTTTAGGACAGCGGCGATCCAAAACCGATCAATTTGCAAAAGTTGCTCACCCCAGCGATGGACACGAGCGATTTGCTGCTAACGAAGAACAGTATGCATACGTTTGTAAAATATTTTACTTGAAATACTATCACATCAGGTATTTTTAGTCAATCCCTAATTTTCCAAAAATTTGAATTTTAATAATATTTCGGATTCCTATTTAAAATACGCAATTTTCTATCATTTTTTAGACCGCAGGAACCTTAAGAGGTTTTGTTAAAAAAATCGTCAAAAATCTACATTAAGTTACAAAAAAAGAGATTACATTTTCTGCAGTTCTCCGATTTCAAATTAATTCCATTTTTTAACTGGAGTAAGAACTTTGAGTTCTTTTGAATCAGAAAAAAAAAATTTGCCTGGCTTAAAAAATGGATGAAAATTAATGTTTTTTGGACCAACAACGATGATATAAAAAATTGATTGAGCTGGACAAAAAAAACTCAAATGTTAAAATCAAGAGTGATAAACAAATAAAATCTCCTGATTAATTGAGCACAATTTTTCTTTATTATTTCAAGAGAAAATGTACGCGTCGTCTTGTTTTTACGCTCCGACCCATCCAACAGTCGAAGACCAGGTTGAACTCGCTCGTCGAATCTCTTATTCGTTGAGTGACGTTAAGAATATGAAGAGCAAGGGGCAATCCATGTACGTTAATCGAAAAAAACGTTCAGTCAAGTGGATTCACGATGGCAATGGTAAGAAACCACGTCTGTATGATAAATTAGACTTTCGTGATGGAATTTTGATTTTCGTGGTTTCAACTTTTTTTTCTTCTGTTTTTGTGGCCAAAAGGAGATGAGGGAGAAGAAGAACCTCCTACACCAGCACACAAGGTATTTTCGAAAAAAATTTATTGTGTTAACAATTAATACCTCAAACAATAACAGTAATTTTTCAATTATTCAATATTACAACGTTCCTGACAATTTTTTTAGTATGAATATTTGTGGGTGATTATGTTTTTTGATTTTTATAAAAATTATTAATCGCAAGAAATCGATTAAAGTTAAAGTAATAATTTTTTTCACTTCAGTGGCTCAGCTACATAATTATTAATGAGTTAATTAGGCGATCAATAAATATACTCCAATGTTTTAATGGTATTTCACGACATCTGAGACTTATTAAAAATTAAAACGTGCAATACAAACGACCAAAAAATGTTATTAAAAAAAATCGTTATTATTGATTAAGTCAATCAATATGTTAAATCAAATCATTATTAACTGTATATTATTTTAAGGATAAAGTGCCCCTAAAGTGCATGATGAATCCAAACGGAAAAGTGTTGGACATTCATGGCATTCAAGCTCTGGGTGAAGAAGTGAACATCGGCACGAGTCCTGCGAATGCTGGAAAATTATTCGACATTGTCCGTGATCTGAATAATCAAAAGGGTCGAGGTAAATTTAATTTTATTTATCCAAAGCTTACTCGAAAAACTTATGAGAAAAACATTGCAAATAGCCGACAACCTATGCAATATAGTGGAAAAAAGTTGCAGTTGTACAATATTTATATCTTAACAATTGATTCAACACATTTTTACTGGCATTTCTGTTGGTATTTTTACAAATTTATTTTCACGCAGCCTGAGTCGATAAACAAATTCGGATGAAGAAAGTTTGGTTTCTTAACTATGGAATAAAAATTGGGAAAGAATGAAACTCAAATTTTGAAAACTTTGATTTTACAGATAAAAAATATATCGGCTTCAAAGAATGTTATTAAAGTCTTAAAATAAAGCTTTTAAATAATAAATTAATATAAAAAATAACATACCAATTAAAAAATGTAGTTTCTTTTATGCGAATTTTGTCAGTTTTGTCTTATTTTTCAATGAGTTCATTAGACATGTCAGATTATTTTTCGAACCTCAATGGAGTGAATCATTCAAATGGACAGGCCTCGAGATATACGCGAAGTGTAGAAAAAGTTTGAAGACGGAAGCGGACAATAAAAATTTAAAGAACTGTAATTTGTTTACAGATTATTAAAAAAATATATCGAATTCGGAAAATAGGGTTTCTTCAAGTCTGTCAAAAATTCAAATTCAAAAAAGTCAAAAATTGAGTTTCCTTCGCAAAAATTGTATCTTTTCTTTTCTATTTGTAAAATCGGTTTATTAGACACGGCAAATTGTTTTTGGAGTTTTAATCGAGTGGACGATTTAAATGCATATGCGCCGAAATATTAACGAAGTGTGAATAGATCGGAAACATTACGAGCCGTGAAATTAGGAAGAAAACCTAATTTAAACAACTGTAAGTTTTCACAGATTATTTTAAAAAAGATGTCAAATTGAAAAATTGTAGTTTTAATAATTTAAAAAAATCACTAACATAATTTGAATTAAAAAAATTTATTTGTTTTCGCATTAGATCATGTTAGTTTTTTTCTTATTTTTAAATGGGTTTAATGCGAACGTCAAATTACTTTTGGAGTCATAATAGACTGAGCGATTTAATTTCTCGCGAAGCGTAGAAAAAGGTCGGAGACGTAAGCGAAAAAGCCTTAATTTAAACAACTGTAATTTTTCACGGATTATTTTTTTTTTAATTTCGAATTGAAAAAATATCGTTTTCTTAAATGAAAAAAATTACAATTATAATTCGAATAAAAAAATTTACTTGTTTTCTCATTGACTGGTGTCAGTTTTTTCTTATTTTTAAATGGGTTTATTGGGAACGTTAATTCATTTTTGGAGTCTTAATCGGGTGAACGATTTAAATGCACAGGCACCGAGATATTTGCGAAGCGTAGAAAAAGGTCGGAGATGTAACCGAAAAAACTCAAATTTAAACAACAATTATTTTTTAAATGTTGAATTGAAAAAATGTCGTTTTTTCAATAAAAAAATCACAAACATAATCCGAATAAAAAAATGTATTTGTTTTCTCATCAAATGGTGTCAGTTTTTTCTTATTTTCAAATGGGTTTATTGGGAACGTCAAATTATTTTTGGAGCCTCAATCGAGTGAATGATTTAAATGCACAGGCGCCGAGATATTCGCGAAGCGTAGAAAAAGGTCGGAGAAGTGGGTGGTGGACAAGGAACAATGCCAAACACCGACGACCCCGAGTGGCTTCACAAAAGCCCCGAGCTTCCCAACCAAGCTGGACATGGGTACGAACGAGAACTCGAAATTCACGAGTCTACCTCCTCTGACGTCTTTGACAACGCCTGCACCGACTTTCGACACGAAACCCTTCTACAATCCCTTCACCCTGGATCTTTCCTTGGAGAGTGTAACGCCACCGAGAACAGGTGAGACAATTTTCCCTCCACTAATTCTCAAATTAATCAAAATATCTCGAAAATAATTCGCCACAAAATTCGAGACTCTCGAGTTCTGGATGATCTCATGAGCTGGCGCGCTACGATGAACTATAAGGGAACGAAGAGTTGGCAGACGCTCTCGACACATCGTATTTTCGTTTCGGACGAGAGCTCGCTGCAATTAATAACGTACATGGTTTATCGCTTAAACTCCACGAATATCAGACTCGCAGAGCATCGATCAGCCATTTTATAATTTCTCTTTTGCTCCCAGACAAATTTTGCGTTTCCACAGTGATGGAAAATAAATTTAAGGGCAGTTAGCCAAATTTATTTAATTGGATTTTTAAGACTAAGGAAAATGATAGAATAACATTTTGTTAGGCTGGAGTAGTTTACAATACAATAGTTTAACCTTAACTATTACAGAAAAATGGCTTAATCAATTTAAAAAGTGTCCAAATAAAATTCAGCATGAAATCGGTGACTTTTTTTGGCACTTTGTGAGGATTCAATTTTTTTGCAGCCGTTAATCATTTTTTATTGTACGAAAATGTAATTGTGAAGAGTTGGGGAAATTTTATTTTTTTACTTTTTCGTAAAAATAATATTTTGGAATTATTGGAGATTTTTTTTTCTATATTTTTGTATACATTTATGTTTGAATATTTATTTCTTTTGAAAAATACAAAATAAACGATGAGTTGCTTTAAAATTGGCTTTTGAATGTTTTATTAAGCACATTATAATTTGTATAATTTAATTTTATAGGGAGAGTGATACGAATGTTGGGTATCAATTGATTATGTGATAATTCGAATCCCCAGTTATGGACGCCAATGTGAAGAGAGTTGTTATAAGTTCACTGATCGATACTCTGTTACAGTATCGCTATCGATTCTCATTTTTATCCAAAATCTCTGATGCAAACATACGGTTTATTCAGGCGTGTTATTGCAATGCAGTCAATAACAGATTGTATATTTCGATGGTGGGATCTTATCTTTGCATATAGCAGAAATTCACGTCGGAAAATGAGACTCCAGAACACGAAATATCATCTTGCATTCGATTATTTGCTTTTCACGTTTTGGCGAACGCTTTTGAAATTTTATTCGCTGCTTTTTCAGGTGCACATTTTTTTCAACCTTCGATATTGCCCTTAATCATATGAAAAACTTCTTTATTTATTATCTTATCGAACGTTTTACAGAAAAAAAGGTTTTAAAAAGTTTCTAGCTAATTTCTGAGACATTTTTTAATTTCACAGAATTTTACGCTAAATCTTGGGTTATTCTTAAATTTTTCAGTCAATTCTGTATTCTAAACAATTACAATCAAGCATTTTAAAAATTATAATGGAAATGATGAAAATCGATTTGGATCCCAAAAACAGTCTATTTACAGTTTTATGTTAAATACAGTTATAAAAGAATGTTAACCATTAAAACACCATTGATTTACATCTAAAAAATATTGATAGTGAGATTGTATTTTTTCAAATTCGGGCAACGCTTTTCACATTTTATTGGTTGCTTTTTGAGGTGCACATTTTTTTCGATCCTCGATGTTTTTTCTAATAATATCAGAAACTTCCTAGTAAACACGTTTCATTACGGCAATATAACATGGAAATTACATATAATGTAAAATTGTTACACTTGTGATACGTTGCGAATATGTAACACGGTAGTAACGTGCAATTTTACAGTTGTTATATATGGGTAATATAACTATTATTTAAAAAATGTTGTTTTAATGTTAAATGAATGTACCGGTCATGTAACAATGTAATTTAACAATGTTACATTGCTGAGCTGGAAATTGCAACTTATATGTAATGCTCAGGGAATATTTAATGTAATATTTGTTACATTACCGTAACATCGCCGCAATATAATTGTGTTTACTAGGTTCTGTATTTTTTTTAAAACCTTCTAGTGAAAGAAGAGGGTTTTACAAAATATCACGTTGAATCCTGTCATTATTTAATTGTTCGATAAATTCAACATTCTATAAAATTACACTGCAACATTCAAAATTTCTAACAGAAATTATGGAAACCTTTTCGAACTCCAAAAACAGTCTATTTTCAGTTCCACGATAATCATAGTCAGAAAAAATGTCCACCATAAAAACATCATTGATTTGCATCTAAAAACCTGCTAAACACATCAAAAAGCACCAAATTAATGCGGCTAAACGAAAAACCTGCTAAACTCATCAAAAAGCACCAAATTAATGCAGCTTAACTAAAAACGTACTAAGCTCATCAAAAAGCACAAAATTAATGCAGCTTATAACTCATAATCACGCATTTCCTGCCGCAAAAAACGCTTACAGGAAGCGATCAAAGACGTGGATCACTTCAATCGGAAACGAGTGGAGTAAGTGCTTACACCGAAGTAAAGAAGATTTACTTGCGAGAAGTGGCAGTAGGAACGGAGCCAGAATATCCGGTGAACGGAGATCGTGGTATTCCGGTAGAAAAATCGAAGCGCATGTCATTCGACGGCGGCATGAATGATCATCGTCACTACGCAAACGGTTCATCAAGCATTAACAACCGCCGAAACAAGTCATTGACGACAAACGGCAACAGCAATGGTCGAGAATTCTACACTAACAACAATCCTAAGCAGGAATCGACTAACAGACGCGTAGCCGATCGTCATCCCCACTCTCACCGTCATCAGCATCATCATCATCATCATCACCACCAACAGTACGAGCAATATGATCAATATCCTTGTTGCGATCAGCCTCAACAATCTCTCGACGAGATGCCAGAAGAATATACTCCAGTTCCGGTCAAACAACTTATCCAGGAGTTTGAAAAAACCTGCAGACCGGTTTTGCAGTACAAGCAAATAAGTCCAAAAGTCATACCGATTGCTCAGCAATGTCCTCCACTTGATAACGACATTTCCCGGTTCTTCGAGTCATCAAGAATGACCACAAAGTACGATGATCACCAGCATCAGATTCAGCAGCAACATCAACAGCAACAGATGCACCAACAACATCAACAACAGCAGATCCAACAGCTTCAGCAACAGCAACGTCAACAGCAACAAGCTTCACGTGGAAATGGAACTGCAATTGCACCAATGACCAAAAGATCTGTCAACAATACCAACAAAATCATCAATGGCAATGGTAACATAAATTACACCAATGGAAATGGTTACGCAAATAGAAGTGGATATGGCAATCAAGGAATGCAAGGTTTGATTCAACAATCTGGAAGATATGAAGAGTATGACTCGACCGAGGATGAAATTGATGATTCCTTTGGAGAATCTGATGACGAGGTCAACTATCGCAGGGCTGATGGACAGAGAATCATGTATGATGATGAATCGCAGAGTTACACCAATGGAAATGACACTAGAGCGACTTCCAATGGAACTATGGATGAATATGAAATGTATGTCAGGCAATTTGATGAATCATCCGATCTTTTTGAAGCTCCGCCTGGATTTAGAAATGGAGATGCTACGAATTATGGCAACAATCAGGCTGATGTGCCCACTGATGCAAAATCCATGGTTCTTGCCATGGTCGCTTCTCAGGAAGATATTCTTGATACTATCAAACATTTGCGCAATACTCCGGTTCTTGAGAATCTTGTTGGTGCTCCTTCGCCTGATTTCTATGCGGATGTAGGCAAGTTAATACGCATGCGCTTTGTAGTGGTCTTGTGCTTTTGCTTTTTTGGGTTTCGCATTGGGATTGGGATTTGGTTACACAATTTTGCGGTTTTTTATTAGGTTTTTGTAACGGTGGGAATATTTCTTACCTATTGGAATTGTAAGTCTAAGCTTTACATGTTTTTGGTTATCGCACAATTTTTTTTTTGGGAAATTGATTTTTTAACTAAATAAGCAATTTATTCGTATCCTGTGCTACACGATTTTTTAAAAGTGTTATTATCATAGGAAAAATAAGAATTTAAAAACTTGATTCAATGGAACCAAACTTAAAGTATCCACACAATAAATTTGAAAAGGTCTAACAATTTTTTTGAAAATCTGCTTTTTTGCAAAGATGTAGAGAAATTTTTTGTTTCAGATGCAATTTTTGCGTCACTTGAACACGAATTTGGTATTGATTTAATGGAAAGATCAATTTAAGAAAATAAAAGACCGAAAATATTGCTGTGTTTTTGAAACTTCTATTACAATTAAATAAGGTTTTTATATGAATTCTTCTGTATTGATAATCATCGGGAGATTTCTGACAATCCATTAATACCTCATCAAAAACGAGCCTCTTTCATGGCGGAAAATGTCCAGTTTCTGGGGAAAAAAAATCCCAATAATATTTCGTCCCTATTGCAGGACTTTTTAATCCCTCTTGTTTATTTTTATTATTATCATTGCCCAAATATTAAATATGAAGATTACAACAAAATTCAATTGCAGGTAACAACAAGCTGTGCGAACCTGCTTACCAAGGACCAAAAATAGCGAGTTTCCAGACCCTGACGAACTACAACACTGCACCTCGTGGTTGGGACCAATCGCAGCCGGTTTACCGTCCGGTAACGTTTGGAAAGCAGCAGGAGCCGATTGCGTATTCAGATTTCTAGATGTACGATTATCGCAAGGCAAAACAGAGGACGTAAGTCGTCTCTATAAAAAAAAAAAAAAATCAAACTCGCAACCGATCGAAATATTAAATGTTATCTTTTTTAAAAATATTTTCCAGTGAGAATTTTTCGTCTTCTGGAAAACCACGTAAAATCGGAACCTCCGGCGAAACCAGATTGCACAACAACAACAAAAACTCGGATTGCCTTACCCAGCATAAATATACTATATATTTCGGATTGAATCCGGCCTTGAAACCATATTTGCAGTGATCCATTAAATGGAGCTGATACTAAGTGTTTATTTTTCCGAATCCCGATGCATTACACGCGCCTTATATATATATATATATATATATATATATATTTAAAAAAAAAAGAGAAAAAGAAAATTGGAATGAGATGCACTATGTAAATGTCAGTGAACGACGGAGTTGTATTACGGCTTTAAAATTCGTTTCGCTTCGTTAATTATGTCATATATATATTATTTACCTCGTCTGTTTAAGTTGATTATCGTTATTGATGCTTTTCGCCGTGTTACGTTATTGCATTTTTCCTTCTTTATTATATAAAGCAAATAAATGTCGTTTTCTTAAGGTTCTTGTCGCGATTTTAATATCTCTGCCTCCTCGTCACTTTAGCTGATTGCAATTCGTCATCCAGACGACTTCCAATACTAGATAGTATTTGTGATAATTCCTTACATTTATCTACGTGTGATTATCAACAAAAAAAAATTTATCGTCAAGAGAGACATATTATTTTCGGATCTGACGGTAATAAAAAAAAGTATTATCAGGATATATCAGTAAAATCATTCAAAGAATACTCGGTACAATTTTCTGATCCAAAGTTTATCATTTTTTAATTATTTTCGAAAGTCGCACGTATTAATCGATTTTTTTCCTGTTTTATTCAAGATAATGCTGATAAATGGCCGTCGGAATCTTCAAAAAATTATATGGTGATTTCTGGTCGAAATATGTTTAATATTTTTTTATAGAAGTCAGTGTAGATTCAATCTCGTTAATGTAAGTTCCGTAAAATATTGGGCTTAAACTTTGGAGACTCGTCTACCGTAACACTCACGGAAATGATGATAATGACGGGAAAAATGACAGTTGAAAAAATTATGGTCCGCAAAAAAAATTTCGTCTTAATAACGGTGAGATTTTGGACATAATGTCAAAAAAATTACGGAACTTTTTTACAGACTATTATTTTTCTGTTGTAATGACTAATATCGCACCGTTATCAAAATTTACAAAAACGACTGTGATTTTTTCCGTCATTATGGTCGTTACAATCACCGTTATCGAAAGTGCTAGTTGCTCGAAAACCGAGATTTTATCGAAAATTATAATGTCTCCTTAACGTTATTATAACTTAAATACTTAGTATTTAAGTTATAATAACGTGACACGCCTATAAATTTATCGCAAGTAAAGAGTAGATAAATATGAAGTAAACAACACTTTTTCACAGAAGAAATGATATCGCGACCGATACAGACACGATACAAGTATCTGATCGTCGTCTTGTGGAATATAATGTGTGTACAAAGTGGCAGTTTATTCCCGACACGTGGGTATTGCGTAAGGATTAGAACTTTAATCCTTTTTCAAAAAACAAAACGATAGTTTAAGTGGCCTCTTCAACTATTTGTTCCACTGAGAATTCTTATTAAGCTTATCAAGCTTGAGCACCTAAATCTGTGTACAGTTGTAAAAATTCTCTGTATTTTATTCCAACTTATTTAGAGTGAAGCAATTAACATATAAACAAGTCTGATAATCCGAAATTCAATTAACTCACACTGAAAACTAACAGAAAATTAAATTTCTAGAATTCACCTAATTATAGAACTTTGCAATCAAAATGATATCCTATGCCAAAAATGATGCATTACGAAATTTACGCAGAAGTAAATTAAGAATATATATGGATTTGAATATATTTGAATACAAAAAATAAAGTTACAGAAAAATAAATGAACGTATATAATTTTTGGTAAAATCTATACGTTCATTTGCAGGAATTGATTTCTATGATGTACAATGTTAGAAATGATTTGAAGTTTTTATTCATAAACTCGTCATCGAAATTTAATAGGCAATTGTGGTATAGAATTTGTGTACTTTTTCGATAAAATTGAAGCAAATTATTAGAATTCAAGTAGTTTTACTGTAAGATTGAAGTAAATCATTGAATATGCTGTTTTACATTAATTTTACATTACACTTGTATACTAATTTTCATATTATATATATATTATTACTATTATATATATATATATTATATATTATTATGCATATATTAGTTTATGAATAAAAACGTACAGTAAAAGTATACTAAATTTCAAGTAGATTTTTTTTACAGTGTATGTGATAAGATCTTAGTTAATATTTTCATGAGTTATGAAAAATTTTGTTCTTCCTGTCCGATTATAAATTTGCATCTTTAGTAATATTTGCGATAAAGAAAAGATAAATCAACTGTAAACATCCACTTTGGTGTTTACTTTATCATCTAGAGAAAGCCGACTTACGCCTTTGCATTGACGCGGGTCAACTTGGCGACTTGATGCTACCACTACGAAGAGACTATACGTGTAGGGTCGATAAGCGGTATAAGTATAGGAGGAGGATGTCTTCCATTATCACATTAGCCTGTAACGTCGAGACGAACTGAGAGAACCAGTTGGCCTCGAGATGTTGAGACTAGCAGCACCGATTTCGGTGTTTCTTGTGCTCTGCAGCATTATTTCTTGTGGAGATGCTGCACACATAAGGAATCTACATGTGAAGAAGCCCACGTGTGGCTACGAGGTACAATCAACATCATTCAAGTATAAAATGTGCCGTCAATTTCATCAAATATTCTCTGTTTCATTATTCATGTTATTTATTCCATCATTATATTTAAAAAAATCATTTTAATTACTATTCAGTCGTGCCCTACATAGGACCCTAAAAAATCCCACATTTCAAATGTCAACATAATTAAAATGTAAAATATACAAAAAAATTTCTTTATTTTATGTGTCAATTTTCAAAAATATTCATCGTATTTATTTTACTACTGAAAAAAATTGATTGATTATTATTTGGTCGTGGACCATAAAAACCCAATATTCATCGGGTACAATCAACATAATTTGAATATAAAATGTGCTGAATTTTTATTTCTAATTTATGAGCGGCCAATTTTTTTTTTCAATCCATGTTTTATTATGCATGTTTTTTATTTTATTATTGTTTAAAAAAAATGGTTGATCACTATTTAGTCGTGCGAAGGGTAGACGTTAAAAAACTCAACATTTGTCTGGCACAATCAACATAATAAATACATAATATACTGAGGATTTTTCATATTCAATGTGTCAATTTTTGAAAAAATATTCGGCCTTTTGTTATCCAAGTTATTTTTTTTTTTTAATTGTTTGATTACTATTTAGTCTTGCCCAGCCGTGGACCCAACAAAACTCAATATTCATCTGGTACCCCACACTCACGATGATGTTGGCTGGCTTAAGACTGTCGACCAATACTATTTTGGAAGTAAAACCATGACTCAAAGAGCAGGTGTTCAGTACATCATTGACACTGTCGTTGAGGCTCTTCGGGATCATCCTGACAGAAGGTATTGAAATAATATTGCAGTAACATTTAATTAATAGCAAATTGATTATATTAGATTAATGAAATAAATATGTCATATGCATGATTTGCAAAATTATCTCTTGAAATAAAAATACCTCCCTCGCATAAAAAATCACTCAATGAATTGTATAATTTTGTAGATTTATTTACGTGGAGACAGCATTTTTGTACAAATGGTGGCTGCGACAGGACAAAAAAACCAGAGATGAGGTCAGGTCGTTTATCAACGATGGAAGACTCGAAATAATCGGCGGAGGCTGGAGCATGAATGACGAAGCAACCACTCATTATCATTCGCTTGTTGATCAGTACACTTGGGGCTTCAGGTAACAATTTAAAAAATTATTTCCCAAATTATTATAAATAATATTTTATTTACTCATCCCTAAAGTCAATCATAAAAATGACAAAGACAATAAAGCAAGATGTGGTTCAGAACTAAATTGCATAAGGGTTGATTTATCGTAGTGAAAAAATTATAGAGTTATAAAGTAAGAAATAAATTTAAAAAAATTACGTTACTTCTAGGTTTTATTACCTTCAATATTTGAACTTGTAACTTTAATATTTAACTTTAATTACAGACGTTTAAATGATACCCTTGGCGAATGTGCGAGACCAAAAATAGGTTGGCAAATTGATCCTTTCGGTCACTCGAGGGAGCAAGCATCAATGTTTGCCCAAATGGGTTTTGATGGAATGTTCTTCGGTCGTTTGGATTATCAGGACAAGAATAAACGTCTTGAAGACAAGACTGCTGAGTTCATTTGGAAAGCAAGTCCCAGTTTAGGTAAAGAGCAGTTAAACTATCATTTGTTATTAATTTTTATTATATTTAATTACATAATTCACACGTGTCAATGACAATTGAAAAAAAAAAGTAAATTTACGATACGATTTTATCAAACACACAGGAAATGCAGCTGATTTATTCTCAGTGACACTTTTCAAAAACTATTCCCCTCCTGACGGTTTTTGTTTTGATATACTTTGCACCGATGAGCCAATGATCGATGACCCTGATAGTCCGGACTACAACATTGACGCCAAGGTAAGTAGATTAAATAGAAATACGACAATTGAACATAAAAAAGGTATTTTGAATCCGTAATACGTTCAATGGGCGGTAAACACTTTTTTCTGATGGAAATGAAAATTTGATTATTTTCAAAAATGGTTATCATTCAATACAAGAACTACTACAATAATGATTTCCAGTTTTTTTTTCTCGTGGATAGATATGATTATTAATTCGAAAGTTTCATGTATTATTAATTGCAAAAAAGTGAATTATTTCTACATTGCTTGGATGTGATTAAAAAAATGGAGGTGTATTTCTTTGTCGAAAATAATTTAATATTTTAAAATTGAGGACAAAAAAGTAATGAAGTAATCTTATTAATAGTCGGTTATTTATAGCAACTGATGTTGCAGACTGATTGACCTATTTATTATATAATATTTTTTCAATTAAATAACATTCTTGCAATCGTGTATTTCTGTGTGACAGATTAAATCATTTAAAGAGTTTACGGATAAGCAAGCTCGTTACTATCGAACGAATAATATTATCCTGACCATGGGCGGAGATTTCACTTATCAACACGCTCAAATGTGGTACAAAAATCTGGATAAATTGATAAGGTACTAACATCTTTCAAAACATAAATTTCCTCTCCTTTTATGTTTATTGATTGTGTTGTTTCGTCATGCAACAATGTGTGCTTAGTATTTAGCCGTCCACTAACGCTTTTACTATGATTCAAAGTACGCGAAATTAATTTTATAATTGTCATCTAAATTAATTTTATTTGGATGCTTTCATGGTAAAATCACATAATTTTAAACTGACAATATTAACAGGTGGATCGTTTTTTGAAATTTTGCCAAAAACAAGCACGTTCTTATAGAACTAAGAACATTATTATTACGATGGGCGATGATTTCCATTATCAAGATGCGACAATGTGGTTTGTTAATTTGGATAAGCTTATTAGGTGAGAATATTCCCACTCGCGGAAAGATATCCGAAATGCTTGGCAAAGTTTACGAATAGCTTCTGCTTATCATACTCTATGTGATCGTTAATATTTTATAACCGTTGTGGGTCAGCATAAATGTCAGTATTTGTAAGCGATTTTCGTTATCAAATTACGTTTCAGGATATTAGAACCGTGGGGTCAATAATATTTGAAATAAGAACACTTATGCTGCTTGTACAATCACGTTATTAGAATTTTAGTATTTTAGTATTTTAGAATTTTAGAATTTTAGAATTTTAGAATTTTAGAATTTTAGAATTTTAGAATTTTAGACCTTTAGAATTTTAGAATTTTAGAATTTTAGAATTTTAGAATTTTAGAATTTTAGAATTTTAGAATTTTAGAATTTTAGAGTTTCGGAATTTTGGAATTTTAGAATTTTAGAATTTTAGAATTTTAGAATTTTGGAGTTTCGGAATTTTGGAGTTTCGGAATTTTGGAATTCTGGAATTTTGGAATCTTGGAATTTTAGAATTTTGGAATAAGTCTGCTCACTGCAGCGCATTATTGTGATTCAAAATACGAAATAATCACTCTAGCCAGCTAAAATTGTGTTCGTCGCTTAATAGGTGGAACTGTTTCGATCGTATTGCCAAATACAGGCAAGATCTTATAACACTAATAATATTATTCTTACCATGGGCGAAGACTTTCATTATCAAGATGCAGCAATGTGGTTTGTTAACTTGGATAAGCTTATTAGGTAAGGAAATCCATACTCGTCCAACACTTTTCAGATGTACTCAAATGTTTTTACCAAATGCTTTCAATGTTACCATCACGATAATCATCATCAAATTTCTTAATGTTTTTCGTCGACTTTTACAATTTCAAGATTTCTTTCGATAATTTATTTTTTACTACGTTACAGATACACAAATGAAAAGCATGGTGATGAAGTAAATGTTTTCTACTCAACGCCATCGTGCTATTTGAAATCCTTAAACGATCGAAACATGTCATGGCCTACGAAATCAGATGATTTCTTCCCTTACGCGAGCGACCCTCACGCCTATTGGACTGGTTATTTCACGTCAAGACCTACCCTCAAGTTTTACGAAAGAATCAGCAATAATTTCTTGCAAGTAAGTATAAGAAATTTTTTTTTTATTAGGGCCGAAAATAGGATTTAAGTCCGTGAAGAAATATTCAAAAATATATTTCTATAAAATTTATAAGCTATCATATAGAAAAGTTGCTTACACTTAAAAAGTTCGAATTATTTAAGTATTTTTCTAAATATCATTCAAATTAAAAAAAAAGTGTTTTAATTCAATTTTAATTTTTAAACACTGCCTTTCCTTATTTCTATGAAGTGAAATTATTGATGGTAGTAATTGATTGTTACAGATAGTGAAGCAATTGTCAGTATTAACAAATCCTGGCGTGGATAATGAACAAATAAACCATTTACGTGAGGCGATGGGTGTTATGCAGCATCACGATGCAGTAACCGGAACTGAAAAGCAACACGTGGCTAACGATTATGCGCGTATTTTATACAAGAGCATGGAACAGGGAGCAAAACTTGTATCCGAATCTCTAGGGTAAATATTTTTTTACAAAATAAAATCAGCAACTCTTCACACGTACAACAAAAGTTTGGTTTTCAGTTATTATTGCAATTTAAGTCACTGGTGATATTTTGAATATTGATTTTGAATGATTGAAATTGTGTTGTAGAAAATGGATGGTCAAAGACAAGTCGACGAATGAAAACGACTTGCCCGAATATCATTCATGTATGCTTCTCAATATCAGTGCCTGTGAGCACTCGGAGGAGAATCAGAAATTCGTAGTGACTCTTTACAATCCATTGAGTACCGACGCCTCGCCATACGTGCGAATTCCAGTTGGTGGAAAGGCTTACACCGTCAAGGACTTCACGGGTAAGCAGTGAAGTTTATAAAGATTGAGTGACTTGTAATTTTAGAATTTTAGAATTTTAGAATTTTAGAATTTTAGAATTTAGAATTTTAGAATTTTAGAATTTAGCGATTCCAGATTTCTAGAATATTAGAATGTTAGAATTCCGAAATTCTAGAATTCTGGAATTTTAGAATTTTAAGGTTTCAGAATGATAGAAAACCGGATTTCAGAAACCCCAAGTTTTAGAATTTTAGAGTTTTAGAAAATTAGAGTTTTAGAACTTTAGAGATGTAGAGTTTTCAAGTTTTAGAATTCTAGAGTTTTAGAATTTTAGAGTATTAGAATTTTAGAATTTTAGAGTTTTAGAATTTAAGAGTTTAAGAATTTTAGAGTTTAAGAACTTTAGAGTTTTCGAATTTTAGAGTTTTAGAATTTTAGAGTTTTAGAATTTTAGAGTTTTAGAGTTTTAGAATTTTAGAGTTTTAGAATTTTAGAGTTTTAGAATTTTAGAGTTCAAAAATTTTAGAGCTTAAGACCTTTGGAGTTTTAGAATTTTAGTGTTTTAGAATTTTAGAGTCTTAGAATTTTAGAATTTTAGAATTTTAGAGTTATAGAATTTCAGAGTTTGAGAATTTTAGAGTTTTAGATTTTTAGAGTTTTAGAATTTTTAAGTTTCAGAATTTTAGAGTTTTAGATTTTTAGAGTTTTAGAGTTTTAGAGTTTTAGAATTTTAGAATTTTAGAATTTTAGAATTTTAGAATTTCAAAATTTTAGAATTTTAGAATTTTAGAATTTCAAAATTTTAGAATTTTAGAATTTTAGAATTTCAAAATCTCAGTGGTAACATTAATTAATTAATGTAATTAAGTGGTAATCAATAGCTTAAGGTCCTTCGGTGGCTACGATCGACGGTAACATTCAATTACTCAATATTTTAGGTAGTGAAATTATCAGTCAGCTCGTACCGATTCCCGAACCAGTTCTGAAAATGTCCGGAAGAGTCAGCAAAGCCACGCATGAATTAGTTTTCCGTGCTTTCCGTATCCCGCCCTTGGGTTATCAATCGTTCTACGTCAGTGAGAAACTCGATTATGTTGAAGAGAACAGAGTCGATGAAGCCGCTCCAGTGTCGTTTATCGGTGGAGAGGTAATACATACATTTCTTATTTTCACCAAGTCCAGAATTAACGGCTAATAAAAATACATTTTTCATTTCAGTTGTACAAGATAACAGTCAATTCAGTTGGTAAAGTTATGATTCAGTGGAACAACTTAAAGAACATGAGCGTCGAACAATCGTTCCGATATTACGAGGGTGCCGAGGGTAACAACGCAGAATTTAAAAATCGATCATCAGGAGCCTATATATTCAGACCCAAAACTGCTGCCTCCAGAGAAATGATCTATGCCGGATCATACAAATTTTATAAGGGTGAATTTAGATCAAATTTAACCCAAAACAAATTCATAAAAATCGTAGTTTTATTCATTTTTATTTTTTTCATTTTTATTAATTTTTAGGTCCATTGGTGGAAGAACTTCATCACTCTGTCAACGATTGGGTTAGTCAAGTTATAAGAATCTACAATGGTGAAGAAAGAATCGAGTTCGACTGGCTCGTGGGACCAATTCCAACCGATAAGTGAGATTTCATTTTCGTTTCTTATTTTTTCAGCCGATATTGAAATATGAAAAAATTACCGATCTCTACAATTTTTTTAAATTAACTTAGAACTGTTTTTTAAAAAAATGTTTTTTTTAGGGATAAAATTGGCAAAGAAATTATTACAACTTACTCGAGCAACTTGGCATCTGAAGAAACTTTCTACACGGATAGCAATGGCCGTGAAATGCTCAAGCGAAAGAAGAACTATCGTCCTACGTGGGATCTGAAGCTGGAAGAACCTATCGCTGGAAATTATTATCCCCTTACGAATAAGATGTTCCTGAAGGACAAGCAGAAGGCTTTGAAACTCACTGTGCTAATCGACAGAGCTCAGGGAGGCTCCAGTTTGCGAGATGGAGAATTGGAATTAATGGTAATTTCTTTGAGACTAAAAGAGACGAATTTGCCAGAGAATTAAAAAAAAAGTTTCATAAAATTTTCTGTTCCACTAATAACTTAGTAATTAAAAAAAAATTATATTCAGGTTCATAGAAGGCTGCTGAAGGATGACGCCTTCGGTGTCGGTGAAGCCCTTAATGAAACAGCATACGGTGAAGGGTTAATAGCGAGAGGTCAGCATTACGTAATTGGCAGCGATTTGGAAGACATCGATGGGTCTGCTCTCAAGGAAAAGTCCTCCACCCTGGAATTAGCCCTCCGACCTTGGACCCTTATTACACCAGCTAACGATATTACCTTCGAGCAATGGAGTAGCAAGTATAATATGCAGGCAAGTGGACGACGGATAAGTTGAAAAATTATTTAAGCACATGCAATTACAATATTCTTTACTATAGAATTATTTTTAAATATTCATAATTTTCTTATGAAAATATCCAGAGTTAAAAAAAAGAACATTATAAGTTATCTCAAAAATATTTTAAATAGTTAAATTGGAAATGAAAAAAATGCATTTAGCCTGTCCAAAGTACACATTATAATAATAAATATCAACAAATGAGACATTTGCCGATAAATTAAATTCACTTTGATGTCAGTAAGAGTTAAAATGATTTAAAAATAATTTTCCAAAATGGTTAATTTTCAAATATATTCATGCATATGTTTTTTTTGTTTTAATTTTACAGGGAGCCAGTTTAGCAAACAGACTTCCTCCAAATGTACACATTCTTACTCTGGAGCCATGGAAAGGAAACAAGGTTTTGTTGCGATTGGAGCATCTCTTTGGAGTTAATGAAGCGGGAAGACTCGCTCAACCTGTCGACGTTAACATCAAGGTACTTAATATTTAATTGCTGTCATGAGTATATTTAAAAAATATATTATCAAGTACGAGTTTTTGTTATTGTTAAAAAATTTACAGAAAAATTTATTAAAATTTGTGTATTTATTTCAGGATTTGTTCACTCCATTCGACGTAAAATCTGTTCGTGAAACTACATTGGGCGGTAATCAGTGGCTGGAGAATTCCAAGAGACTGAAATGGAACGTAGAGAATAATGACGTTCATCGTCATTCCACGAGTAGATTGTTCACACCATTGAAAATTAATGATGAATCTATTACCGTACATATGCAACCATTGCAAATTCGTACCTTTATCGTCGATATAACTACAGTTTGAAGGATTTTATATTGATATGTGATACTTTTTTATACACTTGAATAAGTTTACTCTTATTCGTTCAAAATGTTCAACTGCGACTGAGATATTAAATGATTAATGAAATAAAACTGAAAATTAAAAAATTAAGGAAATTGAAACCAAACCCAAAATTCCACACAGAATATATGGATGAATTTTTATAGATTCTGAAGCAAAAAAAAACCCTATTCCATAACATTTTTTAAATCTTTCTGACATGATATGTGGAAGATTCTCACATATTACAAGCCTGCTGTTGTTTGACAATAAACCTGTTACATTTTTTTCGGTTTTCATTGGAAATGTTTGAGTTACTGCAAAATTGCCACTTCAGTAGTCTGCGGGATTAAAAAGCATTTTTTAAGGCAAAATAACGAACGATTTTTCGCTTGATGCTATATCGAAAAAGTATTTTGTCTCATTGAATTCGAATTTTTTTATTGCTTGACTGAAAAAAAAGAATTTTTGTGTATTGTGAATCCGAAAAAAATCCCTATGACTTTCTAATCTGTTATGTGGAAAATTCTCATCCTATATTATATATTATAAATTTGCTGATTCTTTTATTACCGACAAATTCCTGACACTCAACCTGTAAGCTTTTTTTTTTTTTGGTTTTCACTTGAAATGTTCGAGTTACTGACAAAAAATTGCCACTTCAATAGTCTGCGGGATGGAAAAAAATATTTTGCTAAAATGACGAACGATTTTTTGTATGTTGCTATATCGAAGTATTTTGCGTTACTGAATACGAATTTTTGTTTACTTAACTAAAAAAAAGCATGCTTTCAATAAAAACACCCGAAAGGGTGAAAATTTTCCCAAGTTTTTATTCATCATTATTTGGATAGAACTTATTTCATATTTGTCATCAGCCAATAATCGGCGATCAGATAAGAACAACTCCATCCAAAAACAAATTATGCATTTGATTCTCACAATCAGTGCCACCACGATGAAGATTTTTCCGTTTAGAAAAACAGTAGAAGATTGATTAATGTTTCCTTGAGAATTTAAAACAAAAGTGAGTCTGTGAGCCGAAGAATGGATCGGATGACTACAAAAAAATGAAGAAATAAAACAGAAGCAACTTGCTTACAAATAATTGAAGCCAACGTCGTTTCCTTCTTGGTCCCAACAAAAGTACTACTTTCGACGACAGCTACGATTTGTTAGGAGTTGATTCTTTGTAAAAAGAAATTGAAGTGAAAAAAAAAGACTTATAAAAGTTGTAGTATCGCTATAATGTCTAATTCGGTGATGCGAGGTGAAGAAGCGTCGTGGGCGCCGACGTTCATAACCGTTACGTCACATGAGGATGGATTTCTTCGGGAAATCGAGGAAAATGTTGTCTTTTCCGATCCAGGAGATACTCCATTTAATTTGGACACGTGGAACGTGGTTCTTCGACGACCCGTCGTCAGGACCACAAAGGATTGGATTGATTCGTCTGAACTGAAACAATCTGAACGAGTTGAAACTGAATGTCAAACTTATCTTCAAGGGGTACCCAAAATCGAGTTGCCTGTTGTTTATAGGGACGAAGCAACGCAAACCCTTTACATGGGACGCGATGGAATGGGAATAGGGACTCCTATGGAATATTTCGACGATATCATCAGTAAGTCAATTATTTACAGCGTTTTACTAATTTTTAATGATTTTCTAACCAGGCTCTTTTTTTTTTTACAACAAACTCATAAAAATTATTTATGAGCTGTAGTTTAATTCCAGATCATTTGAAACGGCATAAAGTGTTTTAAAATGTGTAATGCGTATTATTATTTATTTTTAAAGTTTTTTTTTGACGAAATTTATAACAATTTTTTACAAAATACGCTTGAATATTTTTGACAAAATTAAAAAAAAATTAATATTGATAATTATAAGCTGTTATTTTTAAATAACAATAAATAATTGTGATGGTTTTGACAAAATAGGCTTGAACTATTTTGTGTCAGAATTTGAAGAATAATAATATTGTGAAAATATCTATAGTGCTTTGTTAATTCTATTATTTGAAAATCTTTCTCTACGAATCCACAAAACTAGAGATTAATGATTTACTCTCATTCACTGCAAATTTTGTGAATAAATGAATACATAATGTATTATTTTTTGCTTATCTTATTTTAATTGGTAATTTAAACAACTTTATATTTTACATAATTTCAGCTGTATTGAACGAAAAGTCTTTGCCTGAACAAAAAACAAGTCACGTGAGCCAAACAACTATTACAATTCAAGATATCGCTTCAGAAAATGATGTAGTAACGATGCTAATTAAGGATTCGGACATAATAGCTAACGATTCGCAGTCGAGTATCGATAAAACTGATAAGGAATCCGCCTTAATTGAAGCTACAGACATTGTAAATTTCGTTGTGGAGAGAACTCTATGGATGTCAAAAGCCCCGTCAAAATCTAAGAGAGAAAAAAAAGATTTTAGGTCGCAGACTTCTTTGATGTACAATCATAAAACGAAAAAAGTTACAATCGACTCCAAGCTTCAGAGGGAATTGACATGCAAGCCAAAATATTCGAATTCAATGTTACTTGCCGACTACAACGAAACGAAAAATTTCTGCAGACAACGCGTCAATGAGTGTGTAGAAAACGGTGTTTATCCGGAGATTGTCATTGACAATATTGTCGAAGAAATAATTACCAAGTGTAAACGTCAGATGAATTTTTTTTCTAAAGAAGGAGTTGCAATCGCTGCGGAAAAAAGTGCCGGTAACGTGGAAAAAATTCCGAGTTTTATAAAAGATGTTACAAGTACTGGAAAACATCATGAGCATCCCCGAGAAATAGTTTGGCCTTACGAGGAAGCAAAAACACCAAACCTCGAGTGCACCGGTGGTTCAAGAACGGAAAGCTGGAGAAGTGCGGGTGACGTTGACAGGATGCCTCGATCAATCAGCGTTGTGCATGGTCTTGCGGCCTCGTCAAAGAAAAATCAACGTTGCAGCGAAAGAAGATGCAAGGTCACAAGTTGGCCATCGATAAGTACGGCAGAATCCACCGATCGTACATCATCTTCAGGTGATGATTTGGACAGACGAGTTTGGACTCAGAATGTGTACGAGTTTATGAACCCTTATGCGCAGAGACTGAAAAAAAAAACTGAAATAAACAAAATTAAAGAGTCAGCATGTTTTTGAGATGAAGTTAAAGTAGCTGCTGTCTGTTTTTTTGGGATATGAAGAATAGGAAAATAGATTTTATACTAGTTGATACTCAATAGATAGTAACGAGATTGAGTTTGCAATACAGTGCGAAAAATAAGTATTTTAAAAAAATTGTTACAACTTTTTAATGAATAATCTGCAATCTTTCAAATTCCAACTTTCTGCTGTTAGTTTGATGATTTTATGCTTTCTGCTAGTTTTATTATTCAATAATGTTTGTCATTTTTCTGCGAACAATTTGTTAAGAATTCAATTCTTTTTAAAGGCAAACTTCTTCACTGTAATTGTGAGATAATTTTGAAAATATTATTGGTATTACATGCTAATAATCTATGCGATTGGTAATTAACAGCAGATTTGTTAAATATCAATGATCTACAAGCACTTTCCTAAAGTGCAAGTTTCATATCTGGGAAAATAAATAATATATGTATGTGAATACATATATTATTCCACATACAAGATAAACAAGATATGTCCTTGTAATCGTCCAGGAAATTAATGTATTAATAGTATTAATGAGACGTGAATAAACATCAGAAGGTTAACTATTTTTAAAAAGATACTAGAAAATATGATAAACAACGATTATTCTCGAAATAATCTCTTTATTGTCGGAAATATTCGTAAATATGTATATTAACTTTAAACATATAAAGCTATATAGACATCACAATAGAAAGTTGTACTTCACTAATGCAAAAAAATATAAAATTTCGACAATCGGAGTTGGTTCGGTTTTCGTACATGAAAAAATTCGCAATTGTCGAGCTAATTAAATGCAAAAGTATTTTAAGTTCCTTTCTACTTGTGGTTCGTCGGCTGCGGTTTTTTTTACATCATTATGATAATAAGTCAACTATAAATATCTCGAAAAATATTTGCGAGCACGTTTGTAATGAGTTACAAAAAAAAAGGTAACGTACCTATCAATGGTGCGATAAGTAATTTAGTTATCGATTTATTGGCACCATGATTAAGTAGAAAGTAAATTTGTCGATCGACAAAAATGTGTGTATGTTGAGTCAGCCGTTTACTTAATAAATACTTAAGAATTAATTGAATTTATGGGCGAACACGCTTTATGATTAACCTTTCTTATGTCACTTGAATATTTCAAAATGGTCCCGGAAAGATGACCAGTTTCACGGAGCGATTGTGTACTGCAGCTAATGATGATGATATGCCGTTGAGTTTTTAATTACGTAGCTTCGAGCGTTTATCGATCACGAAATCAGTGCAAAATGCTTTTAATCGTAATTTTCACGTTTTATGCATTTAGTAACGTATATCGAACGTGAATTGTAACGCAATATCTTTCCTAAACTTAGAGAAACATTAATAACGATAGATTTGCAAGAATTTTAATTGATGAACGATACTTTCGAACGAGGTACAATCGTTTTTAATTCTGACAAAAATAATCCAATAGTCTTCTTCGATTTCAATAAGGAATAGATTATTTCATCACTCAAAAGACGTTCTATTAAATGTATGATCTAAATATTTGAAAGTATTGTTCATTGACAAAACACAGGCTATTGTTTGATCTAGTGATTTTTTTCCATTAAAAACTGGTGATAATTCGCGCTATTTTTATCTACAATTTTTTATCTTCGTAGAACATCTTTCAACAAACAAGATGAGCCGTATCGGCTTAGAATGAGTAAAAAAAATCACGCTCTTGAAAAAACAAATCCAAAATTTGCAATTTCGAAAAATGCACTTGTCAATATTTTTGTAAATCGATCGCTACAAAAGTATCTCTTTTTTTAAATACACGTCGTAACATAAATTCTTTTTTTTTGGGTAAATTAATTCATAAAATTTGGTAAAAAGTATCATTAAACACCGATTTGCGATTTTTGGCTGCTCCATTCTTATTCAATATGGTTTCTAATGAACAATTAACGTACAACGTTGAGATACAGCTATAACAACAATTCGCCACAACTTACGCAATTGACTGATAATATTGCTTGCCGTTTTTTCGACCGCTTATGATATTTCAAAAGCTCATAAGTCGACTGAGTGTTGCTGCATTCATAATGCAGGATTTCGAGTCTTTGACGCAAACTTTTACTTTGCGCTATTTTCGGAATAATAAAGCGACAGGAAAGTGGCGAACGACAACTACGACGAGCATTCATTCTTTTCTCTTCATATTTTTTTAGTGTCATTCTCTTCCTCGACTAAAACACGAGGTACGACACTTATTTTTCACCAAAAGCGTCCCGCGTACGACGAACGTCTTCAGGGACATTTTTTAATTAATTCAGTAAAGATCTACTTAATTAAGTTAAGCACAGACTCGATGACTATGCGAGGATCTTACGTACCACTTAAAACCATTTTTTAAAGGGGTAATTCGATAAAAAATCTTCTCAAGAATTGAGAATTTTTTTCTGAATTAATATTATCGAAATGATTTTTTTAAATTGCGCTTATGAGCGAAGTTGTAATGAAAAATGCAGATTACCTTAGAATCTGCTTAATATATGATTTTTTTCGAATTCGCGCTTAAAAAAAATGATTCTAAAGTTTCAGAGCCATTTACTGGCTAATGAATATGGCAACTTCCGTCACGGAAGAGAATCGACGAATTATTCCTTTGATATTTCGATTAGCTTTACAGATTTATCTTGTTTATTGGCTTTCTCATCAAACTCAAAGTCTGACGTTTTCTTCGTCCTCCTCGGCTTGAATTTCTTTCGTTGACAGGTCCGTCATTTGTTTTTCCTCCTCGGGAATATTTGCGGCGGCTACAACTTGACTATAATCGTTCCAAGGCTGAATATCCGCGGATCCAAAGAGCCAGAATAATACTGTTGCCGAAAAGAAGACTGCGGCTGATATCCAGAAGACGACGCGCCATTCTTCGATACCGTTCTGCAAAAAAAAAACATCACTTTTATTTTGTTTTTTGCAAAAGTGCTAGACTTTTTTTTACAGTCTGTGAAATTTTACGGTCTGTTAGACGGTTCTTAACCAATGAGAAAAAATTAGGTAATTGTCCAAATCGAACTTTTCTATCGTCCCATTGAAAGGTTTGTATCTGTAAGATATAGATTTTGATTGAAGCATTTCGTTCGAAAAACTAACAATTGCAGTAATTTTCTTTCGGTAAACTAATAATGCGTAAAAAACTACAGCATTGTGAACTGTACACAAATACGATCAACATCAAACTTTTGAAAGTACATTTAACAAATTAGTTGCTCTTTTTTTTGAGCCTTTGAGTTTTCAATTGTGGAAAATATAATTTTTTGATTAAAGTAAACCACTGAAAAAACTGAAGAAATTACATAATTTTTTACTGGCAAGAAAAAACGATGGTATTGTAAATTGAATACGAACATGATTAACGTCAAAAACTTGAAAGAACATTGAAAAATTTCGATTTTTTTACTTTAGATTTTTCTTGATAAAAATATACCTTTTAGAAAATTGAGGCAACTTAAAAATCGAAAAAATTCAATTATTTTTTACCGATAAGATAATGTTAGAATCAGGCTGAGAACTCGAAATTCGAATGATAATACAGGTGAAATGGCAACGGCACATGAAAAAAAAAATCTTACCACTTCGTTAGTCAGACTAGCGATAATCGGCGGAATGATGAATCCAGGAAAACTTCCAAAAGTGTTCATGATACCGTAAAGAGATCCGGCATAGTTCGGCGCAAGATCTTGATGATTTTGTAAACTCGTTTGGCAAGCCGCGCCGTTGAAAGCGAGCGCCAAGATAAGCATGATTATCGCCACGGTTGAGTTGCAACCGACATAGGTCATGATTATCAAAGCGGCTCCGGGACCGACGTGTGCTGTAAAACATATTAATAATTATTTTAGAGATTGTTCCATAACGAACCTTCGAGAAAAAGCGAACCCATTGACTGGAAACTTTTTAGACGACCTGAAGAAATATTTACACTCAGAAGTTTTTTTTTCTGAGATAAAAAATGCTTTTCTTCCTCGTAACATCAAGTTAAGGAAGTTAGATATCACCAAAATTGGCAACGAAATATGTTTGACCAAATCGATAAGAAATAATTTTTTTTTTTGAGGAAATGAATACCGAAAATTTCTATTTTAGTATCACGTGACCTTAAGAACGTTTCGTCTCTGGTATCACAAAAATTATTCAAATTACTTGAATGTATTTGAAAACGAACTAATATTTTCGATTCGCGAACAAAAGATTATTTATTATATAATTACATATAGATAATCATATATAATCCATTTTTTCCGGGTTCAAATAAAAAACGTATTAAAAAACAGATATCAATGTCCAATTATAAAATACAGGGGAATTGTACTACTAAAATGAGAATACAATCCTGAAACGATTTATGTGAGCAAAATAAAAGCGAAAATTGTAAATCAGTCCTCTTAAGCCTCTCAATCGCGAATCTAGATCAAACTTATTATCCCTGAATGAAATACGATATTATTGCGTGCGTGTATCGAACAGTTGCGCAAGTAAGATGACGGGAAGATCCAAAGTCTACTTACAGAAGAGCATGAAGATTTTCCGTATCCATCCGACGGTTAATATTTCATTTCTCCTTAGGTAATCACCAGCTGCGGCGAATACGACGCCTGAGCCAAGTCGAGCGATGTACGGAAGTCCGGTAAGGAAGCCACCCTTAAAAAAAAGGTCATTAGTTTACATACAAATCATTGGTCAATGGAAAATCCTCTGATCAACAAATACATACCGATTTCATGTTGAATCCTAGGACTTCAAGTGTATACTTCGGTCCATTTGTTGCAATAAAGTAAATACCCCACATGTTCGCGAAATGGGCCCATAAAAGTACGAGGAATGGCGGTGAAGTAGCCAACGCCAAAAGTGGAAGTTTAGCCTATGATTCAAGAAACAAATTGATAATGAAGATTTTTTGATTGCATTTTTCTTTGAAATTACTTAGGTCATCTTTATATTATTGCAATCAATTTTTTTATATTTAAATAGCCACATTTAGAGCAATTTTTCTGCAAAATTCACAAATTTACGAATTCTTTCGCGGATTGTTAAAAAAATGTAATATCTTTTTATGGAAGCTTTAGCTTTATAATGGTTGCAAAATGGTAAGTACTAGCAATAACGTGATCGCATCGCTCGGACTCTTTTCGTTTTATCTGTCTCTTCTTATGGCTAATCATGAAATATGCATGGTTATACCATTCCTCATTTTATGTGATTCTATTGCTGCTTCAATATTTCGATATAATCGACTTTCGATGAGCAATGTCTTTTTTTCACGAAGAAAAATAAAATAAAGAAAAGAAAATCTATTTTCGAATGAGAAATGTATTTTTTTTCACAAATGCGAAAAAAACAGCAATTAAAAAATTATAGTTTGAAGTTGGCTTCATTTCAAAGCCATCGACGACCAATCAGAATGCTAGAAAGTTGGCTTCAGTCTTCGATATTTCGACTTTCGATGTGCCATTTTTTTTTCAAGAGAGGAATAACGTCGACCATCCAATAAACTTTTACGGTATGGAATTATGAAGGCTTAAAACCCTAATTTAATAAGTATGTTGTTGAATTGCTTGAAACTTAATAGAAATATTTTTTAAAAAGAAAAGAATCAGTGGACGAATGATTCAAACTACGTCAATCTTCTCGAATCTTATGTCTAGCTGATGAAAATATTAGTTAACCTTCTGTTTCGATACAGTTGTTCCAATTTTCTCCTTTATGTAGGCTTTTTCCTGGTCAGTGATAGTAGGATGAACGTCGGGCGTATCGTAAGCGAGGAAAAACCAAAGAGCGTAGAAAACCAGCATCAAACCACTCGTAACGTAGTAAGCTGAATGCCAGCCATAAGCGCTGATGACCCAACCGCAAAGAGCCAATGTGATGAAAGTTCCAAAAGGACCGCCTTGCATAGTCCATACGAACATGCCTTTTTCACTCGGTGGTACCCATCTTGCTATCATAGCATGAAGAGCCGGATAAACGGCACCCTAAAAAAATAATAAATTATCTAGATAAAAAATAATTCATTGTCGGATGAACAAAGTCAATGAGCTGATCAAAGATAAATCGACTATGAAAAATCTACTTAAAATATAATGCGCAAGGACTGGAAGTTTTCATTTTACTACATTTTAATATAAGTGCGGTCTAAAATTAATGTACGGTATGATTTTTATGATTTACTTCAATCTTATTGTAAACTGTAATTTTTGTAATTTGCGTTAATTTGACGACAGAAGTAGATTCATTCCATATTTCAATTGTATATCACATTAAATTTACCAGTTTATGCAAAAAAAACTTCCTATGTTTTCTAACAGTGTACGAAAGTGATAGTTTTCGTTTTTTTTATTTTTAAGACAGAGCGAGAGGAATTCTTCAGTCAATTGCAAAGATTCGATTATTGTTATTATTACTGAGCTTATGTAGTTGCTTGAAACGACTTTAAAGTCACATAACACATATTTAAAATATATGCTAAAAATCTTATGTATATTTCACAAATGAAAACCAAAACACAAATAAATTAAGCATAGATGTTTCACATGTGTTTGATGAATATTTACAATTTATGACAGATACGTGAAATATGAATGAAAAGTATATATTTGCGTATATTCTTGCTTTATAAATATTCATAGGAGGATTTTTTTATCAGTTGTTAAGGACGGATTTTTAACATTCTACATTTGTTAGCATCTAAAACACCCGAGTAATTTATAATCTATTCGATTGTTTTTCTTTTGCTGTCAGGATCAGTTTAAAAAGCTGATATTTTGCTACAACTTACCCCAAAGAAACCCATGATGAAACGAAGCGCAATAACGAAACCATAGTGGAGACTCGCGGCCCACGGCATCAGAAGGTTTAACAGAGCAGGGATTAAGGTGGCGAATCTAGATATTACAGGGATAAAATCTCTTAGAGCTATACTAAATGGAAAGTTACAAGCGAACAAAAATACAAAGACAGAGACAGACAACTATCTACAAAATTGCATAGAAATTTATAAATGTGAAGCATATGCAACAAAATATGTTGGTTTATACAAGATTCCGGTGCCCAAAATATATGTAATGCGTAAATTTGTAATACTTTGTATATGGTTGAATATAAAAAATATACACGACATATATTTCGGCTGAAATCTTATACGTATATGCAACGTATAATTTCTGCATATAATTTACATATAATAACTGCTACAGCGAAAGATCAATGTCCCAATTACTGACGCTTTAAGCGTTCCAGATGTTATTTTGTTTACGAGGAAAGAGAACTTAGTTAATTCAGCAATCGTCTACAAATTCAAGTCAACTATCAATTTATAGTCGATTGACGCAAGCTCACAAACAGCTGAGGTTGAATTACTCTAAGATATGCATGCAGATATTGCGCTAGATTTGTGAAGCTGGTGAGAGTTTCGACATTTGTAAGTGAAAACTTTGGGTGGGGGTGAAAATAGCGAATGAGCAAAATAGTGAATGGTTAAAATAGCGAATTTTGAAAGTAGGCACGTCTGAATCTGGAATGGTCATCGTTATGAAATTCGATATTACAGCCATTCGCTATTTTGACCATTCGCTATTTTCACCTCCATCTTATTGAAATGCATTCATAATAATAAAAATGGCGAATGGTTGAAAAAGCGAATTCCATAATTATGGACATTCTACATTTGAACGTTCCTTATTTTTTAATTCTCTATTTTAGCCATTCGGTATTTTGGTGGTTCGTTATTTTGACCGCCACCCAAAACTTTTTCTTTTGAGTGTTCGTTACCCGAAAAATAAGATGTTCCGATAAGAAAAAATATTGTGATGATATAATTTACGTACTTGCAAAATATAAAATTATTTGTTAAACGATAATAATTCCGCTGATGATCAAATTATTCAATATATTTGCAAGAAAGCCCTGCCAAAGTTTCTGAATTGTGTCTGATTTATAAGAGCTTTCTAATCACCGTCTTTTTATTTCGATGTATGTCTCTATAAAATGCATTTCTTCACTTACGCGACAACTTTCGCACCGCCAAACTTCTCAGCCAATAAACCGGCAGGAACGCTGGATGGCAGAACACCATAAAAATACGACGCCAGCAGCATTCCTTGGACGTGTTGATTCCAATCGTATCGTTCTCCATACTGAAATAACGTACTTTGAGTAAAAAGTATTTGCAATGTCGAGTAATGTTACTTTTATTTTGTATTTTCGACATATGCATAGAAATATACCCAAAGTAGTTACGAATTTTTATTTACGAATTCACCGAATTTAGGAATTGAATTCTAAATCTATTAGCAACTTTCAATAAATTTTGATGTTCTAGACTGTCTGAAAATACTGGAAGTTTTCATTTTTAAACGAGTCAATGAAATTTAATGTACAATTGTGATATAAAATTGAGGTGCTTTTGCAATGAAATAAGGAAACACTAAAATTATTGTACTAAAAATAAATTTGACACTTGTATAGTAAATTTAGTATACAAGTTTATAAATAAAAACTTCCAGTTCATTTACATTAAATATCACGTAATTTTTTTTTTCAGTGTAAGAATAGATTCTATTAAATGTTTTAAAAAATTATAAAACTCTTAAATACAAAAATAATTTGTAAAGAAATTTGACTTACATTCTTCAATTCTTTGGTCTCGTTGAAAGTCGAATTAAGTAAGTGATCCCCGCAATAAGGTCCTCCTTTATTTTTGCCAGTGGGATTTACCATAGCGACGATGGCAATCGCAAGATTCGTCCGGATAACGTAGGAAAACATACAAGCTAGAAACATGAGGGCTCCGAGGATACCTCGTCGAGGTATCCTCTCTGAAAAAAAGAAATTTGAAGCACGTGTTAAAAAATAAAAATTGGCCGAGTAATCAGCAACATTTTCGTTTAGCAATTATCTGAGATCCTATCGGTTTTTCTTGGCTTATGTATTCTCGTGCGGTCGACGATGATTTCCACAATCGTTAAACTTGCAAATTACTTCATCGTACAGCAATGTTGAAAACTCGGATAGAAAAGTGAGTAAACAAACGAAGCAGCTGCAGGAAATAACACCGTCGATTTATATCACGATTCGTAATGAACTGGTACGTTATTGTGGCTTTCGAAATATCCGTGCCCAAATGTAAATTTTCTTAAGAATCCGACACAATTTTTACAGGGTTTTGCGAAATTTTAAGCAAAATTTATAATGTCCTATTAGACAAAAAAATTCTGTTATTTCGCTTAAAAATGCATTTTGTATAGTTAAAATTAGAAGTAAAAATGTAATTACTTTTATAATAAATCCATATTTAAAATAAATTTAAATTATTTGAAATTTATTTTCAATATGGATTTTTCTCTTTTTGTGCTTTTTTCAAATGCTTTTTTTCAAATTTAAGAATATAAAAATTGCGAATTCAAAAAAATCCTAATTTTTAGCAAAGAAATAAATGATTCATGTATCAAGACAATTTTTGTATAGGAAATAATAAATAAAAATATTTGAAGGTTGAATAATTCATAACCAAAACATGGCAGACTTATATTGAAGGTCGCACATTAATTCAACATCATGCAATCCAATTTAATATATGAGACGTTCCACAGTATTTCACACAGGCAAAAACCGGATCCAGGCTAATTTTTTTTTTTCGTTTCCGTCTCGTTAATCGACGCGAGTGGAGCATCTGTGAATTTTTTTACAATGTTATTCCAAGATTCATTTGATTTTTTTTAAAATGAAAAAATTGAAAAAAGGAAAAGAAATCTAACGTAAAGTGGAAAAATCATATTTATAAAAATAACCAGGGCAATATTTTCGTAATTCAGCACAGCTTGCAATAAAAATATGTCGTTAAAAAAAAAATATTATATATGTTTCTTACGTCAAAATTGATCAACATATTTCCTCATAGAGATAGCTTTGTAGAAAGCAAAAAACAATGAGGAAGCAATTTGCAAGTTTTTTTTTTTAACACCCTAATATGTATACGAAAGTTGTAAATCGAACGGCGAGTGTATAATTTTAAGCAGTCGTATTGTTGCTTTTGCATCATGCAATGGTTTCTACCCACTGAGTTTTAACAGATAACATAAGTATACATACATACATACACTGTTAAAAATTTTTGTATGAAAATTCATAAAATGTATATGAAGTTCTATGCATATACAGTATATGAAATTTCATATACAAGTATGTATAAATATTAAATTATTCGTATATTAAGAACAATGCAATATTTGTCATTATTTACACACAAACTTAAATTTGATATAACTTTGTATATTAAACGTGTTGTAAATCTAATAATATTTTCAACAGTGATATATTAATATTACAACAAAGTTTGTGAATTAACTTTTGCAATACACAGCTTATTAAATTTCAATCTCAGCTACATCAATTTCAACATTCAGGTATTGAAATTACAACATAATTATAAAAATTTATATACATTATATATGAATTTGAATTTGGTATACCGCGTTTCTAAATTTGATATAACTTCGTATATTAAACGTGTTGTAAATTTAATAATATTTTCAACAGTGATATATTAATATTACAACAAAGTTTGTGAATCAACTTTTGCAATACACAGCTTATTAAATTTCAATGTCAGCTACATTAATTTCAACATACAGGCATAAAAATTAAAACAGAATTATAAAAATTTCTATACGTTATATATTAATTTGGATTTGGTATACCTCGTTTGTAAATTTGATATAACTTCGTATATTAAACGTGTTGTAAATTTAATAATATTTTTAACAGTGTATATATTTTATATATATATCCTCATGAGAAGAGGAGATGATGGTGTCGGAACGCATGGTATTCCAGTCGTGGGAGCAGAGGATTCCGGCCCTCGACAATTTTAACTCGACGTTACTTTAATGAATTCGAATTGGGATGTACAAAGGGTCACTGTACCCTATATTACGAATCCATTTATTTGTTTCGTGAGCGACAATTCTTCGACCAGTCAACGTGACGTTCAGTGAAGGAGAATTTCTAAACGTCGCGACGTTCGGTGAAAGAGAATTTCTAAACGACGTGAAGTGAATGACTTTATATGTATATATGTGTCACAGTCGATAGCTGAAACCAGAGATTACGATCAGCCAAGATCTCCGGAAGCCCGGAGTACGTAAAGTGTTGCTTTTATTGTAAATATAACTGTATTGCGAAGGTATGTTTTTACAGGTGTTGAAAACAGAAGTTCAGAGATTTGAATTGAAGTGGAAACATTTTCAACTGACGACAAAATTGGAGAATATCGATAGGAATAAATTTTAAGTAGGAAAAAGAATTAGGAAAGAGTAGGAAACGATTAAAATTTTGATAAAATTAATTTTTTTCTGTTGTTAATTAGGTGGTCTTCAGTTTAGACAGAAAATTATTATTCTTTTATTAATTCCTGCTTTGTTCTGTTAAATTTATAAATTTTTTAAATGCCTTTCAGAATTTTTTTTCGGAATTAGCAAAATGTTAATAAAGTCTAGTCAAGACCCAATTCTTAAAATATTTTTCCTAATTTTTTTGATGGTTTGGAAACTTGGGATAATTTTTCATTTACCATGTAGTTTAGATTTTTTTTTGGATCGAAGATAATTTAATTTAACCGAAAATTGAAACTTGGAAGAATAAAGTGGAAAACTAATATACAGTATTGTAGAAATAGAATCTGTTGATTGCCAGACTGTAAAACGGAAGGTTAACTGGAGTCGTTAATTCTGTACGAATGTTCATTAGTTCGTTTACGTAAGTGCCCGTCCCTCACGTCAGCGTGAAGTGAATGATAACGGAGCGTGAAAATGAAGTTGATACATTGTTTCATGCTTATAAAAACAAATATAACCCCTCGAAAGATTCACCAAATTCTTTGATATCTAGAACTATGTAAAGTTAATTACACTGAAATTTTTTAAATTACTTAGACTGAAATAATTGTACGTAATATTTTTAAAAAAGTCATATTATTTGTTGCATTGTAATAAAAAAAAATTGTATGATTATATAAACATAAAATATAACACTAATAAATACTTTATCTCCATCTTCTTCGTTTTCTTATCTCAATTTCTCGATCAATCTCGACCCTGTTAGTAAAGAGGGCAATCGAAAATATGCTAGACAAAATTATATCTTATCTCTTGAATTATAGATTATATTATCTAGATATAACTAGAAAAAAAAACACGAATACGTGCGACAATCTTATTTGAAAAAAAAGCAACAAATCTTAATTATATATTGTAACTAATTTTTGAACGTTTTGTGAGGGCTTGCAAATATTTTCGAAAAAACTGATGGGGAACGTTAAAGTCTTTTTAGCCTCGATTTTATTTGTAACCATTAGTTGCTTTTTTTCAACGGATAAAAAAGACACTTTTAAAAGTTCATGTTTTAAAATTTTCTTAAAATAAAAATTCCACCGTTTGCCAATTTTTCTGCAGCCTTTTTATTGCAATTTTAGAAGTTATTGAAAAAACATTGTTATTTCTCGAATGTAGCAAATAAGTAGCGTTGGCAATTACGGTTCGTAACCGTGGAAACCAGTTAAAATGAAAGGATGTTGAAATGGTAACGTATGGGGGTGGAAGCTTTATACAGAAGCAGGATAAATTGGCACAGTAATATTAGCAATTGATATCAGTAAATGGACTTGGCAATTTCCTCTCAGCTTTCGTGGCACGAGGCGAAACTCGAAACATCGAAGAAGGTCAATTGTATGCTTCGTGCAAACATAATCGACGCTCCGATATATTCGCGGAGTCTGGCATTCACATCGGTGCCGGATCAAAGTGCATTTGCTTGTGTATATGTCTTTCAAGGTACCAATTATTCCATTGCGTTCACACCTAAGTTACTTTGACGGTGCGACAGATCATAATAGCGACTAAGTATTTCATGGTTTAGTTATTAATTGCATCTGTGACATTTCATTTTTTTACAGTTATTACCATATACCATTTTTTTCTATAGCAATAAGAAAGTCTTGTAAATACTGTTGACAGCATGTAATTGCATTTCATTAAACAGATTCTCGAAGGAATTTTGAAGAATACCTAGTAGAGATTCTCAAACTTATGACAAAAGTATTTATAGCTATACTAAAATGGCTGATTGTCAATGTCAACCACAATCTACCAGGGACGGAACAAATTATTGATTGTCTACGGCTATTTCTCCACTCGTCCGACTGTCTACACTTATTTCTTCGCTTGTCTGATTGTTCACACATGTTTAACGACATACCTCGATTTTCAACGCTACCGTTACTACACAATTTGGTACTCAAGAAGTTTATTACTGGTCTAGTATCAAATTGAGTTAATATAACTAGTCTATGACTGTACATTTAATAGGACACATTTAATACACCACAAGCTACCCATTTGATACACCACAAGCCACACATTTGATACTACAAATTTAATACACCACAAGCGAAAAATGTTGTAGCACACATTTTATACACCACAAGCTACACATGTGATCCTCCTCATTTGATACTACACATTTCAAACACGACAAACTAGAGATGTGCATGCATACATTTGGTAGACCACATACTACACATGTGATAATACACATTTGATACTGCACGATTTCATACTATACTTTTGATACACCACAAACTACAAATGTGACAGTACACATTTGATACAGCACGAGCTACAAATGTAGAAGTACACGTTGATACACCACAAGCTACAAATGTGGCAGTACACATTCGATACACCATAAGCTATAGATGTGATAATACACATTTGATACTACACAATTTCATAGTATATTTTTGATACTACACAATTTCATAGTATACTTTTGATACTACACAATTTCATAGTATACTTTTGATACTACACAATTTCATAGTATACTTTTGATACTGCACAATTTCATACTATACTTTTGATACTACACATTTGCCACACAACAAGTTAGGACACTGTACGAGTTTCTCTCATTAAACATTGTAGAATGTAATTAATGACTCCCCATATCCCGTAACTTTCAAGCTTGTGGAGTATTGCGATGTGATGCGAAGAGCGTATGTGGTGTCAAGAACGTAGCACAATGATTTGGAGTAACGGTATGTATAGTGTGGAAAATTAGTGCATGCTGAAATGTGTAGTACTGCATTCGGAGGATATTTAAAACACATCTTGAAGATGTCCATCCTAGCACAAAAGTAATATGCGGCGGCAGAAGAGAATAATAATCGATGCTAATATCGATTCTTTCGAGACAACACACGGAGTATCTTATCGCCGGGAAGAATAAATAAGCGGGACAATTTCGTAAGCATAATACCGCGGTTGGAAGCAACGAGCCAGAACAATAAAGTAAAAGGTGTCACGGTTAGTCTCAGGGATACACTGCAGTAATAATATATGCAATATCATGTCTATAAGCAGACTTAAATCATCTTCATCTCGTTTGTAACGAAAAATGGCTCTAATTTTTTATAAAAATAGATACGATGATAAAATTTGTTTTCCGGAGGATGTTTAGTATGGCACTGAACTCAATTCTCTCGTTTCTATGATTATTGTTACACATCAACGAACATTTTATCGTGAAACTATCACGCAACAAGGTCAATGTCAATGACGACGATGCCGTAAGTCCGATGTTCATCCTTAATCGGTATTTTTCTTTGAATTTACAAAACAGAACAATATTTATTATTTTGTCTTTAATCGAATATATATTGATATTTTATTTTTGTTAATTGGCGTATGAAATAATTTTTTTCAACTTGCGTCATATTTATGATTTTCTTTGGGTTTTTTTTGTCAGCCATTGAAGAAATTCTGCAGGTTATTTATAAGTTCGAGGAATACTTTGATTTTCTAGGCTACCCATACGTCACATTGATTTGCAGATAGCGGAGAATCTTATTTTTGAATAGCCTCGAGAGATATTTTTGTGTTTCTCGTCACGCGCTGATTTTCGTCTGGAGGAAAGACGAAACCGTGGAATAATTGGATTGTAAATTGTTGAAGTGGAGGCGGCGACACGATGAAAACCAACAGCATTCTTAACAACGCGAAGCCAATTGGCTGTTATGTATTGAAGAATAGGGCGAATCAATTTTCCAAGTGCAACTTCTCGAATGACCTCTCAATAAAAATATAATACAAAATGTAATAAATTGTTTTATATAAAAATTATTGCCCATTGCAATAATCTTGATGATCCTTTGCCTATCAGTAAACTTATCCACAGGCTTAATAAAAACCGGTTTGATCTTCTTTCCGCCGCAAAGTACTAAATTTTTCAGAAGACTCCAAATATTAAAAAAAAAGTCAAATGACATAAACTTTACTTAATGAATGAAAGTGGAATAAAAAAAAATCTCTGTCGGTCTAGCAGAAAACTTTGATCAGCTGATTCAACCGGAAATGTATCTGCTCAAGAATGATTCATATAAATCCATTAATCTATTATTCTGAGGATTATCTTATTATAATAAATTAAGAGAATGATTTGCAGAATGAAAATTAAATTAAGCCTAAAACCAGTGTAAAAAATCTCTGTTTAGAAAATTTTTCGATTTTTAACACCTTATTTTGATTAATTGAAAATTTCTAAGGTATGAGCGGAATTAGTATTTTGTTTGCTTTGGAAATACGAAGGATTTCTTCTATTAAAAAATGCCGCGGCTTATTATTATTTGGTACTCGAGGACTTTCACAATTACCTTGTTGGATATTCAGATTAAAACTGAATAGTTTTTAAGTTAATTTTTTCTGACAGTCTAGAATAAAAATTCGGGTAAAATAGAAAAAAAAACACATAAAAAATAAAAATTTAGATCAAATTACCCAATTTCTCGATAGGAATGATTTTAATCAAGATATCAACCTTTCAAAGATCGTGCTCCAATTATCTTATTATCACATTTTCAAACGTCTCTTATCTAGCGAAACCACTCGACATATACTCGAAGAAAGTAAAAATGGTATCATATAATGTCCGTCGCTTCTCTGATTTTTTTGTTCAAATAATTATTTCTCCCTGACAAAAATTTAAATAAATATAAATATTCAAAAAATATAACATTTTTATAACACGAAATTTTTTCACGTCAACGTAATTAAACTGTCATTACATCATTTTGACTGATTAAAAATTCCTAAAGAGTGACAAAAATTCGTGTTTAATTATACTTTCATGTAAAAGATTTGTTTCTCGCTGTTCTATTTTGATGAATTGCAAAATAATTCCTCTGGTAAATAAAGAAAAAAAAAAAAAAAATCAGCGGCTTATTGCAATTCAATTTACGGATATTTTTAGGTTTTCCCTGATAAATGTTTACGACAAAAAAATCAACGTAACAACTGTCGCGCGGATTAACAAATAGGAACACCAACTGAAATTCTAAACTCATTACTCAATTTTCTGACACAAACAATTCCTAGCTATGAAGAATATCCGTGTTTGCTACATCGTGCCAATATTGTCACATTTTTAAAATGATTAAAAATTTGTAGGAAATGAGAAAAATTAGTGTTCATTTCTATTTCAATGTAAAATATTTTTTCCCGACGTATTATCCCCACAAATCAAAAAATTTCGTGATTTGTTCTCATTTAATTTACAAAATATCTCGAAGTCTTTCCTTATTGTTACGCATCATTAATAGTCGCATAGACTGACAAATAATAGACACACTAAACAATATTAGAAACTCATCATGTATTTTCCTGACAGAATAGATTCCAATTATGCTACGATAGTTTTTTTTTTATTGATTAAGAATTCCCAGAAAATAAATAAAAGTAGTGTGCAATTATATTTCGATATACAAGATTTTTTTTCGCCGTATGTTCCGACATACGAAAAAATTCCGTGATATCGGCAGGTCTTCCCTAACGGATATGCACCGCAAAATAAAACCGTACCAACAGTCGCACAGACTAACAATTAATAGAAACAGCAAATAAAATAAAAAATGTATCACCCAATTCCCTGAAAGTAACGATTCCTAACTAGGATATTTACATTGAGCAGATCATGCCACGATTATCTCACTTATGATTGATTAAAAATTCCTAAAAAATTAGATGAATTAGTGTTTAATTCTGTTTCCATGTAATGTTTGATCATCATTTAATTTACGGAATATCTTCAGGTCTTTCTTCATTTAAATGCATCATAAAATAAAAACGTAGCAACAGTGCAACAAATTGACAATTGTTAAAAACATCAAAATAAATGAAAAACTCATCACCCAATTTCCTGACAAACGATTCCTAACTAGGATATCCACATTTAGCAGATCATGCCGCGATTATCCCACTTATGATTGATTAAAAATCCCCAAAAAATGAGATAAATTAGTGTTTAATTCTGTTTCCACGTAATGTCTGATTATCAATTAATTTACGGAATATCTTCAGGAATTTCTTCATTGAAATCCATCATAATATAAAAACGTAGAAACAGTCCAACAGATTAACAATTGTTAAAAACATCAAAGAAAATAAAAAACTCATCACCCAATTTCCTGACAAACGATTCCTAACTAGGATATGCACCTTAGGTACATGAAACGATTGTCTCACTATCACGCGGGCTTAATGCTTCTTATCAACCGAACCCGCTCGACACGCACTTGAACAAAGCCGGTTTTTAATCACCTAGGTAAACGCATAGATGAAAACATCTTCGCAACTTCTTTTCTTCTTACAAAACTCTTTAAAACTCACCGTTTAATTCCCGCAACGAAGCCATCGGTTTAATGGACAACGGAATCTATGAGAAATACCGAAAGATCGCCGTAGGAACGCGGACGAGAGGCAAGCACGCAGACAGCGCTCGGCCAGCACTGAACAGGCGTATCTGCTCTAAGGTCAGTTTGCTGCCGACGTGCTGAACGGCAAAAGCTTCGAGGATCGCTGTGTGTCTGTCAGGCCACGCGTGTGTTACCGACGAGGCCAGTTGCAGAACTAGAAAGAGACGGACGATAAACGTGGCGGTTGTGAACCGCCGTCGATGGTACGCGACGCTTCACTACTATTTGGTCTCTTCTTGTTGCGTCATGCACACCAAGTTCTCGTGGTGTTCCCGATGGTTTTCGCGGGCGTCGACGTGTGGGATCGCGCGCCGGCTGGCTCTTCCTTCCTCTTTTCCGGCGTGACGTATTGAGGCTTTGCCCCCAAAAGAATCTGTGACGTCGCGCGGCAGCTGGAACACAAAATGGAATTTTTCGGCTAGTTGTGCTGCTGATTTTGCACCGTTAAAAATGTGGGTGTAAGATTGGAGTCCGGAAGTTTTTTGGTAATTTACTTTTGTGCGACTGATTTCAAAATGCAACACAAATGTGACTTTGCCACTTTTTGAAACACAAATAGGAATTTTTAGATTGTTTCTGCTATTGATTCTGCACAGTAAAAAATAGGGGCGTATAACTGGAGACCGGAGTTTTTTTTTATAATTGAGTTTCGTTTTAAATTTACAGTTTTCTTTTGGGACTGATTTCGAAATGAACACCAATGTAACATGGCCACTTTTTGAAACACAAATGGAAATTTTTAGACTTTCCGCTGTTGATTTTGCACAGTTAAAAATGTGGGTGTAAGATTGGACTCCGGAAGTTTTTTGGTAATTTATTTTTGTGTTAATTTTACAGAAATTTTATGCGACTGATTTTAAAAGCAACATAAATGTGACAACCATTTTTTTTTTTAATAATAATTATCTACATTTGATTTTTTTTTGTGTTAATGAAAAATGACGTGTTGAAGGAAATTATATTTTCTATTAAGATGTCAAACGGTAGATAAAGACAAAATATTGTTTCAAAAGAAAATTGCAGATTTTTTAATGTCGAAACGACACAAAATATGGTGTAAGATAAAAATACTCAATTATCCTGATATTTCTATCTTTTTCTGTAAAACTAGAATATGGCTGAAAAATAGCTGCATAAATAACACGAAAGTAGAAAAATTTCACTTTATTTTTTACTGCGTAATGATGTTGATGCTGATGATTATGATATTTATAATGCAGCGTAATACATTTGGTCACCGAACTGTAACTCAAGACTGAAAAACAAATAGCGTCTGGGCTAAATAGAAATTCTATATTTGAGACGCCGTGCGTCTATGCTTTTAGCGTGGCTCTCTTCGTGGCTTCCGAAGGATTCCACCTTCAGCGTACGTGAGGCTAGAGGTGGAATCTCGGACTCCCCCGTTTTGCATCATCCGTTGCGCAACTTGGCGCCATGAGTAAGTAAGCGATGATGCGGATTTTTTTTTCTCACGATTAGGATGGGAAGTTACGGAGTTTCTGGATTTATTTAGGCAGCTGCGGAACGCGTTGAGGGGTGACGAGTATTGATCTCACGAGGGGCACATTTTCCGGCAGACCTTCAAGGTCATTCGGTCACGCGGTTTACGCGTAACTGTGAAATTGTGACTTTTCGCTTCTAAGCGACTTAGATTCAAGAGATAGACCTAACCAAACTACTGTGATCTTGAACTTGATTCCTAGAGGATCCAGATTCAGTAGATGAATCAAAATAATCCAAGGGCGACGACATATTACCGAATTAGAGTTTCAGCGCGTTTGAAATGAGGAATTTGCAACTAGAGAAAAAATATAAAGCAAAAATCGATGTCGCAGATTACAACCTTTTCAAAATGTTGTTATTATGATCTACTAGTTATAGAATATTCAATACACTTTGCGCGTTGTTATTATTATCATAATTTGAAATCAATTACCTCGATATCCTTGATAACGTTCTTTTTCCTCTTTAATTTCATTCAAATGATTATTCTTAAATGAAATACTTAACTTCGAATAATAATAACGCTTCTAATTAATAGTTTTAGTTTTCCTTAAATTGTTACCTATTTTGTTAATGTTATCTTTTGCCCTTGAGAAATGTAATTGGCTGTGTTTTTTACAAACACATGTTTTTTTTCGCAGAATTTTATGTATGCTTTGAATTCCTTAAGACAGTTCTTCTACAACTGATAATTCCACGATACCTCACGTATGTAATATGGAATCTGAAGTCACTTTTAAATTGTTGTCATAATACAATGGCGCGTCTGTTATATGCGATTGGAAAGGCTTTTATGTGGAACGATAGCAAGGCTTTGTAAGTATAAGGTTGTTGTTGCTTATGGTCTTTCAATTTTGCGATACGATGAGATGGAATCGACCTTTCTGATTGCGATGAAATTGAAATCGCGAAGACGTGCCGTGCATAGTGTTTTTCATCAACATCGCCGAAGGATTCGAGAGAGAGCGAGAGGGAGAAAAATGGGAATGGACATGATGCCATGAAAAAAACTAGCCGCAAATATAAGCATATTTTTTCAAATTGACGAGGTTTTCATTCATTTTAATTTTTTGTATTTTTTTTATATAAAAAACAGTATGAACCGTAATTTTAGAAAAAAAAGTCGTTCGTAAAAATCCTTGCAATATTTGATAAATGTTAAACCTAGACTCAAAGTGGGTCTAGCCTTGAAAAAGTTAAGATTAAACAAAAACTTTGATTGAGATCAGATATGGAAAAATTTGAAGCAATACATAATCAATTATGAGCTAATGCTTAATCATCTTTATATTGGACACAGGGTCTTTGAGAATGATTTACTTTTTTTCAGTTATTACCTTAATTTTAAAATAGCTTCAATTTAAAATTCAATTCACAATCTACCGTAAGAGGATGTTTTTTCGCGACGAACTCATGCGAATATCTCGGACTTTGTTGGGTTTATCGTTGAGATGATGAGAACTACTTGATCGGTATCGAAAACTGTAATTCGATTTCCTCCGTCACGGCTGATTTTTTGGATGAACGATGAGAACGTCGCCCTCTGTCCAAGAATTTTGCAGGACGACGTTCTCGTCTTTTATCCAAAACAAACAACCATGGCGGAAAAATTCGGGATTCCGAGCTTAAGCTTTCTGTTATACCGACAAAACCTGGTTAGTAAACTCTGAGCTCCGGCGATGCTTCACGATCTCGTAGCTGTTTTAAGGATTAGCCAGTAAAGAGTTGGAACCCAAGTGAATATACGAATAATTATATAGATGAAGAATTTATTACGACAAATAAACAGTTTCTGCAATCTTGATAATACACTATTAATATACACTCTTAATAGTATACTATAATGTTTATTGTTGATAAGATTCATTGCTGGAATCATTCCCCGAACCACACCATAGAAAAAATGTTACTTCAAAACAAATTGTAACGCCAAGTATTAAAAGTGGAGCCATCCCATTAAAAAAATCTCTTGCAAACAAAAAATCCCAAAAAAATGTCTCTTGGAAACAAAAAATCCCAAAAAAATTAATCCGAATCAATATATTAGCCAAGTAAAAACCTTCAGCAGATGTTTAACAGATGTAGCTCTGCTAAACTAGATTTCTCTAAAAAAAAATAGATTTCTCAATAGATTTCTCAAAAAAAAAAAAATTGCGTCTCTCCAAAAATAAAACAATATTAATAAAAGCTATGACTTAAAACTTACCTCAAGAATCGCTCTACTTCTTCTTCGCCCTTCAAAACTTTGAAGTAAACGGAATACCAAAAACTTTTCCGTAGAAGCAACGCAAGAATCTTAGCAAACAAACCGATTTTCCGTTACCAATAACTGCACAATGTCCACTGCTACGCTGTTGTTCACTCACGTGGTCCAACAATACATAACCTAAAACCGCGGCGTCTATCACGATGCAATTTTTTCTCCGAAAAATATCTTCTATTTTCAATAATAATGCAGCACTATTCGTTCACGCAATTACTGAACGCTCGAACAATTTTTTTAAACACCACTAATTTTATTTCTCCCAGCAAAGGAACGTTCTTTTAAATAGAGAATTCATATACAATGTCGCGCGACGCTCGATTATATCAATGCTCATCATCTACTGCATGGTTACTGAGACTTGTTCCGGAATGGATTCGAACTATGGTCGCGACGCATTAAACAACATAGTCTAGTTTCCGAACACGTTCTGTACGTATATTTCTATATATATATGCACATAATGTAGTATAGTCAATATTCTATTTGTTTTTGTCCGCTGTGCACTCATATAGGTAACCATTACGTCGCCATGGTTACCACCAGCAGATAATAATCTTTGTGTACGAATTATCTGTATTCTTGTTGAAATTATCTGACAATTTACGTTCGAGTCTTATCTGTTTGATCAATCAAATTCTGTGTGTTTACTTAATTACTAATAAGCGAATCGCGGTGTCATCCACTTATGTAGATAATGCAATTTGTGCGCATTTCCTTGTGCATATATGAAGCGCATATAAAAATAAGTAGATAGTGGTGACGATTTTATCTAGGGTTCTGAAAGGCTGTGACTTTTTTGGGAGCTGGCGCTACCTGTAGCCAACTTGTTGAGCGTGCGCGTACTACGTAGCCAATGGGAGGCTCGCACCGTTGGTAATACCGGCGAAGGCTGCTATATATCCAACGGTCGCATATATATAGCTTCGATGGTATATACCGTGTTCTTTCTCACTTGAATCAGTCTTTTCAAGGTGAACGACCCAATGTACCGTGCGTACGTTCGTAATATTATTCACTTCAAAACATTCTCTTGATGTCCAATACAGATTACACTTTTTGTTTATATTCTTTAATATTTGCATTTTGTGATATGAGAAGTGCCGAGAATTAATTTTCAATAATCGCCGATTTCCAAAATGTTATCTGCCGACTCGGAGAAAGTGAGCCGTTGCCAGCCATTTTCTCGTCACTGTTGGTAAGAAGTTACCGTCTGAAGAATATAGTTTTTAATGTTTTTAAAATGTATTTGAGAACAAAGTTAATTTATGGAGTATTATTAAGAAGTGAAGAAAACGTTAGCACAACCAGAGAAATGGGTCTAATGAGTTTATTTAAATCAATTATGGGACGTATTTTGAATAAATAAAATATCATTTTCATTAAATAGAGTCTATTTCGATGAGATGAAATTTTATTTAGATCAAGTAAAGTCTAGTCCGGTTAAATGAAATTCTATTAGGCTGGCCATTGAATGAATAATTTATTAACCGCCGCAAATGCGTTTACATGCGTTGAGCTTAGGTCACTAATTAGGTCATTCACCTTATATGGCCATTCATTTGTAGGATATTCAAGTATTAAGTATAAAATGAGTATACGAAGAAAAATTCGAGTGTTTTTCTATTCAATTTAAGAATCAATTCATTTCATTTCAAAATTTAGATTTTTTATATAACTTTTATAGACGATAAAGTATTCAATACTCAAATATTTTCATTGGTGAAATTTAAGTACATTATTTCATTGCAGTCAATGAAAAAAGAATAAACCTACCTGTTCCTTTGACGTCAATGAAATCTTTTTTTTCGGTGTGTGGTAGCGAGGTTTTTCTCTTGCTAACAGTGAAAATTAAAGTTGTTGTGTGACAAGGTCAAAATGCTATCACCGTCGAGAAAACTTTTGCGAATGTAGATTATTTCTTTGCAAATAGTCTGGTAAAATTTCAGATCGATGGACAGAACCGTTTAGGAGATAAAACATCACAAATTACCAGACCTATTGCACTATGTACTCTTATAGAGAGTTCTGGCGATTACGCCGTATGTATGTTATAACAGCTAAGAAAATCCTACCACGTACATAAAACAACTATGTATAGTTTAAATGATAATCGATTTAACGCTTGGAACCTTTGGAATACGATCGACAGCACCGTTATTCAATTATTAATTTATAAAAACACTTGGTGGTCTTCGTCGTCTTCGCTCGGCAACTGAATACGACATTGCGACATTGTTTCACGAAATAATCCAAATAAGAATATGTAGTAAATATTCAATTTTTATATTTAATATTAAATCATAAATTGTCTAAGAAAAATTATGAAGTTCAAAAAAAGAAATTAATCGCGTTAATTATTTAATATTCGGATCGATATTTATTCACCGACACGCGATATTCTCTTCGATTGATATCGACGGGGATAATGTGTGGGAACGAAATGTGTTGGAAAAGTTTTCGTTGGATCGGTTGTGTGGGACTGAAACGTTTTGTAATGTGTGAGATATCGACTTGTGTAGTAAGGAATGTGTTGGATTGAAATATGATGCAACGACATATGGAGAAAAAAGCGCGTGAAATGTGAAAAAATACTGGCGCGTAGTATCGGTGTGTGGAGAAACGCATGTGATGGATCTGCGCCGTGGTGAAGAAAAATGTGCGAGAAAGAAGGGCTGTCGCCATTTTCACGAAAGCTAGAGCGCACACGACCTTTCTTGAAATAATTTAAAAAGCTATACAATGAAGGTTTCTGCATATATTGCAGAAAAAATTAAATCAGTCTAATGTGGACTGATGCTTCACTCGTGTACCAAATTGTAGCTCAATCGGTCCAACGGTTCTCGAGTTACAGGTGATGGAAATTCCGAAGCCCCGCACACACGCGCGCGCGCGCGCACGCACGCACGCACGCACGCACGCACGCACGCACGCACGCACGCACCACACGCGCGCACGCACCACACGCACGCACGCACAATTGGTTGTGAGAAAATGCGATCCTAATAGAGTACGATTTACTGATCAAATTTGGTCCGTTAAACGTACGAGTTAAATATTCTTCTAACGCTAGCGCTCCAATGTATGTTTACAGTACATAACTCTCCCTATAGACAGAATCAGATACTAAGAGACTGTGAACTTTAATCAGTTATTTTCTAATAAAAAAAAGTCAAACATCTTCTAACGCTAGAACGCAAATGTGTATTGAATATTTCATCTAACCTGACTCGTGTGAATAAAATATATAGATTAATAAACCAGAAGTATATTTATTAATATAATACAGATGTTCTCTTTATGACGGTCGAGAAGATTCTGACATAAAAACAAAAATGGTTTGCACAGATCGAAGGAACGAAAGGAAAAACAAAAAAGCGTCTCAGCACATGAGGTGACGGAAATATTTAGGAAACTCAAATAACATTTCGACTTCCTGGTAACTTTAACAATGTGTCCTACTGGTGTATTATTCTTGCTAGTGTCAAATTGCGATTCGAAGCCAACTTTATTGGTAGAATAATTATGTAGTTTCAATATAAAGTAAACTTTCATTCAAATACTTCTCGATCATTCTATCTGTTGCATAACAATATGAAGCTCTATGCTAACACTCGTAAAATGCAATTCCTCAGAACAGATCTCTATAGTTCTATGTGGAAGTCACGAAAAGCGCTTCCATCTTGTGTTATTTGGGACGCACAATCCAGAAGATAACACACATAAGATCTAAAAATCCAAACATTACTAGAGATAATTTGTTGTCAGCCATGGTGAAGCAAATTATGTAGGGCCACGTATCGACCTACTCTCATGGCGTTTAGTGATAAGAGAAGCGGTGACCGCAGAGACAACATTTCAAAGGTGACAACTTTTGCTTTCAAGCGATTCTTCAATTTCAAAGGAATCGATATTATGCACTGCCACGTGTCGCCGGAATAAATTGTCTCTCAAATCGTCTACTTGAACGGGTATATAAGAATTCGCTCCCAAGTTTTTCTTTAGTTCAGAGCAACGAGAAGCCTACGAAAAAGCACTTTTAAGGCAACCCCTTAATTTTCTACTATGGCACCTGGCGTTGCTGGTATTATATTGTTCTTGATACCAGTTTTGATTTCGGCTCAAGTGAGTTTGTTTTTATTCCTAATCAAACGACCTATAAAATTGCCTAGTTATTTAGAGATTTTTTCTTAATATCGATTTTTTTTTTCAGATTAATCATGAGCGGAACGTTTCTGTCACAAACCGCGGAAGTATTCGATTCGGCTTCGGAGGCGTTCAAATGCTGAGCGGAATTTTAAAGGCCGCTTGCAAAGAAAAATGTCCGCGAAATCAGAGATTTTTTATGCTGGATACAACGAAGATATTCTGCGCAGTAAATTGCCCGATGGATCCAAATCCCGTTGGCTCAAATATTAATGTTACCATTGTTAATTCGATGATGCCATCTATGATCATAAATGGGACAATGCCTGGAATGCCAGGAGGCAAACCACCAGACGGCACAGAAACGGATGATACAAAACCAGACGACGCAAAACCAAATGACCAAAAAATGAACGGCATGGGACCAAATCCGAACGACTCAAAAAAGAACGGCACACAACCAGTGGTCCCAAATCCGGACGACTCAAAAAAGAACGCCACACAATCAGAGGTCGCAAATCCGAACGACGGACAAGGGAACGACCCAAGCAGACAATGATTATTGTAATCGGGGCGGGGTCAAAGTTCCGAATGGTAAATACATTAAGGTCTAAAATTCCGAAATTTAACATCTCACCTAAATTTTTGACGAAATTTTGTCTAGCCCATTTCGTCAAAAATGTGGGTGAGATATGACATTTCGAAATTTTAGACCTCACCTAGAGAAATGGATCTGAAGGGTTTATTTGAATCGATTATAGGTTGTATTTGAAATGAATAAAAATTTATTCAGATCAGATAGTATTTATTTCAATCAGATGAAATTTTATTTAGATAAAATAAAGTCTATTTCGATTTAAAAAAATCCTATTAGGCTGGCCATAAAATAAATAATTTATTTAATAGCCGGCCTAATAGCATTTTATTCAACTGACACAGACTCTATTTGATCGAAATAAAATTTCATCTCATCGAAATAGACTCTATCTGATTGAAATGAGATTTCATTCTTTCCGAATACACCACATAATTGATTTAAATTAAATCATCAGACCCATTTCTCTGGGTGCTTTGAGTATTTACCATTCGAAACTTTGTCATCGAGCGGCAAGGGAATCGGAGTTAAAGTTCCTAATAGTACATGCACGAAAGTCTAAAATTCCGAAACTTAATATCTCACCTACATTTTCAACGAAATTCGCTAGAAAACATTTCGTCAAAAATTCAGGAGAGATATTAAATTTCGAAATTTTGGACCCTCGTGTATTTAACATTCGGAACTTTAACTCCGCCCGCCACGTATCGTGTGTCAACAGCTGAGGGTTTGCATATTATAGATATATTTTTTACAAACATCTTTCAGATATTTTTCGATATATGTACCGCGTATTCCATAGAATACTATGATTATATACATGTCGAATTTGACAGTTATCTAGAATATACGTTTTCACGAAAAGTGGTCAAATAAATACATTTATCCAAAAACGCTTCTTCAGTCTTTTTTCATTTACACCTTCGCTTATGAAAAAATTGGAGTGCTTACCACTTGAAATAAAGATTTTTTACCGAGACAGAAAGTAATTGAAAATTCAACATTTTTTTAAAACACAATGATAGTTCAAAGTGTATCTTAAGTAGTCTCAAATCAATTAATGTTTGTACTTCTTTTATATGGTTTTCGTTTTTAAAGTACAAGTAACAAAAGTAAAATTTGTTAATTATAAATTAATAATTTTTTAATTTTTAATCTATGCAACTATTTTCATAGTTACTGCGAAAATAACTATTTTAACTATATGATTGTTATTATTATTACGACTGTAAACAAAACTGGTTGTTGGAACTGAAAATAAATGGTCTTTACTTTTAGTCAATAATATAATCATTTTCTCTCAGTATACGTCTGCGAAATTTATTCAATCTCACAAAATATGTTTCGGTGGATATATTTTTACAAGTTTGTGAGACCCTTTAATGGCTTTTTTTATACAGAAACGTATGTAAAAATTGAAATATTTTGTTAGTGGAAGCAATTGGCAATTAAAGGGGTAATTTTTTTTGCTCCCTCTTGAAAGAGGATCGGTAACGACTCTCAAAGCCAAATCGGCGTTAAGTCTCCGTAAACGATTTTTAAAATTTCATGCATGGAATAAAAATAGTAGGAAGTGATTTGTATAAAATCATGTATGCTTAACCTAGAGAAAGATTAATAGTGATGAATTTGCCTAAGGATTAATTGATTAACATTTTGTTTCAATGGAGACACATTTTCGTTTCGTTTTTTTTCTCGTATAATTTGTAATTGTTTATCGATTTCAATGAATAGTAGAGCAATCTCTTTCTTAAAATACACTCTACGACCCTGCTTAGAAAACCTCATTGAAATCTGTTCAAATTCATAAAGTCTTATTGAAATTGTACCGGTTTCCATCGGTATGAATTGGGTTTTGTCCATCCTACTGGTCTAAAAAGGATTTTCTAAACAGGGGAATTGATTGCCAAAATATTTTATAGTATTGTTCGTTTAACAATTATAACCTGCCGTTTGTCGTTTGTTCATAAAAGTATTCTTATATTTTTTATTCAAAGTTATAATTATTAAACGATCAACTCAATCGAATATCTGGTTAGTCAATTTGTATGATACTTTTTGAGAAAGAAAATGAACTACCACTCATTGTAAAATCGGTAAAGAATTTGAAGTTATACTTGGGAAAAACCGAACGAAAATGTATTCCATTGAAAAACAAAATTAATCAGTTGATCGTTATGCGAATCTGTCACTATTAAACATTTTCCGGGTTAACTATAAATACATGCTTTTTACACATCATCCTACACTGTTTTTTATGGAATGCATTACATTTTAAAGAATCGATTACGAACATTTTAAATTGATTTGGCTTAGCGAGTCGTTACCGATCCTCCTTAAGATTGGAGAATACCCAATTTCCCAGCGGACCTCTTAGTCCAACTGTGTTACATCTCCGACTGCAAGGGAAGTGAGCATACGACGCGCATTTCGAGCGATCGGCGATTGCGCAGAACGCATGTGACCAAGCGAAAGTTGATCTTTGCAAGTTAGAATGCAGTTGCGAATGAATCGAGAGCGAGCAGAGTCGGTTCTGGCGTCGGGCAAAGCGGCTATTACTACCTATCGATGCTGCACGCCGCAGCTAAGTACTATTGGAAGCTGTAATAGCGATAGTTAGACAGCACGTGTGCTTTTTACGTTACACTGGATATAGAATAGAAACAACAAAATCGTAGCTATTTTATACATTGTTAAAAAAAAATTTAGGCGAAATTGCTACACAGGGTGAGAAACTCGTTTACAGAAACAGGTGTAGAAAATTTACTAGACGAGTATAACGTAAAAATGATGTACAATTATTCTAAATTCGTTACGAAAGTCGTATTAACGATGTGAAGTTTGCTAAATTCGTCACAAAAGACGTATTAGTGATGTACAGTCTGCTAAATTCGTTGGTTCATTGGTTCACGACAATCTTCCGCAATAAAATGGAATACTTGATTTTCAATACTATCTTTTTATTGGATGATCTCAAACTCAATGGAAAGTCGTGACATTGAATAGAAAAAAATCGTCTCTGTTTTTTTCATTGACTTCTTTGAAGACGCAGCAGCACTTGACACACCACGGCTGAGATTTTTTAGACCTGTTTTTTCCTAAGCTAATTGGCAGTTGAAGCTTAAATTTGGAGAGAACGTGCTCAAAAATGGCATGAATGGACTAAAGTACGGGCTCCTGAAAACTTGCAGCCGTTTTACCGGGAGAACGGGGGGAAAAAAGTGAGGTTAGGTGCGAAAGCGACAGTTCTATAAGTGCTTAAGGTAGTCGCCTCGATACGAGCTAGTCAAATCAGTACTAAACTTTGAAAAGCGATTCTACGATTTTGAGATTCAATTGACGGTTCTACGAACTTAATTAGGCATTAGCGTATGTTCTTAATAAACTGCTATCCACAATTTGGAAAGAAAATACAATATGATATATGCAAATGTTCAATAAGATGTTTCTGTCATCCAGTTATATATTAGAATAAATCATAATATTAGTCCGATTATGACAAGCTCAGCTTGTTTATTGAAAGTTGCTCTGATGATTTGACAAAGAGATTTTTCAGATTTGGTCCAAAATATACTTTTTCAACACGTTCTTTAATGCGAAAAGGACAAGGTCGACATGTTACATGCAATTAGTACGAGGTCGCATAAAAGATCAGTATTATTAAAATAAAAGAACATTAATTGACAACGGTAATTAATTAACAACGCCGTTGGAAGCGGTGTAGGAATCTGGAATCCAAAAACCATCATTGTACCTTTATAAAAACAAGAAAACTCTTAAAGTCCGGGTATTTCTTACTAATTTTAAAAAACGGTGGCGTGGTAAAAAAAGTTCGATTGTCGGCGAAAAAAATCCCCAAAAAGTTTGTTATTAAAAAAAGTAAAAATTTTTTTTAGAAAAATGTTTTAATTCAAGCCGAATTTCAACCATATTGAAAGAGTAGATTTTGACATACGATGCTTGCGTTTTGAAAAATGTAGCTCCGAGAAAAATACGAAAGAAAACAGGAGATGAAATTGTATATTTTTCGTATTATCTTTTCAGTGTAAATTTCGAAGTCTGCTCAATATCGCTGATGGTTATTTATGTTTTCACGCACAGAGAATATAAATATGCAAGCTTTTTTAATCTGGTCTTTTCTTTTTTTATTATTTAATAATCAAGTCATTTGGGATCGGTTGTTCGAGTATAAGTGAGTTTATTGACAATACAACACGTGGGACAAGTTCCCATTCTTAACAAATTACATTAAACAAATAAGTATTTAATATTTTTTTTTCTTCGCGTATTGTTAATTGGCCATCGACCGAAGTCCACTATTGTTTTGACTTTAATTCGCTTAACATTTTAATTATTGTTGGTCATTAGTCATTCTTGCTAGATGCTGATATGTTGTGTATGTCGGTTGGTAAATTTTTCGAAGTTTTGTGTGAACTTCATTGTGAATTAATTTTAACATTTTCGACTATAAGAATGAAGGAAAAATCGAAAGTTGAAGTTTTGAACATTTATTTATGCAGTTAACTTTTTCAGCACATTTCCGAAGGATTTCCAAGAGGTTTTATTGGCGTAAATAGAATTTACAGTCTCTCTGACACCATTTTTTTTAAGTATGTAAATTTGCAATCGTTATGCAGAAAATGACCACAAAACTATTTAACTACGTGACAAAAAAACGTAACGGTGTATTTTAAGTGAGCGGTTGTTTACCCGAGGACAATATATTTTCAATAACTTCCACGCGGAATTAGATACTATATTAGCAATCTTTTCACGTTCCAATTTATGCTTTTTCATAAGACGTACTAATAATTACAAAAAAAAAATAACACGTTTTTAAAAGTTGGGGTCTGTTTATGGATAATTTGAATTTCTCACAAGAATGGATTTACAATTCATATTTATCGGGAAAACATACAGTAAGATAACATCTCACAAGTAAAAAAAAGCTACAATAAAAATCTTCACATGTCGTCAAAAAATTCAGGGTCTTATGAAAACGGCTATGATTTGAAAAGAAAAAATGAGCTAAGGACTCCGGATTGGGTTTGCTTTTTTTCGTTACAAATCAAGCTTTAAAATACTGGATAAGAAATCGCGATTGCTCATTTTCATTTTTTTACAGATTTTTTTAGTCGAAACACTTAAAATTCCAAATATTTGCATACCCGTTTCCTCATTTTTTCCCAAAAGCGATCTCACGACTGGAAAGATGAAAGTATTGTATCATAATCTTTTCCTTCTCTCCTTAATTTTGGCAGGACCTTTCGACGGAAGAAAGAAAATTAGAAATCGCTCAAAGCAAGCAAAATTTATGGCCAGCTTAAAATTCCAAATTTTGGTAAACCTGACTTATGGGGGGGGGGGGGCAAAGTCTAAAAAATTGATTTCGAATTTTACTAAATTCAAAAGTACTGACTGATTGGAAATTTGCTGCTGATTTCAAAACTGCAAAAATGGTCGGCAATAATTTAAAAATTTCATGTGAAAATCTTAGAAAATTATTTTTTTTAAGGAAAATCTGCTGTCTCCCTATTCAAATATCGAAATCTAATTCTTTCAAAAACTAGTTGAACCTATTATTCGACCATAAATAAAACATTTCGTGATTAGAAATATTGGGACCCCTTGATAAGTTTTCCGATAAAAACCCGCGTTACAGATTCGCGCGATCATGGCAAGTGTTCCTCCGTATTTTGTGAACGCGCTGAACACGACGCAAGTCAATCGAACGCCGCAAGGAGAAAGAACAGAAGGAGACAAAAGCAGAGAAGGATAATTGCTGAAAAATGGTATCACGAGACCTGCGAGAGACTGACCCACTTAAAGGAGATTCCACTCCTCTCTACTCGATGGTGCCGCAGCCTTTCCCTTCTTCTTCTCTCGTCCTGGTGTACGTTTCAACAAATATATCTACGTGTTTATAATATATACATATGAGGTATTTTTCATCAATTCAGCCATTTTTTTTTCTAACTTCTCTAATAAATCCTACAATTGGACACATTTTAGTACCTTTTGAAATTACTCTCTTATATTTATTCAGATTTTCAAATCCGATATTACGGAAAATGAAATATTTCTTTAAAGAGAATATATTTTTAGAAATTAAAGTCATAGAAAAAAAATTGTTCTTAAATAAAAATTGAAGTTTCATGTGAACTTTCAAATGAAATTTTTTCAAATAATTTCGTTGACCCGATAACATTGCTTTTCGCTAAAATAATATGAAGATAATTTTTTAACCAAAACGGGCAACTTTTATTTGGTTGAAAAAATTACAGAATCTTCGCGCCTATGTATCGACAACATTAAAAAATTGCTAGAGTGGAACCGACCATAGTTCCGGAGTAAAAAAATTATTTGTGCTAAGTAAAATAAATTATGTCCAGTTGACATTTTTAAAAAGTCTACAATGGACCAACCATTTTATTTATTTATCATCGCATAACCTACAAGTTTCAAATAAAAGCATTGTCAACATTTTTCTTTCTCTTCTCGACAAATTTTTTTTTACGTTGAATAAATTATTTTTTTACTTCGGAACTTTAATAGATTCCACTTTGGCAATTTTTTTATGTTATCAATACATAGGCGCAAAGATTCAGTAATTCATTGAGCCAAGAAAAGTAAGCTTTTTTGGTTAAAAAAATATTTCCCAAAATTATTTGAAAAATTTCATTGAAGAGTTCACATGAAACTATAACTTTCATGTGAAAACAATTTTTTTCTATGATTTTAATTTTTCAAGATATATTGACTTCAAAGAAGTACCTCATTTTCCGTAATATTGGATTTGAAAATCTGGAAAAATTAGGAGAGAGTACTTTCAAGTAGTACTTAAATTTGTCTAATTATAGGCCTAATCAAAGAGGTTTGGAACAAAAGTAGTTGAAGTGACGAAGAATTCCTCCTCATATATACGTATATATATACAAAACATTTAATATGTAGAATATCTTACGCACCACGTACATGAATATAACGTGTATGTTCACCCACGAGCGTGTTACGTATTATTAAACGAGGAATTGGCGGACGTGGGTGATTATAGTCGCGCGTGCACTTCACAACTTCAGCATGCACGTACACCAAGTTTTTTTTATACTTCTTAGATTTATAGGTACTACAGTCTTCAACAAAACGGCGCAAAGAATAAATTTACACGATACCTACTTGTCTCATTTAACTATTAATTTTTTGTTGAGAAAAGTCGTTAAGGTTCCTGTTATTGGGGTTTTCGAATTAGTTCATAAATGAATTAAGCAACCATCAGTGATTAAATAATGAGTCGGATAAAACCGGCAAAATACCCGATGCACCAAAAAAAAAAAGCCGGTCCAGGCTGAAGGACATCGATCGATGGTCAATTGGCAACAGGTGAAAACAAATGAAAAATATTTATTCACGTAATGTAATCTGTTGAGATTAGGAACTTGTACCATTTTTTTGTTTGATCAATAAATTCACTATTAATAATACTGCTAAATTTAGCATTGGTTAAAAAATTACTTTCCAAGATACTAACGAGGGTGACTGTCAAATATAATTTATATATTTTTTATAGATGCGCTTTTATGATAATAAATAAATTATTAGAATTTTTTCATTAAACAATTTTCATTACTTGAAAAATTAGTAACATATTCAAAAATCATAAATTTAATTCCTCTTTTTAGGTGGTCCATTTAAAAAAATTCTAAATGGGGAATGTTGTCAAATTTTAAATAAAATATAACCAATTTTTTTGAAGTCATTTTTTAGGTTCCCAAAATATTTTTGTACATTGTTCGTAAAGATAGAAATTGACAAAATTGTTCCTGTTACGTTTTTTTGTTGCAGCGTTAGTTTGTGGACAACATTTTTTTAATAAAAAAAAAGATTCTATATTCCTGGGTAAAAAATTTTAAAAAAGGAGAAAATGGATGACGCACGTTCAGACGTAGTGGTTACAGGAGTCGACGCACTACATGCGCCGCGGCACGTAACTTTTATGCAACGCTAATTAAAGGAGTATCTGCTCCCGAGCGATGCTCTTGCATATGCACTTCTGGATCTGCAGAGTATCGCTCGAATTCCGTATGATTACTAGTTAATTAATGAAATCGCTCGTTTTTCCGCTCGGTTTCGCCGAATGTCGAAACAACAGCGTTCTCAACACCGTTTCATTGATTATTATCTCTCCAGCAAATCAGGTGGAGATTCCACTTGTTTATGAAAATATTAACAGAATTCCGGATTCAATGTTTTCGATATAATTATGTTATGGAAACCAAGACGCTTGAAAACTGCTAACGAAAATAATTTTTATCAGTTATACCATCGCGCTAAAAATGGATTGCATTTAATTGACCTGTCCAATGAGTAAATTATTTCGTTGATATCACTCACTCGTCTCATGAAGATTATTAATTTTGTTATCGTAACCGAGAAATTAATTGGGATTGGATGGAAAAATTCGCTGGTTTTTTAATAGAAAGTGTCTTTATAAATAGTATATTTACGAAGTATGTAAAAATGTTAAGTATATTACGAAGGAGATGATTTTTCAAATTGATAGGCTCTCGTGCCAAGTAAACAATTTATTTGGTTGCCGCAACTAACAAGGCAATGAGGATTGCATCTCACTATTTGCATATATGTATATTTTTATATTCATATTACAGTGTTTTAACAAAGCGGATCTCTCGCCTCGTAAACAATTACCTTTGTTGCAACTAATAAGTCAAACTTAAGTTCGAACTTCACTTAAAACTTGGAACTATAAATTCGACTAAGTTAGATCTTTAGTTCAAATTTAAGTTAGAACTTAAGCCGATTTTTTTTGTACAATGCATATGGGGCATTTCACGTCAAATCAGCAGTCCATGACCCTCACTCTCATCGATTTTGTTCATTTTTTAATATAATGTTATTACCGACCCATAAAGGCGTCGGATATTCTTTCAGATTTTTTTACCACCAGTAACATTTTTAAATCCTCGAAAAAAATCAATTTCAAAAACGCCGTTTTTGAAACTCTGAAATAATTCAGTGATTCTATGATTTAAAAAATGATTTTTGTGATCAGTTTTTACTATTTTTTCCACATTTTTTCTTTTCCGTCGCAAGTCCCCCGTTCTTCCCGATAACATTTTGAAAAAGTACTTGATCATAATTAGTTCACTACGAAGGAGGTCCATTCTGAACAAGGAGACTCTTTCGTCTCGTAAACAATTTATTTTATACCACAGTGTGCGTGAAGTGCCTAGTTTCCTTTTTGACTTAACAGACTATCTCATTTCGTTAACGATCTTTATTCATTTTATTAGTGCACCTAAATCATTAAAAAATAATAAAATATATTACCAAAGTTCTTTAAAATATTGCAATACCTTTAAAAAATGTTGAAAATTAAATTAAAAATTAGTCCACCGCTGGGAGGTCCTTTTTCAATGATCAAGAGACTCTCTCGTCTCATTGACAATGTTTGATTATTTTCCTGGCGTAACTAAGCTATAAAAATAAATCCATACAATATGTTAACGAAGTGGTTGAAAATAATTAGTATACGACGAAAGACGTCCTATTCAAACCGGTGGATATTCTCGCCTCTTTAAGCCCGAGGCAAGGGCATGTCTCGTACTCTGGTGGTCCAGCGTACAATCGACAAGAATGCCAAGGTCCCAAATCCCTTTCGCTTCAGTAAATATATTTCCTCGCGCGTAACATTGGAAGTTAAAAATTTCGGTGATCCAGCTTACAATCGCTAAGAATGCCAAGGTTTCCAACACCTTTCGCTGTTTCGATACATTTATTTCTACTGCAATGGTTTTAAGGTTTCCACGTAACTTGTTCGTGCGTTATGCTCAGCCCATCCGTTCGATCCTCGCGCTGCATTTCTTTCTCTACATAGTATCGAGAAATACTTACGCATAAGGTACTTACGGTACAAGCGATCGAGTTTCGGTGTATACCGTAATCCCCCCAACAGTTGCGTAATTTACACACGCACAAGAGTAGAGCCAGAAGAACTGAAAACATATATATATGGATGGGAACAAATAAAAGTAAAAAAAAGAACGAGGCGTGGAGCCGTTATATAATATGTATAATGTTCTGTGTCCAGTCAACGGGACAGCCGGAGTTCTGACGACGATAGATATTCAGTGATAGTCTAGGAGGAGATGCGATTAGCTCGCTAAATTGGCTAATAAAAAATAGAGAAAAATAATTTCCGGAGGAATGAGGAAGTACGTGTTTTGATGATCGTAGTTTAAAAAAGTCAAATTCACGTTAAGAGTTTGTTAAGAAATAAATAAAAATTATTTTACTATTATAGTTTTCAGGGAAATAAAAGGTTTAGTTCAGGATTGTTTTTCGAGGGATAGAAAATTTGATTACTACAAGAATTATTATTTTTCAAGAAGGAAGGTAGCAAGATTAAATGATTATATGAGGGATGATTTTTTTTTTCGTCACAATGCTTACCGAGTAGATTTACTATGTAAAATTTCGTATAAGAGGAGAAGCGGCGTTGCCGACCCTTCACTGACCGTAAAACGATCTGACCGCTTTTACAGGTAAAGCGACATACGGCCGTTGGCAAATTTCGTTGAGGCCCAAGCTAACGAAAATTTGTTGCAAGTGACTTCTGCACTACTTATGTTACCCCAAGACATCTGGTGACAAAACTCATTATAGTGAATAACGATTGACGGGAACGAGAATTATGCGTCTAATTATGACCACATATAAAAGTTTTCATGTTCATTGTTCCTTTTAGTAGTGCTACACTGATTTACAGTTGGCCGTTTCGTAGTGACGAGAACTTTCGTGTTTTTCCTGTTCTCCTGACGGAGTTGTTGACATTCCTAATTTCTTACATTAGTACTAGAGGTCAGAGAATAAGGGCAAGCGTGAAATTATCTGATCACACGTTGGAGCGTCAAGGTGTGAGGGAATGTAAGCAAATTTTGCGATTAATTAGTTCACAATTTCAATTCTTGTACGGGCAGTAAAGCGAGCTCGTCGAGCAGTGACACCGATACCGATCTGACCCTTTTCACAGGTAAGCAACCATTGGAAAATTTCGCTGAGACTCAACCCAACTACAAAATTTCGCATCTTACTTCTGCACTTCTGATGCTACCCCATGAAATTAGCTTATACGAGTCGTTTCTTCGAATGGAGATTGATACAAGTCCTTAATTAAGTATTGATTTCTCACCACAAATTACTGTTTCAATGCGCATTTTTGTCTCCGGTAGTGCTGAGTTATATTACGGTCAATAGCCGTTTCGCAAGGACGATAGTTTACTCGTTATTCCTGCTCTCGTGAAATTGGTAACGAGGTAGTTTTATTATTTGAAATGTCGTATAAACGGAAAAGCGGCATTGACGAGCCTTCACAGACCCTAAAACGATCTGACGCCTTTCACAGGTAAAGCGACCTACGACCGTTGGCTAATTTCGTTGAGGCCGAACCTAAAGAAAATTTGTTGCAAGTGACTTCTGCACTACTTATGTTACCCCAAGACATCTCGTGACAAAATTCATTATAGTGAATAACGATTGACGGAAACGTGGATTATGCATCTAATTATGACCACTAATAAAAGTTTTCATGTCCGTTTTTCCTTTTAGTAGTGCTAGATGTATTTACGGTTGGCCGTTTCGTAAGGACAAAAACTTTCTTGTTTTTCCTGTTCTCCTGACGGAGTTGCTTACATTCCTAATTTATTACATTAGTATTGGAGGTCAGAGAATAAGGGCAATCATGGAATTATCTGATCACACGTTGGAGCGTCAAGGTGTGAGGGGACGCAAACAAAATTTTCGATTAATTAGCCCATAATTTCAATTCTCGTATAAGCGGGAAAGCGAGCTCGTCGAGCAGTGACATCGATACCGATCTGACCCTTTTCGCAGGTAAGCAACCATTGGAAAATTTCGCTGAGAATGAACCCAACTACAAAATTTCGCATCTTACTTCTGCACTTCTGATGCTACCCCATGAAATTAGCTTACACAAGTAGTTTTTTCGAATGGAAATTGACACAAGCCCTTAATTAGGTATTTAATTATCACCAGAAATTACTGTTTCAATGCGCATTTTTAGTCTCTCGTAGTGCTGAGTTAAGATACGGTTAGCCGTATCGCAAGAATGGGAACTTACTCGATATTTCTGTTCTCGTAGAATGCTGAGGAGGTAGTTTAATTATTTGAAATGTCGTATGAACGGAAAAGCAGCATTGTCGAGCCTTCATAGACCCTCAAACGATCGGTCCCCTTTCACAGGTAAAGCGACGTACGACCGCTGGCAAATTTCGTTAAGGCGGAAGCTAAAGAAAATTTGTTGCAAGTGACTTCTGCACTACTTATGTTACCCCGAGACATCTGGTGACAAAACTCATTATAGTGAATAACGATTGACGGAAACGTGGATTATGCGTCTAATTATGACCACTAATAAAAGTTTTCATGTCCGCTTTTCCTTTGAGTAGTGCTAGATTTATTTACGGTTGGCCGTTTCGTAGGGCCGAAAACTTTCTTGTATTTCCGGTTCTCCTGACGGAGTTGTTGACATTTCTAATTTCTTACATTAGTACTAGAGATCAGAGAATAAGACCAAACCTATAATTATCTGATCAAACGTTGGAGCGTCAACGTGTGAGGAAATGCAAACAACATTTGGGATTAATCAGCTCACAATTTCAATTTTTGTATGGGCGGAAAAGGGAGCTCGTCGAGCAGTGACACCGATACCGATTCGACCCTTTTCGCAGGTAAGCAATCATTGGAAAATTTTGCTGAGACTGAACCCAACTACAAAATTTCGCATCTTACTTCTGCACTTCTGATGCTACCCCATGAAATTAGCTTACACAAGTAGTTTTTTCGAATGGAAATTGACACAAGCCCTTAATTAGGTATTGAATTTTCGCCACAAATTACTGTTTCAATGCGCATTGTTGTCTCCCGGAGTGCTGAGTTAAATTACGGTTGATAGCCGTTTCGCAAGGACGATAATTTACTCGATATTCCTGTTCTCGTGAAATTGGTAACGAGGTAGTTTTATTATTTGAAATGTCGTATAAACGGAAAAGCGGCATTGTCGAGCCTTCACAGACCCTGAAACGATCCGACACCTTTCACAGGTAAAGCGACCTACGACCGCTGGCAAATTTCGTTAAGGCGGAAGCTAAAGAAAATTTGTTGCAAGTGACTTCTGCACTACTTATGTTACCCCGAGACATCTGGTGACAAAACTCATTAAAGTAAATAACGATTGACGGGAACGTGGATTATGCATCTAATTATGACCACTAATAAAAGTTTTCATGTCCGCTTTTCCTTTTAGTAGTGCTAGATTTATTTACGGTTGGCCGTTTCGTAGGGCCGAAAACTTTCTTGTATTTCCTGTTCTCCTGACGGAGTTGTTGACATTTCTAATTTCTTACATTAGTACTAGAGGTCAGAGAATAAAACCAAACCTATAATTATCTGATCACACGTTGGAGCGTCAACGTGTGAGGAAATGCAAACAACATTTGGGATTGATCAGCTCACAATTTCAATTTTTGTATGGGCGGGAAAGGGAGCCCGTCGAGCAGTGACACCGATACCGATTCGACCCTTTTCGCAGGTAAGCAATCATTAGAAAATTTCGCTGAGACTGAACCCAACTACAAAATTTCGCATCTTACTTCTGCACTTCTGATGCTACCCCATGAAATTAGCTTACACAAGTAGTTTTTTCGAATGGAAATTGACACAAGCCCTTAATTAGGTATTTAATTTTCGCCACAAATTACTGTTTCAACGCGCATTTTTGTCTCCCGGAGTGCTGAGTTAAATTACGGTTAATAGCCGTTTCGCAAGGACGATAATTAACTCGATATTCCTGTTCTCGTGAAATTGGTAACGAGATAGTTTTATTATTTGAAATGTCGTATAAACGGAAAAGCGGCATTGTCGAGCCTTCACAGACCCTAAAACGATCCGACACCTTTCACAGGTAAAGCGACCTACGACCGCTGGCAAATTTCGTTAAGGCGGAAGCTAAAGAAAATTTGTTGCAAATGACTTTTGCACTACTTATGTTACCCTAAGACATCTGGTGACAAAACTCATTATAGTGAATAACGATTGACGGAAACGTGGATTATGCATCTAATTATGACCACTAATAAAAGTTTTCATGTCCGTTTTTCCTTTTAGTAGTGCTAGATGTATTTACGGTTGGCCGTTTCGTAAGGACGAAAACTTTCTTGTTTTTCCTGTTCTCCTGACGGAGTTGTTTACATTCCTAATTTATTACATTAGTATTGGAGGTCAGAGAATAAGGGCAATCATGAAATTATCTGATCACACGTTGGAGCGTCAAGGTGTGAGGGGACGCAAACAAAATTTTCGATTAATTAGCCCATAATTTCAATTCTCGTATAAGCGGGAAAGCGAGCTCGTCGAGCAGTGACATCGATACCGATCTGACCCTTTTCGCAGGTAAGCAACCATTGGAAAATTTCGCTGAGACTCAACCCAACTACAAAATTTCGCATCTTACTTCTGCACTTCTGATGCTACCCTATGAAATGAGCTTACACGAGTCGTTTCTTCGAATGTAGATTGATACAAGTCCTTAATTAAGTATCGATTTCTCACCACAAATTACTGTTCCAATGCGCATTTTTGTCTCCCGTAGTGCTAAGTTAAATTACGGTTAATAGCCGTTTCGCAAGGACGATAATTTACTCGATATTCCTGTTCTCGTAGAATGCTGAGGAGGTAGTTTAATTATTTGAAATGTCGTATGAACAGAAAAGCAGTATAGTCGAGTCTTCACAGACCCTTAAACGATCGGTCCCCTTTCACAGGTAAAGCGACGTACGACCGCTGGCAAATTTCGTTAAGGCCGAAGCTAAAGAAAATTTGTTGCAAGTGACTTCTGCACTACTTATGTTACCCCGAGACATCTGGTAACAAAACGCATTATAGTGAATAACGATTGACGGAAACGTGGATTATGCGTCTAATTATGACCACAAATAAAAGTTTTCATGTCCGCTTTTCCTTTTAGTAGTGCTAGATTTATTTACGGTTGGCCGTTTCGTAGGGCCGAAAACTTTCTTGTATTTCCTGTTCTCCTGACGGAGTTGTTGACATTTCTAATTTATTACATTAGTATTGGAGGTCAGAGAATAAGGGCAATCATGAAATTATCTGATCACACGTTGGAGCGTCAAGGTGTGAGGGGACGCAAACAAAATTTTCGATTAATTAGCCCATAATTTCAATTCTTGTATGGGCGGGGAAGCGAGCTCGTCGAGCAGTGACACCGATACCGATTCGACCCTTTTCGCAGGTAAGCAATCATTGGAAAATTTCGCTGAGACTGAACCCAACTACAAAATTTCGCATCTTACTTCTGCACTTCTGATGCTACCCTATGAAATTAGCTTACACAAGTAGTTTTTTCGAATGGAAATTGACACAAGCCCTTAATTAAGTATTTAATTCTCACCACGAATTACTGTTCCAATGCGCATTTTTTGTCTCCGGTAGTGCTGAGTTATATTACGGTCAATAGCGGTTTCGCAAGGACGATAATTTACTCGATATTCCTGTTCTCGTAGAATGCTGAAGAGGTAGTTTAATTATTTGAAATGTCGTATGAACGGAAAAGCAGTATAGTCGAGTCTTCACAGACCCTTAAACGATCGGTCCCCTTTCACAGGTAAAGCGACGTACGACCGCTGGCAAATTTCGTTAAGGCCGAAGCTAAAGAAAATTTGTTGCAAGTGACTTCTGCACTACTTATGTTACCCCGAGACATCTGGTGACAAAACGCATTATAGTGAATAACGATTGACGGAAACGTGGATTATGCGTCTAATTATGACCACTAATAAAAGTTTTCATGTCTGTTTTTCCTTTTAGTAGTGCTAGATGTATTTACGGTTGGCCGTTTCGTAAGGACGAAAACTTTCTTGTATTTCCTGTTCTCCTGACGGAGTTGTTGACATTTCTAATTTATTACATTAGTATTGGAGGTCAGAGAATAAGGGCAATCATGAAATTATCTGATCACACGTTGGAGCGTCAAGGTGTGAGGGGACGCAAACAAAATTTTCGATTAATTAGCCCATAATTTCAATTCTTGTATGGGCGGGGAAGCGAGCTCGTCGAGCAGTGACACCGATACCGATTCGACCCTTTTCGCAGGTAAGCAATCATTGGAAAATTTCGCTGAGACTGAACCCAACTACAAAATTTCGCATCTTACTTCTGCACTTCTGATGCTACCCTATGAAATTAGCTTACACAAGTAGTTTTTTCGAATGGAAATTGACACAAGCCCTTAATTAAGTATTTAATTCTCACCACGAATTACTGTTCCAATGCGCATTTTTTGTCTCCGGTAGTGCTGAGTTATATTACGGTCAATAGCGGTTTCGCAAGGACGATAATTTACTCGATATTCCTGTTCTCGTAGAATGCTGAAGAGGTAGTTTAATTATTTGAAATGTCGTATGAACGGAAAAGCAGTATAGTCGAGTCTTCACAGACCCTTAAACGATCGGTCCCCTTTCACAGGTAAAGCGACGTACGACCGCTGGCAAATTTCGTTAAGGCCGAAGCTAAAGAAAATTTGTTGCAAGTGACTTCTGCACTACTTATGTTACCCCGAGACATCTGGTGACAAAACGCATTATAGTGAATAACGATTGACGGAAACGTGGATTATGCGTCTAATTATGACCACTAATAAAAGTTTTCATGTCTGTTTTTCCTTTTAGTAGTGCTAGATGTATTTACGGTTGGCCGTTTCGTAAGGACGAAAACTTTCTTGTTTTTCCTGTTCTCCTGACGGAGTTGTTTACATTCCTAATTTATTACATTAGTATTGGAGGTCAGAGAATAAGGGCAATCATGAAATTATCTGATCACACGTTGGAGCGTCAAGGTGTGAGGGGACGCAAACAAAATTTTCGATTAATTAGCCCATAATTTCAATTCTCGTATAAGCGGGAAAGCGAGCTCGTCGAGCAGTGACATCGATACCGATCTGACCCTTTTCGCAGGTAAGCAACCATTGGAAAATTTCGCTGAGACTCAACCCAACTACAAAATTTCGCATCTTACTTCTGCACTTCTGATGCTACCCTATGAAATGAGCTTACACGAGTCGTTTCTTCGAATGGAAATTGACACAAGCCCTTAAGTATTTAATTCTCACCACGAATTACTGTTCCAATGCGCATTTTTTGTCTCCCGTAGTGCTAAGTTGAATTACGGTTAGCCATTTCGCAAGGACGAGAATTTACTCGATATTCCTGTTCTCGTAGAATGCTGAGGAGGTAGTTTGATTATTTGAAATGTCGTATGAACGGAAAAGCAGTATTGTCGAGTCTTCACAGACCCTTAAACGATCGATCCCCTTTCACAGGTAAAGCGACGTACGACCGCTGGCAAATTTCGTTAAGGCCGAAGCTAAAGAAAATTTGTTGCAAGTGACTTCTGCACTACTTATGTTACCCCGAGACATCTGGTGACAAAACGCATTATAGTGAATAACGATTGACGGAAACGTGGATTATGCATCTAATTATGACCACTAATAAAAGTTTTCATGTCCGTTTTTCCTTTTAGTGGTGATAGATGTATTTACGGTTGGCCGTTTCTTAAGGACGAAAACTTTCTTGTTATTCCTGTTCTCCTGACGGAGTTGTTTACAATCCTAATTTATTACATTAGTATTGGAGGTCAGAGAATAAGGGCAATCATGAAATTATCTGATCACACGTTGGAGCGTCAAGGTGTGAGGGGACGCAAACAAAATTTTCGATTAATTAGCCCATATCTTCAATTCTCGTATAAGCGGGGAAGCGAGCTCGTCGAGCAGTGACACCGATACCGATTCAACCCTTTTCGCAGGTAAGCAATCATTGGAAAATTTCGCTGAGACTGAACCCAACTACAAAATTTCGCATCTTACTTCTGCACTTCTGATGCTACCCTATGAAATTAGCTTACACAAGTAGTTTTTTCGAATGGAAATTGACACAAGCCCTTAATTAAGTATTTAATTCTCACCACGAATTACTGTTCCAATGCGCATTTTTTGTCTCCGGTAGTGCTGAGTTATATTACGGTCAATAGCCGTTTCGCAAGGACGATAATTTACTCGATATTCCTGTTCTCGTAGAATGCTGAGGAGGTAGTTTAATTATTTGAAATGTCGTATGAACGGAAAAGCAGCATTGTCGAGTCTTCACAGACCCTCAAACGATCGGTCCCCTGTTACAGGTAAAGCGACGTACGACCGCTGACAAATTTCGTTAAGGCCGAAGCTAAAGAAAATTTGTTGCAAGTGACTTCTGCACTACTTATGTGACCCCGAGACATCTGGTGACGAAACGCATTATAGTGAATAACGATCGACGGAAACGTAGATTATGCGTCTAATTATGACCACAAATAAAAGTTTTCATGTCCGCTTTTCCTTTTAGTAGTGCTGGATTTATTCACAGTTCGCCGTTTCGTAGGGCCGAAAACTTTCCTGTATTTCCTGTTCTCCTGACGGAGTTGTTGACATTTCTAATTTCTTACATTAGTACTAGAGGTCAGAGAATAAGACCAAACCTATAATTATCTGATCACACGTTGGAGCGTCAACGTGTGAGGAAATGCAAACAACGCTTGGGATTGATCAGCTCACAATTTCAATTTTTGTATGGGCGGAAAGGAGAGCCCGTCGAGCAGTGACACCGATACCGATCTGACCCTCTTCGCAGGTAAGCAACCATTGGAAAATTTCGCTGAGACTCAACCCAACTACAAAATTTCGCATCTTACTTCTGCACTTCTGATGCTACCCCATGAAATTAGCTTACACAAGTAGTTTTTTCGAATGGAAATTGACACAAGCCCTTAATTAGGTATTTAATTTTCGGCACAAATTACTGTTTCAATGCGCATTTTTGTCTCCCGGAGTGCTGAGTTAAATTACGGTTAATAGCCGTTTCGCAAGGACGACAATTAACTCGATATTCCTGTTCTCGTGAAATTGGTAACGAGGTAGTTTTATTATTTGAAATGTCGTATAAACGGAAAAGCGGCATTGTCGAGCCTTCACAGACCCTAAAACGATCCGACACCTTTCACAGGTAAAGCGACCTACGACCGCTGGCTAATTTCGTTAAGGCGGAAGCTAAAGAAAATTTGTTGCAAGTGACTTCTGCACTACTCATGTTACCCTAAGACATCTGGTGACAAAACTCATTATAGTGAATAACGATTGACGGAAACGTGGATTATGCATCTAATTATGACCGGTAATAAAAGTTTTCATGTCCGTTTTTCCTTTTAGTAGTGCTAGATGTATTTACGGTTGGCCGTTTCGTAAGGACGAAAACTTTCTTGTTTTTCCTGTTCTCCTGACGGAGTTGTTTACATTCCTAATTTATTACATTAATATTGGAGGTCAGAGAATAAGGGCAATCATGAAATTATCTGATCACACGTTGGAGCGTCAAGGTGTGAGGGGACGCAAACAAAATTTTCGAATAATTAGCCCATAATTTCAATTCTTGTATAAGCGGGACAGCGAGCTCGTCGAGCAGTGACATCAATACCGATCTGACCCTTTTCGCAGGTAAGCAACGATTGGAAAATTTCGCTGAGAATGAACCCAACTACAAAATTTCGCATCTTACTTCTGCACTTCTGATGCTACCCTAAGAAATTAGCTTACACAGGTAGTTTTTTCGAATGGAAATTGACACAAGCCCTTAATTAGGTATTTAATTATCACTACATATTACTGTTCCAATGCGCATTTTTTGTCTCTCGTAGTGCTGAGTTAAGATACGGTTAGCCGTATCGCAAGAATGGGAACTTAATCGATATTTCTGTTCTCGTAGAATGCTGAAGAGGTAGTTTAATTATTTGAAATGTCGTATGAACGGAAAAGCAGCATTGTCGAGCCTTCATAGACCCTAAAACGATCCGACACCTTTCACAGGTAAAGCGACCTACGACCCCTGGCAAATTTCGTTAAGGCGGAAGCTAAAGAAAATTTGTTGCAAGTGACTTCTGCACTACTTATGTTACCCTAAGACATCTGGTGACAAAACTCATTATAGTGAATAACGATTGACGGAATCGTGGATTATGCATCTAATTATGACCACTAATAAAAGTTTTCATGTCCGTTTTTCCTTTTAGTAGTGCTAGATGTATTTACGGTTGGCCGTTTCGTAAGGACGAAAACTTTCTTGTTTTTCCTGTTCTCCTGACGGAGTTGTTTACATTCCTAATTTATTACATTAGTATTGGAGGTCAGAGAATAAGGGCAATCATGAAATTATCTGATCACACGTTGGAGCGTCAAGGTGTGAGGGGACGCAAACAAAATTTTCGATCAATTAGCCCATAATTTCAATTCTTGTATGGGCGGGGAAGCGAGCTCGTCGAGCAGTGACATCGATACCGATCTGACCCTTTTCGCAGGTAAGCAACCATTGGAAAATTTCGCTGAGACTCAACCCAACTACAAAATTTCGCATCTTACTTCTGCACTTCTGATGCTACCCTATGAAATGAGCTTACACGAGTCGTTTCTTCGAATGGAGATTGATTCAAGTCCTTAATTAAGTATCGATTTCTCACCACAAATTACTGTTTCAATGCGCATTTTTGTCTCCGGTAGTGCTAAGTTAAATTACGGTTAATAGCCGTTTCGCAAGGACGATAATTTACTCGATATTCCTGTTCTCGTAGAATGCTGAGGAGGTAGTTTAATTATTTGAAATGTCGTATGAACGGAAAAGCAGTATTGTCGAGTCTTCACAGGCCCTTAAACGATCGGTCCCCTTTTACAGGTAAAGCGACGTACGACCGCTGGCAAATTTCGTTAAGGCCGAAGCTAAAGAAAATTTGTTGCAAGTGACTTCTGCACTACTTATGTTACCCCGAGACATCTGGTGACAAAACGCATTATAGTGAATAACGATTGAAGGAAACGTGGATTATGCGTCTTATTATGACCACAAATAAAAGTTTTCATGTCCGCTTTTCCTTTTAGTAGTGCTAGATTTATTTACGGTTGGCCGTTTCGTAGGGCCGGAAACTTTCTTGTATTTCCTGTTCTCCTGACGGAGTTGTTGACATTTCTAATTTATTACATTAGTATTGGAGGTCAGAGAATAAGGGCAATCATGAAATTATCTGATCACACGTTGGAGCGTCAAGGTGTGAGGGGACGCAAACAAAATTTTCGATTAATTAGCCCATAATTTTAATTCTTGTCTGGGCGGGGAAACGAGCTCGTCGAGCAGTGACACCGATACCGATTCGACTCTTTTCGCAGGTAAGCAATCATTGGAAAATTTCGCTGAGACTGAACCCAACTACAAAATTTCGCATCTTACTTCTGCACTTCTGATGCTACCCCATGAAATTAGCTTACACAAGTAGTTTTTTCGAATGGAAATTGACACAAGCCCTTATTAGGTATTTAATTTCCACCACAAATTACTGTTTCAATGCGCATTTTTGTCTCCGGTAGTGCTGAGTTATATTACGGTCAATAGCCGTTTCGCAAGGACGATAATTTACTCGATATTCCTGTTCTCGTAGAATGCTGAGGAGGTAGTTTAATTATTTGAAATGTCGTATGAACGGAAAAGCAGTATTGTCGAGTCTTCACAGACCCTTAAACGATCGGTCCCCTTTCACAGGTAAAGCGACGTACGACCGCTGGCAAATTTCGTTAAGTCCGAAGCTAAAGAAAATTTGTTGCAAGTGACTTCTGCACTACTTATGTTACCCCGAGACATCTGGTGACAAAACGCTTTATAGTGAATAACGATTGACGGAAACGTGGATTATGCGTCTTATTATGACCACAAATAAAAGTTTTCATGTCCGCTTTTCCTTTTAGTAGTGCTAGATTTATTTACGGTTGGCCGTTTCGTAGGGCCGAAAACTTTCTTGTATTTCCTGTTCTCCTGACGGAGTTGTTGACATTTCTAATTTATTACATTAGTATTGGAGGTCAGAGAATAAGGGCAATCATGAAATTATCTGATCACACGTTGGAGCGTCAAGGTGTGAGGGGACGCAAACAAAATTTTCGATCAATTAGCCCATAATTTCAATTCTTGTATGGGCGGGGAAGCGAGCTCGTCGAGCAGTGACACCGATACCGATTCGACCCTTTTCGCAGGTAAGCAATCATTGGAAAATTTCGCTGAGACTCAACCCAACTACAAAATTTCGCATCTTACTTCTGCACTTCTGATGCTACCCCATGAAATTAGCTTACACAAGTAGTTTTTTCGAATGGAAATTGACACAAGCCCTTAAGTATTTAATTCTCACCACGAATTACTGTTCCAATGCGCATTTTTTGTCTCCCGTAGTGCTAAGTTGAATTACGGTTAGCCATTTCGCAAGGACGAGAATTTACTCGATATTCCTGTTCTCGTAAAAATGCTGAGGAGGTAGTTTAATTATTTGAAATGTCGTATGAACGGAAAAGCAGCATTGTCGAGTCTTCACAGACCCTCAAACGAGCGGTCCCCTGTTACAGGTAAAGCGACGTACGACCGCTGGCAAATTTCGTTAAGGCCGAAGCTAAAGAAAATTTGTTGCAAGTGACTTCTGCACTACTTATGTGACCCCGAGACATCTGGTGACGAAACGCATTATAGTGAATAACGATTGACGGAAACGTGGATTATGCGTCTAATTATGACCACTAATAAAAGTTTTCATGTCCGTTTTTCCTTTTAGTAGTGCTGGGGTAATTTACAGTTAGCTGTTTCGTAGGGACGAAAACATTCCCCGAGTCGAAATTTTAACCCTCGGTTAGGCCTCCGGGAATCCCAAATCCTTTGACGAGGCAAACGCCGACGCCGGTTTCACCCTCCGTACAATCGACAGTGACCCTGTTTGAAGGTTCAATCGTTATTTGACACCCTCCGTAGAGTCTTCCTCACTCCGTGTAGAGCCTCCTCCGGCCTACACGCCCTAGCCATAGACCTCCCTACGACCTACTCACCCTAAATGAGACATATAATCCCCGTTGAACCTATGTAACCTTTTAAAATCCCGATAACCCTATTTAAGCAATATAAACATAGAAAAAAAAGGCGTCTTAATAAAAACTCATAAAGCGTTTAACACCTTATTGCTGTAAGTAATATAATTTAAGTTATTGTAAATCCAGAAGGCATTGGTACATACGTATGTATAGGATAGGGCTAGAAAGCATAAAAAAGATCTAGTGAATCGAGGTATGTAAACATTTTATTATCATAGATTTTATCACTGAAAATGAATCTTCTCTCCTACAAAAAGTCATATATCACATTGAAAGTCGATTATAACGGAATTCTGAAGCAGAAATAATAAGTCATGCAGAGTCACAAGTCGTATAAAAATGCATATATAATTTTTGTTCACAAGAAAAGACAAACGAAAAGAGCCAAACGAGCACGTTGTTGCTGGTACAGTAAAAATAATTCGAAATTAGTTCTCGACAATTTTTTTTATTCCAACTCCATGGTATTTATTGGTATTGCGATGTACGATTGATCATCTATGTACATATAGACGCAAACTGATTCTAAGGTGGCCACTGGTGTAATTATTTTAGTGTCGTTTCTACGGCATTTATGCAAATATGACAAATGAGTTTGCACGCTATGGTCTCCGTGAACTCGATACGAATGAAATATTACGTTAGTTGGGTGCATTTTAAGTTATGGAAAGAAAAGTTTATTTAAAAATGTTGTTTGCATTAAATATATTACATCTATAAGATAAAGTTGAATAAACGGTTTTGGTTCCTGAATTTGTTTTTTATATTCATAATATAAGTAATTAAACTTTCATTGATGTGTAGGTGAATGGAAGGTGTAATAGTGTATGTGGGAGGAACTTTCGCAGGGTCAACGGAGGGTATGAAAGGTTCTGTGGTAGGCTTAACGGAGGACCTGGTAGGTTCTGTAGTAGGCTTAACGGAGGGTCTGGGAGGCTCTGCGATAGACTAAACGGAGGGTCGGGAGGTCCTATGATCGGTTCTACGGAGGTTTTCTAGGGTCTGCATTACCCTCCGTGACCCTCCGTTAAGTCGAGATGTCTACTTTCTGCCATTTCAGGAGTCTGGTAGGGTAAAATTCAAATGTAAATTTATTCGTGACGCCCTTCCTGTGCCCTACAGACTGCCATCTTGTACACTCGAAACTACACTCGTTGATCTCCACTATTTTAGGTTACAAGAAGGGTTAAAATTTCGACTCGGGTCGTGTTTTTCCTGTTCTCCCAACGGAATCGTTCACATTCCTAATTTCTTACATCATTACATTTCTCACTGTCGTCGCAGGTAAACGACCCTTCGAAAGGTTCGTACAGTCCAGGCCCAAAAGAAAATTTTCGCACGCAACCTCTCAACTGTTTCTGCTACCTTGTGACATCTGTTGTACAATTTCTCCAATATAAAACTTGTATGGAATTACGTCGTGAACCGTTATAATCTGTCTGAATTTACAAATTTGCGGAATGGCCAACTGTAAATAAATCTAGCACTACTGAAAAGAACAACGAACATGAAGACTTTTATTTGTGGTCATAATTAGACGCATAATCCACGTTCCCGTCAATCGTTATTCACTATAATGAGTTTTGTCTTCAGATGTCTTGGGGTAACATGAGTAGTGCAGAAGTCGCTTGCAAAAAATTGTCTCTGAGTTCGGCCTCAACGAAATTTGCCTACGGTCGTACGTCGCTTTACCTGCGAAAAGGAGCCGATCGTTTAAGGGTCTGTGAAGACTCGACAATGCTGCTTTTCCGTTCATACTACATTTCAAACAATAGAACTACCTCCTCAGCATTTTTACGAGAACAGAAATATCGAGTAAGTGCCCGTCCTTGCGATACGGCTAACCGTAAATTAACTCAACACTGCGGGCGACAAAAAATGCACATTGAAAAAGTTATTCGTGGTAAGAATTGAATACTTGATTGAATGTTTGTGTCTATTTCTATCTGCGAAAACTACTTGTGTATGCCAATTTCGTGGGGTAGCATCAGATGTGCAGAAGTAAGTTGCGAAATTTTGTAGTTAGGTTCAGGCTCAGCGAAATTTTTCAACGGTTGCTTACCTGCGAAAAGGGTCGGATCGGTATCGGTCAGACTGCTCGACGAGCCCGCACGCCTACCCATACAAAATTCTAAATGGTGAGCTAATTAATCGCAAATTGTGTTTGCTCTTATTGCATTCCTTCACACCTTGACGCTCCAACGTGTGATCAGATAATTTCACGCTTGCCCTTTTTCTTTGACCTCTAATACTAATGTAAGAAATTAGGAATGTAAACAATTCCGTCAGGGGATCAGGAAAAACTAGAAAGTTTTCGTCCCTACGAAACAGCTAACTGTAAATTACCCTAGCACTACGGAAAGGGAAAATGAATTTGAAAATTTTATTTGTGGTCATAAATAGACGGATGATTCACGTTCCCGTCAATCTTCATTCACTATAACGAGTTTTGTCACCAGATATCCTGGGGTAACATAAGTAGTCCAGAAGTCACTTGCAACAAATTTTCTTCGGGTTCGGCCTCAACGAAATTTACCAATGGTCGGACGTCGCTTTACCTGTGAAAAGGGGTCAGATCGTTTTAGGAGCTGTGATGGCTCGACAATGCCGCTTTTCCGTTTAAACGACATTTGAAATAATAAAACTAACTCATCAGCATTTTTACGATAACAGAAATATCGAGTAAGCTCCCGTCCTCGCGATACGGCTAACCGTAAATTCGATCAGCACTACGGGTGACAAAAAATGCACATTGAAACAGTAATTTGTGGTGAAAATTCAACACACAATCAAATGTTTGTGCATTTTATTGAAAAACTACTTGTTGTGCATTTTTTGTCGCCCGTAGTGCTGATTTGATTTGCGGTTAACTGTATCGCAAGGACGGGAACTTGCTCGATATTTCTGTTCTCTTAAAAATGCTGACGAGTTAGTTTTATTATTTTAAATGTCGTTTGAACGGAAAAGCGGCATTGTCGAGCCATCACAGACCCTAAAACGATCTGGCCCCCTTTCACAGGTAAAGCGACGTACGATCGGCGGCAAATTAGTACAAACCTAGAGAAAATTCCTTGCAAGTGACTTCTGCACCACTTATGTTACTTCACGACATTTGGTGACAAAACTCATTAATGTAATAATGATTGACGGGACCGTGAATTATGCGTCTAATTATGACCACATATGAAAATTTTCATGTTGATTGTTCTTTATAGTAGTGCTGAAGTAATTTAGAGTTAGCTGTTTCGTAGGGAGGAAAACTTTCTTGTTTTCCCTGATCTCCTGACGGAATTGTTTACATTCTAATTTCTTACATTATTATTAGAGGTCAAAGAATAGGGGCAAGCGTGAAATTATCTGATTACACGTTGGAGCATTAAGGTGTGGAGGAATGCAATAAATGCAAACACATTTCGCGATTAATGAGCTCAATATTTAAAATGTTGTATAGGCGGGAAAGCGAGCTCGTCGAGCAGTGAAACCGATACCGATCTGACCCTTTTCGCAGGTAAGCAACCATTGGAAAATTTCGCTGAGACTCAACCCAACTACAAAATTTCGCATCTTACTTCTGCACTTCTGATGCTACCCCATGAAATTAGCTTACACAAGTAGTTTTTTCGAATGGAAATTGACACAAGCCCTTAATTAGGTATTTAATTTTCACCACAAATTACTGTTTTAATGCGCATTTTTGTCTCCGGTAGTGCTGAGTTATATTACGGTCAATAGCCGTTTCGCAAGGACGATAATTTACTCGATATTCCTGTTCTCGTAGAATGCTGAGGAGGTAGTTTGATTATATGAAATGTCGTATGAACGGAAAAGCAGTATTGTCGAGTCTTCACAGACCCTTAAACGATCGATCCCCTTTCACAGGTAAAGCGACGTACGACCGCTGGCAAATTTCGTTAAGGCCGAAGCTAAAGAAAATTTGTTGCAAGTGACTTCTGCACTACTTATGTTACCCCGCGACATCTGGTGACAAAACGCATTATAGTGAATAACGATTGACGGAAACGTGGATTATGCATCTAATTATGACCACTAATAAAAGTTTTCATGTCCGTTTTTCCTTTTAGTAGTGATAGATGTATTTACGGTTGGCCGTTTCGTAAGGACGAAAACTTTCTTGTATTTCCTGTTCTCCTGACGGAGTTGTTGACATTTCTAATTTATTACATTAGTATTGGAGGTCAGAGAATAAGGGCAATCATGAAATTATCTGATCACACGTTGGAGCGTCAAGGTGTGAGGGGACGCAAACAAAATTTTTGATTAATTAGCCCATGATTTCAATTCTTGTATAAGCGGGAAAGCGAGCTCGTCGAGCAGTGACATCGATACCGATCTGACCCTTTTCGCAGGTAAGCAACCATTGGAAAATTTCGCTGAGAATGAACCCAAATACAAAATTTCGCATCTTACTTCTGCACTTCTGATGCTACCCCATGAAATTAGCTTACACAAGTAGTTTTTTCGAATGGAAATTCACACAAGCCCTTAATTAGGTATTTAATTCTCACCACAAATTACTGTTTCAATGCGCATTTTTGTCTCCGGTAGTGCTGAGTTATATTACGATCAATAGCCGTTTCGCAAGGACGATAATTTACTCGATATTCCTGTTCTCGTAGAATGCTGAGGAGGTAGTTTAATTATTTGAAATGTCGTATGAACGGAAAAGCAGCATTGTCGAGTCTTCACAGACCCTCAAACGATCGGTCCCCTTCCACAGGTAAAGCGACGTTCGACCGCTGGCAAATTTCGTTAAGGCCGAAGCTAAAGAAAATTTGTTGCAAGTGACTTCTGCACTACTTATGTTACCCCGAGACATCTGGTGACAAAACGCATTATAGTGAATAATGATTGACGGAAACGTGGATTATGCGTCTAATTATGACCACAAATAAAAGTTTTCATGTCCGCTTTTCCTTTTAGTAGTGCTAGATTTATTTACGGTTGGCCGTTTCGTAGGGCCGAAAACTTTCTTGTATTTCCTGTTCTCCTGACGGAGTTGTTGACATTTCTAATTTATTACATTAGTATTGGAGGTCAGAGAATAAGGGCAATCATAAAATTATCTGATCACACGTTGGAGCGTCAAGGTGTGAGGGGACGCAAACAAAATTTTCGATTAATTAGCCCATAATTTCAATTCTTGTATAAGCGGGAAAGCGAGCTCGTCGAGCAGTGACATCGATACCGATCTGACCCTTTTCGCAGGTAAGCAACCATTGGAAAATTTCGCTGAGAATGAACCCAACTACAAAATTTCGCATCTTACTTCTGCACTTCTGATGCTACCCCATGAAATTAGCTTACACAAGTAGTTTTTTCGAATGGAAATTGACACAAGCCCTCAATTAAGTAGTTTATTTTCACCACAAATTACTGTTCCAATGCGCATTTTTCGTTTCCCGTAGTGCTGGGTTAATTTACGGTTAGCCGTATCGCAAGAATGGGAACTTACTCGATATTTCTGTTCTCGTAGAATGCTGAAGAGGTAGTTTAATTATTTAAAATGTCGTATGAACGGAAAAGCAGCATTGTCGAGCCTTCATAGATCCTAAAACGATCCGACACCTTTCACAGGTAAAGCGACCTACGACCGCTGGCAAATTTCGTTAAGGCGGAAGCTAAAGAAAATTTGTTGCAAGTGACTTCTGCACTACTCATGTTACCCTAAGACATCTGGTGACAAAACTCATTATAGTGAATAACGATTGACGAAAACGTGGATTATGCGTCTAATTATGACCACAAATAAAAGTTTTCATGTCCGCTTTTCCTTTTAGTAGTGCTAGATTTATTTACGGTTGGCCGTTTCGTAGGGCAAAAAACTTTCTTGTATTTCCTGTTCTCCTGACGGAGTTGTTGACATTTCTAATTTATTACATTAGTATTGGAGGTCAGAGAATAAGGGCAATCATGAAATTATCTGATCACACGTTGGAGCGTCAAGGTGTGAGGGGACGCAAACAAAATTTTCGATTAATTAGCCCATGATTTCAATTCTTGTATAAGCGGGAAAGCGAGCTCGTCGAGCAGTGACATCGATACCGATCTGACCCTTTTCGCAGGTAAGCAACCATTGGAAAATTTTGCTGAGAATGAACCCCACTACAAAATTTCGCATCTTACTTCTGCACTTCTGATGCTACCCTATGAAATTAGCTTACACAAGTAGTTTTTTCGAATGGAAATTGACACAAGCCCTTAATTAGGTATTTAATTTTCACCACAAATTACTGTTTCAATGCGCATTTTTGTCTCCGGTAGTGCTGAGTTATATTACGGTCAATAGCCGTTTCGCAAGGACGATAATTTACTCGATATTCCTGTTCTCGTAGAATGCTGAGGAGGTAGTTTAATTATTTGAAATGTCGTATGAACGGAAAAGCAGCATTGTCGAGTCTTCACAGACCCTCAAACGATCGGTCCCCTTTCACAGGTAAAGCGACGTAGGACCGCTGGCAAATTTCGTTAAGGCCGAAGCTAAAGAAAATTTGTTGCAAGTGACTTCTGCACTACTTATGTTACCCTAAGACATCTGGTGACAAAACTCATTATAGTGAATAACGATTGACGGAAACGTGGATTATGCGTCTAATTATGACCACAAATAAAAGTTTTCATGTCCGCTTTTCCTTTTAGTAGTGCTAGATTTATTTACGGTTGGCCGTTTCGTAGGGCCGAAAACTTTCTTGTATTTCCTGTTCTCCTGACGGAGTTATTGACATTTCTAATTTATTACATTAGTATTGGAGGTCAGAGAATAAGGGCAATCATGAAATTATCTGATCACACGTTGGAGCGTCAAGGTGTAAGGGGACGCAAACAAAATTTTCGATTAATTAGCCCATGATTTCAATTCTTGTATAAGCGGGAAAGCGAGCTCGTCGAGCAGTGACATCGATACCGATCTGACCCTTTTCGCAGGTAAGCAACCATTGGAAAATTTCGCTGAGAATGAACCCAACTACAAAATTTCGCATCTTACTTCTGCACTTCTGATGCTACCCCATGAAATTAGCTTACACAAGTAGTTTTTTCGAATGGAAATTGACACAAGCCCTTAATTAGGTATTTAATTTTCACCACAAATTACTGTTTCAATGCGCATTTTTGTCTCCGGTAGTGCTGAGTTATATTACGGTCAATAGCCGTTTCGCAAGGACGATAATTTACTCGATATTCCTGTTCTCGTAGAATGCTGAGGAGGTAGTTTAATTATTTGAAATGTCGTGTGAACGGAAAAGCAGCATTGTCGAGTCTTCACAGACCCTCAAACGATCGGTCCCCTTTCACAGGTAAAGCGACGTAGGACCGCTGGCAAATTTCGTTAAGGCCGAAGCTAAAGAAAATTTGTTGCAAGTGACTTCTGCACTACTTATGTTACCCCGAGACATCTGGTGACAAAACGCATTATAGTGAATAACGATTGACGGAAACGTGGATTATGCGTCTAATTATGACCACAAATAAAAGTTTTCATGTCTGCTTTTCTTTTTAGTAGTGCTAGATTTATTTACGGTTGGCCGTTTCGTAGGGCCGAAAACTTTCTTGTATTTCCTGTTCTCCTGACGGAGTTGTTGACATTTCTAATTTATTACATTAGTATTGGAGGTCAGAGAATAAGGGCAATCATAAAATTATCTGATCACACGTTGGAGCGTCAAGGTGTGAGGGGACGCAAACAAAATTTTCGATTAATTAGCCCATAATTTCAATTCTTGTATAAGCGGGAAAGCGAGCTCGTCGAGCAGTGACATCGATACCGATCTGACCCTTTTCGCAGGTAAGCAACCATTGGAAAATTTCGCTGAGAATGAACCCAACTACAAAATTTCGCATCTTACTTCTGCACTTCTGATGCTACCCCATGAAATTAGCTTACACAAGTAGTTTTTTCGAATGGAAATTGACACAAGCCCTCAATTAAGTAGTTTATTTTCACCACAAATTACTGTTCCAATGCGCATTTTTCGTTTCCCGTAGTGCTGGGTTAATTTACGGTTAGCCGTATCGCAAGAATGGGAACTTACTCGATATTTCTGTTCTCGTAGAATGCTGAAGAGGTAGTTTAATTATTTAAAATGTCGTATGAACGGAAAAGCAGCATTGTCGAGCCTTCATAGATCCTAAAACGATCCGACACCTTTCACAGGTAAAGCGACCTACGACCGCTGGCAAATTTCGTTAAGGCGGAAGCTAAAGAAAATTTGTTGCAAGTGACTTCTGCACTACTCATGTTACCCTAAGACATCTGGTGACAAAACTCATTATAGTGAATAACGATTGACGAAAACGTGGATTATGCGTCTAATTATGACCACAAATAAAAGTTTTCATGTCCGCTTTTCCTTTTAGTAGTGCTAGATTTATTTACGGTTGGCCGTTTCGTAGGGCAAAAAACTTTCTTGTATTTCCTGTTCTCCTGACGGAGTTGTTGACATTTCTAATTTATTACATTAGTATTGGAGGTCAGAGAATAAGGGCAATCATGAAATTATCTGATCACACGTTGGAGCGTCAAGGTGTGAGGGGACGCAAACAAAATTTTCGATTAATTAGCCCATGATTTCAATTCTTGTATAAGCGGGAAAGCGAGCTCGTCGAGCAGTGACATCGATACCGATCTGACCCTTTTCGCAGGTAAGCAACCATTGGAAAATTTTGCTGAGAATGAACCCCACTACAAAATTTCGCATCTTACTTCTGCACTTCTGATGCTACCCTATGAAATTAGCTTACACAAGTAGTTTTTTCGAATGGAAATTGACACAAGCCCTTAATTAGGTATTTAATTTTCACCACAAATTACTGTTTCAATGCGCATTTTTGTCTCCGGTAGTGCTGAGTTATATTACGGTCAATAGCCGTTTCGCAAGGACGATAATTTACTCGATATTCCTGTTCTCGTAGAATGCTGAGGAGGTAGTTTAATTATTTGAAATGTCGTATGAACGGAAAAGCAGCATTGTCGAGTCTTCACAGACCCTCAAACGATCGGTCCCCTTTCACAGGTAAAGCGACGTAGGACCGCTGGCAAATTTCGTTAAGGCCGAAGCTAAAGAAAATTTGTTGCAAGTGACTTCTGCACTACTTATGTTACCCTAAGACATCTGGTGACAAAACTCATTATAGTGAATAACGATTGACGGAAACGTGGATTATGCGTCTAATTATGACCACAAATAAAAGTTTTCATGTCCGCTTTTCCTTTTAGTAGTGCTAGATTTATTTACGGTTGGCCGTTTCGTAGGGCCGAAAACTTTCTTGTATTTCCTGTTCTCCTGACGGAGTTATTGACATTTCTAATTTATTACATTAGTATTGGAGGTCAGAGAATAAGGGCAATCATGAAATTATCTGATCACACGTTGGAGCGTCAAGGTGTAAGGGGACGCAAACAAAATTTTCGATTAATTAGCCCATGATTTCAATTCTTGTATAAGCGGGAAAGCGAGCTCGTCGAGCAGTGACATCGATACCGATCTGACCCTTTTCGCAGGTAAGCAACCATTGGAAAATTTCGCTGAGAATGAACCCAACTACAAAATTTCGCATCTTACTTCTGCACTTCTGATGCTACCCCATGAAATTAGCTTACACAAGTAGTTTTTTCGAATGGAAATTGACACAAGCCCTTAATTAGGTATTTAATTTTCACCACAAATTACTGTTTCAATGCGCATTTTTGTCTCCGGTAGTGCTGAGTTATATTACGGTCAATAGCCGTTTCGCAAGGACGATAATTTACTCGATATTCCTGTTCTCGTAGAATGCTGAGGAGGTAGTTTAATTATTTGAAATGTCGTGTGAACGGAAAAGCAGCATTGTCGAGTCTTCACAGACCCTCAAACGATCGGTCCCCTTTCACAGGTAAAGCGACGTAGGACCGCTGGCAAATTTCGTTAAGGCCGAAGCTAAAGAAAATTTGTTGCAAGTGACTTCTGCACTACTTATGTTACCCCGAGACATCTGGTGACAAAACGCATTATAGTGAATAACGATTGACGGAAACGTGGATTATGCGTCTAATTATGACCACAAATAAAAGTTTTCATGTCTGCTTTTCTTTTTAGTAGTGCTAGATTTATTTACGGTTGGCCGTTTCGTAGGGCCGAAAACTTTCTTGTATTTTCTGTTCTCCTGACGGAGTTGTTGACATTTCTAATTTATTACATTAGTATTGGAGGTCAGAGAATATAGGCAAGCGTGACATTATCTGATCACACGTTGCAGCGTCAAGGTGTGAAGGAATGCAATGGATTCAAACAAAATTTTCGATCAATTAGCTCAGCATTTTAAATCTCGTATGGACGGGAGAGCGAGCTCGTCGAGCAGTGAAACCGATACCGATCTGACCCTCTTCGCAGGTAAGCAACCGTTCGAAAATTTCGCCGAGACTGAACCCAACTCCAAAGTTTCGCATCTTACTTCTGCACTCCTGATGCTACCCCATAAAATTTGCCTACACAAGTAGTTTTTTCGAACGGAGATTGACACAATCCCTTAATTCAGTATTTAATTCTCATCACAAATTACTGTTCCAATCCGCATTTTTTGTCTCCCGTAGTGCTGACTTAAATTACGGTTAGCCGTATCGCAAGGACGGAAACTTACTCGATATTTTTGTTCTCGTAAAAATGCTGACGAGTTAGTTTTACTATTTCAAATGTCGTATGAACGGAAAAGCATCGTCGAACCTTCATAGACCCTCAAACGATCGGCCCCCGTTCACAGGTAAAGCGACGTACGAACGCTGGCACATTTCGTTTAGGCCGAACGTAAAGAAAATTCGTTGCAAGTGGCTTCTGCACTACTTATGTTACCCCAGGACATCTGGTGACAAAACTCATTATAGTGAATAAAGATTGAGGGGACCGTGGATTATGCGTCTAATTATGACCAAAACTAAACGTTTTCTAGTTCATTTTTCCTCTTATTAGTGCTGGTATAATTTACAGTTAGCTGTTTCGAAGGGACGAAAACTTTCGTGTTTTCCTGACGGAATTGTTCATATTCCTAATTTCTTACATTTCTTACTGTCGTCGCAGGTAAACGACCCTTCGAAAATTTCGTAGAGTCCAGGCCCAAAAGAAAATTTTCGCATGCAACCTCTCAACTGGTTCCGCTTCTTTTTGACATCTGTTGTACAATTTCGAAGGTAAAAAACTTGTCGAATGAAATTACGTTGTGTACGCTTATAATCTGTCTTTCGAGTACAGCTGAGTTGATTTTTTACCACGAATCTTGCGGAGACGAAAATTTACGCATCTATGCTGTTTCCCTGTAGAAGCAGTTTGAAAAATTCGTTTTCAATAATAGAATTAGTGGTCCCCGTATAATTGGGACTAATGTCACGTTAAAAGGGCCTTTTTCGATACATGACTTTATGACTGACCCCAGTCATAAATTCTTAACCGGAAAACTTTCGATTCGTTATGTTTTCCTGCGAAAGACGTTTCGGAATAATCACGTCATCAAGTCAAATTATATTAACTGGATGTTCATCTCGCGGGTTCACTACTAGAATCGTAAAGAAGTCTTCTGCAAGGAGAATAATTGAATGAATAGGCCTACTGTATTCAATTCGTAAGAAGAAATGAGACAACAATTTCCAGCCGTTCGCCCACCTTAGAATCGATCGATAAATCATTTGTACCTACTACTCGTCGTGACTTTCGTCGCCGGTAAGCGACCCTTCGAAAATCTCATAGAATCCAGACCCAAATGAAAATTCTCGCATGCAACTTCTTAACTATTTCTGCTGGCTTGTGACGTCTGTTTTACAATTTTAAACGTGAAAAACTTGTCGAATGAAATTACATCGTGTACCCTTCCAATTCGCCTTTTGAGTAATGGGAAGTTGATTCATTACCTCAAACTATGCGGAGACGACAACTTCTGCAAACATTCTGTTCTCCGGAAGTAAGAGTTTACAAAATTCATTTTCAATAATAGGATCAGTGGTCCCGTGATTATTGGGACCGATGTCTCTTCAAAAGGGCCTTCACCGATACACCTCCACTTCAGTCATGAATAGCTCGAGCGCAGAACTTTCTATTCGCTATGTTTGCCTGTCCAACACTTTTCGGAAAAACCACACGAATTAGATGAACCGCAAGGTTATATGACCGCACGTTCAATACTCGACTTGTAAAGTAGTGTATTGCAAGGTAAAAAACTCAAATAAATAAGCCCATAATATACAACTTGCAAGAAGAATCATGACAACAATTTTTAGCCCTCCGTTTACCCTAGAATCAATCGTTAAATCATTAATACCTACAACTCGTTGTGACTGTCCTCGTAGGTAAGCGACCCTTCGAAAATTTCGTTGAGTCCAGGCCCAAAAGGAAATTTTTGCATGCAACCTCTTAACTTTTTCTGGTACCCGTGACGTCTGGTGGGAAATGTTGAAAGTAAATGAGTAAGCAATCTTGTTGGCTAAAATTTCATTATATATACCTCTACGATCTGTACTTCTAGTAAAGCTGAGTTGATTCATTACCATGAACTTTTCGAAGACGAAAACTTCTACAAACGTCCTGTTCTCCTGAAAAAACGGTTTTCTATTTCCATTTTCAATAATAGAATCAGTGGTCACGGTATAATTGGGTCTAATGTCACTTCAGAAGGGCCTCTATCGATACATCTCCACCCCAGTCATAAATCTCTTGGACGCAGAACTTTCTATTCGCTATGTTTTCCTGCGGACTACGTTTTCGAAAAATCACTTCATCAAGGCGAAGTACATCAAACGGAAGATTATCTGATCGCACGTTTACTACTCTAATTGTAAAGAGGTGGATCTCAAAAAAAAGTGACCCTCGGAATATCCTGCCGTGTTTAGACTCAAATGAAAAATTGGCATGCAACTCCTTTACTCCTTCCGCTATCTTGTGACGTCTGTTGAGTAAAGTCATTCTCATGAATACCAATTACCTTGAATGATTGAGCCAAACAAACGACCCTTAGAAAAAAGTCTATGGTCTAGACTCAAAAGAAACATTCCGTATCCACCTTTTTTCTTTTTTTTGCTACCAAACGACGTGTGTTTTGAAAAGTCATTTTCCTAAATAGCGTTTACTTTAGAATCGATCGTTGGATTATTGATACCTGCAACTTGCTGTGATTGTCTTCGCGGGTAAGCGACACTTGGAAAATTTTGTACACTATAGGCTTGAAAGAACATTTTCGCATGCACCTTCTTCACTTTTTCTGCTACCTTGTGACGTTTGTTGAGAATAGCCATTTTCCTAAATAGAGATTACCTCGGGATCGATCGTTAGATCATCCATACCTGCAACTTGCCGTAATTGTCGTCACAGGTAATCGACCCTTGGATAATTTCACAGAGTATAGACCCTAAAAAGAATTTTCACATGCACCTTTTCACTTCTTCTGCTACCTTGTGAAGTCTGTTAAGGTAAATCGTTTTCCTGAATAGAATTTAACTTGATCGTGAAATAAAGTATCAAATGATTTCGCCAAACCAAGGACCCTGGAAAAATCTCGTATGGTCTAGACGGAACAGCTAATTCTCGTGTGCAACTTCTTTACTTTTTCTTCTACTTGGTGACATCTGTGAAGAAAAGTCATATTCCTGAATAGGGTTTACCTTAGAATCGATCGTTGGATTATTGATACCTGCAACTTGCTGTGATTGTCTTCGCAGGTAAGCGACACTTGGAAAATTTTGTACACTATAGGCTTGAAAGGAAATTTTCGCATGCACCTTCTTCACTTTTTCTGCTACCTTGTGACGTTTGTTGAGAATAGCCATTTTCCTGAATAGAGATCACCGCAGAATCGATCGATAGATCATTGATACCTGCAACTTACCGTAATCGTCGTCTCAGGTAAGCGACCCTTGGATAATTTCACAGAGTATAGATCCAAAAAGGAATTTTCACATGCACATTTTCACTTCTTCTGCTACCTTGTGATGTCTGTTAAGGTAAATCGTTTTCCTGAATAGAATTTAACTCGATCGTGAAATAAAGTATCAAATAATTTCGCCAAACCAAGGACCCTGGAAAAATCTCGTATGGTCTAGACGGAACAGCTAATTCTCGTGTGCAACTTCTTTACTTTTTCTTCTACTTGGTGACATCTGTGAAGAAAAGTCATATTCCTGAATAGGGTTTACCTTAGAATCGATCGTTGGATTATTGATACCTGCAACTTGCTGTGATTGTCTTCGCAGGTAAGCGACACTTGGAAAATTTTGTACACTATAGGCTTGAAAGAAAATTTTCGCATGCACCTTCTTCACTTTTTCTGCTACCTTGTGACGTTTGTTGAGAATAGCCATTTTCCTGAATAGAGATCACCGCAGAATCGATCGATAGATCATTGATACCTGCAACTTACCGTAATCGTCGTCTCAGGTAAGCGACCCTTGGATAATTTCACAGAGTATAGATCCAAAAAGGAATTTTCACATGCACATTTTCACTTCTTCTGCTACCTTGTGATGTCTGTTAAGGTAAATCGTTTTCCTGAATAGAATTTAAGTCGATCGTGAAATAAAGTATCAAATAATTTCGCCAAACCAAGGACCCTGGAAAAATCTCGTATGGTCTAGACGGAACAGCTAATTCTCGTGTGCAACTTCTTTACTTTTTCTTCTACTTGGTGACATCTGTGAAGAAAAGTCATATTCCTGAATAGGGTTTACCTTAGAATCGATCGTTGGATTATTGATACCTGCAACTAGCTGTGATTGTCTTCGCAGGTAAGCGACACTTGGAAAATTTTGTACACTATAGGCTTGAAAGGAAATTTTCGCATGCACCTTCTTCACTTTTTCTGCTACCTTGTGACGTTTGTTGAGAATAGCCATTTTCCTGAATAGAGATCACCGCAGAATCGATCGATAGATCATTGATACCTGCAACTTACCGTAATCGTCGTCTCAGGTAAGCGACCCTTGGATAATTTCACAGAGTATAGATCCAAAAAGGAATTTTCACATGCACATTTTCACTTCTTCTGCTACCTTGTGATGTCTGTTAAGGTAAATCGTTTTCCTGAATAGAATTTAACTCGATCGTGAAATAAAGTATCAAATAATTTCGCCAAACCAAGGACCCTGGAAAAATCTCGTATGGTCTAGACGGAACAGCTAATTCTCGTGTGCAACTTCTTTACTTTTTCTTCTACTTGGTGACATCTGTGAAGAAAAGTCATATTCCTGAATAGGGTTTACCTTAGAATCGATCGTTGGATTATTGATACCTGCAACTTGCTGTGATTGTCTTCGCAGGTAAGCGACACTTGGAAAATTTTGTACACTATAGGCTTGAAAGGAAATTTTCGCATGCACCTTCTTCACTTTTTCTGCTACCTTGTGACGTTTGTTGAGAATAGCCATTTTCCTAAATAAAGATTACCTCGGGATCGATCGTTAGATCATTCATACCTGCAACTTGCCGTAATTGTCGTCGCAGGTAATCGACCCTTGGATAATTTCACAGAGTATAGACCCTAAGAAGAATTTTCACATGCACCTTTTTACTTCTTCTGCTACCTTGTGAAGTCTGTTAAGGTAAATCGTTTTCCTGAATAGAATTTAACTCGATCGTGAAATAAAGTATCAAATGATTTCGCCAAACCAAGGACCCTGGAAAAATCTCGTATGGTCTAGACGGAACAGCTAATTCTCGTGTGCGACTTCTTTACTTTTTCTTCTACTTGGTGACATCTGTTGAGAAAAGTCATATTCCTGATAGGGTTTACCTTAGAATCGATCGTTGGATTATTGATACCTGCAACTAGCTGTGATTGTCTTCGCAGGTAAGCGACACTTGGAAAATTTTGTACACTATAGGCTTGAAAGAACATTTTCGCATGCACCTTCTTCACTTTTTCTGCTACCTTGTGACGTTTGTTGAGAATAGCCATTTTCCTAAATAGAGATTACCTCGGGATCGATCGTTAGATCATCCATACCTGCAACTTGCCGTAATTGTCGTCACAGGTAATCGACCCTTGGATAATTTCACAGAGTATAGACCCTAAAAAGAATTTTCACATGCACCTTTTCACTTCTTCTGCTACCTTGTGAAGTCTGTTAAGGTAAATCGTTTTCCTGAATAGAATTTAACTTGATCGTGAAATAAAGTATCAAATGATTTCGCCAAACCAAGGACCCTGGAAAAATCTCGTATGGTCTAGACGGAACAGCTAATTCTCGTGTGCAACTTCTTTACTTTTTCTTCTACTTGGTGACATCTGTGAAGAAAAGTCATATTCCTGAATAGGGTTTACCTTAGAATCGATCGTTGGATTATTGATACCTGCAACTTGCTGTGATTGTCTTCGCAGGTAAGCGACACTTGGAAAATTTTGTACACTATAGGCTTGAAAGGAAATTTTCGCATGCACCTTCTTCACTTTTTCTGCTACCTTGTGACGTTTGTTGAGAATAGCCATTTTCCTGAATAGAGATCACCGCAGAATCGATCGATAGATCATTGATACCTGCAACTTACCGTAATCGTCGTCTCAGGTAAGCGACCCTTGGATAATTTCACAGAGTATAGATCCAAAAAGGAATTTTCACATGCACATTTTCACTTCTTCTGCTACCTTGTGATGTCTGTTAAGGTAAATCGTTTTCCTGAATAGAATTTAACTCGATCGTGAAATAAAGTATCAAATAATTTCGCCAAACCAAGGACCCTGGAAAAATCTCGTATGGTCTAGACGGAACAGCTAATTCTCGTGTGCAACTTCTTTACTTTTTCTTCTACTTGGTGACATCTGTGAAGAAAAGTCATATTCCTGAATAGGGTTTACCTTAGAATCGATCGTTGGATTATTGATACCTGCAACTTGCTGTGATTGTCTTCGCAGGTAAGCGACACTTGGAAAATTTTGTACACTATAGGCTTGAAAGAAAATTTTCGCATGCACCTTCTTCACTTTTTCTGCTACCTTGTGACGTTTGTTGAGAATAGCCATTTTCCTGAATAGAGATCACCGCAGAATCGATCGATAGATCATTGATACCTGCAACTTACCGTAATCGTCGTCTCAGGTAAGCGACCCTTGGATAATTTCACAGAGTATAGATCCAAAAAGGAATTTTCACATGCACATTTTCACTTCTTCTGCTACCTTGTGATGTCTGTTAAGGTAAATCGTTTTCCTGAATAGAATTTAAGTCGATCGTGAAATAAAGTATCAAATAATTTCGCCAAACCAAGGACCCTGGAAAAATCTCGTATGGTCTAGACGGAACAGCTAATTCTCGTGTGCAACTTCTTTACTTTTTCTTCTACTTGGTGACATCTGTGAAGAAAAGTCATATTCCTGAATAGGGTTTACCTTAGAATCGATCGTTGGATTATTGATACCTGCAACTAGCTGTGATTGTCTTCGCAGGTAAGCGACACTTGGAAAATTTTGTACACTATAGGCTTGAAAGGAAATTTTCGCATGCACCTTCTTCACTTTTTCTGCTACCTTGTGACGTTTGTTGAGAATAGCCATTTTCCTGAATAGAGATCACCGCAGAATCGATCGATAGATCATTGATACCTGCAACTTACCGTAATCGTCGTCTCAGGTAAGCGACCCTTGGATAATTTCACAGAGTATAGATCCAAAAAGGAATTTTCACATGCACATTTTCACTTCTTCTGCTACCTTGTGATGTCTGTTAAGGTAAATCGTTTTCCTGAATAGAATTTAACTCGATCGTGAAATAAAGTATCAAATAATTTCGCCAAACCAAGGACCCTGGAAAAATCTCGTATGGTCTAGACGGAACAGCTAATTCTCGTGTGCAACTTCTTTACTTTTTCTTCTACTTGGTGACATCTGTGAAGAAAAGTCATATTCCTGAATAGGGTTTACCTTAGAATCGATCGTTGGATTATTGATACCTGCAACTTGCTGTGATTGTCTTCGCAGGTAAGCGACACTTGGAAAATTTTGTACACTATAGGCTTGAAAGGAAATTTTCGCATGCACCTTCTTCACTTTTTCTGCTACCTTGTGACGTTTGTTGAGAATAGCCATTTTCCTAAATAAAGATTACCTCGGGATCGATCGTTAGATCATTCATACCTGCAACTTGCCGTAATTGTCGTCGCAGGTAATCGACCCTTGGATAATTTCACAGAGTATAGACCCTAAGAAGAATTTTCACATGCACCTTTTTACTTCTTCTGCTACCTTGTGAAGTCTGTTAAGGTAAATCGTTTTCCTGAATAGAATTTAACTCGATCGTGAAATAAAGTATCAAATGATTTCGCCAAACCAAGGACCCTGGAAAAATCTCGTATGGTCTAGACGGAACAGCTAATTCTCGTGTGCGACTTCTTTACTTTTTCTTCTACTTGGTGACATCTGTTGAGAAAAGTCATATTCCTGATAGGGTTTACCTTAGAATCGATCGTTGGATTATTGATACCTGCAACTAGCTGTGATTGTCTTCGCAGGTAAGCGACACTTGGAAAATTTTGTACACTATAGGCTTGAAAGGAAATTTTCGCATGCACCTTCTTCACTTTTTCTGCTACCTTGTGACGTTTGTTGAGAATAGCCATTTTCCTAAATAGAGATTACCTCGGGATCGATCGTTAGATCATTCATACCTGCAACTTGCCGTAATTGTCGTCTCAGGTAAGCGACCCTTGGATAATTTCACAGAGTATAGATCCAAAAAGGAATTTTCACATGCACCTTTTCACTTCTTCTGCTACCTTGTGAAGTCTGTTAAGGTAAATCGTTTTCCTGAATAGAATTTAACTCGATCGTGAAATAAAGTATCAAATGATTTCGCCAAACCAAGGACCCTGGAAAAATCTCGTATGGTCTAGACGGAACAGCTAATTCTCGTGTGCAACTTCTTTACTTTTCCTTCTACTTGGTGACATCTGTTGAGAAAAGTCATATCCCTGAATAGGGTTTACTTTAGAATCGATCGTTGGATTATTGATACCTGCAACTTGCTGTGATTGTCTTCGCAGGTAAGCGACACTTGGAAAATTTTGTACACTATAGGCTTGAAAGGAAATTTTCGCATGCACCTTCTTCACTTTTTCTGCTACCTTGTGACGTTTGTTGAGAATAGCCATTTTCCTGAATAGAGATCACCGCAGAATCGATCGATAGATCATTGATACCTGCAACTTACCGTAATCGTCGTCTCAGGTAAGCGACCCTTGGATAATTTCACAGAGTATAGATCCAAAAAGGAATTTTCACATGCACATTTTCACTTCTTCTGCTACCTTGTGATGTCTGTTAAGGTAAATCGTTTTCCTGAATAGAATTTAACTCGATCGTGAAATAAAGTATCAAATAATTTCGCCAAACCAAGGACCCTGGAAAAATCTCGTATGGTCTAGACGGAACAGCTAATTCTCGTGTGCAACTTCTTTACTTTTTCTTCTACTTGGTGACATCTGTGAAGAAAAGTCATATTCCTGAATAGGGTTTACCTTAGAATCGATCGTTGGATTATTGATACCTGCAACATGCTGTGATTGTCTTCGCAGGTAAGCGACACTTGGAAAATTTTGTACACTATAGGCTTGAAAGGAAATTTTCGCATGCACCTTCTTCACTTTTTCTGCTACCTTGTGACGTTTGTTGAGAATAGCCATTTTCCTGAATAGAGATCACCGCAGAATCGATCGATAGATCATTGATACCTGCAACTTACCGTAATCGTCGTCTCAGGTAAGCGACCCTTGGATAATTTCACAGAGTATAGATCCAAAAAGGAATTTTCACATGCACATTTTCACTTCTTCTGCTACCTTGTGATGTCTGTTAAGGTAAATCGTTTTCCTGAATAGAATTTAACTCGATCGTGAAATAAAGTATCAAATAATTTCGCCAAACCAAGGACCCTGGAAAAATCTCGTATGGTCTAGACGGAACAGCTAATTCTCGTGTGCAACTTCTTTACTTTTTCTTCTACTTGGTGACATCTGTGAAGAAAAGTCATATTCCTGAATAGGGTTTACCTTAGAATCGATCGTTGGATTATTGATACCTGCAACTTGCTGTGATTGTCTTCGCAGGTAAGCGACACTTGGAAAATTTTGTACACTATAGGCTTGAAAGAAAATTTTCGCATGCACCTTCTTCACTTTTTCTGCTACCTTGTGACGTTTGTTGAGAATAGCCATTTTCCTGAATAGAGATCACCGCAGAATCGATCGATAGATCATTGATACCTGCAACTTACCGTAATCGTCGTCTCAGGTAAGCGACCCTTGGATAATTTCACAGAGTATAGATCCAAAAAGGAATTTTCACATGCACATTTTCACTTCTTCTGCTACCTTGTGATGTCTGTTAAGGTAAATCGTTTTCCTGAATAGAATTTAAGTCGATCGTGAAATAAAGTATCAAATAATTTCGCCAAACCAAGGACCCTGGAAAAATCTCGTATGGTCTAGACGGAACAGCTAATTCTCGTGTGCAACTTCTTTACTTTTTCTTCTACTTGGTGACATCTGTTAAGAAAAGTCATATTCCTGAATAGGGTTTACCTTAGAATCGATCGTTGGATTATTGATACCTGCAACTTGCTGTGATTGTCTTCGCAGGTAAGCAACACTTGGAAAATTTTGTACACTATAGGCTTGAAAGGAAATTTTCGCATGCACCTTCTTCACTCTTTCTGCTACCTTGTGACGTTTGTTGAGAATAGCCATTTTCCTGAATAGAGATCACCGCAGAATCGATCGATAGATCATTGATACCTGTAACTTACCGTAATCGTCGTCTCAGGTAAGCGACCCTTGGATAATTTCACAGAGTATAGATCCAAAAAGGAATTTTCACATGCACATTTTCACTTCTTCTGCTACCTTGTGATGTCTGTTAAGGTAAATCGTTTTCCTGAATAGAATTTAACTCGATCGTGAAATAAAGTATCAAATGATTTCGCCAAACCAAGGACCCTGGAATAATCTCGTATGGTCTAGACGGAACAGCTAATTCTCGTGTGCAACTTCTTTACTTTTTCTTCTACTTGGTGACATCTGTTGAGAAAAGTCATATTCCTGAATAGGGTTTACCTTAGAATCGATCGTTGGATTATTGATACCTGCAACTTGCTGTGATTGTCTTCGCAGGTAAGCGACACTTGGAAAATTTTGTACACTATAGGCTTGAAAGGAAATTTTCGCATGCACCTTCTTCACTTTTTCTGCTACCTTGTGACGTTTGTTGAGAATAGCCATTTTCCTAAATAGAGATTACCTCGGGATCGATCGTTAGATCATTCATACCTGCAACTTGCCGTAATTGTCGTCGCAGGTAATCGACCCTTGGATAATTTCACAGAGTATAGACCCTAAGAAGAATTTTCACATGCACCTTTTTACTTCTTCTGCTACCTTGTGAAGTCTGTTAAGGTAAATCGTTTTCCTGAATAGAATTTAACTCGATCGTGAAATAAAGTATCAAATGATTTCGCCAAACCAAGGACCCTGGAAAAATCTCGTATGGTCTAGACGGAACAGCTAATTCTCGTGTGCAACTTCTTTACTTTTTCTTCTACTTGGTGACATCTGTTGAGAAAAGTCATATTCCTGATAGGGTTTACCTTAGAATCGATCGTTGGATTATTGATACCTGCAACTAGCTGTGATTGTCTTCGCAGGTAAGCGACACTTGGAAAATTTTGTACACTACAGGCTTAAAAGGAAATTTTCGCATGCACCTTCTTCACTTTTTCTGCTACCTTGTGACGTTTGTTGAGAATAGCCATTTTCCTAAATAGAGATTACCTCGGGATCGATCGTTAGATCATTCATACCTGCAACTTGCTGTAATTGTCGTCGCAGGTAATCGACCCTTGGATAATTTCACAGAGTATAGACCCTAAGAAGAATTTTCACATGCACCTTTTCACTTCTTCTGCTACCTTGTGAAGTCTGTTAAGGTAAATCGTTTTCCTGAATAGAATTTAACTCGATCGTGAAATAAAGTATCAAATGATTTCGCCAAACCAAGGACCCTGGAAAAATCTCGTATGGTCTAGACGGAACAGCTAATTCTCATGTGCAACTTCTTTACTTTTCCTTCTACTTGGTGACATCTGTTGAGAAAAGTCATATCCCTGAATAGGGTTTACCTTAGAATCGATCGTTGGATTATTGATACCTGCAACTTGCTGTGATTGTCTTCGCAGGTAAGCGACACTTGGAAAATTTTGTACACTATAGGCTTGAAAGGAAATTTTCGCATGCACCTTCTTCACTTTTTCTGCTACCTTGCGACGTTTGTTGAGAATAGCCATTTTCCTGAATAGAGATCACCGCAGAATCGATCGATAGATCATTGATACCTGTAACTTACCGTAATCGTCGTCTCAGGTAAGCGACCCTTGGATAATTTCACAGAGTATAGATCCAAAAAGGAATTTTCACATGCACATTTTCACTTCTTCTGCTACCTTGTGATGTCTGTTAAGGTAAATCGTTTTCCTGAATAGAATTTAACTCGATCGTGAAATAAAGTATCAAATGATTTCGCCAAACCAAGGACCCTGGAAAAATCTCGTATGCTCTAGGCGGAACAGCTAATTCTCGTGTGCAACTTCTTTACTTTTTCTTCTACTTGGTGACATCTGTTGAGAAAAGTCATATTCCTGAATAGGGTTTACCTTAGAATCGATCGTTGGATTATTGATACCTGCAACTTGCTGTGATTGTCTTCGCAGGTAAGCGACACTTGGAAAATTTTGTACACTATAGGCTTGAAAGGAAATTTTCGCATGCACCTTCTTCACTTTTTCTGCTACCTCGTGACGTTTGTTGAGAATAGCCATTTTCCTAAATAGAGATTACCTCGGGATCGATCGTTAGATCATTCATACCTGCAACTTGCCGTAATTGTCGTCGCAATTAATCGACCCTTGGATAATTTCACAGAGTATAGACCCTAAGAAGAATTTTCACATGCACCTTTTCACTTCTTCTGCTACCTTGTGAAGTCTGTTAAGGTAAATCGTTTTCCTGAATAGAATTTAACTTGATCGTGAAATAAAGTATCAAATGATTTCGCCAAACCAAGGACCCTGGAAAAATCTCGTATGGTCTAGACGGAACAGCTAATTCTCGTGTGCAACTTCTTTACTTTTTCTTCTACTTGGTGACATCTGTTGAGAAGAGTCATATTCCTGAATAGGGTTTACCTTAGAATAGATCGTTGGATTATTGATACCTGCAACTAGCTGTGATTGTCTTCGCAGGTAAGCGACACTTGGAAAATTTTGTACACTATAGGCTTAAAAGGAAATTTTCGCATGCACCTTCTTTACTTTTTCTGCTACCTTGTGACGTTTGTTGAGAATAGCCATTTTCCTAAATAGAGATTACCTCGGGATCGATCGTAAGATCATTCATACCTGCAACTTGCCGTAATTGTCGTCGCAGGTAATCGACCCTTGGATAATTTCACAGAGTATAGACCCTAAGAAGAATTTTCACATGCACCTTTTCACTTCTTCTGCTACCTTGTGAAGTCTGTTAAGGTAAATCGTTTTCCTGAATAGAATTTAACTCGATCGTGAAATAAAGTATTAAATGATTTCGCCAAACCAAGGACCCTGGAAAAATCTCGTATGGTCTAGACGGAACAGCTAATTCTCGTGTGCAACTTCTTTACTTTTTCTTCTACTTGGTGACATCTGTTGAGAAAAGTCATATTCCTGAATAGGGTTTACCTTAGAATCGATCGTTGGATTATTGATACCTGCAACTTGCTGTGATTGTCTTCGCAGGTAAGCGACACTTGGAAAATTTTGTACACTATAGGCTTAAAAGGAAATTTTCGCATGCACCTTCTTCACTCTTTCTGCTACCTTGCGACGTTTGTTGAGAATAGCCATTTTCCTGAATAGAGATCACCGCAGAATCGATCGATAGATCATTGATACCTGTAACTTGCCGTAATTGTCGTCTCAGGTAAGCGACCCTTGGATAATTTCACAGAGTATAGATCCAAAAAGGAATTTTCACATGCACATTTTCACTTCTTCTGCTACCTTGTGATGTCTGTTAAGGTAAATCGTTTTCCTGAATAGAATTTAACTCGATCGTGAAATAAAGTATCAAATGATTTCGCCAAACCAAGGACCCTGGAAAAATCTCGTATGGTCTAGACGGAACAGCTAATTCTCGTGTGCAACTTCTTTACTTTTTCTTCTACTTGGTGACATCTGTTGAGAAAAGTCATATTCCTGAACAGGGTTTACTTTAGAATCGATCGTTGGATTATTGATATCTGCAACTTGCTGTGATTGTCTTCGCAGGTAAGCGACACTTGGAAAATGTTGTACACTATAGGCTTGAAAGGAAATTTTCGCATGCACCTTCTTCACTTTTTCTGCTACCTTGTGACGTTTGTTGAGAATAGCCATTTTCCTAAATAGAGATTACCTCGGGATCGATCGTTAGATCATTCATACCTGCAACTTGCCGTAATTGTCGTCGCAGGTAATCGACCCTTGGATAATTTCACAGAGTATAGACCCTAAGAAGAATTTTCACATGCACCTTTTCACTTCTTCTGCTACCTTGTGAAGTCTGTTAAGGTAAATCGTTTTCCTAAATAGAATTTAACTCGATCGTGAAATAAAGTATCAAGTGATTTTGCCAAACCAAGGACCCTGGAAAAATCTCGTATGGTTTAGACGGAACAGCTAATTCTCGTGTGCAACTTCTTTACTTTTTCTTCTTCTTGGTGACATCTGTTGAGAAAAGTCATATTCCTGAATAGGGTTCACCTTAGAATCGATCGTTGGATTATTGATACCTGCAACTTGCTGTGATTGTCTTCGCAGGTAAGCGACACTTGGAAAATTTTGTACACTATAGGCTTGAAAGAAAATTTTCGCATGCACCTTCTTCACTTTTTCTGCTACCTTGTGACGTTTGTTGAGAATAGCCATTTTCCTGAATAGAGATTACCTCAGAATCGATCGTTAGATCATTCATACCTGCAGCTTACCGTAACGGTCGTCTCAGGTAAGCGACCCTTGGATAATTTCACAGAGTATAGATCCAAAAAGGAATTTTCACATGCACCTTTTCACTTCTTCTGCTACCTTGTGATGTTTGTTAAGGTAAATCGTTTTCCTGAATAGAATTTAACTCGATCGTAAAATGAAGTATCAAATGATTTTGCCAAACTAAGGACCCTTGAAAAATCTCGTATGGTCTAGACGGAAAAGCAAATTCTCGTTTTCAACTTCTTCACTTTTTCTGCTACGTGGTGACATCTGTTGAGAAAAGTCATATTCCTGAATAGGGTTTACCTTAGAATCGATCGGTGGATTATTGATACCTGCAACTTGCTGTGATTGTCTTCGCAGGTAAGCGACACTTGGAAAATTTTGTACACTATAGGCTTGAAAGAAAATTTTCGCATGCACCTTCTTCACTTTTTCTGCTACCTTGTGACGTTTAATGAGAATAGCCATTTTCCTGAATAGAGATCACCGCAGAATCGATCGATAGATCATTGATACCTGTAACTTACCGTAATCGTCGTCTCAGGTAAGCGACCCTTGGATAATTTCACAGAGTATAGACCCTAAGAAGAATTTTCACATGCACCTTTTCACTTCTTCTGCTACCTTGTGATGTCCGTTAAGGTAAATCGTTTTCTTGAATAGAATTTAACTCGATCGTAAAATGAAGTATCAAATGATTTTGCCAAACTAAGGACCCTGGAAAAATCTCGTATGGTCTAGACGGAAAAGCAAATTATCGTGTTCAACTTCTTCACTTTTTCTGCTACGTGGTGACATCTGTTGAGAAAAGTCATATTCCTGAATAGGGTTTACCTTAGAATCGATCATTCGATCATTATTACCTGCAATTTGCCGTGATTGTCGTCGCAGGTAAGCGACCTTTTGGAAAATTCCGTAGAATCTAGACCCGAAAGGACATTTTCGCATGAAACTTCTTCACTACTTCTTCTACCTCGTGACGTCTGTTGAGGAAAGCCATTTTCCTGAATAGAGATTACTTTAGAATCGATTGTTGGATCACTGATACCTGTAATTTGGCATGACTGTCATCGCAGGTAAGTGATCCTTGGAAAATCCCGTAGTGTCTAGACCCAAAAGAAAATTTTCGCATGCAACTTTTTCACTTCTTCTGCTATCTCGTGATGTCTGTTAAGAAAAATCATATTCATGAATAGGGATTAACTCGACCGTGAAATTCGATGTCAACGGATCTTGACAAAAGAATTCACGCAATGTATCCTTCGATTTACGAGTTACTTTGATTTGTTGCCAATGATAACCGAAGATAAAAACCGTGGAATAGATCAACATCCAACGAAAATTTTCAGAATTGAAATGCTTATTTTGGATTTCTACTTTGATCGGAATGATGCAATTTCATTCTGCTTTGTTCAAAGATTATTATCGGATTAAATCTTTATGGATAAAATGTCACTCCAAGGTAAATTCAACATTGTTTCTGAGATTTTTCGGACAACATATACTTATTTAAATATTTTTTTTTTTTTACGTAGCTTATCGCGTAGGAAGGCGAACGAGAAATCTTATAACGTGACGATTGATAATATTAATAATGCAAATGTGAGTAGTAGCACTAATAACCTTGGCATTTAACACAAAGAAACCGTTTTGTGATAAAATCACCAGTTACACAGAGGATTTTTTTTCGTACTATTTACAGTTAAACAGGAAAACAAAATTCTGACAAGTGCCACGCGAAGGTCTTATTCCAAACATAAGCAGATATAACGATAAATTTGAGTTACTATGAAACAGGCAACTTTGCACTTTTCGTTCAGCCTATTATAAATTCCTCAATGAACTTATTGTTCAAATAAATTTCAAAATATCAATAATTTTCTACGATTCAATGCAAAAATAAACGATCGCCTCACCAGTTATCTTACGCTAACAATTGCACAATATTTATTAATAATATGCAGTATGAGATGTAAAAAAAATCTCCGAGAAATACACTGTTAACTCATCAAGAAATAAAATAAGTGCTATAATTAGTATGCCTATGAAAATATTAATTTTTCGGTCCAATAATTATTAAATTTCCCATCATTTTTATGATGTACGATGCAAAAATAAAGAAGGGGATGTATTTATGAATTGAAAGAGTCGATGTCATTTTTTTTACACTATGTATGTTATTAACGTACGTCAAAATCGTTTTAAGGTTGCTCAATAATATTGTTATGAGCTCACGTAATGGTCTTTAATAGCAATGTGCGCTTCGACATATTCAAACATAAGTGCTTACGTGCAAGATCTCGATAATGTTTCGATTGCTATCTTACGTGAAACGTGTGGAACGTTATACGGTCGCGAAGAGCGACGGTTTAATTAATAACTATACTGGATTATAATACGTGCTTACTTTTCATATGCTGCTGGCTCCGATTTGAAATTTTTCGACCGGGCCCGAATTGCCAGTACATCCGCTTTCTGCTCGCGCCCCTTTGGACCTGTTTGCACAGCGCCTTAATGCTATAAATCATCTCGCACTCCTTGATCGCTCCAAGCAAGTTGGTCAAAATTCATTCACGAATTTCCGGAGCTACCTTGACAACCAGATCTTGAATCTGCTACATGAAATCATATATATATGGGTCATTCCACGAAAGCAGAATTTAATTTAAACAATCTTACAATTCCGAAAATCGGATAATCTACTTTCCAATATTATTGTACAGCACTTTGAGGTTTTATGATACGTACAGTCCCGCCAAAAGTGCGTTTCAGAGACAATTTCGATCACTTCCCGATGGGATAAAAATCGGAACTTTTTTTTTTTGTTATTTTGAAAAATGCGCAGAATATAACAAATTTCGGATTTGCGTTTTGCAAAAAAATCTTGAATGTAGTAGATGGTTTTATGCCAAATACATATCCAAAATTCGTTATTATTGAAAATAAAAAAAATCAAACCCAAAATAAAGAAAAAAATCTGAAAAAATTCGTATTTATTCAAATAAATTAACATATCATTTTCATTAGAAAAAAAGTTAAGTTGACTGATTGTTTGTTGAAAAATTGTTTTTTTACCAATTTGTTCATAAGATTTTGGGAATATTATTATGCGAAATCAATCTTCTCGGCACGTTTAATTTTTTTCTGATTTTTATCGCATCGGGAAGTGATCGTAATTGTCTCTGAAACTCACTTTTGGCGGGACTGTACGTATCATACATCCTTAAGGTATCCTGATGTTTCGTATTTACTGCATAAGATTATGTATACCATTCCACAAACGCACAATTTTATTTTTATAAATCCTGTTATTTAAAAAACTAGATGTTTTAAAAAAATATTATTATCAGCACTTTACGGTATCCTAGTGTTTGGTATGTATTTCATGAGGTTAAATGTAAGATTTTTCAAAAGAAGTGTATTATCTACAATTTTTATTTTGATGTTTTTTGGTATTTTTTTAGATGATTCTACCCCCTTAAGGCTATAATTATTTTGCTACCTTTGATCGGTCAAAAAGAGTTGGTCACAATTCATCCAAAATTTTTTTAAGATTTGTTGGCAACCAGATTTTGAATCAACTAACACGAATTTATGAATATATGAATCCTTCCACGAAAGCATAATTTCATTAAAAATAATAGTTTTGTAATAAAAAGAATTTGGAACGATTTCTCTCAATTATATATGAAATATCGATGAACTACCTTTTTAATATCAAACAGGAACAATAAATTATTTATTTTTGCAGAGAAATAAAATTAATATATTACTATTGATATTTCATTGTATGAATACGATTTCTTAATCGTTTTATCAATGATTTGTGAAGAGGAGGGAAAAATTTTTCTTGCAGGTGTTTTATTTTCGAAATAAAATGTAAATTGCCGTGAAAGTCAATAAATCTCCGCCGTGAACATTATTTTTCATACTCGTACAAGTACAAGTGATGAAGTCATCATCCCTGTTCCTCGCGAGTATTCAGAGTACATAATTCGAACCCTGAAGCTGAAGTGATGACTAAGACAGTTACGTTACATACATTAATTACAAAATGTCGGTGCGTAATAAATAGTATCAGCTCACGTGTCGAGATTTCCCGCATGTGTGGGAAACTTTCAATCATTTCACGTTCAGCTCCCATGAAACTTAGGCAATGTAACCGAGAACGTAGAATCGTATATTTTATCTAATACGTGCGTTTGACTCGTGCGTAGTTTATTTATCTGAGAGTCGCGATCGATATGCTCAACAGAGTTGAGTCTCCGTGACTTTCTGCTCGTTTACGGACATTTAACGCTACAGGATTCGATACACGAGGCATTCTACGTCATATCACATACTTTATTCTATTTTTTTTTCACTCATGTGGAACCTTTTTATTCTACTCTCAATTTTCTATACCCAACAACCGTATGTGAAGAACCGATAGGAAAATTTGGAGAGAGGGCAACAAATATTTGTACGGATCGAAATTTTTTTTTTGAAAGTTAACATTTCTTTATTTTATTTATTTTTCTTCCACTCATTCGCATATTCTCTGTTCACTCTTAATTTTGTATAACCTGCAATGATATGAAACGAACGAACAAATATTTAGACTGTTAAAAAAAAGGTATTCAAAAGTTACCACTTTATACTAACATTTTTTTACTCATTCAGATTTTGTTTTTCTGAATTCTATATAAATTGCAATTGAATGTCAAAACCTATCAAATTTCGCATACTCTCTGTTCACTCTTCATTTTATATAACCTGCAATTATATGTACAGAACGAACAAATATTTAGATTGTTAAAAAAAACGATCCCAAAAGTTACCACTTTATACTAACATTTTTTTACTCATTCAGATTTTGTTTTCCTAAATTCTATAGAAATTGCAATTGAATGTCAAAACCTATTAAAAACATTGGAAAAGACAACAAGAAATATTTGAAGCAGAATAAAGATTTATTAAATGTTATAGTGGCTGAATTAAAGGACAACGATTCATACATTGTATGGAGAATTTGTGACGGTACCGATTTCTCTCAGTTGATTATTTGACTGTAGTAATAAACTACAGCTTTCAATGATCAGTTGAAGCGGCGAAGACCCACAAACGCTTTCGTTCGGCGGCGGTTCTTTCGTTTCTATAACGAGATATATGCCTTTGAGTTTTGCGATCTTTGCATGACGAAATAAAAATGCTTCAGGCATTTTTGCGTTACCTAATAAACAACGGAGTCACATTATTGTTGGGTAAGTGGAATAAATAGAATTAAATAGAGGTATGAAATATTAATAAGAATGTATGTAATATTAAAGTTTTTTTGGGGTAAGGATATTAAAATTCAAGATAAGAGTGTAACCAGAAAAAGAAATCAACGTTATTTGAGATGCTAACATTTATTTGTAATAATAAAAATAATAACGAGGAGATTTTAATAAGCAAGTAAGTTGCACCATTCTGTGCGGGAACTTCGAATGTGAGAAAAGTGCTTCCGAAAAAAAAATTCCACCAAAGACAAATTAAACATATTTTTTCAGTTTTCTTCTGATTTTCTGTGATATTTTCGCATTATCAACAGAGAAATGGCCAATTTCGTAATCAACAGTAAATTTCCGACCGAATAGGATTTTGAAATTTTGCAAAAGACGAGATTAATTTTTTAAACATTGGCAGCCCTGATTCGTCAGGATTACCAACATTTGGAATTTTCAAATGGCCATAACTTTCGATTGGCTTGACCGATTTTCAATTTTCTTTTTTCTTTTGAAAGAGATGGGCAGTTTCTTGAGAGCTATCGTAAAACTTCGTTCGAATATAATACTGAATGTGTGTTATTTTTGTGAGGGTGAAGTGAAACAAGAAAACAGTCTATTTGCAAAAATGTAGCAGTCGTGCATCGTAAATGATTAACGAGACGATGCCACCTTGGCAAGGCCACATCGTGCAATATTCCCAGAGGGGAACTCACCTCTTGAGATCCAATTCTCACTGAACGCTCACTCTGTGAAAATTCAAGCGTTCGAGAGCAAGAGTGTATTGCATACTCGCGAGCACGTGATGCCGAATGAATTGTAGCATTCATACTTCATAATTTCAGTATCTTTTTTCCCCTCATTTTCCCTCTCGTGTAATATGTAAGACCTGTGCAAGAGTCTGGCACCGCCCGCAGCAACAAAGTCAACGTAGTTCCTGAAAACGAAGAATCATAAAAATATTTATGACTCAAATTAAACAAATAAGCTAGAATGAAATCAATATAAAATTATTGTACCATTTCCAACCAATACAGACAATTGTTTGTCATTAATTTCCAATCTCTATTTAATTTTCCGGGTCATAAATTGATTATTATATCTTCAGTCCTCACAAAATATTCTTTACTCTCAATTTTCGAAATGGTAATTGACATTACATATTTTTTTCTTTTTTTCATTATAGTAAATACCTTATTCAAAATTAATAATTGAAAGATCGTTTGACTGTAAAAAAAATTTATTTTTATTTTCCATATATTAGATAAGAATTTAATTGCGCGTGTCGTGCAATTTTATTATATCTAAATCTTTCAATGTTGATTGAAAATTTAATTTCATTTGACCGAAACATTTCGTTTTTAATGCAGAAATATTCAGGGCTGTGTAAATGCAGGGAATGCGATTCTATTTCTACAGATCCTTGCTATCGATTCATAGATTGTGATATATATTCGAGACGTCCTTGAGGTCTTCGCTTAAGGCGAGAATGCTTTCGCAAAGAGGCAGACAGATCAGGCTACTGCACTCATGACTGCACGAGGTTCCTTTATAGTAATACGCGAGCTTGATGCTTAAGGCGGTCGGCGTTGAATGCCTCAGGGTTTTCTCGCTTTCATCGTAATCTTTTCTGGGATATAACGATAAGAGCTCCCGGATGTTTTCTTCGTGACCGTAAGGATGCCAAAATTTTTCATTTGTGAGCAAAATATTTACCTTGGTTTTTATGACCAAATTGTCTTCTGTTAGTATAACTCTCAAAAATACTTCTTATATAACAAAATAACATTTGCTTCACCTTAAAATGTGTAACACTTTCTACGAACGACTGTAAGTTCTTTATCCTCGTCTTTCAAAACGAAAAGAATTACGTATGCGAAGTATAATAATTCATCGGTTGTCAAAGAGCGTGAAGCTGTTCGTCGTTAATTGACCCACTCACAATTTTTTTTTTCATTCAACACGTACATGAATTAAAGCGGTAACACACCTAAAACTGAATGTTGTAATCAATCATTTTTTGTACACAAAAAAGGGGCAATAATAGACAAGTAAGGCACAAGGTTCTACTTTGTAAGCTACTTCAAATTATACATACTATCTGCACTTGTTTATTTCACGCGAAAAGAAATGAATCAATTAATGAGTCAGCAATAGAATAAATACCTAATCTCGTTGTAAATGGTACTTCACAACTAATGGGAGAATCATGATGTAAAAAAACTACTGTTCAATATCGCTTGTTTCAAAAGTCAATCTGAGCAACTTTATTATTTAATCGATGAATTAGATTTCCTTCTGAAGATTAATAGATAAAATAGTGTATTACGATACGAGTGCGATAAAACTTTGTCTGGCGAAGGTGAGTTTCAAATCGAATGAGTTGAGAAAAAGTTTCTCGCACGAGTGTCATATACACTTTTATTTCACCAATGCGAAAAGCGCGATTTCTCGCACGCGAAGCAAAGCGGAGCGTGTAAGTAGTAAGGATGTTTCGCACGGAGTTGCATAAAATTTATTATATCACATACATGAAAAAAAATCTGGACAGCTGAAAATTTGGCTTCGCTTCGCGTGCGAGAAATCGTACTTCTCGCACTAGTGAAATAAAATTGTATACGAAACTCATGCGAGAAACTTTTTCTCACCTCGTTTGATTATAACACTCACCTTCAACTTGCGCTGCAAACTCACCCTCGTCAAAAAAAGTTTTATCGCACTCGTACCGTAATATACTATTCTAGCTGGACCTCGCACTGAAGTAATCGAAACACATTAATTACCATCATACGGACTGCTATTATATTTTTATTCATAAGAATAACAATTGTTTAAACATTTGTTATAATCAAACAAATTAATTATTATTTTGCTGCATAAGAATCTGTCGACATAAAATTAATATTCCCTGCCGGAAATATTTTCATGGGGAGCTTAGAAAAAACCACGTCGGAAAGTGTCCCAAAAATATTCTGCAGTTTTGCTGGAACTTTATTTTATATTTGGAATCTGAAAAAAAAAATCTTTTTGAGAAAATAAAATTGGTAGTAAAATGGCTACGGCCTTTCGAACGCAAGGTTTGAGGATGGCGTGCAGTTGCACTTGAAACCAGAGACGTCGAGAAGTTCCGTTCGTGTTTGAGTTCAGGCCCACAATAATGTTTCGCTTTCTCGCTTCGTGACTCTGTCTCTCGAGAGTCTCTATAATTGTCGGCTTGATGACATCTACCTCCAGTTTGCTCTGCGTGAGTAATTGAACGTCTTTTACCACAGAGGAGACTAAGAACGACTTCACTCGGACTCAGGCACTGAATAGACTGCAGGCTAACACGTGCCCCTACAACTGTCAGCACTCTGGCATGTCAGGCATGTTTTTAGAGTGGTAATATCATTCTACACACTTTCCTGGTATTTTCTACATTTTTGGTTTGATTTGAAATAAATATTTATTCTCATCCTTAACTATTCTTCATTTAAAAAAATTAATTCAGCTTACAAATCTGCTGTATCGGCGAATATTATATTTATTGAAAAGTTCATTGGAAATTAAATCCAGTGAAAAAAAATTGTTTCGAATATTTTATTTTATCTGCATAATAGTATTCGAGAATTCGATTTACAAACAATATTCGAAGTACCTTCTTTTTCGAATATTTGGCAAAAAAAAATATTCGAAATAACTCGAATATTCGAATCAAAATATATTCCGAATTCTGAATCCGTCTATGCGTGTTTAATACAGATTGAGAAAGAAAAAAATGAATTATACCCTAATTTTCTAATGTAATTGCAAATAATAAAGATAACAATTATTAATAATCCAATAAATCGAATTAATGAGTTAGGCATAAGAACAAACAAATACCAGGATATAAGACCCAAATTTTTATATTATCTCAACATAATCAGCGTGTTACATTACTTTACAGTCCCATCAAAAGACCGTAACTGTGAAAGCACGTAACAAGAAGAAGTAATAAAAACGCTAAGTAACGGAGTGAATATGACGTATATTCGTACTTATTACCATATTAACATGTTGTTATCCTCACGAAGAACCGCTAGGCGAATTATAATATATATTGGCCATCACGTGTTTTGTAGCTTCGCTCTGAAATCGAGAGCGTTAGCTGCGGGCACATTTCGGTTATCTATTTAACCCAACGTATGTGATCTTCTAGGCAGAGATTCGCAGTGAGATTTCCAGTGGACTAATGCTGCAAGAAATGTGTGAAAAAATTAGAGATCGCAATTTCAATTTTTTTCGCACCGAACTAAAAAAACTTTACTTCCGCCACGCGTTATGAGTGTGAAAAGTGGGACATTTTGTGTATACGTACAAAATTAGTACGATTCGACACTAGAGAAATTTTTTTTTAGCGGGTGTGAGTTTCACACGAGCTACAAAAACAGTTTTTCCCCCTAGTGTTGAATGAAACTTTTCAAGGAAGAGATCTGCGTTATTTTTATCGAGGATAAAGTTTATTTATGAAAATTACTTGTTAAAAAAATTACGCAAAGTAAATATCATTTTCCGTCCTGGGTAGCACACGATACTTTTTTCCCTAGTTTCGCTAAAAAATTATTACATTCCGTGGTTAACAAAAACTCACGCCAAGGCTTGAAATATGGTTGACAAAAAATCTAACGTCAAGTCATAAAGAGCAAGACTAAAAGCAACAACAATAAAAATTCATTTTACTCATTTTAGTAAATATCAAATAGTAGTTTTTTAAATAGAATTTTCTTTATGGCCATGCACAAGGCTTTTCTTTATATGCAGAAACGTAAATAAAACTACCCAAACTTATACAACTAGGTTTGACATGAAAAAATAATAATTTGCTAATTAAATTATATAACTTGAGCGTCGTAAACAAAATCTTACGTCAAAGTTTGAAATGGGTGGATAACTAAATCTCACGACAAGTCATAAAAAGCAAGATCAGAAAAAACAATAATAACATTTTATTTTATTTATTTTAGTAAATAACTAATCGTAGTTTTTAAAATATAATTTCCTTTATGGCCACGCACAAAATTTTTTTTTTCATATGCAGTACCGTAAATAAAATTATCTGAACGTATTAAATTTGGATTAGAACGTCAACAAAAACAATTTACTAATTAAATTATTACACTCGAACGAGGTAAACAAAATCTGACGCCGAGGTTTAAAATGGGTGGATAACTAAATCTCACGACAAGTCATAAAAAGCAAGACCAGAAAAAACAATAATAAATTTTTTTTTTTATTGTTACTAATCTCTGGTCTATGCCGTAAAGAACAGCGGATACCTAGCGAAAGAGTGAACAAACGAGAGTAGGTAGGTAGTAACACGCGCAAGAGCATAAGTCTGGATCATGTGATGCTACTACTAGCTTACTTTTACTTTAAGTGGCAAGCTGACGTGGATTTGCCCACTGGTAGAACAGAGAGAGAAAAACCTCGTGACTCGCGTTCTCGCGCTTCTCAGGACATAGACCCGTAGTAACTCTGCGAGCTGTGCAGCGTGGAGCTTCCTTTTCCCGCCAACCTCTTACCGTACATGCGGTACTCTGTGTCAGTTGAAATCCTTTTTTTCGCCTCGTGGAATTTCTTTTTATATATTCAACCTGGAATGCTTAAGGAACATTTATATGTACGTAAAATAAAAGATGTCCGATTGGAAGTAAATTAAATTGATTCAATTATTTTGAAAAAAGAGCAATTGCTATCGAAAAATAGCTCAGATCCAAAAACCAATAAAAACTTTAGTAATTTTCCATTCTTAATATTATCACCGATTAATATTGTTCACTGTGGTTTTGTTCTTGCTCTAATTTAGAGAAAATTTTAAGAGGGTAAAAAAGATGGCTCACTTGACGGAAAATACCTCATATAAACTGTACGTATTAGTGCACAGCTGGTGAAAATATATAAGCAACGAAAATCTGTTTTACGTTTATTTTTTCCAATAATAATTTAAGCCGGTCGAAAAAATTAATGTAATTTCATGAATAATGCATTTTTAAAGCCCGGATGCATTTTTAGGAAAAGGGCTAAAAATTCGTATCAAAATTGCACCACGTGATGCGACCTGCAGTATTGAATTTGGGCCAAATCCGTAAAGCGGTTCGGTTTTTATGAGATTTGAAAGTTTTTGGAAAATTTTTCGTTTCGCTCTAATTCAGGTAAAATTGGAACGAATTGATTAAAATTTTCTACACAGGAAACAAAAATATTCAGTCCTACTATGAACCAAATCTTTTTGCCTGACATTACGTCAGAATTTCTTGATACCTATAGAATTATAAAAATTTGATAATTTCTATAAATTTCAGATTTTTAAATGTCTTTAAATGAAGATGCATAGTGTCACTTTGCACATTAATTCATCAATAATTGTCATCTCCCGAAAAGCTTCCTTTACAGAAACGCCTAAAAAAAACAACCTTTCTTATAACGCCGGCTTCGCGCAAGTGAAAATTAGTAAGGAAGCAATGTGCAAAATTTTTACTTTGCATCCCGTTTTTCTTCTACACGAAATAAAACGGCTTCGTTGGGCCAACTAACTATTTATCAGTTGAGTGAAAATTCGTTGCCACAACCATCCGGTTAGTCGGTGTAACGACCTGATATTAGTCACACTTATCATTCCGACTTAGTTGACTTAAAAATGTCACACAACGAATTTTATTCTTGATCCAACTAAGAAAAATAGTTGGAGCCAAAATAGTAGTTGGCCCAACTAACTATTTAGTTCAAGCAACGATCAGAGCCACCACCTGAAAATAGTTGATTCAACCAAATAATCGTCAGTCTTTCAGAGCATTAAGTCTCTTTGTTGCGTCCAACTATTTTTTTTCGTTACCGTAACGAAGTCGTTTTTTCCGTGTAAAATCGTGAATTATAATAATTGAGCAAAAATAACAAAGAAACGTTTTGATAAAATCCGGGCAATTAACAACAATTTTTGAAAGAGCAAAAAGTGACTGAGCTGACAGAGAATGCGTCGTATAAGCAGCACGTTTGCCGTAGTGTTAGTGCACAGCTGGCAGGCACATATAAGTCACGTAAATCTGTGTTATGTTTTAACACACAATCATCCATTTCTCCGAGCTCTAGATTTGTATAGAAGATAGTCATATGGCTATACATAGATAGCGTTATTGTGAGACGTCTGGTCGACCACGATGTCTACACCGTTCTCTCTTTTTTTTTCTTCACTCTCTGTGGCGTTTCAGAGACTCAAAGTGGGGCATTAGTCGTAGGTGTGCTACGTACTAACGCTACCTGCGTAGTACGTAGCATCCACATCAGGCCTTAGGTCGCCAAACTAGTTCAGCATTCAAGCGATCTCAGGATTATCGGAATGAACAACTTTGTCTCATGTGGTACACAAAAAGATTTTGATCTTCATAGACTTCCTGATCGTACATCTGATGATCTATATCACACAAAGAACGGCTTAGTTTGAACAACAGACGGAACGGGAATATTTATGCCTTTAGTTATCTTAAACCCAAATCTTAATTTTTTCGCCGGCAAAAAAATGTCGCCCTAAATATCCACTCGTACTTTTTGAGAACTCTACAAAATAAAAATAGATTTGCTTGTATTAATCAAAAGTAAAAACGGATAAATAATATTCTAAATTAATGTTGTTCACAATTTTTGTAAATGTTCATTATTCAAAATTTTTAATATTATCCGGTTACAATATTAAAAATGTATACAGTACAAAAAATAGGATAGAACATAGAATCGAATATGAAATATCAACAAAATTACAATTTTGTTTATTTCTAAAATTTTACCAATTTTCCATATTCTCAAACCACGTAATTAATAACAAAATGTAAATAATTTATTCAATTATCGTACATTTTACAGAGAAATGAAGTGTTGTTCTGATAAGAGCCCATAATTCTTCCGTATTACGAAAGGAGCTCGATCATTTTCTGTTCCAGATATAAAGCGGATGATCCTTTCGTCGTTCTGCAGCGATTCAGCAATTCCCAGCAAAAGGATCGTCACTGGTGTTATTGCGATAGTTTCGATGCGATATCGGAAGCACATAAAAAGTGCAATCGCGGTCTATTGATATCGTACTGAAAATGATTCGGTACGAAGAAATGATCATAGAATCGAAAAACAATAAGTAACAAAAGTAATTTTTTTTTAAGTTCTAATATTTAATTAATTTGGAATATTTTTAAGCCAACTTAATATTATCGCAATGTGAATAATTGCTATCAAATAGAGATTATTATTGTTAATGACAAATAATCATATTTCATTACGGATTGTTGCACATTTTGTGAAAAAATACAGTCTTATTCCCATAAAAGCCCATAATTCTTCCGTATTACGAAAAGAGCTGTAGCTCGATCATGTTCTGTTCCAGTTATAAAGCGGATGATCATTTCGTTGTACCAGAGCGATTCAGCGATTCCCAGCATAAGGAGCGTCGCAAGTTGCATTAGTCTCGATGTGATATCACGAGCACATAACCACAATTTATAGGTTCTCTGCCAGGAATAATTAGAAATTGGGAAATAACGAATAATGCCAAGGAAATAAAGGGGTAAAAAAATCGGCTAATCGATCGTCGTACGCGAAGCCTCGGAAATTATCGCCTATTATGAAAATAACGAGGCATCTGCAAAGCTCGTTGTCCACTCGTCATAATTTCAAACGGCCTGTAATGGTGCATTACATTATAGTGGCTGAGCTCCTCGAGAGGTAATTCTTCGAGAAAGGATCGTGGATGTATCGCGAGACGTCTCGCGGATCCGTAAAGACGGGCGTACGCGTTTACTACTCGATGCACTATTATTTCGTCAGATCGTATTTCTATAGTAAGCGCGCCTCGTTCCACTCTTAGTATTACAATGCAACGAAGCAGGAGCAACGCCAACGTGTCTTGTTTTGATCGTGTAAAATCAATTCAATTCAGTGAGCGATTATTATTGATTATTTATTGAGAAACAATTGCGGATGAAATTGTCTTCTGAATCTCTGATGAATTACATCTAATAGATAATGAGGTTTATCATTTTTCATTACACAAACCGGAATAAATTTCGATTGACAAAAATTAAGAGTTCTCTTCTCATGAATGCAATTTTTATGTCTATACTGGCATTTTTTTGCACGGATTCTGGTGAATATAGAAAAATCCGGTTCAAATCGCTTATTCAAAGTTGGCAAGATAAAGAAAAGTCTTTGAGTCTTTTTTTTCGAATAAAGTTCCGACTAAAAATCGAAAGGTCTGAGCGTTGTCGTTGAGCCAATGAAAGCGCCAGAAATAGAAGTAGCAGGAGTAACAGGAATGCCTGATATGCGCATAATCGAGTCTCAACGGGTTTTCCATAGAGATCGATAACCTTGATCGGTTGACCGGTGAATGTAACATTTGCTCTAATTGCGTGATGTCGTCAACTCCATTATCGAGACCATTGATCCTAATACGTAAGATGTTTTTATCACCGATTTACGTTTAACCAAAATACGATATCGAAGTAATTCACAATTTTATTGAGCAACCAAAAACAGTGATTAAATGTTTACTCTCACTGTCCCCTTCTCCCTATCAAACAATTTTGTTATTTTTTCATTCAATAAGAAAATCAGTAAAGAGAGAGTAAGTAAAAAGTACATTCGATCGTTTCAACCCGTCACAACATTTGACAACTCTACCAAGTGATAATTTCATTGGATTGAAAGTCAACTTGTAAATTTATTTTCTTACACAAGAGTTATCTGATAATGTTGTAATATAGCACGATAATAATACGATAAAAATGTTCTGTAGTAGAGTTACAAGCTTCTGTTCGATGTGGTACTTATTGCGTGATAGAGATATCACCAACTAGATTTGTCCTCTGGTAGAGTTGTCACCTTTCCAGTTTTCAATCGTTACAATTGTGCCCTGTTATTATTTAGTTGGTGTGCCACTTGGTAGCGTTGTCACCTGGTATAATTGTCACCTTGTCGAATTATCAATATGCGTAATTGTCACTTTGTGGAATTGTCACCTTGTATAATTGTCACTGCATGGAATTGTCACATTATGGGATTGTCTCCTTTTGGAATTGTCACCTTGTTGGATTGTCGAGATGTAGATTGGTTACCCTGCGTAATTATCAGCTAGTGACATTGTCACCTAATAATCAATAATTACGATAATAGAATTGACACCTGGTAGAACTGTCACCTCGTAGAGTTGTCACCTGGAAGAATTGTCACCTGGAAGAATTGTCACCTGGAAGAATTGTCACCTGGAAGAATTGTCACCTGGAAGAATTGTCACCTGGAAGAATTGTCACCTGGAAGAATTCTACATATGACTTTTACATTATTCCCTAAGAGGACACCGACACTTTTTTTCATGAAAGACTACTCAATTGTTGACGGACTTGCGGCTTTGTGAATCCCAACGACGAGAACAAAATCATGAAAGGTAATTGAAAAAATAATTTCAGCGCAACTCCGGTTAACAATGAGCGTCTAAACCGTTGCATGAGAATCGTCCCTGTAACGATTGTCGAGAAACATCATGACGAGGCACAAGGGCTGCCGCAACAACGCACACGCGTGTCGTTGTTAATAGCCCCACGTTGATCGGATACAGCGATTCAACATCGTCTCACCAGACGAATCGAGGGCACACGGAAGAGAGGCTATGAACGCGGGCCTCTCTTTCGTTTATAGAGAAAGTAAAGTTTGGGCGCAAACGAATTGTGGCTTTTGCGGCTCCGCCTCGTCTGATCTGTTACGACTCGTATTTGCCTGCAGAAATCTGCAGTCTCTGAGAGATGGTAAAACGGTGATTGCCACGTCGTAGCTGACCAGCAACAGTATCACGTAACTCGACTATATTCATCCGAGCTTGACGTATACTATATATATTTCTTTTACAAATAATTTAAAACCTAAAAATTCGCATTTTGACGAACCTTTTATTCCTATTTTATAAGCTTTCGAAAAAGAATAATGTAGTTTAATGAGAAAACTCCAATACATCATTCATATTTCCAGTCAAAAAAATTATTAAAAAACTAAAAATCAACGAACAGCGAAAAATAAAAATAAAAATAAAAATAAATTATGATGAATAGAAATAATAATGGAAAAATAATATCGAATGCGAATCAACAAATGTCACTAACCATCCACTTTTTAAGCTTTTTTTCAGAAATGATGAAATTTAAATAACGAACATTTTGCGACTAGAGAAAGAAACATTTTTTTAAACGTCATTATTATTCGAAATCAATTGACTGGCCCATTGTGGGTCTCTTTCCCCTACCACAAAGGGTTCCTTGCGGGACACTTCTGGCGCCACCGTGGAGAAAAGTGAGAGCACCGAGTGGAGGAGAAGTGAGAGGAAAAAGGAGAGAAAGAGAAAGAGATCGGAGCTATGAGATACCTTGGCAAGGAGCTCTGGATGAAACGCTCGTGCGAGAACTCGAGAGCCACGAGTCGGCGAGTAACCATCGAGAGACCAACGACCAGCAGCTTAAACCGCTGGACTCCTCGATCAAAGATATACTCCTAAGTGAATCCCTAGGACTGTCCGGGATCATCAGCCCGTCTGACTATTATCGACTTACTCTACTAGTTCGATCATCGCAGATGTTACCGGCAAATACATTCGTTACCACGCTTTAATATCATTTTCGACAGTTTTTTATATTCGGTTTATTTATTATAATTGTGTGCTCGCGTGTGATTTGTGTATATTCGTCGCTGATCGACACGAAATTTTGAGGAAACACGTCGATTCGTCAATCCACGGCTAACGTGGAGCTTCCGGCCGCAGAATGGTCGACAGGTGTGTTTAGTGCCGTTTTTTACCAGTCTCACTATTATTTTATAAAATCTCATGTCGAATTTAAAACTGTAAGAAAAACAAGCGGTAAATAAGATCTTTTTTTTTGGGTGGGGGTCAAAATAACGAATGACCAAAATAGTGAATGGTTAAAATAACGAATTTTGAAATTATGTACGTCTGAATCTAGAATGGTCATCATTATGAAATTCGCTATTTTAGCCATTTCGTATTTTGACCATTCACTATTTTGACCTCCACCCATTATTTTTGTTTCGCAAATTTAGGTTGTTAATCACTGACTAGAAATTAGTCTGTTATTTTTATTTCAAGGGCAAAAAGTTTAGAATAGTTTTCATTGTTGTCTATCAAAAAATGGAAATAATAATATCTTTGAAGAAATATTGTAGAAATGCACGGTATTAAAAATGAAATATTGTATAAATGCATCTTTGTTATTAAGCCTCTATAACAGGTTTGGGTGCAAAGTAATTTTTCAAATGAAAATAATTTCTATGAAATGCACTGCAGATATGTAATGTAACAAGAAGTGTTTATGATCGATAATTTGATTGCGAAAACGACTTATTATCAGTATCGTAAGCATATCATTAGTTTCAAACATATCTGTAAAAATATATAAATATTTTATTAGGCACAAAAAATATTTTCTTTTCTTATTGAGTCATTTAAGAATGCCATAAAATGGGTAATGGGAAAAGTAAAGTTTTCTAGTTGTTCTTGATAGCAGTATTATACATTTTCATATCATTTCCATACATTTTCTAAAATAATATATTATCAAATTAATGATAGATAAATAAAGATTAATAATATTGTAATATTAATAATTGTAGAATATTCCACTTCGTTGGTAAGAAAAGAAATCTTATCAGATAGAAAAAATAATTATTTCCCTATTGCTACATTTGAAACTACCATAAAACGAATAGCCAAAGGAAAAATGATCACGCACTACTTTCATGGCATTATTAAATTTATATTTCCGGAAAAACATTTCCGTTTACTCTCAATTAAATATTTTGACATATTCGATCGAATCTAATAGAAATTACCGGACGAATAAAGTGTAAAATTGTATAAATAAACAAATAGAGTGATTGAAAAAATCATAAGATGCTCTCAACATCTCATTACATTCCAACTTTGGCAAAAATACTATCCGGCAATAAAATTCAAGTTCTCAGCGGATGTAATTACCTAAAGATGTAATGGTCGATTTGTTAATAACCAAACGACCGAACCATTGCTCAAGGTTAATAAATAGACAAATCTGCTCACATAAACCGGATACCTCCATAATTCCACGTGTAAGGTGAAAGGAGTGCGAGAAAGTATAATCCAGCGCTTCATTTTAATCGGCCTGTCGAGTCTTATCTCGACATTCGTTGTTCCGCATCACACAGAAAATATTTCACTGGGATAAAATCGGTTGGAAACGTACTTTGAAATTAGGTATGAAAGTTGTTTGGATGCTTACGTATTTCTTAATTAAAAATAAGTTGCTCGGAAAACTAGAGAAAAAAAATTAATAACTTTGTTGATAAATGAATCAATAAATTACCAGCTCGATTTAATTGGCGGGCTTATCGTGTCGGCCTCTTGCGCACGTGTCGATTATATTTTGCGTAATTTATAGTCCACCTCTTATACTTCCTATTCATAATTTTCTAAGACAGCATTTAATCAACCAATGCACGAATTGAGCAAAATCATCTTGAATGACTTTCGATTAATTATCGTTATTCTTTTGACAATACAAAATTGGGCCCTCGGGGCCTGAAGCTTCCCATTGAATTGGTATAATCGCAAGTTTGTTCCTTGATTAGTATGACTACCTTCACCGGAGCGAGACTTTCCATCTGCTGAATAAAAGCGCCGAACACACGTTCGTATAACTTTAACTCGCCGAGTTCTCGGTGCGTTGGCCCAGACTTAGACGTTGCGTAAGATGCAGACGGCGATATATGCGCGTATGTGTAACCGGTCATCGTGGTCTACCAATTCGCTTTTCCTTGGGACTCTATATCATCGAGATAACTTGTCGGAAGGTGCGAAAATGGAAAACAGGAATGGGATGATTTATTTTAGTGCTTTCTCGCCTGGTTATCCAATTTCAAGCATGTATCAGACATTCATTCCCAATTAAATGTTTAATTGGATTAAAATTAAAAGAATGAATGACATTAAAAAACCGTCAAAAAATCAAGGTCACCGGAGAGTCGAAAATATTAATTTTGAATAATAATGATGATATAATTTTTGTTGAGGATCAGAAAAAAAAGCATTAAGATATATTTTTTTAAATTGTTCGTTGCCAACAGAATAATTTCTTCAAAATCAATTGCACGCTTAAAATAACCGAAATGATAGACTAATTTTTTTAACGTCAAGCTAATTATTTCGAAAAAAATTGCGGGTAAACATTTTTCGATTTGTTCTCTAATTTTCACAAAATTCAATTGAGCTGACATAATTTAGTTTTAGGAGGGTTGAAAAAATAATCTAAATTTTGTAAAAAATCTAAAATTTCTTGAATTATTTGTATTCGGGGATTCAAAAAATTGATGAAAATATTTCGAAAAACACAATTTATTTTTATAACAAACCGTTGACAAGATCCATATTGACAGGTATTTTCATTAACATTTCGAATATATTCCTTAATGAAAACTATTGTAAAAGTTAAGTGAACTCTAATACCACTTTTTCTTAACTTAACTATAAATGCTGACGTGAAATTCAATTGCACTTACTGCGCCACAGAGACGAATAACCAATAAATGCGTCGTACGTGGTCGTTTATTTCAATGTTTTCCGACCGTAAATCGGAAATTATTACAAGAATAAATATACCAACAGTGTCAAGAGTGATTGCAATCGTTATTCTCTGTTTGGTCGGCTTAAATTCGACACCCTTGAGATTCCATATTTGGTGTTGCATAATGCACTCAACGACGTCGTTAAATCGATTATTACGGTGATTTCAGTACCATAGTCCGGATTACATGAGGACGTGTAACAAATGAAGCCTCCAAATGCGTTCGCCTTGCGCGTTACCTTTGAATAATGTCTTTTATTTTCTGTATAAAACAAAAACAGCGGGTGATTTAAAAAATGCTTTAATGAAATTTCGATTCATACAAACGTAAAGAGAGAATTTGAGTTTCTCTGCATTTAACGTTTTACTTTACCACATTCGTCGGTAATGAGTGAAAGTATAATACGTGCTGCAAAGTTCGCGGAACAGGCAGGAATAAATTAAATATGTGCGTGATGCTTTATTTTTTTAAATATAAAAATGAGAGAAATTACCACGTGATAGGGAATTACCCATTTTTTATTTATTTTGTATCTTCACTATAAATATTGAACTGTTATCTAAATTTCGAATATAAATAAGCTGGAGGATCATTTACATTTTTGAATTTAATGGGCGGTCGGTAATTAATTTTTTATTATTCCGTTCACTATAGAAATTAACGTGCAGGTATCAACTAAAAATCATGCCTTACCTTCATGTCTGGCCATCTAATCGATAAGTCTACAATAATAATTTTTTTATTACACAACCAGGTTAGCATGATGTAAATGTCTACCTTTAGTTGTCGGGTCAACCAAGTAATTAATTGATTCTATATATTTCCGTAATTTACAAATTTTTTTTGTGAGTGGTTGAGTCAAGCATTTCATGAGTTGCTTGTTATTTTGTGAATGATAAACCAACTAATTAGGCGACCAAACACATTTTTAATTGTGCTTATTCGGATTGACCATCTGCTGAATATTTCCAACAGATTTTTTTATCATTTGGTTGGTTGTCACAGCGATTGTGACAACCAACTTATCAGTTGGTTAAACAAATCTTTGATTCGTGAAGTTTGATTAACCAAATAATTAGTTGGACGGAAAATGTTTTGATGGGTGGATAAACTGTCTAATTCAAACGCAATTGGATCAACCAACTGCTCAGTTGTTTTAACAAACTTCTCGTTCCGAATGGTGAGTTCAAGTAACAGCTTAAGTGGTTGGATATATTGTTCAATTAATTAGTCGGCTGCCGTATTTTTTTTAGAGATTTAATAAACAAGTTGGTTGATTTTATATAATTTCCATTAATCAATTCGTTGTTTTCATTGATACAACCAACAACCGAATCAGTAGATTTTCCATAGCGAGTAATTGGATCAGCCAACTGTCAGTTATGAAATAATCAGGAAAAAAAATCCCTATTCCATTATCAAAAAATCAATTTACATTGCGAAGCTTAAGAGTCATTCGATAAAAAATTGTGAAATGTCGAGACTATTTAATTTCCGCTATAAAAATTTCAGCAACTTCTTTTATGCCTGTATACTCAAGTATTTCAGTTCAGAGATCATACAAATTATTCCATCGTCACGCGATGACGGAAAGGCGAGGCAAAAAGATCAAACTTCATCGATATATAGACCACGTTCATCGATGATACGCTATACTTTTGCCGCTAACCTCGTGTCCACTTCCCCCCCAACTTTCACCAACTGAAACAACCACACCATACAGCTCTCTTATATTAGCCGCTCTTGGTAACCACGAAATTGCTTGACCGTGGGACAAAGAACTATGTGTTACGTGCTTGCGAGAAATGCACCATATTCCTATGGTGTATTACGATTTTTTTCTTGCCTTTATGTCTTTCTACTGTTACGTATCCTAAGAATTGAGGGAGGGGCCATTGCCGCGAAAAAAAAAGTATCAAAAAAGTATTAAGAGTCTCGAGTATTGGACTTTTTAATACTCAGTTTAATACTTCTTTTCGAGACTTGAGTAGTAAAAAAGTATTAAATGGTATTAAGTATTAAAAAAAGTATTAAATCGTATTTCTGGAAAAGAACTTAATACTCATTTGATACTTATTTGAATACTTGAATTTCTGACCAAAATTATCAACTGAGTATTAAATTCTTTTTCAAAAATACGATTTCATACTTTTTTTTAAATACTTAATACTATTTAATACTTTTTTTAATACTCAAGTCTCGAAAAAAGTATTAAACTGAGTAATAAAAAGTCCAATACGCGAGACTCTTAGTACTTTTTTTAAATACTTTTTTAATACTCTTTTAATACTTTTTTTATGCGCGGGTTTGCACTGGAAACCACTGAAAGAGACATAACAATTAGTTAGCAAAAATGACCGTCAGCTAGAAAGTTGATGCCGATAAAAAAATGATGTTCGTGATTGTTGGATGATTTAAAAAAATAAAAAATTAATGTTACGCTGCATTCATCCGAATTGTGGTCGAAGCAAAATGCAATCACCAGAAAATTTCCACCGACCCTCGTTTAATCGCAAGTTCATTGTACTCCTGCCCAGTTAAATCTTGTTTTTATATTCTACTTAGTGTCTATCGCGTCTTTCGCGATTCCAGACACGTTTTTATGGACCCTGAGGGTCCTGTGACAAAGCGAATCCCACGCACTTTCGAAAAGCAGTGATCCGAGCTCGGGAATATAAGTGATTTCCGGAATCGAATATAATGCTGGGATTGGTTTCCGTGATTCCTTGTGTAACGGACCGGCAAGCTGCAATGTAATTCACTGATTTTTCACGCTTGCCGATGCAACTTCTTGCTTGATTATATGCAGTTGCCGGAGATTGGCTCGATTAGGGAATTAAATAATCGCGTTGAAGACATTAACGAGAGGAAATCTTAATATGCTTATATTTTTTTATCGATTTTCTAGAACATCAGATAATATTTTACAAACTTAGATCAACTATATTTCTTTTCAATTTTGATAATGTTTTTTATTACAATCTCTTTATCCGTTGAAATTCTGATTTAAAATATTTCATACCGATATTCATAACGCCCTGGTTATTTGTTCAATTTTTCATCGGTAATACTTCATACCGATTTTGATAAAAATCTGGTTATTTGTTCAAATTCCGATCGGTAATATTTGATACCGATTTTGATAAAATTCTGGTGATTTGTTCAAATTCCGACCGATCATATTTGATACCGATTTTGATAAAAATCTGGTTATTTGTTCAATATTTGAGCGGTTATATTCGATACCGATTTTCATGAAAACCTGGTTGTTAGTTTAAATTTTCATCGGTAGTATTTTATGCCGAGTTTGATACAAATCTGGGTAATATTTCAAGACGACTCCTTAAATGATCGAATAATATTTCCAAAATCACAGTCAGTCATATTGCATCCCAATTAAGAAATTTCTATTTATACCTTAAAATATTTAACCTCAAAATCCATAAACCGATGTATAATAATTGCCCATAAATAAACTTTTCGTCATCGTAACCCTATTAGGTTCGTTAAAGTTATGAATTATCATTGTAATCGTAGTTGATTGAGGTCCATAACAAAACGTTACCACTGCACGTGCAACTCTCTCTCTTTCTCGCAATTATAAAAGAGCTCTAGATATGGCGCGGCGAACTTCCAGAACGCAAACATTCTAAACGGCAATCGCGCGAAGGCGCAAGGCAAACCGCATTATTATACCTGATTAAAGTAAAATGTTCCCTGTTATGGTTCTTGTACTAAGCATTCATGTATTCACGTATATGAATATATGCATACAAGTAAACTTGAGTCGCCTGTCGAATTGTATTTATGGAATATATTTCGTCGCTGCGCCGATTTATCCTCGTTAAATGAACGAACGACCATAATTCCAGACTAAGGGCCAAATTTTCAGACATAAATGAAATTTCAACCACCTTATTACTTCTAACTTCACTACCTCATTTTCTCTATTAAAAACAGTAATTATCTTTTTTCTCGTAATTGGTACCAAAAAGTTAGAAGTTAGTAAAGTGATAAGCAGTTCTTTTTCATTACCCACAATATAATATTTTGATACGTATGCCATTTTTCGACGAACGTAAGTACAAACAATAATTTTAATATTTATTACAAATGCTGGTCAATCATTATGTACACATAATTAATATTGAATCAATCAAGAATCAACAAAGTAGCCTAAATTCTTATGATCCTTGACAGCAGTTAAATGTCTTAAGTTGCCATAATATTTTACTTGCCTATTAATTGACACATTTACGTAAAATCTGGATAAATTCGAAAGCAAGAATCGATACCGATCTATCAATAATAAGGGTGCAAATTTATACTATTATGCATAGAGATCGGTAATAAAATTATCGCGCGTGATCGACACTCGTTTCCGCCACCCGCAGCATTATATTCTTGAATAGCATGTGGGAGAAAGGGGAATAGTGACTTTGTTTGTATCTGCGTCATAACACTATTTGCAATAGTACCTCTCTATTTATATTATACATACGGTAGGTATGTGGAGCGGTCGCAGGGATCGAATCGGGAGCTCTGACTAGACTGTAACCGCATAAGCGATAAAGTCTGATCCGTGATCCTATCGAACAGCAATTCAATTGTTAAACGCTGCTGAATTATTTCGTTTGATTTGTTTCAGATCCGTGATTATACGGACACATTTGGTGTTACTACTGTGGCTGCTCGTGCCCGATGGAAATGGTTTTGGGTGCGAGGCTCTTCAGTATCAGGCTATTGACGGCTATGCCACGACCGAAGAGTGCGCACTGGTTCTCGATGGACCTGGAAGAAGCAGCTCCTACGATTACACGTACAACTTGCTGCGTGGCAGTGCGTAAGTAAAAAAAAAATTTCAAAGAATAAGTTCAGTTGGCATTATTTCTCAGAAAGTCTCAGAAAGATTTGTCGAAATCGAAATTAGAAATCTCGACAACAGTCCTTATGAGACAATCTCGGAGAGCTTAATTACCTCTGTCTAATTAAACTTTCTTAGTACTCTCTAACAGAGAGTGGTGACCAAACTGTGGTGACCAAAAGTCTCGAAGGAAGTCACCGTAATACAAGTCTCAGAGAGTTTTAATCTTGTGGTGAACAAAAAGAGATACATTCGCAAAAAGATTTATCGTTGTGTGGAACCAAGATGTAAAAAGCGCTCTACAGGCACAATTTCATAAAGATTCATCAGAACTGGAATTATGAGTCTCGAAAGAAGTCACTTGTGACTGAGTTTCGAAAAGTTTTATTGTTTTGGTGAATAAAAGTTTCAAAAAGTACCTTGCAGACACAGTCTCATATAGATCCATCGAAACGGAAAACAGGAGGCCGAAAAGAAGTCACTTGTGACGGACTTTTGTTGGTAGTTAGAAAAGAAGAGTCTCAAAAAAATCCTTGTGAGACAGTCTCATAGCTTTCTATTGATATTGTAAACAAGAGTCTCAAAAAGTGTCTCGCACAATCCCAAGAAATTCGACGAAATAGGAAAATAGAATCGCAAAGAGACTCTGTGAGACAGTCTCGCAAAAACGCGATAATCATTAACTATCCTACTTCCAATTTTCTTTAGCAGTTGTAAATAATACTGGAGAACATTTCAAATTTTCATTTTTGGCGTCATATATTCTTTGCTTACGAGAATTCTTCTACAAAGAATCTGAAGACCTATTCTCCTCTGAATTACCAGTAGCAGCTAGTACTTGGGCTGCTTTTACTGTATACTTCCTCTCACGAGATGTCTTATTTTGCAAGTCAATACTTAAGCGAATTCCAGTAAAGGCAGGAATAATTTTCGTGTTGCTGCAGCAACAATGGCAAAAGTACCACTGCGTACACTTGCTATAGTTGCTGCAGCGACAGGACTTACTTATTTATCCTCGATGCCACGCACCTGTGGTACTTTTACTTATATTTTTTTCGTCAGTAAAATGCACGCAGTTAACGATTAAAGTGGAAAATTTTTCGTTGAACCGCAAAATGCATTCTGAGAACACTGAAATATTGGAGAGCAGTGCTCAAGGCCGATGAGAAAATTGAGCGAACAACGAAAAGTTTCTTCGGTAGCGTCGTGACTGTTTGTCCTACATGGACCATAACTACTTGTGCACATATCAGTGAACCGTTCTGCATCGGTTACATCGGTTCTGCATCCGGATTATGCAATTGCGGGGGCTGTTGCTGCAGCAGGCACATATGGTTATGGTAACGCCAACTGAGTCGATCTTACCGATCTGAGAAATCGAGGAACTATTTGTGTGAAATATTGAATTCTTGTAGTTGGGCACTCTCGATTTGCTTGATTTAACAAAATTTACAGAAATTTTTGTAGTATAGACAAAAAAAATCGGTAGTATGGAAATTGATTATTCAAAATGTGAAAAAAATGATACAACAAGATTTTTGATAAAAGACATTTTTTAGTGTTTTTAACATTTGAATTAGTCTCAACGGATTTTCTGTCATCGATTTTTCGCCCCGAATTTTTGCAACCGATTTTCCGTAACCAATTTCTTCGTTACCGATGTTTTGCTTAATAATTCCACTTGCAAAAAATAATGAATAATGATCATCGAAAAATGATGTTACATAACAACCTTGCTCACTGTCTAATAATGATACAAAATAAATCGACTGCCAATAACCGGTAGTTGTCACAGTTTCATACCCTTTCATAGCATCAAATACTAACGTAGGAAATGTCCAGCTAGTTCGTTTGCCGAAGCATGACAACCAAACCGATTTTTCCGTGTTACCGATCCAAGAAATCGAGAGTCAGCTTTTCTGGCTGCATATCGTTGGCCACAATGTAGCCCGAGGGAGGTGCTCGGTTATCCCTAATTGTATAAAATAATTTTGCGAAAACATTACAGTGCACGTCGGTGAAATACGCGGAGATCGGTAATATTGCTTTGGTTGAATGCGTTTGTAGCAGCATCACGTGGTAAACGAGGCATAGAGTCAGTGTATATTTTCTGCGATCGTGCGAAACTCGTCGATCACCCCATCCAGTAATCGACGTCTATCCTCGTGAGGCACGCGCGTTAGCCCCGCGGCGGCGCTGAATTAATTAGCAGTGCAGCACGCTGTTGCGGTTGAAAAAAAAGAGCCAATGAGCCTCGGGCCAGGATATAATAGTGTACGTCAAAGTGTGGTTCTTGTAATAATGTGAATGCGAGAGCTTGTTCGACCCCCTCGATAAACGATCGCTGTGACAGTCGCGGTCAGTGAAAGCGTCGGGCAACGCTGATGTCCAGCTCCAGTCAATAAAACCAAACTTGCCCTGCTTCTTTTATGGTCGGTTTCTGTCTGGGTTTCTGATCCTGACTACACCGTAATAAAAAGATTAAAAAATATCGTGTTAAACGACGATTGATGATCATAATATTGACCCATTTAGCGCAATGGGAGATCGCACATCATAAATAAAGATATATAATTGAAATTCGCATATTGATTTTTTTCTGACCTTATACAAAGTCTATGAGGAAGTCCATACATGCTTACTTCATCATTAAGGAAGATTCGTGAAAGGTGAAAAAAATGAGAAAGCTGTATTTTACGATAAATGGCGTTTTTTTAAATGATGCTGCTTCAGCTATTTTTAACACGTTTTCCTCAATTTTAATACCACAAATTTGAAAAAAGCACAATTAGTAAAATTTTATTGCATTTAAAACATCCATTCTTTATTTGATGAAAGAATAAAAAATGTACACGTAGAAATTTGAAAAATGGTATTTTTTAAAGGTATAAAGTTTTTGAATTTATTGTAACCAAAATACAACCCATAAAAAGAAGTTACTGTTCAATTTTAGATCAGTTGCTCAACGAGTTTAAAGTTATGGGTCTTTTAATCCGCGTTGACCCATTTGGTGTTATAAGGCAGGGATTGCAGCTCTGGTTTGCAGCTCATAAAATAAGGAGACAACGTAGGATCTTGCATATTACTTTCTCATTATTTCCCACCTTTCACAACGTGACCTGTACGATGAAATATATTGATGAATTTCGTTACCTCGTAAAGGAAGTGATGTGAAAGGTTAAAAAAAACGAGGAAGCAATGTGGAATGAGTTCCTGCTTTGCATCCTAAAAAAATAAAAAACGAAAACAATGCAGTAAACATTCACATAAAATTTAAGAAATTCAAAGTGCCTTAAAATCGCATTCCATACATTTATGCTACCGAAAATTACAGCCATTAGAAACAAATTTTTAGTTTCTGTGAAAGTAGGGTACTAAATTTTGAATAAATTGCCGAAGTCATTTGCCATTTATGGGCCTTTAATCTTCGAACGACCTGTGTCCTTTTTTTTCTCTAATCTTTGTACGAAATGTCCTTAAACATTCGCACTGAAGTGAACAAAATTTAAGTTCGTTTTCTCAAACTTTCCGAGAGCGTTGTTTTAAATTTCACAAATTACATTTTTCGTAAAATTACTTAATATTTGTTTATTTGTAAAAAACCTTTTTTCCGCTGCTTTAAAATTTGCTTCATAACATAAATTTCCCAAAAATTCAAAATTTTATGGAAATCGAAAAAAATTTATAAAAAATTTGAAATTCAACTAAATTTTAAATGCTTTAAAAAAATTATTTTTTCAATAAAAATAAGCTTAAAAAATATGAGGAGAAGAATCTTGTCTACTCTGGCTGTAAGCTAGAAAATTTTGATTTTGAGCAAAGTATTTTTCAGAATTTTTTCAGATTTTTTCAGATTTTTTAATCATTTTAATATGTCACTTTAAAAACATATTTAAAAAAATTGGTATGAAAAAAAGTATCGATTTGAGAGTCCAACTAAGCCCACAAAAAATTGCGAGCCAAATTGAAGGGGTCAAGGTCAAATCGGGGTGGAGTGTCCCATATTCTACCGTGGATTGGACCCCTTTTCTCACTCCGTAATAAAAACTAATGCAGCAGACAGATAAATTGGCACTAATGGAGCAATTTAGTAATTATCAATGATCTTGATCATTAACCTTCTTACATATAAATAGTGAATCCAATCAGGTTCAAGTTCAAGATTTAGCCTTTTTACTATAATTTTACGTCTGCAGAAAAAATAGAAAAAAAAACAGGGCCCACGGGATTAATTTTCACACCTCTTCAGGCTACCACTATGCATCATCCTGACGCTCAAGATTACTATATGCTATTCATATACACATACTGGACCCGGATTCAGAGATAAACCGGATCGTGATTTACTCAGAGTACGTGGTATGATAATAGATCAGACAAAGGCTAATATCGGCGTCCATGGGTCGAAGGTAACACTTTGCTAGAAAACTACCGCTATCTGCTACTTTCCATGCACTGCTCCACCCCCTCAACCTTAAACCTACCGGATACAGTTATAATAGCAGCTGGTAAAAATCTCAAAGGCGTAACCCATATTGTTCAGCATATAAAGAACGTTGTCTTGATTAATAGTAAATATACAGAGAGATTTTACAAAATCTCTGGTAATCGCACCTTTTAATTATGTATATAAAATTAATAAGGATTAATCAAGAATGTCATGAGAATGTTATTTATCTTATTTACTGCTCTATAAATTGTTGTTGATAGTCGTAATTAATGTTCCTTTGAGTAATCAAAAAGTTAATATCCTCCTAATAACCACTACTCACATATGTGATAAATATCTTTCAATGGCGCCGCTTTCCATTAAGCATGTAAAGTACCGGTACAGGAAATGATTGTGAAATTTATTTGCGGAAGCACATTAGATATTTGCTACGTCATCGGTACTTTTTTTTGTGAAACTCACACTTACATCTTATTCTGTATTGAATTTATCACGACATTTTTTTTTGGTGATATTTCTAATAATTTAATAAATTTCTGTTTGAATGAAAAAATTATTGGATATAATTCAAGAAATTATGAATTCACACAAATATTTTTTAAAATCCAAATGAAAGTCAAATCTTGCCCAGAATAACAGTAAATGAATTTCAATTTTTTTATTAAATTAATCAATTAATTAATTAATTGATTAATTTAATAAAAACTAACTTTTACGAAATAAAAAAAATGCTTAGGTCGAGTATCGACAAGTACTATTCTTAACTATTTAGACCTGACATTCTCCCCTCAAATAACCAATTTTTTATTGCTCAAAGTGACATTTAAATATATGAACTTTTTGTTTCACTGAACGGTTTAATAAGAGATCATGTTCTTAATAATACGTCTTTTAGAACGATTTATATAAGTATCTTTAAATATCAAGCAACATAATTTCGGGTGAAATCGAGATGTAGTCAATCATGACCAATATTTGGGAGGGTCCAAAAAAGTAGTCGTCTCGACAAAGAGACTAATATATAACATGGTACGGTTAAAAAAACGGCTTCATTATCCAGATGCGATTAAAATCGATGATAAAGATATTAATAATAACTATTCGGACACGCCAATCTTCAGTGGGCAATTCAGTCGTGCTTCAAAACTTCGCTTTGTTCGACGCTCGTATGACTCATTGGGTGAAATGATCGAAAGTATATGCCAATCTCCTATTTGAGCTCTACCTCTGAATACTGGTCAATAATATACCGTTCTTCTGGCTGGAGAAACTCGTTTTTGTCTGGTATAAAAAAAACATAAATCGTTTAAAGCATACATAAAATGAATGAGGTTAAAAATAATAAGAATTACTTTTATTTATTAATACGAAAGTGGAAATTTTCAAAAAATAAATCATGATCAAGATGTTTTTAAGCAAAACATATTATACTGCACAAATAATTTCAATTAACATATGTGCATTTTTATATAATCTAATACCTAATACTTTTAAATAAAAAATGTATGGTACAATTGTATTTAGATTCATTATTTTAGAATAATAACACGGGAGGCATAGAAATATATTTAAGTTAGAAAATCGTAGACAATGAAAGTTCACAAACAATTTTACAAAAAAAATAAAGGAGTACATTAGTCTATTTATTTACCAATATATTCTGTAAGCACTTAAAAAAATATAATATTTTTTTGGATAAGCTGTAGGCAATTGTTGCAGAATCATATTAATTGATACGATTATACAATGAATCTCCATCAAACGAAATTACGAAAGTTTTAGTATCTGCTAACAATAGTTATTCTTCAATTTTTTTTTAATCATTGATAATGATTTCGTAGAAAAATGATTTTATCAACATATTTATTACCCCGCAACTCCCTGCATAATATTTGTACCGTAAATATCATAAAAAACGATAATAAATAATTTCGTAAGTCCCAGTAACCAACATTACGATAAATTTTAATCACAAGTAGATTGAAAAGCAACATGCAGCTAATTACAGTACAAAATTGGCTCTTTATGGGGGTCAAAAGTTTATGGAGAGCCACGAGCCCAATAAAAAAATTTTGTTTTTTATTTTCGTGTACGCCTTCGCGGTGAGATCAATGCTATGTACTGCGTTCGAGGCTCCAGCGAATGAATGAAACGATGCTTAATATACGTCGGTTGATTTAAAATCACAGAGTGCGATGCGGTGACTCAAATTATGAGAGTACCGAACGCTCGAGTCTGAGATGCAGTCGATAGCCGCGGGGCATTTTGCGAGTTGTTGTCTCTATCCACTTTGGGTGATCATGAAGGCTCAGCCTGTCACCCATACTATAAGATGTAACGAACCGAAAGAGTTGCGGGTAGGCGGCAGGTGCGAAACGATCTCGCCTCTCGCGAGGCGCAACATTTCTTCTTTTTGTTTTTCCATTTACTCTTCCCACCGCATGTACACCCATACATAATGAATATGACGAGATTGAAAGTACGTAACTTATGGAGCAACGGAAATGATTTTTTATAAGTAATATTACTGTTAATAATTTTTTTATTAAACTTGAAAAAAAAATTTGAATTCTCTTTATTTATCTTTATTACGATTCTTTCTAATTTTTCAATTTTCACTATTGTTCGTATTTTTTAGAATACCTTCCTGATTTTTTTCTCTTCCTATTTTTTTTTTATTCGCACTTTTTTAAAAAATTATCTATTATATATAAGACGATCCACATCAATTTGACGTGGATCTGACCCTCGACCTCTCGGAATTAGTTGGTGATTTTTATTATGCTGTTTTAACTCTAATTTCTCTTATTTTTACTGTCATTACTATGTTTTTAGAATACATTTCTGATTAATTTGTTTTTCTAATTATCTTTGATTTTTAGTGGCAATCTTTTTTAAAAATTATCTCCTGTTCTTATATATGAGGCAACTCACATCAATTCGACGTGGGTGTAACCCTTGACCTCTAGGAACGGGTCGATGATTTTTTATGCTGCTGTTTTAACTCTAATAGAGAAGCAGAATTTTGTTTTTAACGTATGATTCTAGAAATAATAGTGTTGGCCGTATTGCGAAAATTTAAAAAAATTCTTAAAGATCTTTTTCCATGTTTCAAATTTTTCAAGTCAAGACCAAAAGTGGACGTGCGTTCAATTCGATTGTCTTCAGAAACTTGTATCAATTTCTTATATTTTTTATTTCAAGCTGTACTCAATCGATTACGATCTAATGTCTAACAATCTTTATATACAACCAGAATATTAAAAAATCGTCTGCAGTGTTTCCGAAATTATTACTAATATTACTTCAATTTTTTAATTAATTCATAATTGACGAAATCCATAAATACCTGAAAAAGGACAACGTGATGCCATTTTTCCTGCCAATCCGATAATCGATTTTCTGCAGTTGCCACTGTACAAGTATTTCTCCTCATGAAGAATTTTTTTTAAATAAAAGTTTTCAATAAAATGGGAGCGAATGCATCCCCACTTTGGGTCTAGCCTTGAAAATTTTAACTGTGCCAAAAGATTTTTAAGAATTCTTTTAAATTTTCACATTACGACCAACACTGTCTTTTTTCGAAGAGTAATAAGTCCAGTACAAAAAACAGCTTTTCTTTTAGAGTTGAAACAACAACATAAAAAATCACCGACCAGATCCGAAAGTTCGAGGGTCAGATTTTTTATATCGATAAAAAATTCCACGGGAATTAGAACACTCGTAAAAATTTTCCATAGATTAAAAGACAATTTAGGAGTCCAGCGACGGATGATGACGATAGTAACAAAAAGACTGTTCGAATTCCAGGAAAGAAAGCTGGACTCCATGGAGAATTTAGTGCAATCGATTGGCGGGACGTTCGAGTTGAAAAAAAAAAAGAATTTACGAGCTGAAAATGCCATCGAGCGAAGTAGATCGCTTCATGAGTTCACGTTAGCGAGATTGATGGAACTCGATTGATCGAAACGATTATTTAATTCGCAATACACTCGGGTGTATACCTCGCAGAGTGACAGTGACGCGTGTTTTTTTTATTCGCGTTCCTTCAGCATCGATTATTGCACGTAATGCTCCACGAGAAATTCCCCTTCGAGTTGCTAATACTCGGCTTCGACTGACTGATGAAAAATAAAAAAGAAAAAACAAGTTCGCTGATAGAGCAAAATCCCACGATGCTTTGATATTGCGTTGCTCTGATACATTTCTGTCGGCTATGATGTGGGTACTTAACAGAACCTCTCGAAATAATTTTATTTAATTCAAGTATAAAGAAATTGAATTTATTAATAATTAGCATAACTACAGCAATTAATCAAATGAGTTCGTTCTAATCAAATAGCATTTATTTAATTAAAATCTACTTGGAAAAACTGTCAATTAAGTAATTATCTCTTCTAAGTCTTTTTTTTTATAGAATTTAATTTTCTCGATGCTATTTTAGTGAAATATTGCTGTATTATATTTAAATTTTACTTCCATATTAAGACAGATTTAATATTTAATTAATCTGGTTGATATTTTGAGGGGAGAAAAATTTTTTAGCTCGACCATATTTTAATATATTTACCTCCATGGAAAAGAAATATATACAAAAATATATTTGATATATATAACTTTTCGGACGATAATATAACAAAAATATATGTTTTATTCATCTTAGATGAATCTCAGATATATTTCTCACTTGCATATCTTTCGTATATAGCTCAAAATATATCTCAGTTGTAGCATTTTTTGAAGCAAATATATTTCATATATCTAAGATATACTTTTTAATGTATCTTGGACGTACTTTTATTTTCATGAGAGTATAAAGATACAAGTTTTTTAATTAAGCGATAAAAATTGATATTTTCGTGCAAAGCTATGAGAACTTGTGAGAAAAAAACTAGACTAGACCATATATAGAAAAACCAGACAAATATTACCCATTGCACACTAAATCCTATCCACTTGCCGATTTGTGGATCGATCAACAAATGCTCGATCGCCACTTTCGTTTGAACTCGCGAAATTCCAGTCTCCATGACGTGACATCTAAAAAAGGGACTAGAAAGTAATAGTGACTCGTCCACTACATAGGTTTGTTACGATTACGACCACTGTGACGACAAAATAACGTCACACTTGACTGGATTTCCCGGAGTGCAAACGACAGTGTGTTCTCGTGTATACATCGATATTTCCTAAGCCTGGAATACCAATAAAAGTGAAAACTTATTCATAAGAAAAGTCCAGATGTGGTTCAACTATTTAGATATTTATCTATATGCGGAAATATTTTAATATGCATGTTTATTTTATTTAGAAAAGGTTTTTAAATTTGGCCTTAAAAAAAAGACGTTCTTCATAATATTTAGTCCATTTGTATAAAATTATTTCCATTAAATTGAAATTTAATGGTTTCTCATTATCTCATGTGAAATGTGAAAATGTAATTCGAAATTTTCTCATATTTTTAAAACGATTATTTCCAATAGTTAACTTTTGCCGCGCCCCCTTCTAAATGTAAATAATTTAAAACATGCTGCCACGAAATGGTAATTATTATTCTGCACGGGTTTCGACTGTTTTTCTGCGGTATTCGACTCCATTTCTGTAGTATTTCTTCATCTTCTCACACTTGGCTTGTCACCTCGCCCGTGGAATTCTAGAAACGCGGAAAAAGACGATGAGCACCGGTTTACGATGGTCTTGTCTGTACTCACCATTTCTACTAGCTCGGTACTATTGCAGACATCATTGCTCTTTGCCTGGCGCCTGGTGCATCGCTCGTTCGAGGACTATTTACTTGGCTCGGAATTACTGTTATTAGCCTTGTAAAACTGTTGAAAGTACTGTTTGCCAGACGACCTGTTTGGTTCGACGATGATGAACGAGCATTCTTAATGCTAATACAATGTAGTTTGTTGCCGACGGTCGTTTTCCATTAGGCAACTAAGATGTAGCTTGTCCCGTCATTGACGACTTCAAGTGACTTGGAATAATGAGGCCATCAAAGGAAGCTGCAAAAAAATCTGATTTATTGCTCTCTCATATTTCAGCAGTTAATCTGACAATTTGTCTCTGAAAAACTTGTAACATTTTTTTTAAGCGGATCACCACGTCTGAATTTCACGTCTGCATCTCATGTCGACGTCTCACATCTGAGTCTCACACCTGTATCTCACACCTGTATCTCACGCCTGTATCTCACATCAGTGTCTCACATACAAGGCTCACACCTAAGTCTCATATCCGAGTCTCATATCTGAGACGCATATCCGAGACTCATATCCGAGACTCATATCCGCGTCTCATATCCGAGTCTCATATCCGAGTCTCATATCCGAGTCTCATATCCGAGTCTCATATCCGAGACTCATATCCGAGACTCATATCCGAGACTCATATCCGAGACTCATATCCGAGACTCATATCCGAGACTCATATCCGAGACCCATATCCGAGTCTCATATCCGAGTCTCATATCCGAGTCTCATATCCGAGTCTCATATCCGAGTCTCATATCCGAGTCTCATATCTGAGTCTCACATCTGAGTCTCACATCTGCGTCTCACATCTGAGTCTCACATCTGAGTCTCACGTAAAATGGCTTACACACGGTCTTACACAAAAAAAATGGCAAGACTCAGAGTATTTTCCAATTCACCAGATTGTAAAAAAATGTGAAGAGCTTTTTGATCTTGCTTTTAAATGAATAATACTAACGACAAACTCTTTTCAACTAAGCTTAACTAGTTAAATAGAGATTCAAGTGACTATACTTCTGAACGAAAGGGTTAAGGAATAGGATTGCGAATCCGCAAAACCTTGACGCCGCAATATAGACATCCAAAACTCGACACGGGATAAATTCTGGTCTATTTCGCACTCTCGCTATCGTGAACTAGATACCGGATACGTGCCACACAGATTTTCTTTCCGACTAGGCATTCTAACGAGAAAGAGAGAGAAAGAGAAAGGTTACTTATCGCTGTCGCTTCAAATTACTTAGGTAGGTGGAATATCCGCGTGTTACATATTACACCGGTTTCGTATAATTTTACAGTTAGTCTTGGCCTAGCTCAACGAGCCCGTGAAAGCTCGATGAGGGCTTGAGACATTTTAAATCATGTAGAATAGAAATGGGTGCAAAAGAGACAAAAAAACGGCGGTTATATTTGAGCAAAAGAGACACTCTGCTAATATGTTTTCCATCGTCTCAATACGGTCTGCAACAGCAGAGTCGCTTTATGAATATATTGCTTGAAAACCCTGTTAATTATACGTTTTAGTTACTTATATAACAGCGTTAAACCTGTACTAAAACCAGTTTTTGTTTTTCAGTATTGTATATTAGTTAAGCTTAAATAAGGGTTTGTGCATTGATATGGTTTGGTACATTAGACTTGAAGTGAAAATTCATTTAATTTGAATAAACTTCTACCGAAATGCCATTTAATGTAACACAATTTTTTTGTTGCTTAAGCAAAATCATTTTATTTATGTATAGCTGCACGAAGACAAGTTTGGATATCGAATGTGTGACAAATATTATTGTAATTCGAACTTAATACTTTTTTAATAAAATCTATATACTCACTAATTTTCCATTTTTTATTTTTTCAAATTTACAGACCACCATCATCTGGAACGCACACCTGTATTACTTATGACGCTGTAAATCGAGCTTACATCGAAGCGAGAAAACGAATCAGTGAGTAGGATTTTTTTACTATGGGAAAAAAAGTATGAAAACTAAATTATAAATAAGTGTGAAAAAAGGTTTAAGATAAATCTGTGAAAAATTTCGAAATTTTTTTTTTTTCGTTAAAGCTTTTTTTTACCAACATCGAAATTTTCTGACATGTCAATAGTTAATTCGACCAAAATCTTGATTGGGAATCAATCATCGTGAAATCATATTGGCAATTGCAGCCGGATATCTCAGAATTTGCATGAGTTGTAGTATTTGCAGATATTTTTGAAAAAATTCAAATTGTCACAAAATCAGAACGGCGCGACAGAGTCTCGCAAAATATGGTACACATAATATTGCACGAATAGTCCACTTATGTACGAAATTTCAGCCTGGTGCCTCCTTAGTTTCGAAAATTATAGGGTGAAAACGATTATTTCAAAATTTTAAAAACGTTGTGGAAGAAAAAATGTTCATCTGATTCGCGTCACATATAATCCCAAACATTATTTTATGATAACCTACTTGTGTGCAAAACAATATAATAATAACAATAAAATAATTTTTCCAATAAAGGAATACGAATAAATTTAATAACGAGAATTCACCAATTTTTCTATTTAGATGTAGCGCAGCCACAAAATGAAGCGTGGAGACCCGAAGATTTGGCATCTGTAGGAGAACTCCTCCTCGATATCTCTACCAACCTTGCTAATACGTAAGTTTTTTAAAATTCGTTTTTGCGTCCCTATTATTTTATATTACTCATAATTATCGTCTAGTAAAATAATCAAATCCATAATTCCCAAAAATGAATTCTAAATGTTGAATTCTGTTAAAATTTGTATGCAATAAAATCAGCGCCTAGAAAAAGTATTGCAGGAAGACAATTTTATTGATGGATTGAAATTTTTTTTGTTATCAAGGAAATTGCGAGTAGAATATCTTATTTATCATCTAGTTGATGCAGTCAATGCATATATTAGATTTGGTTACATCATTTGTGGCTCGAGTTCAGCTATTAATAATCATTAAATGCTTTTTTTGACAATGTCTAAAGTTTAAGCGCATTCAGTTAATCATTCGGAATATAGATAACAATTTTTCAAAACAATTATATGAATGAACGATTCCAGAAAATGAATTGCAGCTAGGCAACTTTATTAATGAATTTTCTTTTGCGTTATTAAGATACGGTTTGACCTATGACGAAATCCAGAAGAGTCTACCATTGATTGACACCTCGAAAACACTCATTCAGGAGATCTGTCCAGCATATCTAAGTGACGTGGAATGTCGTCCTGGCAAATATCGTCGTTACGATGGTCTGTGTACAAACATAGAAAATCCTACGTGGGGTTCAGCTTTATCTCCATTCACAAGGTAAGAATTTGCGTCATTGCTTGTCTCTTCGCGAGTTATTTAATGAATATCGCGACCTGCATCGTAAAGTCGATGAAAGGATCGCAACAGGATGCGTTCAGAATTTTTTAACCGGTCAAATATTAAGGAGGCATTGGATATTTTCAATGAAGTCATGTATTCTGTTAAAATCAAGATACTTCATGATGAAGAAAGAATCTTAAGAAGTCGCTTAAAGAAACTGTAAGCATGAATTTGAATAGAAATACACCCGAAGATAAAATAAATTAATTACTTTATCTTTTATATAAATCTTTTATCTAATTATATAAAAAGATTAAATAAAATAATTTTTTTTAATTTGCTAAGCCATTTAAAATTTTTTTTTTAACAAAGTTGATTTTTACAGGTTATGAAATATTTCTTAAAGGTTTTTTATCGGATTTTTTTTTCGGAAAATTTATTATCCTTTTCTGAATCAATGTCTAAAAAAAGAGATTAAAGAATCGATAACAATTGTTTGGAAAATATATATGTATTCTAAAAAATCAAGAACTTTTTGGGTGGAGGTCAAAATAACAAATGACCAAAATGACGAATGGCTAAAATGGTGAATTTCAAACTAATGAACGGGTGAATCTAAAATGGCCACCATTATAACATCCGCTACTTCACCCATTCGAAATTTTGAATACTCGTTACTTTGACCGTTATCTCATTAAAATGTAATCAAAATAGCGGATGATTCAAATATCGAATGGTTAAAAAAGTCAATTTCGTAAAAGGCTAAAATAGCTAATTAAGCAAAGAAATCAATTAATTTTACTAATCGTTGTCAAAACTTTTTTTGTATATTTGTCAAGAATTTTCAAGCAATATTATTATTCCAAATAAATATTTTCCGAATCTGTAATGACGCCGGTACGTTTACCGGATTTTTACCACATAACATAAAAACAAAGTCATTTCTATTTTTGGTTAAAATTTTTCGACAAAAAACCAAGTCAACGAAAATTTTTCCACCACCCAAGTTTAATTAATGGGGAAAAAATAATAAACTCTAGATAATCGAAGGTAAATTATTGAATGATTAATCAGTTTTTTTTTGCTGTATGTAGAACTAATATTTGAAACTTTGTCTTTCTAAAGAATCGTTCTAATCAATCAATGTCCCAACTCGACTCTTAAGACTTATTGTGTCCAAATGCGTGCGAAGAGACGAAGTGTAAGATTGAAGAGATGTACTGTTACACATGACCTCTTGAAACTCGTTTGAATAATAGTATTTTGGGCTGATGAGAGCACGAGGTACTCATCTAGCTAATGATAGTGATTTCTCAAGTTGAATATCTCTAAAGTACCCGACAGATGGTAGACTATGTAAACGACGGGGTGAAAATTAATGGCGATTGAAAGTAACCATAGTGGAAAGATGAATGTAGGTATTATGTATACAGAAAAGCTGTGAGACGTTGAGTCCATCTCAATTGTCCTGCAATTTTTTTTTTCTATTCTTCACTTTTCTTTTGCTGAGCTGACCTTCCGCATTTCAATTCTTCAGAGCATAATTATTTAGATTTTCAACAATAGCCAAGAAGGAATGCTTATACTTTCAGATTTTTAGTTCCTGCATTGTTCTATTATCTGAAAAATCGCATTTTAAATAATAGATTGTAAATTATTGGATTTTCTCTGCGTATTGATCATATTGGTAATTTTTTTAACCTGCTTCAACCTTTGATGTTCAAGCATATGCTTGACTTAAAACAATGTCTTTTATGTCGATTTATGTCATTTCCGGAAACTTTTCTTATTAAATTTTCACGTGTGAATGCATTAAATTTTTATTACATAAAAATATCAGAACAAATTTCAAAAACTCTTTTCATAGCGGTTAACAAATTATTTTCAAATAAAAAATAAGATATATTACAATGAAATTTTTTAACGATATTTATTTAAAAATACAACTGTTCCTCCGATATAGTAATTGGTACACTGGAAACTATTTCAAATAATTTATCAAATTTGTAATCTAGTAAAATTTTGAAAATCCGGTTTTTCTTGCTTTGGAATTAATACTTTCATTCGAAGAATTATGTGGTAGACTTTAAGGCTTATCACATATGGTGATATTCCGAAATTCAGTCACCGAAATTTTTTTCTTCAGGAAGTTCGAAAAAGTCGGATTAATTTTTTCGTTGCAGGCCATATTTCACACATTTCTATTTTTCAGGAATGTATGTACGATAAAACTGACCCAAAATAGAGCCGTTTGAAAAAAAAAACAATTCTAATTTCCCATCGTATTCCTATTTCATCATATTAAAATTTGGTCAACAAAACGTATTTTATCGTAACAAAAACCGATTTTTTAAATTTATTTTGTACGAATAAAAAAAAAATTTAGCCGCTGAACTTCGATACAATCACTCATATCTATCTCACGTTTATATCTATATGTTACACATATAGCCGAATAATGAATATTCATGACTTAACCAGAGCCATCGTACTCGCTCTTCGAGATCGCTTAACTCACATCACCTCTGTCCTTTTTCTCCTTTTTCTTTCCGAGTACGCTTCGAAACGAGACTCTCAGTACTTTCGCTGGCGACCTAGATCTCGGCACGCGTGTTGTTATACAGTATAGCCCAAGCACATGTGAGAGTAATTTTCGGGAAGGGCGTGTACGCTGCTCTATTGGACCCTTGCAGTGAAATTGACTACCTCGTTATACATTCACCGTTGATGAAACTGAGACTATATAACTGCAATCTCTCATGTAAGAACTCCATATGGCGATTTTTAGGTGGAGGTCAAAACAGTGAATGGTTAAAATAGCGAATTTCGAAATGGGTGGGGGTCAAAATAGCAAATGACCAAAATCGTGAATGGTTAAAATAACAAATTTCAAAATTGGGAACCTCTGAATCTAGAATGGTCATCATTATGGAATTCACTATTTCAGCCATTCGCTATTTTGACGATTTGCTATTTTGACCTCCATCTTATTAAAACGCAATCAAAATAGCAAATAGCTGAAAAAGCAAATTCCATAATTATGGCCATTCTACATTCAGACGTTCCTTATTTTTAATTGTATATTTTAGCCATTCGCTATTTTAGTTATTTACTATTTTAAACCCCGCCGCTATTTTTCATCGAGAAAATATTGGACCCATTCATTTATTTGTGCTGTGTTTATTTGCTATTACCGTCGTCAACATGTTGAACAAGTTCAATCTGATAAAACAATAAAGTTGGAAGATTTCGGAGAAAGATTTTTTATAGGCTCCGGGAGCTTCCAACTTTATTGCATATTCAAATTTTAACTATATTGGAAAAAAAACATAGGGTACCGCGTGTGGCCATTTTCATGATTACAATTCTGAAATTCTGTTTTTCTCATAATTGCATGTTGATTTTTCTTTCAAATATATAAAGTTTTATTAAATGATCTACTTGTTGTTTTTTAAATTCAATCTTGTTGTATTCATTTAAACGTAATGGCCACAATCGGACTTAAGGTTGCAAAAACGGTATGAGTCTACCCTGAATAGATTTTTTAAAAACTTTTAATGGGAAAAGATGAATACAAAAATTGAATAAATTAGATATTCATATTCAAGGGGAAAATATATTGGTATAACGTATGAAATTCAAAAAACTTAGAAAAAATCCGTAGTAAAATGTGAAAAAAACCGGAAATTATTATTTTTGTGTTTTAGAACTTTTTTTTTATTTTCCCTTTTATTTGCAGATTGCTAAACCCAGCATTTCCGGATGGTTTGACTGCACCGAGAATATCCGTGACTGGCGGAGAATTACCATTATCTCGTGTGGTGTCTCGAACGATGCATCCGGACGAGGGTTTCCACGACCACGCTGGAACCGTAATGGTGATCGCTTGGGGACAGTTTATGGATCACGATTACACCCTCACAGCGACTCCGCTTGGTGAGTTTCAAAATTGGTAACAATAAGATATGCACAGAGACAAAAATCTACTTGCAATTTAATGTACATGTACTGGAATTTTTTGTGCATAAACTGGTATCCTAAATTGACTATACAAGACCGGTGTCAAATTTATTTTTGATGCACTAATATTAATAATTCACCTTTTTACCTGTAAGAGTACTTCAATTTTTTTCCTATTTCCAATTTCATGACAAAATCACCTCAATTTTATATCACAATCCTACTTTAAATTTAATTGATGAGTTTATCAATACAAATTTTCAGTCTTTCCTGTCGATGTAATACACATTTCTATGGATTCCCTAATTAAATTAATTTAAATGCGAACAATAATAAATCGTTAAATTATCGGACCGAAAAAAATACAAATGCCAATGATATTGGTCAACAAAATATCGTCACACAAATCATACAATAAAAAAATTAGAAAACGAACTATGAAATAAAAAATATAAATAATCCAAGCTTTATTTCTTGGTCATCAGACCCAATGAACAGAAACGATCCTGAAGAGTGTTGTCATCGACCACCCCACCAAAGGAATCCGTACTGCAACGAGATTATCATCCCTGAAGACGACTATTTCTACAAACTCTTCGGTGTACGATGTATGGATTTCGTGAGAGCTTTTCCAGGTCCCAGACCAGGATGTCGTCTCGGATCTCGGGTGCCTTTCAATCTTCTCACTGGAGTACTCGACGGAAACACGGTGTACGGTATATCCGAGACGTTCGCCAGGTGAGATAACCATATTATTTTTCTGCCTACACATTGACTTAATGTTCCAACTTTATTTTCACTCCTGAATGACAAACGTCCTTTTCACGCTCTTCACTCAACCCAATACACAAATTTAACTTTCACTCTCTTGCTGCCTTTATCTTTTTGATTGATTTACTGCAACAGTAGACAATGTCATAAATATTCCACAACTCAACGGTGAACAAATCTCGTAACTCTGACATGGTAATAATTATTTATCACATCACGATTGTTGTCTGAAACTAATTCGGTTATCACGTACCACTGATATCGATATTGGTCACCCAGGGAGAAAATGAATTCATCGTCATGTCCAACTTACCTAAATAAATAGATCCAGGCGAACGAATGGATTGAGTCTGTAGATTAACTGATCGCCACACCAAATCGGTCGATCGACTCATCCAACTGATCTATTGACCTTACCAACTGATTCATTGATTCACCCGACTGATTTATTGACCTAAGAAACAGATTCGTTAACACAAATAACCGATTCATTGACGCAACCAATTGATTCATTATCTCGATTGATTGAATCATTAACTCGACTAATTGAATCATAAACCAGATTCATCGATAATTGATTCATCGACTCCACCATTGATCTATTGATTTTTTAACGTGACCAATTGATCCATTGACTTGACCAATTAATTCATTGAATCGACTAATTGATTCATTGACTCGACCAATTGATTCATTGATTTATTAACTCGACCAATTGATCCATTGATTTATTAACTTGACCAATTGATCCATTGACTTGACCAATTAATTTATTGACTTGACCCGCTTATTCATTGAATCGACCAATTGATTCACTGACTTGACCAATGGATCTATTGAATCGACCAATTGATCCATTAACTCATTAACTCGAACAATTGATCCATTAACTCGAACAACTGAATTATTAATTCAAACAATTGATTCATTGATTTAGCTAACTGATTTATTGTCCCAACTAACTAATTGATAAACCCAGTGAACTAGTTGGCTGACTCAACAAATTTAGTCTCTTGGAGCTTTCTCTAATGAATTATTTTTCTACGTGGAGAGGAATATCTTTGTCGAAGATTCCAGCGGCGTAGAACATTGTCATAAAGGCGGCAAATTTTTGTGTTGTTAGAACTTGAAGAGCCCACGTATCTATATCTGTTACGTCAGTTTCCAAACGATAAATCACTGCTGAAATCCGCGTGCTCTCGAGCCTGAACGCTCTATATTCCTCTAAGACGCACACACGCCGAACGGTGCTTCTACTTTCTATGCCATAAGTTACACGAGTGCGGTTTTACTGCACTCCAATAGTTGCTCAACTTCAACACTAGAACGAGAGCTGGAGCACCTCTCCTTAAGAAAGGATCCAAAGCTGCAATGCCTTGAGTCGTGCAGTGCAAGAACGACCTAAACTGAGACTGTTTTATACGCATAGACGACGTTTAATTGAATTATTCTGTATGAGCTTGCGTAAATCATCCACCGACTCTCGACCGAATTGAACACGTAGAAATACGCTATTATCATTCCCAGCGTCACCTTAATTCTGTATCGAGTAGGTTTATAATTTAATTTACAGAACGGGACTACAAATGCAATTAGTGCAAAAGTTTTCGATCTACGGAATTGCGGGTAGAATTACCGATTGATTATTCCGGTAATGGATGACATTTATTATTTTCGATGCCACCGTTTGTCGGTCTAGTTCAGCTTGTAATTTTCACTGAACGTTTTTTTTGTGATTACTCGAAGTTGCGGCTCATCACGTTGATTATTTGTAAAATAGATGGAAATTAACAAGACAATTTATATTATTGGAGTCACTCAATTGGTTGATTCAACAATGGATAAAATGAGCCTCCCTTATTTATTAATAGACAAAATTAATCAAGGATACCAACCAATTAACACAAAATTGAATATTTCATAAAAGACTCAGAGGTGAAATTTAAAAAAAATATACCTAAAAAAGGAAAACTTTCGCTCAACCTCATGACCTAATTTTAGATTTATCAGTAAGGCAGTTCTCGTGAGATACGCAGCTTTTTTTTAAGTTATCAAACCAATCCAGGCACATTCCTCTAAACATTATCACTAAATTGAATCTAAATACATTTTTCCTTATCTTTCCCCCAATTTTTAGTACTTGAATAATTTAATTTCAAGTATTTTTAGTAAAATTTTACCCAAGAATCATTCATCAAAATGAACCATCCTTTATCAGGAATAAAAATAATTAAGAAATTAACAGACACCACATAAAATCAGATATTCAAATTGTTACCAACATTTTGTTCTTGCAGAAAACTTCGCACGGGTTACGGCGGATTACTCCGGATGAACCCAGTTTTCTCCGAATATGGTTTGAAGGACCTCCTCCCACTGAAACTGGACATTCCTGACGAGGGTTGCACTCGTCCCAACCGCTCGATGTACTGTTTCGAAGCCGGTAAGAAAGCAACATTTTAATATTTCTCTTTGAGAATATAAATCACGAAGAGGTGCATGTATCATTGCTGCTGACTGAGAGTGTGAACATTATTCACGCGTGAAGCAGCGATATATCATATTGGGGTCAGAGTGCGAGAGACTACAGCAATACCGACTGAGTTAATTGGCTGTCTGTAAAGATATATCAATGCACTCCAACAGTTACAATGGCAGAGAGATCTCAACCATTTGTACGAAATATAAATCCTTTTGAGTGCTAACAAATTGACTGGATGCACATAACGATGTGAATTTACAGCCTCAATACCTCACCTGTTATTTAATATTCTTGTTTGTTGAACTCTTTTCAAGCGGATCGTGAATAGCTATAAGAGTTAGTGGAATGCACGTCAAATCGTAATTTTACCGTGTCCATGAATTAGTCAAAATCGACAAATTTTTCTTCACATCATTTTCTGAGATGTTATGTGCAGTTGCATTTTATCAGATATAAAGTGAGAAAGTACAAGGGATTTTTTATTTGTTTATTACGTGACCCTAGATTTATATGTTCCTATTATCGATATTAGATAGACACACTGAAAAGACATTGATTGTTCTAATCTATTTGCAAATACAAATAGGCTTATGGCGACAGAATTGGTCGAGTAATAAACTGAGTTTTTTTCCTCCTCTACTGATTTGACGTTATAAAGTAATATATTGAGACAACTAACCAATTTATAACCATCAACTGATTCATTGATACAACCAACTAATTTGACGGAGCAAAATGATTCGCACACCTAACCAATTTGATACAATAAACTGATTAGCACGACTAACTGATTTGCGCTAATCAACTGATTCGTTAATACAACCAACCGATTTGTCCAAACCAACTGATTTGTCTCAACCAATAGATTTGTCTCAACCAATAGATTTGTCTCAACCAATAGATTTGCCCCAACCAACTGATTTGACTGAATCAACAGATTTGCCCCAATCAACTGATTTGACTGAATCAACGGATTTGCCCCAACGAACTGATTTAACTGAATCAACAGATTTGCCCCAACCAACTGATTTGACTGAATCAACAGATTTTACTGGACCAACACATTTGACTAAAGCAACAAATTTGACTGAAGCAACAGATTTGACTGAACCAACAGATTTGACTGAACCAACAGATTCGACTCAATCAACGTTTTACACTCAACCTAACGATTTCACCCGAACTATTGATTGATCGTGTAGAGTCAATAACTATGAGCCTATTTTACAAATTGAGTGCATGCATACAAATTGACTGATTAGCACAGTAAATTTACAGTCTCACCTGTAGTATTTTACGTGCTCTTATGTTGAGTTAATTTCAACCGGTTTGTAAATTAGCCGCACTAGCTTGTGGGATACACGTCCGGGCGTAATTTAACCCATTCAGTAAATTAGTCGAATTCGACAAGTTTTTCTTCGCATCATTTTCCAGAATGTTATGTGTAGTTGCGTTTTACTAGCTTAAGAGGGTGTACAAGGAATTCGACGCTTCGAGGTGTGATACACGAATTTTAGCGCCTTTTAATATGATCTTGGTACAGCAGGAGCCACGCCATAATACGCCTCGACTTTCTAATCACACTACCGCGTGACTGTGGCTGAACTTACTTCGTTAGATGCCTTATATAGATGAGAAATGAAATCGTTTATGAATGAGAGTCGATGTAACGCGTGAGGTTTGGGGCTCGTAATTGCATTTCGTTGCATCGTCGTGCTAGAAGCTGAATTAGTTGGCCTTATGCCGAGTCACTGTTAAATGCCTACGGGCACGTGTGCCGCGCTTTAACTGCTGCATTGTGTGTTGAACTGGACCACGCTTATTAAGGTTAATGATATACAGCTATTGGCCAGTCAAGAATATCACACGGTCAACCCTTTAATTGACATATATAGTTTTTTTAATCGTATGATTAACAAATTGGTGAAAAAAACCATTGTTCAATAAACAATCAGTCAACCTAACTTTTTTTCTAATGTAAATGATATATTAATTTATTCGAATGCATACGAATTTTTTCAGATTTTTTTCTTCATTTGGATTGTGATTTTTTTTATTTTCAAAAATGTGCCCGACATAACGAATTTTGGATATGTGTTCGGCATAAAACCATCTACAGCACTCAAGATTTTTTTGCAAAACGCATATCCAAAATTTGTGATATCCTGCGCATTTTTCAAAATAAAAAAAAATCAAAATCAAAATAAAGAAAAAAATCTGAAAAAATTCGTATGCATTCAAATAAAACAACATATCATTTACATTAGAAAAAAAGTTAGGTTGACTGATTGTTTGTTGAACAATTGTTTGTTTCACCAATTTCTTAATAACATTTTGGGATTACTATTATGCAAAATCAATCTTTTCAGCACATTTTATATGCATTATTTTTTTCCGATTTTTATCCCATCGAGAAGTGATCGAAACTGACTTCGAAACTCACTTTTGGCGGGACCGTACGTATCATACATTCTTAATCAACATTCTTTTTAATGGTTGTGATATCAAAATTTGGAACTTAGGAGCTCTTACATGACCATCGACATGAAGGTCTGGAAGAAATGAAAGACTGTTCCATTTCTATCGTTGCATAACGTTGCTCTTGAAGAGCCAATCACTACAACGAATACTTTCTTCGATACTACTTAGCGTCGACTGCTACCATTAGCAAACACACAGTGTCCTACTCGTAACCGCGATAACTACCTCGCCTCCAGGCTCCAGGTTATGCGAGCCAGTTGACGTAGTCACGAGCACGTAAACTCTAATACCAGATCGTATTCATGTCGTAATCAGCCGCCACAAGACCTATACCAGACGTACTAACAGAATTCTTGCCCTTATCCGGACCATTTATCGGTAAAACCGGCGAGTATCTCCATTTATAGGAAGCTATTTGCGAAAGGACCAGAGTGAGATATAGAACAGGAGATGTAGAGCATTCTCATGTGACTTCCCGTGGGTACGATTATACTTTACTTTGTATTACACTCTGGGGAATGGAATTATTCCCAGAACGTTTGACAGACACTAAACCATGATATCCCATAAGTAACGCATGTTCATGTTGAAGAGAATACAGAAATCTGGCAGAGTAAATAATTAGTCTGATATCCAACAGTTGGTAATTGTTGTGTAAAGGAATTTCGTTTTCATAGGAACAGGAAGTTAAGATATTATAATTCTATTTTTTTGTGTGAAATTTACGTTGAAATTCAAAGGAAAATGATTATGTATCAAAGGGTTGAACTTGAGATGGAAGTTAGAGAGCGAAAAAAATCAGGTTTGTTTCAAATTTATGCATATCAGGGTATTTTGGAAATTATTAATTACTTGATTTTCTAAATTAGAAAATTTAGTGCTGATCCGGTAGCGATCCAAATAGTCACGATTTTCTTTTTTTTTCTGTTTCCTTAGGTGAGATTCGTGTAAATGAGCAATTGGTACTTGCCTGCATGCATACACTTATGGCTCGAGAACACAACAGGGCTGCAAAGGCACTTTCCGAGGTGAATCCCCATTGGGACGACGAGACAACGTTCCAGGAGGCGAGACGAATCGTTATCGCTGAAATTCAACATGTTACTTACAACGAATTTCTGCCCATTTTGCTTGGCAAGGATGTTATGGAAAAATTCGGTCTTCTTCTTGAGAAAAATGTGAGGAGGATTAATTTAAGAATTTAAGTTTTATCCCAAGTTAACTAAGAATGAATTTTCCAAATTCTATGAACATTTATAAAAATAAAAATAAAAATGAAACTTGCAGTTAAGATTTAATCCATAATTATGTCGAAATGTAACTTCGAGATTCTAAACTAGAGATTGAAACGAAAATTCCAGTGAACCGATCGCAAGTAAATTGATCTCATGACATGAAGAATTACAAGCTAGGAATTGAATAACAAGATTCTCAAATATAGATTAAGCTGAGGATTTAACTTCAGACTGAACTTGAGTCCAAATGGTAATGTTTTTTCGGCAGAATTACTGGGACGGATATGACGCAACTGTTAATCCTGGTGTCATCGACGCCTTCGCAGCTGCCGCTTTCAGATTCGGCCATTCGCTTCTTCCCACTGCAGTTGAGAGATGGAGCAAAGCGCACAAATTCATTGGTAAGTTAAAAAATGATGGAGGTTTAAGGGGTTAACCCTAATTAGAATTTTCAAAAAATCGATTTTTTTTTATTGCATTTTTCGAAAGTTTACATATTTAAAACTATCGTACTAAAATTTTATAAAGATCTGAGCAGTCTAAGTGTATTTTTGAGCGACGTTTACTTAGCTACCTGAGCGCGCTAATATACGCACCAAAAACTTTAAGTGCGTTTTTCTCAAAATGACGTTTTTGGACGGCTTGTTGATAAAATCTCCGAAACTATTCAACCGACCCTTACTAGAATTTTAATACATGTTCTTTATGACTATAGCTATAGCGCATATCATACGAATTTTGAAATTTTGAGTGTAACTATTTTTCTTTTTTCAAAAAACGATGAATAAAAACGTGCTTTTTCGTAGTTTTTGGAAAAATGGCCTCGATTTTGTCATTGTTGTTTAAATAAAAAATCGTATGATATGCGCTATGGCCGTTTACGTACCGAATCTAAAATGATTTTTTTAAATTTATTTCGGATTATCCATTCCAGAGATTTTATCAACAGCCCACACCCTTTTTTTGGACCTGTCTTCTCCCACCATTTTTCTGTACGAAAACTGAGTAAAATGAATATAATTTTTTTTAAATGTATTTTAATCGTGTATTTTTAGGCCTAACACTTTTTATATCCATATTTATCATTTATATCGGTAAAAAAAATTAGTGAAAATAGCGTTTTTTTGCCCGTTTAATAAAATATTCGAATGTTTTTGCATAACATTTTTTAAAACTGTTTTTCAAACCTTTTTTTTAAAACAATCTTTCCAAACTTTTGCCAATACAGTTTTTCAAACATTGTTCAATACCTTTCATTTCATTCTTGTCAATATAGTTGTGAAAACTTTTTTTTACTCCAAAGTATCAAACTTTCTTCATTTTATATATATTTTAAAACTTCCTCCATCCCAATTGTTCATTACTTTTTTCAATGCAGTTTTTACTGTTTTTTTTTTCAACACAGTTTTTTACTGTTTTTAGTGCAGTTCTTGGAACTTCATTTAAGACTGTTTTTTAACTATGTACAAAATGAAAAATTTCTTATCGTTTCTTCAGCATCCAAGAGGTTGTCTGACCTCATCCGAAGACCTTGGGATCTTTACCGAGCAGGTGTCCTGGACGAGTACTTTATGGGATTGATGAACCAAGTTGCCCAAGCTATGGACGACTCGATAACCCAAGAGGTCACTAATCATTTGTTCAAAAAGGTCGGTGCTCGCTATGGCATGGATTTGGTGTCATTTAACATGCAGCGTGGTCGAGAGTTCGGTATTCCGGGCTACATGGAATTCCGGTGAGTTTTTCACGCCAGGAAAAACCTGAAAAACTATTAATAATGATCTAAACGACTATTATCCATTTGCAGTAAATTTTGCGGACTGCCCGGAGCGGACACATTCGAAGAACTCTTCGGTTCCATGCCCAACGAAACCATCAGCCGTTACCGATCGATTTTCCAGTGAGCGTCATTATTTTCTATACTGTAGAACAGAATCTGTCAATTTTCATTGAGCAATGTTGACGATTGTTGTAATATTTTTTTTAGGCATCCTTCGGACGTGGATTTGTGGTCTGGCGGCGTTTCTGAAAGGCCGCTACCTGGCAGCATGTTGGGACCGACGTTCGCCTGCGTAATTGCAACGCAATTCAGTTATTCTCGTCGCGGTGACAGGTTCTGGTACGAACTGCCGAATCAACCGTCGTCATTCACTCTCGGTACGATCCTTTTTTGATTACAGGGATATTACTTAACGAAATGGGTACAATTAATTGGCTGCCTTTGATCTAAAGTAAATCAGTGAAAATGTTCACGTACATTTTCAACCAAAAGATTTATTCAATTAAAAATTCAGAAATATACTATGAGAAAACAATCGAAAAAAAAAAAATTCAAGCCAGATTTTGATGAAATAATTATTTGCGTGCGGATAATTCTTGGAAAATGGACATTGTACTGGCACTCTCTGTAGTTGATGCTCCTGTTTATATCACTATATTTTTATTTTATTCCACAGAGCAACTCAATGAAATTAGAAAAGCTCGTCTCGCAAGGCTCATTTGCGACAATACCGATCTTATCGACACGATACAACTATATCCAATGGTTCTTCCAGATCATGAAATGTAAGAGACATCAGTGGTTTTTTTACACCAACACTTTTCATTTTTTTAAATTTCCTACCGACCTTCAACCAATTTAATTTTGTTAATAGAAAATTACTTTAACTTCTTTATATTTTCTCAAAAGAAAATTACTTTGACTGGTTTTTATTTTCTCAATAGAAAATAACTTGAACTGATTTTTCTTTTCTCAATAGAAAAAAGCTGTAACCGATTTTTATTCTTTCAACAGAAAAGAGTTTTAACGAATTTTTATTTTCTTAATGGTAAATAGCCTCAATAGATTTTTACTTCCTCAATTAAAAAAAGCTTCAACCGATTCGATTGTTTCTCCATATAAAATAGCTTCCAACGATTTTTATTACCTCAATAGAAAATAGGCTTAACAGATTTTTATTTTGTCAACAGAAATCCTCGCGTGCCATGCCGAAGTGGAGTTTTGCCTGGCATAGATTTCAGCAAATGGGCAGAATACCCGACGACAAGTCACGCCGCTCAATACGTGAGTAACATTGCGGAACAGTACGGGCACTTGGGAAAATAAGTCTGTCACTTGGTCATCTTCACCATTGTTATACTGCATATAGTATATAGATCAATTAGACAATTGATGGTACATAGATGAGAGCATATATTCTACACGAAAAATCGCCATAATGGCAAAAGTATGGGAATGGAAATCAGAGTTGCGACACTGCTATAACTTTTCAACTGACAGGATTTATCTGTTGTTCAATAATTTAAATTAATTTAAAATAAGAAATCTAACCATTTTATTGAAAAAAAAAAAATGGTTTCAAAATTAATACAATACAACAAGATAAAGTATACTTGATCGACGAAAAAATGTATTGCTCATTAATTTCTCCATTAATTACATTTTTCTAACTTTGAAGTTTACTAAAATTCATTTCTGCAAAAAATACAATGTTTAATTATTTTTAAAAAAAATCGAATAAGTGATGACGTAAACAAATACATTTTTTGAGTTGAAAAGGAAAAGCAGGGTTGCCACTTTGGTAAGAGAATATTTAAGCACTATTGTCATCGAAAATGTGTAATCACAATGTGTGGCTCCATTATATTTTTTGGTGTGCATGGGAGTCTTACTCACAATCCGTCCGAGCTTTTATGCAGAGTAACGAATCAATGATTAATTGATTAATAATTATAATATTTCCATCGATATTGTATGTATTTGTGTTAAAACGTGTGTTTGCGGATTTGCGATATCTCACATCAACACACTTTCATTGTATTCGTGTCATGTATCGAGTACATGGTCTGCACATAGAGAAAAATAATTAGTAATAATTCGGCCAATATAAGAATTTTATTTTATGTGATATTAAAAACTTATTTTTAATATCACTTTTTATTTTCCGTATTTTAGTCAGAAATATTTTTCTGAATATAAATCAAAGTCTTATTCGTAAAAAGATTCTATGTTATTTCAGTTATTTTGATTAATTCATTAAAAATTGTGTGCAATTCTATTGGGTAATTTATTAGTAATAATTATTTTTCTCTGCTGTGCTGAATCTATAAAATAGGGCGAAGGAATTTGTCATGAAGATCAAACTAATTTAACGTGTTTTAGTTGTACACAGATTATATCACGAGCATGAGTAAACTTAGTGTAAGCACTTACGTAGAATTATTAATAGAATATAAAACATACACATTATGATGAATATTTTAATACATTTTGAGACGCAGCGATTTTATACGCTGCAAATACCTGTCGGATACTCTGCTGTTAAACAAAAAAAAAACATTATGGACCAGCGATCTTTTTAGCTCACATGATTCATCCCAATCGGTGAAGAGGTTGCCCAAAAAATGCGGACAATAATGTAAAACAGACATTTCGTTTTCTACACATTTCTACTTGGTAAAAAAAATTGTTTATTTTTCGTAGCAACGTTTTCTGGAAAAATCTTGCTCTTGAAAACATCTATTAATTTTTTTGATTTCCATATTTTATTTAATTTTCAGTCAATAATGAAAAAACGTAAACATAAAAATAGTTACAAATGGACAATCGATAGCTTAACCCATTTTACTCTGAATTAGGTGAATTTATAAAATCAATCCGGCAAATAAAAAAAAATTTCCAACTATTTTCAGTAGATTTTTGCCAACAAGATAAAAACTAATGCGTAGAATAAAAATCTCTAGTTTAATGAAAAAATCGAATCCATCAGTTGTGACTAATGATTGTGACCATTTAACATCACGCGGTAAATGTCTTAACGTACAAGGATTAATTAACAAAAATTAACATAAAAATTGATATTTCAAACATGATTATGAGAAAAATTATTTTACGTCTTTGCTTTATCGTGTTGTGCGATAGAAATGGATGAACGAGCCCTCGCTCGACGTTACCGGAAGTGGGGTGAGCCATGATAAGCCACCAAAGGGTAACGGCCACGTCGAACGAGCATTTCGTGTCTTTCTCGAGAACATAAAGAAGGTCTCATCGTATCTTGGCCTGAGTGACAGATAGACATCAAAATGGTGGTTGAATTAGTCAGAATGATCGCAGGTCTCTGCTGAACACACTTCACCATCGAAACTATACGAGTCATCACTTCGGCACACCTTAGGCACTATATATACTTACCTAATAAAAGTATTACCGTAAAATATAATGTAAATACACATACGCAGTGGCACAGATCAAAAAAACATTTTTTATTGCTTAACAAGAATGCGAAATACCATATGTTGTAACGTATTCCGTTTTTTTTAATGAACTCTAGTTTGTCTATTTTTTACTACTCATTTACATTTTTTTTTATCACTTAAAGCAACGCAATCCTCTCCATTGTGGTATCATCTTCCTGGGCCACTAGTAGAGTTAAGCATAATTAATTTTACGCAGTATATTGTTTATAAATAGTCTTGTACATAATAATAATTGTCTAGAAATAAAGTCTCTTTCACAAGAGTGCCATGAATTGAATTTTCACCTGTCTTCTTGTGGATCCTCGACATCGGAATGCACAGTATTAGCATCAACGAGATTATTGCGTTATGGCGCTTTCACATAGATGCTCATCAGCACAGTAATGTATTTCATTATCGTTGTTATGTATTGCAAGTATTATATATTTTTGCAGCGTTTTATCAAAGCGTGTTTCGTTGGTTGCACTTGTAGAAGACTGAAAGGTATCCGAATTACTACCATTTTGAATCATAATCCTTGTGATAACCACCAAAAAACATTTTTTCAGACCACGAAAATCCAAGTTTCGCTTTTGCCGCCATTAGTGTACTCAAAAATTAATAAAATCAATTGGGATCCCAATGCAAAAAAACGAAAATCTACCGTTACCCAATTGTTGGAATGGCTGAAGCCAATTTATGCTGCGAACAAAAATGGCAAAGTGAAAAACATTGGGAAACGCAAATCAAAAAAATCATTTGAAACTTCATGGAAATTGATCAATTACTTGCGACCCGATAATGATGATCACGAAGTTGTCAAAATATCCACCATCGTGGAACGAATGCGGAAAAGATCCAAGCGAAGTACGGACATTCAGTCAGGTTCGATCCAAAAAACCAAGTCCGAGTCCTCAAAACGTCAAAAACGTTCATCGGACAATCAAAGATCACTAAATCGATATCTGCCTGCGACGAAAAATAACAGAAACGTTCCACAACTGGCAATGTTCTACCGTCACCCCCAATTGACCGTAGAGGATCAGCAACATCAGCATCAGAGTCATCTGGAGTCATCAAAGTCATCAAAGAGCCGAAAACCACGAGAAGAAACCGACCCGCAGAAAAACAAGACTGCAAGACCGCTTTACAAGCCAATCTTCAAGGAATGCAACGACTCAACAGCAGCTAGCGAAGTCGACGACCTGAACATACCTCCTCCCAGACCCAAATACATCAAGCGCAAAAAACCCTATACCCCTGACATTGATATCTCCCAGGAAGACAATCCTGATCCTTCCCCTCACAAAACTGCTGATCCACTTCGCAACAAGAAACAAAGACGTCGCAAAAACTTTGCAGTTGGAATGAAAACCACAAAACCTAAAACCTCCGGGACCGTTGTATCTTCAGCAATTAGACCCATCGCCGCTAATGGCACTTATGTCAATCTTCGGGACCATCAGGAAGAGACCAAGAAGAAGAGTTCTTCAGGACCCAACCGAAAAGGCTCCTCGTCCCGTTCCCCAGAAATTGTCGGCTATCCGAAAGACATTCCAGCCTACAATCCGGACAATATACCGTACGTCGAGGTTCCGGATTACACGGATCAACGGGAGGAAAGTCTGGACGAAGACGACCGAAGAGTTGCGAAGGAAAGATACAGAAGCGACAAAGACGAAAGGACAAACGAGGGGCCCGACAAAAAGTCAGATGAAGGCGAACTGATACCGGACAGAGACGAAGATGTCGTTGACCCTGATGCCCCGCTGGTCAGTGACGTGATACCGGATCCGGGGAAGAACCCGGAAAGAACGTCGTCATCACTTACGCAAAATAAAGCAACAGGTAAAAGTGAAAGTCCGCGCGAAGGTTACAAGGATGTACAGGTTGGCAGGAAAAAAATAACACTGTCGGCCGATACTTTGCCGTATTCCGATGTCTTGGCTCGGTACAGAAACGAGGCGAGCAGTAAAGACGCAAAGAAGCAACCAACGGAAGAAAAGGACGACGATACAAGTGACGAGAAACTTGGAGTTCCGGGACTATCGACTAAACAGGATCAACTTGAGGAGAAAGGCATTGAAGATGACAATGAAGATGAATACAAGGAACTTGGCTTTTCGGGAGACGAAGACAAGACTGCCGATGGAAAAGAAAATGATGCCCAACCTGTCCACTTCGATATTGACGACTACATTGAGCCATTTGATTACGACAAGCTTTTTAAAGGAGATCAAAGAAAATCGGATGAGGAATCGGGCGATTATTCTCCGGATGGGTCTCATGATGTCAGTGAAAAAAGTTCCAGCGATGAACTATCACTTCCTGAGATCTTTTCTGAGGAATACAGTAATCCATTTGAAAATGACACTTTCCTGAAATCTGATCCTGATAATTACACCAACGACGAAGCTAAAGATGTCGTCATTGTCAAACCTGAGGAGTTTCAATTTGGAGACAAGAACTTCTTCGAACCGATTTCGGAGAAGGAACGCGAGAAATCTGATCGGTTTATCAGTGGATCCGACTTTCTCTCTAGTTTGTTTTCCGAGGAGGAACCGAGTGAGCTGAAAAAGGATCTGAGTGAAAAGAAGAGTCAGGAATTCTCAGGGGAGGAGAAAGAAGAGACGTACAAACCACTGTCGAGTAGCTTAGAGAAGAAGGATTATGTTTCTGATATTGAAGATCCTCCGACCTTCAAAAATGGGAAACCACGACCTGCTGTCTACAATGACTTCTGGACTCTGGAATACAGCTTCCCTCCTGAGAAAATTAATCATGGGCTTCAGGAAGAAAGTGGCGAAGGGGGGAAAAGTGGAGGATTGGATTCGTAAAACGCTGCCCTAACCTACAAAAATGGGTAATCATGTTCAGCAGTCTAAAATGAGTTCTGGACACTGGAATACAGCTTCCTTTCCAAGAAAATCAATGATGGACTCCAGGAAAAAAGTGACAAAGAGAAAAAAAAGAAAAGTGGAGGATTGACATCTTAAGATGTCCACACTTCCAATACTGGTACACCTGGAGTCTACCTGGTACATTCTGGAGTCTGCAGTGATTTCTGGATTCTAGATTACAGCTTTTTTGCTAAAAAAACTAACGATGGACTTCAGAAAGAAAGTGGCAATGAGAAATAAAAAGAAAATTAAAGCAATGGCATCTTAAGCGAATGGCTCGACCTTCAAAATTGGTAAGCTACGTACCGGAAGCTACAATGACTTCCAGAATCTGAAAGACAGCTGCCCTTCTAAATATATTTATTATGGACTTCGGAAAGAAAGTGACAAAGAAGAAAGAAGAAACGTAGAGCAATGACATCTTAAGAGAGTGGTCCAACCTACGAAGATGATGACTGGGCTCCTGTCTCTGCTCCTGGAGTCTGCAATCATTTTCAGACCCTGAAATGCAACTTTTCTATTGATAGACTCCAGGAAGAAAGTGGCGAAGATGAAGAGAAAAATCGGACAACTCTCTTGAGGATGGACTTTTTACATGTAGAATTTAGTCAATCGCTTACTTGCTTCATGTTCAAGATCACTGAACTTTACCTATAACATTGCCACGGTGTTTGGTAGATTCATGTCTCGCATATTTATATCAATGATTTATGGTAATCTTAAGGCTCGAAGATTAAAAAATATTTTTGTATGGATCACGCGATCAATAGCTATTTTCGGCGGTATCAGTCATATTAGCGGGTAATTTATGCGTCCATAATTATTCAAGGTTAGGAACTACCATCGACTGATGGAAAGTGACCTTTGTGATTTGTAGACAATTTCCGGGTGAAATGAATTGCGGAAAGAATCGGTTTTTTAAATATCTTAATATTAGAAGTTTGTACAGTAGATTAATAAAAATTGTAAAGTTTCATGGATATATTTAACGAGACTGATAATAAAATTATTTGAGGAGAAAAAAAGCCTGGTTCTCACGGTTCTATGATCCTACATGAGATATAAATTCTATGTATCCTGCAGAGATTTCCTTTTAGTAGTTCCTGGTTGATGAGTGCTGGAAATTAAATTTGCCGAACTTAGGGTGACCAAAGGGAACGAAACGAATGTCCTGCAGAGTCAGACCAACAACTTCGACTATATAAGCTTAGATCCAACGAGGTCCTAGCATCATTCGAACTCCTTCGACAATTCCGTCAACTTCAGCTACCAGAAGAAATCACTTCCTGTTCAGTAAGTACCTTACAAATTTATTCTTCTACGTCATAACTGTAAGAACGTCATTGTTTATTGTTAACATTTTACGATTTACATGATAAAGTCACTATCGGAATTGTCATCGTAGATTGGCAAATATTTATGGATTTATTTATTGCTAGTCACATAACTCACGAAAATATTTCGATTATATCATAGAAGTATTTACATATGACGAAATATCTGAAATAAACCATATCGTTTTTCCTTCGAAATTATCTTTTAAAAAAAATACGACTACATAAGAAAGTGAACGAAACATTATAAATGAAACATCCCTACGTGAACTTCCGGAATATCATTACAATGGATAAAACTAAATGAAATCAACAAAAAATATTTATGAATTCAGTAAATTGTTTATATGATTTCTAATAATTACATTTTACGTAATCAATATTGTTATCGTTTGACAAACTATTTTGCAATATGTGATTACAATATTGGAACAATGATTGAAACCGTTTCTATCAAATTTGGTCAATAGTAGAGTGATGAAAAAAATTGTAATTAAATAAATAAAAAATTCTTACGTACATAAAAAATCTCAAATTTGTGATAATATTTTTTTCTACATATTACCTAGTTTTTAATTCTTGCCCTCACCATTAATTATCTAACCAATAAAAAAAATCAAATCATCATAATATAAAAAACAGTTGCATAGATTAACAATTAATAGTTGTCACTGAATAATTGCCAGGACTTTTCCACGTGTATATAGACTCATTGAATGTGCAAACGCACGTGTCTTGTGCCAATGTACTTTGTTTAAAAAGGCAACACACCGTTTCCTCGAGCAGGTTGAACATTGAAAAAAAAAAAAAAAAAAAAAAAAAAAACAATCCATATCTATTATATGCCTTCCACAATGGCCGTTAAGGAGAACGCGGAAGTACACAGATTCCGGTTATAAATGGCGATTGAAAAAAAAAACCGCACATGTAGCAGCGTCGCGCTGAGATAAAGTGCGAGCAGCTAAACAACCTTCGGCCAATCCTCCCGGCAGTGATATTCGAATTATTAATTACATATACGACTTTACATATTCTCCGATCTCACGGTGAGAGACTCTTAATAAAAACGACAAGTACCGTCGAACCTTCGAATAGCTCGCTCGACTTTGCCAACGAACGAAACTTCGGGCTCTTCAGTTACTCCGGTGAAGTCCTCGAGATCGCCTTCCTGTCTGTCGGTGCGGAGCGACCTCATGACGATATTTCAAGACGCGCCAAAAATCTCAAATCTCATTAACACTCCTCAAAGTGATTTGAAAAAATTATTACGTGAAACGTGTCGAAAAATTGTTACTATATTTATCAATCAATATCTATGGGCTTTTTGATAGTCTTATGGTAATTTGCAATGAGAAATTTCGAGTTAACACCGCAAGTACCGGCGCAAAGAATATTTTTTGCTGTCTTTTGGTATTAGTGATATTTTAATAAATATAAAAAAATGTATCGTTGGAGTTTTCTTTCATACTTGGCTACTTTTTTTTTGTCACTGCTCTTACAGGTTGTCACACTAAATTAAAATGTCCAGAACCATTTCTGTAACATCCTCTCGATCTAAAAAAATAGAGAACCGATTTTGAAGACTTAATTCCATAGAAACTACGAAATAAAAATAAAATTCTTTTTTTCGATTTTGGGAATAAAAATCAAAAGCACAAAACGAAATGGGGTAATTGTAACGAAAGTGACAGCCGCAAGTCAAGTTATTATTATTTCAATGGTACAACAGTTATTTAATTAACTCCGATCGTATCGTCATTGTTATAAATACAAATTGTTGTGGTTATTCGATGTCAGCCGAAATTCTTCGGTACTTGAGGAAGTTGAAGCTTATTTAGATGCAAATCTCGTCGACCGCAAGTTGTGACAATTTCGTATATATTCTTATCCAGCCATGAGGACTCCAGCTCGCCTTGTTCTGGTGCTTTGCATCGTCTTCGCAGTGACTTTCTACACGGTTTCCGTCGATGCGGATCGAGTTGGTCAGTAGACGTTTCCTTAAAGCTTATTCACAATTTTCCTCTTTTGCGGGATTCTCCGAACCTTCAACTTCCGGTGGTCATTCAATAGAAGGTTCAATCTTTTTGCAGATTAGTTTCTAATCCACTCAATTCATTAGTTCCAGCAATAATTGACCATAATTTTATTGTATCAAATAAGTTACCATTATATTGGGGACTTAAAAAAAAATTCATTTAACAAATAATTAAAAACTATTGATTATTAATAATATTAACTAATATTAATTAGTTTATTAGTAGTTATTTTATATTTAATAGTAGTTATTAGTAGTCAATATTATAATATTGATTATTAATAACTATTCAATAATTAATCGAAAAACAAAAACTTACAAAAAAAGGAATTGCTTATTATTTTCTGAATTGAATCACTGCACATGTCTTTAAAGAATAAATTTTCTAGCCACAATTTATTTCTTGTGATTAATAAAAAGACCAAATAATTTATTACCATTATATTAAGAGTCCGGGAAAATAATGAATATGGGGAAATTTTTCCAACAAATGAACAGAGTCAGTTAAAATTTGTTTTGTGTGATAATTAATATTTTTCACATCAATAATGCGCAGGTACGTGCATAAGAAACTGCGCTCAGTGCAAAAAAATGTTTGGGCCTTATTTCGACGGACTGCTCTGCGCCGACACTTGCGTCAAGTACAAAGGAAAAATCATACCGGATGCTGAAGACCCGGAAACCATTGAGATTTACCTCAGAAGAGTCAACAAAACCGAACCTGTTCATGAGTACAAATACACTGGCAACTACGTAAACCAAGAGTACTACTAGATGATTATGGAAGGGACGAGAAAAATTGTTCGCAACTATCTTCGTAAATTATGCTGCTATCAGTGTTGATCAGTTTTTCTTAAACATCGTTATTTTGCAATCGGTGCGCATAAATTGCAAATTCTTCCGGGATGTTGATGCAAACGAATGCAAAGTTTGACGAGTGTGAAATCGAAACTTCGCTACGAATCTAGTCACATACGCACTGCAACGACGAGCAAATAGAAACCGCGCAATTTGCATTCTGCTCGCGCTAACACAACCCACAGTGCGATCTGTCGATAATATTAGACAATTGTCTGCTTCTTCGCAGCTTTCCTTGGATATTTCATTTATTATTGTAACATTCAATCCTCGGAAGACGAAGGCTGGAAAACTAATCGTATAAGACTCCTTATATGACAGTTTAATTTTCCAAAAAAAAAAAAGATATAGTTTTTATATATCTTCATAATTTCATTTTTTTTTGTTTCGTAAAATATTCGTAAAATTCGGTTAAAAGTATCGGCAAATTAATGTATCAATAAGGCATCTTATCACCGAGTTTTTAAATTGATTTTGTACAATTTCTTTCGAGGAAAATTTATAATATTCTATATTTCAAAAAATCTTTCCGTTTTGTTTTCACTTTCATCGACAAAAACGATAATTTCTGGAAGCATTAAAAAAATATATCGATACACAAAACACGTTATTTTATGTTGAACAGTACAATGTCATTCCATCAGGATATGAATGATAATAACAGAACGTATAGTTGACTTCAGTGAGTGTGCTTTGCTTTGCGAGAGTAAAAAAAATATCCTACAAACGTATGGAATGCCTGAATAAAAGTTCAAAACAAAGTCAAAGTATGTACGATAGACAAAAAATTGTATTACCATATAATATACAAGAATGAATAAAAAATATCAATACGGCCCAAACCGATTACACCTTTTCCTAATTCTATTGAGTAATTGATTATCAATTATTGTCAAATTATTATAACAACCATCTGTACAATATTTGTTTTCTGTAAAAAAATATCACGTTCTGATTTCTTTTTGTCACCGACTAATGTTTCGGTGATGAAGTTATTGAACACTCTGGTATTGTTGATAAAGTTTGCTTCATTTCTATTTGTTGAATCTGGAAAAAATGAATAAAGACTTCATTTAGTAACATGAAAAAATGATTGCAATTTTTTTTCTACTCACTCGTTGACGAAGTGCTTTTTCATTTATTGCTGCACGAGTCAGCAACTGCTTAACTTTATCAAGAAGCTCTGATTTATGGGCTAATTGCTGTCTGAGTACGCCAATATCACTTGTATTGTCTTCTTCTTTTCGGGCATTTTCTAACATCACTATTCTGTGTTCTGCCAACTGAAGATCGGCTTCAAGCGCTACGACTCGTTTTTGCGCTTGTTCGTATTGTCTTTTTAGTGGAGAACCGTTTTCGACGTTAATTGTTCTATTCTGTAAAATTGTTCAAATTTTTTAGGAGTTGAGATTATTGTTCATTAATGTTTTTATTATTTGCAACTATTTGCGCTCCATTATTAAAACAAATACCGTATTGATCACGCGGTGAACATTCGTTGATCCATTTTTAAGTCTCTTATTTTCAGCTTGTAACTTCTCAACAACTCGTTTGAGAATAAAAACTGTTTTTTCCAATTCAACTACAGATTTCTTCGGCTCCGGCAAATCTCGGTCCAATGACCGAGGTGACGATTCCGATGATTTCTCAACTTTCAATAATTCTACGTACCTGTTAATATCGAAATCCTATTTTTTGTTTGTTTGTTTATTGTTCATTCTAATTTCAATTGAAAACTGAGTCGTTTTAGAAGAATACATTTCTTCTCTACGTTTATTTATATGATCGGTAGAAAAATAATTCAATTTTTATTTTCATTAAAATTAATCGAAAGGAAAAAAAAGAATTCGCTATACAGTCTAAAATATTTCATGGATTCTAGAAAATTTTTCTAACGTTAATTTGAGTTTAGTGAAATAACTAGTGTGAATGTTAATGTGTCATATTTTCTTAAATATGATAAATATTAGAGTATACATATGTTATTTAAAAAATAAAAAATGAAAAAAAATTACAAGAAAATAAAATCTGCAAACGTATTGTCAATAAAACTCTTTCACTACTACTACTACTATTAAAGTGATGATAAAGACATAAATATTAGTATGAAGTAAAAAAAAGACTTACTTCTCCAAATGTTCTACTTTTTCTCTCAGACGAGGTGTATCAAGATTCATTTTTTCCATTTCCATCTTGAGTTCGAAATTTTCACTCTCTAAACGTATATTTACTTTTTCGAGGCTGGCTTTAGCTGTCTCTAATTTTTCTAGCTGGTTGATTACAAATTCGTTACCCTGTAAAAAAAGACCCTGAATAATAATGTTCCAAAATAATAATCACAGTAAAAACAAGATTCTGAAAAAACCTGGGTAACTGCTTCCAATGCTGCAGTTCGTCTGCGCTGCTGTTCCAATTTTTCAAGCAATTCGTGACTGTCTTCAGACTCTAAACGATCAGTAAGTTCTTTCACTCTGTCTCGCAGAGTTTGACATTCAATTTGCAAATTCTCGACTAATTTAAACTGCAGCTCATTGACAGGTCCTGCTAATCCTCCATTGATAACGCTTCCACTTTCGGACCTGAGTTTACTCCGCAAATACCATTTTTCTCTCTCCATGCACGAAACAACAGCTCTTAATTTTTCATAACTGGTATTCAACTTTTTATATTCGTCACTCTTTTCCTTGAGCTCTTTTTTCAGCTTCTCAGCAATTTGTTGCCACTTTTTTTGCTTCTCCCACAGAGACAACTCTTCGGCCGTCTAATTGGGAACGGAATTTTTTTATTTTAACAATAAATAGAAATGTAAAAAATATCCAAAGCAATTAAGGATACAATTTGAATAAAAACTATTTTCAATATCTTTTTTGTCAAATATAAAGGGCTCATTAACCAGTATTAAGAAATATGTAATATTTTCTAAGCACAATTTAAAACTTTTGGAACACTTTTCTTATTAAATATTTTTCAATTATCATCTTATTATTTTTGCAACAGCATAAAGAATTCTTTTTTCCAACAGAGAATCATAAGTGTCAATCCATTAATTTTTTTATTCAAATTGTGTGACTATCTGTGAAATAAAATTTATCACATTTCTTCAGTGTTGCTACCTTAACCCTCTTAGATTCTTGGACTCGATATTCTCTGTCCAATTGAACGCGAGCTTTGTGCAACTCTTCTTCCAAAGTTTTCAACTTTTTCTCCAGTTGCATTTCACGATTTGATGTTCTTCTTTCTTCACTTTTAACAGCCATGTATCTGCGACTGAGTTGTTGCTTCAGATCAGCGATCTGATCCTTGTACATTTTTTCTTTATCACCGCAGGATTTCATTTGCCTTCGTAGCAGATCGAGCTCGGACTGAAAATGATTAGCCTGATCTCGGCCCAAGGCTTGAGCCATTTCTTGCATTTTATTGGCGCAATTTCCATGCATTACTACTGGCTGAGACATTGTCATCGTCTCCATCATCTCAAATTCACTCTGCATAATATAAATTACTCATTACGCTTGCATAATATTTTTTTATGATTTTATAATTATAAAAATTGTGTACACTTCAAATCTAAAAAACATCTTACTATGACAATTTCGTTAAATTCCAATCACTCTTTTTATCGATCTTGAAGCGAAATGGAAGCAAAATTCATTGTTGCATTTGAGTGATTAAAAAAAGAACTATTTTTTCATTTTTATCGAGGTTTTTAGTTTGAAGAATATTTTATGTAAATCTTATGTCAAAATTTGTGAAATCGTTGATAGTTATGGAAACCGTGTATTATTTTTTTGCTGCCATCCAAACTACATTTCACCTGGAGTTGTTGGTAGGCGACAGTCAATTCTTGAATCTTATTATCCCTCTCCTGCAATTCCTTGACCATCGAAATATTTCCTTTTGCCAATTGCATTCGATTCTCAGACACCTGTTGTCTAAGTGCATCGGCTTCGGATTGCCATTTGTTTATCTCCAGCCGATAGCTTTCCAATTCATTCTTGTGCTGCTCTTCCAACCTGCACAAAGTGAGAAAAATCGATATTTAAAAAATCTCATGACCAGTTTTGTAAATGTAACCAGAAATTTTGTGTATCTTTCGGATTTTATGCTAAACTTCAAGGGTGACAAAAATTTCCAGGGTCTAAATATTTTCCGTGTAAATTCAGAAGTGACAAATTAGCAGAGTTTACTTTACGCATAAATCAAAAGTGACATAAAACGTATGTGAACTTTACACATTTTGGGTAAGATTCGTAGTGACAGAATAGAATTGTAAAAAAATTTCGTTTTATTTATACAGACGATAGAAAATATTTTGTAGAAATACCACAATATTTTGTACCAATGACACAAATTTTTTTGAAAAATAAAAAAATCTAAATTGTAACTTATAATTTCCTGTTCTTTTTGTGCAACATTAACAGAGATTTTCTGAGCTCAGTTATGGACGGAAAATTTCTGGTGAAACTGGAGGAATGTAATTTTAACTGTGAACTCCACTTGAATATTAATTCCCAACGGAGACGATGAACGAACCAGTATTTAAATTACCTACGAAAGTTAAAGAACTGACCTTGCTCTCATGTGATCCATGTGCTGCAATCTTTCTTCGGCGAGACGATGCCAACGTTCGCCAAGTTCCTTGGCAATGTGAAGTTCAGCTTCCAAGGTCGAAGCTCGTTCGCAGAGTCTGGCAATTTTTTCCTCAGCCTCGATATCCGGTCTAGGTTCCTTGATCGGTTCGTCCACGACAGTTCTCGAAGTGATTGGTGCACTCGATTGTGAAATTTCGTATCTTCTTTCAGCTTCTTCCTGTAATTTTTGAATTTCCTCGCGAAGACTTTTTATTTCTTCCTGGAAACGTGCAGCAGCCAAACTGTGTTCGTCTCTATCGTCCTTAAGTAAATTTTGGTAACGAGAAATGGTCTCCTCTTTTTGATTGATGATCTTCTGCAAGCTATTAATCGTTGACTTCAATGCAGCTTTGTCACCTCCGTCAACATTGTGATCCACGTCTTCAGGTTTTTTGTCCTGCGATTTTATTTCAGTGAGACTTTTTAGCTGGGAATCTTTTTCAGCTACTTTTATGTCAAGAGCTGTAACTTTGGCTTGACATTCTGCAATTTGGGTTTCGTATTTTATTAAAGTAGCAAATCGCTCAGCAGCCAATGCAAGAGCTTGGTCCAATTGTTCCTTGACAAATGCTGCACTTTCTTCTTCTTTTGGTAGCTCAAGTTCGGCTACTTTGCTTGGCAATACTTGGGGCAATTGTTGCACAACAATTTTCGCTGGGACTTCGTAAGGTTCGCTCTGAACTTCCACTGACTGATTTTCTACGCTCGCTTGAGTGAATACAGACTTTGTATCGACGAGTGCAACTTTCGTCTCGATTTCCGGCTCAGAAACTGGTGAAGTCACGTCTAGTTTCTTGCACCATATTCTTTGGGTATTTAGCATCTCGTATTCCATAGTCAGAATCGTTGATTCGTGTTCCACTAATTTAGTGGTTGTAATTCGAAGCTCGTTTTCCAATTGGGTTATACGACGTTTCAAACGAATGTCCTGAATATTAAATAAAAAATCATTTATGAATTTTTATTTGAAAAAGACAAGGTACATCCATAACTAATACAACAACCAAAAACAAGGAGATAATCACTGACCAGTAGCATTAGAATAGAAAAAAGACGTGATTATTCACTTGTGTATTAATAATTACGATTGATTAATATGCAGAAATAAATTATCAACGCTAGGACAAAAAATATTAAAAATTTAGAGGGAACATTCTGTCATTAGAAAATCGTACTTATTTGTAATTAATTTATATTCAAGTAATTTTTTTCTTATCCAATGATCTCAGTGTAAGTCGATATATTATTTAATTCTTAGTGAAATGAAGTTAAAATGATGAAGATGTGAGAGGAGAATATACTAATACTTACATTTAGAGTATATTGTGAATTTTCAGAAAAACTGCGCATGATATTCTCGACATTAGGACTGCCAATCTGTTCTTCGAGTATATCCTTCAAGCGCTCAACAATTGCCAGTCGATTAGTCAACAGTTCATGCTTCATTTCGGCACTTTCTTTCAGCTGGTTAGCTTCCTTTACTTTGCTGTCAATTTCGGCACGACTATCCACAAGATTTCTCAGCATTGTCTCAAATCTCTGCAACGCGGTAACCGAAGTTGAACCGGCATATTGACAACGCAAAAAATCAATCACGTCCTCGTAAGAGCTGTAGAGAAAAAAACCGTTTAACCATTTTTCATCATTAAAAAATTAGCCATAAAATTATATATAAACTCAAAATATTAAGGAATACTGAGTTTTCTCAACACGGCAAATTTTTCTCAATCGTACGTCGACCTGTTTAGAATATTGCGAACATTGAGAAATCTCATACTTCTATTCCATTTATGTTTGAATTCCTTTAGAAAATCGAAAATAAAAAATCATTGCTTGTTTTTGCTTGAGCTTTTTTTAAATACGCAATATATTCGTTAATTTGGAAAATAACAAACATAAAAAAATCACATACAACTTGAAATATTGCTTTTTGCATTAATATTGAAAAATATAAAATAGAGTGAACTTCATTTCTTGCTCCACATTGCATATTTTTAAAAACTCATGAGAATTTTCTTTCAAATGAATGACATTAAATATAATTAAATACCTGCAACGAGTGAAGCAAATTTTTCGACAATCCTGCAGCTGCATTCTCGTCTCATCCAGTTTCTTGTTAGAACTCACCAAATCTTCTTTGAGCTCCAGAACTTCATTTTCAAGTTGTGCTTTTCTCTTGCTGGATTCAATTTCAGTAGCTTTGCAGTTGGTAAGTTCAAAGCCAAGTCTCGCAATAGTCTCTTTATCTTCACTAACTGCGTGCAAATCAAGGATCTGATGTCTGAGACTGTCCAATTCGAAGGTCTTCAAGGAATTCGTCGTGTAATGCATTTCTGCCTCTTGTCGCGAAATTTCTAAGTTTCTTGATAAGTTTTCGTTCTCTATCAAAAGTGTCTTGATGCGATCTTCATACTCTTCATTAGTCTTACACTTTTCATCTTCAACCAATTTTTGAGGCCTGATTTGTCGAGAAAGCTCTTTTTGCAGATCCACCAATTGTTGCCTCAATTCCGAGTTCATATCAGTAACTTGTTGCAAATTGGCTTCGCTTTTTGCAAGTTTGCTTTCTGCAATCTCATGCAAACTTTCAAGATTTGTTGCACTTTTTTCTTCAGGCGATTCAGAATTTTTTTGACTGGAAATCGGTTCAGCTATTTTCATGGCAATTTGCAATTCGTAGGCAGCTCGAAGACGAATATTCGACTCTTCGTATTTTTCTTTGAGCTCGTTATACTCAACTAAGCTGATAGAATTGGACAAATTACTCTGGAGTGATCCAATTTCGGTCTCCAAAATTTTATTCCTCTTATCCATGTCCGCCAGATTTTTTCTCAGCGTGTTTTCAAGATCAATAGCTTTTTTGTGAATACGATAGGATTTTTCCGATTCTCCGTTGAGGAGATTTTCAAGCGTCGAACATTTTCTGGTGGCGACTATAACTTGGACTGCAAATTCTGCGCATTCTCTGCTTTTAGTTGCGAAAGCTGTCTTCACTTCGTCATCACCTGATTCTATAATCTTCAAATCTTTCTCTATTGCTGCAAATTGGGCGCTCAATTTTTCGACCGTGTCTCTGAGTTCTTGGTTTTCGTGATCCAATGATTCTCTTTCTGTTTGCCAATTTTCCAGCTCTTCTCGATAGGAATCTTGGATTCGCTGAATTTCGGAGATGTACATTTTTGTTTCTTCGTTGTCGGATTCATCGGAACTGTTTTTTTCTCGCATTGCGTTTCCCTTCAGAGAATATTTATGGAGCAGTACATCTTTCTTTTCCAACTCTTTTCTGCAATGAAGTTAATTTTGGGAAAATAAATTTTGTTGAGAACTTGTTAAACGAAAAGTTCAATTACAGTTCTTATATTTTGTACTAGGAAAAAAATGGAAAACATGATGATTAAGCCAAAAAATACCTTACCTCAAATGCTTTAATTGCGAACGCAACTCCGCATTGCTCCCTTGCACAACATTGAGACGTTCTTGAAGTCTCATTGCTGGATGATACCAACCTGAAATATGCCGGACGTCTAATGCTTCCAGTAATTTTTCTAACGTCCCAGAATGAACCTCGACTGTACTTTTGCCTGATAATGTTGAAAAAAATTAAGTTAGTTCCATAAAAATGTTAGTAAAATTGGTTACTGATGAATGATGAATCGGACAAGATTTCAAATAATGTAATGTTCATTATTTTCATTTTCTTTGTGCCAAGTGGTTATGTTTTACAAAGTCATAAAATTGTAGGCACGTGGAGCATTTTATTCCAATAGCACATATTAAAAAAATTGTGTCCAAATTCTCATTTTTTCAAAATATATAAAAATGAAGAAGATCGCAATTTCTGATAAACATAAAATTTAGAAAATTGTGTTTTGTGGGAAAAAAAAAAGAAGAAACCGAAACAATATTTGAGCATTATTAAAATAATGGTATTCAAAATAATTGAGGAATTCGGTAGCGGTCGAAATCTCAAATTTGTCAAATTGGTATAAAATGGCTCATATTTTCCAGTTTTGCGGAAAATGAAGGAATGACAGAAATTAACTAATGGGAATTTACCATCTTGATCGTGTATGCTATCTAATATTTCATGCATCCCTTTTCTAAGAGCTTCGTTCTCTTCAATCACAGCCCGAATATTTTCCTTTATTTCATCGAGCTCAGCTTTGTGTTTGAGAGATGTTATTTCGGCTTCGCTAATACCGTGGTATTCCAAAACGTCAGATTTTTTGGGCTCGCTTGTATCAATAGTATCACAAGTTGCGTTAACTTTTTCTCCTAATTGGCTCAATTTATATCGTAATATCCTTATCTGTGAAAGTTCAAAAGGCAGAAATACAAATGAGCAGCAATTCAAATATTATGAGTAAGGAAATTGATTTTTATCTTTTGTCGAATTTACTGAATTCATTATTATATCCAAATCTGACGAATACTCACATCTGATTGCATATCTAAATTGTCCTGCATGAGAGCATCATTCTTTTTTAATAATTCATTTCGTATTCGAGCTTCTTCTTGGCTCTTCGATAGTATATCATCTATGGAGATTTCTTCATCATCTGGCATTTCCAATTTTTCTCTGAAAACACAAAAAAAAATTATAAAAAATAGTACGTACAGTAAGCAGAAAATTTAAGTTATATCTGAGTAAAAATTTTATTTTAATTGTGTATTTCTACCAAAAAACATCGATTTTTTTTTTTCAATTAAATTCGTACTGAATTCATTTAGCATTTACCCAAAATTCATTTGGCATTTTATCGGAAATCGGGAACCATAAAACAAATTAAAACGCAATGCAGTTTAAGACGGTTTGATCCTTGGTTAATTTTTCAAAAAATTCTTACCTAAGTGCTAATATTTGCATTTCTCTGGTAGAATTCAATGCCTCCAATTTGTTGATGACATGGATTAAATCTTGCACGTGTTTGTCCTTCGAGATTAGCTGTTCCTTTAATTCTCTAACTTCCCTAATAGTTTCAGCTAATCCATGGTCTTTGTCTTCGTATTTTTTTAGATTCCCTAACGCTTCGCATAATTGTTCGCTCTTCAGGGTTGCGTCTTCTTCAGCTTGTTTAAGAAAAACCTGAAGGACGGAAATTCTTTCGTTGGCCTCTTGGATCTTCTTCAGCAAGTCTCTCTGTTCTTTTCGTCGTCCAGTTTTGGCAAGTCTGAAAAGATATTTTACAGATTAAAATATAATAAATCATTTTTTTGTTAGCGTAGATGCAACTAAATCATTGGAATATAAATTCAAGTACTTCTTTGCATCTGTTTTGAGTTTTTCTATGAGTGTCGCACTTTCGTTCATCTCAGCTGTCGCCTCCACCAATTTCGATTGTAGTTCGGATATTATATTTTCTCTCTGCTCTATTTCTTCATTTAGATGGACGATTTGCGATTTATTTTGATCTCTCACAGTTCTCACAGAATGAGTTAATGCATGCGACAAATCTTCACGCAAACGACTTATTTCCGCGTCTCTTTCATCTAATATAGTCTTTAAAAAAATTCGATTCGATTAACTCTAAGAAAAAGACTTAAAACCACATGTAGATTATTTAAAGTATACTTTCTACGGTACGTGAAAAATATTCAATTTTTTGTGGGCTATTTCCAATTAAACTAAAAACAAACAAAAAATTCAAAATGTACGTACTTTCCATTCTGCAATTCTGGTGTCGATGGCTTCACCAAAATCATCGATAGCTCTATCCCTTTCTTCCTGTTGAGCTCCTAATTCTTTGATTTCAACGATCAATGCAGAATTTTCTCTTTGAAGTTCATCGATCTTGTCTGTTCCCAATAGCAGTGATGAAAGCAAAAACTTTAATGGAATTTTATAAATATTTTTCATATTTAATACGAATACCTTTCAGCAAAATATTCTGCTTGCGAAGTTCTTCGAGTTCTTCCGTCATTTCATCCATATGCTCGGTTCCATCTTCCATCTCATCTTTCAAATCTTCCAATTTTGACTTGAGCATTTCATTCTCTTTTTCCAGACTCTAAGCAAAAAAGAAAAAATAATAATTGTGTCCTGAATTATAGAGATTATTATTTGTACTCACCTCAAGTTCTTCCAGAAGTGCCTTAATTTTATCATTCTTTGATTTTATTGTACCTTGGTAATTATCAGGAACGGAAATATCCATTTGCTTTAGGAAGAAATAAAAGTTGTAATTATGGTTACATCTGTAAAAGTTTGATCTGTTATTATTTGCAAGAATATTGACATGATATCTTACTTTAGAATCACTGTTTTCCCTTTCAATGTCATCAGGAGGTATGACTTGGCTGGCTATAAAAAAATACGAGAATATTAATTTTTTATACTAGACAAATTTTTTCATAAGCTTGGTTTCTATTTTTTTTTTTTTTTGGGAAATATATTAATACATAAATGCTCAGACAGACTTTTTAATTTCACCACAATCATGGTTCTCAATTATGGTAACCATATAACTTTACTTAGAGCAACATTTTACTGCTCATCCATATCAGTTTTTTGCTTTTTCAATGTGTAAAAAAATTACTACATTCAAGATCTCATCTTCATAAAAACCTGAATGTGGTAAAAACATTTCCATTGAAAAATAAAGAAAAAAGGGTATTTAATCATAAAAATGTTATATTTTTGAAGCTATGTAAAGTGATAATTTTTTTAAATTACAGAATATAATATGTTTTGTCTTATGATTTCTGGTTTTAAGTTAAATTAAAACTTACTTTTTTTCTGACTTTTGGCAGCTGCAGATACAGCAGAAGACACTTTTTCTTTCAACTCATCACACTCTAATAACAAAGATTCTACCTGTAAAAAAAAATAGGAAACACAGATTTTTTTTTCATGTGATTTATTTTGCAAAAAAAAATATACATGATTTTTTATAAGATGTTTGTGTTACAAACTTGATTGTCTTTGTGCTGGAGCATTTCTTGTGATAACTTCATGAGAGCCCGAAGATTATGGACATTTTCTATATCATCTATATCACATCGTATCACCATGGGAAATAGATCTTCGATCTCGTCGTCCGTCAAGGACTCTGCCTTCGCCGAAAGTATACGATCCCAGTCCATTCGAACCATTTTGCACTGGGTTATAAACTGTAAAAATCATCTAACCTTCTTCACTACGAGCTAACTTTGACGTTTCACACGTTTAGTTTGTACCGACGCTAACTGACGTCTCTATGGCAACCACGTGCGATCGAAGTAGGGGAGCCCACCCCCCACCATTAAGCCATAACACCATGGCAAGAACTGGTACCCTCATGATGCAATATACATAAATTAGGTAGGTCTAAAATTACCGTCAGAATATCAATAAATTATCTTCCAAACACAGTATTGCCTAAGACTCATACTTAATATTGTTTATTAGGGTGTATCTAAAAAAAAAAATTTATTTTTTACTTGCCACATGAAAAGACTTTACTTTGGATCCTAATATTGGCTCTCGTTGAAGGAAAGCTTCGGACGAATTTTTTTAGAGTCGCCTGAATGATTTTTTAAATTTCCTATTTGATTAACAGGTCGAAAATCGAATTCCTTCGTTTGAACGGATATTATTATTTTTTTACACTATGCTATACACATTTTTTTACACGTGCTATACGTGCTAGCATCTAATAGCTTGAACGATTACCTTTTATTATGTGTGTCGGAATACATTTTTGGCCGCATAGAATCTGAAATGTCCAATTTTGTATGAACAGATGTTTTGAACCTTTCCAAAAAACGATTATGAAAGACAAGCTGTCATTTTGCTTGGTAGGAATATTGTAGAACTATGTATAAAATCTTCAATGATATGTAATAACTATTTTTAATTTAATTTACCGTTATTTGTGACGCTACTATTATTTTTATGATTATTATTTGATAATAAAATGCTTATTACAATGTCTAATCATTTGTTTTTCCTACGGTGCACGATCCACATCATACATAAGCGGCTAAAACAAAATAGTACATTCTTTATACTATAATATTGAGTCTCGGAAAAAGAGAACACCGTGCGAATTTTTCCAAGAGGTAGCGTAATTAATTCACACTCCCACTCGATTTATAAAAAATGGTTACAACTGGAGAAGAAATGAAAAATCTTTATGTCACCTTTTTACAAAAATCTGCTTGGTGTTTTCTTGTTACGAGATTCTATATAAGGGTATAAACCGAGATTTTTTGCCGTATACAATTTCAAAAAAATCGTTAGACGTTCCAATAAGCATTTTATTGTTAAATAATGATAATAGAATCATAATCACAAATAACGCTAATTTGTATTACGGATAGTTATTTTATGTCCTTAACAGATTTTATACAAATTTTGACAGTATTACTACCAAGGAAAATGGCACTTTGTCTTGAATAAACGTTTTTTGAAAAAGTAAAAAAATTCTCTGTATGCAAAATTGAATATTTCAAACACTATGTGGGCAAAAATGTAGTTCAATACACAGAATGGAAGGTAATCGTTTAAGCTGTCGAATTCTACCACATATACTACCGTCCATCGAGTAGAAAAATTATAATATCCGATCGAACAAAATATTCGATTTTTTACATGTTAATTATATGGGAAATACAAAAGGTCATTGAGCCTCTAAAAAAATTCGTACAAAGATTATTTTTAAGGATATTTATTCAAAAGTTGCAAGAGGAAAACGGAAAAGGGGCTGCGCTGAACTAATTAGTCAGTGTGACGAAGTGAGCAGCAAAACAAGGATAGAGTTTATTATTTATTGAATTTATCTCAGAAACTTAACCGTAAATCTACTTGCAATTTGATCACGATCTGTCTCATACTATGATCTTCGCAATGGTAGGTTTTTTTCGGATGAAACAGAAATTGGAAGAGGAAATCGCTATGGACAGTTATGTTCGACCGATTTTTAAACACTTAACACAGGACCTTACGAAGATAAGATTCCGTGAGGTACATACCGTTATGTAGATAAGATAAATTTTGGCCAAATCCCTTAACGAAGACCAATCTTTAGATCCAGACTATAGTTTCTTGATAAGGCAAGAAAAAGAAGAAAATAAATTTGTTTAGATACAGCCAAATATTAATATTTTATTATTATCATCGCGTCACGCATTTTTTTGTCGGTTTAGCCGATAACATTTTTTTTTAACTTATAAAATATATAAAATATATCTATTACTTCAATGTAACAACTATATTATACATAAATTTGATGGATGCAAAGTTACAATAAAAATATTAATAAATTATCTTTCAAAGAAAATTCATTAATACCTTTTTATTCTTCTTATATTTAATATATTATTAAAAATCGAAATTATTATGACTTTATTATTATCATTATTCAATGCATTATTGGACAGTCGAACCAATAATAATTTAAAAAGAAAAGAATTGTTCCCCCACAATATTTGTTAATATCTCTTCCAATTGTTCCGTAGATTCTTCATGTACATTGTAGTTTACATAAAATTGACGGCGAAACAGAAATATGCGAATGGGTGAAAAAAAAAATGTAACATCAGCTCAGTCAGAATCAAACGGACTTTTTTCAACGTTGATTAATTTTTTTCTAATACCGCGTCTTTTGATGATTCGAAAAAAAGCTGTTTGTCATTCCCAATAAAGATGTAGGACGAATTCCTAATAGAATTTTATCGTTTCGAACAAATTTTAATTTTTATAAATTCAACTAAAAAATAGTTTTCAAAATATTCATTTTCCAATATAGACAAAATACTACATCACTAATTCAATTATTAATTGTTTATTATTGGATCGTTGACAACGAAGATATCAAATTGTTTATGTCAAATAATAGTAGTAGTAGTAGTAAACGTTTTTTTATTGGCTACACGTGTAATACAAATCTATAAATAAATATATATTTGTTTTGTTTGTGTCTAAGAGCATAAGATTGATGTTACACAGAGTGCAAAAGCCAATGGGCCATCGACCGAGGTCCTTCAGCCCTTAAATAATATTATTCCAGAATAAGCATTCACATCAGAATCACATAGACATTCAGATTACACATAATTCAAAGGACCGAGGAAAATATAGACGTCCGCATTCCTTCAAAGGGTCTCGGAAGGTTTACTGCTGCATTTTTTTAAAACAAAGGTATTACGTTCGTTACCAGCGACTCAGTCACTGACCACCAAATATTTTATTATGGGTTGACCGTTAGGGTTGTATCCGCAAGACTATGTGCCAAAACACCCTGTATCTATACCTGCCGAGGACGCTAACCTTCTAGGGAATTGAATAAACAGCTCGGTACAAAATGGACCAATGAAAATACGCGGTACAGATGCTTTAGGGGTTTTCTTTCCACCGCAAAAGGAAGGGAGAGTTTTGAGCGTTGTCAAATTTTCCTCAGTCTTCAGCAACTAGTAGCCGCGTCCACATCGAGAGCCGAATCGAGACACTCAACACACACGACATTAGTAACAATTTAAACCGTAAAGTTTCAAAGAATACAGTTTCCTATTTATCGTTTTCTAAACATATACTGAACCCCTTCAGTTACAATCAGTTCTGTGTGCAATGAAAAGTCCATTCGAAAACCTAGGTGTGTTCTTTAGATTTTTTTCTCCTAAATTCGGTAATGTTGGTTTTTTTTAACCCGATCAAACAAATACTTATTAACAATTTAATTATTTAAATCGCTATAACTCGAAAACTATTGGAGATATCGAAAAATTTCCGAATAATTAATTGATCCTTTTTCCAAGATGAACAAAAGTTGTCGTTACGTTTTTTTCTTGTATGCACAACTTTTCAAGTAATAATAGAACAACATAGTAACAGTAATTGTAAACACATTTATAGTGGTGCTTTGTAAAATGGAAAATATAAGCTGTACGATGGTTAAAGGAAGAAAATGAAAAGTTGAAAAACAATAAAAGGGCGTCGATTTTAAGATCGAATGTTATGTGCAAAAGTAGCTTAGATGTTTTGTTGAGCACTTCCTGCTCCAATCATCGCATGGAAATTAACCGTAGCCCAATGTAAGGAATTTTTTCTAACGAACCGATTGATATGAAGTTCATATCAATGCACGGTAAGAAGTAATTGGTAGCAACCAATTACTTATATATACATAATATAGCAATACCCAATCGCGTGGTTAAATACGCTCCAAGCAACAAAATTGGTTGGGAGAGCCAACTATTGGGTGTCACAACTAACCAACTGGATGTCGCAACCAACCAATTACTCGTCACAATTAACGACTTGGATGTCATAAACAACCTATTGAGTGTGACACCCAATGGTTGGTTCTCGCAACCAATTTTGTTGCTTGGAGCGTATTTAACCACGCGCTTGAGTATGGCAACCAATTATTTTTCTCCGTGTGGTCCTGCAGATGTGGAAGTTACAGCCTTTGAAAGAAGTGGCATTTCAAGCGTAAAAACGCGCAGATATTACGAGAAAAAAAATTGATTATTTATATATTTATGTTTTTGTTTATTTATTCATGTAATGAATAACTCGAAATTGGTTATTCGACAATTACTCGAAAAGTTGTGCATATACTGAAAAAAACGTAATGACAGCGTTTGCTCATCTTGAAGAAAGGATCAATTTATTGTTTGGAAATTTGTCGATATCTCCAATAGTTTTCGAGTTATAGCGATTTAAATAATAAAATTGTTAATAACAATATGTTCTAACGGTTTAAAATAAGAATAACCAACATTTTCGAATTCAGGAGAATAAAATCATTGCATGCAGAAGGTACGTGAGCGCTTGGACTAATTAGTTGTCGTTAATTAATTTTGACTACAAACTCCTGTGGAAATTATGAAAAAATCGCAAGTTCGACAGTCCAATTATTACGCATTAACATAATTGGCTCATAGCCTAAAAAGACTTCATTTCATTCGTGCCACATTTTTTGACGCTCAAGTTACTTACTAGGGTTTTTTTTTCACCCTATTTCACCAAACACGTGCATTTTTCGATGCTATGCTGAACAGCGCCACTGTGGCATATTCTTCAACCATTAAACCGAAAATTTGAAGTGGGGATCGCGCCTCCCATGCGGATAGCGCAAGCGTTGGGGTCTTAATTATCCCACATTGGCGTTTAAGTTCGAAAATAAAAAATAACTTGGAAGTACAACTACAATTTATAGACAAGTGCTCATAAATCACTGTAATCCGATTACAGCGATAAGAAAGAATGTAACAATTATCTGTTAACTGCCGATACTATTATTGAGCTACCATTCATATGCTCGGATTACATATAATCAGCGCTGACAAAAGCCACGAGTATATGTGAACCGACGAAGCTGATTATGAAAGAGGTCGAGCCCGTTAACGCTCGAATAACACATTGTATGTAAATAGCGTCGTACAGTAGATATATTTTCAGAGCGCGTATGGTATGTTATTCTCTCATCAGCCGAGCAGTATTTGACGATCATGATTCTCAGTAAGTTGTGCGCGTGCTCGCGCTACGCTCGAATACGACCGGTTTCCATTCCGTTCGCGACAAGTGTTGAACATCGAGATGCAATCGGCAGCCGAGGATTACACTTTACTTTTGTGCCGGATAAGAAATCGGGAAAAACCGGTAATTAAAATCCTACGACATCAGAACATTGTTGAAAGAAATGAATTCCCAGACAATAAATCTCTGGAAAAAACGACGATGTTAATAACAGATTTTTCGTATGCAATTATTTTTTACATTAATAAGGTTGAAATTTAAAAATTATTCAATTTACTGATGTAATGTTTTTTTTTTTTCATTTATTGATTTTTAATAATGAAATTTATAAAATATTGGCAATTTTTTGTACATTTATTAATCATTCATTTGCAGATGAAACCGAACGGCTAAATATGTTTCAAGCTATCAACAATGGACTTGGGATAGCACTTGAAAAGGATCCAAGTGCTGGTGAGATTTTTTTTACTATTTTGAGATTAAATGTGCTTCAATTAACAATTTTTAATTTTCAAAAATGTGTACGACGACATTTTAATAGACCGCGTGGAACTCACCTAAAGTCATCACTTGGCTTATCTTATCTAGCGGGAGGAGGAGATAACATCGAATTATTCACATAAGCGTCAACGTCACATTACTGTACAGTGTGAATAAACAAACTATATTCTGAATCAGTAACGCACAACGTATCGTTGCTGGGAAAAATATAATTAGATTGCATAAAAAAACTGTGACATGAAGAAAACAAATACATATGCAATATTTCTTATCGATTATTTTTAAAAAATGTTTACCTGACATGTCATCATTTATTTTTTCAATTACTTTTTTTAAAATTTTCGGCTACAAAATAATGTTTGATTTTTTAAATTTTAATTAGGTTCTTGACCACTCAATTTTTTTTTTAAATTCTTTATTGTCTTTTCATTATTTTTTCATTTTCTACATTTATCTCCCTAGGAAAATGACCAAATCAATTGAAACACTTTCTCATGGACATTGCAAAAAATAAACAATAATAGAGAAACAATTTGCATATTTTCATTGAAAATTTTTTTGCATATTTATTTCTCCAGTACTTTTTGGTGAGGATGTCGCTTTCGGTGGCGTATTTCGATGCTCAATGGGTCTTCAAGCTCGCTTTGGTGCCGACAGAGTCTTCAACACGCCTCTCTGCGAGCAAGGAATCGCGGGATTCGGGATTGGATTGGCAAACGCCGGTGCAACAGCAATTGCGGAAATTCAATTTGCAGATTATATCTTTCCAGCGTTCGATCAGGTTAGTAAATAACAAATTTATTGATAATGTATCGATAATAGATAATAACAATGTATGAGTTACCGACGATAGATAAGCAATACAGATTTCTGTCTTTCCTTCAGTTAGTAAATGAAGCAGCCAAAGTACGTTATCGCAGTGGTGGCGTTTTCGAATGCGGTAAACTTACCGTTCGCGCTCCCTGCGGAGCTGTCGGTCACGGCGGTCTCTACCACTCCCAGAGCCCGGAAGCGTATTTCGCACACACTCCCGGACTTAAGGTATGAATTGCTATCTCATTTACAGCTTGGCGCTATTCATATTTGGAAATGAGTGTAGAATACGAATAAGAATATTCGGCAGTCCACCCCGTTTCGACCAGGATTTGACTTTTAATTTGTTGTAGGTTTAGTTAGACCCTCAAATGCACCAGATTTTTTCCTTTTCTTCTATGGCAATTTTTTCTTTAATATAATTTTAATGTGCTATGTCGAATGCGATCATTTTAACATCTGAATGAATTCTAAAAAAATACTTTGTTCAATACCAAAATTTTCTAGGTTATAGCCGAAGTGGGCAAGATTTTTCTGCTTATAGTTTTTAAGCTTTTTTTATCCAAAAAATTATTTTTTGATTTTATTTAGATTTTCAAATAATGGCACTGGATATGTCACTTTTAAAACACATTTAAAAAAAATTGCCATAGAAAAAAAATCTGGTGAATTTGCGGGTCCAACTAAGCCTACAAAAAATTACGAGCCAGATATATAAATGACGTTTCTTGTAATATACATAATATATTTAGTATCCGAAAAGATATTTTGAACACCATTTGTTTCCCCGTAAGGGAAGCTTTGCTTGGGTGAAAAATTTTTTCCCAAGTTTTCATTTCAAAATGCTCAAATGCTCTAAAACGTGGAGAAAAATTCTTTGTACAAAATGTGTGTATGTGTTTATGTATGTGTTTGAATTCTTGCTACGATGATAGCGTACGCAATTCTGACGATATCACTCTGGAATTTGGTGCACATATATAGTGTAGATAGAAAAAGGCTGAGTTTGAATTTGGCACAAATCCGTTGATTGATTCCAAAATTATGACATTTTAAATTTTTCCCAAAATTACTCATCATGCTTTAACTTTTTTATTTTTAAAGATATTGGGCTGAAATCTGGTCTATGAATGGATTATTGTAAATTAATAATTAGTAACAAATTGTTCGAACATCAATTAAACCATTCAAGTTTTATAGCATTTTGATTTTTTTTTTCCTGAAAAATTTGGGATCCCGTTCTACTAGGCAATAGCTGTCTATAAATGTGAAATAATACAATTAACAAAGGTATTGATAATAAATGTTGAAGAACAAAGCTTTCTTTACATGAAGCTAAACATTATAATTGAAGAAAAAAATAATAATTTCCATGAAAGCTAGAAATTAACGAGGAAGCAACGTGACAATTATCACTTTTTTTTAGATGAGAAATATTCAAAAAGAAAAAATATATAGAACCGTAATCAAAACTTTCAAGTATCTTATCCATCATTACATTTTACTTCTTCGATTTTCAAATACATTATTCAAAACACATTGACATATTTTGAGTATTTTGAAATATATTAAGCTTTTTTTTTCTACCTAGAAAAATAGATAAAAATCTTAGAGGATCAGTATAGAAGTTGATTTTTCATGAATGAATTTATAAACTCAAAATTTCTCGGACAATTTGGCATCGCATGAATTATTTTGAGTCGCGACAAATTTAATGGAATTGAAGAACATTAATTTTCCGAAAAAGCGCCCATACTTTATCGCTGAATATACAACTTTGCATAGAGAATTACAGCAGTACTTTAGCTTATTTTCGTTCACTCCCGTCTGTCTCATAATTAATGCATGAGGCAAACATCGGATCCGCCCTCTCGGGGCTTAAGCTTCCATTGACTATTCGTCTCCGCGAGTGTATAAAGGTCGAAGATGTCATGTAGAGGGAGAAGAGTGGAATCAGCCTACGGTCACCCTCAGTTACAAGCCACATTTATGTAACTACTGCTATATTGAAACATTTGAAAATAATAAAATCACGCGACGCCATATGTCATATGTCCCGCTGATTCTTCTCGAGACCGTCTACACAGCTCGTCAAAAATAGCAATGCAATAATGGATTCAATCTACGGTCATTCAATCATCACGTTCTGCTATTTATCTTAAACTTCCACTTTTTATCTCATCGTCGCTAATCCTCCATTTGCCTATCGGCCGCCATTTTGCATCCGCAGAATAATTCCGAGATATCAGCTGGGACGTGACTCTGCATTAATGCACTTTCTATGCATTCGATGCAGTAAAGGATAATGACGTTAGAGCAAAAATATGAATGAGTTTTTTTTTTTTTTATATATTCAAGGACAATTCTTTGTTAATTTTTCAGATTGTGGTACCGCGGGGACCGATTCAAGCAAAAGGTTTGCTGCTGAGTTGTATCGAAGAGCCTGATCCATGCATAATATTCGAACCCAAAGCTCTCTATCGTTCGGCCATCGACGACGTTCCTATTGGTCACTACAAGACACCTATTGGTCAAGCTGAAGTACTACGAGAGGGTAAGAAAAGATTCAAAGGTTACTTCAAGATCGCAGAAAAATGTTGTTTTTATTTTGGCTTTTCCAACGTGGAGGGTTTTTTTAAATAATTTAATTTTAATGAATTCAATAGCCGGGTTTATAGCTAGACTTCAATTTAATAACCAGGTCTTAATATGATTTTTTTTTTTCAATTTTTTGACTAATAAATGAGTTTAATTCATACTTTGCAACGGTTTTTATGGCAGGTCGTAACTTATAAAAAATATTCCGATGTTTGGTCGCGTACTATGCGAAATTATTGCAAAACGATTATTACATTTCATGGAGAATATTTTTAATGAATCTCACGCACCTGATGAACGCGAAAGTTCATCAGATGTGCGAATTCTGCATTTAAAAATTTTCGTAACGGGTATTTTCGAGGTTGCAATATATTCGACTTGAGAGCGATGATGGAGCGAAAAAAAATTGTTAAACTGTCGAATTATTTGATGCAAGTATAGAATATTGTGTATACCATCACAAAGTATATAATAAAAAAAGACTGCATTTAAAAAATTCAATAACAACAGTAAATAAGGGAGCGATTTAACCTAAACTTTTAGGCGACATTAGGTTTCTGCAACAAGATAATTGCAATAGATAGCTAAGAATAGTCAAATTCAAAATCAAAGGTTCTGTTAAGTCATCAAAATTTCTCATCAACTCTTAAAGCGCTGTTGGTTATTCACTGGTAACCTACTGGTTCATCAATAACTAGGTCATTAACCCTAATTGGTGCATTATCCAAATTGCACGTTTTTATGGGGTATCATTTCATAATATTCAAATCCGTGCCAAATTGTAAAAAGTGTTACATCATTTCTAATGGTATATGTAATAGTTTCGAAAGGTTAGTCAAGAGGCATCATTAGTTTTTAATACATAATATACAAATACATTCACAGCCATGATTTGAAACCGAAATCGACTGACATATGCAAATTCCCGATATGATGTTTTTTCATTGAACTTTTCAAAGGATTCATCGATAATATCAGTCCGATAATGACGCGCAAAAGCTTATTTTGTTTATCAGCAAATGCTTTATCGATTAACCGTACAGATTTTTGATAGCATATCAACTTTAGCTATCCTGCCGTAACTTAACCTCATGCACAAAAATGCCTGTAGCTTTTTCGCGACTAATACCATAAACAATCCGTACAGCTAATCAAAGAAGCATTTTTTAATAAACAAAGTGAGCTATCGCCCATCATGATAGCCCTACTATCATTATTTATTCTTATATAAATCTGCCCCAAAAAAACAAGGCATCTTGCTCCACCACATATCAGTCAATTTAAATTTATGTTCTCGGATCCAGAAGCATTTATATCCCAAGAACCAACTCTGCTACGTCAGCCAATCATCAGAATAATCGATTAAGCCATCAGAAAGTGCAAAAAAGCTTATTTTGTTTATCAGCAAATGCTTTATCGATTAACCGTACAGATTTTTGATAGCATATCAACTTTAGCTATCTCGCCGTAACCTAACCTCATGCACAAAAATGCCTGTAGATTTTTCGCGACTAATACCATAAATAATCCGTACAGCTAATCAAAGAAGCATTTTTCAATAAACAAAGTGAGCTATCGCCCATCATGATAGCCCTACTGTCATTATTTATTCTTATATAAATCTGCCCGAAAAAAACAAGGCATCTTCCTCCACCATATATCAGTCAATTTAAATTTATGTTCTCGGATCCAGAAGCATTTATATCCCAAGAACCAACTCTGCTACGTCAGCCAATCATCAGAATAATCGATTAAGCCATCAGAAAGTGCAAAAACGCTTTTAATCATTTATCTCCCCACAACGAACACCTCAATCTTCTCAAGGCACGAAACTTTACATAAAAGATTATCTAAATTAATAAATTCACCGAGATAAAAGTGTAGCACTCATTTGAGTGGCGTGAAGCGCAGTAGCTACCATAAGGGGCAGTTAATGCACCTAATCGTTGCGAGAGCAATATCTGCCGTATTTAACGGCGGATAATAGTTCGTTAATAGAACGACCTCGCCTTTCCACGATCCAGCGAGATATATTATGAGTTAGCGGGGCGTTATATTGCCTCTGGCCCGGTAGATCCTGAAATAGGATACGCATATATACGTATAGGTAAGCTTTCAGCACCAAGGCAGGCGAGCAAGTCGCTGCAAAGCGTTACGCAACCTACAAGAGAGCTGTTTATCGAGCTGTATACTGCTATTATGTTATATTCCGATTTAATACTATATATTTATGTAGATATAAATAATATGTCGAGGCCCCTCTTTGACAACCTATCTACACGTTTTTTTATGATTTTTCTTTGCGTAGGTGACGCTGTGACACTTATAGGCTGGGGTAATCAGGTGCACGTGCTCCTTGAGGTTGCTGACATCGTCCAGGAGAAGCTCGGAGCGTCCTGCGAGGTCCTCGACCTCGTCTCTATACTCCCATGGGACGTTGATGCCGTCTGCAAGGTAATCAATATTTTTATCTGTATATTAGATGTTTACATGTATTTGTATGTGTATATAGATAGATATGTGTGCATATAGAGGAGAAGGAGAGGGAGAGGGAGAGGGGAGGGGGTGGTATACTATCTTCAGCCGATCAATCGGCAGCGACACGTAGAAAGATGTGAATATAAATATCAAAGTACTTATTGAATTAATGATCGAAAGGTCACGAGTCCCGGATATACTCAGCCTCTTTATAATATGAGCTATTGAGGATGACACTACTAATGCACGTGGCTATTTAAGACTATTTTTATATTTTTCCTTATCAGATAAAGCTGATGCGTTTTTGAAGGTGAATGTATGTCAAGGAAATTTCATCCTCGCACGAATTTACTGAAGATTATTGATAAGGATCCATTTTTAGCAGGAGCTTAATTGATTGGTATTGAAAAACGACAAAAAATCGGAATTGCTACTTTTTCGGTTTTTCTTTAAGTAAAAATATAGTTTTATAGTATTTAGCAAGAGATAAATTCTTCTATATATATAATCGAAGATTTTGCGGTGATGACGAAGCTACCAACGTTTATTTTGCCAACACGAAAGTTTTAAGTGAAATTCACAGAAAATAAGTTTCTTGCCTACAATTTTAAATGGTTTATTTGTTAGGGAAATGAAATTAAAATTAGAATATTGGTAACGGTGCGTATATAAAATTTCTTAATGAATACGCAATGGAAATTTTGTCGCTGAAGACTCTGAAAAATCATAGAGTATTAAAGAAAATCGGATGTACTCGATTTTCAGCGGCACTAATATTGCTGATTGATGCTTATCAGTAACTATTGTTATTGGTATTTCACTAATCAAGCCACCAAAGTTTTTGTCGTTAACATAGTAATCCTAAGTGATATCCACTAAAAACTAGTTTCCCACGTTTTCCCATGGAATTTATAGGTTTGTTTTTGGAGGAAAAAAATATAAAAATGAGAATATTAGCAAAAGTTTTTAATAAAATTTCTCAACGAAGTTCAACGGAATTTCTGTCGTTCCTGACTCTCAAAAATCATAGATATTAAAGAAAATCGGATTTACGCGATTTCCATCGATACTAAAATTGCAAATCGGTAACTACTGCTGTTAGTCTGTCGCTAATAAAGCCGCCAAAGTTTTAGTCGCAAACATAAAAATTTGTAGTGGCATCTACTAAAAAGTAGTTTTCCACGTTTTCCCATGCAATTTATAGGTTTGTTTTTAAGGGGAAAAATATAAAAACTGGAATATTAGCAAAAGTTTTTAATGAAATTTCTCAATGAATTTCAACGGAATTTCTGTCGTTCCTGACTCTAAAAAATCATAGATATTCAAGAAAATCGGATTTGCGCGATATCCATCGATACTAAAATTGCTGATTAATGCTAATCGGTAACTACTGCTGTTGGTCTGTCGCTAATGACATGCGCCAATCTCTATAGCCTACTCCAAACTATTCAGGCTTTGCATACACCATGTACCCCATTGCTATAGCTTCGTTAGCACCCGACACCCTGAGCGCGCTTGCGATGACGATAATATTACAACGCAACAACCTGTTATAAGCGTACATAATTGGAAACTCGTTTCATGTAACTATATTCGCGATACGAACGATTTCCCGCGGATACCTATCATATACGTATACTTAGGCGTACATATATTTCACGCAAATATGTGGGGAGTATCTATCTATTTAATATGTTACGTTATATGGGGGTCGGCGCATATGTGACATTTTCTATCAATTCTCGAATATTTCTGATAGTAAGCCCGATTTTACTAGCAATATTAGATAGCAAAGATGTTCTGAACATTTTTTCGGGATTGCATTCTCAAAAAAATGAAATCTTGTTTCTAGTTTTTTATATTTATAAAGAAGAAAAATAGATATAAAATGTTTCTCCATAATTATTTTTTTTTACCAAATGATACGTTTTAATTTAAGGATGTATGATACGTACAGTCCCGCCAATCGTGAGTTTCAGAGAAAATTTCGATTACGTTCCGATGGGATAAAAATCGAAAAAAATTTTGCATAGTAATAATTCCAAAATGTTATTAACAAATTTCTGAAAAAAAAACAATTGTTCGACAAGCATCAGTCAACCTAACTTTTTTTCTAATGAAAATGATATGTTAATTTATTTGAATGCGTATGAATCTTTTTAGATTTTTTTCATTATTTTGATTTTGATTTTACTTATTTTCAAAAATGTGCGCGAAATAACGAATTTTGGATACGTGTTTGGCATCAAACCATCAACTACACCCAAGATTTTTTTGCTAATATATTTTGAAAAAATAGAATATGCTGCTGCCAATCGGTGAAAAAAAAATCTAAAAAAACGCACTAAAAGTATATCGTAACATTAGTAAAAAATAGAATATGCTATTGCCTATCGGTGGAAAAATAATCTAAAAAAAAACCATTAAAAGTATATCGTAACATTAGTAAAATTCGGTGGATTATGAGAAATAGTTGAGAGGGTCATGAAAAATGTTGGTGAATTGACAGAGAAAGGCTCATATGTATCCATGGGTTTTATAAGTACCCATGTACTGAGTCTGCAGCGATGATGCAGCATGTAGCGCGACCGAACGACATTTCTCTACGTCGTCACTTTCCCCATATCTCGCGGCTTTAGACACACGTCCATCTCGATGTCCGCGAGTATTAAGCGAGAAATTGCTCAATAGAGATATTATATTTGATTGGGAGTCACGCGATTAGATTTGCACCGGGAGATACCGTGGAATGCTCTCGGGTTATCTGAGACATCGTGATTTTACTACACGTCTGGATCAATAAGAGATCAACAAACTTGAGCCACGCGTCGATTTTATCGCTGCTATAGATGTATCTTGATATTTATTCCAATATTTTATCTTGAAGCTTCAGTATTAAGCTGTAGACACAAATCGAAATCCATCATAAGAGACTTGAAAATCCAGATATTTCATTTCCTGATAAAGACATTTTTGTTCTCCCATCTTTTCAAGTTAAGATTTTCAGCTAAGGTCAATGTTTTTTTCACGAATTATTCAATTTTTAAAACTCTTAATTGCAATTGGAAAAAAAAATGAGGTCGCAAAAAATCCAATTTTTTCAATAACTTCTTTCAGGTTTTATTTGGTGTTGAATTTATATATTTTAAACGCTATTTGAAGGCTATATTTTGGCTTCATTGATCAAGTGACTTTACAAGAAAATTCTGAAAGGTAAATTCCACAGATTTATTGGCATATAAAATTTATGCAACATGGAATACGCAATGTAATCGAACAAACAACTCTCGCGTGTAAACCACAGCTACCTATTGAATGGAGTTCGCAAATCAATTGAGATTAGCCCAGATAGTGTAGAAATCATTATCATGGAAACCTACCGTTTCATTTCAATGTATAAGGCTCTGGTACGTTGTACATATTACTGCGTATGCACGCACTGACGGTTATACGAAGTAACGCGAGCAATAAATTAATTGTCGTGTTTCAGTCGGTGAAGAAAACGGGTCGAGTTGTCATTGCCCACGAAGCACCACTGACCAATGGATTCGGCAGCGAAATCACGGCTACGGTTCAGGTGAGAATAATCAAAATGCCGTATAATAATAAAATTGAAAATAATATTTTACTTATTGAATCTAATTTCTTTCAATATTAGCAAAATATGTCACAAATTATCGAAAGAGTTTCTTCTTTATCTTGTTTACTAAATTTCTGATTTTTCTAAAAAGTATTTCTGATATTTTTTTAAGAATTTAAAATTAAATTAAATTAAAAATTCAAGCCATATTTATTGAATCGCCCATTCAATGATTAAAAAAATTCGTGTATGTTATATGAAAGTGTTAGATAAAGAGGATATATTTTAAGATGTTAAGTTTTTTAATGCGGCAATATCAAGATTTCTTGAAAATCGGAAGACAATAGTTTAAACAAGAATCGCAGATATCTCCAATAATCAGCAAATTCCAATCAACAAAAAAGATTAATTGTTAGCGTTCATTGTCTATATCTCCGAAGATCATGAGATTTCTGTTAACAAACAGAAAAAAAAATTCGCAGTGGAGATTGAGATAGCGTATCAAAATATTAGCTCAAAATAGAAGTGATGCATTATAAAAATCAACTTCCATACAATAAATTCCATAAAGAACCGCCTATCAATCACATCTCAAGCTCCAAAAAAATTGATTCACTTAAAAAAAAATTATCAATAGTCCGGAAAAATGCCAGAATAAAATCGTTAATAACTTACTTCTGAAAAATCAGTATTTCAAGAATTTTCTTTATGCTTGACTGACGTAAAATTTTTTTAAATGTATTTTCGCAGGAGGAATGCTTTTTGTACCTCGAAGCACCGATTCAGAGGGTCACCGGATGGGATACACCCTTTCCTCACGTCTTCGAGCCTTTCTATCTGCCGGACAAATGGCGCTGCTTCGCCGCAATAAAAAGTGCACTGAATTATTAGGAAATCGGTTGGTTGCAGTTAAGAGATGAAAGAAAAAAAAATTGTAAGCGGCGCTGGTTCGAGGATTGATAGCAACTTTTGCACATATGCGACGACGCCACATACATATCCGACGTGAAATTAAATATATACTACTACGAGTTGCAGCACGTATTGGTGAATTATTACCGTAAGACTGGGAGACCCGAAGAAAATGAAAACCAGTTCGATCGCAGGAGCGGCCAAACGGGGAAAGGTGAAATATAAATTCCCTGGAATGAATTTTTTGTCAATCGGTCTCGGCGCGATTGCTCGCGGCCGTTCGCGCCACCTTCGTGTCACGTGCTCGCCGCCGCAACCAACGCAACGAGAATTCTATTCCAGTAGGCGAATAAAATTATAGACGCGTTCAGTAGGTTGCGACTATGTTGGACATTTTACCTACTCTCGTGGCTATATGAATTCATCAGAGAACAATCTTGTGCTATTGAGAATTGCAGTCTACTTCCAATAAGCAAAGGCCAAGTTTTTTTTGTCGTTGAAACTGGGAACGTGAGTTTTGGCTTTAGGCCAACGTAAGAAGCGATTTTATATGTCCGTCTAGTTGACAGATTTTTTATTCATAAATTTGTTATTCATAAGAAATTTCAATTAAATTTGCATTTATGTTCTCGTTATTTTTTTGAAGTTGTCTTTAGATACTTTAAATAAATTCGACATCAGATTCTTATGTTTTTGTGCTCGTTTTTTTGCATGCTCCCGGTTTACTATGGCAGAGGTAACATGAGATCATTACGAATTGGTCATATATGAATGTGAGAATGTGGACTGGACTTTGACTTACAATTTATATGTGATTTCTTTATTTCACAAAAATGATCGATTCGAACAAGTCCCAAATTACTGTCGTGGGTTCGAAACTGAATATGAAATCCGGACATCTAACGATTACTAATTTAATAGAAGAGCATTACGAACTGATACGTATGTTCACTTATCAGTCATTTGAGATTCCGTAATGACAGAATAATTACGGATTCAAACAAGTTCGAATCCGTTGGAAATCTAATGTCAAATTCTGAACTCTAACCATTGGGAAATCAACAGGAGATCATTACGAATTGGTCATATATGAATGTGAGAATGTGGACCGGACTTTCACTTACAATTTATATGTGATTTCTTTATTTCACAAAAATGATCGATTCGAACAAGTCCCAAATTACTGTCGTGGGTTCGAAACTGTCAGAAACTGAATATAAAATCCGGACATCTAACGATTGCAAATTTAATAGAAGAGCATTACGAACTGATACGTATGTTCACTTATCAGTCATTCGAGATTCCGTAATGACAGAATAATTACGGATTCAAACAAGTTCGAATCCGTTGGAAATCTAATGTCAAATTCTGAACTCTAACCATTGGGAAATCAACAGGAGATCATTACGAAGTGTTCCATATGTCCACTTGCCAGTCAACCAAGATTTGTATAGGAACAACAATGACCGGTTCGAACAAGTCCCAAGCTACTGTGGTTAGTTCGAATCTGTCTGAGACCTAACATCAAATTCCGACATCTAAACCTTGCATGTCTAATAGAAGATTATCAAGAAATGACCGATACCTCCACTTGCTATTCATAGATGATTTCATAATAGTACTTCAATGACCAGTTCAAACAAGTCCACTTATCAGTCAGACACGATTCCGTAATAGCACAACAATGACCAGTTCAAACAAGTCCCAAACCACTGTGGTAAGTTCAAATCTGTCAGAAGTCTAACATTAAATTCCGACATCTAATCAACACAAATCTAACAGAATATGATTACAAACGAGTCTATGCATCCACTTACCGGTCAGACAAGATTTCCTAATGGCATAAAAATAACCAGTTCAAACAACTCCCAAATCACTGTCATCAGTTCTGATCTGTCAGAGATCTAACATAAATTTCCGACATCTGACTATTGAAAAAGTAGACAGGGGAGGGGTCATTACGAACTGATTTATATGTACTCTTTTAACTTACTACTTACTATTCAGACAAGATTCCCTAATAACACAACAGTGACCGGTTCAAACAAGTCCCAAACCACTGTGGTAAGTTCGAATCTCCCAGGAACCTAACATGATATTCTGACATCTAATCATTACAGATCTAGCAGAAGATGATTACAAACGAGTCTATACATCCACTTACCAGCCAGAAAAGATTTCTTAATGGCACAAAAATGACCGGTTCAAACGAGTCCCAAATCACTGTGGTCAGTTCTGATCTGTCGGAGACCTAACATCAATTTCCGACATCTAACCATTACGAACTGGTCCACATGTACTTTTCACTTACTACTTACTATTCAGACAGGATTCCCTAATAAGACAACAGTGACCGGTTAAAAAAAAACTCCCAAACCACTGTGGTTAGTTCTAATCTATCGGAGACCCAACATCAAATACCGACGCTCAATCATCGGAGATCTAAGAGAAGATCATTACAAACTAACCCACACGATCACTTACCGATCGGACAAGATTTCATAACAACACAACAATGACCAGTTCAAACATTTCCAACCATTGCAGTTAGCTCAAAACTGCCAGACACCTAGCATCAGATTTCGAGATCTAACCACCGTAGAATCAAGAGAAGATCATTACGAACTGGTCCAGGTCCACTTATCGGTTGTTAAAGGTTTCGCAACGTACAACAATAATCGGCATTGCCGACAAAAACATGGATAACGCCGCATGTATAGTTCCACAATCACTTCGAAGCTGTAACTGACCAGCGTCCCTCACCATAACTGACAGACGGACGTCACTTGCTCGATTTTACTTTCGCTAATACGCCTAAGGATATCTTCGAGATTCACAGACGACGTCAGTGATTTCATACATTTTTTAAAATCGTGTTGGTATTATCCATTTATTATGGACTATACAGACATGACCACAGCTGTAAGTACAGCGCAATACAACATAGCCAACGATGACGACGACCCTGGCCCGATTACCGGAGGTCAACCTATATAACCTACACGTTCGCTCAAAATTAATAACATGACGCGCAACTTACGCATTCAACGCTTTTATCGATTATCGTTAACTAACAATTCGCTCATCACCGCAGCATCCCACCTAAAACCATGTGGACATTCGAGCTGCGGTTGCGGGGTTGGATTACCAACTTTGTCAATGTGGTAACAACCTATCTTCACTGAGAACTTCCAACGTAATTTGCGGATAGCTTTACTCACACCTTCGTCCAGATTGACCTGCAATATCAGCGTGACAAAGTTGCGACACGCAATCTCGTTAACAGTTTGTTATACCAATTTCCAACTAGCTGAAGTATTTGTTAATTAAGGTAGCTACTGTGATCCACTTCGGAATTTGGCGAAAAAAAAAGGAAATTCCGGGTGTAATGTTGAAAATTTTTGCATCAATGAAATGCTATCGTTTTTAATTAACACTAACACTATAAATAAAATTCATGTAAAATTTCATCGAATGAAGTAATTCCAATAGAATGATATCGTAATAAAGATAGCAGGTACATTGACATAACTTTTTAAGGCCTCACGTTTTTTATTTCATCGCTTGCGTCACGAGACAACTTTTTCGCCCAAAACAGAACAAAGAATGTCGCAAAAAAATGAACGATTTAAAAACCCGGTAATCCTTCTCCCGGACACGGAAAAAAAAGTCGACGCCATGGAATTCCTTTGAGTGTGTAAATATAGATACGAGTTAATAAAATGCATCCTGCAGATAAATTGACACTAAAAATTATGACGTACTTCGAGAATAGCCGGTTTGAAAGATATTTTAAAAAATGACTGCGATATTCATGAAAAGAAAAAAAAGGAAAAGTATATCTTACAACAGAAACGATAGCGAGACTCCACAACAGCTGAGCGGAGCACAAATTGCCGGAGGCAGGTTAAAGAGAACGGTTCAGACATCGCGAATGTCTAGTAATACGAGCAGAGATTTAGCGACCGAGAAAAAGTTAGGAATCCAATGGAAAAAAAAAATAAATCTTAACGCTGACGGGGAAGTTGGTGGCTATTGGCGGTAATAGAGGTGCTCGCGGGTCGCGGGCGAGAGGTTCAGAGTAAGACCGCGAGCTCGGCGGTATTTTGTAATTTGAAAGGGAAACCACATTCTTTTACTGTGTGTATTATGATACGTGAAAGTGTGCCTGAGCGAAGCTAACATAAGGTACTCGATAGCTGGAACTGCCGCACACACCTCCCAACGCACTTTATCCAACACTCTACGAATGACGATAGATTTGTTGATAAAGAGTGATCAAAATAATACTGTTATTATTAAATGATATTCAAGTTTTTTTAGAAGCGATTTGGCGAGAAGGCATTTAAACTCACGGGGGCTGAGACGCCTAAAAACAGCCATGAGAAAAAAAATTCTGTAAGTGATACCTTTTTTTTAATCATTTACTTTTGAATCATTTCTTACATTTGAATCTTATTCAGTACATACTAATCATCATAATTCTGCAATTTTGTAAAGATATACACCGAGAGAAAAGTTTTCATTGACGTAAGATAAATGAGTGAGTTGATTTTTATTTCATTGATCTTAACGAAATAGTTAAGCAGTTAAATTCTCGAAGAAAATATTTCATTGTGTCTAAAGAAATATTTACTTAGTGAGAATATATAAACGAAACAGTTTTATTGTTTTAAGGGAAAGTTTTCCTTGAAAGGACTTAGTTTATGACAGCAAGTATTGGAAATTTTATCGTCCAATGTTAAACGCTTTTATGGCTGTCGCTCCCGCACCTAACCTCACTTTTTTGTTTTCTGGTTCTCGCAAGCAAACGACTTTGAGTTTCAAGGAGCCTGTACTTTGACCCATTTCTTCCGTACTTAAGCACGTTCTCTCGAAATTTGAGCTTTATCTGTCGAGTAGCTCAAGAAACAAAAGGTCTTAAGACTCTGAGCTGTGGTAGGTAAAGAGCCACTGCCTCTTTAGTAAAACCAATTAAAAGAACAGAGACGATTTCTTTGATTCAATTCTACTACTTTTCATTGAGCTTGAGATCTCTCAAGGGAAAGATAATATTGACTCAAGTATTTCTTTTTATTGGTGAAGATTGCCGAGAATCAATTACATATTTTCTTTCGTTTTACAGTGAATTAAAATAGTGTGAGGTAAGAAATACAATTTTCATCTTGTCACAGCTTTTAGACCAAACTGCCGATTCTAGTGTCCGTCGTGTTATTTCATCTGTCGAAGAGCGTATTCTAAGACGAGTGAAGAAATTTTTATTTCCGGCCTTTTTGACGAAGCTATGATTTTATATGTGTAAATCTTTATTAAAAACTCACTCAATAATTGGTTTCAGAAAATACAATTTCCACTGCATCCATGATTGCTACAGTCATTCTAGAATGCACTTTTCATCAAAGTAAATAAGACATCAAACACTCAAATTCGTTTACAGGTTTGGTCTGAAAGCTGCGACAAGTTGAAAATTTTACTTTTCAGCTCACACCATTTTGGTGCACTGTATCCATCTAAGGAATTGCAAAATTATAATGCTCAACGTGTTCTTAATGAGGTTTGAATGTACGAATTTTTCACAATAGGATATCGTCTGCAGAATTTTTCTTTTTATCACTTTTGTTAGGTGACTCAAGTCTCTTAATAAAATGTGATTCACGTTGACTTTTTTTCTGCTTTTTCATGTGAATTTTTTTGCCTGCTGGTTTTATACGGAAAATATGTACTATTTACTCGATTTTGTCCGACGAAAAAAACATTTTATGAGGTTTTTTCGTGGTTTGTACCAAATTTTTTTAAGTTTCTGAATGAAAAGAAGTGAGTTTCGTAATATAAAATAAATTCCCGATGCGTCAAATTTTTTTGATTTCGCAAAAGCCGCAATTTTTTTTGCCACAATCTGCAGTTTATAGCTGACGATAACTTTGTTTTAAGTGCACCAGTTTTTTTTTCTCCGTCGATTGAACAAACTCGCTCAAATTAAGAAAATGACTCCGATAGATCTTAATGTTAGCACCCTTTCAAATCACTTCGAGGAATGGCTGAAAATGAGGGTATGCAAAATAATTTAATGAGCCACGCGGACTATAAAATTAGAAACGAAATGTAATGGAATAAACTAATCTATTCTCCATCAAAGTTTCAGCCATTGTAGTAAAATCTTGAATTTTTGCCAAAATATCGAAAATGGATGATTCCTTTTTGATTCTATCGCAATGAAGATGCATTAAACCGCCAGACACGACTTAATCGTTAGTTTTTCATAAAATAAAAATTTCCCACGGAAAGTACCGAAAAAGTTTTTTATTTCTGAATTTTTTCCGTCATGCTTTATTAAAAATTTCATAAATATTCTTCCAGATTCTCAGACAATTAGATAATGAACAAAACATTTGTCGAGTCGTCATTTTAAAAAATCACAAACATTACACATATATAAAATGAATTGTCCAACATTTCATCTCAACCAGCCCATTAATCTAAATTTCAGTACAAATGAATAAGAATTCATCGAATATTAGCTAATTTTTGCCACACAACGTAAATCCAAAATACAGTTTAATCTTTAATACAAATAGTTCAAAAACTGCGAAACATCGTAATATTCTGCTCTTAAGAAAATAACCAGTCATTAGTCATTCGGTATATATTTCTGTCGCTTTCATCCCAGTTTGCTTTAAGGCCAATCATAAGTAAGTGTCGAATGTCCAATGAATGTATTGGCTGCGTCAGTACGACACTACAGACGTAGCAAAAGTGTAGTACTTAACTAGTCGTTTGCGGCAGCACGATAGGCATAGATGCCGGCATAGAGACTATATATCGAAGGTCGACCGGTTGCATTTTTATTCGTCGATTTTTGCGCAGGTTGTACGAGTAGTAAGAGCGGTTGTAGTAACAGTTCGACTAGCTAACATATGGTGCCAATGAATTCGCGTTGCGCGACCGTCCTAGGATTTTCAATGGCGTAGAAAGACCTTGTTGCATGAATCGACGCATCTCTGAAAAAACGAAGCTTCTAGGTAAATGCAGAGCTAGAATTACAACGACTTCCGCTCTGAATTACTTATTTCTCCTGATTAATGAAAGGTATATTTCTTGTCTGCTCTGTTTTTACAATGAGCAAAGAAAATCAAGAATACTCTTGTTTTTTTTTTTTTTTTACTTTATGGGTACTGTGTTTTGGTTTACTGAAAAGTCGATATGGACCATTCCATGCCAACCATTTTCCAGTATTTTTCTATGGTGCCAATAAATCGACGTTGCACGATCTTCCTAGGATTTTCAATCGCGTAGACCAACCTCGTTGATCGACGCATCTCTGAAAAAAACGAACCTTCTAGTTAAATGCAGAGCTGGAATTACAACGACTTCCGCTCTGAATTACTTATTTCTCCTGATTAATGAAAGGTATATTTCTTGTCTGCTCTGTTTTTACAATGAGCAAAGAAAATCAAGAATATTCTTGTTTTTTTTTTTTTACTTTATGGGTACTGTGTTTTGGTTTACTGAAAAGTCGATATGGACCATTCCATGCCAACGATTTTCCAGTATTTTTCTATGGTGCCAATAAATCGACGTTGCACGATCTTCCTAGGATTTTTAATCGTGTAGACCAACCTCGTTGATCGACGCATCTCTGAAAAAAAAACGAAGCTTCTAGGTAAATGCAGAGCTGGAATTACAACGACTTCCGCTCTGAATTACTTATTTGTCCTAATTGATAGAAAGGATATTTTTTTTCTCTGCTCTGTTTTACAATCAGCACGGAAAATCAAGGATATTCTTTTTTTTTTTTTTTGGTTACTTTATGGGTTCTGTGCTTTGGTTCACTGAAAAGTTGATATGGACCATTCCATGCCAACTATTTCACTGTTTTTTTATTATGGTGCCAATAAATCGACGTAGACGAGATTTCTCGGTGACGGCAGAGCTCAAATTACAACGACTTCCGCTGTGAATGATATATTTTTCCTGATTGATAAATGGTATATTATTCTCCAATATGTTTTCATAATCAGCACGTAAAATCAAGAGTAAGCGTTCTTGTTTTTTTTTCTCTTCACTTAATGGTATCTCTGTTTTCTCATGCAAAAAAGTGAGTATAGTACATTCCATGCCAAATCATTTTCCGGTATTTTACTGTAAACCCTCACTTTTATTTATATTTTCATTCGAAGCAACAAAAAAATTCATATTTTGTGGTTTATTATTACTATTTTAAATATCTTGAAAGAAAATTTGTATTATCATTTTCGTCGTTTTCCAACACCGCGATAAAAAAAGGTCGATATAATTTTTTTTTTTGAAATAATCGGAAGCAGAAATTTACCCATTCTAGGTATATATTCATGAAAAAACTAATAAAAAGTGAATCTAACAAGCCAAAGTAACGATCTCTACTTTCATCGTTATTCGCTATTCGTAACATTTTCATTTCACAATTTTTTATATGTAATTCATTGCTGAAAATGTGTGTCGATGATTTTATATAAAATAAAACACTGAATTATATAACGTGTAGGCCGCGTGCACTAAACGTTTAGTAATAAACAAATAATAAGATAAATATTTTTTGAAAAGTGTGTATTCAAAAGTAACGAACGGCTGACATTTCTGCTATTTTATTACGTGACATAAAAAATAATTAATCAATTAATTGATTGCTATCGGAGTTTATAAAGTTGGCGCAGAAAGCCCCATGTGTATGACTGCGGTATATAGGTATCGCTGTGTAGATACGAATCCCGTTTGTTGATTGAGTGATGAAGTGGCGAATCCGTCACGTAATCAACGGGAACTAATCATCTTTCATTTTGTCGGGCGACAAAGATTCATCAAAGTATTGATGGAATACACACATGCACGGCTATTGACGTACACAGATACGGTATTCTTTTATCGTCTTCCTCCTAGGCTCATCACGGACATTGCTAAATCATAATTAATACAAGAGTCCGCCATTTGATCGTCGGTATTAATATACGATTCTCAATCATACATACGTCAGTAAGACCTTTATGGAAGAATTGACACTTGTGCTAATTGTTTTCACGGAAGTATCATTAGAATGACTCGGGGCGGTCCCTAATTACAAAACGTTTCGCTATTGAATTAATGGCGAAAGCGTCACTTTTTCATGACATTTTGATCTCTCTATAAAGTGAATAACTAATTGTAAATAACCTCGGTATAGGAAAAACAATAACAAAAAAATGTCCATTTAACCACAAATGAGAAGTCGAGGTTACATGTATATACATTTTTTGAGAAGTGATCTAGACAATAGCCAAATGCTCTTGTCAGTTGCAATTTTTTTTAAATGCATATATTTTGTTTCATTTGGCGTTATTGTCGTGATTGCCTAAAATTTTCATGAAAACGTTTCGAAGCGATGTATATTTTTATTATTCTTAATATCGATTCATTTGTCGACCACTATTATTTTTTTCAACCCCAATTTCCGAAATTTGGAAATAGCTAATGGGAGGAAGTAAATATTATGAAATGAACAAGCTCATACAGTTTTTTTTAAATTTCAAGTACTTTTTTGACCCATTTTTTGGCTATAAAAATGATTACTAAAATTTCTTTAAGCTCTATTTCTAAAATTTACTAATAACTTGCAGACGGTCATACGAATTAATTAACAGTGCTTCCAGTAGCTAAAAATGATAAATAATTAGCAATTGGCAAATTCCATACTTTTTTTTGCTTGCTATAGTTATTTGGCTTTTTGAAATCTAAAATCATTCAACAAGTGTCGGTAAATAATTTGCCCATCTTCAATGAAAAATCATTAGCAATTAGCAAGTTTATACAGTTTGTTTTTTGACGTAAATCTTAGCCCATTTTTGGCCATTAAAAAAATCATTAAAATTTCTTCAAACCTCATTTCCAAAATTTACCAATGACTCCGGCGCGGACTTACAAATTGATCAATATTATTCCTGGTAAGTAAAAAATGATAAATAATTAGCATCGATCGAATTTTCAGGTTTTTCTAACAGTACTTTTTTGGTCTTTTTGTTCTGAAATTATCGAAGGAGTCTCAGTGAATAATTTACTCGATAAAAAAAATCACTAAAGTTCCTTTAAGCTCCATTTTCCGGAATTTACAAATTGCTTCCAACAGGAAGCACAAATTGATTAACATTATTCCTAGTGATTTAAAAAGAGAAATAGTTAGCAATACATGAATTTTACAATTTTTTTTCTTGCTGTACGTTTGGCCTATTTTGTAATGAAATCATTGAACGAGTCTCGGTGAATAATGTGCTCGACAAAACGAATCACTAGAATTTCTTTAAGCCCCATTTTTCGAAATTTGCAAATTGCTTCCATGAGGAAGTACAAATTGATTAACATTATTCCTAGTATTTATAAAAGAGAAATAATTAGCGATATGCAAATTTTACAATTTTTTTTTCTTGCAGTACTTTTGGCCTATTTTGTTCTGAAATCATTGAACGAGTGTCGGTGAATAACTAGTCCGATAAAAAAATCCAATCTGTATTCGTTAGCAGTGAACTCATTTAAAATGCAGCGAGCAAGAAACGTCCGCGTAATAGTTGCTACCGCATGCGCGAGAAGAAACGATCGCTAGCAGCTATGAAGTCCTTGGCGCGAGGTTATTGCTCTCCAATGTAACGTAATGAATTAACATAACGCGAGATAAGGGAAATCGCAACCTTTGTGTATGTACCCGGTGTATGCAGATATCGCGAGGCGGTATATTTATGTGTAATTTCGTAAATTGCCATAGTTGATTTCTTCATGAATATTCAATCGATAAAAAAGAAAGGAAAAAATAAAATAAAAACTAACCGGTACAGAAAACGAGAAAAGATCAAGCGATAACAGAGCTGCCCACAAGTTCGAGTACTAAAGATATACGTACTTTGCAAAAGTAACGCACGACGTTCTAATCTGAAAATGCACTTTCAAATGCTCAACCGGTTCTTTTTCAATCTATTCGTGGTCATCCTTCAAATCATCGGCTGTTGCGTTACTATGACTTTCATCGGCGACGCTTCACTGGCGATGATTTAATTGTTTGACAACGACACTTTTGGAAAGACGATTTAATTTTATTCGTGAAAGTGTGGAAAGACATGATCGATAGTAAGAGTTTCGTAAAATCGTTAAATGTTGATTAATTAGAAGAAAGAATAAAACGAGGTATCTTTCTAGTTTTGATCTTTGACCTATGGAAACATCTCCTGACATTAAATGAAGATAACGGGGAAAAAAAACTCGGTTGCAAATAGACGTTTTATTCAGTATCTTCAATAATTTATGAATCGTTGCATTTTTTTTTTCATTACGTAAATAAGCTATTGTTACTTTGTCATCACATACGGAGTATGTAAAAAGAGGAAGTATTGGCATCCAAAAAAAATCGACTCTCGGATTTTGATGGAAATACATTTTTTTAATATGTCTGAGATTGCAAAAAACACATTAAATTATTTATAGCTTTATAGGCTGTGACCGAGTGTTTACATTAGGTGTTATTCTATGCGACGATTGGCGGTCAAGTTTTATTTTGATCGAATTTTGATGTGAGACAGTGGTCGCTAGATTCAAAGAGATTAAATTATTTCTGTCTGTCTGTCCGTCTGTGCTATCCGGAAAAATAATAACTTTTGAACAAATGTATGGATCACAATGAAATTTGGTGTGTGCCTTTTGCATGCAAATCCCAGTTTTACTATTGGAATCCAATCCAAAATGTCTTCTGTTTCTGATACTTTACCTTAAATGGGAAAAAAAATAAATATAAAAAAAAAATCTTTTTCAGACCGCAAGCTAAAATTGATGCTTCGGTCTGACATGTACAGAGAGAATTAACACTAACAATTGATGATTTCATTAATTTCATGTGAATAATAGAAAACATAATAGCAGAATCTTCGCTGCACTGAATCACATTTTTTTTCACTGCTCGTTTACTGGTAATTCTTTCTGTATGCATCAAAGCAAAGCCTAATAATTTACATATTAGCTTGCAGTCTGAAAAAAGAGATACTGTCAATGAACTTGTGCAACTTTCAACAAAAACTATGAATATTCACCCCGAATATTAGATTTAAAAAATTGTATAGACAAAACATATTTGAGGTTATTCACAATCACAAAATTGAGACTGTAAACACTCATACGCGCCTCGTATCATTCACTTTTTATTACTTCCATAGCATTGTAGATGAATTCCAAAGCCTGCAGAGTTCTTATATACACCATAAGCTTCAAAACTTTGATTTGACTTGTCAAATTATTGCACTGTCGCCGTTAATCCGAAAAAAAGATGTGAATAGAGGGCGTTAATACTCGCGTGCGCCACTTTGCAAGCGCAGATCGGAGCTTGACTTTGATTTTGAAAACGCGTTCGTAATAAATTAAAGCGAGCAACATAGATTGCAAGTAATGTACAAAATTTCTTAAACTTCTATTCGTACAGTTCGTCAGTATACTGAGGTTAATTCACGATAGAAACTTCACGCAGTCATTTTAAATTTTAAAAAATATTTCAAGGTAATTGTTACAATTATTACAGAATATTAACATTTCTGTATTTCTGTTTCATTACGAATTATCAAATACCAACTTTACAAGTTAACTTCACAAACTTACTTCGCAACACTAACTTCACAACTCTAACGTCACACACACACACACACACACGTGTTGCATCACGCCAGTAGCAATATTAACATGTCGGTATTTCTGTTTCATTACGAATTATCAAATACCAACTTCACAAGTTAACTTCACAAACTTACTGCGCAACACTAACTTCACAACTCTAACGTCACACACACACACGTGTTGCGTCACGCCAGTAGCAATATTAACATGTCGGTATTTCTGTTTCATTACGAATTATCAAATACCAACTTCACAAGTTAACTTCACAAACTTACTGCGCAACACTAACTTCACAACTCTAACGTCACACACACACGTGTTGCGTCACGCCAGTAGCAATATTAACATGTCGGTATTTCTGTTTCATTACGAATTATCAAATACCAACTTCACAAGTTAACTTCACAAACTTACTGCGCAACACTAACTTCACAACTCTGACGTCACACACACACGTGTTGCGTCACGCCAGTAGCAATTTTTTAAATGCGTAATCGATACGATCATAATTTTGGTTCTTTTAAGAGAAAAGTATTTGTTATATAATCTTTGATGTCAAAAATGGTCGGAGACTTTGAGATCATTTATTTTACATGTCTGGGTAGTTGTTTGTGCCTCAGATTTACGTAATGACATTTTTCGTCAAATTCGGAACAGTTCTGTCAATTAAGTTAAAATCCTCAAATTCCAAAAAAAAAGTGCGTTCGTGCTCTAAATTATAAACTTTGAAATCGTGACGGATAATTTCAGAGATGAATTTCGAATTTATTGCTCGACCATCAAAGATTTTAGTTATGCATTTTTTCTAATCATTTTTAGCAATGATAAAAAACAGGTATGAAAATGCAATTTCTTGAATGCAAATTCTGTAATTTGAATTCCATTAAGCCTGTAGTTTTGTTCAGAATACTAATTTTAACCATTCAAATATCATCTTATCATTCGAAATAATGTTGTGATTCGTTTCTAAAAAAGAACAAATTTTATTTTGAAGAAGCAAAAGAATTGACACGGAACACAATTCGTTTCTAGGAAATTAACGCACGAAATAGTTATTTTAATCATGAATTTCTAAAACCTTGTATCAAATATTGATTTTATCTCAATAAAAAAATTTATGTTGACATTTTCTTCAATAAACATACAGAGCATATTCTATACCTGTATAACAAAAATATCGCTACCAAGTTGTCGATCACCTTGTCAATTGTATGCAGATGTCTTACGTTTGCAACATATTACAAGATAAATATTAAATCACCTGCTTTCGCTAAATGTCCATTAATACTGCAAAAATTATGTAAATTGTTGATTTCACTGCGAATTGTCAAACTTCTGTGTCTCAAGCGATAAAACGTCACACATATGTTTTTTTCTTCTACGCTGCACAAAGAGCCTGTGACCGAGTTTATTCAAGTGTGTTCAAAATACGTGCGAAAAACGTGTGTTCATTCATCAGTCTTCAGAAACAAGTATTTTTTGCTCTCATCGAACTCAGGGACGATTAATCGCTCTCGTCTGCATATGTAAACACACAGTTTCGCAAACATCCTTATTTAAAAAAGTTTTTTGCGCTCACGACCTTTCACCGTCTATATATCAATAAAGGAAGGAAAACTAAATTCATTTTCGACGTTTTTGAGATAACGATCATCATAGTAATAGGAGTTGCTTTGCCTCCATTTATCAAGTCACTTGAAAACGATTATTTAAAGGCGAGTGAAAAATTATCAATATTTCACGAGCAAGAAAGAACAAACAATACACACAGCTCATCTATCTGCACTGTCATTATCATTGTATCGTGCCAAGGACATGAGGAAAAAAACGCAGTACATCGAACATTCTTTACCTGACTCATTTTAAATCTCACACTCTCAGCTATTTCATTATTTTAATCGTTGTATTTTTTCTTTTAGAGGTTAAATATAAGGACTCTCTTCGAAAAATGCGCGCGAACTGCAAAAATTACAATACAATTACAAATTACAATTACAAGTGAACGAAAGTAAAAATATGAATTTACAGAAATGACACAGATTACTATGAATTATAAGAAATGACTAAGAGACTTTGTTTTATAAGGACAACCACGTTAATGACGAAATGTATTTCATTAAAAAACCAGTAATAAACTAAATGAATACACTAAAAGAAAGTCTAAAGCGTAAAAATATTATTTCTTGTCAATAATTCATATTTTTTAATATATATTTCATAAATGCGCTATACGAAGTTGACTTGAATTAGAACAAAAACATAATTTTTTCGAAAATGTAAAATTCTATAAAATCTAAATCGCAAAAAATTGCGGGTGCAAGAGAACCTACCGACATATTTCAAAAAATTTAAAGTCTCATAAAATCTGAAAAATTTTCAATTTTCTCTTAAATATATACATAAGAAAGAAGTGATGCTCTACCAGTGCACTTAATTTCAGCTTGATTGTTAAAGCCGATTTCGAGATACAGCGATTCGAATTTTGCAAGTCTGCCACTCACAAACACACACACGCACACACCGAACATTTTTTCTAAACCACTTTTTTCGATGCTTTAGACCATTCCAAGTGATTCGAAACGAAAATCAAAGAATTTTTTCTTTCCAAAAACAAAGCTTTCTCCATGAGGAAGCAAAATTTTATATTTTTATTCATTTATGTATTATTATTATTATCATTATCATTGTTCTTAATTCTATAAATAATAGTTACACAAACCGCGCTAAACTTGAAAAAAAAAATTGTACATTATTACAAAAAATATAAATTAATTCCAAATGCTTTTCCATTCCAATGGTGCCCATCCCTGATCCACTGTTGCGGTGCAAGTAGTAGCGCCTCGTATTAGTCAGACGACGAGTTGAGGCTGTAGCGCATTCCGGCAGAACTCGCGGCATCCGTGCTCTGTAGATCGATGAGCCGGCTTCCGCTGCTACAGCTGCGACACCACTACATCTGTCGCTGGTATACTATTTAGTAGCCATCGTAGTAGTAGCAATAATAACAATAGTAGTAGTCGTAGTAGTCGTCATAGTGTAGTATACTGACGAAGAGAGCCAGAGCTTCGGAGAGGAGAGTTCTCGGGTGGGGCGCATGCACCGTATCCGGGCGACATAGCGAAGTCTCGAGCGAGACTTCGTCGCTCGTCGTGCCAAACTCTCAAGCTCCGAGGCTCGCGACAGACATTCGTGCCGATTCACCGTCCCATCCGTACTTATATATCTCTTTCTTTCTCTTTCGTGCACTCTTGCCTCGATAATAATCACCAACGTTCTATCTTTATCCTCGAACAACACACACGCTCGAATCCTCGTTCCGTGACACTCCCTTTCTGTCGGCGTGCATTATCTCATCTCCTCGTCTCTATGCTAGCCAATATAAACTTTGAGAGATCGAAATGGAACCGAGTGTTCGCGGTTTCCTGCACTTTTTACTATTTGTAGCACTTTCGATTAATCGGCCGTGAAGCCTCGAAATTTTATGCTAGAATTATGTTTCGGGGATGTAAAATAGTGATTTTTAGATCATGTTAATTCCAAGTTCGCGTCCGGTGGATCGAAATTCGTTGGGGTATGGCCGAAAAAGGACTGAGTCCATATTCATCGACATTTTTAAGAAGCCATGTAACGAGTGTGGAAAATTAGGTATCACAGTTATATTGGTGTCATTCTGTTTGTTAGAATGAGCTAGTTTGAAACAAAAAGATTGATTGAGAGAAAACAAAACGAAAAAGATATCGCTAGTTAAAAATTCTGAATTTTTTTATTTTTAATTCTGAATCCCGAAACGAAAAAAAGAAATTTTTTATCGTTTCCGAAAAAAATTCCAAACCCATTGTCAAAACTTTGATAACATGCCTCGCGGTGCGGAAAACATCGGAATCGAACCGCTGAATCGGTCTGATCGCTAGTTAAGAATTTCAAACTTGCTTGATTTGTGAATTCTGAAACCATACACAAGCAAAAGTAACTTTATTTATAAATCATAGTAAAAAAAAAAAAGAGGAAACCGGTGTTTTCTGTTATTCACTATACAAATTTATAACTTCAAGTTTGAAATTCGATATTTTGGAGAACAATTTAATTCAGCATGTTTTTCTAAACTCTAAAAATCGGATCTGTAGCAGACAGACTTCCGGTTCGGAGAAAGTGGCGAGGAAGTACTTCACTTCACCCCGCATCCAAAATCTACTACAAGAACTCAATCATAATCTTAATCTTTCAATAAATCCCTACGTTTTCAGTAAACGCGAACCGAATTATTCATTTAAAAAATTTCAAACCCGTTGTCATGAAGCATCCCCAAAATTTTCATAACATCGCTCGAGATGCGGAAAATATCGGAATCGAACCGTTCCGTCTGTGACCGCGAACCTTGAAATTCGATATCTTGGAGAAAAATAAAATCCCACCAGTTTTTCGAAACTCTGAAAATCAAATCTGTAGCAGACGCACTTCCGGTTTGTAGAAAGTGAAGCGGAAGTACTTCGCTTCACCCCGCATCCAAAATCTACTACACGAACTCCATCACAATCTTAATCTTTCAATAAATCCTTACATTTCCAGTAATCACAACCAGAATTATTCATGAAAAAGGTCCAACTTCATTATCACGAAGCATCCCAAAATTTCCATAACATCGTTCGAGATGCGAAAAATATCAAAATCGAATCGTTCCGTCTGTGACCGTGAACATTGAAATTCGATACCTTGGAGAAAAATAAAATCCCACCAGTTTTTCGAAACTCTGAAAATCGAATCTGTAGCAGACGCACTTCCGGTTGGTAGAAAGTGAAGCGGAAGTACTTCGCTTCACCCCGCATCCAAAATCTACTACACGAACTCCATCACAATCTCAATCTTTCAATAAATCCTTACATTTCCAGTAATCACAACCAGAATTATTCATGAAAAAGGTCCAACTTCATTGTCACGAAGCATCCCAAAATTTCCATAACATCGTTCGAGATGCGAAAAATATCAAAATCGAATCGTTCCGTCTGTGACCGTGAACATTGAAATTCGATACCTTGGAGAAAAATAAAATCCCACCAGTTTTTCGAAACTCTGAAAATCGAATCTGTAGCAGACGCACTTCCGGTTGGTAGAAAATGAAGCGGAAGTACTTCGCTTCACCCCGCAACCAAAATCTACTACACGAACTCCATCACAATCTTAATCTTTCAATAAATCCTTACATTTCCAGTAATCACAACCAGAATTATTCATGAAGAAGGTCCAACTTCATTGTCACGAAGCATCCCAAAATTTCCATAACACCGTTGGAGATGCGGAAAATATCGGAATCGAACCGCTCAACCGCCGTGTCCGTCTGTGACCCGAACGGCCTCGTTCCGCTATCCGCGTCTCTTCCTCGTGGTCATCGTCACAGTGAGCATCACAAACACAAACTCACGATCGCACACAAGCTCGAACAACAGCAGAAGCAGCAGAGCAGCAGCAGTGGCAGGCCCCGCGTCTTCCTAGGGTACTATTTAGCTCTTCTTCCTCCGCCCCCTGCACCGCAGTGACGTTCCTCGTTCCTCATTGCTTACCACGTGAGAGTCCGAGCGAGCGAGTCGCGAACGTGATCCACCGAAGCACCGGCGCCGAGAGCTCTCTGTGAGTGAGTCTCGTAAACGTGAGGATAGCCGCAGCCCCGCACAGAGCGCTACTAGCGTATAAGTGAGTCTCCGATTCGCGTCCGTGAATATAACACACAATCTAACGAGCTAAACGGCACACACAACTGTTCTATGCGCTTGCCGAGTCTACCGTGAGAGAGCCTTTGCCAGTTTCGCGAGAGTCTCCCCCGAAACCACGAACCGTAACCGCCGTATTCGCTGTCTTCATCCGGCTCGTCTGCCTAGCCATAATTTCCGTCTTTGACCGTTCTCCAATCGAGTGCATCGAATAAAACGCTCTCGTTAACAAAAATTACGTAAATACACATAAAACACTCCAAAAGCCATAATAGTACCAAATTTCAACACTGCGGATGCAACGATCCATCTTCGGCGCTGCATCGTAATCCGAACAGTAGTGTGAAGCGAGTGAAAGAATCGATTTCACGCACGTGTTTTTACCGGCGTTTTTATCGTCCAGTTTTTGACGCTACGCTTAGTCGAAACTAATTTCGTAGAAACTAAACGACTCGACGTTATTGAAAAATTTCTGGGATAATTTGTGTGTGTGGGATATTTTTTGGGCGTACGGGAATAATTGTCTCGCCGTGTTATCAAAACTCGGTGATAATGACGAAAAATCCGTCGGGAGATCAGAAGTCGATGAAGGGTAATAAGCAGCAGGCGAAAAAGAAGCAGGAAGTGGAAAAGGTGAAAAAGGTGACTGTGGAGGAGAAGAAGGAGGCGGAGAAACCGCCGCCGGTCGATGAAGAGGCGAAAGCCGTTAAATGTTCGGAGGACAAAGACGCGGACGTTGAAGAAGATACATCGGAGATTAAGAGCGAGGCCATACCACCGGAAAATATATTTGGCGTCGTCAAGCTTATGCAGGTAAGATTATGCAGGTTTAATGACATTTTTCTTTTTTGATATTCGTGTCTACGTGTGCACTACTCTAGTCTTGTGTTACGTAAGACGCGCGATGACTCGCGAGAGTCTTTTCCCGGCCATGCCTGTCGACACTTCGGTGTACCGCTGCCGGTGTTGCCTCCTCACGCTGACTGTACACACGCGCCGCGCGTATGTGCATTACAAAAGAACGAAAAAAAACAACGTGCGTCGATGAACGATGAACGCCGCGTTTACCGGAGCAAGCGCACGAGGCTTTGCCATGCGGTAAAGGGGGATGAAACCTGTCAAGGAACAATGAAGATATCTCTTTTGTAACTTGAAGCTTTTTGCAAAGCTTTGACTAATTCCTATTATTGAAATTACATTTGTATGTCTGTATTACAATTCTGGAATTTTAAATGCAGCGGTTACAGCATTCAAATGCGAATGGGCCGTTTTTACCACAGTAGCAACAACGTACTCTCTTCGCTCGCACTTTTTTTAAAATTTGTCTCTTATGACTAAACATGATATTTGCATGTTTATGCCATTGGTTATTTAACGCGACTATATTTCTGCTTCAGGAGTTCGATGTAATGAGGCTTGCGATGTGTGATTCCTTTTTTTTTTACGAAGAAAAAATGGAATAAAAAATGGTGAATCTATTTTTGGAAGAGTAATGTATTGTATTTCACAAATGCGAAAAAACCAGGAATTCAAAAAGCGCGCCATGCGTGATTCTGCAGTGATTATAACAGTCTGAAGCTGGCTTTAGGTCAAGGCCATCGACGACCAATCAGAATGCTAGAAAGGTGGTTTCAGTCTTCGATATTTCGTATTTCGATGTGCTGTCTTTTTTAAGAGAGACATCGCATTTGCGGCAAAGGGAGATGAAGCCTGTCAAGGAACTATGAAGATATCTCTTCTGTAACTCGAAGCTTTTTCAAGTTTCAATTTTGTCGTTCCAATAATTACATCCATATATACTCAAATAAACACAGGATCGTCCGAAGACTGGGACGTGTCCGGCAATTGGTACCGTTACCTCGACAACGTATTTTGTTATTGTTTATTAGAAGATGTACCATTGAGTCGCGTCTAAAATTATGTTATATCCTTCGTCATCAGTAAACAATAGTCGTTCGTTACTGCTTACATCGAGTATGTAAATGATTAACTAACTTAAGTAACTATTGAACAATCATTATCATTATAAATCCAGGCTGTAGGTCAATAATGAATTTTTCAATTATTAATATGAACTATCACTTATCATAACTAAATAAATTACAAAAAAAACAGAATTTGGATAGTAGCTTTTATTGGTTTTTTTTTTGGTTAGTGGTCAATTACGCAACACAATTTATATAGCGCAACCAATTACATTCTAGTTGTTATCACATTCATCTTTCATAGTGTGTAATAATCGACCCGACACGAATGAATCTAAAGTTCATTGCATTGCAATGACATGTAAATCATGCATGAAAAAGTATTCTACTGCTCGATATGCTGAAAGCAATGATTGTTATTCGCATATCTGCGCGAACTTCTGTTCCGTAAAATGATTAAGCGATAAAGAATTTGTAAAATGCGTTCTAAAAATAAAATGTTACGTGCTGTTGTGAATAAGTGAGGGGAGAGTCGATATATGCGGTATTCTCGGTCAGTTCAGCCACTAAAACTTTTTTAATCTCTGCAAATATCTTTTGACCGCTTTGCTAATTTTTGCATGCGTTCAACACATATTAATGCAGATAGAAAGTGTCCGTGAAGCTGAAGAAATATACAATTTTCGAGAATATCAACTTTTGTCAAACAAAAACTTTCAAGAATATTTAAAAATATTTTTACTCTACTCTTTTTATTTTTCTGTAGTTTTTCCACATATTGTCGATCATTTTAGATTTAGAACGAAATGAAAAGTGCCGGTATGAAGAAATAAAAATGAATTACAAAAAAGGTGGTAACTTTGGAAAAAGTATAAATTTGAAAAAAAAATTATAAACCGACCCAAAATATTTCCTGCCCACGCTGCCAATTTTTTTTATAGATCCGACACATGTTCCTGCACTTAACATAAATTTAAGAGAAAGATGAAATTACTAAAAGCGTAAAAAATAAAAATGACAGGAAAAAACGTGGCGTAACTCACAGAGAATGCCTCATACATGTTTTTGCGTGTATATGTGCACGTGCGTAGCTTGAATTCGCAACAGCATCCCTAGCACACCCACGCACAGATCGCGACGTTGAGTAAAACAGCGAGTCGTCGTGACGTCACGTCAGCCGCGACCCAGGAACGCGGTATAACTTCCGGTACACGACGCGGCGTGAGTATCGATCAGTCGCCACAGAGCAAAAGTGGTGTAGATAGGAGGAGAATACAGATAGCCATGTATTGCGTAGGATATGAACCTAAACCTCGCGCACGTCACGTCGCACTTCCTTGTTCCATCTCTCCCCCCTTTCTCCTGACCCGTACACCCAAACAACCACCATATTGCTTAACTTTCTTTTCAGTCACTCTATTGTGAACGCCTCCGTAACTTTGCCCTTCTCATTGAAATTCCATTAAATTGATCCATTTTTAACAACTTATGATAAATACTATGGAAATTCATACTACGTGCATTTCCAAGCCAAGTTAAAATTTAGACCGTCGTCAAAACCTGAATGTAGTAAACATGAAGGGCACACGAAGGTTCCTTCATTTTTTTGACACTCCTCAAAACCTCCGAAAATGACACATATGAGCCAATTCGACCAAACGAAGACTGGGAACTGAAATTATTACGTTTGAACCTCCAATTAGGTCGTACAGAGTGAGATAAGGGTTTTAGGCCTCTGCATAGATATTCAAAAGTGCCATATTTTACCCATTTTCAATCAACGAAGGGTATTCTAAGGGTTTAAACCTAAACTCGGGAATTATTAGATAAAGTACTGTATTTAGGAAACGATAAAAGCGGACTGTAAACATTGAACAGATTTTATTTTCATTTTTGGTAAATTCCAAGTTTTGTAAAAAAAAAACGCAAAGGTATAATTTTTTTAAACTGGTTATCCTAATTTTTTATGGTTTTATTCGGAGTAAAAATAGTTTAAAATACATATTTTTGAATCATTATAGTTTACAGCTTGTGAGTCACTTTACTTTTTATATTCCATCCCTTTTTTCTCCTCTTGCCCCTAATTCGTATACGATGAAGTCACCATATTACGCTACTTTCATTTCTGTCCCTTTATCGTAGACACCTCCGCAACTTTGCTCTTCATCTTCTCATTGGAATTTCATGAAATTGATCCATTTTTTGACAACTTATGATGAATAGTATGGAAATTGACACTGCGAATTCATTTCGAATTATCAGATAAGGTACTGTATTTAGAAAACGGACAGAGAGGACTGTAAAGATTGAAGAGAATTGAGTTTTATTTTAAGTGAATTTCCATTTTTATGAAAACTAACGTAATATACTCTTTCTAAGCGAGAAATAGTCATTTTTTGACCGTTTTTCCTTTAGCCAAAATAATAAAAAATAATTTTTGTCATCATTATAGTGCATTTTACGCGAATAACATTGCATTTATGTTCCATTCTTCCCCCTCCTCTTCTCCCCGACCGCCTTACCGCAATTACCATCATATTGCTTCAGTTCAATTTCAGTAACTCTATCGTAGAGACTTTCGCTTGTATGCTTTCTGCAGCCTCGCAACTTTGCACTTCCGCTTATTGGAATTCTATAAAATTGATCGATTGTTCGATAACTTATGATAAATAATATGGAAACACACATTGCGGGTTCATTTTCAATTACCAGATAAAGTACTGTATTCAGGAAACGAACAAAGTACTGTAATCATTGAATAGAATTTCTCCCAATTTTCAGTAAATTCCTCATCCTAAAGAATAACACACAATATTCTTTATCACTACGACTTACTGCACGTGTGTAATGTTAATATTTATATGATTATTATTGTGAAATAACGAAAAAAAAGATAAATAAAAATTCCATAAAACTAATGAATTTTTAACGCGAGAATTTCTTATGTATCGTAAATGAAATCTACTTTTAAAAATTTTTGTCACAGGATGCAGTATAGACTACATACATTTTTTTCTTTCTTTTTTTTTAACCACCCGTAGGACATTTTTTCCACTTCGTCAATACATTATAAAATAAAATACTTCATCGTTTAATATTATTTTATCATCAAGGGACCGAAGAAACGTAAAAAATTCCTCGTCAGCGTAAACGAGCTGCGATTTTTCTCCTTTCTCCTGACACAAAACGTTAAAGCAGTATTTTCTATAGACCACAGCGAGAGTCTACATATGTTTTCCTCGTCTCCCTCAGGCTATAGGGGTCTGACCTTTTCGCAACGATGGATCGACATCAACACAGCAGCAAAAATAAAATAATTCGAAACACGCTCGAAAAGTAACGCGTGCAAAAACTCGGTGTTAGAGTTATTTGCTGCGACAACTGGAGAGCGTGACCTTGTCCTTACATTTTCGTCGACGGTTTGTTTCCCTCTGCTTGGACTTTTTTTGCCGATTAGTCTCATGAACGCTCGACTTGTAAACGTGCTCAAAAATAATTACAACAACAACCGCGCCGACGGGATCCGCAGCTTGACGATCTTCTCGGTTAGCCAAGGTCCGTAAGGTCGTAAATCGCCTTGTGGCTATTATAATAACCGCTAGACTCAAGCGGTAGATATACATTCTTCACAACAACGAGACTAACAGATGATGACGATGATGATGATGATGATGATGATGAGGGAGAGAGATAAGTCATTCTCTCGTTGGTCCGTACAACTCTCGTTCTCACCGGTTTTAACGGTACTTCTCGTACAACGTGTATAACTAATTGTTTACCGACATTATATTATTTCACTAATTCAAATATCTCGACGTCTTGCGCAATCTTGAGCCCAAGAAATGCTAAAGTGAAATTATGATTGCTAGGATTATATGCACTGCGAACTCTCTGCACAAAAGTTTCTCACGAGATAATACTAAACGAGTAAACGAGTCGAGTTTGCAACTTGGGTAAGGATGCATCATACATACTTTCACAAACAAAAGTTTTGTGTGATTAGTAGTCGAGGAAAATGGGAAAAACGATGAAAGAATGTTGTTTAAGACAGTTAGAATCGTCGTTTTTTATTTATCATTTAAAAAATCACGGTTCCTTCAGTCTCTTGAAATTAAAGTTTTTGCATGCAAAAAAAAAGATAAGAACATTTTTGAATGTGACATAATTTTTTTGCATTCCTCATAGAGGAAGCTTCGATGTCATGAAACATTTTTTCGAGATATTCATGTCAGGGCACTCAAAATGTCCAAGAACATGGAGAAAAAAACAGGTTTAGAAAAAATGTCCGTATATGTTTGTGTGTGCGCACGGCTTCGCTATTTTAATTGCCTTTGATTCGAGAATCGATTGGGCTTAAATTTGGTAAACAAGTAAAGGAGCAGTCAATTTTCTTCGAAATGTATGCAGAAAATTCTTTGTATATCTTTGAGAATTTTGGTTAAAAAAAAAGTTCACGCTCTAGCTTTTGAATAAATGGCGATATTTTCCTAAATAATTCTTCGTACATGCAGGTATTGTTAATGTTGTTTGGTATTGAATTAAACCAAAATCGGAAACGTGATTCAAATTTTATAAACTTTTGAAATATTCGAAGAAATCACGTTTTCGCCCTAACTCTAGCAAAATATGAAACAAATCTAAATTTTATACATGAAATCGGTACTATCTAGCGAAGATTAGTATGAAGTTTATTCATAATCGGTAATGTGGTTCGCATTTCTCAAAATTATAACTTTCAGAAAAGATAATGTTACTGCATTAACTTCAGCAAAACATAAGATAGTAAACTCAAGTCTTTTACATGGAATTGATAATATTCAGATATTTCCAAACAGAAATTCCAAAATTTAACTATATTCTTCAAAAAAGCTGCAAAGTCGAACTCAGCAAATTGCTTTTTCATCCTTTTTGGTATTTGTAAAAAAAAAACCACAAATGATGAAGAAGTAATTTGCAAAGTTTTTTTTTCATAAGACGGATAAGCTGCTTTTGTTCTAACTAATGTAAATTACATTTTATTTATTTATCACAATTCAAACTTACAAACATTGATAAAAGTAAAAAAAATTTCGAAACGTATTTTTGAAAATTTGTATGTATTTGAGAAATTTGGGAATTTTATTTATAAATAATCTCAGTTCTATTAAGTTTGCCTTACTTTTTGAACGAATTCATTTATCACGATAGTATTATGATCATTGGAAATAATGAAACGTACGCATTTTCGATGCCTCATTAAGGGCGTCCTTGAACTTGTGAACATAATACAGAATCGGATGAATATTGAATACGTGATTATTAGCATTTCAATGTTTGCCCGCGATATGATCTACAGCGCACAAACCTTTTTATGACATCCGTAACACACGCGTATTAACCGAGATCCCAATTACATTTTACCTTTGTTAGCTTTCTTTTTCGTTAGACAGCGCGAACCTTTTTTTTTCGGGATAAATAGAGTAGCAAACATTTCAAGGAATAATTTATGTAAATGCAATACATAAACAATCGGACATATAAATATTAATACATGAACAATTTCATCATATACAATTAACGAAGCACTACTGTATACGGTTTTTGATAATTATCTTAATATTATTATTATTATTGAAAAAAAAAACAAAAAGTTTACTCTTTTTTCATAATATCGATTTCACAAAATAGTTCCTTGAATTACGAGAGGTCTTTCATTCAAATCAGGCACGGTAGGGAAAAAATGATGACTAGCACAAGTAGAAAAGGAATGTTTGAATTTTTTCAATAGCTTTCAAGTATGTAGAGCAGTAAACTAAAAATCAGAAGAAAAAAATACTGTAAAGTACTGAAGTATCCGCAGCCGTAAATGTTTGTCAAGATATTTGTAGTCATTCGGAAATGAAGTTCGGCGCGCCTTGATTTTGTTTTAAAACAAGAAAGAACCTTTGTTGGCCAAATGGGAACGATCATCAATATTCTGTCGTTGCTCGAAATATAAGCTGAGGAAGTTTTTTTCCACATTATCATCGCCAAATTAACATCATTGATTTTCGATAATTTACGGCTCCATAAACAAAGATAGAAATAATATTAGAAATAATATAATACATAAAACATACAAAATGTTACAAATTTATCAAATTAAATTTCGTAGCTATCTCACAAATAAAAATTAAGTTTCCACGAACGACATTCAAATACAAATAGTCCGCAATTGCCGACAACTGAGCAACTCGTAAAAAATTATGATTTTCGTCATCTCCTTGACAAAATGTAAACAAAAACGTCACATAGTTGCTCAACGTGTCAAAAATAAACATGATGAAGGTACTTTGTGTTCCAATCGTCTCCGCTACTTATATATATATACCACATGGACTTTCTAACGTTATAATGTAATTCACGCATGATTAAAAGCGATAAACGAGCCCGCAAAATGTTAAATATTCATGACCGCATTTAAAGCCAGTATAATTCGCGGTATGAGTTTATAAAAATGGCAAGTGGGAGCAAAGTGAATGCTTTATACGTTCGTGTATGACTTTCGGTGTAATTTTCTTCGGTAATTGAGAATCGTACATGAAGGCCACAGCGGGAATAAATGATGTTTGAGAAACGAATAAGTTGCTACAGTGCCGCTCGACTCACCTGCTTTTTCCTTCCTTTCCACGTCTCTTTGTTTTTATCCGTCACACACGCGCACCACGAAAACTTGTTGCGTATCGTTGTATTTCGGCCTTGACCGGATCCCCGCGTAACCGAATCGTAGCCGCAGGCCTCCGCGAAAACAAGAATAAACGACGCGACGTCGACGCGTGTCGAGAATCGAGAGGAACGCGAGAGTGAGAGTGAGAGTGAGGTGCACGGCGATCCATTCTCGCTTCTTCGTAGCTTCTCGTTCAAGGTTTCGGAAGGCCGAAACTTCTCTCGCTCGAGAGACGCGAGTGCACTAACAGCCCAACTGTCGAAAACAGTAAAAATGTGGCACGGGCGATTCGTCATCGATGTACATATACGAGGTATTCCACGTCAGTCCGGCTACTTTGTTTGCTTACACTTTTAGGTATGTTCAAAATTGGTTACATTTTTTAGTGCCCCTTAAACGTAATACTTAGAATATTTTCATGAATTTTGAAATCGATTTTTTTCAGTCTCATGAAAAAAAAAATTACGCTATTTTTTTATCACAGATATTGTTGAAAATTAGACGCAATTTAGTAGCCCTTAAAAGCATCTGTAATTTTCTGTACAGATCGGCAAATTCATTTTTCAAATTCATTATTGCGGTGAAAAATATTTTTTTACCGCACTGAGAAAACAGATTCGTTGGCTCAACAAACAGATGGTGACCGGCTGTCAAATAGATTGTTTAGTCAGCTCAACAAAGATTTGTCTCACCTTGTTGGTCTGCGGGACCGAAAAACTTTCGAAGAAACAACATTTTGTACCTGTAACCAAATGTTTAGTTGACAGCCGGTAATCGCCTATTTATTGAATTTTTAAAAAATTTTGATAAAATTATCCCACTTTCCTTTTCACAGATATTCTCCAAGATTAGACACATTTTAATACATTTGAAAATCGTCTTTGTAATTTTTTGTACAGATCGAATTCATTTTTCACAATGATTATATGGAAAATATTTTTTTACCAAAACAGCCCAGTACATTTTTTCGACGGAACTATACCGTATATTTTACCACAAATTCTACGGAATTAAATGAAATATAAGTGGAAAGTATGAAAGAATCAATGGTGTAGAAATCAAACAATAATATTTTTTTTAATCCATAAAACGACTGTACGAGTTATCAGACTATTTTTCATTTTCCAAATATTAGCCGTTCACTTTTTCTTTTTTTTTTAATTCCATATATGCATTCCCAATTTACTTAAGACTCAATAGTAGCTTATATAAGGCAATGCAAAATGAATTACACAAAAAATTATGAATCGCAGTGAAAGGTTCCAACAATTTTTTATGTTGTTTAGAAAATTTTATTTAACCAATCTTCATTTATGAGGAAGTAGAAAACGATTAAAGCACGTGATTTATACTCATCTGTATTACGCGTGCTTGTAATCACATTTTATCCAGGAGCAAATGCCTCTAATTTCCGAGAAATTGTGCTGAATTATCACACCTCTAAAGGCCACACTTTCAGTTTGATGGTTACTTTCATATGCGAGGATTACTCATCTTCCATATCTGTACTCTCTTTGCTCTGAGTCTATATCTTGCACATGGATGCACACTATAGCAACTGACATTATATTACCACCTACGCACATCATGCTCGTGGCCGTAAATACAGGTGGTTTTTGCTCCCATGTCTTCCTACTCTTTCTCTTACTTGGCTCTTGGATGTCATAAGTCAAAGCATTCGTCGGATCCGTGCAACGAGGCTCAGCAGCTTACAAATTGTGTCTATGACTAAAACCAGCAAAAACTGTAGCAAACCAAGCAGTTTCACGAAACGAATACGGTATGAGTACCGCCATGCAACACATTTTTTCAAGACGATTTTATGGCTACCGCGCCTTATGAATACCTGTACCTAATAAAGATTTTAACGGGCTTGTCGAACCGGACTCCGCGCTTTAATTTTTTTCCCCAAGCTATATGACGTGCAACGATGTATTCTTCTCTCGCAAGAGGCCATTCATCTTTTGCCGGTTAAGTCATACTCCAAACCTCTCACGTTTTTGTTTTGCAAACTTATTCTATATAAGGCTGTATTCACTATTTGATGAAAACGGAATTTAGGGACATGAATAAAGTTTCAGCGTCAAAGCATGACAATCGAATTGTTGGACAAATCATTTGATTTTTAGGTAAACATATTTCGATGAATATTGACTTTGATTCCCTGTTATGAATAATGTATAGAATAATATAGTACGAAACTACTGGACACTTTAACAAAAACACATCAAAATTCTGATGGACACACTCACAAACATTCACAGATACTCTTACAAACAATCTTACGATAATACGCGCGGAAATTTTCACAGACACTTACATACACTCTCACAAACACCCTCATAAATAGTCTCACAAACACTTTCGCAAACACTTTTACAAAAGTTTTCACAGACACTCACAAATACTCTCACCAAAAACTCTCACAGCACTCTTACAAACTCTCTCACAAACACTCACAAAAACACTCTTACAAACACTCTCACAAACATTCTTACAAACACACTCCCAAACACTCTCACACACAGTCTCACAAACGCTCACAAACACTTTCACAAACACTCTCACAAACTCTCACAAACATTCATACAACCACACTCCCAAACACTCTCACACACAGTCTCACAAACGCTCACAAACACTTTCACAAACACTCTCACAAACTCTCACCAACATTCATACAACCACACTCCCAAACATTCTTACAAACACTCTCACTAACTCTCTCAAACGCTATCACAAACATTCATACAACCACACTCCCAAACATTCTTACAAACGCTCTCACTAACTCTCTCAAACGCTATCACAAACACTCACAAAAACATCCTTACAAACACTCACACAAATACACTTACAAATACCCTCCCAAACACTTTCACAGATACTTTTATCAACACGGATATACTTACAAACACTCTTAAAGCAAAAAAATCACAGCTTTTTAATCCCATTGGCAATCAGGGCCAAACTCAAACCCAAAAAACCATTTCCATAATTATGTTTGGCCAGAAAATTACAAATTAAAACTCTGCTATTTTAGGAGTTAGTACACTCTCATCGTTTCAAGACATAATTTTTTAAAAATTGAATTTTAAGTCCTCTCCAAAAGTGACCATAATTGATGCTACCACAATGCAAATCAGAGTTGTCTCATCCGGACGTAGACTCGGCGAAAGCTCGTTGAGTATTCCGTGCGTTGGATATGCACAATGGGATAGCTCATACAGTTGCGTGAACAAGAAATATAGTATGAGGCCGCAAATGTGACACGCACGTCGACCCAGTGTCTCCACGTGGTTCGAAACTCTCGCGCATTAATTAAATCCACCCGACATTGCTCTTTGTAACGAAAGTACGCGTACACAGGTTCCTTTTAATATCCACTCATTACACTAACGGCCTCGTGTCCGGTTTATAAAAATAAAAGGGAAAAAATCGCACAATAGCTGTACGCCGTCGCTCGTTGACCCGTAAAATTAAAATATAGTGCACAGATCGATCAAGCAACACCGAGACACGGAGAAAGAGACATATCGCTCCGATAGGAAACAATTAATTACCGAGATAAATCGACTGTCGTTGAAAAATCTCATTATCGTAGCAGATCGTTTAATCTCAAGGTGCATAAATCTTTTTCGTTTGTAATTCCACTACGGAAAGAGATAGAGATTAAACACTGTCAACTTTTCACGTCACTCGGAACTACGACAGCGATGCTGTTTTTGCAATGTCCAACGCCGGTGGGCAATTTATATGGGACAGAAAAGTTTCAAGAATAATGGAATTCGTTTCGTCGCGGATATTATGAAACTAAGATCATTTCGACGATTGTCAAGATCCATTTGTTTATTTATTCGTACGTTGTGATATATTGTACCGGGCACGACATCTGTTGACTATTTGAACAAATAAAAGCAAGACGGATCTTTTTTTTATTAAAATTTAATTTGAATTTCAATAACATTCAGAAAAATGTATTCTTACAATTTACAACTAAAAAATTCGATGCAAGAATGTGAAGGACCGGATATTTTTTGTTGAGGTTGTAATTCGAAATTTTTTCGTTGTTGACGAAATTCCAATCAGACAGGATTTTAGAATTTATTAAACTAGACTTTTTTTCAACTTCGAAACTCTTGAAACCCGAAATGATATTTTTCATAACATGACAGCATTTTGTATTTTCGATTGTAACAAATATACATTCCTACGTTTTTTGAATGACTCAGCAAGCGTTGTTTTTCTCTGATTGTTTAAATATTCATGGGCCAGATCGTTGATTTTTCTGTAAATTCTAATCTACAGTCATCGACATCGCTTATGACGTTGGAATTGATTGATCGTCAAACCGATTATTCAAAATTCTGAACGACGTCTGAAGAATGAGCGTAAAGTCATCGACACCGTAAATGTCGATAGAAAAAAACTACCGACCAAACTTCCTGTCAACGAAGTTTAGCATTGACGCGTGTAGTTGAGTCTGCAGTAATTCACAATTCCAAACAAAAATGAAAATAACTGGTGTTCCATTTTTTTAACTTACATATTCCCAGGATTTTTAAAATTAAATTTAAAAAATAACGATGTTATATAAAGTATAATTAATTACAGTAAAGTAAATAACAAAGATATTCAGAATCATAAATTACACAATTTTTTGTATAAGTATAAAAGGTTAAACAATATGTACAATCTACAAATTTTTTTAGCACTTTATTTTTTTGTCTTGTATTTGTAAAACTAGAAGAAAAAAAATTATTTGTAAGATGAAAATTTTTCGACAATAACTTTGAAAAAAAAAATCCAAATTCCGTTTTTAGCCACGTTGACGAATATTCGATAACCATTGGTGCAAGAACGTTGGCGAATACGGAAGTGCATATGGTTGTGTCTGTAAACATAGTTGCACTTCAGACACTTGCATGCAAGTTTGGTTTGCGGTCACGAGTTCACGACTGTTCTAATTTGCCTCAACGTAATTAAGTTATATGCTTGCGCGCTCCACGGAGTTGTCTCCGTGTAATACAGTCAGACCGCATATGTGTAACGACGCCGAAGAGGAGTTAGCGGAGCAGCGAAAGAGGATTACCCGATGACGTCTGCCCTTCTGGCGTTCCGAGCTCTCGCGACTGCCCTCAAGAGGCTTGCTAGGATCATCGCTGCAATCATCGTTATAACGTCTCTCCGATTCTGCGAGAGATATTCAACGCCATACGAGGCATTCTCTTCCAATCAGTACTTCAAGTTATTTATGTTCCACCATATTTTTCATTATAATTGCACGAATATATTTTATATTATTCTATTGAAAAAAGTATTGTTGATTCTGAATGTAAACTACTATTCTGAAGAGCTAGATATTCAATTTGCTGATTATCAGAAAAACAGTTCAAATTTTACAGCAATTTTTGTTTTTTATTTTTGCCTGCTTTGTTTTTCAAATACATTAATTACAATAATTTTCTCCCTATTTTTTCATAATAATCATAGAATAAAGTCTTTTGGAAGAATTCAGGGAATTTAAAATGGGTTCAAATTTTTTTTTAATTTTGAAAGAAACTTCACTGTGTTGGAAAAAAAATTGTCCATAAATTTGTGGTATAAATATAAAAATTGAATGCATCGATAAAAAAAGTCTCGAGTGTAAACAACATAGGTCGTTTTTATATGCCAATTTACTATGACTTTAACTTACCGTCTTCATATCAGTTTTATTATGGCTCTTCTACCTATGTAGTCAAATCCCCGATCGAATAGATAAAATAAAAAAATATATATTCATAAATTCACAATGTAAAAAGAGGAATTAAATATTGTAGGTGAACCGAAGTAGCCAAATTCATTAGCCACCAAGCAAAAAAAATCACGATGGATAAGAAAAAATATTTTGCTTTGTTATAGAAGAAGTTTTGTTTTCATTTATTATTTCAATTTAGAGATTTTAATATCAGGAATAGTCTAGAAGGTCTGAAAAAGTGATCTAGACAAAATGACCTAATGTGTATATATACAACTTCTAAAATTAAAATGAATCAGAACAAATGTAGCTATCGAACTCAAATTTGGCACACAACTGGAATAGCAACTCCTCTTCAATTGCTGCAATCTTTGACTGAATGGATGCAAAAATTTAGATTTCACAGCTTTTTCAATTTTTATCTGATATATCGACCTTATATTTGGTATGTGAATAGAATGATATTCGTCTATGATAAATAGATATTTTAGTAGCATTTGATATAAAAATTTTTATTTTACGAAATTTTGACTAATTAAAAAAGTTAACGGTATCACATTAACTGCGGCAAGACGTCAAATGTCAATCGGGAATTCAATATGAGACCAAAATAATATGCAGCCATGATATATATATATCATTCGGTAACGAACAGTCAAAAATTTTGATTTCTTGGAATTTTAGATTATCAAAAATTTAACTTTATCGCATTAACTTTTGCAAAACTGAATATATCAAGCCAAAATTAATATGTTAACAAAAAATAACTCAGCCATGTTTTTTAAATATTTCAATGTTACTATGATTTTTACATAAGTTCCGTCTCGTCAATTTCCTGATGGCGTTTCCATCTGTTTGGTCAAATCTCCGGACAACGAATTCTTTTTTTGAAATTTTATTCTCGAAGATTGGGAAGTAAAAGTTTCAAAAGATCCTTTTGGTACCACGGCGTGTCGCTGCTGCAGCTGCTGCTGATGCAACATCTCGAGTGCAACGACCCATCGATCGGCGTGTCTAGGCGCTTGCCCGGAAGGAAGCAAATAGTAGGTGACCTGAAGGGTGTGCGACCAAGTGGCCATCACATCTCTACCTTCTGCACGTTTTCTCAAAAGACTTATACCATCGCTGTCAGCAATAAAAAAGGGTTTTTCTCTAAAAGGAAAGAAAGCATTTTTCACTCAAAAAGTGAAAATTTACTGCTTTTGTTCGTTCAAAATTGAAATGACCAGCGCAAAAGTTATAAATTCGAATAAATTTATGGTATTCCACCTCCTGTTTTAAAAAGAAAAATGAGAAAGAAATCGTCCAGTATGTGAAATGTGAATTATGCAGCCGTATAAAACCGCATAACTGCCTCCATCTGGATGCTTGTATAAATACCAGCACGAAAATGTTTTGTAAAATATGCAAGAAAGACGACGAAGCTCCCTCGACGAAGGGAATTTGCATTGTTATTTTTCAAGTGAATTTACATTATGAATTTCACAATTGTTGTAAATTTCGTGATTTTTTCAAATATGCGTTTCTCGAATTTTATAAATACCTCGAATTGTCAAAATTTCTGAACTAACAAGTAAATCTTATTTTCTCACCGTTCACGATTACATTTTCTTTGTCCGTCTGGACATTTTCATGAATATAAATCGACTAGAGCCAAATTCTAAAAATATCACATACTTGAATACAGATTTTTTTTAATCTCTCCAATATGCTAAAAACTTACACATTATACACAGCTGCAAATTATAAATAATAGAATACAGGAAAGTCTGAAAGCTATTTCCGTTCTAAAAACTTCTAGAAAAAAAAAAAATTATTTTAGATAATACAACAAATGAATTCCCACGTGAAAAAAACATATTTATATTCCCACATAGCAAATCATTTCCCCTAGTCTCTCTTCCCTTGATTAGAATATTTTAAGGCAAATTTTTATCATCTATTAAACACCGATCATTGACACCAGATGTCAATGCAAATTCGTGTAGATATAAACATCACTAGGTTTCATTTTTTTTTAAACCAATTTGATTAACATTATGTATTAGGCACTAGAATCGATATTCCATTTTATTCAACTACACGGAGAAAAAAGTTTAGGGTTCTTCCCAAAACTTACTCAGTAATCGAAAGTTATATTGTAAAACTGCGATTCAGGCCTAAACGTTTGTGAAGCATTACAATGCGTATTTTGCTGTACTACAGACGAGAATATGTATTACTTCCACAATTCGCGTACACAAATGCTGGAAGTTATCGGTCGGCGCAAACAAAATATATCACGATGATTTCTTACAGACAACACAAAATTTACTTGCAGCTTATACAAAGTTCGCAGTTTATGGCCGTATGCAAGTTATAATATAAACAGCTACTCAGTAAAAACACCGAGAGAAAAGATTCAATTGATTCACGGTAATTTTTGCTATTGACAAGAAATACTTGAGATTCAGTACTATATTTACATCGAGAGATCTGAATTTCAATGGGAAGTAGTAATATTGGATCAAAGAAGTCGTCACTGGTCCCTTCGTTGAATTAACTGCTTAAATTTAGAGAGAAAGTGCTTCAGTACGGAAAAAAATGCTTGAAAGCCCTATAGGTTTTTAAATTGAGCGATGAAATTCTCAGCACTTGCTGCCATCAAGTATATCTTTTTAATGAATCACGGAGACCGTTTCTTTGAATCAATCACTACTTTCCTTCAAAACAATGAAACTGTTTCTTTATTATATTAAGTATAGCTCATTAAGTGAATGTTTATTTATGCAATGGAATGTTATCCTTGAAATTTAAGTGCACTATCGCATTGAAGTTCGAGAAATATTTCATCCATTTTATTGGTATCAGTGAAATCTTTTCTCTCGGTGTAGAAAACACCTTCATTTCTAGATGTGTTGCTTTAATGTCTGGATTTAGTTTAGAGGTCACAGGGTTCGACCTGCGCCAGACTTTGTACGGTGCCACAATGTTGACGGTTCGCTTGTGCGTTCCAGCAGTCGATGGCTGAGCCCTAGACGATTTCGCGTGGGTTTTTAGATGATAGATTATAGCGATTTTCGACTGACGCGCCGTGACCGCAGAAGAAGAAAATAATCGTTGTCGTAAGACACTGCGGTGTGTGTTTTGTGTTCCCGTGCGTTTTCCTGTTAATTGTCTGCTTCGCCGATTCTTAATCGGAAGAACAGGATTACATCGTGATCGGGAGAACAAGATTATAGCAACATCATTTGAACCTTGGCTTAATCAACTACGCGCAAAATTTCCGTTCGAACAAAATCGTAACGCGGTAAAACGGATCAAATATTTAAGACATCGAATTGTTAGTAACTGCGTTCTATGTACACAGAGAAAAATAGATAGTAAGATTTTAATTATCTATTATAGTAAAAAAGTTGATAGTACTAGTTCCTATCCAGATTTCATTACGTACTATATGTGATATCATGTTTACAATATGGATTGTTCCTGCATTATCTTAGATACTTACCTTTACAATGAAGAGTACGATCCCTATACGAAATATCTAATATGCTACTGGGTAATATATTTCTGCTTTTCAATAACATCTATTTCTCTCAGTGTATCCCGAGCCGAGAAGGCCCATTATTTTATGTAGTTTGTGAGATAGTAGGCGATAGAACTGCATTCGTAATATTGAATAAATAGATAAGCGAATCTTACTTCGACGCGCACGCCTAAGCATTCAAAGTCTGGTCTCAAGATTTCACATTTCAATAGTCTGAGATTCTGTATATTGTGAAGTTTAGCATTATCCACTTTTATGTCGCATAACTATGCGATTTCTCCGATAACCCTGAAGATATCTGCACTAGACAAAATTTCAACTGTAGCACAGTGTAGCTTCCGTCTTTATAATTCGATAGAATTTGTTTGAGGCTTGTTCGATTCGTTATGAAATTATCTAGGTGAGCTTTTTTCGTTTCCTTAAGGTGGTAAATTAGGAAGAAATGTTTGGCACACCGCAGCCGTCATCCCCTTGATTCTATAGACTTCCTTTAATGCTCATTTGATTCGTTATGATATTATCTAGGTGAGCAATTTTTTTTTTGTTTCCTCGAAGTTATACATCAAGGAGAAGTGAGAGCATATCCATTGATGTTCTTAAACATATCCATTTGATTCGTTTTGAAATTATCTAGGCGAGCAATTTTATTTTTATGTCCTTTAGGTTGTACATCAAGGAGAAGTGTTTGTGTTTGACACGTGTAGCGGGCTACACGTGTCATTCACCCGCCATAAGCACAATCTGCACTGATATTACAGACAACAGTCTGTGGCTGAGCCCCAGACAGTATCGCGAAAACTCACGTCTACATAGATTGGCCAATTATTTCGTTTCCATCAACAACATAGGACACAAACTCAGACCTCCGACTTGCCGTTCATTTACTAAACTGTCTGTGGATAATACCCGAACATTTTCGTGGATCGTTGCCATTTCTGTGTGTCCGTGTAAGTCGCCGGGCGAAGTCGAAAGTAACCGCGTTCTTTATTCCTTCTATTGTGTTCATTTTCACCGGACGATATGCTAGAGTGAATTATGGGATGGCGCAGGAGGTCAGTAGGTAAGTAGGCGCGCGACGCGTCTCGGAGAGCGACGAGCTGTTAAATGGTCTCTCGGGCATACCGCTCGTCCATATAGAGAAACGTAGCGCGCCTCGCCCCTCGTACATATAGCGGTGACTGGCCGTCACGGCGATGACATAACGACGAATTCTCTCGCTCCTCTGACTCCGAGAATAGGAAGTGGACAGCCACTTTGAATTTGTAATTTTTTTCGATACCGCACGGCACCCGTTATATACACACCAATGAACGGCATTCGTTGTATTGCACGGATTATACACTTATAGCCACATGGAAGAGGAACGGGCTTCTCGTGCTGGAATTGCGGGACAGCTGTGTCCCGATTCCAATTACTGTCGCGACTAACTGACCCATTGACGACCAGCCAAAATTACACACTCCTGTTCCCTTTTAGTAGCAATTTTTTATGGGTAGTTTTTTTTCTGCGAAATTGTACAGTTTACGGTATTCTAAAAATATATGTTTTTGTAGGAAAGGATTTTTTTTGCCTAAGCTCGTATTCTGCATTTGATTGAAATAGTATATTGCGCCCTTGGTGCACAATATATTTTTTTTTTTCAGAGATATTGTATATTCAATTAAATCGTTTAAAAAAACTCCATGATCAACCAATTTTATAAAATCGTTGCTTTTGAATTTTTTCACAACGTTTTTTAGGCTGTGTTCCAAATCCAACGACGGTCAAGAATAACTGACCTATTGACGACCAGCTAAAATTTAGGCCTGTTTTCTTTTTCTTGCGATTTTTTTGTAGTTGCTTTTTTCCTTCTGTAAAATTGTACAATCAATGATATTCTACAAATCTATGTGCTAGCATAAGAAGATTTTCTTTTGCTGAAGCTAGTATTTTGAATTTGATTAAAAAAAAAATTTTCAGAGATATCGTATATTGAATTCAATTTTCTAACAAAACTGCATGTATTGCTTCACTGCAGACCTAATTTTATGAAATCATGTTTCTCCTTTTTTTATTTTACTCTTTGACAACCTTTTTTCATACTGTATTACGAATCGTACGACTGTCGCGACTAATTGACCCATTTACGAACAGGCAAAATTTCAGACTCGTGTTAAATTTGCTTAAGATTTCTTATCAGTTTTTTTTGTTCTGTTAAATTGTACGATTAATGATATTCTAAAAATGTATGTGCTTATATAATAAGATTTATTCTTGCCGAAGCTCATATATTAATATTAAAAAAAAAAATTTCTTCAAATAAGTTGTGTTCAATTTTCTTTTCAATTTAGTTATGGATAATTTTTTGTGCAGAAATTCGTATATTATCTTAAGCATAATGATGAATTAAGATATTTGTAGATTTAATCTGTCTTCTAACCCTTTAAATGTCGACTCCTCAGATATTGGAAAGAAATATTGTGTCCTTTTTTTCGTTAACCTACATATAATTTGATAAGAATGATAATTAAAAACATTTAAGTGAATAAAAAAAGTAGTTATTTTGGCAATCGCAAAGTGAGTTAATTGTTCATTTCTATCAAGAAATTTCAAATGTTCAGTTTCCTGTTTCGCGTGTAAATAAAGTAAGTATTATCAGGATCCCGAGTGCTAAACGAGTTCCGGAGAGCCTGTCGCTCTTCCTGACATCAGAACGGAGCAGATAGTATTACAGCACGAAATATATTATGCGTTTTTTAGTGTATTCACTAAACTAACTCGACCGGATTCAGCAATGTCGTCTACCACGGGTGGGCGCAAAGAAATTATCATTTGGTTATGCCACACAGAGATAGTGGCTTAAATAGGAGTGGAAGGGAAAAAAGACGAAAAAAAAACTACAAGCCGTCAACTCGTCTGCGATATAATCGGTCGGTGTCCAAATAAAATTCTACCCGTTCCTCGAGAAAATATGTTTCCGTTTTGTTTTGTTGTACCGGTTATTAAATAAACTCTCAAATAGATGGCAAACCTGAGCTGAACTTATGTGATTTTTTTATGAATAATTTTCGCAAGAAATTTCGACTACAAACGGTATAATTAACATTCTGTCATACGAGATATTCACTGACAACAATTTAATACAGAATTTAATATATATTTAAAAAACATGACGTGGATGATAACGACATGCTATTTTTCAGCGAATTATTGGACTCTGACATCAAATAATGACTTGCTGAATTTCTAAATAAAAAAAGAACGACAATCGCAAGAATCCGAAAAAAAAATTAAGAGCATTACAAATATTTTTTCATCATTTAATCCCGATTTTTTTCATAACAATATAAAATGCTCATATTGAAAAATTATAGAAAAATGTTCAGTGATACTTCTTCTAATATTGCATAATAATATTTTCAGACTACATAATTTATGATTTATGAAATGGTTGTCAATAACTTCCTGAGATTTTCCAGCATTTATTTCGCATATCATCTCATTCACATCTTTTTACCGTTATTTATTTCCTAGATTCCTTAAATTCAAGCCTGATGCTCGCTAGCCTTGAACTTTTCGCTCGCATTTCTGACGCGGCATTTAATAAAATTTCTCGATCTTCGGTAGTAATTTAAAAAATCGAGAATCCGGTTATGTTTAATTGGTTAGCTATATTAAAAAAATTGAGATCAAAGTGAACGAAAAATAATTACTACCATTACTGATAGGGAGACAAAAATTTCAATGTTGCAAAAAAAGCAAAAGCTTGGTCGAGAAATAAATTGCCGTAACTGCTGCTAGCTAGCTACTCGCGTTAATTGATACATCAGCTCGAAAGAACCGCATTTCGAGATGCCCCGAGAGGCTCTCTCGGCTAGCCTCACGATATACTCGGACCGGGGCTATTTGCGGATCAAGGTCTTTTTATTTCTCTCTCCGTCTTCGGCGCGAACGATTCACTCTCGTTCCCGAGATGATCTTGCCACCTGTGAACGTTGAATCGAGCCAGCAACTCACCCGAGACATTACTTCTGGCGATATTACTTACCATATAAATTAAAACGTTAAAAGATTTTCTGCAATTAAACTTAGCACAGAAGCTCCTGAAATTGAAACTCACTAACTTTTCTCCTCAAGGTAAAATAACGATAAAATTTATAATGAAACAATAAATAAATCCCAACATATAATTATTCGTTCAATGGACCGGTATCGATTTATCATCTCCAGCCAATATTATAAAATATATTCTGCGAGTTTCGGTCAGAAATTTTTTTTCTCTTTTTGTAGAAAAATGTGGAAGTTACTTCCGCATTTTTAATCATTCACGCTTTTCTAAAAAATGTTGTCGCACTTTTTGTTAACATAAAAATAGGTCGCTAATTAATTTTTAATATTTGAAAATGAATTAAATTTTATATTGGCTATTTTTTTTTTTTTTTTTTTCGGACATTAAATTATATTTGAAATGATATTTTTGATAAGTAATTAACGGAGTATGTGGTTTTTCTAACGTTGTTTTAATGCTACAAAAATTCAAACGACATTGTTCATGTTATTTTGGTAAAATTCAAATGAGATTGTTTTTATTATTTTGGTAAAATTCAAATGAGATTGTTGTCATTATTTTGGTAAAATCCAAACGAGATTACCTTAAGGTAATTCTACAACACTTTAATATATTTTTCGACAGTTTCCGAATTTGGTGAATAGTCGAGACGGTTGGGGTTAACTCGACTTTTTGTTTCTATATTCGTGATATTTTTATCGGACAACTTCGTAAATATCTCGTTGTTCTTGCTGCGCTGCATCAAATTGCAGACTTCGCACGGCCCGTCAATTTTGCAATATAAATTCGCGTCGCAAACGCCTCGCGTGCGTTCCTTATCCGACAAAGTGCGTATTCGCGAGATCGCGAATGTAGGAGTTCAGAACCGATGTAGAAAGGCGAGAGTCCTTGATATTTCGTATAATCAGCCTTAAGAGAATATTATCTCCCGGCGGGATTGGCACAGCACAACCACCACCATGAACGCAGCAGGCCTGGTTTCAACTCTCCCTATAGATATATATGTACACTGCAACCCGTTTGAAAAAATCTTTATATATATTTATATGAGTTATTCTCTGTCGATTCAATCATTTTTTTTCCCGACGCTCACTAATTTTCTCGGATAATCAGTCAATTTTTATCACTACTTTATAAGATTCTGTTCAATTTTTCAATTATCTCAATACTTTTTTATACATCTTAACTAGGAGTTCCATATGTTTTGTTTTGCTATTTATTTCTCAACTCTGAATTTATGACGAATTTTTAAATAAATTTATATATATTTATATGAGTTATTCTCTGTCAATTCAATAATTTTTTATTCCCGATGCGCTCTAATTTTCTCGAATAATCAGTCAATTTTAATCACTACTTCATAAGATTCTGTTTAATTTTCAAATTTTATCAATATTTTTTTATTCATTTCAACGAGGAGTTCCATAAGTTTTTTTTTTTAGCTATTTATTTCTCAACTCTGAATTTATGACGAATTTATTAATAAATCTATATATATTTATATGAGTTATTCTCTGTCAATTCATTAATTTTTTTTTCCGACGCTCACTAATTTTCTCGAATAATCAGTAAATTTTTATCACTACTCCATAAGATTCTGTTTAATTTCCAAATTTTATCAATATTTTTTTATTCATCTTAACTAGGAGTTCCATATATTTTTTCAGGTATTTGTTTCTCAACTCTGAATTTATGACGAATTTTTTAATAAAAGTTTTTTTTGTGGGTTAATCAAAATGAATTGAAAATGATTCAATAATTGTCGAAAAGTCCAGGTTAAATTTTTATTTCATTTTTCGAGTCATCTTGCATTCAAAATTTTATTGAATACCTAGATTTTTTAAAAGTATGTTTCATGTGCGATTATTTCCTTTTACGATATAAATATTTTTTTTTTAAATTGAACCATCTTGACGTTTCTGCAAATATTTTTTTTCTCGTTTGGCATGAAATACTCTTAAGTAGTAGTAAAATATGGCTGATAATGCGGGATGTATGCTAGCTGCAGGAAAATAGTGGTGAATTGGCAGGGAATGCTCTATATATACGCACGTGGAACGATGGTGTCGGAGGCCAATGGTGAATGGGCACCACAACCCATGAGGACTTTTGTACAGAAATTTATAACCGTCAAGCAAATGGTTAATGTAAGAAAAAAATTAAATAAACCACGTGCGCCACTATTTTGCGACAAAAAAAATTCAATGTCCATTACGAGGCGCCGTTTAATGAGAACGGACTGGAAACCGAAAGCCATTAAAGTGCGAGAAGAACGTGCTGCCTTCGAGACTTGCTAATTACACTAAGCGATAAATTATTTCTTTTCTCAACGATTACATATAAGCTACGTATTTATGTCTTCCTCAATCTGCTAGTACTTCCTTTCTCATTTTTTCTCAAATTCTTCCTTTCCTCTTCCTTATTATCCTTCCTTATTCCCCTTCTGATTGCGAAGTTACTCACCGGAATTAAAAAAGACCCTTAATAAAAAATTTGGTGTAATTCTTTAATGGTGATAACATGGCAAATATATTCCCAAAAATAATATCCTACGATTCGAAATATAAAAAAATGGCACTGAATAATTCCAAAGCTTAAAAATCCTACGATAAAATCCACATAAATATTTTCGTTACTTATTCATTAAAAAAATCCTGCGTCGAAAAAACACCAACAAGACAATAAATGACCAGAAAACTCAAAACTCGTCAACTGACCACATCAATTACACGATTTTTTTTTTGAGTAAATATTATATTATTTATGAAAAAATATAATCGAAAGACTGACTCAGAACATTTTATGTGAATAATCTCGCCGCTCGATTCTGCCGTCATTTCAGATCTGTAATATCTCCTAACTATTTCCAAAGCTTCAGCTGAATTTTTTGAACACCCAAAGATAGAGAAAGTTATATTTAGCAAATTAATGAGTTTGTTTACCGTATTCCGCTATTTACTCTGAACGAATCGCATAACTATGGAAAATTACGGAAACGAATGAAAATAAATTGTATATGTAAATCAATAACGAGTTGGAAATGCTGGTGATATTAACCTGTCAGTCTAAATAACGCAATTTATTTTTTCCGCGGTCGATATTGCAACAACTTTACTTTCTTTCAATCTATGAAATACATGGATACAATGTAAATAAATGTTGCATGCGACAAATGAAATTTCCCTCGCAATAAAAATTCTCATTAACATTAAATAATTTAGGTAATTAATTTCAATGAAAAATTGTTTCTGTTTAAATTTAAAGAAAATACATTGTCCTCGAAGGTAAAAAAATGGTAGCATTGATTCGTATGTTAATTGAACAAGGGTTGAACAGCGCTGTAATACGTGAATATGTACACGTGTAGAATTAACGTTCACTAGAACACGTCGACAAATTGATCATTGAACCGAATAATTCTGCTTGTCGCTCTCCGCCTCGAATTACGTAACTATAATCATACTCGCAGGCTCGCTCAACCGATAAGTTCCAGCACGCTAGTATACTGATATGATGTCGCGCACTATAATAAACTTTTTTTTTCTCTCTCTTTACATCTTAAGAGATAGGATACGCCCTGTTTTAAGGTAGATACAGCTTTTTACTCCAGAGACATTCTCTGTCAACCGGACGACTTTTTTTTAACCTTCTAAGATATGTCTCATAATTGGCCACAATTTATTACCGCATTTACCGACCATATTTTAAAATCCACCTTTTTTTACAAATACTTTTTAAAATATCGACATTCACTGTCAATAGATTTTTCTTACCTCTTGTTAAACGTGTTTTATAATGGACCACATTTATTTACTTAATTGAGGTCGCTGTCTATACATTTTTTCTCTATTTCAAAATCCAACATTTCAGGAAATGCAATTTTTTTTTAACCGTAATAAATAAATTGCAGAGCAATTTGTTCACAGTGCTAGAAGGAAAATGTCTGGGCGTCAAGTGAATGGGCATACGTGACATTCGCGCACCCGTTACGTTGCATATGCATGCGATAATCTACAGAAAACCGCGCTTAGATACGCCATCAATAGATATACGTATTATTATTATCCCATTTATCTCGTTCTCTTTGTTCAGCCGCGATGATGAGCTTACGGTATGCCACGAGCACAAGCTGCATGCCAGCAGGATGCACTCTTGTAGTCACACATGCACCAGTGATATACGCTGATTCCCGGACACTCGGAACTTTTTATGAAACTCAATTATGCACAATAAAATGTTAATGCCAAAAAAAAATACCGTTCAAGGAAAGTTTCTCGCCAAACTAGGTAATTTTGCCACGTGACAACCGTGATGAATTTATTGACGGCTTATAATTCTACGGACGTTCATAGGCGAATGTCAATGTATAAAGACTGTATGCTAATAGAGCTATCATCGGAAACACTTGCAATACAATGTATAATGCAGATCTACGTAAATCTAATAGACGCACAAATCTACTGTAGCGTAAAAAATCTACGTAGCCTCATAATTTTGTAGTGATGAACTGACGGTCAGGGCACAAATCTAATTATATTTAAAGCCACAAATCTACGGTAGAGTCACAAATCTACGGTAGAGTCACAAATCTACGACAGAGTCACAAATCTGCTGTAGAGACACAAATCTACTATAGAGACACAAATCTACGGTAGAGTCACAAATCTACGATAGAGTCACAAATCTACGGTAGAGTCACAAATCTACGGTAGAGACGTAAATCTACGGTAGAGACGCAAATCTACTATAGAGACACAAATCTACTGTAGTCACAAATCTACAGTGAAGTCCCAAATCTACGGTGAAGTCCCAAATCTACGGTAGAGTCACAAATCTACGGTGAAGTTGCAAATCTACCGTAGAGTCGCGAATCTAAATTGGTCACAGATCTACGGTTCATTCAGAAATCTGAGGTGCAGTAAAAAATCTACAGTACAGTGAAAAATCTGCAGTAGAGTTACAAATTTTCGGTGCTATCATAAATTTACCGTAGACTCACGAATCTATAGTGAAGTACAAATCCGCAATAAAGTCAGATAGATTCGTAATACAAATTTATGGTAGAATCGTGATTTATCGATGTTATTCAGGCAAACATTAAAAAATGCACTTCTCAGTGGCGAAAAACAGTATATACATTTTCTTGGTCACTGTAATAATCAATAATATGGTTGTCCTACAACAGCAAAGTAGCACAGCTGATACAATAAATGGTTCCGACGTGAACTGCGTAAGTGACGGCGATACGGTTCTCAGTCAAACAGTAGCCAACACGTCGGTTGAGCTATAACTACGTCACACTTACGATAGTGAATATCACATTGATGATATTACCAGAGCCGGAAGTTTTAAAAGAGACGCCAGTCGGATAAGATGTTTACACATTATTGAAAAAAAAAACCCCCAATACGTATGCATCCAATTCTCAGTATTAGAGGTACAAGAAACGACGTGAGTAATGTATTATTTTCCCGTATGAAGCCCATGCAACGTCTATTTCGCTTCCGTTTACGAGTCGATTCCCCACTCCCTTAACTATAGCCGCAGCTCTTCTTCTCGGGCGCGTTTTTTTTTTCTCTTTCTTCACCCATGTCCATTTGAACCGAAGAATGTCAGTAGTGCGTAATCGTGTTACGGTAATCGCGATCTCAGATGGTGATTAACAAGCCTCTGGAATTCATATAATAGACTTTTACTTTCGTGGCACAAAACTCGATGATTATGGCTTATTCCATATGAGTTATGTAGCATAACACGTCGTTGGTAACAAAGACGGTAATTACTTAGTCTTTCGGTAGACGGATTTAACGATGAGTCTACGAAAGACTGTCAGTTCCATAACAGATAACGAAAATATAATATATGTTATATGTAATGATATTTCTCAACAACGTTTCTCGTAGCGACATGTAGGCCGTATTATCGCGAAAAAGTTACATTCGCTTTTCTTGTTTATTGTTTAACAATAAGATAAAGAAACAAAAGAAGCAGAGAGCACAAAACATCGAAGAAGTAGCGAGAAGGTAAATATTCTTCCAAGCGCGTTGCGCCATTGACATTGACAGATAAGGAGGCACTGGTACAAATCATTGCCAACTGTGTACGACTCGTTGCAGTATTTTCTTGTTACATCAGTCTATGTTAACGTCGTTATTCCAGTCAACGACCCAACGTGCTAATTGTGAACTTCGGAAATGCAAATCTTCGGGGGTAAGACATAGTTAGCTTTTTGAAGCAAGTAGATGTCTATATAAATACAATAAGGTCCTCGAGTCTTAGCGATGTTAGTCGTAAAAACCTGCTAAGTTAAAGTCAAATTAGGTGAGGTTGTAAGATGCGGTCCTAAGTTCAGTTCGTAAGATGAGGTTCTAGGATAAGGTCTTAACATGAACTCCTAAGATATGATTTTCAGATGAGGTCGTAAATTGGGTTTGTAAGATGAGGTCCTAAGACAGATTGTAATATAAGGTCGTAAGATGCGGTCGTAAATTGGGTTTGTAAGATGAGGTTTTAAGATAGATTGTAAAATCAAGTCGTAAGATGCGGTCGTAAATTGGGTTTGTAAGATGAGGTCCTAAGATAGATTGTAAAATGAGGTCGTGAGGTGAGGTCCTAAAAAGAGGTTCTTCTAAGATAGAATATAAAATGAGGTCCAAAGATAGATTGTAAATTGAGGTCCCAATATGAGATTCTAAGATGAGATCCTAAGCCCAGATTGTAAATTGAGGTCCCAAGATGAGGTTCTAAAATGAGATCCTAAGCTAAGATCGTAAGATGAGTTTTCAAGATCAGATCGTAAGATAAGATCGTAAAAAGAGATCGTGAGATGAGATCGTAAAAGAAGATCGTAAGATAAGATTGTAAGATAACTTCGCAAGGTGAAGTCATTTATGGGATCGTTAGGAGAAATCGAGTAACATTAACTCAGATAAACTTGAATTAGTTAAAGTTTGATTATGTAAGGTTAATTGTCATCCGTTATTCAATACACGAATCTCAATGGAAAAGCTTTCAAAAATTGAACCCCAATCTGACTAGTGTAAAGCACCGTAAATACTTAAAAACATAGCATATTTGCGCGGAGACTTGCAAGTTTTCAATGCACATATAGTTGACATTATAAGTGCAACACTGTAATCGAAAGGATCGGTGCGAACGACTGCAGCTTTTTGAAGTTGAATAATCATGAGCGTGTGTACGGGACAAGACTACTTTCGAGATACGAAGTCGCGGCCGTCGGGGCGGGTAACGCCCTTTGCGCTAATGCCTTGTCGTGCCTCTCGCGATTCTGTCGCTACCGCAGCGGCACCAACCGGGTTACGAAAGAGCGAAAGAGCAACGCGGGCGCGAACGCTTCGACGCCGATCCCGCTGCCGGGTATCTATTAGATGTATATACGTGCATATATATATATATATACATCGCGCTCTCCATACCGCCTCGTGGTCTCGCGCTAGCGGGTCCGAGCGGGTTGACTGCGCTTAAAATGTGTCGTAGATAAGGCGGTTGCGTATGCAAATCCGCGAACGAGAAACCAATCGCGACCGCCCGGCGAGCACTGTATATTATGTATATACCATATTACATATCACCTGACGCTTTACCATAGATATGTAATTTAATAATAATCGAAATTGTAAAAAAACTTTTTTGTTTTATAGAATTACTATATGATATTTTAATCAAATTAATAGATTTTTTAAAAATCGATTTCAAGTCTTATAAAAAAATGTACAAACACGATTTTGCTGAACTCGAAATATGTAATAGTCAAAAGTAACAGTACATTTTCAGCTGAACTAGAAAAAATGTTTTGATGAACCTTTGGGGATAGAAAGTTGTTGTAAAAATGTTATATTTGGTTTTTACGACGGATCAATAATAAAAAAATCGATGACCTTCAAGAAAATAGCTGCACTGCTGTTATTGCCGCTGCACCGACATAAGATCGTAAACTACTCGCACGTCAGCCCAACTGAAAGCATATTTCTTTTTCTATGTACATGTGGATAGGTGTCATGTACGTTTGTTGAATTCGTGGAACGAAGAACCATCAGCTGTTGTTTGTTATGACGGATACGTATTGACGCGATGCTCTTAGCTGGAATATTAAGCTATTACAAGACGAAATTTATTTTTCTCGCAGCTTTTGTCTCGAGAAGTCGATAATTACATTCTTTGTGTTGACTCATGAGCTCTTACTGAGTAGACGTAAAAAAATGATAATAAGAAAAGATATTTCCATGGATTCAACCAATGCATTAACTTAACTGCCCAAATTCACCGATAAATATTTGCGATAATATTTATCACCTCCAAAATCGCAGTTGTTTGTTTATAAAATAATACTAAAGACCAACAAAAATGATATAAAGAAGAAGAAAAAATACTTCCATGGATTCAACTAATGCCTAAACTTGACTGTCTGAATTTACCGATAAATATTTGCAATAATATTCATCACTTACGAACAGCAGTTGTTGGCTCACAAACCATAATAAAAATCGATAAAGACATCGTTACAAAGATAACTAACTTTTGAACTTTGACGAAAAAAAATGCCACTTATCGAGCACAAACAATAAAAAAATTTGATAAGGGAAATTTAGTTTGCTACCAAATTCATCGATGCTGATATATTTTTTAATGAAAAGGCAACAAATTTTGTGTTTATCTTATCGGACGAAATTGTTTACTTTTCGTGCTAAGCCAGTGATTTCAAAAATCGCGGTAAAAAATTGCAAATTCGCAAATGACCATTTAATTTCAATTTTTTCCGGTAATTTGGTCTCCTTAAGCGCTAATTACAAAATAGTGAAAGTAATGTCTCGTAAATTGTTCGTAATAGTGTCAAATGTGTGTCAGCAAGTGACGAGCAATAACTCTGCCCGGGATAATCAATGTTCAGCGATAAACCGACAAACAAAGCGGCTTTAGTGAAACGTCGTTTCTCCTGCCTCTTGTTTACGCAATTTCCGAGAAAAATGAGTCTAGCTTATAGTTTAGTGGGAAGGAAGTGTGCGCGCGTCAAAGTCGGTGAAGATGCGCCGAGGACTCGGAGGAAGAAAAAGCGTTAGTGGTAGTCCGCCAGTTTCCTGTGTATATTCAGTAGGTTGAATCGATATAGAGGAGACTGCATAATAATCGAGGCATTAGTGAGCGTCGACGCGGTACGAAACGACTCAGGCGTTGTCGACGCTATATTCTCTCGGTTGCGTTGAGGGTAAAAGACGTCGACGACGATGACGACGGTTTTAAGAACGATGTTGTGGACGCGACGTCGAGGACGAGGCGAAAATCATCGCAGATGACCCACACTTTAATCTAGACACTCACCAACGAGCATTTTCTTCTTACACTTCGAGTTACATTATCGCACAATTCTGTACTTGTGCATCTTGACATTATTCAACCGGAATATTCTGAGAATTGTGGAATATTCATGATTCGTATATATGAAACGACTCTGTGTATGAAGTATAACCTCGGGATAATCTGATATAACGATTCATCTTGCTATAATTAATTTAACGAGTATTTAGACAGATGGACATTTATTTTTAGTTGACATTAAAATTCAGGTATGGAGTATAAAATAATTTTTAATTGGAATTTCCGTTTTGCTAGAATTTGGGAAAATGAATAGAACGTTACTAATATCACGATGAAATAACAACTTCGAAAAACGATGGGTGTAAGGAATATATGCGAAAAGTTTCAATTTTCACTACTTCAACGTGGAAAATCTGAAAGAGGATTTTCAACAAAGCCTAATTTACATGACCATTTTAGTGAAACTGTATTTATGGCAAAAGTGGCAAATTTTTAAAAATCTTTGACGCTATTATATATGTGAATAAAGAATATGTGTATTTTGCCTTGTTAAACACGAATTCGTTATTACTTCCACCAAGAACTAATCAATTTCACTTATTTTCAACTTTTCCATATAATTATCACGATTTAATTATGATTTTCATTTAAAAAACGTGTACATTTATTATGAACGGAATATTCCCAGCTTCTTAATATGTTAATACAACATGAGAGATGAAAAAAGTTATTTGCAAAGTTATTTGTCTTTCACATGAATGAGCCAAAAATCGCGTGATGTTCGGGGAGATTCCGCGGCACGAATTCAAATCTGGTAGCGTGACGCATGGCAAAAGATTCATCCGCCTTCACTCCAATTTTCTCGTTCTCCGAGAAGAGAAACGCCCGCCTCCCTTGTGCCTATTAATAAACGTTGGTGCGAGTCGGTCGAGCGTTCCGCATCCGTGCGGAATCTTATTATCGGTAGCGCGTTTCCCAGTGAGTAAACGCTCGGGGTTGCGCCCTCGTCGTGAGTGACACAGAACCGCCGACGCGCGTAAATTTCTTTTGTCACTTTTGTACCAAGACTTGTTAGCTTCTGAGTAGACGAAGTATGATAATCATGAAGCGTGTCGCGCGGTGGGCATCAAGCAGCCGAGGGAGCAACTGGCCTTTTCTTCCTCGGTATCTTCTTCTTCATCTTCTTCTTCATCTTCTTCTTCATCTTCTTCTTCTTCTTCTTTTTCTTCATCTTCTTCATATTTTTCTTCATCTTCTTCATCTTCTCTTTCATCTTCTTTTTCATCTTCTTTTTCATCTTCTTTTTCATCTTCTTCTCCGTCCTCTTCTTCATATTTTACTTCCCTTTGTTTATCATCTTCTTCATCCTCTTCTTCACTTTTTTTATCATCTTCTTCATCCTCTTCTTCATCTTTTTCCTCACTTTTTTTATCATCTTCTTCATCCTCTTCTTCATCTTTTTCCTCACTTTTTTTATCATCTTCTTCATCCTCTTCTTCATCTTTTTCCTCACTTTTTTTATCATCTTCTTCATCTTCTTTCTTATCTCCCGCTTTATCGTCTTCTTCTCACACCAGTAACTGCTACTACAGCCTGAAATTTTTTTTCCCTCGTCTCGGCTGCGCGACTCTTGTGCTGCGGAATGTGACCCAATTACGCGTCATTGCTATTGCTATACTAGATCGTGCGTACCCTTCTCGACGCCAAAGCGCAAGCAGCAGTGATACGTTTCGATCAGTTTAATTATCATACTGTTTGAAACTGTATTACTATACATTCATTACAGAGATTGGTTACGTTATGAGGCATTCTGTATCAGATCAGCCACTTTATGTCTAAATTATATTTTCTTCATTCATTCGAACCGTTATTATATTGCTCCTAATTTAACATGACCTGTAATGGTCAGAAAAATTAACGGAATCGGCAAAAAATGTATTCATAAAGACTGTTTTAATTTTTCTTGTGATGAAGTTCGGCATTGTGGTCAAAGATCCGCGATTTATTCGTTATCTTGTATTGGTTTATGTAAAGATAACAGTTTAAGAGAGTTTTATCCCGTTAATAACTACATAAATAAATAACAAAGTTTCAGTGCCGGATCTGATGTAGAATGCCTTTTATAATTGCGGCAAGTGTTTCTGAGTCTGCTAACAGCGATTGATATCTTATGAAAGCGTCAAGTCATTCTGCGATTTGAATTTTTTAATTTTCTTGTTGAAAAAGATTTCAAAAATTGACATAAATTTGTTTATATTGTTCAAACCGTGAATCGTTGTTATTAGCATGAACCATTTGAATTAAAAATTAATTTCGCTTCCTTCGAATTAGGCATATTATTCATTCATTTTTTTTTGGTCCCATTTCATGAAAAAGTCTATCCTTTTAATCAAAAAATTTAAAGACTTTCTAAAGAGCAGCTGATAATTATTATGTAATCATGAGCTTTGTATCAAGAATGTGATAAATGTATGTTTAAAAAAAATTATGGCGTGTTACAAGTTCGTGCGGATAATTAAATTCGTTAACGATCGTTTAGTTCACAGAACAGTTTTTTAACCGCAGAATAGCGTGTAACAGGCGATTACCTACGTGAGCCCACATCAATTGCTGCTGGGGTAAATCAAATATTTGTAGAGCGTTCGATGATCCAGTAGGAGTTTAGAATTGCGCGTGGGCCGATTCGCTCGTTAATTCCAGTAAATTTCAATTGGACTCGCGATAAAATCTCTTCAGGGTTGGATTTCCATCTGGCGATGACTATCTCACTAGAACTATGCTTAATATGTGAAAACATATATAGCTATTACTGGTTGGTGCAGGAAGTGCAAGTACAATTAACCCGTTAATGACCTTCACGCTTAAAAATTAAATAATTCTATTCATTATCCGAAGGTGCACGTAGCGACGATTCGACACGTTTTTATCAACATGATCTTCGTCAATGAGCAAAATGAGCATCCGCGATGTTTCTGCGAGGCGAGACTAATTTATTTTGGAGCTAATACTAACGTCCGTAGTTCCGTTGTTGAGTTTTGTCCACGTGCAGAGAGATAATATTGAAAATCACGGTGCGTGAAGTAACCATGAGGTCAAAGTGCGAAAAGCGTTGAACGCTGTCAGAAGTTCGTTGAGTCACAAGGCTCTTAAGTAATCGTGTTCGGGCAACGCGCCCATCTAAACTCGAGACACTAGGAAGAACATTGTGTGTGCAAAATGCTACTCTACACGAATGCGACTCTAGCTGGAATTATACAAATTGAAAGATACACGTTGACGGAACTATACACAGCTTAAACTATACACTTCTAGACTCTACGCAGATCAAACTATTAACTTCTAAGCCCTACACAATGTACTCATACTGTACATGTATAAACTCTACACAGCTGCAACTATACACATTCAATGTCTGCACCTTAATACGGAAAATCTACACAGAACCTACCTACGCGGAATTGTACGAAACAGAAACGCTACACTGCTGGACATGTACAAAGATCAAACTGTATGGAGCGAAATACATACACAGCAAGATCTCGATACAAGAACGACAACTGCATCGAGTTACTGATGTGTAGACCTTGGTTATGTACGTTTTTCGCTAGGCAGAGTTGCTGCTGTGTACAGTTTGAATTGTGTATATTTTTTGCTGTGTATAATTTTACCTAAGTAGAGCTTAGACTGTCTACATTTTTGAGGTGTACAGTTTGAATTGCGTACATATTTGCGGTATACAGTTTGAACTGTGTACATTTTTACCGTGTACAATTTTAGCTATGTAGGGTTTTGACTGTGTATTATTTCAACTGTGTAAACTTTGCCGTGTATAGTTCGAACTATGTCCACTTTGCTCTGTACAACTTGAACTGTGTAAGTTTTGACTGCGTACAGATTCGGTTGCGCAGTGTTTTGACTGTGCACAGTTTTAGCCGTGTAAAGTTTGACCATGTACAAATCCAGCTGTATAATATTCAGCTGGTTACGCATCCACCGTGTCTTAGCCGTGTAGCGTTTTGGCCATCTAATTTTCGACTTGCTTAAGATTTTGACTGTGTAGAGTTCCGACCGTGTCAAATTTAACTGTGTATACGTGGACTGTTATAATATTTTTGTATAATTCTGTAGAGTGCCCGCTCTGCACAATTTCATGGTTGTTCGAGTGACAGATAAAATTGCCTGTGTAGAGTGAATGTTGTGTTGAATGTGGTGCTATAGAAACGATGTCCTGCCGTAAAAAAATAGCAACAGATATCACTATGCGTGGAGTGGTGGAGTCTGTTGATGGCTCCTAGAGTTTAGACGGGGAAGTACGCGTGGAGGCGCGAGACTCTCGAGCGATCGGGTTCGAGGAGCGCGCTCCGAGACGCGACAAACTGCACCGGTAACGCACCCATGCTACTGCCCTGACTCTGGTATACTACGAGTGGCTCGTTCGCTGCTTTTCAAAGGTCGTGGCCGAATGCCAGGGAGCGACGAGCCCGGAACGGCGCGTCGCGAACGCCCGGCGCCGCGACGCCACAACCACAACGAAACCGCTACCTTATTGTTCTACACGTCGTTCTAATGCAGTCTCATACTTCGCCAAAACTCGCCCACCTCACTTTTCAGTTTTCGATCCACCGCTGACCATATTTGGAGAAAGTGAAAATTTTACATCAGCTAAATTAACATAATTTCTGTCAACATTTTTTTTGTGCTCGATAACTGTTTTTGATAAGTGTTGCAAATCAGTTACTCTGTTTTTTTAAATAATTGATTTGTTCACTTGCTTGGCTCAATTTATTTATTTCGAGACCGAATTTTCGGACTTACGTTTCATCTTAAGAACGAACTTTTTTTAGATTAACTCAAGCAATTTATATATTATATATATGTTAATTGTCTATGACAATTAATTACAAAAAAATATACACGAATACATAAAAATATCTTAAAATCTATTTAGAAAAATCTTATCTATGCTTTGAGGTCGTAAATACCGAATCAGTCGTTGCGAAAATTTTCTTTTATTCCTGAACTTTGAAAATATAAACTATATAAACTTTTAGCACTGTAACTCTGTTATCTATGACTGCGCTATTGTGGATGCTACTGTAATATAGATAGACGCATCCTGAAGTGCTATGATGTTGTGAATTTACTGAATAAACCATACACAGTTATTTTCTTAAATCGTTAACCATTAATGTTGCAAATTAGTTACTATATTTTTTAAAACAATTGATTTGTTCACTTACTTGGCTTAATTTATTTATTTCGAGACCGAATTTTCGGACTTACGTTTCATCTTAAGATCGAACTTTTTTAGACTAACTCAAGCAATTAATGTACTATTGTATTTATTACAATTTATATATATATTAATTGTCTTTGACAATTAATTATCAAAAAATATGCATGAATACATAAAAAGATCTTCAAATCTATTTAGAAAAATCTTATTTATGCTTTGAGGTTGTAAATACCGAATCAGTCGTTGCAAAAATGTTCTTTTATTCCTGAACTTTGAAAATATAAACTATATAAACTTTTAGCACTGTAACTCTGTTATCTTTGACTGCGGTATTGTGGATGCCACTATAATATAGATAGACGCATCCTGAAGTGCTACGATGTTGTGATTTTACTGAGTAAACCATATACAGTTATGCATCGTTGAGAAGGAAGTTGAGTCGAGTTTGGTTGGGAGCTTTTCGCAGTGGCTTGACCTTTTACGTCGGTGAGCACTTAGGCTGCCAGTGGGGCGTGAGCAACCCGCTTTTCACGATCCCATGACGAGGGGGTGGAAGCGTCGCGACGCCGACACCGCATCGACGCCAGCAACGACGCCATCGAGAGTTCAACCGGTGAGAAATTTAATCGAAAATGCTATAATGGTGCACGGGGCGCGAACTTTCGCCGATAGTTGACGATTTATGGCAATTGATAATAGTGTAGTATACAGAAACGAGAAAGCAAGTATAGCCAATAAAACGGTCGCTGCGCTGATACTCTTTCTATCGGGCTTCCCATTACAAACCGAGTGTGGGCGGATGTAATTGCTGCAATGTAACCCACATTTCATTACACTCCAATTAACTCGTTCATTACAATAAATTGAATGATTTATTTCCTCTTGAACGTCGATACAAAGATTTAACTCCGATAGAAAAGTAGATATGCACGTTGGCAAGTAGATTTGTCTAAATTGTTCATTTAGAAAGGAACATTTATTTCGACGGTTTCGCATAAGATTTTAAAAATCGTTAAAAAAGGTTAATTTTCATATTTCGTTCTGATAATATTAGCTTGACGCTGTCGAGTATTTGCAAACAATTGATATTCACTTTTTTGGAACTTCGATGATTACGGAAATAGCAAAGAGAAGAAATTCGATAAAAAAAATTCATTTCATAATTTGTTATTGAAAAGTGTATAAACATGTTTTGAAAATCTTTGGTGATATGACAGGAAAAGCAATAAAATATGCTTCGTCCGAATTTGAGATGGATCGAATTAATAAATTGTCAAGCGACATTTTGTTTCGAGATAAGCAACTTCATTATTTACTAACACTGAGAAAAAAAATTGTTAGAACCAACAAAACGTGCGCTTGCGGGCGAAATAAGTATTTGTTCGACCGAAAGAACTATTTAATTGATCGAAGCGGCTGGTGATAATATCCAAAGATGTTTCGATCAACATTGCCAAATATTTTGTCCAATCGACAAAATATGCTTTTCGCTGCCGGCAAACGCACGTTTTGTTGATTTTAACGATCTTTTTTCTCAGTGAATATTTTCGAATTAAAAACGAACACGTCTAAGTTTCAATTCTATGCAAAATCACGACGTCCTCATCCGAATAATACTTTAATAAGAAAAAAATATTTTTAAGAACGATTGTTCAAATTTTTCATCTATTCTGTTTTATATATTGATTACCATACACTGAGAAAAAAAAACCGTTAAAATCAACAAAACGTGCGTTTGCGGGGAGCGAAAAGCATATTCTGTCGATTGGACAAAATATTTTGCAATGTTGATCGACACATCTATTAATAGTATCACCAACCACTTCGATCAATTGAATATTTCTTTCGATCAATTCAATATTTCTTTCGATCAATTGAATATTTATTTCGCCGCCCGCAAGCGCACGTTTTATTGATTTTAACGATCTTTTTTCTCCGTCCTCATCCGAATAATACTTTAATAAGAAAAAAATATTTTTAAGAACGATTGTTCAAATTTTTTACCTATTCTGTTTTATATATTGATTATCATACACTCAGAAAAAAAATCGTTAAAATCAACAAAACGTGCGGTTGCGGGGAGCGAAAAGCATATTCCGTCGATTGGACAAAAAACCGCTTCGATCAATTGAATATTTCTTTCGATCAAACGAATATTTATTTCGCCGCCCGCAAGCGCACGTTTTGTTGGTTCTAACAATTTTTTTTCTCAGTGTAGAAATGAATGAATAAATTCATGAGAAATAAATCATTTTTTTTTAAATACAAATCATTTCCCATTATACTTTTTTCAGAGTTTTGTGGTGCTGTTGTAAGAAATCGGTCGTCCTCTAATTGAAAGCTTCGCTAGTATCTACTTCATAGAGTCCATATAATATGTATATATATCTATACAGTATATAGGACGAAAAATAAATAAGAAATTAAGATTGAAAGTGAGAACTGGTTTGTAAGTGGGCGAGATCGCGTGACACTGCACTGACTGCCTCCACTGTTGCTGATGCTGACCATATAGTTGGGCGAGTCGAGCTAAGTCGAGTGACTGTATTAGTACAGGTATCAGCAGCAGCTTGTACGGCAACTCGTCCACCGCAGCAGTGAATGTCCTCGAGAGTTGCTGTTACCTATGCCTGTGCACTCTACGCTAGATATATTTCGCATCCTGCGAAACTCGATCGAGTTTCGAACTCGGGATATAAGGTACACTTGGTTCAAATCACGTGTAATTGCCGCCAACTGAATTTTTCTCATCGAAATTGCGACAAAAAAAACACTGCGAAACTTATCAGAAATGTGGGAAAAAGTTTCATCGTCGGACGTAATGACGATTTACAAATTCGACATGATTTTCGAATCGTAGAAACTCATGTATATACAATTAGTAATAACATATCAATTTGAATTATTATTGATTACAAAGCCGTCTTCCTCTTGATGATAAATTTGAAATGGTACGATAATTAATTTCAATTTGATATTTAGATCTGATTTTTTAATTCTATAAATACAAAACGCTAGAATTTTAATTTAATTTTAGCGGGGCAGGATGTCCGGAAAATTAATCTTCAAAATGAGATCAATTTGTTATTAACGCTGGAATAAAAATCCTCTATGAATATTCTTTGCTGTAGTTGTAAGAAATTATGAAAATTTTCCGCTACAGTTGATTATGTCCGCGAATCTGTCTCGCTGTAGTTGAAAAATCCTATGGATATTTGCTGATATCGTTGAGAAAATCTATGGATATTTCCAGCTCCAATTTTGAAAATCTATAGATATGCAACGCTGTAATAAAAAAATGTTATCTATCATTCCCCGCTACAATAAAAAATGTCTATATATTTTCCACTGGAGATGAGACCTTCTATGGATATTTCCCGCGGAAATTAGTAAATTCTATAGATATTTTAATCAATAGAGTAGAAAACTCTATGGATATTTCTCTATAGATATTTGGAAACAAAAATTGATGGATAATAAATGAATTTTATCATTAAAAAAACTGCCGTATTTGGCGAGTTGCCCATGTATGTTAAATGGTTCATCATTATTAAATGTTTTTTTTGTGTGTAATCTCTATAGTTTAAAATAATTATGTGAAACTCTATGAGTTCCGAACTCGGAAACTCTTGGCTCAAATCACTTTTCATGGCCGCCGACTGAAATGTTCTCATCGAAGTTGCAATAAAAAAAAATGATTGTGAAACTAATAGAAATGTGGGAAAAAGTTTCATTGCAGGACGTTATGACGATTAGCAAATTCAACGTGATTTTCGCATTGTAGAAATTCGAGTATATAATTAGCAATAAAATCACAATTATTTTAATTAATTAATTAACATAATTTGAGTTATGAATTACAAAGGCGGATTCTTGTCGTTCGACAATTTAGGAAGTTGCTATAATTAATTGCAATTTGACATTGAGATCTGATCTGTTAATTTTAAAAATACGAAATGCATCTATCATTTCACTCAAGATTCAGAGTATTGACGATGGGGTTCTTTTGTAATTCAATTTGAAAACTATATTTCATAGTGGCCACTGTGATTAGTAAAAAAAATTCCTTAATTTTTTCACCAGGATTTCATGACTAAATTATTATTTTTCAACAACTAAAATTCAAGTTTATAATAATGTGAATAAATGTGTCTTAGCTTTCGCCATAATTCGTATTACATGAAAAATTTGTAGCATGTAAGAAACATTATTTTTTAATAATTTCTTCTTTTAATTTTCTTAATTCTGTGTTTAATTCGATTCTCCTGATAACTTTTAAGTATTTTTTAAATTTCTGAAATTCTACTTTTTTTTCTCTTCTTTGAGGCATCCATTCACGAAATATTTATTTAGTTTCAGGATCAAATCTTTTGCATCTATAATGTATAAATAAACAGATTCTGTTTATTTATACAACGAATTGTGACAACTTTGCTTTAAATAGTGTGGGAGGTCATGAATCTTATCGAGTGGAACCATTGAAACTAGTACAGTGCCACCGTCACTTGGAACGCGGAAGGGGAATGTATGCAGAGTGCGGTATAAAGTGTGTATTGGAACCGGAAGTAAACAGAGCAGCGAGGCGGACGCCTTTATGCAACCGCTGTTCACTCACAACTGTACGTACATTACCGCGTGCGCAATAATCATATTTAACAATCGACATCCTACGAGAATATTCTCCAAGCCATTCGAGCCACACGTTAAAAAAGAATAAAAATACAAATCCACAAGTATAAATTATAATTGATGGACTTGAAAATATTTCCGCGCATCAGTTGCGCGCTGGAAAATGACTGCAGTAAAGATGAAATACGAGGCGTATTTTCTACCTAGCTATTTATTCTTCTCTAAACTACAGTCTTAAAATATAATTATCCCAATAGAAAGCATTGTACATACATTCTTGGAATATCTACTTTTTAATTTAAAAATGCCAAAGTTATGAACATATTCATGAATACAAAAAAAAATTGTTGAACTTTCTCCTGGCAATCTTCTATTTTTATGAAACTTTTTTGAAAATGCAAGCCATTGTCTTATGATCTCTTAATGTTTCTTGAATTAAAAAAACCTTTATTCTCGAATTATCATTTATTATCCTCTTTTACTTACTTACTTTTTTTACTTACTTACTTTTTACTTACTTATTGATTTTTATTTTATTTTTTTTCAAAGATGTGTGCGAAATAACGAATTTTGGATATGTGTTCGGCATAAAACCATCTACTACACTCAAGATTTTTTTGCAAAACGCATATCCAAAATTTGTTATATTCTGCCAATTTTTCAAAATACAAAAAAATAAAAATCAAAATGAAGAAAAAAATCTGAAACAACTCGTATGCATTCAAATAAATTAACATATCATTTTCATTAGAAAAAAAGTTAGGTTAACTGATTGTTTGTTGAACAATTGAGTTTTTCACCAATTTGTTAATAACATTTTGGGATTATTATTATGCTAAATCAATCTTTTCAGCACGTTTTATATGCATTATTTTTTTCCGATTTTAACCCATCGGTAAGTGATCGAAATTGTCTCTGAAACTCACTTTTGACGGGACTTTGCGTATCATACATCCTTAAGCCAGATTGACGAAGTCCCTAGAGTCCATGGTGAAAAGAACCATCTGGTAATTTCTTTTTCCGAAAAATCTCTAGAGGTTTTCATACAACATAATGTGTGTATTCATGTGTCGCTGAATTACAGTCACTTCTTAGGTAGAAATACCCTCAGCATGTAGGAATACCTACATGAACACACAATCGTGGGCGAGAAGTGCTTAAGGGGAAGTTTGGAGTATGCTCGAATAACCAGGAAGCTCTCATTAGCGAGTTCGTTGGTTTCTGACATTGCGAAGGCGACCTGCAGGCGCTCGTCATACAGTCGCCATGGTTACCTGATTATTCGCGTAGACGTGAAGAGCCTTGAGACACGTGAAACTCAGCCACGTACCAAGTACGAGAATCGCCTTGCAAAGGGGAAAGGTCTCCGGAAAGGGCGTGGGTGTGTAAGTTACATAAAAATGGCAAAAGCTCTTCAGAACGACGTACTGCTCCTGATAGACTGTATAAACAAGTAAGAAAGAGACCGGAGTTGAAGTTAGGGAAAAAAAGATTGACAGCGAGGTAAGTTTACGTGGAGAGAATAACGAGGGGTGGAAATAATCAGAGCCTCAGAATAATCATGGCGTGTGAATAATCACGTAAGAATAATTGACACCTGAAAGAATTAGGAACTGAAAATAACCAGAGTTTGGAAATAATTAGGGTTTCAGAATAATTGGAACCTGGGAATAATCAGGGTCTGAAGATAATTAAGATCTGGAAGTAATCAGGGCCTGAGAATAATTATGGGGTGCGAATAATCACGAGAGAATAATTAAGATCTGGAAGTAATCAGGGCCTGAGAATAATTATGGGGTGTGAATAATCACGAGAGAATAATTAAGACCTGAAAAAAATTTGGGTCTAAAAATAACCAGAGCTTGGGAATAATCAGAATCTAAGAATAATTGGAACCTGGGAATAATGAGGGTCTGAAGACAATTAGATCTGGAAGTAATTATGGCATGTGAGTAATTACGTAAGAATAATTAAAAGCTGACAATGAGTTCCTGATAATAACCAGAGCTTGGGAATAATCAGAGTCTAAGAATAATTGGAACCTGGAAATATTCAAATAAAAGAGGATAATCAAGATCTGGGAATAACCAGGGCCAGAGAATAATCATGGCGTGTGAAAAATCACATAAGAATAATAAGGGCCTGAAAGAAAATTAGGGCCCGAAAATAAGCGGGGCTTCGGAATAATCATTGTCTAAGAAAAATTGGAACCTGAGCATAATCAAAGTCTAAGGATAATTACAGTCTACGAATACTCAGAATTGAGAATAATTTGGATTTTAGAATAATTAGCTACTGGGAATAATCAGGAATTAAAAATATTTCGGATGTGAGAATAATTTAAGCCTAGGAATAATCAGAATTTGACAATAAGCAATAAGGAATAATAGAAACCTAAGAATAATCCAGGGCCTCAGAATAATTAGGGGCTGAGTATGATTAAAGCCTAGGGAAACACAGATCCTTGAAATTATAAGGGATGATATTGGTCTCGGAATAATCAGGGATTTCGGATAATAATGCCTTGGAATAATCAGTCTTAAAATTCATTATTTTCAATTAATAATACTGGGCCTTAGAATAATCACAATCAAGAAAATTCAATACCTTAGAAACAGGCCCTAAAAACACTCAGAAGGCATAATCTGAAGAAGAATAATGAAGGTAAAGAAAAAATTAAGGCCTGAGAATAATCAGAAACTAGGAATCATCAGGACTTGAAAATAAACATGGCCTACGAATAATCGAAAGCTACCAATGATCGAAATTTAGAAAGTCCTTCTGGGAGCTTTAATATAGTCAACAGGACGTTTCGACCATGATTGAATAACCAGGAAGGTTCACGGGCGGATTGGTTGGTTTTATGGATGCGACCATCAGACTCTTGCCTCATAGTCTCCATGGTTACCTGATTATTCGAGTAGACGTGGAAAGTCTGAAAGACATGAAACTCGACCACCGCAACAAGTACGGACATAGGAATATTCCCTTCCAAAGGAAAATTTCCTCTTGAAAACGTGTGAGTGTCCGAGCTACATTACAAATGGCAACAGAGCTCCAGAATGACCTACTGCTGTTGATAGACTGCGTGTAAAAGTCAGAAAGGGACGAGGAAAGGAGATTGAAGGAGATGAAAGTTTCCGGGAGGTTATAAAAGCTCTGAGTTATACTCTTCGTGATGAAAACTAAACTACTTTTTAAAACAGCGAACCTCTTGGACTGGAAGTCCAGAGGACCCTCGAAAAGGTCAGCGGTATTCTTCCAGCGGTATTCTCCAAAGAAATCTTCCTAAAAATTCTCGTGGTACGAATTCTTGTTAACGAATGAGTGCTGAATTTAAAAGTACTCATATTTTTCAAGCCGTGCTTTAAAAAATTCTCTCGTACTCGGTAACGGCAAAAAAAAGGTAAATCGTAAAAATTATCATATTTTTTCTATTAAAAAATTGTCATATTTTTTCTATTAAAAAATTGTCATATTTTTTCTATTAAAAAATTGTCATATTATTTCTATTAAAAAATTGTCATATTTTTTCTATTGAAAAATTGTCATATTTTTTCTATTGAAAAATTGTCATATTTTTTTCTATTAAAAAATTGTCATATTTTTTCTATTAAAAAATTGTCATATTTTTTATATTAAAAAATTGTCATATTTTTTATATTAAAAAATTGTCATATTTTTTCTATCAAAAAATTGTCATATTTTTTCTATTAAAAAATTGTCATATTTTTTCTATTAAAAAATTGTCATATTTTTTCTAATAAAAAATTGTCATATTTTTTCTATTAAAAAATTGTCATATTTTTTCTATTAAAAAATGGTCATATTTTTCCTATTAAAAAATTGTCATATTTTTATGAAGGGTAACAACCGCAAAATTCATCATTTCTCCATAATTCAATTTCCCATGAAATCGGATGCTTCCCCGACTCGTTTTCACAGGACACGAATAAAAACATTCCCAATGGTACCATTTTATGTCAAATTCCATCTCTAGAGATGCATTTTCCAAAAAAAAAAAATTCCACTTCAAAAGTGACGCATCCTGTTATTGAAAAACAAAATTCCTACCCATGAAGCCACGTCACGAAATTTAAATCGCAGACGAGCAGTGAGATACGCTGTTATTTCAGGGCTTAAATAACCTAACAGTGTGTCATTCCCAAAATGAAATCGGTCGGAATAGAATTGATGAAGCTCTTGATATTCCAGAAATTTCTCGGTAGTTGAATTCACAGATATAGATTGAACAATATATTACGTATCAGTGAATGAAGGGTTATACATGAGTCGGCACCCACGCCGTTTTAATCCGGCGTTGTTGAACTACTCGCGTAGTACTGACTATATATACCCGTATAACATATACATTTCTAGCTACACTGGCACACACACATATACATATATGAAGGATTCTTTGTCAATTCAGCCATTTTTTTGTCAAAACTCTTTGATTAGTCTCATAATAGGGCACATCTTAGTACCACTCGAGAGTACTCTCTCCTAATTATCTTTATATTATCTTTATATTTTTTAGCGAAAAAGTAATATTATCAGGTCGCAAAATTATCTGAAAAATTTCATTGCAAAGTTCACATGAAACTACAACTTTAATGTTCTAACAATTTTTGTCTGTGACTCCAATTTTTCAAAATATATTGACTTTGAAGAAATACCCTATTTTCCAAAATAGTGGATTTAAAAATCTGGAAAAATTAGGAGAGAGTACTTTCAACCGGTACCAAATTGTGTCCGATTATGGGACTAATCAAAGAGGTTTGAAAAAAAAGTGGCTGGATTGATGAAGAATCCCTCATATATATTCGTACATGTATATTTCTGGAGCACATGCTTCGGAAGTTTGACGACGCGCGTTGGCGTACAACCAGTTGCAGAGCACGCGAAGCACACAGCGCGTAATGTACATGGGTACACATAGTTGGTAAGAGATGTTGCGTGGGAAGAGCTAAGCGACCCCCGGGTTGCCGGGCAACCGAATGACCCAGATCCTTGCAATGGCTATGCCGTGGACCACGGTTGTGTTGAACCCGCCGAGCCATTTCTCTCTACTCTTCTGTTTTCTCCTCTGCCTCCTTCCTCGCTGCCTCGCCGCCTCATCGCCATCACTGCGATTCGTTCTGCGTTCTCACTGGGTCTTTCGTTCTATTCCAAGCGCCTATCATCCTCTCGTGCATTCCTTATTTCACTCTCGCTATTTTCTCCGTTGTAGTCCAAGGAAAGTCGTTTGGTCGGAACGGACCGGAAACAAGGTATCCTAGAACTCTGTCCGCTGCACAACTCGTCCATAAAATACGTATGCATGGATCGTTCCACGCTGAACCGTTTCATTTTAGATCATAATTGGTTTTTGGACAGGTAATTAGGTGGTACTTCTGAATACCAAGTGTGGGTCGGATTGGAATGGGAGTCTAAGAGGATTCTGTAGTAATAAGGATCTGAGAATATTCGGGGCGTTTGGATAATTAGAGCCCGAGAATAATTAGAGCCTGGGAATAATCAGGGTCTAAGAATTATTAGGACCTGAGAATAATCGGTGCCTAGGAATAATCAGGGCCTGAGAATTATCAAGACCTGACAATAATCGGTGCCTAGGAATAATTAGGGCCTGACAGTAATCGGGACCTAAGAATAATCGCGGCCTAAGAATAATCAGGCCCTGAGAATAATCAGACCTAGCGAATAGTACGGGCCTAAAAACAATTGAGGCCTGAGAATAATTAGGGTCCTGCTAATAATGCGGAACTGAGAATGAGAAAGACTTGAGAATGATGAGACCCTGGTTATAATTGGTACGAAAAAATAATCAAGACCTGGAAAGTAACGCTTTTCGCTTCATGTCGTCAGGCCCTGATAGGAAAACTAAGAATAATCACGGACCAAGGAGAAACTTCCTCGGGATCTTAATACTTCCAAGACGTTTTTATCTACATTTCTGGTGCGTGCACACATCTCCTTCTGAATGCTACTATAAATTTGAGTTCTCCATCAAACGAGGAATCAAGTTCTGTGAACTATTTTCCCGAATGGTTTTATAATATATTATTATTCGGTAATGAAAAAAAAAACAAAGTATACAGCTTGGACGCTCCGGCGCAGAATGTCCTGTATATCAACACAGCAAACGGAATTTGTTCTTGCTGAAGCTCTGGCGATGCGATGCAGGCTGCATCGACGTCCAGCATAGACCCAGACAAGATTCTCATTTGCATCAATTGATCGTAGCTGGCCGCGCATTGCGTCGTACGCGATGCGCCCGGTGCAATTCAATTTCATTGAAGCATTATCATCAATGAAAATTTGTATATGTCAGAAGCACATATATATATACATACATATAGACCTACTCCTAGTACATTCTTTTATTCTGAGTGAATGTCACTAGTTGTTCCAACGAACCAATAATAAACAATAAAAAAATAATAAAACGTTTCCAAAGAAGTGAAAAAAAAAAATTCTTTACGGAAGGAAACTTTCCCTTATGGCTAATGCTGGACTTTTCCACTGACTTAGCCAAGTAAGTTAAAGTTCGTTACACAGTACGTATATAGTTTGGAAGTATGCGGTAAAAAGTAAAGAATAGAAAGACTAAATCGAAAAGTCGGAACCAGGAAAACTGGTAAAGGGGTTGCGAATTCAACCACGCTTTTAGAGGAGTTTAAACTGTACAGTAGAACCACAATTACTCGAGACCAATTACCACTATAGGGGCGTCTAATTAATTCAGTCAAGTAACTATACAGTAAAACCCCAATTAATTGGGTCGGGTGACTATAAAATCCGGATTGATCGAGATCACATTATTATACAGTAAAACCCTGATTAAACATGATCAAGTAATCATGCAGTGGAACTTCGATACAGTAAAACCCCGATCAATTGGATTTAAGGTTGTTGATCACAAAATTCAATTTAATGCCAGCTCTTTGAAATTTATACAGTACGTAGATGAATAGTTTCTGCATCGACTGGTAAAAGATCGAGGCTGCTAATAATCTTTATTTCCGAGATATTAAATTCTAAAGTTGACTCGAATTAGCACAACGATGCAACGGTTATATGGCGTGAGGCGATACCGGTCGTATTCATTGACCCATATGTATGGTCAAATTGATGTCAGCCCTATAAAAAACACACCAGACGTAGCCCAGAATATGCCGATCACACTCATATACGTTTGATATATCATTATAATGGAAATAAGAGAGAAATCATCAAGAATATAAAGTAAAACGTTGAGAAAATTATGCAAAATCAAATAGCTCCCTCACAACATGGCAACGCCGCATCAGCTGTGAGCCGCGAGAACCAAGCGCGCGAAATTCAAACAAAACACGCATAGAGACTTCAGGCGTCACGACCGCCAACCTCGAAACGTTAAAACTCGAAACTACGACGCGGCGTTGCCAGGTCTCGCACGCTAATATACTCGAGTTCAAACAGGATTATATTTATAATTTATTAAAGGCAATTCAATCCTAAATTATTATTTTGCATAAATAATGAAAATTAATCGTTCGAATTACTATAATAATCACGTAGTGCCGTGATTCGTATCACTAACATACAACATTACGAAGTTGGTAGTGATGACGTCACCCCATGTAAAATCATAGGAGCCTCCCCTCTCGCCTCTACCCCCGCGGGGACCGTGATCAACAACCTTAAGTTCCTAAATAGTGAAACTCTGGTTAATTTAAATCCGATTACCATACAGTAATACTCCGGTTAACCACGAACAGATGAGAATACGATGAAAAAACATTGAATGAAGATCAGTTTAAGGTACAGTGAAACATCCATCAATCAAATCTCGCAGTCATTGCCATCATTCTATTTGTGCTGTGATTGGACAGAGACCATGCAATGAAATGTTTTGTTTACGTTAAATATCAAAAGTCACACAAAGGGACGAATATCAACCTAACCATAGTACAGTAAAACCTCGATTAATCGAGACAGTTTAACATACAGTAAAACCTCGATTAATCGAGACAGTTTAACTCACAGTAAAACCTCGATTAATCGAGACAGTTTAACAAACAGTAAAACCTCGATTAATCGAGACAGTTTGACATACAGTAAAACCCCGATTCATCGAAATTAGGATACCTTACAGTGATACCTTAATCAATCGAGATCGAGATACGTTACACTATAACTCCAATTAATCGGGATCAGGTGACCATACAGTAGAACCTCGATAAAACGGGTTCAGGTGACCATACAGTAGATCCTCGATAAAACAGGTTTAGGTTACTACACAGTATAACCCCAATAAAATGGGTTCACTTTATTACACAGTAGAACCTAAATAAACCCGGATAACTTAACTGACAGTAAAACCGCAATTAACCGGTGGACGACGTATGAGGAGTGTGTCTTAATTGTGCGTCTTTCATCCTTGAAGTACTAGTTACTTTCTTACAAATAATATTTCACATAACTACGTCATATACACAGTTGGAGAGCGTGTGCAACGTCCTCTCGAAAGATTTGACATCGTCTTACCATTTACGTACGTCTGTCGTTCCAATTCTGCAATTAACTCTAATTCGAAGAAATCGCGGGCGCTCTACGCTTTACAACGCTATGATTATGGCTCATAAAGAGTCGCCCCGCTAGCGAGAGGCCAGCTCCACTTCTCTTCGTGAAGTTGCTGATGAAACGCTCTGAGCTCCTTGGGAATAGCAAGTAAGGAAGGCTTTTTGGTACTATTTTTCTCACCTACAAACCTTTAGCACCTATAAACAATTCCTCATTGTGATTTCTTGTTATTTTCAGCCTTTTACGCTCGATTGATACAGTTCACTGAATGCATCGAAGTAGAACTCGGAAGTGCTAAAGCTATTATCGACATGATCTAAGTCACTTTCATTTAGTGCAATAAATCCGATACAGGATATCCTGGATCATTGAATCTACAGGGTTTTACTGTCACCATGACCGGGGTTTATCGGAACAAAGGTTAATTCGATCAAGATAAGGTTGATCAAATTAAGATTCGCTTCAACTCATCGAAAAATAAACACTTCCAAAATATGTATTGAAAACATATTTTTTTATTTTGTCCAAAAGTATATTGTTTCCTTTCTTTCACACGCATTTTGCGATTCACAGAAAAATATAATTTTTTCATATGTTTATTTTTGTAAACAAAACGGAGAATCCTAGATTAATTAATTGAATTGTTTTTTATGGGATACTGTATTACTAGAAAAAATATTCTGCATGATTAATATAGGAAAAAATTAATTCATATAGAATTATTGAGGGCAAAATTCTGTAGTCGATAAAAAGTATAATTACAGACAATTATAAAACCAAAATTGCACCAACTCGCACTGATCTCGTGTATGCTATCCGAAAAATGTTTCTCACGTTATCATTAAGTTTCGCAAGATCAATAAAAACAGCGTTTTGCTAACTCAGAGCAGCATTTGAAATAATTGTTACAATATTTTAGCTTATACATAAGACGGTTTAAATGCACTCGTCACTGTACTCGCGATTATCCATTTAGTGTAATTAAGCACGCCCAACTCGTTAAAGTTAATGTTGCTACAATTTGCTATTTTGCTTTCGAGCTTTCGACACTCTTAATGTATTGCGTTGTTATAGCATATGGTTTACTCGCGTATTTCATTGTAATAGCTTGGTACGTGATACAGACGAAGAATCGAAACACGTTAGCTATTAGTAGAGCATAAACCATGCACGCGATTAGCGTAAAATTACCCTCCAACAAACGATGAATTACTCACCCGGTTATGTCTTAAGGATGTATGATACGTACAGTCCCGCCAAAAGTGAGTTTCAGAGACAATTTCGATCACTTCCCGATGGGATAAAAGTCGCAAAAAAATAATGCCCATAAAAGGTGCTGAAAAGATTGATTTCGCATAATAATAATCCCTAAATGGTATTAACAAATTGGTGAAAAAAACAATTGTTCAACAAACAATCGGTCAACCTAACTTTTTTTCTAATGAAAATGATATGTTAATTTATTTGAATGCATACGAATTTTTTCAGATTTTTTTCTTTACTTTGATTTTTATTTTTTTTATTTTGAAGAATGCGCAGAATATAACAAATTTTGAACATGCGTTTTGCAAAAAAATCTTGAGTGTAGTGAATGGTTTATGCCGAACACATATCCAAAATTCGTTATTTCGCGCACGTGCTAATTCATTGTAACCTCATTACGTAATGCGTTCGGCGGTGCAATCAAAAAACGTACCAAATTGGCACAGAATTTGATGAAAATTCGTGTACAGATTCTTGAGTATTTTATCTATTGCTCATCTTCAAGTTGACGAGATATGAACACTTGAACTTGGCAGGAATATAGCATTAAAAACATCAAGTGAGGTTGACAAAGAAAAAAGACATTTCGATATTTAACAAAGTCTCTTTGACAAATTTGCATTTTTTTGTTGTTGGACAATTTGGATTCGATTTTCTTTTGTGATGATTTTCTGAAGCAAAAATTCATCCAAATTCTGAATTGGCAGAAAAATTCGATATTTGAAATATGACCTAGAAAATTAACTCACCAATTGCTTAGAGAAGATTTTTTAAATTTGCAAATATGTTTTTTTCAAATGAAATATTCATTTTGCTATCAATTTGATATAAATTGTTGTCGAGTTCCCAAACAGTTCTACACAAACAGATTAAAATCGAATGTAGACAACCTACATTGAATTTCACGAAAAAAAGCGAAACCTCAGAATTTACCGAAATTTCAAAGTTCGTAAATTCTTCGAGAAAATCACTCTTATGTTCAAGTTAACAAAAAAATTCACCACCGTTTTAGAAATTCAAGTAAATAAAGAAATTATAGTCCTTTTACAGTAAAATTGAAGCGAATTATTAAAATTATTGTAAAAAAATTAAATTGGACATCGCACTCGTATAGTAAAATTAGTACATGTACATTAAATGTTCACTAAATTTTTTTTAAGCGTGTAAATCCTGTGAAAAATTGCTTGAGTGGCACTCGTGCTTCTCGAAAAGTTTATTATTAAACGAAGAAAAATTCTTCTAAATGAACTCGAGTATTTCCGCATATTTGCCGTCGACAATATCGTCAACGGAAACGATAATTCGCTCATTGGCACGCCCCACGATGCTCGTATATGCGGGAATGCAAAACTCAATGTTTCGCAATGTCGGAAAACAGGAGATGTTCTCCATCGTTTGCAGATTCGTCATCGTTTTTAGTAATAAAAATAAATTATTAAAAAATATGAGAGAATCACGCCACTGGCGAGCTTGGGTAGTCTCAAGTGAGTATAGTGAGTGGCCTTGCCTCACTGTCCTCGCAGAGGGTCGATAAGAACGTCGTATTAAATAATCCAGCATATAGCATCTCGTGGGATTTACCGGGAACTGTCACCTGCGGCAAAACACGGACGCGCTCGGTTCCCACTCGAATGTGAAATGGCAGACAAGTCGTTCCAGCGCTGCCAACAGTTGAGCACCGCATCGTGACCTTTATCTATATCCTCATCGACTGTATGCAACGTGATAGGCAAAGAGGGAGAGAGAGAGAGAGAGGAAAAAAAGAAAGCGAGACACAGTCGGACACCCTGGCTACCGTCAACTCATATCAGGCCTTTCCTGACACATGTCCAGCAATTATCAGACTCATTATTGGTTTTATACTCGACAGCCTTGCGATCTATCCACCAAAAGTTTGTCTTGTGGATTTGTTACCTCAGCAGCTTATTATCGCAGTAAAAACATTATTTGCATCTATATATAAAGTGGAACATAGGACATATGAGGCCTTCCGTGACCCATGTCCAACAATTCTCGGACTCATTATTGGTTTTATACTCGACAGCCTTGCGATCTATCCACTAAAAGTTTGTCTTGTGGATTTGTTTCCTCAGCAGCTTATTATGGCAGCGAAAACATTATTTGCATCTATATATACAGTGGAAAAATATATCGACAAATTTTGGACATATAACACAAAGTGCTTGCCTACAACTGTCAATAACTCACTAATTGTTATATATTTATCTCATTGACGGTCAATTTCTAGGACAAGTTTGTCATGTAAATCAGTTCTGTGAGCATTGAAAACATTATTTTGTCTTCTTAGTTGAGCAGATGAATTTTTTGTCGAAGAAATTTAAAAAAATTTATTTTACAGAATATTTTTGGCCCTTTTGTAATTTTACGAAAGGCTATTTTTTGTCTACAATTGAGAAGAAGTTTTTATGAACGAAAGGGAATAATAAAACAGTGACTTAAAAAATTTGAAAAGGTATATATAATTGCACGCTCAAGATTAGGTAGCTACGTCGCAGTTGCGTGTTTTCAATTCTAGAAATTCGTCGCTGCTCGAAATAAATTAATGATTGAAATTGCCTCAAATTTTTTTTGCATTCTCGTACCGATTACCTGTTAGAAATTTGCATGAGCAATCATGAAATGACCCAAAATGGGCTCATGACGTGATTTGGTACCGTGCATCAGGCTGATAATTTCATGCGACGTCTTTTCCATACAAGTGTTATAGAGAGACCTCGCGTAATTAATCGAACGGTAATTTGAGTTCTTGATGCCTAACACTTTCTGCATGCACGTGTTTATGGCATGGTTACATGGAATGAATTATTAAGAAGAAATCGAAGAGACATGCGTCGTCTTACGGTATTGCTATCAGTGGCTACGTTTGTGTATGTACGTCGTGGTATATATGCTTGGGATCCCAGATATCGCAGTGGGACGCGCCTAATGTCAAGAGCAACCGGTGTGTCATAATTTACTCATTTAATGCAACCACAGCGGTGATAGTGAATACTTAGGAACGCATTGAATACTTTTCTTACGGAAAAATCATTGTACGGGGTACCGTAAGTTAGAATCTCTGTTCCCATAGCGTCATAAGGGGCAATTACATGTTTGATTTTTTTATATCCCGCCATTCTTAATCAAGTTCTTACGGCAAAAAAAAATGGACCCAATCTGTTGGGATAATTACTTAACGAGTTAGTTGAGTTACCCCATCGGTTGGTCGAGTCAATCCATTAATTTGTTGAGTCAACTCATCAATTGGTTTCGTCAATTCATCAGTTGGTTTAGTCAATTCATCGGTTTGTTTAGTCAATTCATCAGTTGGTTTAGTCAATTTATTGGTTGGTTGAGTCAATTTATCAGTCGGTTGAGTTAATTCATCAGTTAGTTTAGTCAATTCATCAGGTGGTTTAGTCAACCCATACGTTGGATGAGTCGACCCATCAGTTTGTTGAGGCGACCGATCATTTTGTTGAGTCAACCCATAAGTTTGTCGAGTCAGCCCATAAGTTTGTTGAGTCAAACCATAAGTTGAATGAGGCAACCTATAAGTTGGTTTAGTCAACCTATAAGATGGTCAATTGAACCTATTAAATGAATGAGTCAACCGACCAGCCGGTTGAATCAACCGATCATTTAATTGAGTCAACCGATCCTGTGGCTGAATCAACCGATTCTTCAATTTAATCCATCGATCCTTTGATTACATGAGTTAAACCACCGCATTAGTTGGTTAGATTAGCCAAGAAATTTATCCGTTGGATGAGTCAGTCGACCTAATAATGAAGTTATTTCGGTTGACTCGTTTAAGTCGTTAAGTTAGTTAGACTAATCAACTTGTTTTTCATCTATCTATTAATAATGTGAATTGTGAAATTTGTTAGATGACCTGTTCAGGGTGAAATACAGAAATGGCTTGTTGAACTTTTTGTAACTAACATTTATGTTGTTCAATTGGTGAAATGAATGGAACCCCTTGACGATTTGATTGCACGTTGCTTAAACCTCTGATGAACAAACTCCGTCCAACTATTTGCGCGTCGACCTTTGGGGCAGAAGGCGACAGTAATGCACCATCAGGCTTGCACTCTCTTGATACGGCGCAAGCACACAATCCCACGCCTTCAATTCTCTTCTCGGCAGCGTTCGGGAAATTGGTGCCCAACGCCCTGAACTTCAATCACTATTACCGCGTGGGCGCTTACTACGCCCGCCCCTTACATTTGTGTATTCATGTGCGCCTGCGTACCATTTACCTCCATATTTACATATGTATTATATATATATAATACCATTTAACTGCATATTGAAACATGTATATATATATGTATATATATACTGATGTAAATAGTTTATGCTGATGGAGCAAATGCAAAGGTCTCCTTTTGTGTCTGCATTTATGCACCTAAATACTATTCGATCCGATGTTGCCGATTACTATACCTGCACAATAACACTGACTTCACATAGTTACATTCAAACCTTCAGCTTTGTTCCTTGCATTGCCTTAAATATTTACCATAATGACGCCACGTCCTTCTGCACTTTTTGAAGAAATGTGATGTATAGCATCATTTATTTATAAAAAAAACTAGGTAGAGATGCAAATTAATTTTGAAGTTTAACGAAGCAGCGAAAAACGAGTCACCGAAGTTGTAAACACGGGAAAAAACGACTTGGTTGCGGTAATGAAAAAAAATAGTTGGTCCCAACGCAATGACTTCGTGCTCTGAGGGACAATTTACTTGCTTGTACCAACTATTTTTAGTCGTTTGGCTCTGTGTCGTTGCCTGAACTAAGTAGTTTGTTGGGTCAACTACTACACGGAAAAAACGACTTCGTTAAGGTAACGAAAAAACTTGTTGGACCCAACCAAGTGACTTACTGCTCTGAGAGACGATTATTTGGTTAAATCAACTATTTTCAGGTGGTTGGCTCTGATCTGTGCTTGGACTACATCGTTCGGTCAACTACTATTTTGGTTCCAACTATCATACGTAGTTGGATCACGAATTAAATTCGTTGTGTGACAAATTTGAGTCAACTTACTCGGAATGGTAAATGTGACTAATATCAGGACTAACCGGATGGTTGTAGCAACAAATTTTTACTCAACTAATAAATAGTTAGTTGGCCCAACGGACCGCTTTTTCCGTGTATGGAAAATGCTAACTATCTTACTCAGTTAGAATTAAATTAAAATAAATTCTTCGTGTAACCTGTTCGAGTCAACTAAGTCTAAATAGTAAATTTGACTAACACCAGGTCGTTACACCGACAAACCTGATGGTCGTGGCAACAAATTTTTACTTAACTAATAAATAGTTAGTTGGCCCAACGAAGTCGTTTTTTCCGTGTATGGAAAAGCCTAACTATCTTACTTGGTTAGAATTAAATTAAAATAAATTCTTTGTGTAACCTGTTCGAGTCAACTAAGTCTGAATAGTAAATTTGACTAACACCAGGTCGTTACACCGACAAACCTGATGGTCGTGGCAACATATTTTTACTCAACTAATAAATAGTTAGTTGGCCCAACGAAGTCGTTTTTTCCGTGTATGGAAAAGCCCAACGATCTTACTTGGTTAGAATTAAATTAAAATAAATTCTTTGTGTACCTGTTCGAGTCAACTAAGTCTAAATAGTAAATGTGACTAATACCAGGTCGTTACACCGACAAACCTGATGGTCGTGGCAACAAATTTTTACTCAACTAATAAATAGTTGGTTGACCTAGCGAAGCCGTTTTTTTTTTCGGGAATAACTCCTAAGTCGATGAATTATAATTTTATTCTCGGATTTATTATTATTTTATTTTGATGCTTGGGGGAAGCCAAAGTGGGACTGTGTGAGCAGAACTACTGGGGCTTCCTCTCTATGCACCAAGGAGCCTCGGTCACTGGGACATTATCGCGGATACACGAGCTCGCGATGTCAAGGTCGAGATTTTCTGTCTTTGTTTCTTTCTCTCTTGCCGATGTAAAATCCAACTTTGATAATAATTATTTAATATATATTATGATGTTAAGGGTCTTTACAGAATTTTATAGATTTTCTTTTTTAATAAATTGGTTGATAATTTTAAAAGCCTTTCTGATTGGAAATCTGCAATTATTAAGCTGACGAACTCTCTAATCATTGACTCAAAAATCCCATAGGAAAACATTGAGAACCGGTTTTTAAAGAAGTTTTTTTGTGAGTGTTCGCTTGGAATTTCTGGGTTTTTAGTTAAAAAATTAGCAGTCTCGGAATTAGCGGAATATTACCGATCGATAAGGTTTTTCAAATTAGTAAAAGCCGACACTTATGTCTTCATTTTCGGGGAACCGAAAAGTCAGGAGCTCGAAAATTGGTGCTATTTTAGAGTCAATTTATATTTTAAAATTTTTTTCAATAAAATTCATTTTGGAAATCTTCACAAATTATTCTAGTACATACAGTGAGAAAAAAGATTGATTCACGTCAATTTTCGCCAATGAAAATGAAAATTCAATGAATCAAGGAAATCGTTTCTTTGAATCAATGAAAACTTTCCTTTAAAACAAAGAAACTGTTTTGTTTTTATATGCAAACTAATTAAATGTTTCTTTGGAGACAATGAAAGGTTTTCTTTGAAATTGAAATGCATTATTTCGTTGAATTCATCAATGAAATTAAATGCAATTCACTTATTTCAATGAAATCTTTTTTCTCGGTGTACAAGATAAGAATAAACCCCAAAATCCATTTATCTCCACAATTAACTAATTATGTGAAATTATGATTTGCAATAAACTCAACAACAGAATTTCCTGCATATCAATACGCAATAGATAATTCCGTACCAGGTAAACACTCATTACTCAGTCTGTCACGTCCAAACGCTTTAATTTGAATTACCAATTATATTTCCTTTTACAACTGCGATTTTATTGCTGTTGTTTCGTAGATATTTCATAAAGATAGTAGAACACATAGACCAGTGGATACACACGCTAAAAAGCAATGCTATGCGAGATATCGCAACGCGAATCCTCGAACTTGTTTCCGGTCGGTTCGTATCTATCGCAGCGATGTAGATATCGGTAATGTCGTACATTGCATGTAACGAGTTTTATAACGATTGCGCGCTCAACTCCGGGTCGCCAAGCGGAATTCGTGCTGAGAATAGTGTTTTCTTTCTTTCGATTGCCTGTAGTGGAGAAATCCACCGTACAATTTTCCCTCTCGCTTTAGGTGCATGTATTGTATGCGAGAGATAAGAACTACTCGTGCGGCCAATAATACAAGTGTGAAATGTCCGTTAACCTCTACTGAGGACTGACTGTGAAGAGCGGAGACTTTCGGTCATACGGACGACGACTTTGAACGCTCATTCAACAGCAAAGTCCTCGACGACTTTATCTCATTGTCCGCGTTTCGTTCTTTGTATTCCCTGCCCCTTCACATGTGACCTTGACGTTGGAATGCTTCTTCCTAGAGTTAAAAAGTAAATAAACATCTGGTCAAATTAAATAAATCTACTTTGATTCATTTTTATTTTTATACTTAAGTAGCTCATGATTTTTTTGGGAAACGCTCGTCAAATCAATAAATGGAATTCACATTATTTTAGATTTTTCGGCAATCATAATGAATTTTATTTATGTCGGATGGGATTGCACATATCTAAATTATTTGAAGGTCATATGTGACCTTGACGTTAGAATGCTTCTCGCTAGGATAAAAGAAAATAAAAATGAGGTCAAATCAAATGAATCTATTTGGATTTATTTTTATTTAATTAATTAAACGGCTCGTGATTTTTTTAGGATACGCAGCTAAAGTCACTAAGTGCAATTCAGATTGTTGCACATATTTCGATTGATATCATGAATTTTAGTTTTGTCAGACTGGATTTCATTCAGTTTTGCACATACCGAACTTCTTTTAAGATCACATGTGACCTAGACGTTGGTATGCTTCTTTGTAGAGTCAAAGAAAATAAAGATTTCTTCGAAATAAAGAAATTTATTTCGGTTTATTTTTATTTGAATAATCCAAATGTGAGAGAATTTTTAAATTTTAGTGGCTCATGATTTTTTTTGCGAAACGCGCATAATATCATAAGCACATAAATCAATAATACATTTAATTCAAATTGTTTTACAATTTTCAGTAAACATTATGAATTATAATTATGTCAGATTGAATTTAATTCGGTTTAGCACATATCTAACTTCTTTTAAGCTCACGTTTGATCTGGATGTTGGAATCTTCTTAGAGTTGAAGCAAAGAAAGATTTGTTCGAATTAAACAAATTAATTTAAATGTATTCTTATTTAAATAATTAAAATGTGAGAAAATTTTAAAAATTCATTGATTTATGTTAATAAATTGAATTCTGCATATTTTTTACTTTTTTTTAAGCACATGCAATCTTGACGTTGGACTAAACTAAAGTGAATTGCTTTGGATGTATTTTTATTTGAATAACGCTACTATTTATTTAATTGGATAAATTTGTCATGTTGTGCCCGAAGAATTTTCCAATTTCAGGGGAAACGATGATAAAATAAAGAATATATTCAATTTAAACAGATTCGTAAACGTTGTAAACAATGAGAAAACAAGATATGTAAGGCTTGACTTTGCATCCTCTTCCCAGATGTGATGGTTTTTCCCACATTTTGAATTATTTCCTCTTGTTGCGCACTTAAATCGTTACTCACATTGTTCATAGAAGTGATTGCATAGTATTTGAAAGGCACAGCAGGAAAGTCTCTGGTGGGTTCGTTGACATCGATAAAGACCTTTCGATTATATTATAAGACGCGAAGGAGTAATCGTGGGCGGGCCGTCGCTGACCTCGTGAACTTCCGTTAATGCTATCGAAAACTTTCGTGTCACTTGTCGTTGTTGTTATTCGGAGGGCGAAAGCCACTGCCTGGTGAGCAATTTTGTATCAGCAACAGGTGTCACGTCGAGCTTTACTGTGGGATCAAGATAAATCGCCACTATCGCACCTTCGAACTTACTACGCTAAGAATATTGACCGCACAAAGTTCTACTTACCTCGACAAATAAGTCAGCATTGCTAATGTCACGAGAACTTTAATTCTTCATCGTACAAATCGATGGAATAATCAAAAGTTCAAGCTTTTTCGCTAATAAAATTAAAGTAAATTAATGGGTTCTAAAACCATTATCGAACTAGATGTGGTAAAAAATCTCATTCTTGTGGCACTTCATTTATTCATTCCTTTTTTATTCATGCGAATTCTGTCATTTAAAATTAACAAATAAACTTTAAATCCCATATAATGAGCAGTTGATGGGGTTTTGATTTTATAATGCGACGAAATTAATGGGGGTCTGATTCCATGATGAGACAAAATAATTAGAGCTCTAATCTAACATTTTTATAAGAGTAGATAAACAAATCCCATTTTTTTAACTCTCTATTACTGTTTTATAAATAATTAAACATTGATTTTTTTTGCAAATGAATCCTTTTAGATGCAAAAATCTATTAAACCTCAATTTTTAAAATCGATTCCCATGGATATTAATGTAAAAATGACATAAATAAAGTATGGATATGTTATAAAAGACGCAATAGTAACGGTTTTTTTGGTCGATTAATTTTCTCAAGTTTCTACGTGAAGCTGAGACTTCAATGTGCATGCAGCCCATAATTTTTGTCATTCCAAACTCTCTATCAACTTACATCTCATCTAGGTCTGGTTAATTTTCTTTTATTCGCATTTTGCCCAAAAGGAAATTCCGGACCGAAAATCTTTGAAGCTCCAATTGTGTCACTTTTCCTTGAGCGATAAATACAGTAACAATATTATGATTTATTGTCTTGTTTTGTCGGAGGAAAAAAAAATGTCTTATTCCTTTAATTTTAATGACGTTTAAACGTGTGTTGTAAAGAAGGAAAAACAGTTATAAGAGAAAACGAGAGGGAAATGACGCAAAGCATTGAACTTGGTAGGTAGGCACACAACCGCACGTGGGCCATACGACAATATTATACCTCAAGGATTCTCACGCTGTGATATTCTAGCCGCTATCAGTGCTTTATTGCCAACATAGTCAGGTGCATGCAATAGAAACAACACTGCGAGATCTCGCGCGAAATAACACTTAATTCAAGATAAATATTGCTTTAAGTCTATGTAAGTGTTATCTTGCGTTTGTGTTAGACTGTTTATGACGCGAACAAGACGATTGCGTGGAATTGTCGCTATTGAAATGATAAGACCACAGGGTAAAGTAATTAAGATTTTCAAGGAAAGATATATTATCAATTGTGATTAAATAATACGAATCAATTCGTGGCAGATTGTTACAATACGTTATCAATTGCAATTTCAAAAAAAAGTTTGTTGAGACTTTAATAGAGAAATTAATCGAAGGAACACATTTTCGAATTAATCTGAATAATTATCGAATGATCAAATTAATATTCATCGATTTATTTGTTTTATTTAATTTTTTTTTTTTTTTTAAAGAAATTAAAATTCGGGTTGAGATAAAAAATATCCGTGGAAACATTTTAGTTTTTTTGTTGATCATTATTTCTATGGAAGGCATTATTTTTATCTAACGCTGTCAACATTGAGTGACATCCAAGCTGTTAATTTCTGACAACCGATTAAAACTCCATGTTGGATTTCGCTTTTTTTCACTGCATCGCTGAGGGAATGAGGGAATAGGAAGTCTCTGAAATGAACGTGCTTCGAATAAAGTTCTCTACTCGTTTAACCCCTTTGATGGTCGTAACTGCTTTTTATCGAAAAGTGACACCAGCGAAGTTCCAGTGAAAGTAAGAATGCAGTAGTGAAGTGGCTCCTGCTTCGCTTTTTTCTAAATTCCTTTTCGCAATCTCGTCACTGATGGCCATAAACCCATTAAAGCTTTCAGGATTACTCAAAAGGTATAATTTTCCTCACTCTTTACGACAAATGTACTGTAATAAAATACTTCATTAGCTTCTCACATTTTAAACATCTAAAGGCGTTTTTTTTTAAACACGAGCAGAAATTTATATTAGTGGAAAAATTATTACATCCAAAGTCGTTTATACGAATTAGCTTCAGAAGTCTAAGAAAACTTGGTAAAACAATAAAATAAAAAAGGATTACGACTTAGAAAGAAATCAAAAGAACCTAGTCACCGAAAGAAAGTGATAATAAAAATATATATATATAAATATAAACAATATACCTTTTTAAAAAAAAAGGATTATAATTCTGCAATTTCGTAAAAACATACAGTGCATCAGAATCATGTAAAGTAAAAAGTAAAATTTTTCACATGTAGCTTTCAGATTAAACCAGTCAACAAATTTTAGTATTTGATCTCTGATGTTATTGTTAAAGACTGTGTTCTGGATTAAATATAGGAATTTTCATTTCGAGTCATTATGACAAATCTGTATTTTTAAATGTGTAAATAATTTTTTTTCGACTGAAAAACCACTAAACAATTGGTTACAGTCAATCCAATTTAAAAAGCATCCAAAATCACTTTATTGAATCTAAAATGCATTTTCTGACGGATGAAATAAGACATCAAACACTAAAATTTGTTCACCGGTTTGATCTGAAAGCTGAGAGAGGTTAAAAATGTGACTTTTTCACGCCGTTTTTTTGCAACGTAAGTCGTTGCAAAATTGAAGAATTATAATGCTTGGTATGTACTTAATGAGGCTTAAATGTACATTTTTTTAAAAGACGGGTATCGTTTACCTTCTTTTTCTCAGGTGACTTTTAGGTGACCATTCAATGAGATTTAAGTGTCAAATTTTCCAAAAGAAGCGTATCGTTACAAAGAATTTATTGCTAATCTCTTTTTTCAGGTGACACGTCCGCTTAAGAATGTATGATACATCAATTCTCGAAGAAAATGATACTTTTAAAAATTAGTTGATAACGAGAGTGAAAAAACTTGAAAAAACCAACATAGTTTCTCAATAACAATAATACCAAGAAGCTATGAATTATTTTCTCAACTTTTTTCTTTGCTGAACAAATTTCACATAAATTAGTCTTTTGTCATCATTTTGGAATTTTTGTTTCCAAACATTAAAAAAAATCATAGAAAAACTCGTGAATTTATTCCATTAGCAGAATGCTACGATTTTTTAAACCCTATAATTTATTTCTCTAAATAAATAATGACTTTTCATCATTATTAATGTAAAAAATCAACATAATTTTTTTTTATGACATCATTTTGAAAATGACTATAACACTTTTGGTTGGGAATGTATGTGCGATAAATCGTTAAGCAAAACGAGGTCTACGTTATAAGCGCGCAAATGGCAACAGCCCTGCTATTGTTAATAGCAGGGCTCTTGATATGCATAAAGTGTATGGAATTATAGTGATTTACGAGAAATTGTGACTCGTTGATCACTCGGTATATAGGGAAGGCAGCGACGGGGTCGCCAAGATCAACGACCGTCACATCTTTAACTTGGGTGACTTCATCGTTTGCGGATCTTGGACGAGACTCTGTTACGATAGAGTCGACGACGTAATTGCCGCATCACACATTGCATGAAAGCAGCGCGTTGTCTTTTCCGCTCCCAAGAGCTTAATCGGAGACTCCCGGACCCGATTGCTTTATGTTTATACGCATGCGAGAGTAATAACTGCACTCACAAAGTTACTTAACCCCTCAGACTAGTTCTCACAGACCTACGAATAATTGGATGATTAAAAATTTTACACACATGTGAACATTCGCGAGCAATAAAAGCCACAAGACTTAAGTAAAACAAAGAAGACAGTAAAATTATCATATTTATTCTTTGTATTTTGATAAATAGCGATAATCAAATGAGTTGATTCATGATTATGAAGTATTTATTTAGGTAAATAAAATTTTGAATATTGTATTATCACATTTTTATCAAATATATGTTTTGATTTTTAATTGGTTAAATTTCTAGAATACTTGCTGCCGGATTTTCACAATTTTTCCACTTCATGTTGACACTCTTATTCAATCGGAAATATCAACAATCTGCCTTTTCCTAAGGTATTTAGGGATTTTCTAAAAATGCGCTTTTTTGGTCTATGATTCTGAGCTGCAAATGAACCAATTTTCGAATGCGGCCTAATTTAAAGGTTTCGAAAAGTTTGCCCCTGATTTTTTATAATGTTGTGAAGCAGCGAATGACGAATGGGGAATTAAAAAATTGAATTTACATTTCCTTGCATTTTTTACATAATTAGAAATAAACTATCAACATTTTTTTAAATATCGAGCTGTTTAAATCAAAGGCGTGAAAGCAACAGCAGGATACAGCATCGACAGGACCCAACTGTGAATGTCGCCGACCATATAAAAGTAGTTATCCGGCTGCGAAGGCCACAGGCTCGTTTTAACGGCGACGACGACGACGCCCAGGTTCGCAAACAATGCTCTTACAATTTTTTTAGCTCTGGACGGAACACCACGTTCCGAGAGATAGAACGAGGAGAAAGGAGTAATGGGGCATCCAGGCAACATGCCTGTACACGAGTCTACACCCTGCTAAGTGATATATGGAAACGTTTGCGTATCTTTGGTATCTGAATACCATATGCTGTGCGGTTTATTTGCTTCACTGCGACACTCGTAAAGAACCAAAACGACTGTCATTTTCAGGAACCGTTGATTTACTATCAGTTGACGCCACGGTTTTTAGAAATACATTCTGAAAATGTCTGTTGAAATTATCACCATTATGACTTTTGAACACCTGTCCGAAATCATGTTCCAAAATCGGTATAAACGAATTTATTTGATTTATTCCAACGAGTATCGGACGAAAATTCAGGCCTTTAAATTGTTCGGGGTTTCTTTTAATGATCTGATTCACTATAATTTCGTCCATTTTACGAATCGTCTACTTTAGTTTCGAGCGAAAATTTAAAATTTGGATTTTTTAAAGTCTTATCGAATCCGATCAGGAAAATCCAGAGTGATATTTTTCGTTTAAAATTTTCCAAATTTGCTGAAAAAAGTATTTATGTTTACATTCGACGACATTTTCGGTATAAAAAAGTTAGTTGAAAAAAACGATTTGAAAAAGCCTTTTTCGATGCTTAGTCTACTTTTTTTCGGAATTCATTTTTTTTTTCGATGGTTTCAGAAAATTTGCTTAAGAACACCCAATTTAAGTTGTCATATCTTTTTATTTTTTCATCTAAAAAAAAACTTATCCCTAGCTCTAGTTATACCGTTGTATGCTATAGTACGCTGCTGTATGCTATTGTATTCTGCGGTGTACTGCTGTATACTGATGTATGCTGCTGCATGATTCACGCTATCGTATTCTGTGGTATGCCATAGTATGCTGCTATATACTATTGTATACTTTTGTATGTTATGATATCGTACGGGATGCTTCTGTATGTTACAGTATGTTTTTTCTGTGATACGCTGACGTATGCTACTGTATGCTATTATATGCTGTGATACACTGATGTATGCTACTGTATGCTATTATATGCTGTGATACACTGATGTATACTACTGTATGCTATTATATGCTGTGATACACTGATGTATGCTACTGTATGCTATTATATGCTGTGATACGCTGATGTATATGCTATTATATGCTGTTGTATGCTGCTGTTAAATGTGCTATAGTGCTGTACGCTATGCTATGACATGCTGTGGGTGCTTTAGTATCCTGCGCTAAGTAGAGCTAAGCTATGTCGTACGAACATTTGCCATGATATGCGCTAGTATGCTAAGGTATGCTACCACGTACGTCACAACATAGTACGTCTCAAGATATGCTTGAGACGTACTATGCTATGATATGAAACAATATTAGACCATGCTGAGGCCTCTAGTTAAAAACCATCCCTAACGGAATCACAAAAACTATTGATTTTTATGTCTTCCTTCGATGAAATTTGACAGGCCACGTGCTTCGCATCAGCGAAGAAGTTTTGTTTTCCCCGCAGACGAGGTGTACGAGGAATTTGAACAAAACGATATATTGACACACAATGCATGCATATAACTTCTATTGATGTAATATATAGCAGATATCTTTATACGAAATGGTTACCCATTAAGAGCGTCGAATCGTCGGTGACAGATTCAATGCATACGTGGGATGGTCACCAAGAAAGAACAATGTTTCTTTGTTTTCAATGTAACTGAGAGATTCTGTTGAATGCCTTAAATTTGTTATTTTTTTATATGTCTCGTGCTTTCAAGGACAACATGGGTGAAATATAGTCAGAAAATAACATTCAGATCTTTTATATTTTACATATAGTTCAAAATATGTACCAATTTGAAAATACATAATTTCGATTATATTCAAATTAAAGATCATTATTGTTATACTGTATTTCGGCGACGAAATCTTAATTCACATATATTTTTATTGCCGTGAGGATAAACACGTACAACCTGTCTTTATGGGTCTGTAGAGGCAGTTTAGTGTTAAAAATGTATTGTCACGTCAAAAGAGACTCGACAGCAAGTGTGACAGGGACAACGCCACAGCATTGGCATCTTTTATATTTTACGTATAGTACGAAATATGTACCAATTTGATAATACATAATTTCGATTATATTCAAATTGAAGAATATTATTGTTATACTGTATTTCAGCGACAAAATCTTAATTCACATATATTTTTATTGCCGTGAGGATAAACACGTAGCACCTGTCTTTATGGGCCTGTAGAGGCAGTTTAGTGTTAAAAATGTATTATCACGTCAAAAGAGACTCGACAGCAAGTGTGACAGGCACAACGCCACAGCATTGGCATCTTTTATATTTTACGTATAGTACGAAATATGTACCAATTTGAAAATACATAATTTCGATTATATTTAAATTGAAGAATATTATTGTTATACTGTATTTCAGTGACAAAATCTCAATTCACATATATTTTCATTGCCGTGAGGATAAACACGTAGCACCTGTCTTTATGGGCCTGTAGAGGCAGTTGAGTGTTAAAAATGTAGTGTCGCGTCAAAAAAGACTCGACAGCAAGTGTGACAGGCACAGCGCCACAGCATTGGCATCTTTTATATTTTACGTATAGTACGAAATATGTACCAATTTGAAAATACATAATTTCGATTATATTGAAATTGAAGAATATTATTGTTATACTGTATTTCAGTGACAAAATCTCAATTCACATATATTTTCATTGCCGTGAGGATAAACACGTAGCACCTGTCTTTATGGGCCTGTAGAGGCAGTTGAGTGTTAAAAATGTAGTGTCGCGTCAAAAAAGACTCGACAGCAAGTGTGACAGGCACAGCGCCACAGCATTGGCATCTTTTATATTTTACGTATAGTACGAAATATGTACCAATTTGAAAATACATAATTTCGATTATATTGAAATTGAAGAATATTATTGTTATACTGTATTTCAGCGACAAAATCTTAATTCACATATATTTTCATTGCCGTGAGGATAAACACGTAGCACCTGTCTTTATGGGCCTGTAGAGGCAGTTGAGTGTTAAAAATGTATTGTCACGTCAAAAAAGACTCGACAGCAAGTGTGACAGGCACAGCGCCACAGCATTGGCATCTTTTATATTTTACGTATAGTACGAAATATGTACCAATTTGAAAATACATAATTTCGATTATATTTAAATTGAAGAATATTATTGTTATACTGTATTTCAGTGACAAAATCTTAATTCACATATATTTTCATTGCCGTGAGGATAAACACGTAGCACCTGTCTTTATGGGCCTGTAGAGGCAGTTGAGTGTTAAAAATGTATTGTCACGTCAAAAATGACTCGACAGCAAGTGTGACAAGCACAACGCCACAGCATTGGCATCTTTTATATTTTACGTATAGTACGAAATATGTACCAATTTGAAAATACATAATTTCGATTATATTCAAATTGAAGAATATTATTGTTATACTGTATTTCAGCGACAAAATCTTAATTCACATATATTTTCATTGCCGTGAGGATAAACACGTAGCACCTGTCTTTATGGGCCTGTAGAGGCAGTTGAGTGTTAAAAATGTATTGTCACGTCAAAAAAGACTCGACAGCAAGTGTGACAGGCACAGCGCCACAGCATTGAAGTTTGATATTATTCGAGACTCTCTCGCAGCTCGCGCCTTTGATCGATAACTCGATGGCCTTGATATACATTACCCAGGAGTTTTGCTGTCAGTCGGCAGCAGCAGTAACAGTTCCAGCAGCACCAATGGCCATTATAAGCCGAAGTAAAAGTGCACTGCGTACCAATAGAGTTCGCGGACTCTCTTGTCTTTCGTAAATAGTACACAATATACTTACAGCTATATTTAACTTCACCCTTCTATAGTAGTAAATAATAAGGCGACAAGGGCTGCCTAGAAAAATTATTGTTTGGCCGATAAAAAGAAATATTATTAGACATAGTTGTATCGACCCCACAATTATGTTTTCAATCCTAATAGACATTAATGGACGAACAGTAATCTAGTTTTTTTTCCATGTTAAAATTTTTTTTAATGACTTAATATTGTCCGTAGGAAATGAATTTGCTAATTTTTAAAAATTTGTACCGTTTTTAGAGATTTTTTAACAATTAAAAAAATACCTTAAATTATGTTATTTTCCGTAAATAATACACAATATATAATGACAGCTGTATATAACTTTACTTTTTTACAACAGTAAATAATAAAGCGACGAGGGCTGTCTAGAAAATTTATTGTTAGGCCGATAATAAATAAAGATTATAAAATATAGTTGTTTCAAACCCACGATTTTTTTTTCAAACTAACATTAATAGGCGAGCAATAAGTTAGTTTTTCAAAAAAAATTTGAATTTTATCCAGAAAGTCTAATCTTTTTCGTAGAAAAATTTACTGATTTGCTGATTTTGGCAAATGTGTACTTTTTTTAAAAGTTTTCTTTTATGATGTTCAGATCACGTTTAATTGTGGTAACTTTCGTGAATAAAACCCAATATATGACGACAGCTATAAATAACAATATAATACGTATTTTAAGTAGTCGAACTCCTACAGTAGTTAACAACAAAGCGTGAAGGGCTTTTAGATAAATTATTGATTGCCCCGGGCCTCGCTTTGTCGGCGATATCTCGAAGGAGCTGCGCAATTACCACTTTGTTCTTCGATAAACCAAAGCGTCTTTCTCTCCGCGCCGCTCGCCGGCAGGTTGCGCGGGTGTTGTGTCAATGCGCACGGCGTTCCCGCTCCATCTCACTTGCGCACGCCACTGCCCACAGAGGGAGCGCGAGAGAGATATGCAGGAGAATGTGAAACTAGCCATCGCATGGCTGCGCTCAGTATACTTACGCTATACGCGCTATGACGATTATACAAACGCGGGAAAAGGCTTGAAACGACTCTATGGATACCATATAAACTTTTATGTACGATAAATCTTCATAATAACACAGTTCAACATCTGATAATTCCGACACACTCGGAAAAAATGGCCTAACGGGTTTATTGGAAATGAATAAAATTTTATAATTTTTATTCTAAATAAATACTAACAGGTCGGCCTATAAATGTATCTCGAAGTGGAATAAACTTTATCGCTGATCTATTCTGATTTATTTGATGAATGATCATTTGTAATACCACAAGAGCTTCGAAAATATCGGATATTTCCCGATAGGTTCGTTGCAAACAAATGAACGAGTCAAGTTGTCCTGGTTAATTTTTGTGAATTTTCTGCAAAACTTGATGAACTCATTTGTGTGAAGGAACCTTGAGGGAAATATCAGATTAATTTCTAACCTCAAGTGCCATTCGGGGGATTATTTTTCCTATCCAAATTGCGACCAATGGAATTGCACCATGAGACGAAACTTACGGATTATGTTTGATAAAATCCTTCTACTGTCACAATTGAATTCAATCTCTCCGTTTGACAGATGGTTAACGTGGCTGAATGATGTTTTGTTTTGTATATACAGCAACAGACAAAATTATCGAAAAATTATCCGTAGAATTTCGTGTAGGTACCACGTGACGTCGAATGGGGCAATTCTATTGGTCGAAATTTGGATGAGAAAAATGATCGAGAATAATTGGAGAAAAAATTATTATTATTTTCGAAAAAATTGGCGAATTATGGTATACAAAGAAATGAATTGTGATCGCATGGATGATATACAGAAAATGAAGTCTTGTGAGAATAAGAATGTACAAATGTTATGTTTGTTTATATGTGTCGATATACAGCGTTGGTGTGTAAAGAGAACACGGTCGCCCGATCGTCGAAGTGATCCGGTATCCAAGGCCGCTCGAGGCCGGATGCGGAGCTCAAAGCGCACCTTGCGTGTTGACACCCAGTCCCCGGACAGGACGAACCGGGTCCTCCTCTCCTCTTTTGTTTATTTATCACTCCTTTCGGATAATAACCAACGTACTCGATAAAGTTGATCAACGATACGGAAGGCCTTCGATATTTAATTACTTTGTTGCAGAGAAAGTTAGTTTCGTCAGACATTCCGCACAAAACTTGGCATATTTACTTTCATTGTTTGTTTTTCAGAAACGCAAGAATAATTCGAATTTAAAAAAAGATTACATTGATTTTTTAAAAATCATGATATATCTATATCATCTTTTTATCATTGGTTAGCCTTTTATACAGCCTTCGTTTTTCCAATTCTATTATAAATTTTGTTTTTGTTGAAAAATTTCAGACCTCATAACTTAAATTTATAGTTTCAGTTTTACAGTTTTTGTAATCCACATCTAGAATCATCATTATTGCTAAACATAAATAAATTTGTTAACGGTATGTTAGAAAAAGGTTTCATTTGCTACTAATTACAGTTTTCTTTATTATTTACACACCGTATTTCTTATTCATTCAGTTTTATTCTGTACATTTTGAGTTTATTTGTCGCATGCTTCGAATACAGCACTTCATTCACACTTTTTTCCTCGCTTTTTTTCTGCATGACTTCACAAATTTTTAAATTCTTTTTCCCGTACGTCATCGATCTTCCCTATCGTGTTTTTTTATTCAGTTCGGTAGTATTTTTTACCACACCCTTGAATGTCCTCAGATATCCATATACTTTTATTCCCGGCTCCTCTTTTAGCATACCAAGTATCTAAATTCGGTTCATCCCCATTTTTGTACTTATTTTCTGGCTGTCTTTTTTTTTGCATTACCATACACGTTTAATCATTTGCTCTCTTCCTCTGTGTTTTTACTGTCAACCTCTCTAATCTCTTCTTCATTTACACTGTTAGAAAAGATTGGAAGTTTTTATTCATAAACTCGTCATCGAAATTTAATAAACAATTGTGGTATAAAATTAATGTACTTTTCCAGTAAAATTAGAGCAAATTATTAAAATTCAAGTACTTTTACTGGAAAATTAAGGTTAATTATTGAATATGCTGTACCATACATTAATTTTTCATTACACTTGTATACTAAATATCATATACTAGTTTATGAATAAAAACTCCCAATAAAAGTACAGTAAATTTCAAGTAGATTTTTTTTTAAGTGTATCAAACTCTAATAATGTTCCATTTCCGCTCTAGAAATTGCACATTCCCATATTGTATATCTAATACTTTCTTTCCGTCGCAAACTGAAATTTATCTGAACCTCTCTAATTCTTTGCGTCATTCCACGTCAACTGCGACAATACAACGCCACGTTTATCGACGGTGTATACATTGCAGTACGAAAAAAACTGCAGCACTGCGGACATGCAGAATGGCGCTTTGTTCGAGCCGAGTGCGCACAGAGCGTAAACCAAGAGAAAAGCGCAGAACGCGTCTAGGCACTCTCGCGGGCAGGTCAACACGCCAGCGGCCAGGCCAGGCACGAACGTCCTTGATGGCCGTAGCCCCTTCCACTATACGGACGCTCGCGACGCCGGAAAGCTTCGGTGAGCGCGCGAACGGACCAACAGAGTAGCAGCAGCGCGCGCTCCTTGGGTCGCAGCTCGGCGCGCACGTATTAGCCTACTATCCGCAAACCAAAGCACCAACAGTGCAAGCAGAATTATCTACGCGTTTGGAGAGCGTATGGGTCATTACATACCGTTTCGACCTGGGTCTGACCTTCGACCTCTCAGATTTGGTCGACATTTTTTTATATCATTGGACCAACTTTAAAGTACTGGAAAAAAATTTCAGATTTTTTTATTTCAATTTTTTTTGCAACTTTTCAAAAGTAACATATTTTAGCCCAAATTTAAAAATCTGAAAAAATTCTCAAATATTCTGATGAAGTAACAAATTTTTGAGCCTAAAACCAAAGTGGGCCGGGTTTCGCTTTTATTTTTTTTCTATAAAAAATTATTCAAAAATTTAGAAACGAAAGAGGAAAAGTTATAAAATTTTTTCTAAATTATTGCTTTATGATTGAAGTAAATTGAGTACTTTTCTGCCGGTAATTTGAGGATTTTATAGAACAATGATTCTGAAAGCTGAACAAATGAAGTACTGTGTGTTCCACTTCGAAATTTTGAACATATGATTTCTTTGGCTTTTTATCTTTATTCTACAATTATATCTTCCTAAATCATAGATTTTCCAAGAAATGTGAAATCCTTATTTTTCGGTGAAAAAAATGCGACTGAGATAAACTACAGTAGAGCTGCATCTCAACATGTCTAATTAAATAAAATATAAGTAGGTCAGAAAATAATAGCTCAATTACCCCAAATTCCTTATATACAGACTCTGTACCACACCTGAAATTCCAAAGCCACTGAAAATCAAGGAAACGAGAAAAAAACTGGCTACTTCACTTTTGTTCTTCCAAATTACCAGCTCTGCAAAAGCCGCGGAAAAATTTTGGTCCCATCGAGAAGCAAAGTACGAAACCGAAAGAAACCGAAGTCGCATGAAAGAGGGAAAGAGAGAGAAAAGAAAGAAAAGGGTCGAACGTTATGAAAAATTTCGTAAAAAAACCCATTTTCAAAACCTGAGAAAAAAAAATGTCTACTCTAAAATTGTGAAAATACAATTTTTTTAGCCTTATATCTTCATTCTACAATTTCTATCTAGAAAATTACAAACTTTCTATAAGTTGTGAAGCCTTCATTTTTCGATTAAAAAAAAATCTGCCACAGAGGATACAGTAAAGTTGCTGTGACATATGTCTAATTAAGGAAAATATAAGTATGGCAGAAATAAGTAGCTCAATTACCTCAAATTATTTATATACAGACTATGTACCACACCTAAAATTCCGAAGCCACTGAAAATGAAGAAAACGATGAAAAAAATGGCTACTTTACACTCGCTCTTCCGAATTAGCAGTTCTGCAAAATCCGCGGCTGAAGTTTGGTCCCATGGAGAAGCAAAGGACGAAAGCGAAAGAAGCCGAAGTCGCGACAGATGAAGAGAGAGGGAGAAAAGAGTCGAGCGTTACCAGCAACGGTAACGGATCAACGATGTTGCGCGCACTATGCCTTACGTCATCGCCAGCCAACCAGCAGCTACGCTTCGAGCACCTTCACTTCGTGTCTTTCGAACGATAGCCGCGCACGCGGCGGACTCTTACGACTGAGTGAGTATAGCTAATATGTATAGAGTACCTGTATTCTCATGGTACAGAGAAAAGTGCAGGCGCACTGACGACGCGCACATAGAGGTTCAAGCGAAAAGCCGCGGCGGAATCGTGAGCAGCGCACGAAGCGCGCGAGCGCGCGGCGCTTTGTGCGCACTCGAAAGAACGCCGCGAACATCGCATCGCCTCGCCTGCCCGCTGCTCTCCTGCCGCTATACCCCGACACTTTTTAATTGGCTTCGTATAATACGCGCTCTCAATCGTGCCCGGGTTCTCTATGTACCGTGTATACATATATTCTACAACACCAGAGACCGGGGCTTATTTGACCAATTTCGATTCCGCCATTTTTATATGATCTGAGACTCGACCCGGTATTTCAAGGATGTTGGCCATACACATTCTGAACTGAAAGTTCAGTTCGATTGGAAATAGAACAATAAATGTCTTCCTTTTCAAATTTTGAAAAATAATTATGCCGAATTAATGTTATGTTAGAGGCAGAATTTTTTAAATGGAATTGCAACGACACAAAAAAACAATATAGTAGTAGTCTAATATTATTACGGTCCTATACAATAATTGGACAAAAACTTTATAGTTTTCCTACCGTATATAAGAATAGTTCACGAACTCGTGTTTCGGTGAAACTTTGGCTAGGAAAAAATTCATAAATATTGTTTTAATAGATTTTGATAGTTGCAATCAATTTATGGGAAAATGTAACCGTATTATAGACAGTAACATTCTATATGATACCTAGATGGTATTAGTAATTAAAAAATTAGTGAAGTTTAGCAAACAAAGCATCATTGGCTACATGGCAAAACCTAAAGTTATTTTTTCTCTGCCGTTAAAAACAATGATTTTCCTCAGAAGCTAAACATTTTTCCAAACGGACATAGTAGAAAAGTTCCACTTTTGAAAAATGGAATTATTCAATGTTTCACATGTAAATACATTTTTTATTAATAAAATTAAAATGTGTGGTGAATTCTAATTAAAATTCTACTTATTATAATTTTTTTCGAGAATTCTCAACTTAACATATTTCAAGTTGATTTTTTAATTTCTCCATTGTAGCGTGTATGCGACTTTGGTAACTGAAGAATTGTAGGCGTATAAATATTCTAAAATTTACTGTGGCCCAATTCAGCCATGTCCCAAAAAGCACTGACAACTTCCAGTTGAATGCTTATATGGTAATAAGGTAGACGGCCCAGTTTCGATCACTGTCCCAGTTTCAGTCATCGACCTTCCATTTATAATAATAATAAATGTATTTCGTGACAAAAAAAAAGAATGAAATTAATGCTATTTTCGAGACCGTTTTTTACACTACATTATTGACGAAATGCAATTTTTTTCATAACATTTTTCATCAAAAGATATTAGAGTGAGTGTTGCTCCATGTGTGTCCGTACATTTAATCATTTATAAGTATAAATATGATACGGAAAGCTTCGTAATGGATCAAGTAATCGATAAGTCTAGTCGGAATTTGTTTCACGAAAAATTATATTATAAAAATTGCCGTGTCCGTTACTGCTTACGCAAATTAGGTTAGGATGCAGTTTCGGTCACTTGTTGCACGAATCACATCTGCGGTCATGTTCATCTCTAATTAAACCTTTTTCAAAAATAAATTATCGGTTAAATGTAGAAAAAAAACTTTACATTTTCTTTAGTAAATGGTAATGAATCCTAATTTACCACCTGTCGATTCAAGTCGCGGATTATAGTGGAAACAATTTTTTAGTGTAACCCAAAAGATATACGAAATTCGATTTCAATTGAGTAGATTGTTCATGCATAATTGGACATTTCGGAAGGAATAAAAATACACAAAGTAATTATTACACATGAACACTATTTTATCTTAGAGAGCCTCCAACGAAGATTTTGTTAAAGTTATTTCCTTAATTGCACGTTCATTTCCACCCGTTTCGTCTACGATAATTTAAATATTATGACCTGATAATTTAATGTCAACAATTATTTGACTATATCTAAAAGGATTTATTACATAAATAAGAAAAGTTCGTTTTCGAAATTTCGGTAGAACTCATTCAGAAGCAGCGAAAAAAAACATGGGCTTCAGCGATGACCGAAACTGGGCCGTTTACCTTATTGTATAGGACATTATTGCCGATCACAAAGCTGACAATCTTACTGTCAACAGCTCTATGGAACTCTAAAATCTGGCTGATTTAGAAACATAAATACATTTTTTCAAAACCGTGGCTCAATTACCACAAACACCTCAAAACAGACGCTGTATCACATGTAAACCTTGGCAATTAAAGACGTTTAAATATTTACATATTTAATTTGACCCAAATTACCCCTGATCCAAAAAGCCCCGGTAACCTCCAGTCGACTGCAGAGATGCCGATACTTCGAGAAACTGAGTGCGGCACAAAGCGTTATGGTACGATACTTGACGCAACAATCGCCAATCGTTACGAAGCAACAACGCGGAGCAGCGATCTAATGCCTTCGCGCTATTAATCTCGAATTAAAGTGAAAGCAGCGTGGAGAGCTCGTGCTGAAAGCGATGAAAAACGGATGGAAAGAAGCATTTGTTTTCAGATTATGCACTTAACTGCAGATCGCGTGAACATATGGAGCATAATCGTGCTATATAGAGAACGTCATAGAAGACGTTAAGTACATGCATGTAAACCAGCTGGAGGACCTTGACCCAAAACAAAGTCAACAACCAGTGCGTGAGGCTAAAGCCGAGAGCGTGTACCTCGAAATCTCGTGATTTCCAGGAACGAGACTGCGATCTGTGGCAGCCCGACGGCTATAACCGAACGCTATAATAATAATAATGTCTCACCGTCTGTGATGGCAAATGCATACTTCTCTATATGCTTTTGGCTCAGCGCCAGTAGAATTCTCGTCCAAACTTCGAACTTCGTACTATTCGAGTCTAACCTCACCTACTCGGATATAACGTACCGGATATAGTAAATACAAGAATTCGTCAGTTTAGGCACTTTTTCAGTTTTTGCTTACGGTCAAAGTACTTTGATCCCTTTGGCAATTTTAATAGTCGGTAGATTATTGAATTGCAACTATATGAGATTATATTTAATAATATTCATGGTTATATAAAATTCATAACAAAATGACAAGTGAGTGAGTGAATGAAAACATGCATTTTCTTATATCAAAGTATAAAAAAATGACGGTTGATTTTTTTAATAAATAATTTCTTGCTAGACTGCAAAAGTATCTGGCTATTCGAATGATCTATAATAACCTACAATATATTTTTACGTCATTACTCGACATTACTAATATATATATTTATTTATTTATTAAAATAAGCATATTCTTCATCTTTATATTAATCAACGATAATCGAAAAGATCGTTTTATACGCGAAATAAAAAATATATATTTTTTTAAAATCATAAATCGTTTAAAACGATGTTGAAATTAAAAATTTTCAAAGCAATCTGTTGAATATATTTTCAACATATCCTCATGAATATTGAAGGGTCACTATTATTAAAGGGTCTCTCAGCCCTTGCAAACAACAGAAATCCTTCCTGAGTCTTTGTGTCTACGTACGTTTCGCCCAGTTGCGTCTGAACGCACCGTTTTATGCATTCGTATCATATTATATCTGATGAACTTTGAGAAAAGAATTATAAAGAGATGAGTTTTCAAGAAGCCAAGAGTTCGCATAGACTTTGGGTCTCCAGTCCCTAAAGCGACAAATTCCGCCCTAAAACGGAGACAGTAAATAAATTTGGTTTCGTTGCGTCGTGTCATTAAATCCATGACGTAACAATATATTTTTTCTATTTCCGTATTTATTATTCCTTGTACGCAACTCGCAGGCTAATTATTCTTAAATAACTGCCGTTTGTATAAATAAGTGCCCAAAACGAAAATATCACTCCGATAAAAAAAACCCCATGTTTGCAAATTTATATCTAACCAAGCGCCAAAATATTCATTTTTCAAAAAATAAATCTTTCTCCTTCGCTAGAATTGAAACACAAACTAAAAAATGTCGGCGTTTGACCTGCATTTATTAGTCGGTGTTTCCCAAGAGCAGGAAGCAATGCTGACTTATCACTTATTCGTAACGATTACACACCGTGTTCCGTAAATTTCAGTGAAAGTTGATTAGCATTTTTAGCGAGATTGCGGAAGAGACATGTAATTTTGTTAGCTCGAATGGTATGCAAACGGAGAAGTGCCGAGTTGTCGGGAGCTGAGAGCAGTTATGCATTATTACTGGAAGCAACACTGTTGCATTGTTCTTGATTGTTGAGCCGACAAGAGCCTGAAGAGACTCGACGCACGAAGAACGAGAGTGTGAAAAAATCATTGGGGTTACCGGTTAAGTGGCTAAGGAGTGCGGTAGGGCAGTGGAGCGAAGCGCTGTGTGTTGAGCAGTCGGACTGATAGACGGCGCGAGAATTTCCTGGCGATACGCGAGACCAGAAGCTTTCGGTGCGCCTAGCTATCGTTCTGTGACGTAGTCGCTCGCTCCTCTCCATTAAACAGCGTAGAACCGCGCGCTTGGTGTAGGACGCGGCCAGTGCGCAGTTGCATCGCCGACGTAGTAAGCCAGGAGGCCGAACTGCCGACCGAGAAAGTATAGGGCAATGTGTAATGGGACATCGAGCGAGGGCGAAGCAGAACAACAACGGAAAAAGCACTGCTCGTTTCTATTTGCGAGCTAAAGAGGAAGAGAGTTTTTTTTTTGTACAACTTAATACTGTAGTAATGAATGAATTTTTTTTTCTTGTACAAACGTAGCTTTTTTCAAACTGCCTATTTATAAGCTAAGTAATAGAAATAAAATAACAGCATTCTACAAAGGTACTTACAATAAAGCGATGTGCAAATTTGTACATGGCATTGTAGTTTGACATAAATTTGAATAAAATTAAGTTTAGCGGAATTTCAATTAACAAGAGATGATGAAGAAGAATTTGAAATTTTGTGTAACTTAGAAATTTGGGCTCGCCGGATACGCAGAATTTTTCGAAAACATTTTTCTCCACGCTTTAGAGAATTTCGAGTATACTGATATGGAAATAGGGGTTTTTAGTGGAAATAATCAAGCTTTCGCTTCGGTGGAGTTTTAGACCGTAAGAGGAATCTGTAAATCTTGAGATCAAAAATGGTTAAAAGTTTTATTTTCGATCACAGTAAAAAAATTTCAGTATAAGAACTTAATAACCAAAACTTCTAAGTGCAGATCTTTTATACGGATATTGTACGCCAAGGCGTCGAGAGTGTCACTCTTTTTATAACACTAAAGTTTGCTCTTTGTATACATCAGTCTAACTTTAACTAGAATTCGGAAAAAAACATTCGTAATCACATGTTAGGAGCAATTTACATTTCAAAGTAGCACTAACATGTTAATATCATGATTGGCGCACTTAAAATTGTTCTGTGGATATAGACAAGTAAGCAACTCTTTCAAATATATTCTCATCGTTCACTCCAGCACAAAAAAGAACGGGGGAAATCTGAAATGGTCAATTTCTATTCAACTTAGTTAATTTATTTCCTGATGTATTACATTCTCGATAATAATAACTAACACATTTTTCACACCCACAAATACATTACGTTATATTCCCGGGAAAACAAGCCTCAATGGAAAATGATTTATGGTGTCCATTAATACACCGAAAATTTACCAACTCTCATTACGACTCAAAGCACCTCATTTCTGGCCAACGAGAGAGTTTTTTGATCCATCAAGTTCCAAATAAAAATAATAATTCATCCGTATTTATTATCATTCATTATTGCCAACCAAATAAACTCATTAGGAAGTCGATTACAATCTCGGTTAATAGACCAATTATTTTGCGACTCTCATCACGACTCAAAGCATCTCATTCATGGTCAACAGCGAAGTTTTTTGGTCCATTGAATTCCAAATTTTTAAAAAATGTAATTTAACTACATATATTCATACTCATTATTTTACACAAATAACCCCTCATATGAAATCGCTTAGAGTCTCGATTAATGAACTAAATATTTAGCGACTCTCATTCCGACTCAAAGCGTTTTATTTCTCCAGTCGACGAAGAGGGCTTTCTGGTTCATTAAATTTCATATAAGAATGAATAATCAAATTCATCCATATTCATTGATTTTCATCATTTCCAAACAAATAACTGACAGCAGTGGACGCGCGGTCGGTGTGTGGCTTAAGCGGTTCCCACAGTTGAGCAACATTGTTTGCGGCCATAACTTGAATGGCTCACCGCTTAGCCGCGCATCGGTTCGCGCGTCAGCTGCTGAGCGGGAGGCAATTTTTCTGGGCTTCTAATGTATTCTCATTCAGTAGAAACGTTGTAAAAAATAAAGCCTCCTGTATCGACCAGGTTTTCCACAGTTTTCCTGAACCCTCTTGCAAATGCGATGCTGTAGTGCATTAGGATGAGTGGCTGCGGACGACGTTCTGGAGGAGGTCTCTATGTAGAAAATAGGAAAAGGGGAGAGGGGCTATGCAACAGCCTGAGTGAGGCGCGCGGAAGAAATGACCCGATAAAAAAAGTATTTATATTCCCAAAGAAATAAACCGTAAAAGATGGCTTATGTATGTAATCGGGACTATAGTTTCGATTAATAGACCAATTCTTTGACAACTCAAAGTACGTATCTCATTTTCCCAGTCAGTGAGAAACTTTTCGGATTCATCAAATTCCAAATGAAAAACAAAATTTATATTCATCCATATTTATTCATTTTCATTATTTCCAAACAAATAAACAACAATAAAAAGTCGGTTACACTCTCGATTACGAGACCAATTATTTCGCTACTCGTCACGACTCAAAGCATCTCATTTTCCGGTCATCAACGGAGTTTTCTGATCCATTAAATTTCGAATAGAAATGTAAATTCAGCTATATTCATTCATATTCATAACAATTTCCAAACGAATAACCCTAAAGGATGATTTCTAGTCTCGATTAAGAGACCAATTATTTCGCAACACTTGTCACGACTCAAAATATCTTATTTTTCCGGTCAACAAGGAACTTTTCTGATCCATCAAATTCTACATAACAAATAAAAATAGAAATTTATCCTTATTTATTCATATCAATAATTCCTAACAAAATAAACCCCAACAAAAAGTCGCTCATACTTTCGATTAATAGACCAATTATTTTGCGACTCTCATCAAGACTCCAAGCATCTCATTTCCCCGGTCAACAATGAACTTTTCTGATTCATCAAATTCCACATAACAAATAAAAATTCATCCTTATTTATTAATATCCATAATTCCCGTAAAAAAAAACCCCAATAAAAAGTCGCTTATGGTCTCGATTAATAGGCCAATTATTTCGCTACTCTCATCACAACTCGAAGCGTCTCATTTCCCCGGTGAACGAAGTGTTGCGCCGTGTTGCACAGCCTTCCGCACACATAGGCAAACACATATATACGTTACAGCCCAGCTGTGCCGTAGCTGCAGCGTCATAGAGAATCCCGGTGGGGATAATCCGTGGCGATTTCGTTGCTTGGCGGGGAAAAACGGCGGCGTTATTATGGCCCGTGTGACGTCCGCGACTCGATGCGCGTTTTCCGACGACGATGAGCGTGGCGGCGCTACCCCGCGGTGCGCGGCTTCGAAGCTACAACTGTGTTGTCTCTCTTCAGCTTGACCAAGAGCCTGAAGTGGTGGGGTGAATGACGACGGAGAGACCGAAGAGCAGCGCCTGTGGGAGAAACTACTGTAGTGGGTAGTTGTAACAAAGTGGGGATGAGGGGAGGGAAGGGTCGGGGGCGGGAAGAGAAGCGTCGCTGCCGCGAGAGTAAAGCTAGGGTTGCGTGCGCAACATTGCCGGGCAGCTCTGTCAGTGTCAGTTTGTTCGCCGCGGCGACTTGTCGCGCAGTGTGATCTCGTTTTTTCTCGCAATACATCCGTGCATCAAAAGCCAATGAAAAAGCAACCATTGCAAACAACAAACAAGCAAACGTGAGGCTTTTCGAGCCGGCTTCCTGTGCGTTTCGCGCAGCTCTCGCTTCGTGTCCCTTCGTAGTTGTCTTTACAACGATAATCGTAATAATAACGGTTTTAAATATATTACAATAATAAACACAAGTGGAATCTCATTGATCGGTAATTTTTAGACGAACGGAAAACATTCGAAAATCGCGTGCGCAGTCGGCGCACGCAGACCGCAAGTGTTACACACGTTTATAACACCGGCGAGGGTTATATGTATATAGATATAGATATATATGCATTCGTGTTTCCCACTCGAGGCTAACGAGTCGCACTACCGAACTACTGCGAACTCCGTTGCATAAAAGCTTTGTCGGATTTCGAGAACTATCGACGTGAGATTTGTTGTTACGCCGCAGCGGAAGTATAACTGCTGAGATCATATTGTATTTTAATTAGGTGGTTTATGAAACTATTGGACGAAAACGAGAACTATAAGTGAGACGCGATTAGTGGTCAGTTCACTACCCAACACCTACCAACCCCACCCCCATCCCCCTAACCCCAGCGATAGCACGTACAAGAATCTTGCGACGGTCGAAAGTTTGGACGGAGACGAGGAACGAGACGTGAGTATTTGTTGACATTTGATGACATTCGTTAAAGTATAGCCCATATTTTCTAACTAGTCTATACTTCTGCGACTATATTTTCTAGATAATCTACATTTCTGTGACTCTATATTTACTAAATAATGTCAATTTCTGTGACTTCATATTTACTGAATAATGTCAATTTCTGTGACTTTATGTTTACTAAATAATGTCAATTTCTGAACCCCTACGTTTTCTAGATAATCGGCTTTTCTGTAGACCTATATTTTCTAAGTAATCTTCATATGACTAGCCCCAAATTTTCTAAATACTCCAAATTTCCATGGCTCTATATTTGTTGAATAATCTACTTTGCACTAGCCTTTTTTTTTCGAAATAATCTACATTTTCATGGCTCTATATTTAATCTATATTTCAGTAGCCCTATATTTTCTGAATAATATATGTTCTGATAACAGGAATGCGCCTTTTACAAGCAAAATATTTTGTCCGCGAATATTTGCTTGTCACACGCGGAATAATTTTTCCGCAAATATGCGTGTGTTGCAAGCGGAATATTTTAATCCGTTTTAGGAATAGTTCAACTGAATTATTAATAATGATTATGATAATAATGAAGCAATGGATATTATTAACTCTATGGGTTACTTAATCTTGAGCCAGAAAAATTTTATTAGAAATTGGAAAAGCAATGTTTTGCACCGGCGAATCGCATCATGGCGCGCAATTTGTTCGCCAAGTGTTATATCCCGAAGTCATGCAACAGTATTTGACCATCTAATGATGCTGCTATTAGCAACGGATTTTAAATACTTTGCGGTGAGAAATATTCCTATTCGTATTTTACAGATTTATTTTGAAGTTCATTTCATCATCTTATGGTAAATTCTACACTCTTTTGATTTTTTCTATTTTCTCATTTCCTTATCATTCCTGTAAATTTCTAAATCATCTTTATGCTTAACCCTTCGTGATCACAGTCTGACAGTACCACGTGTTGTGGGGTTATTTTAACCCCACGTGACCACGAAGGGTTAAAACATTTGTCGTGATTTTCAGTTTTTTTAATCATTATTTTGCATTATTATTATTATAAAATTGAATGCAAATACAATTTCAAAGCAATACGTACTTTCTAATACGATCATTGAAACATGTTTTCATTTAAAAAAAAAATTTTGTATTATATTTATTGAATGAATTATTGTTGTTATTGTCTATATGATAGCGGACGTTTTTGGTGGGTTTTGACTATTTACAAGAGCGGTTATTAATTTTACGATTTTATCATTGCCGCGTAATTTTTTTTTTTACAAATGATTGTTTTCGCAGTATGTGGAGTTGTGCAGGTGGAGTAAAGTAGTCTATGCTTGCTCCTGTTTTGCGATATAACATTAAATACAGTAGCCGCTAACAGTGATAGTCTAAACAGAGTACAAATCGCGTGGAAAAGAGCGCGTGCGAACGACAGCTGGTGCTGTTTGTCGATCGATGGCTCTCTGAGTAGCGATGGTGGTAGTGCAGCCCGCAGCCCTGTAGCGGACAACCGTTCTGGGCCGTACGATCTATCGAACGCTCTAGAAAACTCTCGGTTAGATAGAAGAGATTAGAGGAAGACTTTAAACAATTCTAAGCTTATAAGCTCAACTCAAACACGGAAACGAAACTTCGGAAAGCCCATTCATCGTACTCCACGAAATTTCAATGCTAACTGAATGACAATAACGATGATAGTACGACTTGATATTAAAATATCTCAACTTCTTCAAATTGAATTGGAAATAGAAAGTTTAAAAATTCGAGCCTTGGCCTATTTTTCTGTCTCAAAAATATCTTCAAGCTTGGAGAAAGGTGAACAATCAATATGCCAGGTCAACGTTGTAATTTTCTTATAACTTATTAGCACGAAATTCATGGATGTAAAATTCGAACGTCTCCATCGTTTTTTTACTAAATTTGATAACTAATATCCGTGCACATTATTACGTACGTGTAAAGTAAAGGTTGTGCCCGTTTTATCGGATGTGCCGAAAATTAACAATTTACAATTGTGAAATTGGCATTACAACATTTACACCACTTTATCTTTCTTCACTGAGTTTGATATCAAATACTGCCGGGTATTAATTCATCCTTGTACAAAACGGCGAAGTTGTGAATGACAGAGATAAAATAAATTTTTTCCGAAATAATAATTTCCTCGTAAATCATTCATATAGCAAATATTTGTAATATGCGTTTGATACACAAAAATAAAAAATTGTTCAATTTTCATTATTAACCAAAAAAACGTAACGAGTTTATTACAACATTGCCGAAGTGGAATTCTCGTTAAGCCAAAGAAATGGAATTTGGATCAAATATTCATTTATACCGTAATTCTTCACAACGAAGGCAATACATATTTTCTTAATCCATAATACAACAACAAGATGGTTCCAACGCTGCCAAAGTCAATTCTTGATAAAGCAACTACATCGAATTTGGATTAAATATTCATTCGTACCAATGCAATTCAATCATTCTTCACCCGGGAAAGTTACCCCATCCTATCTGCCGGCTCCTTTCTGAAAAGGGCAGAAAGAAAACTAAGTCCGGAAGGATCGAGAGATGGAGAGAAACAGAGAAAGAACGCGCGCAGCAAGGAAAGAAGCAACAGGAGGGCCAGCATGTGTGAAGCGGGCGGAACAAGCTGAGCGCCGAGAGCGGAGAGCACAAGCAACAAGCAGCCGGTTACCCAGCCAAATAAGTCACTCATCTTTCTGCCTGACAGTTTATTTTCAAAGGGACAGAAGAATTCCTCAGGGTGTGAATAACGTATGTACAAGCTCTATACAAGCGCTGAAATATACGCGAAGTTGACGTTGTACATCGCAGTGCAACAATAGCGTAAAATCAAGATAAGTAACGTTGGGCAAAGAGGAAAAAGAGCGGATTGACGCGAGGGATAAGAAGAGCGAGAGGAAATCCAGAAAGTCTGTACGCGTCTGCGCGTCGAGAAACTTCTAGAAGCTACGGAATATAGTAGACGTACTGCAACGCTCGCGGCAATTCGCCATCAAAGTAAATATAATACTCTATAACTTTGACTATAGCGTATACTATGTTATAGTTTAAAGTGCATTATAGTGTCGCATACGACGCGTAATAAGTCTCCTCGTTTCCACACCTTGTTGGGTCTTAGTTGGGACTTGAAGATATAGCGAACGTTGTCTGCTCGTTAGTTCCTCTCTACTGCGTCGCTCTATCGGGATGAATTCAAAGTAGCTCTTCAGAACGTTGCTGAAATATATATTGACGCTCTGAACGCAAATTCAAAATTGATAGAAAATATTAATGAACTCTTTATTCCGGTGTTTTTAGTCTAATTACCAGGATTTCCAATTTTTTTAACCGTTCAGTCTTTGAAAAAATGAATAAAATTAAGGATTTGCTTCGAAAAGGGTGCATAAAAAACATTTAAATACTTACCTACCGAATAGATAACTGATCTCGGTAATACAGATAAATATTTGGGTCATTCGTACACCATGCATAACATTTTCTGACTTTTTTTCCGAAACCCGTTAATTTCGCAACATCTTACGACTTGTCGCTTCGTTAGACATCCTGGTTAACAAATAGAAATATCGAGTAACGGTAAAGATAATTTCTTCCCGTGGAAAACTGTTGGAAAATTCATAATTCTGTGGTTAGCAGCCGGAAGCGGGATCAACGTGTTGCGCAGAACCAGAATTATCGTTATCTTCGTTCGCTTCGACTTTCGATGGCAACAAAGTTGGTATAGCGTCTGTTCTGCAGACTTTGTTTACAAGCTGAGTTAAGTCGAAAAGTAGGGAGACAAAGGAGAGGAACAGTTGCGGCGAACGTTTTCTTCCCCAAACGCCCTTCGAACTATGATACTTTCAGCACGTAAACAACTGAGGTATTTCTGAGTGTGCTCTGCTCCGCTGCCACCGTTTCCCTTTGTCCTGGTCTTTCTTCATCTTCGCAGAATCTTTGCGTAGGAATCTCCACGCCTTGTTAACCGCATAGCCTTGATTTTGCATATACTATACATATATGAATGTATTCTTCGTTGGGTCATCAACGAATCTTTAACATTTCATACCTTGTCTTACCATGTTTTAATATAAACAGCGACAATGTGGTCGCTTCTCTCTTTTCGTTACCTTTTCTTGTGGCTAAACATGGGGTTTGCATGTTTGTACAATTCGTGACTGTAGGTGATTCTATATGTGCTGCTGCAGTGTTTCGATGTAATCGACCTTTGCTGTGCCTTGTCTTTGTGTTTAATAGAAGGAAAACAAATAATACAGCAATTCAAACGCCCGCGTTACGCGACCACCGATTATAGCAGTCTGAAGTTGGCTTCGCATCAAAGCCTGCGACGACCAATCAGAACGTTTCAAAAGTGTCTTCAGTTTTCGATATTCCGGCTTTCGATGTGCCATGTCTGTTTTGGCACAGGTTTTCACATGAAGAATAGGTTTTGCTGGGAAAAATATCCTCAACACAGAGGGTTCAACATCTTTACGAGCTTTTTCGAAAAAATAGTGGACTTAAGGACCAAATGTTCTCTAGCGCTACGTGCATTCGACAAAAAAAAGTAAATTTAAACAAAATATTTTCAAAGAGCGTTATGACCATTTAAAAAAAAATTAAAGAGATAAAAAAATGTCTTTGAAGAGCGTTATCATTATTCGGGGAATGAAGTGATTTTGGACAGTGTACTAAAAAAAATGTTACGGCCGTTCGGGAAAAAAGTGAATGTGGACCAAATGTTTTTAAAAAGCTTCACGATCATTCGAGATAAAATTGATGGTTTTACGCATTGTTAACCGCATAGCTTTGATTCTGCTTAACTATTCATACGTAAACGTATTCTTCGTTGAACCATGAATGAATCTTTAACATTTCATACCTTATCATACTATTTTTTTCTCTCTTACTTTCTTTGCGATATTCGTTTCGTAATTGGCTCCTATCGGGCAGCGGGGGCTTTTATCTTTGTCAATAACGAAACGAACGCTGTTCCGCTCGGGTAACGAGCGTTTAATCAATCTCACGTCAAAGAACACTCGCCCGGGTGGTCAACCACAGTCCCGGCAACAGCAATACCACTGCCAGTGCAAAACATTTTTTTTACTCTGCATCTATAGCCGTACCATCTACTAGGCATTCCACGTAAAGTCTTTCCCAAATTGTCAAGCTGAAATTAATGTTCTTCTCACGGGATTGTTTAAAATTCAGTAGATGCTAAGAAATGAGGTTTTGAATTACTTTGTCACATCGAAACTATTTTTTCTCTTCTTGGCGAATAAAAGCATGAATGCTAAAAATATACTATTTCATCAGTAAAATTCAGAAAAATTACAACATCGGTCAGATTACAGATTACAAATTACAGAATCAGGTTAAAACATCCAACAAACATTCTCCGTATATGAGGCAATTTTCGTAAAGTTAATTTTTCTCCTCCGGACCATGAAAATCAGAGAAAAAAATCATATCGTTACTCACAAAATATGAACCAAGTTGATCCATATATTTGATTTAAATCATATAACCGATTTTTTTAATATACCAGGAAACTTTAAAGAAATCTTTTTTTTTTATGACTAAATTTGCGAGAAATGCCTTTTATGTCGGTACATATGTATGTATTTATATAGATATGTATGAGAGGTGAAAGTGAAAGGCTCTGTCGGGGAGTCGGTGATCTCGGTCTCGATTCCCTCGCATTGTTTGTCGGTCTGCCAGGCGCGCACGATGGGCTTCCGGAATTTGAAGGACTTTAGAGAATTCACTCAAGGTTGTGATCGACCAGCTGCTGTTAACCGTCGTGGCAGCAGTATATTTTTTTCGCGCTCTTTATCGCTCACGTCCAAGGCAGTACATCGAAAGCGAAATATATTATGTACTTACGACAAAAACGTAACTTCAATATGTCCAGACTGATTAAAGTGGTATGTGATAACGTCCGTACATTGCTACTTTATCACTATTCACTTCAGCCCACTGGTAACAGGCTTCATGTCTGCCTGCGCAACCGCTATTATCACATTACAACTTCTCTTTCCCTCTTACACGGAAATCCTCATAGAGCAGAGACAGTGAAACATCATTTTTACACTGTTTATCAGTGTTACTTTGGTCGGCTTGATGTATCAATTTTTAAATTTTTCTGAATCCGACAAAAAAAAAGAAGCTTTCTCTGCTCTTGCGATTTATTGATTCGAAAGTATCGGCTGTTGTCACGCGATAACATTGTAGACTACTTAGAGATAGAGAATAATAATAGTCTGCCGATACTTGAATGGAATGACATTGGGTTAAGATTCTTGGAATCAAAAGTTCGCTGATACTATTAGGCTATATTTGTACATGACAATATGTGTACTTTCGGCAAATTTCATTACCAAGTTTAGTAGTAGTAATATAAAATTTTTATTAACCAATACAAAAAACACGGTATGGGTACACGTATGTGGGAGATAATATGCCGGCTTCGGTGTTTTCTGTGGTTAAACGGCCATCGACCGAGGTCCTTCAGCTAAACCAAGTTTATTTTTTATAAATGTTTGTATCTCTGGTAAAATATTGTCGTAAATTTTGATAGTTTTTATTTAAATGGCGACAAATCACTTCGGCTATACTAAGTAAATGTGGTAATTTCCTTTTAGATCGTTTTTCCGCATACATCATTCAATTCTGTGCCAATGAACAACTCAACTAATGCCACCGCTTTGGTAATAATCCCGTTAAAAAACAGATTCCAGTTCTTATTTTCAACATTTCGTTAACTATAATTAACTGCTTCAGAATTTATGCGGTAGGTTATATAAGTTAATGCAGATGTTGTTTGGTTAACTGTATGAGGATTACTTCGCGTTAAAATATTGTTCTCGAAAATTGTATAGACCTATTACGCCAAAAAATATATGAACAATTATACTCTTCTTCGTATTTATAAAATTACTTGAAGCATTCAAATGCTTTAAGTAATTTTAACCAAATTCTCGATAAATCATGATCTTTCACCAAATTCTCTACAAATCACGATTTTTAACCAAATTCTCGATAAACCATGATCTTTAACCAAATTCTCTATAAATCACGATTTTTAACCAAATTCTCGATAAATCATGATATTTAACCAAATTCTCGATAAACCATGATCTTTAACCAAATTCTCGATAAATCACGATCTTTAACCAAATTCTCGATAAACCATGATCTTTAACCAAATTCTCGACAAATCATGATCTTTAACCAAATTCTCGTCAAAGTATTTAGAAAAACAAATCACCTGAAAATTTCCAAAGCGTTCTGTGAAAAGCTATAGAACACACTAGATGCACTATAGTGTAAAACGCGCGTGCGCGTTTCATGTTCTTCGATGTCGCCCGACGTTTCTGGAATGCTCTCTGGAGCTCGGTGTGACGCTAGTAGATATAGTTAAACCGCGCGTTCTCGTCCGGACCGAGAGAGTTTATCGATTACGCGTGCGCCGGGAAATTGCAATTCGATAGGACGTTAACCCTTATCGATGCTGGAAACTCGTGGCGCTCTCGAGCTGCATCAGCAAAATAGGTAGCGGCGTGAAATGTATATCGTAGAAATATACCGTTCGCCGCTATACCGCACATATATTATGTATTAGTACGCTTTGAATTGCGAAAGCATGACGTCCACTTCCTTATCTCCTTTTTTTACAGTGCAGTGCATTTTTAATTACCGGCTTTCTCTTTAGTGTGTTAATTTATCGGGCGTCTGAATGAAAATGTCGATTGCTTGCAATCTTTTCTTTGATCCTCAATGAACCGCTCCTCGTTAAGTCGTTTCAGAGGCGCATCATCATCACCTCAGACTCGACACAGAATGCAAGAACAAATCACGCGTGACAAAAAAAAAAAAAAACTTATCACCATCATTTACATTTTTAGTAGCTATTCATCACCGAGTTGATCTCTGCTGTTTCAATTTTATCCAAGATAAGATAAGATGTTACTGTGTCGAGAAGATTAATCTCTGTGTTAGTAACAAAAGATCAAACTATTGCAAAAAAAAATAATTTACAAAATATAAGTATTTGAAGCTCAATGTATTCAGAAAATAAACAAAAATTATGCTTTCGAAATAATTATGATTTTCAGGTTCTCGTTTGGCAACCTAACGAATATATTTCTACTCGATCGCAATTACGTCGTTCAGATATCGTAAAATATTTGATTTATACATAAAAGATTTAGATTTACTTTTAGTTACTCGAATACATTTTCTATTTTTTCTGTAGAATTGAAAAAGAAATATACCTATCTAAAGGATAAGTGAAAACCGAATTTACTAATACGATTAGCTCTAACGATTAAAGTTTTCCAATTAAATTTGCCAACAGAAATGAAATTTGAAAAATCTTTATTAAATATAGGAACTTATGGATTTTTGACCAAATTAGGGTACCAAATAATTCCCAGTTATTTGCCACTGGAAAAAATCACCGCTCCATGTAATGCAGGAAATGAATAAATCAAACTGACATAATGTATCACCATAAATGATCCATTCTCTCCGATGTAGTTTATCTGTAGAAGTAAAGTGTGTCTCCGCCGTTGATTACAGAATTTCATAACAATCTTAACAACTCCTCAATAAACATAAGTAGACAATGTAATTTAATTACGAAACGATCATTAATACTCATAATTATAATAATGAATGTGACTTTGATGATAAATCATCCCAACTCTCTGCGATACGAGACTAGATGTTTATTAGCAACGCAAAGAGAGCTTACACATAATTTATTGCCTTATCGCTGTTTATTAGAGTCTCTCGTTGTTGCTTTAGTGCTCGAATCATTAACGCTCCGCCGTTATGTTATATTGTTTATATTGTTGTGAAGTTGCGGAGAAAAGGAGGATGACCTTCGGCCATCATTAGCCGAGCCACACCGACACGCCTCAGAGCTTCTCCGAGTGCACGGCATTCTCGCGTCCTTTGCCGTGTTTACCTCTCACCACTTGTTTCGCTTACGTTCACACGTGCGACTATATCGGCTTGTTTACATTCTGGTTGAAAACATAAACGACGCTCGGTTCAACTATGGTTGTATCTTGTACACCCGAAATACACTATAAACGGAAGTGTTATTGATTGCAAATAAATGTTAATCAACAATCTTTACGTTTAATTGTTACAATTGTATGTGAAGTTGAAGCAATGAAATATTTTGAAATCTCAGAACATTCAATTTTTATGAATATAGTAGATCAGCGAAGAAATAAATCAGAGTCTCGAAAATTAATTTATTTTCAATGTTTTGGCAGCTTTGATTTTTTTTTACATAAAAACAATTTTGAGAAATGTCCATAAAAATTTCTGCATCTTCAAAAAAAAATTTGTCACGTTGTAGCGCCGTGACATTAGTTCTGAGAGGAAAATGTCTCGGGACTTTTTTGTTCCTTTTTTAATTCCCCAATGGCGGATATTTTCGAAAAAAAAAATTTGTGTGAAATTAAGACGATCTGTGCAAATTAAAAACTGTTACGCTGCATCTTTTCCGTTTTGACTCGGAGAGAAAAGTTTGTAGGAGACATCTTCTTTCTTTTCTCATTTTGAAGTGGCGGTTATTCGTACTTTTGAAGTGACGGTTATTTGTGAGTAGTTTTTCGGACTTTTGTCTTTGTCCACGTTTCCCGACTAGAATATTGATCAAGAGCAAAATGCCGTAGGACTTTTTTGTAGTACTCATAATTATCTAGTGGCGGGTTCCGCCGGATTTTTTTTTAAGGGCAAAGAAATATTTTTTTTTTGCAATTTAAAAACTTTGGACCGCGATATTTTGGCTAGATCACCTCCTAGAGAAAAAAACATATCTGCCTTATTATGATTATTGAAACATTATGACTTATATATTAAGAACTAATTCTGCTACGTAAGTAACTTTTCGGAACTGTTGATTGAACCACCACAAATTACAAAAACGGTTGTAAAAATGAAACACTGATTTAACTAGTGTAAAGCGTCTGCCTTGAATGTCACATTTTTTAAAAGTAACTTACTGATTTTTTTTTTCTTCTTATACCTTGTTTGCACGTGACTTAGGCCCCCTAATTAAAGGAACTTAATAGAAAAACCACGAAATTTAATTTAAAAAAAAAGACTTTAGAACAATGTTGCACTGATGCGCAGCAACCATCTTTCTCAACGTTTCGTCCACTCGCGTTTCGTGATCTCATTGCACTGCGACGCAACAACGCGATGACGGTACGACGGAGTGTTGTTTTTCGCGCATCACGTAGTCCGTAAATGAGCGAGCATTGCGGGCAACTCACGGCGTACGTGCCACACAGCACTGAGACTTAAGTCAAAGCGTGGAAGAGGAAAAAAGGTAGGGATATGCGTTGCAACGAGGAATATCGTCGAGTTTAGATTTTCTGGTTATTTCTCATTACGTACCCGAGTTTCCAGAGTACATTATACTTAATAATATAATTAGTATACTATATCAGTCCAGACATGACATAATAATATCTTTCTACCATAAATTAATAACATAATTTATTTCCGAAAACTATGGTACTATAAATTGGACCCGTGACAACTCTTCTCCTGTTTTACCCTCGGACACGTTCACTTTCTCATCTCTGATGATAAATTTCCTGCCATAAAACAAATTAACTATTTTACAACTTTCTGCATTCGTTTGGTATATTTACGGCTAGTTGTGAAACGCTGCGGAATTTTTTTCGGGTTAATGATTCAAACTCGCTGACTTCTTTACACACAATAAATCTGCACGTTATAGCTTTTACTTATATCCTATTTTTTTTAATCATCTAAAAATCATATCGTGAAGAAATCCGAAGTCCTTTTTATTGAATGAGGATTAAGTATACATTTTTTTGTAATTAATGAGCATACGATGGCCAAGGAAAAATATAATTTTTTTTTTTGGGAAATTAATAATTATGCAACAACAAAAAGTATTATCACAAAACCTTTATCATAGATAAGGTGAAAGTACCGTTTGTGGTTATCAACTTGATCAATTTGTGGCCATACTTATGGGATGTAAATGACAATGATGGCCACAAATGGTGCAAAGGGCTTTAAGGATAATTTAGAAAAAATATTAGATATCTTAAACTTTGCACGTCAAATCTACGGGTTGCTTTGATTCGTGTATAATAATTCTATTCAGTAATTCAAAGGAATGGAAATAATGATGAATTACATTTTTATAAATATTGATTAATTGTATAACGATGGATTAATTTATACAAAAATGTATATATTAATTCATTATTACTTACAAAATGTACAATATGTACAAAAATGTAATTATTTATTGTATAATGATGAATTAACATATACCTTTTTTGTATACATTAATTCATCATGTGGCCACAAATGGTACGTCTACCCTACGACAATTTATGAAACCGTGTATCAAAGAATCATGCCCAAGGAAAATCATGGATTTCCAAACAGCAAATGTAACTGACGGACCTCTGTATCTTCACAGAATTCTTTTACATTTACGAAATTTTGTTACGTGATGACACGAGCGGCTTCGCGACTAATTACGATACTCGCATAATGATTTTTCCCTCCTTAAGTTTTTACCTCGTGAAATAGGACCATTGTCTATTCTATCGTAATTGTTAGTGCGTTACAACTAATGGCTGACCTCCACGAAAAAAAAACATTGATCCCCTCTCACCCTTGGAACCCTCTCCAGTCCTGGCATAACACGTCGTCGATTTTCAGTCGCTCGGACGTGCGACCGCATTTTCAGGGAAATCCAGGGACACGTGCACTGTTGGTTATCTGCGTCGTATCTATAGCGACAAAAAATTGAGAACCGATGAAGTTAATAAAAATAATGAGGAAGTAATTTCTAACGTACTATTTTATATTTTAACAAAGCTGTAAGCAGTAATATTAAATAAAAATAGAAATCAACAATGAATAAAATTTCAACAAAGAAAAATGAAATTTATTCCATTGCAGATAGGATGAACATTTAATTTTTATAAATATAATAGATTAGTGAAAGAATAGAACAGAGTTATGAAAACTAATATTTTATCAATATTTTCGGCTTTTTAAATTTTGTTTACATTTTAAAAAATCATTTCGAAGAAACCGAATATTTGCTAAAATGAAAAGTAGCTAAAATTCGAGGAATCAGCAACCAATGGAGTAATATATAAAGAACAGCCCTTGATCCGGGAATGTGAGGCGTGCGCATTGAGCTAATTCCACAACTACGTAGACTATAATTCAGCTTTGCTCGGGAGCGTAGAGTTCTTGCAAAACCTTTGCTGCTCCCTTGACATTAAAAGCAGCTTGATCGTTGATTCGCCCGTACACACCTTTCGCGAAAGCCGCTTGTGCGCCACGAAGTACATTTACTGTCTCGGAATTCTGCCCCTTTATACAATTTTGCATACCTAGCGTCGTTTTCTCCTGCACTTCTTTCTATAAACCGCATCTTTCGATAAACAAGTTATAGTTACTATACTTAAGAATGTAAACAAATCTATTCAGGTTTCAATTTTTACATTTTCATTTTTAGTCCACTAAATTGAACGCTATTTTTTCACTTTTTCTTTTCAACTCTGAAAAATTAATCTTAACAAATTGTATTCAATATTTTTTCTTTGTGATACAATTTTTTTTTTTAGCAAAAATTCGAAATTGAAAAAATGTTTTTTTTTTTATAGGAGTAACCTTGTGTTATTTCCTAGCGTTTTAAACGAATTTTGGACGAAGGAATTGAATTTTAATCGAATATTATTCAGTTTCTATATTAATTATGTACAGCTCTAAAATTACCTACAATCATTCAGACAATAGAACTTTCGAATTTTCTATCTTCTTGAATTCCGTAACATTTATTGCAATTTTTTGTTCATCTTCGCAGGATAAGTTAAATCAGTTTCCTTATCATTTTATACATACCATACTGTTTGTTTCCATTCGAATAATATTTGATGAGCAAATATTTCAAAAACTATTGAAATAATTGCCCATAAACAGCAAAATTTCGGAGGTATGAAATAAATTTAGATCGCGCACTAATTCAGATGATATTGCGTTTTTACTTCGTTCGAATTTAACTACACTTTTTACAACTTTTCTTTTCATCTGCAAAATAAACCTACAATTTTTATAAAACCTTGAAATATTTGCTCATAGAGAGGAAAATGTTGAAGGGAAAAAAATTAATTTAAATCGCATATTAATTAGCTTTCATTTTAATTATGCCCAGCTCTACAGCGTAGCCTCGATCTGACTGACTGTTAGTTGGCTTATACGACGATACATTGTTAATTTTTACGAACTTCCCTACACTTTCTACAATTTTTCGTTTCACCTGCAAAATAAATCTGCAATTTCATTCCCTTATCATTACTTAGATATTATTAGATATAAGATATTATGCAGCTGTCTCTATGAGAATTTTTTACTAAAATCTTAAAATATTTGCTCATAGAGAGGAAAATGTTGAAGGGAAAAAAATTAATTCAAATCGCATAGTAATTAGCTTTCATTTTAATTATGCCCAGCACTACAGCGTAGCCTTGATCTGACTGACTGTTAGTTGGCTTATACGACGATACATTGTTAGTTTTTACGAACTTCCCTACACTTTCTACAATTTTTCGTTTCACCTGCAAAATGAATCTGCAATTTTATTCCCTTATCATTACTTAGATATTAGATATTATGCAGCTGTCTCTATGAGAATTTTTAATAAAATCTTAAAATACTTGCTCATAGAGAGGAAAATGTTGAAGGGAAAAAATTAATTCAAATCGCATATTAATTAGCTTTCATTTTAATTATGCCCAGCTCTACAGCGTAGCCTCGATCTGATTGCCTGTTCGTTGGCTTATACGACAATACATTGTTAATTTTTACGAATTCCCCTACACTTTCTACAATTTTTTGTTTCACCTGCAAAATAAATCTGCAATTTGATTCCCTTATCATTACTTAGATCTTATTAGATATTAGATATTATGCAGCTGTCTCTATGAGAATTTTTAATAAAATCTTAAAATACTTGCTCATAGAGAGGAAAATGTTGAAGGGGAAAAAATTAATTCAAATCGCATATTAATTAGCTTTCATTTTAATTATGCCCAGCTCTACAGCGTAGCCTCGATCTGACTGCCTGTTCATTGGCTTATACGACGATATAGTGGTACGTGCGGTGCAGTCAAATTCCCAGGTCAAGTCCGCGCACATACTTACACTATCACACATTGTCCTATGATGGCTATGGCTGTGAGCTTAGTGTATAGGTACACTGTCAATATGTATAGATAGATATATTGCGGCTGGACTTGAAGCGCAACGCTCCGTGGTAGCTTTATTTAATTAGTTTCGTACGCTCGACCGTTTAGTAAGCCGTATAGCGAGCTCGCTGACCGAGAGACAGAGAAATACACGTCGTATTGGTATAGCGCGTAGGTAGGCAACCTAAATAAATGAGTGGTTGACAAGGACCAGCCGATTACGTTAGTTTCTAATTCTTCTGTAGCTTAGAATTCACTCAAATAAAATATATTGAAGCTTCGACGTACAATGTTCATATAAACGAGATATTTTTTTTTTTGTACGTATCTTCACTTGATTTTGGTAATTAAGTAAATAACTGACAACTGTGTTTCACACACTTTACGCGATAAGAAGTATGTCCTGAAATGGCGATTATTCTAATTTTCAGCTAATTATGAATATGCAGTAAAACAATTTTTTATTTTGTTTTTTAGTAAGAAAAATGTTTGAAATTTTTTTCCAGATTTTTTAATTTAAAAATTTAAAAAATTTCAGCATCTTGGCTATTTAAAAAATGTCATGTATTCACGTGAGATACCATTTTAAATATGTGACGATGCGGGCTACTAGTATTAAATAGCGTCTTTTATCGAGTTTAAATACTTGAGAGCATTAGTGTAAAACGAAGAGTGTACAATCTTTTCACTCATTCCCGACGTCGCATAGACGACAAGAAGTGGAAGTAAAGCGACTCGATTCTTAAAGGGACTGGAGATTCAATCTTATCCATCATTTCTCACTCTTGACATACTCAGCTGGAACAAAAATCGCATATGCATGAAGCAAGCAGCAAACTTCCCTATTTTCACACCTGTTAAAACTTGTTAAAATCTCGAAACACAAAATGGGCTCGAAATGGCTATTGAATTTCGTAGGTTTTATGCTTTTTCAGAACCCCAAATGTATATTTTATAAAATTATAGTTTATATAAAACAATAAGTTTTTTCCGATTTAGAAAATGCTTGTCCTAGAAACGGAGTTTGAAAAAAATTGTAGTCACATTGGATTTTTTATAAAATGTTTCTTTTCGAAACCGAATTACAAAAAAATGCAGTCAACATTAAATTACAGAAATAAATGTTTATGGTATACAAAGATACAAATGAACTTCGATCATGAGAAAAATCGTACACAATAGTATTCTAAACTGAAAAGTAAAGTTGAAAAGTAAGAAAATTGATCCAAATCCTGAATTAATCCGGAATTCCAGCCGAACACATCAATACGTTACGTACACCTAAAAAAAAGAATACTTAATCCTGGATCGTAGGCTTGACCAAATTTCTTTGGCAGAATAATCGTGATAAGTACGGACAGACGTGGAGAGGCGGATAATAAGCTCTTAGCAAGGTCGTGAGTGTCTCGGTGGCATCAGATTCCAATTCCAATCAAAGGAGAAGAAGAAGAAGCTCATGGTCAGTGAGGTGTAGTGAAGGGATGACAGAAACTCGGACCGAGAGGTGATGGGTGGAGTCGGGAGGGAAAGGCTTTTGCCAGAGTCTGATTGACCCATGGAGTCTGGAGTCTCCGGAGCGTTTTGTCCGATGGACACCGAGTGGACGTCAATGATGAAGCACAAGATGAAGAATTGAAAGGACAAAAGTTAGCAGAGAAGAATCCGAAGGTCTGATGCTTCTCAGATTTCGCCTCGAGAAACCTTTTATTCGTTGATCATTGTTACAAGTCCCGAAGGGCAAACATTTTGTAGATAAAGGGGTAAAAAATGCGTTAAGTGAAAAGGAATTGCAAGGACCGCGAGTTTCACAAATTAAAGAGGAACTGCAACGTCGTTGGATGGACTACAAAAAAAGTTCTAATAATTTGAGGATAAAAAAAAATTAAGACATTGTCAGGAGACTTTGTCAGTGGAAAACCGAATGGATATTAACGACGATGAAGATGATGAAGAGTGTAAAAGACAAAAGTCCGAGGGTCAGATGCTTCTCAGATATCGGCGTGAAAAGTGTTTCATTTGTTGGTTGCGCAAGGTTCGAAGGGCAATCATGTTCTAGGTGAAAAGAGAAACTGCAAAGTCGTTGGATAGACTACAAAAAAAAAGTTCTAATAATTTGAGAATAAAAAAAAATTGAGACATTGTCATGATTTTTGTCAGTAGAAAACCGAATGGATATCAACGACGACGAAGATGATGAAGAGTGTAAAAGAAAAAAGTCCGAGGGTCTGATGTTTCTCAAAAATCGCCGGGAGAAGTGTTTTATTTGTCGGTTGCGCAAGGTCCGAAGGGCAACCGTGTTATGGGTGAAGGGAAAAAAATACGTCGCGTGGAAAGAAATTGCAAGGTGCACGAGTTGCGGTGATCGAAGGGGAACTGCAAACTCGTAAAGTGGCCTTCATGAGGTACGGTAAAGAACAGAAAAAAAAAGATAAAAAAAACATAAGATTGGGGAAGAGGCCAAGAAAGAAAGCAAGAAAACGTCGAGTCGTTCAAGGACGTTTTAGGGGGAAGCAAACGAGTCCGGGAGCATAAAAAAAAGAGTCAGCAAAAGGCCGTATCTGCACTCAATTATCTCGCTCACTGTGTTTATTTTTTACTCGGGTGTTTCGTGCTCGACTGCTCGAAACTTTTGGCCCTTTTTAGCCAGAGCTCGCTCTGGTCTAATTGGATGCTTACGAGACGAGAAAGAGAGACATTTCTTTGACAAGGATAGATCAGAGGCCACGCGACACACGACAACGACAACGACGACGACTGGACTCTTCGCTGCACTACGTATTAAGTAGGCAGGTTCTTGAGCTCTGCTATAGGAGCTGCTATATAGTCCGGAGCATGCATGGAAAACTCATTCGTTTCGTTCGGTCACGCCGTATTTAGTCAGGCCATTAATTATGCGTCGTTACCGTAGACGGGTGGTCACCTGTGTACTCTCATACGTACTTAGGTACTATGTAGTATACTAGGCACTATAGTAGAGCAGAATGTGTACACACCCAACGCGCTATTCAGTCATTGCATTCTCTGTCACACACACAAAAAAAAAAAACAGTTTTTGGTACTTGAAAAAAGAATTTGTTCGCAAGTGAACTATTGGCCAATTTTTCAACAAATAATTTTTTACTTGACTTAGTGCGATAATGGGCGTTTTACGTACACGGAGAAAACGGCTTTGCTATGCCAGCAAATCGTTTGTTAAAATAGTTAGCACAACATTGCGTTATCTGCTAACCTAGCAAACAATTTTGTGGTACTAGCAGAAAAATTTGTTTTTCTAGCAAAAAAATATGTTAATCGAGCAAAAAAAAAATGGTTAACCTAGCAGATAACGCAATGTTATCACTATTTTAACAAAATATTTGCTGGCATAGCAAAACCGTTTTCTCTGTGTATGCTTTGCGCACATGTTAACGACGTTCTCATATCTTTTGAAGTCGATTTGCGTATAATCCTCGGTGGACATTTTTTTTCATAACTCGTGTGATTGCTACACTCATAGGAAATTTTTATAAATATACTATATCCACATACTAAGTGAAAATTTGAATATTACCAAAAATATGCTGTTAAAAATTGGCGAGTTTTCTAAATAATATTAATTCAATTTAGTATGTCATTTCGTCATGTAATGGAAATTGCGCATGCATGTTTAGATCAATAAGTCGCTGGTTTTTTTTTCAGATTTTTTTTTCAGAATTCTCATATTAAAATGAAAAAAGATATTTTGTTTTTTTTACTTGTAACTTTTTACCTGTAACTGATTTTTTTTTGTAAATTTAAACTGTAAAATACTTTCAAATATTAGGCTTATCTAAAATAAGTACGTATCAAAGAGCAAAAAATTAAATTATTCGCGACCCCCTAACCTACATAAATAGAACTTGAAAATCAACAAAAAAAAATTATCTGACGCATTTAAAGACGATTAAGGATATGAGCGCGCGAATTCGTAGAATTTTATCTCAGGAATTAGCATAAAACATTTGTAATCAACCGGTCGCATGGCTATACTATTTTTTCAATGCTGAAGCCCCCATAATAACGTGGCTTTTAACCGAGTTTGATAATCGCGGTTCGCGCGGTTATCAGAAATTCAACGCGTTTCACATCCGGAATATAATGGAGCGTATTTGTCAAGACTTGGTACTTTTTTTGTTTTGTTTTTCTGTCTTAATCTATATTTCTTCTAGCATCGTCAACGATTTTGTTTTGAATGTATTTCTCGCCGCTTCCGTTCCACGTCGAAGCTCAACGTAATTTGAGTAAATATCGTTTAATAATAATAATAATAATCATGTCAGATTCACAAATTTAGGAGTATACGTGTACACTACCGCATGAAAAAAAAAAAAAAAAAACAATTGGACATAATGCGAACCTTCTGACATGCGAGTCACTGTCGTAATGGAGCTGTTATTAAGGCGGTCGCGGTGTAACACGCTGTGTATGTACAGAGGAATAACAGGAAGCGGTTGAAGACCCAATGTGCTCGCTGACACGATTATTATTTGTTTTGAGCGCATGAGACCGAGGAACCCGCGAGACTAGACATTAGAGAATGAAGATTATGACGAATATTTTAAGTATCCGTTGAGCAATATCTCACCAAGTGATTTATTACAGAAAATTAAAAAAACAAATACATTATATTAATCTATTATTTTTTTTCTATTAAAAAATGTGCATAATTTCCAAATTCAAGATCGGGAGAAATTTCGCCCAAAAATCCCTCGCGCCACGTGTTCGAGATTTTACTATGGAAGCTTTTCCCTCTCGTTTCTCAGCAAAGAAACAATCGGAAAATATTCCGATAATTTTGGAGGGCTCAGGATATTACTACTGCAAAATATTTCACAAAGACTTCAGTTGGAAAAATATTGAATGGAAAAAGAAGAGCCTAATACCGTTTACAAAATAGAAACGAGTACCAATTTTATCCGCAGAACCCATTGAAGACTGTATGACAGTCACAGGAATTATTTCCGTGCTTATACTAAATAAGAACTACAGTTAAATTTCACAAATTGTAGCAGGTGACAGGATAAATCTACTGCATTATTGTCGCATTTTATTTCTCGGTCATATGGTAATTTTTACAAGATCTTCTCTCCGTGTAGTAAAGTGGTCTGTACAAGCTGCGCTCGTGGGAGTCTCTGCGCTCTGTCAAGGTCGTCTCGCGTATTCTCTTATCGAGAAGCGACGTAAGAGTGCCCGAGCAACGCCGACGCTGTCCCAGATCGAATGAGCCGAGGCCGCTTCATCGCAAAACGTATTGAGTCGAGAGAAAGAGGCGGGATTTTTTATTCGCCTTGAAACGTACCTTTCCTTCCACTTCGAATCACTTTCGGTCCTGCGTTCGCCCTCTTCTACTTCGATACCTTTGCTATTATATGATAATGAAGTCCCTTTGAAATACCACTCAATCGCACGCAACCTTCGTAAACACTAGAATATTTACCCCATAAGATATGGCTTATTTTTTAAATCGAGACTTTCTCCTCGCAAGATGTACATTATTGATCGAGTGTTGCGAAAAGTGGTGTACTCTACTTCTCGATACTACTTTTAAGTGATTTTTCCATTTCCACTTGTCGAATGTCCGTGTTCTATGGTGTTTTTCATTATACTAACATGACTCAGTGATTTTTGAAGTATTTGATGAATTAAATTCTGCTACAGTTATGATTGGTAGAGTTTTCGATATTGGAGTTTTAATCGGCGAAGTTTTTGGTGATAGAGTGTCGAATAGTACAGTTTTAGACGGTACACTTGTAGATTATTTAGTTTTCAATGGTAGTGTTTTAGATAATAAAGTTACAGACGTCAGAGTTTCAGACGGTAGAGTTCCAGATAGTTAAGCTACAGACGGTAGAGTTCCAGACAGTAAAGGTTGAGATGGTAAAGTTATAGACGGCAGAGTTTGAGATGGTAGAGTCTGAGATAATATAGTCTGAGATGGTAGAACTTTGAATGGTAGAGTTTTAAATGAGAGAATCTTAATCAATCGAGCTTTAGCTGGCGAAGTTATCGCTAGTCCTTTCCCTGCTAGATTTTTAGCGGGTAGAGTTTGAACCGGTAGAGTCATGATTGCTTAGAGCTCTCAAAAACCGTACTTTCGTGATATGAATCAATGACAGAGTGCATTTTTTATTCCATTCACACCGTAAAAAAACAGAACAATCAACGAAAAGACTTAGATGTCTAAGACACTCTTGGATCGAAAAACGGCGTAGATCTACCCACGCACAGACTCCCGCACGGCTCCACCACTTGCGTTTCTTTGCGATTGCAATAGAACGATCGGCACGTTCCACGCACTCAGTGTCAACCGCAACCGATCGTCGCTACTCAGCTGAATAAATGCGTGCGTGCGTTGACTAAAATAGCATTTTCTCATACTCTAAACATGCAATTGAATTTTTGTAACGATTATTATTATGGCTCTTGCTATTTGTCAGTTATGCGGGTAGGATTTTTCAGAGTCCATTGTCACAGATCCGTTTTCTTTCGTGGGTATTTTTTGGAAATAAATTGGTCTTCGTGGAAGAAGTTTTGTGGTGGGAAATTTAGTGATGCAGTAGAGAGATGAGAGAAAGAGTAATAGATGGACATACAAAAGGAATTGTCTTGTACGTGGGCGATCCGCCCTCATCGCTTGTCTTCCTCGACAGTCAAAGATTCGAATGCACACATCGAAAGTTATGTGTGTGCATTGGCTTAATGCTGAAACGTATTATCATCATTACTCTCTCGTCACAACGTGAAAGCCTTCGTTTCTATCTCTCTCGCACCTTTATATGGTTCGTCTTGTGTTAACATGTCGGTTATGCTGGTCGAAGAGCTCGGAACTTGAGAACTGAATCCGTAGTCAAACAAACCAACGTAAATGGATGCTTCGAGATTAGAATTTGTATGGTTAAGTAAATTACCGTAATTTGACGTATCAAAGGCAGTATTTTACCTCCAAATCTAGAAAATGTTTTAAAAGATTTACGCATACTAGTAATAAATATGGTCATTTCCTTACAATAATTTTTATTTTAATAACAACGATCTACAACGAAATATATTTCTCAGCCTCATTTATAAATAAAATTAATAATCAAGAATCTCGCGTGAGTGGAGAAATAATAATTTTTCAACAAGCGTGTATTATATATTTTTATTTATTACATAATGCTAATTATAATAACCTTACACTAAACTTGAACTTCTTCCATTTAATTTTAATATATTTTTATGAAATTTTTTTTTATAATTTATTTGAATCCTGAATAAAATATTACAATCATAATTTGTAAAAAAAAAAAAAAGAGAGAAACACTTTGTTTATAATGAAAATAACGGATAAAAACGTATTAGAAATTTTGATGAATAATTTTCCACTATTTACATAATATAAATAAATTGAATAAATTGGAAAGTAACGGTTATAACTCGGTTTAAAATAATCTGACACGTGTTCTCTGGTCAGTCGCTTTCGTAAATTACTCACTCCGATTCGCACGTTGATGACAGACGAGTGCCTCAGCCTTTAGCATCAGCGCATAGCGTCTCGACGCCGCAGCGTCTATTGATCATAGACGTTAATCAACGCAAAGAGGATATCACGCACGACACGCGCATCACTTACACGGGAATTACACAATTTCTCATTCCAGCGCCAAATTAATTTCGTATTACTTATGCACCTTCAGTATTGATTTTTTTAAATCGCGAAAAGAGGCAAATACAGGTGCACGCATCTATATACACGAGCACCACGTGATTTAGCGATTCTGCTGTTACATAATCAGTGGCAATAAACACGAGCTGCGTTCCTTCCACGTGTGTTCTTCATTTATGTAAACCGAACGTATATATTACGTGCATCTAATGCCATTCGTATAAATAAATATATACAGATATATTAACTTGTATATTATAGATATATATAAATGTAAGAGGTGTTCTGTCCCTTCGAGAGGATTTATAGCTTCAGATCTTAGGCACATTTGATTTTCTAACGGAACCCCAACAGTTAGATTTATCGCTGGGAGAAAGTGTTGGCTATTTTTCTTTTTTTTTTTGTCTTTCCTTGCTAACTTCTCTCGGTTATCTGGATTTGTGCCCGAGGCTATAACTGAGGAGATGGTAACGACATATATCGACAGAGCGAAGTTAAATGTGAGACTGTATGTTGCTTGTGACGAGACACGGGGAATCCCCGGCTTTGCAATTATCGTGGAGGATCATATGATTGATGAGGTCCAATCAGCAATGCCTAAGTTAGCTGATTTGGCTAAACGAGAAGGTTACATTTTTTTTGTTACGAAAGAGTTTCATTTACCTCACAAATTAGAAATGGTTTTTACAAGATTTTACTAAATTATAACGGACACACCAAAGAATATTAATACCCATTGAAATGCATATTAATTGAAAATTAATAGCGAATTCGTGTTCAATGTGTCAAGTCGCGAAATTGATATGTTTGTTTCTTTTTTTTAAATTAAGGTAAAATACGGTGGCGTTTTTCGAACTTTTCTATGGTTTCAACCGATACTTCTAGGATTCCTCTGAAATATAAAAAAAAGGCTAAGATTTATAAGATTTAATCTTTCTTCAATGATTTTCATAAAAACATATTGGCATCTTAATGATATCATAATCAGGTACGTTTTTATTCCTGTACCGACGATTTTATCCTCGTTCAGCTAAAATTTGCAATTGAATCCATCAAGAAATCATTTTTTTTCATATAAGAAATCCAAAAGAGTGCTGTAATTTCCACTTTATCTCACTGTTAGAGATGTTTGTAAATTTTCATTACGGGAAATTTCATTCACCATAAAATTGAATCAACTTACACGAGTGTAGTGAAATTACAAATTTTCATATCGAATCCCCTAATTTTAATCGGATCGAGTAAAATGTCCTGTAACTGTCAATGTGAATCTCACTTTCATATAAAATTTAATATACAAATTTCCGTAAAAAAAAAATCTTTCTTAACTGTACTGAAAATTCGCCCCAAATAACTTGACAGTGATTTTAATATTTGCGCAATCTCGATCACAACTTTATCCAAGTTGGATGACAAATGGAGGTGCAAAAAATGCATAGACGCTTCTTGAGCACAATTGTTACCTCGAAGACACGTTAATTACAGCATTCCAAATGTAAAGAATACGTAACATAACGCAACCGTAGCATATCCACACAGTTGAAGAATTGCTTCAGTCATTGATTGGGTGACAACGTTACCGACAATGTTACCTGAAAGGCGATGCCGATGAATGCCACGATGCTATTTACGGTCCAGTCGAGACGTCCGTATGGAACGAGATCAAGTAGAGAGACTAGCTTACTCCGGTGGTTGTCACCGCTGCAGCTAAACCAGTTTTCCTCGTGCTAGGAAAAACCGAGATAGCGCTGCTGAGATTACTGGAGCAGTAGAAGCGAAACTGAAGCGTTTCTGTAATGCCGTATTGCCGTGGCTATGAGCAAACGGAAATTCTCTGAACTCGTCGGGGCGCTGCACGTCTGGATTCCGTTTGGTATGTCATCACGGCCCAACACTCCAGAATAGGTTGAGGCGCACGATTAACTACATCGTTTCCGAGGCTTTTCTGTAATTTCACTTCTTAATCTACGGCATAGTTATCATTTGTTGAATACCGTCGCTCTATAAGTTTATCTCGCTTCAACGGGTTAACGTATTATTCCAGAGAATTATTGCAAGGTGTTCAGTGTTCATTAATTCAATCATTCGTTGCTTGTGCTGATGCATGTAGATTAGCAATTTTAATTAATTAGACATTATTCAAAGTAGAATATGGCATTATTACTGACCTAGTTCTACGCTTTTTTGGTTGACATTTTATGAAATCAAGAATAAATCATCGTACAAGAGTCCATACAAAATTTCAGGGAATGGAAATCCGATGTAGGATCATAATTCTACTAGAATGTAGAGTGACAAATCTAGTATTATGTACAGTTATAACTCTACTATACGGTAGAGTTTTATCTTTAGTGTAATGTAAAGTTATGACTCTACTGCACGGAACAGTTGTAGTATTAAGGGGAACCAGTCACCTAAAAAAGTCACATTATTGAAGTTTGCATCGTTGGCATGCAACGAAATAAAATAAATTTTATCTTTTATTATTATTCACGGTCAGGGGAATTTTTAAAAATTTATTTCGTTGCATTCCAACGATGCAAACTTCAGCTCCATAAAAAGTCATAAGGAAAAAAGTTCTGTAAATGATATACTTATTTTAAAAAATCCTACATTACAACCTCATTAAATTCATATGAAGCATTATAATTCTGCAATTCTCTGAAGACATACAGTGCACCAGAATGATGTGAGATAAAAAGTGAAAAAGCTTTTAGAACAAACAAGTGATCTAATTTTAGTGTTGAATGTCTTATTTCTTGTGTTGAAAAATAAAGTCTGGATTGAATATAGGAATTTTTATTTAGGGTCTTTACTACGAAGCTGTTTTTAAATGTGTTAATAAATCTTCCTTTATTACATAACTACTAAACAATTGGTCACAGTAAATCTAATTTCCCCTGTATCAAGAATCGCTATATTCGATCTTCGACAGATAAAATAAGACAATGAACACGGCAATTGGTTCACCGGTTTGGTCTGAAATCTAGGACAAATGAACATTTTTACTTTTGACCTCACATTATTTTTGTGCACTATACATTTTTACAAAATTTTTGTGTACTTAAAGAGGTTTATATGTAACATTTTTTTAAAAAGGGGTATTATTTGAAGGATTTTTTTTTATGACCTTTTTTTATACGTGACTCAGTTTCGAAGATGTGAAGTTTTTAGAACAAATGTTAGAGATTTGGAAAATTCAGGAGATTTATAAAAATATGGGATTTAACATAAAATTTTGAAACAAATCCTCGAACTCCAAAAAATATTGTAGAATATCAAAAAAATTCTCTAGAATATTATACTGATATATTGCAATTTATTCAAGAATTTTAAAAGTAGTCAAGTTTTGGTTTATTAGAGTTACAATCGATACACAAATAATCATACTTAACTACTTTGTTTCTATTTATATTGTTGAAGAAAAAAAAAAGTTTAATTGTAATATTTTCAAAATAATGTAATTATGTTAAAAACAGATTATTTTTATTCGGCAAAAAAAATAGCGAGTAACTTGGCACAAAGTAAAAGACTGCTCAGGATTTTTGAGTATCTTTTCCTCGTAAAATTAGCACCTAAGCGTGACTATAGTTTGCGTGATAGATGGAGGTTTTCCGGAAAGCGATTCTTTTATCGGTATTTCTATTGTTAAATTCCTCATAACGTTTTCACACACAGTATATTACTGCTTTGTGAAAAAAAAAAAAAAAAATAGACGTTTGACGTTATTGTAATGAATTACTTTATCACGCGTATTTAATTATTGACCAGTGTCTACGTCGAAGCTTTCATCTAACGTCGGTGGTAGCCACACACAATATGTCAATATTACATTATTCCCTCTACGAGGGTAAAGTTTCTCCGATCGTTGCTCATTATTACTGGCGCGTTTACAATTGTCGTGAACGAGCAAAGCGTACCAGCAGCAAACGTAGCGCACGTAAACGGAATTGTACCAGTGTCGTTATGCTCTCGCTCTTGCGATATTGTCCGGAAACTCGTAATTTATCATCACCGTCCTCGACGTTGTCGAATAGCTGAACGCCAATGTCGGCGCACATCATCTCCGACGTTTCAACATCGTTAATACGCCGCATTAGACTATCCCCATGGAATTATTTTTATATCCAATAAACGACTAATAAAACAATTGTTGCATACTTGTATTATACAAACAAATATCGCTCAGAAAATATTTTTGTATTCTCAGCCAAAAAATGTATTGAACAATTTTTTTAAAATCCATTCTGACGTATATTTGTTTTTAAAAAAAAATTATGTATATTTTGAAAAAAATGTCGACTAAATTTAGAAAATATTTAGACAAATTGGTGATACCCTAAAAATGTTACAATATAAAAGAAAAATTCATTAAATGTAAGCCTAGTTCATAATTTGTGTCAGTACGACTTGAATCATAGCTAAGAACTAGAATTTGGAGGAGGTAATAGCTCTCGATTTTATCTACACTGCAGCATCATCCATAATATAGGAAGTCGCTCTGGGAGCTGTTACCAAACTCTCGTGAAAATGGTTCGGTGATATCGAGATTCAACGTCAGTGTATATATACGTTAATGTCCGTACGTGCTTTGGACTAGAATTCATTTCTGCATACGTGGGCTCACATAAAATGGGATGAAATTCTCGAGAATTTTGATAGCGTTATAAGCGTTTTCCAACTCAGCACATAGATGGAGGAAAATTCTGGATGCAACCAACTGAACGGTTGAATGTTCTCTGGTAAATAACCCAACAAATGACTGAACCCGACTAAAAAATTGACTGGGCGATTAAACTGATTGTCAAAACTGACTCATTGACACTGATTAGTAGGTTCGAAGAAACAACTATCGAGACTAATCAGTGAGTTGTAAGAACCGACTGATTCAGACGGATTAGTAAGTTGTGAGAACCCACTGATTGAGACTGACCAGTGAGTTGTAAAAACCAACTGCTTGAGACTGATCAGCAAGTTGTAAAAACCGACTATCGTGACTGCTCAGTAGGATGTAAGAATCAACTATCGAGACTGATCAGTAAGTTGTGAGAACCAATTGCCTAGACTGATCAGTAAGTTGTAAGAACCAACTATCGAGACTAATCAGTGAGTGGTAAGAACCAACTATCGAGACTAATCAGTGAGTGGTAAGAAGCAATTATCGAGAGTGATCAGTAAGTTGTAAGAACCAACTATCGAGACTAATCAGTAAGTTGTAAGAACCAACTCATTCAGACTGATTAGTAAGTTATAAGAAACAATTTATCAGGCCCGACCAGAAATTTCTAAGAACCAACTATCGATACTGATCAGTAAGTTATAAGAACCAACTGATTGAGACTGATCAGCAAGTTGTAAGAACCAACTATCGATAGTGATCAGTTATTTGTAAGAACTGATCAAGACTAATCAGTTGATCGTGAAGCATTAAGAATGACTTGGTTTGAGTAGTAAATTTGTTGCAAGACCCAATTGAATAGCTGATTCGACTAACCAACTCTAACTGGCCCAACAACTGATAACCTCGTGTCTGTCAACTCTTGAATTCGTTCAAATGATCAGTTGGGACAATTAATTGGTAGATTTTTTCAAACAAACCAATTTCTTGAACTTCCCTAACGGATCCATTGGTTTCAATGCACGAAAATTTCACTGTGTGCACAGATGTCGATATCGCAGGCGTATAGATCATGTTTATCTGCCTTCTATTTTTTTTTATTAGCGATCGCAAGTCCTACGTGCACTTATCAACGTTTTCGCCTACGCACGCGCCAACCACAGATCCCCTCTGTATTTTCTCAGATCGTCGGCCACCTGTTCCGCGCACCTACGTCACGACTCTCCGCTCGATCCGAACGTCATCCCCGCGCGCAATATCCGCTACCCCCACTTCTCTCTCTATTCCTCTCGTTTTCGCTGCGCTTGATACTATTATTCTCCTCCTATACATCTCTACACAATCGCTCCAGTTGCAGGAGCTTTCTCCCACTATCCCCACTTATTTGTGACCCCGCTTTCTCTCTCTCTCTCTTTATATCTTTCTCCCTGTCTCACGGTTTCTCTCTCACTCCGCGCGATTCCACCCACGACCTCGAGAGGTCAGGGTTTTCGGGGAGGGGACTTCAAATTTTCCCCTACTATGGCCTTTTCGACCGGGTGCATTACGACACTATCTCGTTGTAAAAGAAGCTCTTAAGAATGATGAACGAAAAGGAAACAAAAGCGAAAAATCCAGGCAGTACTAAATGTCCCATTTTAGCTGTGAAAAGGTTGTTTTTCCATCTCTATTTCCCCTTGGGAATAATTTATTGTAACGAGATCTAAGTTTTATTGAAATGGAAATCTACTTAATTTAACAACATCTAAGGTATTTCAAATTGAACAGCAGCTCAAAATTTAACCGAATATCAAAAATCTGTCTCAATTTTATTGTTTCAAGTCGTGAAACGGATTAGCAGCTAATTCTCATGTTGTTATCGGATATAATTATCACGTGCTACAGTTTAGGATAGTAGAGTTGTGGTGTGGTAGAGTTTGGAGTGGTTTTTGTATAATGGCAGAGTTGCAATTTGGTAAAGTTAATTATTGTATTAAAGTTGAGTTTCGATTTGTGAGAATTATTGGTGCTAGGCATGTTTAGATAAATGTATCAGTTTAGCGATACAAGGATTTATTTATCTTGCTAAATGAAATCTTTTAATTATCGTGATACTGTTCAATAATATCGGTGAAGCTGATGATAAAACCTATCAGAGAAGATTTTGGGTTTTGCCAATAAATTTATGAGTCATGCACAACATCTGGCGACTGTCGTATATGCATCTGGCTATTTCGTGTGTTTTAATGTGTGCGAAAGTCTGTTTCTATCGCCTAAGTATTCCACAGGCGAAGGGGTAATAAATCTATGAAAGTTCTATACTCTTAAACGGCTGGCATAATGTTCTGTAAATGCTTGAGTAGCAGGGGAAGAGGCAAATATTCATCGTACAGGTGTGTGTTTATTCCCGGAGTTAAACCCGCAATTCGTTGGCACAAATGGCAATATATAGACTGCACGGGATGTTAAATATAGGAATAGGACGATGGGCAACAGGTGCTGCGCCGAGTTTATTTGTTTGCTCGAATCGAGTTCGCGATTTCCCGGCAGTTTAGAACGTTCAATGCTCTCGTTAATCTTGCAATGAAATCTATCGCACGTTCGCACATTTTGAGATTCTAAAACGATAATTAATCAGAGCAATTCTATATATAGATGTTATTAAACTTTTGACAATTCTTTCTTATCGATTTTTATCGAATTAATATTTTTTGTAAGGATACTTATTTAAAATCCAAAATATACACATTTATTGCTATTTCAATAATTCAAAATGAAATTTGATGGTAATGTTTGTTTTTTAAAAAAATTGTGATTTGTAATTAAACTAATCGAGGTTTGAAAAATATTAATAACAGGATGAAATTTTTACTTATAATTAAAGTGATTGAGAATCTCATTTATAAGAAGTTTTTTAATGGTTCATTAATTAAACTTCTTGCTCAACTTCCTGAGGCGGTTACTTAAGGTTTTACCGCACTCAACGATTGATGTATATATGTTTTTATGTATTAATAGCAATATAACGATTGGTATATCGAGCGGTTTTGAATATCGAGGGGTGTGATAGCATTAGCAACCTTTGAGCAATGTTTTTCGTCGGCTAATCTTAAAGGCACATAACCTCCAGTTCGTATCGTTCTTTGTAGAGCAATAATATAATTTGCGGGAAAGACATTTCAGAATTTAAAGAAAACAGAGAATGTTGTTTGCTAAATATTTACCAGCTTTACGCTCACAAATATATTTGCTTCATAACCTGAAAAAATCTTCAACAAAATAGGAAATTGCCTACAAAATATACAGTTTATGAAGAAAAAAATTGGGTTGCAGAGAAAATTAATTCTTTATATTGACCTTTGTCTGTAGGCTTTTTTCCACATTTAACTATACGTTGAAAACTAAATATTTATAAAAAATCTTTTATTATATAGAACATAAGACATGAAAAACGGGTTTCCCCATTAGTCGTTTTTATGTTTATGGTTTTTACACACAAAAAAAAACTTATTTTGTTTCAAACACACATATATAAAATATATACATATTTAAAAAAAATGTAATACCATTTATGGCATAAATAAAAAATAGTTCAGAAGTAATTGGATGGTTGCAATTATTCACAGGACGAAATTAAGTGGTAACTGCAACATTCTAAGCTCTGTGATAAAAAAAAGTGTTATGCAGCCGCTGAGAGATTGCGAAGAATTATTTTCTTCAATTTTACGAAAAGAAGACATTCTCGATAGAAAAGCACGTGGAATTTGCTGCACGATCATTTAGCGCGGGAAAACGTGTCGAAGTGCGAGAGCAACGGGACAGCAAAATGAATTTCTTCTTGGCCAGCGATAATTGTTCTTAATTGTTACCATCAGACGCGACTACTGTACGACACACGTTCTGGACGAATGAGCTATAGAAATATTTCGCGATCTTGCCGAGTGACTCATATCGGTTAATAGGTCCGCACCGTGTGTCGCACCGTTGCCATAGGAGCAGCCTCGTGTACTTTCCGTCTCGAGACTGTTACAAAACAGAATTGACTGCGAAGCGCGTAGTTACGCGTCTAGAGGCGTTCATAGCTTAACTTTGTTTTCCGCGTGTTCTGAATCGCACACACGCTACTCTGCCGACTTTGTATCTCACGATCGCTCAGTCCCAATGGACCTAATGCGCTTTTGCATGAGTTTATAACGAATGAAGTACGATTTTGCGGAAGAGCGACAGTTCTAAAGGAATTCTAATAAATATATACTAGTTCATTTTAAACTGTGATTTTTTTAGGTCTCCCAACTCAGAAGGTGGGGTCAAACACTTTAAATAAAATTGTCCTAAACAATGAATGCGTAGAAAAAAGATTTGAAGGTTGCTACCGAATTTTTTTCGACAAAAATAAATTAATTTTCCGTATAACTTCTCAAAGGCTTAATTTAAATGTCTTATTTGTCTACCATCTAAAAAATAGTAATGCCTGCTCAACGTAAGATTCTCCTAAAACATGATCATATGAAAAATATATTTAGAGGTTACTACAGAATTTAACAAGATAAGAAGCATAAAATAATTTTTGTCATTTATGCATTACGCTTGTTCATGATGGATTATTTAAAAACTGGATTATCTTTTCGATTCCTGCCTCAGTAAATGCTAGGACATACGGAGAATAAAATTCGTCTGAACCTCTAAAGTCTGAAGTTTAATTTGAACTCTATTTTGCGCATGTTCTCATATTTACGGATATAGAAGAAAACAGGAAAGTTTCATTTTTATATAAACTATCATGAACAATATAAATGCATAGATGAAGAAGATTATATTATGCTTATTTTTTCTTTAATTTTTTAATTTCTAATTTAAAAAATTTAACTTTTCTTATGTGCTTTAGGAGGATTTTGCATTGGGCATTTTTCACCGCTTTTTAGGTGAAAGACACGCAAGAAAGTCAACATCGAACCTTTAAAAAGATGGATAAAAAATTTCTACAATTTCAAAAACTTGGCAGTGAGCGCCAATTTTTTCTTTACGCACATATAAATTAAGAAGATTTTTTTGAAAGTATTTTGCACCGCTTTCTCACTTAGAGAAATGAAAAAAATCGACGCTGCAGATAACCCACCCTAATATATACGTTTACAAAAATTACGCATGTGCATATCGGCCGAACATTTCGAAGAACATTTAGAATAATTCTCGGGAGTTAAAAACCTGTAAAAAATTAGCATTCCATTAGCAATGGAAATAATTCGGTAATTGGTTGTATACGTATGAATTTTAAAATAATTTACTCGGGTATTTTTGAGAAAAAAAAATTTCTCTTTTTTTTCATTTTTGAAAAATGTCTGGAGAGTTGCTAATTTTAGTATGCGTCATACAACCACTCATATACCCACGAAGTGTCCGGACAATTCATGAAGTAGATTCGCAAATACAGCTTGAACATGAAAAAAAAAATAACGGAATTGACAAAATAATACTAATTTCTAAAAATATACGTATTCAAGAAAATTTTCAAGTCATCCTCACTTGAAAAACGAAGCTAGATTGGCAGATGATTCAATAAGCTTTTTTTCATGAATTCGCCAATAACATTTTGGGATCATGACTATGAATCAATCTTTTCAGCGACTTCTATTCTTGACGTCTCCGATTTCAACCCTATCGAGTTCAAAATTTCTCTGAAACACACATTACACACAAACGTATATATCTATTATAATTCCATTACTAAAAATACCGCATTTCACTAAAAGTTAAGCGTAAAATTAAAAAAAAATTTAAAATGCGGAAAAACCGTACATTTTCCGCCGCGAAACGCTTGCAAAACTAAGTTGACTGCGAAGCGTGCAGTAAATAGACGAGTTCGTAGCTGAACTTTGTTTTCCGCGTACTTTGAATGCGCACGTCGAACTTCTATTCGCCCGGCTTTATATCTCGTGATCGCTCGTTCCGAATGAGCCTAATGCACGTTTGCGCTAGTTTATAACGAGTGTAGTACGATTCTGCCGTAATGCGATGGGCTAGTAACTCGCTTGGCGCGTCCAGCAAAGGCGTCTCTCTCTCTCTTCGAGCACGATTCCGGGAATGCTATAAAATCCGTTTGCGGAGAGTGCTCAACGACTGCAGAGTCGCACGTGCTTTGCACACACCGTCTAGCGAGAGGGAAAACGGAGAATCATTCTCTAGTCACTTCGACAAACATACACGTTTTAGGCATATAATAACCTTACGTATTTTTCTCGAAGTTAGTGATTGATAATAGAATCACTGTTCTTTCAATCGAAAGCCTCTTAATGGTTGATGCGCCTCTGACAATTTTATATGATTATAGCAATAGTATATTACGATACGACTGCGATGAACCTTTTCTTAACGAGGGTGAGTTTGCAGCATCAGAGCCGAAGGCGAGTTTCTCGTACGAGTTGATGTACAATTTTATGTCACTAGTGCGAGAAGTGCGATCTCTCGCACGCGAAGCAAAGCGGAGCGTGTGAGAAGTAAGCATTTCTCGCACGGACGAGCATAAAATAAATTCCAATGCAATCAAATGTGTGATGTAAATAAAATTTAGTTGAATCGAATAAACTCTATTTGTCCGTTCACTGAATTAATTTATTTTCGAATACTGAGTTTTTGAAAGACTTGAAAATTTCTAATGAAAAAACGTTACCCATTTTCCGAAGGTGAATATTTTTTATTACAAATTTTCAGATTTTTTGATATTTATATAGGATGATTGTTCTCAGAAACGTTTGGAAAATTAGGCAATCTTGAATTTTGATGTAAACATGTTTATTATTATACATAAAAAAGATTGATTCAATAGTGAAATAATTCCATAAAAACAGACCCCACAATTTCTGTGTCAGATCAATTTTTAAACTCTAAAAAATATACTTAGAAGAAAGATCTATGAAAAAATCGATGAATGCATTTAATTATTTAAAGGTTTTCAAAAAGTGAATTTAAGCATCGTTTTCACGATTTATTGATAACTGTCGGTCATAAACTATTACAAAAAATAAATGAATGAAACTTCTTACGATCGCCAATCACATCAACTTTTTTTGATTTTTCGCTTATCACTACGTACTCAAATCATCGTAAATGAGACGGCAGTTTGTTAATATACAACTTATATTTTCCCAAAGTGAAACTATAGCATGAAGTATCAGAAGGCAAACAAAAATGGCAATATCACTCAAGGCTTAATCTCCGCTTCTTCGTGTTGTCGGGATATAATCTTCCGAGCATCGATTGGATAGGCTTTACAGAACATTCTGGAAGGCACGTTTCTATATCCGCGACAACGTCGATATATCAATATATATTTTAACGTCGTAGAGGCTAATTTGCTTCTGTGAATGTCGCGATGGAGAACGACTCTCGGTTGAGGTGACGCAGAAGCCTGCAAGGATTCACCTCTACAAGGTCAAAGCTTTTCCTGTATGTAAAGCTAGTCGAAGAGTACGAGAAATAAGAGCGGACGAAGTGAGCCGACGCAGTAGCGCCTTTGGGGTTTCCCCCCTCTTTCTCATTAACCCTCGCCCTCCAAGTGTCTCCCCTCATCGCCAACTATATATCTACACTATCTAACCAATATTACAACCCTATTCAAGCCTTCCCACTAATTTCCCGACTCCCAGTCTCTAATTTCCAACTGCGCATTTGGGTTTTGTTTTTTTTTCAACACGAAGATCCCTATCATCTTTTGCTATTCTGATACTCGGTTTTTTTTTCTAAAATTGCTGCTCATCCTCCTTTGAATTTAAAATGACGAACACTCGCTATACCCACACAGCCAGGAAATCGTAATTATGCTCGTGATATCTCGTTGACGTAATAAGCAAATTATAGTCGCCGCCTTTAATATATAGCCTGTTGTGTCGTAAAAAAGGATAGTGCGACGATAATCCGCATTAGCCCGAGAAGACCCGTGTTATAGTCAAAGACATACACATAACACGTTGAACAATGTTAAGGCGTTCAAATACATAAGGCAACACTAATAATCGGGTAAGCCTTCGTGGAATGCTTTTCTACGTACAAGCAAATTTTTTCACTTTCACAATGGACATTAAGCGTTTCTTATCAATATTACCAACTCTTGGTCTTTCTGTACTTTTAATACCATTGTTTAATTCTTAACTAGAATTGTGAGATTTTCCGGATTTTTGAATGAACGTCAATTTCATTTATAGAATTGAAAGAAAAATTAATGAGGAATTTGTAAATTCTTTTTATGGGTATTCTAAAACTTTTTGAAAGGTAGTTTTAATTCAGTTTTTAGTGAATTTCAAATCGAAACGAATTCACTAAATAAATTTAACAAATTAGTTGAGAGTTATGGATAGAATATGGATTGTTCCACACATATTGTAGGTACATTCGTACATATGAGACTGTGTGACTCACGATGAAGCGTCTCATACTTTTTTTTTCCTCGTTCTCGGCTCAACTGCCTCTAATAAACAAATCTATAATTCATCAAGGCTCTCGGTATGAATATTCTAGAAACTCTGGGTGCCTTCTCAATATTTATGTAGGCTTTGGTCGCTCCCCCTTGCGGATCAAAACTTCTTCTACCGTTCTGTACTTTGTAGACCTGAGGCTGTGACGGATTCTATATTTAAATCGTCTTATCGGAACTTCGTACTTTTTCATAGTTAAGACATTAAAGTTCTTTTTTAATCCGTCGCAACAAAGGCAATCGAATATTTTTCAAATACAAATTGAAAATAATTTCCGTATTTTTGTCTAAAAAAAATGTCTTTGATGGATTCTATATTTAAATCAACTGTCGACACTTCGTACTTTTTTATACTTAAGACATTAATTTTTTTTTAAATCTGTCGCAATAAATGCAATAGAGTATTTATCAAATACAAATTGAAAATAATTTCCGATGTAGTATATTTTTGTCTCAACACATTGTAAAACATATCCAGGCAACGATTTAAAAAAATAATTGATCTCACCATTTCGAGATTACTCTTATTTTTGAAGATCATCTACTATGATAAAAAATAAATTAATAAATAACAATGCTCACTATGAGAATGAAATTATTAAAAAATTAAAAGCCTAAAAAAAAGCTGAGATAACTAAAAGCTATCATATGTGGTAAAAAAATTGAATAAACCGAATAATCACAATGATAAAATGGTTTTAAAAAGTAATAAAAAAAAATTAGCTTCACCAGATCGTTACTCCTTATCGCTGTTTCGATTCAAAACTAATGCCGTCAATGTCGTCGCAAATCACAGTTTTCATCCAGTGATAAAAATCGGTGTACATTGATTATATGCGGCAAAGATTTTCTGCAGTGTGGCATAGATATAGGAATAAAAAGGAGACAGGCCAGAGTGGGTTATTATTTATTATCCGGGGGTATAGTTGGTGGAATGGCCGGGGGGTATTATGCGAATGGTATTAATGAGACGGATCGGATGGCGCCGGATCGCCGCCGGACGAGAACGATCGAACGAACGGCGTAACCAGCCCGTCCGTAACTAGTGCCGTCGTTGCTGCGGGCTTATCACCGTTGCCCGTCGTCGACGTCGTCGTGGTGTAATCGCGAGGCGACGGCATGACGAGGTGACGTATTCATCGTCGATCTACGGCCGTTAACTCCGGCTGAACATGCGAGACACTGCGGAATCGCTCTCCGCACTTTTTTTTTTCTTCTCCCGCCATTTTTATTTCTGTCTCCTTTCCGCTCTTCACTCCCTGATCAACCGGCTAGCAACGAGATACTCTGAACGAGACTCCCGATCGATGCTCGATGACGTATACATATAACGGACGTGTGCATTACAGCCAACTCCGAACCTCTCTGCTCTTTTTCACCCTGTCAATTTATTTTTCCGGTCGTTACTAATAAGCTCCCTACGACTTCTAAGGTTCTGAACACGTTCGAACATCTGCTCAGCAGATAGAAATGTATGACTTTGCTTTCCTGTAGAGAAACATTTTTATTTTTCCGAAATTAAATTCAAATTAATTCTGAGGCTAAATTTTTCAAATTCACTCTTTTGTGAACGACAAATGGAATTTTTTTGTAAAATCTTTGGATTTCTAAAAAGAATGGTCTCTATATTTGTTGCCGTCGGAATTTAGATCTCTTAGTATACAAATGGCAAAACAAAAGATCGTTGTTATGAATACGAGGAATGAATCCGGTGAGTAACGAAAATGCATAAATGGAACGCTGGAAGAAAAAAAAATCCCAGAAGCCAAAACTGGCTCAAAGCGGCTGAGTCAGAAAGCGTTATTGTGCATCTGTGCTCTACTCTGGCTCTTGTAACGTTCAAAGAGAAAGAGGAAAGTATGTGCGTCTATTTTCGTGAAATGTAGTATTCGTATGCATATACGTTGTTGAGTAGTTTGTCTTGAGTTTGATCTCGGAAGGTCTTGCTCTCTGAGCTTCTCTAGGTTTTCTTCGTTTATGTCGTCGTCGTCGACGTTGTCGTCAGGTGGCGGCGTCATTTTACGGCCGCCAACGTCGACACTTCGTATAACATGTATATATGCATACATGTATATGTCTATATATAATTATGTATACATATATGTTGTACATGTTTTGTCGCTCGCTCTCGTCGTCGTCTCGAGACTCTCAGCGTTACGTCACACGAAGAATCGGGACGCCAGTCGGGCCCCTGTCTCAACCAACGCGGCTGGTTTAATCTCTACGACGTGCAATATGCATTACTATATGCAGAAGTGCACATACGCAGAGCGATCTCCGCCGTTGTGGCGAATTGCAGCCGGTGCTACACATAGGCACGCTTGTGCGAATGCTTGCATCGCTGTATCGGAATATATGGGATCGTTCGCCGGCTCGAGAAATCTTTATCGCTTCACGGTTTATCGTTTCGACTCTATATGTTGGACTGTGTTACGCGTACCGCGAGCGAACAACTTATGGGCTAGCGGCATCCAATGTACGAAAGGTCGATCAGACCTGGAGATACATACTCTCTTTTCAAGTAATTAAAAAAGAGCACAAATAAATTTTTTTAATGAATTTTTAAAATAGATTTTTAAAATAAATATTTTAATTGGATTTTTTAGATGACTTAAAAATGAATTTTTTAAATAAATTTTTTGATTGAATTTTTTAGATGACTTAAAAATGAATTTTTAAAATAAATTTTTCAATTGAATTTTTTAGATGACTTAAAAATGAATTTTTAAAATAAATTTTTTAATTGAATTTTTTAGATGACTTAAAAATGAATTTTTAAAATAAATTTTTTAATTGAATTTTTTAGATGACTTAAAAATGAATTTTTAAAATAAATTTTTTAATTGAATTTTTTAGATGACTTAAAAATGAATTTTTCAAATAAATTTTTTAATTGAATTTTTTAGATGACTTAAAAATGAATTTTTCAAATAAATTTTTTCAAATGAATTTTCAAATGAATTCAAATGAATGGAAAAAAAATCACTGGCGTAATAATATCGATTAACATATCCATGAGAAGTATTTTGGTAATTAATTGAATCAAATGAATCGTGTTATTCCTCAGCCTACATGTTAATCGAATAGTTTATTCCCTAATATAGCAAAGTTCTAACGTGTGGGAAATTGAAGACATTTACTTTGTATTCGACCAAAAAAGAATGAGATATATTAAAGTGTCGAGGATTGATGAATGTCCGTCTGAACTATAGGAAATAAATCTTGATTTTCCGAGTATTCGTCAGAGATTGACACCAATAGTGCCCATATTTGGAAGAATAAAGCGAGAGTGAGTCGTCCCGGACAAGCTTGTGTCGTGCCCGTATATCTAAGGTACACGTTCCGCTGCGGCACGCGCGACAAAATAGTTTTAACGCGCTATTTCGAAAGCGCGATTCGATGACGCGGACTCTAGCTCTTGCTATTCTTGGTCGTGGTCACATGGTCGTATCTCCTCACACCGAACAACACCGGCAAAGCAGCGGTGGAAACTGCTGCAGGAACAACGTTCTTTTTTCGGTTAACTTAATCGTACGGCAATAATATACACCAACACGATATTTCCGAACTTTATATATTTCGATACTACATAGCAATCAAAGATTTTCTGGTATTGTTAGTCAAATTGTGCCGAAAATAAATCCATATGCTCTTATCTCAAAATACACACACCAGAAGAATAGACTAACGATAAAATTACTTTTCAAACAATTATCATTAGAATGTAAATCCTGAATGTTGAAAAAAATCTGAAAATATGTATAAAATCTCCACACTCAAAAATATCGCAGCTTTATAAAAACAGCCGCAAATAAAATTTAAGTACATTTTCCATTGATTCAAATCTATAAATTAAAAATATCAAGGATCTCCATTTTTTCCATCATTTCTTTTAACATTCTATTCTGAATAAAAAACTCGTAATAAATATACATTAAATCTGAACAATAAAAAATATCAGAGCTTCATAAATCAGCTGAAAATAAAATGTAAATAAATTTTTTTTTATCGATTGAAATCTATAAATGAGAATATTAATGATATCAATTTTTTTCATTGTTAATGAAGCTTTCTCTGTGAGTGAGCTGGAAGTAATTATCTTACAACCATGTATGGTAGCATGCGAACGACAGAAAATAATGAGGAAGCAACGTGCAAACTTCGTTTGCAGCCTTGTCGGGTATCTAATGAAAAGAAAAAAGTGCAACTGGCAGATCTCGATTACCGTACCGATGCTGCATTGAACCTTTGAGAGGCATTCACCAGAGTTCAACGTGTTCCATTTCTCTCGTCTCCGTGTGTGATGCCGACGGCTTTTGCACTTTCCTTTTCCCTCCGAACTCGCATTTCACTCTTCTACGTATCGGCAACGACCGGCGACTACGATGGTATGACAACGAGAACTTGGTAGGTGTATTCACCTCCGCCTTTCACTCACCGCACGCTTCTCTTTCCCTGCATCTCTCACGTGCTTGTACGACGACCTCCACGACCTCGATCAGACGTTATCGGATTGTAATCGTGTATGCGGTACGTTTGAAAACCGCTAACATAAAGACTCCTTGTAACTAGTTTTGACCATCCTGTCTCAGCAAACAAATTGCAATAAAAAATTTGATTACTCAAACGTATTGATTAAAATCTACTCGCAAATATTAGTAGTATATAATCGATATAAATCGTACGGAGAATAATCGTCTTCATTTATGCAGGAAAGAAAATAATTCATTGATGAAGTATGAAAACGTGAAAAAAAAAGTTTTATATTCAAAATATTTTTTGAGTGTTACATTTAGAGGACAAATATTTTTATCACGTAATACAAACATGTGAATACATGAGATTCTCATCGATGAATATTTAATATTTTTGCATAATAACCTCCCCATAATAATTAATAATCGATATGTGCAGACAGTTGTTTTTAGGAATCGTCAAGTAGCGTAATTACTCACATAATTGTTAATTGGATTTGATGTATGATAAATGTCCCTAGGGTCATGTATTATGCGCGAAGCTTCCTCACAATATAATTAACGATAATGATATTGATGACTTATCATCATGGATATATTTTTCTAACGTAATAATGAAAACATGAAATATTATCGAAAGTCCACTCTACATGACCGTAGAAATCAATAGATGTTGGCACACTATTCGCATATATCATCGTCGCCACATAAGGCATAGTCACGTAGCCCACAACATGCATTATTTCTTCAACTATTATTGTACGATAACATCGACTCGATGACTCGCCAGAATAAAAAGAGTGCGTTGACTGTCCTTACATTCGCGAAGTCATTGCACAGTCATGCAACCGAACTATAATTTCATCATATCACAGATGTAGTTTTGTTAAAATGTATCATTTGAGATGGAGAAGTTGGATATCCATTTCACACAATCTCCGAAGTGCACACATTTAATCTCACGTACTCCGTGCATATGTTACTTCTTCCTAGGTCCTATACAGTAGTATCGGTCGTAAATTTATTCTCTCCGAATTCATTTGAAGAATTTATTTGAAAAATTCATTCGGAAAATTCATTTGAAAGATTTATTCGAAAGATTCATTTAAAAGATTAATTTTGGAAATTTCATTGGAAAGATTCATTTAAAAGATTAATTTTGGAAAATTCATTTGAAAAATTTATTTAAAAAAAATCATTTGAAAAATTCATTTGAAAAATTTATTTGACAAATTCATTTGAAAAATTTATTTGAAAAATTTATTTGAAAAATTTATTTGAAAAATTCATTTGAAAAATTTATTTGAAAAATTTATTTGAAAAATTTATTTTGAAGAACTTATTTTCAAAAATTTATTTTCAAAAATTCATTTGAAAAAATTCATTTCAAAAGTTTAATTGAATAATTTATTTTCAAAAATTCATTTGAAAAAATTCATTTCAAAAATTTATTTGAAAAATTTATTTTTGGCAAGTATTAAAATTACGATAATTATCCCTTACCTCGAGTGAACCTCGTCTAGACCTTAACTTACAGGAGATTCTACTCAACACGTATGATAAATCCATAAAAATTCGTTTCTGACGAGGAGTCCTGCCGCTTTTGCAGCTCCTGTCGTGTACTATCTCTACGCTTCACCGGCAAAGTTCCATCCCGTAGTCCTATCAAGAGCGAGAAAGCGTGATGCAAATAGACGGAGATCAGTTCGCTTCTTCCGCGTGTTGCACTGCTTTTCTCGGATCAACGACCCCCGCCCTGTTACTAGGAGAGAAGCCGCGTATATATCCTGTGCCTCCTGACGTCCTCCATATAGCAACACCAGCAGACCTATCCTCTTCACAACCTGTTGCATATTTCCAACGGATAAGATAGAAGAATAATCCAGTTGGGTTGAAGCGAAGCGATCGGGAATAGCGTTCCGGGTTAGCTATATTGTGTCGTGCAACGCAATATAGTAGACGAGAAATTATTATTTCTCTCACGTAGGATATTATATCGATCGTTCGTGAGAGGCGTGTCTTCAGCAGGATTGTAAATTCTAGTCTTCTACACTGTAATACTTAACATTGTGTGCCTACGAAGCAGGAAATATCTCCAATGCTTGTTGCCAGCACTTACGCCCTTTTCATTTTGCGTCACGCGATAGAAACTCGCCAATGTTCTATGTATCTAACGTAGGATCATCGCTGCTCCTTATGCACACCCAGAGAATTGTTGCTCACGTCGTCCAAGTCGTATCTGTCTGCGTAATGAACTGCTGCTTGGCTTTCGTCGAGGAAATATAAACCCATTCAAGAAACGACGAAGGACACTGTGCAAGTGACTCCCGATTGCTGCCAGTCGTTCGGGTGGCGTTCACTGAGTGACTGAATGACGAACGACTTGAGATGAAAAGAGAGGAAAACGAGTTCATGACCTGAGAGTAATCAAGAAATTTTACTGCTGGAGTTGAGCTTTTTTAGTCCTAAGAGGATTTACTGCGGAGAATGAAAAAAAGTAGGGTTTGCGAGAATGATGTAACAATTTTTTTAAGTGCACTTCTATTCTTGCCGTCATATTTTGTGATTCTGCAATTTCAAGCGACCCATATTCGGATTATTCTGAGCTGTCGCTTGAATTATTTGACATCACAGGAATAATTGAGTGACAAGCAAAAGTTGTCAATGAAGGCACTATTTGACGTACGTGATTTAGAATTTTGCAATCCGGTAGTAACTACTACGAAGAAAATTTTCAGATTAGTTTCTCGAATAAATTATCCAAATGAATTTTTTAAATGAGTTTCGAATGAATTTTTCAAACGAATCTTTCAAACGAATTTTTCAAACGAATCTTTCAAATGAATTTTTCAAGTGAATCTTTCAAATGGATCTTTCAAATGAATCTTTCAAATGAATTTTTCAAATGGATCTTTCAAATGAATCTTTCAAATGAATCTTTCGAATCAATCTTCCAAATGAAACTTTCAAATGAATCTTTCAAATAAATCTTTCAAATTAATTTTTCAAATAAATCTTTCAAATGAATGTTTCAAATGAATCTTTCAAATGAATCTTTCGAATCAATCTTCCAAACGAATCTTCCAAATAAACCTTTCAAATGAATTTTTCGAATGAATTTTTCAAATGAATTTTGTAAAAAAATTGTCTCCGAAATCTCTGTACCGACTAGAAGCTCTGAGGAGTTCCATGCGTGCTATAAATTCTCTCACATAATTCTCAATGTTTCCATGCACCTATTACATGTACACGAATGTAACTTATTCATCCATGCACTTATTACTATTCAACTTACGTATCGAATAGTCGCGGGAATACAGTCACAGCTGCATAAAATATAGTATCACCGACCATAGTCCCGATACGTCTCCTACACGGTAGCTCGCACTGGGAGGTATAGATCGTACGTCGCTCTGTTCAACCGGCTATTAATCTTGCACTTTTCTACGCGCCCTCGCGAGCTCAGACCGGTAAATAGGTCGCCTAAAGAACGATCACGCTACTGCCCTCGTGCGCACCTCCGGCTATGGGACCTCTGTGTTTCCGTTTCGATATTTAAACGCCTCGTGCCAGAGACTATAGAACCAAAGCTACGCCTTTCAGTTCTCTACGCTCTCCGATATATCTATTCGTCCTCCTCTAATTTCTTTCTCCTTCTTCTTCTCCTTTTTTCTCTGTTCGATTTCTTTTGTCTCCTTGTCTTTCCGATGGGCAGGTGGTTCACTGGACGTACTTTTTAATTCATCGATATCGATCGACCTCACAACACCGCGACTGGAGGCTCTACACGTTTGACCTTGAAATCTCAAGAATCGTTTTTACGCTCGTCATGCTTCTCCTATTATTATTGTTATTATATCGTTATGAAGAAATGTATGAGGATTGTTCAGAATTTTTCTTCGTAACAATTGTTTGCAAAATCAAGTTAACATTAATTTAGAAAAAAATTAAACGTGAAAACTGTACTCAATTTTTTTTTTTTTTTTCTTCATGCGTTCACTATATGACCTCAATTTTTTCCATGAATTTTCGAGAATATTTTATGTTAAAAAAAAGCAAAGATTGTATCGATGTCGAGAACGTCGTTTCTGGAATGCCAGTGCAAAGATGATGGAGAAAAAAGGTGTCGAGGTACGCAAGATCCAGTGACTAGTCAAGCGGTCAAGTATTCTACAAATGTTGACGTTTGCTCTACTGCTGTAGTCATCGCTGGCACGTGGCACGTTATAACCAAGAGCAGGTTATAGTCCGAAAATTAGTTTCCGAATAAATATAAAATGTAGGTTTTTTTTATCGACTTTTTAATTATTTTTTATGTGTATTTGTGAAGTATTTCCTTACTAATATTGAACATTTTTTAGTCTCTCCAGTGACGTGAATGTTTTTCAATTTTTTATAACTCGCGACAATAACTGAAATTATGGTTGAATCAAACTTTTGATTGGCAATGTATATGCGGAGCATCCTTCAGCTACAGAAAGGAGCAAAATATCAGTGACTCAAACGCTTTAAAAAGAAAATTTTATTGACACGATTTTCCCATATTTATATTTAATACGATATAAATATTCAAACAAAATATTTTTCCCTTTCATCCTCCTTAACCACGAAAATTATGATCTTCCGCATCGTTGAAATTTCTGCAGCGTTAATTATGGTACTTGTGACACTCATGGATGTTAACCAAAGATGGTTAATGTGTAATTTGATTGCGGTAAAATCGGCAGTATTTCAAACGTGAATATTGGTAGAATTTTAAAAGTGAATATCAGCAGTATTACAAAAATGAATATCTTCCCTCAGTGCAAAGATGTTATAATTTTAAAAGAAGGTCAACGTATATGATCTTCTGAGTGAATCAAAATCCCACCTGTAATGTCTAAAAATGTGTTATTTTTTTCGTTCCTCAGTTATGTTTAACTTTTCATTTCAGTGAATTGTTGAACATTTTCCCATATTTATATTTATTATGATATAAATATTCAAACAAAATATTTTACCCTCTCATCCTCCTTAACCAGGAAAATTATGATCTTCCGCATCGTTGAAATTCTTGCAACGTTAATTATGGTACTTTCGACACTCATGGACACTGAGCCAAAGATGGTTAATGAGTAATTTGACTGCGGCACAATCGGCAGTATTTTAAACGTGAATATCCATAAATTCTTCAGTCTTCATGGTCGTAGAATCTTAGGCTCCCATGATTCTTGAGGGTAAAATCGGTTGAAGGTGCTTTTAACCTTTGGGTACCACCTACGCGAAAAATTGTCGATTTTCTTTTCCTATAAAGGCTCGAAAGTATATGGACTTTATTTTACGGTAAGATAATCCGACAGTTTTCGTGGTTATGGGGTAAGCTCTATAAATAGAAGCAGTTCTAGGTAGTGGATGCTGCGTCGAGAATATTCGAGGGTACGATCGATAATACGTTATCGGTGGACGACCGTGAAGACCCTAAAATGCGTGTTGCACGCCAGATAAGCAACTATTATGGGCACTTCGGGAAACTTCTTACCAAAACACCAGGGAAATTACCTTGTAATATTTTATGAACCGAAAATATCCATTTTCTTTTATTAATCAATTCTTTTTCTTAATCAATTTATTAATATTCATACAAATAGAATTTAAACATGATGAACCTTATAGCTCCAGATAAAAATTCTTCATAGTGATAAAGGAAAAACATTTTTCCGTGTCCTACTTTCCAAATGATAAACATAAATTTTCGATTATTGCTTGTTAACTGATCAGCATTAATAATAACACGAGTGAGGATGCAGCAATTTTATGATAATAGAAAAACAAATTCCCCTAGCCTTAGTATACTGAGAAAAAAATTACAGATATATACGACATTTTATTCCAGCAGTTTATTGAATATTTCTAAAGCCCATTCTTTTGGTACAAAGAAATAAAATATTCTATAAATAATAAGATATTCTATAATTTAAAAAAGCTTGGTTCCGAACAAATCACTTCATTTGCACCCAAATATGTCTTTCATACAAGAAGCTAATTCATTGAAAAAGAAAAAGAAAATCGATTAAAAAACAAATTTCACTAAATTTTTGTACAAAAAAAATGTTATTGAAGTTATTGGTCGTCATTAATTCCGATAATTTTTTCTTATCATAGGCTCCAATACAGCGTCGACGAAGCCTATTCTCTATTTAGTACGAACAGGAAGAGGCGAGAGAGAGAAGGGAAAGAGGAAACGAGGCGGGTGGCGAATTACTCTAGCATTGACTGAGCCTCACCTCCCTCTACTTTGCTGTCGATAGCAATGACGATGAGGTAGAGAAATAGGAAGAAAAGTGGAGGATGAGGCGGGGCAGCAAACTCGATACATAATATCGAAGTAGCAGCAACAGCAGCAACTAAGCCAGGAGAGCTCTCGTCTGCTCCCGTCATCCCGACCCCAAACCGGGACCGCGCCAGCCCCACGGGTGGTGGCTGTGGCGTTGGCGTCGGCGACGCGGAGGTGCGGGTCTCAACGCAAATCCGCCCCCGCACGCGCGCGCCTTAACCCACCTCTCGTCACACTCACCCCACCAACCAACTTCAGCATCCCTCGTTCACTGTTTCACGACTCACACGACCCTTTTCGCTTTACCCCCTTCCACTCCTCCCTCATCCCATCGCTTTCCATTCATTCACTGACGCCCACGCGCCGCTATTCACCCTCTATCCAGTGGTTCCAGTGACGTCATAGAAATAACAGTAGAACCCCGTTTAATAAAAATGGTCCGAATAGGAAACTCGAGGGATAATCCGGTCTGAGTAAATGGGAGGCGGTATTTTATGGTGGATAACCATGAGAGCGATTGCCAATTTTTTATTTATGTTGATATGATATGATGGTGGGCATTTTGAGTGGATCAGTAAATATTGGTACGAAAGCGGCATTTCGGCTGCGTTTTTATAACGATTTTTCTACATTGTTATTGGGATCATTTAAGTACTTCCTGACATCGAACCAGGAATCATTTTAATCTTTAAACTCCCCTCTGCAATATCTGGATCTTTTTAAATAAGAGTAGAACCACGTTTAATAAAAATGGTCCGAATAGAAAAATCGATGGATAATTCAGTTCGAAAAAAGGGGAGGCTGTATTTTATGGATGATAACCGTGGGGCCGATTGCCCATTTTTTATTTATGTTGATAGTATATGATAGTGGGCGTTTAGAGTGGACGAGTAAATATTGATAGGAAAACGACGTTGCGACTGCGAGTTCCAAGCAACGGAGTTTTCGTAACAATTTTTCTACGTTGTCCTCACGATCATTGGGGCACTTTTTTATATCGAACCTAGGATCATTTTAACCGTTGAACACAACGATTTTGTCTTTACTACACCCGAATCGTTTTAATTTTTTTTCTTGTATCCGGTCAATATGAAAAATGTGTTTAGTCGAAATGGTTCATTTCGAATGCACCTGGATGTTGTCTGCAGAAAGTTGTACCACTATACAAGGTTACCGAGTTTAAACGATACCACAAAAAAATGACTTACGACAAATTCGAGTCGCAATGGTCGAATCGTTCTTGAGCTACTCCGGAAAATCAATTTTGGTCTTCTGGGTGGAAAACGTCTTTTGGAACGTTATTTTATCTGTATCAGATAAAATATTTTTTGTTAAGCAAGCTATTCAAAACAATGGCAAAATGTAGTACAACATTTTTTAGCACAAATATTGTTACGCATATTTTAACAAAAAAAAAAGATTGTCTATGGAAGTACTTAAGACGCCATCGGAATTATAACGTAACCACAATTTTCTAGAATCTTAGATAAATCGATATTAAATTATGACTAGATTTTATTTTCAGTAATTAAGTGAATTTCAAAGTAATGAAAGAAACCTTCATGTTGAAATGGAAAAGCGAACAGTTTCTAAGAAAATTACTGCTACGATAGCTGCAAGGTTTCTGATTAATCGGGGTTACACTGTACTGGAGATACGCTCGAGAACAGGGCGCCCAGATGATGGAGCTCGTGGATAGGTTTGCCCTGAATTCGCTGCAAACGAGAACGCCGCTGTTGCTTCTGCTGCGCTATTTCTGTTATTACTTCTTCTGCTGATGATACTTTCATTGGAACTTTCTGTTTGCCGACAAAAGAACGAATAAACTCACCACTATTCAACTAGTTTTCGACTGCAATGGTTCTAGGAAGTCATCGGAAAGAATCTCCAAACTTTGCCCACTTCTTCTTAAAATACTGTTTATTTATCGAAAAATAATAATCGAGTAGCCATGACTATGAATAATAAGTTTTAAAAGATCCGAACTACAGTATAAAAATAATGACAACTTGAAAAATTTAAATTTGCCAACAACAAAAAATGTCAAAATTCATTCATACGTGTGGTCAATATTTGAATAAAATTTTATTCAAAGTACATTTCTGTCTGAATAACTATGATCAATTGTACAAATATTGTATGATTTTTATCTTTTCTCGAACAATAGAAAGTAAATTAGATTAATTAATTAAACTCGTCTTGGTTAAGAATTATTGACACTTATTCGAATGGAAAACTATTTTGACTGTTTTATCCGAATATTGTCCATTCCTAAATGTGGTTTGCCTTATGTTAGAAAATAATTCATTGCCTCTACTCGTAAAGTTGTCGCAGGCCAAAAAAAGTCAAGGTGCATATTCGGAGTAAAACAAAAATATAACCGTGACCCTGAAGCCGAAATACCCAAATACAGGTTATGTTTTTTTGATTCCTATATTATGTTCAACTTTTCACTCTGGTAAGCGATTCCATCACGCAACTAGTAAAATAGACCATAAATGTCACCCTCTATACCTCCCGTCGTGCACTTTTTTTTCTCTTTGGTTCGCCCTCCGCAGTAAATCAATTCTTCTCATTTTTGTCACAACATCTTTTCATTCCTCACATTTCTCACTTTTTTCTTTTTCCGTCGTCAACTCTTTTACACTCATTTTTTTCCCGCAGTACTTAATATTTGATTTTCTAAAATACTCCCGCACTGATTTAACAGAATAAATGTCCACTTTTGTAGCCTTACGGTTGGAAGTAATTATTAATTTAAAAAAATATAATTGCTTCCCAACGATATTTTGTTAAAACGTCGCACAATTTTCCTTAATATTTGATTTAAATTATCAAAACAAATTTACATAATTGTCTTACATAAATATTCTTTTGAAAATTGGCAGAGCAGTGATTTTATAGAATCAACCAGGATATTAAATATTGCCCGAACGGTAGCCGCACAAGATTAATCAACATAATTATCAACGGCCGCATATTCAACCTCACCATTATTAAAAATTCAATTATATTCTTCCCTCAGTGCAAAGATGTTATAATTTGAAAAATGAGGTCAATGTCATAGTATCTGATCCTTCCGAGTGAAATAAAAATGCCACCTGTAATATCTAAAAACGTGTTATCTTTTTTTTCGTTCCCGAGTCATGTTTAACTTTTCACTTCAGTGAATTGAGCGTTTTCGTCACCCATACCAGTTACATAGTACGCGACCGTCACCCTCGTAATCACTTTTCCTCCCACCGTGCGTTCCCCCTCCCGAGAAACACTCCCACGCGTATTTTTCCCCAATTTTTTTCACATTTTATATTACTCCCCACATTTCTTACTTTTTCTTCCTCCAACGTTAACTCTTTTACGCTCATTTTTTGTAGTCTTATGTTTGAAAATAAATCGACTGTCTATCTGCATACTAAAAAAAATTCAATGTATCCAATAAAATATATTGCTTCTCAACGATATTTTGTTAGAATCCCAAAATGTTGTATCTAATATATGATTTATAATATTAAAACAAACTACACGATTGTCTTAAATAAATATCCCTTCGAAAATTAGCAGCGCAATGATTCCATGAAATCAGGATGTCCAATAAATTAAATTATAGGGTGAACGCTCCAGTGGATAGACGGGGACCACTAAATACACACTGTCCATAAGAGCACGTGCATGAATAGCGTCCATTCATAGGTCTTTTTCGTCCACTTAAATGTCCATTCACTGGTCGTTATACCCCATTCTTTTTTCTTTTTATGTTATAAATTTTTCTTGAAGTCAAGGTCATAGTACCCAATCTTCAGAGTTAAAAAAAAAATGACACCTGTAAGCAGTGACCCTGAAGCCGAAATATCCAAAACGAAAACATGTTATCGTTGTTTTTCGTCCCCGCGTCATATTTAACTTTTGACTTTGGTGAATTGACCGTTTTCGTCACCCATACCACTTACATGGAACGCGACCGTCACCCCCGTAATCACCTCTCCTCCCACCGTGCGCTTTTTTTTCTCCTCGGTATCCTCCTCTCTTCGACTCGCGGTCCCCACTCTTCGGACGCTTCTGCCCCCTCCACAATCTCCTCCTTCGATTGTGCCTTCCTCTCTCGTCGTCCTCGGGCCTCTCTACCGCTTGCTACCGCTTGCCGTAGTCGCGACGGAGAACGCTACCAACGCTGAGTAGTAGTGCCCGGTCGCCAGTCACCGTCGCGCGCGCTCCGCTGCTCTGTATACTCGCCTTTCACTCGCGGCTCAGTCGCGTCCGAGTCAGTTCACCGTTGGTAGTCTTGGCACGCGGACCCAACGAGACAGAGCTTCGCAAGGGCTCTGCGGTGTTCGCGAATTAAAGTCAGAAGCACCGACAGTATAAATACACATATTAATCCGTCGTGGTTCCGATTTTTCGAACTACAACGCGTTTAAGTCCCGAATACGGGACTCGAGTCAAGTGTGTTTTCGTCGATTTAACGGGAGCACGGGTCTAAAATTTGTGGACCAGGGGTACGAAACTCATGTGTTGAATTACTAAGCCGCTAAGATTTTTTTTTTTAAGTGGGATTTCAAACTGCGATTAATATGAGCGTCAGAAAATTTATTTTTTATGCTCGAGTGCTACGATTTGAAACATGGTTTGCTGAGTTAGCTATGGAAACACTTGTTACTCTGGGGAAACAGTGCGGAAGAGATTTTGTAGGGTTCTTGAAGAAATTTATGCTGACTTGGCTTTGTGACAAATAGTAATTGTTACCCATGGGGAAATAAATATATATAGAGTTAATAATGAATATATATTAAATTGAGTATCGTGTTATATGCTCTATATATGTACAATCCTGTACATATATATTTTTTATATACTCTATGTACATTTTTTTCTGCGGATGGGCCATGCGATTTTTGTACTTTAATGTTACATCGCAATCGTTGAACAGTTCTGATTAGTTATAGTGCAATTCATTTTATTCAGTTACGGTATTAATTACAAAACACTTCAAATCTGCTAGTTAAGCGATTAGACGAGGAATTGATATTTGCAAGGAATATGATGATTTCTTACCGTAATTTTGTCGTTTCTGAATTTCTTCGTTAGAGTCACCAAAGTGTTAGTCAGATTTAGTATTTTTGTAAATTTTTCTTCCGTGGTGGCATTTCTTTTTTCTTTTTGTTTAACTTTATCAAACCGAAGAATAATTATTGAATTATAGCTTGAAGATTAAAGAATTTTTTAATCTTTTGAACATTATTATTGAGTGAAACAAAAAAAATTTATAAAAGCATATTGATGGTTGATTGTTGGCTACTATCAGAATTCTACGAACAATTTCTTCGGTTAAACCCAAATCCACATTTATTTAATTTTGGAAAATCCTTTTACTATATTTCAACTCTATCGCGAGAATAAGCTCAAAGATTTATGGTTCAGAGTTAAAATCTTTCGATTACTCTTCAACTACCCATAAAATTTACGTCATCGAATTTTTATTCTTTCTTTTAAATAATAGTAAAATTCAAATATTTTAATAAAAGCAAAAAAAAGAGTTATGAATAATCATTTGCTTAAAAAAAGTCCATGTTAAGTAATAGACCATCATTTTCTGCATTAATTTAACTTTCATGTCTTTTTTTTTGTAATTTTCTCACGAATTTTTTTTTTTACTACCAATAGCCTTTTAAAAGATAATAAAAATATAATAAAAGAAAAAAAAATGAGCAAGTCCAGTGAGTTGTAAAGTGCCGGCGAAATTGCTAGTCTGCAGGATTTATCATATTACACAATGAATTGAATGTATTCATATGATGAGAATATAAAAAAAGGTTTATACTAAAATTCGGAATATAAATTTTGGAGGTCGTGCGTCAGCAGTTAGACGGCGAGAGCAAGGAGCAGCAACACGTGCGCCTCGTCGTCGTTACATTTTCTGCCTTCATTCGTCGTTTGTGTTCTACTCGTTAAACCTTCTATTTAAAAAAATTTTATTTTTTGAAACGCGAATTTGTCAGGGCCATTATTCTTAATTTCACGAATTCCGACAATTGCACGTGTCGTGTGCAGACGTCAACTCAACTTATAGATAAAAAGGCTAACTTTCGACGTTATCGTGGGAGGCTTATATGGCCGCTTATGTGCAAAAACTCTAATCGATTAGGTCACCGAAAGAGCCTGACATATGGACACTCAAACCGCGATACTTCAACTCGCATTATTAAAATAACTAAGTTATTTCCTTAACAGTTTTTTGTGTTAAATTGAAATATTCAATAAAAATCGAAACATAATTATTATTGTAATGCTAAAAATTGGGCTTAGCTTGTGCCAGATAATTGAGTGCAGTTCTTGACTCAGTTAAGGATTTTTTTCCATGTCTATAAAATTCTCAGTCATATAATGTGAATTATAAAATTATTATTATTATTAATACTATGATTATCATTATCATTCTAAAACTAGTACAGTCGGAATAATCACGTTATGTAATAAATAGATTTCATATCACAATGCAATATTATTAAATTGAACGAAAAATGTTTATTTTTATAATTGAGCAATCTGTGATAATGTGCCAAGGAAACGAAATCCATGTCTTATTCATGAAATCTACTTCGTAGAGTTGAACAATTTTGTTTATGTCACTTTATTATCTCAAACATTTGATTTGAATTTAAAGCCTAATCATTATGACAAAGATTTCGAGCGTAGGAAACTCAAGATACTTAAGTTATTTATTTAATAGTTTTCGCGTCGAGCTTTAATGACTAATTAAGCCATTGATAATTATCGTCACGATAATTGTTATTTCTAAACTACACTTGAACTTGCGCCATATTGTTGCAACATAACATGCAACTTGTACCACATTGATGCAATTTAAAATGCAACTTGTGTCGGATTAACGCAATATTGTCGCATGTATATTTTCCACATCGAACGAAAAACGCTGTACAAAATGGAAATAATTTACCTGATTTAAAAAAATCTTATTTTATGGCGTTGAGCTTTTTTTTTTAATTTCTAATGAAATATTTGTACATTTTATTGCTTATATAGGAGAAAATTGAAAAAAAAAGGGTCGAACTATTTATGAAATTATCAAATAGAGGGAAAAATTCGGAAGTTCTGATCACAACTCTTATTTAGAGCCTCGAAGACTCTTTCGTCGGATCAGCAGCAACAAGTCGACGTCGCGAGCAGGAACGACGCTTGGTCCGCGACTCAATGACGGCGGGTCTAGGGCCTCGCGCGGTTCCGCGAGTGAAAGTTATTTACACAAGGAGGGGAGGGTGGGGGAGGGGGGGAAGTGTAGGTGAATTGCGTCAGGAGTGATTGCGACCTGGCTCGACGCGATAATGTTTGCACCGCGAAAACTCAGCGACACGACAACGCTCTTTCGCATTTTGCATATTAGTGAGCGACATACCGGGATCCTTTTTTTTTCGTAGCCTCAAGATTTGCTTGACAAAACGCTATCTTAAAATAGCAAAAAAGAAATAGTTGCAAAACCATGAATTTAAATCAGAGCTTAGCTCCGGTAGAAATTGACACTTCAATCATACTTGCGAATACAGATAAATGCTTTGAAAAATTGACATTACAAAAACTACATCATTAAATAAAGATTATCTTTGATATGTTTTTTAAATATTTAACAAAACAATTCTTGAATAATTATACTTTCCATTTAGCAATTTCGACATTATTTAGTTAATTCTCATTCATCCTTAAGGACTTTTTTTTTATTTAACACTGAAATACATTTGAATGTCTCTTATAAGGTTCTAATAATTACGGCCCTCAAAACAGACATTGTTATATTTGCTTATCGTTTCGTTATAACAAAATCGTAACAGCATACGAAACTCTTTACGAAATTGAATAAATGCATTAAGTTAGTTCCAAATTTCTGGATGACCGCGATAATGTTCACACCGCGAACATTTTGTGACACGACAACGTTCGTTTGCATATTAGTGGGAGACATACCGGAATCTTTTTTTTTTCGTAGCCTCGAGATTTGCTTTACGAAAGGTTATCTCAAAGGAATAAAAAAATAGGAATAGGTGCAAAACCATAAATTCAAATCAAAGCGTGACAGCGAAAGAAATTGCCTTTTGAATTGTACTACTGTAAAGACAAATGAGTGCTATAAAAAATTAACATAAGAAAAATTACATTATTAGATAAATAATTCAGAAACATATTTAAGATCATCATCAATAATACAATACTCGAATGACTTTTTTTCCATTGAGCAATTTCGACATATTCAAACAATCCTTCATCCTTAAGAACTTTTTGAAATTAGACACTGGAAAAAACTTGAACACTCTTACAAGGCGTCAATAATCGCGGCACCCAAAACAGGGCTCCGAATTATTATTACTATTTTTTCCAATATTGCATTATAACAAATCTGCAACAACACTCAAAGCTCTTTATACAATTACAGTTAAATTAAGTTATTCCAACTATTCTAATTATTAAAAAATAGTAAATAGTAAAACGGCCAAATCCTCCGAAAATTAATCACCTTTCAATTTTCTCTGATTACAGTGTGGCTCCCTTGAGATCGACGAGGAACGTCAGCGTCGGGTCGCTATGATGGAGTCTCTCTGTCAGGTGAACGGCAGCAAGACCTCATCAAGTAGCAGTAGCAGTAGCATCAGTAGCAGTAGCAGCATCAGCAGCAGCAGCAGTAGCAGCAGCAGTAGTAGCAGCACGAGCAGCATAAGCAGCAGTGGTAGCAGCACAAAAAGCTCCAATGGGAGTACAGGCGGTGGAGGTGGAGTAAACAACAGCAGCAAGTGTCACAGGGACAGCAATAATCAAGAATACTCAGATCCTCAGCAGAGGTTGGCAGTGCTGAGTTTCGAGCAGGTGCGCCGTCTGAACGACGTTATGAACGAGGTCGTGAGCATTCACGGCAGAGGGAACTTTCCAACATTAGAGGTGCGGCTTCGAGATCTCGTGACAGTGGTTCGCAGTAAGTTGGAGGATGATCCGAGTAACGGAGGGGCGGGTATGAGGGTGCGTGACATCCGGCTAAACGGTGGAGCAGCGTCTCACGTATTAGCAACAGAATCCCAACCGTACAACGACTTGGACTTAATATTTGCGGTGGAATTGTCAAGCGGTCGTAACTACGACAAAGTTAAAGCTGCAGTGCTTGGTTCTCTATTCGATCTTCTCCCAGAGGGAGTTTCCCGCAAGCGTATAACGACCTGCAGTCTCAAAGAAGCCTACGTTAGTAAAATGGTTAAAGTGAATAACGACGGTGACAGATGGTCGTTAATATCTCTCGGTAATTCACGTGGTCACAGAAACGTCGAGCTCAAATTCGTCGACACTATGAGACGGCAATTTGAATTTTCCGTAGACTCGTTCCAGATTGTTCTCGACTCGTTATTACTCTTCTACGAGTGCAGCAAACTCCCAATCGGCGAAAATTTCTATCCGACCGTCGTCGGTGAGTCTGTTTATGGAGATTTTCAAGAGGCGCTTTATCACCTTCACAAGAAACTCATTTCCACGAGGCATCCTGAGGAAATAAGGGGCGGAGGTCTACTCAAGTACTGCAATCTCCTCGTAAAGATGTACAAAGCATCGCAACCCGACTACATAAAGACACTCGAGCGTTATATGTGCTCGAGATTCTTCATAGACTTTCCTGACGTTGGACAGCAACAGGCTAAACTCGAAAACTACCTGTGGAATCACTTCGTCGGCCCTGAAGAAGAGGCTTTGAAGTATCAGTACCTTATGCTCCTTCACAGTGTCGTCGAGGAGTCAACCGTTTGTCTTATGGGACACGAACGGCGACAGACACTTGCTCTCATCGAAAACCTCGCCTTCCAGGTACTTTGTCAGGAGCAACAACGACTCAACAGCCAACAAGCGCCGCCTGGACCTCCTGCTACTTATGTCTACGCTAATGGCTACGCAAATGGCTATTATTATGCTCCTGTCATACCAACCGCGTGCTACACGTGCACGTGCACCTCGTGGATGGCTTGCTCCTCGTGATGCGACACCAATTTCGTAAACGCGGCCAACAATAACGGTGAATATTTGGAGGACTTAATCGATAGCAACGACGGCAGCTTTGGCGACGCTGATGCAAGCGACGTCAACGTTTCCGACCGCGATAACGTTGCTGAAGAGACCAACATCAAAATTCATAAGAACGAGACCAATGGTTGCCGTAAAACAGTCACCGCGGAAAGTCCTGGAGGCCTTCTGCAACTTCATCATCATCATCATCATCACCATCATCATCATCATTATCATCACCACCATCATCATCATCCGAGCTGCGAATGTCGCGGATTCGAGGGCTATCCTATCGTCGATTATCCGAATGACGATTTTAGAAGTCTTCACTATTATAATCAACGCTACTACTACAGCGGCAGCCACGACGAAGACGTCCAACAAATCGCGAGCAGTTGACGCGTCGAACTACAAATCGGGTGGTAGATTCAGCATCAGGGACAATACTACGCGACCTGTTATTACAAACAAACAAAACACATAAAAAAACAAAAACAACGGAAATGATGAAAAAATAAACAGTGCTGTGCCTAAATATTTGACTGATATACTTTCAGTGTCATCGTAGTGAGAGAAAGAGATACGAAAATCCACGAAATTGATAGGGGATTCGGAGGGATTATCGAGAAAACAGGAAGCGGTTGAGTGTGCGGATCGCCGAGAGAGAAAATTTCGAAAATTTCGCGAAGATACATAAAAAAAATGATAAAAAAACTACACGATTCCCTAAAGGAATTAAATAACTGTAATTTGTTAATGATTTATTGATAATAGTCCTCGAAGCCGTTGTAGAGTCCCCAGGCGTCGTGCGGGGACGCTTAAGGATCATCCTTTCAAAGTCATTCCGAGATTTAATAACGAATATGCAAACGGAGATGAATTATCAAAGAGGGAATCAAAGAGGCATCGATTGATGATTTTTACTCCTTGGCGAGGAACGAGGAACGATATAAAACACACACATATATATAATGTACGTATGTATATGTATACACAAGATATAAAACACGAATCTAGTGAAAGTGAGGCTGGAGGGGAAGGAGAAACGACCCTGAAGAGTCCTGAATCGAGAGGAGAACCCCGTGAAACCGGACCTACGAGAGCATCGACGGAGGACGCGAATAAAGAAGAAAAAAAAACGCCACCGCGACGAGGTGAAGCTTCAGAAAAGAAGAATTGCAAGTTCTCTCGTTTCGCACCCTTGAATGATGCGAAAATTAGAGTGAGGAAAGAAGACGTAGCGAATCGTGCGTGAGATATATAAATATATAATATAGAAGCGAGAGAGGAAAACAATAGGGAGACGAGGCGTTTTGCTTTACATTAATATTAAATATCGATTATAAATACATAAATACAATATATTATATATAAATATATTAATGTGTGGCTGTGAACACATTTCATTTAGGTACCTACGTCGTAAGATCAAATGAAATACGGTTGTGCAAACGATTACAGACGGAGAATTATTGAGCGAGGCGGCGGCTGTGTTTTTGTTTTTTTTTTAAACCCCGAAAATTTGAGAGAGATTTTGTGCGAATTTATCGACGAGTTTATCCTGAATTGCAGCCTGAATTGCGCCCGCCCGGAGAATCAGGGGTTTAATTATAGCCGGATGAGGAGAAGAGACAGAGAGACGAGACGTGATAAGGTGAAATGGAACGCAATACGTATTTTCTTGGACAAAAAAAGTCTTATCCAAATAGATTAATAATTTGCGAGGAAATAAACGCATAAAGATGCTTTATGCGCTTGAATACTTTCGGGAATTCTGAGATTTACTAATTGATTGTCGATGCGACTTTAAAAAAATATGTTTCCATCATTATTTTTCAATCAAAGAAATTGATGATGATAATAATAAGAATTTAATTCTTTCTTGCGAAAGAATCAAGTTCATTACAGTTTTCCTGTGTCGAGAAAAGGAATTAATGGTGATAATAATAAGAACTTTATTCTTTCTTGAGAAAGAATAAAGTTCATTCAAGTTTTCCTGTGTCGAGAAAATATCCTTAAAGTGTATCATTTCATCTTAAGCTCTTAAACGCGGAATAACTAGGCAATTAATACACGTGCATCAACGACTTAATGCTCACGCGAGGCTGATCTCGATAGACGGAGATTAGAGAGACTGCAAATAATAGAATCAAAGTCAGAAAAGTAATTAAATAGAAAAAGAATTAGTGTATACGCAATATCGTATTTTTCTCTGAGTTTACTGCGTATTAACTGCATGTGTCGTTATACTTCAGTACCCTATGTAGTAAATCTCTGCGTGTCACTCTCTCCGTCTTTCTCTCACAAGCAACAGCGACAGCTGTAGAAAAAAAAACGCTTGCATAACTTTCTTTATTAGATACACGTTATTATTTAATACGGCGCGAGCCTCTCCGCATATCCGCTTGTTAAACAAACGTCTACACGTTCACGAGACGCTGTATAGCTTCTATAAACTACACAGAGAGACACATACGTGAAACGGAGACTACAAGATAGCGAGAAACAAACAGTAAAGAGCGCAAGGTATTCAAACGCGAAGATATGTGCTTATACATGAAATCAGAGTTGAACAACCTTCTTATTCCAAATTCATTGCTCTCTTCATTTATCTCACGAATTGATGTTGGTGATTTTTCAAACTAATTTATTATCATTTCGGTAATTAATAGCATCAACATTTTATTGAGGAAAAAAAAACTGTTTCATATGAATCAATTTTAAATGCTACGAAAATTAAAGTAAGAAATTAATACGCCATTATTTCCCTCATCTCATATTATCATCATATATTAACATTGTTAACTAAATTTATGTGTAACATTTTTGTTTCTGCTCTTTAAAATGTCTGTACATTTTATCGGTTTATTCTCTCTAATTTATCAAAGCGATAATCCTTACAAAGTGAAAGTGATAGAATATTTGTTCAACTGGTCGAAATTCTGTATTAAAATCCTGCAAAACGTTTTTAGTCATAATCTGTAATCTCGTGGAAAATCGCCTTTAACTCTTTACCTCAAAGTAAAAAAAATACATCAAATTATTTATGGGATAGACAAATAAACATTGAAAGTACACAGAAAAAAAGTAATCAATAACGCTTTTTTTTTTAAATAGCTCACTTCGTATTTAAATGTTATTGAAGCTATTTGATGAAAAACGTCATTAATTAAAGGAAAAGATAATTGTCGTGTAATTTGATGGTTACAATTCTGTAGAAAATACGTAGAGGGAAGCTGAGAGAGAGACAGATCGTGGCCCGGGTCGTTTCCATATCGAATGGTGACCCCGTTAGTCGCTCTCACTCATAAGCTCGCGAATCCTCGCGCTCACAATCTCTCGCAGCAACGATGCGGCGTTCTTTTTCAATCGGAGACTGTACACTACTTTGAAACTGCTCTCTGCTCTCCTCCGCTCCTCTCACTCTTCCTTTCGTAGCGCGCGCGAGCGAAAGTGAGAACCGATAATAAAGAAAAAATACAAAATAAAACTATAAAAAAACGTCTTGAAACTGGTTTTTCAACTGTCGTATATATATCACTACTGCGGCTATGCTTAATACTGAGCAGCCGACGCTCTTGTACTTACGTTTATTATGTCCGCGTGTGATTTGTGTGTGCGTATGTGTGTGTATATTTACATACCGTTTGTGGGTAAACAAACACAACAAGTTGCTCTCGTAGTGTACAGTTTAGGTAAACCTAGAGACAGACTAACGTGAAATATAATGTTGTACATATGTTTTGATCTCCGCTAACGTTTCGCTGAGTTTTTGTTGTTTAATCCACCGGCTCAACGGGCTTAAGCGAAGACAAGTCGAGATATGACTTATTTTATTCACAATCAAACGACTTAGTAGACTATACGTTCATCGAAGCCGCGATTCTCGACGAAGCAGCCTCGGTGCTATGAAGTATTAAAGATCAATAAATTTTCTGTCGAGATAAACATTTTTACCCCTTTTTTCTTCGATCATACAAATATTTAAACGAATTTGCCAATCACGTTTCGGTAACTACATTTTTTTTTGTCTTGCACTGGTTTTCAAAACCTTTTTTTTCGTCGTTTCGAGTTACGATTTGAAGACTATGTGTAAATTTCTTCAATTAGAATTAAGGTACATTCAACTCTATGTGATTGAAAAATTGCTAAAGATTACCACAAACATGTATGTCAATTTTGATATATACTTTGAGTTGCCATATTACTTCACCATACAAAATTCTATGGCAACATTAAATGAAGTTTTGGATTTCCACACATTTTAATTACCTTTTGTACCTTCGATTTGTTGTTTTTTTTTCTTTTTTTACATTTCGTGTTACGAGATGAAAAATTTATTTGTAAATTCGTTTAATAAAATTCAGGTACATTAAATTTCAAATATTACTATGAAATTTAGTGAATATTAAGACACATTTGTATATAAATTTTAAAATCCCCTTCGATTCACTTCACCGAGGTCGTCTAGTTGAACTTGGCTCGCGTAGAACGCTTAAGCTTCGTTCGACGATCGCAATGGTGTGTTACACGCATGTATGAGAGAATCCCGTTGACTATCGCTTCTACTCGAGCGGAGATGTGCGGAAACAAGTTTCCCGGTATTTTTTGCTGCACAACCGGTAGCCGGGAGGTAGATGAGGCGAAGAGAGAAGAGAGGAGGCCGCGAGAATCCTGAAGTGAGAAAAAACTCACTTGGCTCTTACCAGCTTGGATCTCGAGGATTCTCTCGGATGTAAACTCGCATAACACTGTGAATTACGTGTCTACGATTATTGAACTTTCCCGAGCTTTTATTGAGAGTTTCCTGTTGCTCAAAACGATTTAAAGTTATAAAATTCGAGGCTCTCCGTCGATTTTGCAGTAAATATTTATCGATCGCCAGAAATTGCATTCGTCGCTTTTTTCACGACCCATTTTTCAATCGATCGTTGATTCGTTCTTGTTCGTTTCGTGTTGCTTATTAGCTGAGTTTTCTTTTTTTTTTAATTATCTGTATTATAATTCGAAGATAAAGAAGTAGAAGAAGAAGCAGGAAAGACCTTCTCTCGCCCTTGTATATATGTTCTTTGGGTCCTATTAATTTTTTTTTATATTGTTGAAATAAATAGTTGCAAGTGCCCGGAGTATTCTGATCAGTCGATGATTCTCGACATCGTAACTCGCCGTTTTTGAGATTAGACGGGCTTAAATAAAATGATTTATATATTTGATATATTTGGGTAGTCGTTTTTTTAGATAAATAATTAGCAATGTCGCAACGAATTGAATCGATTTTTCTTTCGTGTCTTGCAAAGTTTAATAATCGTAAGAAGAAAAATTAGGTTTTTTTATCGACGTTTAATTTTACGACAAACGAGTGAGCGATGCTCGCCGAGAAAAAATGGCAAATGCAAGTCGTAGACATACATAGGACTAAAAAAAATCAAGTTGTATAGCATGTGTGTGTGCGTGTGTGTGTGTGTGTCTGAAAGCGATTGAACGTTGAAGAAACATATTTAATTTTCCTCGACTATCGATGTACTCGAGAACTGCGCGATTCAGGCTGCATCTAATGTTTATAAATAATGGAAAAAATGAAAATAAAAAACATGATCGAATAATGTAAGAAACGACGGATTAAAAACAAGGCTTAACGCCCTCCCAGTCTGTTAACAGAATAAATATTACAACAACCAAGAAACCGAGTGTATAATTTTACGAAAAAAAAACAACATTATTATTTAATAATTACTGTACGAATATAAATATGTGATTATTGCAACAACAACAAAAAACACGAATTAATTTACTATCTAAATGCCGCCGAGTATATATGAATCAATGACCCTCCTCCTGCCTCGAATACAAATCGTGGCACTGCGACTGTACCTACACTGTAAATATTATTTAAGATTAAAAAGAGAACTAAGTAAAAGAAGATTCCTACAAAATTTTCATCTGCTCCTCACATGCATATTTTTGTTTTGAAGAGAGATTCTCGACTGTACGAAGAAGACGGTCAAATTAAGATTCGTCAACGCGATTCTTTTTCGATCATTTGGTACGACTCGGTTTTTCGTTAAGATTAAAAATGGCTCTTGCGTTGCGGACAGTTCGGTACGACGAAAGCTCGACAACGACGTTTGCACGAAGAATTTCGACAATGCTGCTCTCAGGAATACTAAGCACGATCATTACCAATTTTTTAAGTTACTTACATCGCAACGTTGGCTTCATTCAGTAAGAGAACTTTTAAGGCTCTTAAAAGTTTTTTCTTTACTCCATTTCACAAACGACGAAAAAGGAGGCAAGACTGAGAATTCTTTTTCCTACGTATACTCATCAACCACTTAATTAATGTGCATCATACAAATCAGAGTTGTAAGCATTAAATTGTTTTTGTACATTCATGTTGAATACATTAATACGTTGAAAAATGCATGAACATTCAACAAAGTTCTGCAAAAATTAGTTAAAAAATACCATAAAACGGAAAAACATGGAATTTATGGTCCGTTGATTTTTGGGATGTATTTCAATGAATATTTAGGGATGACGCATTTTTCATTTTTAGTCAAATGTTTATACAAATTGTTACGAATGCGGTAAGTTATGTTTTAGAAAAGATTATATATTATTTGAGGATACAATCAACAAGTAAAGTGCGTTTAAAAACAATGGTATGGTTACAACACTCATTATCATTGTCTTACGTTATGAGTCAAAAGTCGTTTTTTCAGTCTCTAATAACCGTTTTTTTTTCCCTATATATAAATAACAAAGAACTAAAAAGAGGGAAAAACTCGTGAAAGTTCTTTGTCTACATCTGTTGCCCATTGAAATTGCCATTGTCTTTCGAAATCAGCCATTAATACAAGTGTATTTTAAAAAGAGATGATATCAAGCAATGATTAACACCCCTAACTGCTTATGATTAAATTCATGAGGATACATTTGTTGCAAAATAGTCTAGAATAGTTTTTAATTTTTGTAAATGACAAGAAAAATAACTTGCCCCACTTTCGAGTATAACGGAATACAATTTTTTTTTCAAATAGGTATCTGCCTGCAAATAAAAGAGAACGTCAACAAAATAGGCCAATTTGTGATTATCTATTTTGGAATCCTAAAAAAGCTAATCGGCAGTGCTTCATTTTGTGGACCGTCAGCCAGTCATTATATTCGAGTTTGAAACTGTTATTTTTCACTTTGCTGCAATCGAAATTTTAACAAATACGCGAGAGTGTTCATATTAAATGTTCGATATTTTCTCAATAATCTATCATTTTTTTTGGAAAAATTTGAAAAAGCAACCAATCAAGTCCATCAACTTCGAGCCGCGATTATCAATGTTTTATTTTTGTCCTGAATCGTACGTTGCATGTCTCATCACGCGAAGCAAAAGGTCAATGAAATGTTAGCAGAAATTTTCTACGTCACCCAGCTTCACTATCTATAGAAATTAAAGCCGGAGCCACCGGCAGCAACGAGTTCTCGGTGTCACGTGCGCGGCGCCGCCGCTCGAGAGTCGATAAGTAGTCGCTCAGAGGATTTCGTGGGGCAACGAAATCGTATTGCAGTGAGATTGACGTCGCGGGCGGACACCAAAGATTCGGAAGGGCGGTGGTGATGAAGTAAGCACGCGCTCGAGTTCGCTAACCCGATCGAGAGTGGCAGGTGTTTGCGCGAGCTGCAAGCCGCCCGTGAGCGTCACAACGTGACCCAGCTACGGAAAGTGAGACATGTGCATCTCGCATTCTCGGGGCACGTGACTCAAAAATCTTCCCTTTCACAAACTCATTAACATTGTTTTTCCTATATTATTATTATTGTTGTTGTCATTATTATTATTATTATTATTTTAATTTCGTTTTTATTATCATTCTGCTCAGAACATGTCGGTGAAAAAAATCTTCGATTTCATAAAGTTTATTATCATTATTGTGGCGAAATTATTATTATTTTATTATAATTTTGATTATTTTTCTTGTTCTTGGGACACATGACTAAAAAAAAAATTTACCCTTTCACGAGCTTCACTATTATTATTATATCATATTATTTTTATCGATATTATACGGGCGTTTTCGCGTCAAGTGCAAAACTCTTGCCCCTTAGGAGCTTTAACATTATTGCAATTACGATTTAAAAAATTGTTTTTTCAGTTTAATGAAGTCTTTCTCGCTTGCTCCTTTTCGTCATTGTCTGGCTTCCGTGAGAATCGACGTCACGCAACTCGATGGAAGAGAAAAAGCCCGATGTCGAGATTTGTTTTTAAATATTTAAACAAGAAAATGGCGGCTGATTTTTTAGAAGAGCAGTAATGGTGAAAATAGGTCTTTCACGATAACGCATGAAGTAATTTTCCCATCCAACTTGTGTAATATAAAAATAATGATAATAATAGAAGTAATGATAATATTAACACTAGGAAAAAAGCGTGAGGTTCGTCGCCTCTTCCGCACGATTACTTAAGCAACCACTTATGTATTATTCTCGACTGTCGATATCCGACTTGACGACCAAAAAATAAATAAACAGCAAACAAAAAGTAGCGCAAAACGTCTTAGTTCGGATTTGACTGAGGAGTGGTTTTTGAACGCAGGTCCGTTTCGCGCGTAGGTCAAAATAATGATAATTCTAAAAATTGATAGTATCTTGTAACGTTAAATTAGATGGTAAGAAAAATGAGAGAAATAAAAAACCGTTAGCGAGATTTGTAATTAGTTTGTAATATAATAAAGTCTGCGCCTCGAGATTTTTCGGAAGGTTTATTAAGTCCTCGCTCTCGTCGTGGTCTCCAATCTGTCTTTCTCTATCCGTTAAATCTTAACATTAATTGATTTATTAATCAATTTAATCTGGCTGTCGTGATATACCGTAAAGTTAATAAATAAATATAAACGCCTCGTCGAACTCTCGAGGAACCGTCCGGACGTGCAGCAGCATCATCAGCGTGTTATTGCAACGCTAGAAGACTTTCGTAAATCGATTTAGAAATCCATTTTCTTATGCGCCTCTCAGAATACATATTAATTCTTATTTAAAAAGAGGCTTCACCGAATTTCGTCAACATACTTTCCTATTATTGATATATAAAAAAAGATTTCTATTTTAGAGAAAAAAAAAAATATCACACTAATATTAATTTTTCATAAATGTTTGAAGAAAAAAACTTCAAAAAACATGCGATTGGTTGTTCGTAACATTGTTTTCAACTAGTAAAAAAATCCTAGATTCACATATAATGAGTGTAAGCGTTTTTAAAATTATTGTTATTTTTATTATTATTACTACTTTTTGTTATCTTCCAAAAACTGAATTTATCTAATTGTTGACACAACGATTTTTCCCTATTCTTGGGTGATTTTTTCTTACAGAATAATGAAATCAATGTTTTATGCCCAAAATTGGTGAAGTTCCCTCTTTTGAAAAATAAAGGGAGTGGCGTTTTCGTAAATATACCAGATGGACTTACACTTGTAACACTTGTATGAACAATAATAAGACTATTTGCGAATAAACGCTGTGGAATAAGACTCACATGTATACACACAGACACTGAGAAACATGTACTATTAATTAATATACTATACTTTACGTAAATTATACACGGTAATGTAATAGTCACACGCGGACAACGACGTACGTGTTATAAATAAATAATATCGCGCGTTTATGGAAATTATAATATCGTTAATTATTTACTGATGATTTATTGATAATATTGAATTTAATCGTAATATCGAAATAATTAAACATAACCTGTTTGTACATTAAGGAGGAAGAATACAAAAATTATGTGGAGAGAGATAAGAGCGATATGAGAGTGCAAGCGAAAAAGAGCGAATGGTTCTAGAGAAAAGAAGTCTATTTTAAACGAATATATATATATTTATATATATATATATATATTTGAATGTATAGGATGGGCGATAATCTGGTTAATTTTTTTTATTTCTCCGACTAGCCCATAAATATATTCCTGTATATGAAGAAAGAAACAACAAAAATTAAACAACAACCATGTTATAAGATATGCATCAAAATTGAAAATAAATATCATGTAAACACCGAGAATTAAAACCATATTGCAGTGTTTTATTCATTAGTAAGCCTCTATAACCTGCTCCCACTCTAAATTGTAAAAAATAGATGATAATAAAAAATGAAAAACATTTAGTTCAAAAAGTAAATTTTTTCATGTTTAAACTGATGTACACAACTTGTAATCATGTTCCTTCAGGAGTTAATAAAATATTCAAGAAGTTATTACTTGATACACGCTCGGATAAAATTTAATTAATGGATTTAATCAGCATTTTATTTGAAATAATTATTTTATTATTATTTATGAGTATTACAAATAATGTTTATTGAAAATATTTAAATTTACAGAATTCGTTTTTTTTAAATATTGATAACATTTATTAATTCATTTTTTTTATTTGCCAAAAATCAAGACTAAATTCAACTCGAAGCTATACTTTCTATACTGATTAATAAATGATTGTATTAGCGTAAATTACTGGAAATACGTTAAAATAATATATTCTAGAAAGTACATAAGCGATACCACCGAAATTCAGCCACCAACATTTTTCTTGCTTAAAAATAAAATAAAACAACTCGGGTTTAGTTATTATAGAAACATCACTAAATTCCAATACCATACAATAAAAATCTGATAGGATATTAGAATTTTTTAATTTTTAATCTAAACGGCTCTATCTTGGGACAGTTTCATCGTAAAAACATTTGTGAAAAATAAAAGTATGTGAAACTTTGTGGCCTACAACAAAAGAATCGATATCGATTTTACCGTGACATTTTAGCTCAAATTGACCAAAATTTTCCAAAAATAATATCCACAATATTGTGTTTTCCCAGAAGGTATCGCTACTTTTTGGTGGAATAAATTTTCATAAGTTCTGTATATGAATAACGAATTCAAAAATAATAATTTGTTATGGGATTCGGAGATGCTGCCCATTTTTGAGGCCGAATTATTATTTTTTCTTGCAAAAACCTTGTTACATTTGAGCCGAATTGATTTCCTCGAATTATGTACATGGATAACTAATGATGAGGCCGATTTTTGTAATGGGATTACCAATCGTTATAAAAAGATACAGCTATTTTTCACAGTCAAGTGATTAAAAATCTATCATGTCATCATGATAGAATAATAATACTTTAGCCATCACCAAAATCGATCCTAACATTAGTTATTCATATACATAATTCAACCGAGACTGGAGGTTGCTGGTGATCCTTCGAGTTAAGCAGCATTGTTTGCGGCCATAACTTGGTTGGGTGACCGCTTAGCCGTGCACCGGCTGGCTCATCAATCTGTAAACGTTAGGTCAGTTTTTCTGAGGCCTCGGTGTATGTACTTAAGTAACTTACGTTTGTGTATACACCGGGAAATCAGGAGAATGTACGACCGTCCGTATCGGTATGGGTTTTCCGCAGTTTCTCCGTGCGCGTGGCGAATGCGGTACAGTAATAGCTAAGTCGGTTGCGGACGCTTTGGAAGTTGAGTTAGCTTAGTGAAGCGCGGGTAGGGAGTGATAGGCTTAAGAGTCTGAAGGGCGTAGAAGGCGATTCAAGTCATACCATGGAAAGAATTAAAAATAAAAATCTACATCATATAAATAATTCGAGTATATTTAATTCTATCTAGGAAATCTAGCAAGATTTTCGTAAAAAGATTTTAAAAAATTATTTATCCTTAAAAATGATCGGCAACTGCAAATCTCATTTTTTAAAAAATCTTCAGAATTCGTTATTCATATACAAAATTTAAGAAAATTCATTCGGCTAAAAGTAGCGGTACCTTTGGTGAAAAAAAAGTTATTAATTTTTTTTCTGAGAACTTGAGTTAATTTGCGCTGAAATGTCCCATATAAATCTGTATTAATTTTTTTGTTGTAGGCTATAAAATTCTATACATTTTCATTTTTTTTAAATGTATGTACGATAAAAATGTTTTAAAATAAAGGCGATTGAATGAAAACGAAAAATTCTAAGATCTCATCAGATTTGTATTTTATCGTATCGAAGTGTGGTAAGTTTTTCATAATAACAAAACATGATTTTTTGGAATTTTTTGATGAAAGGAAAATGTTGGTGGCTGAATTTCGATGCAATAGCACATATACAATTAAAAATCTTATTTCATATAGATTGAAATTACATTTGGTTATCACATTACTACATAACGTTTACAAGTAGCTATTAGTATAAGTATGAATAGAAGAGATGTTCCAGCTTTTCTTATTTATACTAGACGTCGCCCATGAACCGTGCATGATAAGATGCGACAACTACGTCATGGACCCGGCTCGACAACCCTAGTTAGGCATCAACGACGTGAACAAGCATCTCTGGTCCTGACGGAAAATCGATTCTCATAGTTTTGGCTAATGTGGTACCTACGCAGGCTATAAGCCCAAGCTTTTGTTCGCTGATATCTCTCGGATAAGGTTGAAACTTACTTAGAGGTAACGATTCGTATTGCTTCTGACGTTGATATATCCTCACCGTCCGTTTCACTGATTTTTCCCACCGTTTTACCGATTACAATCCCGACGGTGATTTCTGGTCAATTCTGTTTGGTATTTTTTCTATCAGAGTTTAAAGCGTGACAAAGTTTTCAATTTGCAGAGATCGTTTTAATTTCACACAATATTTTTTATTTAAAAAAAAATCTGCCATTGGGGAAATGAAAAAAGGAACAGAAAAGTCCGTGGACATTTTTCTCTCTGAACTAATGTGGCGACGCTACACTTTGACAGTTTATTTTTGCAGATGCAGAAATTTTGATTGTCATTATTTCATCTGCTGAAGAGTGCATTTCAGAATGAGTGTAGCAATCTCGGTCAAAGTATTTAGTGAGTTCTGAATAGAGAAGGATTTATTTACATATTCAAAATAGCTATGCCAAGAAGGACTTAAATGAAAATTTCTACACTCATATCATACACTCTTAAAAAAAAATAAAACATTTACCACTAAAATATTTTCTCCGGTTTGATCGGAAAGCTGCGGCAAGTTGAGAATTTCACTTCTTACCTCACACCATTTTTATGCACTGTATATCATTACAAAATTGCATAATTACAATCCTTGCTATGTACTTAATAAGTTTAAAACGTGAAATTTTTTATACGAATGGTATCATGTACAGAATTTTTCTTCTTATGTCTATTCTTCAGTGATTTGTCCCCTTAAATAAAAAAAGATTTATTTACACATTCAAAATCATGGCTTTGTCATAATGGCCATAATTAACAATTCCTACACTCGTTATAAAATGTCCTCTTCGACGTATAAGAGAAGACATCGAACACTAAAATTTATTAACAGGTTTGGTCTGAAAGCTACAACTAAATTTTTTAAAATTTCCTTTACATCATTTTGGTGAACTGTATATTTTTACAAAATTGCGAAATCGTAATGCCTGATTCGTAAGGAATGAGGTTTTAATGTAAGATTTTTCAAAATAAGGGTATCATCTACAGAATTTATTTTCTTTTGACTTTTTCAGGTCCCTCGATGCCCTTAAAATTAATTACTGCACAGTAATTGAATGCATGGTTAGATTTCCAAATATTTTTACAGTGTTCGATGCCACAGTAGTTATTGTTGGTTCGTTGGTTAATTCCTTCCTTGGTTCTCCTTATGCACATTCCATAAGCAACTGACCGCGGAGAACTCTCGCTGGCGTAACGCCTCCGATCTGAATTTCGTTGCCACGGGGATCTGTCGCAACACTCGAGAGACAGTAGCAGTCTCGGGCTTTTGCGATTTGAGATTAGCCGCACACTGTTCATACACACACATATATATATGTATAAAAATAGAATGTCCCTATATTTATAGAATGAACGTGTAATATCGATAAAATTAAAATACGAATGTACCACGAATAATGCTGTCGAAACCTGAGGCTCGAGATCGGCTTGCGTGAAGAGTTCCTTCGTCCAAGAACCGATTGAGAAAGAAATATTATAATTAAGGGGACCATTCACCTGAATCAGGTAAAGCAAATTTGTGGTGCAATTGCACATGCAACATCTTTCCGTTAAAAAAAAAATCCAATTGCCGTGTACAGAAAAATAAACATATTCTTAATACGGAATGTTGTTAGTTTGTACTCGCGCTTATTTTTTTGTTAAATAATAAATGAATTAAATTACGAGCCAAATACACTGCGCCTCAGTTTTAAAACAGATAACTTTTTGTAATGAAGATAAAAACAATAAAATGTATTGCATTCGACATTTCATCGTAAAAAATATATTTTCTTAATTTATTGAATTTAAAAAGATGTGCATCTACAAAAATGTAAATTCTTAAATAATAATCTACTGTCGAGTTGAAGTTGATGAAACAAAATCGGAAAAAATACTTTCGAGTGAAACAATAACATATGGCCAATAATTACCGATATCAGCAAGGGTAAAAAAAATTGGCTTAATTAACAGAAAATCCTGCATACATCTATATCATATCAGAGAGTATCATTCGCGCGATTGAATATCGACTGCCGCTAAAAGCCAATTAGCATAAGTAGGATTATCAAATTTAAAAAAATGAATAAAAATAAAAACATGGATTGGATTGGATTGGACATTAATGAGATATTTGGCTATCACACGCTGTAGTTTAAAACACTTGAAAAAAATTACTTCTCTTGCAACAAAGTTGCGATTTTCTAATTTTTTTTTTGCAAGACCGCCCCCGAAGTAACATTTGTTATATTTGATTAATAAAATTCGATAAACCGGCCAATCGTTACACACACATTTGCTTCGGTAGTATCGTTTGCACGTTTATCACCATTTAATTCTGTTTTGTGTGGTACTCGTCGTTGTACATTATGAGAGCCTCTTCCGATTGGCACGTACCGTGAAACATTAACGAAAGGATAAGAGCCTAATAACGAGCAATTAACACAGGCAGTAAAAATACATTTGTTATATTTGCGATACAATCGTTGTACACAAAAGTGCGTGGAAAACACTTCAGTCAACCGCAGGAGTCGCTATGCGGATTCAGTGCTGCTAACCATGGAATCTTTTTCGTTGCGTTAAACCGCGCGGTGAGGTCAAAGGCCGTTATTAAATGGATACGAGAATTCGACGAGAGCAATCGGTCAGTGTACTTGAAAAAAATGATAGAATGAAAAAATATGCAAAAATTTATTCCAATCATCAATCGAAGAAATAATGTTTGCTTGATTAGTGCAAAGCGGTACAACAAGAAAAAGTCTTTGATCAGAATTTTCGATCAAATTTTATGAAGAGCTATAATAAAGGAATTGATTTTCTTAACGATACATTATTTTTGATATTTAAAAACAATTATTTTATTTCAGATTGTTATCCAATTCGCACACTTATTCGTAGTTAGTAATGTAATTATGTCAAATAGTAATGTAATGTAATTATGTTAAATAGTAATGTAATGTAATTATGTTAAATAGTAATGTAATGTAATTATGTTAAATAATACGATCTGTTCCACGAATGAACATCTTTCTAAACTAAAATAATTTACATCTGTATAGATTAGTATTATAAACAATTTTCAATTGAAACAATGTCCATGTTTACAGTTCAAAAGTAGATTTTTACTTAGTTGGGAATGTACATATATTTGGAACTAAATTTGAAAAAATGTTAATTTTAGAAATGTACATATGAAGCATTTTCCACAAACTCGACTATTTCTTTCTCGACTCATTCGATTTTTCGATCCACTCGTTCCGGAAATGAGTTGTTTTAAATTCCATATATTGTGAAAAATTGAAGCCCGGCAAAAACGATGTAGAAACAAAAAAGTTAAACATTTCGATTAATTGTTCAATGTAAAGTATATTACATTTTTTATGAAAAGAAAAAAACAATTTTCGCCCCCGAAAACAATTTTTTTTCTCGCAATGGGCACTTTATCTTTCGCTGTAGATTTTATAGAATATTGTGCGGGATTTTCAAAGCGTACCAAAAAATTGACAGTGTGCGAGTCGGGAATCTCGACGGTTAAAAAATTTTTTTGCAGAGTCATATATATTATTATATTATGATGATAAAATTTTTTTCTTCAACTCGACAGTTAAAGAAAATTTTTGTATCATACGTGTATTGGTTACTCTAATTCTCTGTAAGATGTTCTTTATATACTAATTCATTTATAATTTATTAATACATGTATGTCTTAATAAAATAATACATATATATGTTATAAACATGTATTCATTAATTCGATTCTCTGTTAAATATGTTTTTAGCTGTCAAGATTCACGAATTCCGTGATACAAAATTTTTATATACGCTCTAAATATTCTGCCAGATATTCCATAAAATCTACAGCGAAATAAAAAGAGTCTCATTGAAATAAAAAAAAATATTTTTAATTTTTTTCCGGGGTGAAAATGGATTTTTTGGTTTCATAAAAAATATAATATATTTCGAACTTGATAGTTCATGGAAAAATATAACTTTTTTCTTTCCACATAGTTTTTACCAGTCACCAATTTTTCACGATACACAGACTTGCACAAAAATCTTCATTCCGGACCGAGTAGATAATAAAATCTGAAGTAATTTACAGAGAGTAATTTCCATTACTACTAATATGCCCAAAATATGGCCTATTATTAAACAGATCCGAGAAGGTCGATAAAAAAGTAGCCGAGTTGGTTGAGAATGCCTTATATGTTTGAACCGAGATTTTTCAATTTCCTTAATCGAAAAAATGTTACCACGTTTAAATAAATTTGAAAATTTTGATTTTAATTCAAAATACGTACTTATGTTCAGGTCAAGATATTTCACATTTTCCATCCTACTTTCCTCGTCGCTTGAGTTCCTTTGCAATTTGTCAATCTATGTACATAACCAACGCAATGTGTCCTCTGAGTATAGAAGTAATCTGCCGGGAATCTCATCCCGGCGATCCCGTGATATCGAACGTCCTACAGCAGTTCTTCTGCACAGCGTGTGTAGCCGGGTGAAAGTGCACATTAGAAAATAGCGATGCATTCCTTCGATCCAACACAATTTGTATCGTATCGTAACTACGACGTAGAAGTAGCAGCAGCAGCAGTACAGCAATAATTTTGCGACGAAGTCCCCACGGGATTACGAATTATTTTGATCGGAATCAAACTCTCTGGTTATTCAACGATCTCGCGTATATGTCTTCGCAATAATCGATTCCATCGACATTTCCTCAAACGAAATCATCGAACAAAATTATCGTGAACTTTGCCATGTCACGAGTTCCATAATTTCCAAACTAGCCAACCAAACAATTGTTTCATCTATCCTCGCAGCGTCGCCGTATGATTTTAGAGACAAACGAAATGCACAGTTCCTGAAAGAAAGTGATATTAGTAAAGATGATATAATATTATAAAATTCGCATTCGATAAAATTACAAAAAATTTAGTATGTGACGTCAGATCAGAATCGAACGTACATTTTTCAACGTTAATTGTCTTTTTTTAAATACTTGGCGTCTCTTGATACGTACGGTAAACAACGTTATTTATTATAATCGATATTTGGTTGTGAAATTATGGTTACTAGATTTTTGTCTCAAATTACCGTCACAGAAAAATTACCGGTCATTTGTATCTCGATTAATTGGTGAAAAAAATTCAAGTATAATGTTTTAATTGCAAAATGTACTCTAATTAAAAAATCAAAGTGAATTTGGAAAAAAATGTGACAAAGGAATTTTTACATTTTTCAAGATGTTACCTAATTATAAATAGTGACTTACTTTTGAAGAATGGTGGACGAAATCTATGTGATTAAATAGGTAATTTATTGGGTTGTTCTTGTTGTTGTTGTTCCGTCGTGAAACTAATTATCTGCGCCTACTGACCGGATGTGGAAATCGGCATCAGCAAGGACAATCATTGGCTTTCACTAACACTTCGCGGAAACATATCTCGTTCATGAAAATTACTCACAATCAGCCACTTGTGAGCCGCGCATGGTCGTTACATCGATTACACGTCCTTTCGTTCTTTCCCAATAACCAACTTTGGCTTACACCCCAGAATAACCGACGCTCGGCCTTTTCGATATGCTCATTGTTCTAATGCCTTACCAACTGATAATAATAAAACGTCGACTATGCGCGAAACAATAGGCATTTATTATATTTTTGCATTCATTGCATTCTTCAGTTGTATCTCGACATTTGTCACGTTATTGCATTGGCAACATTCCTCATGGATTGTAAGGCGTCATGAGTTATACGAGATGCAAACTTATAAATCATGGTAATAAATTTGGCATACAAAAAAAAGAACGTCGAAAAATTTTGTAACTACTCGACAAAAAATAAAATTCTATTACATTTCAAATTTTAAATATTTGACAGATAATACAATAAGATTTTTAAATCTGTGAAAATTCGACAGAGAATAAAATTTCATTACATTTTAAATCTCGTAAATATTCAACAGGGAGTATTATTTTGTAATTTCATAAAAGTAAAATGCATTTGCAAAAAATTAGAAACTTTTCAACCGCTTTGTCAATTTTTCTTAAAAGTAATATCACTGAACTTTGGTCGTCATTGCATGTATAGAAAATTTTTAAGATCGATAGCTTGAAATTCGCACGTTACTGTATTGACTTAATTTTGCGTTAAAAAAGGATTTAAAAAATCGTTTACAATATGAAGTACTTAACCAATTTTAATTAAATTTATCACCATGAAGAGGTCGCAACTGTGGCGCGTATGTGCCAAATTTAAACCCGATAGCCGTTCTCTATTTGAAAGAAAGTAATCGGTCATTTCACTAACACGCCAGATTTTTTTTCAGACGATTTTCCTCAACGTTTCCGACAATTTTCAGTATACTGGCATTTAAAATCTCAAAGCACAGCAGGATAAATTATCACAGAGCAAAACAACAAGAACCTAACAAAGAGGAAATATATAATACAGAAAATAAAATGAATATTCCATTACTTGTAATCAAATAGACTCAACAATTTTCTCAATTCCTTTACTACCGAACACGATGGAAGATATTCAGTAGCATGACATGAGGTAACAGAACCTATCGACACGATTTTAAAAAAAGAAAGTGGTATTTTTGTAGATAAAAAAGATTGGAATTGTGTCACGCGTCACAATGAAATGTGGCGCGCGAAAAAAAATCAGGCGACAATCGTGTAATAAAGACATCATGAAACACTGGACTATGAAATAGAATGGGAAACGATAAAGTCTCAACGATTTCTCTAACCAGCTATAATTTCTTTCATAGACGTCGCGGATATATATCTTTACGCTGTTCGCATTAAATCGACTTTTCGCTGAGAAACTATATGACCGTTGTGACCGCGGATAGAGAAAAACTTTGTCTTACAGGAATTCGCCGATATGCGAGAGAATCAATTGCCATGCGGCAGCAACAGCAACAACGCTGCTAACGATACTCTTTGCTGCTCGTTTTGTTCACGCGAAAAGGTATCTCGTCGACTAACCATATACTATACGTACCATATACTTTATACAGGCATATAATATATATATTATGCTCTTACTCTTTCTGAATCTCTTTCGTTATGTACTGTATTATATAACAGCTAAAATTGATTATGGAGAACGCGAGAGAGTGCAAATTTCGATTTAGAAAAAAATTCAATTAAACACAAAAATTTATGAGTTAGAATTATTTTTTGAAGATGTTACCGTTTGAATAAAAATATATCAAAAATCCGGCAAATCGCTTCCTCATCATTTTTTTGTTTTTACAAAAGTACTTCCATGAAGAAGTGTGTTTATCGATGTTGGCTTCATTATAAAGTAAGCTTTGTAAAAACCGAAAAATCATGAGGAAGTAATTTGCAAGATTCTATATTGCAGCCTTGTTTATTCTTGAAAAACGATATTCTTAAAATTCAAAGTCCCATAAGCTTGATCAATCCGTGTACAATTTTTGGTCAAGCATTCGCGCCCAGTGTTCAATGATAGTTTATATTTGTGAAGCAAATTTGAAGTCGATATCTCGTAATTTCTACAAACAAAATGCACGAAAGAGATTTTTCAAAAAAGCTCAAAATGATATAACATTTCAATCGCTTGATAGATCTGCGTCAAATTGGTACTCAAATCCTGTTTAATGATAATCCATATGAGCAAAAATTTGAGATAAATGTGTGGAACATTTCATTTTTTCATTTTCGCGAATATATCTTTTCGGTTCATTCGTGGAAATCAAAATTTATTGACACATCGACAGTTCATTTGACTGAATTTATCATATGTAATCAATGATCATAAATTCATGTCGGAAATGGAAGCTAGATATCTCAGTTTGAAAAACAAAATTCAAATTGCAATAAAACTAGAACTAATCTACAGATTCTCGTCAAATTTTGTACAATATGGATTCGAAGGTAACAAAAAAAGTTACGCGAACGTCAATCGTATCCGTAATTTAGGGACATGAATTTATATAGAGTCGCATTCATGTGCGTGTTAATCAAATGGAAAATCTATACATCGTTTTAGCCACCACTGAAAAATTTTTCATCGCGCCAAAATTTTAAGAAGTTGTTTAAAGGTACAAACTTTAGTTTAAAACGATGCAAAATAAAAAATAACATTTTTTTGACACACCCTATTATATATCAAATGTATAAGATGGACGTTGATCTGGTTAATTTTTGTATATATATTATTTCTCCGACTTGCCCATGAATGCTGTTCGTTTTGTCGACTCGCATAGGCATCTTATCGACTGTACACACTGTATACACTGTACAGACTATTTACTCCATACGGGCATGCAACATTTATATATCTATATATACCCAGCTCTCACTCTTACTGAATCTCTTTCGTTATGGTTTGTATTAGATAACGGCTATAATAGTTTATGTGGGACGCGGGAGAGTACAAACTCAGAGGAGGACGACGATCCAGGTAGATTCCGCTTCAACGCAATCACTCTTACGCTCTTATTACGAGCAGGAGGTAACAGCAACGCGCTTTGATTCTCCAACATATACTATAGACACTGTCTGAAAAGATATGTAAGTACATACCTCGATTCCTGATTTATGACTCGACTCTGCCTCTGATTTCTCATCCGTGCCGTTTTTACACATTATAAAGAAGTATATCAGATGAAATTCTTTGCTGTCTCGCGGTCTGCTTTAATTTCGGCGAATTATGCTCAGCTCGAACAAAAACTGGAAATTTAAATAGATTAATTTGGTAGAAAATAAAAAAGAATTACTAAAACGAAATTAACCACGAGACGTTAGTGGAATGTATAGAGAAATCGTGTCCAGAGAAGCAAAATACATTGGTACCTAAGAAAAAATTGATTTATTGTTTTCCTTACATTTTGGACAAAAATTCTGATTTTAAATAAAAATTGCAATAATTTAAAGGAATAATAAAGTAAAAAGTTCAGTTCAAGTTAGACTTCTTCGTAGTTAAGAATCTATCAAAGAAACATATGGTAAATTAGCATTCGTTGCGTATTTACCTTTTTACAGATGTGTAAAGTAGGGACGTTGATTTGCATTTCCCTTATTTCCGGACATTTTTTAAATTTAACTAAAGTCTGCAAAAATTAAGGCCACCTTAAGATATTGGCGCCATTTAGTTTCATTCAGCGAACTCTTCTGCACAATGTCAAGAATCCATTGACTACAAACAAAGTTATAAACATTTAAAAGATTCCAAATATTTGTGATTTTGATTTTTGAGCACTCTAAGACCGAAAAAACAATTCAGACACAGTGAAAGCACATAAAAAAGATCTTTTGAAATTTACCCGTAAAACGTGGAAACGGGATTTACGGGTTCTGTCCATGGCATGATAATGGATAAAGAAGCATTTGCTTCTTTATGTCACATTTGCAGATGACACTTGTTGTTCATGAAACCTTCACTGAGACTATGCTTTTGATAAATGGTCGACTTTATCAACCCTTTTCAAGCCCCTCTTAAAATGTATAAATGTTGGCTAACGTTAATGGAAACTCTGGATGAACTTGAAACATCTTGAATTGATTCCATTCCTGCAAATGTCATGAGAGCCTCGATCTTTCAAAATTTTTCGAGAATTTTTACAACAATTAATATCTTTAATATCAGTGATATCCTTTGAATAAAAATTGCTGCAAATTATTTTTTAAATCGTTATACTGGCATCAAAGAGTTATATCATATTTTTACTATAGAATTATTCCAGGATATTATAACTATTATCACTAATAATTATTCATTTTCCATAATCATAGATGTTTTAGAAAAGTCACTAATGTCAATTATATTTGATTTTAAAAAAGCTGGAGAAAATTTTGAAAAATATTTATAGTATAACTGCTAGTTACTAATCGTTGTTTTATTCCCAATGAAATTACAACACTGGATTAGAAACCTTCGACTTAACAACGCTCTGTAGGTTTAGAACCTAACAATTAAGCGAAAGTGGCAATCAAAACAATCATTATATCAACGAAATAATTTATTGGATCTCTAATTAAATAAATACGTATACACATGAAGATATTCTTCAAAGAATATTCACTTAAATATAAATATATTTTACTATCCTTTCACAAATTACAACGAGCAATTGGCTGGAGGCTTGGGACGAACTTTCAGGTCTCATCCAGGAACGTCCAAAATTCTCGCGTACATGCAGAGCCTGAAATTATCCGTGTAATCGTGCTGAGCGTGTATCACGAGTGTCGGAATAAAGATTTCGAAATTTCTCGTAGGACGGGAGGGAATGTTGCTTTGTGGTGTGTATAAGTAAAACGCGGGCATCTCGACCTCCGATTTATTCGATCTTTTTCTTCTGAGTTGTGAAATAATACCATCAACGAAGATTCACTCGCCATGGCGTAATATTTAATTATGACGTATAATTCTGATACCGATTGGATACTTTTAATGCTTTCAAGACTTTTTTTCCTTACCGATTTCTCATAAATTTAAACGATGTTGACTATTGTTTATCGGTAGCAGTTCTGAAAATCGTGAGAAAGACATTTTAGTAAATAATGAACTGAAAGATTTCATGAAAGCTGAAGAAATTTACCAGGAGAATGGAGAGAAGTTTGAAGTATGATTTGATCGACAAATGGATTCTTTTGATGGAGTTACGAGCTGAGTGAAGTAGAATCGAAATCAAGGGTTGGCACGACAAGGCGAATACTTGCAACCGATCCCACTTATTTCATTCCTTCAACGAGGGCCGTTAAACGCTCGCGGTCTGAGCGCAGTACTCGCTGGATTATGATACTCGAGAAGTCGTATTTCATCATCGAATCGTCGTAAATACCGCTAAACGTTTTAGCTACGTCGGGAAGGATTTTCAGACGCTGTGCTCATATTCAGGATGCCAAACAGGATACATTCTCTGCCAAACATGAAATACGATGAGAATTCTGCGTTCAATAAAATGGAAGGATGCGAAGTAGAACTTTTCAAATTGCTTCCTCATTATTTACCACATGTTACAAAGTTTCTTTATAAGAAATATTCCTTCATCGATCATCAAAAGTTCATCGATTGTGGTGCCTTACATGAAGGATTCTTCATCAATTCAGCCACTTTTTTTTTTAAACATCTTTGATTATTTCCATAATTAGACACCATTTAGTACCGATTAAAAGTACTCTCTCCTAATTTTTCCAGATTTTTAAATCCAGTATTTCAAAAAATGGGGTAATAATTCTTTGAAGTCAGTATATCTTGAAAAATTTGATTCATAGACCCGATAATATTCTGTTATTTTTTCAGCAAGACATTTTCAGCGAAAAAGTAATATTATCGGGTCGCAAAATTATCTGACAAATTTCATCGAAAAGTTCACATGAAAAAACAACTTTTATGTCGGAACAATTTTTTTCTACGACTCAAATTTTTCAAGATATATTGACTTTGAAAAAATACCCCATTCTCCGTAATATTGGATTTAAAAATCTGGAAAAATTAGGAGAAAGTACGAGTGGTACTAAAATGTGTCCTATTATGAGACTAATCAAAGCGGTTTGCCAAAAAAGTGGCTGAATTGACGAAGAATCCCTCATTAACTAAATTTTATCGAAGTTAAAGCGACCATTTTTTTTTAATTTATAAAATTTTATAAATCTTTCTATGAGTTTTGTTACTTATTTCAACTCGATCGTTGAAACGGTTCTCGAGTCACACATGATTTAATTTTCGATGCTGTCTTTTCTAGAATTTTTTTACGTTTTAGACCATTTTGAGTATTCCGGCATAAAAATCTCGAGAAAAAAGTAGTTTATGAAAGCTTTCTTTGAGATGAAACAAAACCACATTTACAACTTGCAATAATAGCAAAAAATCCATCTAGAAAATGGCCAGGAAAGCTTTAATTGAATAATAAACAGTAGATGAATAATAAAAAGAAGAATGAGAATCGAGGAAGACTCGTTGACTCGTCGTTGCTATTGAAGAAGCCCTTTACGCGTTTCTTTACAGCTTTTCGTCGCGAGAGATTCGTCGTACTCTCGTGAAACTATGCAAAGAATATACTATATATGCAACCATAAAGTCGAGGATATATATCTGTGACTATGTTCTTTAGGCTATCCTTTTCTTGAGCTGCGTTTTGCTATATACCGATGTGCGTACACTCACACGCTTTTTACTCTTCAAGACCCGCGAGACCAGCTTAATGACAATAATAAAGGGAATATACATTCATGGCCAGACTCCTCGCATTTATGAACGTTCACGGTTAAATGCACTACTCGGATATACGGAAAGTGTGGACTCGACGAAGCGCAACAAAACGTTGATGAACTGACCGCTTCAATGCGATAAAAAATCAACTGAAATAAGAGAAAACAATAAATATTTATTCAATGCCTAAATTGTCAATGAAGCTTGAATAAATCGGCAAAAATGTATATTTAAGTTCGGGCATTCAAAGACTGAATCGCAATCGCAAAAATCCTTAATTTGCATTTAAATTATCCAGTATAATTATTTGTAGGTTAATTTCTTAATATAGTATCGGAAAAGAAATTTCCATTCATGAAATAATAACTTAAGTTCTCTGAGCATATTAATCGTATTTATTAAATTTATTCCTGAGATCGAAACTATCAAAGCAGAACGTTAGTTGCGTCAAAATAGAAAATGTAGGGATGCCATTTGAATATTTGAACATTCATAACGTTTGTAGAATTATGATCTTTCGAAAAATTGATGTTTTCGTTTTAATTCAAGTTAACCTCGACCAAGTCTGTTGAAACCTTCCATAAGGACGGATTAATATTCAGCTCTAGTCGATATCGAATTTGGTGTGGACCAAATAAATTTAACGGGAATCAGTCCAGCCGTTCAAATCTATACGAATTCGAATTTGTTTGCCACCTTTTCGCCTTTCTGGGAAATAATTTTGACATGTTTTTTCCATACATTTTTTTCGCTGATTACGAGTTTGACGATAAAACCAACAAGAGTTGAGTAGAGAATATAGTGATCACGGAAAAATGTCCTTTCCACTTTAGGATCAATATTCAGCGAGAAAACCGCTGAAAATTATTGGGCATAATTTTCCGGACTCGACTCATAGGCTAATATAAGTATGTAGATAATAATTTCATTATTTAATTTTTTTAAAATCCCGAAAAAAAATGTATGTAATGAAAAATCTCGAAGTACGCTATTGGAATCGCTTGATTCGCCATTCTGATGAGCTTTTAATCTCGTTATGCACACCCTAGCAATCTTGACGAGCGTCGTTTCCAGCTGATTCACCGTAAAAACCACCGTCAAACTGGGTGGTTTTGTTGCAAAAAAAAACCAGAAATTGGTCATAAAAACCGCGAAAACAAAAACCCTTAAAATGTTATTCAGTTGTTTTTTCGGTGTTACATGGTAAATAAAAAAAACTATCGCATAAAATTTTTTTAAACAGTCGTTTTTACGGTCATTACGACCAACTTTCGGTTTCTTTTTTGCAAGAAACCACTCGGTCGTTTTCATGGTAAAATGGTAGTTTTTTGCAAAAATAAAATAAACCTGAAATCGGTCGTAACGACCGCGAAAACAACCACCCTAAGAATGTTATTCAGTTGTTTTTTCGGTTTTCCATGGTAAATCGAGAAAAAAAAACGACCCCGTAACATTTTTTAGAGCCGTCGCTTTTCACAGCCGTTACGACCAACTTGCATTTTTTTTTTGCAAAAAACCACCAGGTCGTTTTTACGGTAAAATTGTGGTTGTTAAGATTGATAAGGCACACTTCAGAGCGTTCTTTGATAATACAAAAGAAATCGATATGTTGAGTTGAAACGACGGTCAAAAAATAGAAATCAATTTAAAAATCCAAACGCATCACATATGCAGCGAGAAATAAAAATCGAATGAATATTTTTATGTAAAGGAAAACCTTGCATATCGTTTCCTCATTCTTATGCATTGTCTATAATACCGGCTCACAGAGGTCGCTTTATAAACACTAGAAAAAAAAGATAAAATCTGCAAGATCCGAAGCGTGCATAATTTTTTTTTTTTTGCTAATCTTACTTTTGCCTGGGAATGTATGAGTGATGGATGTTAGAGGCCGCTGCATACGAACTGCCGTCAGACTGGCTGGCGAATCGCGATGCTGATGGCCCAGAGAGAGCTCGTTCGTTTGTCTGGTCGTTTGCACATTCGACGTTCTTCGGAGCTAAAACCTCACCGTCCCTATGCACGCTGTGCAAGATCCGGGATTCCTCACGGCCGGTATTTTCCATTTGGCTTCCCTTGGTCATAGCCCAGGTTACTTAAGCACCGTGAACCTCCGCCACGGAAAGACTGGTTTATCAAGGTTCGCAGCGCCGTGTGGACACGTCGTGAGCTTCTCGTGCGACAAAGCAGATGCAGCGAACGCCTCATCGTAAGTACTTACATATCTACTATGGCAACAAGTCGTGGCTCTACACAGGTTGCATCGATCGTCGCGCCAGTATGTTTACTACTTAAATTGAAGTGAAAAACAAAATAAGGATACCGAGTTCCTTTTCACACGAACGCATTTTGCTTATAGTAAATAAATGCCATCGTAAACATCGACGTATTTTTCATAATCAGGCATTTTGCTCCTTCGAAGAGGGCGCTTTGTTTTCATGAAGAAATGATGATTTGAGATTTTTATACCAGAACCCTAGTAATCTTAACGGCGGTCGTTTTTTATACTGATTTACTGGTTAAAAATCACCGTCAAACCAGCCGGAGGTTTTTTGCAACAGTAAAATCAAAAATTGGTCATAACGACTGAGAAAACCATCCGAACTAAATAGCATGAACAGTTGTTTTCACAGTCGTTTAGACGCATCTACAACCCAAAAAACGATCGAATTTTTTATTTCAATTTTTGAGTGGTTGTTTCTACGGTGGTTACGAATGATTTTCAATAGTTTTTTTTGCAAAGAAAACTACCCGGTGGTTGTTACGGTAAAATGGCGGTCGTTGAGTTTGCTAGAGTCTGAAAAATGGTCCGGATGTATGTATGTGCGTGCGTATTCACTTATACAAAATATTTTACCGCATTTGCCGAATTGAAAAACGAATCACCGTAGAAATAACAGATATTCTTTGTTTAAAGTTTTTTACCCATCCAAGATATTAAAAAAAAAGTTAATATCACTTTTTTGTGGAATAAGTTTATAAATAGAGAAAGTCTCTGAAGGAATGGATGGTTCAAATTATATGAAAAATTATGTTAGCTGTAAATAATTATTAGAATTATGGAATCCCGGTAGATATTTTGGTGATTTCAAATTTTAATAATGACATCGTTTATAAGTTTTGACAATAACATCATGTAGTAAATTTTTTCTCCGGCAGTTTTCTGCCGAAACGAATTTTTTCATTATTTTTAAATATGATCCCCGACTTGATATGAAACATATTTTATATTATTGAATTACGTGATACGATACAATTTGAGGAAGTTTTAGCCAATTTTTCTTCAACCCATTGATTCCAGAAATTCTTTAATATTAATTTTGCTCAATGTCATATTCTATTGAAAGTCAAATATCTAAAAACGTTTTACAAAGAACCACCGTTTTACGCAGAGTTCCATAAAATCCACTGTGAACAAAGAATACTAGTTAATAAGTAACAAAAAAAAGTTAATGGCTTATTATTTTCCGCACCAACTTCATTTTCATGATTTCTTTAAACGTATACAGTATAAATACCTACTTTTTCTTTGCAAAGAAAATAGTTCAGATATTTTACAGCCTATTGAGTTTGGCATTTCAAACGATAATTAGCACGGAATATTCTAAAGAGTAAGCAAACATACTTCAAAACTAATGCACAGGTAGCTGCCTAAAAAAATGTCGGAGGGTGAAAAAAAAATCGCATGATACTGAGAAACATAGTCTTAAGTCCACCATTTTTGTACTGCTTGTAACGAAATCATGTGAGTGGCCTCTAATTCACCCTAAGCACTTATTACGAGTGAAGCGATAGGGCGAGAGAGATATTATAAAAATTCATTCTCCCTGCCGAGTTTTCTTCGCATTTGTAGATTTAGTAAGTAAATTTAGAACAAGAAGCTGCGGGAGTCAAATGCGGTGGTGGTGGCGGCGGCGGTTTGCCTCAAGCAATGTAACAACCTACATTTTATTTACTGCACTTTTACTCGACGCGGGTTCGCGCGCGCGCGAACGCACGGTCGCATGGGCGGCCTTGCTGCGGCCTGAATACCTTGCGCTGCTGCTGTGCCGCTACAGCACAGTCGGAATCGCAGCCCTTTCTATTGCCGCGTGCGGGCGCGGGCCCTATCTGGATGTTACCAGATTTTAAGCTTTTAACGATGTATGATACGTACAGTCCCGCAAAAAGTGAGTTTCAGAGACAATTTCGATCACTTCCCGATGGGATAAAAATCGGAATAAAATAATGCATATAAAACGTGCTAAAAAGATTGATTTCGCATAATAATAATCCCAAAATGTTATTAACAAATTGGTGAAAAAAACAATTGTTCAACAAACAATCAGTCAACCTAACTTTTTTTCTAATCAAAATGATATATTTATTTATTCGAATGCATACGAATTTTTTCAGATTTTTTTCTTTATCTTGATTTAGATTTTTTTAATTTAAAAAAATGTGCGCGAAATAACGAATTTTGGATATGTGTTCGGCATAAAACTATCTACTGCATTCAAGATTTTTTTGCAAAACGTATATCCAAAATTTGTTATATTTTGCGTATTTTTCAAAATAAAAAAAAAATTAAAAATCTCGTGATACTACAATAATTTGCTATTCGATGAATTGCTATTCGATGAATTGCTATTCGATGAATTGCTTTTCGATGAATTGCTATTCGATGAATTGCTATTCGGTGAATTGCTATTCGATGAATTGCTTTTCGACGAGTTGTGATTCGACTATTAATATTAATTTCCACGGAAAATAGTCATTGTTAATTTTCAATAGGAAATTGTCATTGATAATCATCAAAATGCGCCAAAACAACCTGAAACCATATTTCTAAATCTCACTCTGTATTGAAATGTTCCAAATAAAGCAATAGGAAAATTTGCTCATTTGATTTAAAAAATTCATCCGGTGATTAACATTACATGGTTCTTATTCGATTATTCGTTTTTTTTTTTCCAAACAATAGAATAAATAATAGAATAATAGAATATTTCGAAAACATGAAACAAAACATAAAACACTTCTTAATTCAATGAATTTGCAGATTGCATTTCCATTCGGAATGTCAGCGCTACGTTAATCAGAAACTTGGCGAAATGCATGTCGTTACAAAGGAACTTTGAGAAACTTCCTGTTTCTCTGTTAATTGCCCTCCGAGACTTTGCACCTTTACACCATCCCAAGCATTGCATATTATGCTACTTTTCACTCGACACGAACTTGTTATACCCATTTCAATGTGCTGAGTTAAGTAATTTCAGTGACTTCTTGAATGCAACCAATTTCTGAAAACTCTAGTAAACGATTTTGCAATTAAACTCGAACTCGAAATTCGAGGAAATTTCTTGTCAGTTGCAATGCAGAAAAACTTTTGTGCCTCGATTAATATTCGAGAAAAAAAATGTGAAGCTACAATACGTCTTTACCTTATTATGGGCGCTTTTTATTAGCCGCATGAAAAAAGAATGAAACTTTTAATCTGATTTCTCAACAGAGAACTTCTTAAGACGATTTGACAAAAGCTCTAATATTTCTTATTCCCGTGAAATATTGAAGTCGAATTCTTTCTTTTCTTTTTCTCAAAGAGTAACCATGATTTACTGACCAGACTGGAATTTTTTAACGGGTTTGGACGCTCTTCTATTCTCTTAGGTCTACGTAAATATCTCGATGCGTGGGCGAAAATACTTCTCTGAGAATAAACGATTTAAAAAGAGTAAATCACTTTATCTTTTGACATAGATCTTTATTTTGAGTAGTAGTGAAATAAAAGCGGTGATTCAACATTCAACGGTAGCATTTAATTTAACAACGTGAAATAATTCAGATGTAGAAATGTAACTACAGTTCATACATTTTTTTAGGATAAGTGATTCTGCATTTTATTGTCCGACACAACTCGCGAAATTGAAGAAAATAATATGTATACATTTTTTACCTAACGTCAATAGTTTAACTAAAAAATGCAAAAAACGGAAAATTTACAAAATTAAAAATTTCAAGGCTCTCTAAAAAATCGAATATTGATGATAGAAATTCGACCCAACAAGATTTTTTGTTCAAAGTTTAATGATTCATAAGATGTAGTAATTTTTTTATGAAAAAAAATTCTTTTTAGGTTGCAGGGATAAAAAATGTAAAAAAAATCACTTTGCTGTGTTATTTAAACGGAAAACTTTTAAACACGATGATGGACCTCTTAGAATTGGAATTATGAGCTCCGCTTTTGACAGGATCGTTATTAGGAATATATTCTACGATATTTTGGGCGGAGAGCAAAAAAAAATATCGATATTTTTTGGTACACCCTTATACATATTGTCAAAATCCTTTAAGAATAGATTTAAAAAAAAGAAAAGTGTATGTGAAGAAAGTATGTAAAAATTTCAAATTTTTATCTGCTGCAACTGATAAAATTTGTCAAAAAATGATGACTGAACGAATTCTAATTTCCTACATAGCTTTTTTATGTCAAATTATTCACGAAGTTAAATTATTTTTAAAAGGTACAACCATTTTAGTAAAACTGTACATATTTGGTAAAGATGTGAATTTTTTTTTTTGATTACAGTTAGATTGTTACAATTATTTGGTTCCGCGTTGCATGAATTCGCTATTGATCTTTAAAAAAAAATCTCATCAAAAAAACAAAAAACAAATGTGTTGGTTTTCAAATTTCTTCACATCTCAATTATGATCCAGTACGTTAATGATAAAGGTTCGTTGGTGTTTTCCAGCAGAAAATTATCTAAACATGGAGAAAATACCACATTTACATTAAAAAAATGTTATATATTACTAATTATAAAAATTAATTTTACATTAGACTAATTCATGAAAAATCAATTTCACATCGGACTAATTGAGTAAACATTAATTTCACATTGGACCAGTTAATTAAAAACTCATTTCACACCGACTATAATAGCGCTGCAATTGTAAACAGATTTGGGGAAAAGCTCCCCTCAGAGGAGGGGGGCTTTTTCCACCCATGTAAGTCTAGTTCAGTCTGCTTTATATAGCGACAACTACTGGACTAGTTCCTGCGAAATAAAAAGATTTAAGGGACAATCTAAGATATGACAGAGAGAGAGAGGCACAATAAAGGGGCGAAAGGGGGAGGGGGAGGGGGCGGACAAAAAAAGCATGGCAAGGATATCGCACGCGGGCTGCTGAATCGATTTGCAATGAGCGCGGGCGCAACATTCACTGGGGCGTCTCAGATGCAACATAGTAATTTATATATGGGGCATTCCATGCCGATTCGACCTGGGTCGGACCCTCGACCTCTCGGATTTGGTCGAAATTTTTTAATATGATTGGACCAACTCCAAAAAGTACTGCAAATTTTTTCCAGATTTTTTTTTATACCAAATTTTTTTTTGCGATTTTTCAAAGCCAACATATCGTTACCCCAAATTTAAAAATCTGAAAAAATTCTCAAAAGTTCTGCATGAAATAACAAAATTTTTTAGCCTAAAACCAAAGTGGGCCGGGTTTCGCTTCTATTTTTTTTCTATAAATAAACTATTAAAAAATTTAGAAATGAAAGAGGAAAAGTTATCAAATTTTCCTAAAATATTGCTTTCTCCTGTAAGTGCTTTTTTTTCATTAAAAAAAAATTCGATTCATAGAAAATATGTTCAGAATGCTACGTTAGAAAAGCATATCTAGAAAAAATGTCCGGCGCATGTATATGTGCAAATGGAGGCGTATGTGTCTATTTGGTGTGTATTGCGTGAAAGGTCGTGAACACGAAAACGGTCTTAAATTTTCAGCAGTTTCGCTGAAATTTGGGACACACGTCGAATGATCACTAAAGTAGCTTGCTATTAAAATCGGCCTCAATCCATTAACAGAAAAATAAGCTATCAAGATTTAAACTTTTTTTATCTAAAATTGAAAAAAAAAATAGAAGCGAAACCCGGCCCACTTTAGTTTTAGGCTCAAAAATGTTGTTATTTCATGCAGAATTTTTGAGAATTTTTTCAGATTTTTAAATTTGAGCTAACGATACGTTAGCTTTGAAAAATCGCAAAAAAAAATTCAAAAAAAAAATCTTAAAAAAATTTCCGGTATTTTTTGGAGTTAGTCCAATCATATAAATTGTCGACAAAATCCGAGAGGTCGAGGGTCCGACTCAGGTCGAATCGGTATGGAATGCCGCATATACATCTACATATATACACACATATCTATATATATATATATATACATATATATCGCCAACAGAGAACGGAGGTAAGAAAAGCAAGAGAGAAAAAGGGGAGAAAAGAGTGCAATAGATAGAGATAGAGCCCAGTTGCGCAACAATGTGCTGCTGCCACCTGCACTCGTTTCGTCACTACACTTTAACCGATGGCTCGCGCGCGTTCCGCTCGCTCTCGTGTTACTTTCGCCAATTGAACTTGCAGTTTCTTTAACACTAATATGAAATGCCGGAGAACGTGACGGCGGTCTCGCGTTATTGGAAAATTATTTAGCGCTGACGCAGCATCCAGCCAACGATGGAGCGTCCTTTACCTCCTCTCACCGCGCTGCTATAAATGTACTCATCTTCGCAGTCTTCGGATATACTTCAATGAGAAGATCGTACAGCTCTCGTTCAACGCCGCAGTCGACGCGAGGACCTGTTGCCTCCGCTGCCGAAGCGCTGCATTTCCTTTCTCCCATTCAATGAGACACTTTGATTTTTTTCAGATTTTTTGACTTTTCATTTTTAACTAAATTTTTAAAAAGTTTCAAAGCTAAACTTTGCAAATTGATTCCTCATTATTTTTGGTTTTTTCACAATGCTACCTCTATGAGGAAGTATGTTGATCGGTTTTGGCTTCACCGTAGAGAAAGCTTTGTAAAAAAAAAAAAAAAAGAATGAGGAAGCGATTTGCAAAGTTCAACTTTGCAGCTTCATTTTTTGTCAAAGTTTTCCAACCTTACTTTCTTTTTATGAAAATGATATGTTAATTCATTTGAATGCATACAAATTTTTTCAGATTTTTTTCTTTATTTTGATTATGATTTTTTTTTATTTTGATTATGATTTTTTAAATTTTGATTATGATTTTTTTTTATTTTGAAAAATGCGCAGAATATAACAAATTTTGGATATGCGTTTTGCAAAAAAATCTTGAGTGTAGTAGATAGTTTTATGCCGAACACATATCCAAAATTCTTTACTTCAGGCACATTTTTTTAAATAAAAAAATCCAAACCAAAATAAAGAAAAAAATCTGAAAAAATTCATACGTATTCAAATAAATTAACATATCATTTTCATTGAAAAAAAAGTTAGGATGACTGATTGTTTGTTGAACAATAGTTTTTTTCACCAATTTGTTAATACCATTTTGGGATTATTATTATGCGAAATTAATCTTTTCAGCATGTTTTATATGCATTATTTTTTTCCGATTTTTATCCTATCGGGTAATGATCGAAATTTTCTCTGAAACTTACGATTGACGGGACTGTACCTATCATACATCCTCAATACTCATCTTCGCAGTCTTTGGATGAAATTCAATGGAACGATCACACAACTCTCATTCAACACCGGACTCGACGCAAGGACCTGTTGCCTCGATCACCGAATCGCTGAATTTCCTTTCTCCCTTTCAATAAGATATTTTTACGGTTTTTTAATTTTTCGATTTCAACAAAATTGATTAAAAAATATTTTATGATTTTTACATGATCACGAATTTTTTTATAGTCTTGCACTTGCAGAGAACGGGTTAAAAATTCGTCTCCTATATTTTTTAAAATCTCTGTTACACTCTCTTTTCTATGGTTCGTGTTTTGACCATGAAATTATTAAATACTTCTTCGCCTATACATTGCAAGCATCAACATTTCATACTCGTGCCATGCCGTAAATTATTTAGTAAACGTAATTTCTGGAAATTTGTGCATTGAATACCCGAAAACCCGTTTTTAATGATCCCGAAAAACAACATAAAAAAAAACGAAAACTACAAAAATTACTTATAGTATGACTATTACAAAAGAAATTTTCTTCATAATTTCAACAACGCAAATCATCCCGTAATCGTAACGCTTTTCGATTCATTCAATGCCATAAAACCCTGAAATTCCAATCTAATCAAACTTTCGGTTGCTGATGTACGAGTAATAAATCATCAATAGCCATAATAATAAAAAAAACGAAAATCCTCTTAAGAAATTTCAACATTGCCTTCGCCTGATATGAATGACTAGCGCGTTACGCCAGTGTGAGTAAATTATGACTATACGTGCGCATTGTACGAATCTCTGGCGCATCTCATTATTTTGGCACTATTCATTCGATGCTTGTAAGTACACGCAGCGAAAGAAAGAGAGAGAGAGAAAAAGAGTTATGCATACTATTTATATTGTATACCCCGCCGAGAACGCATGTGACTATCACGCGTCGTGAATTGTATGATTGTTACGTCACAAAACCGCCAGACGGATCAACGTACGGCAGTCATACACGGCGCTGTGGTTATCAAAGAATTTGCCTAAAATTAATCTTCGCTTTCTTACCTAAAAAAAAAAGATGAATGCGTGTACGTCGTTCTTTTTTTTATTATTATTTATTAACCTTTTATGCGTGTCGAGCTTTCCCCACGATATTACGAAAGTGACCAGAAATATATATACGCGAAATGACGACAATAATCAGGATCAAATATGCGGGTAACATTTTAAAAACCTTCAATCGTCTTCTTCAAAAGAATTGAAAACCCGCGTTTAACAGCCATAAAAAAATGCACTGCAATTACCTTTTCAGAGAATATCACACAGCAAGGCGAAGTTAATAACACAAGCGGAACATCTTCAGAGGCCTCGGTACCTGAGAAAGTACTTTTGGTGAATATCAATTGCAATACCGGTCTTATAGTGGATTATATTCGGGAGACTGCTCATCTCGGGTCAACGGGTAATTAGTCTTACACGTTAAACTCATCCTTCAGACAACATTCATTTTTTCTGTGTCGACAATTTTCATAAATTGGAAGAGATTGGAGGCGCTTTGTAAAAATTCAATTGGTGTTGCTGAAGAGAAACATATTTATCGTTTTACGTAAATATGACAGAAAAATTAAAACTTTATACTTTATACGTGTATATATATTTATATTCGAAAATTACTTTTAATTATTCTTTCGAAAACATTTTTATTTCATATGACAAAAATGAAATAAAAATGTGGATTGCATTCGTAATAAAATTCCACTTGTCGTCGAATTCAACCTTAATTTTTGGAAGTGAATTAAAAAAGATTTTATGATATTTTTCATACTATGTTTCCTACTATGTGGCAAATATGCTGCATGGGTAATTTGCGTGATCAACAATGCCAATCAATTATTTATTCATAGCGTCAGTCTATCGATTGGCTAGCCGATAGTTGATTATCAAAACCACTTTTTACTCCGTGTCGAAATTGCTCAAGATTGAGGATAAAAATCGCTAAGTCATGAATGAATTAACATCTCGTTGAAGGCGAATTCGATTTGTGGGAGGAATCTACCAGCCAGTTGAAAAACATCTCATCCTTCAAGCCCCACGTATCCGGTTTGGAAGTTTTCCAACCTAATAATACGTATTTCCTGATTATCCTGGAGCGTAAGTAAGACAGCAACTGATTTACGAGACCAATTGTGATTAAATTAGCGATTTTCCAGGAGATTCAAACGGACAAGTTAGCAATTATGTGCCGATGATCAGCGGAAAGCAATCGCGAGCGTTGTCGGATTTAATGGGAAAGATAAGACGCCAAACCAGAAAAAGCTCGTCCTCAAAGAATCAAGACAAGGGCAGCCGAAAAAAATCACAGGCGAAATCTAAATCGACGGATTACTTCAATATTTAATTTAGAGTCTTAGGGGATTACATAAATGTACAGAATTGCTTCTTTAAGCGGCAACTTCACGGCTTTTCTTTTTTCGCTCTTTCGCTAACGAACCTGCAACATAGAATAGCGTTTCAATAGATAATACTTTCACGTCAGAAACTGTCATTTAAAAAAAAGAAAAAAGTTCGTCCGCTTAAATAATTTTTTCGATTCTTGTCGGATTCCTTTAGATTCTCTACATATCGAGTCTAAGTGAAATGAAGAAAAAATTGCCGAACTAACTCCTTACATTCGCATTCACTTAATCAGTACTTCATTTTTGTGTTAGTTTCTGTAAAGTTTCGTCAATTGAATATAGGTAATAGGAGTAAATTCTTTTGTAAAATATTTATATTTAATACAGAAAATTATTAATAATAGATTTGCAAAAACATCGACTAATTAATGTTAAGTTCGAAGGAAGAGCGTTATCGTCTACTTGTTTACACCAATAATCCGTAATTCTTGACCGATTCTGTTGCGGGTTGGTTTATTTTTTTTTCCAAAAGGTGTTCTGGAAATCAGCCATCTGGATTTTTTAATAATTTTTGGAGTTCGGAAATTACAGGTTGTTATGTATTGAAAAATTAAATTACTCTGTAATTAGTACTATTAAATATCTAGTTGATCAACTTGTCTTGCATCTGTTAAGAAAATTCTTTGAAAGTTATAAAAAAATATATATCATTGATTTGACTAGTGTAAAGTTTTTTTATATTAAAATCTAGCGATGTGAATGTCAGAGCATATCGTCGCTCAATTTTTTGAAGCTCGTGTAGTCCTGGACTTTGATATTTGTGGATTTTCCGTGTCTCCCGAATCCGCCCACGAACCTTTTAGCACCCGCGATTCCGTCCTCCATCAGAAGATGTGCGGAGTTGTCCTTTTCAAATTGCAACGCTTCGTCTACCTGTTTGGAAGAAAACGCCGCATAATGCGCTGATGCCCGATCTGCCAACAACGATTTTTGAGGGAATTTTGCCAACGTGTGAGCCACTACGACGCTTTGTCCCAGACCTGCAAAAAAAATTATCAAATCCATTAAACATTTTCAATAAAAATCTTAAGACATCTCTGAAACATTTTCAATAAAACTTGAGACATGTCTTAAACATTTTCAATAAAAATCTCAAGACATGTCTTAAACATTTTCAATAAAAATCTTAAGACATGTCTTAAACATTTTCAATAAAAATCTTAAGACATGTCTTAAACATTTTCAATAAAAATCTTAAGACATGTCTAGTTTATTTTGAGAAATAAAAATTACCATATAGACGGGCGTTTTATAAACTACAAATAAAAGTGGAACAAACGGAAAACAATCTATTCGATTTTGTGAAAAACATTTCCATCAAGAATTTTTCCATCTATGACGAGTTTTTAAAGCTTCCTACATTGACTTCTGTATTTAAAATCATATGGAACTTATCCTTTCTCAGTTTACACTTTATCTGAACAACTAAATATTTATTCACAAATATCTACGTTTTGTATATTTGACTTTCTCTGAAATGGTCAATTATTCTAATTTAAGAGGAGTAATTCGATTAAATAATTCGATTGAGCCGCGGATTTAATTCTCAAGAAATATAGAAACGTTTTTAATTTTGTCAAAATAAATATTTACCAGCGCCGCATGGAACGACGAGATTCGCGAGACCCCAATTCAAAGCTTCGTCGGCGGATATCGTTTTTCCAGAGACAATCATATCCATAGCTCGCGAATAGCCGATCATTGCGGGCAAACGTACAGTTCCGCCGCACATTATCGGTATTCCCAGTCGCCTATTCAGAAATCCCATCGAAGCGGTTTCTTCGACGATTCTCAAATCACACATCAGCGCCAACTCGAATCCTACGTCTACTGCATATCCACTGATGGCTGCTACTAGTGGTTTCTTTATTAGACTGTCCCTGTTGCACTAAAACAAATGATTTTTTCTTCCAGTAGAAGTTCATTTCTTACAATATTTTGAAACTTATCATGACCTTAATAAATTAACAACAAAACTTTTTTGCTAAAAGTTTATTAGTCTGATATTTTTTGAATTCGCTAATAATGTTTTTCATGAATGGAAAAAATCGGATTTACTTTTTGTAATTGAAACAGAGCATAAAATAAATATTGTTTAGAAGATGAATTTATTTCTCAAAATATCATATTTCGCACTGCATATATTATATTGGCAACAAGCGGACAATTGCAGATGCAACAATAACAAAAAGATTGGAAAGTTGAAGATATATTCTTATTGATTGTACAATATTAAAATGGGTGAAATGAAAAAAAATTATGAAAAACTGTTGAAAGTCTACAGTACTATTATTTGAAATTGTGATGCCATGAGCATACATACATCTTTAAAGACAAAAAAAAATTCATTTAATAACCTTTAAGCATTTTATAATAATTATTTTTAAAAATTTATATCATTTCATGATAGTGTGCTTATAATATTCGTATGCTTTTATCACATCATCAATCTGTTTTGTTTGCTGAAGATCTAATGAAAATATTTGAAGCAAAGAATTTGAAACATTAAAAATTTTACTGTAAATAATAAAATAAATAAAGTTATTAAATCGTACAAGCGGTCCAAAATGTGGTAATCCTTCCTCAGAATCAGGGTTTGTCTTTGCAATCTCGTCCAGATCAAAACCAGATGAGAAACTTCCTCCGATCCCATGAAGTATGCCAACCGACGAAGCTTCATTATTTTCAAAAGCATCTAAAGCCTCAGAAAGTTGTTGGGCGGTTGAAAAATCCAAACAATTTTTCTTCGCTGGTCTGTTAATACCGATTAAAGTAATTGGCCCATTTTGGGTTACTACGATCGTCTTCTCTGTGAAATAAAAAAATCAAAGGAAAATAATAATTGCGTTTTTTTCCTTAGTGTGTATATGAACTTCCTTACCTTCACTCTTTTCAATATTTCCCTCCTTTTCGACATCTGCGGCTTTTACTCCAGTGGTTAGACTTCTCCGAATTTGATTCTTAAGAATCTTACCCAACGACAACGTCAAACGACGAGCAGGAAACATTTAGCAATTTTATTATTACCTGCGTTATTAATCTTCAGAGAATCGTTCGATTTGTTGCACCCAATTAGGATTGTAATTGAAATCTCTTTTTAACTTTGGTAAACAAATACTTCCTGTAGCGAGAAAATCCAATCCACGGGACTACAAAGCTTTTCGCAATGCGCATCAGATATCGCTGAAAGCATTTCGTTGGTTTGGCGCGAAGATTCGAAATCATGAAGATTTTCGGCATCTCCAAGATCATGAAAAATAAATTATGTTGGATTTGAAAAGCAATCGCCAGCTGTTTCCAGAAAAGTAACTTCACAATGTTGGGGACTGATGAATTTTCAGCCACATAGAAAACCGAGTTACAATAAAGATGAATTTATATTCATGAATTTGTAATATTGGGGACATTTTCGGTCTCTATTTAACAACTATCCACGGGTAAAAATGAAAGATATAAATAAAAATTAGACAATCGACTGTTCAATTTTTTAAAATCAAACGAAAAGAGAGATCACCAATTTGATTTCAACTAAATTACAAAGTGGAAATCGATATCTTCCTTTTAGTTGATATTTCAACTGTTGCAATTGATATGTCGTATATTAATTGCAGATAATTGCAGATAATAACAGATGTACATTTTGGTGAAACTGTAGAAAATTTAATTGCACGCACGAATAATAATTGAAATACTTTTTGTTTAACTCTATTCCGATCGCTTCTTGGGTTTATGGTATCGTCGAGGAATAAACTTTCATTTTCCATTAGAATTATCATTTTTTCGGTTTATATTTAGAAATCATTATATACATATGTTTTCAACACATTTCGGTTTTTCGAATATCTTACTGTACATGAGGCATATTATTAAACACGTGTTTCCACTACGTTGTAGTTAAACTCTTTTCAGGGTTCTGGTGATAAGCCAGGCATTAGTGTATCGCGTCTACAATTTTTACATGATTAAACATTTGTTATCCTGATCGATTTCTCTCGAGTCGTATTATTTAAGTATGTCGAATTTCGATATCCTTTGGATCATCAGCTTAAGGTTTCCAATTAAGGAAACTCTCTTGTATAACAATGTGCCTAAATATGCTGTTCGAAATCGGTTGCGTAGTTTTTCTGTTCCTCTGCGCCTCTAAAATATAAGACACTTTTTCCTTCGCTTCGCTTCTTGAAATATCGCCTCTGAGACTCAGTAATCTAACAAGATGATCTTCCGTCATATCCGGATACTTTTCCACGAGAGAATGTAAATCCAGTGACAAAATTTCCGAGTCTTCGCATCTCAGAACTTCAGCAAGTCGCTTGATGATCTCAAAAGGGCAATCAAAGTTTCCAACTTTCGGAGCGATCCTCACGAAGAAGTTCTTCAGTTCATCAGCTTCCGTCATGATCTTCGATGTGCAGGTCAAACAATCTTCATAAGTTTTTAGCGAAATCTTACGTTGGAGCATCGCAGCGATGTAACGTTTGGCTATTAAATTTTGAGCCTCGGTAATAATGTACTCGAAATTCTTGGCCCGAAGATGATTGTAGTCCTGAAAATAATCCTCAAGCGTAACGCAAATAGTGGAAACAGGAATCGGCGAAGCGAGCCATTTCGGAGTAAGAAGATCCTGAAATTGGCGCTCGAGATCCAGAAAAGATTCTTCCAACAAAATAGCCGCTGTTTCGTTTCTAAGTTTTTCGTAAGTCGCGAGGAGATTCTCGAATTTAACAGCAGCATCGCCGCTCGCTGTGGGCACCCAATAAAGTTGCTTCATTTGCTGAGCAAGTTCGACAAATTGCAGACAATTATTAACGGCCGTTATCATGTGATGAGTGAAATAAGGAACTTGGCTTCGATCCTCAAAATGTTTTGTCTTAAATTCTTGTATAGCTTGACGATACATGTGTCCATATTTAGTGACTTGTTCGATGCACAAAATGAGAGCTTTTGCCGTTAAGTCGGGACTGATTGTTTTGGTAACTTGAAGATTTTGGTCAATCATCTGAAAAATAATTACCGGCGCCGCTGTGTGATAATAAGTGTCTTGGCTAGTTCCTTCGGGAAGCACTCCACTCCACCAATCAACTTTCTCAGTTTCTAGAGTTTTCTTCATCCAATCCTCGTAGTTTTGACTCATATTTCTCAAGTATTGTTCCTGCAATTCATTGAGAATATCGTTGCTCAATAGAGGACCGATAACGCTGGTGTCTATGTTTAATTCTGGATGCTGCATGAGATCTGCTCCGGTATACGTGTTCATTATCCAAGCGAGCAAAGAAACATACTCGTTTCCTTCTAAACCACTGGCAATTATGTCTTTGAGATGGAGAGACAAACTGCTGTGATACATAGTCACGAATTTTTGTACAATCTCGTATTTCGGTGGGAAACAAGGTTGGCAAAGTGTCTTAACTACTCTGAGGTCCTCCAACATAAGTTGTCGAGTGAGCTCCAAATATCGAACAAGCCACATTTTATTGTCCGCCCTTTCGTCGACGTGAGTTCCTTCTATTCTATTCGCTACTGATTTTTCTAATACTTTGAAGGCCATATCCTTCCATCTTTTGGGTCTTCCGGGAGGCATAAAACCGCTTTGTTTATGTCTTTGGGTTGCGAAATGATCCGCCTTTTCCTCTCTTTCAATAATCCTAAGAGCCGTTACGATAACTGTTGGCTCTTTTCTAACGGTATTCAGAGTTCTGCTCAATACGAGTCTTATCTGCTTTTCCATGAGCTGTGAGAGGGTCTCGACGTCTTCGAAGTACGCTTTGAGCATCAGTGTGTCTGGCACTGATTGATTTGGAAGTTTATGGAGTTCATACAGAAGATCGTCTCGGGAGTTTTCAAGGTCCATGAGACTTTGGTGAGCATGAAGGAGTTCTCCTTCGTTTATCCACTGTTTTGTCTTCTCTACGCTCTCCGGAACTGTGAATATGTGCTTGAGATTTTCCTTTGCGGTAACGTACTGCGAGTGGCGCATGTTTTCGTCCTGAACGGCTTGTAACTTTGTGCTTAGCTCTAGAGCCGAACCAAATGATTGGCCAATCAGATCGAGCTCCTCTTTCACAGAGCGAATGATCTTCAGCGAACTTTGCAGCTGATTGAAACCAACTTTTACGCCGTCCAACTCGCTCTGCATCGCCGTCTTTAACATCGTTTCTACGGAAGCCTTTTTTCTGCTTATTCTACGCTTATATTGCTCAACTTTCTCTAATTGGCCTGCACGCTGCAACATATTTATTACATGCTTTGTGCCGGTGGCCTTAGCACCTTCCTCCAACTTTTGTAGGTCATTCATCGTGTTGATATCCATCATCTACTTTTCTCAAGATATTTCATACCACCCGGTGACTAATTATGGGAAATCCTTAGATTCTTCGTTATTTTGTATGTGTTTTTTAGAGTTCTGACCATTTATTGGTAAATTGTTGTAGATTTTGAGGTTATCACATCGTTGATGTGACAGAAACGTCAGAACGGGGGCGGACTTTAATTAACACTGTCAGAATGTGAACTCACCGTTTTTTTGGGTTGTGTTCGCACGGAATTGTCTAGCAGCGCTTCGGGAGACTGTTTGGTAACTAGTATTCTATCCTGCTTTCCTGCTTGTCGGTATTTTACCATTTTTGGAACTAGGATTATTACGATGTGTGTCGTACCGAGGATTTTTCAACGCGGTTTATGTGAATTTCGAAATCACTACACCATTATTTTGTTTATTTGTAGAGATTTTCATAAGACTTTCTATTTTAGTACAATATATATTTTAAAACCTTTTTTCTTTTTTAGGCTTTATATTGATATATTTTGGTCAGCTGAATACAAGTCTGTTATCTCTTTAACCGAGAAAACAAGATTTTACCTAAAAAGCAAACTTGTCAATAATTTACAAGATGTTTTATTCTCTTGGAAATTTTTTTGCAACAGCCGAAAGAATGTGTGTCTGGAAATCTCAATAAAAATTTTTCTTTGCGCTTGAAAAAATTGCCAAGAGAAAAAAATTCAAATGATGAATTTTTTTTCATAAATATATCAGTTTTTATCTATTTATTTGTACGTTATTTTATTTACATTATTTAATATTATTAAAAAATCGAATTTCTCTATCTGAAAAACAACAGAGCTTTATGGAAAATGCCCGTAGAATCTGAAAAAAAAAAAATTTATTCTCAAAAATGTAATAATCCACTTTAATAATTAAAGGGCATTTCATTATATACACTCCGAACCACTCACACACACGGATATTTTTTCTAAACCAATTTTCTCGATGTTTTGGAGCATTCTGAATGTCCTGACATAAAAATCTCAAAAAAAAAAAAAATTACATGAAAACAAAGATTCCTCCACGAGGAAGCAAAAAATAAGTATTGATTTGAACCTATTGAAGTGTTTATACATATTTTTATAATCCCTACAGTTTATTATTGATATCATTATCACAGATCTCATTTCACTATAAATTATATTCCTTGAACTGACTAGGACGATTCTGCTAAAAAGACCAAAAGAGGTTTGCCCTCTACACGCAAATACTCGCATCCCTCAAAAGTGATAACCCGACGCAACCAGATGATAGTTGAACACAAAAGTGTTATAATATGTGTTGTTGAAGATGAGGTTGATGATTCGGCGTCGGGTGTTTCAGTCACGCCGAGATTGGCGATAGGAAATCCCGCTAATGCGGGGTGTAGAAAATAGTAGAAAACATTTTTTTTTCGAGCAATCTTCGCAGGACGAATATAGTTATGACGCTCAAAAATCGCTTCCGATTTGTGTGTTAATTATTGTAGCGTAAGTTGATCGAAATTTAGAAAACAAAAACGTCGACAATGGTTTCGGCAATTGCGCTGAAGACGGTCGACGTTGACGTCGCGGAGGAAAACCTCGGGATGGATGTGTCCTTAACCTCAAATCAAGGAAGCGACGACGTTGACAGGCCAAGTCCCAAAGCTTCGGTCACTAGATTCGACATCGGCTGTATTTGTTACTCGATTATTATTCACATTGTTGACGTTATCCTTGATCTCAATCTTGCCATAACGTATCTGCTCAGCAACGAGTATTACAACTTTTACTGGACCACTGCTTTTCTTTTGATACCGTCTTTCATCAACATTGTCATTAGCGTAAGAATGTACAATCAAGATCTTGAGGTAAGATGATTTTGTTTTCAGGTATTTATATTAATATTGATACAATTTTTCATTTGTATTAATAGTTTTTTTTTTTACTATAACATTGTTATTCGGTGATAAAATATCTTAATAATTTTACTTGATTTAAATCTATTGTAAGATGTTTCCATTGTTAAAGATAGTCAATGAATTATCAATTGTTATTAATATACTTATTATTTATTATTATTTTGAGTCTTTTATAACCTTGTATTAAAAAACTGAATATAATGACTCAATGAGTCCAATACATTAAATTTGAAAATTGCACCAATGAGAGCTTTTTTAGTATAAACAGATTCTTAAAAAGATTTCGACAGATTTTTATGTTCATTCTTGATAATGCTGTTATTAGTTTTATTTTCTTATAATTTTTTGCTACTATTGTATATCCAATTTTAAAAAAAGATAGCAATAAAATTAGAAATATGATTAAATTTTATTATAAACTGTATGAAATCTATGTTTGTAATAATTGTTTGTAGATGAATCCCAACAGTGAGGCTCAAAGAAGACATCAAAGCATATCAAGCAAAATAGTGCAATGGAAATCATGCTGGATATTCATACTACTGTTTCAATTAGCGCCGATACTTCGTTGCATAGACAGTCTGAAATATGCAATAAAAGCCTACAAATATAAGAAGTCGGGAGATAGGAGTAATCAAGTAATATATTACACAAAAATGCTGAAGGAAGATCAGGACATAGCGCTTCTCCGAGTTTTCGAGTGTTTCTTAGAAGCTGCGCCTCAACAAATTCTGCAACTGACGATTCTGCTCAAAAATGATAATCAGACAATCAATTTTTTGTGTAAATATTATTCATTGCAATTTGTTTTTTGTCCATTTGATTATAGATGCAGTACAGATTAATGTAAAGTCTTACCTCTTTGCAGTTTTGTCACAAGTTGCCAGCATCACAATATCTCTGGTGAGCATGGGATGGGCTATGGCTAGTTACAATCGCAACATTAGATTAGCCCAAAAGGATAAATCGAATATCACCAAAGTTGGCCTTGCTCTACAATTTGTTTGGCATTTCTTGATAACAGGTAAGCTGGATTATATGCAGTATTCTTCATGGTTGGCAATATAGCATGATTCAATTTTTTTACTCATATCGTCCTGCCGCAATTTTCGAATTAAAGTAAATACTTTATTTTTTACTCCTATTGGAATTGTGAAAAAATTCGGAATCAACAATTCTTTGGGTTTTTTACGGACTTTTTTGAATTTATCGGTCAAATAAATAGAAAATTTGGATTGATTTGGTCAAAATACATCGGCAAAAGAAACAAAATAAAAAGTGAACTTAAGAAATTGTTTTTTTTTTTAAATCTGCAAAGTGGAATTTTGCGAATTACTTCCTCGTTATTTTTGGTTTTCCTTGCAAAGCTACTTCTATGAGGAAATATGTTAATCGATTTTGGCTTCCTCGTAGAGGAAGCTTTGTAAAAAAACCAGAAATAATCAGGAAGCAATTTGCAAAGTTCAACTCTACAGCGTCGTTTTTTAATAAAGTTATATCTCTAAAGAATTAAAACCACGTAACAAATCATGACGAAACTGTGTCCCTATTATTGCCAAATAGTACTGATTTCATGTCTAAACTTTGACTTCGCTATATCATGTTTTGTTAAGGTTAATGCCATTACATCATTTTTCAAAAACTTTAAATTATGACAAATTTGAACTATATTGCATATTATAACGGAACTATGTCATCGATAGTGTGCTAAAATCACCTTGTGTGCTAAATTTCCGAATGATAAAGCCGATCTGTCGGTATCTAAATTTGATATTTACTATCGCTAGGTTAACGTCACCAGTAAATGACCGGTTAAATCGAACAATTTATTTATCATCGGTTGCTATAAAATGAATAGTTTCAAAGGATCGTTAAATATTTCAAGGGGCGGCCAGAATGTCCAAGTATTCGATTTACATAAAAAAATGTCGTGTACTCATCGCAAAGTATATGCAAATAAATACTTCATACAAAAAATCCAAGAAAACCAGAAAAAATGACCGCGCCGATCTAATCTACACTTTGATTCGAAATTCGAGTTCTGCGACAAGATCTTCGCAATAGAGAGCTAAAAAATTGTCAAATTCAAAGTCGAATGTTCAGTTGAGTCATAAAAATTTCTCGAGAACCCTCAAAAAGCTGTTGGTCCTTCACTGGTGACCGGTCAATTATCGATGCATTCGCCCTACATACATTTTTCCACACCACTTTTCTTAACGATTTAGGTGATGTTGAGTATTCTGACATGAAATTCTTGAAGAAATTTTTTTTTTTTACCGATTCAAAGCTTTAGACATGAGGAGGCAAAAATTCCGAGCAATTGACAATTGTGAAGTATCAGAGTGACAATGTTATTCACTTTATTTTCAGTGTCGAGAATCATCTCCGTGAGCGCAGTGGCAAGCATATGGCTATTGTACACCGGTATATTCTTCGCCTTGCATTGGTTTGGCATGACAATTTGGATCTTAGCAGAGCCTTCAGGTGCTATGGTGGAATTCGTTCGCGATCGTAGACGCGCTCCACACACTCCGCTTACGTTAGGCGAACGCATTCTCTCAGTAATGTTCGCATCTGTGTTCGGTATCGTCTACATTTTCATATACGTGAATCGCACAGACGGTCCAACGTTCTACAGGCATTTGCTCTATTACGTACTTTGTTTAATCGAAAATCTCATAGCCTGTACACTTTGGGCCTACGTCGCCACAGCGGAAATAACTGCTCGCTGGTGGTTTGAGCTTCTCATCGCTCTCTGCATAGTACCGTTTGTCATCGGTGCCATATCTATGATTCTGTATTACAAATTCCACCATACGACGAAAAAGGAAAAATCGGCAGTACCGGAAACTAGCTAGTGTCCCAAATAGAGTGCTTTAGATCATTTCTATCTCAGAAAAGAACAATTTTTCAATCAAATTGTATTCAAAATACTTTTGGAACTGAATAACTGAGCAATTATAAGAAAATCCAGAATTATTCAAACTTTACTTGAATAACATAACGTAACTGAAAGAAAAACTATCATCGAAAATTATTGATTCAAGGGAAAAAGGATCTTTAATACATTCTTATTCAATTATTGCTCATCTTGGTTACTATTTTTCACACTCGTGACATAAATGCTTAATTTTCAGAAGTAATTGTGCTGAAGGTTAGTGGATGAATTTCGCGGATGTGGAGCGCTGCAATCTCCTTAAATTTACGTCCATTGCTGAAATATAAAAGTTGAAACGACAAATCAGTACAAAGTCTACGCGATTAAAGTTCGTTAAGGCGGAATGGCACGAGGTGGATGCGACAGAGATAAATGCTCTTTTTGTATCGTTATTATCTCGAAGACTTTTGGTGTTATGTGAGAATAACGTCACAAAATCTGCGAAATTAGGAAAAGCAGGAAGGTCACTTTTTGTGCCCGCTATTCCAATTTGTTAAAGTAAATATAAAAATAACCGAGAAAAAGTAGTGGAAAAAATAGTTTTCGATCGATTAGTGCCATTTCGTTTTAAGGGGGTGCCAAAATCACGTGATCCATGGTGCATTAATCCGCAAGTCCGAGGGAGAAGGCAAAAACACATTTCTCGAAGCCATACATTTTTGAAGAAAAAAAAACAAAACAAAAGTTTTTTGGAGAAAAGCGTGTTTAAAATTTGCAGTTAGAGTGTGGATTCTGAAGAAAGGTGTAACTCTCGCACTTGGACGATTTTTGTTGATGCCGAGCCTTAAAAGAAGAACAAAACTGCCATAAACGTTTTTTATACGATATGAATATACATTATGCAATTTGTAGCGAAACCAAACTGACAATTTGCCAGTCTGAAACTGTTTGTACCTCGTTTACAAAAAAAAAATGTAAATACTGTACAATGAGATTTTATACATAACAGCATTTCCTTAAACTTAATTTATTCAATATTTATTTGTGATAAAGAATATTTATACAGTATATATTTCTTAAGCGATAAATAAATGTAATTAATAATAATCTTCTCCAAGTTTAATCGCAAACACCAGCATTGACATCCTGTATTTTTTTTCATCTCTGTTGAAGATTTGATGTGAGTTTACATTTTTTTATTATTTTCATTCATTTCATATGGACTACCACAAAACACAGTCTAAATAAAAACTGGACACGAATCGGTCGAGCGGCTTAAACTTTATAGCACTTTAAATGTTATGAAATATTTCTTAAACTAAAACTAGTCTGCAAAGTACAATCTGGCAGAATTATCATTTTTTATTCCTTACAAAGCTTTCTCAATGAAGTATCCAAAATCAACTTAATTAATTCCTCATAGAGGTACCTTTGTAAAAATCACAAAAATAATTAAGCAATTTACAAGGTTGTACTTTGCAGTCATTTGCTGCAAAGTCCAAAGTGTATCAGAGAGGAAGCTTTGGTTTCATGAAATTTTTTTCCGAAATTTTCATGACTATACACTTAAAATGGGCAAAAACATAAAAAAGTTGCTTAAACAAAATGTCCGTATGTATGTGTGTGGATGTAGCGCTTTAAAATTTCAATCGTCTATGATTAAAGAACCATTCAAGCCCTGGTAAAAATATGATATAAAGACTGATACAGATCGATAGAATTTAAATGGGATTTAATCGTGTGTTGTCATCTCTGTCTATTCGGACTTTGATAAATTTATAGAAAATGAATCGTTATTATTAGTTTCCTTTCGTTTTTTATGGTTTCAATACGATAGATACGTTATAAGTAAAAATGGTTTACCAACGGATTTATAATATTTTATATTGCATTTACGTTTGGTCACTTATAAATTTCTATCCGTTCGTGTTGAATCCTGTTATATCGTAAATATATGATTTAACATGAATCATTCGCAATCAAAAAAGATCCTATGATCCTATAATTTTCTATCGCCTTATAAAAAGTATATCGGAGTAAATCGTATATGTTCGGACTGAAAGAAACATCATAATCTATCGTATAACCCTGATATAAATGGAAAAGTTTTCTATCATTTTCTTTTAATATGAAACTATCTCACAAGAACATATTGATACTTTACAACGTTTAAGCCATTTCTCAAAATAAAAATATTATATCGAAAAGTAGCCGGCAAAAAATCACATTATTAATATATCAGCATTGCGTACACCGATTTTCTTGAGACAAGGCCCAATTGGAAGATTGAAAAAAAAATAAAAAATATTGAACCTGATACTTTTTCGATCCGCGTCTTTTGTTTAGAGTAAAGTCCAGAAGCAGTTTGAAAAAAGTCGGTAGCATACGATTCTCCAGACAATAAGAGTAGCGGTAGCCACGACAGGTTGGCGGGCATTTTTCAACATGAAAATTCTTTTTCTTTTTAATACTTGGCGTCGCGACGCAACCGCGTCTCTTGATAACAAAGAAAATTATTTAAACATGATATGCATTAGAAACGTGAGTGAATTCCTTTCATACTACAGAAAATTAAGTTTTTCGAAAACTTGACAAATTTTTTTGAAACTGATTTTTTAATAAGTTCTTCGAACTATTATTATCCGCAATAAACGCCCTTATTAGCATTTTCGATATGGTTGATTAAATAATCAACATAGTGGATTGTTTTGATTATATGATCTAAGGAAATGCTACACAGCTGACAGTTCTCAAAACTACACATTGGTCATTTGGCCTATTATGAACATACGCTTGTACCTAAAACTTTACCAATTGAAATGTAACCTTGCTAATGTTAAATATTTTTGGGTTTGTCTTGAAGGTTTTTGAAGGATGTCAATATAATGTTTTTTTATGCATTTACTAAATGAAATTATTTTAATGCAGGACTATTGATTTCTAAAAATGACGTATTTGTACATATAGAAGTTAGCTTTCTATAAAAAATACAGTTTAGATGTAAAACTAAAGATCAACTAATAATAAAACAAACAGGTTTCGGAAGGGTTTGCATCCCTCAGTTGTTTGTTGTGTTTCTTTTTTTTTTTAAGAGGTGAGAAGTTTCCAATAAATATATTGTATTTTCAAAGTGCGTCATTCTGTGTTGTTTTTCTTAGCTACCAATTTGATAAATCCATTGTTTTTAAACAATGTTTATCTTGTAAAGTCTTGGTAATTTTTAACTTCGATCTCGATTTTCCATGTATACAATTGCGCGAATAAAAACGCTTTGGTGTAAATAAATGATACACAATACAATAATGACCATAGCGACAATACTTGAAATTTTTATTACTATTATTTCAATCTTCAAAAACTTGCCTTTCGATAAAATTATTAATTATACACATATATATAGCCTTTTTCTTATAGTTACTTATCTTAAATCTTAAATTTGGAGTCCTTGCGTCGAATATACAATCTTTGGATCCGTAAATGTGCCGAGTCCCGTGCGTCCACGAGGTTGGCGAGTAATCCCGTTTTTCTACTCCGCGGGTCAAAGGTCCGTCTCCGGCAACGGGTCCAAAGGAAGTCATCGCTACGTGACGCGCACCGAGGATCTCGATCAATATTTGTGAGATTTCGGTAATTGCCGAAATCGCACGAATGCGAGCTGGATCCTCGTGCTGCTCTATATACATTGGGCGGGACATGTTCTCACATACAATAGTACATTGTGATACAAGGGCGTGATGATGAACTTTATACGAAGAGTGTGAAGTTGGCCGCACGAGCCACGAGTACCACAGCGGCACGAGCCGAAGGCGAGTGCCGTCTGTGGTACGAGTGCGATGTGCGGCCGACTTCACTCTTCGTATAGATTTCATCATCGCGCCCGAGTGTCACATACTATTTTTTGTAACAAATGCATGAAATGTGAAACCAATGCAATTAGAAAGTGAAGAGAAGGAGCTTTGGGTCCAGGGGCGAAGCCCCGGTGGGGTCCAGGGGCGAAGCCCCGGTGGGGGCCAGGGGCGAAGCCCCGGTGGGGGCCAGGGGCGAAGCCCCGGTGGGGGGTTCGGGGGGCGGAGCCCCCCGACTGCAAAAAAACAAATTTCTTAATGAATTAACAAATTCATAAATATATTGGAAGCAACTAGTTATTTTAATTTTATCTTAATATCACAATATAATGTGTCGTCGCGATACTCGCGATCGGCCTTTTGGAGGTTATCCTCCTCCATCGTCTCGATGCGGCGCGCTTCTGTTGCGATGTTCGCGGGACTCGGGCGCTAGCGACACTAATTCGCGTTTCGTCCGACTAGGTGGCGCGTCGAAAGTGTGCGTGAAGTGAATTATGCACGGGGAAAGTGTGCGTGAAGTAAATTTGCGTGCGTGAAGTGCGATCGGCATTTTTATATTATGGCCTGCTATAATGTGCAATTTCTGCAACATTTTCGAGGCACATAAAGCGGCACATTTCATGCATGTGTTACAAAAATATACAAATCATCACATTGATAACTTGCACTAAAAATAATATCGATTGAGGGAAATATATATATATATTGAAACTGAATTAAGTAGTAGTAGTAAAATGTATTTATTGGCATACTGTCAAGTGAGGTACAATATTTACATAGACAATAAGAATATCATGGGAATGATGATGCCAATTGGCCATCGACCGGAGTCCTTCAGCCTACTGAATTAATTAAAATGAGTACTCGTCGTTTGGCTATGAAAGTGTTAAAGTAGTGAAAATCAACTAGTTAATTAAAACACAGTGTTTTTCCAATGAAACAATAAAGAATCTCTCACTTGATGATTGTCTTGTTTTATTGAAAAGCTGAATATAAATATATCTAATTTTAAGGGTAGGGTCATCAATCGCTTATTTAGATATAACATTTTTTTTGTGTAAAAGAACGCTTGTATAAGATTGTTAAGAAAAAGAAAATAACGAAAAAAGATCTCTGGATGGTAAACCTTGTCGGGATGTTTATTGCGAACGGATATTTTTTTCTGTCTACCCCAATTTTTACAGCAATGGACAATAATCATCTACGATTTTTTATTTCAGAGATTGCAGATACATTCGAGTGACGGCAGTTTTCCGTTTCTAAAATAGAAGCCAGGCTTTTGAAAGGCTCTGATTTTCTTAAGAGTACCAAAATCAAAATGACAAACAATGCCGAAGAAGATCTTATCTGGGCAGTTCGCAATGGCCATGTAGAAACCTCAAAGAATTTGATAAAATCCTTCGGTCTCTCTCACTTTACATCATGGTCGAACGGCTACAAATTGCTCTACGAAGCGCTGCTACACGAGCATCCGAAAGTCACAAAACTGCTATTGAAGAGCGGTTCGAAGGTGAACAGTGAGAGGGACGACTGTAAAACAACGCCACTCCACTTGGCCGTAAAAAACAATTACCCAGAGATAGTCGCGATGCTGTTGAGAAGAGGCGCCAAGATCGATTATCGCGATGATGACGGCAAAACTGTCTTATGCGTCGCCGTCGAGAAAGTCAACTTTCCCATAGTCCGGCAAATCTTAAAATTCTATCCCGATGTACGGAACGAAGTTAATCGCAATAGTCTGTACGTCGCGATGAAAATTCCATGGTACTCCAACCTTGAAGCCATCGTTGATGCTCTGATGTGCTACGGTTTTGAGCTTCGCGATGAAGATGCTTTTGATGCTCAGATCTTGCACGCGGCAGTGAAACAAGGCTTCTGTGGGGTAGTCAATACCCTGTTCAAGTTTGGTGCTGACGCTAACATGACGTACAGCAATAATCGCAGGACTCCGCTGCACACTGCTGCATCACATGGTCAATTTAACATGGCAAGTTTTCTCATAAGTAAAGGCGCAAATATCGATACAAAGGACAAGTCCGGGAAGTGTGCGCTATATTTCGCGGTCTTAAATTGCAACGAAAATATCACGAAACTGCTGTTACGCTCGGGCGCGAAAGTAACCACATATAGTCTTGAAGCTGCAGTGCAGAAAGGGTGTAGCAGTATTGTGAAAATACTCTTGAAACGAACACCAGATACCATCATACACGATTGCGATAAGTCTGTGATAACGCCTTTACATAACATTGTCCTGAACAAAGTATGGCACTTATTTCCACCAGGCTCCACACCCGCGATAAAAGATCGCAACAATAAGAATCCTCCGGACATTAGAGTCGAGATGGTTGAGATGTTTCTGAGTCGGGGCGCTCGTGTAAACGCTAAAACGAAATGCGGTTCAACCGCCTTGCATTTCGCTGCTCAACGCGGTTACGTTAAGGTCGTGGAAGTTCTTTTAAAGCACAAAGCTCATGTTAACTCCTTAACGGAGCGACAAACATCGCCGCTTCATCTGGCTGCCACGAAAAACAATAAGACGATCGTGAAGATGCTGTTGGACAGTGGAGCGCACGTTAATTGCATTCAGAGTGATGGTGCTACTCCGCTTCACATTGCCAGCAAATACGGCCATGACGAAGTCGTCAAGCTTCTCGTGGAACGCGGCGCCTGCATAGACGCCCAGGATATTCGTAAATCTACGCCCCTCCATCTCGCTACTATCAACGGCTACGCGGACGTTGTTCAGACGCTGTTGACACTCGGCGCTAACGTTGAGCTTATCGCCGAACGCGGAAGAACGGCACTTCACTTCGCTGCGAAACACGGATGGCGTACGGTTGCTGAGGTTCTTCTCAATCACGGCGCCGACATCAACGCCACATGCAGGGTTTCGTTGACGCCGCTAGACTACGCGATGGTTGGAACTCACGAGGTCAACAGCCGTCCAGACGGAAGACGCTTGAACAGTCAAATGCAATACGACGTGGGCGACGCTTTCTTCGATTATTATCATAACAATCACGATTTCTTAGACGTTTCTGATTACGAAGAAATCTTTGACGACTTTGCCGACTATTACGGGAACGTTAGCGATTGTCCCTGCCAGGAAGTCGCCGAGACACTGGAACAACACATCATTACAATCAAGGCCCTCGATCTCTACGTCAGTGATAGGAATCTGAAGGCTGTCGATCTCCAATTCGAGCATCAGCCTATATTCGAAGTTCGCAAGAGGGAAATCGCCAAGATGAAGAGCAAGAAGATTGGCGATAGCAGCGTTAGTTTTTATGATGTACTCACCAGAGAAATGAACGAAGTAGCGGCTTATACACGAAACCAAAGCATCGTTGAGACTTTCGAAGCAGAAGATTTCGGCTCCCAATTTCCGTCTTATTGTGCAATGGTCGAGCGACGATTCAGACAAGGTCAGAAAAGAGAGATCCTTTTGAGCTCGGGCTTGAAGTCTCTCACTGCACTTTCCGGACATATTTTACCCTATCCCTCCGTAATTCAAATTATTAATTATTTGAATGACAAGGATCTGAAAAATCTGATTGATGCCATACCTAACGTGGAGTGCGGAAGTTTCAGCACGTGATGCCAAAAAGATTATGTTATTCAGCTTGTTTTTGTTTTAGGGAACAATAGATTATATTAACGATAAGTGTCTTTTATATTATTTTTGTATTTTCGTATTTTCTACTGGTTACGAATATTTTTCCACTTCCGACGGCGAACCTCTAGTATTTTGAACGACACTCTAATGTTAAATTCTTTGGTTGTATAAAACGAAATTTTAAATCCTTCGATTTTTAAAGATTAATCACAATTAAGTACCTCATTTATTTACCCTCTTTGCTCACATTCCGAGTTATTAAATACGTGATACTTATCAATCCTGTTCCTAAATGACAACTCTCTTCAGTATTATTAGGGTTCTTCGGAGCAGTTGACAATATTTGTAATACAACTTTCTGAATAATATTAAAAGAATAAGATGAAATAATATTATGTATTTGATATTTTACCATACTTATGTTGATAATTTTTTATAGTTTTTAAAAATAGGTTTAAGGTTTTTTTTATCTTGAAATTTTAGAAAAATGTCAAGACCCTTCCTTAAATTGAGCAAAATAATTTTTGTAAGTAAAGCCATGTTAAAGGAGAATTGGTACCGAATTTGGGATGAATCTATAAGAATATTCATTTTTCCTGGGTTCGAATTCTACTAAAAATTGAATATAACTACCAAATGTTGTCATTCTCCAATCGCTCTGTTTGTAAGGTTCAAGTGATACCTGTTTCATCGGATACCTATTAAGGTTATTCGTCATTTATAGAAATTTGATTTCAATTTTCTTAAAAAGAAAACTATTCCAAAATGGATTAAATTGTAGCAATCAAATGGCAACAAATACATCTAGGTAAAAATTATATATATAATTATAATTATATCGCATAAGACAACCACACACACGATACGAACTCTTGGGCTAAAGGACTTCGGTCGATGGCCTGTGGGCATTATTATAATAATACCCTAATTTTATTTGTAATTACTTGTGCATAATTTTATGTCCATCTCTGTATTGTCAATACAACAACACTACTACTACTACTACTATTTTTTTAAAGAATCTTCATACAAATTAATGATTAACTGAAAGAATTCGAGCAAACGTAAGTCCGCAGAATTGCCATGCTTGCGACGTATCAGAATAGTCCACATGCACCTACTGTTGACAATTACAGGACCTTGATACAACCAACTTTTTTGTTTGTGACGTCCTATGGAAACAATGGGTATCCTTGTACTTCACCCACAAGCATGATGTCACGGGAAAGCTAATTGCAACAGAACACAGGAGTGACGCAATACATACGGCGGAAGATAAGCCTGATGTACCGGCGTTCCTCGGCTCAGTTGCATCGTGAGGTGGTTAGCGTTAAGACATGCCACTTGTACTTAGCGTAGTGCAATAGTAATTTTTTTTTAGTATCAATCGTCGCAGAACGAAAATAGCAGTGTAATCATAATTTGCAACATTCTGTGAAATAGAGAATCTTGATCGGGTATATCACAAGTTTTCCTGGGCGATACATAAACGAGAGAAATTTTCGAACTTCAATTCGCGTCGTCTGCTGAAAGCAAGACTACTACGCGATTTGTGCGCTGAATAAAAAAGTTCAACGTTGACGTCTCACGGAAAACGTCGACATGGATGATCCCTTATATCCCAAGGCTTCCGTCAACGGGTGCAACATCTTTTGCATTCTTTGCGCGATGTTTTTTCCTACTTTTGATATTATACTCGATTATATTCTTGGCATAAAGTATTTAGTAGACAGCGAGTATTCGTACTGCATTTGTACCGCAGCTTTCGTCTACATTCCAGCTTTGATAAATATTTGCATTAGCGAGAGAATGTACAAGCAGGATCTTGAGGTAAAGAAATTTTTATTTTTAGTTATATTTAATAAAATTACAGTTCATACTTCAGCTCGTAAACATAAGTTCGTATGTTCGTAGCTAAAATAATTTCGAACTGAGCATTATTGGCCACCGTGGAATTGCCAGTTGTCACAGTGCCGTTAGGCGTTATTGTGAGTAACTATTGGTGAAAAAATCGACCTGTCAAGTCAAATTGGAACGTAGGCGAACTAATCGGTCTTTGTTTATTAAATTGAGAATAAAATAATCGAGCTTTATTTTTCAAAATCGAGGATGGGATAATCGATTTTTAGTTTTCTTAAATCGAGGATGAGATGATCATACATTTTTTAAATCGAGAATGAAATTATTGATCTTTAATTTTTTCAATCGAGAATGAGACAGTCGATCGTAAATGAAATAATCAATCTTTAGTTTTGTAAATCGAGAATTAAATAACCGATCTCTAATTTTTTAAATCGAGAATGAAATAATTGTTTTTCATTTTTCTAAGTCGACAGTTTGGATTTTGAATAAAACATTATTAACGAAGCACGTCAGGCGACTTTCGCCATGCCACGGCGGAGTATCTTAAGTTGATATGAAATTGTAATATAGAATTAATGTACTTTGGTGATAAAATTAAAGCAGTATATTAATACTTCAGGACGCTTCCAAAAGAATCAACGTTAAATATAAAAATTACTATGGCATACGTTAAATTTATATCGCATATATATAAAATTCAGTATACCAGTTTATGCATAAAAACATCCAGTACTTGTGCATTAAATTTCAAGTAGATTTTTTCATAGTGTAACTGTTGGAAATACATAGTGAAACTGCCGTTCGCGTGTCTTTATGCAGTCGTACCACAATAATTGCATACTCAATATAAAATTTTTTTGCTGTTGTTGTTACTATGTATAGATGAGTTCAGATCCCGAGTTCGAAAGGAAATATCAGAGCATATCAAGAAAACTAATACAACGGAGATTTTACTGGCCATTTATAATGCTATTTCCATTGGTACCGGTACTTCGTTGCATAGACAGCCTTCAATATGCTAAGAGAGCCCGAAAATATAGAAAAGCGGGCGAGAGAGGTCACCAATTAACAAACTACTTGAAAATGTTGAAAGAAGATCAGGACATAGCGCTTCTTCGCGTGTTCGAATGTTTCTTGGAAGCTGCGCCTCAAGCAATTTTGCAATTCATCATTCTGCTCCAGAATTATCAACAGCCATTCAGTTATAAACGTGAATAGAATTTTTTACAATTTTTTTGTCTGTCCCATTACAAGTGCAAAAAAAAAGAATGTAATCGATTTTGTTGAAGAATCGCTCCAAGTCATCGGCATCTGCACGGCTTTGGTCATCATAGGACTCACTATGGCTAATTACAATCGCGTCGTCAGATTAGTGCAAGAGGATAAATCTGATGTCACCAAAGTCGGACTTGTCCTTCAATTTCTCTCACACGTAATGATAGCATGTATGTTCAATAATTTTTAAAATTAATCGAGACTGATAACATCCCGTTTTAAACAGTTCTGTCAAACTTATATCAACAGGTGTGAAAATTGCTTAAAATAACTATTTTTCTCATCGTTAAAATATTTTCTCTTTGCATTAATTCTGAAAAAATATGAAAAGTGTATTTTTCCGGGAGTTTTCCAAACTGATTATGTTTTTCCAAGTTCAGTAGTAGTACTCGTTCGAAATTGCGCGAATTTTGTATTAAATTAATTATTCGGTTGTAAAAGTATGATGCATATTCAATTGTTGCAAATATTTGGTATTCTAATTTCAGTATCAAGATTTATCTCTGTGGGCGCAGTGGCGAGCGTTTGGTTGTTTTACACCAGTATATTCATCGTACTTCATTGGTTTGTGATGACAATTTGGATTTCAACAGAGTATCCAGCATCAGTGGAAAATTTGATGCGCGATCGTAGTCGTGCTCTTCACACCGATCTTACGGTGGGCGAAAAGATCTTATCCCGAATGCTCGCAGCGCTTTATGGGGTACTCTATATTTTTGCATTTATTAATCTTTCAGAAGCTCCTACGTTTTACGGCCGTTTGCGTTATTACGTGCTTTGCTCGATCGAAAATATCACTGCCTGTTTTCTTTGGGCATATTTTGCTACCCCCGACATAACTGCTCGTTGGTGGTACCAATTTCTAATCGTACTCTGCATAGTACCGTTTTTTATAGGTGTCGTGTTCATGATTTTATATTACCAATTTGCACATGTAACGAAAAAGGAGAAACCGACTATTATGACTCAAATTAACGGGACGCCAGATATTCTGAGGAATTATGTTCCAATTAATGGACAGAGTACAGATTTAGTGGTTAATCGGATTATTGATTTTTAAATAGTTTCGAAATCCGATATAACCGGAAGAGCTTGCGGAAAGCTTAGAAGGATAATCAGGGTAAAGAAGCAAACGGAAACGGGAGAATAAGGGTCGAATTTTCAATTGTAAGTTTGATCTAGATTATCCTGAAAATCGAACCTACCACGGAAAATTGTACTACTGTAATATGAGAAAAATTGATAGATGTGGAGAGAGTAAATTTCGCAATGGCTACAGTTGAATCATTCATTGTGCTTCTAAGACTGAAATAATAGGTGCTGAGATTACCTCAGAAGAGTATAAAAATCACCAGGAGTTCAGTACACAATTCCACCATGACTAATAAGTGATAAGCGCTTCAACTTTTTTTTAGCATTGAGAGTACATTGTGAAAAGCGTACAAAAATCCGAAGATTACGAACAGTTCAGAGTCAACGGAATAGTCAGGATTAAATCCGTTTGTCGAGATAACATATCTATATTAGTTTTCGAGAACGGAACTTGACAATCGTGAGAAATATATAGTTGTATGTTTCTTACGTTCTAATATAGAGCAACAATATATAATCTAATATCCGGTTTTTTAAATAACGTATCTGGGATTAATTTCTGAGAATGTGATTTTATGAATGTGAGAAATGAATAGTCAATCGAGAAAGAGACAAATGGCCTCGTAACACGTGCAATGATAAGCAGTCTAATATCCGTTTGTTGACATAACATATCTGAGATTAGTTTCCGAGAACGTAACGTTATAAACGTGAGAAATAAACGATCGCGAACGGGTAAAATGGCCAGTATATAAGAAAGGTAATAGGGTAAGGTAATTACTGTACTTAAATCTAGTGAAGGGCGTGCTTAATTTACACAATTTTGTATGCAGAGCGTAATGCATCAATTTTCGAAGTGGAAGAGACCCAATTTTCTTAGAATTGAGTCGCATCATCATAGTTGTTAATCATACACGAACCGACCAAAAAGTGCCGTTTCTGCCTCCGAAAGAAAACAAAGTGCCATAAATGAATTTTATACGTACGATGCACGAAGATCAACGAGACCGAACTTATAATTTGCTTATTCGAAAATATTTGTACTCCGTTAAAAAAACAAAAGATGTCAGTATTTTATGAGAAGATTTTATACATTGTTTTAAATATTAAATAATTTATTCAATATTCATTATTTGTGTTGATGAATATTTTCTACAGCATTTCTTATGCGTTAAATAAATCTAGTTAACAGCTACTCTTTCTCTTGTTGAATCACAAATACCTGCATTATCTGCCTGAACTTCTTTTAATCGCTGTTAAAATTTTGCCGGAAATTAATGGCGAATATTCCATTTTAAGTGGTGCATGAAATTAAATGCACACATGACGGATGATAGTTCAATTATTTTTAAATGTGAATATAGTGATTAAAAAATGAACACTTTTTGAACAGACATTAAAAAAAGACTAAGAGAAATCAGTTGAACTTTCAAAAAAAGGTTCTCCATTGAAATAAATATACTGGTGTAGGCTGAATTTATACAAAAGCTGGAATATTAAATTCTGTTTGTAAATATAACCTAAAATTAATGATTGGAAATTATGCTTTCAAAAAAATGGGATTTAATACATACACATTCCTTTGAATCTCTTTCAGATTTCTCCTACATAAATTATCTGGTTAAAAGTAAGTTTAATTTTTCAAATAAATTTGCATTACAGGTTTTGTTACCAACAGAAGCAAAGTACATCAAATTAATACTTAAGTACTTCAGTATTGCTCACAGTTAATTAGCTATTAATAAGCTAGTTTATGCATAAATGTGTCCCATTCAAATATATAATGACTCAAACAATTTGAACTGCGAAATAATTTGCCTCTTATAACATGAACCATTGGTTCCAATTACTGCACATGAAATTTAAGGGAAATCAATTTCGAAATCAAAATTTTTACAGCGATATAGCAATGACTATGATTAGTGATTTGATTTTTTAAATCTGTGTGAATTGAAGTAGTTAACAAGAATTGCACTCTGTAACATTCAAGTTTGACACTCTTTTGGAGTGACCAAATTGTGCCTCACAATTTATTTCCCACCTTTTCAGGATTTTAAAAAACATTGTTCTTGCAAATTGTGTATAAATAGCTTGTTGTTTATGCGGAGTGTCAAAAGTAGAACCATGTTCTTATATCAATCTACAGGATTTTGCACTACTATCAATATAAACTCCTTGTCAGGAGCGACCATGACTTCATGTTTCTTACTGCGAATACGCAGGAATGTCAGATCGTTGGTTGGGTCCAAGTCTCGAACGACCGAACGAGCTTTGTCAGACAGTTGGCTTATCAATCCAGCATATTGGACGGTAGTTGTGTTGTCGAGAGTGGATTTGATGGGAATACCTTGGGTTAAAAATGGTCTGTGACATTTTCCAAATATTCTACTGTAGAAAGACAATGAAAATCGAGCGAACCTTCAGAATTTACGACAATTGTTCCCACCACTCCTTTGTGCGACTGAATGCGCTTCATGGTTTCCTCGACCTCTTGAGCCTGAAATTTCAAAAGTTTTTAACATCCACACGTTTGTTCTTTTCTTAATAACCTAAGGCTATAATTACCATTTTTGGAATAAAATTCGCCGAAAAACCGTTGGCAAGTAAGTGAGTCTCCACGCGCCACAAACAACGAAACAATCGTTCTCAAGGAAACCGACGATGTTTCGGGTGGAAATTTTTTTTGACATACGCAGAACAGTACCGCAAGTTGTCGCTGCGATTCTAAGCATCGACAATAAGCGACACCTACGCGAGATATGTAAAAGGAAATGAGTTCGATTTCGATTCAATTGGGTTTTCGTCACGTCGATAATATAAACTGTGATCACAATAATTACAGTAGCGTTATTAATAATTACAGAAGCTGCCATAATTGGCGGCGTCAAAGTACCGTCGAATTTTGATAAGCTAATTCTTTTCTATGAATTATCGAAATAAACGTAATTTTTTTTTTTATTAGTAATTTGCATCGTAATAGGTATTATGATAACAATAGTTTTGTGAAGGTTTACATTTATAGTTTAGGTTTTTACGACATAAGAAGCGCACTGTTTGAAAATCTGCATGAAGAGTGCTTTTTAATGACCTTGAACAAAGCGCTTTCGAAATAACTCCATAAAAGCGATTTTTAGCGAAGTTTAGAGAAGCGGTTTTTTCAACGAAATACAAGAAAGTGCTTTTAGTTTTTCATAAGATAATAAAAGCAGTTTTTGAAAAATTTCGCAAGAATGCTTCTCAATGACCTTGAAAGAAGCGGTTTTGAAACAACTTAATCAAAGTATTTTTTGATGATTTTCGAGGAAGCGGTTCTGAAAGAAATTCAAAAAAGTGCTTTATAAAGAACTTCAATCTATTGCGCGCTTTTTTATTATTTTACCAATAAGCACTAGGTTGCGTTTAGAAATGTACTCTTGGGATGATAGAAAAAGAGGGAATAATGGGTCTGTGCGTATGTTTGAGAGAGATACTTGATGCCAGGGTATGATTTCTGAACGGCGTCCTGTAGATTACTATTAAGTACCGATAAATGACCATCAGTCAGCTGATCATAGAACTGACAGCTCTCTTTATCTTCGACATTGTTTATCGTTTGTAACCAAATAAATAAAGACTCTGGCAAGCTTCGCTCCTTCGTAACAGCAATCGCAACACCAACAACTATGCAAATGGAATCTTGAAGCTGCCGTTATCGTGTCATAACCGCCCCTCAGAGTTTGATTAAATTGCGTGGAGCATAACCTCAAAAAAACATGATTTGACGTGTGGATTACAGAACTGGTTGTCATTTCACATGCTGTTCGCGACGAACGTGAATTAATCGTTTTCGTCTCGATTTCAAAATGTCACATCCAGATTACGAGCAAACCGCTCATGACCATGCGGCACTCTTGGTTCTTTTGCGTCCGATTGGCACGCAAGTGAAGCAAAAAGCTCTTGCTCGAATATGCGAGCGCATATCGAAAAGCGGGAGTCGCTTCACAATCGTCGATTCCAGTGGAATGACGCGCGAAATTTTTACGCGCTTCGTTCGTGATCATCCAGTGGAAAACAGCGATTGGGGTGATTTTCAAACACACAGACGTTTGTTGGGGCTCGTTACTTTTGGCAAGTATGAAAATCAGACCGAGCTCAACGAGCTTTGTCGTCTGCATGAGACGCTAAAAGTCAAGTACGGCGGCACACTTTACGACTCTCGAGCTATTCTTTTTGGTCCTGTCGAGTCTGAGAAACTGAATCAACCACCTGTTGATTATACGACTCCGTCTAACTTCAAAACAACAGCTATTTTTTACACCGATGATACTTGTCCCGATCTGGAGCCGCAAATTATTCAATATTTGCACTCGCTTTTCTGGATTTTGGAGTCCAAGAGACTGGAACGCTCCAGAGAGAAGATTGACAGAGTTCCGCTTATTCTTGCACCTTTTGAGAAGAAAGATTTCATTGGCTTGGATCTGGAGTCCAGGAATAATAGGAAAAGATGCGTCGGACGCATGACCAAACATCTGGGAGATCTTTGTTTGCAAGGCGGACTTTGGAGCGATGCTTTGTGTCACTATAATTCTGCTGCGAGCATTCTTCAGGGCGTCAATGATTGGCTGTGGCTAGGAGCTGCTTGGGAGGGTTTGTGCGCTGCCTCTGCTCTTGTTTTGTATCCTAATATGTGCAGAAATTTTCCCCTGCAAAGAAATTCTTCGCTACAGGAGGGAAGCCCAGGTAAACAGAGGTAGGGACTTGTTGGTCAAAGACTATCAAAATTTTAGACATGCCTGCTAGTGAACAAATTGTCCATTTATTTGATTATTAATTTTCCATTAATTGATTTATTCATTACACTACAACCTCTATTATTCAAATCAATCGAGACTTGGATTAGTTTGAATAATCAAAATGTATGGGATCATAAACAACACTTTTTTTTATATAAAAACAGTAGATGTATATATTAAAACCCTACATTTATATTAACATGGAAATGTATATGGGTGATTTTACCAAATATTTGATCTTCTGGCTTTCTAATTTTTGGTACTCTTTCATGATTCGATTCACTATACTGAAATAAAGAGAAAGCCCAAATTTGAGATTTTTTGGTCATTATTCTCAAAGGAAATTGTATACTTTAGTTTTCAACTGAAAATTTAAACTTGGACCTTTAACGTTTTACCGGATTAGGTCAGTAACATTCAAAGTACTATTTTTCGTCGGAAATTTTGCGAACTCTCCGAAAAAAGTATTTACGTTCACCCGCGATGATATTTTCGACGACAGGAAGTTTAAAAAATATTAGAAAAGCCCTTTTTGATGCTTACTCCACTTTTTTTTTTCAAATAAACGATATTTTCTGAGTATTCGGATTATTTGAGATTCGGCAAATGATGAATTTAACGTTTTTGTGCTGTGAGAAATTGAGTTCTGGAGAGTACAAGTTGAAAATTGGGTATTGTTGGGCAAATTTTCTGCACGTTTAAAAATATATTCATTTTGAAACAGAAACGTGAATATTCCTGTAACAAAATAGTACTTTTGATTTTCCCCAGTTTCAATTTTTTATTTTTAGTTTAAAATTGTCGATATTGTTTGGCATTCATGAGTAAAAAATTTCAAATTAGGGCTTTTCCGTTATTTCAGTATAGTGATACGAAACAACAAAAACACTGAAAATTTGAAGTCCAGATTTTCGTCCGATATTTGGATGTTAAATTTCCGATCTGCATAACGTTGAATGTTTTTTGCATATTGAATATGCGTAGTTCTTTCAATACCGCAGTAAGAAACAATGTATCTTCCAGATAATTGAGTGTTTGGATAAACTAAGTCATCGTTCGGATGATCGAGGTTCGGATAATCGATGTTCTACTGTATATTTATTCTTTGATTTAAATACGAAACGAATGGTTATTATTTTGCCAAACGAAATGGTTATTAATTTGCATGAAATAATTTTGCACATATTTTTTTTTATTGTAATTTATTTTGTTAATGTTCCTGAAAAAAGTTGAAACGAAAAAAAATCATTATGAACTTTTTTGACTTCATTCAGACGAGGTTCGCAGGCGAATACAGTTCAACCCGTACCTCCAACGATAGAGGAAGTTAAGGCTGAGATGCCAAACATTTTGCCACCTGAAGACATTCCGAAAAAGTATCGCGAGGCTATAATACATTACAGTAAATACCATAACGCTGAAATTGTCGAAACGGAGGCTAGTTTCAAAGCAACGAGAATATCCATCGAACAAAATTGCACTTTACAAGCTGCATCTTTTTTAAATAACGTTATGTTCATAAACTTAACATTGAGCGAACAAGAAAAGGTGATTTTTCGATTTGAAAGAAATATGATAATAAAATGTGTACTTATCGATTAATATATTTGTTATCTTAAAGAAATAATATAATTCAATACGTTTCTAATGATTTCTTTAGATCGATCGGTTTACAGTTTTGTCCGAACTTTTCTCAGCCTTTGGTTTCTCCAGAAAAGCTTCATTTTGTATGCGTTTAGCTGCTACGAGACATATATCCCAGAATAATCCTAATCCGGATTGGCAGCAATGTTACAATCTCATGTTACAAGCCACATCGGGATTCAAATTGTCTTTGGATCCCGCGGAAATGTCGAGCGGTAAGCTTTTCATCGCTAAAATGAAATTCCAGAGCATTTTACATTTTCCGCAAACCTTCAAAAATTAGTCATTGAAATGAATTTGATTTTTCAATCATTCATTTCGCTATGATTTTAGACGGGCGAAGAGGGTGGCCAGCGATTCAGATTCAAGTGATAAACGAACTCGTTGTCGCTGCTAATCGAATGGGAAATCCTGCACTCGCCACTAGACATATGACTTTTTTGCTTCAAACAATGTATAATCATTTGAGTCGTGACGAACGAAAGGATATTGCACTTCAGCTACAAGGCGTTTCACAACAGTGCGAAGGCGCGCCCGTTCCTCTCGTATGTATAAACATTTTACATGATATTTTGTGAGAGATGAGCGCAATTTTTAAACTGACAATCGAATTTTACTGTTACTAATCGTAAAAAACAGGAATGAAAATACGGAAAAACTCGTTAAATTTTTCTGATCTCCAGACCGGTATAAATAAATATTTTTGTAACGTTTGTGTTTTTTGAAGGTTTTAGATTCTGGAATTGTAATACCACCTGCGAATTTAACAAACATACCAAAGACGAAGTCGTTCGCATTGAAGAATTTGCAGCCACATCTTCAACCCCAAAAAATCGAGAGAGTCAAAGAAGATCATGGACCTTTCTTATTCACTCCTATCAATTTTGGATCTTTGGAGAGAAAAAATACCTCTAAAAGTAAAGTTGGTGAGTCGATATTCAAATACTACTGATAATAATGAAATTAAGTATTATTCACGTGTCTTTACAATTGTTACTCACCATGAAACACAATTTTCACAAAAATCATAATAATTTATTGAAATAACGAAAAAGATGTCTCAAAAAGAATCATCTTCTGTGCCACTTTTCCAAATTCTCCGTACAATACGCCAATCCACCGATGAAAAACATAATTTCGCCGAAAAAATAATACTGAAAAACTTTCAAAACGTAAAAGTTAAACACGATTCATAAAAATCGGAACCATTTTTTTTATCTCAGTTTTCCTATTTTTCGTACGATCCTCGGACATCAAAATTGTTGCATTAATTCGCAAAGATGAACGTAAACAAACTTTGAAAATTAGGAAGCTGGAAGTTCGGAAAGTAGACGAAAAATTGAAAAATCGAAAATATTCACCCGATTTAACATTATTTTGCAGATTACTTGTGGGTTGAGGGTGATATTTGCGAGGTCTCAATGCAACTGATAAATCCATTGCCCTTCGAGCTCTACGTTTCGAACATGAGATTGCTTACAAATGGAGTAGTTTTTGAATCGCTTCCGGAGAGCATCACTCTTCCGGCGGATTCTGGTCCGATTGCCGTCACTTTAGCTGGAACACCGAAGGAGGTCGGCGATTTGGAAATTTTAGGGTTCAGCACACATACTTTAGGCGTAAAATCGAATTGTCGACTAAGAAACATGGAAAGCATACCGCATCCCCAATACAGCGTTGAAGTCGTTCCAGCTTTGCCAAAAATCGACGTCGCCACGAGTTTGCCGCAGACTGCGAGTTTCAGTTCTGGCGAAAACATTGTTACGAGCGCCAGTATATCATTATACGGTGGCGAAAGGTATGACGATAATTTTTATCACAGTTTTTTTTTTTACTATTTCCCGGGCGCTTTTCGATAGGTGTAAAATAAAATGTGCATTGCATTTTTTTTGTAATATTTTCAGCGCCGAATGCACAATAACTCTGACAAACATTGGACAAGTTCCCATTGAAATGATCGAAGTTTCTATTCAGTCGACTTTAGACGCCGTTACTGAAGGGAAGATATTCAAGTGGAGTGACGAAAACTTGAAAACTCAATTGCCTCTTCAACCCGGCGGAAGTGCCAGCCTCACGCTGTATCTTTATGCCGCTACGGAATTCATTTCGCCTTCGACACGAAATCGTAAGTGATTTTATTGATCGTTTATTAGTGTATAACTTATACGCTCAAACTATTCCTTCTGTTTATTTCCTCAATCGAATATTTTCATGGTGTTTTAATGTGTTTCAATACAGACGTTTTTGTAAATAATAGCAATTAGCCAAAAAATCATTGGCATGGTTTTAACTGGCATAATAGATATTTAAGTAAAAATCAGAGCGAAATCAAAAACCCAATTTCCATTTTAATGGAAATTTTACATTAACTGGAAGACAAGATCTTTGTCATAAAAAAATATTGTCATAGAATTGATATCTGGTATTATAATATTTTGTATTAGGAAGAAGTGAGTTATTTTTCAGGATGGATTTGTGAGCGAAGATAGAGTAACAATGAATAGTACTAATATTAAACGCGAAACGTTTCGTTCTATGCATAGCGCAAAAATTGCATCTTCATTTGCGTACAATTTTGTACAACTTGATAAATTCAGTACAGTAGTAGTAATAATAGTATTTATTGACAATACAAACGTGTTGCAGTTTTACATATAAATTCCATTCATAATTTTTTGTATTTTTCATTTACTATTGTCAATAGGCCATCGACCGTGGTCCTTCAGCCCTTGGTTCGACATATAATTTGATTCTTTTTTTTTAACTTAGAAATAGGGCAAGTATTGGTTACTACTCTTGGTTTTTCTTTTATTTCCTTTAGTTGCTTCCGTTGATTAGTTGTAATTGGCGATATGTGGTATGTTTCGGGTATTTAGGTTTATGAGTACGGGTTTGTTCCGATTGTGTACAGAGTGGTTTTAGATTTTCAATTTGAATGGAAGCGAATTTTTTAGTGAGTTCCAGGATTTTTGTTTTTATGGGTGTTATACCAGTTTTTTTTCGTAGAGGAGTGTATTTTTCGGATTGTAAAGTGGGTTGTCTGGGTGCCGTATACGAGACAGGCGCCGAATAGGCGTGTTTCGGCTGTTTCTATTTTTTTTAGTGCCGTTTTTTTACAATTTATAAAAATACGATGTCCGTATTCTAACAATGGTCTGCATATAGATTTGTACATTGTTGCCAAGTGTTTTATATGGTTATTCCGGGCTTTAAAAGTAATTTTCCTAAAATGAGAGGCTCTTTGTATAGTTTTATTTTCGCACTGTTGTAAACAAATTCAGTACAATTAATGGTGAAACGATATTTCAGATATGAATAATAGTATGTACCTCAGTCAACCGAATAGTCTGATGTCGCACTCTGGTCACAGTTCCTTGCCGTCCAGATTAAATTCGCCCTCGCATCATACAAAACGTCAAACCGAATTAACATCGTCTTTCCGATCCGGACTGAGTACTCACGTTGGTAACTACAATTCCGCACCAAACACTCGCTTGTCGAAACTGGCAACACCATTGCACGCTTCCAATATCACGGAAGGCCAACTAAAAATTAAATATTCTGGCGACGCGGGCTTAGCCGCTGGTTACTGCAGAATATCCTCGGTATTCATAACTATCGAGATGCTGCCAAGCGTACAAATCACAAGTTGGGACGTTCTTCCTGCAGAAACGTGAGTAATCCGAGAAAATCTCCTCACAATTAAAATACAAACAAAAAACACTTTTTATTAGACTTTGCTTGCATTTTTTTAACGATAGCATTAATAGAAATCTTGTAACAATATTTCTCTCTGCTTGCTAAACTGTAATTCGACAACTTGGGTGTGGGACAAAATAGCGAATTTAAAAATAAAGTTTTTAAATTCGCTATTAAAACGAATTAAAAAAAAAAATGGAGAATATTCATAATTGTGGGATTTGGTTCGTCAGCCATTCGCTATTTTTGAATGCATTTTAATAAGATGGAGATTAAAATAGCGAATGGCTGAAATTGTGAATTTCATAATGATGACCATTCTAAATTCAGATGTTCCTAATTTCGAAATTTGCTATCTTAACCATCTACTATTTTGGTTTTCGCTATTTTGACGCCCACCCAACGACTTAAATTTAAGTGAGTCACGATAAAGCTATTTCTAAGATAATATTGGAAATGAGATGTTTATTACAATGGTAAAACATGGAATATACTTTATCCACTGTTACTTTCCACAGACCAACACAATTTTATCTTGTGCTGGACGTAACAAACATGACGAATCACGAGATGGAGTTACATTACACTCAGAGCAAATGTATATACATGGAGGGTAGAGAACCTTGTCGAATTCCGGTACCGGTTAATCGTTGCCCATTGAATAAACTCTCAGTGGTAATGTCCAGAATAAATGTCTGAACCGCAATGTTAATTATGTAAATCTGCCATCCATACAATAATTAGATATTTTTAAAATGTAGTTGAACGAAGGAGGCGATAGCACAGAGCTGCAAAAATTATGCGCGGAGCACATAGTTTCGCTGGTCGATTTGCGGTGGCAATTACTCGGCACTGATCTCACGGGAAAAGCGACTCTCTCCGGAATTTCTCTCACACAAGATATGCTAGATCTTGTGCGAATGAGTCCTCTTCAATGGGGTAAGTTCGTTTTTCTGAATTTACAATGCAATTTAACTACATTTTCATTTGTTATTATACTACCTAAAGAAGATTGAGGCTCAAAAAGATTTTTATGAATGTATTTCAAAACAATTCGTAAATCTTTGATATTTTCTTCGCAGAAATCATCATAAATGACGTAGCTGTTAAAGCTCAAGACGAAATAACGTGCAGTTTGGGCGAATGCATGACGATCGGAGTTGGAGTGTGCAACGCACTTGAACATCCTCTCAGGGATCTTACATTGTCAATAAGCTTTTATCAGGATCACCAAAACGGTGTAAATAACTATAGATTGGACACGAGGTTGTCTATTGCTGGTGCTAATAAAGTTATGCTTCCTACGGTGAGTCTAGTGAACATATATTCTATATACGCATCAGATTTTTATAACGCATAAAAATCATAACATACATTTACGGATCCAGTTATACTTTCAACTCGAGGTAATTAGGTAACCAAAGACGATAGCGTTGATGACCCGTTGCAAAACCAGGAATTGGGAAAATTGTAATTAGAAATTAATGATTTTATAACTCAATCAAAACATGTATTTGAGACAAATTTTTCTATTGACTATTCAATTATCTAAATAATCAATTACTGAATACGTAACTAATCGGCAATTAGAATTTGTTATAAATCAATTTCTCAAGTAACGAAGGAACTCTCATTGATTACCCAATCAATTTTCATTAAAAATAAATAATTAACTGATTACTCCATTAGTAGTTTATGGGAACCCGATATTTTCCACTTTTTTCGTCAACGATTCTCTGAATGATCGAATAATTTCTAGTTCTAATTGACGATTACAGCAATAGGAATTTGAGTAGTTAATTAAATAAAGCTTTTTTTTTTTAGTAATTATTGACCATTTTTCCGAAAACCAAGTAATTTCTCGACATAATTGATGACTTATCGATGAAGCGAATAATGTCAAGATCTGATTGACGATTAATTTAGTAATCAATGAGTTTTGTGTTCCGATTACTAATTATCCGGTTAATCAAGTACGATCGAATTTAATGAAGTAATTGAGAAATGATCATTGATTGACAATTTGCGCAAAACATAGGAGCGCACCAATGCGTTTTATCTTTACAACAGTTATATTGATTTTTTACTTAAAAATAAAAAGATTATAATTTTTTTTCAAGACCGGTTTATTTTGCTAAGAAATTTACAGAAACGAAAATTGACAAAGTGGCACCAATTATTGTTCCAAATTGAACATTATGGATAAATCCATCATGTCCAATAATCACTATTAAACTTATTAACACGATTAAAAATCGTTGGCGACTCCAATGATGCGGAATTTCGAAAATTCCCCCTGCTTTCTTTTAAATGACAATTCCGAGACAAATTTAATAATAATTAACAAAATATGTATGAAATATACCATTTGATGGCGAATATTTTTGTATACAGTTGCAGGAATACGGACGTGCGTATCACGAATGTCGCGTGGTATTCTTTACAACAGGCCAATACAAAGTGGACATTCAATGCAACAGTCGAGAATCGAATCCAAGCCCTCCAACGCTTTGCTCGGAACTTATGAATGCAGGGCACACGTGGCGCTATATACCGCCAATCGAAATCGCTGTTGATGATAGTTAATATATTACATATGTTATAAAAGTCGCTTAGAAGAATAATTTTCTATACAAAGGTACGAACCTGTGAATATCTGCTGTGAATTATATCACTTAAAAGCATAATAAAAAGTCGTAAAAAAATAATTGTTGCGTTCTCTTTTACTAAAAGTGCGAGTCACGGTTTATTTAAAATTCGTAGATGTCACTATATAATTATCATTTTACTAGGTATATATTTTTTTCAACCGTATAATTGATCTCATAAATTGTCACGGATGCTTATCAGTCGTTGTATCAAAATTTTATCTAGTATTCTTTAAAAAATTACTTGTAAATTTGTACGACACGCAGACATTCGAATATTCATGCCGCAAATCTCGAGAAAGTTTTTTACCTAAGAATATCGAGCACAAAACATTCTCTGAACACATTTTATCACAATCGAACATCATAATGATAATATTTCTTATAATTTTCGATTGCGTCGTATCAATAATTTATTCTTACGTAATACTGTTATTTCTATTGTTCCATCTGTCAATGCTTAATAAATTATCAATCACGTAGAATAATAATTGCACAGGTAATCGCAGGGAATTGTCGATATCCCCTTAATTATTAAAACTAGATTACCCACGTATTCATTTCACTAAATGCTTGTAAATCTCATTGTAAATTTTTGTAACTAAACTTCTACAGTAGAATTTCGTTCAGCCCTAAATTCATCTACTGAAACGGAATTCTACTGTATTCGTTATAAGCTTTAAATTGCGTTGAAATGATTCCGTTAAATTCGTCATTTACCTAGCAGCCGTTTATTTAAGTTTCGCTTTCTTTCCCAGCGGTATCATCTCCATTTCGTGAATATTTCGTCGGAATTTTTTGTAAAATTCTAAGACACTTTTATCGGCCCAAACTTGGTTATTATTGAAGTCCAAAACTCTGAGAGAATTTAAGCTTTGAGCACGAGAAAGAGCCACATAAGCTTGGCCAGCGTCGAAAACTCTTCCCAAACTCATTTCCACGCAGTCCAGAGTAAGTCCCTGACTTTTATGAATGGAAAAGGCCCAAGCGAGCTTAAGAGGAATCTGTTTTCTGTGGACGAGACCTCCACCTGCTCCTTTTATCGTCCATTTTTCCGTTTTAGCGGTATAAAGCTCGCCCGATCGAAACTGTACGACAGGAATGCCGTCGGAAAACTTAACGACTACTCCTCGCGCTCCATTAACAAGGCCGTTGCTTACGTTTATATTTTTCAGAAGCATAACTTGAGCGCCGATTTTCAAGGTCAATTTTCCAGGCACTGGCAATTGTTGATCTAATATTTTCGACATATTCTCATCGGAATCCTGAGCGATAAAGACTTTGGACTCACCAGTGAGGCTCTCAAGTTGCGAAGTATTAATCTCGTCAGCCTCGCGAATGTGAGAACAAAGCCTCGTAGCCAAAATTCCGTCCTTCTCGATCTTTTGCTTGGCTGTGGCTCTCAAAGTGTTGGTAATATCGTCGGTTATTCTTCCTATTCTTATGCTGTTCAACAGCTTCACGAAGACCGGATCTTTTTGTCTATGCACGATTCCTAATTCGTAATTAACGTGCACGCAATTTTCCCAGGCTTCGCTTTGAAAGCAAAACTTGGTTTTCTTATCTTTATTCGAGACCGGAGGCAGCTGGAAAAAATCGCCACAGAGAATGAGCTGAATTCCTCCGAACGGCTTGTCGTTTCTTCTAACGTGCCTCGCGACAGCTTCGATTTTTTCAAAATACTCGCCGTCCACCATTGAAATCTCGTCTATCACCAGATGCTTTGTTTTTCGCCAGATCTGAGCAACTGACTGTCGTGAAGCCAATTGATAGCAACGCTCAAGAGTTCCTGTACCGATTCCGATTCCTGCAAACTGATGCAATGTGACTCCTCCTATGTGGCAAGCAGCGACTCCGGTACTCGCTGTGGCCACTGTCGCGTCTGGAGGAAGGCCAGCTATTATTCGTTTTAGCAAAAACGATTTTCCAGTTCCGGCGCTTCCTGTTATTATTCATAGGGATATTCGTCGTTATTAATTTCGTGACTGAATTGAAGATAAAAATAAAAAAACGTGAAAGCGGTATAATCACGCCAAACGTCAATAGCAGAGAAAATTTTCAACTTTTTGATGGAATAAAAATGTGATAACAATTCAACGTGTTGAAGGTGCTTGAAAGATTGATTTTGGATAACAACGATTTCAAAATGTTATTAAGAAATTTATGACAAGAATATTGTTCAAAAACGGCCACTATTGTTTTTTTCAAATGCACATGATTGGTTAGTTTTATTTGAATGTGAAAAAACTTTTTTAGAATTTTATTTGGTTTTTCAAGATTGAGTTTTTTTTGTTTGCATTGTATTTGGGAATCTACTTGATCAATAACCTTAATTATAATAATAGGTGGTCATACAGAATATTTTTCCAAAATTTGTGCCTTGCCACACATTTCTAAAAGTTAAACATTTTTTTAAACATGATTGAAAAATTTTGCATTAAAAAAAATCGTATGTATTCAGAAAAAACAACAAACCATTTTTATCTGAAATAAAAGTTATGTTGACAACTGATTTGCTGATTTTTTTTTTTTTTTTTTTTTTCCTCAAGAATTTGTTTATTTATTAATTCATGGGATATGCTTTTTTTTTTTTACATATAATGGTTTTCTAGTGTATGAATAGATATATAATTCAACATATGTAAAAATAAAGAATCTGATAGCTAACTTTTGATTTTAATGTAGATTATTACATGTGCATTTGATCTTGACTAGATATATCTCAGTAGTTTTGCTGATGCTTGTTTTAAAGACCTGTAGATCTCTTTGGATCCTATCCAAAGAGATGGTTGGTGTTTCGTTGGTTTGCAGGGTCTTAAGTTCTTTACTGGTAATAACATTTGGGAATTATCATTATCTTTTCACCATCCTCTACATGGTTCATTTTTTTTTCTCATATTGTTATATTGAGAAGTGTTTGAAATTTTCTCCCAAATCATTAAAACATAAATATAGAGGCTGCAATTTCTTTACATTATCAAATACTAAGATATAGAAATATATTTAATCACAGGAAATACCTGCTTAAAATGTTTTAACTAGGATTGAAAAAAGAGTAATTACTCAAAATTTTTTATTCCAGGATATCTCCTTACTTGCAAATAAAAAACATTGTAACTATTACAAACCTGTGAAGAAGACATTTCGTCCATTCAGCACAGCTTCTAATACTTTCTTCTGCTCTTCCGTCATCTGTCCCGCAGTAGGATTTACATATAGTTTTTTAGCTGTCGGAACCTTTGGAGCATTAGGATCTGTAAGTTTTCGCTTTCTGACATTGCTGGGAGACGGTGTAGTGATTGTTTTCCTTGACACCTTCAGAGCTTTTTCTTTAGCGCTATTTATCTCTGCCGTCGTAACTGGACTAATTTCTTCTACCTGTCCAAGTGGCTTATTGGACAACAGTTGTTCACGCAGGGGATTTTTGCTCTTTGTATCTGTTTGGCCAGTCATTTTTACAAAGATCATTTTGAGAAAACTCACAAGTTGCGCAGCTGGAGCATTCGACAGGAAAATAGTACATTTCTCTTCCGCGAGTTTTATCGTTGCCTTTCCTTCAGTCATGAAGCGATTGAAGACAGAAATACCTTTGAGAGACAATTTTGTAGTGACATTAGCCTTCTCTGCACGTACTTCAATGAGAATCTGTCGAAGAGCATTTCTGATGAGGCGCAAAGTCGCTGTTCGGTGAGTGACTTTTCTCAGAATGGAACCTTTTGCATCCAGCCACTCAAATGTCACACTGCAGGTTAAAGTTGTGTCTTCCGATGCCATGATTTTGAATCCTTTGGTTTTCAGAACTTCAGGTGATAACTTATTTGAAAAAAAGTGTTTTTTTGTAGGTTAGGAACTCTGACATTAGTGTTGATCAATTATGGATGGAACCGTTGACTTATTATTTTTATGCGAGGTGTTATTTGAAAGTGAGAAATTCGAAGATTTTAGGATTAACGTCGGTGCAATTTTTGATAACGACGGAACACTGTTTTGGCGGGCCGAATGTACAGCCGTATGACCGACGTGGTCGTCTTTGCCCGCCAAAGAGAGACGCTGTCCTTATGAAAGCTATTCGTCGAGTTGTCAGGGGTAACGACTACAGTAGAACCTCGTTTACTCGGTTCCTGAGGTTCCTGATCAGCGGAAATGTCAGTATCTTACTCAATCGGTCAGATAGCTACTCAGTCGGTAACAAAAACTCTGAAGTGCAGAATCTACAAACATTTTGTGGATAAGAATCGTCGCACGTAAACAACGAACGTAATCCGTTACATGGTAGTCGAGATTTCGTTAATGATTGAGTTACGCGTTGCCGCAGATAAAAAATCATGTAGCTGAGCAATGAATTCATTTAAAAGGTGCCGACAACAAATCGATCGAACATCTGTTTACGTTTTCCTCTTTTTCAAGGTTAGTCATATGTGCCATATTTATAAAACCTCAAGCTCAGCTGTTACAAAAATTTGCAGCTGCATCGTTAGCGTGATTAGCGGAAAAATGGAAAAGTCTGGCGATGACTCGCAACACAATGAAATAAAAGTTGAAAAAAGTAGCTCCGATACTGATGACAACAATCAACCGAGCAGTAGCACTGCAACTTTCCACAAATTAAAAAAAATCTTCAAGAAACGCAGCTACCGGAGGAGAAATGATGAAAGTGAGGAGGAAGAAAATGCTGACAGTTCGAGTGAAAATAGCGATAATGAGACTGATCCTGCATTCAATAAGATGATCGAAATCCAAATTGTCCATAGAAGACTTAATGATGGTTCTCAGAAAAAAGAAAATCAAGCGGATTCCAAAGAAGGTAATAAAATTATCACTCGAGTACAAACTTTCGAGTCCTGATCGTTTTACATGAAATATTATCTTGGTCGTACTGTTTTCATGATTTTCATAAAATAAAAAAAAATGTGTCTTAGTTTTTTTTAAACCATGATAATAGCCATGGCCAAGTGATTTTTTTCGTTGTTTTTCGTGTTGTGTATTCTAACTATGTTTATAGATGTTTCAGATACAGAATTGGGTGAGAAACATGAAAATATGTGACTGAGACCTCATAATAATCATATCATTTTTTAGGTTCGGGAAGTTCGGACGAGTGGGCTGTGCCATCAGATGTGGAAGAAGACGGACTTGCTATAAGAAAGCCTGAGCCAACAACATCGTTTTGCACAGTAACCGAGATGATGCATCGGCAGATAGGACAGAGCAAAAATTTTCAAAGAAAGTTTTATGGCTCGATTCGCACTGTGGAACGTCTCGAATACATGCATTCACTTAATGAGCATCAGGTGAAAAATCGAAAGTCTTGTGTGTGTTTTTTTTTTTAATTTTGCTTCCTCATAGAGGAAGCTTTATTTTCATGAGAAAACAGAAATTCCGAGATTTTTATGTCAGAACACTGGAATCTAAAACGTTGCGAAAAGTGGTTCAGAAAAATTGTCCGGATGTGTATGGGTCATTACCGTTTCGACCGGGGTCGGACCCTCGACCTCTCAGATTAGGTCTAACATTTTTTATATGTTTGGACCAACTTCAAAAAGTACTGGAAATTTTTTTCAGATTTTCTGTATTTTTATTTTTTTTTTGAAAAAAAAATTTGAGATATTTAAGTGTAATTGAAATAACGATGCAAAATAGAACTTTGCACATTGCTCCATCAATGATTTTCATCAGTTGAAAAGCTCTCTTACGAGAAAGCCAAAAATGAAATAAATTAATTTTCTCATAGAGCCGGCTTTACCAAAGATAAAAATCAATGAGACAGTAATTTGCAAAGTTCTACTTTGCATTCTTATTTGTTTATTTAAATGATGTAATAATGTAATTGGCGATATTGAGACAGGGCTGCGTCAACACCGTCGAATTCAATGAGACTGGTGACTTACTTGTCAGTGGTTCAGACGATTTGGCCGTCTGCGTTTGGGACTGGGCTACAGGAAAAAAACGCAATTCGTACGAGAGCGGTCATAGAAACAATATATTTCAGGTAATTTTGTCAATAATTTGGATAGATAGAAAATTCATTGAGTCCTGGAATTAATTCCCTAAGAATCATAGCGATACAGCGACAGCAGTTTTTAAATGGTAATTATGATTAAAGTTAAAAAATACAAAAAAAAAAGACGAAGAATATATATAGTACAGAGTGAAACGTACTGAATTGAAACGGCACGACATAAATCAGAAAAAGAAAGAGGTAGATGACACACAGGTGCATATGTTAAAATTTTATTTGTAATACACGTATTTTATCACTTTCACGAGATTATTTTCTTTTCAAAGCTCAAAGACATTGAAAGAAGAATAAAGAATCGTTATGTTTCTAACCATTTATGCTAAAATACTGCAAATTTTATTAAAAAATACTAGTATTTTGGATACTATATTATTGAATAAATGGTTGTTTTGCTATGTTTTTATCTATATAGAACTCTCATTGTGTTCTCATACGCAGGAGTGAATTTTTCGAAGATGTCTGAAATAATTTAAGGATGTATGATACGGACAGTCCCGCAAAAAGTGAGTTTCAGAGACAATTTCGATCACTTCCCGATAGGATAAATATCGAAAAAAAATAATGCATATAAAACGTACCGAAAATATTGATTTCGCATCATAATGATCTCAAAATATTTTTAACAAATTTGTGAAAAAAACAATTGTTCAATAAATAAACAGTCAACCTAACTTTTTTTCTAATGAAAATGATATGTTCATTTATTTGAATGAATATGAATTTTTCCAGATTTTTTCTTTATTTTGATTTTGATTTTTTTTATTTGGAAAACGGCGCAGAATATAACAAATTTTGGATATGCGTTTTGCAAAAAAATCTTGAGTGTAATAGATAGGTTTATGCCGAATACATATCCAAAATTCATTATTTCGCGCACATTTTTGGAAATAAAAAAAAGTCAAAATCAAAATAAAGAAAAAAATCTGAAAAAATTCAGCCGCATTCAAATAAATTAACATATCATTTTCGTTAGAAAAAAAATTAGGTTGACTGATTGTTTGTTGAACAATTGTTTTTTTTCCCAGAAATTTGTTAATAATATTTTGGCATTATTACTATGCAAAATTGATCTTTTCAGCACGTTTAATAACGATTATTTTTTTCCGATTTTCATCTCATCCGGAAGTAATCGAAATCTTCTCGTGAAACTCACGATTGGCGGGACTGTACGTATCATACATCCTTAAATGAAAGGATTTTTAAATCATATCGGATATTAAAGGGGATTAAATGAAATCAATGGAGAATGAAATATATATTAAATAAATGTATATTTTTAATGTCAAGGCATCGTGGTTGCCGCGCGATAATTCAACGATGATGGTAACCTGCGCAAGTGATGGTCAAGTACGTCTTCTCGATCTCGTTTGGGGAACTACACGGAAATTAGCTTCGCATCAAGGAGCTTGCAACAAATTTGCGCTCCATCCGGAAACTCCTCATGCGGCTATCTCCGTTGGAGATGACGGCAAAGTATTGTCCATAGACGTTCGAGCCGATGAACCAACAAAGTACAGATTTTTCTAAGTGCATCTCTTTGATTAAAATGGTACAAAAGACGATTGAACAATCCATTGATCATTCTTTTTCTTCGTGCAGACTGGTAACCGTGAAGGCTAAAAGTTTCACTCTCCAATTGTACACGATTCACTCGAATCCGCGAAACAGCCATGAATTCTGCGTTGGAGGTCACACGGGCTATGTAACAATTTTCGATCGTCGCAAAGCGAGCTCGCCTCTCTCTAAATTGTGTCCAGCGGAATTGGTGATTATTTACCTCGAAATTAACGTTGCCAGATTTTCATTTTCTCAGTGGCGTGTTGAATTATGTTTTTCTTTTTCCATTTCATAGCGCAGTGATGGAATCGTCCACATTACCTCAGTAACTTACAACCACGATGGAACGGAAATTCTTGCGTCCTACAACGACGATGATATTTACCTATTTGACACACTGATACCTCACCCGACCGGTGACTACGCTCACAAATACTGTGGCCACCGAAACAGTAGAACAAGTACGTTTGAAATGGAGTTGAAATATTTTTTACACGCTGTAATGACTCTTTATTTCCCTCCGTGCGAGGAACACGTTTTTGCTCACGCGATGAGTGCATTTGTCCTTATTTTTACAAATTATAAAATAACATTTCTTACGGCACTCGTGCGATAAACGTTTTCTCTACTCGTGCAATTAGAACGATCGTCAGCAAAAGTTTTATCGCACGAGTATCGTAAAGTAATATTGTTTAGGAGTAGTAGTAATAATTATTAGCACTGGGAAAACTCGCCTAAGGGCCGAGCAAACGTACAACAGGATCACAAAGCAAAGAAAGTATGTGCAGAAAAAAGACACAAGGAAAATAAACCGAGAATATAGTTGATTGACAAATAGAGAACAAAATGAAAAAATAACGGATCACTCCATCCGGTCTAACTGCTCAGCTGCAAGAACGTGCTGCAGAAAGCGCCCCCTAAATGACTCGACTTCCGGAGTCTCCACGATAAAGAGAGGAAGCGTATTTCTGGGTATTTCTAGAAAAAGTTCAGAAAACACGCCTAGTGAAACTATATCCCGGAAAATCTTTGAATTGATTCAGAAAATCTTGGACATTCAGATGATAATTTGGCGGATTTATGATGTATTACTGTTTTTGACGTAAAACTTTTCTCCGAGATTAAAGATGTTTTAATTTTACTTAAATTATATTTTCTGAATTGATTACTTTCAAAATATAACATACGATAATCATAACGTTAAAGGACAGTTTTGCATTACAATAATTTATCATTACCATTGCAGTTGTCCTTGCTTTCAAGAATTATTACAATATTGTCTTTGCATTAAGAACAAAAACGGCGAGTCTGTTGCTGTAAAAGAGTTCATGTAAATACAACTGAACATTTGTCAGATTTACGACATCTTATCGTTTTTGACGTAAAACTTTTCACCCGAATTAGAGATTTTCCAAATCTCTCTAAAATTATATTTTCTGAATTGATTACTTTCAAAATATAACATACGAAAATCATAATGTTACAGGACAATTTTGCGTTACAACTATTTTTCATTACCATTGCAGTTGTCCTCATTATTAAGAGTTATTTCAACATTGGGTTCAGACAAAAAATATAAAACGTAAAGTCTCCTGCTGAATAAAAGTCAGTCTGAGCAGTTTTAACCACTTTTTTTTTTAAGTAAAGAAATTGTTGCTTTTTTTTCAGTAAAGGGTGTTAATTATTTTGGACCGAAAAGTGAGTTCATAGTTTCTGGCTCAGACTGTGGCAATATATTCTTCTGGGAAAAAAACAGCGAAACTCTTGTGCAATGTTTACGAGGAGATGCTCAAGGAGTGGTTAATTGCATAAAACCTCATCCATCGATTCCAATATTGGCAAGTAGCGGGTTGGATCATGACGTGAAGATATGGGGACCATATGGATCTGGGCCACGGTTTATGACGGACCTCAAGGACCTTAAGGAAGTAAGGAATAGAAAACGAGATTTTAAATGGGTGATGCATAGTTTTCTTCTTGAAGTGAAAAATTTTCTTTTCAGCTCCTTGAATCTAATCTTGACAAACGAGCTAAAGACAGATTGTCAAGATCTTACAGTTTTAAACCAGAAGGTCTAAATATGTGGTCGTTTCGGGGGAGCAATTGGAATTTTTCGAGACATTTCTCACGTAATGTCCATTCTGTAAGTTTCCCAGTGGAATTGAAGGATCCATTTTTCAATTAGAGCAATAGTGGATGGTTTTTATAATTTGCAATATTCTAGTATTACTTATGAAGAGCTTCAGCGATTTTTTGGAAATATCTATATGGAATATCCAAATCTCAGCCGTCGTTTTTAAGTCACAAAAGAATACTTTTAATCTAAATTCATAATTGTTATTTATTTTGGTATTTATTTTCTTGTGTTCGCGATTTTATACAGACTCTGCAAAAAAAAAAAATTCTTGAACGGGATTTTTTGAGGAGAGCATTTCAACTTTTGGCTCGTAATCGATAGAAAAACACGCTCAATTGTATTCTGTAGAATTAGTTAAAAAATGAACGTATCTTTAGATTTCTCAATGTTTTTGAAAAGGAAGCATCCGAAAAGTTGTCGAACGATGTGGCCTAGATGATAAAGAATGTTGCAATAGTTCATTATTTTATAGACTTGTTATTAAACGCATTTCGCAGAGTCCTTTATCATCAATAAGGTGTTCAGTTGGACTATTTGAACCCGGAGATTACGATGAAGACGACGATGACGACGATTAGATGCAAAAAAATACCGTCATCCTTGAGGCCAACTACTATCGGTGAGAGCTTCAATTTTACGTAAGTCGTAAAAAATTTACATGTCCTTCGATCAATTGTTCATACGAGATATTCAAATTCTTATAAGTGATTGATAATCGTCACTAAAATAGCGTAACGTGAGTATTGATCACTCGCAAGATATTGTTGTGCGATACGAGAGATATCGTCCGATAGCCTTAGAGTCTAAGTGAAAATGACGAATAAAAAGTGAAATTGTATAAGGAATTATATCATTGAGAAACCGACGGAATAAAAAAAGTTTTTGCAAAGTGTATTTTATATTTCGGTGTTGCGGAGTTAAAAAACGATGCGACCGGACAATTGCATTATAATAGAATCGAGAATCAGCAAGTTCAAAGTCTTCTCTCTGTTTTTAAGCAGATAATAAAACGAAGAAGCCTACGAAACGATTTTATAAAAACTAATTTGATCGTTCGATGGTTGTAACATCAATTTTTTCTAGAATTCTGTTTTCTCTGGTTGAATTATTTATTCAAATGATAAAATAATTGCTGCCCCTAACTGCTCGTTATTATATGATTATGCGCGGTGCGTAATGACAATAAAAAATAACAAATGGTAGAAATGGAATTTTTTTGTTGATGCAATGTAGAAAAACGCTATGATTATTGCTTAAAATGTTTACCATAATGTGTATGAACATCAATAAAGGTTTGTGTCTATTGCTTATCACTTATGCGGAAAACAATGAAATGGAACAACTATTTTTTTTGTCACTTCGATATCATCGAGTTATAGTATTTATTTAAAAAATGAGTTATGATGTTATTTCAACAAATGCTTATAAAATGGGCAAGTCCGGCGTAAATATGGAGATTAGAAGTTTCCATCCATATCGTTTTCGCTGCTTTCATGAAAAAAATCAACCAAGGACTGGTCAGCAGATGCGACGTTACGAAATCTAATAATGGCCTGTACACCGTGAGCAAAAGCATACAGACTACGATGGTATTAAACCACGAGCCAATTCGTAACGAGCCCACGACTGCATTGTCATAAAATCGAAAATCCGCAAATTCAGTCTTTTCTTTTCTGTCTTGCAGAAGATAATTAGGAAATAGCTGTTTATGAATAGAATGTTTGAAAACCAACTGTTTCTTATCTCATTATATGCCGTCATTGGATAGTTGTAACATTAATTTTTTCTAGAGTTCTAATGTTGATGCTTGAATAATTTATTCGTTCGATAAGATAATTGCTGTTTCTAAATGGTCGTTATCATATTATTCTGCGTGATGCGTAATGACAACAACGGAAAGGACAAAGGGGAAAAAATAACTTTATTTTGTTGGTGTAATGTGAAAAAAGAAGATAAGGCTACCGTAATTATTAAAATTCTTTATCGTCATTCGTATTGAAAATTGATAAACGGTTGGTTTTATTTATTATTTCTAATTGGAAAGAAAGTAAAAAAGAAAACAAACAACAACAGCTTTTTTTGTAACTCCGGTATCATCGAGTTATAGTATTTATTTGAAAAATAAAGTTAAATGAGGTATTTTTTCAAAAAATACCAATTGAATGAGCGAGTCCGGCGTAAATATGAAGAGTAAAAGTTCCCATCAATAACGTTGTCGCTGCTTTTATGAGAAGCGTCGACCAAGGCCCGGCCAGCAAAAGCGACGTTACAAACTCTAATAACAATGGCCTGTAAACCGTAAGCAAAAGCATACAGACTACGATGGGAACCAAACCACGACGCAAATCGTGACGAGACCACAGCCAAACCAGCGTTGCTGTTGTAATGTGTTGCACCTTTGGTAACAAAAAAATATTACGTTGATTAAAATTTTACGAGATACGAGAAGAAATGCAAAAAATGAAATTCGTACCAGACTTATATTGGACTCGAAACTCTTTTGGATATATTTCCAGTCGAATTCCGCTCCCCGAGCGCCAACCCAAAGAAGTAGAAATCGGGTTAAGAGAACTTCGGCTCCTGCCCAACCAATTCCAGCGGTCAAGACTTTGGCGTGTCCTTTGCCCGGAATTCCTTTCAATACCAATAATATTCCTACTAAATCAGCCAAATCTATGGAATATTTGAAAAACTCCTGGAATAAAATAATTTATTTTTGGTTTAGAATGTGGGAATAAAACTTAGAGCAAGTAAGAAAAATGAAGGCTCTTAATTAATTCAGATATCATAAAAATTTAATGGTGAACATGAAGATAAAAAACCTGTGACAGCAAATTTTTTTGAAGCTTAGTTTATTCATGATATATATATATATAATATTTTTTGTGTTATAGACTTATAGTGTACTTGAAGATGCTCTGATGGATCGAATGAAAAAAATTAAAATGTCTATGAAGTTTAAGTTTTTTTAATGGTTGAGTGGTGTTTATAAGTGCATTTGGATTACAACCTTATTTTCATAATTTTCAGGGCACACACCGTTAGAATCTGTGGTTAGTTACGTGAAATGTAATTCACTTCATTAAAAGCCTGCTAATTTTTGTACAAAGGCAAATATTTATTTTGCCATTTCTAGGAGTGAAAGAAAATTTGGTTTTTCACAACGTTCTCATGATTTTTCTCTTATATTTTTATATTGATTCAATTTTCTAATTTTTACTGCATTGTTATAGATTTTGCAAATCAATGACAAATACTTACTTCGAAAATATTGAAACCCTGCCCAACGTTTTCAGTCGTGGGGAAGAATGTCGCTAGTGCGAGCATTTTAACAAGCTGCGTAAATATGTAAATTCCACCGGCTTGAATGCATTTCCAAAAAGCACCATATTCAGATCTGCGAATGAAAAAAACTCATTTTATTAATATCTAATTTAAATTACATTTCTTTGGAGATTGTTAACATTTCGAAAAAGAAAAAGTTGATAAATTGAGCATGTTGATATTCCCTACAGTACGAGAATTTTTTCATTTATGAAACTTCAACGTATCTAAACTTGAATGATTTCTAACCTCAAACTATTTCCTTTGATATCTGAAAAAGTACTAAAACTTTTCCGTCTAATTGCACCAAAAATAAATGACGATGTACGTGAGATAATTTCCTTAAATTTACAAATTCTTCATAAATTCGAATCAACGAAATCAATTTTAGTAAATATTGCTCGGGGTACGAAAAACCCCACCTTAGTTTTGAGGCTTTTAAAAACTGTTCCGATAAATGGAAAATCGTATACTTACAGTCCCGAGTATTTGTACGTTAAATAATAGGGCACGTAAACTAATGCAACACAATTTCCGAAGTGGTAAAGTGTCATTTTTCAGCGATGATATTCCAATTTAAGTACTAATTACAATATCCTGTATATTCGGTAACAAGTTTAGCGACGGTACGTCAGCAGTTATCTGCCTTAAGGTTTTGTCGTCCGACGCCATCTGGATTTTCTGCGAACCAAAATTAGCGACTGGCCGCAAGATGGCAGCTCAATTAATTTCGAAAACATCTTGCAACTTTGTTTGAACGGTTTGAATGTCTTTCGTGTTTTGCTTACAAAAATTGTCAACAAACATTGATTATCGTTATCTAATTGGATGAACAATGTTTGACAGAGTAATGAACAGCGAAATTTCTCGCAGTTGTAACTCTTAGGTACGTAAAATAAAAAACCTCTCACTATAATACGAAAAAAAAAATCCACTGTCTAGCGGCGAAAAATTCTTTTAAAAAGTGACGATTTTCAGAACGAATTGGTGTAGCGATGCAATACGAACGATTTTTTACCCTTTGTTAACCCTTACGTAGGACGAATCATTGCATACATTTTTTTAAGCCCTTTACAGAGTCCCCCTTTTGTCCCTTAACCCCTTACCAAAAAAGGGGTACCAGCACCCTGCACTGCTACCCCCCAACAAAACCCATAAAAAAGGGGTAGCTGCCAAAAAGGGTTCTCAGTGCTGATCAACTATTGACCATTTTTCTTCTTGTGCTTAGTCCTTTCAATTTTGTCAGTTAACAGCTATGTTTCTTCTGATTAGGTAAGTTATTAAACAAAAAATTCTTATAATTTTTCTTTGCTAGGTCAAAGAAAAATTATAACAATTACTGAAATAGATTTCAGTACATATGAAAAAGAATAAAATTATTTGAAAACAATGAAAAATAAAAAAAAGAAAAACTTTTCCACATATTTTATTAATAGTATCAATAGAACTTATTTCATTTTCATAATAATTTTTATCGTTCTTATTATCAGAGCACATATAAAAAAGTAAGAATAATTTTTTCAGATAGTTAGAAAATGAAACGAATGTTAGCTTATTTTATCAATAGTTTTTGTAGCAGTTATTTTATTTTTATCACATTTTTATTTTTATTATTATTATAGTGCGTTTGGAAAAAAAAAAAAAATTTAATTGATAAATAGCTGGACTGAGATAAAAAAATGTAGCGTTGGGACAATTTCTTTGCCATGTGATACCTAAATTCGACAGGATACACCCTTTGGGGCTAGGGATTTAGAATGGTGAACACTCCGTCTTTCAGCCAACCGAGACAGAGAGTTTCAAAGCTTGTCCCTTTTCAGCCCCACCGAAGCTGGAGATTCTTTAAGGGGTTGGTCGAAGAGTCTTTCCCATTGGTCGGGAACTCCTGGATGCTATATAGTATTCAGAGCGGTCCGTTGAAAGGGTGGTTTAGTTTGGCTGGGACCGTCAGAGACGGTGCTTCACTATTCTACTCTTGTTAAAATAAATCACCTTAGTATTGGCTTGTCCTTTCTAGTGATCACACGTTACAAGCATTTGCTCCTATAAAACATAGTACAGTTCTGTAGTGCAATTTCATAGTGTTTTATAGGATTTTGTGATTAATTGCAATCCGGTAGCAAAATTATAGAGATTTTTGTACAATTCAGTTAAATTTATTACTTATAAATAATTTTCTTGCTTTTTTTTTTTATGAGTATTGCAAACTTGTATTATGTATTCAGATTTATGATAACCAATAAAATTTTATTAAATAGGGTATTTGATAAATTGACTAAAATGTATGATGGATTTCCATGAATTTCATTGCACGGATTTCTGAATTTTATAGATACAAAAAAAATGTGTGCAGTATAATTCTATATTAGAGTTTTCTGTGGATTAAATTATTAATTGCAATTGAGAAGAAAAATTATAGAGATTTTTGCACTATTTAGTTAAATTTCACACAAGATTTTTCCCAGAAGCAATCAAGAATAGTTTCGTGCTCATTTCATACAGGAATTACAAATTTGTATGGTGTATTCAGATTTATTATGATTAATGTAGATTTATCAAAAAGAGTTTCTACCCAATTCACTCAAATATTTGATTTGAGATTTCATCAATTTCATTGCATAATTTTTTTACGGCTTGCAATAAAAGAAAAAAATCTGCAATCTGAAGAGTTATTTCTAAGTGGTTGAAAAAGTACTCTAGTGCTTGTGTTTCGTGAGTTGTGTATACTCAAGTATATTTTATAAAGACAGCATACATTTTTATTAAGATTTTTTTTTTTACTTCACCAAGAATTATTCTTTATAACTTTTTTCATGTTTAAACTTTTCCTTGTTCATTTCACATGAAAATCACAAATCTGCAGTGCATAGAATTATAACAAAGAATAAGTTAATAAGAATCAAACTGTCAAAAAAAGAAAAAACAAACAGAAATTTCGACTCAGAGTTATAATTGTAGTTATAATTGTACAAATTTCTCAATATTATAAAATATTTCTTCCTGTTCAACGTGGTGTGTTTTCAGCACTTGTGGATTATCTGCTGGTTAACAAAGACTATCTAGTGTTAGTGTTGTGTGCTTTGTGAACTGAAGACTTTCCATACTTTGATAAAAAAATTGACAAAGTGCTTAGAGCCATAAATTATTTAAAATACTTGAACCATTAGCTAAGTTAAAATTCACTGCATTTGAGTTTGCAACTCGAATGTGTGATTAAAAATTCTCTTCGATTTATCTGTACGAAAAAAATTGTTTAAATAAACCTCATCTGAAACACAGTTGAGAAATGTTTCTAAAAAAATTCTGGTTCAACAAAAAAATTGATTTTCCCGACATTTTTAAAGCCATATGTTACTTTGCTACTGTTACCCTTTTTTAGCTTAGCATTTACCCCAACTTCACCCCTTTTCCACACTACGAACACCCCCCTAAAAATGGGGAACGACGACAAACGTCAATTCTGATTTTGAGGGGGGAAAAAAATGTAGAAAAAAGTCTGTTTACTATTATTTGGATCTTGCTTTCAAGCCTGTTCATAATTTCGGTACAGCAGCATTGTAAAGGGGTGTGGCTAGCGGTAAAAAAAAAAGATCGCTTTAACATCCCCTCCGAAGTGCGGGGCAAGGAAACGCAGAAGCGGATGGGGTGGAGCTTCCTATCGCTCGCGCTTTGCATCTTTTAGAGTCCGAGGAAGGGTTCGACAGTAATGCTTTAGCTTTCGTGGTCGGTTGACAGATAAGATTCTGGCAATCTTGCTCATTTTTCAAAATATTTTGTCCATGCTTGTTATTGAGACGTTGAATTTAGCATAATTTTCAGCTCTATTACATCTTTTCTTCTTCCAACTGTAAAGATTTCGCAAAAACCGATTATACTGATTTTTCAACTTGATCATTAACAAAAAAATCTAGTAATGCAGAGAATTAAATTTGGGTCATGAATAAGCGTATGAAATCGTTTTTGGTATTGTCAAGAAATATTCTGAGGCGATTTGTGCTGCGACCGACTTCATGCGACGGCCGTCGGCGAAGATATCAACCATGCGTTATGGGAAAACTAAAATTGGATATAAAAAGATGCTATGCCGGGTTTCGTTCAGTATCGGTAAGTTATTTTACATCTATGTAAAATTAAACAAAAATATCGGCACCAATTCCGTCCCGGAGGATTGAACAATCACCAACTCTGTCATTCTCATATTAGGATTCATATATTTTTTATATATGTTCGAAAAATATTTAAAAAAATTATTTCCCAATATACAATCTTTTTTTTTTCAATTAGTCCAGATAACAGATTTTTTATTACAGCAACTGTTTTATTTATATTAATTAATACCGATTTTGATACTCTGTATTAAAGGCTTCGGAATGAAAAGAAAACCTGATACAAATTTGAAACCTCGGTCAGTGGCATTAGATCAAAGAGACTTGAAAGAATTTTAAAAAAATTTGACAAAAATTGTTCGCTACACATAAAAAATGAAGAATTATGAATAATTGTTGTGCAGCAATGTTTTTGAACACTCTTGCAGTAAATATGAATAATTCGATCAATTATTTCTTTGTAACAAATTCTGAGCGTATTTTTATATCAAATTGAATTCTTATGACTTTTATGAGTCAATAAAAAATTTGTATCGATCTGATTTCGAACAAGTCAGTCGAGATAATTGTGCCCTAAAATCTTGATAGCCCATAAATTAAAAATCCCGTAAAATTGTCACGTTCGCACCATTTATCATAATACTCTAGATTAGTATCTACTTCAGTTTGTGAAAAAATAATAGAAATTTTGTTCACGATAAACAGCTTAAGATTTTTCCGGCATGACAATATTCTAAATATAATATATCACATAGTAATTTATCATGAATTCCGAAAAAATCACGACTTTATAATATTGGAAACACTCGATTTATCATCACCAAATTTAATTTTGACTATCTACTCATATTAGTGTATTTTAGGACCAGTAGCTTAAAAATTGTAAGAACTAGCGCGTGAAAAAAAATATCTTTGAAAGCTTTTGAAATCACGTCAAATTTTAATGTTTGCCAGTATTTCGCAATAATTGTAATAAATAAAAAAGTTATGTACCTATGTATTTGAGCTTAGTGTATCTTAAGACTTTTTCGAGTTGGAGCATTAACATAAGGATTTCGTTCAACCTACAGGTCGATTTTCAACACTTTGTTTTTAATGCTAGCATTACAAAGAAAAATTCGAGTTTTTAAACCTAATCAGTAAAAAATGTATGGAGTTTGCGTCTGTTTAGTAAAAAATATCTATCAACAAGTAAACTTCGTTTAAATCGTCCGGAAACTTGAAATTGGAAAAAACCAAAATCATATTTAAAAAAAACCAAGACAGTTTTTGAATAACTTTTTACAAATTACAAAAATTGGAAAAATGGTGACGTGATGGTAAAATCAGATTGCTTTCCGACAAAAAGAGCGATCACAATCGACTGGTATTAACGAATAAATGAACATTTTTTAAAATCATTCGGTCATTCAAAAGAAATTGTTATAATTAAGGATTTTTCCGAATTTCAACTCAATGGCATGAATAGATTTTGAGATTCGATGTCCACCGTTTTGAAAAATATAGTTGCTGAAAAAATTCGAGGTAAAAGAGGGACTACAGATTTCGAATTGAATTCTCAGTGTAAACTTTGAAGACTACCCAATATCGCTCGTGGCTTCTTATGTTTTTTAGCACGAAATTACAAACATACAGCTTAACTATTCAAATTTTTTCTTTTATTATTTTATGAACAGTTTATTTGTTTATATACTTACCGAATGAGTGCTCAACGGAACGATAAAAACTTTCTCTTCTTAAATCGTGATAAGTGGTAAATCTTTTGAAATTTGATTAAAACTTTATCGCAATTTGAACTTCACATTTTAGGCTAAAAATTATTTTTTGAAAATTCATTCTTCACGGTAGTGCTTAAAGAAGATTAAAATATCTTATGTATGAGTGATTTCACTGCAATTAAGCCATCAAATTGTTTTTTTCTTTAAAAAATCGGGAAAAAACGGATTTTGTTATTGTAAAAACCTCGCCACATTTTAATACGATAAAATGGAAATCTGATCAGATTGAAACATATTTCGATGGAACTTATTTGCTATATATATATATATATATTGCTCAATAGCAATATTTTTCTGGATATTTACGCTGTCGCTTTACAGCATTATTTCTTCGTTAATAATAAACAAAAAGAAGGTCGATCTGGTACAACCTGGTAGGAGACGGACGTGTTCGCAATCGACTCGCAATAATCGTCTTTCATTTATAAAATGAGGTGTTTTCACTTTTATTAAGTCACCTGACAATCGCTGAAAGTTGCGACAAGATATTATAATTTTTTAATTTTTCATTTAAACGGCTCTAGCCTGCGATAGTTTCATTGTACACACGTTTCTGTAGAATGAAAATGTGCACGATTTCATGGACTACGCAAAAAAAAAATAATACACATTTATGTGAGCCATTGTAGCTGAAATTAACGCAAATTTTCCAAAAAAACAATCAATAATATTTTTTATCTCATCGGAGGCACTGCAACTTTTTATCCGAATGAATTCTTTAAAGTTTTGAATATAAAAAACGAATTTTTAAGATAAAAAAAAATGGGTTTTGTTTAGCTGAAACTTTCCAAGTCCGAAACATTTTTTTAAAGTCCTTTCGTTTTCGCTAAAACTTGGCTATATCGGAGCCGAATTAATTTCCCCAAATTATGTATGTAGAAAACGGATGTTGAGAACGATTTTTAAAATAGGATTACAAATCGTTGATGAGATATAGCCAATTTCCGCCGTAAAATCATTAAGTATCCACCGTGTCATTATGATCGAATAAAAATATTTTAGCAATGACAAAAATTGTCTTTAACATTCGTTATTCATATACAAAATTCGAGGAAATCAATTCGGCTGAAATACAGCGAAGTTTTCAAAATAAATCTTTGAAATTCGTTATTTGTAAACAGAACTCGTGAAAATTCATCCGGTTACAAGTAGCGGTACCTTCGGTGAAAAAAAAATTATAAATCATTTTTTCGGAAAATCTGAGTCAAATTATCCCGAATACATCTATATCAATTCTTTTGTGGGAGGCCATAAAATTCCACATATTTCCTTGGCTTCGAAATGTATGTACGGTGAAATGGTCCCAAAATAGAGCTGTTTGAATAAGAAATTAAAAAATTCTAATACCTCAACAGATTTTAGTTCCATCGTATGGAAATTTGGTAAAGTTTTCATAATAACAAATCCCAATCGTTTGGAATTCTTTTAAGAAAAAAAAGTTAATGGCTGAATTTCGGTGGAGTTGCTCGTATAGACTTTTTCCAAATGTGATATTAACATGAAACAATCATGGACACGAAGCTCCCTCTATGAGAACCAAAACTTATTAAATTTTAAGCTCACAAGATTGCATCTGTATCTTAAAACAACTCACCGGGTAATTCACTTACCGACAGTTAAGTCGGTTGGAAAGATGTAAACTGGCCTGCAATTCGGGAACTTTTATTTATGATAAGATATTACCGAAATAGTTTAAATTATTGCAAAGATATGGATTATCTTGCTTTGTTGTAATATGGTAAAGATATTTTCGTCAATGAAATTGTCGTTTTTGGTCCTTTTTCTGTACAAAAATGAATAAGTCATAAATATGCCTACAACCCAATGTCGATATATTTTGGGCAGTAATCCCCGCCTTATCGACCGGGAATGTGTTTCGTCATGTGGACTTCGTAGAATAGACCAATAGTGTAGTCGCGTTTCATAGGAAAAAAAATCGTTCCTACATGTTACAGACTTAAACCAACATATGATATCTATTAATGGTTAGTAGTTTTCCTAAATTTCCTTTAATATCGACCGCGGAAACTTGTTTGCCGATTAAATCGCTGGATGTCGCCACAGAATAGATACCAAATCGTGACGATCTGTCAAGTTTACGAAAAATCTGTAGATATAAATATTCTCGTATTTTTTTATATGTATGATATCAATGATTCTGAAAATATCGACCGATTCTGAAATATTAACTAATTTACAGTCTAAAAACTCTATTTAAGGCGCATACATTGATATATAAAAATGAGGAACTAAGGGTAAATTATGCTCTGTAAAGTTTATCCTACAACTGAAAATAATTTTTTTATCGTATCTCTACTGGTGAACCTTAAACGCCCTCCACCGATAAGATTTTTTAAAACCGTTTTATTGCTGAGGGAATCTTGCTAAAATGTTTACATGGCATCAAAGCCAATAGAATTGTGGGTTGTACGTTTACTTTGGGCTCACATAAGGAGGGTCGAAAATCCTCAAAGTAACGATACATTCAGAAGGGCTGCCCTCAAGCGTTCTCACTCGTCTTCTCTTTTCCATTTACTCGCCACGGACAAGCTCAGACTCTTTTTTATCCTCTTCTTTTGGCCAAGCAAGTACCAGAAGACGTACAGATGTGTTTGCATTTCTCTCCCGAGGGACGGTAGACGTGCAATTTTGAAAAGCCGATTCCAATTCCGTTTCCTTTTCAGCGAAGAAAAAGAAGAAGTCTAGAGCGTTGGGCTGACGCGTATTATCGCCCAACCCGAGTCCTTGCGACGTCGAACGACGAAGAAAGAAACTGCTACTGGGGATTACGAGATTCGTATACACGAACTGAAAGCGCGTGACGGAATCGAAAATTCCTGCTATGTGGATTCGCCATTTCCACTTCAGTCTAACGGTTGAATTCTTTGTTTCCACGCCAATATGTGTTGCATTTTATCACGGAATTCTTCAGATCGGTTCAATCCTGAAATCCTGTTCTACCAAATTCGGTAAGTTATTTCTTTGCATTATAAAGAAAATTTATTAAACCCATCGCTGATTACATGTTTCGAATATTTTCCGTTACGGTATCAATTTTTTTTGCAAAATCATAGAGGACGCTTTGTTTTCATGAAAAACAATTTTCTCGAGATTTTTATGTCAAAACACACAGACTGGTCTAAAACGCCAAGAAAAAAAGATTTCGAACAATTTTCCAGATATATTTATGTGTGTGTGTGTGCGTGTGTGCGTCACACGTCAGGGAAGGCCATGAATTTATATATACCTGTAACTTGTGAACTATTCGACCAAATCAGCGTACATTTAAACAACATGTATTCGTTTTTTCTTGAGATACTTCTTTTGTATGCCTTATTTAGGCTTCAACGTAGGCCACCTCCCCTTTCCCCGTTTCTACATAGAGACCCCCCCCTCCCCGTAGAGTGTTGTCCGCAGCCACTCATCCTAATGCACCATTGTATCGCATTTGCACGACAGGGAATTTTCTCAGGGAAACTGCGGAAAACCTGACCGATACAGGCGGCTTTTTTTAAAACTGAGTTTCTACTGTATGAGAATCCTCTCTTAAAAAATAAATTGCATATCGACAGTCGAAATATCGGAAACTGAACACATTCTGATTGGTCGTCGATAGGTGTGATATAAAGCCAACTTCAGACTGTTACAATCGCTGCAGGATGACGCGTGGCGCGCTTTTTGAATTGCTGTTTTTTTGCAGTTTTGAAATAGAATACATTTTTCTTCTAAAGATAGATTTTCTTTTCTTCCTGTCATTTATCTTCGTAAAAAGAAGACATGGCACATCGGAAGTCGATTATATCGAAACACTGAAGCAGAAATAGAGTCATGTAAAATGACGAATATAAGGATCGAACAGTTGACACTAATCTAAACTTGTTCAAAATGGCTTTCTTGGTAAATAATGATAACACTAATAAAAACGTGACAATGAGAGATTCGAATCATCGATGTAAAATCTCGTTATATAGAGATAAAATATCATGACAGCCAATTTTTTACAAGAGCACTAGGCCGTTACATGCAAGCGTGTTCAATTTTTATCAAAATTATAGTGACACAATGAAAGTAGAAAAATACAGAGAAAAAAACTTGGGGAGAAAAAAGTAATGGCTCGTTGAAACTGTCGAACTCTCGGAGGTTTTCAAGCCGAATTTTTATTTTTCTATTTGTACTAAATTTGAAAATTGTTTGATCGCAATTTCCTCTCTAATTTCGAAGCTGTAAATTATTTCGAGGGCCACTAAAAAAAATGTAGTAAAAACTATGTAAAACCAAGTTTTTATTAAATTAATGTTCTTCGAATTCTTGAATGAGAAATCGCTCCGAGACTATCACATGTAGATAATTACAAACCTGGATCAACCTCATAAAAGGTAAACCCGTTCTAATTACCAATTGGATTGATGATGTGCTATGATTATTAATTGATTTTCCATAGGTTTGTTTGAGTTGCGGCGGCGAAAGTTTCATAGCTTTGTATCCTATGGTTGACCACATTGCTACATCTACTAAATAGCTACTTCAACGTCCATTACATGTCCCTTTCGAGGAAAAAATCGGAAAAAAACTATTCACAGAGATTTTAGTTAGCAGACAGCATAGCAAAGGGGAATCTTCAATGGCTGAACGACGAGCAGAGGGTGACAGGAGTGGTATAGTCGCATTGGTAGTTCTGCACTGGAAATAGGAAGAATGGAGTTGACGGAGCGAAAATCATGAAGGCCGGAAACGGATACGTAGCTCATCGTTGTATCAAGCGCGAAGCCACTGGTTCCGTCGGCGAACAGCGGCGTATCCTTGGAAAAGAGTCTTATAAAGAATTGTGCATTTCCTCCACGACCATATTTTACCTAAAATTGGCGGAGACAAAGCTCGGTTAGGACAACCAAATACTTGTTACAATATGCGTCATCGTATTAGTTGTATCGACTAAATAAATTATTACCAATTATTTGGTTATACTTACCAACGGCTTGATAATACTTATCAATAACCCAGATAGCAATCAAGATTCACGGTGAGACCACACAGACATCACGAAACGGCACGATGTGATAGCACAGTGCCGTTAGTTGCTGTCAAATGTGTCCGCATTGTGACGGCACGGGATGTTGATGCTGTATCAGTGCTCCCAAGGGTCCAGTACCTCGTGGCACTGCAAAACGTGTTGATACCGTGCGGGCACAGTGCTCAATCGGCACGCCGTGCCGTCTCATTTAAAAGCAACTAACTGCACCGTGTCGGCACGGCGTGCAGCACGGGACGACACGTTTTTTAATCTGGGAACTTACCCAGTAAACCAAAAAATCGGTTTCATTGCTGCTCTATTACAATTTCCCACTCAGCAGTGTAATTGTTATGTAACAACAGTGTTATGTAACAGTTACATTGCTGAGTGGGAAATTGTGATATAGCAGCAACGAACCCGATTTTTTGGTTCACTGGGTAGTTATAGTTACTACTCAATAAGTTACATTAAACTAATTGCGATAATGCTTACCAATGACTCGACTATGCTCTCCAAAAGCTTGGTTATACTTATCAATGTCTTGCTTTTTGTAATCAGTTAATCAATTGCTGCATATTTGCTCAGACGCTTGTTTACCCCAACAAAGCTCTTTTTTTTTTCCTCGAAACATTGCAGAAACTTGAAAAATCAAAGCTCAGGCAAGCCGCGAAAAACAGCGCTGCTGTCGCTTACCGTTTTTTTTTTTTTTTTTTCGGATAGTTACAGCACAACAGCAGCGCCATATCGTAAGATACATAGTGTGAAAAATTTGTAACGGAACGAACGGATACGTAGCAGTAATTTATTTCACGAGTTAGCGAATTTACACGATGTTAAAGTCGAGATATACAAGTCCAAAGAGCTAGGACGACGTCGTCGTCGTCGCGACCATGTTTTCGCTTTTCCCTGTCGGCTATATAGCTACCATGGTGCCACCGGCACATAAACACATTTTTATATGACACAAGAGTGGATATATTTCTTTCCCACCCTTCGGAGAGAACCGAGACGTGTTTCTGCCGACGAGAGCTCCGCTCTTTGTTCCGTACTGCTGCTGCTGCTGCTTTTGCTGGTTGTACGCGCACAGCACCAACCCTAGGCAACCTCCATGTCGCGTCCTTGCGTAGTCGTTGTGGAGCTCGTTCGACCATTGGTATTCCGATGTCGCGATGCGCTGTCCTATACCCCCTGCCACAGGGCTTCCTAGCTACGGACAAGGTGGGAGGGTGAAGAGTGAATTCTGGATTCGTCGTGCCATCGTATTCTTCTAAGGCGACTAGAAATTTTCGATCGGTAATCCGTTGAGTGTATATATTTCGTAGGTTTGTTTACGGTAATAAGGGGATGACCTTCGAATAAAAAAAATTATATCATTATTTACATTATTTTCTAAGAATGTATCACATGTATACACGGAATTAAAAATTTGGATAAATATAATGGCCACAATTTTTCTCTCTTAAGGAGGCTCGGTAACGACTATCGAAGTCAAATCAGTGCTAAATTTTCGTAATTGATTCTTTAAAGTTGAATGCAGTAAAAAACAACAGTGAAGGGTGATTTGTACTGAAGCATGTATATATATGTATACTCGACCCACTGAAATATTAATAGTGACGGAAAGTATTTTTCTTGTTGTGAAACAACAGGCTATAATTATCGAACGATCAATACTACGAAATATCTAGGCGGTCAATTCGTGAAGTATCTTTTAAGAAACAAAATGAGCTTTATCTTTAAGATTACAAAATTACTCAGTGCAATTGATGAAGAATTACAAATGATATTTGGAAAAAAACAAACCAAAATGTGTCCCATTGAAAAGAAAAGTTAATCGGTTAATCTTTATGCAAATTCGTCATTATTGATTTTTCACTTGATTAAGTATACATGTTTCAATACAAATCACCGTTCACTATTGTTTTTTAATTAATTAAACTTAAAAGAATCAATTACGAAAATTTAGCACTGATTTGACTTCGATAGTCGCACCGAACCTCCTTAAAAAAGACATGGGATATTGAAAGTCGAAATATCGAAAGTCAGTTTTCGAGCATTCTGATTATTCGTTGACGACTTCGACGTAAAGCCAACTTCAGACTGTTATGATTGCTCCTGAGTTAGGTCGAAGGGTGGGTATCACGCATGTTTTAAATGCCTTTCATTTCGCAATTGTCGAAAAGAATACATTTTTTCTTACTAAAAAAAGGCATTATATCGATTACGTTGAAATACGGACGCAGAAATAGAGTCATGTAGAATCACGAATCATTGAATTGGCTCACGTGGTTACAATGGAAGACGGATGGGGAGCAAAGTGAAAGTGAAGCAATCGCGTTGGTGCTAGTATTAATAAATTGGGGAAAAGATCTACGATCAAATTGGGAGGGTGAATACCGTATTCTGGATTCATCGTACCATCGTATTCTTCTAAGAGCACTGGAAATTTTCGATCGATAATCCATTATATGTATAGATTTCGTCGGGTTTTTTTACGATAATCAGGGGATGACCTTAGAAACGAATACAATTATGTCTATCATATTTTAAGACACGTATATACCTAATCAAAAGTTTTGGTGGCAGTCAAAATAGCGAATAACCAAAATAGTGAATAGCTAAAATAGCAAATTTCAAAATAATGAACGTCTGAAGTTAGAATTTTTATCATTATGAAATTCGCAACTTAGCTATTCGCTATTATTCCCATTAGCTATTTCGATTCGATTAAAATATAATCAAAATAGCGAATGGCTAAAATAGCGAATTTCACAATGATGGCCATTCTAGATCCAAATGTTTATTATTTCGAACTCCGCTATTTTAACCATCCGCCATTTCGAAGTCCACCCAAAAATTTGAATGAATTCGAATGGCCACAATGTTATTAATTTATTAGAAAAAATTGTTTACAAGCTTCCACCGTATCACGTATCACGTCTCACGTATCCACCGTATCACGTCTAATAAGAACCTAACTAGAAAGCTAACCAGAAGAAGCATCTACAAATAAGTGAAAGTATCCATGAAACCCCATCGAAAGTGCCATATAAATACCAAGCTTTTTAATTGAATTCATTCGCAAAAACGCAGAATATCCTTCTGAATAGTTCATAATGGACGTTTTAGGTACTCGATAGAAAGAGAAATTTGATTGATAGTTAATATCTGAATCATTCGAAGCAAGCTCATAACCCAAGTGCAATTTTTTAACATAAAAAAATTGCGAATACTTTTTCTTTTAGTTGCAGAAAATCGGACGATTAGAACGATTTAAAGGATCGAAGCTATCGACTGGCTGGAAGGTTATGCATCAACGAGTTCATCAGACAAGGAGTAATGCTGCTGACTTCCACCGTCTCGATTTTTATTTTCTTTGCGCCATTCCTTCGTTTAGCCATATCAGTGGAAAGCCTTTGTGTGAAGGTTGCTAGGGTTCCGCATCGCTCCTCAACTCGCTGCACGACTAGTCGTTCGGTGGATGGGGATGTCACGGGGTGATTGATCGTCTTCTCGCGACACCCTCCTGCCCCTTTCTCCGTACCTTATGTGAAGGGGTTGCGCTCGTTTGCGAAAAACCCTTTCACGCTCTCGCCTACGCCGGATCACTCGGGGGATCACGTCCAACGTAGTGACATTATACCCGACATGCATCATCGTCTTACGCTGCTGCTTTCTACTCTTCTCGCTTCGTTTTCCTAGCACAATATTCTTTCGAAAGTCTATTTTCTCGCTCACAAAAAAAAAAGGATTTGTACTTTGCAGATAATTATAGATAACTTCGCTAATGTATTGTTATGAATATTGGACGAAATTCACACAACTAAACTGCACGACTGACCAGCTCTGACAAAATGGACGAACGGGTTTGCAACGAAAAGTCAATGAACCAAGTCTTGCTCCAGATCCCACATTATAAGCGGGTGATAGTTTTATCTGCCTTATGATAAACATTTCCGTCTCATAATTCCTGTTTTTCATTTACTCGGACTCAACAATATTTATATATTAATATGTAGATCTCTGTCAGATACTTTTGGAGTATCATTTTTGAAATTTCTTATGATTACCTCAATTTGACTACTACTCAAGAGTATTTTCTGGAAACTTGTTCCGTCTTTTATCTTTCCATCCTCTGAAGTTGAGAGGTGCATTCAGAAAGAAAATATTTACATTTTATCAGAAGCTATATTTAAAAATACAAGATGTATATTTTTTAATCACATTTTGGAGCGTATTTGGAAATACAACTGGGGTCGAATTGGATACTTGAAAAAGAAAAATGATTTGCTCGCATCTTTCCTGTCCTATTTTTCTTTTCGAAAATACGAATGGGTAGAAAATGCCCACATTTTTCGAAATTGAATATTGTATAAATTCAGAGAACTTTTATCCAGCTTTTGGTTTTTAAAATCGTAAAATGGAGCGAAGATTTAAAGGAAGATATTTTTGAGCCACCATACTTATATTCACCTTATTTTAGGCTAAAAGACAGAATTGGATACGTTGGTCGTTAAATATTTGAGATAGGCGGAAGCTAGAAGCGGAGTAGCCGGCAAAGTCCCTTGGGCCCTCATAGAAGCCCTCTTCCTCCTTCACATCGCTCCTAAAGCTTCCACTCGCTCTTTTCCAGCACTCGATAATCATTGGTTCCTTCAATTTCAAGAGATAATAAATTCATTTTCTTGAACCTCCATAATTCATTTATGATCTCATAAAAATCAATTAACGTACTGAAAAATTGTAAATAATCAATTCTGCGGCTTCGTATAATCAGCGTAGTATTGTTTCATGGGTTATTGACATTTGAATAAATTCATTATATTCAGGCGGTCAGATAACTTAGATGCAAAAAAATATTTGTTCGAAACTTGTTATTTCAAGGGGTTAAAAATGTTCTGCCTGACGTTTGCAGACTCATTTCGTTTTCTCAAGGTTTACTCAATAATCACTGTTTTTTCGATTTTAAGGAATAAAAAAATGAATTTTTCGGATACTTAATAATGTATTTATATTTCCAGAAAAATCGAGAATAAACCAAAAAATGATAAATAATTAAGTTATTCAATTAAAAATTTGTCATCAGCATATTATCTTTTGATAGATAATGAACGTTCAAATAAACGCATAATATTCATGTGGTCAAAAAATTTCAAAGCAGAATTAAAAAAAACTGGCGTGAAACTTGTCATTTCATGGGGATAAGAATTTCCTGCTCAAAATTTTCAATCTCACTTCGTTTTCTTAAGGCTTACTCAGTAATCATTGGTTCCTCTATTACTGAGCAATCAGAAAATTGATTTTTCTGACATTTCATTTTTTTTTAACTCTGGAAAAAATCGAGTAATGTACCAAAAAATGTTAAATAATTAAGTTTGTCATCTTAAAATTTGTCGTCGGCATATGATCGTTTGGATAGATTATTAACATTTAAATAAATTCATAATATTTATGTGGTCAGATAACTTTGAGGGAAAATGATAAAAAACTGGCGCGAAACTTGTTGTTTCAAGGGGATAAGAATTTCCTGTCCGATCTTTGCAGCCTCACTTCGTTTTCCCAAGGCTTATGTATTATTCGTAAAGAGCGGGGATGGGAACAAACGCGATTCCATGGCTAGGGTATTTTTAAATTGGCGTGAGCCGAGAGAAGAGGGAGGGTAAGGTATATCGGCTGAGGACTCACCCCTGGAGCGTACCGGACTCTGGCAACTCTGAGCCGGCCACTCCAGATCGGCAGAATGTGTTTTTTCCGCGCCCTCAAACACGTCGCATGAATAAAAAATATCCTTCAAAGTTGCCAGTCCTGGAGTGCAGCGTATTGGATGAGAGAAGAGTAGAAACGCGGGGGGTTGAGAGGTTCTACGTGTACTTGAATACTCGAAATTTCGACACTGAGAGATCCCACGTCTGGAATACTGCATATCGGAAAATCTTAATACTGCTGAGCCCAGCTAAATTTCTCTATAGGAATATCCGCAATAAATTTTTCTGTCTAATATTTTATTCGTGATCAAACCTGCAGCTCTAGATAACGCCAAAGATTTGAAGAATGATAAGACGATTTGGGGAAACGTGGAAAAATTATAATTTTTTTTTGGTCTTTAACATATGAATACATTTTTATCGAGGGATTGCAGAAACTTGATGAGTGCAGAAATAAGTGGTTTTTCAATATTCTTATGATGATAGCACTGGAATTATAGTTTCCGGATTTTGCATACAATTACTACGAAATTTTGCAAATTTTATAAAGTTCCAAAAAAAGGACTACTTTTCTTTTTTCAAATACTTGGTAATACGATAGAAAATGTTATAAATTATGCTCTACCTGAATTTGAAGTACATCGGACGAGTATTCGGCGTCACGTTGTTTTTTTCTATTTAAAAAGAATTAAACTTGGCAATGCATTTCACGTGCATAATATTCGAGCCTATCATCAGAAAGAAAAAGATTAAAACCCGATCGGTTTTTTGGGCTCTCGAGTTTATGCAGAACCCTTAAGGGAAAAAGTACCTAAGTATATAGAAGGGAAAAACTAACGATTATTCGGCATTACGTTGTTTTTTTTTTATTGAAAAAGAATTAAACTTGGCAATGCATTTCATGTGCATAATATTACGAGTCTATCATAAGAAAAAAAAAATTAAAACGAGTTCGGTTTTTTGGGTTCTTGAGTTTATGCAGAACCCTTAAAGGAAAAAGTACCTATGTATGCAGAAGGGAAGAACTGTAATGCATCAAGACATTCTGGCGATGCAGAGGTTTTAATTTTTTTGAACTATTTTTATTACATTTTATATCATTTTGAGTATTCTGACATGAGCTTAAAAAAAAAAAATGAATTCATGAAGACAAAGCTTCTTTTATGATGAAGAAGAAAAGAGAAGTAGAGAGACTCATCGATTGAGATGCCATCAAATCTAACACAAGAACAAAGAAGCAATGAAGGAATGAGGAGCTCGTTCGATGTCGAAGTACACCTCCTTCCGTATCGAAAACGCGCTCTGGATAGCAATTCTATTACTTTAAACGTGCGGGGAAAACAGTAAACAGCCCCTCGCGTAACGCACACGCACCTAGCGAGCGTGACAGTGAACGAGGAAGGGGAAACGGACGAGACAAGAAAGAAACACTCGCACCCTCTAGTCGACGCGCATTGTAGGCGCTGCTTCTTCTCTCGGTGACTGAGAATGGTTTATGACCCGTAACGCGTTCCAAGCACATATCCGAACTGTGTATGGATATCACTACTACCCTCACGCAAGTTGCACCAAGACAATTTTACACACAATACTCTGCTAAGTTGTTTTGGTTGTAGTCCTCGCACCCACTGATGACGTTCAGGGAATAGACGATTGCAAAAAACCCGCTATGCTGGCTAAGGGAAATATTTTATCATCGAACGAGCCGCTTATTTGATGGACAACATTTTTTATGCAAAGTCGCACTTCTCGCACTCGTGAAATAATAGTATATTGCGATAGGAGTCCGATTGAAATTTTCCTGACGAGGGTGAGTTTGCAGCACGAGCTGAAGACGCGTGTTGCAAACATTTCAATATAAAAAAACATTTCAATATAAGTTTTTTTCACTACGGTGTGGAAAACGCCGTTTGCGCGCCTTGTGAAGTAAAATCGTATGTTATACTCGGCGAGAAAAAGTTTTCTCGCCTTCGTGTCGTAATTCACTATTCTCAATAACTCAAAGAAAATTAGGTAAAAAATTGTAAACATTTTTAGTAAAACCTCGTTCAATTCCATAAGGTCGCATTTTCGTAATTTTTTTTAAATCCATGATATAGAGTACTTTGTATGTAATTTTTTGCGAATCCGTTATAGCTTCTCGGTTTCGCGGTGGTTGTTGAAAACATCCTGTAAACTTGTTAATGCAAAAAGTTTTCAGGAAAATAATTGCTGTAAAGCCTTAAATTTTCGCTCAATACTCTGCTACCTTTCAATGATCGACAAATGTTTTATGGACTTGCAATTGTCATGCAAAATTTACTTTATGTCTACACAAGAACATAGCCAAGCTAAGAGACAGTAGAGATGCTACAAAATGCCGCCGACAACATGTTAACATGATTTATCAATTGAAGACTCGAAGCAAATCCACAAAAATCAGACCTACTAATTTTCAATCACAAAGTAACCGAGCAAACACCTACAATTCATTTTCTTGATGTCGGTATTCCATCTGTACAAACAGTAAAATACTTAGGGATTATCATAGACAGTGAGCTGAATTTCAACTACCACCTGCAACACTCCAAGGACAAAATGTCACCTAAAACGTCACATTTTAGTTCTATCACATTCAAAAACCGCAAAGTACATATAAATCATGCAACATATAAACCATATAAATGAACACTCATTAGACACCCAAAAAATTGACTGTACAGCTTTTATTTGGCTATGAAAGCACATCAATTATACATCAAAATTGGTCCCCACATTTTATTAGCAAATTTTTGCATAAAATCTACTAGAACATAAAAACTGTTTAAAATAAAAATGATTCTCCTCACCCTCTGAGAATTATCGACGTTCCATAATTCATTTTTCGGTCTAATAATCATATTGTTCTTTTCTTGATGTCCACTATGCAAGTGCTATTTCTTTTGTCAATTCTTGTTTCGTCCAAAGTGTTGAAAAAACATAAAGTTTATCCTGTTTATAAAGCATAGGATTGACACAGAAGACTCGAGGGAATTTGGGAGATAGAAATGACAAGAACGGTCGCTGCTGGTACGGGTTATATTCCTATGCGATACTTTTACCAGTAGCGGGGTGTGCCTCGTCGCTGCGCAGCGTGCGTAGATGGCAACATAATCCATGATCGAGGGTCAGCCATGGGGAACACGGGGGACATCTTATCTTCATATTACACACGCCCCGTGGTGCTCAACCTAAAGTGGGTTGCTGCACGCAACCCTCGAGGCGACCGCAGCAATATAGTGATAAAGTACTATACGAGAGCTGCTTCTTCTTATCTCTCGGCCCACAAAAGGCCCGTGAGCTGAAATTAATGCGTATATTCCTTTCTATCCGAATATCCGACACTATAAATATATCTTATTTGGCTCTTCTATTCTTATCAAACAACGAATCACTTTAAATCGCTCAATTCCTTCACCGTTTTGGAAAAGGACCAGGACACAAAGTAGGAGCTTAAGTATTGCTTTATCACCATTTTCCAGCAAACAAAAAAGATTGGATCACTTTTCTAAATCGTTTACGGAAATCCATATAAGGTCGAGCTTTTTTGAATTAAAATTTAACGTTGAATCATTAAAATTAACGTCAAATTATCAAAATAAACGACAGATTATTACAATGACACTGGTGGAAAAAATGTACAACTTTCGAGGCCGTTTCAACGACAAATTACGAATTTCTAGAACTAGGTACGACGTTTATTATTCATTTTGTAAAAAATTACAGAATTTTTCTACCCGAAAGTACGACTTTTTGCAACTAACTACAATTTATTACAACAAGGAAGTAGTTGATTGTAGTTTGTTGTAGAAATGAGAACTTTCCATGAGGAAATATTACTCTCTATATTTGCATAGTACTTATAGAAAAATAATGAAAATAAGTAGGAGTAGTTTCTGTAGAAACAACTACGTTTTACAACTAATTAAAACTTAATCCAACAAAAAAGTATTTTGTTGTAGTTTGTCGTAGAAATAACAACTTTCTATGAAAAGTATTGCTTTCTACATCTGCATCATACTTGTACAAAAAAAAAATAGGTGTAGTTTCTCTTTTACAAAAATTTTCAACCGTTTTAGTCCTCATCGAATCCCAATGTTTGTACTAAATTGTAGTTAGTTGTAGAAAGTTATCGGTAATCAGGTGTAAGTTTCCGTTACTACTTATAGTAACTTCGACAAGTTTTCAAATTTCCACAGAAAGTTGTAGTTTTTCATTACTGTATAACCCCGGATTTAGAGCAATTTAAACACATGTTCCAAATCTCATTTCTTTAAAATACAAAGTTGGGGAAGTAGCGTAGTTTGGTATAAAAAGTTGTAGTTTTAAAACTTTTCCGCATAGTAAGTTGTATTTCCCTCGTAATTATATGCAGTAGAACGTTTTGGAAATACTGGAGTTTCAGCGTCGAGAATATGAGAAGTTTTTCCGCCAGGGAAACGCCGTATTATCAAAACTAAATTGAATAATGAAAAACAAAGTATCATTTCTACTATAAAGTACTTTCACATCAAATTTTAAGTAGATTTTTTTGACAGTATAGACAGTTAGCGAAAATTTCATAAGGCAAGGATGACATGCAACTCATCACAAAAACACCCTTACACATGCCCTTATCGTTTTTTAATACCAAACGCTTTCACGGCTTTCTAACGTGATGAGCGTAGAATACAAAATTATACAGAGTGTTCGAAGTGTTATTTTAGAGGGGTGACCAAGTACTTTTTTTTATGGAACCACCAGGAATATCCATCTCTCAAGCGTTTTCCATGGAACTGGTGGATAAAAAAGCATTACACGCTATTTTTTTTGGCACACTTTGAAGCTTTGGTATTACTGAAAAACGATAGTTTCTGTGCAATCTACAAAGTCGAAAAGCTATGGAAGCGTTGCAAGTGCCGCATCCAAATAGTCGTTAGTATACCACAGAGACATTGTCGTATAATAGAGCAAAGTGTAGGTCGAAATACTGGCGCATATGCCCTCCAAAAAAGCGTAGATTTTTTTTATGCTGCAGTCAGAAAAAAAAAAAAAAAATGAATGGAGGTGAAGTATAATTTATGAGAGTGGGAAAAATTGTGATTGAGCGAGGGAGCCCGAAAAGGATCGATGGACCCTCGCTTCTCTCGCATATTGAACGACGCTCGATTCATACAACGACGAATGCGTCAATAGTCGTAAATAAATGTTACTCTGGCGGCGGTTTTTTTTTCGCTGTGTTTGCTATGAACTTTTGCCGAAGACTTTTCCTTTCAAGAAATCAGAAACGAAATGCCTTGATATTTTTTCTATCAGTAGATCAATTAAAGTTTGAGGTCGTGTTGAGTTGAAATTGAAAGCAATTAACAAGATTACTTTGAATTTTCAATTTTTTCAAAAATTTGATCGATAATTCGGGCTGAAGGAGTAGAGTCGATAGCCTATTGATTAAAGAAACATTAGCCTAAGGAATAAAGATCGACAATTGTAACCTGTCATACATATTTTGACCAATGAATTTCTTGTACTTCTACTATTAATTGACAGATTGCAAAAAAAAATAAAGATAAGCAATTTAAAAAATATATAAGTTACAAGGTTCGGAAAATATGCATTACAAATTTATTTTTCCTTTTTAGTTTCAAGATTTTGGAAAAACTCGAAGTTCGGATATTTTTTAATTCGGTCTCAATTATTTCAAATCCAAAGATCCACGGTTTTTGTCTTAATTTAAAGATTTACTTTAAAAAAACTATATGTCCATGATGTTTAGAAAGAAAATAAGTTTCCAAAATGGAAAATTTAAAGATCCACGTTTCTTAAAAATGCAAAGTTCGCCAATTTTCCAAATTCGATGTTGTACAATTATTTACAATTTTCGTAAATCTCTTATTTTCATCCTGTTTCCTGTGTATGTGTTTTTTTTTCTCTTAAGAAATCATAAGCATCCCATTTTCTCGTATTCACCAAAATATCGTTTGAAAAAGAAAATTGGCGTTATCGGCGTAATCTACGTCTAAACGTTATCGAGCATAGAAAAGCTAGAGGCGAAATGAGGGTGCGAAGGTTGATCCATTTTACGCCCTTGCCGTACTCGTCATAGCAGATTCGTCACGCACTTGACGGGCTTTCATGTTTATAGTATGTATATCGATGGAACGTCGTACTATATGCACACTATATTCTATATTGTGTGCATATAGTACATGCTATATAGTACGACATGAAGCGTGAAAGTGAGATCAGTTTTTATAGCTATAGAAAATGATGCGGAATCCTGGTCGAAGACTTTACACCGGCATTTATAAGTCGGTGCACTCAATTTAAAGATCGTCTCTCAAAAATTCTCCACGATGTTTTGAGGGGTTCCTTAGCCACCCCATAACTCGGGAAACCGAGCAAAAACCAATGAACTCGCTACATTCATTTCACTTCCAGTCCATTTGCTTTCGCTTTAACTCTCTGGCATTTTATACCGAAAATACATTGTATTTTTCACCCCTCGATTTATGCTGATAATTCATATATTTCAATAATTGATTTAAAAAAAAAAGGACCGCCAATGCGATTGGATTTTCTGCACAATCAAGATGCGAAGAAGGACTTTAGAAAAATTCCTTAAAAAAATAATCTTCGTCAGAAAATGTGTGGATCGCTTTTGTTATTTATAGGAAAATCTTCGAGAAGAAATCATAAATAATAAATTAGCAAACTACTTTGCATTTAGAAAAATAAACTTGAGATTAATATTATTTCAGTGGCTGAGGAATAAATAAAAATTCAAAACAGCCTTGAACGTCGTTACTTCAATGTACTTGGAGGTTACAAAATGCTTGTAAAATAATGTAATAGGGTAAGTGGTCCAGAGAGAAAAGAGCGGAGTTCCGAAGGTTAGAGACGAACCCGGCCTAATCTGTGATTCAAAAGGATCGATCCATCTTGTGACATGTCAGGATTCAATCGCTACCATTTGTTTGTGAAATCTGTCTCGAAGGACTCATTGGGCAGGTTGTATATTTTCCATAGATCTGTAAGCTTCCATTGCTTCTCTATACAAAATGGCTCACAGAATTATTTTCTAATATGAAAAAAATACAGGAATTACGATTTAATAAGTTTTTACGAAAAATACTGATAAAGAATGGCGTACAGTCTTTTATTTATTTTCGAATGCGTTCAGTTTGTGCATATTTAGAGAAGAATTCTGTTAAAATTCCCGATATGTTGATACTTAGTATTCATTTATAAAATACACACATGTTAAAAAAAAGCAGGATAATAACTATTAACCCAAGTATCTTATAAATAAGCTCTTTACTGATTAGGAGTCTTAAAAACTATAATTTTGCAGTATGAAGTAACGACTGTTGAGAAAACGAAACTCCATTGATTTTTCAACATTATTATGAAAAAAATAAATTCCACCGGCTGAGAAAAACTTTAAATAGTATCAAGCATAAATGTTTATCGATCCTCTCAACAATGCAACAAGTTTCGAAATATTCCAAATATTCCTTCTCATTCCCTTCCCAAAATCAAGTAAAGAAAGTAAGTGTAGGAAAACATTATTTAGTAAAGTATAAAAAGTTTACGCTAGAAACATTATTAAGTAAAGTATAAAAAGTTTACGCTAGAAACATTATTAAGTAGAGTATAGAAGAGAAATTAAAAACAAACATTACAAATAATATGCCTGCTTTCTTCAAGAGTTTGATCAGAAGATGACGTCAGCATAGTTTTGTTTTTAGGATTTAGCTTGAAAATGTATGTGGAGTAAAAGCAGGAGGAATATGAGGAGGAGTAAAGAAGAGAGGAAGAGATGATCGAAGCCAAGCAAGGCTAACAAGGCCATATATATTTATTCACCGGGTGTTGGGGCGGGTTTTATAAGTCGTTAAGCTCAGGAGTAAAGAAAATATTTTTTTTACACAATTCGTTGATGTTCTAACACATTTTAGAACAAATATATTCAGACACCTTAAAAACATCTCGAGCTTCAAAGCTTACTAATTTCCTTAACGATTCAACAAGTTTAGAATATTTTTCTTCTTATTCCCTTTTTAAAATTAAGCAAAGAAAGTAAGTGTAGAAAAACATTATTTAGTAAAGTATAAAAAGTTTACGCCAGAAACATGATTAAGGAGAGTATAAAAAAGAAATTAAAAACAAACATTACAAATAATATGCCTGCTTTCTTCAAGAGTTTGATCAGAAGATGACGTCAGCATAGTTTTGTTTTTAGGATTTAGCTTGGAAATGTATGTGGAGTAAAAGCAGGAGGAAGATGAGGAGGAGTAAAGAAGAGAGGAAGAGATGATCGAAGCCAAGCAAGGCTAATAAGGCCATATATATTTATTCACCGGGTGTTGGGGCGGGTTTTATAGATCGTGGGGGCTCAGGGGTGGTGAAACAGTCAAGGCTGGCGAGAGGAAAACTCTCGGGGGTAAAGCGAGGACGAGGACGAAACGGCTTAGCATTCGGAAAACCAGGAATATGTGTATGTATGTATAGTACATATAACGTTGGGTGCTCGCTGAGTCCCTGGATAGATTCGTGCGCCAGATCTGTGAGAGACCCCATCAAGTGACCCTAGCCGGTCTCAGCAACCCCCAATTGCTTATAGAGCCTATGCTCACCCAACGCAGTAGCAGCGCCACAACCAAAAGCACAGGATCGCGGATTCTTCTTCACCATATATATATGTGAATATATATATATATATATATGTGTGTTCACCCCCTATTGGGAGCGTTGTGCTTGGCGTTGCCGGAGAAATTACTGCCCTTCTTATACATTCGTCGGGTGGGGCTGCAAGGAATAATTCGGTCCTCTGAATTCGACTGAGACGAAAAACGAGAGAAAGCGACAGTAAAACGACGAGAAGGGACCAAAGGAAGAAAAAAACGCAATGCCTGACAGGGAAAGTTGCGAACTATTTCTCTTTCATGCGATATGCACATATATTCTGCTTGGATGAAGAGAACGAATGACACGATCTGGAGGCAAGACGTTTTTTTCTGAGGAATGTGTTCATTTAGTATTTTTCAGATTAGAGCATGTTCATAGGCTTGTTTGTGGAATGAGGCTTGTGTAAGTTATGCTTCAATATTGCTTAGAAAATAACAAATTTATTATGAACATGCACTGAGAAAAAAAAAACGGAGACAAAAAATGAGAGAACGGACACTGAAGCGAAAGGGACTGAGGAAAAAACAACGCACTGATAAACAGGGAAAGTTGCGGACTATTTCTCTATCATCTGGAATGCTTTTTTATTCTGCTTGGAGAAGATGACGGATGACACTTTTAGATGAAAATATTTTTTCTTGAGGATGATGTGTTAATAAGTATTCTTCAGATTAGAGGATGTTTGATAGGATTGAGTCGGTTAGATTAAACAAGTATTATTTCTGGACAACAAATGTGTTAAGCTTTGTGGAAATTGTGTTTCGATATCGCAGAGAAAAAAATCCTGATTATTAATAATTTGCACTGAGAATAACGAGAGAAGACGGAAAACGAGAGGGAAAGTTGCGAACTATATTTCTATCATTCGAAATGTCATTTTTTTCTGCTTGGGGAAAATAACGTAGGCGTCAATTTTTTTTCTTCTCGATGATGACTTCATTTAGTATTTTGCAGATTAGAGGATGTTCAATTTGGTCGAGTTACTTAGATCTAACGAATATTTTCTTCTTGACAAATAGTGGTAGTTTATGAAACAAGGTCCGTGTAAGTTGTGTTCTAATATTGCAAAGAAAATGACAGTTATTACGAACTTTCAATGGGAAAAAAGGCGCGGGAAACGAGAGAACAGACAGTAAAACGACGAGCAGAGACCAAAGAAAAAAGGACTACCACATAGGGAAAGTTTTTTTCTTCAGGATGACGTGTTGATTTAGTATTTTGCTTAGGTTGATCGAACACTCTTTTCTTGATAAGTCGTGCTTTATGGAATGAGCTTTGTGTAAATTGTGCTCCAATATTGCAAAGAAAATAACAGTTATTATAAAGTTGCTGTGATAAAAAAAATTATTCTGTAACATGTTTAATAACTTAAATAAATTCTGTGACTATTTGATGAGTTGAATAAAATATTTCTTCCGTGAATTATTTAAATCAGTAGAATTGATTTCATTTGAATATTTATGTGTTTATTTCAAAGGAAGAAGAAAAGAGCACGTTTATTTTTAGATCAAAATGGATTATTGGACGTTACGTTGTCAAATTTTTCCAATCAATGTTTTGTTATTGTTCTACAAAATTTTGAACACTAATCTAAAGTCACTTGGGTAAGGAAATGTAAAAATATTTTATTGAAAAAAAAAACGAAAGATAAAAAAGAAAAGCTGACAAATCTCCATCGTGGATCATTTCTGCACCACGCGAAATGCATGTATATTCCGCTTGGCTGAAACACGGTGATGAATTACATATTTTTCTGGCAGATTTTTTTTTTTCTATTGAATAGATGTATTCTCTTACTATTTTATACATATATATACATTACAGAGCATTTAACAGAATCAAGTTAGTTACGTTCGCTGAATACTATCTTCATTATTCGATGACAAATAGTGGTAATTTATGAAACGAAATCCTTGTGTCAATTGTGCTCCTATATTAGCGACGTGACAACTGAAGAGTAATAAATTTTGAGGCTTCACTACGAAGGCAAACCGCATGAAGCCTGCAGAGTAGAGAGTTAATGCTGCAAAAAAAAAATAATGAATTTATTTTAACGATGCAGCGAGAAAGTAAATTATTAATATTTTACATTTGATCATATATCTCTAATAACTCTAATAAATAGAATGTTGTAAATCAAACTTCAATTGCGACATTCAAACTTGCACTTTTATTATTAAAATTAAATAAAAAGTTCAAATTTGTTTATCCTGATCAATAATTTTTATTTTATTGCAATAAATCATATCTTCATCTATAAAAATATTATCTTTAAAAAATTGGTAAGTATTTCATTGATTTCAATCCATTATATATCATACAATAAAATAATAAACAAATATGACAAACCTAACGTCATATTTCCGCTAATAAGTTCCGGATCTTTTCGAAAATCTGATATGGCTGCCAATGGTATTGCCCAGTTTAATGCTGGTCCCCAAAAATGCGTACTAAAAATAATCAATCAATAAACACAAAATTCTATTAATGAAAAATAAAGTAATTTACAAGTACCTCATTAGCCATTCTCTTGTTTCCTTGTTGAAGATTATTTGTTTCACTCGTGCTGCCATGTTGAGAAATATTAGCTGAGATCAACGAAGAAGAGATGTTGATATCTGTAGAATTTATTGAGTTACTTCGTGCTCACTGACAAATTGTTACAAATCAATCAAATTGCAAATTTAAATTAACATTGCTGGATCAATCAAAAGCACGGCGAATAAAATACTGTGAGAGACTCTGAAGTCGTTTTTTTAGAGGCTTAGAATAACGCGAGACACGTGTAGTCGATCTTATATAGATGCTCTTATAATCGTATGTAATCATTCATTGCGTCGCGAATATAACACAGAGATAAGCATGACCGTGTCACGATCTGACGTAGATTTCTGTTCCGCAGTAGTAGCATCAACAATATAGACACACGAAGATAGTCACTGATTATTAGTTAGCCTCACTCGATTTTACAAATAATATTTTTTAATTTCAATAATTCAGCTGACGACGAAGTTTTTATTAAAAAAATAAACAAATGAGACAATAAATAATGCAATTAATAAACGAATTAAGTGAAAAATTAATTTTAGTTGAATGAGAATTCTTTAAGTGCAGTGCAACAGTAAACTAATTTTGTTGTTGCTGATATTTGTACAGATAAAATTGAGCGATATTATCTTACGATTTCTTAAATTCTATGATCTTATTTGCTTGAGTAGCAAACACCAACTGCGGATGCCTAAAAGCAGACGAATCCGCAAGAATTTACGAAACCAACAAGATCTTCGAGTCCCACTTAGAAATCGTCTGTAGGACTTTCGTTTTTCTAGCATAACAAGCTTTGCGCAACGCTATCATACGCAATGTCTTCCGTCTCATACATAGATCACCATGTATAATCTTATCAATGCTGCATATAAGATCATATGTGAGCCAAAGCGAGATTCTTTTGGTTTCCGGTACAATAAATTCATTGCATCAAATAAATTCAATTTAAATCTCTAATTGCCTAAAAGAAGTTTCTTTGGTTTAAAAAAAACTACGTATATTTTTCATGTTCCATGATCCCGAAATAGATGAAATTCGCTGACCTCGAATCAATAAAAATCGTATTAAGACCAAATAAACATTTTTTTGAAACATTTCTTTCGTCACATCTTTTATTTAAAGCAAATTAAACATTCTCAAAATATATTTTCATTAAAATTGGTGAAAATTATATTCAATTGAAATTATTTCCAAATTGACCAATGTAGGGATATTAAAACAGAACAAATTTTATTTGAATTAATTTTAAAGATTTGGTCAAATACATTTTTATGTAAAAGGTATAAAATGTTTTCGTTACCTTTATACTTTCATTAACCCGAAGAAATATTAACGTTATTCAAGTAAAAATAAATAAATTTTCCTATTAAGATGATTGAATTAAATAGTTTTACTCGGTTTTTTTTCATGTAAAAAAAATCTACTTGAAATTTAATGTATCGGGACAGGAAGTTTTTATGCATAAACTGGTATAATAAATTTTCTATACAAGTCGGCTGAATAATTCAAGTATGGTACAGTAATTTCAATAATTTACATTAAATTTAATGTAAAAGTACATTACTTTTCATAATCCACTGTAATTTTGCTACAAATTTACATAAATTTTATACCACGCTTGTGATTAAATTAAATTTACGATTTCATGCATAAAAACTTCCAGTTTTTTTTAAGGAGGTTCGGTGACGACTATCGAAGTCAAATCAGTGCTACATTTTCGTAATTGATTCTCTAAAGTTTAATGCGTTAAAAAACAATAGTGAACGATGATTTGTATTAAAGCATGTATACTTAATCCAGTGAAAGATCAATAGTGACGAATTTGCATAAAGATAAACCGATTAACTTTTCTTTTCAATGGGACACATTTTTGTTTGGTTTTTTTTCAAATATCATCTGTAATTTTTCACCAATTACACTGAATGATAGCTTATTTTGTTCCTTAAAAGATACTTCACGAATTGACCGCCTATATATTTCGTAATATTGATCGTTCAATAATTATAGCCTGTTCTTTAACAAAAAGAAAAATACTTTCATAAACAACAGACTATAATTATTAAACCATCAACACTATGAAATATCGTGGCGGTCAATTCATAGAGTATCTTTTAAGAAAGCGCATAAGTCATCACTCATTTGAATCGATAAAGAATGACTGATTATACTTGGAAAAAACGGAACGAAAATGTATCCCATTACTACTGAATGTTCATCAGTTAATCTTACTGCAAATTCGTCACTATTGATCTTTCACTGGATTAACTATACATTCTTCAATACAAATCACCCTTCACTATTGTTTTTTAACGCATTAAACTTTACAGAATCAATTACGAAAATTTTGCACTTATTTGACTTCGATGGCTGTCACCGAACATCCTTAACATCTTTTGCATTCGGATTGTAAATGGGAAAGAATCGCTCGTTTAGCTATTTCTTATCTTCTTCATTCAGGCGTCAAAAGCGCGTCACATTATTTTTCACATTCATACAGACTCCTCTCCACTGGTGCCCTTATCCCTCTACCCCCCTTTTTCTGTTTCTCTCGCTCTCTCATAATAAATGCACAGGTTATTATTTCGCGCGTATAATATTGATGACAGTATGAATGTTGCATAGGAAGTTTGGTGGGGGTGGAGGTTGGCCGCGAGTCCCGAGACGGCCCTCGTCGTTCGGGGGTGGTACGAGGGCGCCTCAGAACTCAAGTGCGACGCGCGCGACTCTTCAGGGAGCATGCGCAACAAACGGGGTGGTATTATTGATCTGGAGGGGTGAACTATGGAGCCCTCAGGTTCCAGTCTCGTGCCGAGGTTTGGTTGAACCCTTCGCTGAATTTTGCCTTTCCCATTGCTCATTGGATCCAATGGGTTACAAATGTCTACCTTGAATAGGGAATATGCAAATTTTCAACCCGGCCTTCAAACACTTTGCATAAATTTAACATTAAAGAAACAAAATGGTTGCCAGTTTCATTTTAGCCTTGCCAACTCAACTAAACCATACTTTACCCATGCACAGACCTAGCGTCACCTTGAAATGGAGGTTTGCGTTACAGATTGATTAATACATTCATCATATTACATAAATTATTTTATACCTCGTTATTCATATAATTATGTTTATTAATTTTATTTTTGTTCTTTTTTTCAAACAGTTTTTCAACACCCTCGATGAAAAATTATAGGAATGATGGAGGTTGTTGTGAAATCTTTACTGTTTTGTGATGATTATTATTTTTTATTTCAATACTTTGAGTTGAATTGAAAAAAAGCTGAATTGGGCACTGAACTTTGCCTTTACTATACCTCATTGCACTTTATCAGTTACAAACGCCGACCTTCAATAGCGAATATGCTAATTTTTAACACGCCTTTCAAACACTTTGCATACATTTTTTATTTAGAATTATATTCCATACAAAATGGTTGCAAGATTTTTTTAGGCCCTACAATTCTTTACTTTGCATATACACATACTCCCATTACCATGCAATGCAGTTTTTATGTTACAGGATTTATCAGTTTATTTGTAAATTATGTAAAGTATTTTATATTTCATTATTCATAGAATTATCATTATTTGTTTTATTTACTCGTTATTCTGCATTTTTCTGTATTTCTTCAATCATTTCTTCTAAATGCTCACGGTAACGATGGAGCCTATCGTAAAATAGTGCGTTCATCAAAAGGTAATTATTCTTCATCTGAATAACATGAGATTTATCAGTCATAGCGAACTCCAAAAAAAAACTATGTGTAAAAAAACTTGAGGGAAGTACATTAGCGAGGGAAGTATAATGGAAATTACCTAAAGGTTGTAAAATAAAGAGATAATATCTGCAGCAAGGTTTGCCAAGTCCATATTATTCATCGTTTATTTATATATATACAGTAAAAAAAATCTTGCATTCGAAATAAATGGTAAATAATCTAAGATCAATTAAATAAAGTAAATAAATAAATTAACCAATTGTAGGAGAGACCGGGATTTTCGCGAATGAGAAGCAAGCTTACTGCCTCCCTTATATATGCATTTCCACATGTTCCCTTTTTCTCCCTTCTTGCCAAGTCCGAAGAGAAGAAAATCCTAGCACCTGGGATCCAATGTCGCATGAATCATCGCTCCTCTTGTCTTCTTATCAATATATTTAGAATATACCATATAAAATTAATTCAATTCTTCAATTTAATTCGAAATATAAAATGAATACTACATCATAAAAGTTATCTTCAAATATAATCATGTATAATTGATTAAAACTTCAGTCACCACTCACAGTAAATTTATCTGTATTTATTTCTTTATATTCATACAAAATACATATCTTGAAGAGTATTTGGACTTTGTCATGACGTTGCATAACGAATCAGTATTTTAAGTATACGAAGCACGTTTTCAAATTATTATATATATTTTTTAACATTAAATAAAATGATAAAATTATTTTATTTAATTGAAATTGAAGTTGAGTTGAAAATAATAAGGGAAATTTGCATTTATGAACATGATCTTCATTACTCTAAAAAAACAAGGTAATTGAAGGACTATTCAAATAAATATATATGTCAAATTGACAAAATATTTTATCATTACAAGCCAAACTTGATTTCAACAACTTAATCATATTTTAAATACTGTATTTCATTTTGCGCAAACAAAAAAAAAATTTTTTTCGTGGTACATAATATTTATTTGAACGTATAGACCTGTACGATTTTGTTGAAGGAAACAAAATTTTGTTGATTCAACGGAATTTTTTTTCAGTGCGACTCGTTAAAAGCGAGCAGAATGTGATTTCGTGAAATTGTTTTTACATGTACGAAGCACATTCTTTAATTCTAATTTTTTTTTTTGGAATATCAATTTATACAGTCGAACGTCTTAAAATTATAAGAGTAACATGCATTTATCAAACAATCATTCAATTGACCTCAACAATATTATTCTAACAGAGGTTCATGTAAATTATATTTACATACATTTTACATTTTTTTCCAAATGATATTTCTTTATGTCTGAAAAGCCGAGCTGACAAGACGTGCTGATTTAGTTTTCTACGACGCTCCCGCCATTTCTTTCTTTTTCGGTGGTGACTCGCTGAAAGCGAGCTGAATTTGAATGTGCGAAATGTCGTGCCGTTCTGACCCCAGTGTTGCTGACCCACGAATGGTTGAACCAGGGGCAGCGGTGCAAATCCCGAGCACTCTCTCGCACATTCAACGGCTTACCCTTCTTTCATGTAGCTGAGGCACACGCGCCAGAAGAAAGCAACAAGAAAGAAAGAGCCCAGGACCGACGTAGTTTTCTCCAATAAAAAGTCCCGAGTTTGCAAGAAAAGGCTCGCGCGCGTTCGTCGGCTCGCCACCAGAACCTGGAGGGGCTGTACGCTCGACCGATGAACCACCCTCCTTTATTTCTTTGACTCCCCAGAAAACCGTGAACTTGAGTATGAGTAAGTGAGCCCCTTTTTGTGCTTTCAATGAATGAAACTATGCATGCTTAAAAGACTTGACAAAACATTGCCTCTTTTACTCACGAAATTCATACTTTTTTCCTGCTGAAAGGATTTTTTTTCTCCATTGTACGAAATTGAAAGTGCGAAGTAGAAAATAGCACTAGGAAATCATTATTCCAGTTAACTATTATATGGAGTTTTTTATCGTTCAAAAATACCCGACGATTGCATATATGGAAGACTTTTTATGAGAATCTGGTAAAAAACTTTTTATGATGAACATGACGGCAAAAAACGAAATCATAATTTCATAAATTCATGAGGGTAAAATTAACAGTTTCGAAATCAGCAAGAAATTGATAATTAGATAGAATTTTAATATTCAATGAAAGTGCATATTTTGTTTTTTTACTTTCGATCCTCCGAAAAATCAGAATCACTAAAATTGGGAATTTTTGACTAGCTGTAGTTTTTTTTTGGTATAGCCGATTATACGATGTCTTTATTTGCTAGGAAGAACTCCTTAAACTAAGGAAATAATCTTAAGCTCATTATGATAAGTAGAAATTGGCGCCTGCCACAGCATTTTTTAAAATGCCTGGAAATAAGCGAACCTACTTTTTGCTATTCCAAATTTGAAAATTTATGGAAATGAAAAAAATGTCCGCATAATAATTTGCCATATAAGCAAGTAGAAGTTGGATTCTCTACGCTATCATTTTTCAACGTTAGAGCAATTCTAATAAAACCGTACATATTTGGCTGAAATGACGAAAAAATTTCTTTTTTATCGATACTGTTATATTTTGCTCTACGAAATGCTAACTGCTATTAACTTTACGTATGAACACAAAACTATCATCAATACCCATGACAAAATTTTTAATTTTTTCATCATAATTTACAGAGACGTTCATAAAAATTATTTCATACAAGGAATTAGCAGTAAATTTCCAATGAGATAAAAACCTTATAACCAAAGTACAGTCGAAAGTAAAATTACTTTACTATCTTCAAAACTCTTAAAAGACTTGCGAGTTTGAGTTTTGTTATTCCTTTTTTAGCGTTAAATGAGATAAGTACCTTAAAACCAAAGTACAGTCGAAAGTAAAATTACGTTATTATCTTCAAAACTCTTAAAAGATGTGGGAGTTTTTTTAGTTTTGTTATTCTTTTTTTAGCGTCAGTCGGAAAATGTATTCGCTTGTATTAGAACGATGATGAATACTAACAGGGGATACATAAAAAGTTGCGACGTAGAACTGCAATAAATTAAAGAAAAAAAAACGAAGCATAAAACCTCGAACGTCTGGAGGTCTGGACAATAAAACTCAATGCGTTCTTTATATATCCGTCATCGATATATCGATTTAACTGGCCTACCATTCACGACCACGGGAATAATATAGTCTGTGAAAATACAAGATTTTGCCTGGAAGGCATATAGTACAACTAGCAAGCACCGCGGTATATTCCGTTGGTCCGCGAGGCTATACTCAACCCTTATCCCCACGTACAATAACATTTCTCTCTTCCGCTTTGTATTTTGTGAGTCAATTCAAAACATGAATCGTATAATAATTCAGTAAACTAAAAGAAAATACCGCGGCAGATATTATTCGTCCTACTTCTCTCGCTAGTCCGTTCCTCTCGCTCAAATCGACTCCATATTTATGGTTTGTAGGTCTTGTTTTGAAATTCTCTAGGGATACATAAATGCATACATTCATAAATATATTATTCTCACTCATCTAGTATCTTTTTCTTTCGTTTTCTCCCATCATGATACCGATGAAATCCTAATGACATCCACAAATTTGACGTAGAAATTTGCACGTTGCTCATTATTATCTTGATTTTATAAAACTATCTTTGGTGGAAAATTATTTTTACTAATTGTGGCTTTCCGGGAAAGGAATTTTTTTTTGTGAATGACATCTACAAATTTGAGGTAGAAATTTGCACATTGTTCATTATTATCTGGATTTTGTAAAACTATCTTTGATGGAAAACTATTTTTACCAATTGTGGCTTTCTCGTAAAGGATTTTGTTTTTTTGTGAATGACATCTACAAATTTGACGTAGAAATTTGCAAATTGCTCATTATTATCTAGATTTTATAAAACTATCTTTGGTGAAAAACTATTTTTATCAATTGTGGCTTCCCGGAAAAGGAATTTTTTTTTGTGAATGACATCCACAAATTTGAGGTAGAAATTTGCACATTGCTCATTATTATCTGGATTGAAAAAACTATTTTTGGTTTAAAATTATTTTTACCAAGTGTGGCTTTTCCGTAAAGGAATTTTTTTTGTGAAATCTGGATAATAATTCTGTTTTATTTTTATATCTTTTTTATGGCTTAGTCAATTTTAATTTCAATTTACCACAATTATCGTCTAATTTCGGGTCTAGCATCGTAGTAAGATTCAGTTCAACACTTCGAGCCATTGTTGAGTTATTAGGGTTAAACAAAACATTCGAAAGAAAATTTAATAGCTTTTAAGCAAAAAAAAAAAATACAATATCGCTTGGATTGCGAAATGCATTTGCGAAATTTTTTTTAACGATATTAATTGTTTTCGGGTATTCTGGTAATTCTACCATTTTCAGATAAATTGAGATCGATTGATATTTGAGAAAATTATCCTGATTTAAAAAATTAAAAATCCAATTGCGACAAGAAAAAAAGTAAAAAAGTGTAAAAAATAGGAAATATTGAGATCACATTATCGCATGGCGTTCAAAAATCATGTTTTAAATCATAGAATCAGTGTGCATTTTTCGAATTGAAAAAAACGACTTTTTTGGAGTTGGGTTTTTTCGAGGATTTAAAAATGTTACCGGTGATAAAAAAATCTGAAAAAAATTCCGAGGCCTTTATGGGTCGGTAAAAACATCATATTTAAAAAATCAACAAAATCAATGAGGGTGAGGGTCATAGTCTGCTGATTTGACGTGGAATGCCCCATATATATTTATGAGAGATTATAATTTTTCAAACATGGCACATTCACATACACACGGGAAAACCAACATTTTTTTTCAAACGTTTTTTAACCTTTGAAATTATTTTAAGTAACTGATATCCAAAATATAGTTAGAAAAAAAAAAATTCATGAGAGCAAAAAGCATAGCATTTACAATAAGGTTCTTAATAATTAAACCAGACTGACAAATAAGTGCAATTATGATTAAAGTGAATGACACGACTGGAAAACTGTTATTTCTCACGACTCTACCTTACAAATGCCTTTTTTGCCCTCTGCGTAAAATTATGCAAGCAATGTTGTCAGTAAAAATAAATACATATACATTTATGAGAGTTTATAATTCTTTAAACATGGCAAATTCACGTACACAAGCGAAAACCTAAATTTTTTTTCAAACTTTTTTTAACCTTTGAAATTATTTTAAGTAACTGATATCCAAAATATAGTTAGAAAAAAAAATTTACGAGAGCAAAAAGCATCGCATTTACAATAAGGTTCTTAATAATTAAACCAGACTGACAAATAAGTGCAATTATGATTAAAGTGAATGACACGACTGGAAAATTGTTATTTCTCACGGCTCTACCTTACAAATGCCTTTTTTCCCCTGCGCGTAAAATTATGCGAGCAATGTTGTCAGAAAAAAATGTATACATATATATTTGTAGCGGTGGGAACGCGGTTCTTGCAATTCCAATGAGAAAACTGCCGGATCTTATACAGTACCGTATATAGCAGCGGTATATACATATATCGGCAGAGGTGTGGGTCTCTGCCGCAGCCTCTCAATGCCGAGATCATCCAATGGATTCTCATACATATTGTGATTACTTCCGAGCAAGATCTGCTGTCCGAGCGAACGTTCGGACGTACACGCGATTCGATGCGCTCACAGAAAATGATCAGGGTCCCACGAAACCGTCAGATTTTGTTTCAATCTTTGGAGAGAGAGAGGAAGTAGCATTAATAACACAGGTCATTGACACTATTTTTTTTAATAATCCTTACAGCTTTTAATAAGAGTGTAAACATCATTATCTTGTAATTAGGTTAAGAGGAAATGTCTTTGCATATGAAAAACAGTCACGGAATGACAATTTATCATTTACTGTGACAGCCTAAAATTCTCTGCAGTTGTTAAATAAATTATGTGGCATCGGAAAATTTTTTGGTTTAAGCTTTATATATTTTTTTTCCATCCAAATCATTTTTGTGGTAAATACATTTTTTTTCGGCACCTAAATAATTCTTCTAGTTAATATTAATATTTTATTAGCATATAAATAGTTTTAGGGACGTATATAATTTTTTTTTCGGCATCGAAATAATTATTGTACTAACATTTTTTTAATTTAAAAAAATTTTCTATACCAGCCTAACTTTTTTATGGCATCTGAAAAATGTTCCGTGGCAGCTAAACATTTTTATTTTGAGATCTGAAATATGTTTCGTGTCATCTAAGAATCTTGCTGTACCAGCCAAAAATTAGTATAGTACTGATAAGAACATTTTGTGGCAGTTAACATTTTTTGCAGGAACGAAACAATTTTCAGCAACTATGTAGAAATTTTCCTACGCGTACTTTACTATGTCACAAATTTTTGTCATTTCTATTTCTGTGTTCCTATGATCAGATTTTTTGGTTCCAGACGGACATTAATTTTCTGTCGCGATACTGAATTTTCCGCTCTGACCTCATCGGATTTCTGCGTCTGCAAGTACATCGCCCAATGCTAAATAGCACCAACACAATCCCGTGAGTGCGCGGGGAAAAATCGCTTTATCGTGCGGAATAATGGCGTCTGTATTCACGTTGTAACCCTCATAACTCTCTTTGTTAAATTGCACTTTTTCGGAAATTGTATCCTACGCTACTCTATACTTTTTCCTCTCTAACCAATTCTCACAATCTTCACTAACATTTATTCGGAAGTCGTTTTTGTGCTACGAGCATCTATTCTGTCGCCCAGAATTCAATTTCTTAAAATAAAAATCGACATTTTTATGGTAATTTTTGTACACAATATTACCGCAATCCACGTTTTGAATTGCGTATTTTTTGCTCTATAAATTATACACCGACAATAATTAGTGAAATAGTCACCATCAAATAACTTACGCTTCCATAATAAACTTATGTTCATTCATTCTATCTATTCCTTATTAGGATCTTTAAGAAAAATAATAAAAGAAAATACACTATGACATATGCAAATGTTCAATAAGATGTTTCTGTCATCCAGTTTTATATCAGAAAAAATCATAATACTAGTCCGTCGAACAATAGCTCAGCATGTTTATTAAAATTTGCTGTGATGATTAAACGAAGAGATTTTTCAGTAATATTATTTACATAAAAATTAAAACCCCCTGTTTATCCAACTTAACCTAACATTAGACATTCAAATGGTTGTAACTTTTGAAAAAATAATAACACTGAAAAATCTTTCGGTTAAATCATTGAAACATCTTGCAATAAACAAAATGAGCTATTCTTCTTCATAATCGGACTAATATTATGGTTTTTTCTAATATAGAACTAGATGAAAGAAACATCTTATCGAACATTTGCACATATCAGTGTATTTTCTATTAGTTGTATTCAGTATATTTCAATTTTGCGGATGTGCTTACATATTGAGAACACACGCTGGTGGTCAAATCGATTTTTAAAACCGTCAGGTGAACAGGTGAATAATTTGTTGAAGTGCTTTTCAAAATTCACCACTGATTTGACTAGGACGTAACGAGACGACTACCTTAAGAAGCAATAGAACATATATTTCCGAATCCAATAATGTTCTAGTGAAGAATAGATTGCTGAAGAGTTAATGGGTGTCTGCAACGAAGTAGAAGATGTTCGTCGCGTTTCACGCGTCACGTTGCAAGACGTTTTCCGCGTGTCTCATGAAATACCACACGTACTCGATCTTTCTTTATGTTACGCTGAACAGCAGCGGTAACGCTCTGTAAGAGAGAGCACTTTCCAAGTGCTACTTTATTTCTTACATTTTTGAAAGGGCTCACTCTCGTCTCGACCTGGCACCTCACCGGGTCAGGAAAGTGCTGGTAAATTGAGTGTGCGCCAGGGTCCAATACAGACTGTCTCGCAGCAGGGAACTCGCATTCTGTCAGACAAAAAGTACCAAATGTATAGAAAAGAGCAATTTTAGCGATAAAAAACTCAAAGATGTAACAAACAAAAAATAACTACAACTTTTTCACCTATAATTGATTGAAATCGTGTATGTCTTGTCTATAGGTAGAAGCTTCTCCATTACACCCTTAATTTTAAACCAACGGGAACTGAAAATTTGTCATACCATTCTTTTAATTTTCGTGAGCTTCTTCGAAAAAAAAAGAACATTGCAAATCCGTCGATTAAAAAAAAAGTTACGGCCCGTTGAATATTACGAATTTCGGTGACCCTCAATGAGCAGAGTGTCCAACAGCGAAAAACTAAATTGCTGCTTTTAGGAGTTTTCGAAAACCTATATGATTGGAAATTTTTCGCTGATTACGAAACTTTCGATTTTTTTTTGTTGAGAACTTAAGAATTTTCTTATTATTGAAAATAGATTGGATACTAACGATCATGGTGAGTAGCAAAGTTTCTGGGGGATGATCGTATTATCGATCCAACTTTTTCCCACCATAAATTGAACAATAAATGAAACAGATTTATTTAATATTTCAATAGAATCGATAGAGAGGCAGATGACATCGGTGAGCAACAAATATAGGCGCACAATTCGCGGTATAGGAACGTGTTGGGATTTCATTTCCTGGAACAATTATAGAGACTTGTCGCAGTTGAACATTTTGTTTTGTATCTAGAAAATTTCCTGTAGCAATACAAAATAATTTGTGGTACCTAAAAAACTTGCCGTAGTAGCTAAAAATGTTGAAGCTAAATTTTTTTCGTAGCAACGTGGAGCTAAAGCTTTTAATTTTTTGAACAGATTCGTTGAAGTTGATAGAACTGGAAATATTTCTTCTAAAAATGTATAATTTCACTGGAATGGCCACAGTTATTTAGTTAGGTATTCTAAATTATTTTTAATCGTATATAGTGCGTACAAAAGTTTCTGGGGGATGAAAGACAAAAAAAAATGAGAAGCTCATCGAATGTAGCAATATTAGCGATCCAACTTTTTCCCACCATAAATTAAACAATAAAAGAAAGAGATTTATTTTATATTTCAATAGAATCGATAGAGAGGCAGATGACATCGGTGAGCAACAAATATAGGTGCACAATTCGCGGTATAGGAACGTCGTTGGGATTTCATCTCCTGGAACAATTATAGAGACTTGTGGTGGTGGGGTTGAGGTTCATGGAGTAAGGGGAGGGCGTAATATCGCTTTTTAGAGGATTCAGAGACCGTGCGTGCTATGCTGGGTACGAAATGCTCATTAAGCGAACGTAGAGGAGAATAGCGGCACTCACGAGCTCAGCAGAACCGAAGGAGATAGAGTGAGATACAGATAAAAAGAACGAAGCCGGTTCTCGTTCGCATTTCTCCTCGTACACAGCAGAGAATTCCACATCGAGATGCCCGGGCGTAGCCGACCAATAAATAAATCAATTAAAATTTAAATTCTCGACGAAGAGTTAAATCGCTAATTGTGCTCGCACATGAACGTGAACGGATTTGCAATGCAATCCATTGCACTTCCCTCAGCGCACACGTTCATTATTGTCCTTCATCGTACTACGATTCTGTATGCATACGCACTCAAGATACGTGAGGAAGAATACGTGACGTTAGTCATTCTAACGGAGACCACATCAAGCTCAAATCGTCGTGGAAATGACGAATCAATCGTGAAAGATCCCCAAGATTCCCACCATTTGTGCATGTTCACGGAAAATCATTCTTACAGCCTTTGCATTACAATCTGTACACTTTGAAAACCAGGCATGTTGTCAAGTGTGTTGTTTTGTATCCATTACATTGTAACGACTTTTTATACGCTTTCCGGCTTGTTGTTATCCATACTAACGCTAAGTAAGAAGAGTGCGCTTGTAAGTGTGTAAAAAGCGGTCACAGTGTTGAAGATAAGAGAAAACACTATTGGCAACACTTTTCTTTCATAGTGTACTTTTTGGAAGTGATTTTCTGTGGAGTCGTTCAAGTGTCATGAAAATGAAGTCCTCCAAGATTTTCAATGTTTGGTAATGTATTTGGAGAAATAATTTTTGCTGCCCCTGAATTAAAATCTTTACTTTTTTGTAACTAAAGTGGCGTTAATTTATTTTGATAGAGAAATTGTCTTTAGAATTGAAATTATGAATGATACTTTAACTGTCATGAATGTGAAGACCTTCATGTTTTCGATATCTGGCCATGAACTTGGAATCATAATTTATGCAGCCTTTACATTGCAATTTTAAATTTTCGGAACTGGCATTTCAAAGTGGCGTTGGCTTGTTTCGGAAGTGAAATCCTTTTTTGGAGTGAAATTTCATCAAAAAGGTATTGGAATATGATGAATGTGACGACGTTCAAGTTTTGTACCGTTTGGAAATGAACTTAGAATAATAATGCATGCAATCTGCATATTCTAAGTAACTAGCATTTCAATGATCCGTTGAAGTGTCTTGATAGGAAATCCTCCAAGTTTACCACTATTTGTGAATGTTTATAGAAAGATCATTTATGCAGTCTTTAGTTGGGTTGAAATCGTTACTTTTTGAAACCGAGTTTTCAAGGAGTCGTTGAAATGTCATGAATGCACTGAGAAAAAAAATTGTTAGAACCAACAAAACGTGCGCTTGCGGGCGGCGCATTTTTTTTCTCAGTGTCCGAAGTTCTTCTAAGATTAACACTGTTTGTGAATGCTCTAAAAATGATCGTTTGTGCACTTTCTGATTGCAGTGCAATCGTTACTTTTTGGAAATGTCATTTTGAAGAGTCGTTAAATTCAAGATTACATTTTCGCCTTCGAATCAATACTATCTCGAGTCCTTTTATATTATAGGCCGTGTCGATTGATCCTCGATTCGAGTCAGAGCGTCATCAAGATCTCGAGAAGGGAAGAAAGAAATTCAAAGTGCTCTGCGTTCAAGTTCTTTGTCGAGAATGCCATCCACAGTCCTCAAGTCTTTCACGACCTCGTTCCTCTTCTCATCGACGAGCATTGTACCTGAGGAGAAACTTCATATGAATATTCATGTAAAAATAAACTGGTGCATCACGACACTTCTGGTTGAGCGAGATGAGAGGAAAAAATAAAGCATAGGTGAAAATAAAGGGAGAAAGAAATCGTAACATGTCGGTATGCAACGATGAGCAACGACAAATTACCATTTTTCGCGATAAAATGACCTCCCGATGAACTTTATGAGAAATCTTTTGTTTTTACCTCTTTTAGAAGCTTACACCAAGGAAAAAATTCTTTGAATAATCTAAATCGGTATACGAACTCGAACAAATGAATTTTTCGTTAGTACAATGAAATAATTAGTTCCTTTAATGATTATTAGATTAATTTGCCTAAAATTTATCCACGGTAATCAGAATATTTGTTACACAAACTGAAAATTCGTTTCATGACATGAGATTATTGAATTCGTCATTATTGAATTAGTACATAAAAATCAACATGTGTTTATGAAATTTTAGGGCTCGATTTGAAATTTCATATACATTGTCCAATAACAACAAAAATGCTAACCACATCGTTAACACTTATGGTCACGAATTATTTCATTCAATTATAAATTGATCATAATACAATGCGAGTAAATTATGTCGTAATATTATAGAACGCTGCATTTTTTTCAATATCGTCAATATAAAAGTTCAACATAAATGTTTATAGAATTGAATATACAATTAATGCAAATAATATTTTTGAAACAAGTATATCAATTTCAGAAAATATTTTTTTCTACAGTGACGTGATATCCAAACATTAACTTTCGAATATGTAACTAGTCAATCTCCAAGTATCGAATTATCGAGATACAGAAACAACAAGAGATTGTGTAACGACGAATGGAGCTTTCAACTGATTGTAAGCTCGTATTGATACTAAAGAGTTTGAAAGCTACCCTCATACAAGTTGGCCTTCGGAGGTTCTGATTCCGACTTTTTAAAGCCCGGGGGTAGTGTCCAAAGAGTCTTCCAATCTCCCTCTCACTCCTCTTCTCCGTAGGGGAAAGTCTGGACGAGAACCTCGCCAAATATTTGGTTAGTCTTTGATGGGCTTTGGCTCGTGGACGAAGTGGTTGGTGGCTCGCGCTGAGTAAGGCGCGGAAAGGGAATGGAAGGGAAGGGAAAAGGTAAAGGGACGAGTCGGTTGAATCACGAAGAGGAGAGAAAAGTCGTGGCAAGAAGTTCGGTACCGGGCACGGGCGCAGAATCCGATGACCGGATCGACCGATCAACGGACCGACGGCCAAACGGATGAGCCGTTAGACTCCAAGAATGTCGAGCATTTTTATTGGTTCGAGGTTCGAGCAACGGGCTAACCGTTTCGCTTCTCTTTTCCCTTTGGATCTTACTCTCTCTCTCACTTGTACACTCTTTTCCCTCCTTTCCCTTCGCCTCACCTTCCAGCGTTATACTTTCTTCAAGGCAATCCGATCAGCCGAACGTAAGGACAGGGATAAGGATGGACGCATCCGATCGCGTAGGTGCTTCCATTTCCTATGATCGCTCAACCGTTACTGAGAACGAGAACGATATAAGATTCACGGTCATCCCGCTGGGGTGTCGAAAAGAAGATATAACAAGAACAAGAATAAAGAACGGTGGAACACAACTCCGGGTCTATTCACACTTTCGTGTCCATAGTATTCCAACAGAATCGAGATGCCGAGAATGCTTTCAGGAAAATGCGAATCTCTCGTCCCTTTTGATTTCCTTCACTGGACACTTGGATTATTGCGCGCCTAAAACATAAAATTACAGGTTCAAATTACTTTTTTGCATTACCGTTGTTAACTCAAGAATGTTGAAGTCATATTTCCCATTCTAACTCATTTTGAAACGTTTCAATTATTAGTAGACATTAAATCTTATTTTCAAAAATGCTTGTTATTTTCTTTTTGGATTGAGAAGTTTAGAATACATTTTTTTTTTAAATGTTTCCAAGAAGATATAGCACGAACAAGAATAAAGAATGATAAGGCACAACTCTGCGTCGATTCACAATTTCGTGACCATAGTGTTCCAATAGAATCGAGATGTCGAGAATGCTTTCAGGAAAATGCGAACGTCTCCTCACTTTTGATTTCTTTCACTGGACACTTTGATTATTGTGAGTATAATCAAAAAATTACACGGTGACACGAGTCACTTTTTCTGCCTTCCCGTTATTGACTTATGAATAATGTTCATTCAATATATTAAAAGAACATTATTTCTTGTTTTCAAACATCTTGTAATTTTTTTTTTGGAATGGAAAGTTCTTAGAAGAAATATTTTTGAGGATTTCTTTATGGGATTTTTTGAGGAAATAGATATAGAAAGAACAAGAATAGAGAACGGTAGAACACAAATCCGGATCTACTTACAGTTTTGTGTCTATTTGTGTCCTCCAGAATCGAGACGTTGAAAATGCTTCGGGGAAATGCGAAAGTCTCGTCCCTTTCCATTTTCTATGATACACACTCGGATTATTTCGCGTCTAAAACAAAAAATTAAAAGATGCAGTTACTATTTTGCATTTTCGTGATTGACTCAACTATTATACACAAGTTATAATCTCCATGTTGATTCATTTTATAATGGTTGAACAATTAATGGATATCCAATCTCGTTTTCATATATTTCTGTAATTTTGTTTTTGCTATGAAAAGTCTTTAGAAGAATTTTTTTTAAATCGATTTTGTCGACGTTTATCGATTTTTTCGCAGGAATATTGGCCCATGTTATAAGTCCGATAGCCATTAAGAGTGTCCTTTCATTATTCTTTACAGTTTAAGGGAAATCAGTATCGTGTTACACTGTTATTGGAACATGATCCTGGTCCGTTTATTTTCCAGCCTCAGGCCATCGTGTATCGACGGATTCGGAGTCACATTACGAAGCCTATATCTCGATCGCTCACGTGACTAGACAATCAGTCGATATTACGACCTTAAGTACCGATCACTTTTCACATTTCGTGGATCGAAATCCTACAAATATTGAAATAATCGTAATTCGGTGCCACCATTTTATTCGTACTGTGATAGGTTCTCATAAAAAGTAAAACATTAAGTGCATTTTAACCCGTTAAGGGCCAAGCTTCTTTGTCATTGAAAAAAAATGTTCTTTTAAAATTGCTTGAAAGAACCCTGATTGGGATGCATTACTGTACTAAATTTTTCCACAATTTCCTGTTAAGATTGAAAAGATATTTTAAAAGATAATTGTATTGCCAATTTAGCAAATATGCAATAAAGATTTTATTAAAAATCACAAGAAAAAACTTTTCTACAAGTTTTGCAACGTTAATAATTGCCGGTACCACATTTTACAAAATCAACACTTTTGATTTTTCTGAATTCATATTCAGTTTCAATGTTTTTTTCCTGCACTGGAATTCACATTCAGTTTCAGTGTTTTTTTTCTGCGTTGGTATTCACATTCAGTTTAAGTGTTTTTTTTCTGCGCTGGATTTCACATTCAGTTTCAGAGGTTTTTTTTTGCACTGGAATTCACATTCAGTTTCAGTGTTTTTTTTCCTGCACTGAAATTCATATTCAGTTTCAGTGTTTTATTTCCTGCACTGGAATTCACATTCAGTTTTAGTTTTTTCCTGCACTGAAATTCATATTCAGTTTGAGTTTTTTCCTGCACTGAAATTCATATTCAGTTTCAGTGTTTTTTTTTCTGCGCTGGAATTCACATTCAGTTTCAGAGGTTTTTTTTTTCTGCACTGGAATTCATATTCAGTGTTTTTTTTCTGCGCTGGAATTGACATTCAGTTTCAGAGTTTTATTCCTGCAATGGAATTCATATTCAGTTTCAGTATTCTTTTCCTGCATTGGACATTTTTTCCTAATTAATCAAATTTGTATTGCTATGTAGCAATACAAATACTATGTAGAGGAAGTAAAATATCCTTGCTGTCATAGTTTGCGGATCTTCGATTAAATGCTCTGCCAAGTTGACGAAGAAGAAGACGAAGAAGAAGTAGAAAGGAATGAGCAAATGTGATTAACGAGAACAGAGACGAGGTCGAAGACGACCAAGCCAGTATGTGTTGCTATAGGACGCGACGTTAACTTAATGGGCACCCTATATTTGGTCATTAGTGAACCCCTCGCCAGCAGAGTCCGATTGTAAGGCCAACGAACACCCGCGCTCGCCTGAGGGGAACAACGACGTTGGTTCTCCGAGGCACGGGGTGGTTGTGTGTAAAAAGGAAAATAAAGGAAAGAGCGAAGAAAGAGTGACTGAGTCGGAGTCCTTCTTGTTACAACGTCCAAGAAGAACAATACGTCGCTTTGAAACACAAATTACGTTTCAAAGCGCGGGAGTGATACGTGACTGAGTTGGTATTGGTGCTTCTGCTTGTTCCAAGGCAAACACTAGCGCATTTCCAACGGAGAAACGCGTGCGTCAGTTGCTTGTTCGAGGAATCAACACAGACGGAATTGAACCTCGGAAATAAAAGTACAACTCTTATAGAATCAAAAGAGAAGCACCGATTTCACTCGGAGATTATCTTAAAACGATTCGGAAAACTAAGTTACATTGAAAACGTTCCGAAAATCTGATTTTTTCTTCGTATAAAAAAAAAAATTTCGTTTCATTGTAAAAATTGTTTTTCAGATTTTCGTTCTATAATACTTAAAATTATTTTCAACTGCGTGAAAAGTAGTTCAAACCAAAATGATTTGATAACACAATTTTTCATACATCTGTCTCAAATTTGGCAGGAATCCGTCTATAGGTCCAATATTAAAGTATTTCTAATTTTTCGAAATTTTTTTTTTTTCCGAAATTGCAATATTTTAGGCTAATATTTCGTAATCAGTCTTATGGGTGAGGGTCAAAATAGCGAATGAACAAAATAGCGAATGGCTAAAATGACGAATTTAAAAATACGAAACGCCTAAGTATAGAATGGCCATAATCATTAAATTTGGTATTTTAGCCCTTCACTATTTTTACCATTCGCTATTTTAATTGCATTTTGATAAGATAGAGGTCAAAATAGCGAATGGCTCGAATAGCGAATTTCATAATGATGGCCATTTGAGATTCAAAAGTTCCTTATTTTGAAATTCGCTATTTTAGCCATTCACTATTTTGGGTATTCGCTATTTTGACCCCCACCCAACCATTCAAATCGTTTCCTTATTATTTTATCACTACGAACAATTTGAGAACGTCTTTTGATAGTTGACTCAGCTAAATTTGCAAAATAATATTAAAGAAATTAAACTTTTCTTTCTAAGCATAATAAAAATTCAATTTTTGCAAAATAATTCCTTCTGTATAAATGATATATTAAATATATTTAGGACCAAACAGCTGTCATCTGAAATCCATTGTCCCAATAATTTGAAAAAAAATCCAAGAATCTTCTTCTCAATTAAAAAAAAAATTATATCATTCCGAAGCAGACATAGCAAAGTGATATCTTAATGTCATATTCGAAGACCTTTACTTGGCTCAAGTAAAATCGGTGGGTGGGCTGCTCGGCGAGGGAGAGAAAAAAAGACAGAGATAGAGGAATAAAGAGAAAGAGGGAATAAAAGTTGATGAAAATAGAATAAAAGAGTTGGATAGTAGATTGCTTCTGATAGATAATAAAGAGGACATTTCTCTACGGGATTGCGCGCGTTGACGGTGTGCCAGAGGCACGTCTCTTTGACCGCTAGCTAGTAGATATTATTAGTAATTTTGCTGTCACTCGAGCCAAGACCGAGAGGAATGGGAACACGGTAAGAAAGACGGGAGAAGGGAGAGAAGCGAAGCCCGGTGATGTCCGAGGTAGAGACGACTAAGGGGGAGGCTGTGGGTGGGTGCAGGCCGTTCGTTCCTGGCAAAAGTAGCAGTGCGAACGTGGAATGAAGAGAGAAGATGGAGGATACCAGTTGACATTACGAGCGTCCAGTGTGACACCAGTCTCGTAACATCCTACTACTCCATGCGTCCCTATAACATTCTATGTTCGTTTGGCCTATGAAACAACAGCTGGAAGGAACAATATGTCTTTTAACGACGGACTGTACGCGTTCACTTGTATTATACAGGATGATTCAATTTTTTTTCAAATACTTCATGGCGCCAATTTTTGCTATGGAACGAATTTTGAAAACAGATTGATGGGAGCTTTGGATTAAATCGTTTGGTAATTATTAGGGGGACTGAGGCATTTTCAATGAAAAATTACCAGATAATATACGACAGTGGAAGTATTTATTCAGAAATTTTATTGGACATATGGTATATATTCCTGAATAATTATAAAATTGTTCAGGAAATTTATCGAACAAAGTTTGAAAAAATAGTATCAATCGGAGCTTTGCGCCGAAATAATTTAGGATTTTTTGGACGGATTAAGAAAGTATTACGGAAAAAAATGATCAGATCATCTATAGTATTGGAAATTTATATTCGGCGAATTTTATTCAGAAAATGGTACATAAAAAAAGGAGTTGTATTTTCCTTAATTACAGACTATATGCGTTCACTTGTATTCTATAGACTGATTCAACGTATTTATAATATTTTATGGCATAAATTTATCCATTTATGGGAAAAATTCAAAAAAGTTAAACCATTGGTAGTCTTAAATTAAATTATTTGGGAATTTTTAGAGGGATTAAGAAATAATTATTAAAAAATTTGCCGGACCATCTACATGAGAAAAATTTGTTTAGATATTTCATTCGAAAAATGGTATATGAACTAAAAATTGAGAATAAAGACTTTTGGAAATATAATATGGTCTGTTCGGGAATTTTGTATGAAATTACTGTGAATGATATCGTAATTGTATTTTAAACTTGATATTATATTATATGAATTGTAGTAATTCCGATATCGCTAGATTTAATTTCGAAAAGGTTTTCAATTTGTTTTGGTTAATTTAGCAACAGGATCCAGTAAAAATGTTCCAACCATATTTTGTGACGACCTGTAGAGTATGAAATTATAATGGCCGTTATACCTTAACGATCACGGAAAACACAGTCGTATGCACGGAACTACACTAAAATATTGGACAAGTTATTCCATCCTTGGCTCTTTAATAATAAAGTACCAGGTTTAGGTACTTGCGGTGAAAGCATCTTTTAAGATACGCGGAAACACGAAATTAAGATTTTTTTAATAGAATGAGCGAAACACGATTTATTAAAAACAAATGAGGTACTCAACACTTTTCGGTGAAAAAATGTCATGATCTGTCATCTCTATTCCAAAATTGCTTATTTTAAAAATAGAGATATCAGTTTTCCTGAACCTAATTTTAAAAAAATAACGCAAGTTTTCATTACTCATGCAAAAACTGACTGTAATGGTATTTAAAAAGCAACTGGTAGAAAATTAAATAATCTGAATCCAAATCTATTCGGACAACGTTTAGTTTTTTTTCCAGCCCCGTAAAAAGGGTGTTAGATATTATTACCGTGTCTTTTTCGAAAATAGTAAATTTTTGACACTAAAAGTCACAAAATTTTTCCTCACTGCCAATAATTGTCCTATTAGAGAGCTTGAAAAAAACTTTCATATAATATTTATCAGAAGATTATAATTTTATTTCGAGAAATGGTAATTTGTCGCTTCTCATCATTGCATATCGACATGTCACTCTCTTTCCACTGTCTTTCTTTTTCTCTTATCTCGCTCAACCAGAAGTGTCGTGATGTATAAGTCTATTTTTACATGAATATTCATATAAAGCTGCTCTGCAGGGACAATGCTCGTCGATGAGAAGAGGAACGAGATCGTGAAGGACTCAAGGATTGTGGATGGCATTCCTGACAAAGAACTTGACTGCAGAGCACTTTGAATTTCTTTCTTTCCTTCTCGAGATCTTGATGATGCTCCGACTCGAATCGAGGATCATTCGACACGGTCTACAATATAAATGAACACAAGACAGTATTGATTAGAAATCAAACATGTAGTTTTGAATTTAACGACTCTTTGAAATGCCATTTACAAAAAGAAAATATTGCGATGCAATTAGAGACTGCATAAATAATCACGTTAAGGGCAAATAGTAGAAATTTTTGTATTTATAAAACTTCAATGACTCTTTAATAAGTCAACCCAAGAAAATACCATTTTCAATGCAATCAAAGGCTACATGAATTATATTTTTTTCTGGACTTTTCCAAATCGGGGAAATTTTGGTAGGCTTCAATTTTGAGACATTCGAAGATTTTCTAATATTTCAGTTCCGATAAAAAAAAACAATTGCAATACAATCAGAAGTTGCAAATATTTTAATTCTGAGGAATTTTCCAAATAGTGGAAATCTTGGAGGGTTATACATTTATGATACTTCAACGACTCTTTGCAAGGACAACGCTGAAAATGAATGTCCGTAATGTGATCAAAGGCTCCGTATCTATATTTTTATGCACACTTTGAAATGGGGACCATTTTGGTGGACTTGACTTTTGCGACACTTCGACGATTTTTTAATATGTCCGTTCAAGAAAGAAACAAAATTGCAAAGCAATCAGAAGTTGCGTAAATTTTCTTACATAGAAATTTACTAATAGTGACATTTTTTCGAGCTTTTTACATTTACGATTCTTCAACGACTCATTAAAAAAGAAACTCTAAATAATAACATGTTCAACACAATCGAAGACTTCATAAACAATATTTCTGAAGATATTAACAAACATCAGAAATTTCGGAGGGCTTTACTTTAAATTCGCTGTACAAGACCCATAAATAATTCTTGAGTGATATTGTAATAGCATTAAATTGCAATGGCAGTAATAACGACCACTAAAACATTGGTTAAGTTGCTCCATTGCTGCTTTTTCAATATTGTATACCCAAGTTCAGGTACTTGCAGAAAAATCATCATTTCAGCTAGTCGAAATAACGAATTCAAGGTATTTCCATAGAACGAGCACAACACAATTGATTGAAGAAAATAGTAAGAAAGTCTATACTTGTCGGTGGAGAATTCGCGCGGACTGGTAACGCGTACTTTCTGTGCATCGTTTGCCCTCGCAAATCATCGCTAAATCGACAAAGTTACGGCACGGTATCCGCTTGATGGTATACGCGATATTGCACCAATACATTTTCTTATCTCTATGTACACTGTGCTGTACATATAACCGGTAGATGTATTTTTCCTGGCATGCGCTGCTCATCATGTGTCTTGAATAAGGGGCTGTACTTTTTTGCTCATTCTCTCGTTCTTTATATATACACTTTTCTCCTCTTTTCCTTTATTTTGCTTTATTTGTTTCCTGCTTGCGCCTCGTAAGTATCGTACTTTACGTAACTATGAAAAAGATTGCGAAACTTGCAGACAAACTCTCGTGAACATAATTTTTATATTGTTTGCACCCAACCGTCTTGAAAGCCACCCCCTTAAACTTTCTCAGTCGTTATTATTAAGAATTCCGTAGGAGTGTTGACAGCCACGGGGTCTGAGTTACTGCCATTTTTTTTTGGCATTTGCCAATAGAATTTGTTAGCTATGCTTTTTTTCTTCTCGATACGCGAATTCTCTGACTTCGAAATTGCATCGTATTACCAATCACTGACAACTGCCCTTAATGGACTGGAATAATGACGGTCACGTGGACAAAACTGCGGTGAATGTTGGTGCAATGAAGCGCACTTGATCGGGAATCCCAAAAGCCCAGTGAAAGCAGAAAATTCTTCTGTGAAGTCAAAATGTGACTATTCTTGAAGAGGAGATTAATTATTCATCATTGGTGCACGTTTCTCGATGAAGAATTCTTTTGAATAGAATATGTCTGGCACAATTGGATACGAAAAAGTCATTATCATTGAAAATGTTCGAAGAAAGTTATTGATCAAGTTGACGAAGGTTGATTAAAAATTTCTTTGCAACTTTTATCATAATTTTATAACATAAGTTTTTATGTGTAATATGAAATCTTTATCCAAAAATACATAGGAAATCTCTGTCGTTTGAACGATTTGCGAAATTAAAAAAAAAAGTTAAAAGTAGGACAAGTCATCGAAAAATTATATGATTTTTTGATATCAGCGAATTAATGTTAGAGGGAAAAAAATCATTATTTCCTCGAATGTTCTTAAACTATTGAAGAAACTATAATTGATGGATTTTTTAAAAACATGATAATTATTTTCAATGATTGTTGTTAGGATCTTGAATAAGGTTAATTAAAGAAATATATATTTCCCTTGATTGTCTGATATCATATTAAATTATCTAACATTAATTCGACGAAATCGTCAAGAAAAGTACAAAAACACGATTAAAACCGAAACAAACGTTTTTCTTCCAATAAAAACATTAAAAAATGCTTCAATAATCGTCTGCCGAAACGAAACTAATTCGTAAACTAATCACAATGTTCTAACCATAGGATTTTCAATCAAATCAACTTGGAGAGTTATTCCTTATTATATTTAGTCGTTTATGAATTTCATACTCTAATAATATTCCACTATAAAAATAACTGATATAAAATTATTCACGGAGTAAATAAACAAGCAGTGTGAGCCCAAAATTACGGCTTCGGTTACAACATTGCTTCTATTTTATATCGCTATCAATATATATATAGAAACATAGGTATAAAAAAAGCATTGGCACTTTCTCATATAGAGGATCGTCGAATACATGTCAAGTTCTGAGCTACGCAGCGGCATATACACATACGTACGTACGTCGATGGCCCGGACTATCGCTCGTACGATTTCACCCCCATAATCCGTTCTTAAGCAGCACGCCCTTCTTTTTTTACGATCCCCCTGCTCGTCGTTCGTTCGCGCTAGCCGCTCGAGATAGCACCGGCTTTATTATAGATTGACCCCCTCACTCGAGCTCTGCCCTCGGTAATTCTCTGCTCTTTGCTATCTCCCTCGCACTTTTATTCTTGTTCTTGTGTTTTTTTTCTCGACTCACCGAGCAGCCTGTACAGCAGGCGTCATCGTACTACTGGTTCACCCGCTACCCCCACAGGAACACACCCTGCACTCATCTCGCTCGGTCACATCCCCTTGGCCATTTATCTCGATCGTTTGCATTGAACGACAAAACTGGAGTGGAACGAAAGCTCGACCTTGCCAAACGATGCTCCCTGTTCCTAAGGCTTTGCAGGAGAAGCAAGAACTTATCTTCCAACGCCTGCGTTTATTTGAATAGAGTTGCAATCGTGGTACAAATTATACATTAACCAGTCAAGCGGATAAGATTGTATGACATTTTAAATTGTTTGAAAACATTTCTTTTAAGAGTTCATAAGATTGTAAGATAAGACCTACCAAATTGTTCACTCATTATTTGACATACTTGATGAAGCTCCCTTTATGAGAAAGCCAGAATTCCCGAAAAATACTTATTTAGTGGCTTTGATAATTTTTGTAGTAATTGGGAAGCAATTTGCAAGGTTCTAGTTCGTTTTTTATTCATATTGGACGTATTGGTAAAAAATTTGTAAATATTCCCTGAAGAATGAAAAAAAAGTTCATATAGATGCATTTAATATATCATCAAAATGAAATTAATGAGCAATGGTAATAATAATGGCGCACCAATTTGAGTTTTGAGTTTTTTGTTATTCTACTACAGGTTCCATAAGAACACAACCTGCACTCGTTTCGTTCAGTCACATCCCTCTGGCCATTTATCTCGATCGTTTGCATTGAACGACAAAACTGGAGTGGAACGAAAGCTCGACCTTGCCAAACGATGCTCCCTGTTCCTAAGGCTTTGCAGGAGAAGCAAGAACTTATCTTCCAACGCCTGCATTTATTTGAATAGAGTTGCAATCGTAGTACAAATTATACATTAAGCAGTCAAGCGGATAAGGTTGTACGACATTTTTAATTGTTTGAAAACATTTCTTTTAAGAGTTCACAAGCTTGTAAGATAAGACCTACCAAATTGTTCACTCATTATTTGACATACTTGATGAAGCTTCCTCTATGAGAATTCCCGAAAAATACTTATTTAGTGGCTTTGATAATTTTTGTAGTAATTGGGAAGCAATTTGCAAGGTTCTAGTTCGTTTTTTTATTCATAATGGAAATATTGGTAAAAAATTTGTAAATATTCCCTGAAGAATGAGAAAAAAGTTCATATAGATGCATTTAATATATCATCAAAATGAAATTAATGAGCAATGGTAATAATAATGGCGCACCAATTTGAGTTTTGAGTTTTTTGTTATCCTACTACAGGTTACATAAGAACACACCCTGCACTCATCTCGCTCGGTCACATCCCCTTGGCCATTTATCTCGATCGTTTGCATTGAATGACAAAACTGGAGTGGAACGAAAGCTCGACCTTGCCAAACGATGCTCCCTGTTCCTAAGGCTTTGCAGGAGAAGCAAGAACTTATCTTCCAACGCCTGCATTTATTTGAATAGAGTTCCAATCGTGGTACAAATTATACATTAAGCAGTCAAGCGGATAAGATTGTATGACATTTTAAATTGTTTGAAAACATTTCTTTTAAGAGTTTATAAGCTTGTAAGATAAGACCTTCCAAATTGTTCACTCATTATTTGACATACTTGATGAAGCTTCCTTTATGAGAAAGCCAGAATTTCCGAAAAATACTTATTTAGTGGCTTTGATAATTTTTGTAGTAATTGGGAAGCGATTTGCAAGGTTCTTTTTTGTTATATATTTATAGTGGATATATTATCAAAAAAACGATGTCTCATTAATTTGAGTTTTAAATTTTTTGTACTACAGGTAAAAAGTACATTGTTTGCTTCGTACTACGCTACGTACAACACGAGAAGGAAATACTCATATTACATGCCTCTGATTTATTTGAATAAACTTGCAATGATACTTAGACATCTAAATTAAAAAATGTATCTATGAGCGTAGTTACCATCGCATTACTCAAAAACGTACTCTATTGGTGTGATTATCTATCGAATGCACCCATGAATGTATGAAATAATTCAATGAAAATGAATAATAATGAATGAAATAATTCAATGAAAATGAATTTCCTCCAAAAAGTGCCATACTCATGTATAGAAATGTAATCAGAGTGCTCTGTAAAAAAATTCTATATGAAGATCATTATACCGTATATAATAGTATATTACGATACGAGTGCGATAAAACTTTTTCTGACGAGGGTGAGTTTGCAGCTCAAGCCAAAGGTGAAGCGGAGCATGTGAGAAGTGAGCACTTCTCGCACGGCGTTGCATAATAGTGTATTGTGTACCGAGTGCGAGAAGTAGGTTATTATCGCATGTCATATGACTGCTCGAAAATACGAACTCACACGAGTTACTCGAATCATTTATTTCATAAACAAACACACATAGTATAATAAGTATACTTCGCTTCAATTTTGAAAGAAATTTTCATTTTCTCAATTCTTGCTTTTACAAAGAATCATCCCGTTTTTTAATCGATGATGATGAAAATAATAATTTTGACTACAGCCATAGAATTTGCAGCATCCACCGTGGTTCATTTAGCCAGTCTGATAGTTTTTCATGGTGGGGGTCATTTCGTTGGCAATCAATGCCGTAGAGTTAACGCCTGGCTACTTCGTTTGCGGGAAAGCAAGATGAATAGAACGAGCGAAATGAACGCCGACTACCAACTCGCAGCATTGTTGTAGATGTAGCATCAACATCCACTACTATCGTCGAATTCCTCTTACTTTTTTTTTATACACAGTACATGTATTGGTTTGCTCTACACTCTTCCCGCTATTCTCTACTATTTTGTAGCTCACCCTTTTCGTCCAAGCTTCAAAAGATTAGCCCTAGAAACTAGATATGGGCGGGATAAATTCAATTAAGTGAAGTTTTTGTAACGAAAAATAAAAGTAACTCATAAGTGTATAAGGCCATAAAAAATTGAAAAATTGTTGAATTCTACTAAGTTTTTTTTTCTTTCTTTAAAAAAAAATGTATTGGTTCGCCCTTTACTCACGCAGCTTTTCTGTACTATTTTGTAGCTCACCCTTTTCGTCCAAGCTTCAAAAGATTAGCCCTAGAAACTAGATATGGGCGGGATAAATTCAATTAAGTGAAGTTTTTGTAACGAAAAATAAATAAAAGTAACTCATAAGTGCATAAGGCCATAAAAAATTGAAAAATAGTTGAATTCTACTAACTTTTTTTTTCTTTCTTTAAAAAAAAAATGTATTGGTTCGCCCTTTACTCACGCAGCTTTTCTGTACTATTTTTTAGCTCACCCTTTTCGTCCAAGCTTAAAAAGCTTGACATGGACGCGGAAAAATTTGATCAAGTGAAGAATAAAAGTTTCTTATAAATGTATAAAGCCATTAAAATCCGAAGATTTATCTTCGGGGCGAAAATCCAGACATTTATTCTCTGGGATACATTTAAAAACCTTGTTTCAGACAGAAAAGGGAGAGTTTCCATCTTTATCCGGCTCCTCTCGATCAAACACCCCAGGGTATCGACATGATTGGTGGTCCAAGCGTGTCATTTTTTTTTTCGATAAAGGTCACTCACTCCCTGACGCTTCTTTTCTCTTTGATACTCGTGGGGCGTTTTTTTCAAGAGATCAACGACTCTACTGTAAAATATAATCGTTGGCAAGAATATTTCGATTGGATACACTATTCAAAAAATCGGTGCAGACAAATTTTGATTTTCTGACCCGAAGTCGCATCTGTGAATTATGAAAAAAAAATTCCGCTGGTCAGTCGAATAAAAAATTATGATGATTATTTTTGTACTTTTCCTGGATGGAACGTTATAAAAATTGGGAAATGATTCCACACATTTTTGCAACTATTTTCAGCCTCATATTAACTCAATATATACTTACATTATTTGTATCTTCATTTATTCATAAATTCTGACTCGGAAATCTTTGAATTTAAATTATTGTGGGGTGTCTACGCCTTTTTTATTTTGGGAACAAAAATTTCATTACATGACGCTTAGAGAGCCATGTTCTTTTTCGATCAAATTGCTAAGTTTAAGTTTAAAACTTTTAGCCGTTCTCGAGTTATAAGGATTAAAATGAATATATCGAATTTTTGAAATAAATTAATACAATAGTAACCAAACTCTGTCGTAAGTGTGGCGAAATTTCCAGACCGTTACCTTAACATTTCTACGAGTTACCGTAATTACGCCGTTTTGCGTAACATTTTTTTTTGACGCGATAAGACATGAATAAACGAACGTATTTTAATTAAATTTACTATCATTGAAGGGTAGCAATTCCTTTATTACCGTACTAAGTTTTAGTCGGACATTTATCCGTTCTTTAGTCGGTAAAAATAATTTTTGAAATTAAAAAAGCTTGGTTGAGTTATAAACTCTTAAAAAGATAGGAACCTGATAATATACAGTGAAGCGCTCACTCCTCATTGGCTAGTATTCAAATCCAATTTACATAGTCCACCCCTTTAAAAGGTACCCCTTTTAATCTAAAAAAAGGCGTTACCCTTTGGAGCTCTCTTATTGGCCGCAGCCAAGGGTTTTCATTGCGCAGACGTTGAGAATAGGGCTTCAAACTCTTAAGCTCTCCCCTTTGCCAAGTCGCTGAGGGGGTTACTAAAAAAACTCGAATCACTGTGAAGCATTTCAGAGCTCTTTTTATTGGTTGAAATTTCTCCCCAGTTTTGCATACGATATATGAAGCTCTCCGCGAATGATATTGCGTCCATTTTCTTATAAATTGCTTTATTGAGATTTGTTTTCCTATACAAATGGTTTCCTCCGATATTTCGTTGATTTTAGGACATCACATTCATTTTCGTAAGGGTTTTCATCCATATATTAAGCTTCGAGTCGTAATATGAGCGAATGACTTTTGAGCATTTTATAACTCTTTTCATTAGAAGACATTTTTTGAATTTTCACATACGACATTCTTAACCAACCTCCCTTAGAAAATATCACTTTTATTTTCGTATAAACTGCTTTATTGAGATTTTTTCCTATAGAAATGATTCTGTACGATATTTCTCTAATAAATTAGGCCACTTTTTCCTTAAGGGTTCTTATCCATGTATTAGAGCTTTGAGTCGAAATAAGCTCGAATATAACTCTCAAGCATTTTATAGGTCTTTTTATTGACAGGCATTTTTTGAAGCTTCGCATACGGAATCATTAACCAAACTTCCCTTAAGGAATATTACTCTTGATTTTTTATAATGCTTCATTCAGATTTTTACATATAGAAATGATTCTCTTTGAAATTCATCTTTGATTTTAGGCCTTTATATTTTTTTCATTAACGGTCCTGATCCAAATATTCACGATTAGAAAATATTGATATTTTTTATGCATAAACTCGTCATGGAAATTCATTAAACAACTGTGGTATAGAATTAATTTACTTTTCCAGTAACATCAAAGCAAATTATTAAAATTCAAGTACTTCTGCTGGAAAATTATGGTAAATTATTAATTATGCTCTACCATACATTAATTTTACATTACACTTGTATACTGAATTTCATATACTAGCTTATGAATAAAAACTACCAGTAAAAATACACTAAATTTGAAGTAGATTTTTTTTACAGTGTTAAGCTTCGAGTCGAAATAAGCTCCAGTCAATCACTGTCAATTTTTTTATGGCTGTTCTCATTGGCTAGAATTTCTCTCAGTTTTGCATACGACATCCTTATCCAAACTCTCTTAAAGGATATGTTTATTTTGTTCTAAACTGTTTCGTTGGGATTTTTTTCTAAAAAAATGATTCTGCTCGATACTTGTTTGATTTTAGGCCACCAAATCCGTTGCCTTGAGGGTTTCGATCCATATATTAATCTTCGAGTCGCTTCGCCAAATAATATCAACGACTTGCATTCTCCTCGCGTCTCTGCGAGGGGAGAATAACTAATGTGAATTATTCTAATTCAAGCACATGCATCGCAGCGGCGAAGCAAAGCAGACTGGAATACATAAATTTCTGATTAAGGATTTTCGGGGTTGATCTTTGCCAATACTTACCAACTCCACTGGCACGTTGCTGATTGCCTTTACCGTACGACAAAATTCGCTATAGCTGCAGACGTGTAATATAAATTCTGTTGGTTTGCTTCTGTACTACGGCTGTGACAAGTTAGCCTCGGAAAAGCTGGGGACGCAACGTGGGACCAAGAGGGTTGGCACAAGCCTGACGCAGGGGTGGTTAATGAGCCCAAATCCGTTTACGATGAATACCGCTACTTTCAAAGGAAGCACGATAGCGAAAAAAATAAAAATATCACGAATTACTCGTTAAGTATTTAGTCTAGAAAGCGGAAAGTCAAACTAAATTTCGTTAATCCAGTTACGTTCAAATATTGTACGAACTGTTTGTGTAAATTTACCGTAGAAAATCAAAGCGCTTTTATTTTCCACAGTACAAAGCGAATAAAACCTTTTTTTTTAATTGTTGATAACTCAAAAAATTGGATTGAAAGGAGAACGTTTTCTTAAGATTTTATAAATCATTTTTTTGCTATCTCAAGCTATAAAAAAAAATTGGGATTTTTAATACATTTTTCAAACTGGATCCATTGAAATTCTCTCTTTTTATGAACCTGAAAAGTTCTTCCGACAAAAATAAAAGGAATGACGAATACGTGTTACAAATTGGAAAAAAATAAATTTTTTTCTGCACGACCGATTTTCACCTTTGCTGTCCAGTAGAACTCGACAGAAGGAAAAGAGGGCGTTAAAATCATTATGATACCTCAATTTCTGCGCTCATAAAATGACTTTGGAAAATAGCCGATAAAAAGACAAATTGCTAAAATTGTCACTTCTGCTAGCCCGACATTGAATTTTTTTTTGTTCTCGTAGACCGTACGCCGATTTATTTGCATCTGCTGAACAGACATTTCCCATTCATTCCACCATCAATTGAAGAATATCGCACAAAAACGCAAAAATGTCTTATTTTACATATTCTTTTAAAATACATATCTTTTACATATTCTTTGAAAGTCTCATCGCACTCGTATCGTAATATTCTATTATATTACCATTATTTCTCTAATGAAGATAAAGATTTCCATAAAAATCCTATTATATTATTTTATTCAGTAGAAAATATCCGATAAAATTTGAACACCACATTGGAACCAAAAAGAATTTTCTTTTCTCACAAAAATTGCATGAGGGTAAAAATTCTGAATTCAGAATGCTTACGGTCTGCACTTTAGCGCACGTGTAAGGTCTAGTTACCTTGACGAAAAATGGGTGTTTACGTTAGAATACGTTCTGAAAGGATACCTTCAATTTCATGTATAAAAACAGTCCGCATACTGCATAATGCAGAAGAAATAGCGCAGTGCCATTTGCGTGATGTTTGCCCGCGTGTGACCAGCGAGGGAGGTGGATAAATTTACACGAACGCCAAGGGTGCTGCGTGAAAAAATGCGAGTAATTATAATCTATTAATGATTATAAATTAAAATATTAATAATGAATACATTAAAGCAAGAAATAGTCGACGGTATATCAGGGATCGTCGTTTTCAACGCTTTTTGTTTACATATTTTAGCAATAAAAAAACGATTATAATATATCAATGTTTTCAAACGACAATGTTAATAATAAAGAAATCCAAGTAAGAAATACTCAATGATATATTCAGGTATTGTCATTTTGGAGGCTTTTTGTTTACAAATTTTAGTGTGCAAAAAAGCAATTGTAATGTATCAAGAAATTTTGGGGTCTGCATTTTAGCGCACGTGTAAGGCCTAGTTACCTTGATAAAAAAATGGGTGTTTACATTAGAATACGTTCTGAAAGGATACCTTTAGTTTCATGTATAAAAACAGTCCGCATACTGCATAATGCAGAAGAAATAGCGCAGTGCCATTTGCGTGATGTTTGCCCGCGTGTGACCAGCGAGGGAGGTGGATCAATTTACACGAACGCCAGGGGTGCTGCGAGTAACTGCGAGATTGCGTGAGTGCGACCACGGCTAAGGGGAGGAGAGGGGCGCGGGAGGGGGTGTGGGGCTTTCTGGAAACGCGTGCTCCTGCATAAGCAACAGCCCCTACTAACTTTTCTTTTGGGGATTTTCTTGTGGGGGTGGTAGCCAGTCGCTTTGATAGTAGACGAGGCAAACAGTAGGGGTCTGTTATAATTATTACGTTCTGCAGACCTTAGATAATGGTGTTCTGGTTATATTAAGCACAAATAGTGGGAAATTGTTTCGCTAAATAAAAGTAGAAATAAATAAAGCTCGTGCTAAAATTAAGACATATAAAACAGTTTGCAAACTGTTTCCTTATCATTTTTGGTTGTTCTTACAAGGCTACGTCTATGAAGAAGTATGTTAATAAGTTTAAGCTTCCTCATAGAGACTTTGTAAAAAAGAGAACTAAAAATAATGAGGAAGCAATTTGTAAAGTTCTACTTTACAGCTTTTTAAATGGAATCTAAAATTCTGAAAAATATGAACCACACAACTAATTATGAGGAAATTGTGTGCCTATCGTTGCTGAATAGTATTAATTTCATGTATAAAATTAGAGTTTGCTATCATATGTTTTGAAAAAATTAATACAATAACATCATTTTTTATTCAGAGCGTTAAAATTTAGAAAAATTAAAATCACATTGCAGATTACGATGGAAAGACGTGCTAATCATCGCTACATAGATTTTGGATTTTTTGTCTCATGTTTTGCGAAAGTTAGAGCAACAACGGCAATTTTTCGAAAATATCAAAACTATAAAATTGGAAGCGCTTTTCCGATTTCGATTAAGTTCAATACGGACCAAGATTAACAGTAACTGCACTTATGAAAAATTCGTTACGATTCGTTTCGATTAAGTTCAATACGGACCAAGATTAACAGTAACTGCACTTATGAAAAATTAGTTAGTGAAATATATCCAATTTTACATAAGCTAGAGAGTGCAAATCGTTGCTTGTTGAAATTTAAAAAAAGAATAAAATGAACATTTTTGCATACATAAAAAAAATTGCGACAGTCAAAGATAAACTACTACTTCACTTGTGCACCAAATTTTAGCTCAATCGGTTGAATGGTTCTTGAGTTACCACTAAAATTTCCGTAAACTAAAATGTCGAACCTTACTTTTCACTGTTCGTTCCACAAAGCTACCATCTGAAGCACTACTACTCATGCATTTGTAACAAAAAGTATAGTTCGCAATGTGAGCCGAATTTAGTGATTGCGACTCGTGTGATGGCAGCCCTTGCTTCACGCGAACAGCGTGCGAAACCTTCACATCCGTCACAATCGAAAACTGTCGGCCCTTGTTGCACAATGTACTATTTTTTTTGCTATTAAAATGAATTGTTTGTTCGTACCTGCAGAAGTACAATTGGATTCAAATGTTTGCATTTTTAATAAACAATGTTTGTCCACAAATATCTGCTGTTACTTGTTGTCAATTTCGCAAACGAATTCTGGTAAATTTCATAACTAAAAAAAAAGTCAGAATGTTATGTATTAGGACAAAAATTCAATTTATGTTTATTTGTTATCATTTATTTAATAAAAGTGCTCCTGCATAAGCTAAAGACTCCTTCTAACTTTCTTTTGAGGATTTTGTTGTGGGAGTGGAAGCAGTGGATTTCAGAGTAGACGTAGCAAATTGTAGGGGTCTGTTATAATTATCGCGTCGTGAAGACCTTAGATAATGGCGTCGGATCGAATTAAGCTCAAATAACAAGCAATTGCTTCGTTAAAAAAGAAAAGAAACAAATAAAACTTGTGCTAATATTAAGATGTATAAAAAACAATTAATTATTATTTGCCATTCAAGTGAATTATTTCACCATACCTGCAACTGCAATTGATGGTAATAAAATAAAATTGAAAGTCTTGGATTGAATTAAGTCTTTGAATTTTTAACGAACATTTTCTGTCCATAATTGTAATATATCAAGTTCTGTCCAACAATTGTACGCTGTGACCTTTTCTCAATTTTTCAAAATAATTTTGATAATCTTCGTGTTAAAAAATCAATTAAAAGCGTAATTTATTAAAACAGAAATCTATTATTATTTCTTCCGTGAAGTTAACTAAAAGTTTCTGTGGATTATCAAACTTTTTTTTTTGTGAATTAGAAGTACAACAAGAAAATGTACTCGCAATACCAACTATAATTTTGTCTTCCTCTCGATGGGACTTTAATGATCAATTAAAATCATGAAAAGTATATCTGTAGTTGCATTTCCGGAAAATGGGGCTGAAACCGTTGAACAGCCTGAGGAAAGTTATGAGACAAAAAAGCAGCAAAACACGTACCAGAAAGTGGAAGAAACATCTGAAGAGAAACAAGGTGTTGAGGAAGAGAGGAAGACATTGTCTAATAACAAAAGAAAAAAAAGTGTCGAAAGCTTGACACGTACATTAATAGAACATCATGGTTTTCAGTCTCTTTTCTCGCGTGTGTTTCGATATACACTTTTTTTTACTTTGTGCGCTTTTAGCGCTGCGTTTCGGCGCTGGTTTCCAATCGTTTCGCCGTTGTACAGGCTTGGGCTTCTTCTGAAACTTTATTTTTACCGGAAGTACAGTGGCTATCGCGGTCGTCCTCATCGTCACCCTTAAGAACGACAAACCCTGCAACCGCCACTGCCGCAATTCTGAAGTTACTTCAGTGCATACCACACACTTAGCCATATATATATATATATATATATATCGACAACCATATATGATGCATTCCACATGACTTCAGTCACAAAAAAAAAAAAAAAAAATTCGAAAACATGTCCAAAAATCAAGTTCAGTGGTTATAGTAGATACACCAAATTTTAATTTAAAAAAAATTTTTTCCGGCCAAATATGCCATATTTTTCCTTTAAACTATGATATCTCGGGAACGATTAATCGTATCGACATCTAAAAAAAACAAAAATGTGCGTTTTTTCATGGCCTATAAAAAATAATTAATTCAGAATTAATTGTGTAATTTCAGACTATATTTTATTACGAATTAATGAGAATTTTTTTTTGCGAAAAGGACTTCGAAAGTGGCATCGAAAAAATTGTTGTCGATTGTATATGAAAATCCTCCATTTTTGGTTTTTTTTTGGGACCGTGCAAAGTTCATAAGTTATCGCAGTTGGAAATATTTGAAAAAATACAGTTCACGAAATTTTACGCGTTTCTGCTCAGATCGAGACATTTGCAGTGCTTCTGTAGAGTGCAACCCAATTTTATATAATTTTTACATAACATAGTGGTGAAACAAATTAGAAAAAAAAAAGATCAGAAAGGATGAAAAATAAGAATTGGAAATAAACGAGAAAATTTCAACGCCAAACTGCTATAACCTTACGCTGATTGTGTTCTCAATAAATCGGCCTTTATCAAAAATATTGATCCGTACGCAGAATACGAAAAATACATATATCGGTTTTATCATGTCAGGACATGATAACATCGACTGAATTGTTGACATATTGTATATAAAAAGAGGACCTACATTTTTCAATTAGAATACTTGCATAAGAAGTTTTTGTGCATAAGTCATGAATTGAATTGAATAAGTATGTATAAAGCAAAATTAATTTACGGTGCACTGAACACATTAGAAATGTTGGCTTTGATATAATAGTAATATTGCTCCACAGTCGTATATTAAATTCAATGGACGCGCGTTTATGCATAAAAACTTCCTGTTGACGTATGCGCACTTTCCAAATATAATTGCTAGCATAACGTTGTCAGTCCAAACTGTTGTTCAGCAACAAGCTCTTGAATTATATTTATGTGGCAATAAGAATATTATCTCCAAGTTGAATTTCATTTTTAATAAATTTCCTTGAAAACAATAGGGACATACATTAAATACATTAAAAATTAAACAGAGGACTAAAAACTTACATTTTCTTTTTTAGTGGAATTTATTGTAATGAATTTCCATTGCTGTCATTGATAATTTTAAATACCTTAGAATAAGCACCACAAATCATTATTGTTGAATGACGATTACAAAACGGATCTCATCATTAATTTTCATTTCATAAAGTAATGATAATTTTTTACATTTCATTTTATCTTATGCTGAATATCAAATAAGAAAACATTGCTCGACAGTCTTCACATTTTTACCTAAAACAGAAAGTCTAAAAAAAAAGGTTTCTCATTAAATCATAAGAAAAATATGAAATGAAAAAAATCGAAATTATTATTTGAATTCTTAACTAATAAGGAATAAACAAATAGGAAAAATGTAGCTGTCATTCATCCGCGATTATAAGGAATACGTTTTTAGGTCGCGTAGTAGTAGGCGGGAATGTCTGGATGCTGCCGCATCGATCCGATACATCACTGGAGCATTTACATCCCCCACTCTATGTCTATCTCCCTCCTCCTCCTCTTTCTATCTTTCTCGTGCTTACCGCGTGCTTCTTTCTTCGTTTACCCCGTCCGGCACTTTCCCCTCCGGGCCAACGAGGGCTTTCCACTCTCCAACGTGCTGCTGCTTATGCCGCCACTTCTGGGCAAAGCGTTTGCGCAGGTCTCGTCGTCGCGGCTTTCCTCTTCTTTCTCACTCGACAGTTTTCCTCTCTCTCACTCAGGCACTTCCTCATCCCTTAGCCCACGACTTCAACCCCACCATAAGAACGGCCATTGTCTACGCGTCAAATCTCAACCCCACCTTTGTAGGCAGAACGAGCAAGAAGTACTCGCTGGTGGATTCAGGTATCGTCATTTTCCACGCTTTCTGTCTAATACATTTTTTGCGTGAAGAAAAAAAAAAAGTAATTATAATCTATTCATGATTATAAATGAGAATGTCGATCATGAAGACATTAAAGCAAAGTAGTCGATGTCATTTTCAGGGATCTTTTTGTTTACATAATTTAGCGATAAGAAAAACGATTATAATATATTAATGTTTTGAACCATATAGTTGATAATAGAGAAATTCAAGCAAAAATACTTGCTGGCGTATATTCAGGTATTGTCATTTTGGACGCTTCTTTGACTTGAAACAGGATTTAGCGCGTGAAATAATGAAGCAATTATACAAGGCTTACAAAAGTTTACAATTATTACAATTAATTATACAAAGTTTACAAATGTGAGCAAGCAAAAATGAAGCAAATGTAATATTAATGTTTAAAAGCGACACAGTTAAGAATGAAGAAATTAAAGCAAAAAGTATTCGCTGTTGTATTCAGGTGTCGTCATTTTCGATGCTTTCTGTCTACCAAATCTTGAGCGTGAAAAAAAAGAGTAATTATAATCTAATACTGATTATCAATGAAAATGTTGATAATGAAGAATCTAAAACAAGAAATACTCGCTGGTATATTGAGGGATTGTCATTTTGGACGCTTTTTGGTTACAAAATTCAGCGCGTGCAAAAAAGAGCAATTATAATATATCAATGATTAGAAACAACAAAGCTTATAATGAAGAAATTAAAAGAAGTAATCGTTGGTATATTCAGGTATTTATTGCGGACGCTTTTTGATTACAAAATTTCGAGGGTGAAAAAAAAAGGCATTATAATTTATTGATTATTAGAAAAACACCAATGTTAGTAATGAAGTCATTAAATCATTTGTCGGTGTTTCACCCGAGGTTTTTTTTTCTCTGTATGGCATTTTCGCATCCCTGAACACACGATTCCAACATCACCATGATAACGGTCCTTCCCACATGTAAACATATGGATGCAAGAAATATCTATTTAAAAAAATCGTAGATTCAGCATATACTCCTTATATTTAGCGAAAGTAGATGACAAAAGAGATTTGGCCGTGGTTTCGTTCATAATTTAAAACTGTTTCAACCTTCACACGAAACCGTAAAATTAATAATAAATAATAAAAAATCAAAACTGTACTCTGAAAAAACGAGAAAACTATTGAATGACCCGATACTTTTTACAAATCTTAAAAATTTGGGAAATAATGACCCAGTGGAAAAGTTCGTTTTTCAAAAAACAAAACCTCAATAGATTGTGATTCAAAAAGAAATTATCATTTTTTCTAATCATCCAGTCATTCAATGAAAATTTTTGTGATTTATTAAGAAATGTGAAGGAAATGAAGGATTTATTCGGATTCCAACTCAATCGCACGAACAGATTCTGAGATACGACTTTCATCATGTTTTAAAATGTCGTGAGGCAAAACACGCAAACAAATTGCAACAATATAGCAAAAAGCGGAAATTGTTTTTTTCGAGAATTCATTCCCCATGTTAGTGCCATAATGATCAAGAAATAAAGTCGGTGGCTCACAAAAGAGTTTACTTCTCTCTCACGCTCTTTCTCATCCCTTAAGCGAACGACTTCAACCCCACCATAAGAACGGCCATTGTCTACGCGTCAAATCTCAACCCCACTCCTGCAGTTACAAGAAGCAAGAAGTACTCTATCCAGTCATTGTCGTTTCGACGCTTTCTGTTTAAACGATTCAGCGCGTGAAAAAAAAAGGAAGAATTATAATATATTAACGCTTATAGAAACACTAATCTTAATGATCAAGACATTAAAATCTTTGTCGGTGCCTTGAGGCACAATATTATTTTACCATCTAATCGTTATGATGCCGGAACTGGTGTTGGTGTGTCTTATGAATAAAATATATAGCTGTTTTCGAAATAATCAGTGCTTTCATAGTGCAAAGTCTGCATTAACACCATCTTAACAATATGCACTCGGTTCGCACCGTTTGCAGCTGATATTTATATGTATACACATATATATATATATATTATAAATAAGTCATGAATAGCATCACGCACCATATGCCTCACGCAAACTTGGCATCGCTAGCGTCTGCTCGTCATGAGGGAAACTCACAGTGACTTGTTGATACGCATTAGGCAAAGTCATTGGTACAGTGCAATGCACTAGACTTTTGCTTTGCCGAGTCTTTAATTACTCAGGTTTAAGGAGGTTGAAGTGTTTTTCACTAGGCAACGCGATTCTAATTTTAATCGGCATTTTTATCAAGATCAACAAATAATCTCGTCATATGTCTTCAATGATGAGTCGCGAACCCAGAGAAATTCTGGTTGCATCGAATTTAAAAACAAAATATGAATAGTTGATTTTCATTATGGGCATGAAAACAACTATAGCCTTGTTTTCATACATTCTTTGGTAAAGAAGAGGCTGTAACTTGTCAACCATTAATACTATGTATAGATGCTCAATTAGTAGAATTGCTCGTCGTGAGGGAAACCCACAGTGACTTGTTGATACGCAATGAAGGCAAAGTCATTGGTACAGTGCAATGCACTAGATTTTTGCTTTGCCGAGTTATTAATTACTCAGGCTTAAAGAGGTTGAAGTGTTTTTCACTAGGCAACGCGATTCTAATTTTTTTCGGCATTTTTATCAAGTTCAACAAATAATCTCGTAATATGTTTTCAATGATGAGTCGCGAACCCAGAGAAATTCTGGTTGCATCGAATTCGAAAAGAAAATTTAAAAGTTGATTTGAGTTATGGGCATAAAAACAACTGAAGGCTTTTTCTTCAGACACTATTTGGTAAAAAAGAGGCTGTAACTTTTCGACTATTAATACTATATAGATGCTCAATTAGTAGAATATCTTCCAATAAGAAAAGTTATCCAATCGACATTGAAATCGATACCCAATTACATATGATTAAAAAAAAATGTACTGGAACTGGGGAATTGAAGTTAATTAGTTAACGATTGTGCAAATCGAACACGTAATTCTTCTTATTCAATTAAGGAAACACACTGTAAATCATATTGATCTCCATTAACCATAATAACCAAAAAATAATAATTTAGGAATTACAAAAAAATCATAAAAATTTGATTGAAGCGCTTAAACCTTCTTAAACAAATTCAGCCATTGCAATAAACCCATTTATTCGTCAGGACGCATGCAGAGATCTCTCCGACTGCGCTACGTAAATGGAAAGTGGGTCCGACAGTAATGTAAATGTAAATGCGGTTCAATTATACACGACGCGTTTATTTAATTTATTTTCTCTTTTGCAATTAATGTATTCGCTGCGGTAAAAGGCTAAGTATGCTTTCCCAGTGCATAGGAAAAAATATAGAAGCTAATTAATGTTCGTAGTCGACTCGTTGTTGACTTGATGCACAATGACAAGGGCAAGTGGATCATGATTTGTTTTATCAGGGTTTCAGTAAGCTCAGGCTCTTCAGGAATGGTCGTCGGATTCAGAGGACGATGCAAGAGTCTTCGGATGACGAAGAGTGTCAAAAGGGGCTGTTTTCTTCTTCTTTGTCTCGGGAGCCCGGGATTTTTTTCGAGATAGAGGCTAATTCTCCGTTGCTGCCCTTAAGAAAAGGGCAGAGACTCTATTTCCCCTCTTTTCTCACCCCCATTATTTTTCTCACCTCACCCTGACATCCATGGCGCCCTCCTTTCCTCCTCCGATGTTTTCTCGGAGCGTCTTTTCTTCTGCAACTCCTTCTTTCGTGGCTCCTTTGGTCCTTTCTCCCTTTCGACGACTTCGGCTCGCTCCTTGCTTTGATGTTCCCAATTTAATTGAAGAAATCCGAAGGCTCTTCTAACTTGGTTTGTATTGATTGCTATGGTCGCGTGATTCCATCAGACGTTTTTTCACTTTAGCTTGTGACATTGTCGGAAATCAGTTGGGAACCTTTAGCAAGAGATTTTTATTTATTAGCTTCTTGAGGTGGATTCAATTAACATTATTTGAAGCTTTTCGTGAGAGCGGGTCGATGGCCGGTAAAGGAGGAATTTTCTCGTTTCGAAATTGTAACGAGTCTTAGGGTAAGAACAATATATATTGGTTTACAAGAGCGAATAACCGCCATTGTAAAGTAGTATCTAAATAAAATTTAGATTTCAACCAATACCACATTAGAATAACGATCATTCGGTAAATAAGACTTTCCTAATCAACTTAAATCTTCAAAATCCAATTTAGTACATTGTAAGAAAAAAATGGGGGTTTAGTTGGGAATATATCACAATGTTGATTGACAAACTTTTTCCGTTTACTATACTTTCATGTCTCATAAGTCAATACCGCTTTACAATAACGGTTATTCTGTAAATATCACTTTCTCGATCATCTTGCATCTTGAAAATCTAATTTAGTACATTGCAAAGAAAATTTGGGCGTTTAGTTGAGAATTTATCCGACTTGGGATGAAGTGGAATAAGGGAAGGAAAGGCGCGGCAAATTTCCGCAGACAGTATAAAAGATTTCGAGTAGACGGTCGGTTTCTTATCGCATAGAAGTTGTCCAAAACAGAATCCAGTATGCTCTGCTTCTGTCTCACTTTCTCATTCGTATTTGAGAATTGAGAGGATGCCATGGAACATACCTGCATTAGACATATGTGTACTGTTGCTCCTGGTCGTGGCATAGTCGTATCTGGGTAGCCTGCATCATATCTGCCGATGAATCGATGTGTACATCGATATTGTATATTGTTGTATACGTACTACGAGATATACCGCATTTGCTATACATATATATATATATCTGTATTATATTATATATCCCGCAACATATCGAATGGCCATCGTATTTTCTTCGAGCTTCTCATTCTCCTTCTTTTGCGTTCTCCGCTCACCGTCGCATTGCACCTCCTTCGTTTCCTCTCGACGCTCGTAGCTCCTCGACGTACATTTTACGACACAGCAGGAGGCGCTACCACATCCCGATGGTTCTCCTCCATAATAGGTAATCCTTTGCTGGCATTGTCTTTCGCTTCGCAAAATTTCGTATTAGGTGCCATCAAACCAATACTCATAATTTTTCTACGTTACAAATATGTTCTTGCCTAAAGATTTTCGGACCTACACTGTTGAAAAAATATGGGCTAAATTACAGCTCGGTGTGGAAAGCTTGTTTACAGAAACGGGTATAGACATTTTTTTGAATTTGTTACGAAAGTTGTATTGGTGATGTACAGTACACTGTCGAAAATATTTGCGGTAAAATTAGTATAGAGTGCAAGAAGCTCTTTTACAAAAACGATAATCACTATAAAATTTTATAATAAATAAAATAATGAATAAAATTTTTCAATATAATATTCATACAATAAATGAAATAATGAATAAAATTTTTCAATATAATATTCATACAATAAATGAAATAATGAATAAAATTTTTCAATATAATATTCATATAATGAATAAAAAATTTTAGACGAGTATAATATATTATATGTAATTTGGTAAGAAATATTGAGGAGCGCGAAATTGAGGTAAAAGATGAAAAAGATATTGGAAGTGAGAGTCTCGGCCCAATAAAACAGAGAAGGGTGCGTTACAATCATATTACCAATGATTTTACTTTGGACAACCCTCAGACACCATATCGATGTAATAGCAATACTCTTGGAATAGGACGTACGCTCTCGGCGAAGAAGCGAGTCTGACAATCTCGAACCTTAACCACTACAAGCTCCAACACAACTTTTCGCACTTGCACGCCCCCTATACTCCTCAGTCGAAATACCAGGGTTTAGAAGTTATGTCTAGTCGATCGAGCCCCCGTTATAGATGATTTCGTTTGCTTCAAATGGAAAAGTGGAGAAGTTTACTTCAGCAGTAAAGAGGGATTACAAAAAATATTTCGTCCTTTTACTCATGATAATATAAAACTAACAAAGGAATTGCAAAATTTAACAAAAGCTGTTCGACCAAATGTCAAGATAAAACTAACAAAGGAATCGCAAAATTTAACAAAAGCTGTTCGACCAAATGTCAAGACATTGAAAAACTTTTTCTGAATTATTATTCTTATTTTTATTTTTTAACCTAGTTGAAAAAAAATTTTACACCACACTGAGAGAAAATTATGGTATTAGTAACCGTAAAATAAAAACTATTCATTTGTAGTTGGAACAAATATAGTTGTTACCGCTTAATTAGTTGTCACAACTATTTTTATAGTCACCGTAACTATAAAAGGACTAAAAATCGATAGTTGTCACTTTATAGTTAACTGTACTATGACGATTTCTCTCAATGCATATGTTTCCATACTTAATTCTATTTTTATTTTTATTTATTTATTCATTCAAACGATTTTGTTTGAAATTTAATATAGTCTTCAGATGACAGTTCAGGATGTATAAAAAAATTTGCAGTTGGGTTAGAAAATATTTCGAGGAATCAAAATAGTTTTTTTCTGGGGCATTTTATGAATAAGACTGAGAAAATTGCAACTATGAATTTTATTTGTCGCTCAATAATAGAAAAAAAAATTGAAAAAAGGAAATTCACAAAGCATTTGACAGTAGCTTATTTTCTAGACAATTTTTCGTTGCTGTTAGGCGCCGCAGTATAGTATTCCCGGTAGCTAAATGTCGCGGAGCCACCCCTTAGTCTTGGCGTCCACATTTTGCTCTCGTAGTGCACCACGAGTCGGCATTCTCTTGCGGAAAATCCCTTGCGGCGTTCACTCAATCATACGCTATTTTTGTTGCCACACCGAGCGACGCTACACCGACAAGAAACACGTCTCCCGAGCGGATTCAGAGTAAGGGAGGAGGAAAGGGAAAACGACACCCTTGTACTTTCTCTTATTTCTCGGTTATCGCCTTTTCCTGCTTTAACCCACGATTCCTCCCCATTTTCTCAGGCGACATCTAATCGCTTCGTAAACGTTGCTAAGCCTCAAGCTATAAAAAATAATTTCTTGATTTATAAATATAGAAAATTCAAATATATAATGTCAATTTATGAATTTTATTTTTCGACTAAACATTTTTATTCTGTTATTAGATAGTGGAATGTTCTGACGCATCGATTTTAACCGGGTTATTTTTAAAAATCATTCTCTATATTTTAGTGTAAGCAAAAAACACTTCTCCTTTCTCTTATTTCTCGGTTATCGCCTTTTCCTGCTTTAACCCACGATTCTTCCCCATTTTCTCAGACGACGTCTAATCGTTTCGTAAACGTAGCTAAGCCTCGAAAGCCTATAAAAAACCATCTATTGGTTTATAAAACTTGAAAAATAAAAATGTATCGATTATTAAAAAAAAATTGAAAAAAAATGCATCAAAATGTAAATAATAGCGATTTATTTATTTCATTAATATACTGTATTTTTCAATTTTGTTTTCAGATGGCAAAATGTCCTGACGCACTGATTTTAACCAAATGGTAGCGCAGACAGGAGAAAAGAATTTCAATATTATCTTCAGCAATTGAAACCTTTGAGAGGAAATCATCATCTGGATTTAGCGTAAGTATACAACAAGCACAACCAATTTTTTAATAAAATCTAAAGACGTGAATCCGCTTTTACACAACTACTGATTCATAAAATATGAAAATATAGATAACGTTGATTTATTCATCTAATTATTCGACTGTATTGTTGAATTTTGTTTTCGGATAACTGAATGTTTAAAAGCATTGATCTTAATTGAGCTTAACCAAAGCAGACTGGAGAAGAGAATTTCAATATCACCTTCAATTTAAGTGTAAGCACAAAAAAAATCACGTCAAATTTTTCCATAAAATTTAAAGACTTGCATGCATTTCCAGGTCCCAAGAGCATTTTCTGGTAGGAAAAGGAAGACAATATCTGGTACTTTCTCTTATTTCTCGGTTATCGCCTTTTCATGCCTCAATCCACAATTCCAGCCCATTTTCTCAGATTTCAAAATAAGAGAAATCATCTATTGATCCATGAAACTTAACAATGTAGACAGTGTACATTTATTAATTTTTTTATTATTGATTTCAGGTTTCAGGATGTCCTGAATCATCCATTCTAAACGGATGACAGAGCGAACGTTCCAGACGAAAGAAGGGGCTTTCAATGTTATCCTCAAGATTTTAAACATTAGAAAGGTCTGCAATATTTTATGGTGAGCCCAAAGAAACAAAACAAAAAAATTTATTCAATTTAGAGACGTGCATTTATTTTCACTCCTCAACAGATTATTCAGACTGAGGATGAAAAGGGAAAACGTTACTCTTGCAATTGCTTTTATTTCTCAGTTATCGACAACTTTTCCCCATTTGTCACAAATGCCAACCGATCACTTGATAAGAGTTTCTAAGATTCAAACAATGTAATATATATATATATTGCGTGAATCTTATAAAATTAACATTAATTAAATAAAAAATAATCAATGAAATTAACATTTATTGATCCATGAAACCCAATATCTTCGATAATTTTTATTTATCTATAATTAAATTTATTATTTCATTAAATTCATATCTTTATTTAAACAGGTGTCGGGACTTCCGGAATCATCAATTTTAACCACGTGGTGAAGCAACTCAATCGAAAGAAGAGGCTAACACATAGAAGATTCAAAATCAATTCTCCAGTTACTTGACCTCTCAATAATTAAACGGTAATCGGCGAATATACATATTTCCAAGGAATTTATTTAGTACGAAGAACGTATAATTTACTATTTCACTATATTCATACTTTTTTTTATAGATGTCAGACTTTCCAGAATCGTTTGTTTTAACTACGTAGTATACCAACTAATTAAAAAAAAGAGGCCAACAAAAAGAAGATTTCAAATCAATAATTTCGTTTTACTTGATCTCCAAATAATTAAACGGTAATTCGCAAAAATACATACATTTTGAAGGGATGTATTTAGTGTAACGACGAAAAAAAAAATTATAAAATTTAACGACTTGCATCTATTTTCACGAAAATGGTAACGAACAAAGGTTAGTCGCGTAAAAAGTTTCGGAGCATCGAATCACGGCCCGGTAGTAAATATCGTCCGCCAGAATCCCGAGCTCAGGTTCCTTCTGCCTTCTGGTGCACCCTGGCAATACCGTACATTGACGGGCGGCTGAGAGAGAAAGATAGCGAGGAAAATAGAGACGGCAAGAAGAAGAGGGAAAGAGTGCCGGACACGCGATAAAAGGAGCCAAGTCGAAGGATATTATTTATAGGTTGTGGGCGAGGGCTGGAGTGCGATTCGCGTGGCGTGCCATGCATAGACAGTGCCTCATTCTCTGGGATACCAGACGTATGGCTCATTTTTCTTCGCAAATATGGGAATACCGACGAGCTATTTCTTAAGCTGCTCCAGAAGCGTCGACACCGAGTGGAATAGGCGACGAACACCCTTAATTTCCCCCAATTTCTATTTATATACCACAAAAGCAAAGAATAAGTACCGAAACCTCAAGTTGCAGGTTGTATTTCCCAATAACTTGACAATTCCATTGCAATAAATTCATAACAAAGCAATGGACAACTCTTCTAAGTTACTGCAACTTACAATGGAAAAATTAACATTACATTTTTTAAATGGCTTAAGTCAAGTTTAGCATTCTTATTGAGGGAAATATAAATGGACGTCAATTGACAGATATATGTACTGATGAATTTCTACACGGTTCTCAAAAGGATTATTTGTAATTTTTTACCTAGTTTGAAGAGTCATGACTCATTAAGTTTCTGAAACATTCCTCTATGAACTCGTTATATAATTTTGGTACAGTGTTATTTTTCCTCTTACGCAAATAACACATCGCAATTTTTCAACGGTTAACACGAACAAGAATCTATCTGTCTATTTTAAGTCAAAAACTTGTAAAAAAAATTGCACCAAAAACGTACCTTTACAGAAATGTAGATTGATCAGTAAATATTTTGGAAACTCCATTAGCATTCATATTTTTCTACATTAAGGCTACGTAATAAAAATCGAACTCCACCTCAATCAATAGATTTCATACTTTGCCTAGAACATGAAAAATTCATTTCTAATTTGACTAGAGTGAAGTTCTACCTCAAGGCCAAATTCAACATCCCCGAAATGGCAGCACCGAAATAAGGATCTTATGTTGCTATTGCTGCTTCTAGTATTGACGATGGTGTTGGATAGCATGGCGTGTGCGATACGTCCAAAGCTTTTGAAAAGAGCTTTTACGAGTCGCATATGTGTGCCTCTCAGCTTCTCTTTTTATCCGATGCTTTATATTCCTGGCATCGTGTTCCGCCTTTCTCGCATTTCCTCCCCTCTTACTTTTTCGCCTTTCTCTCTTTTTTTCCTTGCCACCCTCGTCACCTTTTCGCGTATCCTCGTCGCGTCGAGAGTCCGTTGCTCTTGACGATGCTACGAACGCGTCCTTTGCGTCCTTTCCCTGGATGGCGAAAGCTTCCCTTTCCACTTTCCTTCCTCTTCTTTCCCTCAACTATGCCAGCAGTCACCCTTCGTCGTCGAAACTCGGTGAATTCTTTCTTCATATTCACTGGGGAGTGATAGTCCGACATAACATAACAAATTTCCAGCCGATCGGAAAGGCTAGAATCGTGCTAGGACCACAACCACAGGATATATCGAGCCACCCTCTGATCTTCTTTCGTTCGCTTGGCGGCGCATTTAAATCCTCGAGTTCCCGACTGAAGCCCGCGGTGTGCGATGCCCACGTGGGGGAACTACGACCGACCGGGGACCGATTCTTCCCACGCACAATTTACAGTTTCACATTTTATTCCCATCGCGGATCCGTGGTGCGAGGGGATACCCGTTGCCTTTACTCCATTCGGCGAGAAGCTTTCCTTCTAGTACAGGAATAAAATCGTCGGGGGCTACCATAATTTTTTTTTCCATTTCTGTACTCAACCTATACATTTATATATCGATATATGTTTTTTTTTTCAAACGAAAGATTGAACTCTTGGGATGGATTGAAAGTATGTGCACTACTCATTGGCCATTATTGAACTGAGAGAGGTTACGATCCTCGTAGAGGGGGAAATATATGTTGGCTAATTTTTTTTCATGTTTTATTTTTCTGTTGATCGCAAAAAGCTTGCCTTCCATTACAGGAATAAAATCTCCGTGGCCGGGCCATCCAATTTCCATTTCTGTGGTCAATCTATACATTTAGGCATACATTTTTTTTTTAAATGAAAGAGTGAACTCTGTATGGATAGGTTTTGAAGTATGTGCACTACTTATTCGACATTTCCAAACTGGGAGGGAAATTTTGAATTATTGCACGCCAAGAAAAAAAATTCATTTACGCCAAAAATCCATTTACGCTAAAAAATAGGTCTCTAAATTCTGAGCTGCGATTACGAAAGTGTCACTGCCTCTTCAGTGGAAACAATGAACAGAACAGAGACGATTGCTTTGATTCAATGTCACCTCTTTTTATAAAGTTTGAGATCATTTAATGAAAAGATCGTATTGAACCTCAAGTATCCCTTTTCATCGGCGAAAATTGCCGCAAATCAATGACATTTTTTCTCTCAGTGGAGAAGGGGAAACATATGTTGACTAATTTTTTCATTTTTCAACCGACCGAACCGACATCTATTTTTTTCCATTGTTGCGTACTCAACCTATATATTTGTATATTTATCTTTTTTTAATGAAAGATTGAATTCTCTACAGATAAGTTTGAAAGTTATGCACTACCTAATGGCCATTTTCAGAAAGAGAGAAATTACGATTACCGTAGAAGAAGAACTATATGTTGGCTAACATAATTTTGTTTTATATTTTAGATGTTGCGGTTGGAAATATAGGAAGGAATGTTTGCTTGATTCCTGAAGAAATTTTCTTTATCGCGGAGCGATAGAATATCACGCTATGATCCATATGATGGTATTCTTCATATGTCTTTATATGTGTAAGTTTTGTTTGTTCTAATACTCTTATTTTTATTTTGGATCCCACTTTGGCAAATATGTTATAATGAAGTTATGACGAAAGCTTTAACGTTGATACGGAGAGAAGCTTACCTTCTATTACACGAATCAAATCGTCGACGCCTGTCATCTATTTTCTCTTGAATTTGGATGATCAATCTATAGATTTATACATACATTTTTTTTTCAAATGAAAAATTAAACTTTTTAGGGATAGGTTTCGAAGTATGTGTGCGACCCATTGGTCATTTTTAAGTAAAGGCAAATTACGATTATTGTAGGAGGAAAAATATAAGTTGGCTAATTTGTTCATATTTCATTTTTCAGATGATGCGGCTTAAAATTGAGCGAGGAGTGTTTGGAGGAAAATCTTTTACTGCGCTGCGTTTACAATCTGTACTAGTAATCGTTTCATGTGTAAGTTCAATAATTACGTTACTGTCCGATTTTTACTATTCGATGATCTAATACTGTCGTTATTATTTTCAGATCCACTTCGAAAAAACGCTGCTGTGCCGTAGTTACGAGAAATATATAGGTAGACAAATTAATGTCCTTCGAGCTTTCTTATGACATTTATCAAATGGATTTCCCTCTTAAAGATGAGTAATCGATACTGTGATTACCGACATTCGTCGCGGGGTTGAATGTTCCTTCTTTTCTTTGCTAATTCGACTGTCTACTGATAAAAAGATCAGTGACAAGTCGCAGGCCAATATCATATTTCATGCGCGGCTTGAATGACACAATACCTACAATATTCATGGAAATATCAATTAAACATAATTTTCTGTGAACATTTTCTAATAATACTAATTCATTCTGTTAATTCATGATTAATTTATTTGTAGATAACAGAATTCGATGATAACAGATTCAGAGTTCTTCGAAAAGGTCGGGAATAGAATGCCTTTTTTTTCTTTTTTTTTTGCTAAATTGTCTGTCTACTGACAAGAAAATTGATGACAATTAGAGGGCCAATATCATATTCCACGTGCGACTTGGATTACACAATACTCACAATATTTATGGAAATATATTAATTAAACATAATTTGCTGTGAAAATTTTCTAGTAATACTGATTCATTCTGTTAATTCGTGATTAATTTATTCGTAGATAACAAAATTCGATGATAACAGATTCAGTGTTCTCCGAAAAGGTCGGGAATAAAATGCCTTTTTTCTCTTTTTTTTTTGCTAAATCGTCTGTCTACTGACAAGAAAATTGATGACAATTAGAAAGCCAATATCATATTTCACGTGAGACTTGAATGTCACGACACTCACTTGGCAAACAGTATTACATTAGCGCCGATCTGACCAAACACCTTGTTCGCTCACTGTGTTCCTGCCAGTGCCTAACGGCCACTACTCCGTTCCACTCCCTGTGACGCACCGCACCGTTTCTACTTACTTCTAGTGCGACTACCGCTGCTACTACTGGCACTCTATCCCTGTCGACTTCCTGCACATTTCCGGTCACTTACGTACAGCGTAGACACATTTCCTGTATCTGCTCTGGGGAAATAAGAAGATGTGCATATATTGAGCTTAATAAGTAAGAAAAATAAGATTAAAAAATTCTCAAAAATAATAATAATTGCTTCGTTAATGTTTGATAATAAATAAGAAGGAACTCCTAATAATTAGTTCGAATATGCAAAAAAAGTAGTTTCATACAGTCTTTTTTTTTTAATATTGTGAAGCAATCAGAAGTGTTAAAAAAAATTAGCTAGTAAAGTCATGATAAAATTTTCGTTAGAAACGAATTGAAGCTTTTTTTGTTATCAACATAATTTTTATTAAATTCTCCGAACAATTTTTGCAGACAAAAAGTTATACAAGCGAACGTGTTTTGAGCGAAGGCCGTGCAAATATATTTAATAACACGAAGAAGCACATGGCCTTATGATCGCTGGCAACGTCGACGATCCACATAAAATACTTTACGCAGCAAATACAGCAGACTACTACTCTTCTGTTTGCTCCATGTATACAGAGCATTACACTAAGTCCTGTTTTCGAAGCTGGCGGTTATTTTTCGATCGTTGCATAATTTATTCATTGTTTCCACGTATTATTTAATTGGTCATTCAGGTAGATATTTCGTTACCGTAAAAATCCATTAGTGTCGCAAATTTTTCATAATGAATACCAAAAACAATAAGACATTGAATCTCAAAATAATACGTAAGGATCGCACTGATTATTACATAAATCAATAATTATGTCAATGGATTATTCATCATTGTGATCAATAAATATTTCCCTTAATAGTTTAATGGTAATTTATGGATATCTTCGAGGGCGTTTTGCGGGAAAAATGCGGTTAATCACCATGATCATTGTGGGGAAGTTGAACTTTATGGTTCAACTCATTTATTCGTTGAAGCACATGTAGCGATTGGACAGGATTGATAGCAAAATTACTACTTGTGCATAAGATAATCATAATTTGAATGCAGTTATAGGTAATTATAAATTTTCTACGGAAGACTTACAAGAGAATATTAACAAAACGATAATAAACGAGACGTAATGGGGAAGAAAAATCTGTAAAAATCTGCATTCCTTGAATTTGTAAAGAGCAGAATACATTTTTTTCAGAAATGTTGAAACATTCTAGAAAAAATCACACATGTTTGAAAAATAGAGCGGATATGATTCATACGGAATATAAATATCTAATGTCTAACAGATACATTTCTGACTTTGTTCGTAGTCAAAATGAATATCTTTTGTACGCTCGATATGTAATGAGATCTTTTTAAGAATAAAAAGTATGAAATGTTTTTTTTAAGGATTTTTTTTTCGTTTCGAATGTCAATCAGTCGCTTGCTCATTGGTATAAGTTGTTAATCGAGGATGGAGTCCGTGTTCGTTCGTTCACTTCCGTTCGGATAGCTGATCACCGCACAAACAGCCGCTATAGCAAATTCATTGAGTCCGCGCTCCACGAGAACTTGGCACGCTCGGTTAGATATTCCCCACGTTTTTCAAGAGGCACAGGCTGATGGATTTTTTGCGTGGAAATCGCCGTATTTCGTCACGGATACGCCCGCTCCCAGCACGTGACCACTCCATAATAGTACCTTCTTACAGGTGCTACTCCGGTTTCTTTTTTTCACCCTTTCTCATCATCGCCTCTGCGATGCCGACATCAGAGATCGACGCGCTCAATGTGAAATCGTAATGTCCTGGGAAGTGTCAAGTCTACCGAGCTGCGACATCAGCTAAAAAAATTAAATTTAGCAAGCAGTTCATCTTCTGTAGCATTGTTAATGATGTAATTATTGAGAAATCGGTAGTGCGGAAATCGACGTTTGGCTTTCATTATCGATTTCACTACAGTACACTACTCCACTACAGAAAATACCTTCTTTAAAATCTTTTCACTGTTATGTTAAAAAAGTGATTGTTGTTCGTTTCTGATTCTGGAATTGACAGATTTGACTTTCTATCGAGAAATCCACCGCAATTTGGTTTTTCTTCGAAAAATCAAATTGTTAAGTCCACCGAGCTGCAATATCAGCCAGAAAAATCAAGTTCAGAAGACAGTTCATGTTCTGCAGCATTATTTATGATGTAGTTATTGAGAAATCGGTAGTGCAAAAATCGACTTTGATCTTTTATTATCTATTTCAAGTGATATACTTAACTACACAGAACACTTACTTTGAATCTTTTTACTGTGATTGGACTAAAATGACTTTTGGTCGTTTCTGATTTCGGAATTCACAGAATTTTTACTTTTCATCAAGAAATCCACCTCAATTTTTTCTCATCAAGATATCAAATTCAGGTCTTCACTATCCTTTTCAATATACAATCCTTTGTATATCTTATCCTTTAAAAAAAACCGTTACAAAACTTTTTACTCTGATTTAAACAGAGTGACTTGTAGGTCGATTCTGATTTCAGAATTTACAGATCTAACTTTCAGTCAGCAAATCGACCTCAAATATTTTTTTTTTCTTCAGGGTAGGAGTAATAATAGTGAATGACCACAATAGCGAATGGCTGTAATAGCGAATTTAAAAATAAGGAACGTCTGAATGTGAAATAGAATGGCCATAACTATGGAATTCACTTTTTCAGCCATTTACCATTTTTATCATTCGCTATTTTGATTGCATTTTAACCAGATGGCAGTTTACCGTGCGTAAAAAAAGTGGCCCTTGATCGTTTAGAATTTGAGAATTCACAGATTTGAATTTCAGTTGGCAAATTCCGCCCAAATTTTCTTTTGAAGCTCTCCCATTTTTATTTGCACTATCGTTCTCTAGTTGTATATTCTACCCCTAAAAACACCCGCTGCACCCGTTTTACTGTGATCCAAAAAAGTGAGTTGTAAACCAGCCCCTCTTGAATTCTTATTTTCTTCAAAATATAGAATATTGCTTTTGATTATCATTCTCAGGTCGTATATTATCTCTCTGAAACCCGCAGCTTTGAGCCTTTTTATAACCATCTAAAAAAACACAACTTTTGGTCTTTTCTCATTGCGATATTTATAAAAGCTGATTTCTGGTAAAAGAAATTGCCGATCTGTAATTCTCAGAAAAAAACTTTAAAAAAATTAAGACAAGTACTTCAACGTTCTTCATCAATGTAAATAATTCTAACAAGATTTTGAATATAACATGGATAGTCTTCGTATATCGCTTCGCTAGAAGTACAGGGTATCAAGCTGAGGCGACGCCATTGACTCTTAAGCATCGGACAATCGAGTTTGCATGCCTTGATCTTCGAGCTCCTTAATAAGCGGTTTGCCACAGAACAATACGATTAATTCGCGAAGGGGAAAGAGAAAGATGGAGTGGTTCGAAATGGCATAGCCATCGACGTATCGTACACTATATAATCAAATTATTTTCTTCCATTGCTCCAACGTGACTCGCGGTGTCCGGACCTATTCAGGCCGCGCTACACGAGCGCCGGGAATCCACTGGGCACTCAAGTCTGACTTGTTCTGGATTTAACCACTCTCTTCTAAGAAATTAATTATTTGCCACAAAAGGAAAAAGCTCTTCCTACAACAATAGTCTCTTGAATACACTCATAAAAAACAACATACAAGATGAAGTTTACCGAGGTTTTCATTAAGACAACTGAACTCGAATACCTAACTAAACAAAAAATGTATTGTCCTTCCCTAAATCAGTCGTATTGATTTTCCAGGAAATTTTAACCAAGTTCAGGTGGTGCAGTTTAATCAACCAACAATTGGTTTGTTAAACACACTGAAGCAGCGACTCGCAAAAAAAAATTCGGCTTCATGAGAAAATATTTTCGCTAAAAAAATAGACTACATAAATTGGCTCATCAAAACTTTCTTCGAGCCAGTAGAATTCAGTTGCATGTTCATTCGATTGGTTTAATCCTGCAAACTTTCTCTCAGTTAACTCCACTGATAAACCTAATTTCTTGTTTATGTTCATAAATACTCCTTAATTGTTTTCATTCATGACACGACTCGATGAACGGTAACAAAACGTGCTGGAGGTGGGATATTGACGACGTTTACTCGGTATTTAAGCTTTCTCTATGAGTATGAAAAAAAGTGTGTGATCGTGAAATTATAGCGAGAAAGCAAATGGGTGAACGGCAGCATCATCAGCACCTGGCCAACGTATGACGTTCGTTTTGTGTGTGGAGTTATAGGTCCAGGCACGGGCCTCGATTAGCAACAACACGACGATGAGAAAAAAACGTTCGATGAAATAATGATGGGGGTCTCAGTGGATAAACAGTATGCTTTGCTGCTGGTTGCATGTCAGGGGCGTTTTACCAAGTAGGTATGGTGTGTTAAGGGAGGGGAAGAGAATGGCAGGATGAAGGAAGGAAATGAAGAAAGAGTTGTGGCTGGGAAAAATCGAAGAAGAAGAAGAAGAGTACGAAGAGGAAGAGGAAGAAAAAGGAAGGAGATGAAAGAAGCAAGAGGTCCTCGGGTTCGCTAATGCCGGCTGATTCAAGACAGCTATTAAAGGCCTCTATTTAAATAGTATCAATAAAATTACAGTGCTCACACTACAGAGGCAGTGCAGTTGTTTCTTCGGCACGATCATTATATCGACTTGCCAATGGCGCTCTGTAATCGCCCTTGCCAATATTAAACGAGGTTGCAGTGATTTAATTCCTTGGTCGGTCCCAAAATGGCTCGATACTCGAGAACACCATCGTCTACCTTAATCGCCAACATGAGGCTTCTCGTTACTTGTTACTCTCATGGCTTAAGTCACCTGTGATCTCGTTTGCAAAAGACATATCGAATTTTTTACATTTTGAAGGTTTGTGGAAATTTATCATGAAGTGAGGTGAAAGGGTCGCTAAAGCGACGTGTCCTTCAGCGATGATTGGAAGGATTCATGATTCTGATCTGGGAATTACTTGTTACTTCTTTAGTTTGATACTTTATTGAATTCGGTTGTAAAACACATTTCTTATTTTTACCTTTCTGTATGATTTTAGATATTCTTGTCGAAATGGGATGGAAGGGCCGCATCGTTGAATGATGATTGGAAGAATCCATGATACTGTCCTGCAGTTTACTCTTTACATCTTCACCTCAAGTCAGTACTGATTCCGTTAGCAAAAATTATTTTTGATATTGAACCCTCTGTATGTTTACAGAAACTGTTGTTAAAGTCAGATGATAAGACCGCTAAATCAATGCGTCCTAAATGATAATTTAACGAATCCACGATTCTGGCCAGCAGGTTACTTGCTATTGCTAAAAACTAAACTCCTTTAGTTTAAGTCATTAGTCATTCTCTTTGCAAAATTCATTCTCGATATAGAACATTCTGTATATTTATAGAAATAAATGTTGAAATGGGATGTAAGGGCCGCTGAAGCGATGCGTCTTCAGCAGTTACTTAACGAACCTGCGCTCTTGTCCGCCGGTTTACTTATTACTTCTTCAGCTGAAGCGATTAGTGATTCTGTTTACAAAATTCATTTTTGATTTTGAACATTATGTATGTTTATAGAAATTGATGTCGAAACGGGATAAAAGGGCCGCTGGAGAGACGTGTCCTTGAGCGATGATTGAAAGAATCCACGATTCAGGCCTGCAGGTATCCACGCCTGGCTCGGAAAGTCGCGGGACTTCATTGAGGACCCGCCGCTCAGCCTGGGGCTACTACGTTCCCGTAGCCACGACAGGCGTCGGCCTCTTTTGCCAAGAGGCAGATTTGTTTGAGATTCAAAAATCAAATCCTTCCAAAGCCATCGCTCCAATTTATTCGACTTCTTTCTCTCCCTAAACTACCACTGGGATCGTGGATGCAATATACACTATACGGTAGTTACAACTATAGAGTGGACCGCGGAATTTCGCTTGATTCTTGGTGGTATGCACGAAGGTCCATCACAGACCGTGCTTGTTTCACTCTCTACCTTTCATTGTCTTTCTCTTTCGTTTACTTGTCCCTCCGGAACAATGCTTGCCAGTTTTTGCGTCGTTTGCTTCTTTTGCCGTATGCGGTGTGAGCGAGACGGATCCGCACTGAAGGACAGCCGAAACGATGCCATCTACCGCACCTTCTCTAACTTCTCTCGCATCTTCTCACTCTTCTGCTTATCCTTAACTTTCCCTTTTCGCGCTTTGTGCCTCCTGCCTCTTGCAGAATTTTTTCTTCATCTCCTTTTCTGTTTTTGGATCTTCTGAAGGAAATTTGGTTTTCTTATTTCTAATGAAAAAGATGCACTATTTGGGAATTATGAGAAAAATTGTATTTATGGACAGTTGAATAAATGATTCGGAAATAAAAATAGCCATACAGATTGATAACGAAACAAAGCTTCCTTCTCAAAATTTTTAATGGATAAGTAGAAAAAAAATGTGGCGCAGGGGAAAGAATTGATTGTTCCGAAATCGGCAGGGAAAAAAAACGTGAATGTCTTTCTTTGTTTTTCGCGATCGCTAATGTTTGTCTTATATGCACTTTTCGAGAGTTTGAAAATCTTTGATTTCACGCGGTAAAAAAGGATTTTTTCAAGCAGAAGAAAAAAGTGTGTCGATGATTAATACTTAATTGCTGATAAATAGTGAAGGAAAAATCATATAGTTTCTTCTATTGTTTTTCGTGACCACTAATGTTTGGTTTCATTCTGTCATCCTCGAAATTCAGCTGCACATATGGCAGCGAGGCAGACGAAAAGCGTTTTACTTCGGGAGGTTTAAAGTTTTACTTCTTAAACACCACCAAGAAATATTTTTAAGCAGAAGAAAAAAGTTAGTGTAGAATAAATTATTAACTGCTTAGAAATATTCAGAGAAAAGCCTAAAATTTCCTACATTGTTTTTTATCATCACTAATGTTTGCTATTTTTCAGTCATCCTCAAAATTCAGTTATGCATCGGACGGCAAGTCAAACTAGAAGCGTTATGCGTCAGAAAAGTTAAAAATTTCGTCCCCATGCAGCGACAAGAAACATTTTCAAGCAGAAAGAAAAAGTGAGTGAAGAATGAATTATCAACTGTTTAAAATAGTCAGAAAAAAGCCTTAAATTTCTCCAATTGTTTTTCATCATCACTAATGTTTGTTTTTTTTTTGTCATTCTCCAAATTTAGCGTATGCATCGAACGGCTAGTCAAACGAGAAGGCGTCAGAAAATTAAATTTTTCGTTTCCATGCAGCGACAAGAAATATTTTCAAGCAGTAAGAAAAAGTGAGTGCAGAATGAATTATTAATTGTTTAAAATAGACAGAAAAAAGCCTAAAATTTCTTCCATTGTTTTTCATCATCACTAATGTCAGTTTTTTTATCCTCCAAATTTAGTTACGCATCGGACGGCGAGCCAGACGAGAAGCGTTCCACGTCCGAAGGTTCAAAATTTTCGTTCTCATGCAGCAACAAGCGCATAACTGCATGCGCGCGCGGCAAAGATGCCCACAAGTTATGATAGCGGAGAGGGAAGAAATGAATCTGTGATGTCGTGTTTGAACGAGAAGGGGCAAGTCGGCAAAGTGATAGTCGCAGAAAGCACAGCGTGGTCCGCAGCGTTGAACTTGAAGGACCAAAGCCTAAAGATGGTCGGTGAAGGCAAAGGACGAAGCAACAGATAACTTGCGACCATTACGAAGGGGCGAAACGAACGAGAAGAACAACGAAGCAACGATGACACGCGGGAGGACAGGGGGCATATAATTGCCGGTGGATTAATGAGACGGCATAATTGCACGCTAATCGACGAGCGTTTTATTTGACCGCGGATGATCATCGCCGTGGCGTTCGCAGGTGATCAGAGAGAGAAGAAACAACGAAACAAGCTCTGGAAGCAAAAGATCCTGAGTATAAACCCCGGAACTCAAAGCGGTCATGGTTTGTGGATGACGCGCGTCCATTGCCACATTATTAAGGCCTTCAACGAATGCAACGTTGAGTATTTGCTGCTAAAACATGATAATTACGCCACGAGAAAGGGCTGCGCTTGTTTGTTCATGTATATGTTCATGTATATGTTCATGTATATGTTCATATATATGCTCGAAAAGTTTCTAAAGATCAGAAACGAGATCGGTGAACAACCGCAAAAGGGAATTCTTGACGCTCACCCGAAGAATGCAACGTCATTGATGTGCGAACCACAAGTTTTGCTGTTTTCTATGTGCTTCTTCGTTCAACACTCTTCTTTTTTTATCTGTTTTCACTGTGGGACAGTAATTTGAGTGAGAGACCAGTCAACGAACACGCCTTCTCTCCTCTGCGAAACGTTTAACATCTCCCAGGATTCTCTCTTTGGCGCTGTCGAATATCCAGACGACAAAAAATCAACCCGGCTACCTAATCGCAAATAGTTGAGGATAGTATTCGAAGACGTTGTGAAGAAAAATTTATGGGTTTTCGCAACTGATTTGGTGGATCAGAAGATGATACAGAATACTGAACATGTAACTTTTAGGACAAATCTTTCCTTACTGTCTAAGTTCTACTGAAACATTATTTCGATGTCAGTTCTTAAGTTGCATTAGGGCTTTGCTTCCCCAGGAAGTTTTCCTTTTGTAGTTTTTTTTGCTCGATTCATATGTCAGCTTGAAATACTTTTCATTTTGCAATGTACAGGGTCCGACTTCACAATCTCTCTATTTATTTTGTATTATGCTACTTTAGTTTGCTCCATACAGAAAGATCTGTTTTTATTTTAAAAATTATTTTCTCCAGATTGTTATCCTCAGACTTGAAAATGGTTTAAAAAATCGAGAAAAGTGGTTCAGAAAAATTCTCCGAATGTATGTATGAATGTGTGTATGTGATAAAGTACCGAAAATTCATTTTGTCGTAACTCGTAAGCTACTAAACTGAATCGGTTCAAGTTGCTGTGCTATGTAGAGTTCTGGTCAACCTTTACTCGGTATCAATTTTATGAAATTCGCTCGGCGCATTCCGTTTTTATAAGATTTTTGAGATTACGATAACTGTCCGTCGACAATCCAACTCGAATACATTTGTAGTTATCTGTCTTGAACTTCGTATGGAAAATAAAACAAAGCGATGCGACCTATGATATTAAATTTAGGCTGAAACAGCGAATTGGTTAGGATTTTATACTTTTTTTTTCAATTTATGTTATCGTTCTAATTAGACTAGCCTTCGAACAACTTTCCTTAAATTTTCTACAAGAACGAATTAGAAACCAACTATCGTAAATCTCCTATTTAATGGAGATCTATAAACAGATTCAGATTTTTATTGAATTTTTAAATTTCGAAAAATTATTCTTGTTTCAATTCAAGGCACATTCCATAAATTTATTCATAATTTCCTGCAGACGTGAATTAATGTTCAGTAATGCTAAATACCAAATGTGACGAAAATTGAGGAAGGTTTTCAGATTTTCCAGCAGTTCAAATTATACAACATGGGACCATTTTGCTGTTGGCATATCTGCCAAAACAGGCTAAAAATTTAAACATGTCATTGAGAATGTGCAAAGATAATTGGTACAAAATTTTGTGAAAAATAACTGAGGCGTTACAATTCTGTAGAACATTGAATAGCTCAAACGTATTATTTAAAAAAAGGTTGCTAAGTCGGCCCCGCACATTGCTTCCTCATTTCGTGCCTTTCCCGAAGCTTTCCACATAAGAAAGCCAAATTTAGTCACCATACTTGAGCCCAGCTCTGAGAAAGCTGCAAAAATAAGAAAGCAAAGTGCAGAGCCCGACTTGGCAGCCTTTTCAAGTGACAAAAAAAACCGAATCATCTTATTTGTTACCCTATCAAGAGAAAAGCAGAAACTCTGCCAGACGCCGTCCCTTTTTTCGTCCTAGTTGCCACAATCTTGAATATTATAACTCAACAGGGAAGAGTGCGAGCTTCTCGGGTTATCGACGGAAGTGTGTGCGATGCACGTACGGGTATCGTAGAGTCAACGATGACGGGACGGCCGTTGGCTTCTTGGACACGAGGAGTAAAAAGCCTCGGCCTCGGCAGAGGGACATTTAAATGATGTCGCCGAGGGTCTCACCGGAGATCGAATGGCGCGGAGGAGGAGGAGGTCTGCCCGCGGAGAACGCCAACGGCTAGTGAGTAAGACAGTCCGAGCGCGGCCAAACGACCGAGGCTGTAGAGCAGCAGAAGCAGCAGCAACAACGAGAATAACTCAGGAGGCAGCCGCGCGGCGGAGGCAGGAGCATCAGCGACGAAGAGCAGCGGCTCTCTCGCCGCGGTTAGACGGCTAGACAGACGGATGAACGGGGACGGATGGGAAACGACACGACGAAAAGGAGGACGAAGACTCGACATGGTTCAGTCAGCGGTGACAGTGCGCGCCGCGCGGCACTCTCTTCTCTACTTCCCTTCCTTCCTTTTCTTCACTTCCCTTAGGCTCTCTCGCTCTTTCTTTTCTTGTTTTTCCTGGCCGCACTTTGTCGTCGTTCTCCTCTCCTCTTCCTTCTTCGTCTTGCTTCTCGATCTTCTTCCTTGTACCGTTTTTTTCCGCCTTCTCCTCCTCCTGCTGCTTGCTTCCTTCTCGTCAAAATGCTGCTAGGTAGCTTTCGGGTGGTAGCACGACGCTGAGGACGAAAGACGAAGGAAGAAGAATGCGAAAGAATGGCGTCGTGTCCGCGAAGGACGCCAAAGGGAGATAGAGGGATGCTAATCAGATGCCGACAATCGCGGCGAACATCAAACGAAAAGAGTAGCACGTCGCGGACTCATCACAGCACGCGCGCCGCCTCGACTCTATTTGAATGCGCTATCATCGGCGAGCTACGCACACATATACAATCACTGTGCGTGTCGGTGCCACGGGTTTTTTTCCTTCCCCTATTCTTTACTCGCGATCTGAGAAACTGCAGGTTTTCGGATCAAAACGAATTGACTGCTGTCAATTCGTTTTGATGTATGTTTTTTGTGATTTTGTTACTCCTCATTATTTTATACACGGTCCTTCTTATTGCTTGTACACTGGGAAAATTTGATTTGTTTCTTCAATAAAGCAGACGTCACCGGATGTCAAATAGATTGTTTAGTCAACACAACCAAAAATTTGTCATACCTTAAACAACTGTTCGTCTGCTCAACCGAGAGGGCGGGGGTCAAAATAGCGAATGACCAAAATAGCGAATTTGAAAATAGCGAATTTAAAAATAAGGAAAGTCTAAATGTAGAATGTCCATAACTTTGGAATTCGCTTTTTCAGCCATTCGCCATTTTTATCATTTGCTACTTTGATTGCATTTTAATAAGGTGGAGGTCAAAACGGTGAATGGTTGAAATAGCGAATTTCATAATGATGACCATTCTAGATTCAGACGTTCCTAATTTCGAAATTCGCTATTTTAACCATTCACTATTTTGGTCATTCGCTATTTTGACCCCCATTCAACCGAGAAACTGTTGAAAAAATTAAACATTTCGTCGTTGTAACTAAATGCTTCTTTGACAGACGGTGATCGTTGAATTATGTTAACCGCTGATTTTTCTCAAGCTGATTTATGACTGGCTAGCTACGCGCTCCTCATGAGGAAAAGTTCGCTTTGAGCTTATTCGAGAAAAATTACGTGCGGTTTATTTTCACATTTTTTCAGTTTATTCTGCATTGCATTGTTTTCCAACTCTATTTATCTATTTCACGATTTTATTTTATCGAGTGTTGATTATTTTATTTTACCTTGTTATTTTGTTTTATGCTGATTATTATTCTCATTCAAATTTCGACCAATATAATTGCACTACATGACGTCACGTGGTAACACCGACACAGATTCAACCTGATACTTTTTTGGTAACTTTGTCTGTTGGTTGCTATATATACAAAGAAAAAGATCATTCAGCCGAGTTAAACATCTGTTAAACTGAAAGATTCACATTGATTGAGGCAATCAGAGGATTTTCATTAAACATGAGTAGATTTAGTGAAATCTTTGGAAACTATTAATGAAAAAGTAAAAAGAAATGTTCCTGTTAATACGATCAAGACACAAACCTCAGTCTGAAATCAATTAATCAGACATATTTCCTTGTCTGAAGGGTTATTTTCGTCCAATGGTGCAATTCCATTAGTCGCAATTTAGATGGGACAAATTATCTCCCAAATACCACTCAAGCTTCGAAATTAAGGTGTGGGTCGTTCATCAGAGCCTTTCCAAGATACAAATCTAGATTTCAAATATGTTATGGATTAAGCCTACGTTAGTTAGTACGTTAAGCATTGATTAAGCCTACGGACATATGAAAATAGCATCAGATCAACCAGATAGTACATTTTAAGATATGATATCGTAAAGTTGCGACTTTTCACGTGAATTCTCATAGTTGACTCGAGAACTGAGCTCAGAATCTCAGTTGTCCACGTATTTAGATGCCCGAAACTCAAGACAGGCGTTTCAAAAACAGTTATTTCCTTATTTAGAACGTTTCCGAATATCGCAAAATTGAAAAATCATTATTTTACCGCAGATTAAGCACCGAAATATCGGTTGAATGTCGTCATTGAAGTTGTCATTGAATAGCAGACGGGATGTGATATATTTCGGCGCCGGTCGCTCGACGACCAGCCATTTAACAACGTTGTGTCCATATGTTTATTTTATCGTAGCTTTAACCGCACTTTCTTCTATCATTTACGAATCCTGTCAACTTAACTGTTAACCGCGATGTTGCTGCATGTTTTATCTGCTCTTATTCGTACTAGTCAAATCAAATACTTATTATTAATTTTTATAATGCTAGGGCGATCAAAATTTGTTGAAATCTTTATTGTATGATCTGTAAAGAATGTAACTCTTTAATAATAGACGTTTCACTAGCAATCTTAACAAGTTTTACCGTAAAAACGACCGGGTGGTTTTTTGTAAGAAAAAAAAACCAAAAATTCCTCGTAAAGACCGTGAAAACGACTGCCCTAAAAAATGTTATGCGGTCGTTATGTTTTTTTACCATGGAAAACTAAAAAAAAACCAAATACAATTTTTATGGTAGTTGTTTTCGAGGTCGTTATGACCGATTTCCGGTTTGTTTTTTGCAAAAAACCATCCGGTTGTTTGAATGTGGTTCGTGCCGTATTTTTCTTAATATCTAAATATATAAATAAAAATAATAATCCTCAGATTGCATTCCCAAAGATTCACATGATCCTAGCGAACAAATAAATCAATCTATCGACGGTACTAAATTGCCGAGCTGTTTGCCACAAGCGTAAAGAACATTGGAGCGCAATCTGAATGTGTCTATGGGAAATATAGCGACTCGGGATGTTTTCCTTCGATAATAATATTGTCGTAGATGCAGAAGGAGCGAAAAGGGTTCATGCTAAAGATTTATCGTTGATATTATGGCATAGAGACGAACGCGAGCTGGTTATGTTCGTGTAGGGCAACAAGAGTATAAATATGTTGCCCGAGTCTTCGGACACCTGTGCCTGCGAAAGATACTACTGTGTATGCCTATACAGTATTGCTATGTAAGCACGCAACTGCCTTTTCACCGTCGAAGGAGACAACGTTCCCTCTTTTAAGCCCTGAAGTCTACCCTCTGTGTGTTGTACTGCGTGCACCATTGAGCGTGAACCGTATAGGTAGGTAACATACGCAGCCCCGTAGTCATACTTATGTAGATATACGTGCCTACCTTGCATTAAGATGCAGCGAATGATAAGCCGAATCTTTACGATCTCACGCTCGGCGAGCACTCACGGAATCCTGCGAATGCGCTACGCGGTATTGCATTTTATCCCTATGAGATTATTTCATATTCCCCTCGATGTGTTCTTCTAATTTGTGGTTCCTGTCGTTATTAAATCGTAAATTATAAATCCATAAAAAAAAAAATGTAACGTGTAATCGTACAATTAGAACGCTTTATTTTCAACAAAAATTTATTTGCGTTGCGTTCGCCTGATGGAATCGTTAATGACCGCTCGGCTACTTACTCATCTTAGGGAATTTTCTCCTTGAATTTTGGGGGATTATTTTAGGGATTTGTGAATAATTAGATGCCGATGATTCAATCCAATTAATTCCTTTTGCTCTATGATTAGTCGGATGTTATTGATTGTTTGTTGGATTTTGGAGAACTTCAAAAGTCCACGCATTAATTTATTTATGTAAGATATCTATTTTGTAGGATGCAAGAAAATAAATAGCAGGGAATGAATAAGTAGAAATTATGGAATGAATATGTGAGGTATCTTTAGGATATTGGCAACGCTAATATCTGTGGTGAAGAATCGAGCGTGAGGCACACGTTTTAAATGTACATCATAAGTCACGATTTTATGATATTGTTAGGCGTCGAGATTCTACATTCTAATTGTAGGGTAACTGCAGATCTATAAAAAAAAACTGTAATCTGCAATCGTACGGTTAGAGCGCTAGTTTTGCTTGAAAAACTTATTTGCATTACATTGAAAAAGGAGACAACATGATAGAGTCATCAATGACCGCTTAGCTCATATTAAAGAATTTTTTGTTCTTGAATTTTCTACAATTTATAGCGATTAATCAATTTCAACGTCCTTTTGCTTTATAATTAAGGCATTTATTGTTCTAGACGCTACTAATTTTTCGTTATCCTTGCAAAGTCCTAGTTCGTTAATATATCCAAATTAAGGATGCAAAAAAAAAATGACAGAAGATCTAGAATTTGTGGAATAAATATGTGAGGTATCTTTAGGACATTGTTAACGCGTATATCTGTGGTGAAGGATCGAGCGTGAGGCACACGTATTAAATGTACATCATAAGTCACGATTTTATGATATTGTTAGGTGCCGAGATTCTACATACACATTGGAGGGTTATTGTGTGGGTAACGAATATCATGGGCCTGCTGTCCATATGGACACCGAGCTAAACGAGAGATATGACGGGACTGTATTCTCTCTTTTTCTCTTTGAGAATATCGTCGGGATCGTGATGCATCCTGTTGCATATTTCACCTCGAAAAGTTCTATACCAACGTATACTATATGGAGCATGGGCCATACGAACGACCGGAACCACTATGTGTACTGTGTGCTATATGTACTATACGCAGTGTGTAAATCAAACGCGCGCTGCCTGCCTGTAAATCTCTTTGGTAAGTATACACCGTACAAGATAATTTACGCAGCCGCCTCGCGGCTTTTGACGCCGGTATTGTAAGGGTCCATGCTGATATTCCGATTTTTAGCTCACCAGTTTGGTGCTCGTGTACAACGAAAACCCGCTGAATTGAGATAGATTAAATTTGTGGCTGTCAGGACTCGAGAACAAACCTGTCCTTTCCTCTCAATCCTCTTTACAAATGGCACGCTAATTTCAATTTTTCTGTAAGGTGAGTGCAATTTTGGCGACTTTGAAAGTGAAACACGGACCGATTTTTTCATGGGTATTTTGTTTTTCTCTATACTGAGCAGTACTTACTACCAAATTCGTATTTCGGGTCGTAACATACTTCGTCAAAGCTCATTTTAAAAAAATTAAATTTTCACATTAGCGAAAAAGCCGGTTTGCAATTTTAAAAACAACTGTCACTAGTAATAGAAAAGTCCAGTGACGAATTAGGATTTGGTGATTGTGATTTTTATGTTCATTTTTCAATCTGTTTTATTGTGTAACCGGCGATGTTGATTAATGACGAAGAAAGCAAGTATATGATCAAGTCATTAACTACTCCACTCTTTTTCGAAGTTATAACTATTTCATTGAAAACGTCTATTTTTTTGCCAAGGTGCAAAAAACAATTAGTAATATTCGTTGAATCCTAAACGAAATCACAATTTTTCATAGACAAATCCACAAATTACTTTTATTTATTTTATAAACTCAATACGGAATCGGCTTGGAATGAGGAGAATTTTAGTGCAATAAAATAAAACTTATTCAAAATTAATACGATTTATTGAAATGAAATAAATTATTTTTGATAGGAATCAAATATGATTATGAGCATTTAAGAAAGAATTTTTTTCATTTACCAACCGAATAGAATTTTATTGCAACTGAATACTTTTCATTGCATTTAAATACATCGTATTGATTTTAAACGAAATTCATTTGATCCTTATAAGATTCCATTGATTGAAAATTAATCCCATATTTGGTTTTAATAAATTTATCATACCGATATTTCTGGGGGTAGCTAATTATTTATAAGTTCAGGGAAAATATTTGCTGTTGAAGTAACCAAAGATTTTTTATGTGTAGATATAAAAAAATGGAAATTAGGACAGGTATTGGGAACATAACCTTAGCCATTTGTCTCGACGATGAATTAGTAAATAGTCTTTTCCATTAGCAAACCTGCTTAACAAGACATATTTCTGATTAGAACAAAGTGAAAGGATTCATTTTTGTCCAAATTACCCGTTTACCCGAAAATAAATTTTTCTGTTATGGAATGCAAATTTAGAATGTCCTTGTGATGAAACTCCTAGCTAAAAAATTTTAGGCCTGCAAAACGCACATTTGTTTGAACATAGAACGTACATTTTATTTCGTTCACCTCTTTTTCACTTTCCAGTTGGATCTTCCAAGAGCAAATACCTTTCCATTAAAAAACATTTTTAATATGACCCTCATCTAATAAAAGATAGTGAGAAGATGCAATTTTGTTCTAATTACCATTTTGCAAAAAGATACATTTTCCTGCTGTGAAATTCAAAATTAGGTTGTCTTTGTAATGAATTTCCTAGCACAAAAATAATTTTATTCCCACAACAACGCGAATTAGCTATTGGTATGTTAGCATAAAGAAAAATCGATTTCCGAAATTAGGACAAGTATCGAGACCACCATCTTAGCCATTTATCTTTACGTGACGTCAGATAAACAACACTGACATGGAGTCCGACAAACATGAACAAATTAAATTGGCAACCAGATCCGTTTGAAGATAGAACGTAAAATTTACTTTGTTTTCCTCTTTTTGACTCTCCAATTAGCTCTTCCAAGACCAAACACCTTTTCCATTAAAAAACATTTTTAATGTGACCCTCATCTAATAAAAGATAGTGAAAAGATGCAGTTTTGTTCTAATTACGTTTTTTCGAAACGATAAATTTTCCTGTTATAAAATTCAAAATTAAGATGTCCTTGTAATGAAACTCTTAGCGAAAAAAAATCAATTGTTATTCCTACAACAACGTGGATTAGCTATCGGTATGTTAGCATTAAAAAAAATGGATTTCCGAAATTAGATCAGGTATTGGGACCACCATCTTAGCCATTTATCTCGACGTGACGTTCCGGATGACACGTGGCTCGCGAGCGCACGGCCGCGTGTCGGCAACGTAGGTGGTCACGCGGTCAACGTCTACAACGCTTAGATACAGCAAAGGTAAGACCTACGACTAGAGTTGGCAGAGTCACATACCGGGAGTCACGCTTTCTCCAGTGCGTACGCGATGATGACCAACGAATGCTGAGCTAAACGCACAATGCATATTGCGCATTGCGCCGATGTATCGCCGGGTGTGCTTGAGGCTCTCGAGTGGTCACCAGCAGCAGCAGCAGAAGCAGCAGCAGCGACTGCATGCATGATAGATGAAGGGTGGTGGACCTTTGACGATCACGGCGGTGCCGAATCAAATGCCGATCTAAGATAACGTTACCTTCCCTTCCGACCATAAAAGCCCGACGAATCAATCAATTATCCTCATGCGCACAACGCTGTGCGCCTCGCTCAGAATGAATATATGTACACATATATATTTATAGTTTATCGACTGAATATGGTGAGTCACTTGCTTCTCAAATAGACAATATAATTTTTCATGGCTTGCTATAACGTTAATTCAATCGCGTTGATAACTGATAATTGATTGTCTCCGGGAGAGAAATGTCTCTCGATAACAAAAAGCCAATAGTATATTACGACCCTAGGCCAGAAAGTTGGATTTCCTGGCCGCATATGATGTAGTGGCCGAGGCGAAGCCGAGGCCACTACATAACATGCGGCCAGGGGATCCAACTTGCTGGCCGTGGGTCGTATACTATTTTTCTTCATCCCCGACCGAAAGTACCGGCGGGGGCAGGGGGGGGGGCGGAGGCCCGCCCGACTTTTGCAAATCCGAGGCGAAGCCGAGGTTTTTGCTGGTCGGGGCGGGCATTAAAAAAACATAAAATATCATACGGTCATACATTATTTTTTTTTTACGCGTCATTTTCCTTACATTATCAGGTACAAGAAACAAATTGTCAGGTTATCAAAATATAGTAGCATATAGCAATGGAAAAACAGTCACTTTGTAAAATTCACTTTTAGGTTAGCTCAAGAAATTAACTGAAGAAAGATAAAACAAAAGTAATGAAATAGCAGTCACTTTGTAAAATTCACTTTCAGGTTAGCTAAAGAAATTAGTTAACTGAAGAAAGTAATGAAATGAAAGTCAAAGCACGCGCAAGCAAATGACACCAAACATAAACAATAATAACCGGAGATGGGAGAACAATAGAGAGAGAGAGAGGGAGAGAGCGGGAGCTACCAAAGTAGGCCACAAAAGTCGCTGTTCCCGGCCGCAAACGCGGCCCGGAAGCCGGTACTTTCGGTTCGGGGAGCAAGAAAAAATATACTATTACTAAAAATACATAAAAGGCGAATTGGTAACTAATTCATTTATTTTATTATCACATAATTTTTATTACACATTCTCTATTTTATATGATGGTGTTGCATTCTTTTTTTAGGTTAGATTAGATATGATTCGACGTTGACCACATAATGAACGATCTGAAGTGCGCGCAGAACAAAATTCAAAGCTAATCAGAATGGCGAGAACACAACTTCATTTATGTATCGCAATTCGAAATATTTTGAGATATGAATTCTTGAAAAGACTTTGCAATATATTTTATTGAGGATGGCTAAGGTAATAATAATTGAATTACATTAAATTGGTTTGTTAGGTTAGATTACAAATATAGAATTTAAATATGCTTACATAATAAGCGATGTGAAGTGCGTGCATGACGAAATTGAGAGCGAATCAGAATTCTGAGTCAGCGACTTCATTTACAAATCGCAATTCGAAATTTTTCGTTACATGCATTTTATCAGGAAGGGATTTTATATATTTCGTATTGTGCGGCATTGTTTTGTTTTTTAGGTTAAAAGTAATATACGATTCAAATACAATAAACGATCTGAACTGGGCGCATGACGAAATGAAGACCAATCATAATTAAGACTCAACGACTTTCGTTATACATCGCAATTCGAGATATTTCAATATTTCTCGAAAGAATTTGGAATAAATTTTTTTTATGGCTGTCTAGTATAAAAATAATTGAATCACATTGGTAATTGATTGATTCCGCACGTAAGATACTTTGCGTTAAAAGAAATTCAAAAATATGTTACAACGAAAAATACGTAAAAAGCGAAGTAGCCAATGAGGCTTTTTGCGGTCTAGCGGGAATTGTCGAGTTACACGCGAGCGCACAGAATCCCAAAGGTAACCTCCATATAGTGTATATATGTATAAATGAAATACCCGATGGGTATACAGATAAATTAATGTAATCGCAAACGACGAGGATGGAGTGAGTACATAAATCTTGTGTGTCGCTCGAGTCGAGGCGACGTTTAACTGCATATTTAGGGAAACTAATGGCAAAAAGTGGCATAATTTCGAGAAGAGGTTGGCTCGCTTGGCGGGACATCGGAGCCAATGTCTGCTAACGCGCTGGGAGAAAGAGACGGATGATAATATAAAAGTTAGTCTTGTGAGTTGGCGATTTTATACGCAGGAACGTTGCACCCCTACCATACACTCCGACCTCGGCAATTGCAGCCCCCAACCCCTTTTTCATCCTCCTTCCTCGTTCGTCTTCCACTTATTTATGCAGCTTCGCAAAACCCAAGTCCGGTTCTCAGATGTTGTAATTCCTGGGATCCGCAACTGTGTATTCCCTCCATCGCTGTCATGATGATGCGCCACGATCAAGGGAATATAAACTTATATCGCCGTGATGCATGTGCACGAAGGACACCGAGTATGAGTGAGCGAGCGAAAATCTTGATCGAATCCGGCCTCTCCTTCTGCGCCACATATTATTGTCTGTAACTAACGTAAAAGGGAATGCCGGGCTTGCAAAATACATTATTAACATGACTCTTAGGTATAGACTTGAGGGGGAAAGGAAGGCAAGCGATATATTCGCAGATTTAAAAAATACGATGAGTATGAGCCACTGTGAAACATTTTATTATAATTTTGTGCTACTTCTGAGCTGATTGCCGTGGCTGGAAATTTTGTTTCCACTTTGATGACTTCTTTTTAGTTAGGGGAAAAAAGACATTTATTTTTTAAATGATTTATAGAATCTTATTGTGGTTCTCTGAAAATCATTTTTTTTTTCTTTGATTTGCATATATGTATAGTTAAATGTTGTTTATTCGATATTTGTTGAATCCAATCTGAGCTCTTCTTTTGCGTCCCGCATTATTGTCTCCATTATTATCTCCAACTAATGTAAAAGAAAATGCCGGGCTTGCGAAGTGCGTTATTAACATGACTCCATGACTCTTAGGTATAGACTAAAAAGGAGAAGGGAGACAAGCGATATATTGGCAGACTAAAAAATACGGTGAGTATGAGCCACTGTGAAAAATTTTAATATAATTTTGTGCTACTTGTGCGCTGATCGCCGTGGCTAAGGATTTTGTTTTCACTTTGTTGGCTTCTTTTAGCTTAGGAGAAAAACAACATTTATTTTTTAAATGATTTATAGAATTTTATTATGTTTCAAAAAAATGATATTTTTTTTTCACTTTTATTTGCATATATGGAGAATTAAATACTGTTTATTCGATATTTGTTAAATCAAATCTGGCCTCTTCTTTTACGTCCCACATTATTGTTTGTAACTAACGTTAAAGAGAATGACGGGCTTGCAAAATACATTATTAACATGTTTCTTTTGTTTAAAAAATTTTTTAAATAAAAAAAATGTATTCTCATTTTGTGCTACTTGTGAACTCAATGCTATGGCGAAGCGAAAAAAAAGTTTATCTTTACTGTAGCAGCTTCTTTAAGTTTCTGCATAATTTTTCGGATTTAATATGTTCATTGTTTCTTCTTTCCCTTCCATATAGAGAAGTACTTCATAATACTTTTTATACATGATTTTACGTCAATGTACACATCTCTTATAAAAGATCGAGCAAAAATTGCAAATCACAAATGAATATAATTACAATAGAAAAAAGATACAGTATTTAAATTAGTCCGCACACAAGAACTTTGAAGGCTTCTTAGCAAACTGAGTATTTTCGTAAATTGATTTCTCTTGTGCCTATATAATATAAATATGATTCCTTCGATTTTTGACTGTATGAAGGTATTTTTTTTCGTTTTTTTTTTAAGCAGAAGTAATCAATCAGAAATATAACTAAATGGAGCCTCCGCCAGATGGCTCCGTTCTCCGAAAACTAGCAATTCAGAGCGTTGATCCGGCGATAGCAACGGAGGAGTAAAATTATCGACGCAACACACTGTAAAACGTTAAGCTATATCGGAACATTGGAACAGCCGGGGAATAGGTTTTTCGAATTGGTCGTGCTTCTCTGGTTAGCTTCTATAGGTTATTCGAGAGACCCCTCGGCCATAGCTTTTGGCTCCGTCGCACACTCCAGTCCTGGAATTAAGGGAATAAATTTTCAGAGCCGATAATTGTATTGGTAGTTTCGGTAACTAATGATCGCAAAGTCGTTAGCTCGTTTCTGCGCATTGCTTTTTTCTCATCTCTTTTGCCCTCACCCTTTTACTGCACCCTTGTCCACAGCCTCTTCCAATATAGACCCTTCCGAGTCTTAACATTTCTCTGCCGGAGACAAGAAGCATTCGCTACTATCTCACATATTGCTACTAATGACAATCAACGATGCCCAACTACAGAATTTTTTCATTGAATTCGTATTTCAGGATTTTCCTACAAAGGAACGAACTGATATTTTTTTTTGTGGATACTAAGAATATTCATTCAGATAATAATAATTATTATATACATGAAACAATAAATTAGAGTTTTTGAAATTATTTAGTGGATTTGATAAAAGGTTTGATCAATTTTTAATATGAAATTAATTGATCGATTTTTTAAATACATTATCTCAGTTTCTGAAAATTGCCAAAAATTTCTTTTCCTAATTTTAAGAATAATTGACACATTGTTTTATATTTTTGCTGCCCCTTAGAGACGCCTTGTTTCCGTGAAAATATTTTTTTTTCTAGATATTCATCTTAGGATCCTCAAAATGTTCTAATATGTCGAAAAAAATGTGTACAGCCTGTCTGTATGTATGTGTGTATGTGTGCATATTGGGATTGATAGTGTAGGTAGAAAAAGGCTCAATTCAAATCTCGCGCGAATCTGTTGAGAGATTCCAAAATTATGACATTTTGAATTTTTCCCAAAATTACTCATCATGCTCTAACTTTTTCATTTTTCAAGATATTGGGCTCAAATTTATTCCACGAATGGATCATTGTAGATTAATAATAATTTTATGGGATTTTAATTGTCTTGAATTTCCTTTTTTTACAGTGAAGCTTATTAATGTATTAAAAAAATTATGTATCATGGTATCCATTCTGAATTCGCACTATTGTTGAGGGTTAGATCCCACTTTTCACTTAACATTTCGTCTATGACACATCGATAAAACTATGGTTAGAGTGATAATATAATCAATAACATATAATTATTATTATAGAAATGTCTCATTATCCTTGCGCCTGTAGTCGTCTTGACCCCTTGTAACCAAAAAGGGTGGACTTACAAAATGCGATCGTGTGAATCATTTCCTTACGGCTCATCGGATGTAATATCATCAATCACCTCAAATTCATTCATTATTTTTTTACGCGGTAAATACTTCTGGTATTATATAAATATCCATTATTGAATAATTATTCGCTATATTTTTATCTATAAATGTTAAATAATACTATCAATTACGAAATTAATAATAAATGTTGAAGGATCCACAAATTAATGAAATGATTCGAGTTATGTGCAATAGTAAATAGGATGTAAATATTCAATGAAAAACTAACTAACCAAACTCACAATAATTAAAGATTGAACTAATTAATCACACAACAAAACTTCTCTTACGAGGAAGCCAAACATAATAATAAAAAAAATGAAAAACAGAATTTTCAGTGTGTTAGAAATAAACGGGGAAGCAACGTGATAGTTCGAATTGTCAACTTGTTTTAAAAAGGTTTTCGAATTACTTACAAGGAGTTTCAGGATCATTAAACGATTTGTGTGATAGGTATAGTCTTAAAAATAATTACATTCAATTTATTGATTGATTTTTGTCATCTAATGTACGTTTTATACCGTTTAGTCGGGAATGTATGTGTGAAACATCCTTAATGAATCTGTGGAAGCTGGTTAATTACAGCACACAAATACATAAATACATAAGCGGCAAAACAGTTAGAGCGTTCGTATGTGGAATATCGGGCACAGAAGAATTGGTAAGTTAGTCATTTACTTATTTCAAAAGGTACTGAGGCTCGAATTCAGGTTATAGTTGAGCTATCAACTGCACAAACTGTAATAATTGTGACTGCTGCACATAGAGTGAAATACTCACCCTCATAGAGTCCCATAAATATGCGCGAATAACTTAGCAAGCAGCAAGAAATGTCATGCAATAAGTCTCCTGATTCGTTTAAACGTAGGACGTAAATTTTATTTGATTTTTATTTGAGAATCTTATTTGAGAAGAGTGAAAAAAATGTCACCCTTCTGTTTCATTTTTCAAGAGATTATGATTTTTGCCGGTAAAAAAATGTGACTATTTTATGACAAAAAATAGTAAGCAAGTATAAATTTTTATAGTTTACACTTTTACGAAATTCCACCGCTTGTCGATCTACTATACATTTTTTAGACGAGGACTCACAAAAAGTTTGAATAAAAATTAACAATTAAAAAATCTTATTTACAAAAAAACCTGGCACATCGAAATTCAAAATATCGAAGCCAGTTTTCAAGCATTCTGATTGGTCGACGATGGCTTTTATGTAAAGCCAACTTCAGACTCTTATGATCGTTGCACTTGCGTTTTGAATGTCTGTACTTTTCGCAATTGTTGAATGGAAATCCGTTTTTCTTGCCGTAAAAAAAGACATGGTACATCGAAAGTCGATGTTCCATGTGTTTTTACCATGTATTGAAACACGGAAGCAGAAATAGAGTCACGGGTCGTATAAACATGCAACCATCGTGTTCAGCTTTAAGGAAAGACAAATGAAGAGAAGCTAATGGTTAAAAAAGAAGACTCAATTTTTTCGCACAAGTACGTTTATTATTTCAATACGAATGTTCAACGAACATTATGTGAACCCGTCCTCAGCAATTCAGGATTCCATCGTACATATCGGAATTATAAATCTTGCCCAAATTAACTTTTTCCCCGAGTGGTTACTCATCCAAAGTAGAGTCCCATTGACAGTTAAACGGCCGTTAAATGACTCGATCCGGCTTGACTACTAAACGGATTAGAAAATAGGTAAAATATTCCACTAATGCATATAAAAATAAATATATATCGACGGGTTACTGTGCGTGGCGAACAAAATGTAGTTCGCACGGTGAGCTCAGTCCCACTAGTTTTCTTTTTCTTATTGCTCAATGTTCGGAATTTATCATTTTTACATATGAAACAGCTTTTTCTAGCCGATTCTTTGTCTCTCCTCTGGCAACAACTGGCTTGGTCTCTCAGTGAGATCGATTGGCATTCATTTGTCAAAGCTCATATATCCGAACCTCTTTTACTCTCCGTATTGCGGAGTCACCACAACGCGCACAACAGAGACGATCGAGAGAGCCGTTTGCTTTGCGATTTGCTGCTCGATGCGATGGTGACTCGCACGGATCGACATACTATACAACATATGCGAGATCTTGCTTCACGCAGCTACGGGACAAGTGATCGCCGGTGTGTACACCAGTCGCGGCCATGTACGGCGATTTTAACCATTATTACGATGCCGTTGGCATAATGAAGGTGAGTTTTTATTCGCTACTGCTACAACCGGTGCATACTAGCGTAGTAGTGTAAGCGATAACTGCGTCGAGCTCGCTCTATAGTAGTTCCAATTCTCACGGTGTCCCTTATGGACAGCAACTTGGACTCCCACCGGTTATAACTACCAAGTAGCCAGCTTAGAGTCAATCTCAGCTTAGCGAACGATCGTGCGAGAGATCGTACGCGCAAGAAGCTTCCACTCGTCTCCGATCGTTCATCACTAGCACCAATGTCCTTTTAATCAATATACAAACTATTCTGCGCGCTTCACTTCAGCGCATTTAATACATATGCGGTTACGACCCCAAAGCAGAAAAAGGAGAATAAATGCTTACTGGATATGAGTTGGATGAGTTCGACTCAATAGCCATAGGCTATTAAGACTCGAGACAAACATTTGTTTGCTTATTCATTTGGTGAATTATTTTTTTTACTAATAGGATCGTAGAATTTATTGGCAGACATTGTGGATTAAGTTACAAATGTAAGTATAAATTAAAGTAATTTGAATGGTTTTCATGCACGTACCAATTTTCAGCTTGCAATTTACAAGAGATGATGGAAAACTTGCATCGTTTTTAGGTTGTTCGAAATTTAGGTAGTTTGAAATTTTTATAAAGTAGCCGAGTAGAAGCTTTAATATTTTTTCATCACAAGCGCATGAAACATCCTTGTTTGCTCACCGTTTACAGACATGCAAAGTAGCTGATTTCTGCAGCAGAATGCACTCACGGTTGTCCAAAAAGATTTAACTGGTGCGCAAAACATTTTTTGCACTGTTTGAGGTTGTCATTGTATCATTGAAGCTAAGAACATTTTGAATGTCTGTCAACAGTGGACAACCTTGGATTTTGCATTGAACTCGTAAAAAAAAATATGGTTCGATACGAGAGGCCGAACTAGTTTCTTGTGTGCTGCTCTTCTTGTGAAGAGTCACATTATGCAAAATGATCGTTTGGCCTCTTGTATCGAAATATGATATTAAAAAGTCACAATGCCATAAAAAGTGCTTTTCTCAATGTCTTCTGTCTCATAAAAAGGCGTTGTCAATGACAAGCCATTTATTTTTCTAAGACATACGCGGTTTTAAAAATCTGCAATTAGGTTGAAGATCTTACGATATTTAAAACTCAACCTATCGAATAGTCAAACACTTTCTTGACCAATAAAATTATCGGTCGACGAACGCAGTTGATTCGGTCAGTGTAACCAATAACTTTATTCGTCTAAACAATAACTTGGTTGATCTCAACAATAACTCGGTTCATCTAAACAATAACTTAGTTGGTCTAATCAACAATTTGGTTGGTGTAACCAATAACTTGCTTCATCTAAACAATAACTTGGTTCGTCTAACCAATAACTTGGTTGGTCAACCACCAATTCGATTAGTCTAACAAATAACTTGTTTAGTCAACCAACAATTCGATTCGTGTAACAAATAACTCCGTTGGTCAACCAACAATTCAGTTAGTCTAACCAATAACTTGGTTGTTCTAACTCAAAACGCTTGCTAATCCATCCAAGCCTTTTTTCGTATACGAAAAGATGCCAAAAGTTGGTTTACCATCTCATTTGGAAATCCTCACGAGCATAGACTCAAGCGGTATGCCTATTTGTCGAATATTTGGCTTTTTTTGTTTGTCCAGTGTTACGGGAACGTTGGCGAGGAACAGCAGCACCCTCTAACGCGGCAGTTGGCCAAGCAGTGGAGGGAGAGGAAATTCCCTGTCGCTGGGTTGCCTGTTCCCAGCGTCGTTATCCTTATTATTTCTCTGGATGCCTCGGAAAAATCCGGAGACAGTACGGTACCCGAGAAGAGGACATTACATTCTTCGTACTTAGCCCTCCTTCTTTTCCTCTCCGTCGCGCTTTCTGGCTTCTTCTCCTCTCGCTCGCTGTTTTCCCAGCAGCACCAGCACCGCTATACGCTCTTCCTTCTATACTCTGCTTTTCCCCGTTCACCATTTTCGCGTTGAGTGAAAAGTTCTACTCGAGATATTACGCCTCACTCTTTTTCCCTCTTCCACGTCCTGCGAAGGGAGGACGCGGAGAGGACAGAGAAAAATTCCAACCTCAACGCCCTTCCAACTCTTATTTGTTACCTCCTTTTGTTCCGCGTCTCCTTCTTCCTCGCTTCTTGGCATTACCCCTCACCATGTGGTTTTTTTTTCTTCACTTATATCTTTTTCTTTACTTTCTTTCTTACTTTTTCTTCACCCTCAACTCTGCAGTGGTATCGTATACCGTATTCAGTCGCACTATATTCTATTTCACCCTGGAGCGATCGGGTTTTCTCGTCACTACTGAAAGCGCAAACTTAATGGCATCGACGGGGATTTGTTTTGTCATGAGTTCGAAGACGACTTAATTAACACCGCTTTTTATTCGACATTTTTTTCTTTTCCTAAGACCTATTGAGTTGCTTGAAATGGACGTAAGCCGAAAGCAACTGATTTTTCTTAAGCGTTTTCGCTTTGTTTCTGACAAAAATGGATTGAAAAATGAGTACATTGTATACATGGCTCGTTTTTGCAGTTTTTTTTGTCTTGAACCCAAACATTCTGAAAAAAGGACAAAGAGTAATATTGTATTAAGAATGTGCACTGCATTTTAATAGCATACATGACGAACGCATTTATACATTGAAAATTTAAAAAATGTTATTAAAATAAATACATTGGACAAATCGATATTTTTCAAGATATATAACTTACACGGATACAAAGAATCTGCATATATTAGCCATACAGTGAAATTCCATTAAGAACGCATCCTATATTTCAATTTCATACAAAAATACACACTTACACGTAAAAATACATAAACCGTGTCAGACATTTAACAAAAATCGTTTTTGGAATTCAAAATAATTCTAAGGTAAGCGCTTAGATTTTTGTGTAACCACATCTTCACGAATTCCATGCTTGATTGCATTTATTAAACACCAAAAAATAAAGCTTTTTTAAATTCACTTTGAAATTTATCAATGGCCATAACCATAAAATAACTGAAAATCGACTGCTACTATGGAAAAGATCCTGAGCCACTTGAAACTAGATTCAAGCTGGGGTAAACGGACGAAAGCCCAGAAGAGGGGATGAAAATCCCCTCTTCTGAGCTTTCTTCTGACTGCGCCACATTTGCATACGAGGTGCAAAAAGTCGACGCAAAGTCACCCACTGAAAGCTCCACCGGTTTGCGTTCTGTCTGCTATCGACCAATCGTTGAGCAGAGCGGCGTACATCAGCGTAGGCGGCCTATAGGCCATCCATAAACTTCCGCCTGTCTGCTTGCTACCCTCGGCCATGTTGTAAAATATGGATCGCGCAGTTGTACGACACCCTGTTCCTCTACCTCTTCGCGACATTTATGTCATACTCTGTAGGCTCTAACGCCTGCTGTACATTTTATAGACATTTTTTAAACATTTTTTTTTGTTCTTAGACATCAGACGAGGAAAATCGAAAATTCTTTAAACTGTCGGATTATCAAAATTCTTTCTGCGTCAATTACAAGAATTAGAGATTTATTAACTTATTTAAAAAAAATGGCGAGGCAAAGTTCGACGAAAAAACAAGTTTTTTCCATGACGATCAATTTTTTTTATGTCACATGCTAGACACTCGGAGTAACTCGAAGATGGTGGAAATCCCTGCACTTCGAAAACGAACTTATACTGGAGCCGAATTTGTGTAAATACTAGACGATACGAAAATTGTAATCGAAAGCCTGAAATTATTTTCTGCTTTCGGGATCATGTCATGCACTGCACTAAAACGAAACACATTCAGGAACCTACTATAGATCAAGAATTCATTTTTCTGCAAGATCTCTGAAATTTGGAAAATATGGATCGCACAGTTGTACGATCCCGTTCCTCCACCTCTTCGTGACTTTGATGTCATACTATATTAGTTCTAGTGTCTGCTATATATTTTATAGACCTTTTTCAAACTTTTTTCTCTTTGTTCCTAGATACCAGATGAGGAAAATCTAGAATACCTGGAATTGTCAAATTATTAAAAAATGGCAGCGCGAAGTTCGGAAAAAAAAAATTCTATGAGGACCGATCTTGTTACGTCGCATGCTAGAAACTTGTAATGATTCGGAGCACACCCTTCAAGTTATTATTTTTTTCAAATGGTGCCGCAAAATGAGCTTTTTTCACGAAAATCAATTTTTTTATAACTAAAAGGTCGTTAAAAAAACTTTCACCGGAGTCGTATTTTAATAAATATTAGAATATAAATTTCAAGAGAGACAATTATAATCGAAAATCTTAAATGATTTCCTTTTTCCAAGATCGTCTCATGAATTGCACAAAACAAATCAAATTCAACAACCTATCATAGATCAATCAAGAATAATTTTTTTTCACGAGATCTCTGCAATTCAACCGTACAATAAATCAAAGGCAGAGAAAAATTCTGTTACAGTCATTATAGGCCAAATTTTCTTTTCCCGTTTTCCAGATTATCTCATCTACCGATCTTTCAGATAGATCACATTGAGAACCTATCAAGGATAAATTTTTTCCATGCAGACTCCAAAGACCCAAAAATATGATTACCTCTCCCAAATGACAATATTGAAAATTATTGAAAAATCCAAGTAAATTCGAGGTTGGCGGCTTCGAAGTGGGGGAGGAAGAGGAGGTGGGCGGCACACGCGTAAGAATATTCAACGACGTGGCGCCATCTTGTTTAGACGTACGAGGCGTGGCGCGCGGTATATTTCATATCGGAAAAGCCAGCAGCAGCGAAAGGTTTTTCCCCTTCCTGTGAGCTCCTTCGGAGCTCTCGTTCTTCGTCCTACCGTTTCCTTTCCTCTTTAGCCGGCACTTGAGGCACTCTCGCAATAAATTCAGCGACTAGGCGATAACAGCCTGCGCCACTGGCTAGACGAATATTATTAAGACCCTGGGAAAATTCTTAATGCGGAAAATCCGAGTATATGTTTCAGGTTGCTCGGATCCGTGTGAGGGACAACGACGACGATGACGTTGAACCTCCTCGCGGAGGGAAAAGATCGATGACAGGGAAATTCCAGTGAAAAAAATGTCTCGCACAAGGCACACTTCGTGCGGCATCGCTGCGGAATAAGAATGAGCCAAAGGTGGCGGTTGTACATGAGACGAACGAAGCGACGGCTATATGTCATCCTGGACGAAATAGCTGCTGTTCAGAGCCGCAAACCTTGCCGTCTGCTGTCCTCTTCTTGCCGTCTTTTTCGAGAGATTTGTTGTTGAGATGATGCTCCTACTGTCTCGAATCTACTTCACTATAGATACGTAGAAGTGACCGGGGCTTTTCGGCACAGTTTTCATATTTAATTTGTAAAATCTATTGTGGCTATTTCGCGTCGATTAAACATAAACCTTTTTTCATGTATTAATATCGTAGCTAAATGACCTCAGTTTTTTTAAGAATTGAATCAAAGAAGGTACTCCAGGGCAAGTGGTATTTTATGTATAAAAAATGTAAAATTTGGTAAAATTTGCTTCTGATTTTGGAAAAAATATTATGTTGGGTGGATTAAATTGATAGTGAAGCTATTTTAGCGTATAAATCATTCGCTAGTAATCTCAATGTTTGGAGTACACCTGTGATGACCGTGTTTCAGGATAAGCAATCATTTGGAAAGTTAGAAAATCGAACTTGTCCAGCGTTTCGAAAAAAATTGTTCAAATTTGGCCATTAATTGATTTTTTCTCTTAACTATTTTCTACAATTTTACACAATGATATCAGTCATGGAATAAAATAAATTTTCGCTTTTTTTTCGTTTTCGTTTTTCAAAAGTAATTTTATCAATTTTGGTCGCACGTGTTGGTCATTTTACTGAAAGCTGTATCCACTCAATACATAAGAACCCTCTTAAAAGCAAAGTGCCCTGTAATATAACAGATTTCAATACGGGCTAATAAACCTCTGACCCACTTAACCCCGGTCTATGCTACCACGCACATCTTCTGCTTCTTTAGCTTCAAAATATCAGTTTGCGAGCTGCTGACAAGGAAGCTAAGAAGAGCCATTCAAGAACCCAGTTCGAGAGTCAACATTTCAAGGTTATATTTACACACACACAGACAACATACACATATTGAGGCAGATATGTTTGCTCTATAAAATCGCGCATTAATCCTCAGCCAGTCCTCATCGATGTGTACGACACCGACACGCAAACGGAATTTTAGTTGGTCGAAAGGATCGCTGCGCCCGCCCATACTGGTTAAATAAATAGATTGGCCGAGAAAAAACATTGTACCCCTGCGCGCATACTTTGTATGTGCAGTGCGGAGTGTCCAGGGGTTGTATGCACCAACAACGCATACCACGTCACACCCTCGTGACACGACAGCGACGGACTTCCGAAAGATTAATAGATGAATTTACAAGTTAGTACGCGGCTACTTGGTATGTAGGTCGGTGAACCCTTGAAATAAAATAAGTTTTCGCTTTGACAGCTAATCGATTATGTTATGATATGTATATTATCTAGAGAATTTTATTAGTGACTAAGAATTTTCTCTGTTCAATTATTTCTTCATTAAGTCGATACTCGTGATCTGTTTAAACTATTTTATCTAGATAATTTTAATAGAAAATTTAATAGATTCACATAAAGGATTTTTCGAACCTCAGATATATCTCATGATTAGCTAGATTTTATTGTCACTTGAGAGAGTCACTGTGCATTTTGTTAGATTCCGGTGGATAAAAATTTGAATTCAGGCGTTGCATTTATTGAAAAAAGTTTTTGAGTAAAAAGAGTGGACTCTTTATGGAATTTTAGACGCAAGAGTCGTAACATTTTTACTATTATTTTCACTATTACTGTTGTTATTTAACTGTACATGATTATAAAAGATCTATCCAATGACGATATCATGCGAATTATGATGAAACCGTGATTTAATATTTGAGTGATGGTTCAATAAATTAGGAAAACGAAAAGCCTAATTCGAGGAATTTTTTTTAAAATTTACAAAAATATTCTCTAAAGTAGTATAGTTGGGCGAAACCATACGACATTTTTTTCACAGGATACCAAATATGCCTGAAGAGATGCTTTCGTGAATGCTAGAAAAATAAAAGATAATTGAGAATGAATAAGGTTTAATAATTGGAAGCTCAAAAAAAACTGTACGACATATTTTTTTTTACCAAATGATTATATATTTTGCCACCATTATGGTCATAATGCTAGAAAAGAAATAGACCCAATATCATTCATCGAATGGCAAAGTAAATAAAGTGAATTGCGAAATGACGAGATAATGAAACCTGAAATTGTACAAATTTTTATTTGCCTGTGATGAATCCACGATTTTTTTATTTTGGGCATTTATTTATTTTCCGACTTAAGAAATTATCCTACGAGTATAATAAACTTGCGACAGCTGTTAAAATTGATTATTCGGTCATGGACTCAAGATAAAAAGGTCATGCGCGAAAACGGTTGCTCAACGAAGGATTACGAATAAGTAGCATGAAAAAAACGGAAGATGATACTCCGCCACCTGTATAGACGATGAGGATCATCGAAATCGTGGTGCGCACAATTGAGCCGCGCAAATGACAACGATTCCGCCGCCGCTTGTTCGTCCCAAAGCGGCAACGTGTATCAAACCGCACGTTGGCATTATTCGACGAGCTTTTTTCGCGACTGGGATTTTTACTAAAGTAAGATCGGATTCCGTGAATGGATTGGACCGCATTCCTTTCGCACCTGGTTTCGCCATTGTACTTCTTCTGCGTTTCTCGCGCGCAAAGATTTCTGTTTCTCTTTGTTTTCCTGGTGCGTATAACATTCGCAGTATCTCGAGCCAATTGCCTGGCATATATCGCACCGAAGCATCATTTCATGAAATAGTTTACCTTAATATTTATAAATGCACCTCCTCAGGTGTCATTTATCAAACGAAATACAAAATCGGCGGAGGATTAGAGAAAAATCAATACCGAGTGTCACTGTCGAAGGACAATTTTTTTGCTCATCCAATGCAGTGCTTGAAATAATCGTATCGACTCAAGTCACTCGTCGCTGATGGTCAGCTCGACAACCTGGCGACTTTTCAAGGTCATGTAAAACATCGACATATTCTCTGCACGGAAAGGGTCTAATTATCTCACATGGAAATTCATGAAGGCGAAATATCTGTAAAGAATATATGGCCAATATCGAGGATTTTGTCATAAAATGTTAAATATTTAATCCTTACCGTGAAAGTTCAACGTAATTAGAACATTACGCGTGGAAGGATATTTTTATACTCATCTACGTTGCAAATATTCGGAATTATCTGCTGAAAATCTTAAAAAATTATAATAAAACTTTTTAAGAAAACCACATGTCTTCCAGTCGTTTAATGAAAAAAGCTTAAACATTTCTGTATCTTAATGTTATTCTGTGAATTTTATTAAACTCTTTCAAACAAAAAAAGAAACTCTCAAATCGGTCGATCAAAAAAAAAGTTATCGCTACTTGAAAATTTCAAATGTTGGTAATCCTGATTTTCCAGGGGATCCAAAGTGAAGGAAAAAAAAATTGGTTTTTCGTAAATTCAAAAAAGCAATTCGATCGGAAATTTCCCGCTGATTACGAAACTGCTAACTTTTTTGTTGATAACTCAAACATTTCTGGTATCAACCACAGAAAACACACGAGTTATCGCTGTTTTTCACGTTTTTTAAGTAAACGTCTTATCTAGTTCGCTCGTAAGTCTTGAATCTTTTGTCGCTTGAACTCTCTGTGCTTTTTTAATTCGGTAGATCGTCGGGCGATGACTCGAGAGCTGAGTATGGATACGGGTGGGCATCGGCGGCTTAAGTGGATCGAGGAAAAAGATGAAGACAGCGCGAGTGCATCTCCTTCACCGAAAACTCACCGGAATCCATATGAATACGTATCCGTAGCAGGGGACTCGCGAAGATTGGCTGTCTCGGGTAACTACGTGGCCGAGCATGAGCGTGAGTTTTTTGCACGAAAAGAATGCTGGAATGGTGAATCGTTTGAATCGGGGTGCTGATTGCGCTTTTGCTTCTGCTTCTGTTTCAGGTCGGCAGTGCCGACGCCGTCAACGACATCATGAACCGGTCGCGATTGTTATCCGCTCCCACTGATTTTCTCCAGCTTTGATTTTGTATGAGCCTCTCGCGGCAACCGGTTCATCACGCCGGAATTTGTAGCTCAATTAACCGCGGCCGCCATTTCCAAGAGTACGACCGATCGAGTTAACAAACGTGGTGACAATCGTGTACATTCGAAGTCAAGTTTATTTTAAAATTGAGTCTTTTCTTATAGCTGTAGTAACCAATTAAACTGACACCAAACTCATTTCTGTACATACGAATTCAGCAAACTTGAACCAATGGTGCTTAGTTCATTTTCAGCCAGTCTAAGAGGTTCTTTCTGAGAATCTAAGAGACTCAACGAGTCTCTTCATAAATCTTGGTAGTAGTCAACCAGGACTTTTACCAAGACCATTACCAAGACTATGTCGGACAATATTACCAAAATTCTTGTCGAGACTTTTACGAAAGATCCCTTCGAGAATCCTATTAAAACTTCTTGAGAGACTCCTTCCTAGATTTTTATCAGATTTCCATCTGGGGCACCTTTTGAGACTATTACCAAGACTTCTTTTGAGAGTATTATCAAGTCTCCTTTCGAGACTACTGCCAAGACTCTTTTTGAGACTATTACCAAGACTTCTTCCGTTACTAATACCAAGACTTCTTTCGAGACTACTATCGAAACTCCTTACAAGACAATAACCAAGACTTCTTTCGAGACTATCACCAAGGCTTCTTTCGAAACTATTACCAAGACTTCTGCCGAGACTCTCTTCAAGACTTCTTTCGAGACTACTACCGAGACTTCTTTCAAGACTATTACCAATACTCCTTTCGAGACTTTTACCAAGACTTCTTTCGAGACTACTACCGAGACTTCTTTCAAGCCTATTACCAATACTTCTTTTGAGACTATCACCAAGAGTCCTTTCAAGACTCTAACCAAGACTTTTTGAGACTTTCACCAAGACTCTTTTCGAGATTCTCACCAAGACTCCTTTCAAAACTACTACTAACCCAGTAAACCAAAAAATCGATTTCGTTGCTGCTCTATTACAATTTCCTACTCAGCAATGCAACTGTTATGTAACAACAGTGTCATGTAGATTTGTTATGTAGATTTTTGTGTTTACTGGAAGTCTCTTTCCGAAACTACTACCAAGACTCGTTTTGAGACCACTACCAAGACTCCTTTCGAGACTATTTTTTTCCAACGCGAGCTGGTATACTCGATAGGGTATAAATTGAAGTACCTGATAAGCTATAAAGTACATAATACTCGGTACTTCAAGCACCCAGCTCGGGGTGAGAGCTGGGATAACTGCTGGGTGCATTTGCTATGAGGATTACCCCGCACACTTTTATACCTTTCGCGTAAAGGATTCTGTGGGTTTTGCACGATAAAGTTGACCATTGTAATCGGCTTCATCGAACACGCCATTATATCCAGGTTCGCATTCGGAGAGGGGTCCCTCGTCAATATTCACGCGACGAGTGGAGAATCAGCACGAATGCAACTCGGGTAACACTCGCTGGTGGTTCGCTACCCGAGTGGCAAACTGGTTCTCCATATAATATACGTACAAGTAACACGGCTCGAACGCACAAGCCGTGCGCCGCCGCGAAAACAATGATAGTAGGTTCCGTACCACCGCAGTAGGATATCTACCTACCGCGCGTGCACGGGCCGTCCCTATGGGTCAATGAGGTGCTTGTTATGGCGAACACGAAATACTTTGCATACCTCGTAGATATTCATCACTATACCAAACCTCTAGTGGGTGTGAAGTTACGTGTGGGGAAACGAGTTAACGTCGAGTACCTCGACATTTATACATATACTTACATCTATTATGCTCTTGTATAAAATCACTTATTGTAATTTTTTTTTTACGTATATTCTTCAATGAAATTTACATATGGTTTTAAGAAAAATAAAATGGGAAGGCTGAAGGACTCAGATACAGAGACAGCACAAGACTGGAGGATAAACCATGGATATATTATTTAAAAAAATAAAATAATGAAAAAAAGTACAAGAAAAACAAATCTGTAAACGTATTCCCAATAAAACTGTTTTACTTCTACTAAAATGGGATTATATTCCTAACAAATATAAATTTTTGTAGCTACTCATAGATAGTTCTAATTTATCGAACGCTCTTAAGAATACAAAAAATTTTATATTTTTCCATAACCATGTTTTTATTAAATTAAATTTTGATACTAATCAACGGTTAAGATTAGCTGTACTATCCTTTCAGTACTTGATTAAGTGATGAATTAAGGGTCAGTATTAGGAGAACATCCGGTTGTCTCTAATATCGCCTCGAGGCGGAGAAAAAAATCATGGGTGAGATTTCTCACGGAACGTTGAGTGTTATATTTGCCCTGTACAGAACTGTTAGGTATATATAGTGGAGGCTCGAGACCCCATCGACTCTTCTTGCTTTTTCTTTTCTTCGTCGTGCGCCCCGTGTCTGGGGCGTTATATATACGTTTATGTGTGTGTGTGTGTGTGTTGCAGGAACAGCAGGCAAGAGGGCATGCTCACATTTGCATGGTGCAATATCGTACATTCTTAGGTGCCCAATTACGTGAGTCGATCTGGGACCGATAGTGAGCAGTGCGGGAATCCTCAGCCGAGCGAGCGTCCGACCAACCGTCCAAGCAACCGCAGCCAACTACGCGCTCGACTCCTCGCGCTTCTCCTACATCCGACGTACCTACATTGGGCCCAACTGGCATGATACATTGCGAGCGTGCACGCTATGCTGTCCCACATGCGTTCAACGTTGACTCTCTTACGCTCAACAATTGCGATTAAAATGAGATTGGGACAGACTGATGCTCATGCACGCGGACCTAGGCCAGAGAAGCCTTTTCAACGCATGCAGATGCGCCATAAGATCGCGAAAAAATATCTGGATACGTAACGCTGCGATAATTATACAGCAGGAAATGCAATTGCGTACGCACGCGATTCTTGATCGCCATGAATATTATACGTGCCGCCTCATATTTATATCGCTAGCGGTAGCGTAACATTTTTTTTTTCAATATTTTGCAAGCTTATTTTAAAATTAAGTTTTTTTTATAGTTACCCATACGATTCCAACAGCTGTAGTTCGATAGCTGATTCTTTTGGGTGATTTCTGACTGTGTGGATGGCTATTTTCGAGAGTCTGAGAGGATCTTTCTGAGGGTCAAAAAAGCTCTTTTTGAGGGTCTTGAGAGGGTCTTTGAGAGTCTGAGGAGTCTTTGTGAGAGTCTGAGCGGTGCTTTTTAAGAGTCTGAGAGGTTCTTTCTGAGAGCCTGAGAGGATATTTTTGAGAATCTGAGAGGATTTTTCTGAGCGTCTGAGAGGATCTTTCTGAGAGTCTGAGAGGATTGTTCTGAGCGTCTGAGAAGATTTTTCTGAGCGTCTGAGAGGATATTTCTGAGAGTCTGAGAGGATTGTTCTGAGCGTCTGAGAAGATTTTTCTGAGCGTCTGAGAGGATCTTTCTGAGAGTCTGAGAGGATTGTTCTGAGCGTCTGAGAAGATTTTTCTGAGAGTCTGAGAGGCTTTTTTTGAGAGTCTGAGAGGATTGTTCTGAGCGTCTGAGAAGATTTTTCTGAGAGTCTGAGAGGCTCTTTTTGAGAGTCTGAGAGGATCTTTCCGAGAGTCTGAAGGGCTTTTTCTTAGAGTCTGAAAGTCTCTTTAGGAGTCGCCTTAACAGTTTCCTCAGGAGAATATTATAAGGATCCTTATTAGACTATTACCAAGATTCCTTTTGAAACCATCCCCAAGAGTTGTTACTGCAGTTTTTACTGCTTTCGAGACTTTTACCATAGATCCTTCCGAGCCTATGACAAAGACTTTTTTGAGACTATTACCTAGACTTTTATTTATGAAATAATTTCCAAGCTTTTTTGAGACTATTACCAAGAATGCTCCTGAAATTGTTACCAATATTTTTTATAAACTTTTATTGAGTCCTTCCTCAACACGCTTACCAAGTTTTCTTTTGAAGAAAAACTTGACTTCAATTCCACACGCTCAAAAATTGTAATTAAAATAAGTTTGGGATGGACTGATTATTATGCGTACGCGCCTCATCCAGAAAACCATTTTTAATGCATGCAGATGCCGCTTAAGATGACGAAAAATATCTTGATATGGAACGCTGCGATAATTATACGGCAGAAAATTAGGTTCGCACGCGATTCTACATCGTGATCAATATTATACGTACAATCTCATATTTATAATGCTGGAAGTTCCCTCACAATTTTTCCAACATTTTTCGTAAGTAAAAATTGTCCAACAGATATGATTTTTTCCTCGAAATTCTCTCCATTCACTTTAACCCTTATATAACCCTACTTTAACAACTCGAAGTACAGAACTCCAACTTAATACAGCAGCAAAGTTTTAAAAAATATCACATTTACTAGAAGTCTGTAATAAATATCATTCAGAAAATTCAACTACGAATTCATTGAAAGAATGTTGTACCCATGGATTAACATCTCACAGTGTCACAATTTCGATCAATAAATATTTCCAGATTCTCGTGTCCATGCAATTCTCCCTTAAAAAATCGAGATATAAAATTCTGGGATTCGCCATAACCGGTTAATCATCCCTATTCCATGAAATGAGCAAAAAGTGGACAACATCTATTTTCTCTTCTTTCTAGCTAAACGACTAGCATAGTTTAATTATACAATCGAATCTAATGGGTCAAGTAAAGAGGAGCCTAATAACGCCTCCGACTATATATAACACACACTGTTGAATATAGCTACTATCTTTTGTAACTGTGAACCGTTCTCGACCCTCGTTAACGGCACATGAAAGTTTACCTCCTTCGAGCTGAGCTACTCTCGAAGCTTGCTAATTGGTTCGAGTATCCAATGGAGATATCCCGCGATCGTGCATTTTCTCTATAAAGGATGTATCATTTACGAAAATTCATCACTTATTTTTAATTATAGAGCTAGTCGAGTGCTTATTCCGGGCGTTCGATGGATATATGTATCTACCGGTTACTCTTGTCAGTGGATAATTGGACGACTTCTGTCTCGCGCGATTTTTATAGACTCTTAGTGGATCTCGTCGTGGACATTGTTTAGAAGGTGTACCTACCGAGCTGCAATCTTTAGCCAGTCCTGCTGATACCATTCGCTCAATCTTGAACTCACCGTTATCTTTCCTGGTTAGAGAAAAAAAAATATTAAACTGATTTTACCAGTACGATCATAGAAGAGCGAAGAGCTATATCTAGCAAGATGCTAGAGATTCTAAAATGGATGGATAGGATAGGATCCCTTTGCCCATTCTATAACTATATCGTTTTAACACTTGTCTTCGTTTTTCCGCGTTCTCTTTTTATCGTTAATTTCTTTCGGCTTGCACTGTTCTTGACATTCTCTCCTGGGTTCGATTTATGAAGGGAACGCGTTCGCTTGCAGCTCCGGTTATTATCATTATCCTGTGATAAGCTACGAAATCACGGTGCTCGCGTACCTTATCAGATTCAGGGGCAATGGATCATATAGTTATAGAGTATCTTTGGCTGAGTAGTTGGAGAGGCAGATGGGCACAAGTCGTGAACTCGATTCTATGATACCAATCGTATGTAACGAGCTGTCACGGCTGCTTGAACACTATTTACTAGAGTGCTTAGGTTTTAAGCGATGATTTTCTTTTCAACCCCTACTTTGAAAAGTTGTATTGAGGCACGATCTTGGAGAATAAGTTTCCATAAAATCAATTTTCGGTTTTCACTACATTCTCGTTGTCTGAAATGTTTAGTTTAATTTGCGATCAAATTTTATAACGTTTTGAAAAATTGACCAAGTTATCACGGTTTTAGAAATGAAGGGCTTGAACGTTGAGAGTATATAAATGAAAAAATTGTTTATCAAATTGAAAAGAAAAAAAGAATAGCTTGCATAATTGTATTCTTCGTACACAAAAACATAAAAAATCACCAGCGATGTTGAACAGATTTCAAAATTTACACTGAAAGTGTCATACGAAAAGTGAAGATTTCTATACCCTTTTTTCTTTTTTAGAAACTACGTTTAAGGGTGAACATCGTATCTCAGAATCGATTCATCCAAATGATTTGAAATTTTGACAGATTTTTTATTATAATCTCTCTGAATGACAGGAAAATTTTGAAGAATGTTCATATATTTGCTAATGAAAAATGATGAGGGTAAGTTTTTTCATTGAAAATCAGTTTTCTTTCCGGGTCACCATTTTTCCAATGTTCAAAATTCGTAAAGAGCAGGGTGATCGAGTCAGTGAATGATTGCAAATTACCAAATACACTGTCCATAAGAGCACGTGAATAAAAAGCGCCCATTCACTGGATAATTTCGTCAAAGTGTTTTCTTGTTTTCCTGAAAGTGAAATTTTAATTTTTCGCTTTCAGATTCCCATAAAAATTGGAACGGTTTTCACCGGTGGAGCAAATCACAACCTAATAATTTTTGTATATATGTAATGAAAGGACAATAACAAAAGTCTGGAGAACCTGGACCTTGAACCAAATTCTAAAGCGAAAAAAAGAGAGTACAAAAATACATGTACCTACTGAATATTAAAAACTAAAAAATGTATAAACTTGAAAATTAAAAAATAAACCCTATCTTGTTGGTGCCATTTGAAGCACCCGAATAGTCAGCCAAGAATTCGACTCGTCATAGCGATTAGGGAAAGCGCCAATGACAACCATTCTGTTAATCGACTAAAAAAAAACTAATATCCCTTTTTATACCAAGTCTGATCACCACGCAATTTTCTGCTGGAATCATTGAATGATTAATCCGGTATGGCCTGGAATGCAGATCGATCTGATCCATAATAAACCAATCGATCACCTCGATTGAGTTTCAAGAAATCCAGTGTACATTACGGCCTCGAATAGATAAACACAAATTCATTGGCATGTTAATGATTATTGTACAACCTCAATGTACGGGCTCGGTATTCAGTATTCACTGACATACGAACGCATGAATTGTTATGCAATTCTTGAGAGTCACTCATTCGCGTTGACAGTACATAGGAGTTGCAATGTCCGACAAAAAAACGGCAGAAGGAAAGGAAATATTCAGCGATGATCTCGAGAGACAGAATGAAAAACAAATACATTCGAGTGGCTGCCGCATTATTATGGTACAATGAGTAGCCAGTGGAGGCAGCCTCGAGATACCGGACGTCCTTGCGCGGCCAATTCAGTACCACTGGAAACAGCAGAAGTCGTACAGAAAGAGCCGAGAAGAGGAGGATGTAAAAAGCTTGCCTCTTAAGGCGGAGGTGGTACCATGGGCTAGTTAACGATGTGGGAATAGCCGCGGTGAGGTACCACCTTCCACCTTTGCGGACACTTGGTATCTTTACCAACTCACCGTTTGCCAGTACGTTCAACTCTTTTTCCCTTATTTTTATCTATGGTCACCTCATGAAACATACCACATTTTCCTAACGCTTTTTTTTTTTACTTTTCCGTTTACTCTACCTAACCACAAAGTGACACATGCAATTGCACGTCTATTGCAAATAAAATTCCATCAGGGCGCTACCATATTCGATCTTGAAGAGATTTCGATTTTTCTCACGTACGGTTAATTCTGCAGTGACTGATGAACTGGACAATTTGATCATCATGGGTTTTCATAATTAGGTTCTTGTAAAATGTTTAGAATCATTTTAACTAACGACATGTGTGATAATTATGGTTTTCTAAAAACTTAAAAATATTCTATTTTTGTTCAATCGAATATATAAATGGCAAGGAGCTATTTTTGAGCTGAAAATGTGACTCTTATTAAACTCTTTTGAGTTAAAAATGTGACCTCGTAGTGATCGAACTCTCTGGTCTTAGAAAAAGTAATATGAAACCAAATTCTAACGAAGCAGCATAAAATAGTGAAAAAAATATCAAACACAGGTACACAGCACTAACCTATAAGACCGGAGGGCCCGGTCATCAACCACATAGTAATAAACTGATTAACATCGATAAAAAAACATTAAAGAGGTCACATACTCAACACCGAGAAAAAAATAAAACTTTTCTGAAGAGGCCCTAATCAGTGCGAACTGTAAAAAGCCACTCGAACAACTTTATTCACAAGCCGTCATTCGCCGAAGCATCTCGCACAAACAATGCGATGGAGATTATTGATCATTTTTGGCTTCTTGATTGAAAAATGTTCTAAAACGAAGGAAAACGAGAAAACAAAAAAATAAATGTAATGCTTAATAATGAAATAAGCGTGATTTCCAGTTGATTGTCAACGCAGTTGTCGAGTTATAAAGTTGTGTATATTTTGATCGATCCATCCAGACCGTTTTCGGTGTGTTTTTCATAATTTTTATGGTATTGACATGGAACTCTGGATTTTTATTTCATGAAATGAAAGCTTCCTTGATGAGGATGCAAGATGCAAGCTGTAACTAATTTTCAAATTGGTAAAAATGCGTTAGTTTCGAGATGTAACAATTGAGTCGATTCTATACGATAAAGCTTTGATGTTCCGAGAACGAAGGCTTAAATGGAAGAAACGACGTTTTACTCTTCCATCGGGATTCCACGCGAGATATTGTTTTTACCTCAATTCTCGTTGCGTCTCTGTGTGGAATTGCGTGGGTATTGTGGTAAAACGGTCTTGCGGGTAGAAATTGTACATGGTTCTGCTCCTCCGATTCCTCGTGGCATGTCCGTGCGGCTTTTGCAATCTTGAAAAGGAGAGCAGAGAAGCAAAAGGCGTCGGGGCAACGCTTGTTGGACGAAGGCAAGAGCGGGTGGAACTCTTTTGCTCGAGATCCTGGGAGGAAGCGTAGTTACTCGTGTGTCTCATGGAACTCGATCGCTTCGCAGCAATCGCAGCAATAGACTGTGGTGACCGAATCTACGAAGAAAACGGCGTTTTCGCTTCGTATCTATCGTTCTATTATTCTGCGTATTTTCGCTTTTCAAAACAATTTTGACAAAAAATATAAACATGGGAAAAATATGTAACTGGGAAAATTATTATGTTCATTCAGAGATACGGAATCTTTAGGTTAAAAAATGCGATGACACGTTTGAAAGTGAAACCTATTTGAAAACCTGATGAAAAAGTATTTTCTGTAGTTTTCACTAGGAATTTCAGAATTATCGATTAAATATCGGCATTTTCGTAATCAGCTAGAAATTGGCGATCATATACACTTTTTGAATTTAGTGAAAAAGAACATTTGTATTTTTGACTTTGGACAGTATGTTGATTCAGAATTACCTGAAATCAAATTTTTTTTTAAATGGCTACAACTTATTTAAGGCTGACTGATTCTCGATTTTCCTTTTCCGTTATGACAGAAGTCTACGGAGAAAGCGTCGGTTCCGTTTGGTATCTACCGTTTTTTTATTCTACGCATTTCAGATGTTCAATTCAATTACGTCAAAAGATATAAACATGGGAAAAATATAAAGCCGAGAAAATTATGTTCATCTGGAGATACGGGATCATTGGTTAGAAAAGAGCCACAAAAAATGTGATGAAACGTCTAGGAACGAAACTTATTTTTTAAAAACCGGAAAAAAGTATTATTCGTAGCTTTCACTTGTCAGTCATAGCAACTTCAAGGAAAAACCCAGTATCTTGTACCAAAGGTTCAAACAAAAATTGAGTCAATTCATCTCGAAAGTTTCCATTCCATTTTCTTTCCTCTGCCCCCATGGAAAAAAGTATACTCGAATAAATATCGAAAAGTATATATTTTATATAACAACTATAATTTGGACGAAAAATTTGATATATCGGATATAACTTTTAGCCCAAGTAAAAAAATTATATGAAGTTTGCATAAAAATTATATATAAAGATCCACATAGAAGCTGTGTACGAAAGTGGACATATACATTTTCTATACGTTGTCTACATTATATACAGTGCAATATAATTTATGCAAATTTAATATAACTTTTCTACAAAAATCGTTTTATAAAATCTACAGACTATATATAAATTTCATATGAATTTAATACAGTGTATAGTTATTCTATATATCCATTTTCTTATAGAGACTGTATACATTGAATTATATATGATTTTTTTACGTAGGAGTATACTTACAAAGTATATATACGATGATATACTAGTTCATACATATTTATGGGAAATAAAATATATCGTTCTTATATTCTTCATATAATTATCAGTCTATATTTTATGTATTCGTAAATATATGTAAACGTATATTTTTTCTATAGAAATTATATATATATTTATGTAAGAAGATGTTTAACACTTGAATCAGTTAGAAGAACATTTGACCAAATTGTTTAGACTCTTTGTCGATATAAGAAATCTAGGTGGTCGAGATTTAGTCTTTTCTATATTTTATGAGTTGATGCATTTTTCATATACTACTAATATACAAAAAAAATATACTTTACGAATATTAGCCAGATACATGTATGGATATCCAACTAAATATATTTTTCGTATATTTTCCAGGTGTACTAACGATTGTATAAAAAATGTACTTTACGTATATTCGCCAAACATACGTTTGGACGCAATATTGAATATTGCCAAGTATATAAAAAGTATATAAAAAAAAAATACCACGTACACTGTTTATATATTTTTCGATCAGTCGAAAAATATACTTTGTTAGCATACTTTTATTCCATGGGGGTGGATACGCTTTCACTGGAGGTAACCTGGCTTCGATCAAAGGCATTTCATCAGAAGCAATATGTAGTTGAAATTTCGCGTGGATCGTGTCATTGGCGTATGAAAATAAGAAGCACAAAGTCAAGTAGGATAATCCATCGGTGGTTGGTTCACGGTGACCAGGGTGTGCCTGGATGTTGAGCGATGATCCTGCTTATTAAGTGGAGTAGAGTATATACGGGGCGTATAACGCGTATACGGTATACGGATGAGCAGCGTGCCACGAAGGAACGAAAGATGGAACGAATGAACAGACGGTGTATTATGGTCATCGATGGTGCTGCGAGAAGATGGAGATAGGTGGTGGGTATATGTTCAGGCTGTGGCGAACGGATGGCTTCGCTCGATCTCTCCGTCCGGCGCTCCACAAACCGCTATTATTTATATTAAGTTTAATGCAACTACGTGACTGAATCCACTGGGCTAACCCCCGCGCGTTCAACTTGGCGAGGCCCCCTGTATCATTAGTATACACCTATTATTGCATTACTCCGTGTGCTCGTCCGCACGGAGGAGTATATCGGCAGAAGAGAAGCAGGAACCGCAGGAGCAACGGACAACGCGCGGGCGAAGAAAAGTAGCCGGCACAAGATATGACGGTTACAGGTCAGTTCGTACACTATACTCCCTCGACTATACGGTCTATATAGTCAACCGATGAGATACGACCAATAGGAATCCTTATACGGAGATAACTATTTTAGAAAAAAACAACGATCACATCGGCATGATAAAAGCATCCCCTGTATCGAGACTATGGCTAAAATATTTATTATATTGACGAGAGGTTCATTAAATCATCAAGGTTCTAATAAAATCGGACGGAGAGTATAATATGGGGATTCTTCCTACATTTTGTGTGGTGATCGAGAAATATTCCGGGATTCGGAGGTTTTATCTCATACGCATCCGAGTCGTTACTGTGTTTATGAGAATATGCGATCATTTGACAATTGTAATGACGCTCATATTTCTGTGTCTCGACATTTTTTGTAATTTTTCAATACAAAGTAGGAACGACATCATACAGAGGGAAAAAGTTTCCTGATTCGAGGAAATAAGTAGATTGAATTTTTTTACTTTGAGTTCAAAGGAATAGTGGTAGTAAAAGAGTTTTATTGAGAATACGTTTACAGATTTTTTTTTCCTTGTACATTTTATTTTTATTTTTTATTTTTCAAATAATATATCTATGGTTTTGGCCGTACACGTATTAGCAATAAGCCATTGACCGGAGTCCTTCAGCCTTCGAAGGAATATTCAATTGTTTTGAATGCTTTTGAATTTCAAAGAGAACATTTTATTGAGTTTAGAGGAACATTTGCTTGAGGAGCGTAATCGAAGAGACGTTTTCATTGATTTAAGGAAACGGTGTCTTTGATTTAAAGAAACGATTTCCTTGACGGCATCGGGTTCGCCACTGGTCATTATATACAAAAATAATTAATAAAAACTCACCACTCATTATGCCAGACAACGTTTCTGACATGGAGAGTGATTTTTTAACCTAAAGTCCGTCGATTCACGACACGCGATTTTATAGGTTAAGTTCTTTGAAACCAATGAAACGGAGTTCTTTGTATCAAGGGAAAAATTCCTTAATTCAATGTCAATACATTTAATTGTACTGCTCATAATTCAAAGAAAAGATAATATTAAATCAAGTATATTATTTCCTCGATTTGAAAAAAATGTTTCTCAGGTTAGGATTTCAAAGAAATTTCCTTGAATCAAGGAAACTTTTTCTCTCGGTGCAAGTTAAGGCGTGAAGACTATATTATAAAATTGGGGTAAATTACCTTTAAATTGTGAGTACTTGTTACACTACGCATTTCAGGACATGAAAACCGTGAGACAAGTGTAATAATATCTACGATTGTGACAGTGTTTCCTAAAATGTATTGTCACTTCCAACAGCTTTAGCCATGTTGACTGTATGGTAAAATTCCCCAAATTGCCGAAATATTTTCAGATTACTATGTTGTTTGGGTTTAAGCCCTATATTTTTTCAGAAATCATTTCCAAAAAAAATTCTCCGTGTACTGACTAATTTCAATAGTAGTTTTGTTCAGGAGAAATGGTAATTTTTCTCCAGATCTTTTCCACTGGATGGAAAGGCCCTTTTTTTTATATCGGCTTGCTCTAAATAATATTAATGTCTTTTTCTATTATTTTATATTTATAAAAATTTTGTCAAGAATATCTAGTGAAATTACTGAATGACTATGATAGTGATCTTGTTCGAGAGAGGTGATAATTTTTTTTTTAAATCTTTTCCACTGAGTATAGACGGTTTTTTTTATATCGGCTTGCTATTAATGATAGTAATGTCTTATTCTATTATTGTATTTCGTTCCAAGAGGCTATTCTTCTGGGAAGGAAGGACGGAGTCTAGGAACGGAGTCTAAGACAAGCTCCAACTGCTGCTAACCACTTGTCTCCCGGTATATTCTCGGGCTGTAAGCGCATTTAGATCACGATATATAAGTGAAATAAAAGGGAAACGATATTGCCGTTGACATAGATCGTGTTATGGCCTCGCTGTTGCTGCTCACACTGCTACTGCTTTTGCCTCTGGTAGTTCTCGGAGAGATAAGCATCGCATATATAAAGCGTTTCGACTTGGCCACGGATATTCACCCAACTAAACCCTTCGCGTCCGCCTCCGCATGCGCATTCGCAACCCTTTCGCCAACGAGAGGAATAGTGAGACAATGCAAGTATGCGTGGGTGTCTGTAACGGAATAAACTATGCCGGACGTAATATCAACCGTAAAGAGTGATTGCGAACTTGGAAGAGTCGTGAGTAGTCCCGGAAACGGAACTTTCGCAAACTTTGATATATGATACCTGAATTTTCATACTTCAAATTTTCCTGGAGAAGATTTTCCATGATTGAATTTTTTCTGAAACAACATTTTCGCGGGTGAAATTTTCATGGAACCGAAATACCGCAGTGAAAATTTCCCTACAACGAAATCTCTTGGGTTTAAATTTTTCTAGAACAAAATTTCCGTAGTAACTTTCATGAAAAAAAAAATTCCGTAGTTGAAACTTTTATGAAAAAAAAATTTCCGTAGTTGAAGTTTTTATAAAAAAAATAGACCGTAGTTGAAATTTACATGAAAAAAGTCCATAGTTGAAATTTACATGAAAAATAAATGTCAGTAGTTCAAATTTTCATGAAAAAAAAAATTCCGTAGGTGAAATTTTCATGAAACAATATTTCAGTAGTTGAAATTTGTATGAAACAACATTTCCGTAGTTGAAATTTAAACAAGATTTGTAGAAAAAATTCCGTAGTTGAAATTTTCATGAAAAAAAATTTCCGTAGCTGAAATTTTCATGAAAAAAAATTTCCGTAGGTGAAATTTTCATGAAAAAAGAGTTTCCGTGATTATAATTTTTCTGAAACGGAATTTCTGTGATTGGGATTTTCCTGGAACAACATTTGCCCGGTTAAAATTTTCTCGGAACTACAATACCGTGGCAAAAATATTCCTGTAGTAAAAATTTTTCCATGCTAATTTAGGAAAAAAAAACATCCTAAAACTAAATTTCTTAATGGAAAATTTTCATGTCCTGAATTTTTCCCGATTAATTTTTCCCAGAGGGAAAATTACCCCCGACAAAGTAATGATTTTCTCAGTGATGAAAATAAATTGAAACTAATATGTGAAGTTTTGCCTCGAGGAAAATGTTGATGAAAAGGTATACGGTTCGGATGCCGTGGAAAATCCTTATCACAAGCGATAAACCAAAAACAATGTGCTTTTGAGTAATGAGAGAAATGGACCGTGGCTGGGGAAGATTGAGTTAATGAAACGGAAGAAATAACGGCAATCAGCGAAATATAAATGAGGGATGGCAGTGGGCGAGGCACAGAGAACGAATCCCGTTTGCGTGTCACGCGCGATTCTGCTCGGCAAAGAGTACGGAATCAGCGAACGTAGACGAAGAAAAAGAAAAGAAACGCAAAGAGAGGGGAGGGACGGACGAGGGAAAGAGCGTGTGCGGCGGGCGCAACGCTGGAGGAAAAGGGGAAGAGAAGCGTCGAGGTGAGAAATGAGGTTTAATTATGAGAAACCGAGCGCGGGCTCAAACGGAACGAAACTTATGCGGCATAACAAACAACTGAATCAGGGACAATCCATGGCAGTAAGAGATCGACGCACAAATCAGAGTGAGTCGTTGAGAATACCGGGAATTTGAAAATGATGCACAGAGGGCGTTATTGTATTATCGCAACATTTGCCGGCCCGGTCGTTGACCACTTCGAGGTTGTAATATATAACGGCACCGTCACGAACCTCAACACGAATACTGAGCTCTGTAACACAGAAAAGACGAGGGAGCAAGGCCCACTCAAGGATCTCACACACGAACGTGGAAAAATTTTACCCGCTCTCATAGAATCGTAGTTGAAGACTCTATGGTATATTTACATTGCTCTAATTGCCAGACTAGTTCGCGGAAGCTAATAAAATATGGAAACCCAACGAGAATTCTCTGTAGAAAACCCAAAGAGACGTTAAGCTTAGGAACGGAGAAAAAAATATCACACGTTTCATCGTTTGGTGGGAGAAAACGAAGAAGAGAGTAATGCAATAATGTTACTATATCTAATAACCCCAAAATTTGAGCTTTCACTAAAGTTGCTGGGACTTTTTCTTCGGGTTGTAAAGAAAAATGCGGATAATATAGAGAAAAAAGATTTCACAGATTTTTATTTCGAATTGTTGGGTTTTTTTATTACAAATCATTAGCATTTTCGTAAAAAGCGGAACCTTTCGTAAGTGATTTTTTAAATTGAGTAATAGAAAAAAAAATCTTGAAAGCGCACTATAAAAAAGAATAGCACTAAGGACATCATGATGGCTTGATTTTCATCCCCGTAAGAACGTTTTAGAAGATGACCATAAATAAGGGAAAGAGAATCACAAGTATATGGAATTTAAAAAAATTCGTTTATGCTGCACCGATGAAATTTCTACCAGCTAGACACCAAGTTATTCTTAATTTGATCAAATTCTGTATGTTCGTTATCATCAATGAAAATTTCCATTAAGAGGTTCAATATTTGTCAATTATATAGACAACGGAAAATTTCAATTCAGTTTCGAAAAACAAGTGAGACGACCGAATAAACACCACACATCTCTCCATTTGTTGTGAAGAAAATAAAAGGCGATACATTTTATATTATAACAACAATACTTTCCTACATCGAGACCAGCAAAACAAAATCTAAAAACAGTTGTGGTGTTTGTCAATGGCAGTAGGAAAATACATTGAAAAATGTTCGATCCGAAAGTTGCGGAGACAAAAAAGTATCGGGAAAAATCAAGATTGGCAGAGGCGCTGGTGGGTGAGAAGCAAGAGCAGGGCGTTGATTAATAAACGTTCTGCAAAAGAAGCACGCGAGGAGCGAACTGCGAAGATTTTCCAGTCACGTTCGGTCGGGCTGGGAGTTAATTTACGAAATAAATAATATCTTCTTCCAGCAGTGGCGCTGGTGTTCTCGGGACGGGGGGGGAGGCAAAAGGAGGGTAGGTTGGTCAGAGCGAGACCGCCAGAGGTCAGGGGGTGGGAATGAAGGGCGATGAGGAGTGGGGGGAACAAAAGAGAAACAGTAAGGGAAATAAAGGATGGAGAGAAGGACTCATAAAGCTGCCTACGTGTCGAGCGTAATGAGAACCGGTGATTTTTCTTTCCTTGCCCTCCAGCATCCTCGCGAGCTTGTGTAAAAGAAAAATGAATGTGCGAAATAGTAGATGCTGGATTCTGTGCGGCCACCAAAATCTTTCATTCCTTATAATAGTACAGCGCCATCTGAAATGCGTTGCTACCGCACGTTCGCCCTTATTTTCCATACAAATGAAACGAATATTTTGAGACCTTCATCCCTGTGTAGTAATTTGTATTGTACAAACTAAAATTATCACACGATCTTGATAGACTTAGCTAATATCAAAATACCGAGATTTTTGTCACTGATACAAGAATTAATAGTTAGGTTGAAAATTAACCCGGAACTGAGTTATAAATGAAACTAAAAAGTCGGTTGAATTGGTACCAAAAACTTGGGAGAAATTAGTACCAAAAATTTGGGAGAAATTGATACCAAAAACTTGTGAGAAATTGGTACCAAAAATTTGAGAGAAATTGGTCCCAATAAAATATTCAAAAATTATAACAATAACTCGGTTAAAAATTATACCAATAACTCGGTTGAAAATTATACTAATAACTAGGTTAATAATTATATCAACACCTTAATTAAAAATTATGCCAATAACTTGGTTCAAATAGTACCGGAAATTTGGTTGAAAATAGTACCAAGTGAACGGTACCAAAAGAAAAGTATTAAAGAAAAAAAATTGGGACTAAAATTCTGCCTAAAACCTTAATTAAGTACGCCCAAGTTTCTGGCTGAGCTTAGTAGATACTCGATCATCTAACCAATAACCCCGTTATGGTAGCTTGTTTGCTTAATTTCGAATTAATTAAACCAAGTCTTTCTTTTCGTGAGCAGTCTAACAGCCTAATTTTAATGACTTCTCAGATGTCTGTCGAAAGGAAATGTATGGTCCTATTCGTGACAAGCCCCTAAAAGAAAAGACATTGCTGATACTTTATCCTATGGTTAGAAATTCAAGCCATATACCGAGTGCGATGACAGTAATTTTCCAAGTGACAAATTCCCTCTATAATAATAGTACGTCATCCTGGTAGTTATGTGTTTAACTAAATAATTCCTTTGTAGCTCTCCAGATTGATCTTCACTCGAATTGTAAATAAGTACCAGGTGTGAGAAAAAATAAAACCATCCAAAAATTATTTCTATTGTCCCCGACTTCATATTCTGGTGTATCATAGATCTGAAAACCTGTTTGACATCGTGAAATAAACAAACTGTATGGGAAACAGGGGCCGGAAAGAGTTTTGCTTGAAAAGAGTCACGCACAGGATCCGACCCGAACTTCTATCGCAATCTTTCAAGGAATCTCCACTTTTAAAAAAATCGGAAAGTTTTTATGCAGAAACTTGTCAATTAAATATGATCTACAAATTCTTGACCCGTTAATTCAATTTAATTGACAGTTGTGAACATGAAATTCACAGTTCACAATGCTTTCACACAGAATTTAAAGTATTTCATTAAAATTACGGTACCATACATGAATTTTGCATTCCACATGTATGACAAATGTTGTAGATCGGTTTATGCATGAGAATTCCGGTACTTTCAATTTTTGGGAGATTTTTTCCTAGTAAATTCAAGATTCTCATCTAAACTTTGATTAACGGGATGGGGGTCAAAATAGCAAGTGACCAAAATACCGAATGACTAAAATAGCGAATTTAAAAATAAGGAACGTCTAAATGTAGAATGTCCATAACTATTGAATTCGCTTTTTCAGCTATTCGCTATTTCATCATTCGCTATTTTGAATGCATTTTAATAAGATTTAATAAGATGGAGGTGAAAATAGCAAATCGTCAAAATAGTAATTGGCTGAAATAGCGAATTTCATAATTATGGACATTCTACACTTACACGCTCTTATTTTTAAATTTGCTATTTTAGCCATTCACTAATTAGGTCATTCACTATTTTGACCCCCACCCGATTAACAAAAACATTATGACGCCATCGTTTTATTCACTTACTCGAAAAATCCATACTAAAAACGGTTGTGAACGGTTACGTAGGGTGTTCGCCACCCCAAAACCCAATACCAAGTTAAAAACTTGTCTATTACCAAAAAAAAAGCAATGCTTTCAGATCTTCACTCAAAACCTCCATAATATTTTCCTTAAAACTCGCTTCAGCTACGAATTGCGAGAAGGCGTTGTGGTCACCTGCGATTTTCCGTTTTGCGGAGAGGAAAGTCTAACGCGAAAAAGCGAGTGAAAAATAAAAGGAAATTGGGTGGAGAATGTTGGACAAAATGAGAGAGTGGGTTAGAGAGGGAGGAAAAAAAGTCGAAGGGGTGGTCATAACGGTTTTGGAGCCAAGAGGGAAGAAGAACAAGAAGAGGGCACGACCACAGAAGTATAAAAGGAGGTAAGGGAGAAAGAGGGTGGCATTGCTAAGTTTCCCATCGTTTCATATCTCACCCACTGCTTCCTTCTCCTCCTTCTCCTTCTCGGACTGGTCTTTCGTCATTCCTCGTATCCGAGATCCCACCGACGACTACCACCCCTCCTGGTCTTCCAGGTGGTTCTACACCCCCTCCCCCCCAGAAACACAGGCTCCGCTCTTTCTGATTAATGCCTCTACTAATAACGTCTTCTCTCATGGGACAGCCAAGAGTGAGGAAGGTGGAATAGGCGAAAGAGCCAGGAGTACGATGGAAAAGAATAACGAGGGTATATCTATACAGAAAACGACTTACGAACAACAGAACGAACTTATGCGGAATTAAAAACACGTCTCTTGTGTGTACGGTCGAGTGCTGAGCCAGAGAAAATTAAGATCGAGATCAAAATATAGCTACGATCGGCACAAAGTATAATGGAAACTTCTGCAGCAATGATAGCAATGATGCTGCCTTGTTTAGCAATATAGTAGTGAGGGTAGTAGTAGTTAATTAATTGACAAACTGGGTAGAAACGATGGTCGGGCCCTTTTAGGGCGTTGTCAGGCTGCCCGACTGCCCTGATACGGCGCTTTTGTGGCAACCTGATAGCGCCCTGAATCGGCAGCCCTTCTTTCCCGCACATTTTTATTCACCACAGCGCAAATCCACCACATGCGTTTTTCACGATTAAAAATTAATTGTTAACATATCGTCCGTTCAGATTGCTTTATCAATGTACGAATCGATAAAGCAATTTAAACGGACAAAAACACAAAGATTCTGAAATTGTTTATTTTTTTATGCTCGAGTAAAGGTGGAGCAAAGCCTTCGGTTTCGCCCTGCGAAACATCTGCTTCAGACTCGCAGTGCGCAAAACGCTCGATTGGCCTCTTGTATCGAACTATATTTTTCTTTACGAGCGCAATGCACAATCCGGGTTTGTCCGCCGTTTACAGACATGCAACAAGCGATTAGTCCTCGGAGTTACCATAGCAACCTCAAACAGTGGGCAAAACGCTTTGCGCGGTGTGCAAACTGCTTTGCACACCGATGCTGTATTATGCTGTGGTATACTATAATATGCTACGCTACGCTTTCATGTAGCGATAAAACTAGCAATGCAGTTATAGTGATTATTACAGTAGCAGATTCCAGCATATCATAGCATAACAAAAGTCGGAACTCTCATGTCTGATCGTTTTTGAACCACACAAGAAAATCATTCCTCTCATTCTCCGGATAAAAAGTTGGCACGTGAATTCAATAGGTGGCGAAAATGTTCTCACACAGGAAATCATATTTCTATGTACCCCCTTAAAGAGATGTAAGCTGATGACAGATTTCACTGGCTACGGAAAAGGAATTTTCCACTTAGTGTACAAGTGCAATGGTTCACGAGCGTCAGTAGGTACTAGAAGGTGCGAATTGACGACAGGCCATCCGAGCTGGACAAAGACTATTCTCGTGTCATGCCCGATTCAGACTTAAGCACGGCGCAATTGCAACTCTTCCGGGAAGCTCATCGTTCTCACTAATTCTTCCAAGGCGAGTAATCTTTTTGCATCGTCGGTCAAGTCCGGTAAGTCAGCTACAAGCTGGACGACACCAAGTCCAGACACCTTCGCACCTTACGCTACCCAGAGATGTCCCTGTAACATTCACCACCGTGATGTCGCTTTCTACCAAGTGCTACCAGTGCTTTTGCTACTCATAGTCATTCGCACTGGAGATTCTCTGTCTCCTGTCTCCATATGTGCCAAGCAGACGTGGCTGAGGAATATTACCGCCATTGATCAATGCCACAACTCAGCTGAGGTGATGAGGCTGACACCATGTGGCGGTTTACCAGCTCCTGACACTTAGCACGCTCGATTTTATTTTATATTGCACACGCCGACGCGGCACACCGACCAATGGCAGTGCATAGTCTTGGTTACAAACAGAATGTTGGTACGAGTGGTCAACTCTTTGCAGGAAATACCGTGAAAGAGTGAGGAGCGTCGTCCTCGTTTTCTTGAACCGCGATAAAGGTCGGAGAATAAGAAAAGAAGACAAGGAAAGACGGGATATGTATATAGATATATGTTATCCAGGAGTGGGGATTCTTCAAAAGTGCCGTGACGCCCCATACCACCATTATTACATCGGTTTCGCTTATAAATGCGATGCACGAACCCGACGTCTCATCCACAGGTCTCGCGACGTGAGTTGATTCACCCCGTGCGCCCCCTATGCGTATGTGTGCGCAGCTTCGCCGGGGCGTTATTCCGACGAGAAAAAACTTAGACTCTGGAATTTATTCTTTGACTCTCCGGCGCGCGGTTTTCACGCAAAAAGGATTGATGCACTTTTGCTTTCGAACTCAGTCTTGATTCGCCCTCTATACTATCAAATTCAAGCAATATCGCGAAGATGCCATTTTTTCAATAAGAGTTATGCAATTTTGAAACTATTGTTATTAAATAAGTGTGACGAAAGTTTAAGATGAATCTATGGAAAATTTAGAAAATTTTTGGTTTTCGCGAAAGCTTTTTCTTTTCTTTTTGTTCACCAAAAACGAAATTTTCTGACACGTCAACGGTTAATTTGACCAAAATCTTAATAGGAAATCAATAATCGTGAAATCATATCGGCAATTGCAGACGGATATCTCTGATTTTGCATGAGTTATAGTATTTGCAAACATTTTTGAAAAAATAGAAATTGTAATGAAATCGGAACGGTTTGACAGATTCTCGCGAAATTTCGTACACATAATGTTTTACGGAAAATTCATTAATATACAACATTTCAGACCGGTGCCTCTTTAATTGCGTAAGTTATAGCGTGAAAACGATTCTTTTCAAAATTTTAAAAATGCTGTAAGAAAAAAAATTTTCAACCAATTCGCGTCAAATACAATCCCAAATTTTTTTATATAAAATCCTACTTGAGTGCCAAATTAGAAGAAAATCCGTAGAAAATCGCGACAGTTATCGGGCGTACAAGGAAATAACTTTAAAATAAACTTTAAAATAATAAGTAACTTTAAAAAATGATAAAGAATTTTTTTAAATGAAATCTGCGGTGATGTAAAACATGAAGGGGCTGATAAATACTTGGATAAAGTCAATTAAAGTTGTAGTTAGTTTGAAAAATAAGATTTTTAGAACTCAGAAAATAATAAGAATTGAAAAATGTATGTAATTAAGATAATCGATACAATAGGACGTTTATAAGACTTAGGATGTCGTATTGGAATCTTAAGGATGCTGCTGGAATATATTTTTTTACACTGGGCTGTGCGATAATTAACGCATTTAGCTATCTAAAAAAATCACAATAAGATGAATCTCTAGTGAGCGAAACAAAAAACAGCCGCTAAATATTGAGAGAAGAGCCAATGCTATGAATTTTCAACTGATTATGGTTCTCACAGAATGTTAAGAGCCACTGGGAGAAGAAATTTTGGACCGAGTGATTATAGTGGTGGCGCTAGAAGTTTGGATGATTTACATCGACGGAGCGCGGCTGGAGCGAAACTTTGTCCGAGGGAACAAGCGCGAAGACAGGTTGTAGTAAGCCCAGGCAGATCTGTCTAAGGCGTGGCGAAGAACAGAGACAGAATGAGATAGACGTTCCGGCTAGGCGAACCCGTCCCTTCTGGCAACATTCAAATATTCCTCGCATTCATAAATTCATCAGAGGAAAAAGAGTGAGTATTCTGGCCGAAATAACACCACTTGCTGCTAGCCAGGCTAGAGACTAGAGAACGGAGAGAATCTTTTTGTGGTTCAACCCACTGGTTGCAACGAACATCAAACGTATTGCGCATTCCACTGAACTAGCCAGAGGCTACAAGCACATTTTGCAAGCCTTCGTCAGTTTTGCAAAAATGTATTAGAAGTTAGAGGTTAATCTTGAAATTTCATGAGAAAAAATTGTTTTTGTTGATTTTTGCTTGAAATTTTTTAACGTATCCACAAAATAATGACAATTTCGTAATCAGCGAGAATTTTTCGATCAAATATGCTTTTCAAAATTACGAAAACTCAATTTTTATTTATTCTACGTTGCGCACCCTGAGTCAGCGTTACCAATGTTCGGAATTTTCAATTGACCACAACTTTGTTTTTTAGAGATAAATTTTTTTACTTCTTTTTTTGTTTATAAGAGCTCGAGAATGCGAAAATAATGGCACTAACATAATAAGATTTCCGAATTGTGAAGATAGAAAACTGTCACTTATGAAATGATAGTAACATTCAAATATTCCTCGCATTCATAAATGTATCAGAGGAAAAAGAGTGAGTATCTGGCCGAAATAACACCACTTGCTGCAAGCCAGGCTAGAGACTAGAGAACAAAGAGAATCTTTTTGTGGTTCAACCCACTGGCTGCAACGAACATCAAACGTATTGCGCATTCCACTGAACTAGCCAGAGGCTACAAGCACAGGTTGCAAACCTTCGTCAGTTTTGCAAAAATGTAATAGAAGATAGTGGTCAATCTTGAAATTTCATGAGAAAAAGTGGTTTTGGTTGATTTTTGTTTGAATTTTTTCATTTATCCACAAAAATATTGACAGTTTCGTAATCAGCGAGAGTTTTTCTCGCTGATTACGTACAGAACTCGATGGAAGGAAAAGAATGGCGCTACTATAATAAGATACCGCAATTAACAAGATACACAAAATTTCAAATCCGAAAAAGCAACCCCATTCAATTATAATAATTTTCAGGTGACTTCGTGCTTTCAAGTCAATAGAATATTTTTCCATGTGCAATTAGACATTTGGTTTCAATAGTGGATTCCTTTACATTACCCTCATATTGTACAACCGAAATAAAAATAAATATATATAAATTGCTACATATTATCAATTTGTATAACGAACATTTTTTTATTTTTAATTACATAAAACTCTAACCATTCAATAATACTCTCCTTCCTTCGCCAAAAATGATGAAATGAAGGAACCATGTTTTTAGCATAAAAAAGGTTTTCGTATAATTATTTCCATTCCATAGATCAGGAGCTGCAACGATTTCAATATGTAAGATGAAAACGAAGAGTAGAATAAAGAGAAAGCATCTCAAGAGTAAAGGGTTGCTTCGGTAACGGCAGAGATCCGATAATATGTTTGAAGGTGGTGATGCTACGTTATCTTGATATAAGCCAAGCGATTTTATCCGTTTATTCCGGTTGGTGGAGCTCTCACGCGGGGCTCGTGAGGGCCGATAATAGCCCCGATATGAGAATCGCAGAGAAGTACGCGACGAGAGGACTACCGACTCTCTGCCTCTCGCTACTCTCTCTCTTTACCCCTCCCGTTCTACCAGCTAGAGATTCGAGATTACGCTTCCTATACGCAATCACAGAGCAGCGTTGGTTGTCAGTTTACAGCGTGAAAGATCTCGCTGTGTGGAATCTCACGGGATCTCGAGCTCTTGGGGACTACAATACACGTTTCGAGTAACTGTCGGTAAGACGGCCTCCTATACTCAATACTACCACCTAACATGACCCGATCTGGTAACAAAAAAAAATTGTAATCGTATATCGGTCTCCCTTATTCGATCTTTACCGTCGATCGCACTTTCTGAGGATAATATAGATCGAAGCTTCGTTATGAGGCTGTAAAGCATTTTTTTTCATAGAACAGTAATTTTTATTTAATTTATTGGACGCAGCATCAGAGAACTGCATTAATGTATTAATTTTTTACTAGTCAATGCGGGTTTGAAAATGATGTGTGCTATGGAAAAAAAATTATAATCGCATATCGGTCTCCCTTATTCGATCTCTACCATCGATCGTACTTTCTGCAGGTAATAAAGATCGTTATCAGGCTGTGAAACATTTTTCTCATAGGTTAGTAATTTTTATTTAATTTATTGGACGCATCGAAAAACTGCCTTCGTTTTTTTTACTTTGCATTTACGCAATATTTTTTTGAATATTGTGTGACAAGGCAAAAGAAATTGTAATCGCATATTGGTCCCTTGTATTTGGTCTATACCGTCAGTCGTACTTTCTGAGGATGGAAGCTAATGTAGAAGCTTCCTTTATAATTTTTTATTTTATTTTTTCATTGAATGACAATTTTTATTTAATTTGTTGGATGCAACACCGAAAAACTGTATTGATGTATCTATTTTTTATTTATTCATTCAATACTCATTTGAACATTACCTGCATACAATCTCCTCATAAGATCATCTTTTTTTCACCACAGAAAAACAAAATCCAGTGATTATAACCAAAGAGATTTTCCACAAAGAATCCCCAGCAACTTCTTGTCAATTTCACAGTATAAAATGCGCTTAATGTCAAGATTACAAAAACCAACGTTATAGTGTTCAATGAAAAAAAAAAAAGTTTGTGACAAAAAAAGCCAACCATTTATCGTTACAAGTATAAAACTTCCTAATTTAATTTTTACTATGTAAGATGATGCTGCATAATTATTCATTCTTCTACTCGGGTCAGCTCATCATGGGCGGCCATATTTTTTTATTTTCAGTTACAGGTAACAAAGTATGAATACGTACGTAATGGTCTATTAGACCGTGAGAGATTATGCAGGTTTTTGGGCAAGAGGGTCGTAAACGATTCCGAATAAAGTAAGTTAAATGCGTTGCGAAATTTACCTGTAGGTACCTATACGCTATGGATATACGCTAAAATTATATATGGATATAAGTGCGGATCGGTAGAAGGAGTGGAGGGGGAAAAGGGCAGTAGGTAGGAGGATGTGTAGGTCTAGCCTATGAAGAGCCGCGTCGCGTCGTTTGTGTGTTAGCCAAATTACAGCGTCCGTGTCAGAGTGCGGGTGATTGATGTGCGTTGTTCAGAAACTACCGTCGAGGGCCGCTGCGCGGTTTTCCAAGAAATTAAACAGCGCCAAACATCGCCGGGAGCTCGAGGTCTATACCGACCCGGTATATGCCACCATACGGCTCTATGGTACGGCTCTAACATAGTTATCCCGTAGCCGCATATCACGCCGTAACCCTGTCGTTATTCCTGCCAAAACTTGAACCGTCTGCCTTCAAAATACGAACCATTTATGATGAACCATGCTGAAAAAAAAAAAATTATTTTTACTGGGTGGAACTGTTGAAAATGTTTGCAGCTTTACAGTACCGGAAGTTTTATTCATCAGGTGATGTAGTGAATTTAGTACACGAGTGTGATAATAGTATATTACGATACGAGTGCGATGAAACTTTTTCTGACGAGGCTGAGTTTGCAGAACGAGACGAAGGCGAGTGTTGCAATCAAACGAGTTGAAAAAAAGGTTCTCGCACGAGTTTCGTGTACAATTTTATTTCAGTAGTGCGGGTAGTGCGCTTTCTCGCACGCGAAGAAGAAGCGAGGCGTGTGAGAAGTAGGCCCTTCTCGCACGGAGTTGCATAGAATATAAATTTGTGTATTGAATTTTCTAACTTTTAAACGTGTAAATTTGTGTATTCAATTTTCTAACTTTTAAATGTGTACATTTGTGTATTCAATTTTCTAATTTGTAAACGGTTTAGTAGAAAGTTGTATGTAGTATTTTATCTACTTCTTTTATGATTACGTTCGCTTATGAAATTTCGGTCTTTTTGAACGATAAAAAAAATTACTAAATTTGTTTTGTAGGATGGAGGTACATTTTGTTTTTGCATTACATCCTTGATGAAGATAAAGATACTGAGGCAGTGATTGGAGAATGAATTCTTTTTCACATAGTTTTCGTTAGAGTTGGAATTGAGCGGTTTTGCGTGACAAAAAAATGTAACGTTTATAGACGGAACTTATTTTTTTTAAACCCTTAAGTGTAGGAATTTCTTCTTCATTGATATAAATTTAGTAACCAACTAAGTGATACGACGAACATATTTTTTTTTCATTGCGATTTCAAGATGTAATTTTTGGTAACCCTTAAAAAAAATATAATAACTAATCCACTAGCTAGACGCAAAACTTAATTTTCTTTTCCGTTCCAATATGTTTTTGTAGAATCAAGAGGTTCTAAATGGCTAAAATAATCCAGTTTCTGGCTGCATTATTCAAGGCTTTATACAAACCCTAAAATTTTTTTAAAAATATTTCCCATTCTAAGAAAAAAAATTTCTCACAATAGTCACATTGTCAATTACTACAAAATGTGATTGACTAACCCAGTTACTGAACATCAAAATCTCCTGCTTCGATTCGTTATTAATATTCTTTAGATCGGGATGTTTTGAAAGGCTGGAAAAATGCAGTCACCCCCGAGTGTGATGTTCGTCAACCCTTAAAAAATAGAATAACGAACCCAGTAACTAGACGCAAAACTTTTATTTTCTTTTCGGTTTTGATATTTTCAGAATCGAGCGGTTTCGATTTGATAAAAAATAGTAACCTGTTGTTGTATCTCGCTCTTTCGGGAGTCGAGAAATAACGCGGCCCCCAACGAGAGTCGTGATGCAATAAAATAGCGCCACCCACCGGGCCGTCGTTATCGTCGCGGGCATCTCCGCAATGCCTCACTTTACTCGCGATCCTAACGGGGTGGCAGGTCCTGGCCGGCACCAGCGGCGCTGCAGCGCCTCGTGGCTCATGGGTGCATAATGAACTCGTTAATTAACTATCAGGAAGCTGCATCGAATCTGATAACACATTGGCCACACGACGACGCGCCTTTACTCCATTCCCAACAGCAGAGACACACTTGCCAGCAAACGTTATGGTGCTTCCGAACGAGTACGGCTTTTCCTTGTGTATGCTATATATATTACATATACAGGATATTCGCCTTCTTTCGAATTTCTAGATCGAAATTTTTCCGAATGGAAAAAAATGTGCATTATCGAATGAACAAGATACACTCAGAGAAAAATATCGTAATTTAATAATTAAAATAGTTAGTCCGACGATAATCTAACTATACTGTATAGTTGCCAGGAGGAATGACTATATTTTATGGTTATATCAATTATAAGAAAATAGTTGGATCAACCATTAATATGATTCCCAGGAGGAACGTCTATATTTCATGGTTACAGCAAATATAATTATAATAGCAATTATCAGAATGATAATAGTTTCAAAAATTATTCTAATAGTTTCAAATATGTCGTTTTATTGCTTTTATACGATTTCAACGTTTGTTTTCAATGCTTTTCTCTCAGTGTATTGTTAGCAGTAACTATTGTTAATTTTGCAGCAAATTGATAGGCTATTTTTAATTTCTGAAAAAAATTGTGGAATTTGAAAAAAGAAAAATTTCGATAAGATTAATAACAAATTTGTTTATAGAAACGTTCATAGTGATTTGTTTTTCACTTGCAGAAAAATGTTGGTTCATTTATAAATTTTCTTTTCTGGTTTCTGAAAACGCAAAGTTGTAAATAAGTTACTGTAAAATAGACAAAATATTTGAATGGATAATGTTGCTTTATTAAGAGTATTAAAAGTTCGAAGGAAGTAGTAGCTCTACATGTTCTATTGAGGAAGAATACCCCATATGATATAACTATTTTTCTATGGTCGCAATTACCAAGGAACGGTCTTGTTGGCTCTGCAGGTGCACGAAGGATTCGTGCTTATGCTATATGGGAGGTGCAGATAAGTTAGCGACGACAATAGACTAGATTTAAAACTATAAATTATGCAGCAGCAACGGACATTTGTTATTGCCTAAGAAGGACTTAACATTTTTTATAACTTAGCATAATATTTGCAAGATTTTCGAAAATATAAATAAACCCTAAGAATGTTGAAGATTTCTAAATATTTAAAAAATATAATGTGTATATGATAGATCTGTAAAATTCCGGACAAATATTTCTTGGATTACACAAACGAAGTTTTCACCAGATGAAAATTCAAAATTTTCGTTTCTAACTTTTCAAAGGTTCCGAAATGGAAAAAAAAAATTCGTCGACAATAAATTAGATTTCAAAGTAAATTATGCCGTAATAAAGATTTTCATCAGAAATTTTTTTTTTCTCAAAACCTTTCAAAAATTTCTAGTACTAATCGTGATTTCAACACATCAGGAACATTTTAGACAGTTTGAAAAGTTCTTGAAATTACGGATATTTCTAAACATATTGGAAAGTCTATACATCGATAGATTTTAAAATACCCAGAATTTTTTATAGTCATTTTTACGCTCAATTTGAAGTGCAGTTCACTGTTGGTAATTATACTAAAATTGTGATTGTAATGACTTTTTACAGCATTACAAAAATGTTGTATCCTGAAACTTTCGAAATTTTTTAATCATATCGAAATTTCGTCTACATTTAGAATTTTCTTGGTACATTCACTCCAGATTTTAAGGGTATTTGAACCTCGGTCATTTTTTGAAAACCGTAGTATTTTATTAATTATTAACTTATGATTCGAAGGTCTAATCATTGTAGATGATCAACTATGAAATTAGCAAACGAACTCAGTGCCGTTTGTACCCAACGGTCAAAGCGGAAAAGATTTAAAAAAATTTTAGATCCCTCAAAATTTCGAAATATTTATACCATATTGAAATTTTTCATACATTTGGATGGATTTAAAAAATCTCAAAATTTTGAAAGCCACATTCACCCCAAATCTGAAGAGGTGAATGTGGCTCTATGATCATCTGTCATTCGGTTAAAAACTAGCAGCCACGTGCTCACTTCGCTCGCAGTCTTTTCCTTTCAGTTATCTCTCGATATGGCTAAACATGATATTCGCATGCTTATCCCATTCATCATATTACGCGACTATTTCTACTTCAGTGTTTCGACATAATGGACTTTTCATGTGCCATTCTATGCGTATGTCTTCTATTTCACAAGTGTGAAAAGAGAAATTAAAAAAACGCGCCACGCGTGGTCTTGCGGCGATAACAACAGTCTGAAGTTTTCTTTATATCAAAGCTATCGACAGCCAATTAGAATAGTAGATGGCTTCAGTTTTCGATATCTCGACTTTCAATATGCCATGTCTTTTTTAAGAGACGGTTGTGTGGACAATCTCTTAGTTACCGGCGATCCAATGTCAACCTATTGTTTTATTAATTATTAAATTACACGAAAAAAAAAGTTTTGTTGAGCCAACTAACTATTATTAGCTGAGTGAAAGATTGTTGCCACAACCATCCGGTTGGTCAGTGCAACAACCTGGCATTAGTCACAATTACCATTCCGTCTTAGTTTACTTAAATGGGTCACACAACGATTTTTATTCGTTACCCAACTAAGTAAGATAGTTAAGGCCAAAGTAATAGTCAGCCCAACTAACTATTTAGTTCAAGCAATGATCAGAGCCAACCACCTAAAAAAAGTGCATCTAACCAGGTAATCGTCTGTCTCTCAGACCACTAAGTCACCTGGTTGGGTCCAACTATCTTTTTAGTTACCGTAACGAAGTCGTTTTTTCCGTGTATCATTCGAATACCTCAGCACGACATTTTATGGATGACGAGCTATGAAACGAGAAATGATTTAGAAAAATTTCAAGTCCGCAAAATTTCGATATTGTTTGAACATATCAAAAATTTGTTCTACATTTAAACATGAAACCATCTATAGATGGATTTGAAAAAATTCAGAATTTTTTAAGCCACATTTACTCCAGATTATAAGGGTAATTGACACACGGTTATTTTATCAAAAACCGCGTGGACAATCTCTGAGTTACCGATCCAATGCCAACCTATTGTTTTATTAATTATTAAATTATGATTCGAATGTCTTACTATGGCATTAGTGATGATGAACTATGAAATGAGAAAATAAAGTCAGTGCGGTTCGTAGCCGATGGTCAAAGCGATGAAACGTTGTACCAGTGACGACCACAGGATAACCCGCCCTACACAAGATTAATACCTACTCTTAATTAATCGGTCGTTCGTGTGCACACTAACCGATGACTACACGATCGCCGATCGTGGAAGCAAGTTTCGTGACGCGATGTACGTGCCCGATACGGCCGAGCGCGACGAGACTATACGTACGCGACCGACAACGACAACTCATTGGGTAATTACAGATAACCGGCGAACCTATAATGCAACGTGCGCGTAGTCGCCCGCTCTCCTCGACTGATGCTGCCGATGCCGGTCGTAGCCGTACCGAGGATGCCAATCGGCACACGCAACTCATTTTCCGTTCCAAAATTCCATCGAACCACGAAGAAACTAAAAACTGAAATTTTATCGCGTTTTTTTCATGAAGAATAGTAATTTCTGAATAATCTTCAGAGCAGATTTGCAGTCATTGCTCTAAAATACATTTGTACGGCGTCTGAAAAAAAAGGAAATAATAATAATGATGTTCCGGAAAAAATATAACCTCTTGCTGAGCTGAATAGAATTTTGTATGGTATAATACATTCGTACGACGTCTGAACAGGAAGGAAAGAATAATAATGATGTTCTGGAAAAAATATAAGGTCTTGCTGAGCTGAATAGAATTTTGTATAGGTGAAGAATGAAAGAAATGTGTTTTTTTCTGTTTGCAATGAATTAAAGGTCCGATGATCACGGTGCAACTTAAAATTTGTTGGGTATCTAGTGCTCTTGCAAATTTTTCTAAGCCTGAGCAGCATAAAATTAACTTTAGTGGTTTGTCTTCGTTTTGATGATATTCCTTAAGCAAGACAGAAAATTTGAATATCGAATATCCAAAAAAAAAAAAAAAAATAATCATATGAAATACTTAAATTTTGATGATTCTAAATTTTCAGGCAAGACAAAATGTTAAAAAAAAGATTTTTGGGGCAATTTTAACAATATTTATGATCAAGAATTTTCCGCTGATTGCAAAACGAATAAATTTACTATTTTATTCGATTTTTAATATTCTTCTTTCGTTTAAAAAAGTTATAAAAACAAAATGGTGTCAAAATCATCACGGTACTTAATCTTTCTCGCTTTAAAAAAAAAAAAAAACAAGAAAAATTACAGTCACAAATTTTAAAACAATCTTCAATTTATAATGGTTAAACGAAATTATGTAAAAACGGTGGTAAAAATTCCTGCATGTCATGTAACTCTTACCAGCTCTTTGTTTAGTGTCCGTTTTGTAGTAATCACCGATATAAAAAAATAAACTATGAAAAAACCGCAGACGTCAGAAGAAAAGGAAGAAAAATCGGCGGAAGAAGGGGAACGATACGTATAAGCGGCAGGAGGACGTCGAGTGGCGGCAGAGGCGTCGTAGTACCGGCTTCGAAAGCCGGAACCCGGTGTTGGAATAAAACTATGTTATTATACGTCTACCGTTCGCGCGGCCACTATAGCAACACCCGTACACAATATACACAACCGCCCTACCGATCGGATTGCCCTTTCCTCTCCTTAAGACCGCTCGATTAATAGAGAACTGTAGGTTCGTCTTACGAATCTTTCCGAATCTTTTGGCGAAATCGTTCCTAGGTCTTAAACTATATAGATGTGTATGTATTATTCTTCATTTTACGGGATGATTTTCTTATTTAATTTTCTCACATCTTTAATTCGGACAAAATAGACTAACGTATCCAGTAAATTCTAAATATATTGAAATAACACGTTTCAATATAGATTTCTAGCAATTCGAGTTTCTGGGCAAACTTTATTTTTAACCATAAAATGGATTTTTGAAGTTTCCCGTTCCAGGGGTTAATTTTTTTTTATTTCTGGATTCCCAATTAAGACAAAATATACCAACCAACTCAGTGGTTACACACCGAACTTTTTTTCTTCTTCGGTTATAATATATTCCGAATTAGGAAATTTTGAATGACGATTGACATAGACGTAAACACTTCATGACAAACGTTTTTAACCCAAAAAATGGAAATTCTTCCATAACCCATTCGACAATCTAATTATATTAAATTCCACGTATTCGGGATTAATCCAAAATGTACTAACTAATCCACTAACTAGACGCCAAGATTTATCTTTTTAATTTTTAGATTGAAGATGTTTTGAATTCCTGGGAAATGTAGCTTCCATATAAGGGAACTTTTTTCGACCATTCGGGCTACTCTGAATGGATGTGTATGCATTCTTCTTCATTTTAGGGGATGATTATCTTTTTTTAATTTTTTTTCAACTTTAATTAGGACAAAAGATACTAACGTACTCAGTAAATTTAAATATATTGGAACTGTAGGTTTCATTATAGATTTCTAGAAATTGTACAATCTCTGAGGAAACTTCTTCTCAACCATAAAATGGAATTTTTTTCATGCCCTATTCGAGAGCGTAATACTTTTAAATTCCTCGTATTCTCAATTAATCTAAAATATACTAACTAACTAAAGATTTCAATAAATGTAGATTTCTGAAAATTGTCGTCCCTGGAGAAACTTCTCTTTTTACCTCGAAATGGATTTGTCTAAATTCGCCATTCTAGGGGTTAATTCCTTCTAATTTTTAGAGTCCCAACCACGACAAGTTATACTAACTTAGTGGTTATAGATCGAACTTTTTGATACTTTTCATTCCTAATATATCCCGAATTTAGAGGTTTTCAATTACTATAAACGTGGTGGACTCTTCATGGAAAACTTTTTTTACGTTCCACTTCGATATTTTCCATATCCATTTCCGGTATCCATAAAAAAATTAATACAAGTTTATTTTTTTCAAATTTCTTCATGTTATTAATTAATACAAAATGTATTAACTAAACCAGCACCTAGACGCTAAATTTTCTTTCTCTTATTTTGTTTTCATATTTTCAGATTTGTGATGTTTTAAATGCCTGTGAATATTGTAGCCTCCACGTAAGGAACCTTTTTTTTACCGATCGTGCTGCTCTTTCTTCTCCTTAGAAGCACTCGATTAATGGAGAACTGTAGGATCGTCTTACGATCCGTCTCGAATCTATTGGCAGAATCGTTCCTAGGTCTAAAACTATACTCATGTGTATTGCATAGGTGTAACTCAGACAACTCGTGAAATCGGCAAGCGTCTAGGTTGGGCGAATTTTTCTTGCAGCCCTCGCGGATATATTATTAAATGTGAATTAATCAGCTGCGGGTGAACGAGTATAGGCCACCAGAGCCTGTGATGATGCGTTTTTAAATGCTCAGCCGCATATTATTATCTCAACGATTTGACCTTTATGATTTATTTAGGCACGATGAGCAATTTTGTGTTTAGCTCGATATCCTCACCTTTCAAAGTATTGTGCAGCCAAGTAGCGTTGTCTGTGGCTCACTAATGGTGCATTTTAACTAAAAAATATCACAGGGATCTCTAGCAAATATTCATTCAATATTTTATCGGCAATATTGTTGCAAGCTGATAAAACGTCCTCACGGAATAGCTAATAAGATTATTGTTATCTCATACTCGTTAATTATTAAGCAAGTGGTATGTTCATCATGAGAAATAACCAGTAATTGAATGTATGGTTGTAAGCATAGATTATTGCGATATTATCACATAATTGCAATTAAAACAACAAAAGCATTGAAATTTTTTATGAAATCTCTCAACACAATTTTTTTGCTCCATTTTTAAATATTAAAGTTTTTTAAATAATCACTGTAGAGTTGTAAATCGTCATTGATTCAAGAGATATAGTTTATGGTAAATTGTGTTGTAATTAAAATTTTATAATAATACTTACGACGATTATGAAGTAATACGTAAGCTTTTGTATAGCAGCAAAAAATTTTATTTTACCTAAAACATCGGGAGAAATTTTGGAAAGAATGGAAGAGTCTAAAAATCCATTACTTCCTTAATGCATCAAGTTTTGACATTTTGACATTTTGACATTTTTCACCGAGAGTTTGTGAAATTTTATCGAAAATTAATTAATGTGCTCTTAAAAAAATTAATTAATTCTTTGCAACTATCCGGAAGTTTCGATGTTGTATAAGAATCTCTACATGTCAGTATTATGAAATCTCATTCATAAAGAAAATTTTGACACCATTTATACTTCTAAAAATATGAGGCATTTACAAAACTGCTGTAAGATATTTTCATCTAATAATGAGTATATAAATAATTTTATACTATAATCATTAGAAAGTAGTTAACAAATAATAGCTATTGCACAGAATTTCTATTAACGTGGTTCTGAATCCGTTAAAAAAATAATATTAAAAAATCGATAATGCTTGACAATATCTATGCGATAAATCATTTGTCGTATCAACGTCAAACTCCCGCACACGTGCATTCAAATAGCTTTGGTCTACGAGCTGTACTCGTGGGTGCGTATAATACCCGTCGGCGTTGGCCGACTCAGCATCTTCCTTATTCTATTCCGGAGGCCTATGAATGTTAAATGAGGCTTCTATTCCACACACTTACTCCGCCACATAGTGTTGCATGCGTCCACGAATAAATTACACAACTAGTCAAGTCCGCAGAGCTCTTCACGTATTTTTTTCCGGGAGCCTCACAGAAGCCGCTGCATGTTGAGCCAATCAGGGATCTGAATACAATGAGAACCGAGCTTTAATGCCTTTCTTTACGTCAGATCAAAACTCACCTATTCATACATGTTGCCTGCATATTCTATGTTATGTTTTTGCACAACACTTGACGTGTTGCAATAATCTAAAACGAAGAATAGACGGAAATATACTTAGGGAGAACATCTATTATTTTTATTATGTGATAATTAATTTAATTGGGAGAATTGAACAAATGTAGATGTTTGCAAAAGTACTTTAAATTTGATATTCGTATACTTTTTAAAAAATCCCTTTGTCCAACAAAAATAAGGTAATGAATTTTATTTCTGAAAAATTGATCTGATTAAAATCCATTAAAAATTCTATGGAAGCAAAATAATAGTTTTTTTCAAATTCATTTGCAATGGCATTTTCGACAGCTTTTATGGAAACAAAAATATATTTAGACTGTTGTCAAACCATTCCTAATTTATTCAATCTTTGTGATAGAATATTTAAAATGAAAAATGATATGATGATATTTAGGGCATAATTAAATGAAAGGAATGAGTGAATAATATATCAGGTGCATATTTTCCGCAAGTATAAAGTTGTCTCGGTCGGTACGGTAGGTAAATGTCTTGTGCCGAAAAGCTACCGCGCCATTTATTGATCAGCACGCGTCGGTTTCCGTTGGTCGTCACTTTTCTAATGCAACTGACAGATGGAGTTAGTTGGAAAATTCATCGATCGAGGTCGTCGCCGTAGCGATTCTATGGAGCTCACACATTTCTCCATTTAGCCATATATGCAGTAATTACTACAGGGAAAAAAAATATTGGAACGTTTTTATCAATCGAATTACAAAATTTTTCGGATGTTGGTTCTATAAAAACGTAAGAGAGAAGACGAGACTGGATTAGTTCCGCCTTCACGTCCAAATTTTTCTGTAGTTCATTTTATCGAGTTAATAAAATCAAGATTAATATTCGTCTTTATGAGAAACGTCGAGGATAGGGCGACCATCCGTCTCTCAACTGACTCGTAAAGATCAAGTCCTCCAACGTGATAACTCCCTCCTTTTCTATCTCACTTTTCGCTCATTCGTTGCCACTCGGATGATTTATCGCAATATTTTGACGTGGAATATAGTGCAGTATAGAAAAGATGAATTGACCAGCGTGGCTCTTGATGCCTGGAAGTTAGCTGCCCCCTTTTCCCAGACGACCAACTATCACCACCCCCCAAACTGCTGAAGCACTGCTCAACTAGTCGCGACAGCACATCGAACGCTCTATAAGCGCTATTCCCCCAGTGCATGCACCGGATGAACTTTTTTGTTTTTACAATTTTCATATAAATCATGCTAGATCGTTTGGGATCATTTATAGTGGCTTAAAAAAAGATGCAAGATAACTTTTTTATTTTTAGACTACCTCTCCCCTCCCTCTCATGAAAAGATTCGCGATATTGACTTTACTGAGCGTAGAGCCAGAAAAATAATTATAATTAAATTTTGATTTCTACTGCGTTTCGAAAGTATCTGATTGCGAATTCTAGCTCATTATGGAAATTGATGGGGCGGGGTCAAAGTTCCGAATGGTAAGAACACGAAGTTCGAAAATTCCTAAAACTAAAATCTCACCTACATTTTTGACGAAAATATTTCTAGCGAATTTTGTCAAAGATGTCGGTGAGATTTTAATTTTAGTTAAGTTGAATTTTAATTAAAGAAATATTTAATTTCGAAATTTTAGACCTTCGAGTATTTACCATTCGGAACTTTGTCCCCGAGAAGGTGGCGGGGTTAAAATTCCGAATGTTGAATACACGAAGGTCAAAAATTCCGAAATTTTATATCTCACCTAAATTTTTGACAAAATGTCTTCTAGCAAATTTCTTCAAAAATGTAGGTGAGATTTCAAGTTTGGGAATTTTAGACTTTCGTTCATTTACTATTCGGAACCTTAGCCCCGATTTCCTTGCTTCTCAGAGATAAAGCTTCGAATCGTAAATACTTGAAGGTCTATAATTTGGAAATTTAATATCTCACCTACATTTTTAACGAAATTTGCTAGAAAAATGTTTGTCAAAAATATAGGTGAGATATTAATTTTCGGAATTTTAGACCTTCGTGTATTTACCATTCGAAACTTTAACCCCGGTGCTTATCATATAAATATATTTATTTTTTAGACACGTTGATATTAAGCTGAATTTAATACGCGGTTCTCGGAAAAAATTTACCATACACAAGGTTAATTCTCGAAATATTTTTAACAGTGCATATATTTTTCCTAATTTGTTTATACTTACAAATAAAAAAATCATCATCCTAATTCATAATTTTAGTGCCCTGCAATTTGCGAATGAATCAAACACAAGGAATGATAAAAATGATAAGCAGAGACAAAAAATACGAAGAAAAAAAGGGCGGAGAAGGCCCAAGTACGAGAACTATGCTGGAGCCGCTGATAAAGACGATAGCTTATGGTATTAAGGTGGACGACTCAGCAAATAAGGGCCATTTTCATTATAAGGACAACACTTCCCGTCACGAAAAAAACGGCTTCGTTGGGATAACTAACTATTTATTCGTAGGGTCTAAATTTGTTGAACCATCAGATTTGTCGATGTAACGACCGGTATTAGTCACATTCACTATTCAGACTTAATTGATTCGAATAGGTCACAAAACGGATTTTATTCGTATTCTAACTAAATAAGATAGTTGGGGCCAAAATAGTAGTTAGCCCAACTAATTATTTAGTTCGATCAACGATCAGAGCCAACCACCTGAAAATAGTTGATCTAACCAAGTAATCGTCTGTCTCTCAGAGCACTAAGTTACTTGGTTGGGTCCAACAATTTTTTTTCATTACCGTAACGAAGTCGATTTTTTCGTGTAGGTCTCATTATCTTCACAGTTACACTATTTGTTATTTCACCTTCACTTATTAATTCGGTGATACAATACAGAGTGTGAAACTCATGAATCTAGTTTCGAAGCAATCGGTTCACCTAATTGGTTGCCCTATTTACAAAAAAATTCTTCGACTTTATCCTGAAGAGAGGGAATTACATGAAATTCTTTATTCAGTGAGGGAAAGAGTTCGCCTCATAATGAAATTGGCCCTTTTTGACTCCCTCGTCCCCTCATCATAATATACATTAGCCGTATTCAAAATTATTTTATTAGTCATCATCTTCGAAATGTTTTCAACAGCGCATATTTCTCCTAATTTCATTCTACTAAAAAACAAATTAAAAAATCATCGTCCCAGATCATAATTTCACTGCCTCGCACTTTACGAATGAGTCAAACGGTGAAATAATGAAAATGATAAAGAGAAAAATAAGACGAAAAACGGCGCGGAGAAAGCACAAGTACGAGAGCTGTGCTGGAGTCACTGGAGGCGATGGCTATAGCTATAACGCGCGTAGTACAGTATATATGTATAAGCTCAAAAGGGAGAATCGGTACGAAGCGACGCGATAGGAAGGGGCTATTAGCTGGCAGATTAGCAGTTAAAATTGAAATTTGCACGGACAGTTCGATGCGCGGCTCCGCGTTGGTGTCGGCAAAACGTCAGAGGCTCCGGGTGAGCCGTGTGCGGAGATTGGAGAAGCAAATCTGCCACGCATCGGTTTCGACGCACCGGCACAATATTTTCTTCTTCTCTCGCCGCTCCGAGCCACGAGCTTCTTTCCTCCTTTCGCACTACAGCTCATCCTCTGCACTCGACTCGCTGTTGAGGTATGAAATGAGATATGGTTACGAGGCCCATATACCACCGCGCGCGTCGTACCAGAAGCAAAGGAAGCAGCAGAATCGGCAGCCACCGTTCGACCATTGTACCGCGCTTGTCATGAGAAAGCGATACGTGCTGCGAGCTGCTGCTGTTGCTGTTGCTGTTGCTGCGCACGCTTCTACCCTTGCCATGACCGAGAAATACTGTGATAAACGATTCTCCTTCGAAGCTGCTAGTTTATATACTTTGAATTTGCAAGTTATGCACTGGTCGCTGTAGCGCTGTTACTGTTATAGGTTTAGTTGGTAGTTTCATTTTTGCTATAAGTGGGATCAGAACATTTTGGTTTTGCTTTTTTATCAAGACTGCTTTGTATTTATTAAAAAATTTTTTATGTCAAAATTTAAATATATACTGTGATAAACGATTTTCCTCCGAATCTGCTTGTTTACATACTTTGAATTCGCAAGTTATGCACTGGTTGCCGTATCGTAGTTACTATTACAATTTTGAAGTTGTTGGTGTGTTATTGGTTGTTTTATTTGTGCAATGTGTAGGATCAGATCATTACTTCCATTTTTGCTTTCTTATCGAGGAAGCTTCGGATTGATGACATTTTTTTTCGTTTCAGAAAATTCTAAAGAAATACTGTGATGAACGATTCTCCCTCGAAGCTGCTAGTTTATATACTTTGAATTTGCAAGTTATGCACTGGTCGCTGTAGCGCTATTACTGTTATGGGTTTAGTTGGTAGTTTCATTATTGCTATAAGTGGGATCAGAACATTTTGGTTTTGCTTTTTTTATCAAGACTGCTTTGTATTTATTAAAAAAAAATTTATGTCAAAATTAAAATATATACTGTGATAAACGATTTTCCTCTGAATATGCTTGTTTACATACTTTGAATTTGCAAGTTATGCACTGGTTGCCGTATCGTAGTTACTATTACAATTTTGAAGTTGTTGGTGTGTTATTGGTTGTTTTATTTTTGCAATGTGTAGGATGAGATCATTACTTCTATTTTTGCTTTCTTATCGAGGAAGCTTCAGATTGATGACATTTTTTTTCGTTTCAGAAAATTCTAAAGAAATATTGCAATGAACGATTCTTCTTCGAAGCTGCTAGTTTATATACTTTGAATTTGCAAGTTATGCACTGGTCGCTGTAGCGCTGTTACTGTTTTATAGGTTTAGTTGGTAGTTTCATTATTGCTATAAGTGGGATCAGAACATTTTGGTCTTGCTTGTTTATCAAGACTGCTTTGTATTTATTAAAATTTTTTTTATGTCAAAATTTAAATATATACTGTGATAAACGATTTTCCTCCGAATCTGCTTGTTTACATACTTTGAATTCGCAAGTTATGCACTGGTTGCCGTATCGTAGTTACTATTACAATTTTGAAGTTGTTGGTGTGTTATTGGTTGTTTTATTTTTGCAATGTGTAGGATCAGATCATTACTTCTATTTTTGCTTTTTTATCGAGGAAGCTTCGGATTGATGACTTTTTTTTTGTTTCAGAAAATTCTAAAGAAATACTGTGATGAATGATTCTCTTTCGGATCTGTTAGATAGTGTACTTTGGATTTAGTGATAATCGGTAAAAAAAAAATTGGATTTACAGATATTTGATTCTTTGTAGGTTATTTATCTACGACTAAAGTACCGCGAGAATTACTTTTTTTTAAATTAATTTATTCAAAACATGTATGTAAAGTAGAATCTTGCATCCTTGTTATACTTTATTCCGTACATGTTATATTCTATGTACCCTTTTTTGGAACTTGCTTTTAAGTGCTTATAAGCCCAAAATTTGTTTGTCCTCTAAATATCCTATACCTACTTTGCTCTTTTGCATTGAGTCTCAAGATATCACGATAGTAATAAAAAGTACTTACCCTGACATAGAAGCACCCATAGATAGGCTAATTAAGGCACTGGAACCATGTAAATCTTCTGCAACGCAACATTCGATATAAATAAACGTAAAATTGAAAAATTAAGCAATTAGTAAAATATAATGCAACAACGTAAAATTAAGGTATCGAAATGTAAAATAGTAAATGACTGAAAATTTGAAAAAAAAACGCAATACGTGCCATGGTCCTGAATCAGAAATTCTGCGAACTATAAATCGATAGAATAAAAAATATCATCTATGTAATAGTCCTGTTAATTACTAAGAAAACTTCATTTCATCAAAAAAATACTATTTATCGTTGAACACTTGCAGGAATAAAACAAAGTTGAACAAAGTACGCTCATAATTTCTACGGGTGAATCTGTTTTTGTCATAATATAAAAAATACATATTATGCATGTTGTTTTATTAGGAAATTGACTAGCAATTGCATTTTTTTTTTGTTTAATAAAGCTGCATGATGTTATGCGATGCCTCTGTAATGAGGAATGCTAATGTGACGCCCTTCGGTTAGTCTCTTGCCACGTCGGTTCTCTCACAACAACCAAGCAAATTATCATAATGTCCATAATACGATGGCTTATGATTGACTGGTCGTTCAAAAAGAAATGAGTCGATGCGGATAGAGAGGAAAGGTAATTGAGTTTACTACGTAAGAAATTGCGTTTTAATGAATCGTAAAACTGTGAAGCTTCTCGGTTGGTCCTCGAGCATTCGGTTCGATATTAAGAGGACTGAGTAACCTAGAAATCATGAAAATTAAATGGACGGAAATACACATTAAATTATTTAAAATAATTTCTTCAAATCTGATTCAACAACTGCTACAAATGAAGCAGTTTCATTAGTGGCCATTTTTTTGGCAAATTCAAGTCAAATTTTTTTCCACCTGTAGCGGAATTGGAATTAAGTATTAAGATAATATTAATTATTGAACTTTGGAAATTGATTTTGACAAAATCATACAGCCTGAAATGTTCAGTTTAATTGGTGACCGAGTTTTGACAAAATTGAGAAAAGCTGACCAAATTATCACGATTTTAGAGAAGCAGGTTTTGAATGCTTCGTTGCGCGTTCGGCATTTATTCGGTAGTTAGTAAAATATTTTGTCGATAACATAACAAGGGTAAAAAATGAGCATAAAATAGTTTGAATATTTATACAGATTCTGGATTATTTTACGTTAAATTACCGGATTTTATGAAGAAAAGAAAATTAATTTGTTAATAACAAACAAGTGTTACCGAAACAGTCTTTTTTTTTGTCGAAAATCAAACTATTCTTTCACCGTGTCAACATTTCCCCATTTTCAAAATCTGTGATACGTATCAGGTCATCCAATAGTTTTCTTCTTTTTATAATTCTGGGTTTTTTTTTTTTTCATTTTAAATTTCTGTGACCGTTAAACCGGTGTTCACGATTGGACCATCTCGCGAATGAATCTCTTTTGTGTATTAACAATAAGTCCGTTGTCAGTCGGAACTTTAAAATAAGTTTTAAAAAAATGAAAATTTATAATGCCTTCCACTAACTGTGTGCAAAAACTTGTCCTTGAAACTATAAAGCATTTTTTAAAATGTTGAAAATCGTCCTGTATTTTGGCCAAATCATGATAATGCTTTCGTTAATAATGAGACAGAATTTTTTTTTAAGGATGAATTTTAAGAGATATTTGACAAAACTAAGTACTGTTAATGGGATCATCCTTCACTTTTTACGTACTTTCAGTTTGACTTGTGGAAAGATAGTAAAAAGTACGTCTAAAGTCCAGGTCGGGAATTCAGTGACTGAATACGTAAAAAGTACATGAAAAGTCCATAAGCACATAGTTGCGTTAGCGTAGAAGTACATGAAAAGTACACAAAAAGTTCATATTTGACTTTTATAAAGTGAAATATGGACTATTCATATGCTTCTACGCTAACGAAAATACGTACTTTTCACGTATTCAATCGCTGAATTCCCGACGTGGCCTTCACACGTACCTTTCCAGGTGAAAAACTGAAAGTACATGACAAATCAAGAATCTTCCTATTAGCGGTACTTTTTCATGTACTTCTCACAAATCCTGAATAAATCCGTGCTGTACTAGATTTTTCTTACACGGGAAAGCCCTAATAATAATTTCGAGACGATCACAAACTGGGTAGGATTGGAGGACCCACAATGACAATGAAATATTAAACCGTTAAATCGACAAGATGTGAGAGAAACGTTCGGAGTAGAAATATAAATTTATCGTAATGACTTACGTAATTATTTCGTTTCAATAGTTCACATATATTTGGACAAATTATTTCATCCCGATACAATGACCAACACAATTATATAGAATATAAACTATTTAATTTGAGTATTCAATGGTCAAGGGCCCTCAAGGGCTGGCCCTCTGCGCTAAAAGACGGTCGATGGACGAGTAATTATCTCGCGCTTATGCCTAAATTATCTTGCCAACTAATTTTCCCATTTAAATTACTAATTTTTTAAAATTATTTTTATTTTTTTCATTAATTAATTGAAAAATTTATTGGACTAAAATTGGAATGATTGAGCGCGTAATTAGATCGTCAAAATATTAGTGCCTACAAGCGCGACAGAATTTCATTGAGCGCGTGACGACGTCGAATATTCACTGACAAATTTTATTTTCCCGTCACAATATAAACGAAGGAAGTATTTATTTAAAAAATTTTGTTGGTACGTTTTCGAAAAATATTCCTTATTATTTACGATAGGTACCCAAAATATACACGGGCATTTCCAACCAGATGGTCGGCCGAAAGTACAAACGCGCGTCCACTCCCCTGTAGTAATCTCAGCGGCATCTAATGCGTTCTCGTGAGCGCGTTCAAGAGAACAGAACAGAGTCCCGACGACGATGGCATCACTGCCGTTGCGGACACGATAACCGGAAATCACGATGTGAACGTGAAGCGTGCATGCATGCACTTTCGTGAATGAGTCTTGTGTAAATCCGTGTTTACACTATAAGATAGCGTACATTATTATATATTCGTGTTGTGGCGGTTGAAAATCTCTATACGAGGCATTCTACGTAATTTTAGAGTCACTGAAACTTTTTAAACATTTTTTAACCCTCCAAATATTTCTCGTTTTCTCTGTAATTTTTTTCTGTGAAAGTTGTGTATTATACTTAAGCTTAAATAAAATGAAGAGTTAAATAGAAAATGGCGAAACGAGTGGAGAAAATATTGAAAAATAAAGTGGCTGAATTGAGGAAGAATGCCTCGTATATCTTATGTGTATATTAATTCCATTTCAAATTAAAATGTGCGTGTAGTTGTGTTGGGCGTACACAAGCAACGAGGCCGCGCTACTTCCTGTCATAATCTCATTACCATAGACCGCGACGATTATGACGTCTCACAATTGTGGTGAAGATCGTGAACACATAACAATAATAATGTATTCGAGCGACGAATCGATTTCAACTATCATTCTTGTGGAAATAATACTCTGGTTGTTTTTAATACTTTCATCCTTAGAAAGTCTAAGAATACTGAGTCTGATAAAAACGTTACCAACAATAATATTGTTATAATTAATTAATAACGTGACTGCAGTGCACCAAGAGTTTTTTTTTTAAGGAAACTTTCAGATGTTGCATTTTTTAATATGCTCCAATAGACCGATATTTAACGATAAATAAAATAAAATAAAATAATAAAGCGTCCGAAAGTATAGTCAAAATATAGAATGAAATAAATTGTTGTTTCAAATAGATTTGTCAATGAATTAAATGAATGTTATTACGCCTGCTAATAAATCAATGAATTACTTCAAATGTCGACACGAGAGAATTTTATTATAATTAGACCGTAAGCTTGATTATATTCGTGGACCTCTATTGTACGCATTTTTTTAGTGTACAAGAAGCGAAAGTGACATTTGACATTTAACATTCGTACAGCTATAGAATAACCCAAAAATGAACCGATAATTAACTGCAAATAAAATGAAACAATAACAAAGTTCAAGACAGCATGAAATAAATTTTTGTGTAAGTCAAAATTTTTTCCCGAATTGAGAATATCTCATTACGCCCGCTTAAAAGTAAATTAGTGTCTTTAAATGCCGTTCCAATAAAACTTTATTATAATCGCTCGATAAGTTTAATTATTCTCTTTGCACCTCTATTATATATAAGTTATACCTTTTTTTTAATGTACAAAAAGGGAAAGTGACATTTGACGTCATTTTGTTCAACTGGGGAAACAACGTTTGCTTCGGTCACTTCACGAAGAGCGATAGAATCGCGATTTCCTGCCAACGACAACCGGGAATAGGGAGGGGGGAGGGGGGAGGGGGAAGCAACGGCGATGAGCCGAGTGTGGTCACGGAAGCACGGCAGGTGTACGAGGTCAGTACAAGTGCCGGCGGCTAATCGTTTATGCACAGTGGCTTCGTCGCCGACAATAAAGTTGCGACTAGCATCGCTTGTCTTCCTTAGTGCTGCGCTTGCCACTATATGCGCATCACTCGCTGCTGCGTGTGGGCTCGCTCTAGCTATCTTCATTAATTTATTCACAGCAACCACCATCACGTGCATATAACCGCGTATTCCACGTACTAGTATTAGAAGAGAGAGAGTATCACTCTCCTTATGCACTTGTATTGACTCTAAATGGTAAACAATAAAATGTATAAACCTCTAATTTTCTAAAACGAAATTGATCTCTACGTATTCATAGAGACCAATTTAGGTTTGGAAAATTTCTGTGTATATTTACATTTTGTTCTAAGAAGACACAATTTTTTAAAATACATTTCTATGTAAAAAATGTTAGATAAATAATTTGAGAAACTTTGGACAAGCCTTGTCTGTGCTATTTAGCTTATTGTTATGCAGAGCTGTTGAAAACTGAATTTCGTCGAAAGTAGTAAAGAAAATTAGATTTATATCGATTGTAATGTTTCAATACTAATAATGCTTTATTTAAAAAAATTTAAATTACTCCTTCTAGCTATCTTCATTAATTTATTCACAGCAACTACGATCACGTGCATATAACCGTGTATTCCGCGTACTAGTATTAGAAGAGAGAGAGTATCACTCTCCTTATGCACTTGTATTGACTCTAAATGGTAGACAATAAAATGTATAAACCTCTAATTTTCTAAAACGAAATTGATCTCTACGTATTCATAGAGATCAATTTCGTTTTAGAAAAGTTCTGTGTATATTTACACAGAAATTTTTGTTCTTAGAAGACAACATTTTTTTTTGATACATTTCAATGTAAAAAATGTTAGATAAATAATTTAAGAAACTTTGGACAAGCCTTGTCTGTGCTATTTACCTTATTGTTATGCAGAGCTGTTAAAAAATTAATTTCGTCGAAAGTAGTAAAGAAAATTAGATTTATATCGATTGTAATGTTTCAATACTAATAATGCTTTATTTTTTTAAATTTAAATTACTCCTTCTAGCTATCTTCATGAATTTATTCACAGCAACTACGATTACGTGCATATAACCGCGTCTTTCACGTACTAGTATTAGGAGAGAGAGTATCACTTTCCTTATGCACTTGTATTAACTCTAAATGGTATACAATTGTAAATAAACAGAACCTGCAATTTTTTAAAACGAAGTTGCTATCTACAAAAAACTACTTTTTTTCAATAGTGCAGAATTTTGTTAGTGGACTATGTAAAAAACATGGAAACAAATTTCTTAACTTCGGACAAACTTCATTTCAATAAAAAATTAATGGCGGGAGCTTACATCAGGATATGTAGCGTGTTGTTATGCAGGGCTTTGTCTTTTAATTGCTAAAATCAAGTTACAAATTGCGCGCACTCCCAAGTTAGTCATTAAGGATGTATGATAGGTACACTTCCGCCAAAAGTGAGTTTCAGAGACAATTTCGATCTCTTCCCGATGGTATAAAAATCGGAAAAAATACCCCATATAAAACGTGCTGGAAATGATTGATTTCGCATGATAATAATCTCAAAACGTTATTAACAAATTGGTGAAAAAAACAATTGTTCAACAAACAAGCAGTCAACCTGACTTTTTTCAAAATGTAAATGATATGTTAATTTTTTTGAATGCGTCTAAATTTTTTCAGATTTTTTAATTTGATTTTCATTTTTTTTTATTTTGAAAAATGCGCACGATACAACAAGTTTGGATATGCCTTTTGCAAAAAAATCTTGAGTTTAATAGATGGTTTTATGCCGAACACATATCCAAAATTTGTTGTTTCGCGCACATTTTGAAAATAAAAAAAATCAAAATCAAAATAAAGAAAAAAAACTAAACAATTCATACGCATTCAATTATACATATCATTTCCATTAGAAAAAAAGTTGGGATGACTGTTTGTTTGTTGAACAATTGTTCTTTTCAGGAATTTGTTAATAACATTTTGTAATTATTGTTATGCAAAATTTATCTTTTCATCACGTTTAACATCGATAATTTTTTTCCGATTTATATACCATCGGGAAGTAAACAAAATTTTCCCGAAAACTTACGATTGGCGGGATTGTACCTATCATACATCCTTAAACGTGATAACATCGACAATCGATCGCAAAAACGCCTCAGAATTTTCTAAGACATTTCGCATTAACGCATCTCAAAAATGGCACTTCTTTGCACATGTCGTCTTGTGATCTTAATTTGGCGTACTTAGTTTTACGCGGGAGAATAATATAAAATCGGTATTAAACAATTGCTGTAATTATTTTTCTATACGAAAGTAATAAAAATAGGGGGAAAACCACGAAAGTCATGTTGAGGTGGTTATATTACTCCCGGCATAATTTCCGAGCAGATACGTGTCGCGCTCGAAATATTCATCGCGAGATAAGAAGCAAGAAATTCACGGAATGCGCTTATGCACTGGCACGCAACTTGCGGGGCTTACATACACTGTAAGCGAACTCTTCGTTTCTCTCGCTGCGCACCGCGAATGGTGGTTCACCGCATAAGCTGTGTGAGTGTCCCGGTGAGGGGATCACTTGGGAAATTTGTGTTTAATTATTATTTAAATAGACATATGCCGTGATGGGGACGTTCGTTACCAGGCAAATGAGTGAAACTGTAACACGCAACCGTCTATATAGTGCGGCGCGTTGTTTATAACCATAGACATTGCCGGCTTTGTGTATAATAATACAAGGTGGCGCTCATTAGCATCACTCACGGTCCACGTCATAGCAAGTTTCCTCGGAAACACTCGTTTCTCGCCCTGTCTGTTACGATTATAGTTCATGGAAGGTCAGTTTACACCAGTCGGTATAACTACTTTTTCTTTATTCTCTCTACGAATGTACCCTTTTGCATTTCATGGCCGAGAGACTCTTGCACCTCGAGCAAAAATCACTCACCAGTTTCAATTCTTAGAGAAAATCGACGCAATGCTTGAAATCCTTTGTACATCTTGAATAGATGTTATGATGCTTCGACGATGCCAGCCTGTTATATTTTTATTTTGATGGAAGTTTGGCAAATCGTAACTCGGGGTCTGAGTCTAACGATGCCGAAGATTCCGTTGTTATCGATCTTCCTGTCTACGAAAATCAAACATTTGGAATCTATTTCTTTTTTTCCCTCCAAATTGCTTTATCAATTCGTAAATTGATAAAGTGATCTGACCGGACGATATTTTAACAATTAATTTTTAATCGTGAAAAAATATTGCCACAGCCCGAGATCGAACCGTGAACTCCAGGTATCCAGCCTAGTGCGTTACCGATTACGCCACCGTGGCTCTTGCAATATTGATTCACGATTCATCTAGCTTAACGTCACATGTAAGCATTATTCTTCTTTGACTTAGTATGTATATATTCAGTAGATGTTATAATGCTTCGACGATGCCAGCCTGTTATATTTTTATTTTGATGGAAGATTGACAAATCATAACTCGGGGTCTGAGTCTAACGATGCCGAAGACATCGTCCATTTTTTGTCAATTCTATGAAATATTGTAAATTTATTGTATTGCAATTTTTTTTAAGATGTGCAGGAACTTTAAAAATCAAAACCAACTTAATTTGTCTCAGGATTTCATTCGAAACACCAATAAGAATAAGTTGTTTTGTCCTTTATGCTCTTTACGGATTAAATCAGCTGCATTTCATGGACGGGAAATTTTTGTCTGCCGAACGAAAATCATTCACCAGTTTTAATTGTTAGAGACAATCGAAGCACTGCTTAGGATACTTTGTATATTAACTCATGTGAATTCTGTGATTGCAGTATATTTTTTGTTACTCCCTCATAGAAAAAGGTTTGTTTTTATGAAAAATATTTTTTTCGAATTTGCATATAAGAAAACTCAGAATTGTCCAAGACATCGAGAAAAACGGTTGGGAAACTTAGTCAAACTGATTGAAGTGAAGCAGCAGTTCGTCTTTGATGGTTGCAATTTATTACAAAGTGTATGGATGAATTTTTATTTTATGGCTTTTAAAAAATTTTTTAAACAGGACGTGGGCGCTTTTGCATTCGTAAAATTAATTATATTTTCCTGAATGAGTGCAAAAATGATATTTTTGTTATGAGTGCGGATACTCTTAATGTTATTATAAATAAACCGGCCAAAATCTAAATTAAGTACATATGTCTGCTAAAATAAATATTCTCCTCATAACTTCATTTAAAAAAATCATATTCTGCACCTTATATTCTTCTCAAGTACTAAAAAATTCGAGACACTTTAATAACTCCCAAATATTTATTTTAAAAATGTCACTAAATTCACATAAAATTAATTTCAAACTTTCCAGAGGTTAAAAAAATTTATTTTCCGACAGAGAATGCCCCGTATCATTCTCGCTTGGATCCAGATGACGTCTCCGAGTAAAACTAGTTGCTTAAGCAGCAATGACAACCGATTACTCGAAGTTAATTAGTCGAGCCAAAGTCATTAGATTCTACCAGTTGCTTCACAGTCATTATCCTCGTCTCATTTGTCATTGCTCATTGAAAGTCCGATCAAATGAAATCTATAAAAAATTAATATTCCTAGATAATTATTCAGGTCGCAGGTAATCATAATATTAGGACTGCAAGCAGCATAGAGACTTTCGACAAAATGATTTTGAGCCGACTCAACGTATGTGGTCAGCGTGAAGCAGCTGAATGAACCATTGAATCACGTAGCGAACATTGGGAAATGAGATTCACGATTCGATTTCCATATCCCGTTTGGGTGGCGCATTTTCGTATTGAACTTACTGTACGCATATTGATTTTATAGGAGTTGTAACTACGCAGTATCACTATACGTATCTGTGTCCTGTACTAAACTATGTAACCGTATCGAAAACACCGTACACATGAGGAAAAGACGATAGTTCGAGACGTCGTACAAGTCGGAAACGCGAGTCGAATAAACATGAGTGTGCATCTAGTCCAATCAAAACATTTGACTGCTTCAATGCGTTCCAAGACCAATCGACAATGTTTGAATTCGGGTTCGCGTCCGACGCTCGCTCATTTGAATCTTCCAAAACTTTCACGCGTCGAAAATAGAAGCTTACATACAATAAGGCACTGAATTAAAATCATGGGTCATTTCGTGCACAGGAAAAATAATAAAGGCCAAGTTAGGAAAATTCGAAGTAGCTTATTCATAAGCTTAGCATATAATGATGACGAAAAATATTGCAGGTCGTCAAAGTTAAGTATTTACTTTCAGGAGAGGAGAATTAGCTATTGTTAATAATTCTATAAAAAATCTAAAAAAATTCATCTAGATGCCTTTTCCTACTCTTCATAACATATTTTGGACCGAAAAAATAACATCTATTTTTGGGCACTGTCGATTTTTAAAAATAGCCAAAAAAAAATATATAAAAAATTCGCCACGCTTGATTGTTAAAAATAGTATGTAAGGCATGAAAAAAATTTAGCAAGTCAGGATATTGAAAATTGGGCAATACTTTTATTATTATTTTTAAGTGCCACTTTTTTTCCGTGAAGTACAGTTATTCAATACCAATTAGGGCCTATAATATGAATAGTTTTAAATGATATTTCTACACATATGATTTTTTCTAAATATTTTATAGTGACTTAGGTTTAGTTAGACAGCCTATTTCATCAGATTTTTTTATACGTTAGATTTTTTTTTATGAACAATTTTTGTTACTTTTGAGAAACTTCTTTTAAGCAATTGTTTGTAATTAAAAGTATCAGAGTTTGCAAATTCTTTTGTATAAATTTACATGCGTGGAAAATATAATCCTGATTGAAAATAGACTTTTGTTGAATTAGTTGGAAAATTATCATACGCAACCTTTTTTTTTGCATTGCACAAATTGATCGACATTAGCCGAGGACCAAAATCGGTAATAAAATTAACTAGTATTCTAATTGGTAACTTTTTTAAGCAGCATTTCCAATGAGTTTCCTATTGGCAGATAAAAATCTCGATACTACCGGAATATTTCTCAATCCTCACTGTTTCAAAAGTCGGAATAATGATTTCTATTCAAGTTGGCGAATTTTTACCCCCGTTAAAAGTGCCTTCGATTCCGTTCAGTGTATCATTTACTCTGCGTCGCCCCTACGAAGTCAATTTTCCCCTATTCCGATTGCTTTTTACATTTGGGGGTTTATTCACCTACGAAATGATTGCATTCAGTTTTTTCTGAAAACTGTGGGGACAGCAATGACGTGCGGGACAGTTGGCCACACGTTCGCTCCATACGAGACGCGAGTAAAAAAAAAAATTGCCCTCGATCGGAGCGATCGCCCCACATACTTTAGTGCGCTCGTTGTGATCACGCGTATGGAGATGGGGTGGATAATGGGCTTCGTTTTTTTAACTTATACTCTTGCCATCTATGATGATCGATATTTGCATAAAGACGTTGTTGGTTGCTCAAGAACCCGTGACGAATATGCAGGGTACGTCACTTTTAGCACGGAACTAAAGTACGTACGTGTATAACGGTCAATCATTTTTACGACTTAAGGGGAGGCTGGATGTTAACTGTATTGGCGCATGGATTTCTCGTGCATTCATTTTCCTTCATTATGACGAAAAAAAATTCAGAAATGTTGCGGTGATTTATGGAAATTATTCACGAGATCGTGATTTTCACACGATACCGTATTTTATTAATTTAATTAATTTTATTTATATTATTTATATTATTTATATTATTTATTTTATTTATTTTATTTATTTTATTTATTTTATTTATTTTATTTATTTTATTTATTTTATTTATTTCATTTATTTCATTTATTTCATTTATTTCATTTATTTCATTTATTTCATTTATTTCATTTATTTCATTTATTTCATTTATTTCATTTATTTCATTTATTTCATTTATTTCATTTATTTCATTTATTTCATTTATTTCATTTATTTCATTTATTTCATTTATTTCATTTATTTCATTTATTTCATTTATTTTATTTATTTTATTTATTTTATTTATTTTATTTATTTCATTTATTTTATTTATTTTATTTATTTTATTTATTTTATTTATTTTATTTATTTTATTTATTTTATTTATTTTATTTATTTTATTTATTTTATTTATTTTATTTATTTTATTTATTTCATTTATTTTATTTATTTTATTCATTTTATTTATTTTACTTATTTTATTCATACTTATTCATATTTATTTAATGACGCGCGGAGAACATTGAGATCATTATATCTTCTTTCAAATATTCTCTACTCGCTGCAAAAAAGAAAGGCGAGTATTTGGTAATAATAAAAATATTTTTTTAAAATGGTATTTCTTCAACTACATACCTAGAGTAAGCCAACAATTAAATTTATATTCCTCAACATTTTCACTACTCGAAATATTGCATAATTTGGATAATTGGAACGTTGTTGACGAGCAATTTGTGGCTTTCGGGATTTTCCAATTGACTGAGTTTCGACCCAACGTCGTTTAGTCAGTTCGCTGCCTGTTGATAATGTCTTTGTCGGTATTGGTCTCGTCGAGTTGTCTTGGTTCACGTAGTTATTGACAATATCGCGCGTTCACTTGGTAAACCAACACTGCTATAATAAAGGGTCTGGGAAAAGAAATATCAATGTAATTATTTTACTCGGAACTTAGCAATCGTTGTGGCTACTCCGTCTATACCACAACAATGGAGTATAATGCATTATTGTATCTCCGAGTGCAGCAGCGGCATGAGCCACGAGGCCTCTCTTTCTCTCTTCGCCCCGTTTCATATCTTAGCACTAATGCGTGCACGTCACGCGAAGTTTAAGGGTCGAATGGTTATGAGTTGTTCGCCTCACGTTTTTTCCAGTTTCTTTATTTCTATCGTACTCGGCGAGTTCTTCAATTTTTCTAATTACTTCTTTTTCATTCATCATCTGTCAAGTACCGAGTTTCATGGAAAACACATTTCGTTCAATGTCGATAAAATCCGGCGAGGAGAAATTTATTCGCTTATTCATTTGTCGGTTCTGTCTGAATTGCAAACCAAGGATCATTCGCGGATTCGACCGAAAGTGGAGCTGTTTACTTTTTTTTTGTAAATTTTATTTTCATTTGTTTATTATTTCCTTCACTTCACTTGCGGCTTGCGCGGGAAACTGACGCAAACGAGACTCTCTGTAGTATGAAACAATAATTTTATGGCACTTAAATAGCTCGCAACAGTTTTCCTTGACTCCGTCTCGTGTCTGAAAGCGATCAAAGAATTCAGCATGGACGTCCAGTTGAGGAACTCAAGCGCGACTCACACGTTAACTCGACTTGTTGTAGAACATTTACGAATACATCATGCTTGGCTTTATCAGTAGGATTAATTTATTGAAAAAAAAGAAACGAGGTTTCCATTAGCTACACGGAAAGAAAGATCTTGGAAATATTGTTGTAACTGTGGGAAAAACTTACATTTTCATTGCTGGGGAGAGTCGAAAATGATTTGGTAAAAATTTTATTGGAAAATCTCATAATTTTTCATGAGATGTCCGGACTAGTCCTAATGACAGTATCTTTCAAATCAATTCTGTAGTTTGATCTGAAAATTTGTCAGATATATTTAACAAATTATCTAAAATGATTTTGAAGTTATGTGAAAAACGCTTCAAATTATCTGAAAATGCGTAAAGTTATCTGGGAAATGCTTTAGATTATCTGAGAAGCCGCAAAATTATCTGAGAAGCCGTAAAATTATATGAGAATCCGTATAATTATCTGAGAATCCGTAAAATTACCTGAGAATCCGTAAAGTTATCTAAGAATCCGTAAAATTATCTGAGAAGCCGTAAAGTTATCTAAGAATCCGTAAAATTATCTGAGAAGCCGGAAAATTATCTAAGAATCCGTAAAATCATCTAAAAAATGCGTAAAAGCACCTGTAAGTAATCGTAAAATTACTTGAAAAATTCACGGAATCATCTGACCATTCCGATGGTTTGATACGTGTATTCATCATTTCAATCATTTATCATTAAACAACCTTATTAAAATAAAAACATAAGTGACAATTTTTTTCGTTCGGTCACAATATTCCGGCCATATATTTGGAGAATGCAGAGTTAGTGTTCCCCAGATTAATCTCCGCATGCATATTAGTCATGTACATATCACGCGGTCGCGAAAATTAAGCGGACATCATAGTGAATTTGAGAGTATAATTCGTGTCGTTTAGATCTACTAGTATATTCTCATAGCAACGTCAGGATCGAGTAGCGTTGTAATGTCGAAACGTTGCTCTTAATCCGTTGAAGAAAGAGAGAAAAAGAGTAAGAAGTAAAACGAGGGCCGGAATTATCGTGGTGGATGCGAAGAGTCGTGCGGCAAAGGAGGGAAGAAGGGCACGGCTGACTTTTGCCTCGCAAATGTGAAAACTCGAGGACGTTAAGTGGCTCAACTAGGCCCGGCGCTTTGATGCTAGCCGCGCCTCGTGGCAACACTCGCCTCTCGCGACTCTCATACGTGTGTGTCTCGTGAACGGTTTTATCTCAGTACGACGGATTCCCTCGCCAACGAAACCAAGAAGAGTCCTCAACTGTAGCAGAAACAGCAGCGCAGTCCACAATCCCGCACTGTTGCATTGCATACTATACGGTGACAGCAAAACGCACGGATGGCTTAAGGCTCTCGCCTTAGCAAGAGCATCCCAGCCTCTACCATTTCTTCCACGAACGCGTCGTTACCATGACGAGCAAGAACTCCAGTAACAGGAGCAATGCCGTGCCGCGGTTACGTCGACCATCTCAGCACGACGACGACGACGACGACGACGACATAGTATCGTTTAATTACTCCTGCCAATGATAATTGGAAGAAAGGAAAGAGTTCGTTGAGGCCCGATTTGCGCATATGGCAATTTTCATCAAATGCTATGTGCATTTATCAGACTTTCAAAGCCCCATTATTTTATACAATTGACATTTATGAAGTCATTTTTTCCCATGATTTTCCTTTTATGGTAGCAACGACGTGCTCGCTTAGCTCGCACTCTTTCCCTTTCATTTGTTTCTTCTTATGGCTAAACATGAAATTTGCATGTTTTTACCATTTGTCATTTTACGTGATTCTATTTCTACTTCAGTGATACGACATAATCGACTTCTAATATGCCATGTCGGTTTTTTTACGGAAAAAAAAGAACAGAAAAGAGAGAAAAGAAAAGAAAGAAAAAAAAGAACAGGATATCTTTTTTGGAAAAAAAAATGTATTATAATTCACGAATGGAAAATAAACAATTCAAAAAGCGCGCCACGCGTGATCGTGCAGCAATTATAGGTTTGAAGTTGGCTTTATGTCGAGGCCATCGACGTCTAATCAGATTTGATTTGATGTGCCATGTCTTTTTTAGGAGAGGATAATAATCAACGGCACTTCTGCATTTTTATTAAAATTTGGAAAATATTATAAAAATTGTTTTAAACAAAATTTGACAAAACGTTGTCGAAGTGTTCGGTTTTTTACTTTCATTTCTGTGAACAAATACAGAAAGTTCAATAAAAGGAACAATGTCGTGTCGTGGTGACGTTGACTATTTCAGCGCAACGTCAACGGCATAGTATCGTTTAATTACTTCTGCCAATGATAATTGTAAGAAAGGATAGAGTTCGTTGAAGCCCGATTTGCGCATATAGCAATTTTTTTCAAATGCTATGAGCATTCGCTATGTGCATTTATCAGACTTTCAAAGCCTAATTATTTTATACAATTGATCTTTATGAAATCATCTTTTTGCATGAGTATTATTTGATACTAATGATCAACAGCACACTAAATTTTTTTTTATATATTCAATGGAATCATCGTTTGCGGGCTGCAAACCATAAATGTTATCAACTTAATTTAGTTTGTAATTCCTGCAAATCATATGAAATCGAAACAATAACTCTAAAATGGGCAAAATAATATTTTTTTGTTTCAATGTTGAATGGGATTGGACGAACAAGGACTAGAGTTGATTTAAAAAAAATTCTTTTCGGTATCCCGCGATATAATTTTTTTCCAGTGCACTTAAGAAAATTTCATAAGAATTCAGAACATGTAATAAAAATTGATTTGAAAAAAATTTTGAAAAAATAGTTAACATTTCCGTTTATTTTTACTTATATTTCTGACCAAAAAACTTCGACAAGTGAAACAATAATTGGGAGTAAGGAAAGCGTTCGTTGCGCCCGATTTGCGGATATGGCAATTTTCATCAAATGTGCATTTGATATGTGCGTTTAGCACAAATGCTATGTGCATTTATAAAAAATTCTATGTGCATATTTATCAAAGTTTAAAAGCTCCATTATTTTATTAAATTGACATTTATAGTCATTACTTTTATAAAAATTGTATTCAATAATAATGATCAACACTGCTGATGAAATTGTGTTTAAGCGATCAAAAATCTTTCTTCATGTTTTGACAATTAATTAAAATACAATTTTACAAATATCTGTAAAATAAAAAGTTTTTTTTTGCAACTTTTAACATTGTTAACAAACATTGAAATATCTGTTCACAAAGCTGCAGATAATTTTTCGTAGTAGTAACTATAGTTTAAATCGAAGTTAAAATTATTTTTCCTCAGTAGTAACTATTGTTTAAATGGTGCAATAACTAAATTACTAAATTGCACTATTTAAACGATAGTTTAAAAAATAGCAGAAGTTGGTCATACTGTCATTAGATTTTTAACGGAATCTTCAAGAATGAATTTATTCCATCGTAACGAAGAAAAATTAGCGCCATTCTTTAACCTCGTTTAACTTACCTAAATTCTTCAGCAGCAATAAGAATTCTCTAGATTTGGATATTACGTAATCAGCTGAGAAAAATAAAGTCGACGTTACGCGCACGCGTCGTGTAATTATGCATGCAGCTATTTTCTCGAGGCGAGTAAATTCTCGTACGTATCCAATTGTGAAGAATCATCATTCGTATAATCCGGGGCGGCTTACTTTGTCGTTTTATCTCGGAGGTGCGGCCGCGTCATGCTGGTAGAATTATACCCATACGTTGAAACTGCGAGCTGAAGCAGCAGGCGAATCCAAGCTCGGTCATATATGCAATATAGTCTAATTACGTCAAAGGGGAACCGCGCTTGTTTTATAAACACTCCGCAACAAGTTCAAGTCTTCGCGGTTGATGAATGATCTGACGGTTGACGAGAGTATGAGTCGAAAAAAAATGTCATCTTTTGCCAAGTTTCATCTATTTATCGTTACAATATATTGAGTAATACTTTGCAACGTCCGCACAAAATGACAACATCAATATAGGAGAAAAATTTCCTGAATTCAGTTTTTTGGCACGTGACATCACTTGGCTGAAAATAATGGAAGGACCGGAAACAAACCACTTCGATTTCTTTTCAAAGATATCGAATTTTAGTTTCCAACTATGATTATTATATTTTAGTATATTTTTCAATCATGAAGAGCCTCTTTTTATCATGTGTTGAATAATTTTTTAAAATGACATAATTAGTGGTTTCTAGTATCAGAATTCTTACTTTCCGCAAATCCACCTTGAATTTTCCTTCATAATGCTCAAGTCGTATATTTAACTGCTAAGAAACCCGTTCCAATAATTTTTTATATCATTTTTAAAGAAAGTGACGTTTGGTCGATTCTATGATTTCAGAATTTACTGTTCGAAAAATCCATCTTATTTTATTTCATCAAGATATACAAAATTTTATGCAACTCCGTGCGAGAAGTGCTTACTTCTCACACGCTCTTCGCTTCGCGTGCGAGAAATCGCACTTCTCGCACTAGTGAAATGAAAATGTATGCGAAATTCGTGCGAGAAATTTTCTCTCAACTCGTTTGATTGCAACGCTAGCCTTCGACTAGTGTTGCAAACTCACCATCGTCAGAAAAATTTTCATCGCACTCGTACCGTAATATACTATGTCTTCACTATCATTTTCAATGCGTACACTCTAACCCTAAAAACATCTATTTTTAAATATCAATTGCGTAATTTAAGGATAAAAGTAACTTTGATATTTTTTTTTCAGAATTCAGAGATTCGACTTCCGGTCAGAAGATCCACCTCGAATTTTTTTGGTATCCGAAATAACAAATTATGGCCTTTGCTATAATTCTCAAGTAATATATTCTATACTAAGAAGAATTAAAAACGTCAACTTTTATTTTTACAAAATCGTGTCTTCGTATAGTGAATAAACAATGAAACTAAAATGCTCGGAAAACGGAGGGTTGGTTCATCCAGGGATGTTGAACAATTTTGGACGAGCCGTGCTATGGAATTGCGAGAACTCTGAGGGTTTCTCCGGTCCGGCGGCCTAAGCATAGGATGATACTACAGCATCTACGTCGGTCTCTTTGATCCTTGAACCGGCCCACACCCCACGATCGGAAACCGAAAACTCATTATGTCTACCATAAGTCGAAGATCCATCGAATGCAAGGTTCCCTGCTGCTTTAGGCGGTAGCGTCGGCGTTAGGAAAACGATTTCACAGGTGTAGAACATTGTCCATCGGATAATGAGCCAAGCTATTGATATACCTTTTCACGGTCCATATATATTTCGACTATAATAGTATATAACTATAAAATTAGGTTATCGACATCATCAAAAACTATATCATAACGTAGAATAAAGTTTTAATAAGTAAATTCTAATAAAAAATAATGTTTCTATACTTTACAATATTTTTAGAATTATATGAATGAACATTAAAAACTATTGATGTATTTTGAATAAAATTCAATACTCTTGAACGGAATTTGTATTTGATTTGATATTTTATTTATACATCAATTCCTAAATTAAATTTGTATTTGAGCTCATAAACTGTGAACACTATTTTAAAAATATTGCAAAGTAGAAAGTTATATAATGCTTTCTTATTATATTTCAACTTTTAAAAAAAGTCTCTATGCGGTAATCAAAGTGCAACAACGCACTCAATATTTTTTCTCACAGGTAGCGACAGATATGACGTTGGTATTGCGTATACAATTTTTTATTTTTTTATTTTCAGAAAGCCATAATTCCTAATAACGGTCGGAGAACGAGAAAGGTGCGTAGGGTGCTCGTAAATCAAAGAAACCGAAAGTAACGTACAATGGAACGGTATTGTGCGTATCGTAGCACTCAATGAACTCAACAACAGTGGTTTGTGTACCTAGTCTATCCTGGATAAGTACGAACTGTAAAAATCGTAAAATTTCGGGTGCTCATTGGTGCATAGAATGTTTTACGGTATTGCTAAACGTCCTTGGTTCGTTCCCACTTAAAATTCTCAATTAGGGTGACAAGTATCTTTTTTTATTACCTTGACAAGTGCCTCCGAATTTTCGTTGTATTTTTTACACTCTTATATCTAAATCGATAATTCTCTGAAAATAATTTCATTGTGCGTTGACTTCTTGATGCAATTTTTTTAAACAATTTTGTTCGACCACCAAGAATTTTTTTTCCCCTCTCAATTCATTCGGGTATAGTGACATCTTAACTTTTTTGCACATTTTTTACATTTCGAATCCCCACGGAATAATTTTTTCTACACGTTTATAGTAATCTGACAAAAGCGAAAATGCAACACGAGAGATGACAAGTGGCCTCCTATATTTTATTGCACACATCATTGAAGCACAGCATCATAACAAGTGCGTAATTTTTTTTTTCGATTTCTTGAGTTTCCATTGAATTTTTTTTAGTAAGAGTGTTGAGTGCTTTCTTTTTATACACAAATCTGGTAAACAATCAGGCTAACAGAGCAGCTGGGTCTCGAAATCGTCAGCGGAACTTCAGTAGCCTCTTTTGTGAATAAAGCACTTAGCAAGAAAAAAAATAATTCGTTTGTCGAATGCAGGAGACGTTGAGAAGTTTTTTGTATATCGCTATACTTGAAGGGATGGAAACCTGTAATTTAGTGTATAGAATGGTCCGATGCTTGCATAGCGAAGCGTCAGGGGAAAGAAATGGGGGAAACGAGGCCTGAGCCATGGAAATTCTCGGTTTCCGAAGCGAAACGCACACTTTTGTCCTTCTTTCGGCTTTTGCAAGAAAATCGAGACGAATCTCAAATGTCAGAAGGACGAAAACCTTTTAATCGAAATACTCGAGATTCAGGAATTTAGTGGTACACTTACCGACGATGAGAGAGAAAGAGACAAAAATCGATGGGGAAAAAACGAGAGCATTACTGGTCCATGAATATCCAGTCGCAGAGACCGTTCGTATTTCACTATTGTGAAAACAAGAAATAATGGCGCCGCAGGCAATTCTTTTGGGATTCGTGATGGCACCGAAATTGTAGCAGGGAAAGAATTTCCTTTGCTGGGCCAGCAAAAAAAAATAAAAACGGTACTTTATACATGCTATAACAAGTATTGCAGGATAACTATAAACGGTACTTTTAACATGAAATGTAGGTCATGTAACGCCCCGACAGACCGACGAAACTTACGATATCCTGTAATGATATTTTTTGTCAAGCGGGGTTGGCATAGTATGTATGTACTAGTTTTTCGATTAACTGATATTTGCAAAATATAAGTTTACAAAAATTCTGTACTATTAAATTAAATAATACTTTGAAAAATGGTTAAGTTTGATGAAAAACGATGACGTTAACTTAAACTACTTCTCCAGTAAAATTACATCGAATTACGATAATTAAAGTAAATAAAGATAATAAAAACATTCTATTAAAATTTATGTAAATTACGAAAAGCGAAACTGATTATCACAATTTAAGTACTTAGGCTTTTAGTAGACAACCCATTGAAACTATACTTACAAATTAAATTTTGAGCATATTTTTATTTGTAAAGAAGACAAATATTGGAATCGCCATGCTGAAAAAGTGGATCAAATGACGAAATAATTTGGTGACATATGAGTAATGACGCGAATGCGGTTGACGACACTTGTGCTTTGTTGAATCCGTTTTGGGAGCTCTATTCTCGTAAGTCTAGCTTTTGTTTTCATCGCTTAAGAAGTCAGCATGAAGCAGGTGGCCTGATGTGCAGTCACTCGTCTAGGATTCGCATACGGTGCGCGGTTGGTAGACATTTCGTTCGGGGTTGACTGGTGAGAGGGTCGTGAGGTCAGTGAGACTGGGTTGATCCCCCAATGACACAATAATACTGGGTTTCACAAAATAACAAGCTTGGTGGAAGCACAATAACATTTTTTTTGCCCATTCATCTGAAATGAAAATAAAAACCACAGACGTGAGCAACAAAAAATCATTTATTTTCAATTTTAAAATAAAATTAAAATAAAAAAATTAAAATAAAATAAAAATGCCGTAAAATAGTGCGAAAAAAAATTGTTAACAAAAATAACAAAAAAAATCATGTATACGTTAAACTTATTTAAAATTGACTCAAAACAATTATTTCAACAAACTCTGTCATAACGATATTATGAAGTCAATTTTACCGGATAATCCTACAATAACTTCTTGACACGAATTTGAAACGTTTATGCTATATTTGGTGAAAAGTGGTTTAAAAAACTCATTAAACATACCAATGTTGATAGAACAATTTACTAATGCTGTACATGCGATATAATACTAATGTACCTAATTTACTAATACTGTTTAACTCTTGATGACCAATTAAGTACAGGTTCAACGCTTCCATAAAAAAAATGACGGAACTCAAACTAAATAAAGTATAAAAATACTTAAATAAAGTATACCTCAAATTTCGTCAAAAATTTATTCAGCAAAATTATTTTTACGAAGTCTATCATTACGACATTATAAGGTTAGTTTTCACCGAATATTTGTACATTAACTTTCTGGTACGAATGTAAGTTGAGAATTTTATGTCAAAATTGATAAGAAAAGTTTTTCAAAAAATGATTAATCATACCGAAATTGATATTTACAATTACATAATTCACTAGTGTTGTGTAACTCTCCATGACCACTTAAGTACAGGTTAAACCCTTCGATCAAACAAACACTTGTTAGACGGTGTTGAAGGATCGTCGCACCCGATTTTGTATACGATATGACTATTATGCACGCGCACCCTGTCATCAGGTAGCATCGATTACCATACACAAAGTGAGTTCGTGTAACCCCTCGAGTCTTTTCGAGCGGTTCACCCCACATAGAGTATGAAATAAAAAAGGGTTGAGGCATTGCATGCCGTGGGACACCTGCTGTGTATAACCCTTCGCCATGCAAATACCTGCTCAAGAGTCTGGGCCTAACATGGGATCAATAAAAATAAAAAAGCGAGTTACCGCAGTCGCGTGCCGGAAAAAGGCTTTATTCAGATTAGGGGAACCCTTCCTTCACGCTTTATAGTATATTTGAATAGACCTCTCTCGGAAATGGCGCCACTTGATCCCTCGAATTCCAAAGGGCAAGTGCATTTGCCCCTTCGTGCCTCTACACTTACGGAAGTATGTCGGTCACGGTCCCTTGGCTCTCAAATTTTATGTTATGTAATACTAAAACTAAAATTAGCGTCCTTAACCAAGCGGAAATCTGTTTATGTAATATATATATATATAAATGCATGGAGCGTTGTCAGTATTTATTTATAATCGTTAGATTTATTTCTGTTTTTTTGTAAAATCCCTTAGAGTGATAAATAAAGGAGAAATTCCGATTAAAATATTATTCTTATTGTTTAGTATTTTTTCATAATTTTTGGACGCGAGATGACTTTCAATGGAATTTTACAGGAAATTTCGAGGAGTCATATTTTTATTTCAGTGCATCAACAATATGTCGCCATGTTCCGATCAACATTTCGCTAACCATAATTATACCTAGTTTTGCATATGATTATAATAAAATAAAAAACTAAATAAATTATACGGTGAATATCTTCGATTGATTTACCCAAATAAAATTTCGATCAACATTGCAAGATTCTATTTCATTGTGAAAATCCTTAGACCTTAACGCTTTTTCAAAGATCATTGATAAAAATTAATTTCATTTCCAATCACTTTTTCTCGTGATTAAATTTTTGTCATCACATCCCATTTTTTCTATTTTCAAAACTTAAGCTAGAAGTGATAAGTACACAATAACCCATGCAAAGGATATCCACGAGCAAATTATCCTTACAGATCGTTCAACTAACATCTCATTCCATATATATGCGCTAGAAAATATAGATCTCAAAAAGATTTACATCTCAAAAACTTTCACTCTTCGATTTTACACGAAGCAGTGTATGAAGAGATGAACTTTTTCAAGTAAGCAAAGAACTTAAATAAAAGTTCCTGTTCTCGCGCACTCTAATGATCCAAATGAAATCTTTAAAATCGATTGACAACAATAAATCTCAGAGCTGAATTATGAAATTTCGTTGAATTCTAATGATCCTTAATGTATCCGATCACCGTGACGACCATTTAAAAGATAATACGCGAAATATTAAAATTCCGATGATTATTCACTCGCTAATAGGACTCGAAATGGCGTATCGAGAAACTAAAATTAATTGGCGATCGTCGGTGACATTATCCGCGCCCCTAACGCTCGTTCGCTCGCCAGTAGAATATTATGAAGGGTATATACATAGATGTAAGCCGAGTGTACATAGGGCAAGAAACGCGTCGGTGGGAATGCTATATACATACATACATATCTAGCGAATGCCAGTGGCTGTTGCAGTGGGGGGTCGTCATTAAAATCAATACGCGTTCCACGGCTTTTCTTTCTCCTTTTTCCATTCACCCCGCTCGATCGTTCCCTCTCGCTCATCGCAGTCGTGCGGGATGGTTGTGGGGGTCGCGCGAGGGGTTATTCCCCACTCCTGGAAGACGCTCGGCTTCTCTCGACGGAGCTTTAGATATGGTGGGGGATATCACGGTGTTTGTCGGAGGAAGCGGGTGCGACAACAGCTGCGAGTGAGAGAAAAACGCGATAAGAGAAGACGAAGAAACCTTCAAGAAACAAGGACCTAGGAAAACCAGAGGAAAGTTGTGAAAAGTGAGAAGGACATCACGACGAGGACCCAAAATGAGAGGGAAGGAAAGCTTAAAATCGAAAAAAAGACCAACGAAAAAAAGCTGCAAGCGAAAGAGAACGAGAAAACGCGATGAGGAGAACTCGCTGTGAGAAATATGAGTGAGGACGTCCAAGTTTCACTCTCGGAAAAGTGAAGTTTCTGCTTTCCTAGGAGATCCAAGGAACGCGAAGGTCTTGTACATTCTCGCTGGGCTATGTAGCCACATCTAGTAAGTACCAGTCGCACACGGGTGGGCGATATGAGAGTAACAGCTATGACCAATAACAGCCTCTTTGGAGGGTCCCTTTTCGCCTTTTCCCTTTTTGTCCTCTCCCTCCGGATGGATTTTAAGTTGCAAATTGTGACTGCGCATGTCGGATTCAAATTTTGAGAAAGGGGAGGGAGTTTTCGTAGAGGGTGAAGTTAACACGGTTGGATGAGAAGTCGGAGGGAGGTTCACCTTCTGTATGGAAATATGATAGCCGATGTAAAGCTGGGAGGAAAGACTAGGTGTATACTCAAGATTTCCCCTCCACTATGTATGATTTTATATAAAGTTTGTATATATGTATAACTTTGTAGAAACGCTAGCGTTATCTTCTACTGCTACATTCGAGAAGCACCCCCGCGATTTTTCGAGGGGTTGGGAGGGTGCGCCTCCCCTGTTTCCGCAACCAATAAGAACCAGTTTAAAGAAGGTGTGTGTGTGGCTATGTGCGCCGTTTTATTCATCGTTTTTCTTCCGTCCGATAGTGCGCATGACGGATTCAAATGTTAGTGGGAGTGGTACACGGCTGTTGAGCCACCGAGGAGGGCGCAAAGGCGATGAGGGGCGCGTATGGAAATATGATAGGTCGATGCACCTGACATGCCTATAAACAGGTATGGCGCTGGCGATTCTCGAATTCAGGCATCAGGCCGATACTTCTCGAGGAAATCTCGACCAGGCATGACTCCATTTTGAATATGATCGGTCGAATATTCTAAAATTCATAAAAATAGCGATGGCTCGACTTGATCTAAGCTGCGCAACTTGGGACATCATCGCTCTAAAACATTCCAGTTCTAAAAGTATCGGCTATCAAAATAATCAACTTAGCAAATTGACACATTTCGTAATTCGTCGGCTTATGCAAAATTTACTGAAAAAAAGTCGATGTAGAAACATCCCAAGGCTGTAAAATCGATGTAACGGAGCTTGTTGCGTTTTACGACAATGGTTTAAGTCAACCGAGTATCTGATGTTACCGAAACTTCCAAAAAATCGTCGTTCCTAATGACTATATACTTTATTCATTAGTCTATGCAGAATTTTCTGAAAGTCCGTCTACGTCAGGAAATCTCCTAAATGTAAAACGGATATGGTGGAGTTTATTGCGTTTTTTGGAAAAACTTGCCCCCACGTAAAATTGAATATTCATATCAGACTAAAGTATGGATAATTTCATGGAGACCATATCATCATAAATCATAAACGAAAACTAAACACTCAACTTAAAATCTTGAACCTCAAAATTAGCCTAAGACTTATCCGCCTAATCTCCTGTACCCCGAAGCAGAACCAATCAGACCCACCTAGTCGAAGAGGAGGCTCTTCATATCAAAATGATCGATTAACGTAAACCTTTGAACACTGAACAAAAGTGCTCTCAGTGCGCGGCTTATTTCTCGAGAGTCGTCCTCGCTCCACCCACTGGCAAGTCAGCGTCTTTGTTCCTCTCGGTCGGGCTCCACCTGAGTATCTATATAGAATGGAGACCACGGCGCATAATTGACCGATGATTACAGCGGAGGTAAGTCCGTATTCCGAGCGGCGGCGACCACATGGAATATCCATTGCAAACTGGGCGTACGATACTCGTGAGTTGGGATCATGTGACTCGTGAGTGGATCAGCCCGCGCGAGTTGGTGCGAGTGAAGGCACAATAGTCGCAGTGCGCTCGTTAATGCCGATTGGTCGTCGTGGCCGTGTCCCGAGATGAGAAAGACGGCGAGATCGTTGAGAGGTAAGAGGATCTTCGAAGGTAAGGAAGAGGGAATGAGTCCGCAATCTATCTATCGATATGCAAATTGGATTGAAAAGTGGGGAGCCGAAGAGGGACAGAAGAGGAGGCCAAGAAAAGGAAGAGAAATCGTAAGACAACTCCCAACAGAGCCGGAAAGCCTGGACCTCGTCGTCGGGAGTCCCTCGGTTGCATCTTCGCCACTGCCTTCGCCTGGACCACGGGAAATAAAAAGGCACGGACACTCCGGACCTTCCTTACCCACTACCAGAAGCAGAGGCAGAAGGATAGTGTGATTATGAGCGGCGAGCGAAAGCGTGTCGTCGACGTTCACCGTGGAGGCGGAGCCGCACGGTGAGCCTTAAGCTTTCGCGATTGGTCGGCATTTTCCCACCGACGCCGGGCACCGTTCTACGTCCCCACCACGAGCGGCCAGCCGCGTGGACGCGCCCGCCGCTACTAGGCGGATGCCCGATCGACGCACCCGCGCACTACCACCACAAGACCATCACGTTCTCTACCGCTACACTGTACCACTCACGTGGATGCTGTGCCGCTGGTCCTGCTACTCATGCTGCTGCTGGGACTCGTTTTGTCCTTCTTTTCAGCTTCGTTTGCTCCTTTTTCTTCATTCCTTACGTCCCGCTTCTCCGGCCGTTCCCTGTCCTTGTTGATCCCGTGCTATCCGTTCATCCGTCTTCTTTCTTCCTATGGAGGTACTCGCTTCGCGGCTCTCCACCGAGATGCCCAACGACTCCCCCACCGTGGGGGATTTTCAGAGTGCGCTGGGGGCTCATGGGCTGGTGTTAGTGTCTCGTCCAGGCGAAGCACGGCACATACTGTAGTAAGTTAGGTCCGTTCTTACGTTGGTGGCCCAGCACAAGCGGCAACACGGATTGCCAACACCAGTAGGTACGGATATGGTGTTGGGGTTCCCGCTTACACATGCATACGTCCGCCCGGCAAGCTACTATCCACGACAGCCAGTATCTATCCGCCCTCCTACTCCTCCTTCCACGCCACACTTGCTGGCTCTTACTCTCCTCCACCACGATCGCGTTCCTCGCGCTTGGCCACCACGGCACGGCCCCGCTGCTCCTGCTCCCGCTGCCGCCGCTGCTTCCTTCCGATTGCGATAATAACGGAGCGCCTCGAGGCCTCAGTGACTGCCACCACGTACCACGGGCTGCACCGCACCACGCTACGGCCCTCCGCGCGTCGCCTGTGCCCCGTTCTTTCGACTAGAACCTGGCCAGAGCCGAGATACAAATTTGTCACTTTAATAAATAATATATACCAACATACGACCTTATAATATATATGATAAGTAGTGATGTAATACCTAATACACAGTGTAACAACATAATACAATAAACGAGGTGCATGGACTTGACCTGTCCGTCAAGATTATGCCGACGATATGCGGTCTGATAACCAAGGAATATGCCAAATCGGACGACAACGTGCTCTGTCGACTTAATTCGTGTGCTTCGATGGTAACGTAGCAGTCGGACTTAGGTTTTGATAATCGACTGACTAACCGGTGTGTCTAGCAGACGGTTAAGTGACAGCGTTTGACGATCCGACGAGAACGGAGTCGCGTGAGAGATACACATTGCATAAGAGGTTTCGTAGCAACTGAGACGTTAGAGTGTGAGTGAGAAATTGAGCCCCACCAACCGGGGCACTTTGGGCCACGCGTTCTTCGTTATACGTCTCATTGGCTGTCAGCCAGGAGCGTTCGCTGGGATTGATGGTAGCAGTAGCCACAGTAGTAGCGGTGGCGTTGACGTCCCGGCAGGTCTCGGACACGGACCCACGTTCACGTATCCTTCCTCTTCTTCTTCTTTTTCTTCTCCTTCTCCATCTTCTACCGCTGCTTCTTATTCTTCTTCTTCTACTACTGCTACACCTGTTTCCGTTCGTCGTTGGCTACGTTACTCCCACAGTGTCCACGTTCGCGGTGAAATATCACATGAATATAAGGGATATGACGAGGGAACGACACTGACAGCAGTTAAGGCGGGAATTGGATGACAGTTGGTGTTATAAAACGTGTCCACATGGTGAAAAACAAGGGTTTTGGTTACGTCGAAACATAGTTGCCTATTTCGTAGGTATCTGTTGCGTCTGTTCTGTGATTTTGTAAATCCCGCGACAGTTGAACATCATCGTAATCGGTACTAGTGACAGTAAACGACAAATGTGACATTCCCTCTAGTGTGACGATCGAGGAACCACCGGGAGTTGATCTTCCTGTTGAAGATCACTTTATCACTTGGACGTCAAAATCGTACTACAGATTGTGTTATATTGTGTCTGAGATACATGTGACGTGGGTGATATATTTGCTTTGGGTCATTACAACTCCGGGTGACGTTTTGTGATTACTCGGTTGCTATTGTCGTAGGATAAACGATTGAGAATACGGGATGATAGAGTGTACCGTTTGATATATCGTGACGAAGTTGAATTAACGTTTTTTTCGTCGTGTTAGTCGAGTTTTAACTAGTGAAAGACGTTAGATATAGAAACGGGCGTGAGAGCGTACGAAAGAGTACCGTCGGGGACCAGGATTGTCGCGGTGGCGGGCACCGGTGTCCTCGCGGCGCTTCCCGGCGGCGGCGGCGTCAGCCTAATATCCGAGAAAGGATTATCATCGCCTGGGGGACAATCGAAGAACAAGTCCGCAGGGCTGGCGGGTCTTGACAGCGAGGCGGTACGCCGGTGGGTAGCCGAAGCTGCCCGAACCGTCCGGCAAATACCACCAGTCATAGTGCCCTCAAGTTCCCAGCAGTATCAGCTTCATCAACAGCTTTATCATCATCACCAACAGCAGCAACAGCAGCAGCAACAGACACAAACCCAGTCACAACAGCCGAGCCAACCTCAAAAAACGTCCCAATTCACCCAGCACCACAAACAGCCATCCCAAGATTCAAGTCCATCTTCGATTCTACCATCTTCCTTCATTCACCCAACGTCAATGACGCAGACTCCGAGTATGCATCTATTGGAGAACAACAATCTGGTGGAGGTGGCAATGGCCGCTCAACAACATTCACATCCGCAGCAGCAACAGAATCATCAACACCATCAGTCGCAGGTTCAGCAACAGCGAAAGGGACTGGCACAACATCAACAGAAACAGAAACAAAGTGCGAGTCCGACTAATAATAACACGATAGAGGCTTGGAGGTCCATGCAAGGAGGCGCTGGAATTGGAACCATTGTTGGACATCAATGGTGGAGTCCTCCTAGCAGTGTTCATCAGGAACAGCTGCAAAGGGAAGCCTCTCCCATTGCTCAAGTTAGCAGTCAGGTGCAGAGTTTGGTGGCCGGATCAATGTGTCAGGTGTTGAGACATCAGCAACAGCAACGCGGACAGCAACAAGAAGGCCAACAGATTCAAACTGTGCAATCGGATACCGATCAGCCCCTCGACTTCTCTGTTGGATCCCTTCAACAACAGAGATTTCAATCCAGAGTGAGATCGATGCAGGAGAGACTTCAACAAGACTCACGAATTCATGATAACAACAATGGGATGAGCGAACGGGCGAGAAAAATTTCTAAGAACGCTGCAGGTGAAGAAAATGAAGGACGTGGTGCATCCAGTAGAAGAAGCTACAGCCCTGCCAGCGAGGCTAGCACCACTGGCAGCGAGGATGAAGCCGTTTCCACAGGGGAAAGCCCGTTGGGAACTCTTCGAGGTGCCGAAAACGGTGAGTCCTCGTTCATGACGTATCTACTAATGTTCTAGCGGTAATTTGGACCACTTTCGTCGTCGATGTTAAACATTAAAGGGTAAAAGAAACGTGCATGTCTTTGCGGCTAGAATTTAATTATTAGCGTCTGTTATTTGAACTGCAACAGCTAGAAGTCGTTTATTTAAACCATTTCCTATTGCAAATGCAATACAATTCGTTATGCAATTGGTCCTTATTGAAGGAATATCTGATAACAATCTTTCAAAAGAAATATGGGTGATATTTGGTGGAGGAGAAAAATTTAAATAGGAGAAATGAGAATTCAGATCAGTTTCTTAGATTTCGTTTATGTTTAGTCTTTATTTTAATAGAAACAGTTGGAAATCGTTTCATCAGTTAATTTTAAAAGCATGATGAAATTTCGATGATAGATTTCCAATTGTATATCCAATTGATCCTCATGGACCGTGTCCACTAATTTAGATGCTATTTGGCAAATACACAAAACGGAAAAAGATACAAGGCAAATACAGATCTTTGGCAGCAAATCTCAGCCTTAAGTTGAATATCAACAGCTATAGAAGATTTGTTGACTTAATTTCCAATCACGAGCCCATTTCCAACATCAGATTTCCATTTGGATATCTACTTAGTCCATATTGGCGGTATCTATCAATAATTTGAAAGATATTTGTCGACCACATGAAATACAAAAAGTAACAACACACGTATTGATCTTTGGTAGGAAATTTTAGCCATAATATGGATAACAACGGTTACAAATCATTTGTTCACTTGACTTTCGTTCGCACATACAATTGTCAACGTTTGGATCTCGAATTGAACTGACGATTTTTTTTCAACTGATCGAGGAATATTTGGAGACTTTGGAGTAAAATGCCAATACAGAAATTTGAAAACAGATCTGAATTTGACTTTAAGGCCGTCAACATTGAATTTAAATTGGATAATATGAATAGAAGCAAATCTATGCCTGTCGACTTTCTGTGAAACCTGTAGATTAACTGTTACTCAGTATTTTTCATCCTTGGTACTTCGACTATAAACCGTTTCAAGATTTTTTGAGTGGCCGATAATACGGTTCAGTCTGGCGAGTCTACGCTTCAAAGCTGCCTCATCGTAGATGTAATAAGCAGATATGCGTCCGCGATTGTTCGATCAGCGATTGGACCTTATTACCACAGCTTTACTATAAGATGACTATGACGCACGGTTGCATCAGATATTTCACCCGATAACTTTCGATAGGCGATTATGAGAACATCGAAACTGACTCAACTTTAGATGTATTATCGGTATTAGTTGTAACGCTTTGCGTTATGTATGCTATCTTTTAATATCGCACCTTTCGTATGAGTCATACGAAACGTAATACCGGATTTTATTGAAACCGGAAGTGACAAAATATGCTCCGCAGAATTAAAGTTGTAAACATTCACACGTTGCATTAAAAATTTGTGAAATAAAAATTCATTGTTGAGTATATTCTTGTGACTTGTTTTCCTTATTTGTGATTCAACAGCTAATTTTTTTATTTGAATTTTGGAAATACTTGTGAAAAAAATAATTGTTATTCGATTAAATATACTGCAAATGTTTATAAAATGTGATGGTGAAGGTTTACAACCATGCATTATGTGTATACGTGTATGGGGTGTGTCGGCTGTCGCAAGCGGATAGCCCTACTACCCTTGTAGGTCGACACCCCCGCAACGAGGCCTGTTCGAAAAGTGTATTGTCCGCTTCGTTCGCAGACGCATTGTGGATCTATCTCATTGTGCAGGACGCTCGACTAGCTCGTTCTGCTGGAGAATCGTCGACGGTTTACCTGCAGATCGACCTTTTCGATCATTCCCTCGACGCAACGACCATACAACGTTGCTTCGTGCCAACGCCCGTCAATTTAACCATCAATGCCTCCTATTGGAAAACGCATGCGAGTCGAAAAATTATTTTTCTCGTCTACCGCATATTATAGTCCGGATTCGTGTACCGGTTGTGACGGCCCTTCAGCTTTTTTCAAATCTCGAGGGCTTGAGATTCAAGAGAGAACGAAAAAGGTTTCGTTTTTTGGGGGGTCTCTCGTATTCCGACAATAAAAATGCTCCATTTTATATGGGACACGAAATTCTTGAATAATTCTACGCTCCACAATTTTTTATTTTAAGTATACTTCAGTGAGAGAACTTTGATTCGATTGCCTAATTATTTCAGAAAAAAAGTAAAGTCCTTTAATATTCGATATCTTTTTATTTTTCTTCAGGTAAATGCATTTTCATTTAATGAAATTAAATTGGAGAAAATATTTCTGATGTAATTCCACTGTTTGTCAGAATCCTCCAGAATTGTCGGCTGAATATTCGTCTGAAAAACGAAAGGATGGTTTGAAAAATGTATCCACTGTAGCAAATATAGTAAATTGGCAGTAAAAGATTTTCTCTTATTCATATTATTGAAATAAGCGCACGACATAGAGATAAGAAAGCTGATTGAGATGTTCATGATTTCATTAGATCAATAAAAAAAAATATTAATCATCTTTCGTAATAAATATCCGATGAAATCTGCTGATAACTTCTATAAATGTCAAGATTTTAGATTTAGCGCCGTTTCTCATAATTAATTTGCACGCTAAGTTACGTACAATCGTTCCATAATTGAAAACGCTGTTTTGTATTCGCGACGCGAGTTGATTAGCTGTAAATTATTCATAATTATGTAGACATAATTTTGTGCTCTAGACGGTAGTTACAGTTAATATATAAGAACCTGTCACATTTGCTATTATTAATTAGGTGTGAATTTGCCAAGCGACTTAATATTAATCAATATCTCACCTGCTGGAAGCGTGCAACAAACTTTTTTTTTGCATGGCAACCGATCGGAAGTTCCCGGCGCACGCTCGCACTTACGCTGATAAACGATTTCACGCTCTGTGCGTGAGATCGCTCAGCTAATGCACGTCGTCCTCGTTGCGCTGTTCATTATCGCGTTTTGCGACTAGCACCTGTATCTCAAACTCTTGCAAAAATTGCGCTGAATCACATTTAATAGAAAACCTAACTGGATTTTTTATCCCACTTACTTTGCCAAATATAAATAATTTTTAAATACCGTACCTAAGATTTTAAAAAATCCCTATTTTCCATTGCGTATGTCCCCATGAAAAAAAGTATGACTAAAAAGTATATTTTCTGATATATCGAAAAATTTACTTTATAAATATACGATATATTGAAAAATACATAAATCATGTACGTGGTATATTTTTCATATACTTTTTATAGACTTATAATATTGATAATATAGAATGATTCGTCCAAACGTACAATTGGCGAATATACATAAAGTATTTTTTTTGTATATTAGTAGCTTATAAAAAATTTACCAATTTGTCGAATATAAAAATACAATAACTCGACCACGTCAATTTTTTATATAAAAAAAGAATCTTAATTATTTGATAAAATTTTCTGATAACTAATTCAGGTGTTCAACATTTTTTAAAGATTTTTACATTTCAGCATACCTTTCTATTTTTTTCATAATTTTTTTCTTTCATAAATGCATATATGAGAAGTATCAAATAAATATACATACACATATATTTTCGACTATATAATATATGCCTTGAAACTCATATGAAAAATATGAAAGTATATATTTGATTTACTAATAACATATATGAACGAGCAATTTGCCGTTTAAAGTATATTTGGTATTCAAAAAAAAATATTTTTCGATATTTTTCCGAGTATGCTTTTTTCCCATAGGGATGAAAATATAACGAGTTTTCGAATCTGATGCAAAAATGAAAATCATAAATCCATTTAACAAAGATAAATAAATAAATATAAGGAAAGTCGGTTCGTTTAAAAAGTAATTCACGAATAAAAAGTATGAAATATAAAAATCAGTGATAGAGAAAAAATAGCTCTGATAAAAAATGCGTGAATTCATAAATGAAAAATAATCTGCGCGAAATAGAAAAACATGCTTTGATTTCTATTCTCCGATAGTATTCGTCGCATTGACTGATAATCATTGTTACATTCCGCGAAAATATACGTGGGCAGTCAACTATTTAATACGCAGAATGGAAGCGTCATATTTCTCGTTATCTCGATTATTTACTTCAGAATATCTGCCTCTTAGTGTCAAATGTATAATCTGCGTCCATTATTGCGCTCACAAATACGTGCAAATTGTTGTAGTTGATAAGTATATTCAATATCGATAAAATGATATTTCGCTAACGTCTACAAAGCTCTCACGTTTTTTTTTCTCTTTTTCTTATTAGCTTCGTAAGCATCCTTACATAGGTAATCGCACTACAAATATAAAAATCGTAATAAGAAAATATGCAATTGCAAATATCGATACGATATCTATTGATAAGACTCAAGACTCGATCGGACGATCGTATAATCATCAATTGCGTCGAGACTTGTTTTATTTATTTAATAATAATTTCTCAGCACCGTACCACGAGCATGATTATCATTATGATGATGATGATGATGATGATGATAGTGCAGGGACGAGAAGGTATGATTAAGTGGGGTGGTGGGCATGAGCAGATTGATCCCCGGAGAAAAGGGGCCCATAGTAAGACACACCTGTCTCCCTTCGTCCACGTCAAGTCCACCAACGATTTTCGAGCGTGCTTAACTTCTCCGGACGCAGCTCGACACTTCCGGTTATTGTTTCACGCCAAGTCCCCCCTCCTATACCCGAACGAGCCCAGCACCTCTGCTCGATGAAATTAATGAGTTTGTTGAACGTCTACATATATGTATATACTCTGTCAAAACGTGTATACATACTGTACATATTACTCGACACTCATGCCATTTTAATACTATGTACCAAAGGAATTTTGATCTGATCGATAAACGATTTTTTTTTTCGGACCCTCTTGCTTATCTCGTACAGAGAATAAAAATCGATATTTTTTTAATGATCTCATTTATTTTTTATCTGATCAAAATTGCGAGACTTGTTTATTTAATTTTTTTAAAAATGTTATATATTTTTTTAAGAATCGGCTGAGTAACATAATTATAGACAAATGCTGATATAACAACAATTTATTAATATGGCTGTCTACCATATTTAAAAAATGTGTTACTGTAATAAATAAACAAATATATGTGTTTGAGTCGAATGGGTTCGTTGCTACTTTGCAACTTTGTGTTTATGAAAAAATTTCCAACTGTATTTTTTTTATTACTATGCTTTTCGGGAATAGTTAATCTAATTGCAAAAATAGCAGCGGGGACTAAAAATTGTTATTGTCGTTTATGGTAATACTCTCGGTTGTTATATTGTTATTTTAAGGCAAATGTTCAGATCAGAGTGTTGGCTTAGATTATGGATAGGATAAATTTCAATTCATTTAATCAATCAGACGATCAACTGACGGAGGCTGATAAAATTTCTCAGAATACCCATAATTTGTACATTCTTCGACGATAATCGAGTCATGAAACCGACGGGATAATATTATTTCGACGTAATCACGAGACTATGAATTTATTTGTTCTATTCATTACCCAAAAATCATTTTTGTGCAAAGGAAGATAAATCCCTTTTTTTGTGTATTTGTGTGTGTTCCCTTGGAATCAAGGATGCTCACCATCATCCAAGGGCACTACAATCGCGACTGCATTATCTATAATAGCTTTTTGCAGATATGATAGGACTTACGATAAAACTAATCGCATCGATACTCTTTCTAACTCTGTCATACTTTTATACTGATTACGGAAAGAAGCCGTCATTTCTGTCCATGAGATTGTCAACGCGTCGTTTATACTCAGAAATGTGTATTTCAAAAAATTACGCATTATTGATCAGGTTTGTTTTCCTATTCTTGGATCCTGAACAAAACTCTGGGTATTATCGATAACGAATTGCTCATAGTATACTTCACTATAATGTCTTAGTTTTTCCGCAACATCATTCGACACCAGTTAAGCGGAGCGAATTCATTTTTCAGTCCTTGATCCCAAAATTATTAACCGACTCACAAAATATAAAAATAATGTTCTTGGAGAAATATAGTTTCCAATGAACTTGGAGATATATTGTTTTCAAAGTATCTCTTGAAAAAAATTCTTCGTTTTAGTAGTGAGAAATAATGATGCAAGCAAGCTTATATATTGCAGAGATCAAACCCATTATCAGTTTGTTCTGAATTACGCGCTAAGTTGAATAAGCCTTAATATGGTTTACAAAGGAACCGATTGACCTCAATTTCTTGATATTTTGCTTTCATATTGTCGGAAAAATTATTCGTTTCAATTCTCAAGTCTCACATTTAATCAAAATTTATCAATAGGCTAAAGAAAAAAAAATGTACACAACCGAAAATAATTGTTTTGTGTGTCTTCCTCAATATCCTGGACGTTCAACAATATAATCATCGCATATTTTCAATCAGTTGGTCTAATTAGTTTCCATATAATTTAAAAAAACCTCTGCTACAATCTTAAATCATAATAACAAAAATTTATTGATCGACAAGAGAAAGAAATTTATCCATCCGAAAATCATTACTTTCTGTCTCCCTTAATACCCCAGATCTTCAACAACACACTAACCGCATGGACTTCAAGTCACTTGATCTATTTCTCATATTTTCCAAAAAATCCTTGACTCCGATTCTCAAATTTTATAGAAACCCATTAAATCAATTAATTTAATTAAATTAAATAGAAACTCATTAGCCGACTCAGAAAAAAATGCATCCATCCGAAAATCATTATTTTCAGTCTCCTTTAATACCCCAGATCTTCAACAACATAATAACAGTATGCATTTCAAGTGACTTGACCTAACTATTTTTCATATTTTCCAAAAAATCCATGACTCCAATTCTCAAATTACAAATTCAATAGAAACTAATTATTCGACTAAGAAAAAAAATTCATCCATCCGAAAATCATTATTTTCGGTCTCCCTTAATACCCCAGATCTTCAACAAAATAATAACCGCATGTACTCTAAGTCAAACGACCTAACTAGTTTTCATACTGCAAAAAAAATCATCCGCTCCAACACGAAAAAAAATCAGCTTGATCGAAATGTATCAATCTGATTCTTTTTTATTCAGGGAATGAAAATGCAGTTTCTTCCATTTCCTTTATTACAGCATATCTTTAACTAGATATTCCGAGTCAGCGCAGTGAAATTGACGTGGCCATCACCTTAGAAGATACTTGTTAGAAATGGAAAATCGGTGACGTACGTTAGCTTGACACTATTATCGACTAACCAGTCCCTTAGTCATTCTCATGTTTGATTTCGACACTCGTACACGTTCGCAAACTTGTCGGTTCGTTTTTTTTTTCCTGTTTGGTCTGCATGGGGTGAGGCGGATTCTTTATTGACCTGGCGGCTATTGGGTATACGGTACAGCACGGCACATTATCACTGCCTGATGTCGTATGCACCGACTGTTATATAGCACGTCACTCGAAAAACCAAGGCTTGGCTCGGACGGCTCTTCGGCTGGAATAACGTTGTCGTTCCCTTCTTACGTCTTCGACGTTCAAGATAAAGACGTTTCGAGGCTCGAGGTGTATCATCGACCAAGACCACCGGAAACGATATCGCTGAGCCGTCGAACCGCGCTCGAATCTACTAAACGCCCGACGTAATACATATACACAAAAATCAAGATAACTCTCGACACTCCTGTTTGTATCGGTACGAAAACGACTGCGTTTGAGTTCTTTTTTTTTTACTATTCCGTGTTTGATCGGATTTCCAAGATTATACGAAGTTGAGGTTGATAAATGCAGTAGTTTGCTGAGTTCGTTGAGAGGCATAACTCAAAAAATGATAGGATCACCATCAAAACAAGAAGTTTAAAAAAAAAGTCTAAATATCGATTAAAAAATGAGAATATGATCTTGATATAGATTTTGGTGTGTAAATATTATTTTACACCATGATACATTTTTGTATATTTTTCAGTATTTATGCGCTAGATAAGCCTGCAATTATGGGAAATATGTATAACTTTTTGCATGAAGTATATGCAATATGGGTACGTAAAAATATATTTTGCGGTATTTTGTTTTATTTATCTGGGTTATGCAGCTGCGAACTTGAAGGGAAAAAACTTAAGGTTGTAATTATGATGTGGACAATAATGAAGAAATAGTAAATGAAATTAACAAACCATTTATAAAACGTATATAAATGAAGATCAGCTAAGAGTATAAAATTTGTGTCAGGCGTTTTGTTTTTACGTACGTGACAAAATGAATGAAGACTCATAACATGACTGTTCGCTTTTTAAACCACCTTATCCGGTATTAAACACTAGCCAACGCTGTTCTGTTCCGTTCTGAATGAAGAAAGCCGTGGCGTGAAATTTTTATGTTTCCTGCGATAAGATTTCACTGATTGGGACGACCTTTTAGAATCTTCTGTAGATCCTCAAAAGTGGGACATTTTACAGTCAGGCTTTGCATCGATATTTTTACTGGCAATCTGCTGCAAATCACCTTCACCTTAAGTGTCGGATGCTTTAATTTTTTTTTTCAGAGAATATGATTGATGAAACATGACATTATGAGGCTTCATTCTGTGAAACAGTGGTGAGCACGAAATTGGATTGTATGCAAAAACTTCGGCAGGTTGAACACAGTTCTCTTAAGAAGCTCGGATTGTAAAGCGAGAAGGAAAATAAAAAGAAGAAAAGAAAAAAAGAGAGCGACTGGCGACGAGTAAAGCCTCGGACAAATCTCACCTTGGATAGGTCAGGTTGGGCAAGGATACCGCAATAAGGAATGGAGAGGAAGCGAGCACGAAAGCGAAAAGACTATGCTTGTGTGCGCTGTTCTCGCATCACGCAGAGTATAGCAGGGTTACTCCTCTTTTTTTTCTTGGCCGTCCACCTACACCCAGTTTAGCCCATCTTCGATGGATCTTTAGTCTGTCTTAAGTTTTTTTTTTGCTCAGGTCTTCTGAAACGAACTCTGGACAAAGTTCAACATCGGTTGGAAGGTTGTGTAGACGTGAGGATTCCTTCCTCACCCTTTTTGCCTCTTTTCGGCATCGCCATCTCCACATCGATTTCACTGCTTCGAACCAAATTTTATTTCTCGCTCTCTTCAATTACAATTCGTTACACAAAATGACGATAAACAATAATGCAGATAATAAATAGGAAAAAGGAAATATATCAATACACGATTGACAGAGAAAATGCACTTTGATGATTTTTTCGTCTGTCTTACGTAAATTTAAAAAAAGAAAATGGATGGCTTGTAATATCGTGTATTTACACATTGGTGTCTGATTCTCCAGATTTTGAAACCAAATGCAGCTTGATGGATCTTTAGTCTGGTTTAATAGCTTTTTGCTCGTGTCTTCTGAAACGAACTCTGGACAAAGTTCAACATCGGTTGGAAGGTTGTGTAGACGTGAGAATTCCTTCCTCACCCTTTTTGCCTCTTTTCGGCATCGGCATCTTCACATCGATTTCACTGTTTCGAACCAAATTTTATTTCTTTCTCTCTCGTTCCAACGACAATCTTTTACGTAAATTGACGATAAATAATTATTCGGATACTTTACGAAGAACAATCGAATTAGATGAATTGACGACATTACAAGGTATTGGTGTTTTATTTTTTAGATTCTCAGGCCCAATGCATCTTCAGGGGATCTTCAGTCTGTAGATTATTTTTTATCAAATCATCCTAAACGAACTCTGGACAGAGTTGAAAGATATTCTTCCAGACTTCCTTCATCCTTTTCTTGCATCTTTTCGTCATCGATACTTCCACGTCTGTTTTCCTTTCGCCTTCCTGGTATTTCGATGGCTAAAATAAAATTTCAAGTTATCTCCTATTTCTGCTACTCAAACGACAAACTTATAGTGAATGATAAATAATTCGTAGAGTACCGAAATAACAAAATAAAATTTTAAAATATGAGCAAAATAATAGGCGCGTCTTTATTCTAAGGCATCTTACCCTCATGGAAAAAAAATATACTCAAAAAAATATCGAAAAGTATATATTTTATATACCAACTATACTTTGGACGGAAAATTTGATATATCGGATATAACTTTTAGGATACTTACAAAGTATATACGATGTTATACTAGTTCATACATATTTATGGGAAATAAAATATATCGTTTTTATATTCTTCATATAATTCTCAATCCATATTTTATGTATTCGTAAATATATGAGAATGTATATTTTTTCTATAGAAATTATACATATATTTATGTAAGAAGATGTTTAACACTTGAATCAGTTAGAATAACATTTGACCAAATTGTATAGATTCTTTGTCGATATAAGAAATCCAGGTGGTCGAGATTTCGTGTTTTTATATTTTATCAGCTGATGCATTTTTTGCGTATATTAGCCAGATATATGGATATCCAAATAAATATATTTTTCGTATATTTGCCAGATGTACTAGCGATTGTGTAAAAAAAATGTACTTTACGTATATTCGCCAAATGTTCGTTTGGACGAAATATTGGATATTGCCGTATATACAAAAAGTATATAAGAAAAATTCGATATGTCGAAAAATATATAAATAATTTTCCGATATGTATATATTTCGATATGAAATATATTTTTCGATATGTCGAAAAATATACTTTATTAGCATACTTTTTTTCCATGCGAGTTATTCTCTAGGTTTTCAGACCAAATGTTCGTCCCCTTTAGCATTGCGACACATTCAGACACAGGACGATAGCTTCAAGTAACCCGTTGTTCATCCTTTTTCCTGGTTGAGCCGATCGTAGAAATGGATGCGGCGGATGTGCTCTCGTTTACGGACCACCTTCGTGTCCCACACACAAAGCCGGCAAATCACCGCGTCGAGCTGCGACACGCGACCAACTTTGCACCGCTATTTTCTTTAAACATTCAGGATACTGAAGGACCGTCTGTGCCAAGGTGAAGGGTTGCCCGGACGGCCTCCCTGGTTGGTTTTGCTTCATGAGATCCTCCACACGTCTGTAGCTCGGTGATGGCTAAAAGAGCTTTCGACACGTGCCACTTGTATGTGCCCTTTTGTACCTAGCTTTATTGTTTTGGGTCGGCACTTCTTGTCTAAGGATCACCTGTCCATGGTCTTTCTATTAGTCTAGATCACTAATTAAAACAAAAATTAGAAAAGAAAGGATCAGTTATAAATTGCCATGTAGGAGTAGAAGGTACCATTTATTTATGGAGGTCGAAAACCATTCCATTTGTCCGATTTTCAAATTAGGTAAAATGTATCTTTTCAGGTAGTTGTAAAAAAAATATAGCTTACTTGTTTGACTTCACGCGTCGGTAACTCGATCGTAGTTGGAAGATTTTTTGACACGTGCCACTTTTATGTGCCCTTTTGTCTGAAGTTCAAGTGTCTTTCTATTAGTCTCGATGACTGGTGAAAACAAAAATTGGGTACAAAAGGGCCAGTTATAAATTAGCATATCAGGAGAAAAAGGTACCATTCTTAAAATGGAAGTCGAGATCCATTCTATAGGAAATGGTGAGCTTACATTTGTTTGATTGGTTTTCCAATTGAACTTTCAGACGGTTGTAGAGAAAAAGATGTTTGATTCCACGCGTCGGTCGCTAAGATGACTAAAAGAAAGCTTTAGACACGTGCCACTTGTATGTGCCCTTTTGGACCAAGCTTTGATGTTTTGCGGTGACACTTCTTGTCTAAAGATCACATGTTTATGGTCCCTCCATTAGTCTAGATGACTAATTCAAAGGAAAATTACAAATGAAAGGATCGGGTCTCAATTACCATGTTAGTAGAAAAAGGTACCAGTTTTTTCAATGGAGGTCGAGAGCTATTTTATTCGAAATGGAAAACTTCCATTTGTCCGACTGGTTTTCCAATTAGGTACAATGTACCTTATCAGGTGATTGTAGAGAAGATATAGTTCACTTGTTTGCTTTCACGCTTCGGTACCTAGATAATGGTCGAAAGAATTGTAGACACGTGCCGCTTGTATGTGCCCTTTTGTGTCAAGTTTGACTGTCTTCCTATTAATCTAAATGACTGATTTAAACAAAAATTAGAAACGAAATGAGCGGTTATAAATTACCATGTTAAGAGAAAAGGTACCATTTTTTATATCGACGTCGAGATCCATTCGATTCAAAATTAAAAGCTCACATTTGTTTGACTGGTTTTTCAGGTTGTTGTGAAGAAAATATAGTTCACTTGTTTGACTTCACGCGTCGGTAGCTCGACGATAGTTGAAAAAATTTCAGACCCGTGCCATTTTTATGTACCCTTTTGCGCCAAGTTCGAGTGTCTTTCTATTAGTCTAGATGACTAATTAAGACAAAAATTAGAGAAGAAAAGGGCCGTTTACAAATCGTTAGGAGAAAAAATACCCCCATGGAAAAAAAGTATGCTAAAAAAGTATATTTTTCGACATATCAATACTCAGTTCAATATGTTTTTCTGTGATTTGAATATTAAAAAGAATATCAAGAGGTATTAAAGGTATTAAAAACAGTATCAAAACGTATTTTTTCGGACGATTTTAATACTGATTTAATACTTAATACCATTTAATACTTTTTTTAATACTCAAGTCTCGAAAAAAAGTATTAAACTGAGTATTAAAAAGTCCAATACGCGAGACTCTTAATACTTTTTTAATATTTTTTTTGCGCGGGATATTCATAGTCTGAGAATATCTAATTACAATCGAATGAATGGCATTGGATCCAAGCATTTTTGTTCTCTATATTAAACAAATAATGTGACGCGTCAACTGGATCCCTTGCTGCGTGTGCGTCATTGCATTGAGAGTCAAGTAGGCAATCCATTTAATACAGGAAACCTTGGACCAAAGTGCCGACACAAAGAGAGATAGAAATACAAGAGTAGAGATGAGAAGACACTGAAGAAACATCGTGCGATCGACCTTGCTCACCAAGCATTTACCTCTCAGCGTCTATCTCTACTTTATAAAGGAAATGTACATCTTATAATAAAACCCACAAATGGATATGGAATAGGATGTAATACGCTGAGTACTCACTGAGTATCACTGTTTCTATGCGATGTAGGATTTTTGTATACTATTATTTGTAGAGGCACGAAAAAAAACTAATCTCTCGACAGGTATCATTTAGCAGTTCATCAGTTTTTTGGTAACCGACGGTAACCGCTTTTTTTATTTAGCTTGAAAAGTATTTTTACAATTATGTTTTTGAACCCATGAATATTTTGAGGATACTGTCATTAATTCCAAAAATATTTTTGCAATAGTATTATTTATTTCATAAATTAATTATGTTATTCGTGTGCTATTATTCATTCATTTATTATCATTATTATTATCGTTATTCTATGTTATTTTTTTAGTATCTCTTTAAGTGCATTAACAAATTATTTTAAAGAGATTTTTAAGACGTTATGAAAATTCATACATTCCGTGTTTGTTGTTTTTTTATTATTATTTATACGGTGTAAGAATTTCGAAAAGTATTCGTGAAATAATTTGTGAAATAAAAATTGATAAATGAGCAAACTGAGTTGGAAAGTACGGAGATCTTTACAACTCTGCTAAAGATATCAGTTTGGATATTGTGATATTGTGAAATCAAATTCATACTTACGGCAAAAGCTGACAGATACACAAAAGAATGTAAGGCAAATGAGAAGAAGGATGAAGAAGGGGATGATGGCTTATTATGCGCGAATTCTTGCAAACAAGTTTCGCGATCCATACAACGGACTAATATGCCGTCGCTTTGTAATTTTTTCAATTTTTTTCCCTTCTTAATCCATTCTTTCATTCGCGTTGTTACAATCGTAGAGAATTCACCGCGATTCTTAATGAGCTCTCGCAGAGAGAACGAAAGGCTTGCACGATGGAAGAGCCTCGAGGCTAAAGAAGCATACAACGCTGAATACAGACACAGCGTCGGAGATGACGCGCAGCTGCGAGAAACAGTAGCTCGTTCAACACGCGCGGTTTCCTATTTTTAACTCTTTTTGTCTTAATTTTATTTATTTATTCTGAACCGTGAAGCATAAAATTGAAGCCTTTTCAATTTTATCTATACAATCAAATAAAAAATACTTTTGAAAATTCATCTAATGTATAGATAAAAGTCGTGTTTGCTAAAATTGAAATGAATTGATTTAGTCATTTTATTCTTGTTACTAATTTATTGACAACGGTTTCACATCGTGGTAATTCAACATTAATTTTCTTAGTACGTTCAGTAACATTTTTACTCTGTAATAAATCAAATATTGAAGATAGAAATTCTTCTCAACAAGATTTTTTGTTCGAAATTTAATGATTCATAATGTGCAGTCATTGATTTGGTAAAAAAAAAAAATTCTTCTCAGGTTGCAAGGAGAAAGAATTTTTTTAAATCACATTCCTGTGTTATTTAAATGGGAAAACTTGAAACGCGATGATGAACCTCGAAGAATTAAAATTATGAGATCCGCTTTTGACAGGATCCTTATTAAGACGTATTCTACGATATTTTGGGCGGAGAGCAAAGAAAAAAAATATCGCTTTTTTGGCACACCCTAATAAACATCAATACTCTTATGATCATCAATAAAGTGTTTTTACTTTCCACGTATGAGGTATGTAATTTTTGTGTAGCAATGTGCTGAAACGGTTGATTCTCTGATACGTTCTATTAGGGACATTGAGTGGTAGACGAATCGTTTTGAGGGCACAATACTAGGACAATGTGGACGTATATTTGGCGTGACTGGTGAAGCACACGGAAGTGCTGCCACTTGTAAGCTGGCTCGGTGATTCTCAGCGGAGGAGAGTCGTTTGTTTCCCTTATGTTATACCTATCGTTGCGGTCTTTACGGCCGCGGTAGCCGTACCACCGCCGCGTCCTGTTCGTAAGCGTTTCCTTTGGCACGTGACGCGTGTGCGTCCGGAACTTGCGATCAGGCGTCGCATGCCACATGCTCGCTATGCAAATTCACCTCCACCGCAACCGATATTATTAAACGTGCACGCGCACGTATTAATTTTTTTTTTTAACCGGGCACTTTGCAAACTCTCACTCACAAGACTATCACGATGAGAGTCAAGATAATGTAAGTACTTTACACAGAAATAGGCGTTGCTAATGCTCATCGTTCTTACTGGTAGTTGAACATCCTGTCCAACACATGTATTCAAATTAAACCGCACATTTGTCTCGCTACACCTAATGCGTAAGATATACGCTTGTTTTTCAGTCAAGCGTCGCTCAATTGTGGTTATAGAAATGGTAGAAATTTATTGTGCACATCGTAGGACCTTGTGAAAAATTGTTTTATTATTTTCTCGGGCCCCTTTGACCTTGTTTATCATTTTCAATGACAATCGGATGACAAAAGTGTTTGGCTCCTCTTGTCGTATTAATTTTTATTATTGTCCACTTTGATATTTCTTCCGTACATTTTATAAAATTGAAAACGAAATACAAGATAATTATGAAATTCTTTTCTCAGGTCCATTTGACCCTATTTATAAAGTCAACTAAACTCAATTGATAAAAGTTTCTTTATGGTAACGATTTACTCTTTTAGTGCCACTCTATATATTTTTGGCATGATTTCCCACCTTTTCTGTATGTTCTGTAAAATAAAAATAAAAAGCGAAATAAATAATAATAATGGAAAGGTAGTCGTTGGTTATTATTCTTCATAAACATCTGAATAATTTTTTTTGTCATAAGAACAAAGTTTTCTCTATGATGAAGCAATTAATGCTGTGCTTTATGGACACACGTTATATTTTCATATATATATATGTATAGTAGCATAATTTCCTAGTGTAATTGAGGCAGATTTACTTTTCTGTCATGCAACGATTAAGTTCTCGTTAAGGTGTATCTATATGCGTGTGTAACACGTTATTATGTCTCGCCTTAAAGAGGTAAAATGGGCAAACAAGACATAGTCATAGTGTGTAAATATCGTAGCAAAGCAACGAATATTAATTCAGTCGCACTCGTTCCGGATATCACTTTACTTCCCCGTCGTCTTTCGGTCTAGCGAGCGTCTCGTGGTTACTTGAATACGGTCATCCGGAGAACGGGACATATATCACCGTGGGTTACACACGGTCGTTCTTCGGAACGCAATAGCGAAGTACACAGCAGCTTTGGGCTACGAGTCATTTCTGTGCTCGCCGCTTCCGGGCGCGTCGTGCGTGCTCCAGATCGCCGCATAATTAACTTATATGCGCGTTCCTACAAGATCCCGGCCTTAATGTTATTTTAATAACTGGATAAATAAACATAAGAGCGTAAAGTTGCGAAACGTAATTTGAATCCGGATGAGCGCACGGCCGTGCGCACATGATGTGCAGTTTCGATAGAGAGAAACATGCAATATATAGGCGCCTTCTCATTCAACGCATATACTACAAATGTGCTCGTAACATGAGCTTTTTTACTCCTCGCTCGAAATAAAAAATTTTTTCCAATGCAAATTTTTTTCCAATGTAAAAGAAGCTTATTTACAGAAACTGGTACATCAAATTTGGTCAACAAGAGAGATATAAAATTACAGTACTTTTTACTTTTAACATATGAAAATTAGGGAATTTAATATAAAAATTCATATTTCTTCCAAATTTGTGTATCATATTTGATATATCCGCTGATGCAGCAAAAATGTGGTAATGTAAATTTGCAAAAATTTTTAATGGCACAACTTTGTAATAACGATAAGTAATTACTACAAATGAGTATGTGCATTTCGATAGAGAAAAACGTGCAACATCTATGCGCCTCCTCATTCCGTGCATATTTTACAATTGTGCTCGTAACGCCGCCTTTTTTTTATACTTACACAATTTGCTTTATCAGTACCAGGTACACTGACAATTTAAGGATCACTATTCTGATCGGAAAAATAAATCGGATTTAATGGAGATTATAACTTCAAGGATATTTGGACAAAAACGCGTTTCTATTCGATCGTGATGGAACTTTACAAGTTTGTAGACAACAGCAAGCCGAATTATTTGTTATTTTTTAAAGATTTTTGGACCACATAAGATCCCGTGTTAATTGTTCAAAAATCGGTCGAAAACAACTGTATGTACATAACGAATTCCTCTCCCAATTTCTGTTCGATCAAAAAAAAACCTTCCACTGTGAAGATCATAGCTTAGGACCGATTGTGTCGAAATTGCAAGTAAATCCTCGGTGTAGTTTCTGAGAAAATTCAATAAATAGAAGATTCTGACCTTGTTTTGCTGCTTGCTTCGTCGCAGTTCCTCACTCGACTCTGATTAACGTATTCAGCGGATTCCCTCTCCTGTTCCGCGCCAGCAACTTTAGTCCAAATATCTTTAACATCGGAAAACTGTCACGAACGAAAAAAGGTTATCTAACGCGATGTTTTCGCGTGGCGCGCCGGCGCTTACAGGTCTGGCCTACGCTGGCTAGTTTCTGCACCGGAAGTCGCTGGTCTCCCGCGCGACAACAGCGCCGCCGACAGCTACTAAAATTCGAGTTGCTTGTTTACAAAGAATTATTTTACGGACATCAGTGGAGGCGCGGTCGGTGTGTGGCTTCGGCAGTCTTTATAGAAGCATCATTCATTGCGGCCATAACTTGGATCAGTGACCGCTTAGCCATGCACTGGCTTGCGCGTCAACTGCTGCGTGTGAGACAGTGTTTCTGAATTTTCGAGGCATTCTCATACAGTACACTCAGTAAAAATAAAGTCGCTTGTATCGACCAGGTTTTCCGCAGTTTCTCTGATCCCACGTGCGAATGAAATACAGTAGTGCATTAGAATGAGTGGCTGCGGACAACACTCTAGGAAGGAGGGGGGTCACTTTGTCGAAACGGAGAAGGGGAGAGAGGGGCTACGGAAGAAAATATCCCAATAAGAAAAAAAGAAAAACTTCATGTCTAGGATATAAATAAGATTAATTAAGGTAAGGTTTTTGGTCATTTTGTGTACTGACTTAATTCTATTATTTGTTATTGATGCTGTGGCCGAGTTTTGTAAATATTGAGATCATCTACCTCAATATCTATTAATTCTATTATGTTTTACACTTATACCTTTTTGCTTTTCCATGAGGGCAGATAGTGGAAATTTTGTCACATAGTGACGATCAATGTTCATGTTAATTTCGAATGTCTACTGTTCAATGATTAGACAATTTAAAATAGAATAGAATAGAATGGAATAGAATAGAATTGATGTAAAAAATCCCGAGAGAATAAACTCGGAATAAACAAAACAATATTTATGGTTTGATTATAGATTTTTATGGTATGAGTGGCGAACTAGTTGCTATAGTCGTATGAAATCTATTCTAACCAGTCGCGTCGCAATTGCGAGAATTCACCGACACTTGTATCGCTCTTAGTCAGAGGATCGGAGTTCGTGGCTCGCGGCAACTCCACTGTACTATTATCGGTTCCCGGATCTCAAGCGGAAGCATAACTCGATACGGGCGCTTATTCCGCGCATATTTGCATACCGTTGGTAATAAAAATTCTCATCATTCGTCGAGAATTAATCGTGCAAGCGATCTTTGCCCGCCTCTGTTTATTTATTTAATGCAGACAACAGGAAAATATGATAATGGTAAATGTAAACTCAAGCTGGAAATCTTGAGGAGATTTTCGTAATGATTACTGATAAAGAGAAACGGTAGTAAAATAATTCAAGTCAGAGGAGTAAAAAAAATTTGGTCAATCCTTCCATGCTGAATTGTTTTATTGCATATTAAGATTGCTCATTATTTCTTTCAATTGTATTCTGTGGAAAGAAAAACTGTGCAATTAGGTGCACTGAGAAAAAAATGTATGGTTGAAGCAGCAATACTATACTTTTTCCATATAGAATAGTACCCAGATGAAACAGTTATATTTTATAGTTATGGCAAAAAACAGTAGCTGCAAACATAATTATAGCTCAACTAATCAAAAACATAGTATCCAATATAATCGATATAATCGTTTCTCCTGGGGATTATATTGGGACAGGAGCCAAAAAATCATGTGTAAGTCAATATATATAGTCTCTATGAAAAGATTGACATATAGAATAACTATACACTCTATTTAATTTATATGAAATTTTTATATAGTCTGCAGATTTAATAAAACGATTTTTGTAGGAACGTTATATTAAATTTGCATATATTATATTGCACTTTATATAATTTTGATAGAATCGTCATATGTATTGTATACAACATATAGAGAATGTATATGTCCACTTTCGTATACAGCTTCTATGTAAATCTTTATATATAATTTTTATACAATCTTCATATAATTTTTTTTTTTTGTTGGGGAGAACTTACTATTCTACTATATTTTTTTCTCAGTGTGTTTTTAACTATTATTAAATACTTTTTATTTTATTTTCCGCATTTATTTTCTTCTTGGGGTTCATGGATCATTACTTGCTGAATATTTGGAGCTATAGTGACAAGTCGCGATAATAAACGTGTTAGCTATGACATGGGGGATTCTTTCTCATCGCTCTCCCTTTTCACTTCGTTGAGGGAGAACTTGGAACAATTGGATTCTGGCATGAATCACCACCGCCGCTGCTATGGTTGCTACAATGGTTGCTATCGAAATGGACGTTCTCGTTTACCATCAGCTGCAGAAGGGGTTGAATCCAGTGAATTGGTATAGGTCATCTAGGGTTGCAATTCATCTGTTTACGTCAATGCATCGATTTTCCTAGACTCCCCCACGGACCATAAGTGTTTCCAAAAATATATCATATTTCATGGGTTTCACGGCTGAAATACATTTGGAGATATTTTGTAATATGTCTGATAAATAATTTTTCGTGCATTCTCGAAATATATCTCATCTCCCGACATTTTTTTCATCTGCGGCTTATAACTGGATCAAAATATTTTCAAAATCACACTTTCAAAAAATGTCTATCTTCAACATACAAATACATTTGTTTTAAATTACATGAAAAAATGTGAATGCATTCTTAATATAATTTTTTTAAAGTAAATATCTTAATATATCTCATTTCATGTGTAATAAAAGAAGAAAGAATTTTCCGATCTCCCGACATTTTTTTAGCTGCTGCCCAATTCAGTGAAACAAAATATTTCGAGAATTATACTTTTTTTAAATGTACTTTTTTTATTTTAACACACACATACATTTATTTTGAATTACATCAAAATTAAGGCTGCATTCTTAATATAATTAATTGTTTCTTTCCCAAAGTAAACATCTTAAAGACACAATTGTACAAGAGGCACGAATAAATTTGAAAGGCAATAATAAAAACACAAATAATAAAAATAGTAAAAACTAATGAACGGTGTGAACAAAGGGGTTAAAGAACCTCAAAAATATGCAGTGTTCACGTAAGTGAGATGCGCATGAATGACTTTAATAAGTCGACAGTGAGTTGGCAACATAAAACACAGACAAAAAAGAAGAGTACTCATTATGACGAGGGCAAGTTAACTTGAATGATTAATGCATTTCATATATATATTTATGTATAGAGAGAACTTCTAGACGAAGCCGACGGAATAATTCTCATAGTGGAATTATATGCAAATACTTACATTCTTCGAAGACAGAGAGGAGTAAAAAAATTTCCTGCGCGAGCGAAAGAAAAGTCAAAGGAAAGCTTTATCGGTTGTAACGCAGTCACGAGCATTGCGCTCTCACACAGCCATAATTTATTCAACGCTTCGAGTGCGAGAGCTCGATGTCGCAACTCTCGCAGAAAGTCTCACGCGGCGGTGGCGACGACTCATACCGGCACGACTTGTATGCCACTGCTGCCGTTTTCCGCGCGCACTCACAATCTTGTCTGCTTCTCGTTTTCTGCGAGCCGCGCGCGCTCACGAATAAACGCGCCTCTCGCTTATACAGAAACACGTACAAGTGCATAGTATTACTACTGCACCGCCGACACTTATATCCCAGTTGCCTTAATGGGCGAGTTTGATTCGTCGTTGGTATTCTAATATCCGCCGCCTCGACTGTCCTACTGACAACATTGTGTCTATATAATGTTGTTCCACGAATTTTCACCACTTGCATCTCGAAAAATGTCTGTTCGCTTGCGGTCTCGACGAGGCTATAGCAATAATTAAACGTATTATGGCGCAGCAAATTTCTGTAAAAAGAACATTATCGACAGAAAAAGAAATACTTGTTATGGCAGTTTTAGGAATACTAGCAACAAGTTGCTCGCTCCACTCGCACTTTTTTCCTTTCGTTTGCTTCTTCTTATGGCTAAACATGATATTTGCATAGAATTCGTTACTTTACGTGAATCTATTGCTGCTTCAGTGTTTCGATATAATCGAGTTTCAATGCGTCATGTCTTTTTCTCATGAAGAAAAGGGAAAGAAAAAAAGGAAATCTATTTTAGCACGGAATATGTATTATGTTCCACAATTGCGAAACACAGCAATTCAAAAGGCGCGACACGTGAGATTCTGCAGCGATTATAATAGTCTGAAGTTGGCTTTATGTCAAAACCATCGATGACCAATCAGAATGCTGGAAAGATAGCTTCAGTCTTCGATCGACTCTCGATGTGCCATGTCTTTTTTAAGAGAGGATTAGTAGAGAACACAATTTACTTATTCGTTGGAAAATAGTAGAATCGTGGATCCTTTGTTGTCGTTCGGCTTTTTAAAATAATTTAATGTATCGTTGCTATAATTTTAGTAATTTTCAAGTCTCTTTACTTGAAACATGTTTGATATGAAAATTTATAGTCATGTAGCAGCTTCTTTGCGTGACTTAGTATTTTATTCCTGTGATTCATCAGCTGTCTCAACAGAAAATAATACTTTTTTCGCTTTTTTTTGCGACCTAGAACGTCGGAATTAACTATTTCGTGAATTGTAAAAGTTAAGAAAGGCATAATTTTTTTTTGTTCATCGATTTTTCGAAATTAGCCAGAATCTTTTGTTCAAGAAATTTTCTGAGGTAGAAAAGGAATTAATATTTCTGGTGGAGAATTTTTACATGCTTGTGAATATACTAGTTATTATCCCTAATATTCCCAACTATTATTTCCCTATATTATTATTACATTCAATCGTTTCAGCGTAACGGAAAAAAAGTGTCAACGAACGAAACGTACGTGTCTCTTGAATCGATAGAATGACGAAACCGAAACTCGGTGAAACCTCTCGTCACTTTTCAATGATTTCAACGTCTGACGATTGGATTGAATTAGCACGGAGCGTGAAGTCTCGAGAATCTCGATGACCGCAGTCACTTGTACTCGGTGAAGTAATTTCCATGACTCGGTAGATTTTTAAACGGACTAAGAAAAACGGTGCAATGCAAGCTTGGAAGAAATTGAGCAGCAACTATGTATATTCACATCGTGAGTTACCTCCGCTCCTACACACTTTTCCCTTGGGTGATGTCAATGCTCGTTAATAACGTAATGTTATTGCGGAAATTGTGCGCTGTGACGTTTGCAGCATTTATATTACCATCATCTCTCTAGAAACATTTACATCTCTGCTAGAATCTACTTACAATCATTATTAATCATAGAAAAATTTATTGTCAACATTTATTTTTTACTTTACAATTTAACTGAAATATTTTTTAGTTGACCTAAACAATTGAATCATTTAACAAATCTATAACGAAAAAAAAATTAAGTTACATTCCTTTCAAGTTGCCCAATTCATCTATTTTTCTGGATATCTAGTAATTATATAATGGAAATATCGGAGCTGGACTTTATTTTTTTCTTATGTGTATTGTCGTGAAAAATTCTGCATCCTCGAAATGTATTTTCCTTTTCTTGCACCTTTTTGACCTCTGATACTGTCACAAATCAACCAATGTTGTTGAAATAATTTTTATTCCTTAAATAATAGGAAAATTGTATCGTAAACATTTTTTGAAGAAATTAAACTTTTCAAAACTACTTAAAAAATATCAGCTTGATATTTCAAAACAATCATATTATTTATAAATTTTTCTAAATATATGGTAATTATATTATTGAAATATCAGAGCTGTACTTAAGTTGTGCATGTGTTCTTTATGCTTTTCGGTGAAACATTCTGCATCTTCGAATCGTATTTTCCTCTTCTTGTTCCTTCTTTCTTTTCATTCTATACCTACTGTACCAACTGGCCTTTCGTCTGGTCCACACTGAACCGCACAAAGCGCACCATATTAAATCTCATCTGGCGTCCCACACATTCCACGCGGAAAGTGACTCACCCGCGCCGCACTAGTTCATTCTCCGGTAGTGGCAACGGCGGCAGCGCGTTTGTGTTCGTTTCTCTCGCGACAATACTCGAGATGAGCGAGGCAGTCGCGATATGAAATGTAAATTTTTTCCGCGATTTTTGATCGAACGTTCGGAAACGATTGTCTGGTTCCAAACTTTTTTTTCCCATTTTGTAACACACAGTTTCAAATTAAAGCACTTAGAGTAATTAAGGAGCGCTTGACACCAGTGAATCAATGCTGAATTTTCAAATTTTCAATTGACAATCATGAAATTTGGGTTCTGCAACGTTAATTCTCAATGTTGTAAGAAAGTGTAAAAAAAATAAACCATAGTATTAGTTCGATTATGTTAAATAATTGCTCATTCTATTCATTCAAAGATTCTCCAACAATTTACCCTCTGGATTTTCAAACCCGATTAGTTATTCAAAATATATTCGTTTGATTATTCTAACTTACCTTAAAAAAAAAACTTGAAGATGGAAGTGACTTTTAGACAATTGCTACTGTGAATAATGAAGACAGTGGATCGATGAAGCATCTTTCAATAAACAAAATGAGCCGTCACTCATCATAATCATACTATTAGTACCGTTTATTCTTTTATGAAACTATGACTAAACAACTATGACAAAAAATTAGTGTTAATTGACCAATTTCTCATAATTACACGATTTTAGTAATTTCCTTATCTTGAATAGATACCATTTTTGCGAATTAACCGTTAGAATTTTATTCTACCAAAAATTGTGAAAATATTTTGAAAAAAATTCTTAACACATTCCAACCTCTTTGGAAAGTTGACCACAAAGTGAACTGTTTTCGATAGATGTTGATCCAGATTGTACATGTCATGGATACACTCCATGCGCGATAGTATCGCGTTTAGAATATATTTACATGACGTTCGTTTTGTTGTTCCCACAAGGTCATCGGATTAATTTGTAGACGCTTGGACTGTAGGTACGATAAAAATATGATATCGAGTTTCTCACAGAGCGCGGCGAACTCTCGTTACCAATGTCTAATCCGAGATTCGACGGTTTGTCGAATCATCGTCGGGACTCCATGAAAAAACCGTCCGCCGACCACCAGCACTGAATAACATTTCGATCGACCGACAGACGGACAGACAAACCGACCGTTCACTTCGCTTATTGAGCGAAAGTCGCCCGCGGTCACTGGGCGGTAGACTTTGGATTAATGAATAGCAAGGGTTCCGCTTCGAAATTTAATAACGCTACGTTCTACATATTATTGATGCATGATTTTTTTATTTATTACGAGATTGCCCTTCTGGAATTCTATTATTGTTAATATAGAGATACACCGAATGCGCGACGCGAGCGCCTCGAGTGTGAACTTTACGCAGCACTTTGTTAAAATTAATAACAACGAACGAACGTAATTTGCTTTTTCTGCAGATTTTGCTAACGAAGTTAATTATTTAAAAACTTTAACTTAATGAACCCGTTGTTTTGAATAAAATTCAACGAAATACTAAAATGGCAACAATAACGTTGGTTCTTTTATCCACATTGGCATAATCGAATCCGAATTCAGTAATTAATTCATAACACGCACTGGGAGAGTTCATATGAACGAATGGAGCAAGGACAACGAAATGTTGCAGCAGCCATAAATGGAATATCGAGACAACCGATAAATCGATAGGACGCGTACCTTATTTCAACCAAATGTTGTTGTGGTCGTTTCTGGTTTGTAGAATTTACTGATTCGACTTCTGGTCGAAAAGTTTAATCGAAATTTGTTTGTATCAGGATATCGTATTTTTTAAGCCTTTTATTTATTTTTTTTCGCTACACGAAATTACTAGTAATGGCTGCCCAAAGAAAAACCTCGCTTCCCAGCTTAACTTCAAAAGCCTATACAACTATATGCGCAATCCTTAACCCGGAAGAATCCGTTGATTTATTATCTATTCCGTAGTTCCGCATTTTAATAAAATCCAATGAAATACTAGAATGGCTATAATAATTGCGGTTTGCTTAACCTCATTGTCATAATCAAATGCTAATTCAGTAATTAATTCATAGCACGCACTGGGAGAGTTGATATAAAAGAATCGAGCAAGCACAATGAAGTGCTAACCGAATGTTGTGGTCATTATTGTTTTTAGAATTTACTGATCCGACTTCCGGTCCGAAAGTCCAATCCAAATTTGTATCTATCAGGATATCGAATTTCTTAAGCTTCCTATAACTTTACTTTTATTTATGACTTTTTTCCTACACGAAATAGAGACTAATGTCGTTAACCAAAAAAAAACCTCGCGACCGGCTTAACTTCAAAAGCCTATACAATTATATGCGCAATCCTTAACTCAAAAGAATCCGCTGATTTATTATCTATTCCATAGTTCCGCATTTCAATAAAATCCGACGAAATACTAGAATGGCTATAATAATTGCGGTTTACTTAACCTCATTGTCATAATCAAATGCTAATTCAGTAATTAATTCATAGCACGCGCTGGGAGAGTTGATATAAAAGAATGGAGCAAGCACCATGAAGTGCTGCAGCAGCCACAAAGCGACTATCGTGACAACCGATAAATCGATACGACGCTCACCTTCTACCGACCGAGTGTTGTTGTTTGTAAGTCACACAATGCCGCCACGGCTGCTGCCGCTAACAGCTCTCGCCTCGTAGCACTTGGAAGGTAGTTAGCGCCTATCGCTCCGGGCAGAGCACATAGGTGGGTTACGTGTGCATGCTTGCTGCTTCTTTGCGGATACGAATGAGCTACGCTACGGAACTCAATCGAGTTCCTCCGCTCTCACAGCGTCTAGAAAGGAATATCCTTATATTACACTGGCCGAAGTAGCAGATATCAGTCTTCCCGCGTGTTGCCCGACTAGGAGTTCAGATGATGATTAACTACGCGCACCTTTAGTTACCAACTGAGCACATATCGCTCCGATCAAAAACCACTGTAAGCGATCAATCCAAGATAAACGTTAAAATATCACGAATGAGCAACTAGAAAATAATAATAAAATATTTATATTTATAATAACACTAACAGGTGTTAAAATTAGAATATGCGATAAAAATCCAATTAAATTCGATAAATGATTTGCTTATGTGTAAAATTTAATAATCAACTCAATTTTTGATCACTGGAAATACGATTCGAAGGAATGGAACTGATTGTTGTTATTTTCTGGAATGAAAGAAATTAATGCGTAAAAACCGTTTTTTTCAGTCCTTACTCAACTTAACGCTAAGTATACAAATGCAGGTGAAATTTAAACGATTAACACTATAAAAAATCAACGGAAAATCATAAGAAATTTTTTATAATATCCTTCTTCAGAAAAATGTTGCTCTTATAGCTCAACAATAAAATTTTCCTCTTATCGTAGCTTTCGGACCGAACCGGTCAACCAATTTGATTGTTCGATGTCTCATCGGAGAGTGTATTCTGGATGAAGTGGAAATTATCTTTACTGTAACCAATTGATTTATAAGTTTTTAATAGAGAGAGATTTATTTACACATTTAAACTCTTAGCGTTGTCATAAAGAGTCGAAATAAAAAATTCTTATATTCAACCCAGATAAACTAAGATATCGAACACTTAAATTTCTTCACCTGTTTTATCTAAAAGTTACGAGTAAAACAGTTTACTTATTACCTCACACAATTCTGATGCACTGTATGTCTTTACAAAATTGCAAACTTGTAATGCTCGTCATGTATTTAAACAGGTTTTGATGCGAGATTTTTCAATAGAAGTGTTTCGCTCACAGAATTTTTTTTCTTATGACTTTTTTCCGTTAACTAGACTTTCTTAAAAATGGACGTTACGTTCTACGTTAGTTCTTTGATTACATTTTGTATTCGTGAACTAATACAGAAGCGCGTGCGGTGCTAAACAATGTTTTCTCATTTATTCGCGATGTCGGCATCCCAATTGTGTAATAGTGTTCCGAGTCGCAGTGATAATAATAATAATAATAATCATTAAAATAATGCTAATAACTTCATAATACAATGCAAATTGTGAATTCTGTAAAATTCCCATGTATTAGAGAACTTGTAAAGACAATTTGCTCAACACTTGTGATTGACTCATTCACTCACTCACTCTTAGTGATTGATATTCAGCGGTTCCACTTGCATCGATCGTCACGAATGAGAGAGTATGAGAATGAAGATCGGAGAAAGACAAAGTGCGCGGGATACGACGACAGGTTGAAAGGCCGTTTAGTATTTATTGTCTATCGTTGGCCTCCATTCACACCTCTCACCTTTCCTAGTATGAGTTTCATTAGGATTCGTGATGGTCACTATGAATTCACTGGAAAATATTTGAATGCGAAGACGAGTAAGACGCTCGGTAGTGTAACTGTGGTAGTGTTACTGCGACTAGTTCGGAGGTATAAGTCTCTGCACGAGCGATGCCTGTGAGGTTCGCTCGCTCATTTATACACGAGTATCGATGAGCGTCCAGGCACGCGTAGAACCTGTATCCCGGTCCCTTGTTCCTTCATCCTCGGGACACAACGTGCGTCGTTTGCCCGGAATACCAGATGTTGGAATTTTCGTCCTTCTCTCGATCCTCAATCTGGCCATCCGATCTTTAACGCGATTCCATCACCTCACTACACAAATCTATACGTAAGCAAATTGAGGCGAGCGGTCACGCACGATTATTTAACGTTTCTCGAATTAAGGTTGTAACACTCAATAAATCACTTCTAGGAATTTTCGAATTACAATGGAGATAATATTTAAATTTTTTAATTAATTGACAAATTCTCACAAGAACAACATATTTGGTCATTTTTTATTTTACGTCTGTAGTTTGACAAAATATTTTTTCGTCAGATTTTTAGACAAAATTTTTTTTTTCAGATATTTTGACGAGACATTTTTTTTCAGATATTTTGACAAAATATTTTTTGTACCAATATTTTTTTTCACATATTTTGACAAAATATTTTTTGGTTCTATATTTTTTTTCACATATTTTGACAAAATATTTTTTGGTCCAATATTTTGATAAAATATTTTTTGGTCCAATATTTTGATAAAATATTTTTTGGTCCAATATCTTGATAAAATATTTTTTGGTCCAATATTTTGATAAAATATTTTTTGGTCCAATATTTTGACCAAATATTTTTTTTCAGATATTTTGACAAAATATTTTTTTTCAGATATTTTGACAGAATGTTTTTTTTTCAGATATTTTGACAAAATTTTTTGTTCAGATATTTTAACAAAATATTTTTTGGTCCAATATTTTAACAAAATATTTTTTGTTGAGCTACTTTCAGTCAAAATATTTTCTAGTCACATATTTTGACAAGACATTGTTTGATCAAATCTTGTGACAAAATATCGTTTGATCAAATTTTGTGACAAAATATTGTTTGATCAAATCTTGTGACAAAATATTGTTTGATCAAATCTTGTGACAAAATATTGTTTGATCAAATCTTGTGACGAAATATTGTTTGATCAAATCTTGTGATAAAATACTGTTGATCACATCTTGTGATAAAATATTGTTTGATCAAATCTTGTGACAAGATATTGTGTGCACCGAAAGAAATAGATACTAAGATTTTTAATATCCGATATACTAAATAATATATACTATCGGGGAGAATTTGGATAGTACCGTGTATTATGTGTGTTTTAAGGGTTATTATACGAAATGTACTTGGTACAATCAGATATTAACCATTACTATAATTATACTAACTGTTGCACTCCAGAGAGTGACCCCTATACGAAGCATCCAATATACTATCCGATAGTATATTTTTACTATCGGGTAGTATCTATTTCTTTCGGTGTGATAAAATCTTGTGACAAAATATTGTTTGATCAAATCTCGTGACAAGATGTTGTTTGATCAAATCTCGTGACAAGATGTTGTTTGATCAAATCTTGTGACAAGATATTGTTTGATCAAATCTTGTGACAAATAATTTTTCGGTCAAATATTAGGACAAAACATTTTTTGATCAAATTTTTTGACAAAATATTGTTTTATCAAATTTTTTGACAAAATATTGTTTTATCAAATTTTTTGACAAAATATTGTTTTATCAAATTTTTTGACAAAATATTGTTTTATCAAATATTTTAACACAATATTCTTTGTGCAAATATTTTAACAAAATATTGAATTGTATTTACCTAACGTACATGTGGACCAAATATTCTCAGTAAAATTTTGGCTGAAATTTAAGCTTACTGATACAACAAGTTCTTATTTCATCCAAAATTCCTCGCCGATTACGGAGCAGCAATTTTTCTGTCGCTAACCCAAAACTCAAAATCCAAAAACCAGGAATTATTGAGTTATCAAAAACAATTTTATCATGATCATAATCAGCTAAGAATTTGTGATCAGATACGTTTTCAAATGTAGGAAAAGTGGGAAGACACAATTTCGACTCCAAAATCCTCATAAATCCAGAATTACAGAAATTTCAAACTCCGACTGGTCATACGTTTTTTTCGTTTTTACTGATTCTCAATTTTCTTTTTCCATCCGTAAGATCTTTTCGAAGATTGTATTTTCTATTGTAAAAAAAACGACAGCAGTATTCGAGTCTTCTCTAGGCTCGATATCAATATCGTGAATTTCTAATCGAGCCATTAGCACGCAGCTCGGGCTTCGGTGACTTCCACGAACGCTTATGACATCCAATGACCCAATGACCGTGTATGTGTGAGCTTCTACCGCTAGTTCATAAATGTGTACGTACGTAATTCACTCCCATAGCTTCCGAAGTGAGAGATAAGTGGCGGCTCTGGCTTAACCATATTCATATCGTACCGGCGAACACGATGGGCAGGTCTGATGCATAATGCCCCCAGGTACCATTGCATGGTCACGTCAGGTAAAGATGCAAATTCTCCCAAAGCAAAAAACAAGAACATTCATTTTATTTATGAGTAATTGTAATGGACATAAATCAACTACCAATTCAATTAAATCAAATCAATCATCAACTAAATCAAATATAATTAAATTAATTATCGATAACAAATATGTTAATAATCGATCTTTCATGGGAACAAATAGAATGATCATAAAACTCATCTAAAAAAAAAAAGTCAGTGATTGTTATTACTTTCTATTGACAATAGAATTCAGTTCATTACCCCACAATTGTAAGTTTTATCAGTTTTCAAATTAAAATAAAATCGTTAAATGATATTCTTTAGAATCCTTTTAACAATTACTCTGATCGTTAAATTATATTAACATGATTCTTTGGAACGCGTCAGCGAAGTGTAACTAGTTCGAAAGAGCCATTAACATCTCGTTTATTCATGGCAATCCGAAAGTTTATTCAGTGAACAGTTAGTGAAATTTCTCTTCAAGACTTATATGTGTTTTGTAGAACGAAGCGAAAGTAGTCTGCTCGATTGAATTTCGTAGGCGGTATATAAATATAAAAAAAATAAATATAAAAAAATCAGAGCAACTCATACAACTCTTTGACTCTCAATGCTTATTGTGGAATTTTTTTTGCGTTTCAGACTCGAGCGAAACCGTTGCGGACCGAACATATGGTGAGTTTCATGAAATTATTTTATCATTACTTTTTTTATCGTGATTATTTCATTATTATTATTGTTCCAACATGGAAAAAAAATTGTTCACATCATTTACATAAATTAACGAAAATGGGACATATAAATGCACAAAGCTGGATATTATACATTGGAGAAGCAACACTCTATCTTGAATGCATATTAAGGGTGCAAGACTCGTCACTGCAAAAAGTCACGTTTCATTTAATGCCGTATTTTTGTATTCTTTCATTTTATTTCCTTTGCCGCGCCGTCATTGCCGAGTGTCAAAGTCATAAAATTCAACGTTATGGCATTTGGGACCATGTTTTGTCCCTTGTGATTATGATTACCCGTTGACGATGACGCACAGTGACTGAGACCAACACCCGTGGCTAATATCACCCAATGAACCTTCCAGCTTTCTCGGCGAATCCCAGCAGCCGGTAAACCATAGGTACACATTATACAATATTTTCACTGCAGCCTCTGTGGCCTAAATGGTTATCCAGTTGATTTTTTTTTCTTTTTTTTTTCATTTCCATCCCGAAATTTGTATTTAATGTGGCAAAAAAAAGTTATTAATGTTAATGACACGGTGACAGCCATGATTATGCGTCATAATTCGAAATTAGGTGGCATGTTTAAATATCTTGGAAAAAATTAATTTCGACAAAATAACTTACGTTGAAATAAATTCGTCACAAAATTTTTTTTCAATTTTATGCGTATGTGGAACTTCAGAGTATGACGGATTTTGTTATGCAGTCAGCTCCTAAATAAACTTCAATGAATTTTTTTTTATACAATTGCAATAACAGATAAAAAAAGGAAAAGTTATTTGATATTGCATGTGTATACTAAATTTACTGATATGAATAAAAACTTCCAGTAAAAGTACATTAAATTCCAAGTAAATTTTTTTTACAGTGTATGAATAATGAATAATTATATAAATAATATCTGATAATTATAAATAGTTGTCACATATTATTCACTCTTCCCTCGATTATTATGTTCTCATTTTCCACTTCGAATTTCATTGTTTATCTCAAAACCTCTCAACTAACGCAATTTTAGTACCCCAATTAAATACAATCAAAAAACCATTTCCAAAAATGCAATATAAATTCCTCTAGTCATAGCTGTCAAATTTCCCCTACTAAAAAAAGTGTTCATGGTCTCAAGGTAGAAAAAGGATAGTCACACGTTACTACGAGTTACTTAAACTGAAGATTTCGAGGGGTCACGACGTGTGGTTTATAAAACAGCGAAACGTATGCATGTCTGGCGAAGTCTCGAGAATCAACAGGTCTCGAGCAGCAGGTTATGAGAGTGTAAAGCGTTTTGAATCCACCCTCACCCTCTTTTAGGGGTGTATGAAATCCTTGCGGGGGTGAGACTACGAATTTTTTTGTAAGGGGATGTTCGACTCGCTTTTATTTTTTTTTCTCACTCACTCCAACTCTATTTTTCGTTCTTTCCTTCTCCAAAAATCGTGTGTGTATGTATGTGAGGCGGGGGGGTCGAATCCTGACTCCGCGACTGCTTTGGAAGGAGATAGTGAATACAAGATTGGTTGATGCACGCGGGGTGTGCTTTCACTCTTCTCTCCACCCGTTTTGTGTATATCAAGCGTCACGAGGGTGGCCGATCGTGGCAAGGCTCTCTGACAGCCGATTAGGGACAAGATGGGGGGCATGAAAGCAGCGGTAGCTCCCAGCGGAAAACTTAAAATAACATCGTTCGATCATCCGGGGTGTCTTCGCGACGACAGCCAACAGCCTACTTTCGTATTCCCTGTGTTGCCTTTCCTTTTTTCTCTCCCCCCCCTCCTTCCTCACTATACCCTCGACTGAACCAGCGACATAGACCTCACCATCGCGCACGGGCTCCTCGTCTTCCCTGTTGCTTGAATCTCCTGTCCTGTCAACACCCTTTGTAAAACATGGCTGTTTAACCTGCGTATTTACAATTTCTATTGGCTGGCGAAAATAGCAATAGAGACGGTAGAAAAATTAGGAAGAGCTGCAAAGCAAAACTTTGCGAATTGCTTCCTCGTCATTGTCTTTTTTTGCAATGCTACCTCTGTGAGAAAGTTTGTTATTCGGATTTGGCTTTTTCATAAAGGAGGCTTAAAAAAACGAACATAATGAGGAAGCAGTTTGCTAAATTCTACTTTACAGCTTTTTTAAATTCATTTTTATTTATATATTTTTATTCATTTATTGAACACCTGTATATTTTTGTCATTTGAATTGTCTTCTTATATGCAATGTAGGGCCAGTCACGTTTTTATGAATATTTTTTTTTTTTCGAAATTTTTATGTCACGACACTCAGAATGGTCCAAAATATCGGGAAAAGTGGCTTAGAAATAATGTCCGTATGTGTGTGTCTTTATATTTGTATGTGAAGGGCTTCGAAATTTTTATCACCTATAACTCAAGAATTGTTCAAACGATTTAGCTCGAATTTAACTTCGACTGCCTTATTTTTTTTTCGACACGTAATGCAGAAATTTCCATTTTATAGCTTATTGCATCTTGTCAAAAAAGCACGTGCGCGCTCTAGCTTTCGTGAAATCGGCGATATTTGGGTAAATAATTCTTCATACAGGTACGTTTAATATTGTTTGGTATTAAATTTGATAAAAAAAAAATGTTTCGCTCAAACTTTCATAAAGGATTGACCATTTAGCTGAATAGTTTTCTATTACTGGACATACGTCCAAGGTTATTTGGTATACAATTGCTACAAGATTAGTAAAGTAGTTCGGATTTTACGTGATGTTGAATTTGTCAAAAAAATTCACGTTTTTGTTCTAGCTTTACAAATGTTTTAGAAAATAATCCAAAACTTTGTATATGATGAAAATATGATGCAACGATGTTCGCTCACTTTTCACCATCAACAGTTTCGATTTAACTAAATAACAAATGGAACTTTGCAAATAGCTTCCTTATTATTTTTGGTTTTTTACAAAGCTTTCTCTACGAGGAAGTCAAAATCGATCATCATACTTGCCCATAGAGACAGCTCTGTAAAATACGAAAAATAATGGGGAAGCAATTTGCAAAGCTCAACTTTACAGATTTTTCATGAATGTATGCATCTTTAAAACGGTAAAAAAATGTTAATTGAAAAAAATAAAAAGTAGTAAAAGAAAAGTGGTTTCTAAAGAAAAAAAATTTTGATGCACATTTATGATTTTAACAAAGTTGATTATTCGTATATTCTTAATAACCTTTTACGGCCAAAATGTTTTACCAAGTTATCTGTTCCATTAATATACTTTGTAAATAATCACTGTTAAAATTGTGTACTCTCAATCCTTTATCAATCCGTATTGGTCAGCAAAAATGCCAATAAAGACGGTATGAAAACTTTCAAAAATTCAATTAAAAAATAAAGCCAGGTGAATATAAAATCGTTTTTGAAGAAAGTTTTCAATGATGCAAAGAATCTTCTTAATTTATAAATAGGGGAAGATTTGCACATTTAAAAAAATGCTTTTATGTCAGAATTCAAAAAAGTGGATATGCTCATTCAAAAAACTGCCATATAATAGAGTTTCAAGAATAAAATTAATATCAAATCATTAATGGAATATAAATCGATACTACAAAATTGCAAATAATGGCTTTGGTACAACTATGGTATTTATGTCGGGCTGCATTTTGGACATATGTGCAATGCAGCGATCGTGCTTCACTCTATTGTGAAGCTTTGGTGGACGAAACCACGCAAAGCAAAAAGTGGGAGATCTGTCGAATATTCGATTATTGTAACGACTCGGCCTGTTACAGTATACGAACCGATAAGTTGAGTAATGCCGATGCGGTAGATATAGGACGGTCGTCCCTTTTCTTGGTACTTTGGCCTCGATGGGGCGCCTCATTCAGTTTGCCTACCTGCGCGCCGAGTGGATACTTTCTGTACGAGTGAGGGAGACTCAGCACTAGAGCAAACTCAATGTTAAACAGAGATCGAAAATATTTCTGACGGTACTCAACATCTGTTGTATAATTTATCTAATTTTTTCATTAAATATTGAGCCGAATAGCGTTCGGACTTTAAATTAAAATATTGTATGGGCTTTTCTTTACTCTCGATTGATTGTAACTGCGTTTTGATCATGTGAACGGATTCCCAGAGCCGAATATAATGAGTTCTAGATAAAAATCGGATAAAAAAATAGATGAAGAAAAAAATGATTTTCAAAAACATGAGTTTTATCTTACAGTTTTTTCTATTCGGACCCAACGATTTTGTCTCATAATCAGAACATCATTACAAGATATCAAATCTATGGAATTTGTGATACAATTTTTTGAATGGCTACAAAAATTCAACAACGCTTTTTCCTCGAAACGAGTGTAAAAAAACTCTACCTCTCTAAGTTTCAACATTTTTCAAAATCGCATCGGAGAATTGTTGAATTACAACTTAAGGAACAAAATGAAATATCACAGAATTCAAACCTCAGAGCAGTACTAATGTTCTCATGATATCAGCAAAAAAAAATTTCCATTCAAAATAACTTTTAGAAAAACCAGAAAATCGTTTATTCGAATAAATTTCGAATAAACAAAAAATTACCCCATCAGCAGAAAAATGTTTTACTCCCGTTCTCAAATAATCCGTTTTTTAACAAATGAATAATTCATTCAGAAAAAAATGGCACCCTGAGGACTTTTCACCAATTAAAAAAACGACGTAACGATATTGCGAGCGATTCATTGGACCGGATTAAAATAACGTATGGACATAAAGCTTTGCAAAGCCGTCAAGAAGAAGGAGAAGTGGACGCGTGCTCCAGTACCGAAGAGTGAGCACGTGGCTCGGTTTCGCGCTGAGATAAATAGCCATGGGAAGCCATGGGAGATTTGGCGAGTTGCAGTTGAGCACCTCTTGGATGGTCATTACAGCGTGTCCCGCCCCCGGCGGCGGGTAATCAGGGTGTGGGGCGAGGGGCCCAAGAGGGCGGTGGTGGTAGGTGACCTCGCCCGGGGCCTTAGCTTCCCCTACCATCGTCCTTCTCGCGCGCCGTCTCGCTCATTTTATTTTTTCTCCCTATCTCCTTTACTCTGCTCTACGACACTATATTTTCTTCGGTCTCTTCTGGTCTTCATCCTTCTTCATCATCGTCCCTTCTTCTCTTCTGTTAAAACAGAACCGTGCTCGCTTACTCACTTGTTCTCTTCAACATGCCAACACGTTCTTCTCACTCGTATGACTACCTGCCAAGTGCTGACTACATGGACGGTCTCCTCGGCCAAACGAAGAAGGGATCTTCGGCTCTTCCTTTGGCATTATCTCACTCACTCTCAAATCACGGCCTTGCCAGTCACTTTGCATTCACGACGTATCCCTCACGAAATTAGAGGAAGTGGCGTCCGTTCACACCTGTACAACGCGTTCGAATTATCTCCAACGTGTGGCTGTCTTGCTTATTTTACATTTTTTACAATAAATCTTAGTGTCGTGCTGTCGATCGTTCGATCGGCTTAACGATTTCGACAAATATCGGTCGATATTTTGTTTTATCGTGAACTTAAAAAAAATGTGGAAAGCAAGTCGTCACAAGAGATTTTTAAATTAAACTGAAAATTGTAAATATTAAATTTTCAACGACAGATTTTAAAAAATGCATCCAATTTTGTTAATACTTACACAACGCATTCGAATTATTTCCAACGTGTGGCAGTCTTGCTTATTTTACATTTTTTACAATAAATCTTAGTGTCGTGCTGTCGATCGTTCGATCGGCTTAACGATTTCGACAAATATCGGTAAATATTTTGTTTTATCGTGAACTTAAAAAATAATGTGGAGAGCAATCCACAATAGATTTTGAAATTTAACTGAAAATTGGAAATATTAAATTTTCGACGACCGATTTTGAAAAATGCATCTAATTTTGTTAATACTTACACAGCGCGTTCGAATTATCTCCAACGTGTGGCTTATTGTCTATTTATTTTTACAATAAGTCGTATTGCGATGCAGTCGATCATTTGATCAGCTTAACGATTTCGACAAATATCGGTCAATATTTTCTTTCATTGCCCGTTCGAAGAACCAAAAATTAAATGTAAGAAAAAAATCACTGTAGTCAATTTGAGGTAGTAAATTTAAACTGAACTAGATTTTGAAAATCCGATTTCCGTCAAAAATTGAATTTGAAGTACCATATTGAGCCCGAACTAAATTTCAAAATTGGGAATTTCATCGAAACTCGAGAACGCCAAATTTTCAAGATCATTTTTCAAATAAGTAAATCAAATTTCTGACAAAATATGAGCAGAATCATTATTTTCGCATAAAATTTGACTTAAATTGCAGCATGTTATAAAAATTTGGCTTCAATTGAGCTTTGTAGAAAATGTTTCAATTCGGTTGAAAACTTGAAAGAGACTTGAAAGTCGAATTTTGTCGAAAATTTGGTATATTTTTTACAATATTTCACATGAAAGTTAAATCGTGTAAGAAATATCTCCATGTATAATATGTTTTTGGCTCCATTTATATTTCATGAGCGGAAAAATTAGAAGTTGCTATTCACCATTTAGCGAATCAAAGAAACTTTTGGCGGAAGCAATCAGGTGAATGAAGGATTTTTTTTAAGCAACAGGAAATGGCATGATGGCAGATGGCGACGAGGGTGGGCAAATATGCCAGAGGACTGGAGATAAAAAGTCTCCACTTCCATTCTACCTTGTGGCAGTCAATATAGCAGACGTAGGTAGTCCGCTAAGCGGGTATATTTTGTCGGCGATGATTCCAATGCTAGTGCGCCACGAGTTCATTATCTATGCGCAGGCTCTCGTGCAGCTTCGACTCATAGCGAGTCTAGGAATCGAGATGAAAGGGGAGGGGGCAGAAGATTACTCTGTTGTATTAAGGACGAGGGACCGTGTGAGAACAGGAAGACTCGAATCCGGGTCAACATTCATAGGATAATTCGTAGGGGCTTTGTCCTCGGCCGAACAGAATTTCTTGAATAATTGGGATCTCCGGGAAACTATAGTGACGAGACAACGCTATAGATAGGGTTCTCAACTTGCTCTTGATTTTCTTTCATTTTGTAAATTATTTTTCGACTTTTGCGTTAAGAAGATTGTTGAGAACTTCCACCGAATTGTTGTAATCAACAACTTGTTAAAAAATGGACACAAGAAACTTTTTCAGAAATTGTACCAAGTTATTGCAATCGACAATTTTTTCCAAAATTCAGCCAAGTTTTTCCAATTAACAACTTTTTAAGAAATGCTACTAAGTTGTCGTGATCAACAGCTTGTTAAAAAATGAACACAAGCAACTTCTTTAGAAATGGTACCAAGTTATTGCAATCAACAATGTTTTCCGAAATCTCATCAAGTTGTTTCAATAAACGACTTTTCAAGAAATGCTACGAAGTTGTGGTGATCAACAACTTGTTAAAAAATGAACACAAGCAACTGCTTCAGAAATGGTACCAAATTTCCGCAATCAACAATGTTTTCCGAAATCTCACCAAGTTGTTCCAATTAACAACTTTTCAAGAAATGCTACTAAGTCGTGGCGAACAACAACTTGAATGCTAAGATTTCTCAATCAAAAACTTGAATCTTGAATACAAATAATACCAAGTTTGGTACAATCAACAACTTGGTTGATAATGTTATCAAGTGGTTGCAATGAAGTATTGATTTGTGTCAACCAATAACTTGGCTAAATCCCCTAAATATTTCATGGTAATTTTTTTAAAAAAGTGTTAAGTGACCCAATCAAGTTTTTTTCTATGTAGACTTGTGAATTCTCAGCAAATAATTTTCCCAATACAACAAGACACTTATTTTCCAAAACAATCACACATTTCAATCATAATTGCGACCGTTTTTCTTTTTAATTGCAAAACCGTCGGCTCATCAATTAAATTTAATCTCCGTAATTTCTCGTTGCACAATAATCAGGAGCTGAGCTGTTTAGTAGGCGAAACGTGCGAGCAGGTCGCATTGGCGATTCTCAAGCGATTCCCAGAAGCCGATAACGGGCTTCCAATGGCAAAGAAGTTTATTCTTCAGGCTTCTAGTTCTATAAAGTCAAGCTGGACTATTGATAACTTGGATGGCGTTCATTCGCGAGCATCGCGATACGTTTATTTCTTTTATATAGCTTGTCTTGTCTCACTCCCTCTTTCTTCGCTGCCTCTTCAGAGACACGATTAGATTACCGCATTTTACATCCAAGATCGATACGTTTATGCGGTAAATATATATATATATATATATATATATATACGCTCAGCATAGAATGCTGAAGAGGGGGTTAGAGTTGTGCGTTGCCACATAGAGGGAAGAAACAACCACGGGAGTTGCTAAACGTTCGAACGCGGTACTCTTCAGCTTCTTCTTAACCACTACTCGAGCGAGACTTATATTGCAATTGCAGTTGCAGTTTGCTGCCCGTTACGATTTCTTCTTCTTGTCCTCGCCGGAGACTCTTGCTCATTCTTTCACTCGTCCTGTGCGGACGCTTCGGAGAATTCCCGTCTGTCCGGCATCTGAAACACGTCTGATGGGCCGAGGCGCATCTCGTCGTTCGTCGTTCAAACAGAAAAAAAAAACGATAAAAAAAAAAGAAAAACGTTAACGCCGGTGTCGTTGAAGCAACGCACTGGTATCCACGATGAGCCGTTTCTCGCGAGAGACCAATGACCTTCAACATTCTCGTTACTGGCAATACTCTGATTTTATTCCATCCTACTGTCATCAACATTATATGCTATGCTCAAAAAAAAGACCTGTCTATGATACTTGCTGACATTCTTCGTGGACGGAATATTTGTGATGCTGAATCTCAAGCAGTGAGAAGATCAAGATAATTTTAGGATGTACTGTCTACACTTGTGAAGGATTTTTATACTGATGTCATAAATACCCGTGGAACGAAATTATCCAAAATGGAAATCTAGGGTGAAGTCGAGCATAAAATTGCTGAATAGGAATATTGGATGAAAATTCAGAATGGGTCTCGGCAGATTTGAAGACCATTCTGGAAAATACTTCTATCGATTCTAACACCGATAGTAAAGTCCTGAATTAATTTAGCAGCCAACCTTGTTTGGGACTTTATTTATTCATACGTTTTTATTCCAAAACTTTGAAATTCAAACCGTGTAAGATATTTCCGCTTATTCACAGTTTTGGGAAATAGTTGAGTCTCAAAACTTCAATAGCTCCTGATGATGATAAGTCCTGAATTAATTTAGTAGCCAACCTTGTTTGGGGCTTTATTTATTCATAAGTTTTCATTTCAGAATCTTGAAATTCAAACCATGTAAGATATTTACGCTTAATTCCAGTTTTGGAAAATTGTTAAGACTCAAAACATCAATAGCTCCTGATGATGATAAGTCCTGAATTAATTTAGCAGACAATCATGTTTGGGGCTTTATTTATTTATGCGTTTTGATTTCAGAATCTTGAAATTCGAACCATGTGAGCTATTTCCGCTCATTTCCAGTTTTGGGAAATAGTTAAGTCTCAGAACTTCAATAGCTCTGTCAATTCCAATAAAATTTATCACGATGAAGCGATACCAAGTGTTTCACTAGCTCTTCAAGTTTCAGCCCGACAGTCCAATCCGTTATCCAGTTATAAAAGATTCATGCTTTTCCCGAACATTTATTTTCGTACAGATAACACTTTCCGCCGAAGAAGCAAAATATCTTATCCATCATCCATAACTTTCATAACGAATGGTGCATCAGCTAAAGTTGAAAATATACAGAAAAGGGAAAGACAAGGGGTGGTTCACTTTTCTGGTTCGTAGTATAGAGCTACGGGTTGAGTAAAGCTATAAAGTGAAATTGCGTCTTCTATCGCTTCTGTCAGGCTGTACTGTCGCCGACGAGACAATGATGAGGATGAGGCTGCGCTCAAGGGTTTCAAGGGTAACGGTGCCATTCACCGAAGCTTTCCCCATTAAGGTTTAGGCTGGTCCCAAGGTTCGTCGACGTCAAGACATAGTCATATAATATTTAAAAAAACGACGATTTCACTATCCAGAATAAATGTTGTATTTCCTTTATTCCTACAGTTTTCCAAATGGAAAGTCTTACTTTGGTGAGAATTTTAGGGTCCAAACCTAATTGATATATCTCATCATATTCAGCCTTACAGCTGAGCTGATTCTCGAAAATTCTTCCATGCATCGCTCAGTTAGTTCTGTTTTTGGTCCAGCAGTAACAAGGGCATTTTTTTTCAAATGAAAACAACGATTTCAAGTTTGAAAAATAAATACGAGTATGATGAAAGGCAGTCCCAACGTTCGCCGACGTCATGAAATGATCATATAAAATTTAAAAAAAGACCCTTTTATCTCCCAGGATAAATGTTACGTTTCCTTATTTCCTATGGTTTTCCAAATGCGAAATCTTGCTTTGATGAGAAGTTTAGTGTCATAACCAAATTCATAGATCTCATGATATTCGGCATTCCAGTTAAGCTGATTCGTTTCTCAAAAATTATGCCATCCATCCCTCAGTCGGTTCTGCTGCATGCCCAGGAGAAACAGGAGCGTCTTTTGCAACACGCCAACAATAATTTTGTCTTTGGAAGATAAATCTGAGAACAATGACAGCCGATCCCAACGTTCGCCGATCTCAAGACATGGTCTTATGAAATTACAAAAAAAAACCCTTCACCCCTCCGGGTAAATGTTATGTTTGCTTATTTCCTGTGATTTTCCAAATGCAAAGTCTTACTTTGATGAAAATTCCAGTGTCCTAATCAAATTCATAGATCTCATGATATTCAGCGTTTCAGCTAAGCTGATTCATTTCTCAAAAATTATGCCATCAATCCCTCAGTCGGTTCTGCTGCGGGCCGAGGAGAAACAAGAGCACCCTTTGCCAGATGACAACAACGATTTTGTGTTCGGAAAATAAATACGAGAATGATGAAAGCAAGTCTCCAGTGGTTGGTAACATATATCGATAGTTGATGTTTCGTGCCGGTTGGCAGCAAAGCATCAAACCGCGCCGTTGTTGATCATCCGTTAAAGGAATACTGAATCCAGATTCATGAATGAACTATGCCGGGAGAAGACGAGAGCAGCGGAGAAGCGACAGAGAAACAGGAGAGCCCGTTTGGCCGCCGCAGAAGCGCGCAGCCCTATTATTTAGCATAGCCACTTTTTCAGCTCGCCGTCCCGCTCATCCCCACCGGCAAACCTTTCCTCTCATCCTCATCCGACAACCAGCGGCGTTGTCTTTGTATATACGCCGGATGTACGATGACGATGCAGAGGTGGACAGAACGAGCATTGGCGACGTCGTGCGGACTTCCATTGCCGCTGGACCCCATCAAACTGCTAACTCCGAAGCTGCTCCCGATTCTCAAGAGCTGGAGCAAGCTTTACGACGATCACAGCAGCTACCTCGACGCCAGAACTGCCGGAGTCTTATTTACTCGCGTTGTTAAGTCTCTAGTGTTTTCGGTCGAAGATATCTCTTCGGGGAAAAAATCTTGCCTATGTAAAGTCTTCGTGGATCTACAGAAGAAACGGAACTATCACGGTGCTGTCCAATCCTAATGATTAGTTGGACCAAACAATAGTACGATGCAAAGAGAAAACTTGAAGAACCTTGATAAATCAGTTTTTATGGTTTTCACACCAAGTTTACAAGTTTTCGACAAAAATATTGGCATTTCTGCATTCAGCGGAAAATTTCCGATCAAATGGGCTTTTTAAATTTTGCTTAAGACAAAATTTATTTTCTTCACCTTGGACCCCCTGATTCAGGATTACCAACATTCGGAATTTTCAACTGGCTATAACTTTTTTTTGCGTCGACTGATTTGCGATATTTTTGTTTCGTTTGAAAGAGCTCGTCGAAGTTAACAGAACTGCTGAAGGATCATGAATATATGTATCTTTTTACGACTGAGATCATTTTGAAAAGTGACCAGAACTTAGGGAAATGGAGTGTCATTTTCTGATTTCTTGTTGTACTTTTAATTACGCTTTGTGAGGTTCCTGTGAAAAATTTTTACACACATTTTTGCACATTTATGGTTATCCAGCAAAATTTCAGTGAATGTTATGTTATACATTAAGACTTCATTGAACTTGAAAAAAATCATCATTTTTAAGATCCGCTGCAGTGCATTTCTCTATAAATCAAATTCACTATAAGTTCCAGTAAAATTCCCACATACGACCGTTATCACTTTAACTTCTCATGAAATTTTTGCAAGTACTTAGAGTGAATTTTACGAGAAATGGGAAATGTCATGGAGTTTTTTTCCACTCGCATGGTAATTCTTTACAGCACCTTTTTTGCCCTTCGACAAAATCACTTTAGCGTTCCATCTCATTTCCTTGTTTTAACTCCGGTTCCGTTCTTCGAGAAAACCTTTTTGCTAAGTCGTCACACCCAACGCTTATTAAATCCGCAGTAAAAAGTACCCTTTGCAAAATGTACCGCGGCCACCGTTATGCGAAGCTGCGAATAGCCCTTAACTGATTTCTCGGGCGCGCCCTTTTGCAACATCCTCATTCTTTCTTTTTCCGAACTTGTCCTCATTCTTTACTCTTTCCCCTCTTAATCTTTTTCTTATTTCCGTCTTTTTCACTCCTTAATCCCCTTCGTATCTCCCTATCTTCTCAGGCTGGAATTCGTTGAGCTATTGCAACACTTGTTGCTGGTCCACTCTAGGATGATCCGAAAATAGAGTCCAAAGCTATTTTAGAACTGTTGTGCACGGGCCAAGCAAACTACAGTCCGGCATCGCGTATAAGGGACCAGTCAATTTATTGCTTAAAATTATTTTGGAAGCATCCCTAACTACTATGTCAATAGAATTGTTAATAACGCTTCGTTCCCCCTGCAAATATTTTCTGACGACACCGAAAATTTTTTTAAATTCATTATATAATATTACTTTGGATTACTGAACATCCGTTTGTCGGTTATGTAAAATCAAGAACCAGTTAAAACATATGATCATGAACATCCAAATAATAATAATTTTTTATATTTTTTGTTCAGCGCATAAAGCCTTGTACATCATTAAATTTCCAGGTACATTTCATGATTGAATGCAGGTTAATATTTTGGTGAACTAGAACAGAAAAAATAAACAAAGAGTCTAGACCATAACAACGCAATTAATAACACAATTTTTTTTTTCAAAACCTACTCATAAAACAATTAATAATAAGAATGTGAAACAATAATTGTATTGTTAGAAAATTCCTTTTATATATTATTAAGATATTTTCAATTAAATATGCAGAACTGCTCTAACATTATTAGGACCAAAATGAAAGGGGTTACGAATCGATTCACGTCTCGCTCCGATCGACTTTACTTCACTTTTTGTTGCCCTCAATGCACGTTTACAAAGTTACCGTCCACTTGAGTTTTGCACAGCATAAGTTGTACGTAAAACACGAATTGCCAATTACCCTCCGCTCTTGTAATCCCGACTCGCGTTCGGTACATCGTCGGCCTTTGGCCGAACGCGAAATGCAGATCACCGACACGAAATATTATTAATAGTCGTTTGCCGGATCAGTGGTTCGGGTAATCAAGTTTCGAGTTGCGGTTCGATTCGCCAGCGGATGGGGAAAGCCTCCGAAACCGCAGCACGCTCTCGAGATAATAGTTGAGAAATGTCGTGGACTTATCTTCTTGCTCTTTCCCTTCAACCGCTAATTTTTGATATGTTATTATATTTTTTTTTCACTATTAAAATAAATAAAAAATAGCCCCATGCCAAAACAGGGTTTTCGGCAGTAATATTAAAAAAGGGAGATGAAAAAACAGGTAAATGGTATTTTTTAAGGCTAGTTTTCAATAGTAAAATTTTCGCACATTAATCAATCCATTGTTTTTTTATAAAATTGTACATTGCATTTATTTCAAATATAATTGCTTCATTTTTTTAAAAAATTGTTCACAGGTATTTGAATAGAATAGTTGCTGAATCCTGTCAATATTTATTATAGGGAACGAAATAATAATATTCGTAAAAATACGATCCACGTAATTAATGTGAAGCAACTCATAGAATGAAAAGAGTGAAATTTACATAATAAAAGTGCTTGTGAGGGGCTTTGAGCTCGCGTATAGTAGAGCGCCTCTGGAAGAACAGAAACACAAATCAGACTGGTATAGAGCTGATCAATTGAGCGGCAAGCCGCTGATCTGCCGCTCTCGCACACGCGCATTATAACCGGTAATTATCCGCAATTAAATATTGGCCGGACTGTGAGAGGCTTCCCTGAGGTAACTGAGTGCGGTTGGGGGGACCTCGAGAATCTCTTCTACCATCAGACAGTCGACTTTACTCCCAGAGGGTGTGTGTTGGCCAGACCGTGACTCTCAAGTTCTTCCCTATTCCATTTTTCCACTTTCTCATCATTCTATTAATACTCCTTTATTGATACCTGTACAGAGAAAAGAATCCAGTTAAAATAGCCATAAAGCCTGAGCAAAAAAACCAAGTCGTCAGCTGCTGGTATTTAGAGTATAACGAGTGAGATTTTTAGAACATTTTTATAACGATATTCTAACGACTCTGAAGATTAAATTGATGCGATTAAATTAATTTTCCGATGTATAATTGACAGGTTGAAATCATTAATTCTCCACACAGTTTCATTGAAACATTAAGCTTCCGACGATATTGACCAAGATGACAAATTTATGATAAAATGTTATTCGCAACACAAGTTTTGACAAAGCACAAAAATTTCGACAAAATTCAACTAAGACCATGAATTTTCGATCGAATTCAACTGCGATCACGAATTTCCGACTAAATTAAAGAATGACCACACATTTCTGACAAAATTCAACGAAAACCACAAATTCCCGACGAATCCCAACTCCAAACAGCATTTTTCGACCAAATTCTACTAAGATTACAAATTTTTGACAATGTTCAACTGAGACCATAAATTTTCGATGAAACTCCCCTGAAATCAAATTTCCGATAAAATCATCATACTATCGTGTTAAATACCCAGTAAACATAAAAATCGGTTTCGTTTGCTGCTCTATTACAACTTTCCACTCAGCAATGTAACTTTTATTTAAGAACAGTGTTATGTAACAGTTACATTACTGAGTGGGAAATTGTAATAGAGCAGCAACGAAACCGATCTTCGTGTTTACTGGGTAATCGTTGATGGACAATGTTCAATAATTGAAGAGGCAGGTGTGTAGCTCATAGACTATTATAATGAAATTCGTGTAGATAAGTGAAAAAAATAAAACTTTTGGCCGAGAATAAGCGTATTTTGGAAAGCAATTATGCTCGCTCGGAGTAAAAGCAGAAGCGGTACTAGGAATGTAGCAGCCACCCACGTGAGCGAGGGGCAAGAGAGGCGGTCTCTATTTTTCTTTCTTTCTCGAGTGGCGGACATAAATCTCGGCCGCACGCCATTCAACGCTATCATTACGTCTCTCGCTCTGACGAGAGGACCGACGCCGAAAATTTAATGAATTCCCGGTAGTAGCATAGCCGCAACTCACGGACCAACATCATCCATATATTCTTATGGTATATATTATACGCGGTCTACACGTTTATATGGAGACAATGAGGAAGACTATTACTGTCTCTTTCTTACACTCTAACTTTCTCTCTTTCCTCACCATTGATGTAAGAGCCGCGTAGCGGTATCGAAATTAGGGGACAAGTGATTTTCTCAATTCTAAGAAAGGAAAACCGATAATTATCTCGCACGGTAGCTTCGTTTTTGGGATCAAACCATCCTCTACTTTTTTTTCTACAAAATATCATGGGTCGAAATATCTCGTATAATAATGCAGGAAAATGGTCGTGGGAAAATGGCTGACAGCGCTACCACCGGAAATACGATAAATTTTCACTAGAGCCATAGAAATTTCCACCAACATGGTAATTATTTTCACCTCATTGACTCAACTTTATTCGACATTAAGATTTTATTCCATAGGAAAATTCTTGGGCTTGACTTCGTGTTCAATCAATCTTTTAAACACCATGTAATAAACTATGAAATTTCGAGTTTTCATTTCGAGGCGATTTTCAATTTTATTAATTGCAGCAGCGGAAATTGAAAATTTGTGCACTGGCATTACATAAATTTTAAGTACCCGACAAAATTCTACTGATATTCTAAACCTGAAGCCTTATTTTTTTTTAAATAATAATTTGAATTACGATCGCTTTCTGAAAAAAAATGACTATAAATTTTGTTAAAAATGGAAAACCCCGTCATTTTGGCACATCAATTATTTTTAATAATAGTTTTAATAATCTGTATCGAGCTGTTAAATAAATGTTTTTCTTTGCGTGATAAATTATTTGATAGCTGGATGTTTGTTTACAAAACTGTATAATTTGAGCGAATGAAGGCAGTAATGAAGCCATAGAGGTCTCGATGGGGCCCGTGGAGTCCCTTTTGCTGACGCGTACATTAGGTACTTTGTATACCGTACTGCGGTATATAACGTACATAGAACGTCGACTGCTCCGGTTGAGTGATCGAGTAAAGGCCAGCCACGTTCCATTTCCGAGACGGACTCCGTTTAACCATCGCATGACGTTCGTCGATTAATCAAGTTGTATCATCGTTCGCTTGCTTTATACGGGGCCCGATGCCGACCCCTCCAGCGATTTAATCTAATTTGTATCGTCCTTTGTTAATCGCGCAGCACGGCCCCATGTTAATTTGTCCGGGCGTGCGGGATACTTGCGACTATGCTGCTCAATATTATACCCTTTATATACATGTATATATGTCTACCGTCGTCGCGAATCCCTCGACGAAATAAACTACCGTTCGCGTCTCTCACAGAACGCGCTTTTGTCTCGCCACAAATATAATTATGCCAATCTCTGTTATTGCCATTATTTATTCTCACTGTCACAAACACATCCACTTCGGGCACATAGAAGAAAAAATAAATTTCTTCCAACTTTATAGAGGCATCTGTCAAAAATATTCACTGGCAACGCTTTTTTAGGTTACCAGGATGGAGTTATAAATTTTTTGTGTGCGACTGTTTTTTTATAATAGTAGATATTTTGATAAGTTTTCTATTTGTGTTACTGTATGCAGATATAGTGAGATATAAAAATGTTAATTTTAGCGATGTGACAAAGAGAATTACTTGAACTGAAAGTGAGGTGCAAATTTTGTAGGATTTGAATATGGCGATGTGTCAAATTTGAAGCGATACCGACAATTTTTATAATTTGGCCCTTTTTTTAAATGACAGAGAATATAAGGTTGTAGTAATGCAAAATTTGTTTTCACGACAGAAAATGACATCCTCAAGTAATTTGAAAACACCATTTTATAAATTGTTGCTGGTCGTTTTATGTAGAATAGTTGAAAACTGGTTTCAGTTTTCGATATTTCGACTTTGGATGTGCCAAACTAAGAAAATTTATGTTATTGACGCCAAAGGTAAACCACCCAAATATATGAGTTGATTTGTTTTCATCGGTTTCATTGATTTTATAATGCACTCACATTTCAAAGAGAACGGTTCATAGCCTGTGAAGAAACATTTAGTTAGTGACGATATAATGACGGAGGTTAATTGTTCGTTTTGACGAAAAGTTTTCATTCATCCAAAGAAACTTCTAAGATATACTTGATGGCAGCAAGAGCTGGGAATTTCATCGTCCAACGTTAAACCTTAAAATGTCTGTCCCTCTCGCATCTAACCTCACTTTTTTGTTTTCCGGTTCTCCCGAACAAACAGCTACGAGTTTCAAGAAGCCCATGCTTTGGCCCATTTCTGCCGTACTTGAGCACATTCTCCCTAAATTTGAGCTCTATCCGCTGATCAGTTTATTAAAAAATAGATTTCCAAATTCTGAACTTTTGTGGAGGAAGAACCGCTGCCTTTTTAGTGAAACCAAAGAAAAGAACAGAGACGAAGTTTTCGATTCAATGTCACTTTTCTTTGAGTTCGCGATCATTAAATGAAAAGATAGTATTGAAACTTAAGTATTCTTAAACAAATATCTCCCGCTGCATGTCTCCAAAAAAATCGCCACCTTTTTTCACCGCTATCGAATGTTGTTTTTTTCCAATCCCTCTTCTTCATTTAGTCTTCATACATAACCTCCTCCGGAAGAGAAAAGTTACGAGTGAGCGGGAGCTTGTATGCCCACGCACAAAATATATATACAGGATGGCGGTCCAGCTGCAGTGGCGTCTGTGGTGGCTGAGAGGATCGAGATCTGATCAGATCGATATTAAATACGTCGGTGCGTGATCGATAGATCAATAACGCACGGATGAAAACTCGTGTACTCTCGCTTGCGGGCGAAGACTCCGCTCGGTGAGGAGCGGAACGGAAAGGAGTTGGCGCAGTGTGTTGTGTTGCGGGAGCTCGTGAGATACGAGACAGAGTATGCAGCGTCTTTTCGCTCGCGGATAAGACAAGGCGAAGGATGAAGAAGGAACGGAGAGCTCTGCTGACCCGAAGAGAGCTTTCACGCGGAGGCACATATTAAACAGCATTATTTATTGCCCCCCGCGCAGCCTTTTGATTTGATTTAGCAAACAGTATCCGTAACAAATTGATAAGCGTTCCGCGGTCGGCAACATCAGAGGGAAGAATGCGCGAGTGAACGAACCGAGGATCGAACGACCGAATGAACGACCGAGCGAAAACTCGACGAGTCGTACGTCGGGCCAGGAGACTCGGGCAGGTCAGGGCCGAACGAATATATACTTTGTTCGCTTCGCTCATCTCTCTCTCTATACTCTATATACAAAGCATTCCCTGCCAATTTAGCTTTTTTTTAAACCAAATTTTTTATAATTCGACTGATTTTATAAGTATTTGATTCCATTTTTTGGGATTTTTTGAAAGATTTTCATGTGTGCATTATTTTTATTTTTTAAAAGTTATATACGTTAACTTTTAATGGTATTAAAAAGTGTAATAAAGTAACATCGTAATTTTTGTATTGTATAATAAAAGTATTTTTTATTTCATAAAAGTAATTTTGTTAATGTTCTAATAGGCCATTTTCATTGCACTCATCGAATTTGGTTTTTCTTTGATGATATAAATGAATATAAAGTATTCAAATATTTTACGTCATTTTAGCCATTTCTTCTAATGGCTCAGATTTGTTTTCAGAAGCGACACTAGGCTCTGCAGTTTCTGTAAATTCTGCAGCGCGATAAAATATGCGTATTTTTTCAATTAATTAATAGCAGTTAAAGAAAGTAATCGACAATCTTTTCCTTTCCATAAGAATAATTCTTTTATTGTTTTAATAGCCATTTTCATCGAACTCATCGGATTTAAGTTTTCTTTGATGATATAGATGAATATTGAAATATTTAAATATTTTGCGTCATTTTAGCCATTTTTTCTAATGGCAAATATTGCGTAGATTTTCAAATAATTGAAACTGGTTAAAAAAATTAATTGACAATCTTTTTCTTTCCTTTACTTAAAAGCCAATGTAACAGCACAATTTTTGTTCTGTGGCACAGTGAAATACAAGCTAGAAAAAATTCCAACTCAATGAATGAAAGATTTGAAAAGATGTTGTAAATGGAATCAAGTAGATTTAAAATTTGAATGATTGTAAAAAAATTCTGATAGTTGGAAAAAAAAAGTGGCTTGACAGAGAATGCTTCATATACTGTTGCTGCTGTCTATATACTCGAATGGGATATATAGTTTTGCTCCTGCTACGTTAGTACTCTCCGGAGAAAGAGAAGTACTGCACTTCGTGCGAAGCCACCATTAGCATAGAAGGACCCCCCACGGCGATCGCGAAACTCAGCGCGCTCGACTCGAGAAGGAAAGAGAGGATATGGAGAGTCGAGAGAGTTGCCCCGGACCGTTCCATACAACTCCGCATGGTACACATTATAAAATACATAGAAGCAGCTCTGATATATAAACCGAGCATTATTAATTTATGAATCGAACCATTCCTTTAATTATAATACGATATTTATTCAGATACGTGAGCCCGGCGCGGTACCGAGTCACGCGCTGTTCTCTATGCTAATTCATTATACGCTGTGCCTCCCACTATTTCTTTCAATCTCCGAGTCTACATTCGTTCGACGTCGTTCTATTCTTCCTTTTCTCAATGCTCTTCATCTTCTGAGAACCGAACTTTGAATTTTAATTGACATGCATACTTTAATCATTTTCCTTTTTTTTTACTGAACTTAGTAATGGATAAGATTGGGTGAATTTTTTGTTACAATTGACAGAGAGTTCTGCAATTCTTTACTTTTTATTTTCAATGTTTAATGCAATACCAATTTTTTTGAAAAGATTAATTGGCAATCAAATTAAAGTATGTTTAATGCAATACCAATTTTTTATCAATATTAATTGGCAATTAAATTGAAGTATGCATTACTAATAGAATTTAACTTGATGTCGAATTTTCAGCGTTTCATTTTGTAACTAATCATTTTTCAATGGATTAGAAAACAAATTAAATTCCTGTTTTGTCTTTAACTTTGTGTAACATTAATCAAAGTCATTTTTCTTCCCTCTTATTGAAAAAGAGTCAACATAATTGAGGCTGATTAATTAAAAAAATAATTTCACAACCAAACACGCACCAAAAGAAATTATTAGAGCTCATAATTTTTGTCATTATCAAGCAAAGGTGGGCGAAAAATATTTTATCTTTTTCTCATTAAAAATTTCGGAAAAAATTTCAAAAAATAGTTGCATACATTTTAAATAAAAATAAACAGTCTTATAACAAACAAATGACATGCCATTAATTTTGATCATGCAGTTCGTCTTTTTTTAATCGAATTCCAATACTTAACGTAATGTAGTTTTTTTTTCGCAGAATGCATTAACAGAATACCACTGTTTTCCGAATCTTCAGCTGTCCATTTTACAGCCAATTATTTTTAAATGCATTGAAAAATAAATCAGATTCATTATTGTTCTGAAACTTTGTGAAATTTTAATGAAAATCATTATTCTTCGCCTTCATTAAACCGGAGTTATCATATTTACGGCAAATTAATTATAAAATTAATTCCACAACCAGATTTGTACAAAAATAAATCACTGTAGCCCACAATTTCCGTTATTATCGAGCGCAAGTGGACGAAAAATATTTTTTCTTGAACCCTCAACATTTTTGAAAAACTAAAAAAAAAAAATAGTTAAATACACTACGATGGGAAATAAATAGCCATACGACAAACAAATGATATGCCATTAACTTTGCTCAGGCAGTTCAGAGGTCAATGAGTGTTCGAATAGGTAGATATTTAAGAGGGAATAGGTCTTTGCTGATTGATATGTTCGCGGGGCGGTTATCGCACACCTCTTTGCACTGCCGCGGTTGAGGTTAGCTGCCCCACAATCCACTTCTTCTCGATGATTTAAGGCCCATATTTTACACGGGCCTTTGGCATCACCATAGCAGCCACTTGTTCCCATAGTGTATAAATACGTATGGTGGTTGGTAGTGCAACAACGACTTATGTATGCGATGATACTTGTGCCGTTGATACTACTACTATAAGTATTACTTTGGCGAGCCTCTCTGCTCTCGGTGCATACCTGCGCGTTATTGAGACGTCCGGGTGCGAGAATAACGCACTGCTACATATATATATATATTTATGTGTATATATATATATTTGCACACGTATGGTTCACAAGAAGGTGAAGGGATGTGCGAGTCAAGTGGCCAAACGCGTCGAGCGCAACTTGTAAATAAGCGGAGGTGGAGGAGAAGAAGAAGAAGAAGAGGAAGATGAAGAAGGAAGAAAGTGCAAGCCATATAACCTTCTTTACTGGCAAACTATCGCTTGAAATATTATTCTCGTGACCGCGGCGTGACTAACAATGAGCATCTCTGACTCCCTATACGCTCATCCTTCTTTCTATATCCTCATCGTTGGAGAACACTTTCCTCTCTTTTCAAGAGAGGGAGATTTCTGGTTTAGGATAAGCGAGTCGAATGTCCAAGTGCGAAATTGTTTTAAAATTGAATTGAAGAGACATTTGAAAGTTACTTTTTGTACCTTTGGGTATTGAAAATAAAAATGCAATTTGGTAATTGTTTGAGTTGTGGTCTGTGATTGGTTCCAGTTATTTCTAAACAAGATGGCGAACTACTCTGTTTTGGGTCAAAGGTTATTGGCTTTTCTACTATCTCTGTGAGGAAACTCAGGTATCCATTTGTTTGAGTACTTTAGTTTTCAGTGCTATCAATTTTTCTTGACAGTCATGGGCATTGTATTTTGTTCGATTTTTCATATCATAAATAATTTGTCATTAATCACTTTTTTAGGATTTTCAAACTTGTTTGCAGGGAAATTCGTAAACATTCGATGAAATTGATCAAAGGAATATTCGTCCATATACAACAAAATAAGAAATGACATTTCCAATTTTTTAATTTTCTTCCACATGATATGATACCACGTTATTTATTTAAATATTTGCATGTTTATAGAATTCGTGACTTTCGGTGACTCTGTTTCTGCTTTAGTTATTCGATAGAATCGACTTTTGATGTGCCATGTCTTTTTAAAGGGACGATATCTTAACAAGAATATGAGATCACATTATTAATTTCCGGGATTTTTTTAAAAAATGCTATGAGATTACATATACATCACATTATTTATTTTCGGAATTTCTTCTGAATCATGTGACACGACTTGTTTCCATTTCAAATTTCTTCCAAAAATTGTGACGACATATTGTATTTTTGAAAATTCATCCGAATTAAATGAGACACATTTGAAATTGAGTTTCATCTCTGGACCATCTGCCCAAGACAAACCGGGACAATGAATAAGACGGAGATATCTTGGATCCTTTCCACGCAAAGCGGTTACAGACTGAGAAAAGTTTTTTAGCCAGCATCCATTACGGGACGATGGGCAACACCGTAAGAGCCGCGAACTGGCGGACGGCGCGACTACCGCGTTCCCATGATAGCCGTGCGAGCGTCGTCATACGGTACCAGAAGGAGCAGCCAACGCTCGCGTTCTCCAGAACAAGCCACGGCCCCATGAAGTACGGGGGCATCGAGTATTCCCAGTAGTCATCTCACTCGACGTCCAGGGAAAAACTCGTGCGTATCTTATCGAACGCTGACGTCGACAGGACGATTTTCTCCTTACGCGGGTGGTCGCAACACTCGCACCTTATAATTGTGTATGTGTGTGGCGAAACAAAAAGAATCTGTCGTATCTACTCTTCAGAACTTCTCATATTTCTTCTTCGACAATAAGATGGCTTTCTGCATCGTTTATTCACTTTTATTGCATCTGTCCATATTTGGCAACTTCAGACTCTGAATTTCGCATTGAATTTATTTTAATATTTTTCGGAATTATCATAGGGCAGAAAAATAAATTCGATGACAAATGGACCTGATGATGAACTTTTTTATTTTGATCAATTAATTTTTCGTTTTCTAATAAAAGAAAAATTAAATCAATTCCGGTATCGATTTTAAAGTTAATCTATAAGCAGGATCGGATTATTTATAATTTTGAAATTATAGACATTTTTTAAATTTTGATCTACTTTAGGCCAACTTTGACCAATCGAGCTCGCGTTTAATATAGACACGGACTCACATTTAGTTGTGCTAAATATTAAATTTAGTAGAGATAGGGAGAAGAATTCAGGTTTTGAAGCAACTTGAATTTTTTCTTTTTTAAAGCCTTTTTTTATTAAAAAAACTAGTGGAAACCTTAGGCAAACACGTGATAACATTGCAACCGGATCAATCACACCGTATAATTCTGTATATGCATGACAAAATAAATCTGTTATATCTACTGATGGCTTTTTTCATCGTCGATCCACCTTATTATATTTCTCTACATTTGGGAACTTAAGAGTCTCAATCTCATATAAAAATCATACAATTTTTTAAAATCTTTTCGAGAATGGTCATTTATCGACGTCTATAATTTTTATACGGCGAAATAATGCTCTTGATAAAAAACAAGTAATTTCATATTGAAAGTTCTATATTTGAATTACTTCATTTTTCGTACCCAGATAACATAAAAATGACTGGAGTCAATTATCATATTGTTTTTTCAATTTTTCATGTCACTGAAGTATCTTAATATCGAAGAAATTTGTTGTGAAAGCTATTGGAATAAATATGTCTATGAAATTAATCCCGCAGTCAATAAAACTCGACAGAAACATCAAATAGTCAGCCCGACATAATATCGAGTAAATGTTCTTTCGTAGGCAATTGGTGGGGTCGGAAGTTTGCGCCGTCTTGTTCCCGTTTCTCGAAGCGTGTGATGAAGTGAGCAGGATAAACAAAAGCCCATAGGGGAAGAATATCGTCGAGACTAAGAACCGGATGAGACGGAGTCAGAAAAGCGATGGACATTGAACGCCCGTTTCTTCATTTCCTAACCTCTTTATACCCTTGCAAAACTTTTGTCAAAGCGGAAGTTGTCCAGTTACATTTTCGCAGTGTGCAAAAAAAAAACGCAGAAATTATGTTAACAGAAATGTATTATTATCGACTTTTACAGTTGTGTTTTCCGCCTCAATTTTATTAAAATTCTGTGTGCAATTGAACTAATATTTAGCAGCATTAGATAACTCCGTACAAATCGGTAAAGAATTTCAGCTTCGATAGAAATTTTAATATTTTCGCAAACAAAAGACGCTAAACTGCAAAATCCGATTTTTATGAATTTCATTTTGTGCCCTTGTAGAAATTGAATTTTATTAGCCTATTAATATCAAGAAGAAGAAGAAACTACAACAAAAACAATACTACAACAAAATCGCTACAAAATTAAACAAACAACGACGAACTTAAAAATGAAATACAACGTAACACCACTACTTTTTCTCTTCTTCTTCTATCTCCACTAATATTTATTCGTTTTTCACTTTTATATATTCCAAATACTAAAAAAAATATATAAAACACGCAACCCAATACAAACACAACACAGGCTGAAAGACGTCGGTCGATGGCCTCGCAAATCCCAACACACACACAGTCCACTTACACACAAAAATATATATAAGAACAAAAATGGGAATTGCTAAGTATATTATTATTATTCGATTTTTTCAGATTCTAATCATCCATTGAAAAGTTGGCTTTTAATTATTTTTCACCTATCATTATTTTTTAATTTTATTTTATTATTAGGATTTTAAATATTTTGTGTTGAACCTTGAACCTTAAATTTCGTGAACGCCTGTCAAGCGATGGAAAATTGGTTTTCAAGTCCTTGAGTCTTTTAATCCGTCGAAAAATGGCTGAAGAAAATTGGCAAAGTCATGTTATGCGAAAACTCGTATGTCGCTCATTTGGAATTCTTGCGAGGAAATTCTTCCGCCCTTTCCCCCTTTAGATTCCTCCTTTCACCGTGTATACAATTGTGAAACGAAAGGAATATCGCCGTAAGCGCATTCGTGTGTTCCGATAGAGGGAACCTGCCAGGAGCAAAGCGTTTGGGTTATTTTCCGTCCGAGCTGGTGCACGCGCCGAGACGTAGAATAATCCAAAGAAATCGGAAGACGAAGAGGAGGCGGGCAAGAAGGGAGAAGCTGAAGAGGGCCTCTACGGTGGACCAGAAGCAGCCGCACGCGAACAAACGGAAATTTTCCCTTTAAAATGCGGAATGGTCGAGCGGCGGCGCTGCGGTGGTCAATATAACCAGACGCAGAGCTCAAAAGGGGAAAGAAAGATAGAGAATAGTGGGAAAAGAAAATGAGAGGAAAGAAGGGTGAGTTAAGGGGGAGGAAAGATGCAAGGGTGCGCGAGGGTAGAGACTTGAAATTGGAGGAGCAGGCTTCTTCCGAATAGAGATGGAAGAGGGCACTGCTCTTTCCATTAACTAGCCCTTTTCACTCAACTTTTTATTCGCAATTCAAATTATTCTTCGGAAAATTCGCGCATCATTTTGGCTGCGTGTTAGTTTTTTTTCTTGGCATTAAAAGAGTTGAAATTGGTTTTCGCCTGTATTTGGATTTTGCTTTTTTGTAAAAAAAAAAGGTTTATCTGTGTTCAGAATATCAAAAATGTTGAGTACGATTACTTGGAATTTTCTAACACGTTGAGAAAATCGGTTTTGGAAAAAATGAGTGTCTCGATGTGGTTATTTGTGTTCCACGGCTGAAACATTCTAAATTCCGTATCTTGAGAACGGATTTGTTGATTGAGCTGAAATTCAGCAGATAAGTAAAGCAGTTGAGCTTCTTTGTTTAGTATGATTTGGGTCATAATTGAAAAACAAGTGCAAATTTGATAATTTGTTTTATTTTTCGAAAAAAGTCGGATTTTGCTCTAGTTGTGACAAATTTTAGGGAATTAGAGTGAAAAGTTCTTCACGAATGAAGCAATGTTTATGGAATATTGTTTTTGAGTTTGAATTAAATCTGTGAAGAGAATCGGTTTTTGCAGGAATTTGAAATTTTCTGAATTTTTTTGTCTTGGACCTGATGTCAACTTCGACCAATTTTGTTAACATTTTCTATGAGACGGATTCAAAATTTACCAATGCTAGATATCGAATTTGGTAAAGATCGGCATTACGCCTCAGATTCTATAGCAATCTTAATTTTTTGTTTTTTTGAAAACCCAACATTTCAATTGTTTTTGCCTAAAAAAATTGACGCCATCTGCTAAAACTCCTCAATCACGAAATAACGTTCCAGAATATTTTGTATCAAATTTTATGAAAATCGGCGGACGCATTCCGAAAACAACTCTAACTATATTATTATCATTCAAAAATAATGAACACAATCCGTAAATTAGTGGAATTATCGGCCAATGTTGTTCTTTTTCTTTGCTCTGTGTTTCATTTTATCTTTTTTTTCACGACTACTTCCCTCGTCAAAAATACACACGTCTACAAGATATAAATCATGGATGCGAATTAGGCGGGAAATTAGTGTGTAATTGGGCAGATAGATTTTTAAATTCATCCCTTAAGTCATTTACGGATTATTTTTGTTATCGGCTATTGGCCGCCAATAGCTGATAGCTCCATTACTTTTTTATAATTCGGCCGCAGCACTATAACAACAATAAAAATAATCCGTAAATGACTTGAGGGATGAATTTGAAAAATCTATCAGCCCAATTACGCAGTAATTTCCCGCCTAATTTGCATCCATGATTTCTATCTCGTAAATGTGTGTATTTTTGATGAGGGAAGTAGTTGTGAAAAAAGATAAAATGAAACACAGAGCAAAGAAAAAGGACAACAGTGTGTGTTTGGTTGCCGAAGCGATGGGAGCCGTGGTACAGAGTGCCAGGGAATAAGCCAGGAGCCAATTCAATTACGCATCGCGAACGAGTATTGCGGGGGCTGAACTGGCCAGGGTTGTTGCGGCAATCGAGAGTGTAGTGCCGTTTGCTACTGCTGCCGCTGTCCCTGCTTTTCCTGCTGGCAATCCACGAAGTTGCTACTGACCAGTCTGGCGCAGCCGGTTCGCACTTTCTCGACTTGTAGCGCCACAATGCCAACTGGGCGTGAGAGTACCTTGAAAAGAGCCATTGAGCGAAACCTGTGCAACGCGAAAATTGAGGCGCCATAGATGAAAACATCAACTTCCAAACATATTAAATGACTTTAATAGAGCCTCGTCTACACTTGTTCCATACTGAGACCGATTCGAAGCTGATTATGAGACCGTAGTGTATTACGCATATATATTTTTATTACTTATTGTATAACAAGTAATAAAAATATAATATCAACATTTCTGTTAAAAAAAATGTATGGTACTACAATTTGTTTTCGTTTGCTTTGCTTTTTAGACCGTAACTTACATGACAGCATAACTTATAAACATATATCTACATTAGGGTGTCCCAAAAAAAAAAAAATTTTTTTAACTCTCCGGCTGTCAATTGAAAAGTTGGCATGCAGGAATACATTTCTCTGGAAGGGAGGCTCTGTAGCTAATTTTTTAGAGGTCGCTCAAGCGAAATTTGTATTTTAATTTCTATCAACACGTTAAGAATGTATTGAATTTACAGAATAGTATTTATTTTTGAAAAATTTATTTAATAATTCTTACCATCGGTCATAGTAGGTTGTTACCAATAATTTAAAGGTGTACAAGCGGTAAAGTCCACCTAAACGTGAGATTCAGAGCGAATTGTGAACACTTCTCCATGCGTTAAAAATTTCAGAAAAATCAAGGATATGGAAGGTGCTGAAGAAATTAATTTGGTATTATAATAATTCTAAGATGTTATTAACAAATTGATGAAAAAAAATATTGTTCAATAATTTATCCGTCAACCTAACGTTTTTTCAAATTAAAATGAATCTCGCATGAGCGACCTCTAAAAAATTAGCTACAGAGCTCCTCTTCCAACAAAACGTATTTCTGTATATATTTAAACTTTTCCATCAACTGCCGATATTTTTTTTTTTTGGGAAACCTTAATCTACGTGCATAATTATATTAAGATAAAATTTCCCAATTAAGTAATATGAAAAATTGTCTGTTATTTTGTAAGGGGCAAATGATTTTTGTCAGAAGATACTTTATTCGTCCTACACGGAAATCAATGTTAGGTTGTCACAACTAAATTTTCAATTTTCTGTACGAAAAATCTTGAACATTAGTTGTCTCAACCACATGATTAGTTTTTACAAGATTAGTAAGCCTAACCAATCCAGTAATTGGATGTCCCATTTAAATCGCTGGGACGACCATTCAAAATCTTTGGCATAACCATTTGCGTTTTACAGGAAATTAAATAATCAATCGGTTGTGTCAACTCATTTTTTGGTTATGTCAGCAAATCTCTTATCTCGTGTGTAAATTCACTTAACTCTTCACAAGATTTCATCAAATTACCAAACTGAGTTAGCCCACTTTGAACATTTTTATGCATATACAAATATGATGCTAATTGCAATGACTGTTGAGAAAATTTCCTGAAATATTTTCCGAGCTCGAAAAATCGGAAAGACTGGCACTACGAGAACTTCGTAAAAATTTGTTGTGGTAATATTTGGCTTGGAATCATCCGCTGGGAAACGAAAAAAGAAGGATATTTGCGTTGATCAGTCGCGACGGAGAATCGAGAAAACCATGCGAAAGAAAAAGATAAAAACGGCCTGGCAGTGACATCGGAGAGAATTTGGCTGCGTTGTGGGGGCGTCGGCAACCCCTTTATTAGATTACCCGACTCTCGTCGTCGTGGGCTACTCGTCGTCGCTGCATGGCCACTATATTGCGCGGGGAAGTCGCGCGCTCTTTCCTACTTCGCCTTGGCTGCTGCTGTGTGCTACCAAACTTACAAGACCCTCTCCCGCTGGGCTTATTGTCTCCTTCCGAGAGGCCGCACACGCTCCGCGCCTCGAACCTCTCGACCCGCTACCGAATTACGCCCATTTTCTCCCTCTTCTCACTCCTTCGACAACATATTTATTTACGCACTTATTTACTCATGCAATCCAAGTGCAAAGCTCTTGATTTTTCTTATCCGAATTCCTGGCCCAATTTTTCAACGATTCTCAAATTTTTTTCAATGGTCTCCGCTATACAATGCAATTTAAATTACACCGAGAGAAAAGACTTAATTAATTCACGGCAATCTCCGTCAATAAAAGGAAATACTTTAGTTTCAATATTTTAGGTTAGAACTATAGGTTCAATCCATTAAATGATTTCAAACTCAATGAAAAGTAGTTATATTCAATCGAAGAAATCGGCTCTGTTCTTTTCATTGATTTCACTTAAGAGGCAGCGGAAGTTTCCTCACCACAGCTCAGAATTTTGAGATCTATTGTTTTCTGAACTGCTCGGCAGATGAAGCTCAAAATTATAGAGAACGTGCTCAAGTACGGCAAAAGTAGGCTGAAGTACAGGCTTTTTGAAATGCGGAGCCGATTTTGCAGGAGAACCGGAAAACGAAAAAGTTAGGTTATGTACGAAATAGACAGCACTATAGGTGTTGATGCTATGGACGATGAAATTTCTAGCACTTGCTGCTAACAAGTATATCAATGTTTGCCTCATGTAACAAAATCTCCGTAAATACGAATAATTGCAGAAGTGACATTTTTTTAAATGGACAATGTTCATGATTGAAGCTTTTTTTTCAACCGAAGGGAACTCGCGCTTTTTGTACTGTGTGTTAGCTGCTGCTATGGGCTACCAAACTTACAAGACCCTCTCCCGCTGAGCTTATTGTCTTTTTCCGAGAGACCGCACACATTCCGTGCCTTGAACCTCTCGACCCGCTACCGAATTACGCCCATTTTCTCCATCTTCTCACTCCTTCGACAACATATTTATTTACGCACTTCCTTCCTCATGCAATCCAAGTGCAAAGCTCTTCATTTTTCTTATCCGAATTTCTAGCGCAATTTTTCAACGATTGAAACAAAGGTGTCAAAATTTAAATTACCTGACTAAACGCATTGCAGGCGAAAATCGGGAGAAAATTTGGAATTCATAATGTTTCTTGTATGTAACCAAATCTCCTCAAATACAAAAGATTGATACAGAAGAGATATATTTCAAACATAAAATATGTCAATGCCTTCATCAATTTTTTTTTTCAACAAGCTTTTCTTTTTTATAATAAAATAATGATTTGCAGCGAAATTGATGATTTTTTAAATATCAATATTCATCTAAATGGTCAGATTTCTTTAATCTCATCAATAAAAAGGGAGCAAATATCAGAAGAAATATACTTGTAATAAACATATTTATTTCATCGACACATTTATTTGCGTACTTATTGTCCCATGAAATTCGAGTGCAGAACTTGATTCTGCAACCGAAATTCCTACTTCAATTCTTCAATGATTTTTTATTTGAAAAATAAAAAAACAAGGTATATTGTATTCTGTAAAAGTAACCCAAATACGAGTTAATTAAGCCAATCGCACGGAAAAAACTAATTTTCCAACCTCAATTAAAAAATCAAAGCATGTGAAGTTCGTAATCCTCTGTTTTTTAACCCAAACCCACGGAAAATGCAAAAAAGCCCAAGTCTCATTTTTGAGCAACAAAAACTATCAACTCCTCCAAGAATCTCTTGAATCCTGGTCCGAAGATTCTTTCCATGATCAAACGATTTCCTATAAACCATAAAATAATAACCAGTTGTCGCAAAATCGATGATATCTCCAATGTCTGATATCATCCAAACATTTAGCGACTTAGCGGTCGAAATAAAAAAAATCTTAATAACATGGTAGGGTCAAGTAGGAAAGATTATTGTGGAAAACTGATAATAATATAATTATCTGTATTTCACAATATTATAGAAGTGTAAGAGGGCATACATAGTTGCACTTAAATGAGTTAAAGGGTTGAAAAAATTGGAATATCTCGTTGCGTGTCTCAGGGCGCTCACGTGTCGACGAGCTATTCGTTAGCCGAGCTGGAGTCTCCGGTTATATCTGGCGGCCTCGTAATTATGTACTCGAAGATCGAACGTTCCAATGATCTTTACCCGTGTGCGCGCGGCATGTATAAGAGTCAAGTCAGCACGCATATCCTCCGTTCACGCAGCCATGCGCCATTTGCCCTATGCGTTACGCACTTTTTTACTTTCCTTTTTTCATTCTTTTATTATCATTATTTTTATTTTCATTTTTTATTTATTTCGCATCGCAAGAGTTACCGCTTCTGGTAATGATCAAGCAGCTGCGCTCTCTGTTGCCCACTTGCCCGTTTGGAGACTCGCCCTTCCTGCTCGTGAATCATTCTTCCAGTCATTGTAAATTCACCCCATGTGGATTTTCAAAAGTAACCCGTAGTCACGAGCAAAAAAAATCTACAAAACCCCATTGCCGTTAAAGAGTAGAAAAAAAAAAAAAAATGTAAGCGAAATTCGTAAAATAGCGAGTGACGATCATAATTGATAATCCAACAGCGACTTTTCCTGGAAGATTAGGGTCATTGATGGACGCTTTCATTTCTGAAATTATGATTGATTAATTGTGGTCACTGGTTATTTTTTTAATGAAGTGTAATAGTTTGATATTAATATGTTATTATATTATTAGATTGTTTTCATATATTTTATCACTCGATTTTATCTGTCAAAAAAAATGACAATATAAAAATATTCCTCCTACTTTATCAGAATTTGCATCTTAAACAGGAATTTTTCGTTGAGAAAATTATTGTGGCCTTAAGGATGTATGATACGTACAGTCCCGCCGGAAGTGAGTTCCAGAGACAATTTCGATCACTTCCCGATGGGATTAAAATCGGGAAAAAATAATGCATGTAAAACATGCTGAAAAGATTGATTTCACATAATAATAATCCCAAAATGTTATTAACAAAGTGGTGAAAAAAACAATTGTTCAACAAACAATCAGTCAACCTAACTTTTTTTCTAATGAAAATGATACGTTAATTTATTTAAATGTATGCAAATTTTTTCAGATTGTTTCTTTATTTTTATTTTGATTTTTTTTATTCTGAAAAATGCGGAGAATATAAAAAATTTTGGATATGCGTATTGCAAAAAAATTCGTTATTTCGCACACATTTTTGAAAATAAAAAAATCAAAATCAAAATAAAGAAAAAAATCTGGAAATAATCACGTTGTTAGACATTCGGAAAAGTTTTTCTGATGAGACATAATTATGCGCTTGTAATATACAACTTCAGTAAACAACTAATGGAATTTACCGTCAATTAAAAATGCATTCCTCCGTCGATCGGTCAGAATAATATCCGCGGTGGATGATTCGTGTTGCAAGGATTTTGTCATAAAATTTAATGACTGGATGAAATGAGGATGTCGAATGCACCAAAGCGCATGATAATCGCTTGAAGAACGCGGAAGACGACGCGGTTTTCCCTACAATCGTCCTTAAGAATTGTCATCGGCATAAATTATCGACTATTTTATTGTTATGATGAATCGTCGTTGATTGAAGACGCCAAAAGTCCTTCACATGTTTTTGGCATTTGTTGCTGTTGTCCGTATGAATTATATGCTTTTCAAGGGAACAAAGAAATATCACTAATAGACGTGTTTTTTTTTGTGACTGTCAATTATCAATTTTCTTTTTCTGAACTTGCACGACTTCACTTATACAATTAGACATCAATTTTATTCTCATAAAATCAAATTCTACGTTGACAAAGATCGTTCTTAAATCCTTCATCTTTCCGTATGAAGAAATTCCAGCCAGAAATTTAGTTGCATCAAGATCAGTTCAACCGAAAGTAGCTCTTGAATGAACAGACCAGGTAGAGAGCATCTGACACATTAAATCCTCATGAAGCATTCGAGTGCATCGGACGAAGTAGTTAATAAAAAAATACCACTTGACATGCACAAAAAAATGCTGATTTCCAATAGTTCATTTTGTGTTTTTGCAGTTTAATTCAGAAGTGCATGTATCTTATTCCAAGTTTTTCATGAAACTTTTGAGTACAAAACTTGAAATGAAAATGTCACTGGAAAAATGGAAAAAAATGCAACAATGGAGATTGTGATGATGTTACAAAATGACAATAAAACTTACAACAATTAACATCGCAATAATAAGAACTACAACATTGAAAAATACACCAATGAAAAAATGTCACTTATTGCACGCAGAGAAATCGGTCTGAAGAGTTCATTCGAATCAGTTACGAGTTCTATCTGAAATAGATAGAATTTTATTCAAATTAAGTACAGTCTAATAATATAATATAATATAATATAATCTAAACTAATCTAATCTAGAGTCAAATAAATAATTTACTTAATGGCTGGCCTAAAAGAATTATTTAACCGAAATCGACTTCATTTGTTGTAAATAAAATTTCGTCTGATCGAAATAGACTCTATTTTATTGAAATAATATTTTATTCATTCTAAATACACCTTATAATTGATTAAAATAAACTCATCAGACCCATTACTCCGGGTGTGTCATGTCTTACATTGTTTATAAATTTTTTCTTTCATAATTTCCATATCATTCGAGCCCCTTAAACGCCAGGACAAAGTTGTTCGTAAATCCTTCATTTTTACGTATGAAGAAATTTGAGCCAGAAATTCAGTTGCGTGGAGATAGGTGCAACCGAGGGTAGCCGGAGAATGGCCAGGTATATAGCGCTGCTGACATATTGAATCGTCATAGAGCATTCGCGTGCATCGGACTGAGCTCATTGTCCTGTCATTCACTCATCATCCCCCGCCGACGTTTTTCCAACTGCGTTTGCTTTCTCTTCTCGTCTCTTTCGTATTGCACCAGCAGCAGCCACCGGAAAGAGAGCGTTGGCTTCGACTGAGAAATAAAAAATAATAAAAATAAACCACCCCTAATTCGAGTGGCTCTCCCCCGCGCTTTCGTTACCTTCACGGTCCACGGATGTCTTATTCTCTATATCTCATTCGTGCGGTCTCGTCGGATCTCCGAGATACAGTTAGGATCAAGCGCCACGCAAAGCCCGGATTTAAGACTCGAAATATTTTTATACGAAACTGTTGCGCACTCTGACATCATTCGGGGATCAAAGTTTCCTTTTCCACGTTCCTTTCGGCATTTTATTATGTGAATAATCAAGAATTTTTTGTTTAATGCCTACAATTCTTTTAGATCAATTTTAGAAATTTCTATCTTTAATTGGAGATTTTTTTTTTTACCGAAATAATGATTTTTTTTCACCCAAACATTTGAATTTTGTCAAATGGTTTTTACAGATTCTACAGAAATGTAGAACCTATAAAAAAAATAAAGTTTTTACAATATTTAAATAGTTAAAAAAAATTATTCAATTACGTATTTTGGAAAACAAGTGATAATTCGGATTTCTCAACTTGCTAAATATCTGCAGCTGGTTGTATAATCTTTTTCTGTAAATTCTACTGACATCTTCGAAATTTTGCTCATGTTTGAACGTAATTGAATATGTCTAAATTCCAAAATAAAAAATTCGAAATTATTTTGCTTCCTGAAAATGAATAGAAAATATGCTAAGAATTGTAGATTCTTAAAATAATATCAAAATTATTTTGCTTACAAAATTCCATTAGTTAAAAATAGAAATGCATTCAATAATGTACATATAATATAAACACTGTAAAAAAAATCTACTTGAAATTTAGTGCTAGTTAAAACTATCACTGCAAGTTTTTATTCATGAGCTAGTATATGAAATTTAGTATAGAAATGTAATGGAAAATAAATGTATGGTACAGCATGTTCAATAATTAATTTTAATTTTACTGGAAAAGTACATGAATTCTATACCACAATTGTTTATTAAATTTCGGTATCGAGTTTATGAATAAAAACTTCCAATTTTTTTCTAACAATGTACATACTGTATAACATGACATAAAAAAAAGTTGTCCGTTTGTGCAAAAAGTACAAGAATTTACAGAGCATGGCTCGATAGTGGAAATCACGACAAGACATCATTTACATACAAACAAACTCTAGGAAATTCATCACTAGAGTAGAAATACTATAAAGTCTGGGAGGGGGAGGGGGAATAGCGTGGACGAAGCTCATACTCAGTCGAAGCGAAGAGTAGGAATCGCGGTTGGTGTAGCATTTTAATTAACACGCGCCGTGGTTTAATTCAAGCAGAGATTGCACACGATTTACTTTAATTGTTTATTTATCTTATTCATCGTACGCCTAAGTTACAACCTCATTTTCACTAACTACTTAGTTATACAAAACAAATTCATTTTTCGATCACTTCCATATTTATCATATTAATCCGTTACAATAATAAAGAATAAAAAATCTCATTGAAGAAAAAAAAAACAGAATAAATTAACTCAAGTTTACTGTTAATACTCAGAAAAAAAGGTAAGAAACTAAAATATAAATTTTCACTAGAAAATATACACTCTTAGAAAAAAGTGGAATTTTGTATTCATAAAGTCGTCATCGAAATTTAATAAACTTTGAAGTAAGTTGAGGTTGAAGTTGAAGAAATTGAAGTAAATTATTGAATATACTTCACCAGATATTAATTTTACATTACACTTGTATACTAAATTTTATATACTAGATTATGAATAATAACTTCTAGTAAAAGTACACAAAATTTCAAGTAGATTTTTTTACAGTGTAGGGAAAATAAAGTGTAGGTATTTATATAAGTTTTTTCATGGTTTAACCCAATTCCCATGCTTCTTACCCCCATGGAATTTTTGTTTCTTTCATCCGAAATTCCCATGCCCTAGAAATCCAGCAACTCTTGAGAATCTATGAGGAATTGGCCTGAAAAACAGACGTTTCACCCGTTTTTAGGGGTTTCTCAACTCGCTCCACGATTCAATAGAATGCACTTTTATTATTCTTCGATTTTTTTTCAGCCGTTCGACCTAAAAAAGGTACTGAATATGGAGGATGCGCATCCCCCTTTTATTATTCGCTGGAAGATCGGTATATTCTATAGTGCGCAAACGGTGATCTTCCAGAATCACGAAATTTACTTGCATCCCTGCGTCACGCCGTTGTTCCCGTTTGGCCCCTATTTCCAAGGTAAATGCTAGGCTCGTAAAGCCTTCATAAAAAAATCTCGCGCAGCGTCGGATTTCACCCCAAAATAACGCTTTTTCACGCACTTTTTACCGCGTGTGACTGAAAAGGGGAACGCGGTGCCCGTAGGACTTAAAAAGGTGAGGCGCGGGAAATATATACCCAAATGCTGTTTGGCTCTAAAGTATTTGGAGATTTTCCAGGTTTTGGGGAAGAAGAGTGAGATTAAATTTAACGAAAATTCTCAGGGTACGGAAGATTGACGGTTTTTTGGGCTTACCCATCATTTTTTAACGTATCTGCAACCAGAGTTTCAAACATCGCACTTTTTTTTCATCTCACCATATATCATCATCAATTTAAAAAATAAATTCCTAAACTTTACTGAATTCGAACTCTTAACCGCGGGAACTTTTCTGCAGATTTTTACGTCAGTATACTTCAAATTGTCTGCGAAAAGTAAATGTAACAAAGTGTTCGGCATGTGTTTGTCAAAAAAAGTTTCTTGTAACCGAAGAATCAGACTGAAAAATGGCGCTCCAGTGTTTTTTTCGAAATGCAAAAAAAAAAGTTGCATTGCAACTCATGCTAATTTTAAGCTACCGATTCATACTTTTTTCACACTTACACAAACGACGTGATGTTTGAATCGTCATTCGGACAAAATCGACAGAATTGTCGAAAATTTATGACTTTTTTTTTCAAAATTTGCCATCATCGACTTTACCGTTATTGGTCGAGATCGACTCTAAATATTAAACTGAAACTTAACACAGAAGTGGATCAGATAATACCTGGTAATTATGATGAATTCAATTGAAATCGACAGAGCCATTCAAATTTTATTTTTTATTTTAATAATCTCGATAGATGTTGAATAATTACTCCATAATTTGGGTGTCAAAACCTGTGAAAATATTCGCCTGATTTCCCAAAATTTTCTCGATGCAGTAATCAATAATTAATTAACGTAGTTCCTCATAACGACTTCGTAAAATTAAAGTAATGATTAATTTAAATTGATGAGAATCATCTCATTAACTTTTGTGTTTCGATTAAAGTATTACTATTATGTGTTTTGGTACTTGTTTTTTTTTAAAAGGCGGAAAATAATATGAGGCATCGGTGCAAACAGTGAAATATTGAATTGGAGTCGTGCGTTAAAACTCATCATAGGTATTCTCCAAAGGAGTGTATGCGTAGCCGCGATAACGGTAATAGGTGCGGCTGTCTGGATTTTACATGTTTAAAAGTCAATAAGATTATCGGTGCGTCGAGGGCCGAATAAATCAAACAATCCACAGCGTGTAATATACGAGAGTCGGTAAACCCGAGTTTGCATTATCGATACAACCTCGGTTATGAGGTTATCATCATCGCCTACGACTTTTCCACTCAGCGTCGATTTTTTTTTCTCAATTTAGTTGCCTCATATTGTTTACTTGGTCAAATCATGAGCCCTTAAAAAAACCTCTCAAAAACTGTTCTGGAAAAATTCCTCATTATACAAATTTTCGTTTTCAACTTTAAATAAATTATATAATAGAAGCTAAAAATCAAATTGTTATTTTGACAAATCAGGCTTTTCGCACCTAAAATTAATTATAAAAATGAACGTTTCACAAAATTGCAGATTATTTTTGAGTTTTTTGCGTGAAAGTAACTCTCGTTGTTATAGTCGAAAAAAATATAGGAGCTAAAAATAAAATCGCAAATTCGACGATTTAGGGTTTTTTACGTCTAAAAATAGCAAAAAAAAAGTTTTATTGAATTTTAGTTTTTTTTAAAAATACTATGTGTTAAAGACACTTCTGCTATTATATTTAGGAATGATATGTTGAAGAGCCCAACAGATTTCGTACAAAGCGGTAAGATCGGTACGGAGGGCTTGAATTTCAATCGAATTGCTAATTTCGACAGAGTGGAATAGAGCCAAGCTCAAACCCACGCGTGTTTGTGAGCGCGAGCGCAAGAGACCGCACCCCAGTCACGATATCAATCAATCCCCAAAAATGGTTACCCGCCATGAGAAACTTTTTCCTTTGTCGCGGACGATTCCATTCGGTCGTATCCCTGATGGATATCTGTCGTATGGGTCAGGCTACTTTTCACGACACTCTCTCTATCTCTCTCTGACACTATATTCACTGGGCTTTCGAGGGATCCTTTCTTCCTATCAATCGATCGAACGTCTAATTTATATTTACTTCTAATTTACCTAATTGCTTATCGATTAAATTGCCTATCACTTTTGTTTTCGTAGCAAGAAGATAAACAACGTTACAATAAATACCTTAAATATATTACATGAGATTACATACATAAACAATTAGAAAACGAATTAAAGTTGCAAAGTCGGTCCTTGCATATAGTTATTTTTTATTTTCTTTAAATAATCGCTAAACCGAATGAAAATTAAGTTCCCTCTATAAGAAAGCAAAACATAATTAATAGGTTAGGCGTACCATTTGTGGCCATTAACTTGATCCATTTGTGGCAATACTTATTGCATGTAAACATTGCTGGCCACAAATGGTGTAAACGGCTTTAAACATAATTTATTAAACAATAAGGCATTTTAAGCATTGGATATTCAATGTAAAATTTGTTCTGATTATGGTAGAATAAATTCATTTACTAATTTCTATAGTTTAAACTAATGATCAATTCATCGATACATTTTTTGTGTGGCCTCTAATGGTACAGTGGTCACAAATGGTACATCTATCCTATATCCTATACATTATTTTTCATACGCTTTACTTCCTCGGTTTTTTTTTTCATCCTTCCAACTTCCGGTTTTAATGGAATACGAAGACAGCGAGCTAGAAGCTCAGAATTTATTAAACCTCGCGTCGTTCGTGCTTGTGTTTACGGTAACGAATCGGCTGAGGACTCAAGCTCGCTTCGAGCGAACGTCTAGCGACATTATAGGGTTAACTAAGAAGCAGCTAGGGAAAGAATCGTGAGGCGAATACTCAATTAAGAACTGTGCGAGAAACGTAAGAACAGCCCCTGCTTTTCCTCTCGTTCTTCGCGGCAGACAGTAAGACTGCGGTAATTACGAATATATATACAGATATATATATATCTATAAAGACATACATATATATGTATAAAGGGGGAGGGGATGTTGGTGATTGCGTGCTGTGGAAGTTAGGGAAATCCATGCAAGAGCGCTCGAGGCTTGTGTGCCGTTTGCCTTCCGTCAGCAGCAGCGCCTTTTGCCAAGCCCGCGAAGTCTTTTCTACGTCGTTTTTCTTTTTTCTCTTCTGCTTATTCTCCCTTTTCCACCTCGCGCTCTTGACGTAACAAGACGTCACGCCAATTACCCTCCGTACTGTGCCGGCTAAGGCGCGCAGCCTCGACTCCGAGGCGACAACGAGTTTCCGTTTTCCGGGAAGCTTTGGGAAACGTATTCTTTCCGACTTACTGCTACTGTGTTTGTTGTCTGTTGTGGCAACGGCTTCCGAGTTGCCAGTCTACGCGTTGTATATGTTATTGAAGTCACTTTTGGAAATTTCAGTCGCAACGCGTCGGTGAAACCAGCATTTAAAAGATACACGACTTAACGATCGAACTAAATTTTGAATAAGATAGCATGAAACTACCATTCGAAGAATACAAAATTTGAAAATTTTACAGTATAATTATTCTAGATACAGCATCTCTTTTTAGCTAAAATTTTAATGAATTTGTTTCAGCGCTTGAGGTTTTGCGGAAATTCTTAACTGTCGAAATAAAACTCTTTTCAACAATGTTGTTTGGACTTTGGTTGTTTGGTATGGCATTTACGTATTAATCATGACCTTTTGGTCATGACATTTCGCTTCGAAAAACAAAGATGCGTTTTTTCTATTTATCGTAGGAGGATAAGCCTAACAGCATTTTAAAGCTGAACGAATATTCTTTCATAGCATATTTATTTTCTCATATATTTTCATAGCATATTAATTGTTTCAAACTGTAAATTTCTACTCGAAGCAACATTGGAAATCTTAAATGAATTCGCACACTCACATTTTTCTATGTTTTGCGACGAAAATACAATATTTTGTGTCGTGTCATACGTGCAGGTACTGTTATTTGGTATCGAATATGACCTAAATCGGAGAAGTAGTTCGGATTTTTATAGAGTTATGAAATTTTCGAAAAGTTCCCGTTTTTTCCCTAATTTTGGCAAAACATAAGATAACGGTCTTAAATGTCATACATGGAATCGGTACTATTGAGCGATGATTAGTACAAAGTTTTGTCATAATCTGCGATGTGTTTCAAATTTCTCAGAATTTTAACTTTCAGAAAAAATTTCGTAATAAACTTCACTTTAGTTTAATTAAACTTTACACATTTCAGTAGTATACAGCAATAATAGGTGCACAGTTTCGTAATAATTTTTTATGTGGTTAACATTTTTTAGAAATTTTACTTTGATAACAAATAAAGCTGCAAAGTTAAACTTTGCAAATTGCTTCCGCATTGTTTTTGACTTCTTTTGCAAAGCTTCTTAAGAAGTTTTCCTAAGAAAACCAAGATTCATAACCATACTTTATAGAAGAAGCTTCGTAAAAAAAAAAAAACCAAAAATGACGAAGAAGCAATTTTCAAAGTTCAACCCTGCAACTTTTTTCCGTTGCATCAAGTTCGTCATTTCTGTCGTTCCTCGCAATTAAAGTGACTGCAACTACTATATTCCACAGAAACTCATAATAATCAAATCGTTCTGCTTAACCATTCATCCACCAGTAACTCCCTTAAATTCCCACACCCAAACGCCATAAAAAAAAAAAAGTATACAGAACTCTTCATTCAATTCCTCAACCTTTATAATTTCCCCACCACATCCTCTAACAAATAGCTACAATTTCCCGTGAAATCGCTTAAATTAGCAACAATGTAGTTAACAACTGCAACATTTCGAAATCCAATCTCACCGTTAGAATTCTTTTAAATAGTATCTCGAAGCCGAGGAGCATTACAGTCTGAGCAGCATTACAGTATCGCTCAGTTGACCAATAGCGTCGAATGTGGTCTGTCCTCAAGAAACGAGAATCTTTAGGTCCGCACCCGCAAGCCCGCAATGGCAATGCCGGCCGGTTCGATGAGTCTCTCGATCGAACCGCCAGGGACGACTAGCATTGAGTTTCGCAGCAACTTGTACATCAGCGCTGAACGCGAAGAGACGGAACGACGCGTCTTCGTGGTTCGCGCGCGACGCACGGCCTCGTGTCCTCGGCTCTACCAGTTTTTCTCGTGATTCGCTCGCTGGCGTCCGGCTGCGCGATTGCCGCCCGACTACTACCCGCCGTCGATATAATGCATTACGCATGCACGGACTCGATGCGTCGTCGTCGTCGTCCGAACGACTTACAGTCAACCGGCCGCGCAGCAGCGACGACAACGAAGACTCGTTGATGTGTCGGCACGTCCGGTCAGCATGGATCTTGGCTACCCACGGTTACATTACTATACAGATGGAGAGACGCAGACAGAAGAGAATCGCGCGCGTTAAACTCGAAACAGTTCATGGATATACTTCGATATACGTTCACAATCAGCGAGTCTCGAGAGTCTCACTCACACGCTTAACGCAGCGAGCGACGCACGTGTAGCATTATTGCGTAAAGCGCGGCAACGCATTGGCGCTCGTGTTCGGCCAATCGGAAGGCTCATATCCACCGACGAACATCCCTTCCATACGCCGCGAATGTAACGTAAAAAAGCCGAGCGGCTTGGTTTAAAATTTGTTTTTTTTTATATGTAGTCCCTACTTTTCCGTTTTTTTGTTGGGTTCTTTATACTCTTCGTTTACAAAGGTTGCAAAGGCCGCCGAGAGGTAAAATAACGCTCGCGGTTAATGCACTGGGTGAGACTAGGGAAGGGATCTAAAAGGTATCGTGATCTTGTTTTTTGTTTGCTTCTTATGATTTTCGTATTGTTACGTTTTTTTGAATTCTTGGAATAGAACTCAATTTGTATAATGATTTTTGGTCAGGTTGTTGAGTGATGTATTACAATGTTGCAAGAATCACTTAATTGTTGGATTCTTTGTTTGATCTTATTTGAAACATGCAAGGTTGGAAAAACTCTTTCTAAGTTCACTCAAAGATGAATACACCGAATGAAGGGATAAAATGAATAGTTACATTTTTCTTAGCGCTGAAAAATTGAATAACAAATTCCAGAAGTTTAATTGCTCGTAACTTTGTTCTGATTATGTAAAAAAATCCCCAAATCCGGATATTCCTACTAAAAAAAAGCACTGCTCCTATAATTTTTTTTATATTCGATGCAATTTGGTCCTGCAGTGCAATCTGATCTCACCACAAGTGGAAAATAGAAAAAATGCATCAATGAACAGGGTTGGAAAAAAATGTCACTCATGGACAAGTTTGACTATTTGTGTTCCCTAGTGACATTCTTTTTATCACCGTGAAAGATTTCAACCATAAAATTGCAGCATTATATAATTTCCATAATTTTTAAGTGACTCAAAATCGTCTGTCAGTTTTTCCTCATTATTTGTACATCACATTGCACATTAGAAAAAATGAATAACATTATAGAGAATGTCCAAACCACTACAAAAGAATGTCTCAAAAAATCTGGTCTGACGCAAAACGCTCCACATGACCTACAACAATATATCATAGAATATTACCAAAATATTTGCAACCTTTTTTCCAATACTCACAAATTACAATTTTACCTTTTGTAAAGTCTTCAAGAATTCGAAATAAATCTAGCATTTACCATTTGGTATGTAAACGCCGTTAATTGAGAATCTCTTGGGAGTTATTGCGGCAGTTGGTTCATTAGTCCACAAAGTAAATAAGACCCGACAGTGATAGACAATAGTGGCAGAATAAAATGTAACGCGCGGTACCCCACTTAAATTCCCACACTCGTCTCGCGTCGTTCAGCAAACGTATGGTACGTATATGCGCCGGTAGCTGGTAAACGGGGCGATTCGCATGTAGCGAAGAAAATGCATCGAGTTGGCGCGCACGTCTATCTGCATGCGTCTCTTGCACCTGCCTTATGCATATACATAGAGACGTACATATATTTCTATGACGATGCCTGGCGTGTGTACTTTAATCCCGACAGTCGATCTTCCGTTTCGTGCGTGATGTACACGTCCCTAGCACGAATTCTCGCGTAGTCGCGAATTAACGCTGCAGAAAGCACTCACACTGAGCATTAACAAAGAAATACATATATATATTTATATAGATAGATATGTGTGTGTGTATATCTAGTTGAGTGAATTGAAGAAGTACGCAAACAGGTAAATTAATATCATCGTAAAATAATCACCATGACTGATTGCTCGTTAACTGGCATGGGATGTAGGAATAAAAAGGAGAAAATAAAGAAAAAAGAAATACAAGTTCATCCAGTGTTCTGCCACCGACTAATTTTAATTAGAGCTGCATGCGATGAGAGCTCTCGCGAGAATCGCCTGGCGAATGTAAATATATTTTTCTACGTATGTATATATATATAGACATGGTTATGGCAGGTTATGGCTTTGGAAATATGGTGCCATTTATTATTGCAAATGATTTATCGTATGTATAATTACATATAATGTTACGTAACGAGAATGAGGGTGAAAATCGACGTCTGCGATAGCGGCTGTATTTTTTTGCATCAATTATTAAATGCATTCGGTGAATGAATTATTAATGAAAAAAAAACGTTGTACAAAATAATGATGGAATGAAGACTCGTTACTACTAGAAACATTCGATTACTAGGTAGTTTTTTTTTCATATTGTTTATTTTGTATGGCTTATATAGGGTAACAATGTACGGGAGCCGGTTAATTAAATCTACATTGTATATTGATGCGAATAGACTTGCACTGCTCTCACGCTCGTACCATTATTTGTTTCTTTTACTCACGTCAATTATCACTATTTAAGTGCGGCTGAGGAATTATGCGATAAGTGGGGAAGCGCTACGCGCAGAAAGTGTTATTTATGTATGCATCTTCAGGAGCTCAAAATTATGGGAAAAAAGTGTTGCGGAGACATGGAAAATTTATAGGTACATGGAGAAAAAGATCTGGGGAATTTATGAGATTTAGTGAAATTTCTTGGGTTAAATGTAATTTATTGTACATAGGAATGCGTGGAATTCCGCAGGAAAAATTTATTTTCAATCAAATTACGTTTATCATATCAAAGTTTTGATAAAATATGAAGCTATTTTAACTTTACTACTATACAAAATCTTTATCCTTTTTTTGCAAAAGCTGATACTCATTGAAAACTTATGACAATTAAGTTCAATAAAAAACGAATCATATTGCATCTATACTCACTACATTATTTATTATAATAAAACAAATTCAGACAATCCAACTGACCGAGGCAAAACCAAGTCCCAAGCGTTGTCGCTACTGGAGACGGTTAAGATCATTCGAATTGAAAATGAAAATGACAATAATACATTGCTATTGGCATTTTCATGCTTAACTTTTCACTTTCCACTGGGATTACATGTCTGTTTGGTTTTTGATGAGCATCTGCGTCTTTTATACACAAATATTCTGGCCATTTTTTAGTTTCACATAAAAAGTATACGAACTGCAAAATGACTAACAATGTCTGTAAATTGAACCAACGGAAAGAATGTCAATATTCGTGAAAAAAAAACCATTATGCTAAATCAAAATTATAAAAGTACAACACCGAAAGACAAATATATAGTTGAAGCAACAATACTATACTTTCACCATACACGATAGTACCCAGGAGGAACGGTTATATTTTATAGTTATGACAAAAACAAAAAACAATAGCTGCAAACTAATTATAGCTCAACTAATCAAAAACACAGTATCCAGTATGATCGATATAATATAATCGTTCCCGGGAATCATATTGGGATAGTAGAACTTACCATTCTACTATATTTTCTCCTCAGTGAAGCGTACAAAAATCTCGATTTCGGTTTTCACGCTGCAAAAGGATTTAATGCATCAGAAACAAGAAAAATTAGAAAATCCGATTGACCGAAGCAAAACCAACTCTCAAAGAATGTAGATAGCGAAGAGGGTTAAGACCATTCGAACTCCAAATGACAATGACAAACACACGCCACCGGTAACTATGCATCCACTGGGATGGTACATGTCTGTTGGGTTCGTGTGCCGGCGGTGAGAGCATCTGCGTCATTTCTGCCGCGTGCGCACACGAGCGTGCCAGGGCTTTTTTAAAATCTCCATCTCTCTCTTTCACTCTTTTCCATCGACGGTTGTAGAGATTATACACCGCTCACATTCATAAAAACACGCAAGAGCATGTAGCCATAGTAGAGGAGAGGGTTTCACGTTAACTACGCTCAAGGGTGTGGATGGAACGAGTTTAAAGTGCGTGCACGGGGCACGAACCTAGCACACGTTCCTCTAAACCCTATATACCCGGCGCCCCATAGAAAAATCTCTGCCGAAAAAAGGGAGGCCGTACCCTTAACCCCACCGCGTAGGCACCTTCGCTTTCAGCCCTTCCCCTCAATTTTCCATCTCTTTTCCACTCGCTACTTATTTTTTTTTTTTTTTACCATTTCACTATATCGGCGATTCGTTGGCCCGCGCCACCCTTCAAACATTTTAAACTTTTCTCCGCTTCTGCCGCAACATTTTACACAGAGCTGTATTTTCTAAGTATATATGTAGAGAGTGGAAAAAAATATATGTATATATGGATATATGTATATATCTGTGTTGGTATAGAGGGTATAGCGAATATGTAGCCGGAAAAAGGGGCCAATAAAGAAAGAAAAGAACGAAGTACGCCGAGCATCACCGCCAACACCGTAGAGGCACACCATCAGGCTGGAAAGCCATGCCCAACAAAGGTCCTGCACTACCGTTACGCAATTTTTTGTCGTTTCCGTGCTGCGACAGTCGTATACACAAACGTCCCGTTCCAGAAGGTCGCGCTGTATATGCGTACGCAAACACCCGTACTACCCAGACGAATCTGTCTTTAACCCCCTTTTTCAAACTATGGGGTTGCGGCCCACCGCCGACGTCATTTTGCAGATTACGCTTCAAAATCTGAAAAGCTCCGCGTCGATTTTATACCCGGAAAAATGATTCTGTTGCTCCTAGTAAATGTGCTTTGCTGATAATTTTTTGTTTTTTAACGTGAATTTATGGGAAGAGAAATTTTTTTTTTTGTACATAAGGAATTTTTTTTTAGCGTGGTAATCGAAATTTTGATTTTATCGTTCTTTATTGAAAGTTAAGAATCTTAATGGTGCGCTTATACTTGGAAAATAATGGTTATGTTTGGGCAATGGGCTTTACTAATAATTCCTCGTTTTTGTGGCAAAATGTCGGAAACAATTTTTTGGCTCTGCGATAAATTATTCTAATATATCAATTGAATTTTGTTTTAATAATTGTTCGAATTCTTGAAAATTAATATTGTCGAAGTTGGACCTAGAGATTAAAACAAAATGATTCTATTAGTCCAAAAAATGTGCTTTGCCGAGGATTTCTTGTTTCTATGGCAAATTTAAGTAGACAGCAAATATATATTTTTTTGGCGTTAGGAATTTTTTCTTGCAGTCAAAATTAAAAGTTTATTCTAATGATTTTTTATTAATGATCAATATTTATTTTTTTAGAGATGATCTGGAACTGATACATGTATTTATACAATATATATGAAGTACATTTTCATTGTATCTCAATGACGCAAGAACGTACGCGATAACCCAGATTGATAAAAGATATGTGTACGTTAGCTGAAGAATATCGTACTTCTGAGAATGCAATCGATAGACAGGCATATCGATAAGAATCTCCTGCATAACTTTGACTATTCGATCATCGAGCACGTTTTTCGTAAAGATTATCTATCATTTCTTAATAACCCGCACAAAAATGTATTTGGATAAAATTATTCTAAGAATTATGAAGATTTCTAATACAGGTAATATTATCTATGAAACACACTAAATTTTTGTAATAAAACATTTTTTAAAAATATTCAACCTAGATAAATTTCCATAGCGACATCAATGGGATTTGACAATTTAGAAAATTACCAAAATATATAAATCATAAACTTTCTGTATACGTTTATTTATTGCATTAATCATTCAACATGAAACTTTTCGCTTAAACATTTTACCACATTAGTAATAAAATCGACAAATATAACATTATTAAACAAAGATATTCTTATAAAACGCTCTTAAAAAATCTAACATATCAAACTCATAACCTGTTAACTATTTTTCTTTTTATCACATTTAAAAAAAAATTTAAACATTATCTTTTCATTTTTCAAATAAAATATCTATATATTCTCTTATCAAAATAATAAAATGATTGTAAAAAAAATGATATTATTTACATAATAAGTGATCAATTGAGCTACATAAGTATTGCGGTGGTTACAACCTTATATGATTTGCAGTGTTTACCCCCTCGCGACTTTAGAGTTTAAAAAATGGCGGAAGTGGAGGATAGCAGCGAGAATCGCTCATGCAGATTGGCTAGGTGTCGGTTCCCTAGCGAATTTGGGGATAACCCGTTTATTATTTTCCTTTTCATAACATTTTTTTCTAAAAAAAACTTTCAATCATTTTTTTCCAATTTTTAAATAAAATGTCTATATATTTTTCATCAAGATGATTGCACATTTGCAAAAAAATAATACATTATTCATGTAATAAGCGATCAAACAAACTCGGTAAATATTAGGGTAGTTACTACCCCGTTCTGGCTTCTTATGTTCAACCCCTGGCGACTTTAGAGTTTCAAAAATGGCGGAAGTTGAGGATAGCAGTGAGAATCGCTCATGCAGATTGGCTAGATGTCGGATTCCTAGTCAATTTGGGATAACCTGGTCATTATTTTTGTTTTATCACATTTTCCTTGAAGAAAAAGCTTTCAATCATTTTTATTTATTTTTAAAATGAAATGTCTACATATTTTTCATCAAGATGATTGAATATTCGCAAAAAAATGATATATTATTTATGCAATCAGCGATCAAACAAACTCGGTAAATATTCTGGTAGTTACTACCCCGTTCCGGCTTCTAGTGTTCAACCCCTCGCGACTTTAGAGTTTCAAAAATGGCGGAAGTGGAGGATAGCAGCGAGAATCGCTCATGCAGATTGGCTAGGTGTCGGTAGTAGAGAGGATAGCAGCAACCCCTGCGCGAGACAAGAGGAGGTGGATGCTGACTACCCCGCGCGTACTATGCACGTCGATGAGGGGCGGTTCGCGTTTCGCGCTTGCGCTGCAACCCTTACACCGCATATATATAAATATATATACATACATAAGCTGAGTCTCCCCTCCAGAGGTTAAAAAATCTTTTTATTATGCACGTTTAAGGGTTGTGCGCATGTCGAGTAACCTCCTGCATTAGCATAATGGCGGACAAGAAAGTATATGTATACAAAACTATCCAAAATCGTTTTTCCAGAAATAACGAGAAATTTCATCCGCACTAAATTTGAATAATTAGCCATATCTTAAAAAAGGAAGGAAAATAAAATAATTGAAACTCGAAAACAATTAAATTGAAGTGTTATTGGGTTCGTTGAATTTCATGGCTTATTTGAAGAGCTGTATTGCTATGAGCTAGAGAGAGAAAAATCGGTAGAAGGTCATTCGGGGTCAATGGAGGTTCTTATCGATTGGCACCGCGACAAAAGCACTAGAGACCGCCGTCGCAACCGCAGCCACTGGACACTCTTAATAATATTTGCAAGTTTTTATGCATGAAATGGTAAATTTAATTTTGGGTACAATTGGAATATAGAATTCATGCAATTTTACAGTCAATTTGGAACGATATTATTAAAACAAAAGCACTTCCACGAAAAAATCAGATTTAAAAAATAATTGTTTGAGTTCTAAGTAATACAATTATGCTGAAAAAAAATAAATTATTAAAATATATTTAGTATATAATTTCATGCAAAAAAGTCTATTCCTTGTACACTAAATTTCAAGTAAATAAGTGTACGTGTGATAATTATCTCTCGTAAAAATTCACGCGTGCTGCTGCACGTAAAAAATTCCTGAAATATTCGAAATCAGAATAATAGTATCGACGTACTATTCTCAAGAATGTTTTGATTCGATTGTCGTTGATAAGTCTCAGAACTGACGATAACAGAGAGTTGTTACGATGAAAAAAAACCACGTAAGCTTTAGATAACATGAAAAATGTAAAACTCAAACATTTCAAGACTTATTGATTTTCAATTATCTATGCGACACTGGAGAGAAAAAATATCTAAATTTCCTATGAAATATTTGAAGGTAAATAGCGGTGATAATCGATAAGCAAATGAGGCTATCGCTTTTTACTCGCTATTATCTCTTTCATTCTATTTAAAGATTTCGAAAAGCCGACATCCGTCAGCGGCATTTATAGCCTTAAGGTAATATACCGCTGTTTTGTCCCGGCATTTCTCGTGCGCATGCATCATATCGGATAACCAAGTAAATAGCTATCAATCAAATACGCGATCGGCTTTAAAAAACACGCCCAAGCCAATGGAGTCCCCTCGTCATAAATTAAAAGCGGTGCGTTCTTAGGAACTTAGGACTGCGAAGCCATTGAAACTTTTTACAAAGACGAGTTAACGTTCATCGATTGTCTGTATTTATTTTCACGAGATCAGTAGAAATCGGTAGAAAGCCTTTCTTTCTATTTGTTCCTCATCAAAATTTTTTTTTTATAATTAGTAAATATACTATTGCACATTTTCTTAAGGGAAGTGTTTTCATAATGTCGAATTAAGGTTTAGAAATTCCCTCTATGATTATATGAATTATATAGGAAATCGGTAGTTATTTTTTTTCGTGATTTTTTTAACTAAAATTTTTTTTTCATACCACTAAATTTTCTCTAAATTCTTTTTAAATCTGGATTAAAATTCGAAGATATCATCTGTATTAATTTTACAGAGAATTGATTATAGGTCTTTTTTATTTTATTTTCAAATTATCATTTTAAACTTGTGTTTCTTTGAATCAATCAACATTCAAAAGAATTGCTTGTTATGATTTTAAGAAAAATTGGTCATCGCCCTTTCTCTGAACTAAGCTGATATTTAAAATTGAATTTTTGAAAATAGATAACGAGAAGCTACGTTCGGTAAAGCGAAGTGCTTTTGCGTAGTAAAAGTGTTGTTTACTCACGGGTGAAAAGGATAAAAAAGTGTGTGGACATTTCCGTCTCTTACCCTCCAACATCTCCGACTTTTCGTCCTCTCGTAGCTTGCTCACTCCGTTCTAAACAGAATTCAATTTGGCGACCACCCTTGGGTCCACCTTCAAAGAAGAATCACCATCGGCAGTAACCACCCCCGGCAACGGCAGTGGCGGTGTCTGCAGACCAGTTGAGGCTTCTACTATTAATCTTATATCGAACGTTTTATCCGCTCCTTGGGCTCATTTTCGTTTGATTTTTTTTTTTTCGTCCCTTGATATCCAACAACTTACGCCGTATGAGCGACTCTATTTTCAACGTCATCCAATTCTCAAAAAAGAATTTACAATTTTTCATACACTACGTAAATGTCAATTATCATTAACATTTGCATTGAAATTACAGAAATATTCAGAAGAGTCTAATTTTACAATGATAAAAACTGAACGTGACTTTCTTGGTCGCTATTTTTTAAAGAATAAACGATACCAAATAATGAGATTTCGATGCAGGATAGATCATTTTGTTTATAAAAGTATCTTTCATTAATTCACCGATGGGATTTTTTAGAGTCATAATACTTTGAAAGTTATAATCATTTTTATGTCTGATTATAGGTTAGGTTGCAACAAGCAAACACAACTTTCGAACGACTAATTATGTAAAAACATTCCAATGGTAAATTGATAGAGGGTCTTTTGATAAATCAATCAAGCTATCACTTGTCATAAACGCATTGATATCAGTCAGGTTCAGGCGTTAAAAAAACTCTTTGGAAATTAGTATAAATAACTCAATTTTAAAAAAGATATAAGCCAAACTGTATGTAATGAAGCCGTTGCATCCTTAACTACTAGATAAGGCTTTCCCTCTTTTAAAAAAATGAAAACAAGGAAAAAATTCTTTTATACCATAGAAAAAATGGTCCATAGCTTAAATGGTCAATTTTTTTCTAAATATAAGCCAAATTGTATTCAATAAAAAAGTTGTGTTTCTAACTACTAGATAAAGTTTCCCTCTTTTCTTTAATTAAAACAATGAAATAAGTTCTTTTACACCATAGAAAGAAAAAAAATGGTGAATAGCTTGGTCACCATAAAATCTAGGCCTCATCCGGCAAAGGGTTTTTCTCTCACCCTCTTTGCATTCCCCGGGTGAATTCGGGCCGTAGTCCGGTGATCCCCACACTCGTCAACTCTATTCACGGGTTTATCACTGTCCAGATAACAACGATTTACCAACACGCGAAGCTTTAGGGGGTCTCTCGAGTTGGGGCGTTGATGAAGAGTCTGCAACAGCGACTATGTTGGAAAGCAGTGGGGAAGAGGAAAATAGAAGTGTAGGAAAGAAGGGACTAGTCGTAGCACACATGCATATATATATATATATCCATTCGTATGTCGCACACAAGAAAAAAGCCACGTCCGGCATCTACCTTGCATTCAGAAGTATTTCACTTTAACGGCACCCGAGGGATTGGCTGCCTCGCGGACCGACGACCCTTCACCGTTTCGGCATAATGGACCTCTACATTACTTATTCGAGCTGGCCAATGCCGGACTTTAGACCTCCAAGGGTTAACCAATTCTCATGCTTATCGCTAAAAACCGCGAGGATGGAGTTGAATTGAACTTTTTTTCAGTGGCATTGGATAAATTTATATCTCTCGATTATTGACCATTATTTATTTTGGAGTTTTTACATTTTACCAATTTGGGTAGACTAAGAAAAAAAAATTACTTGGAATTTTATGTACATGTACTGGAAGTTTTTATTCGTAAACTATACTAAATTTACTGTACAAAAGCGATGTCAGTTCTTTTTTTGGTACAGTAATTTTAATTATTTGCTTTCATTTAACGGTAAAGGGTCTTCAATTTTTTAAATTGATTCTCATTTAATGGGAAAAGTATTTTAATTCATGACGATCCTAGATTAAATTTGATTGACAAGTTCATGAATAAAAACTTCCAGTCTTTCCTGACAGAGTGATAACGAGATTTATTAAACCTGATGTTCGATTATTTTTTTAAATTCGTGACATGTTTGGAAAATTGAGACTTCCAAAAACATAAATAAATTTTTATTGATGATTCAAAAAGTATACTAATTCTCATGCTTGTCGCTAAAAACCACAAGAATTAAGTTGATTTGATTTTTTTTTAGTCGGATTGGATAAATTTAAATCGTCCCGTTATTGATATCTATTTTGGGGGTATTTTCATTTCAATAATTTGCGCAATAACGAAAATTACTAAAACAGGAGTTGATTATTTTTTTATATTCACTACATTCGAAAAATTGAGTCCGATAAAACATATCTTTTTTTTTCACGTAAATGTGGTTTTTTCGACAAAATAAACTCATGCATTCTTAACGCACCACAAAAATATTTTCCATATTTTTCTAGAATTTGAATAAATTACAAAAAAAATTGTTTAAAATATCTATACTTTTGATTATTCTGTGCCAAAAATGGAATATTAATATTTCATTATATTAATCCTAATTTTACTCGTCCATTTATTGAAATTGAATGTATGTTACTTGTTCCAAGATCTTAAGAGCACACTGAGAAAAAAGCATATCGTAGATTCAACGATTTCACATGATATCGCATGATATATATCACATGATAAATATGATTTCTGTGAAATAGAAAGCATATTTGAAAGCTTGCAATGTCTTATAGTTGAAGCGACGATAATATGGTTCAATAAACAATACTTACAAGTTTATTGAAAACAAACATTAAAATCGTATATGCAACAAAACGGCATATTTGAAACTCTTAGAATAGTTTTAGAAACTATTAACATTTTGATAATTGCTACTATAATTATATTTGCTATAACGATAAAATATAGACGTTCTTCCTGAGAATTATATTAATGGTTGATCCAAATGTTTTCTTACACTTGCTATAACCATAGAATACAGTCGATTCTCCTGGCAACTATACATTATATTTAGATTATCGTCGGACTAACTATTTTCATTATTAAATTACGATAATTTACTCTGAGTGTATGAATTACATGATCGGAAAAGAGAAAAAATCGATTAAATGGCAGGCTTTCGAATTTAATTTTTCAATCATATTTCTCTGATCAATATCACCAATTTGAAGACTATCAAAGCTGGAGTATAAAATGGAGGGGAATCGACTTGATAACCTCAAACACATTTCGAAATTTGTAGTACGTATGTAGGTACGAGAGATTCGACAGGTTGTCACAGTGGTTTTATTCGAGGGGTCGACAAAAGGCTCGCGGCATATCCGGAGGTTCGCAGGAGCGCGAAGCATGAGGAAGTCGTCGTCGACGAGGCCGTACATCCCCCTCTTTAACTATGGGCCAGCGGTTCCTTTAATCTCGTGGTGTTTGCATGCACGGCCCGCAGCTCCGCATCGACAACCAACTCCCTCTATGTTTTCTCCTAGTGATGAAGTGAGACAGAAAATAAAGGGCGATGTACGGAACTACTCGTGCGCGACGGTATCGCCTTGAATTCGTGAACGCCACAGAAAATTAAATTACTCCATAGCGGCAGAGACTCGAAAGACATTCTACTCCATTTTTAACAACGGAAACGTTTTAAGGAGGTTGCAGTGCTTCACAATAATTTATTCCAATGAAGGATTATTTTATCATCAAATAAACATATAATTCACTAAAATATGCATAGCATTGAAAAAAAAATTTAATAAATCAATTAATAGCAATTTCTGGAGAGGTTTATTTTTATTACATTTTTCAGAATAATAAGTAAATGTAAATCTTCATTTTAATTTAACTTAAATCGGACTTCCATACAGAAATATTTATTTCAATTTTATTCAATACATGAAATAATCACGATCACTGGAAATTTGTATAAATTTGCAGCTTGTATAAAAGTCTAATGACATTAAATAATTTGGTAAAGATATAATAATTTTAATTTTTGTTAATTGAATATCAATTTTGGTTAAATTGAACAATTTGGTTAAATTGTAGAAAGCATATTTTTCGTTTTTCTAATGAACAAATATTGCCTTTAAAATTACCATAATACGTAACCGACTCAACTGAAAATAATCTCAGAAGTGCCAATAAATATGAATAAATAATTACATGTCAAAATAAAATTCTTCATTTTACCATATAAATTTATCTGCGTGTGGGAGGTTTTGTCGCAAGGGAGTCAAAGATCGAGGTGGAACGAGAAAGGCCAGTGGCCATTCTCCGATGATATTGATTAGCAGCCGACGCCCTTAGTTAGCGCGCCAGCAGCCACTGCTACACTTTCTTTTCTTTTTTTCCCCTCTCTTTCTTCCCTCTCCTATTTTTCTCACACCGCGCTTCCAACTTCTCTTTTCTCTTCTCGCCGCGAGATTCAGCATGTACCGGACCTTATTTACCACTTCCACCCTCACGTGAAGACTTCCCTCCATTTTCGCCCTCGCGCTTGTATAATTCGCTAGGTCGTCCTTTGCGCGTTGCGCATGGAATAAAAATAATGCGCGACGGAAAATACGACGCAAGAAAGGGAGAGAGGGAGAAAAAGCTCTTACGATAAATCGTTCATCAAGCAAACAACGTCAGGCTCTGAGTCACATTTCACGCTCATAATGCTCCTCATAACTATATTATCATTAGTCATGATAACGGCTGTTCGAAATTGCTATACTATTTTTACGAATGCCATAATTAATGGAGTATAAGCATTTTATTGTTTGTAAAATAATTCAGTTGGGAAAAAAATTTTATGTTCTTAGTGGAAAAATCTAAATATGTTATAAAAAAATTTTAAATACAAACTTTATTCAAAATAGAAAAAGGCTATGCAAAATTGCGGTATAATTTTCACAAATTTTTTGCTTATTCATAATAATGAATTGTGTTGTTGTTTCTGTACTATTTTACGAAATGTTGTCGTTTAGTGCCAATGACCAAAGTTGTGAGCAATCTATTGCTTACAAAATAAGTGAGTTTAGAAAAATATTTTATGTTATTGGTGTGAGAAGGTGTAAATATGTTATAGGAAAAAAATAAAATAAAAATTCACTTAAAAATAGACGAAGTAATTCTAGGCTGTGCAACATTGCTGTATAGTTTTCAAATTTTTTTGCTTATTCTGTGTAATAAACAATAGTTATTCTTAGAAACTTAAATGTTTTAACATGCATATTTCAACGAAATTCTTTGCCATAAAGTTTTATCAAAAATTCTGAAAGTCATTTTTTTTCATTCTTCATAATTAAAATATTAAGTAAAACCAACGAGACATAAAAGATAATTTTTGCCAGGAATTTTTCTGTACGCATGATTTTCGAGAATGTTTCACTTAATGTGATAAACGACTCATGAACGCGAAAGCATCAGATAAAACAGCTGCTGGAGTTGATGAGATCGATTGTACAAAACAAGTACTCGCAATTTCCTTGTAATAAGCCATTTTGCGAATAATCACTAAGATATTTTATCTAACAAATAGAAATAACAAACAGGAAATAAAATATAATAATTGCCACGAATTTTCCTATACGCATGATTTTCGAGAATGTGATGAACGAGTTCATCACATTTTACGGTGAAGCGGCTGCTAGAGTTGCTTGGGTCGATTGTAAGAGAATTATTCACAGTTTCCTTGTAATAATCCGGTCTGCGAATATCCACTACAATGTTTTATTTGACAAATCGAAATAACAATCCGGAAATAAAATATAATTATTGGCAGGAATTTTTCTACACGCATGATTTCCGAGAATATTCCACTAAATGTGATGAACGATTCATAAGCGAGAAAGCATCGGATGAAGCGGCTGCTGGAGTTGCTCGGATCGATTGTAAGAGCACTACTCACAGTTTCCTTGTAATAAGCCGTTTTGCGAATATCTACTATAATATTTTATTTGACGAATCGAAATAACGAACAGGACATAAAATATAATTATTGACAGGAATGTTCCTACACGCATGATTTCGGAGAATATTTCACTAAACGTGATGAACGATTCATAAACGAGAAAGCATCGGATAAAGCGGCTACTGGAGTTTCTCGGATCGATTGTAAGAGCACTACTCACAGTTTCCTTGTAATAAGCCGTTTTGCGAATATCTACTATAATATTTTATTTGATGAATCGAAATAACGAACAGGACATAAAATATAATTATTGGCAGGAATTTTCCCATACGCATGATTTCCAAGAATATTCCACTAAATGTGATGAACAATTCATAAACGAGAAAGCATCGGATGAAGCGGCTACTGGAGTTGCTCGGATCGATTGTAAGAGTTCTACTCACAGTTTCCTTGGAATAAGCCGTTTTGCGAATATCTACTATAATATTTTATTTGACGAATCGAAATAACGAACAGGACATAAAATATAATTATTGGCAGGAATTTTCCTACACGCATGATTTCCAAGAATATTTCACTAAATGTGATAAACGATTCATAAACGAGAAAGCATCGGATGAAGCGGCTGCTGGAGTTGCTCGGATCGATTGTAAGAGTACTACTCACAGTTTCCTTGTAATAAGCCGTTTTGCGAATATCTACTATAATATTTTATTTGACGAATCGAAATAACGAACAGGACATAAAATATAATTATTGCCAGGAATGTTCCTACACGCATGATTTCGGAGAATATTTCACTAAATGTGATGGACGATTCATAAACGAGAAAGCATCAGATGAAGCGGCTGCTGGAGTTGCTGGGGTCGATTGTGAGAGGGCTGCTCACAGCCACCCCTCCTTGTAATTAGACACTGCTACATTCGAGCCCTGGAACAACATCGACCCGTGGCATTGTTCCCAGAAATTAAGGGAAACGAGGGAAAACGGAAAAGGCCAAGGGAAAATGCATCTGAGTGGCGAGTGGTGTTCGCCGTTGGCCCGAGATGTATAAGCACGAGGGATGCAGAGAGACGGACATTTGGGGGTCGTTCCCGCTTGCTAATTACGTGCTCGGGCTCAACGGCTGCCATCCGAGGGGAGAGAAGCCATTTCTGCGAAGCAACGCACGCACGCGCTATCTCCCACTTAATCTTTTCCTCTCTCTCACTCTCTCTCTCTTTCTCCCTCTTCTTTCTTCTCTTTGCCCGGTGCGTGCGAGTTATTACATTTCGCAGTGGGAGTATAACTCATCCAGTAATTCGCTATAGACTTTTCCTTCATTTCCGCGCATCGAATGCTCGAGTCAATATTATTTCGGACCTCGAAATATTGAGGATACTCGCTAATAAGACGTCACATCGAATGTCGTGCCCTGAACTCGTCCCTGATTTTTTTTTGTTATTTATAAAATGTTCAGTGAATCAAATTTTAAGGACGAATCGAGAAAAGTCGACGACATTGCAAATACTAACGGCTTGAAATATATTAATACTCAAAATGTGTCAACAAATTAGTCTAACAAAAAGTAACAAACTGGAGAAAAGTTTTTATTCTGTAATAAAATTTTCCGACTTTTTTGGGATGTGATTTTTAAAAAGATTTTTCAGTATGCTTAAAAAATTTAATTTCATGAAAACAATTTCTGGAAATTCGCAGAGACGTAATTTATAAAATAGTGACATTTTTGTTCAGCGCTCATCAAATTCATTTGCAAAACAAAAAACCTCAACAGTCTAATATTTATTTTGGTCAGATGTTCAAATTAAATTATGCGAAATTAATGTTGTCAATATCTGCAATGATGTGGATTTTTTAAAATGTCAATTTTGTGGCAGTCCTAAAATTTTGAACCAACCATACTTTTGCCTGGAAATAGAATAATTAAAAATGTAATCATACCGAAATTTCGATTTTTCAATTGTTATTGTTTTTTTATTGCAGGTAAAGTGTGGAGAGGTAATAGCGAAGTCGCGTGGCAAGCCGAACAATGCTTCAAGAGGATCTCACCCCTAAATGCGTCGTGTGCGACGGCGACAACGCCGCCAACGATCAGTGGAACGACAGTGGCGACAGGTGGCGGAACTCCGGCACACCCCCACCTGTCTCCCTCAATTGCCGCCCCCGTTACTACACCCGATCACAGAAGCGCCGTCACCCTTCGGGCGAATCAAGGCATCTCACCAGGTACATAACAATGGCTACTTGCACATAAAAAAATCAACAATAATAATCATCGTTCTCTACGTCATAAGCACTCACGGCAAAAATTAATGACTTGGCCCACCCAATGAGCAAGGTTGAGGTGAATGACCCAACTACACTGTTAGAAAATATTGGAAGTCTTTATTCATAAACTCGTCATCGAAATTGAATAAACAATTGTGGTATAAAATTCATGTCTTTTTCCAATAACATTAAAGAAAATTATTAAAATTCAAGTACTTTTACTGTAGAATAGAAGTAAATTATTGAAAATGCTGTAGCGTACATTCATTTTACATTACACTTGTATACTTAATTTCATATACTAGATACTAAACTTCAAGTAAATTTCAAGTAGATTTTTTTTACAGTGTAGTAACCTTCTAAGTATAGGACGGTATTGTTGGGGCAATAAGGTTAGATAGAAACAGCAAATTGATTAAATTTGAAGGTATTACAGTGGAGCTTAGAAATTTAATTGAATTTAAGGAATGTTACTTTTTTACAATTGATTTGGGATTAGCTTTGGCTGATCAGAGTTTAAAATGTGACTTAACGCTGACCGGACTCTCTGGTCCTACATATTTTACAAATAAACAATAATAAAAGGAAATTCAATCAACTATACTTATAACTTTAGTATGAAAAAGCAAAACACATCACCGCTTTTCAACAAATCATAAAAGACTCGTTACTTCAACAACCAGAGGAAAACACATTATTTTGCCAGAAAAAACAAAAGAAAAGAGGTTACAAACTCGACACCGATGTAAACAGAAAACAATAAACTTCTGAAGAGGCTCTGATTAGGGCGAAATGTAAAATTTCAACATCAAATAAAGAACTAATAACGCTTTTTGCCCAGCAAAAAGCTTTATTAGTCCTGTAACGAAATTTGTTAACCCTGAAATAAAATTAGCCGGGCAAAAAGATTTGTTAGTCCTGTAACAAGATTCGTTGACCCTGCAACAATATTTCTTAGCCCAACAAAGAGATTTGTTAACTCTGCAACGAGACCTGTTAGCCCAGCAGAAAAACTACTTAGCCCTGCAACAAAATTTTTCAACCCTTCTACAATATTTATTAGCCTAGCAAAAAGATTTTTAACGCGAAAAAAAATTCTTAGACGAATAAATGTTCAGCTAGCTTATAAAATTACGCTAGCTGTCACTATATTAGCCAATGATTTTTCCCCCTATGCTTGAAGACAAGTGTGATTAACGACGAATACATAGAGCGAAGAATGTCGAGGCTTGAAAAAACTAAATCTCACCCTCAAAAACGTTCCTCACGATTTCTGTCCGTGGTAAAAGTTCGAGTCCCCCAGATTTTCCGGCTGCGTGCGGAAACGACGGGGGTGGTGCTGATGGTGGTCCCCTCACGAATGAGTGCCACTCCTCTCCCCGGTCAACGAGGGATGCCCCCCTCGTCTAAGACGCTTTTAAAGTGGGGCTCTTTAAATAATTCAATAAGCCTGATTTCATTTGCCGGACAATGGGGCCCCGAGTCCGGGGGGACGCCTTTTATCGAAGTCTCGTGTACATTTATCTTTTCTTCCTTCTCCAATACACCCTTTTTCTCCTCCACGAATACTCTGCTTTTATCCTCACTTTTTCTTCAAAGATATGATTTCTTCTAAACCCTAAATGTGCACAAAACTCTTGGGTTTTAATTATTAAAATCTATTATACTAAATTCAACTCTTTACAAAAACTTTAACCTACAAAATATATAAATAACCTAAAACATATAAAAACCATAAAAATTTTAATCGATCACTTTTTTACACGTAGATGAGTTTTTAACTCAGAAAAAATCAATTTAGAACAGAGAATGCTTCATGAAATTGTTCGGCCTCGATAAATTCCCCAATATTAAAAAAACTTGAATGCCATTTACTAGAATTAATCCAGAGCAAATTTCTGCAAAAAAATATTTTTTAACAAATTAAAGGGTGAACAAAAACAAATCTCGTCAGGATACACAGAATTGTCTTACAATAAGAAAAAACGTTCAGAAAACAGCCAAAAAATGTGAATATCCGAAATTAATGGAGATTTATTATTAATTGACAAAATTTTTATCCGTTCGAATATTCAATTGCACTTTGGGTAGACTAATATTGAAGATGCTCGTCTCTTATTCAGTTTGATGTATTGATCTCGAAAGCTCGGTTAGCATACAATCTAAGAAGACGTAAGGGTGATCTGACCCGAATAGGGGGTGGATTTGGGGGAGGAGGTGAGGTATGTCCTCTGAAAGCGGAGCATGAGCGCTCCTTTCCTTTGCTTAAATAAACATTGCTCGGACAATGGACTGGCAAGTCTGCGATGGGTTTTGCTACGACATAGTGACCAAGAGGGATGAAAAGGCGAGTACGCTGCGGCCTTAAGGTAGTAGAGAGAGCGTCTATCGTTGCGGCGAGACGAATCCTCGCTCTTCGATCGTAGAGGAAGATGAAATCGTTGCAGAGACGAGAGAAAGAGGAGAAAGAAGTCGTAGCTTTCGTAGCACGAACGCAAGCACTACGCTCACAATGTTTAATGCATCGTTGAAAATTTCCATGTCAAACATCGCTTTGACTCGCGGAATTTAAAACCCTTCGATGCCCTCGTCCTTTTGCCTTGCTCCAGATCGTTCCACTGCTTTTGCTACCTATATATGCCATATACATAGTTTACTCCGTATCCTATTCATCGCCTACGTTTATCCTACCTCAAGACATTCATATGTATGCAAGTCCATCAACTATGCGTATTTTTCTACACCCGCTAAAACGTATACCGCACTGTGAGAAAAGCATATCGTTTATTTTATGATTTCACATGGTAAAACGAATATAGGAAGGCTTGCAATGTTTTATGGTTGAAGCGATGATAATATGGGTCAATAAAAGATACTTACAATAAACGTTGAAATCGTATATGCAACAGGACGGCATATTTGAAACTATTAGAATAGTTTTTGAAATTATTGTCATTTTGATGATTGCTACTGTTATTATATTTGCTATATCTATAAAATATAGACGTTCCGCCTGGGAATAATAGTTTATAGTTAGATTATCGCCAGTCCAACTATATTATTTTTTAAATTACCAGATTTTTAAATCCAACTATATTATTATTTTTTGAATTACCAGATTTAAAAATCTGGTAATTTAAAAAATAATATAGTTGGCCTGGCGATAATCTAACTATAAACTATAATTCCCAGGAGGAACGTCTATATTTAGCTTAGTGCGATGGCGGCATGTGTCGGACCTTCTGTGTCCTTTCAGCCAGATTTTTCCAAAAGGTCTATGATATTTTGCGGAATCATTTGGATCTCATGTATTTTATTCTATTTTTGATTTTTTTTTGCGCAAATTCAGAAAATATTTAAAAAAATCATCTCGTAAATCCGTAAACAAACATATTTTTCGAAATAGATTTTTTTGGTGAAAATATTCTTATTGGAAAATATTTTTTATCCTTTTTAATTTTGTTCCAAATGCAACGTTCGTATTTTTATATGAAAAATCCCTACGAAAATTACAGTGATGGGTTTAAAATTTATTCACAGAATTAATGGTATTGTATTCAGGATAAAACAAGAAAATATTTGAGCTAGCGAGACTTTCTCCCTACCCTAAAAAAATTGTTTAATGAATCTTCACATATTACATTGGACATGAAAAATCGAACAGGAGAGGAAACCTATGATTTACAGTCATGGGAATTGAATGAACCTCCGTCCATTGACTATATATTTTTCTAGGTTTTTTTTGGAGAAAAAGTCGACTTTATTTTGGAGCAGGAAATAAAAATCTAGTTCGAATCCGATTTCATCAATAATCTTTATGTCCAAGGTGCGTATGTCGTAGTCGATTTGATATCCGGAAGGGATGTTTTAGTCATAGCATAGTGTATTCTGTACGTGTAGTATATGGCGAAGGGGACGAAAATCGCTGGACACGTAAAGGGGTGACATGAAATATTGACTACATAGATTTCAACTATTATTGCCGAGTGTAAAACACGGCGACATTTGGCGCTAAATCGATCAGGGTTGGTGGCTGACTTTCACCCTGGGCGCAACTTGCACGCATTTATACTGTGCCGGGTGTCGCAACAAAATAAATACCTTACCCTGTCAACCAGAGCGTAGTTTCAATATCGAACAGAGAATGAGTGAAAAAAAAAATCGATAAAAAAATCGTTTCGACCATCGGGATAACATGTTACACAAACATTTTTGTCTGGTAAAACACTTAGAAATGTCTCATACTTAACGCCGTCATTATTGCCGTATAAAACTTTTATTTTTCAAAATGCCCAAAAACGTTGGACGTTTTGAAACACACTACAAAATGCTGAAGATTCTCAAAAAAAGTTGAACATTTTAAAAACTCTTGAACCTCTTGAGAAATGCCAAAAGATGTTGAAAATTTTCAAAAAACGTTGAACAATTTTTAAAAAATTTTGAACTTTGAAATCGCTAAGCAATGTTGCCGAATTAAACAAAATCTAAAAAATTTCAACAGATGTTGAGCGGCTTAGAAAATGCCAAACTATTAACCGTTTTGAAAAATGTCAAATAAATATTGATCGTTTTGAAAAATTCTTTAAAACGTTAAACGTTTTGAGGAGTGTCAAAGAAATATTGAACGTTTTGAAAAATGCCAAAAAAAAGTTGAACGTTTTGAAAAATGCCGAAAAATACTTAAAGTTTTGTACAAACACTAAAAAACGTTGATCGGTTTAAAAAACGTCAGAAAACATTGATCGTTCTAAAAAGTGTAAAAAATGCTGAAATTTTTGGTAAACGTCAAAATATGTTGATTTTTATTCACACCTGCCAAAAAGACAAGGATAGCGAAACGATCATTGCAAAATAGGTGTTCAATCGAATAGAGAATATTCCATACATAATTCAAAGTGCCATTTACCCATTTAGAGAGCATGATGTATGCGTGAACCCTGAGATGCGATCCCAAGTTCTCCATCCTCGTATCTGTTGTATCGATCTTTCGCTCGCGATCCAAATTGAATTCTGATTTACTTAGTGGAGAATTGTAGTTTTGCCAGGAAGTAAACTGCCGTTGGTACTTCATCTTGCAGCCAATTGTCGTCGACTACGGAGGACGTTTATAAGCTTTCTGCGACCAACTGCTGGATTGCAATAATATTTATTACCTTATCGCCGTTTTATCTCTGTCACTTTTACTCTCTCAAATGATACATCCGAAAGTCCTCTACTATATAAGAGGGCGTTGCTGGCAAGCGTGAATCTCGATAATGGTACTAACATATTGGCGAAAAATTGATAAAACATCTCTCAAGTTATGTAAATTTTTGACAAATACGAGAATCTATATCACGCATGGTAGGTTTTCGCATATGCCAGTAATTCACGGCAAGTGAAAAAAAAAAAACAACGTTTAATCGATCGAGTCTCGTTACCGGGATGCGCGATCGCGGAACGCGCAAGTGAGGGCGAGCCGGTTCGCGAAGTATAGTATTTTTGAGATCATAATTTTAGATAGAGACCGATCCCGTGCATAGCCCACGTCTGTGTGCAACCACTCTTTCGTTCTGCCTCTGATAATGTTGCTTGTGTGTGCCGCTCCCGCGAATGCCGCAGTGTAGGCAAATTGAGGTGAGATTGGAGGTCAGGATTCTGCCAACCGTTGGAGCCTCATCTGCTCCGTGATATACCGGGCGGTCTTGCAAAAACACGAGTCTCGTTAACTACACTGAAAAAGGACTTCTATAATGATAATGAATTTACTTTGAGCCATCACAATTTACTTTCAACCACCAGAATTTAGATAGTCACCAGAACATACTTTGAGCTACCCGAATTTATTTTGAGTTACCAGCTTTTATTTTGCGCTACCGGAATTTATTTTGAACTATCAAAATTCACTTTGAACTAATAGAATTTATTTCGATCTACAAAAATCACTTTGAGCCACCATAATTTCGTGTGAGCTACCAGACTTTCATTCGTCCCACCAGAACTTTCTTTGAGTCACGATAATTTGATGTAAGCTACTGGACTTTCAATTTGACCCATCAGAATTTACTTTGACACGCCAGAATTCACTTTAAGCTACCAGAAATTACTTTTGGCTACCAGAAATTACTTTCAGCTACCAGAATTCACTTTTAGCTACCAGAATTTACTTTTAGCTACCCGAGTTTATTTTGAGCTACCAGAATGTACTTTAAACTACCAGAATTTGTTTTGAGCTACCAGTATTTGTTTTGAGCTACCAGTATTTGTTTTGAGCTACCAGTATTTGTTTTGAGCTACCAGAATTTTCGTATTTCTATCAGAATTTATTTCATCTATTAAAAATTTCATTCAGCGACCGGAATTTACTTTTTGCTAACAGAATTTATTCTAAGCAATCAAAATTTACATTCACCTACCAGGATTTATTTACAGCCATCAGAATATATTTTGAGCTACCAGAAAAAAACTCAGTGCTCAGCTTCACCCGAAAACCATCAGCCAAACCCTCAACGACAAATCAAATATACAATGTACCGTGACATGCGATACTAATAATTATGCTACAATCTTTGTAGTTTTAGTATAACGATGCCAGTTATCGACACCCGTTGGATATGAATTCTCTCGCCTGCGCGTAATACCAAGCATCACTTTCCATCTCTTTCTATCGCATTGCACGACGGCTAACGTGATTATTATAAAGTCAATACGTTGCTAACTCATCAGCCGACTCCGCCCTCTAACAGCCCGGTAATATGCGCCGGCCAAGAAGTCAGTTACGTCCAAGTAGTATCGCAGTACTGTACATGACTACGCCTTTCCTCTCCCCTCCTCTCTCCCTCTCTCACTCTCTCTTCTTCCGACAATATTGCCCTCTCTCTTACTCTCACTTGTTACCGCAAAATAACTGCCTACTTTACGTGATTATCCGTACAACTTACCTATGTATGTACGTACCTGCAGAATGCGGTGTGAACGTACATGAAGACATATGAGCTCACGCATATATATATAGAGTAGTACAACCACTAACATATATATATATATATATATATATTTATATATATATATATATGTTAGTGGTTGTACTACTCTTTTCTAGTTGTGCGTCTTGAACAGCATCACATATACTTATTGATGTATTTGTGGGCTACTTCTATATATATATATATATATATACAGATGTATATATCATGTGAGAGCGTAAAACAGCCTCTTCAGCTTCATTGCCGATAAGACACGAAAGAAAAATGAATAGGAAGAACAAAAAAAAAGAAACTAATGCATCTCGTGTATTCCAGGCATGGGATATATATATGTAGACGCACGCGTGCCCACAAACGCAGACTATGCGCCAAACGCGTTATTAACGTCAGGAGCTGAATAACAAGTCGATCTCCTTCATCTCAATTCTTACTCTCGTCTCAACACTTTTTTTCAGCTTTTTCATTTTTCTTTAGACTTATTTTCATAAGGAATAATATGTCGGAAGGTTGTCTTAATTATGATGTGTTAAATGCAAATGTCACTCCTGGAAAAATTGGATTGGAATAAACGTAAGGGAGATTTTTTTTGTAAGAGCAATTCGACATTTTGACAGAGGAATTTTGCTTATCGTAAAAAGAATTCTGCTTGTTGTAAGTAGTATTCTACTTGTGTTAACAGAAATTCTCCTCGTCGTAAGTGTAATTCTGCTTATCGTAAGAAGAATTCCGTTTATCGTAAGAAGAATTCCGTTCATCGTAAGAAGAATTTTATTTATGGTAAGAAAAATTCTACTTATGATAAAAGAATTCTGTTTGTCGAAAGAAAAACTCTGTTTGTCGAAAGGAAAATTCTGTTTGTCGAAAAAAAAAAATTCTGTTTGTCATAATAAGAATTCCGCTCGTCGTAAGAAGAACTCTGCTTAACATAAGAACAATTCCGCTCGCCAGAAGAGGAATATCACTCAGTGACCCTAATTCCAGGTGTAAACCCTCACACATTTTTTTCACTTCTCCAAATAACACCACCAGACAATTTTCAAAATAATGTATCATCCCTGCTAAAAAATGTGAGTAACCCAAATGATTTCATCGTAGCGAACATACCTGCATTTTTCTCCTTATGCAAATGCTAAAACGATTACATCTCCGTAATCATAACAACCCAATTATTTTAATATTACAAACACGAAACCCTCGCTAAAAAAGTTGTTTCTTCTTTAAAGCTCGAAAACCATCCGATCTTGATCAAGATGTTGATTCATTGTACAAAGACCTTCTATAGCTGTAATGATGTTTCGCACCTGTGGTATATACGACCGGTAATTTGCAAGGAGAAGTAAGTAACAAGCAAGTGCACCACTCGAGTATCTCTCGTTGAAAACTTAACTAGTGTGCGTACCTCTGACTGCATATATATATATATATATATATATATATAAGATATATGTACGTGCGTCAGAGTTTATCCATACGCAACTTGTATCGCACACGCTATTACTCCGATGCTTTGAGATATAGTATCGAGCGAACACTACATATATATACATGTATATACATATAGTATATGTGTATGTGGACGAACGCGGTGGTTTTGGAGTCAGAGGTTAAGCGGCGTGATTGAGTCTTGCTCACAAGGAGCGAGAGTCAGCGAGCGAGCCATCCACCAGCAAACCACCCTTCCCGTCGTGTTCCTGTATATAAACCGCTGTATATATATAAGACTTCCTACCTCACTTCACTTGTGTTCCCTTCTTCCCTTTTCGCGGTGGGGAAAGGAAATCATAATGCAATTTAAGCCATAATACTTGACTTTAAATTGAAAAGATTGCTCGAGGGATGCAAGGGAGCTCTCCCCTCGTCTCACTCCTTTTTCTTCTTCTTTTTTCCTCTCGTCATCCCTCTTCGTCTGTCTTTCCACGCAAACATCTCAGCCACGCTTTTGCCGGACAGCTTCCTCTTCCTTCATCACCATTTCGTCCTTCTTTTTCTTTCCTTCTTCATACACGCTCGGACTCCTTCTTCTCTCTCATGACTCTTTTCAGCGGTTGCATGGCTTACGCTTTTAAATGGAGATCCACTTAAGGGCTATCGAAGACTCGCCTATTCGCTCACTTGTGTATCAACTATGTCTTTTTGCCGGCAGCGTTAACCTGAATTCTGTAACATTTCAACTAAGGGAAAATGCAGCCAACGGACCATATGAACTTTATTGATTAATAAACAATTGTTTTAATTTTCAGCTAAAACGTTTGGAACGTGCATTCTTTAAATGAAAGATCGATTACACGTCGAGTATTTTAGTTGTATATTTTTTTTAACGAAAAATAAATTTTTATCGTATTTTGATCAATAAAGTTGTTCAGGTTTTGATTGATGAAGTTGTGCAGATTTCCGAAAAATGAAGTTGTGTAGATTTTTAGATAATTAAATGGTGCGGGTTTTTCATGTTATAAAATGTAGTTGATTTGTTAAATAATCGAATTGTATACATTTGTCAAATAATTAAATTGTGTAGATTTCCCGAACATTTGGAATGTGCATTTTTTAAATGAAAGACCGAATACACGTCGAGTATTTTGGTTGTATATTTTTTTTATCGAAAAATAAATTTTTATCGTATTTTAGAACAATAAAGTTGTTCAGGTTTTGATTGATGAAGTTGTGCAGATTTGCAAAAAATGAAGTTGTGCAGATTGGCGAAAAATTAAGTTGTGTAGATTTCTCAAATAATAAAATTGTGTAGATTTTTCGAACAATTTAATTTTGTAGATTTTTAACAAATTAAACGACGTTTTTTTTCCCCAAAATTTGTATTCTGTAGTAAGATATTATAAGTGAAATTCTTAACAAGTGTTATTGAAAAAGTAAATAAAAATTCGGCTACAGTATTAAAAAATTCATAAAAATAAAAATTCTATTGCACTTTCTTATTGCAAAAATTTACATTTAGTAAAATGGAGTTAATTATAAGAAAATTCTCTCGGTAATAAAAAATCGTGTTTTCTCTCGTGACTTCGAAGCTCGTGGTTGCATGGTCAACGCTTTTAAATGGAGATCCACTTAAGGGCTATCAAAGACCGTGCCTATTCGTTCGCTTGTATAGCAACGATAGCATGTTACCAGCAGCGTTAACCCGGTTTCTGTAGTACTATGTTCACTAGGGGGAAAAACGCAACCAACGAACCTCCTGAACCCTCTTGCTTAATACGTACTTGTGCCAAGACTGTGCACTACGAAGATGACTGTTTAATACGGATTAACAGAGAAACTCTTGAGCTTATCTCGAAGGATAGATCGGCCGGGAGTCGCTCATCTTGTACCTTCACTTTATTCCCTCGCACTGGAAGCAACTTACCGACGTATCTGTAGTGAGGAGCTTGTCACGGTATGTAGTTGGCGCAACATGCAATTAACGTCTCCTGAAAACGCGTTTATGATGCCGTTAAGACGATCGCGTACATCGATCAGTAGCGCACGATAACTATACATACGTGTACCACAATATGCACAATAAAAAGCTTCAGAAATTCCAGAGCAACACGTCAAAACAATGTGTATCAAGAAAAGAGACAAATCCATTCATTTTTTTAACAAAAAATCTGTTGCCATTCACACATTTATGAAAACTTCCATATATTTTGTTGCCATTCTATTATTTTTACAAGCGTAAAAATAAAAAAGTAATAATAATTGCTTCAAGAAAAATTAGGAAAATCTATCGTTAAATAATGCCACGAAATTTAATCAATTGTTTGGTAAAAACGTCGTTAAAATAAATTAAGGTATTTACGAGTAACTGGGTTTTAAGATTTATGGTTATTAAGCAAAGTGATGCCATGATTGATTTTTCAAAAGCAAATGGGAAAATATTATCGACGAATTAGGATTAGAATTACATGGAATTGTCGATAAAATAGAACATCAGTGGAAAAGTATATAGGATAAAAAAAAGTTGAATTATTAATTTGTACAAGTGGAGAGTTAGGTTGGAAACAATATGTATCAAGAAAAGAGACAAATCCATTCATTTTTCTAACAAAAAATCTTTCCATTCACACATTTATAAAAATTGCAATTTATTTTGTTACCATTCTGTTATTCTTACAAGCGTAAAAATAAAAAAGTAATAATAATTGCTTCAAATAAAACTATGAAAATATATCATTAAATAATGCGACGAAATTTAATTAATTGTTTTGTAAAAACGTCGTTAAAATAAATTAAGTTATTTACGAGTAACTGGGTTTCAAGATTTGTGGTTATTAAGCAAAGTGATGCCATGATTGATTTTTCAAAAGCAAATGGGAAAATATTATCGACGAATGAGGATTAGAATTATATGGAATTGTCGATAAAATAAAACATCAGTGGAAAAGTATATAGGAGAAGAAATGTTGAATTATTAATTTGTACAAGTGGAGAGTTAGGTTGGATATATCTCGAGTATAAGAGTGGAAAGTGGCGCGTATGGTTCTGTGAAGCGGGTGTGCGAATAGGCGTCGTGAGTGTGTATACTGTGACCAGTGGCCATCTGTCGGGTCGTCCAAGCAGCAGAACTGACCTCTACCCTCCTTCGCGCGCGCGAGCTCCGACTTTATTCCTGGGCAGCCGCCATCCCCTTCTCGGCCACTCTCCCTTCGTCCGTAGCTGCTCTCGCCGGCTTACATTTCCAATCAATAACCGATTGAACGACCCCCACCCACCCTTGCCATGGTCCGCCCCTTCTTCTTTCTCACCCATTCTCTATCTATATGCTTAAGTTTGCACTCCCTCTGCATCTGCACGCCTATCTACAAATTCCTAACAGTTAATGTCCAAACAATTTCAAGTTCCAACGCTCTTATTCCGAAACATTTACATCTGTAGTCGATCAAGTATACGATTGGATTTCAAGTGTATTTGGAAATTAGCATTTGTCTAAAATCTAACCTAAAGTTCATCTCGTTAGTCTCAAGTCTCGTCGTTCCAACTCTCGTTGATTTCAAGTTTCGGAACCGCAATTATCGGTCTCGTCTCTTGTTGAACGCAAGTCTCATTCTTGTCTCTCAGGAAACTTGAGTCTCCTTAATGTGAGGTCTCTTTTTTATATTTCGTAGGTTCCATTTCCTTTCATTCGATCGATGTTCTCATCTCTACCCAGTGCCAAATATCGTAATTCTATCTTTAAGTCATTTCTCTCGTCAACCGTAAGTCTCGTGATTTTAGATGTAAGTCACTTCTCTCGTCAATCCCAAGTCTCATAATTGTAACTATCATTAATTCCAAGCCTCAAAATTTTAACTCTCGCCAATCTTAAGAGTCTCGTAATTTTTAATTTCGTCAATCCCAAGTCTCGTAATTTTTAATTTCGTCAATCCCAAGTCTCGTAATTTTTAATTTCGTCAATCCCAAGTCTCGTAATTTTTAATTTCGTCAATCTCAAGTCTCGTAATTTTCTATTTCGTCAATCCCACGTCTTGTAGTTTTTAATCTCGCCAATCTCAAGTCTCGTAATTTTTTATTTCGTTAATCTCAAGTCTCGTAATTCTAACTCTCCTCAAACTCGAATCTCGTTATTCTAACTCTATCATCAATCCCAATTCTTGAAATTCTAACTCTCATAAATATCAGGACTCGTAATTCTAACTCTCGTCAACCCCAAGTCTTGCAATTCCATCTTCCGTCGATTTCAAGTTTGGTCATCACAATTCTCGTTCTCATTTCTTCCCGAACCTAAGTCTCGTTTTTATCTATTGTCGGTCTCGCGTCTCCTCAATCGCAAGCATCTTCTCATACATCTATTTAATGCCAATTCTCGTAATTATAACTCCACTTCTTATCTCTCATCGGTCCCAATTTTCGTCATTACAACTCGCGTTCTTATCTATCATCATTCCCAAATCTTGTAATTCTAACTCTCATCCGTCTCGAATTTAATGAATCCAACTGTCATTCTCATTTCCGGTCGATCATGCAAGCCACATAATTCGCACTTTCTTTTACTAATATCACTGCAGCTTTCAGTTTTGCAGCGTCTACTGAACTGTTGATCCAAAATGAAGCAAAACAAAAAAGCGGACAAATTTGCATCACGAACCCTGTCAACATTCGTCGGCAAAAATTGTGAACCGAATATTTAATTTATTCTCAAACGTGAAAACTCTTCCGGGTTTTGAGAATGCGAGCCCCTGCAGGCAAAGGATAATAATTATACAGGAGAGTAGGGGGTGGAGATGAAGCCACGAACCAGTTTGGCGAGACTAGGCTGTTGCAGTAGAGAGGGCCTTGCGCGCGCGCAACCGGATAGCGCGGAGAACGAGGATGCTTCTTCTGTCGGAGAGTTGTGGGTGGAGAAGCGCCAGCGAGAGGAAGAGAAAGAGGAAGATAGCACTGAAAAAGATGAACGCAGGGCGCAGAGAGGCGAGATGATAAATCAAATAGGTGCCGGCAGCTGGTGCACGGAAAAATTGGCCCCTAGCCATTGTATTATCTTCCAGACCAACCCGGCAACAGCAGTCCAAGCCGTGTTATTTTGGAAAATCATCTTTCGGCCCTTTTGCCTGCTAATTTCGGTGCTGTTTCCAAATTACCAGCCACTTCCTCCGGGCCACGACTGCGATCAGTGAGCTCGGGTCTGTTGCACCGCAACGCTCGGCATATGGAATCGCCACCGCATACAATCCATTTCGACAGACTCATCCGTCTCTTGCCCTTTTCCCATTTTCCGTTCTTCTCTCTTGGCAAGGCACTCCCATAGTTTCAACGTCATTTGCTAATTTCATTTTTGTAATTCCTTTTTAGTTTTATTGTGAAGTGGTCATGGGACGATTTTTAGATGGGCGAATGAAATAATGGTATATTACGACACGAGTGCGATAAAACTTCTTCTGACGAGGGTGAGTTTGCAGCACGAGGCGAAGTTGCAATGAAACGAGTTGAGAAAAAGTTTCTTGCACGAGTTTCGTATACATTTTTATTTCACTAGTGCGAAAAGTCGATTTATCGCGCGTGAAGCGAAACGGAGCGTGTGAGAAGTAAACACTTCTCGCACGGAGTTGCATAAATACATGCTCAATATACAGTAATACGGAACATGTGTACAAAAAATCAGGAGTGGTTACCAGAACCTTACCGAATATAAATGATGCTGAAAGTCAGGTGTTTTAACGTTTGTTTCATGGAAAATAGTTTGGACTCACTTTCTATGAATAATCTATCATTTTATAGATGAAAAGTATGTGTAATAAATCTCCTAAAATATTCTCTGAAGATTTTCGATTCTGTGATCAGCGTGAAAATGAGCAATTACCGAACTTTTTTGTTCGCTGCTGCATGCAATTTATTTCGACAGGCTCATCCGTCTCTTGCCCTTTTTTGTCTTTTGGCAAGGCACACTTATATCGTTTCAACGTCATTCACTAAGTTACTGTCCTTAATTCTACTGTTTTCTACCTTAAAGCAGTCATGATCATAATTATTCGATGGGTAAACGAACTATATATATTTTCAATATACAGTAATAAGGAACATAACTACAAAAATTCAGGACTAGTTACCGGAACTTGATAAAAAATTAATGATGCCGAAAGTCAAGTAATTTAACGTTGACTTTTATAGAAAAATCACTTCGTATCCGCTTTCTGTGAATAATCTATTTTGTTATCGATAAGAAGTAATATGTATGATAAATATTCCAAAATATTCTCTGGATTCTGGATTTTGTAGGTACTTAAAAAATCAGAAATTACAGAATGTTCATGCTCTCATATGTAAGTTTAACATTTATTATACAAAATTTGCTTCTTTTACTACCGTTTGCGGCGCCGCATATATTTCCTTGTGTGCTCACGGCAAAAGTTATGTTAATTTCTGGCAAATTTAATGACATCGGTGCTTTTGAAATGCAGGTGGAAATTTTACTGAAAAAAAAATTTAATTTCTCGTTGGTGCCATGTGCTGGCACGTATGGCGAACGTGATCGAGACTGTAATGAGAGTTTTAGGGATATTTTGAGCGATCGGTAGGCCAGGCGGCCCTTAGAAGACCCATTGTACATTAGCATCTCACTCAATGACGATTTTGCTTCGGTACGAAGTGGAATGTTCTCGGCTAGTGGCTAACCTGCTCGTTTTTCTCTCTTGCTCCCTCTCTTACGTTGCGGTACGTCAGCTCTCGATCAGCCGCATCCTACCGCAGAATCCGAAAAGATTTTTCAACCCTCTTTCGCAGGTAGACGCTAATGCAACGTATTACCTACTTTCCTCTTCATGCTCTAAAACACCTTGTACACCCGAAGCAATCGTAGTTATCCTGAGAAGTACAAGTGGCAAATTCTTATATATCGTTCATGCGGCCATTTTTATATAGTTTCTCTTGCAATTATTAACTATTAAGTAGTTACAGTAATGAGAGAATAATGAAATTGGAATTACAAATTTTTTTGACATCTTTTTTGACATAACGAAGTCAAACTTCAGACATGAAATCGGTACTATTTAGCAATAATACCCACGCAGTTTCATAATTTGTTATGTGGTTAAAATTTTTCAGAAACTTAACTTTGATTTAAAAAAGCCGCAAATTTAAACTCTAAACATTGCTTCCTCATTATTTTTGATTTTTTTTAAAAAGCTTCTATGGAGAAGCCAAAACGATTAACATACTTCCTCATAATGGTAGGTTTTTAAGAAAAACCAAAAATAATGAGAAAGCAATTTGTAAAGTTTAACTCATTTCAATCTCTGGGATTCTATTTTGTCAGTTTTACAGAACATTTTTTGTCAAATCCTAATTTTACAAAACATTGAATAAATAACCAAATAATCAGGAAGTGTAAATTTAACAAAAATTCTGCAGTTTGATAGACACCATATTTAGGTTTCACAGAAACACTGAATTTTGAGTTGAAAATAGACACGAAAAATTTCGTATGTTGCACATCATGATGAAGCAAAACTACAAACGACTATGATCCAGATTTTCACCTCTGACCCTCGGCAAACTTGTTATTATGCAACAATGACGCATAATAGGGAGTCCGGTGCAGTTCGCTTGACCCCTGGTTCAGCCATCTTTTGTTCCGAACAATACGGATTTTGCCCTACGGAAAATTATGTCCGCACCTTAAATCTGTCTAGTTTTCGACATCAAATATATATACACATACATATCCCTCCTTATATGTCCTGCATAGCAAAGGTAGGAAATATTAAAAAATATATACATCCAAACTATTATTTATGAATATACATATGAAATGTTATTCAATTTATATTACTTATTATTAACCAAAAAAATATTGTAAATTCTAAAATTTTTAAATAATTACTAATTGTTACTAAGATAAAAAAATGAGCGATTATTAAATTTATAAAGTTTCGAAAAAAATTTGCATTTAATATTTCGAATGAATATACTTTTTTAAAACTTCTCTTAAGTCTCTCGGTACAGTTCTACTTTTTATTAATGTCTGCTTTTTTGCATATTTTCTCGAATATTTCTCGTGGCTAAAGTCTTACCTTTTAGGGGTGCGACAATGTTATGTATTCCACCGCTTATAGTATAAAATCAGAGCTGACCTATTGAATATTGAAAAATAGGTGACTCGTGTAGGTCACGTGTGGTGTCCATCCGGCAATTCTATTGACAAAAGAAAAACCATAAGCTTGCCGGACGAAAATTTGTCGCAGTCTTGACATTAAACTTTGAGGACAATTGAGCCAATAATTCACTGGGCCTAGTGTGAGCGAGTCGTGTGCGCCCTACTAGACTATCGGATACACTAGCAAAGCTTTAAGGGATGAAATGAAAACTCCACGCTTGAAATTTTCTCGAGTGTGCGGAATATGCCGGTGATTTAACGTGAAAACTTTGTCGCGTGAGGGAATAGTCAGAAACTGAAAGAAAAGCCAGCATCCGCTCTCTATGGGTAATAATAATGGCCCACTGACCATCCGCCATTCTCGAATATATTTCTCGCCACCCTTGCTCACCCCGTCGACAATTCAATTCGACAATGGACCATTCCACTGGACAATGCCATGGTCAAATGCAGGGAAGTTTCAAAATACGGGAGTGCCGGACGCTTGACCCCAAATCTACCCTCCCCCGCTTCGTATGGCAGCGTGGGTGGGGTTCAAAGGTACCATCGTTGTTGGACACACGTGGCTTCTCAATTTCGAGTTTCTATCAGGTTTAAGTAAATCTCTATCATTTATTTAGATAAACGTTAATCGTGGAGCCAATTTATTATTATTATTATTATTGATAATAACAAGAAGAAATTAAATTCACATACTTAGTTAAAAAATTGGCCATACACTGCATTGAAAAATAAATACAGAACTGTATTGTACAATTTTGCGTGGAATTCTATTAAAAATAATGTTTGGTGGTTATTTAACATTTTCTATGTCACCTTATAAGTGCTGCAAGTTATCATTATTGTTAAAAGAATTATGTAATTATATTATTTCTAAATTATGAAAGAATTTAATAGCTTCCTGAATAATGGTTGATTCGCCATTAGATTATTTCGTAAATCGAAAAATACAATATATCATAAAATAGAATAATTTCAACGAGATAAAATGAGATCATTTTCTAGGTGCAGCTTATTAATATTATTGAACGGATTATCTAGTGAAATTATTTCTAAGTTACCACATAATTGATTAGCTCTCTTAATAATAATAAACAACTCGTTGGCTTATTTCATACGTAAAGAAAAATTCGAAATATCACGGAATAAAATAAATTCAGTCAAAGTGCATATCGATATGCAACCCCATTAGAGAATAGGATAAAATGAGATCGTTTGTTTGAAGGAGGTCACTATTATTATTACACTGATGATGTGATTAATTTATTTCTAGCTTGGGACATAATTCATTAGCTTTGTTAAAAATAATTAATAAATCTTTGGATTATTTCCCAAATAAAATGAATTCAAAATATGGTAGAATAAGATAATTTCAGTCCAAGTGCATATGCAACCCCATTAGACGACAAGATAGAAATAATGATAGTTTTTTCGATGCAGCTCGTTATTATAATTAAACTGATAATGTGATTAATTTATTTCTAGCTTGGGACATAATTCATTAGCTTTGTTAAAAATAATTGGTAACTCGTTGGATTATTTCCTAAATAAAATGAATTCAAAATATGGTATAATAAGAGAATTACATTCCAAGTGCATATGCAACCCCATTAGACGATAGGATAAAATAAGATCGTTTGTTCAATGCAGCTCATTATTATCATTAAACCTATGATTAATTTATTTCTAGCTTGGGACATAATTCATGAGCTTTGTTAAAAGTAATTAATAACTCTTTGGATTATTTCCCAAATAAAATTAATTCAAAATATGGTAGAATAAGATAATTTCAGTCCAAGTGCATATGCAACCCCATTAGAGGATAGGATAAAATAAGATCGTTTGTTCGATGCCGGCTGTGCCTGCCAGCTTTCCCTATTTGTACAATTTACTCTCTCACTTCTTTTCGACGTTTCCTCTCCGTTGTCCAGTTTCCCCTGGATTTTGATGCACCCTTCAAACGCGTGCTACCACCCCCATAATCGGACGCACTCGTCTTTCACCCCGTCGTCTATCCATCTCGATCTCTCGGCGATGTTTTCTGCCTTGGTCTACGGTAGCGAACCCTCATTCACTCATTCCCGCCTACATCAGTACTTTTACAACGGCACTGCCTTTGTCCATTACTTTATATACGATAGGACTATACTCAGTGCTATTAACAACTCTCGTGACAGGAAGCACGTCATTTTAATTCAATATCCCTTTAAACTTCGTTTACCTTCAAAAGAGAAAAGACAAGCTTTATTTTATTATTTTATGGTCATTTATATCACTTTTTCCGTTTATTTTATTGCAATAAAGGATGTATGATAGGTACAGACCCGCCAAAAGTGAGTGTCAGAGAAAATTTCGATGACTTCCCGATGGGATAAAAATCGAAAACAAAGAATGCATATAAAACGTGCTGAAAAGATTGATTTCGCATTATAATAATCCCAAAATGTTATTAACAAATTGGCGAAAAAATTAATTATTCAACAAATAAACAGTCAACCTAACTTTTTTTTTATGAACATGATATGTCTATTTTTTTGAATGCCTATGAATTTTTTCAGATTTTTTTCTTTATTTTGATTTTGATTTTTTTTATTTTAAAAAATGCGCAGGATATAACAAATTTCAGATATGCGTTTTGCAAAAAATATCTTGAGTGTAGTAGATGATTGTATGCTGAAATATCCATACATCCTTAACGAGACGAAGCCTTTGTATGAATTTAGATCCGTACAAGCAGAGAACAGAGAATTAGAATCCACAATAACTTAGAAATTCCATCGCAAGATGTGAAAAAAAATCTAATTTTTTTCTTAAAATAAAATTTTAAGTTTTCACAAAAAAAAAAAATATATATATATATATATATAAAATGTAAAATAACCCAACTGGTTTTTCTTTTTTTTTGTGACATCATTGTAAGTTATTAGAATAGTCAAAGACATCACATTTAATTTTGACAGGGAATATATAACGAAATTGAGCCGCGAATGAAAGATGCAATCATCGATGGCAATTATCTCTCCTCAGATATTGGTTTTTCCAATTTTTTTTTTTTTCATCTCTGTAAGTTAATAGAATGGTCAAAAACATTAATTCAAACTTAATGAGTGTTAAACCCTCGAAGAAACAATTTTTAAAAAAATGAAAACCAATAACATTTCATTTTGTCAGGTTACAATAAAATTGAGCGGTGAATGAAAAATGCGACTCTATTATTTACGGCAATTATGTCTCCTTCGATATCGTTGCCCGTTGGAGAACATTGGAAATTAACTTGGCGCCTCGTAATATTTTCACCCGTGTTGTTATTTCCGCGGGTGCGGGCGCACCAATAATTACGGCAATTGATTAATTAAACGAATTAGATAATCTACAGATAGATCTCGTTGTAGAGTAATTGAGCGCGACGTGCAGTATTTGCTGCTCACCGAACCATTAACTACATAACTATATGTACAAAACTGTATATATACATACCTCTGCGTAAATATCTCGACACATGTTCAATTTCCAGTAATTGCTTAATCAGCGTCTCCAATTTATTATGAATTATGTGCGACGATTACTTTAATAATATCGCTAAACTTCCCTAAATTGAATATTACTGTTTTGTTTAAATCGAGAAAATTCGTTCTTCGGAAATATATTTGCCATATTTGGTTCATAGACTGTACCCAAAATAGATAGGGACCATTTTGGGACGGAACATGGTCAGGCTGTGTTGGGAAAAAAACCTTGCCCATCTTTACACCCCTAATACTTGCAACATGAGTAGTAAAAAAATAGGAAGAGAAATCTGTTCTTTTCTCCCGTTTCGAGAGGCTATGCGTTTACGGTTTAATGACTTTTAGTCGTAGATGTATCCGCTGTCGTTGAAATTCCATCGGGATAATCACGCACCTAGTCTACCCAAAACATTTGTTTTTCCTTTTCCTTTTTTTTTTTTGCTTTTCGTTTCTGTAAAATTTAGAGAATTTCGGTCCGGTGGTACAGCAATAGGAATTCTCGAAACGGAAAGAAAAGTAGGTACAGGAGAAAAAAAAGCAAATACCGAGAAGGTACGAGATAGAAATGTGAAGAGAGGAGATGGACAAAATTTTACAATCGCTTTGAAATTAGAATAACACTTCTAGGTGCCTATTGTAATTTTTTTTGCGTTACAACCTTTCATAAAGTTAATATTTACAACTATTCACTTTAATATTTTGAGCTTAAACGAAATAAATAATTACATTTGATATTTCGAAAACACATATGTTTTTTGGCATTGATGATGAATCTTGACAAATTTTCATGGGATGAATTAAAACTATTTTGAAAAAATGCTATTAAAAAAAAACAGAAAAAAGGTAGAAAGATTTTTAGTCATAGGAAAAATAAAACACAACTTTTACAGAGCCGATGATACATTTATTAACGTTAAAAATTTTTGTAACGTTAAAATTGACAATTATTCAATTTAATATTTAAAACACGAATTAAACTAAACATAATATTTCAAATATTCATTGAACCAAGTATAATATTTCAAATATCCATTGAACTAAATATAATATTTCAAATATCTATTGAACCAAATATAATATTTCAAATATCCATTGAGACAAATATAATATTTTAAATATCCATTAAACCAAATATAATATTTCCAATATTCATTGAATTCATAAACGAATTGAATATATTAATCGTCATTCATACGTAACCTCAAAAAATGTTCATGGGAAAAATTTGAACTATGCTGGAAAAAATGCCATAGAAAAATATGGGAAAAAAAGGTAAAAAGGTTTGCAGTCGTAGGGAAATTAAAAGACCACTTCCCGTGTGGCAAATCGAAGAGCGCGGCATTTCTATAATTCAGAAGACGATGTATGTACAGCACGAATACGCATTGAGTAGGTATCGTGTGCGAAAGAGGAGCGAGGCAAAAATGTGGGAGAGAAAGAGCGAGAGGATCAGGGGTGGATAATGTATGTACCCTCGTGCGGACGAGGCGTCGGTGGTGGGCAAGCGGGGGTGCGCGCCGCTGGACTCTACAAGGGAGTGAAGGACCCAGGAGTAGCAGCAGCAGCTGAGAAGAGGGGCAGTGGTGACCAACGCGTTCGGATAGCTCTTTCCTCGACCAGTAGACAAGTTGCCCCCGTCTGGCGAACTTGAAGCAAATGCTGAATCGCAACTTCCTTAAATCGCGATTTGTTTCCCATTTCTTTTCTCCCGGAGCGAATTTTTAATTTTGGCACGAAAAAAAAAAAAACAAATCCCTCGTCAGACGAAGTGTCGTTCGGATAAATTTTTTATTTGAGTGTTAATTGAGTGTTTTTTAACGAGTGTTTATAAAAATGAATGTAAAGATAAGCAATAAATAAAAATTTGCATAGGGTTCATAGGTGTCACATAAAAAAAAATTTGGTTAATCTCAGTCGTGAGAGACTTTTTTAATTCGGATAATGGTTTTGTGAAACAAACAAGAAAAAGTGAAATTTGCGTAACGATTGTTTCAAAAACATCGAGGAATATACAGTTTGACGTTAGTTTATATTTGTGACAGACGTTTTATTTAAGTTACATCAATGGTCGTGGGCATCTGTCACTTTCGGGGAAAGAAGAAGATGCGTACTGACGCAAAACCACGATTTCGGATACGTAAGTCGAATTTTTTTTTAAGTATAAAGAATATGGAATCTCAAAAAGAATCTAGTTACTGACGTAGAAGCCGTGCTATATTATACATTGATTTCAACAATTATTTATGCCTAAATTCTAACCTTAAAAACTGCGGTCCATTTTCAAATCAAAACAAACAATGAAATATTCACTTTAGTGAATAAGAATAAATAAGTAAAAATCGTCAATGAACAAATGATTTGTTCCCATATATATATATATATATATATATAGTTTCGTTTTTAAAAAATGATAAAAATAATACTTAAAAACATTATTATTTTTACACATATTTAAAAAAAAATTTATAAGTAATAATAATTTATGAATAATTTTATTTGAAAAATAAATAAGCAAATAAAAATAAAAAGGAAATAAATTCAGCAGTTGTGCGTCACACCTGAAGAGACATTCGATAACAGATCTTTGACTATTTGGGTAAACGATCCAACCAGCATAAAATGGAAACGTTTTAGGTTAACCCTCCAAATTGGATATGATCCTATTAAGAAAAATATTCGATCCCGCATAATGCAACGTGGTGCGACGTCGTTATCCCACCGGCTGAAATCACCCCCACAGTGCCATCCGCTCAATTACACATGGCTCCAAGTTTATACGTAACTTTTAACAGAATTGTAATCGCTCTTCTCTCCATGTCAACTTTTCACTATTTTAACGTTGCGAGAACCCATATGATGGTGGCTGGCGTGAGAGACGAACCATCAATTGCAACCCTCCACTATTTTTCCAACCCTCATGTCATTCCGGTCCTTCTGACGGAAGGATCAACGAATACGTCAATTATAAATGCTATTTATCGAACGACTTATGATTTTTTTTCGAAAAATCACATTCTTCAAGATCTACTCAATTGATTCAGAATTGTCATTATCGAATTCTCTGGTATATTTGCTTCACTAGTCATTAAAATTTTCAGAATTATCTCACACTATTGCATCGCCAATGTAGTACTTTTTGTTAGTGACATAGTTTTTGCTTTTATTTTTAGAAAGAAATTTTTGAAGTTCCATTCACATATTTAGTATTCATAGTTGATATTTTTATTCAGAATCATCCCATAATATTTCATAAATAATTTTGTACTTAGAGACTAAATTAGAAAAACATGACTTGAATCATAGAGCTTAAATTTTAAGCTTGTATATATAAATAAAGTGATATTCTTAAATTACTGTAATTCATTAAGTAATTCAGTTATTTTCATTATCAATATTTCTGGTGGATTGTAACGGTATTCAGCCAATTACATTAAAATTAAGAGGATTTGGAATTCGAGCAGGTAGAAAATTAATTAAAGACTTTAATAACGGAAAAAATAATAATTTATTTATGAAATTAATAATTTAGAATTTTGAGATAATTTTTGTCTCACCGTATTTACAGATATCGCGCACCACTGATGTATTATAATCGTTGAAGTATTGAGGATAGCGAGTTTCTCGGTTTCGCGACGATTTCTTATCTATAGGTTTCAGTAACGCGCAATGCCCGTATGGAAATTTGCTTGGAGTGAGCTGATGGCTTGAATTGAGCGTGTAGTTATTTTTATTATTAAGGTTTTCCGTAGAGAGACTAGGCATAATATAGCTAGAATACACATAAGATGATACGGGTATCTAGAGTCTATCTAGCTTTCATGTCGTAGGTTATCTGACAAAAAAATGAGCATTACTTATCTAGCAGATGCCTTGTTCATCTAGAGTCAAGCCAATTTTGGTTGAATAATATTGTTTAGCGCCACTTTATTTAGGTACCTGTTGCCACCTACGTAGGTGTTAATTATGAATGGGTGTGAAGTCGAATTCCCTAACGGTTATATTCTCGCGTGATTAATAGTCTAATACGTTTTAGTATATGGACTGATTATATATAGTCAATAAAATGACAAAATTTACACGCTACTATTTTCCGACTAAATTAATACACTTACTAATTAAATACACGTTTAAAAGATACAACAAAGAAAAAAAAACGCGTTCACTTTTCTTCAATTAATTTCCATTGCTGAAAATGCGCAATGGAAATCGTAATTTTCCGGTTAATTCACATAGTCAGTTTCCGTTGATGGCTAAATCGAGATTAATATTCCGTAGATGACGTGAAGAACGCTGCTTAGTTGACATATTTGAAGTCGAATTTCCCAACTAATACGTTTCAGTATATTGACTCATTGTAGTCAATAACTTTAAAAAAAGAACATCCTACTATTTTCTGACTAATTGAATAATACACTTATTAATTAAATACATGTTTAAACGATACAACAACAAAAAAACTCGTTCACTCTTCTTCAATTAATTTCCATTGCTGAGAATGCGGTAGGGCTTTGAGTCGACGATTGGATGGGGTCAACATTGTCGAGGGGGAAAAGGTCGTGCGTGGAACGGGATTCGTAAAGGGTAGCGACTCCACTCGGGGCGTTTTAAAATGCAAAACCAACCCCCTTTCTCTGATTAGACGAGCGTGCCACGCGCGACCGGTTTTGCGCTTAGGGTGAGCGTAGCTTGTCTGTTCCCTTTTCTTCTCTCTCTTTCTTTGAGAAGATAAACTCTCATCTCACTCCAATTTCTCCATTTTCAAGGATTCCACCCCTCTTCTTCAGGAATAAGCTTTTATTCAATAAATATTAATTTTAGATACTTAAATGTCGTTAATTAATTAATTTTAGATACGTAATTTATGATGGCTTATTATCTTATTAAAAATTAAATATATAATTCACTTTAATTATTACAAATTTTTGCAGAAATCGAAAAAAAATGATTTCAGTTTATAAGTAATGATAGTTTTTCACAAAGCATTTTGAATAGTTTTATAATTGAATAATTGTGGATCGTTATACCTATTAAATGAAACAATTCGTTGCAAAAAAATATTTACTTGTAATCAATCGTAATTATTGCGAATAAATTATATTGCATTAAAATCAATCATAGTTGGGATAAACACACTTTACGTGTAATTGTGGCCATCACACTCAAACAAATGAAGCAAAACATACGATCGAATAAAAAAGAAATCGAGTAGATCATTCAGTGGATTGATATGGGTACGTTAGAAAAAACAAAATATAATTATTTAAAAAAAAATTTGAACAATATAATAATAGAAATGATCACAAATGGTACAGTGACCGCTATTGGTACATCTACCCTATTTTTCTCAAAATGTATTTGAATATCTTCTCACTGAATCTTCCTTCCCGTTCCTTTAGAGTTTTGCCTCCTTTTTGGCCTGAATGGTACCTCGAACTTTGTCGATCCGTCGGTCCAGATTATCCATCGTATTAAGCCTTCTTATGCTGCTACACTTTTCGACCCTCTTGGATAATCCTATTGTTCTTATTAGCTCGCTTTTCTTATACCTGATTTACGTGCGAACAGGTGTATATTCTTCGGGTAATTTTAAATCTCACCTTGAAACGTTTAAACATTATTGGAAAACAATATACGTTTTCAAAAAAAAGTTGTTGATTATAAGCGTATGGAAACGATAATTCTACGTGACACAAAACCCATCAAATATACATAACCTTATATTACTAATTGAATTTAAGCTGAGAAATGTGTGCCAAAGCTTGGATCAGCATATAGTATTCATCGACCAGCGTATGCTGATTTATAAATTTTATAAATTTTAATGGAACGTATTCTACGAGGCTTTCCGTATTCCGCACACTTGCGGTGTTTCCACGTAGGCTTATAACGATAGTTTAAGCCGATTACTCCGATGGGCTCGCGTGTCACTTTGGCTTAACGTTATCGACGGATTTCCGCGCGGACTTGCGCTGCCGATCTCACGGATTACTTTTTTTATATCTTGAACGCACTTCCAGTTATGCCTCCTATCGGGCTTTGCTGCAACAGCTCGTGACTTTTCTTCGGAAATATTTTCGGAAATAACAGAAAAGCAAAAATTTGATATGGCGGCAAAACACTTTTTTTTCTAAATTTTATTAAAGAATAATTGCATATCTTCAATAATGTCGTAGAGGCCCTGGAGAAAAAAAAATTGGAATGGACTCAATCATGTATGGGAAAAAAAAATGTCGAAAATATTCCGGGATTCTGTTCCGGAATAAATTTTAAAAAGTCCATTCTGCAATTTATAATAGAAGCTTCGGAAAGACCTTAAGATATCATCTCGTAAAAAATAATAGCGTCAATTGGCAGTATGAAAAAAAATTATCGATAAAATAAGACATTTTACAAATAATAATAATTTTTTTTTATTTTCACGCACATGCATCGGTGGAATCGATGAGATTATTTTTTTACCGATCTTGGCTGTCGACGAAAGATGCCTTGTTTTATGGGTTCACCCGTTCATGTAGCCGATCTAAATTTGAAGCTTTGAAACGACCTTAACATTTCATTAAAATGAAAAGAAGCGACCTAAATCGGCAGAATAAGAAAAAATTCAGGAATTATGATGTTCCAGAAAAAAATTCGTTATCTTTACCAATTTTTATAAAAATAAACTATGCAATCGATGAGATATTTTCAGAGCGATCTTGGCTGTCGACGAAAATTGTTCCGCCTTGTTTTACGGTCTCACTCATTCATGCGGCCGATCTAAATTTGAAGCTTTAAAACGACGTTAACATTTCATTGAAAAAAAAATCGCCTAAATCGGCAGTGTAAAAAAAATGGTGTAATTACCATTTTCCAGAAAAAAGATCGTTATTCTTACAAATTTTTATAAAAACAAACTGTGGAATCAATGAGATATTTTCTGAGCGATCTCGGCTGTCGACGAAAATTGTTCCGCCTTGTTTAACGATCTCACTTATTCATACAGCCGATTTAAATTTCAAGCTTCAAAACAACCTTAACATTTCATTGAAAGAAAATAAACGGCCTAAATCGGCAGTGTAAGAAAAAATTTAATAATTACCATATTTTCCAGGAAAAAAATCGTTATCTCCTCCAATTTATATAAAAATAAACTGTGCAATCGATGAGATATTTTCTGAGCGATCTTGGCTGTCGACGAAAATTGTTCCGCCTTGTTTTACGGTCTCACTCGTTCATGTGGCCGATCTTGCGGGAGGGCGACGTCTTATCTGATATCGTTATCGTGAGATCTGGCCGCGTTCTTTGGCTATGGGTTGAGAGTGGCCCGGTCACGACCGCGCGCACGCCGAGAGTACGGACCCTGAAGACCCCCCACACACCTACCCGCTCGATTGGGCCCTCCACGCCAAGGTACTTACTCGGCTCCTCGCTGCCTCAGATTCTTCATACCTACGGCAGCAGCAAAGCGCCCGTCTAGTGGCTTATACTATCCACCATGGGGCACCATGACCGTGGCGACCTCGGGACCGCGCCTTCATTAGGCGACTCTTTGCCTGCCTCGTTAACCACATTGCTACTATATGTATACTCATCCATTATCCTCTATAGAAGTACATACATGTATGTATTTTTTATACAGTGAAAATACCCCCATTATTATCAAGTGACAACCACCAGATCATTTTTTATTTCGGTTTTTTATAATACGACAATTAATTAATGCCTTTTTCGACTTCAATATGGTAGGTCTTATCTTATCGGAATTTTCCGTTGATTATCGATACGAGACATTGTAATAAAGATCTTGATGAATCCTTGTGGATATATGGAAAATCGGAAAAGTAACCTTTTTTGGATCTTGTATTGAAAATTTATATTTTTTCAGTGAAATCAATACCAAATTTGCTAATTAAGAAGCTGACATCGTTTTTGACTGCAAGTATTTAAAAAATTCATGGAAACACCTGAAGTACGTTTTTTTTAATATTTACAGTCAAAATTTTTGAGCCATCGATCACAAAACTTTGCGACTTTCAAATAGCTACGATTTTTTCCTGGGTAATTACTTATATGCCGAGCCTACAAATATTAGAACAACTCGGTTTTTAAAGTATTCTTTAACCCTGAGAATATTCAGCTCTTGCAACATTACATACAAACTTCAGAATGTAAATAAAATATTTTCTCTATCCATTTCCGGTATTGTGCGTGCAGAAACCGAATAATATTTCCACTGTAGTAGACAGTGTTAATCAGATGAATGCTTAAACATATGTAGTTATAATGTTAGCAATTTATCACAAAATAAGTGGAACGTAGAGATTACGAGGAATTATCGAGGACTAACTGCAACAAAGCGGAAGTACAAAAGTAGACAGACAGCCAGACATATTTCCTTATTCCATTTTCTTTGTAATTTAAACATAATTATTTTTACAGATATTCGCTTTCCTGAACCAACATTATCTTCGTGCCACTGAGAAAAATAATTTATCTCCCGTTCGCTTAGATATGTTGTACGGAAACAAAATGGCGGTACGCGAAAGAACCAATTAATTGCACCCTCCTCTCAGCCGTTACCAATTCGATTTCGCGCAATTGAGTTGTTCGTCCGAGAGCATCAGCTACGCTGGTATTCCCCCCCCCCCCTCCGCCCCCTTCTCAAGCGCCCGGCACAGACTTTGCAGCAATCGACTGTTTTTTTTCTATTTCTTTCTCTCATTTCGTCTTGGCTCGTTTTTTCTCATGATTCCGACGGTTGCCGCACTCCGAGCAGAGTTAATATCGATATTTGCGCGCTACGATAATTATCGGCAAGCCCAGAAAACGATTCTCACTCCACCTTTGGTAGCCCCCCATTTTTACGTCGCTGAGCACATAAGTCGCTGAGCTTACGAATTTTTCCAAGCATCATTTACCAGCAATTCACGATAAATAATGCTGCGATCTGCTCGATATAAATCACCAGATCTATCGAGTATTTCATTTGTTATAGAAACTTCAATAAAATACTCGATAGACTGATATCATTGTAATTTTCACAAAATTTCGTGGATTACAGAAACTTTTTGTTCACTTAACAGCATAATTTTGGTACATTTGCAGCTTTACATTCTTCTATGAAAAATAATTTTTATACTTTATTTTTTATAAAACTGCAAGTATAATCAACTTTTTTGTACAATTTATGAGTAGAAAGTATTTTTCTTCGTTTGGATAAAAAAAATTTCCAAACTAGCCGACCATATTTTTACCTGATAAAATGAATAAAACAAAAGTGTGCACAAACATACACAAAAAAAAATCTTTTCCCCCCCTTAAAGGACCTTGGCTATAAAACAATCAAATTCCATAGAATACCAATCGCGTTTGCAGACCTTTCCGCCAAAATATTTCGGGAAAACTCATCAGCAACAGAAATAAATTAAAAAGGAAGTAAGTTCGCATTGCTGCGATTGTCCCAGTGCGTCAATGTGTTGTGTGGTCGCCAGCAGAGAGACGCTAAAGCGCCGTTGGAAGCTCTTTCTCTATTTTCCTTTGCCATTTGCGAGACTAACCAACCAACGACACGGCGGTACAGGAAAACTCAGAGCTCCGTTGGCCCGCAGAGCGCGATGTCTCCCCCTGCCCCCTCAGCACGCTAACTCACTCCAATCTCCACTTCTACACTACACACACTTTACCCCTCACCTTCTGCCAGAAGCACTCACGTTGGATATAATATATCGTCCGGATTAGTAGAGCCCCTTATTGTTTTCCACTCCTCGCAGAGTGAGCCCCCTCTTACTTTCTCTCTTTTCTCCCTTTTCTCTCTTTTGCTTAATGCTGCTTCTGTTCTCTGTCTTCTTGTTTCTTCCCTTTGGTATAGAGCAGTCCAAAGCAGTCTCTCTCGCTTTCACCCCCCTCTCTCCACGAACCATCTATCCTGCACTAGCGGGCGTTATAACTTAATTACAAGAAAAGCGGCGAGCGGACGAAGGAACAAATGAAACAACGAATACACGGGCGGGCAACGAAAGCCGCTGCCATTCCCTCATTCTACTTTCTTTTCCTTCTTTCTGTACCAATATATATTAGATTTCCGTCATTAGAAACTTTTTGCCGGCCAAGGAATTATCTGCAGCTATGGTACACGGTGTATATATATAAGCCTGTAGACAACCACCACTATCACGTGGTATATGAAGGAGCGCAGGAAAACCCTACCAGACAATATTTGATTTTTCTTTTTATCTTAGTCTTCGCGTTCGCGAGAACAACTTTTCTCATCGCGCTTCTCCAACAAAATCCTCACTTTCTTCCAAGAATTTTTTAAATAGCTGGGGGAGAAAGAAATATTTGTAATTGTTTAGCTGCTTTTTTATTTTTTTTCTGATGTTGGTGGGGTTCGATTTGAAGAAGGAAAATTGAGAAAGGGAGAAAAATATGGAATCGATAATGTGGTAAAATTTAAGCTGAATTTTCCTTCAGACCGTTTTCCAGCGATTCAAAAAATTAATAAGACAGAAAACCATATTTGTAATTGTTTAACTATTTTTATTCTTATCATCTTTTGAAGTGAATTCGCAAAAACGAAATTTCGGAATGTCCATTGTTCTTAATTAATTGTAAAAAGGAAATCACTGTGGTTATATAAGAATTAACTTCTAACTCAACAAAATCGCTGCATTGGGTTGACACATTTTTGGGAGATCGAATTTTTTAAATTTCGATCCACAAAATTTAGGAAAAATATCAACATAGTCAAATTTCTTTGCAAATGCACCCAACATGTTCATCTCATAAAACAAATTCTCATTCCCACGCAAAGAGTCAAAAACGATTTTCCCAAAAGTCAGTTTCCCAATAAAGTCATAAAAAAAACGGTCTAAAATATAAAACAATTATTTTCAAACGCTGAAAATACCGGACACTAAAATATCTTGGTAACCTAAAAATTTTCGGAGCTCTTACAGAATTTCTGACGCCAGGTACAAAATTTCTAATTCACTTATGAGAAAATAATCAGATTTTGGTGATCTCGATTACAACGCCATCTACAGAAATCAAACTAGAATAGCCGATGCGACAGGACAGCCATCACTCGGGAAGATATTCACTAACGTTAATTGCCGACAAACCTCTCTAATTACCGCGTAATTATGAGGAGCCATTCGAAATGATGGCGGCGGACACATACACGCGACGAGGGAACATGAAAGAGCGAAAGAGAGAAAAACGGGTTGGGTTGGGTTGGCTCGATCGTGCTATATAAATCGTAATGTGCTATGCATCAGAATCTCCTTGGCATATCAAGGTTTAATTGTCAGGAGTCTCGTGGTCTTGCGGCGTCTCTTTTCCTTTTATCTCTACATCCCCCTTTTGTGTTTTCATTATTGACCGCTGCGGCGCTGCTGTGTCGGTACCTGTAGCTTCTATTGTGCCAATTAACGTGAATTTCTGTTATTATTTTTATACGCCACCAACTCGACGTATTTGCATTCCATTAATATTTAATGCAACTGCGTATATTATAAATATGTTGATACTCACGTTACATACCTCGGCATATTACCACATGGTAATGTATACGGACTCGCGGAACCTACACAACGATTGTTGATATTACTCTAAAGAGCAGTCCACAATTTCATGGAAATATTACGAATTTCTTTTTTTTTTTAATCTCTCTAATGGCTTCTCCAAATCATAATTAAGATTTGCACCTTGCATACGTGCGTATTACCGTCTTGGTCTTAATGTGTATTACTTTTTCTGCGGCTATGTTTCACTCTGATGTATGTTACGCTGTTTGCTACAGTGACACGGTTTGTTGGATTAGCTCAAAAGAGAGAAAAAACAGTATATAGAAAATATATGCACTCGAGATGCTAGCAGACGGAGATATTTTTTAAGCATCTAAAGCTAATTAACGTGACAGTGAATAGTATCAGTGTTTGAGGTTATGTATGTTTTAAAGTTATGACTGAAGGCCTACAGGATATTTTTATTTTGTTCCACACTTGGAAGAATTTTCATTATTTCTTATTAGGTAGCTAATAAAAAAACGAGGATGCAAAGTAGAAACTTCCTTCCTCATCATATTGTGCATTTCACTTTTTATAAAATTTGAATCGCTTCACCGATCTTGCCTAAATTTTATCCCAAATGTGAAATCCATTTATTCAATTTTCATACAAATTTTTATTTCGATGGCTAAACATTTTATGAAATCAAGCATTGACGGACATTTTTCAAAATCGCAAAAATCAAATAAAAACGAAATGCATCGAGCGATTTTTATAAAAATGAATACCACGTGAACATTGATTGGTACTCTACATTGATTGAAATTTGAGCTGATTCGATCGAGCAGTTAACAAGTTATGGTAGAATGAATTTTAGGAACTTCATCACAGACACATACATATATACAACCGGACATTTTTCCCAAACCAGCGGACAGTTTGGACCATTTTGAGTGTTGTGACATGAAAAACTAATTCAACAAAATTCCCGAAAAAAAGCGCTCTCCACGAGAAGCAAATTCATTCTGCAGCGGACATCGCCATCATTCAGCTAAATCGACCCCCTTAAATGATGAATTTTAAGTTAATGTGGTTCACGTACAAGATTATTTCTCGTTTTTCCATTCCGCAACTCTAACTGTACTTCTCAACTAAAAACTGATAAGCTAAAAAATTCCTTGAGGTCAAACATTTCCTCAAAGTCGCAAACTACCTTAAATTTTGTCTCAAACTCTGCAAATGGCGTCGTTGAAACTTCGCAATGACGATTCGCAGTATAGGGTCACCAACGTTATATGTACCCCAAGTCAGTATTAACGTGCAAGTTGGTAAGTACATTTTTTTTAGCACGTATATTTTATAGAGGCAGTCGCAGCGACGATGCCTGCACAGTTTCACGGTGACTTAACGAAGAGAACGGAAGAATTACGCGGCGGCCGCCGTCTGACGGCCGAGGCGATAAAGTTGGCGAGAATGCTTGCGCTCTCTGGTTCTCTGCGTTGCGTTGCTTCTCTGCGCTACAAGAGAGTAATTCAATTCGAAAATTACGTTTCTCAGTAAGTCTTCTCTGATGGGGTGCTGCTCCGCTATTCTTGCTGCTGCTGTTGCGAGTCAGTTTCGTGGAATACACTGCGAAGTACCAAGTTCATAGCAGTTGGTTCATTTATGACACTGGCTACTCTATACAGATATTCATATATGTATATACTAAATATACCTAGACATATGTATATTTTTATATGTATAAGTATATTTAGTGGGTTGTAAAACGACGGAAACGACAAGAGACGTCTACTATACCTATTATGTATATCACTTGCCATTTGATAAAATAAGAATGCTTTGAACTCGATACTGATGGTATCATGGTTTGAGTGTAAATATATCCAAATTCCTAGAGACAACTACTTTTTTGAAATATTATTACTACACTATTTTTATTGAACTTTGTTTCGTTGGGTTGGATAACTGTTTTGTGTTCTGAAAATGTGTACGATATGAGGAGTACGCATGACGAACGATCTGAAGTGAGCGCAGAGCGAACGATCTGAAGTGAGCGCAGAGCGAACGATCTGAAGTGAGCGCAAAGCGAACGATCTGAAGTGAGCGCAGAGCGAACGATCTGAAGTGAGCGCCGAGTAAACGATCTGAAGTAATCGCGTAACGACCGATCTGAAGCGAACCAACGATCTAACGTGAGCGCAGAGCGAAAGATCTAAAGTGATGAGCGCATAGTGAACGATCTGAAGTGCTTGTATAGCGAACGATCTGAAGCGTGCGCTTAGCGAACGATAAGAAGTACCAATGATATCGAATGATCTGAAATCCGTGCACAGCGAACGATGTAAATAAGTGCGGACATATCGAATGATATGAAGTTGGGGCATAGCGAACGATTCTTTCCTGCAAGCCAATTGCAATGTTTTTACCCTGTCTGCAATTCCGATTACAATTTAACGCAATGCATAAAAATATGTGTAGAATCCATTAAAAAATCGACAGTTAAAGTATTCACTACCCGGGCATTAAAAAAATTTATCTCATAATATTTTAAATGTAAGAACGAAACGTCGTCATTGAAATCTAACGATAACATTTTTTATTCGAGATTTACAGGTGAATATAACGTATATATTGAGTTCTATACTTATTCAAGTTTAGACTATACGATCCGGAAACCGGCAACAAAAAGGTCACGTCCTTGGACCCTTTTGTTTGTCAACAAGAATAGGGCACGCGCTTCGTTGTTGCATGTAAAGTTGCCGCCGCTTATACTTTGCTTATATCTTGTAATATAACATTATAGTTGTATAATAGCAGAAGTTTTGTTGGAGGGCTAAAAAAAATCAACGCGTGCGACGGTCTCATCAATTTCCAATAATTTTTCGCTTCGTATCTACAACCATTTTCATGTCCCGCCCTTTCAGCATTCTTTCTGATTCCAATGCGTCACCCCCTTAACGCTTGGCAACAAGCGAGGGACACTGTAAATGTCTTTCACCATCTGCGAAAGGGCGCGTAATCGTAGCGGCGACAACGACCGAAAAATCAAGCTGCCCTAACACATATTAGCAGCAATTGTCCGTAGAGTGAAGATACAACAATAATTATTTTGAAATCCATCAGTTTTCCACATATTGTCCTTCGCGTTCATAGTGATCACGTTTCTGAGCGATTATAACGCCTGATGCAATGATCGATCGATCAATTCAACACTCTTACACCGATTTTTCATCCATTTTACCTTTTTTCCTGTGTCTGTCGAAAATTGTGTCTTTACTGCTAACTGTTAGCAAAATTAATCCACTAGACAAAAATTTTACTTTCAATAACTTTTAGCAAATCGCTATTTTGTTCGATGTCAATCATTTGAACTAAAATGATTTTGACTACTTGACTAAAAATATTCTTAAATATAGGATTATGAATTATTAGGCTTAGGAAACATCATCGATTTTAATAAACAATATGACTATGGAATATTTATAATAATCATAAAAACGTGAAAATTATCATGTATGATTACATCACAAGTTTTTTTTCTGATGAGAATACGTTCACCTTGAGCGCATGCAAACCGAGCGGAAAATTGTCTACATTTTTTTGTTGTTGGTCAAACAACATTCTGCATTTATGAGATTTTTTCCTATTTGCATAGTGAGATCATACCTCGAATTGAGTATATATATCCGTAGTATTGCACAGTAACTTATTGTAATAATATGTATACGTATATATATAGAGTGTCGATCGGACAGTGTCGGTATATGGGTCTCCACAAACGTGCGTGCTACGGAGGCTTCTTCTAGCTCTCACCATGAATACGAGATGCGGGCTTTGAACCTGGTTCGCTTGCCCGAACCGAATTGGCCGGTCGGCCAGCCATCAATTTTTAAAAACCACCCATATGGTAACCACGTTTCAGCTACGTAGCTACCCTCTTACCATACACACGATCCAGAAATCATTCTTTCGATGTGCACGTGAATATTAATAGAAAAAAAAAGAAAAAAAATTTCGTTGCATTTTAACCTGCGGCGCATCAATAATAGACACATAATAATACTTGGAAGAAATAGTTGTCATCTATATGAAGATAAATTGTAGTAATCCTAACAAATATTAATTATTGGTTCGTGACACAATCTGAAAATCCGTTTTCGATGTGAACGTGGATAATAATAGAAAAAAAAGAAAAAAATTTGGTTCCATTTTTACCTATGGCGCATTAATGGTACAATCATAATAATATTCGTTAGAAATACTTGTTATCTATATGAAGATGAATTGTGGTTATCCTATAAAAGTACCAATTATTGGATCATGGGATTATTATACGCCACCCAGAAATCATTCTTTCATTATTTAACAAATACATAATAAAACTTGCCAGAAGTAGTTGTCATCTATACAAAGATAAATTGTAGTAATTCTTGGTTCATGGCATTATTGTACACAATCTAAAAATTCGATTTCGATGTGAACGTGAATATTAATAGAAAAAGAAAAACAAATTTCGTTGCATTTTAACCTAAGGTGCATTAATAATAAAATCATAATAATACTTGCTAGAAACACTTGTTATCTATACAAAGATAAATTGTGGTTATCCTATATAAAAATATGAATTATTGGTTCACCGACTTATACACGATCCAGAATTCATTCTGTTGATGTACACGTGAATATTACTAGAATAAAATATCATTGCACGTTAGCCTACGATGTATTAATAATCATAAATGATGTCTGTCCATTTCATCAATGGCCAAAAAAGGTTTTAAATTTGCGGATGAAAAGCACTTTTTTACCGTTCTTTAAACAGCTAAAAAAATGTTCGTTCTGAAGAACAAAGTCAATCCTTTTTTCCGATCTTTTCATGGATCAATAAAAAGTCTTAATTGAGGCGATCAATTCCTTCCTTTAATTACAGCAGCAAAATGAATTAATGATTTTTCAATAATTATCACAAAGTGATTTTGGCTTTCTTCAACTAAGTTGATGTATACATGTCGAGCGTTAGCTGACGTGACAGCTTTCATGGTGCTGGCCAACCGAACGACCTTTATGAATATACCGCGTCAGCGAATAGGACTCAATGGCAGCGGACTCTCCGCTGCACTGTACGCGGTGCACCGCAGTCACGCGATTCACGGTTGTCAGAAAACTCGGCGATACAAGTGGGCCATATAACAACCCGAGTGTTATTAATAATCTAATCGAATATCCATCGTCGGCTGTACATCAGTCTTGTCAATTTCTATCAGTAACTATTCTACTAGCTGCGCCTGCAATACCGAGAATAATCGGAGGGAGTTCCAAGCACTGCAATATCAAATTCACTGACTTTATTATGACATTCGTCGATTCGAACGATGGTCTATTATTTCTTCAGCAAACATAACAAATTATCTTCGACCATACATAAAAGTGATCTTCCCATAGAAGTCAGTAAAATATCCAAAATATCTTGCATATTTTAAGGATTTACTGAATACATGTTTATTGTATATTGTAAATAAAATTTAGTTAATCTTCCCTATGTGGTTGATAATTTTGCCGAAACGCAGGAGTTAAATGTTCAAAATTGATGTTATTATAGTGTAATTATAATTAAAAAATATTTATTTTATTTTGTGTATCTTTTTGACCTTGTTTTGTGCTATTGATTTACTTCATTATCGAGGGCACGACTCTTCTAATGTGCAAATAAATAAATAAATGCAGTCAGCATGTATTTTATGCAATTTTTTATGCAACGGACGACAACTCGTTTGAGCACCTCGAAATTCCGGCATTAAACACGTCGTATAAAGATATTCGTGCTGTAAGGGATGCTCCAGATGGGCGTACACTACAGGATAAGAAAAAACGTACGTCTTCACGTCCGGCTTTACGACACTCTCGAGAATACTCGTATAGCGCAATAATCTATCGATTGGAGCCTGACGTGTTGCTCCATAAAATATTTTACTAGCTTGGACAGTCCTTGGGATGCTATCCGTGCGACGATCTTATCTTCTACTTCCACAAAATTATAATAAATGGTCAACACCAATTGGATAACTTACTGGCTACAATGACTTAATTATTTTCTTTTTGTTTTTACCTTTTATTCGAAATATATAGAATCAATTTATTTTTGTATCCTTTTAAATTGATTCAAATGGTATGAAAATGTTATTATAATTTTTCGTAAACAAGAAATTTGCCGTATAGTTAAGATTTGAGAATTTGGTAAAATTCAAATTTCCTTCGATTTCGAACGTGCAAAAAATTCTAAATCATGAAAATTTGAGATATTCAGAGGACGCAAGCGATACCAAAGATTATAGAAAAATGTGGTATTGGTGAATTTCTGTTGAATCTTGTTTACAGTAAAAATGAATATGTACTGATTTTCGAGGTCCCAGAAAATTGCACAAAATCCACTAAGCTTGAGAATAAGGTCAACTACATGTTTTCCTGTAAAAAAAGCCCATAGCTTTATTAGCTTTGGCGGTAGCATTTTATTGGCAGAAAAATTACAATAGGAAATATCCGAACCGATAAACTTTTGAAATTGATTGAATTTTGATTTTTTTTTTCGACTGTAGACCTGCCAAAAACGCGAAATCATAGACATTCAAAATTTTCAGCAACACCAAAAATCACGAAAAAAAAATGGTATTTGCTTATAGGATTTTTTTGTTGATTCTTGTTGTCATAATAAAAATAAATTCGTACTGATTTTCGAGTGCCTAAAAAATGTTGCAAAATTCGCTAAGCCTGAGGATAAGCTAAACTTCATATTTTCATGTATAAAACAAGTCCACGTGTGGCTTATACCATTCCATTAGAAGAAAAATTGCAATAGAAATTATCCGAACAGATTGACTTACGAAATTTAGTGAATTTCAATTTTTCTTTCGGTTTCGCACTTGCCAAAAATGTAAGGTCATGAATATTCTAGATATTCAACTGACAGCAACAATACCAAAAAATGTTGAGAGAAAAAATGAGTCTAAAATTTTTTTTTCGTTGAATCTTGTTTTCATACAAAAAAATCAATAAATTTGTACTGATTTTCGAGTCCTCAGAAAATACCACAAAACCCACTGAGCTTCGGGATATAGTAAACTACGTATATTTTCTTGTAAAAGAGAAGAGCCCATATGTAGCTGGTAGTATATATAGGACTGAGGCTGGCGCTATTATTGAAATGTTAGAGTCGCCCAGTCGAGGAGGCGAATGTAGGATTATCTGAATACAGTCGACGTTTCGGGCTGAGTTGCGAGCCCCCAGAGGCCAGTAGGTGGTTCTGCACCCCTGGTCAGTCTATTCCCGGTGACGTATGGTGGTCATCTTCCCGCGGAATCACCAACATCCCTACCAATGTCCATGCCACATTTTCCTGCATTCACGCACCCTTTTTTTACCCGTTACATCACATCATCATTGTTTTTTATTACTGTTAAAAATAGTCCCATTATCGATTCCGAAAATGAGCTTTATCCTATAAAAATGCTAACAGTTTTTTTCCTATTAGTTGAATCATTTTTTTCATTATCGATTCAGACAATGAGCTTTATCCTGGAAAAAAATGCTAAAAGTTTTTTTTTCCTATTAGTTGAATCATTCTTTTCATTTTGATTATTTTTTTACTGAATATATATTTTTCTTTTTGTATTATACTAAGATAAAATTAGATATTGGTCATCTACGTTTGTTGAAGAGTGATAAATATCATAAAAATTACAAGAGTTTATTATTAGCATGAAATTTATAATAATATTTTTGTTACAGCAAGCGATGCACTTGGAAGAATCGATAAGGAGCCGGCCTCCCCAGAATCCATGCATGGTAAGTTTTTTTTTAACACTACAACATTTTGATCACAATGATAATATTAGAAAGAAAAAAAAAATCATTGAAGTTTCGGCCGACAGGCAATATTGAACTTGTTCTGTGAAACAAAGTGATGAAAAATATGACAAACATAAAAAATTTAGTAGCATGTAAGTATACGAATTTAGCTGAAATTCTGTGGCAACGTTCTGATAATTTGTCTCGTTGGTTGTCTTCTTTTTATCGCTTCGCTGATTCTTTGTTCCACGTAAAGTATGTCATAAAGACAATCACGATGTCGTAATTTGCTATGGAACATAGTTTGTCATTTACTTCAGGGAACATAGAAGCGGAAGGAAGAACTTAGAGTGAGGATTTTTCGAATGAAAAAAATAAAATAAAATCGCTAGCGTGAATGCGACATAATATAGTACTATTACGTGTAGGTAGGTTTATGCTCAGTTCTGAGGAACAGAAAGTTAGCTCTAATCTCAGTCTGGCTCGTAAAAAATCTGAACCGTCGGGGTGTCTTTCAGCGACCGCGAAACGGACAAATGGATAATTCGGTGCAATTTAGGCAAAATGTTGGAATGGCCTGTAGACTTTTTCTCGATTTCTTCTCCGTTCCGCGACGTAATTTTTTTTTACCTGCTCCAAATTCTCATATTTGACTCCGCTGAGTAAGGTGAAATTTTTAAAAGAAGAGTGGCAAAGTGCATAATATGTATGTTATCAATATTATTTTCGTATTAATTATTTATCCTTTTAAAAAAATTATATTGTATTATTTATCTTGTTTTTGTTTATTCAAGAAGATTTATCTCCTTAAATTCAAACGTGGAAGTACAAAATAAGTCCTCAATAAAGATCTCCCGTTTTTTTATCCCCTCAAAGGACTTTTTCTGTGATCCTATTTTGTGAAACACTTGCTAACCCGTTTTAGGTTTAAAACGGTACAATTTTGAAAAAAGATAGTGGATACAATTGCATCCATTAACATTATGATGGCATTGGCAACTATCAAGTAACAACTAATAATGGGTGTCTATGTGACAGTTTTTATAATTACGTCAACCATTTGATTCTTTTAATTGCTGAGATTAAACTCATATTTAGATGAGTCTAATGAAAGAGAAAAAATATATTAAGATAATATAATGAGTATAATAAAACAAAAAAATGATGCTTACAAATTTTTCCCTCATTTAAAGAAAAGTCTTATAAATATGAGTCTAATATTTATAGATATAAATATTAGACTTTTCTTTAAATGAGGGAAAAAATGGTAAGAATCATTTTTTTCTCAGTGCGGAGAAATGTGTTTGTGCGTGTTTGACTGTAAAAAAGGACCAGCTCAACAGACTGTTATTCACAATCGTGAAAAAGTACGTAGAACATTTTTGCTGATCCAAACGTACTCGTTCCTTTTCAACGACAGGTGTCATCGTTGGACGTTCCGTACGCGATTCTTTTACGAGGGTCGCTTGACGTGTACGTGTCTCAAGTTCTCTTTGGGGATGGTGGCCTTGCTGGAAGGCATCACAAGCTCACTAGCAGAGATTTTCAGAAATACTTCGCTATAATAATGATTACTTCGACATGAAAATCGACACTTTGATAATGATGAAAACGTCGTGTTGAATTGCACAATCAGAAAGAGATTTTGTTTGACCAATAAATGACTGCATGTTATTTGATATGTTCTCAACAAAATTTTGTTAGCCCTGCAAAACGATTCGTCAATCTAGCAAAGGATTCTATTATCCTAACAAAAGTATTTGGCAAAGCATTAAAAAATGTTGTAGTTCAGCAAAAATATTAATTAGCATAGCGAAAACATTCGTTAGTCTCGTAAAAATATCTGGCGGTTTAGTAAACGGATTTTTTAACCCCGCCAGAAGATTCAACAACCTCCAAAAAAAAATGTGGCAGCCCATCAAAAACATTCTTTAGGCTACAAAAATTATTCAGTAGCCTTTAAAAAACATTTGTTAGCCTCGCGAAAATATTCAGTACCTGAGCAAAATATAAGCTTAGCAACCATTTCAAGCAATAGCACAAAATTTTCACTGCCAATTTTTTTACAAATTCGACAATAAAAAATGACCACGAATTGCATGACCAAAAAAAAAAACCTAACTACATCGTTTACTTCGCAATGCCATTAAGTTGTTCATTTTTACTTTCTCATCACATACAGAGTACGTAGAAGGAGAAAGTATTGCAATCCAAAACAATTACACTCGTGGATTTTAATGGAAATACATATTTTGAGTGTCCCAGATTTTTAAAAACACATTAAATCATTTCTGTCAGTCTGTCTGTGCCGTCCGCAAGTACAATAACTTTTGGAAAAATGTATGGACCAAAATGAATTTCGGTATATGCTTTCTGCATACAAATCCCAGTTTTGGTATTGAAATCCAATCCAAAACCTCTAATAATTCTGCTACTTTACCTTAAATGCGAAAATTTTTTTTTTTTTTTTAATTCTTCAAAAATTCTTTTTCAGACCTCAAGCTAAAATTTTTTACCGTCAAATCCGTGAGTAAAATCGTCAATAAAACTTTAAAACTCGTTCCGACCGCTTTTCTTGCCGTTTTCCGTCTCTAGTTTGTCATTTCACGTGTCAGTACACAAAGTCTTGACCGTTGCGGTGTTTTACATCATTAAAAGTCGCGGAAACGACAGGAACCTAGCAGCTCCGGGCGATGCTATACAGAAACGACTTGGAAACGCGTAAATCGTTTTCACCCCCTCGTTACCTTGTATACGACTTGACCGTCAGTATCAGAGAGCTGAACCTCACCAAGCGGGCAACCACGTTTCTCCACTCTTCTTCATTTCTCTCGCTCTCTTTTTCTCACACACATCCTCGTGTTGCAGTACTTACGCCCTGACAAAAAAATCTTGGTGAACTCATTCTTCTCATCTTACCCTTTGAATTCTCCATCTCCTTTTCTCCTCCTGGGGATTTTTCAACCGGTCGTAACTAAAAAGAACTCTCGTGGGGCTTTGCGATCGGTTTCGCCACGTCGATATCTGCCTACGGCTGCTGCATTACAGAAGGAAACAAAAATATATTATAGTGTGTGTGCGTTCGCAGTAAGCCAGAAAGAACTGAAATAAAAAACAGCAAAAAAAGGAAGAATAAAAAAATTGCGAAAAAGAGCCAGAAGCGAAAATGAGAAAGTGAGAGAGACTAGAGAGGCAGAAAAGAGGAAGAGAGCAATGCGAACCTGTGTTTTACTTTATAGCATTTAGCCCCGTTGTTTGTCTTATTGCTATTAGCCTCCGTCAATTAGTAATTTTATTTTAATGTCGATTCCGTGAATTGGCCGGTACTCGGCACTCTTAACCTCCTTCTCTCTCTTTTCATCAGTCCGGAGAGAGAAGCAACAAGCGCGTGCGGTTCCTTCGTCGAGCTACTCTTGGTCCTGTATATTCTCCTCTCGTTCGACACGAGAAAGGGCCGAAAACCTTGGGGCACTCGTGTGCCTTAAGCTCCTATACATTGGGTCGAGTGCGAGTGAGACAGATGCTTGATAGTGCTCGGCAACGGGATAGCGGAAGGGGGAGGGGAGGGGGAAGATTCTGCCGGGGAAAAATAAGAGTGAGACAGAGAATAGAGCGATAATAAGAGTGAGAAACGCTTTCGAAAATTAGTGGAAGAAGGACGGAAGATGAAAGTGCAAGTAGGAAAGAAAATGTGCACTCGAAGGCGATTGGAGTGGGGATTTGGGGTCGGGGGGGAGGGGAGAGGAGGAGAGGCAACGTCCGCGGCGAGGGGAAAAGCGGGGGCATGTCATTAGGAGTCATTAATACCGCGGACCTCTGTAATTTGACACACTTCCGATCGACTAAGCGCCACCATCACCACCCCCTCTATGGACAGATCTGGGCAGAGATTCTTTCATTGTGGAAATATGAAATGCCGTGTAAGGTCAAAAATCGTTATCTCTTTTGGCCTTTTAAGGAGATCGCTAGTGCGCGAAAAGGGATGTGGGTGATAAAAAAAATATCTGGAGAGGGAGAAGTTTTTTCTAACGTTGTTAAGCGACTGATATGGGAATAGCCTATTATTTTGATGTATGCGGTGGTAGACTGATCTGATCAGGTCATGTGGCGCGGTAATTGCGGTAAGAATTGTCGAAATTATCATTTTATGTAATAGGTTAATTTTTTATACGTTTGGGTTTTTTTTTTTATTGAGTTGAGAATAAAATTGGTCGCGGCGCATATTTTTATTTATCATGAAAATTATGCTACTGGAAAATTAAACTACCCAAAAATGTTTGTTTCAAAACGATTTTTATTTGTAATGAAAATTATGTACTGAAAAATTGAATTTCAACATTCCCATTGCCGAGGTTTCCAAAAAAGTGGAATAGGGGATTGCAAACGATATAATTAGTATTGGACTTCTCTGGAAATATTGGGATTTAAAAAACATCCTCCTAATGCAAATTCGATCAGAGATGACAAGGAACATATTGTAACCGAGTCAAAATGACAAGCATTGAATTTTGATTCACTTGAACGGCAAGTAATCAATTTTAATATAGTCAACGACAAGCAATCATTTTTAATGTAGTCCGAAGGAGAAGCTGCACAATTTTATCATAGTCAAAACGAGAAGCATTACATTTCATCATAGTCAAAATGACATGGATTAAATATAATTTTTTTCTATTATTAATGGAAATGTGGATTTTTCTTAAATTCATATTTTCGATAATATTTGCAATGCTGTGGGGTTTGCGACGATGATTTATTCACATCACGAAAGCCAGTCACACCTATCAGAACTGAAAACTTATGTGCTGGGAAAGTCGAAGCGTTCTTTTGTCACGGAAGTCGTATGAAATTTCCCTAAAGCTCTCTCTATATATATCGGCACTGACCCCTGATTCGTCCGTGCATGAAAAACGAAGGTATTCTATATTTATGTGCGTCTGTGTTCAGGGATGACGAGGAGATTTATTTTCATATGGAAATTCGTCAAGATTTCTCACGCACAAGCTTATGGCTCACTGTATTCAATGTAAATCGGTATTTGCCAATATTCGATCGTCACGCTTTTAACCATTTCTTCTTGTGATTCAAAAAAAATATGTCATTTGTTAATTTTTCCGCCCTGAATTTAAAGCGGTCATTTTTCGACTTTTCCATCAATTATTAAGAAAAAAATATATCATTTAACTCAAAACGACTGAAGGGAAATATTTTTCATATAAATTGAGTAATAAATTCCAAATATTATTAACGTCTATTATTATTTTTCATGCCAGAAATCGTATAGAAATTAAAAAAAAAAAATTGAAAATACGTTTTTTTACTTCGCTATCCAGGTACAAATTTATTGATTTATTTGTAATCGAGGTAGAAATTTATTAATTTTTAATTTGTAATCCCCGTAGACATTTTTTGTAATTTGATATCCAGGTCCAAATTTATTGATTTATTTGAAATCGAGATAGAAATTTATTCATTTATTTAAAATCCAGATAGAAACTTAAAAACAAGTTTCAATCCAGGCAGATTTTTTTCATTTGTAAATTTTATCACAAATATTGAAAAATATTTTAGGAAAATAAATATCAAGTCCTTCAAGGGAAAGACCAACAGATTGAGAACGTGATTGGAAACTTACAGCGTTAATTCGAATGCAACTTCGAAAAAAGTGGAATTTGTTTCATGCACAATGTAAAGCGTGTAGATCGTGATAGAATGAGAAATATATAGAGAATGCAGAGAATATTACGAGAACATGGGCGATGCTGGGAGAGGAGCGCGTATAGATACGTAGAGCCGCTGGTGCGGCTTGCTAATCGCGTAAGGAGAAATGAAAACGAGTAGCGGCTTTTTCTCGGAATCGGTGAGGGAAGGAAGGAGCGACCGAGAGGCCCTCTTGTGTAAGAAGGAACGCACTGACCGCTCGGAGATGTATGTGTACGCGCGCGAGCAGCAGAAGCAGCAACATCGCACGTTTCGAGATCCGGATTTAACTCCGGGCATCCCGCTTATTTCTCACGGCGAACTATAAGTCAATGACGAGCCCCAACAACAAGCTCCCTGTCGATCCAATGTCGAATGTCCAACGCGACTTCCGCTCACCACTTCTTACGCCTCAACCGGGTTGCTAGATATTCTGCCGGCGGTTCATCGTATACGTCTATGTCGCACGGTCTATGACGTTAGTTGCCAGAGGAAAACCTTCGAAGAGGAGGAGTTGATACGAGCGAAAACATCGAAAAAACCCTCTTGTCAATAGGACTTAAGACACGTAGCTTCGTGCCAAGTTTCTTCTTCACCAGCATTCGAGAAACCTTCCGACCAAAGATATGTCAAAAGACATATGTTTGCATGCAGAAATGTGAAAACAAAAACATTACTGCTTCTCTCTGGATCTCGAATCTAACAATTATAGTTAAATAAATACAACTCAAACTGCTGTCGAAAAATGAACTTTTTACATGTCTGTATTTTTCGTATTTTAGGTAAAGTATCAGAAGGGGTAAAGACTTTTGATTAGATTTTGATTCCTGATCAAAATTATATACATGGAACATATACACCAAGTTTTACTTCGGTCCATGGAATTAAAAAAAAAAATGTTATCTCTTGTTTGTTGTGTTGAAAGAATGTCTTTTTTGTAATTTAGGATATTTAAGACATGTATTTCCACGAAAATGGTGCCACTTTAAAGATTTAAAGATTATAGCCGAAAAAATTACCGTTTTTGAATTTGCAAAATTATAATTTTATGCTGCGAACTTTTTTTTTATATCAACAGTCATTCAGGAATATTCCGTAATTTTTTCAATTAAAAACAAAATCCATTTCTTAATTTTGTTTTTCGATAAAAAATCATACTCACCGAAATGTGACAATTATTTCAAACATTCCGTTCGAAAGCTAACAGAAAATGACAACTTTTATGTGGAAACATTTTTTTCAGTAACTTCAAGTTTTTGAGATATTTGCACTTGAAAAAAAAAATGTATTTGCTGAAATATTGTTTTAGAGAATCTGAAAACATTCACTAAAGTGCTTTTTAGTGAATGTTTCATATGCAAAAAAAAACATGCCAATGACATGAAAGAAAGTTCGTCGAATGAAACGTAAACAAAATTAACTGAAATGAAAACACGATGCATTCTTTACATCCTGCTGAATTGGTCAATAGTTAAGTAAGCATTTGAATTCAAATATAAATTAATTTTCATTTGTGTAAAGAGGGATATATCGATGAAGTCGTTGATTAAACGATGTTAAATTGAGCGAGAATAGTCTCAGGGATCGTGATGCGTGAGAAACCATTGAATATAATATCGTGGGTAATGTGGCGCTCGAATGATAATGAAAGAAATTGGATAATAAGAAGGAAAGGGTATAAAATGTAGAAGAAATGGTGGATCATGTATATACACGCTTCGGACTACATATATCGTGGGCGTCGGCGCCATTATACATTACTAAAAGCGCGGGCGATCGCACTCGCGCAATAGCCACGACTAGCAATTAGCAATTAAACCAATAAGTCTGCAATTGGTGATTCCATCAATGCTGCTGGCGTTTCACGTTCCCACAAAGCGCAACATTGCAGGGGGGAAGAAATACTGTTGGCCACTTGATTTTTTTCCCTGTATTTCTTTAATTCTTCTTCGACTCCTTCCCAATGTCAATGGAAAAGTAAGAGGTTTACCCTTCTTTTCTTCAGATAAGTCACAGTGTTAAAAATCTATCGTGTCAAGGGTCATTAGTAGCAACTTTTTTTGTTAGTTTTGACCGATTGAGTTTTATTACAAAACTTCTCACGGTGTTTTAGCTGAATCATCCGAGTGAAGCCAGTTGAATTGGAATTGCATTATGAAGATGTTGAATATCGCCATTTTTGTTGGAATCGAACCGGTTTATGATGAAAAGTGATTCTGCATGTGCGCAATCTGACACTAATTCATTATTGCCGAATTGTAAAGTATTAACCGAGACGCAATAACTAAAAAGTTTCGTGGGAAAATGCAAAAACGCTAAAACTAACGGTTTTTTGTAGTTTTCAATCGAAGTTTTTGAGTAACCGAGAAAAAAATCGGTATTTTCGTCATCAGCGGAAAATTTCCGATCAGATAGGCGTTTCAAATTTGATGAAAGAGGAATTTTATTTTTTGAATTTTGGTACCCATGACGAATCAGCATCACTAAAATTCGGAAGTTTCAATCGGCGACAACTTTCTTTTGTGACGACAGATTTGAATTTTCCTTTTTTCTTTTGAGAGAGCTCATTGGCCTGAACAAAATGGCGCTACTATCATTACAAAACTTTGTTTTAAAATGAAGATAAGATTTTAATCTCGGATTTCTTTATTGTATTATCATAGTTAAATAAAATTTTCATCGAAATTCTTCCATATTTGGAAACTAGATGGATTTAATAATCCACAATACAGAAATAATGAAGTTTTGATACGGATGCACAAAAAAAAATTTGGTTATGAAAAATATTAGTTTGCAGAGATTTTTTGACTGCGTACTCATATTTCTTATTCGATGAGACTCGCATCGTGGGCGAGTGAGTGACTGGCCGATAGAGTAAAATCCCACGCGTAACGATTATACATTAATTAAATAATCAGTATTTATCGAGTTTATTATAAGACACGCGTGCGGCTCATCTCAACGTCAACAGGCAAGACCACCGAGATCACGGTATTAATTCGATTGTACGCCCCACGTGGGGATCGTATACCGCTTAATAGGCACCATATTGTTCATAACGACGCAATAAATATGTACACGGGCAAATGAAGACGATAAATTGTCGAACGCCCCCACTGTCGGCACCGTCTGTGTCTTTTAGCAGCCTCTTCTTCCGCGCCTCCTTATGTACTTTCTTATTCTCCTCTCCTATCTTATTCCCTTCTTCTCTTTTTTCCTGTCATGTGCATCTTCATTTTTTCCCTTCCGTCTATACACGAATTGTGCTACCCGTCATAATTAAACAAGAAATCGATCAATAGTCAAATGAATATTTACACAGATTAATATTTTCACTAACTTTCTAGCTCTACTTTTATCTCCATCGGTAAAAACAAATCCGATCCAAGATTATTAAAATTTATATTTGATTTGATATTGATAATCATTTCAAATACTCTATTTTATTTCCATAGAAATTTACCGACATTTAATTTCTTAAAATATTCTTCAGTTGCATGATTTAACAGTACTATTTTTCAAAACGTAGTTATTATTCTATTTTTTTACCTATTTCCTTGGAATCATGTTCCAATATTGTTAATAAATTATTGAAAGATTAATTATATCGGAAGTAATGAGTTACAGATAGGATAAAATATTTCGATAGTTAGAATATTGTTAAGAAATTATAAAAAAATAACTTACAAATTGAATGATAAATTATAGCGCGAGTTATAAAGTAATAGGATGATTATAATTGATTAATAAAACATTTTGAGCTATCATGAAGTCACTTACCTGTTTGATGATAGATAAGAATTTTCGTATAGGGCAAAGCAACAGCCTCGATTATGACAATCAATTTGCAGCCTGTTATCTACCAGCACGCGACATGCTGTGCAGCAAAATTCTTACCATTCCCGCTGGTATGTCATACGAGGGCACTACTAGGAAGGGAGATCTTTTTACCACCCACGAGAACGAGTGAAAATCGTCGAGTTGAATAGGGGTGCAACCCTCCCTCGTTTTTTTATACATATGATGGACGCTGATGATGGCGGTGGCTCGACAACAGCCGCAACAGGCTGATGATCCGCACGATTCTTGACATCTTGTACGTTTGAGTTTTTTTTCATAGTCGTTGAAAAAAAAAATATATATATATATATATATATATATATATATATATATATATTTATTCGTAATTTCGCTGAAATGCAGTAAACGAATTTCTTTTTTTCTTCAAAAAATTCGAAAACGTTGGATTTTGTTATCGTAGTGACTTCCGCACATTCCAATACGATAAAATACAAATCTGATGAAATATTATAGAATGTTTCAACTTTTGATTGAAACGGCACTATCTTGGGTAATTTTTATCGTACATACATGTTTGCGATATAGAAATAGGTGAAATTTTATAGCGTACAATAAAAAAAAATTATACAAATTTATATCGAACACTTCAGCTGACTTTATATCAAATTTTTCGAAAAAAACCATGAATAATATTTTTTTTCACCCCAGATAACTGTACTTTTTAGCAGAATTAATTTTGTTAAGTTCTCTATAGGAATAACAAATTTTTGAGATTGCTTTTGTAATAGGATTTGGAGTTGCTGGTCATTTTTAAGGCAAAATCATTTTTTGAAAATGATTTTTTCTTGCGGAAACCTCGCAAAATGATTATGAATGGTCACGAACAATTTTTATGATGGCTTAAGTATTCTAATTCGATGGTGATGATATAGTGGATTGTCGTGGACTTTACCGTGGAGAATGACTATATTTTTCCAACGTTTTGTAATCCCATGTAATTTGTAATTGTTCTTAATATTCGTTATTCATCCACATAATTCGAGAGAATGAAGTCAGTTTAAATATAGCAAGGTTTTTGAAAAAAAAAGAATTAAAAAAAATGGCTTCCTTCTAAAAATAGCCAGCAACTCTGAATCCCATTTTTTTAAAAAATCTTCACAATTCGTTACTCATATACAGAACGCATGAAAATTCATTCGGCTAAAAAGTAGCGGCACCTTCGATGAAATAAAAATATTATTGATAATGTTTTCGGAAAATCTAAGTTAATTTGAACCGAAATGTTCCATATGAATATGTATTAATTTTGTTGTTGTAAGCCACAAAATTCCACACATTTCCATTTTTCAGAAATTTATGTACAATGAAACTGTCCCGTTGGAATGAAAAATTTAAAAATTCTAATATCTCATCAGATTTTTATTTTATCATATTGAAATTTGGTGAAGTTTGTACAATAAAAAGTCCAAACTTTTTCGAATTTTTGAAGAAACAAAATGTTGCTGGCTAAATTTCGGTAGAAGCGCTCATGTATTCCAAACTCGTAAAAAAATAACTTTTTGACATTTAATGTCAAAGTATCGGAGCCTGTTAAACTCCAAATTAGTGTGAATAATTAAATTATTTACTGATTACATGGTTAGGGTTCAGTATTTGCAGACTGAAAAAAATGTGTGGTTTTTCGTCGAACAAATGAAGAAACAAGCTACCTGCTGATCAGAGCCCATTGTCCATGTTCTGCCACAATTACATCTGTCTAGACTGGGAGACGTTCGGATTGTCGTAAAATGACAATTACATAGGAGCGTCAAAGCGCACCTCCCATCTTAGATTCTTGGATTCCACTCTGCCAATACCGACAGAAGATAAATTGTAAAGCAAAGCTTACCCAGTTCCTTTGCAAACCATTTTCTTTGATTATTTTGTAAAACTATGGGTTGACTTGAATTTTCAAATGAAACCGACAAAACGTTTCCGTAGTCATTTGTGCACAAAAACTTTTTATATTGCAGATACTGCAATTTATTTTTACTGTGTAAATAGTCATATTAGAAGTAATATTTTGTAAGCGAATGAATTCGTACCATCTTCATAATTTTATATTCAATGAACCAATGAAATTTATTGAACTATTTTTTAATTTTGAAAAAAATATTGCTGTTTTTATTATTACAATTAAATGTGTTCAGAACATTTCTGCAACATGAAATTTTTATAATGCATTTTTCTCAATATAAATGTTAATGAAATTCGTGCTTACAATGTCACAAATTGTATTTATAAAAAAAAACATCAAGTGCATCGTAATTTTAACTCAGACATTTTTACCAATAATTCCAAAACAACGATAACAAGTGTTGCCATTGGCCCTCAGAAGTTACAAATCTAAGATTTAATAATTCCCCTTAATAATTTCTCGAATAGCGACTATAAATAAAATCGCAAGTATAGCAATTTTGATTTGAACATTTTTACCAATAATTCTGAAACAACAATAACAAATATTGCCGGTGGCACTCAAAAGTTACAAATTCAAGATTAAATAATTCCCCATTATAATTTTTTAAATGGTGTCTATAAAAAAAATGGCATGTATAGTAATTTCGCCTCAAACATTTCTACCAATAATTCTAAAATAACGACAACAAGTGTTGCCGGTGGCAGTCAAAAGAGACAAATTAAGGATTAAGTAATTTCTCTCTATAATTTTTTGAAATAGAGTCTATAAAAAAAATTACACGTGCGGTAATTTCAAACGGGCCATTTTGACCGCCATTTCCGACATAACGGTAACAAGTGTTGCGCCAGTGTAGCTTTTGACCCGGTGGCGATAATAGCAGTTTCGATTGCGAGCAAAAGTGTCCGATGACCGCAGGAAGAATGGCTGGAAAAATTTGCGGCGGTTGAGAAGCAAGGGATAGCGAAGCGAGTATATCGTTTTTGATGCGAGTATAATAAAAAAAAGCTCTGCGGGAGCTTGATAAGCCGTAGGGCATTTCACACTCGGACAACCCTTGTATCGTAGAGAGGGTGGTAATGTTGCGTTATTTAACTCGGTTACCGCGAGGCGACACCAACCTTCACATACTGCTACTAACGCTGTTGGCGTTGCGCGCTATATAGTATATATATACAAGGTGGCCCGTCGCCGATGAGAAACGCCTCCGTCGCCCCGCTAAAAAACGGGGGTGCTGCTCGTCGTCCCGTGAAAACACTACGGGGGCGGTGACACGCATAAAATAGCAACCAGCAGCCCCATTTGCCGTCACTAGCGATATATATATATACCAAGCATGCTAGGGCGATGATGCGACGTGATTTCTTCTCACCCTTCGATCTCTTCGCAATATCATTCCTTGTGGCACGCAGTCAAAAATCGTCGCCATTTATTTCATTTTTCTTACATTCCTTGTAAATTACTTAACATTGTTTATACTGGATTAAAGTACCAGGCAATTGTAAAGGAAAAACTTTTTTTGGGCTTTAAGAAAAATTTTTATTTGTGGGTTAAACAAATTGCAAATCCATGTCCAATGAGATAAAATACATCGAGGTTACTTAAAAAAAGATGTTTACAATTTTCAAAAATAATAAACTGTCGTTTATTTTATTGTTTAACATTCTTTACGGATGATTTAACATGGTTGATTCTGAATGAAAATACTAGGGAATTTGTTAATGGAAAATTAACTTTTTTCGGGTTTACAAGAAATTTGTTTCTATGGTTTAACCGCAAATTCGTGTTTAGTGGAATAACATACATCGGTATAGGTTGGATAATAAAAAAATTCGATTTTCATTAATATTGACCTGTTATTTTTTAAAAAATTTACATTTTTTGTGGGTAACTTAACATTGTTTATACGTTGGGATTGTGTGTACGTTGGGATTTGCGAGGCCATCGACCGGAAAAAAAAAATATTTTATTAGTTGCATACGATAATGTGACACTCTGGTCAACTGTTAAAATTTCAACAACCGTCTCGAAGTATTACATACATTTTATAGAAACCCGTGGTAAAAAAATCGTTTCGCCGAACAGTTCATTCATTGGTGACTTTACCCTACCAGATAATAATAAAGAAATAACTTTTGGGGGCCTTTTCAAAATATTTTTGAAAAAGTGCAATTGTTGAAATATTTAGATTCTTACTAAAATTGCCAGTTAAAAAAAAATAATAAAAATAAAAATAATGGCTCAGTGACTTTGGCATTTGTTCGTTTTCTCCGTAAGTAATTAAACTCTGTAACCGCACATGATTAAAAATTAAGTTTGAAACTTTTTTCCGGATTTGGACTGCATATCATATTTTGCTGAATAATCGTTAAGTCAAACATTTATACCTATCGTATCTTTTTATCTATCCAAAACGCACTCACATACCCTAACCTGGGGCTGACAGATGCATGTGTAACGAACGAGCAGTTGCCCTTTATGAGGAAAGAATGAAAGAGGAAAAGTGACGGAACGAAACCCTTCGGATAAGGTCATTTGAATATCCCGTATTTAAGATTCGTCCGGCGTAGTGGCAAGCAGTGATTGTCAGGTTAGTAGGCGAGTCACGCGGTTGGCACGTCATACACGTCAAGCCAACCCCGACGGTGGATACTAGCGCCAGAACCCCGAGGCTTTGCTTTCACTGCTACTGTGCTACTGGACGATACGCTTCTCGACCGCTGCTGCTGTTACTGCTGAGGCGAGGGACTGTTTGGCCCACCGCTCAAGCATTTTACATTCTATTTTCACGCTGTACTGAATCCGGCAATGTATGCGACAGTCACATTAACATATACCCAAAGTATTGACCCCACTACTTTTGTGCCCACGTGTTCAATCACCTTCGGACAAATTGAGATATTTCACATGTCAGCATTAGATATGTATATTGTTGAATAATTAGATATCAAAAAAAAAATTTTCTATTTTGATAATGAATTTTTTTTTTTTATGAAATGAATAGTGAAACTTATAGAAAATTTATGATATTCCGGCTGGAACGGTTAATGTTTCAATAAAATTATTAGAGAAAAAAAAAAGAGTGAATTGTAAGAAAATTTCGAAATTGGGAATTCAGATTTATTAGAAATGTCTTTTGGCCAAAATGCTTGTGTAGTAAATTTCACTGGAAATTTAATCAGAAAATTCCTGTGCAGTAAATTTTACGAGATATTTAAGCACAAAATTCTTGTATAGTGAACTTCGCTGGAAATTTAAACACGAAATTCTTTTGGAGTAATTTGACCTGAAACTTTTATTACAAATTCCTGTGCAGTCAATTTCACTTTACTAATGTCAGCAAATTTCTGTACACTGAATTTAACTTGAAATTTCAATAAAAATTTCTGCGGAGAAAATTTACCGAAAATTCCTATTTAATAAATTTGCCTAAGAATCTCTTAATCCATTCTTGTCTCGTAAGTGTCACCGTAAATTTCATTCAAAATTCACGTGCAGTACATTTTTCTTAGTACCAATTCTCAATAAAGTTAGAACTTGGGTCTAAAATTCTTTCGCCCATCGTGGTAATTTTGACCATCCTTTTCTCTCCATCTTTATGTGCACTTCTCACACTGTTAGAAAATATTGGATACTTTTATGCATAAACTCGTCATCGAAATTTAATAAACAATTTTGGTATAGAATTCATATACTTTTCCAATAACATGAAAGCAAATTATTAAAATTCAAGTACTTTTACTGTCAAATTGAACTAAATTATTCGACATGCTGTACCATATGTTAATTTGACATTACACTTGTATACTAAATTTCATATACTAGTTTAGAAATAAAAAGTTCCAGTAAAAGAACACTAAATTTCAAGTAGATCTTTTTTACACTGCAGGCAATAAAAAAAAGTGTTGCCATAACTAGTGTCAAATTGTGGTAAAAAAAAGCGAATATTGCGACGTTGTTACGATGAAGCATGGGCGAGCAGCCGGAATACTTTATGAAGCAGTAGCGTTAGTATAGAGTAGTGGTCAGCAAGATGCCTGGTCACCATGCACCATACATCACTCGGACGGGTCGGGGTGCCAATTCCAAATGGACCCAGAGTGCCACTATGTGGAACTCTCCCCGCCGGAAACGCCCTCTTTTATATGCATAGCCTTATTTCCTTATGGAATATTTACGAAAACCGTCGATGCAAAAAGGAGTTTGTTCTCCGTCGCTGCAGCTTTTCCGCCGTTTCTACCAAGGCCGCTACATATTTTCCTTGCTCGTGTGTGTGTGTTTTTTCTTATTTACGTATTTAGGGAGAGGCTTTCATTATGGCTGTAGAATTTTGAGTATTATAGCGATAGCACAGCCGTCCACGCGCGGGTGTTTGCTACATATGCATTCTGGCCTATATATAACTGTATCGATACCGGCATAACTGTTCTCGTGCCCTATAAGCTACATCTGCTCAACCTAACTTCACCTGGACTACCTTTTTCGACAATTATCTATCTTCGCGTATCTCTACGCATCTCCAAGCGCCATTAAGGCCCTCAGCAGGCTTTGGATATACCTGGTGTTCTACACTTATATTCTTATTTATTATCATGTATTTTGTTTCTTTCCATCGACTTTTTTGGGTTATAGAACTTCCGGAGAAATTTTTTTATTTTCTAAACAAGGAAATTGAAAATTTTGGCATCATGTAGTTATGTTTATGGTAAGATCTCTTTACTATCAAATAATGATGTAGTCATGATTATTATAGAAATGAGTGGTTTTCTCACTTTTCGGAAGTCGAAACTTTTTTTCGGTAAAAATACGTCTTGGCGTCTTAAATGATAAGAATACTTGAACAATTGTTAATAAGGAATTTATTTATTCATTGAGATGCGATTTTTGAATATTCGACGTGTTAAATTCTAAATTCTTTATTTTATTCTTTGCTATAAATTGTGTCTAATTTCTAGGAAAGAACCGATCTGTTATAACTATTTAAATGCCGATATTCAATTTGACTAAGATGTAGAAATATCCTTTTGTCACAACATATTTTTCTTTTTTAATTAAAGTATTTTCGGAAAATTTGATAATCCGTGGAATTCCGTCACAAATTCCCCTAAATTTTAATTTCATATAATGAAAACGCATTTACACAAAAAAAATGAACAGCCCACTTTTCGAAAGTGCCATTTTATCCAGTACTTCATCCGTTTTACGAAAAGTTTAAGTATTGAATAATAAAAAAAAATACTCATCAATGGATCTAAAAAAAAACTATCCGGCAATTTCCACCATAGCAAAGATAGCCATTTTGCATAACGTCCCACAAAGTGGGCTGAGCCAGGGCATCTGATGTAACGAACAACGTGATGCCATAGGATCTCGAACCCCTTAAAATGTCCCCTGAAAAAAAAATCGTCTCCGAAAGGGTTGACTCGGGATTAATAAAAAGGGGTGGTACACATTTCGCGTATTAGGTATAGATCAGTAGCAATAGGTAGGCAAAGTACCTACAGCGGAATAAAATACATCTATGTAAGATAAAAAATCCGAAAATAAATATTTTTACTAGGATAGCTATAAAATTTTGTTTGATAGTCCGAGTTTTGAAATTTTTTACGGATTTTGACTGCAAATTATTTTAGTAAATACCTGCATTCTTTAAAACTGGTGAAACATTTAACTCGTGACATATGAGTAACGAGTTCGAGTGAAGAGAGCTTGAGAGAAAGTTATGCAATTTTTTCGAAAGCGCCTCACAGAGGTTATTGTTATTTCGAAAACAGTCAAGATTTAGACAGAAAATTGAACGAAACGTGATTAATTTATACTGTTGTATATCCAAAAAAATAATCCAGAATTTGATTATTTGAAAAATAAAAAAAATTCATGAAAGAAACTTTCAAAAAACTATCAGGCAATTTCCACCATTGCAAAGAGAGCCATTTTGCATAACGTTCCAGAAAGTGGGCTGAGCCAGGGCATCTGATTTAACGAACAACGTTATACCATAGGATTTCGATCCCTGTAAAAAGTCCCCTGAAAAAAAAATCGTCCTCAAAGGGGTTGACTCGAGATTAATAAAAAGAGGTGGTACGTATTAGGTACAGATCGGTAGAAATAGGTAGGTAAAGTACCTACAGCGGAATAAAATACATTTATGTAAAATAAGAAATCGAAATTACCCAAAACAGACAATTTTACAAGGATAGCATTTTGTTTAATAATCCGAGTTTTTTTTATTTTTTGCGGATTTTCACCGTAAATGAATTTAACTAAATACCTGCATCGTTAAGAATTAGTCAAACATATACCACATGACATATGAGTGCTTGAGAGAAAGTTATGCAATTTTACAAAAAGCGCCTCACAGAGGTTATTGTTATTTTGAAAACAGTCAATATTTAGACAGATAATTAAACGAAACGTGATTAATTTATACTGTTGTATATCCAAAAAAATAATCCAGAATTTGATTATTCGAACAATAAAAAAAAAACATGAAAGAATCTTTCAAAAAACTATCAGGCAATTTCCACCATAGCAAAGAGAGCCATTTTGCATAACGTCCCACAAAGTGGGCTGAGCCAGGGCATCTGATGTAACGAACAACGTTATACCATAGGATCTCGATCCCTGTAAAAAGTCCCCTGAAAAAAAAATCGTCCTCAAAGGGGTTGACTCGAGATTAATAAAAAGAGGTGGTACGTATTAGGTACAGATCGGTGGCGGTAGGTAGGTAAAGTACCTACAGCGCGCGTGCGCGATGCCTAGAGCTCTCATTTTCAATAGTAGCTACTTTGGGGGCTCGCTATGTATAGTAGGTAGCAGCAACGAGCAACGGGTTATGTATCGAACGCTCGCATGTGCCGCCAGAGAGCGAGGATCCGAATGTCGAGAAAGGCCACGTGCCTCTGGCAGCACGCGACCAACCTAACGGTTTTAGGCTCACCCCATACCGTGCCACGAAGCTTCCAAAACCAGTCCTCTGCATTCAGTCTATCGCCGTCTCTATAGATTCTTCTTCCCTGTCGCTCTCGCGCTATCCAACCCTTCGTCACACTGTTTTTCCATTGCCTCTCCAATCGAAGGGGGAGGGGGACATCCCCCCTACGTTCTCCTCCCTGTTACACCATTTCTCGCTCTTGTAACTTCCCGACAACTTCCTACAAGTCTGTTTCTCAATCTCAACAAATGTCCACAATGCCACACCACCCCTTTTTTTCAGGGCTTGTATTACGTGTTACGTGAACTTTCACAAATGTGCGCGTTACGTTTGCGTAACGTCTTGTAACGTGAAATCATTATAGGCAAGTATTTTAGGCGCTTTTTGATGGGACCATGTCGTTCGGTCGGTTGTCAGGGTTTTTTGAAAAAATGTCCTGAAAAAACGTTATGGCCATTTGGAGAAGATGTGGCTTTTGACCAAATGTCCTCAAAAAACGTTATGGCCATTTGGTAAAAAATGGGAATTTTGACCAAAATTCCGCAAAAACGTTATGGCTATTTCAGGAAAAATGTGGCTTTGGACCTAATGTCCGCAAAAAACGTTACCGCCATTTGGAAAAAAATGGGAATTTTGACAAAATGTCTTCAAAAATTGTCAGGCTATTCGGGGAAAAAAGTAAATTTTGACCAAACGCCATCGAAAAGTGTTACGACCTCGCAGTGAATTTGAAAAAAAAATTCCCGACACACTGAACTGTTAAAGATATTTTCATATAATATTCTTCAAATGCTTATTATATTGTGATGTATCGTCAAAGTAATGCAATTTTCTGTTTCGACTTCATATATTGCTGAATTCATATTGAAAACTGCATCGACACGCATAAGCATAAATTAAAATATTGGAGGCCGAAGAAATCTTTTTTTATACCCCAAAATGAAAGTGAAAAATATTTTTTAATTGAAAAAGCTTTAGCATAACATTTTATTGAAAAAAAAAAATTAATAAGTACATACAATTGTCATATATTTAACAATTCTTTTCGGGAGAATTGTAAATATAGACATTCTCTTAAACATACCTGATAGTTAAATTTACCATGAATTCTTTTGAATGCTCGCCAACGGAAGCATAATAATCGAATGATATATAAGATTCTAATAAAATCGTAAGTCGGTTGACAAGGAGTCTGGAATTGGAATTTTACTATAGAAGACTGACGGGTTTCCCGCTGTGCACCACCTCCCCCGTACGATCCTAGTTGTTGATGTGCACAGCTTCGTCATGGATCTCAGTGGAGCGGCTCTTTGTTAGCCCTTGCGTAAGAGATCGTCCGGGCGGGAGAACCGGCCAACAAGAATACCGATCGAAGAACGTAGAAGCAGATGCTGTCTGTGCATTCTGTTGCACCGTTTTATATTGATGCACACGACAACGATGTCGACGACACGCGTAGGTGCATGCAGAAGAATGGAAATAAAAAGGAAAAAATAGGGAGGCAAGAAAGCCCTAATGCTGCGATCTTTTACACTTGTGGATTCTTCAGATGCATCTTTGCCCTCCGAAATAAAATAGCAAGAATTTTCGAGATTAAATGATGCGCAAAGTTGTGGGAATCAAGCTACTCTCACACTTTATTTCTCTATTTATTTTTTTAACAATTCCATATTACTAATTCATGCAACATATTTTTTTTATTAAATGGATTGAACGTTTGAATTTAATAAAAAATTGTTGATCCCTTTACCGACAGCCTCGAAATCTTATTCATTTATTTTATCGAGAATTTCATATTGAGAATTTTTTCACAATATAGAATAAAATTATTTGTCCATCAAAATTTGTTTTTTAATTTACTTACGGCTTTTTTAAACAAAGCGAAACTCGTGAATAATACGAGCTTTACAAGTGTTTGTGAAAAATATTAATATCTTTCACTTTATTATTTTTTACCATTGGCTTAAAATCGCCGGCTTTTTGAAGACGTTGAAAAATATCGGTAAATCTGTGGTTAGATTGAAAAGTTACATTCTCATCGAAAATCTACCTTCTCGTTAGTCGTTAGGAGCTTGAATGCTTATATTTCCATAATGATGAGGAATATGGTGTTAGCTTCTATGGTAAGCGTGAAAAGAAGCGAACAAAGAGGGTATGCAGAAAGGAAGAAGAATAAGGGATTCGACGAACGGACGGATGGACGGATGGACGGATGGATGAGAGGGCGAGAGTGCGAGCACTGCGCGAAATCGGTCCGACCCGTGAAAATAACGATTTCACTTAATGGCTGTTCGTTAGCCGCGGTCTAACACCCAGAAAGGAATAAGAACCGGAAGGATAGCGACAGCCAACAGAAACGGACGAGTCGTCGTGACTCGCACATTTTTCCCTCTTTTTTACGATTTGAATTGATATTTTATGTAGATCAGGCAAAAAAAAACATTGACTTTCGCAGCTAAGTATGCAATGCAATGTGAAGAATAAAAAAAAAAATATTTAGTAACACGTTCGGTTTCTTTGTTGCACTATTTAAAAAAATGTAAGAATCTTCGTCTTCCAAATCTGTCAACATGACCACGGACGAAAAACTATAAATTCCACAAACCCGATCATTGATCCGAGGATTCAGAAAATCATTGTTGCGGGAAGAATATTTATTTTTATTCATAATACATGCATACAAATAAACAACACGATCAGTAACACTTTCTTATCGTAACAACGTTTTTTATATCACGAATTTGTCAGGGAAAATATAGTGAAATAAAATGAGTGACCAGTGGTTTTGTTTTCTCCTTCCAACTGCCGATAGAACTTTCGGTACATTGAAAGAGTTGCCAAGTAAGTCACACGCTTTTATGTGCATAAAAAGTTACTACAATGTGAAGAAAATAAAGCGACCGCAAAGAAACCAATGAAGAATCTTTGTTTTTTAATATTACAATTACGTCATAAAAAATATTTATCGTGGAATTAGTTACGAAAAATTTTGTATTCTTGCCTTTGGCAAAAATCACTTTTACAAAAATCCAACACACGAATATAACAGAGCTATTCATTGGCTATACAAATTTCGTTCATAAAGTTTTTACTTCCGAATTGTACCAAAGATTAAAAAACAACTATTTCTGCAATCGCTATATTTCAGGTGCTATTTAAAACTTTATTTTTCATTTTTCTTTTTGTTTAATCCAACTGCTGATGCAGCTTCCGGTAGAGTAAAGGTTTTGTCAAGTAAATTGTACGCTTGTATGTGTATAAAAAGTAACACTACAAAGAAAATGAAGCAACCTCAAAAAAACCAATAAAGAATCTTTGATTTCAAATACTACAAATACATCATAAAAAAAATCCATCGTAAAATTAATAACGAAGATTCGTTAGGATACCCTTTAAAAAAGCAATCATTCATACGGAAATTCAATTCTTTACTTTTACAAAGTTACATTTATTGGCTATATAAATTAAGTTCACATAATTGTTGCTTCCGAATCGTACCAAGGATCCGAAAAAACCATTTTTGCAGTCGCTATATTTCAGGTGCCATTGTATACTTTGTTATTTTTAGCACCTGACGTGCCATACGGCAACGCTAAAGTGCAGCGGACATAGAATAGTGCATTTGGGCGCGTGTGGCCAGCGTCTGTGTTATGGTCTTGGAATTCCGATGGTTTCGAGCGAGAAAGGTCGTGTCGAGAAATTCCGAGGGTAGAGGAAGGGCATCGGAGTCGGACTGTAGAGCGCCGGATATGTATCGTTGCATAAACGACGCACGGGGATACGGAAAATTTGACGTTAGGCAATATCGCAATGGTGAAGCTAGAGCGGCGAGCCAGAGAACCAGCTGCAACACTCGCTTGGCGGTTCGGCTTCAGAATGGATCCTCTGACGATCCGTGAGTGAATGCGGGGGTGATGGATAGTCTGCGCGGTGGTTACCGTGTCACTCGTGCAAACGTACGTTAAATAGGCTTCAGCGATCATCCGATATTGCATGGGCGTCCCATTATATTCGCCTGTCCCGCTCGGCTTCGTTCCTTCACAAATAAATATTCCCAATAATGTGATTCACGTCGCCCTTTTTTTACCAAATTATCTCCAACCGGAAAACGTATTACCGATTATATTTTCCGTGCCATTGCAACGTGATTTTCGCCTGCCAGAATTTTAACCTCCGATAATCTTTATTCTGTTTATTCTACAGTTCAATATTAATTTTTTTTATTTTAGGGAATAAGAGATAATAGAAAATTGGCAAAAAAAAATTTACGAATGTTATTGAAAATGAGACGGGGTTCACCGTGGAATTTTTTTTTAATGAGAATATTTTAATAACGAACTTTCCATTACGCAATTTTTATGACTTTCGGAAATGAATCAATAGAAATTTTGTTTATAACAAAATATTTACAAATTTTATTATCCAAATGATACCATATTTAAAAAAAATTCAATTGTTTATGATAAATAAATAAGTAAAATTAGTACAACTGTACTGTAATAAACCGTTCTTAAAAAACTGACAGTAAAAACCTCGTTTCCCTCAACACTATATTTCTTAAAACTTACATGTTAATTATGATTTCATATACTTTCAAAAAATTGTCATGGAAAACATGCAAAATGTTTCAAAATGGTACTTTTCTCCATGTAACCTCATTGAACCCGCATTACCCTTTGTTCAAAGTATTAACACTCCCTTACAAAAAAAAAATCGGGATTCAGTTACCGATTAGTCTGTGAATGTGCGTCACGTGACCTCACATACGTTGAGCGAAGAGTGGGGGGCGTCGTTTCCCGCGTCTCAGCAACAGATTTAAAGACGTCCCTTCCACCGAAAAGAGAAGATCGAAAGAAAAAAGCCGTTGCAATTTTCGCCGCCGATGCCAACGACCATTTTTTTTCGCCGCTGTCTCATCACTTTCTGATGGCTATTTCTCACAAAATCGTTACAAAAAAAAATCTAAACTCGCTTGTGTCTCGAGCGAAGCTCCTGGAATAGAAGTGACGGTTATAACCAGGATTTCTGATCGTTAAAAGCAACAAATGAATGTTCGAGGCAGCGAATCGGGACGGCAGAGTATATAACTTACATCTTATCGGTAACGATAGGAAAGAAGTGTTCGTAGATGCTGAAGCGTTGCACCTGGAAAGCTAAACTCACATAAGCTTATACTTAAAGTTCCTGCGGCCGTGTTTACGTCCGACGTAACGTATAAAGTAAGAAAAGGGGCAAAAAAAAATAAAAGATCGCGGTACCCGAATATAACCTTTATTTCTGAAAAAGGGTAGATATTCTTGTTTCGTGAGAGCGCCGAGTGTTAAAACCTGAGGAAATCACCCCAAAGACCGTTTTTCCCCCTTTAGCAAAGTACAACGGATAAAAAAACGTTTTTTTCTTACCCCTCCAAGCTGTAACTCGATTCTCATGGAAAAAGTGTGGATTTCGGGTAAAAAACTATCCCAGGCTTTTGGAATGGATGCTGGCGATGCAAATTCGTCGAGGAAAGGGAAACGAGCCATTGCATCGTGTATGTGTATACCTGTGCCCTTCGAGGTTGCTGCCGTAAAATCTTTGCAATGAAAAGAGGGGATATATTATTGCGTGGAGTAACTGAAATTTTATAGTGAATTCACCAATATAATCTTCCCTCTACCTGGCAACTCACGAACCCCGAAGGACATGAGCCTCTACCTGCTTCACCAGTTTTTTTACCTTATTCGGGGAATCAGGTAAAAAAAAAATAACGTGTACAACGGACAAGAGGAAGAAGAAAGACGAAAAAAATGTGGAGAGAGCGAAAATCTGGAAAGAGACACATACATTGGTATAAACGGACGTTGGCCCCAAAAATTGCGTCTTTGGGAACAGTTTGAACGTTTTTTTTCTTCTCGCCTCTATCCCAACGACGTCCTTCTCTCGCTTTCACTCTCTCTAACGTTCGCGCTTGCATATCCCCGGCGATTATTCCTCTACGTGTCTTTTGTATGCAACCTCCATTCGTTTTGTCCTCGTTTTTTTCGGTTTTTTTTTCTCATATGAAGCTGTCGGCTTAATGCGAATGATCTTCATGGTGAAACGTTAAAACGTTTTTTTTTTTAAACTCGAACATCAATCGTGGTCCATGCATGCGATTAAAAATTTTCCCACAAGGTGCATTGAATATTAATTTTTTATTGAAAATTTATCTCGCTGCGGGATTTGCTCACTGTATGTGAAAAAGTTCTTCTTCACATGCCACGAAAATCAAACTGAAAGACCCATTTTTTTGCCTCATTGCCCGTTATGAATTATATGTGAGAATTTTAATCTGTTGGAACAGTTTTTCTCGAAAAATAGTGAATGCATTTATTACCGCTATCCTTGAATATGATTGATACTAAGTTATTCATGTAAAAAATCAATAGATGGAGTTGAAAAATAATCGAATGTTAGAAATCTCTGTAAGCACCGAAACCTAATAATTTAGGACCCACCACAAGAATTCTGTAAAAAAAATACATGAAACAAAAAAGGACGTGCTTCCGGCGAACAAAAAATCGACTCCAGGCCATTATTTTTTCGCCACCAATTACCCATTATTTGTCGGTTTGTGGCAACCCTAATCTCCATAAAATTTTATTTCCCCAAAATATATTTATTACAATCAGAAACGAATTTTTAAAGTTATCAGAAAAACAGCATCTGAAAAAAATTTATTAGAATACTGATACTTTTTTAAATCTCAAAACTTCACTGATAAAAAAACCCTGCAGAAAATGTTCGCTAAATAAAAAATCGGTTCCGCTCCATTATTCGATTATGTTTTAAAAAGGGGTAAAAAATGCGTTGGATTCGCGCTGGTTGCTCGATACGAGGCGGGAATTAACGTTGCGCGTTCCCCAATGAGAAATAGAGAGTGAGAATAATATATATATATATATAAATGTCGCAAAAGGGTACATACGCAGCGAGGGAGGCCGTCGTAAGATGTGATGATGGATGCGAGCCCAAAGCAAACCAAAGCGAAGGGTTGTTTCACCTCGCAATAGTAGTAGTCGTAATGTAGTAGCAGTAGTAGTGGGAGAGGCTGTCCCGTTTGGCAAAGGGTTCCGCGCGAACCAATGAAACACAAAGAACAAGCGATTTCGGCCAATCGGATGTGCGTGCAGTGAGCACGTGGTGGTGGGGGTAGTTCGCCCTTAGGGCTTTGCCGGCTCGGCGCAGTGGCGTTGCGTCACTCTGACATTCACTCAGTGGCGGTCCTGCTACGAGGACCAAAACGTCACGTTTCGCGCGGTGCATACGCAAATTTATATAAATTAGTAAACCACAAAAAAAAAACGTCGTGAACCGTGAATACAAAATTACACTCTACATACATTTTTTTAAATACACCTGCAAGAGTGTTTGAATAAAAATTACTAATTCGTCGATTTAAATTACTATTCACGCAGTGACGGACTGGTGCATATGCAAATTCACATAAATAAGCAAAAAAAAAAAAGTAAAACGTGAATACAAAATTACACTGTACATACATTTTTTTAAATACACCTGCAAGACTGTTTGAATGAAAATTACTAATTCATCGATTTAAAGTGCCATTCACTCGGTGACACAAATTTACATAAATAAGCACAAAAAAGTAAAACGTGAATACAAAATTGCACTACACATAATTTTTTTCCTATGCACCTGCAAGAGTGTTTGAATAAAAATTACTAACTTGTCAATTTAAATTGACATTCACTGAGTGATAGAACTGCTATGAAGACCAAAATATCACGTTTCGTGCGGTGAATACGTAAATTTTTATGAATAAGCGAATAACAAAAAAAAAACGTCGTGAAGCGGAAATACAAAGTTACCAATTTGTCAATTTAAATTGACATTCACTCAGTGAAGGACTTGCTACGAGGACTTGCTACCAAAACATCACGTTCCGTGCGGTGCATACGCAAATTTATATAAATAATCCAACAACAACAAAAAAACGTCGTGAAACGGGCGTACGAATTAACACTCAACATATTTTTTTTCAATACACATGCAAGAGTGTTTGAATAAAATTCACTAATACGTCAACTCAAATTGACATTTACTTAGTGACTGAACTGCTACCAGGATCAAAGGTCACCTTCCGTGCGGCGGATAAACAAATTTCTGTAAATAATCCAACAACGAAAAACGTGAAACACGAATACTGAATTACACGCAGTAGAATTTTTTTCGATACACCTGCGCGGGTTTTTGAATGAAATTTACTGAGGTGTAGATTAAAATTGATCGGACTTGTTATCGGGAATTATCGTGAATGACAGACAGCCGGTCACTTAATAAAAATATATATTCGGTATACCTAGATATGTGTATATTTAATAAATGATATTATCTCGAGTTTCACTAAATCGATAACAGTCGAGGGAACAAGACGGTGACGAGTGTTGATGATTTAAGACGCTTAATTTTCTCAAGCACTACGTGATATCTTGAACTTTTTTTAAACTGTGAATCAAGACAGCTTTTGAATTTTTTTTTTGGAGAACTAGCGAGATTGTTCATCGTGCGATTTTTACGACGTTTAAGGGGGTGTTTGACGTTGGTTTCAAGTTTTGTTGTCGTGCTGGATCTCGAAAGACAACGAAAGCTAGATGTGACGGTGAAAAACAGTGAGGGCGATAGCAGAAGCTGCAGTGATATTGAAAAAATGGTATTTCTCGAAGATCCGAGAATGATTTTTGCTGACATGCGGCTACATGCAAGCAGCACACCAACCACAACTCGTGAACGTTATCATCATCATCGTCATCATCGGCGTCATGATAAATACAGAGCCCAGAACAACAATGATTGTACGCGAAATTGTGATTTATATGATTTTTGCACTATTTCACAATTCTTGGAAAATTAGTACACAATTTTTAAATAATTATCACTGATCGGAAAATTAATATACAATTGTCCCCTAATTTATCAGTCTTCAGAAAATCAATATACAATCTTTTACGAATTTATCACTTTTCGAAAAATTAATTAACAGTTATTTATTATTTATTAATGTTCGGAACATTACTATTTTTCAATTTTATATGACTGGTCCGGTAATTAATGTACATGAATGATATTGAAGTAAATTAAGAAGTTATTGATCGTGTTTATGGCAGCATACGTTTATCATATATTATTAAATATACCGATGTCGTGATTTCTTTCTCTGATTACATAAGGCATTTTTTCACTTTTAACGTTGGATCATTTTTTTCATGTTGCAGATGCTGATCTGCATGGCGATGTCGATGCGGCCGAACTTAGCGGTGATGATAGGAGTATTGCGAGCGATGTACAAGACGGCAATGAAGCTATTCTGGACCATGATTCCATGGATTCGGATCGTGGAGGAGCTCTCAACCTGGTAAGACTCGTAATTTATTTTAAATTAATTGATAATGATTATAAGAAACCTGTGTACACACATGTTAGAGCATTTGAATTTTTTTTAAATCTCTTGTCATCTTAAATCACGTAAGAATTTTAAAAAAACTTTTTGAGTTTCTCACGGATACTAGAAATCAAATTTCAGTGCGATATAATATATTTTATGTTTACCTAATTTTTTAAACAAAAAAACTATAAATAATTACCAATTATATGTTCGAAATCAACATTCAATTTATTCTATAATTTATTATTATCAAATATTAGTGACGCATTCATAATGAGTAATTCATTTATACCATGAAGAATTATTGCGTGCACAAATATTCGAAATTATTAAATCCTGCTATAAACGTCTAAATCCAAATTATGGAAAAACGTTCGTAGAAGTTGAATGGGCTTATGTGAAAGATTTGGAAAAGGATAGGAACATGCTGGTCCTCGTGTATGCATTCTTACTAGAAAAGAGAAACTTTGGTTCCCTTGAAAAGAACATCTGTCGCTACCCAAAAGTCCTGCAGCAGCAGAAGCAGCATTACACACATAGCCTGTTATGTAGCTTCCGCATTTTTGGCTTCCACCCTCGCAGACACCGAGTCGCGTGTATAAGAGAGTATAAAAAAAATGTACAAGCAGTTCAATATTTGGCAAATAAATAGAGGGCAACGAAAGAACGAGATATTCGAGAGGAAATCGAGGGGTTGAGGAACGGCATTGGCAGAGGGGTCAAAATTTTTATAAAATACAAAAGCGAATCGCTGCGAGCTCCGAGAGTGACCAATATCCTGATCTGGCCAAGTGTAAACACTGCTTTCGACGACGTGGACTTTACTTTACAATATTAGGACTTCTGAGACAGGATTGGCTTTATTTAACTCAGGAATAGCCTCATGCTTCATCTTATTATTTTTTCTAGGTCATCTAATCAAGCAGTTTTATTATTGCTTTTTATTTCATTAACTTATCGCTTGTAATTAGTAATGAATAATGAGAGTTGTTTGAGAGAGAAAAATAAGAAATTGTAAAGATTGGAATCAGTAATAAAAATTGATACAATACTTTGTATTTATTTATAATGTTGGCAATAAGTAATATCAGAGAATGATGATACCAACATGTAGCTCTATTTTTATATCAAGCTTGCGTCCAATGGCTCAAAATTTAGAGGAGCCAAGAAGATTACAACGTTTAGCATTAGTAAAAAAAAAATTAATTAGGCGTTTTTTTATCGCTTGTCCGACTTCAACTGAATTTGCGACAATTATAGCCTGAGCTACGTTCGTGCCAAATGTCGATCTCATAGTTAGTGCCGTTCTTCACTTACAGCTAATTACATTTTTTTATAAACATACCCGAATTTTCTTCATCATAAAAATACTCTGACACTAAATTTACAAAAAAATTTTCGCTATGACAATTTAGCAATAACTCGTTGTCGAAAACACTAGTTTTAGAAAGTAACACTAAACAAAAATGGCGGATAATCTAGTTATTCAAAAGTTTCAAAAGCAGCGATCCTCACAAATTATCAACATTAATGATTACTCAATATAATCATATGAAAGTTTCTAAAATGTAAACATTAGCTTTAAACATGCAAGGTACATAATTAGCAGAATATAATAGGGTTACGATTGGGATATCGTAGTTCTTATTTGACCACAGATGTAATTATCTTTTATCTTTTTTTTTTTTTTTATTTTAATTTTTGAATTATTTTCCAATATGGAGCCTAAATAATACTGAAGAGTCGATTTGAATAGAGTACAAAAATAGAAAACAAATGTCGTTCAGGCTACCGACATTTCGCACCTTATAACGTGATTTGTAGAATATAATAATTTTACGACCGGGTCCGAGTAGTTTACGCTTTGTCTACTAGATGCAATTATCACTTTGTTGATTTTCCAATTTGAAAGGTAAATAATAGTATGTTGTCGACTTGAATAGAGTACAGAAATAGAAAACAAATGTCCTTCAGGTTACCGACGTTTCGCAGCGAAACAGCAGCAGCGGTACCAGCGGGAGTGCATCTTCGCCAACTTCCGGTGTGAGTAGTCAACTGACTGGGAGTCACGCTGGAAATACCGGAAGTACGCAAGCGGCTTTGGCAGCTCAGTTAGTCGGTCAGCAGCTTCTTATGCACGGACCGTTAGGTGCACTCGGTCCTCAGGAAATTCAGGCGCTGGCGTCGACTCTTCAGCAACAGCAACAATCCCTCCAGCAGCAGCTTCAACAGTTTGCCATGTTTCAACAGGCGAATCCCTCGGCCGCTGGTCAACTTCCGGCCCAGGCACAATTTTTCCTGCAAAATCAGGTGAGTGATCTTTCCCTTCCTCTTTTTTCTCCTCTATTGTTCTACGCGTTCGGGCATCACTGGGTAACTCACTTAGGCGGATTAGGAACCACTCGCGACAATGAAAATCTTTTCAAAGCCACTCAAAGATATCTTCCCTTCTTTTCGAAGGTTATCTTTTCTAACGATCAAGTTGCAAGGAAACAGGAAAAGTAAACAGCTACAAGACATCTTTGATCTTCGGTCGGGGCTTACATCTTAACTTCCGGAACACGAACAAAGAGAATATTAGAAAATATATTTAGAATGTCGGATTTTTTATAGGTTTTTTGTATTTTTCAAAAGTATATATTTTTTTAAAAATATCTCTATGAGATTTAGATATGCAGAAAAGGAATAATTTTCTTCGAAAATTCTTTCTAATCATTTCTGTATAAATATTATGGATTAAAGTATATAAAATGTAAAATAGCATTTCTTTTTGTGAAATATAATTTAGCTATAACTCGTGTAAGACTGTTGAATATTTTTTACACCGCACAATAATTCACGAATTATTCATTTCTTAAAAATTTTGAATTTCTCCATGCTAATGGTGCCCAACTTTAATATCGAATTATAATTTAAAAAAAAACTTATTACTGCTCTCATCTAACAATTACATACTAGCTAAAAATGATATTTTTATGCATAACCATTATAAATAATTATTACAAAAGAATTATCCGGTTGAAAACGCTATAACCTCTTGCATCACTGAAAGAGAGCCTTAAAAATATTATCGATTTAGGATACATTGAAAAAAATATTTCTAAGAGCTGTGGACCGTCGGTATCTTTTTCCACACGAAGCATCCTATTGCAGAGCTTCACCAAACTGAGGATACAATGAAAAAAGAGCTGAAAAGCGTGAGCAGCACCTTGCCACATCTTTTAATACGTCACACGTGGCAAGCGGGGTGAAATAAGGGTTTCTTCTTTTTTTAATTCTCCAAAGAACCCTTCGTTGCATTATTTTGTTATCCAACTACAACAATGGAAGGACACACGACGAGTTTTTTTTGTAAGCATGCGCGGTAGCTGCTCAGGTAAAAAAAGACCCGATACTCGGTTTCCAAGTTTTCGGCGCATGCAGCCAACCTGTAGTTTAACCCTCCGACACACGCGATGGTAAAAGGGTTCGATCGTAATCCCTCTCGCCCATAGGGCGTCTTCCGGAACGGACGTTTAATTTCTTCATTCGATACACCCTGCTTTTTTTTCCTCCCTCGGGACTGCTGCATCGTGTATACCATTATAATACCATACAAGAGGTAGTCGAGAACCCTTCCGCCACGCGCCATAGCTATCAATAAAAAGAAATCTCAGCCGATCGTACGAACATTGACATAATACGAGTTATAATCCATGTCATACTTAGGGCGTGAGGTTCGAAGGAACCGTGTTTGGAATTTTGGAGTATCGGTAAAGTTGAAGAATTGAAGTTGAAGTTAGAGGAAATATGTCGCTGGCCAAAAATTAATATTAGTGTAAACAAAAAAGGCAATTAAGTTTATTCTTTCAGATTTTTATACAATCATTTTCAATGGTTAACTGATGTTGAGTTTTAATAATATATTTCAATTGTACTGTGAAAGTACATTATTATTAAGTTTAATCTAATTTTGCTTCAATGTGGAAATATATTGTTTGTACATCCCAATTTTATACTACATAATCTCCCAAGAACTGCAAAATGAATTGAATTGAGTGTAACTAAAAAATGAAGAGAGCGATTTCAAGAAAAAATCTAATCGAGTGATTTTTCCAAAATCAAGGTATCGATTGAATCATTTAAAACTGCTCTACCGTCTCAATATTGTCTTTACTCAAGTGTACACATAGGGACAGTGAAAAACTATGTCAAGGGTAGACAACTTGTTGATAAATTCAAACGTTTCGCATTTCAGACTAAAGTATAATCTAATCACATTCTATTATCAGCCCTAACTGAGTCTATTGATTGCCTTGAAAACTATAGCGCAGCTGAGAAATTAGTGACGAAAATAATGATCTCTTTAGAATGTCTAGGCTCGAGATTTAATCGAAAATTAGAGAGATACGTTTGAAAATTCAAAGGTCACAATTCGTCACATATCATTCAACATAAGTGAGGTTTCTTTTATGTATATATACATATTTATTATGTATACATCTTATTAATAGACGACAGATTTGTGACTCGTGCCAAGTTCTTTACAATAAAAAGGGAGAACTCGAATGCGAAATGTATGTTAAGGGTATGGTCGTATTAAAGGGTGAAAAAGGCCCTTCGACTGTGTCAAGATAAACGATCTATGTACCGCAAAAGGATGGCACGTTCCAGAGATTCTTATGCGGTAGTGAAAGTGCTTCCCATAAGAAAAGGGTGAAGTTAATCGATTCACTCTTGCACCCCATCACACTTAATTTTTTTTACCTGCTACTTCTCTAACTTCGAAACGGCACGCGACTACATTATCCTATACGGGTTTGTGCGACAACCCCTAGAGACCAAATCATCCCTCCCCTTCATAGTTCATGCAGGTGCATAAATATGTGTGTACGAAGGCATGTATTTTCAAAAGACTATTCAACATTTTTTTTCCGTCACAGACAATCTCATTTAGAAAATTCTAAACTGGTTATCAGTCGAGATTTCGTGAAATTTGACACACTACGGTCATTTTTGCAGTAAAATCATTTTGGAGCATGAGTTATCGGCGATTACAAAAAATGTTTCGTAAATTTGTTGAATTGCAATAAAAAAACATAATGAGGAATACAATTTTGTTAAAAACGCCAATCAATCGTAGGATATTCACTTATGTATACTTTACTAGGGGGGCTCCGCCCCCCTGCGCCAACCCCCCTCCATCATAAGTGCAATATGTAGACGAACAAATTGAAATGCATTATAAAGAATACTTTCGACTGTAATCTGATTTTTTAAACACAATCGTGAACATGTGAATTCAAAGTAAATAAATTGAAATTCAAAAAATGTCATAGATCGAATATAGAAAAAATCGAGAATACTTTTTTAATGATCAGTCCAGAATCAGCAGAGGAATGGGCATTTTTTTCGGTTCTACACCGTCGATGGTCTATTGTGCATAGATATTGGGTCGGTTATTTCACACGATATTGGATTGCAATTATCAATGCGATCGTACCTATACCATCGAAGTTGTTATCTCTCGGTTCTGAATAAATTTACCAAGTTTTCTTTCCAGTCTCATATGAGACTGTATCCAGTAACATCATTTTGGCAACAGTGATACTTGATTCGTCTTTGGGAAGAAAATTCCTCGGCGGATAAATTAAAGGATGTGACCCAGATAAAATCAATATGACGTTAATTACGATATCATATAATTGAGGTTTTTTTTTGTGTACATGTTAAGTACCTATTTTTATTTATATATTTCTCTCCATGCGATATTATCCATTTCGGTTGTATCGTTGAAGCGTGAATAATCCTACGTGTTTTTATTTATATATTTCTCTCCATGCGATATTATCCATTTCGGTTGTATCGTTGAAGCGTGAATAATCCTACGTGTAACTCGGAAGCGTCAGTCCTCAAACTCGAAAACGCCAAGTTTTGAAAGGGTCAGCACCCGAAAAGTCAGCCCCCGAAAACATCAGCTCTCGAAAACGTCGGCTCCCGAAAACGTCAGTCCCCGAAAACATTAGCTCTCGAAAACGTCGGCTCCCGAAAACGTCAGCCCCTGAAAACGTCAGCTTCTGAAAGTGTCAGCCCCCGAAAGTGTCAGCCCCCGAAAGCGTCAGCTCCCGAAACGTTAGGGTGTCAGTTTCCGAAGGGATATTTTTTTATAGTATAGATTGGAGGTTGGATATCATAATTTGAGTTTAATATTGAATAATCGTTAGATAATATAAAGAAGCGAGCAAATTCAAAAAGAGTGTATTTGTGATGTTTGAAGTTATATTGATCAATAGGTATTAATAATGAACTTTCATTTTTTTTAAATCAGGTTCAGCAGGCAGTGGCCCAAGCAGCGCAACAACTGCAGGCTCTTCAGAAACAACAAGCTCTTCAGGGTGGCGGAGGTCTCGTGGCGCGAAGTGTGACGCAACAAAGATCTCCCCCGCCACCCAGTACTCCACCGACGATCAAACAACCACCGACGAGATTGGAGCCGTCGCCAGAGGAAACGACAGATCTCGAGGAACTTGAACAGTTTGCGAAAACATTCAAGCAGCGTCGTATCAAGTTGGGCTTCACTCAAGGTGATGTCGGACTAGCGATGGGAAAACTATATGGAAATGACTTTTCACAAACAACGATCTCCAGGTGAGCCAAGAAAAAAAAACTCAACTCCGAAAAAATCTGAACAATTTACTAGTTTAACAAAATTAAATAATTAGAGAACAAGTAAAAAATGTTTACTCCTATGGAACTTAGTCATTCTATAAAAATTAGTTATCTTATAAAAATTGATCATTGTTTGAAAATTAGTCCTGTTATGAAAATGAATAATTGAATAACGATTAGTAAATTAATGAAAAACGAGTAATTTTTCAATAGATTGATAGAAAAATGGCTTTTTAAATGAATCTTTCTTCTGTTTCATTTTATAGGTTCGAAGCATTGAACCTTTCGTTCAAAAACATGTGTAAGCTCAAACCTTTGCTGCAAAAGTGGCTCGAGGACGCCGATAATTCTCTCAACAATCCAAACTCCTTGTCGAATCCTCTTACGACGCCTGAAGCGATAGGGCGACGGCGAAAGAAGAGAACCTCGATAGAAACGAGTGTAAGGGTAGCACTCGAGAAGGCATTTGTACAAAACCCAAAACCAACGTCCGAGGAAATCACGATACTCGCCGACAGTCTCGCCATGGAGAAGGAAGTCGTCAGGGTGTGGTTCTGTAATAGGTCAGTTTTTATTATATACATATGACTAATTCCCTTTCATTAAGAGACATAAATTGTAGAGAAAAAAATAGGATTCATTTTTTACGTCCATTTTTCATTATGTCTTATGTAAATAATAAACAAACTCCCTCAATACCTCATATCACATCTTTATACAATTTTTTCTTGCGTGTGTTCTTAATATATGAATACATGAAGAGCCACGGTTTAAAAAGAAAATATACCGATATATGCTAATGTTCAATGAGATGTTTCTGTTATCCAGTTATATATTAGGAAAAACCATAATATTAGTCTGATTATGACGACTAATAACTCATTTTGTTTACTGAAAGATGCTGTACCGATTTGGTCAATAGATTTTGAAGTATTATTTTTTCTTTAAAAGTTACAACCATTTGTATGTCTAATGTTAGGTTAAGCTGGATGAACGGCCGGTTGTAATTTTTATAGAAATAATACTATTGATAAGTATATTCTTAAAAACGTGAAGCATCTCACAAAAAAAACAGAGCAACGGCTTGTCATGATCGGACCAATATTATGGTTTTTCCTAATATATAACTGAATGACAGTCACAACTCAACGACAATTTGCCTGTATAAATTTATTTTCTTTTAAAATCGTGGTTGTTGATATATTTGAGCCCCAAAAATTTATAGAAATGCCCTCAAAGTTCAGCGCTGATTTGACTAGCGAGTGTCGAGGCGGCTTAATAATTATTCGATAAATTATGCAATCCATTTTCTATTGCTTAATTATTATCGCAATTCTTGTAAATTTTGCACAATTGTTAATTGAAGATTTTTAAAAATTTCAGACGACAGAAAGAGAAGCGAATCAATCCACCAACAGCGGCAATGGGTAGCCCAACAATGGCATCTCCGGCGCCTTCAGTTTTCGCGTCACTCGCGAGTTCAATGTCCGGCGGAAGTCCGCTAGCTCTTACGACGCACGCTTCAGGGATGAACCTTTCGCACTCGCATTCGGCACCGCTCGGCTCACCTTTGCCTTTGGCTTTGGTAGCGTCGGCGGGCGGCAATTATCATCCCCTTGGTGGCAAATCCCACGAGTGACATCAGCCCGTGACCCATCAGGGGGATTCTCTATATCATCACCACTATCATCATTCCCAGCAGCCGCAAACACTAACGCAGCAACAGCAGCAACAGCAGCAGCAGCACCATCATCATCACCATCATCACCACCAACGACGTTTGTGCAATCTACCCGAATTCTATCAGTAATCACCGGTTTATCAATGCATTGCGATTAAAAAACGGTGAATTTCTAGGTTATTTTCAACTCGCTATAATAAAATAATTCCCGGATTAAAGATGCTCCTTAAAAGCAGAGTTTTACATTCCCCTGGTTTCGATAAATAAAGTTTATGATACAGTTGGTTTCATAATTATGATTTCAAAATAATACAGCGGTTCCAAAACGATGTGTAAACTTCGAAATAACTGGAAAAAAATATTTTTTCAATCAAACATTGGGAGTACTTGTAAAAAAAAAACATTACTTTGAAATTTAGATACTTTCGCCGCTTTTCAGAAGTTCGCACATCATTTCACAATCGCAGCGTGTTATTATTTTAGAATCGTATTTGTAAGGCTTGTATCATTAACTTTATTTCTAAATGCATTGGGGATTCAACTCTGATTTAAAGACATTCCAGAAATAGATGTTTTATAATGATTTCGGTTCCCTTTTTTTTTTGTTTTTTTTCTACGGTGACGATGTAATTATTAGCATATTTTAGCGCCGTAATGACTCAACTACTTTTATCAATGAATCAGTATTGAGTTTGAACAGGATGCCGAGTGCCGGCGCACTACAAACACTTCGGCTTTCTAAGCGGCCTCAATAGAATCGTCAAAGGTTGTTTAAAAAATTCACGATTTTGACTAAATATATCGGAGAAATAAAAACGCTTGTAAAGCGCCTTTTTCTTCGACGTACTCGTTCGCAGTTTGCCGGCAAACGTGGATTCTTACGGTTTACCATGTAAATAAGTAGACAAAAGATTGTAATTGTAATGTTACTGTTGTAATCCGTACAGAATCGTGGATTGATCAAAGAGAGAAGGAAGGAAAGAGCTCCCAAAGATTCATTTGCTTTTTGTTTTTTTTTTTGTTTTTTCTTGTAGAATCGTCCAAAGCGAGACGAGTGAGCGCGAAATTAATTTATTATGTCCGGCAACCAATTGGAACGATCGACTTGTTTTAATGGCTAGATCACTTTGTTACATATGCGAAGATAGTCGTGATACTTGGATCTACTCGCGGAACACTAAACGGCACAGCAAACTATTGTACGTGTTGAGAATTTATCCCGCAATTTATTATTAAATTATTTATAATTATTTATTCCGGTTCGAATAAATGCACGTCAACGCGGATATTTAAGACAACTATTCACGTTTACGACATTCTATTTTTACTTTACAGGAGGAGACATTCAATGACTATTTATCTCGTTAATTGTCTTTTTCCTGAATAAATTGCTTTTAAACTGCGAATTTTTTTGAGGGTTTTTGTCAGCCTGTCCTATGAAACGTTATTCAGTAGCACAGTAGAAAATAAATTGCCTTTCTTGTGGTTTTAATCGTTACAAAGATAATTGGTTGAGCTAGAAATTGCCCGAAATTTGACACAACATTTTTGGATGAACTACATTTTACAGAAAAATTTGAGTCAGTTTAAACAAAAATATACCAACATAAAAAAAGTTTTGTTACACTGAAGATTCAACGAGTGTTTCTGTTAATTTCTTAAATCGTTTTTTTACACGTTTGTGGATAACTTTTTTCATTGAAAGTACAGAAAATTTTGATTATTTTTCTACTGTGGCAAGAAAAAATGAAAGGAAAAATCAGAACAGGATCGAAGCACGGATCTCAATGCTTAGCACGTAATTAGTGTCCCGCGAGTTAAGTTCGAGTTTAATTCAATATCGATAGCTCGAAAAAGCGTGTGCTCGTCGTCTCTGAACGCAATCGAAGGAAAAAAGCCAGAGAGACAAGAAAAATGACGTGCATACGTGATTTATACATAAATGTACATAAATATAGTAGCAAGTATATATCACATTCCGTTGTAAGTGTACGAGTATCGACTGTTTGACGTAAAATAATTATATAGAACATAAGTAGACATATATATATATATATATATATTATATATATTCACATATAAATATATAAATAAAATGTGTATTGTAAATAGTAGATGAGTGAACGCGAAAAAGTTAAGAGCGAAAGAAGAGCACAATGGAAGAGGTCAAACATATTTCGGATTCATCTGGCGATTGCTCCGAAAGCGAATGACGATTATTATCATTAACGTACGATTATTAAAACAAATGTATGTACATTGCGAGGTTTTTTTACAAACTGCGAATTTATCGTCGATTGCGAATAAATGTGCGAATGTCTGTTTATCGTCGCAATTTTCGGATGAAAAATCTTGGAACGAAATTTTTTCACAACATTCCGACAGATAACTTTACTCTTATAAGCTGTGTAAAATTGACAGCAGGAAATTCTTCTCGCACTTGATAAATTTGTTATTGAAATTGAGGAATTCAAGTGTCGAAAATGACACATACTTTTGTTCCAAGATCTTCCATTTCGATACTTTCTTCGCGACTAGGAATGTTTCAGGTGCAATTACGATTTGTTACTAATTTACCATTAGATCGCCTGTGGATTTCCTCGAACCTTGAGTGAGATTTAAAAAAGCGAGAGAGGAGTGCATGGATCGATTTTTCAGATATGTGGACCAAGTATAGTAAAAGCATAACAAAAAAAAAGTTCCTAAGGAAGCGCACCTGGCCGCTCGTGCGTCTGTAGATTGTGAGTATGGTAATTTATGTGGCGTGTGTAATCAGAGACAACAATGGAGTCGGGGTTTATTGATTAGCCAAAAAAAGAACGTGTATTTTCAGACTCACGCGATTACGCAATATGTCGATTGAGGTACCGCAGATTAATCGAACAATGCATAACAAAAAAAAAAGACAAAAAACCTTTTGTTTTTTGCTGAACGAAGCTGAATAAAAAACAGAAGGTTTTTTTTGTTTTTGCTGAAGGAAGCGAAAAATAAAGATTTTTCTTTTGCTGAACGGAGCTGAAAAAAAAATCTTTAATTTTTTTTTTTTCGTTATAGGGAAGCTGAATGAAGCTGAACAAAAAAAACACATAACGTATCGTAAACTTCCTTCGGTCCTGAGAATGCTATCCCCGTCCTTTGCCCCGCCGCCGGACAATCTTACGTTTGTCGAGGCAACGTGAGTTACACGGTTACTCGATACATTATCAAATTAATTATTTTTATTAATTGATTAATTGTGGTAATGATTATCATTATTATTAGATTATTATTATTATTGCTATTATTATTATCATTATTATTATTATTATTTCATTATATTTTAACTTTCATTATTTGAAAATAAAATGATATACACATTTACATTTCACTCGATTCTGTTATTTATTCTTTCGCTTCCTGTTCAATAATATGAATGTGAAGTTTGGTCCATTGCACGATTTACTGGCTATGAGGTGTTGTTGATTTTTCTTTATCGGGTTGTTCTTTCAGCGGATTCCTGAATTATTTGGTGCTGATTTATTTTTTGAAAATATTTTGCCGTTGGGATCGGCCTGACTTAGTGTTAGTATTTGTAAATAATATGATAGTTTAGACGTGACTGAATAATCGGACAGGAAAATATTGTATAATAATCGCGACTTCGTATACCAAGTTTTAAGTGTCTGTATAAATGAATGAATTTCTAGTTTATCGGATAGAGATAATAAAACTTGAACATCGAGCGGATCGGTATTGAAATCCTCGAAAAACTTAAGGTATATTCGGGTAGCTGTACACGTTCGTAAAACGAAGATAAAACTTTTCTGTACCACGTGGTGCATTAATTAATTGTGAAAAGTCGGAATTGCGATTCACAGAAAGAAGTTCCTTCTTAAGTTAATCAATGAAACAGAGTATATAGAAAAAAAATCAATGTATAATCCGTATTAGGGAGATCAATTGATAACGATTAATCGTAAGTGAATGTCTTTTTATTAGGATATTAACTCAATGAAGGAGGAAAAAATTCAAAAGGGAAACCTAGAAGACACTGGATTCGCGTTTCTAAATGCAAAAAAATGGAGAGCACGGTACGATAGTTCCTACGAAAAGTTGTAACGTTTGTGGAGGAACGGAAATCATATTTCGAAACGTTCTAATATTTTGTACTAACGATTAACATTTTAAAAAAACGACGAGGTATCGGTCAAAATTAATTATAGATCATCCTGTGTAGTTGGATCATGGCGGGCAAATATTATAATGCGGTAAGAAAAAGTAATCAAGGTATCTATTTCAATGATCCTTGAGCCGAAATCATCCAGGAATCAAGACGAAAATACGAGTGTCTCCAGGATGCTGACGGCGTATAAATAAAATCATATCAATCGTACAGAAATAACGTTAATCCTAGGCATGCCATGATTACTGATTATTTATCATTATATATAATTAGTAATATATTGTAATTATATAATAAACTGCATCATAGATCACCAATGTGTTTATCATCCAACAATATTGTACGATTGTATGTTAGTTTATTATAATCCCCATTATTGTTTTGAAAAATTATTTTCAACTATTTTTGGAATTTTTTTTAGTGTCATTTTCGTTTGCAAATTTACAGATCGGTACATGTTTTTCTTATGAAATTCAAGTGGATTAATAATTTTGAACGATCAACATTCTAAATAATTTTATAATTAATTCAATGATTACTCGACGAAAAAAATGTTGAATTGCTTTTTTTTATACTAGCGCATTAATAATTACTGGATCTGCCGTTCTCAAAAAGCAAGATTTGTATCGAGAGAAAAATAAGCGGAAGCACGTGCAGGAATTTATTTCGAATATTTATTTATTAATATTCCGTGAGTAATCGAATACGTATGAAAATGAATTGAATTTAACTTAATATATCCCAGAAAAGTTTGATGAAGATTAGTATTCGATCAGAACTGAAATCTTTATTTTTGTTTAATGGAAAATAAAACGAAATTGCTAATTTGTTTTATAAACTGGTGAAGATCGTATTCAAATTCCAATTCCCAATTTTTTTCGATGCTTGCGCAAATCAGTGGGATATTATCATCTGTTGGTAAAAAAATGACGGGCCACTCGCTTTTATCGGTAGTGATCTAGAAACAGTGAATTTCCGTCATACTGAACTTACCGACCGTGGGTATCTTATGCAGATTCCTTTTCGATTGATCTATGGTACATTTCAAGTGCTAAAACTCATTACCAGCGATAACATTTTTTCAAATATATTAGTTTCCTTTCTTACCGACCATCAATAGCCAAAATGCTCCCTTCATTTTTCGGACGCTTTTCCGTATATCATTTATCTCAAATTGATCACTCCAGCGTAATTTAAACAGTTTTCATTCATCGTTTTAGGTTTCAACTCTTTCTGTAGTAAATTCGATTGACGATATAACGTTTCAAATGCATTGGTAAAATCATTTTACGCTTCCAGGAGTGAAAGTAATTTACTACAGCAAATAAAGCTTTTAACACGACATATAATTAATTAATTAATGTAATTATATGACAATGGTTTATTACTTAAATTTGAATATGATTGAGGAATAAATGGAAATTGCCGCACGCTGAAAATAATATTGAAGCAAATGGCAAATTAACTCATGATTTGTTTGATTCAATTGAATTTTCCGCATCATTCATATCAAAGAGAAAGGAAATTCAATTTTCATTTTTACTCCCATTTCTTTTTATCTGTTTTTGCGTATTAAATTTCTCGTTTACGCACTGCATGAAGCAACAGTGACTTCAAGTCTTTTTCTTGCAACGATCAGCTAGAATAAAGTGAACGGAAACAAGCTCTTGAAAATGCAGAATGGCAATGGCTGAGTAGACCGGAAAGGGAAATAGTACGACTATTCCTTCTTCTCGCGCAAATATGTAACTATGTTCCGCATTGCTGCTGTCGCTGCTGCTTGAGCTTTAAGAAATGTCGCGTGCAGAGAATGTAGCTTTTAGCGAACGTTATATCGTATGTCGCAGGAAAGAAAAACATAAAATCTCGTTACATAGCATACAGCCTAGATCTCGCGTCTGGAATGAGAATTTGCGTCTGTTGGACAGACTATAAATTCACCTACTCTACTATTGAATTTGCATAGCCTCGTGGAAGAGATTGCATTGTGAATGTGTCAACTGCACTCGGAACCAGAATTGTAGCAATTCCATTACTTTCATGCTCATTGCATTTTTTTATTTATTTTACAAATAGTTTCCGCGGCATTCACTTTTTTTCCATATTCAAAACGATCTTGAAAAAAAATATATCGAAATGAAATTTTCCAGAAAGGGTATTTCCAAATTGATGATATTGGGAATTACACAAGTGAAATATTATAGTATGTAATGATGAATATAAATAAATGAATACTTTTATGATCACTGCATTTTTAAACTGAGTGTATAAATCATTTTTAAGTCACTCATTTTCTTTTCATTATACAACCACCATGATGAAGGATGTATCGAAATATTATTAAAAGTGAAGGGAATTTCTAAAAAATTAGAATAGATAATGGTAAAAATAATGACCCATTATTTTCATGCCCACTGCATTAAAAAAAAATTATTGCACTAATAATTTTCCGCCCGTTCATTTTCTACAAGTTTCAAGTCGTTTGATAAAAAAATGTATAGAAATAATATCAAAAATAAATGGAATATCATATTGGTAAGGTTGAGTATTGCATAAAAAAATATTAGAATAGTTCACTACATCTTTTTTTTCTACAAGAAATTTATCACCGATCGATTTTTTTTCAATATTCTACGATTTTTATTACAAGATGTCTAAATTTTTTATTGATTATAACATAAAATTTAAATAAATTGATTCAAGAATAATATTAAAAATAATAAAAATAATATTTGTGCAGTTTTCAAACTTATTTTCGTGAACAATTCAATTTTTTGATTCTTAATTTAATTTCTGTAAAATTTCCGACGGTTGTAGTGAAATAGTCTGGAAAAATAAGCGATAGAAAGTTATTCATGGGATAAATAAACAGAGATAGTTTGGAAGTCATAGGATGTCTGTTCGGCAACGACAATTCATTTCATAGTTACGTTTCAATGAATATTCTCGAGCATTAATATTACGCTGTGAGATTATAATCGCACCTATTAGAATAATTGCTTGCTGGTATCCCTTCGTTTCACGATGTGAATAGAGATTGCTCTACTGTAAAAACGTTCATTACGAAAATTAACATACTTGTAAAGGAAACATTTATGCATACGCTAGTATATTAAATTTATTATCTCACTTTATTCATATCATACATGCTTCGTTCACGAGTGCAGTAATTCTTTAAATGTTGTAAATAGTTTTCCCATCAACTGAAAAGCTCGCGAAGCGGGGTGACAAAATGAAACGTTTTACATCACTAGACGAAGTGGGCGCGTCGCTACGTGGCCAGCATTTCGCAATTAGCGCTCATATTTTAGACTGCCTTTTGCTCGGAAAATTGAAAAAATAAACGGACATCTGACATTTTTTTTTTTTCAAGATATACAATTTTATTTACACTTTCGTGTTACAGTCCTTTTTTTTAACCCCTGGAAATACCGTTTTACATTTTTCTAAATGAGATTGTTAAACAACGCAAGTTTTGGTCGTTTCTGATTTTAAAAATGTACAGATATGACTTTTGGTCGACAAATTCATCTCGAGTTTTTTTCTTCAAGATATCGCATTTTGGTATTTACTATCGTTTTCAAGTCGTATATTATACCCCCGAGATAAATTATTCCAAACCTTTTAGGTGCGTAGAAAAAATAACACTCTTGGTTATTTCTAATTTCAGCAATCGGACTTTCGGTAAAAAAATCAACCTTGATTTTTTTTTCATCAAAGTATCAAATTTTAGGCGTCACAATCGATTATAAGTCGTACATTCTATTCGCAAAATTACCTTTTTTAATACTTTATACTTCCTTATAAGGGAAGCTTCCTTACCATGAAACAAAAATTTCGAAATTTTTATGACACAACTCTCAGAATTGTCCAAATCATCGAAAAGCGGCTTAGAAAAAGTTTCCGTATGTATGTGTTTGTGTGCAGGGCTTCGAAATTTCAATCACCTCTTACTCAAGAACCGTTTAACCGATTGAGCTAAAATTTAACACACAAGTGGAGCAGAAGTTCGTCTTTGATTGTTGCATTTGTTAACGAAATGTATGCAGAAATTTTTATTTCGTGATTTGTCGAAATTTTTCAATACAGGACGCGCTATAGATTTCATAAAATTGATGATATTTCCCTGAATAATTTTCATATCCGCGAAATTACCTGCTTCGATCCATTTTACTATGATTTTGGAGAAAAAAAATTACTTTCCGACATTTCTCATGTCAGAATTCACTGAAATGACTTTCGGTCGTCAAACACACCTTGAATTTTTCTTCCTCCGAGATATGGAATTCCGGGCTTCACTATTATTCCCAGGTCGTATATTTCACCACGGAGCATCCGCCTCGAATCGTTTTATCCCCATGAAATTTTTTTTTTCACATTTCTGGGAGATCAATATTTTTTTTCGGAAATTCTACTTTCATGCAAAATGCAAAATATCGCGTCTTCGCGACAACTTTCCTGCTCAATATTTTGATTCCCATGAAATTAAGAAAATTATCAAAAAGATATATGAGATAAGGTACTTCTGCCGCGCCAGATTTCGAATTTCTGCATTTCAAAATGAGTAAGCTCGAAGTACTAATGAGTTAAACGATTCCAGGAATTTTTAAGCCCTTTCAAGCTCCTTTTTGTCATATAAAACTGAAATTTTCATTTTCATTCTTTTTGATGATATTTCATCAAATTCGTAGAAAATATTTAAAAAAACACAGTATTTCATGGTTGTTCGTTAACTTTAATTTATTGAGGGCGTTAAAATATATTTTTTAAAGTTATAAAACGATATTTTGTGCATGAGTGCAATAAAATCTAGCCGATATCTTTCCTTTTTTTTCGTCAAGTTAAGAACGAATTTTCAACGAATTGACGCGATAGTAGACTTAATTTTTCCAAGATATAATTAAAAAACAAAAAACATATCTTGATAAGAATTGAATCTACAATTTCTTAATTTGGCTGAAAATTCATTTTCGACTTATCAAACGAAAAAAGGAGAAATATCGATTGGCTTCCGTTGTGTTCATGCACAAAAGATCGTTAAATAATTGAAAAAAAGTATTTTAACACCCTCAATAAATTTGTCATTGTTTCCGAAAGAAAATAACAAAACACAAAATATATATTTAAAAAAATTTTCTACTATCAATTCCTGCAGACATATCGCCGAAAGAAATAAAAAAAAAATTTCAATTTTAACTTTTAACAAAAACTTAAAAGGGCTTGAAAATGTCTGAAATTTTTTTCATCGCGTTACTACTTCAAACTTACTTATTTTCAGAGTGATCGCAGAATTTAAAAAATCAGCGTATCTGAAATACTTTGGAATGCTTCATATTTTTTATACAAAACTTTATTCCCTAAAATTAATAAAAATGCATGTGACATTTATTGAGCCAGTTATGCAGAGTAGAACGTTCAGAATTTTTCCTTGCTGATTCCCAATCTTTTTATTTGCATTATTATTATTATTATTATAACAGAGGTTAGACGCTAAGATTGTACGCGCCACGAGACATCGCAAGGATAGTCTGGCGAGAGCAGCGATCTCATAGTAAGAATAACGAGGCCGAGAGTAAGAGAGTATAGAGAAATATCCAAGTGGGCAGCGCGCACAGTGATGTTTCGACTGTACCGACTACAGTTTGGAATCGCTCGCGTGCTTGCAAAGCTCACGGCCTCTCAGTCGGCGTCCGGACTCCGCGCGCGACGCATCTTAATGCGCGACACTCGTGAAAATCCTCGAGGAACAATTTCCCACAATCGTATATAAAACAATAAACCAGTGACTGTACTAATAAGCACAAAATATGTTAATGTGATGCTGAGCTTCTTATTTGGCATTTTTCTCCGACGAAATAACTTCAAAATAGGTTTTTCCGATTTTATTTAAGATATACTACGAGTGACACGGCTTGATTGTTATTTTTATTCCCTGTTTCTTTTTTTGCGACATTGACACTAATTGAGTTTGTTCGGTTGCAAGATTTTCGGGATTAATAGAACGAATCTGTAACATGTGCATAACCGCTGGCTTCGTTTGTAGTTGTAGTAGCACGAGCATAAAGCGACGCGAGAAATTTATCGGTGCGTATACTCGCGGGGTGGAAGACTGTAGTAGAGTCAATGCATAGAGGTGATAAAAATATACCCGAAAAATCTCGGCATCCTGCCAAGTGGCCTCGAGCCTACTATGAATATCGAATACGCGACCACGACTTGATAAGATAATTCTGCCATAGAAATTTCAACGTTTTGTACACCACCTGCCAATCTGTTCAATCAGACGCGAAACCTGTCGCTGTTATTTTCCATCCTTTGTTTATAATTATTTACATAATTACATTTGTCCATTATTAAAATGAATAATCTATAAGATATATGGGTTATAGAAATTTCAACGTTTTTTACAACACTTGCCGATTTGTTCGGTCACTTACTATTTGCCATTTGGAAGGAAATTAGATTTGTTCATAAATAAATAAACAATTTGATAGGGAACCAATGAGGGTTTTTACGACTTACAAAAAAATTAACATCAGCAGAAACGTTTGAATTATAATGGTAATAATAATAATTCGGTAGACGCGTTTTAATTATAATTGTAATAACAACAATTCGGTCATAGAAATTTCAACACCACCTGCGACCTGTTCAATCAGACACGGAAACTGTTATAGTTCTTCTTATTTTATTGTTTTTAATTATTATGACCGATAATATATATCGGTTATAGAAATTTCTAGGTCTTGTACAATACCTGCCAATTTGTTCCGACACTGTCATTATTTTCCCTTTGGAAGGAAATTATATTTGTTCATAAATAAATAAACAATTTGATATGGAACCAATGAGGGTTTTTACGATTTACAAAAAAAAAAAATTAGCAGACGCGTTTTAATTATAATTGTAATAACAACAATTCGGTCATAGAAATTTCAACACTTTGTATCCCACCTGACAACCTGTCCAATCAGACGCCAAAAATGTTATGGTTCTTCTTATCTTATTGTTTTTAATTATTATGACCGATAATATATATCGGTTATAGAAATTTCTAGGTCTTGTACAACACCTGCCAATTTGTTCAGACACTGTCACTATTTTCCCTTTGAAAAAAAAATAGATTTGTTCATGAAGAAATATATAATTTAATACGAACCCGTTGACCGTTTTCACGATTTAAAAAAAATCAAAATCAGCAGAGATATTAACAACGAAATTTGTAATAACAATAATTCGGGTATAGGAATTTTAAGGTTTTGTACACTACCTACTGACTTGTTTAATTAGGCACGAATGCTGTTACTGTCTTTCTTCTCCTTTTGTTTCTAATTATTTGCATAATCAGATTCATTTAAAAATAAAATAAATAACCGATTACATATGTCGGTTATAGAAATTTCAAGGTTTGGTACAACAACTGCTGATCTGTTTAGAAACTGTCACAATTTTCCATTGACATAAAATGAAATTTGTTTATATATAAATAAGCAATTGAATATGAATCTGATGAGCATTTTTACAATGAAAAAAAAATCGAAATCAGCGAATGTGTTTTAATAAAAATTGTAAAAAGAATAATACGGTTAAAGAAATTATAACGTTTTGCACACCGCCTGACGACCTCTTCAATATGATGCCAGAACTGTTGTGGTTTTTCTTTTTGTCTCTAATTATTTGCATATCTAGAATTGTTTGTAATGAAAAATCATTACCGATAACATGTATCGGTTATAAAAATTTGAACCTTTTGTACAATACTGTCGATCGATTCAATCAGACACTGTGACTACTTTCCATTTAAAAAAAAAGTCTTTTCTTTTAAAATAAGTAAATAAATTATTTAATATAAAAACCGATTATTGCGTTTGCAATTTAAAAAACGAACGTGTTTTAAAAAAATTGTAAAAGCAATTATTCGGCTACAGAAACTTCAACGATTTGTACTCGACCTGACGAACTATTCCATGAAACACTAAAACTGTCACTGTTTTACTTCTCGTTTATTTTTTCAATTATTAATATAATCAGATTCGCTTGTACAAAAAATAATAACCGATAACGGGTATCGGTTATAGAAATTTGAACGTTTTTTACATCATCTGTTGATCTGTATGATTTTAAACTGTAACGATTTACCTTTTTTTTAATTCGAATTATTTACAACTGAATAAATGGGTAATTCAATATGAGCGCAATTAGCGTTTTTACAATAAAAAACAGATCGAATCAACGAACGTGTTCGAAACAAAATTGTAAAATCAGTATTGAATTCCGCCAATATCGGACTTTTTTTATATTCCGTTTTCGCTTTTGACGCAATAGTTCGTTATTCGACCATCAAGGTTTTTTCAGTAATTAAGAGATTACTTAAATTGAACGGGATTGTCAAACAATAATAGGACTATAAAAATTCTAAAAAATGTAATCAATTTTCAATTACTTGCATAATTACATCCTAGTACAATTTTTGATAATTGAATGTTATAACTGCCAGTTAGACGGATAATATTGTATTGCTGAAATGGGTTGTGTTATATACTCAGAATTAATTTGTCCCTTTTTCTTTCCAATCTGATCTAAATCTGTCAATCTGAGCAGAAACAGACTGTTTCATAATCAATAATAATAACCCGACTGTTGAGTTGTAACTAAAATTATTTAGCTAAAATAGGAGTCCAGATATTCAGAATTTGCTATTTGCAATAAATTATTCAGTCCTTAATAATCGGGTTTCCATGCTACAAACATAATATTATCCAAGCCCAATCGGATCCCGTTATAATAAATTATTAAAGTTGGCCATCGTCAGTTGAGACAAAAATAATTTAGCTAAAACATGATTATCCGTATACTCAGAATTTTCTATTTTTCTCTTTTCCTTTTCACAGTGACCTATATCTGTCATTTAGTCCTATAAAAAACAACGGTTATTCGTCGCTTCAGAAAAAAAAGTTACACGAGCCCAATTAGACGGTTGTATAATAAAAAGTAAGCGACACCTGCTACTGCGCGTTTTAGCTGAAAATTATTCTTCCGTTGATATTCGAAAATCGTTGTTTTACCCTTTTTATTGTTATCACTATATTTCATCGAAATTTAAAAAAATCAATGATCAAGTTAACAATTCAATACGAACCTAATTCCTGCCAAAACGAAATTTTAATACTTGGCAACGCTACTGCGTCTTTTGACTAAAACAAACTTCCGATAATACTCGAAAATCGTTATTTTTATCATTATATTTCATCAAAATAAAAAAATAAATCAATGATCAAGTCAACAATTCAATACGAACCTAATTCCTGCCAAAACGAAATTTTAATACTTGGCGACGCTACCGCGTCTCTTGACTAAAACAAACTTCCGTTAATATTCGAAAATCGTTATTTTTATCATTATATTCCATCAAAATAAAAAAATAAATCAATGATCAAGTTAACAATTCAATACGAACAAAATTCCTGCCAAAACGAAATAAACTTTCACCGTTAAAGCTGTTTATGTTAACGTGTCCATCCGGCTATAAATTGAATTCGCAGGTCAGCGAATCGAAGCCGGTGGGGAAAAATCGGAAATGAGAAGGCGTCGAAACTGCAGCCAGCCTGGCATTTATTTATGTTGAGAATCTCGTTGAACGAGTATTAAATAGATTGTTTAAAAAAATAGTGAAGTTTCGTTGATGCTGTGCAAAGACGTGTTGGTGTATATAGAACGTGCAAATATTACATATATACAACGCAAATTATTTAAATATACATACATACCGGAAGTGACACTGAATTGCTTACGTTTATAAATAACTAAGCAAGACAATCAACATAAATACATAAAAATATGGAACGCTTATTTCGTTAGTATTTATTAGACTGCAATTTTTTTTTCTCTTTTTTTTTATCCATACAAAATTACAATTGTTATTGAAATCCGAACACTAAGAAGATTAATCGAGTGGAACAAATTAAAAGCCTTTGAGCGTCTTGAGAAAGTTTCAACTTTTGATGAATGTGTTTTCCTCGAGTTCCGGTGATAGTGATAGTGATATTGAGGTACGGCTGTGGCGAGGGGCTATTGAAATACATAAATGTTGGAGACAAGTCCACAATGGTGGCCCGGCTCCCGCAACAAGTTTTTCTTCTACTTGTACTCGGTAAGTATCTTTTGTTTCTTTTGTACTTTTTGTATCAACTATTTTCTGAAAGAAACCGGAATAAAAGAAATGTGCGAGTTATTACTTTATTCCTCAATGGTAAAAGATCATTCTGGTAAATCGAAGAAACATGACAAAAAAAGTACGGATTTTATTTTAATAATGTGGAAAAAAATGAAGAAAAATTTTAAGGAAACCATATGCATTATTTTAAAAAGTTTTAATTTATTAGAACCTAAGTGCTATTCCAGGGAAACAGATGAGAAAAAACTTGTTCTACTGTAATTGTGTACTTAAAAAAGTTGAAAAGTTTTAATGAAGAAATACACGTGTATAATTCGTTCGTTCGTTCATTAGTGCTCAAGATCTGCGGCATAAAAAATAAAAGACAACAGAGCACAATTTATTTTTAATTTGTGCCAAAGAATAAGAGGAGTTTTTAGATAGACTAGTAACTGATTTGTTGTATTTGAAGTGCTTCGATTCAACGAAAGAGTCATAAAATACAATTGATATCATGAAGAACTTAAAAACAAAAATGACGATTATAAGAAATTGTTAACGATTCTTTTGGAAAATTACTCACTTAATTCTTAGAAGATACTGAATCTGCCTATTTTTGTGAATAGAAATGACTAATAGAAATATGTAGTCCAACGACATTTTTCTTCTAATTTTTTCTATACTTTCGAAATCTAAAAAAAATTAATCACGATAATCATCTTATTAAGCAAAAAGTTATGTGTTCTCGAAAACAAACTGTTAAATACTCTTCATAATTAGGAGAACATAACATTGAACAATATTATTTTTTAACCACCTTATTAATAAATAAAAAACCTTCAAAACAGTATTATTATTATTGTTTGAATTCACTATATTTGGTATTTTCAGTCGTATTTGTGTTGTAAACATTATTTTTATTTCAGATTGCAGTAGTTGAGTAAAAATGTAAATGAAAATAAAATGGATGAGTTAGAGGTTTCCTTCAATTGATTCCCCTGAGCTCTTTTAGATTCTGCAGCGACGATGGCAGTTAAAATCTTGCAGATCAATTGACGCTGGTTCCCTGCGCTCTTTATACTCTGGCGCTTTCAGTACCAACGAACGCGCTGGACCGACGCGCGCTTTTTTTTCTTTTTCTTTTTCTTTTGCTTGACCTAACGATTTATTGTTCTTCCGAATTGCTTGTGGCGTGTATATGGGGCGGCCGCCAATTCTCTATGTAGGTAGGCGTCGTATAAATCATTCTCGCTTTTTCACGTATGCTTTATCATTTTCTCATTCTTTTGACCTCGGATTTACGATCCACACGCGCGGTCAACTTTTCCGGCACATACAGCTCAAATTTAAGCCCTTATACGTCGCCTTATCCTTAAAGATCATATTGACGTAAGAGGATAGATAACCGACTTGAAAGTGTGGTATTATTTGTCTCGATTCCTAATTTCCCATTTCCAGTTAAGAGGTTCGTCCAATGTGGAAGCTATATTTTTTATGCATTTTGGAATTTTTTTTTTCAAATGAAATAATTTCTAATATGTATTACATTTATATTGACATTTTGAAAAAATTTGTAAATTTTTTGAAGCTAAAATATATTCATTTAAAAAAAGTGGTGCTCCACTGCTGCCATGATTCCGGCTGTTCTGCTTATCTTAAATGATGAAATCAACCATTATTTGAATTGGTAGATTCAAGGCTCCACATGGAACTAAAATGAAATCAGAATTCAAAAAAATAATTTTTTTGTTACGCTTTCGAAAAAAAGATTCAATTTTTCACACTTTTTTTGGGGTATATTCAGCTGGTAAAAAAAACTAGCGACGTAATTTTAATTATTTTAGTTCGACTTGTAGCTATATATATATATATATATATATATATATATATATATATATATATATATACTAAAGTTGGTGTGGAATTTCGAGCAAAATAAGTTAACTAGTTTTTGAGATATTATGGCAGCAGTTTGACAAAATCGTGTTTCGAGGAAAACGCGCGGGCTCTCGTACGTTCCGTATACCCGCTTCGGTTTACGGTTGTAACTTCTGAACGGCTTCCGATTTCGAAATAGTATATTACGATACGATGCGATGAAACTTTTTCGGACGAATTTGCAGCACGAGCCGAAGGCGCGTGTTCCAATAACGCAAGTTGAGAAAAAGTTTCTCGCACAAGTTTCGTGTACAATTCTATTTCACGAGCGCGAGAAGTGCGATTTCTCGGACGCAAACCGAAGCGAAGCGTGTGAGAAGTAGACACTTCTCGCACGGAGTAGCATAAAATCCATTTACCCACTTTATCTACACATATCCTAGATGTGATTTATAAGGAAAATCGATTTCTTTTACCCGAGACACTAGACGACCGCCTTAAACAAATTATTTTCGTGATATAAACATAGTATTTTAGTCATTGTGCTTTCTCATAGAAGGAGATTTGTTTCCGTGAAAAAAAAAATTCGAGATGCTTATGTCGACACTCACAATGTTACCAAACGGCGAGAAAAGTGGTTTATAAAAATCGTTCGAATGTATGTATTTCTGTTTGTGTACGTGTGCATGTGTGTGATAAAAGGCCAAAAACTTATATAATCGTAACTTGTAAACTTTCCGACCGAAGAAGCTGAAATTTAAACAATATGTACAGTACTGGCTAATCTTCATCTGGTATAAATTTTATAAAAATTGCTTAACGCTATTCAGTTTTATAAGAATTTTCAAATTTTGAAAAAGTACGAAAACGCTTTAGCTCGAACAAATTTTTAGCTAATAGGCTGAAACTTCGTATTAAAATTGCACAACGGCATGCGACCTTTTGTATTGAATTTAGGACAAATCGTCGAGGCGGTACAATTTTTATGAGATTTGTACATTCGCGAAACATTTTCGTTTTGCTGTAATAGATGTCTTCATATTTGTGCTAAAAATAAAATAAATAAATAAACTCTCTGATAGAAGCGGCTTTGCGAAAGATAAAAATTAAAGAGGACGATCTGTGCAAAGTTTTACTTTGTATCCCTGTTTAAATTTTTCTAGTTCGGCAAACACAAGTGCAATCCAACTCTTTACAAGTTGCCCTTTCCTTGAAGATATAATATAAAAGCAGGACTATGCATTTAAAAAAAAATTACTAAAAAGTTACAGGTACGGTCTGAAAATTGTCATTTACATCCTGTACTACACATTTTTTGTTTATCTATATCAGATATCGAAAATTACAACCATAATTAATTATTACTGAAAAGCTATATTGTATTTTTGTTTTTCTTTTGCATGACGTTTGTAAATGTCGTGTTTATAATCCGTGTAATGTAATATTTTGTGAAAATTCCGAATTACACGATACAAATTATGAATATCACGGAATAAATTCCAATATTTTGAATACTAGCATATTAATATTACAAAGCGACTCTTAATTAAACAATGACACCGCGATTTTGAGTGCACACAGTAGAGCCTTTTCAAGAAGAATTTGTCACTTCGCATGTGACCCGTTTTTGTAGAATGGGAAGCTAAAAATTCCCTAACAATGAAATAGTAATTTTTATACAGATATTTTAATGAATTGACAAATTCGTTAACTAATATTAAGGAGTTGATTTCAATTTTGCAATTTTGGTCATGTTATCACTGAAATACTACAAAAGATTTGTAATTTTCATAAAAACATTTTAAAACTTTATCTTCACTCATATACCTTTACTATACCATTGTTCATTTTACAGTATTTACAGTAACAGTTTATTTACAGTGAACGTCATACTAATTGTTATTTTACCCATCAGTTTTGTAAAGATCATATCACTAGTCACAGTATTTCACAATTTTTTTTGACAGTCTGAGTAATATTCTTAAGATTGAGATATGATTTTTTTCGTTTCCGAATTCCTCATTTTTAACGAATTAATTTCGTAATTTAAAAATAGTATTTTTATCATTTTCTATTTTGGCAAATAATGTTTGTACTGGTTTATAACAGTGAAAACATATTTCACAAAGTATTAACTTGCAACTCGCTTCCGTAATATTCTTTACTACTTATAATGCCATCTCTTTGAGAAAGTACATTAATCGATTTTGGCTTTCTTGTAGAGAAAACTTTGTAGAAGTAATAAGATGTTGAGGCTGCGATTTGAGAGTTTCTACTTTGACTTCGTTTAGCTCGAATAAAGTTTTTCTAAAAATTCAGAATGTCATAAAATTTGTGTCAAATTTATACGTTAACTTTGTTCCACATAAGTTCGTATGTGAACCAAATTTCAACTCGTTAACTCGTGATTTGCACAAGGGAGCGCGAGTACAAGACAACGTAATTTTCTCAGAATTTCAAAATCCTATAAAATCCGAACCTCTTCACCGATCTTCACCAAATTTGATGTTTACTACACCTGAATATTGATTCGTACTTGTAGGAGATTTAAGCAGACTCAGTCAAAATTGCCTCGAATTAAACCAAAAATAACATTTTTTCGAAAATTCAGAATTTTATAAAATTCGAATCGCTTTATAGATGTAGCTCAAATTTTATACCAACTATTGTTTTTCATTACTTTATTGGTTGAAAAATATATTGCTCATTAGATAAAAAATTGCAGCAACTAGAAAAAAAAACAAATTTTTTTTCGAAAAAAAAACAGTCTTATGAAATGCAGAATAATTATTCAATCGTTTCGTAATGCATTCATAGAAAGGAGCATTGTCGTTCTACCGGTGTACCGATTTTCAGCTTGATAAATCCGTTCTTGAAATACAGTGGTTCAAGTTTTGCAGGTTTTACCTGCCATAAACACATACATACACACGTATGCACACATACATACATTCGATTATTTTGTCGAAACCACTTTTATCGATTTTTTCGACCCTTTGTTTGACTTGACATGAAAATCCGCGAATTCTTTTTTTTTTTACGAAAACATAGAAGGCATTCCATACCAACTCGACCTGGTTCTGATCCTCGACCTCTTGAATTTCATCCCTGATTTAGTATAGAATTCATTGAAATATTCCTCCCCTGCTTCTTATTCAGGTTTTCACGTAACCTTTCGTCGCTTTTCCCGTTTCTACATAGTGACTCCCAGACCCTTGTCCGCAGCCACTCATCCTCTATGGAAAGAAAATATCAGTTACCATAACCAAAAAATGAGGTGACACAATCAATCGATTATTCTATTTCCCTTGCAACTCAAATGATAGTGCCAACGATTCGAATGGTAATAAAGACATTTCGAATGGTAGTCCCAATAATTCCAGTGGTAGTCGTAACTATTGGATTGGTTAACCTCACTAATCTCGCGAAGACTAATCGTGAATAGTTGAGGTTACTATTCGATATGGTTGAGGCAACTAACTTTCGAGAGATTGTGTACAGCAAATTTGAAACGTAGTTGTCACAACCAAACATTTCTTTCCGTGTAATGCACTACTGCATCGCATTTGCACGAGGGCTCAAAAAAACTGCGAAAAACATGGCCAATACACGCGGCTTTATTTTTACTGAGTTTCTACTGTATGAGAATACATTAGAAAGTCAAAAAAACTGCTTCCTGCTCAGCAGTTGACGCGCAAACCAGCGCGCGGCCAAGCGGTGATTCATGTAAGTTATGGCCGCAAACGATGCTGCTTAAGGAGTTGCTGAATTAGGTTTTTTTACCGACTTTGGTTGGTAAAAAGGTTTAGTTTCGTAATTTATAAACTACGTTATTAATGTTACAAATATGTTTCATATTGCACAGAATCATAATATCAATATAAGCGCATTTGCCTTCACCCGAATTTCGGGTGGACGCTAAAAAAAAACAAGCAATATCGTAAATTTGTAAACCTGCGGAAAACCAATATGGCTGCTCGAACCGTCAACACCACCTATTTGGTTGGACTATAAACATTTCTACGAATCACATGCGAAAGACGAGATTGGTCGCAAATTCAAAAAGGTTCTTCGTATATATTTCAACATCACTGGACGGGCAATAGCACAAAAGAAGCGCACGTGACGTGTGAACTACGCTTACGCAGTTCAATAGGAGACAAAAACTTTCGCTCTTCGGTACCAACTCAAAGTCTTTATCAATAGTAAACAAACAACGCGATTGTAGAATAGAGTATACATGACATTGCTTTGTGTAATTAAAATTTTTACGCTTCTGCAATGTTAAAAAAAACTTCATAGAATTGTTGTGTCGTCTGATTTAGCATATCTGAGTTCTTGGAACGTATATATGGGGCATTCCACTCCATTTCGACCAGGATTTGACTTTGACCTCTCCGATTTAGCTCGTAATTTTTTGTAGGCTTAGTTAGACTCCCAAATGCACCATATTTCTTTTATTTTTATTTTTTCTATACTTTAATTTAAATATATTTTTAGAATGACACGGCGAACGTCATAATTTAACAACCTGAAAAAAATCTGAAAAATAATTTCTTCAATATCAAAATTTTCTAGCTTATAGCCAAAGTGGGCAAGATTTTTCTTCTCGAAGTTTATAATTCATATAACGTCTCTGTCAAATTTGGAGCAGGTACGTAGTGTATTTTCGACGAATAGTCTGTTCTAGGAAAAATCTTATTTTCACTGACCGGAATATCGACAAAAAAATCTACTCCAGCAGCCCCTTAACTCTAGGGACCGCCGCGGCAACACACTGACCGCGCGTCCAATGCTGTGGGTTTCCCTGATTTTTTATGTGACCAGCAACAACGTGCTTCCTTCGCTCACCCTCTTTTTCTTTCGTTTGTCTCTTCTTATGGCGAAACATGAAATTTGTATGTTTATACCATTCGTCATTTTACGTGACTCTATTTCTGCTTCAGTGTTTCGATATAATCGACTTTCGATGTGCCATGTCTTTTTTTTTTTACGAAGAAAAATAAAAGAAAGATGAGAAGAAAAGAAAGAAGAAGAAAATCTATTTTCGCAAGAAAAATGTATTCTATTTCACGACTGCGGAAAAAAAGCAACTGAAAAAGCACGCCACGCGTTACCCTGAAACGAATATAACAGTCTGAAGTTGTCTTTATGTCAAAGTTATCGACGATCAATCAGGATGACAGAGAGAAGGCTTGAGACTTCGGAAGTTCGGCGTTTGATGTACTATGTCTTTTTCAACAGTAGCATTTTCTATCTCTTAGCAGCAACCACAATTTTTATTCGATTTTTTCAATAACAATTTATATACTTATGCTTATTTATAACAAAAAATATTGAAGAACATCTTTTTTTAGTCTGAAAAAAATTCTCATGAATCCTGTATAAGATATCAATATTACTAAGCTTAGGACCTAAGTGAGCCGGACTTCGCTCCTATTTTTTACCAACTTTTTTTATATCAATAATTGAAATAAGTTAGATAGATCCTCCAAACGTCTGATGTAAGAATCCTTTTATCGCAGGCTATTGCTTGAACATTTCTGTGTATCTGAGACTTCAGAGAATTGTTTTAAATTTTTTCAGAACGATTTTTCTTGTAAATGTTTCAATATTTATATAATATATTATATAAATATTACTATATAAATATATTATATAAAGTCATAATTCAAAAACCTTATTGAATTCTCATGAATCCTGTATCAGATATCAATATTTTCAGGCTTAGATCTAAAGTGGGATGGACTTCGATTCTATTTTTTACAATTTTTTTCCAAAACGAAACTTGACAAATATTAGACGCGCAAGAATCGTCTCACCACAGGCTATCTCTTCGACATTTACATGCATATATCATGGGACTTCAGAGGATTTTCTTAGGTTTTTAAAAACTTTTTTTTATCAAAATGAAAAATTAGAAAAAATTCAATTCACAAACATCGCTTTGAAAAAATCTTTAAAAAGTCCTCCAAACGTCTGATGTCTATGAAAATGTTCAAGCGATATCGTGCGGTGAGAGGATTCTTACGCACCTAACTTTTCTCAATTTTCGTTTTGAGAAAAAATTAGTAAAAATAGAAGCAAGCTGCGGTCCACTTTCGGCCTGAGCTTAAAAATATAATAACGGATTTAGGATTTATGAGAATTTCATCAGGTTTAAAAAATGGCCTTTAACATTTTTGTTATAAATAATCATAAGTATAAACATTGTTAAAAAGTAAATCCAATAATAATTGTAGTTACTGTTAGGAAGTAGAACAACAACATATAAAATCAGGGATGAAATCTAAGAGGTTGTGTTGGTATTGAATGCCCCATAGATTTCTCGATGACAAAAGCAAATGTTGTGTAAAGTCAACAAAAATATTCTGTTGATGTTCACGAAAACGAAAAAAAAAATCGTTAACAGTACAAAAATCAAGATTTTAAACTTTTTGCTTAAGTTGAAAAAAATTTGGTTGTTTTTATTTTCGTAGCTTTCTAGTTTTACAATACAAATTTCACAAATAATAGTTGAACTTTCTTTAAACTACAAAGGGTTGAAAAAATTCCTGTGGAACGACAAAAGAACAAACAAAATTCGTTTCAATGATTATTATGCACCAACACGGAGGGGCGCACACCCCAATGAAGCTTTGACTGATCCCTGTTTGACATATGTCGACAGACTGATTGTTTTACCGGCCTGGCCCTATTCCGAAATAGTAAAATTTAATTATTGGTAGGAACTCGAACGGAAAAAGTCGCCTGTTAGCACAAGGATGGCGTTTAAAATGCGGCTGGGGTGACGTGCCTTCCCAACTTGTCACTCGAGGGAAGTGTTTTTACAATTTTTGGTGCTTTAATTGACTGCCCTGAAGCGTGGCCTGTACAGAACGCGTGTATTTTTTTAAACGGAAATAAAAAAAGCCACGTTTCAAAAAGGAAATCGACTGACTAATATTAACATCTAATAAAACTTTTTTTTCGCCACTGATCAAACGAAATAAACCATGAAATAAAAAAGTAGTAAGAAAATCGATTCTATATGTTTTACAATTTTTATTTATTTTTTAAACCGTGTTATTTATGATTTTAACCATATTCATTATTTTTTCGATTTTTTCAATCCGATCTAGTCTTGAGTAGAAAATGTGTAATGCTTTATACATACGTACAGAACGTGTATATTTTTTTAAACGGAAATAAAAAAACCACGTTTCAAAAAAGTAATCGACTGACAAATACTAACATACGATGAAATGTTTTTTTTCGACACTATTGAAACAGAAGAAACCATAAACTGAATAAAGTAGTAAAAAAAATTATTTCTTTATGTCTTACAATTTTTATTAATTTTTTAAACCATGTTATGAATTACCCTAACGGTATTGATGTTTTTTTTATTTTTGCAATCCGATCCAACTTTTCGAGAGTGTGTAATACGTTCTCAAAATACAAGAGATGCTTTAAGACACCACCGAAAGTTGCTCTTCGGAGAAACTTCAGCACTATTTTCAACCGGCTATTTAAACCTTCATTTATCGTTGAATCACTGGGTTTTTCGCAATCAGCATTGCTTTCAGGTGAATGCAACCAGATTCCCAAGCCAAAAAAAGTTATACCGTTCTAAAATAATAATGCACAATTACGTAATTTTTTCTTTGTTCGTAATAAAGTATTTGAACAATATCTCGTCGGTATTTTTATTATCTTGATGAGCGAGGTATTTCTCAATTAAATCCTATTTGATGTTTTCCATTTTTGCTCTCTCGTAGGGGAAGATTTTTTTTCATAAGAAAAATTCTTTGCGAAATATGTCAGAAGACACGAAATGGTAAAAAAAATCGAGGAAAATGGTTTGTAAATATTATTCGTGTGTGTGTTCCATCACAACATTCCTTCTACCATAACTCGTAAATTATTCGACCGAATCAGCTAAAATTTCAATACCGTACCAAGTACCGATCAATCTTTATGCAATAATAAATTTATTAAAGTCACTTGACAGATTCTGTTTTTATGCGTTTCATAAGATTTTAAAGATTTTGAAAACATGTCCATCAACGCTCCAATCCGAACAGATTCTGTTATCAGGCTGAAACTTTATACGAACATTGAATAAAGTAATGTGACCGTTGGTATTAAATTTCAGCAAGGCCGCTGAAACGGTTCAGATTTTATGGGGTTTTTAAATTTTCAAGAAATTAACGTCATCGCACAAAATTTGCTGAATGTTATGTAGCCAGTCCAAATATTCTATGTAAACGAGATGAAATTCAGTGATGCTACATATTCAAGCGCCGAAAATCCACTAGACACGCGAGAATTTGTCATTCTGTACGAATTTTTTGGGAGTGATTAAAATCATTAAACACTTGAAAAATATTTTACAACACAAAATGGCATTTTTATAAATTTGCGTTTCAGGCTTCTTTTCGGTGACATCGAGAACTGCTTCACTTACAGTATTTTTTTCTTCTGATCTAAAACAGGAAACCAAACTTTTTTTCATTTACGGATTATTGTAATAAAATTATTTGAGAAGTATAAAATTAAATATTAAATAGTCTTTTGAACAAAATGCTTCAATTTTCGGCTGTCTTATAACAATTTTTACCCCAAAAAATAGTTTATTTCAGCGATATCCTTAAAACTTTCGGTACATCCTTCCGGTAATGTATAGACAGACAGACCAATGATATAGACAGAAACTTTTAAAAAATTTCACTAAATCAGTACTTAAATGTTTGAGCTCCAGCAACAGCAGTTTTTGAAAATGTAGTTTCGCGTTAATCGCGCTTAAAGTTTTAATGTGAAAACTATTAGTTGTAGTGATTTTACGAGTAGTATCCGATGAGTAATCTTATATGACGTCGAGTCGCTATCGCGACTCTTGATAACACTTTAAATCCACGCTTTTTCATTTTTTTTTTTTTTTTTCGTCTTCTTTTTCTTTCTTTTTTTTCTTCTCGTCCATCCCTGGCATTCCACCGAACCTTTAAACCAACTCAAAAAACAACCGGTCAATTGGTGCACCATACCAACCAATATCTCAACTTTCTGAAGGTTGATTTAGGGCTGGTTTTTTGTAAACCAACTCATGTTAAGGCTTTTAGCAAATTTTTTAAAACCAACCGCTGATTATTTGGTTGTCTAAAATAGGTGGTTTACGGTTGGTTTTAAATAATCAACCATCGATGTTGTAGCTACAAAGTTGAAATAAAGGTTATTTTATCATAACCGCCAAACGAAGTTTTGTCAACGGTTGGATTACAAATAGTTGGAACCTTGGTTGGTTGGGTGCACCAATTTACCGGTTGGCTTGAGGTTGGTTGTAAAAAAAACGACCGAATCCCAACCATAAGTTACGGTTGGGAGATCCGCGAGGGATGTTCAATCTTTTTTTCGATTTCTCCTCAAATAGCTTTCTTTGCCAACCAGACATCTGTCTCTTAAAAAATTCGATTTTCCCTTTTATGAGGAAAAATCGGAAATTTTTCCTTTTATTTTTCCTTTTACCTTCTAAAGGAGGCTCGGTGACGACTATCGAAGTTAAATCAGTGCTAAATTTTAGTAATTGATTCTTTAAAGTTGAATGCATCAAAAAACAATAGTAAATGGTGATTTGTATGCTTCAGCATGTATACTTAATCCAGTGAAAAATCAATAATGACGAATTTGGATAAAGATTGACCGATTAACCTTATATTTTCAATGGGACACATTTTTGTTTGGTTTTTTCCAAGTATAATCAGTGATTCTTTATCACCGAAACTCCTCAACATATCATCCTTTATATGTTGAGTATAATTATGCATATGTTGAGTATGATATGCTGAGAAATATATTAATAAAAATAAATATATTTTTGCTTCTTTATAGAGGAAGCTTTGTTTTTGTGAAATTTTTTTTTTTTTCGAGATTTTCATGTTAACATACTGAGAATCACCTAAAATGTCTAGAAAATATGTTTGAATGTGTGTATGTGTGTCTGCATGTATGTATGTTCCAGACACAGAAAATTCAGTTGTCCATAACTCACGAACGGCACAATGGATCAAGCTAAAACTCGGCACGCATCTAGAGTATCTGCTCCTCTGTAATTGACGTAATTTTTAATTAAATGTATGAATGTATACAGATTTGATAGAATTTTAAATTTTTCAAAAAATGCCGTGATCGCTCTAACTTTCGTAAAAGTTCGCCAATTTAGCTAAATAATTTATTATAAATAGAGACATGTTAAATGATGTTTGGTATTGAATTTCAGCGAAATCGCTAAAGCGGTTCCGATTTTATAGAATTTTGAATTTTTCAAAAAAAAAATTCTCTAAGTCATGTCGAATCTCAACAAATGAACCGAAATATTTCCCAGTCAAAAAATACCATACAGCCCTGCTACGTACGAAATTTGGTGATGATCGGTAAAGTCCTTCGGATTTTATGGCATTTTCAATTTTGTAATAAATGTACATTTTCGCTCATAACTTCCGCAAAAGTTAAGAGAGTAAGCTAAAAATTTGTACTTAATCAAAGTGCGATGTGACAGAATTTTTTTTCAACTTATTGGATTTCCTAAATCATCAGAGATTGAGAATAAAATTAAAATAAATATGCAAGGTTCTACTTTGTTCAAATTGTAAAGGGTTTTCTCGCCTCAACTTAGTAAAAATAAGTATAAGGATCTGTATTTCACAGGAATTATATACATCGTTCATTCGCCTCGACCAAAATTCCGCTAAAATTAAATTTTTATTCATTTAATTAAAACACGATGCAAAGTAAAACCTCGTCCACTGTTTCCTCAATATTTCGTTTTTTACAAAGCGTCCTCTGTGCTCATATTTATTATTTTGTAGACGAAAAAAAAAAAAAATGAAAGAAAATGTATGAGCTCACAACGATAAATCAACAAACAGCCAATTGATTGAAAAAGTAATAAGCCGATCACATCAACATGATACATGGAAAGTATTGGCACATGCAGAGGATAAAAGGAAATAAATGGCTGGCGGTATTTCGATAATAGATAATGCATCAGTGGTAAGGTATATATATTACGATTGCAATTGGCGATCTAACCTCGTGTCTGTACATGATTATACGACAGAGCGAGTTGGTGAGTTCCACCAAACTATACGAAGAGAGAAGCTTCGGATGGAGCTTGTTCTATTTTTAACCTATTCGGGCGTAACTCGCCCCTTTCGAGCGTATATAACTGTAGCGTTACGCGTATATAGCTACTACCGATAAATGCCGAGAAAGTCGTTGTGACAATTCTCTCGGGGATCTTCTTAGTCGGGGTGTTGGTGCCGTTGGCGCTGCTCGCGACTCAATGAAATCCCTTTTAAAAGCCGGAAAGTGCAGAGTCTTCTACTTGGGCGTATACAGTTCGTGGCTATCCATGAGCGGCAGGTACACCGAGTCTTCTGGGTCAGCGAGTAGTTCTCCTTTATGTGGGTTAATACGCGTCGTTACTTCCGACCGACACACATTATATTACTTGGGAGATCGTGCCACCGTTAAGAAAAGCTAACATAAAATAGCTAATGAATTATCTTTTATGTTACATCACTCAGAATGACATTGAGTATTTTATCAAGAATTCAGAGCCAATTTATCGCACTAATGATTTAACACTTTGACACTTTGATGTTTTCCAGCGTTAAGGTATTTCTATTCATTCCATCCGAAACAGGATTTCGTTATCCTTTGGCAACAAAGGATAATAAAATCCTAAGTTTCATTGTGGAGGAACGATTTTGCTTTTACTCATTTTTTTTAAAAAGATTTTTCATGTTTCTTCTGTTTACATAATTTGAAATAACAAACAGTATGTTTGTTAAAAGATATCTAGAGACAATTATTATTACATTATATTACTTGAGAGATTATTCCACCATTAAGATAAGCTAACATTAAATAGCTAATGAATGATCTTTTATGTTATATCACTCAGAATGATATTGAGTATTTTATCAAGAATTCAGAGCCAATTTATCGCACTAATGATTTAACACTTTGACACTTTGATGTTTTCCAGCCTTAAGGTATTTCTATTCATTCCATCCGAAACAGGATTTCGTTATCCTTTGGCAACAAAGGATAATAAAATCCCAAGTTTCATTGTGGACAGAAGATTTTGTTTTTACTCATTTTTTTAAAAAGATTTTTCATGTTTCTTCTGTTTACATAATTGAAAATAATAAACAGTATGTGTGTTAAAAGATATCTAGAGACAATTATTATTACATTATATTACTTGAGAGATCATTCCACCATTAAGATAAGCTAACATTAAATAGCTAAGGAATGATCTTTTATGTTACATCACTCAGAATGATATTGAGTATTTTATCAAGAATTCAGAGCCAATTTATCGCACTAATGAATTAACACTTTGACACTTTGATGTCTTCCAGGCTCAAGGTATTTCCATTAATTCAATCCGAAACAGGATTTCGGTATCCTTAGGCAACAGTGGATAATAAAATCCCAAATTTCATTGTGTAGGGAAGATTTTTTTTTACTAATTTTTTTTTGGAAAGTTTCTCATGTTTCTTCTGTTTACATGATTGGAAATAATGAACAGTATGTTTGTCAAAAGATTTCTAGAGTCAATCATTATTACATTATATTACTTGGGAAATATTGGCACCGTTAAGAAAAGCCAACATGAAATAGCTAATGAATTGTCTTTCATGTTACATCACTCAGAATGACACAAAGAATTATATCAAAAGCTCAGAGCCAATTTATAGGGCTAATAATTCAACACTTTGGTACTTTGATGTCTTCCAGCTTCAAAGTATTTTCATTAATTCCATTGGGAACAGTATTTCGTTACTCTCTGGCAACTTTCAACAAAGGATAATAACATCCCAAGTCTCTTCTGTGCAGGAAAAACTTTGTTTTTGCCAATTTAATATTCAAAGATTTTTCATGTTTTTTTTTTTCGTTCAGGTGATTGGAAATAATTCGCAGTATGCTTGTCAATGGATTTCTGCAGTCAATGTGATAATTAGTCGACGAAAATGGTAATAATCACTTTTTAAAAATACGCTGCATAGTGGAACCATGGAAATTGCTTCCTCTCGGTTTATAACGTTCACAAAGCAACCTTCATCAGGAAGCATGTTAATTGACTTTGGCTTTCTCATAGAGGATGCTTTTGGACCTATGTAAAATTGCATGAAAGCAAGCTGCGAGCTTTCACTTCGATGGTGCTTTTTTTTACTCAGGTTTCAAAAATTCAGATTTTTCTAAAAATTGAAATACTGGTTCAATATTTACCCACTCCGATACACATAATCCTTTGATATTATTCTATTTATATAGAGAATTTCAGACAGTGATATCGTAATTCGTTAATTACGCGGAATGGATTTTAATCCTTTTACATGGATACGATTCGAAATAAAATAAAAAACGCCATAAAATCTTGATGTCTACCTATTCGCGTAAAATTACAAGTAAAACTTTCTCCTATAATAATTTTTATGTGAACTAAGTTTTAGCAAAGTCTATGAAAAAAAAAGTTTCATGACAGGAATTTTTTTTATTACCTAAAGTGAAGACAAAAGTTATCAAAACAGCGACTATTTCTTATACCAAATTTATCTTTGATAATCAGTTATTCTTGATGTTATAATACCACATTGCAAAAAGACTACTGAGAATTTTGAAGGACTGATTTTTTTTTTAAACAACAATAAAAAATGTCACCGAATTAAACGAAGTCTAAAATTCAATATTAGTCCATTTGTGTATGAAATATCAGAGCAATATGTAAACATTTGCGTGAGTTAGAATAGAAAAAATAAACATTGGAAATCAATAAACGCTACAAAATGAAATTCGCTCAACCGATTCCCGCTAAATACAATCTTAAATTGTATCAAACTATACGCCACTTTTACACGAAATTTGGACCGGTTAAATAAATAAAAATGAATTTTTCCCTCAATCAAAAGCTTTTTCAAGACAACGAAAAATTATTCAAATGTCATCCTTTCTAAGCAAACCTATTTTTCATAACCAGTGACAAAAATGCCAATAATGGAAAACCTTTTTTTTTGTATCGCTATAATCAAAAGGCAAAAAAACTTCATCTGATTCTTTCTTATAGACAACATTATCCCTCTGTGTATTTTTTTATTCTTAAGAATATTGACACAAGAGGAATAACGAATAGAAGATAATCGCTGATTGGTCATGCGATGACCTAGTTGATGCACGAGTCTAGAGGCTACGAAAAGCTCGAGTGGCATTGAAGGAATGAGTGAAGAACGCGTTACATCATCGCATATGCATCGAGAAAACGCTCGAGTGCATAAATTGCACGTGTGAGCTTCTGTGCTTCGTTGTGCGTCCAGGTGTGCGACTCGCAAACATTAATTGGGAAATTGAACGGTGGTATTTGCGGTGGGATGCTTGTACAGCGACTGCAGGGTGAAGCAGAGGAGGACCCCAACCGAACGAGCAAGAAATGCTCATCGTGTGTCGGCGTATAAGTGGTGCAGCCCATCCCCGCATGTCGCCCTACGCCTATTCGAACACCACGCGCGTTATCAACCAACAAAAGCGGAGCTATAATTTAACTGACGTTCAATGAGGCTTTGCCCCCCAAAGCGACTAATGCGCTGTATTAACTTTTTGTCGAGCTAAAATGGCTCTTTTAATTATCTGCACTTAATATATTTCCACAAGTTGATTATCATTATAATTTATTAATTTACTTTACTGGCAATGTCAGCGTTTGGTGCTGGGACTAAAATTGCCTGTATCTGTATTTCATAGGAGTTTTGATGGTATCCGTACAAAAGACTATTCTATTCTATATCGGGTTATATAATTATTTTAAGCGAAATCTGAAACAAAAATTCTTGGTAGCATAAATTTTTTTTTAAACGTCAGTAAACAGCGAGACTGAAAAAGTATACGGTTAAGAAAATTTTAGGGAAAATTACTACAGTGTATAGGAAACTCATTTACTTCATGAGTAACGACCCGTAAAATTTATCTACAATTATGGTAAATTCGGTACAAACGTCGTATTAATTGATGTACAGTCTGCGGAATTTCTTGCAGGAGACGTATTAATTAATGGATAGTATACTTGAGGCCTTATATACACTTGCAGCGGATGCAAAAACGTGATTTTCTTGATTTTTTTCTTCAACAAGAAAATAATCGTTTATTGTACAATTTTTTTCATCAAAAAATTTCTCAAAATGGCGAAATGCTTATCGTGTGTCGGCGTTTAAGTAGTGCAGCCCATTCCAGCATGTCGCCCTACGCCTATTCGAACACCACGCGCGTTATCAACCAACAAAAGCGGAGCTATAATTTAACTGACGTTCAATGAGGCTTCGCCCCCCAAAGCGACTAATGCGTTGTATTAACTTTTTGTCGAGCTAAAATGGCTCTTTTAATTATCTGCACTTAATATATATCCACAAGTTGATTATCATTATAATTTATTAATTTACTTTACTGGCAATGTCAGCGTTTGGTACTGGGACTAAAATTGCCTGTATCTGTATTTCATAGGAGTTTTGATGGTATCCGTACAAAAGACTATTCTATTCTATATCGGGTTATATAATTATCTTAAGCGAAATCTGAAATAAAAATTCTTGGTAGCATAAATTTTGTAAAAAAAGTGCCAGTAAGTAGCGTGACTGAAAAAGTTTACGGTTAAGAAAATTTTAGGGAAAATTACTACAGTGTATAGGAAACTCATTTACTTAAACAGGGTACAGGAAATTTACTATATGAGTAACGACCCGTACAATTTATCTACAATTATGCTAAATTCGGTACAAACGTCGTATTAATTGATGTACAGTCTGCGGAATTTCTTGCAGGAGACGTATTAATTAATGGATAGTATACTTAAGGCCTTATATACACTTGCAGCGGATGCAAAAACGTGATTTTCTTGATTTTTTTCTTCAACAAGAAAATAATCGTTTATTGTACAATTTTTTTCATCAAAAAATTTCTCAAAATGGCGAAATGCTTATCGTGTGTCGGCGTTTAAGTGGTGCAGCCCATCCCCGCATGTCGCCCTACGCCGATTCGAACACCATGCGCGTTATCAACCAACAAAAGCGGAGCTATAATTTAACTGACGTTCAATGAGGCTTCGCCCCCCAAAGCGACTAATGCGTTGTATTAACTTTTTGTCGAGCTAAAATGGCTCTTTTAATTATCTGCACTTAATATATTTTCACAAGTTGATTATCATCATAATTTATTAATTTACTTTACTGGCAATGTCAGCGTTTGGTGCTGGGACCTAAATTGCCTGTATCTGTATTTCATAGGAGTTTTGATGGTATCCGTACAAAAGACTATTCTATTCTATGTCGGGTTATATAATTATTTTAAGCGGAATCTGAAACAAAAATTCTTGGTAGCATAAATTTTGTAAAAAAGTGCCAGTAAACAGCGTGACCGAAAAAGTTACTGTTAAAAAATTTTTCATAAATTCCATAAATTCACTCATTTACTTAAACAAGGTACAGGAAATTTACTAAATGAGTAACGACCCCTAAAATTTATCTACAATTATGCTAAATTCGGTACAAAGTTGTTTTAATTGATGTACAGTCTGCGGAATTCCTTACAGGAGACGTACTAATTAATGGATAGTATACTTAAGCCTTGTATGAGGCATTCCACATGACTTCAGCCACAAAAAAAAAAAAAAAATCGAAAAAATGTCCAAAAGTCCGGTTCAGTGGTTATAATAGATACACCAAATTTAAATTTTCTTGAAATTTTCACTGACGAAATATGCCACATTTTTTATTTTTCATTTAACCTATGACATCTCCGGAACGATTAATCGTATCGACATCTCAAAAAAAACGAAAATGTGTGTTTTTATATGGCCCACAAGAAAATAATTAATTCAGAATTAATTGTGTAATTACAAACTATGTTTTACTACAAAATTAATGAAAATAATTTTTTTAGCGAAAAGGACTTCGGAAAGTGGTATCGAAAAGAAAGTGGCATTGCCAATTGTGTATGAAAATCCTCAATTTTTAGTATTTTTTTTTTTTTTTTGGACCGTGCAAAGTTCATAAGTTATCGCAGTTTTAAATATTAAAAAAAATACATTTATCGGTTTTATCATGTCGAGACACTCATTATCGGCAATGTCATTTGTTTCATCGTATTCTGCGTACGGATCAATATTTTGGATAAAGTCCGATTTATTGAGAACATAATCATCGTAAGGTTATAGCAGTCATTCACAAAAATGTTGTTCTTTTAGTTAATCACATAAGATTTGCAAGTAATTTCATCTGTATACATCGGACCAACACAGAATAATTTATCCATTAGTTTGAAGCTCAAAAATCAAATTAGATTTTTTTTCAGATTTTAGCTCAAGTATCAAAAAGAGTAAAATTTTAGATTAGATTTCCATGCCAAGATCCGGTTTTGAATGTCAAAGGCACACACTAAATTTCATTGCGGTCCATAGATTTTTAAAATATTTTTGTTATTATAAGTTTTTGTACTTTCGAACTTACAGACAGAAATGAATAAAACTATTTTTTGGAATAAAAGACACTTGAAAAATAAATTTCCATGGAAATCTAGGAGTGGATACTTCGTATGTTATGAGGAAGTACAAATACAGAGTTTTGATTAAAAATAACATTAAACTTTTTTTTTTACACGGTTCGATTATCATTTATAATTTTTCTAAAATTAAATATTTACTTTTTTTGTCGGAGAAAAAAAATCATAATTCTGCACTCTCATTAATTATTTTCTTTATTATACATACACCTTTTCAATTACGAACCGAATACTGATCGACAAACATCCTCTCAAATTTGGCTTTGTGGACAATAACAAATCATGAGAAACGCGTTGTCAACCAACAAAAGCGAATCTATAATTTAACCGGGATTCAATGAGGCTTCGCCCTCCAAGCGCTGTATTAACTTTTTGTCAAGCTAAAATGCCGGCTCTTTCAATTATCGGCACTTAATAGATTTCCACAAGTTGATTATCATCACAATAATTTAAGTGAGTTATCGACAATATCAGCGTTTAGGGCAGTGAGTAATATTGCCAATATCTATATTTCGATCGGCGCTTTGATGTTATCTATATATGAAGCATTCTCTGGCAATTCAGCCACTTTTTTTTTTCGACCCTCTCCGATCTGCCTCATAATTGGTTCTATCGAACTACCCTTACTAAAAGGCACTCTACGCGAATTTTTCCCGATTTTTGACAACAATATTTCAGAATATGCTATTTTTGTTCAAGTGTTTCCATCTCTAAAACTTAAAGTTGCTGAAATCAATATGTCTCCACATGAAAGGTTTATTTTTGTGTTAGCTTTCGAGCGGATTACTTGAGATAATTGTCACATTCCGATTCGTATGGTTTTTTTTACCGAAAAACAGTACAATTATTTTTATATTAAAAAACGCATTTTTTTTTACATTGTAAAAATTACAGAGTATTTTTGCATGACTGTTGATATCTCTAGAAAAAAATTTCGGACTTTTGAAAACAATATATCAGAAAATTCCTATGTTTTTTGAGTGCAAATATCTTGGAAATTTGGAGCTACTAAAAAAAATGTCTCTTCATAAAAGTTGTCTTGTGTTGCGTATAATTTTTTTTGCAAAAAACGACGAAATTATTTCTTCATTCAAAACATATTTTTCATTTAGAGAATGTACTTGATTAAAAGTTACGAAAAACGGGGAAATTATTATTTTTTTTCAAATTGAACAACGCTCGTTTTTTGATAATGACATTACAAATTATGCTTGCATGACTGTTGATATCTGAAAGAAGTCATCAGAGTGGCACACGTCGAGATCTCGGTATAACAAAATGAATTTTTATTTTTTCGGAACATTCACACAAATACATTTTTATATACGAGAACATCGATGGGTGCCACTCTGGAGATTTGTCTAAAATATCAACAGTCACGCAGAAGTACGCTGTTATTTTTTCAGCTACAATAAAATTTATACGTTTTCAAATTGAAAAAGATTTTTTACGTTTTTTGTTAGAACATCATATTTACCGGAACGTGGAAATTATTGCAAACTTTCCCCCCAAAGTTAACAAAAAACGACAACTTTCATGCACAGACTTTTTTTTCAGTAGCTTCAAGTTTCCAAGACATTAAAAATTAAACCTAAAAAGAATTTTTTGAAATATATCTTCCAAAAACCTGAAAAAAAAGCACATAGAGCGCATTTCAGTGGTACATTGATATATCCAATTACGGGGCAAATCGAAGAGGGTCGGAAACAAACGTGGCTAAATCGACGGAGAAAGCTCTATACAAGGCTTTCGACGTCAGGTATACACTGAGAGAAAAGCATATCGTTGATTCAACGATTTGACATGATGAAACGAATAAAAGAAGAATTGCAATGTTTTATGGTTGAAGCAATGATAATATGATTCAATAACCGATTATTGGGAAGAACTTCGGTGTTATCGAGTAACGACGAGATTTATTACTGAGGAATTACAGGCTTGTTATAAACAAAAGTCGTTCTTAGCAACGAGCAAAACAAAAGAACTTAAATACTAGGTATAATGCATCGCACTACAACTCTAATACACATATGCGTATTGTACATATGTAGAATATTATTCTCGCATTCACAATAACGATACTTGCAAGGTTATTGGAAATAAACGTTGAAATCGTGCATATGCAACTGAACGGCATATTTGAAACTATTATGATTTTGATGAGTGCTACGATAATTATATTTTCTATGACCATAAAGTATAGACTTCTCTCCTGAGAATTATATTAATGGTTGATTTAACTGTTTTGAAATATTTAAGATTATAGAGTCTTCCCTCTGGGAATTATATTTTATAGTTAGATTATTGTCGGTCTAACAATATTTTTTATTTTAATTTACCAGATTTTTCTCTGAGTGTAGATTTTGTTAAACGTATTTCGTTTTTACTTAAATCCCTGGCAGAAATACCGTTGATAAAATACCAATTATGATAAATCTCAATCAACAGTCCAACGAAAAAATCTAGAGTATTTGTTGAGCTGACATTTCTGTTTTTCGCTTAAAGTAATTAGACTCGTATGTATATAATTTTCTCTAATTAAAATATTCGCGAAAAAATTACAATTACAATTGATTATTTCGTGTTTGTCAAACACACACTTTTCAAATAATGAAGCCAATATTGATCGACGAAATTCCCATCAAATTAATTCTGCGATAAATGGCATATAATGAAGAACTGCAAAGCTTTTATTAAAGTCCAATTATGAAGCATTCTCTGTCACTTCAACTACTTTTTTTTCGACCCTCTCTGATGTCCTCTATAATTAGATATTTCAAAGCACTAATAAAAAGGACACTGTGTGAATTTTTTCAGATTTTTGAAAACTTTGTTTCAGAAAATAACCATTTTTATTTAAGAGCTAATATTTCGAAAACTTAAAGTTACTGAAAAAAACAAAAAACAGTCTTTACATAAAAGTTGCTGTTTTTGTTAGCTTTCGAGCGAAATATATAAAATGATTTTCACGATCCAGCGAGTAATATTTTTTACCGAAAAACGGAGAAATTTTTTTTTTCGATTATTTTTTTTTTAAATTCGAAAACGGATTTTTTTTCTGGGCTGAAAAAATTACAAAGTAATCTTGCATAATTCCTGCATAAAAAAAAATAATTTGTGTGAATAGATATCAGCAATTATGCAAGAATACTCTGTAATTCTTTCAGCCCGGAAAAAATATCCGTTTACGAATAAAAAAATTATTCCTCCATTTTTCGGTAAAAAATCATACTCACTGGATCGTAAAAATGCTTTCATATATTCCGCTCAAAAGCTAAAGAAAAACGACAACTTTTATGTGAAGACATTTTTTTTAGTATCTTTAAGTTTTCGAAATATTTGCACTTAAATAAAAAACGGTATTATTTAAAATAATGTTTCAAGAAATCTGAAATAATTCACATAATGTACTTTTTATTAGTGCTTCGAAATATCCAATTATGAAGGAGATCAGAGGGGGTCGAAAAAAAAGTGGCTGAATTGATAGAGAATGTTTCTTATATTAATTATGCTATCTCTCAATTTGAGTTATTTTTGACTGATTTAAAAAAATATTGTGCATTTTCTCTCGCTTCCTTATTTTAACAATTCAACCTCTGAACTGGATTTCTGTTGGTACGGGAAAATCTCGGATGGCGGGTCCCGAAACGACTACCCTCGCCGAGCAAAGCGCCGTGTCGACACTCTTCAGACTGAGACGAGTGTCGGCAGATAAGGCTGCTAGTTTTTGCGCACGAACGTATCCTATGACCCGCACACTGCGGCCAATGTTATATGTATATGCCAAGGGTTTCCGAGGATTTAAGGTGCTGCTACAGTATATATGGAAGCCGACTATCCAACCCTTACTCCGGAATACGAAGAGACGCGAGTTGTACCCAAATCCTTTTTGTTTGATGGGATTAGAATGTGCGGAATTCACGGAAAGTAATAAATCGTAAAGCAGTTTAAATGTCACGAAAGGTATTGAAAATGTTTATTGCTATGGTTTCCAAAAATTTATTAACTTCTGATTTTTTCAAAAAGTTTAATAAATATTTAGTGAACTTTTTCACATTTGCCTTTTTGCCCGAAATTCCTGACTTAAAAAATCCTTACAGACTTCTGTTGTACCCAAATTCTTTTTGTTTGATGGAACTAGAATCTGCGGAATTTACGAAAAGTAATAAACCGGAAAGCAGTCACAATGTCACGAAAGGTATTAAAAATGTTTATAGCTATTGTTTCCAAAAATGTATGAACTACTACGATTTAAAAAAAAAGTTTAATTAATATTGAGTGAAGTTTTTTACATTTTCCTTCTTGCTTGAAATTCCGGACTCAAAAAATCCTTGAAGACTTCTGTTGTACCCAAATTCTTTTTGTTTGATGGAACTAGAATGTGCAGAATTCACGGAAAGTAATAAATCGTAAAGCAGTTTAAATGTCACGAAAGGTATTGAAAATGTTTATTGCTATGGTTTCCAAAAATTTATTAACTTCTGATTTTTTCAAAAAGTTTAATAAATATTTAGTGAACTTTTTCACATTTGCCTTTTTGCCCGAAATTCCTGACTTAAAAAATCCTTACAGACTTCTGTTGTACCCAAATTCTTTTTGTTTGATGGAACTAGAATGTGCGGAATTTACGAAAAGTAATAAACCGGAAAGCAGTCACAATGTCACGAAAGGTATTAAAAATGTTTATAGCTATTGTTTCCAAAAATGTATGAACTACTACGATTAAAAAAAAAAGTTTAATTAATATTGAGTGAAGTTTTTTACATTTTCCTTCTTGCTTGAAATTCCGGACTCAAAAAATCCTTGAAGACTTCTGTTGTACCCAAATTCTTTTTGTTTGATGGAACTAGAATGTGCAGAATTTACGAAAAGTAATAAATCGGAAAGCAGTCAAAATGTCACGAAAGGTATTAAAAATGTTTATAGCTATTGTTTCCAAAAATTTATTACCTTCTGATTTTTTAAACAAGTTTAATAAATATTTAGTGAACTTTTTCACATTTACCTTTTTGCCCGAAATTCCTGACTTAAAAAAATCCTTACAGACTTCTGTTGTACCCAAATTCTTTTTGTTTGATGAAACTAGAATGTGCAGAATTTACGAAAAGTAATAAACCGGAAAGCAGTCAAAATGTCACGAAAGGTATTAAAAATGTTTATAGCTGTTGTTTCCAAAAATGTATGAACTACTACGATTAAAAAAAAAAGTTTAATTAATATTTAGTGAAGTTTTTCACATTTTCCTTCTTGCTTGAAATTCCGGACTCAAAAAATCCTTGAAGACTTCTGTTGTACCCAAATTCTTTTTGTTTGATGGGATTAGAATGTGCGGAATTTACGAAAAGTAATAAATCGGTAAGCAGTCAAAATGTCACGAAAGGTATTAAAAATGTATATTGCCATTGTTTTCGGAAAATTATAAACTACTACGATTTAAAAAAAAAGTTCAATAAATATTTAATGAACTTTTTCACATTTTCCTTCTTGCTTAAAATTCCTGACTCAAAAAATCCTTGAAGACTTCTGTTGTACCCAAATCCTTTTTGTTTGATGGGATTAGAATGTGCGGAATTTACGAAAAGTAATAAATCGGTAAGCAGTCAAAATGTCACGAAAGGTATTAAAAATGTTCATTGCTATTATTTCCAAAAAGTAAGTTATAAACTACTGATTTGAAAGAAAAGTTTAACTAATGTTTAGTGAACTTTTTTATATTTTCCTTCTTGCTTGAAATTGTCAACTTTAAAAATTCTTGAAGAGATCTTATACAAGTATACACTTATACACGTTGCTCAACCAAAATTCTAACGTGACTGCCAGTCAACCCCAGAAAAGTTCTACAAGTTGGTTTGAAGTTTTTTTTCGATCTCATCGGTACTTTTGCTGGTACCGTAGCGCAAAGTTTCGAATTGTAAAAGTTGGGCCTCTGTGTATGCCAAAATCACCTTCCGGGTCTAATCTCAACGGACCTAAACTATATGCAGTAACGTTTTTTCAAATCAGAAGGACTTACATTTTTTCATCGATATTTCTCGTATTGTTGAAGAATTCGTTATGATTGATTCAATAATTAATTGAAAATTAATAATAAATATAAATTGTTTTTTTGTGTCGTGTTTATATTGAGTTTTTATTGTTTCGGAAAACCATGAGTTATTTAAACGTAATGCAAATTGTGAGTGCAAAAAAACTACTTATTTTAACTCGCAATATATAATAAGTAGTTCTCCATTATTTAAACTTAAGGTGAATAATGAGTGAGTAAAAAAATCATTGCTTAAAATCAAAATTCATTGTGAGCGGAAAACCACTCGTTTCCGGATTTAAAAAATGGGCGAAAATTCATTCATTATTTGCCCTCGAAACGATAATGGGCGGAAATCCATTCATTATTTTAACTTACACTCGAATTAGAAGTGGGAAGATAAATTAGTATTGAAAGTTAAAATAATTCTGAGTGGAAAACCACTGATTATTTATACCTGAGAAGATAATGAATAGAGGAACACCATTCATAATTTTAACTCGGAAAGATGTGGAGTTTTGAGTGGAAAACTATTCATTATCTTGATCGAGAATAAATTAAAAAATGAAAAACGTTCATTATTATTCTTTATTTGAACAAACTTCGCCTATTCATGGTAAAATGGTAATAGGAATAATTCTACATCACGTATTTAAGGAAACACCGATTTCCGGCTGTGCATTTTTGTCGGTTTTTTGCTTTCAATGACTTGACCCGCTTTTTACGCTGAAATAAATGACAAAAAAATCGATCCACTTATTTCTTTGGGATGGATGAAAGATTATCGGGTCTCGAGAAATGAAACGGGGAATAAAAGGGAATAGCATAAAAAAATTGCCAGACTGGGACCGATCAAAGTTCCGAAGTAACAAACTAATTTGTTCTAAGTAAAAAAATGATGTGCAGATAACATTTTTTAAAAGTCTATAATGGACCAACTCTTTTATTGATTTGTCATCGCATAAGCTACAAGTTTTAAATAAAAACATTGTTGACAGTTTCCTTTTTTTTTGTCGACAATTTTTTTTTACTTTCAAGAAATTATTTTTCTACTTCGGAACTTCGATCGGTCCCAGTCTGGCAATTGTTCAATGTTATCAATACATAGGCGCAGAGATTCTGTAATTTTTTCAGCCAAAAAAAAGTGGCCTTTTTTGGTTGAGAAAATAATCTTTATATTTTTCATCGAAAAACTAATATTATCGGGTCGCAAAATTGTTTGAAAAATTTAATTAAAAAATTCACATGAAACTACAACTTTTATGTTGAAATTTTTTTTTTCTATGACTTTAGTTTTTTACGATATATTGACTTTAAAGGAATACCCCACTTTTCGCAATATTGGATTTAAAAATCTGAAAAAATTGGGATAAACTACTTTCAAGTGGTACTAGAATCTGTCCAATTACAAGAATAATCAAAGAGGGTTGATAAAAAAGTGGCTGAATTCACAAAGAATCCCTCATATATGACATACATTTTGTCCGAAAAATTCTGTACGTTAGATATATTTTTGTATATATATATTTCTTTTTCATTCGGGAATCTGATCAATATTATGGGTTTTTCTCATATGAAACTGAACGACAAAACGTCATATCGGTAATTTGTACATATTAGTGTATTTTCTTCTTAAATCGTGCATGCAAAATTTGTAGAAATGCAATAAACAATTCAGCACTGCTTTTAGTAGCACGTGACTAAACGACTAAACATTAAGTCTTGCGTACGACTTCGTTGCTATTTGTAACGTTTCAAATTATGTTCTTTTTTTCGTCGTGAAGTATGTCAATTCTGGATCATTGATAGATTTTATTATAGGTGATTACTTCCGATGGGTAATTTTAAAATCCGACAATCCTTTTTGCGTTTATAGCTGAATTATCGTTCCGAGTTAAGCATACATTATGCTCGCTATTGCACCACGATTGGCAATGTATGGTTTTACAGAAATCGATGCAGCAGCCACTCCTCAATTCTGTTCACATTTCTCTACATATTCACGTTTGTAATTCTGCTGTGCAAAATCAGTGTATCCGCGAATGTAACATTTCAATGGTTTTGCGGATTCATTTGGGCTGCAACGCTTTCATATTCTCTTTCAGTATTCCTTTTAAGTCAATGTATACTTTTTTCGACTTCATTGTGGTAAAATTTTACGCTGATTACAAAATATAGAAGAATGTTTATAAAAATTATAATGAATCATAAAACATCGACTAATATTTTTTTTAAATTAATCGACGTCGATTTCCTAATAGATTTCTTATTGGTCGTTTTTATATCTTTTGAATAAAAAGGAACTGGTTCGTTGGTAAACTAAATAGCAAAATGAATTGCAAAATGAATTATGAGGTAAAATATGTCGGAATAGTATTTTTTGTTAGAATTTATAATACAGAAGCAGCCCATGTTTTCACGAAAACGATATAACTCAATAAATTAAAGCAACAACGACTTCGACACTGCTACCGAACCTACCGAATAGCTTTTCTGAATATAATAAAAAACGAAATTGTTTCTCTTCTTTGAAGTCGTGGAAACTTCGAATTTTCGACTGCCGATAACATTTTTTCGGATCAATCGATTTTTAAAATATTTTTACGTTTGAAGGAGCTTGCCGAAAAAAAAACGCTAATAAGATTATCACGATTTATCAACTTATTGGCACAAGGCACTCTGAAAAACAGCGAGAAAAAAAAGGCAGCAAATGTATATAATATATAATATTTTCAACACCCGAACTAAAAAAATCTACAAAGTCTTTGAGATTCAACGAATTCTAATGCGATACCTTGGGTATTACAGCTTGATTCAGTGCTAAGAAAACAAGAACGCCAAATAAAGAAAAAGGCAAAAAATGTATATGAGGAATTCCATGCCAAATGGACCAGGCCCTTAACCTCATGGATTTGCTTTATAATTTTTTATTTGATTCTTTTAACTCAAAATAACGTTCATGATTTTTGGCAAAATTTTTAAACCGAATTTGAGTACGCCATAACTTTTTTTAAAATTTCTGCAGCCGTAATTCTAAAATCTGGAAAAATTCTTTAGAATCTGGTACCAAAAATAAAAAATTTTAAGCACTAATTTGATGATGTCTGGGATTTTTCCTTCTCTTGCTTGGAGCTTTTTTTACATTGAAACAAAAATTATTTAATTTTTTTACGGCCAGATGAACTTCAACAGCGAAATTTACTAAATTATTTTCCGCAAATTTCCTCGAAATGTTTAAAAGAATTTTTCTAAAAATTGCAAGATTTGTAGAAAATTTTTTTCAGTTGATCTTAATAACTCTGTTTTTCGTACAATTTGTTATTTTTATCGGTTATTCGTTCGATCGAAATAAAGAAGAAACATACAAATAAGAAATGTAACTAATAAAAGAATTGACTAATCGTTTGTACGAATCAATTATGAGAAAGCTTTGATAAAAATCCAGCAAATTTGATTATTAACTACAAAATTTTATCGAAAATTTAAAAACAGCGTCGGATTTTAGGTCGGATTTTTGAGAATTTTTTCAGATTTTTAAATTACGGCCCTCAAAATGTAAACAAAATTATGGCGGACTTAAATTTGGTTTCAAAATTTTGAAAGAAATCATGACTGTTATTTTGAGTTAGAAGAATCATTAAAAAAATTATGAACCAATTCCGCGAGGTCGAGGGTTACAACTTGGTCGATTTGGTATGGAATGACCCATATGTTTGCCGCTCCAACTCAAAAAAATCTGTAAACAAATAAAAACCAACAAACCCTAGCGCCCCACCTGGGTTATTAAAGCTTAAATCTATGCTAAGAAAACAGACGCAAAGTACATACCCCAATATAGTAGCAAGAAGATGCACAGGTCAATTCAGAATATGATAGGAGGAGAAATAATGGGTAATAGGAAAAATAATGGGCCATTAATATCTCCATTACGTTTATTATCATGGCATTCTTAAATGAATGTTTATGGAAAAATTTCTTTTTCATTTTTTCACCCCGTACATTATCTCACTAACACAACAAATATTCAGATAACAAATAGATAGAAAATTATTAAAAAGTTAATAAACGAACATAAATATATAAGTTCGGAAGTGAAGGGTCTTTACAACTACGGGAGTTTGATCGGTATCACGAATGACATTAAACGACCACCCGTACATTCTGTTGGTGTCCGTGGACAAATTTGTGTTTTCAGCACGTTGAATGAATATTTACGAAACCTTTTTTTCTCCTATCGATTATCTTGCCAACACAATAAATATTTAGATAATAAAAATGCACAAAAAGTCATAGATAAAATAATAAGCAGCCATAAATAAAAATAACCCGATTTGTAATTTGCCAAAACTTCCATCAATAGAAATATAACAGACTGTCGTAGTCTAAACTTAATAACAATCAATCGTAAATAAATAAGTTCAGAAGTCAAGTATATTTACGACTGCATGGTTTTCATCCGTATTGCGAATGACATTTTCCGAACGCCACAGGATTCTGTTGGTGCTCCTGGACATTTTCGCATTTGACAACCTACTCTATTGAATTGTAGTACCTTACGACCTACTTTTATTATCATTGTATTCTCACATAGACATTTATGGACAAAACCTTTTTTTATTTATTTCGTCTTCAATACATTACCTCGCGAATAGAATACGTATCCAGATAAATAATCGACAAAAAATGTTTATATACTAATAAACAAACATAAATTACGCGTCTAGCAAGTGTTTTTATACACGGTAACATTTTTTTTTTTTTGGAAATGAATAAATCCGTTATGGAGTTCGGATGCATATACGGAATTTTCCGATGCATCCGTCATTGACAAATACAATATTGGTATATATTGAAATAAAGATCATAATACTGCCGCATGGTAATTTTTTAATTACCAATACCGTAGAATTCTTATACTAGTCTTTAATATATGATAAAAGTAAATTAATATAGAACTCATTTACCCGATTCGATAATTTCATACCGTTTCGTATCGTTTCGCTGTCATTGTATTTTGCTTCCTCATAGAAGAAGCTTTGTTTCCGTGAATAATTTTGAATAATTTTTTGAGATTTTTATGTCTGGATACTCAAAATTGTCTGATACGTCGAGAAAAGTGGCTTAAAAAAATATCTGTATGTGTGGGTGTATGCAGATATCCTTGTAAGCACGAAAACTGTCGCAATTTCTTATTTATATTTGTCAAATTTTGGCACGCACGTGAGCTGTCATATGAAAACGTTTGGGATTGTAGTTGACGTGAATCGGTTGAAAAATTACAGTTTTACCGTATTTTGAAGAATTAAAAAAAATAGTGTTCACGAGAACTTTTGCGAATCAAGAGATATCGGGTTAAAATTTTGTACGTTATAGACTATAACATCAAAGCATGATGTGTATCAAATTTGACGAGAATCGGTTAAATTGTCATAATATTATTGCAATCAAGATTGTTCTTAAATGTCTGCAAATATTTCAACTCCTGTAAATTCCGAGATATCCAGCTGCGATTTTCGCCATGATTTCGCGATCATTGATCGCCGAGAATGAATTCAGTCTAATGACTGTCGGAGTATTTCGATTTTGGCGAATTAAAAAAAAACCGTCTTGATAAAAAAAAATGACATTTTTCACCGATATTAACTTTTTTGAGAAATCTCCTTCGCGCGATCGCTTATAAAAATAACGAGATACCGAGTTTGCGTACTTAATTAAGTACGCATATGAATTACAATTAAACAATGTTTGAGTGAACATTTTAGACGAACCAGTTGTGCGGTAAAAAGTTTGCGAGATTTTGAATTTTTAGAATAAAATATTCCAAGGAAAAACAAGCCTGCAAAGTAAACCTTGCAAATACTTTCCTCATGATTTTTTGTTATTTACAAAAAATTCCTCTAGAAAAATTTCCTCTAGAAGAAAGCCAAAAATATGTAGATCAATGTTGGCTTCCCCATAAGTTCCGTAAGCATCACAAAACCATTCAAAAAAAAACAATTTGCAAGCTTCTACTTTTTCAACAACATTTTATTGACAAAATCGTTTTTCATTTTTTCCTCCTATTCATTATCTCGCCAATGCAATAAATATTGTGATTTAAAAAAAACGGAGAAAAAAAATGTATAGAACGATGAACAAACACAAATAAATAAGTCTGGAAGTGAAGGATATTTACGACTGCATGGTTTTCGTCAGTATCGCGAATGACGTTTTCGGACCGCCACTGGATTCCGTTGGTGGTCCTGGACGATTTCGCATTTGGCAAGCAACTCTATAGAACTGTACTACCACAAGTTAGCTCTTCAGATACGCTTCGGCTTCTGTTACTGTATACTGCCTCAGTGTAAACTCAGCGAGCGTTTCGCCGTTATCGCGCACTATTTCATAGCTATGAATCGGTTGATAGCATCACCGCGCGACTCCTGCGCAAAGCTTCACCGCACCCACAACTACGCCGCTCGCTTATTCGAGCATTTCCTCATACCTGCAGAACCAGAACCAGAAGCAGAAGCAGCAGCAGCAGAACATCCTTGGGATTATCTTCACCTTTATTCCTTTCGTTACCCCGATAATAATAGTAGTAATATATCGACTAAACTTCTCGGTTATGGCGTAACAGATATCCACCCCCAAGAGAGAGAGAGTATCTTCGAGAGACAACCGCGAACAGCTTAGCACGCTATTGAGTTATAGATTGTTCGGATAATTATCCGAGGCTTGCGGTTCAAGAGGCTTATTGTCGTTATTGAAATATGTACTATTGTAATGAAGATTAATCGGACAATGGAATGGAATTGGTATATAACCAGGAATATATACCTCATTGAATGATTTTGCAGTTTAGATATTAGAAATAATGTAGTAGTAGGAAGATATTTATGTTTTAACAATACGTCCACAGACGGTTCAACATTTAGTGACATCACAGATAATTTATAAGATGTGTAATCTAACTGATGAATCTTTGGCGTTTAGTGCCAAAGAGTCCTTCAGCTGTAAGAATACATTTTCAGCATATTTTTTATATATATCTCTGTGTACATAAAATAATCCAAATGATCGCAGAAACTCTGGAAAAAGAACACACGTGTGAGTGTTTGTGAGTGTTTGTGAGTGTTTGTGAGTGTTTGTGAGTGTTTGTGAGTGTTTGTGAGTGTTTGTGAGTGTTTGTGAGTGTTTGTAAGTATTTGTGAGTGTTTGTGATCGTTTGTGAGTGTTTCTGAGTTTGCGAGTGTTTATGAGTGTTTCTGACTTTGTGAGTGTTTATGAGTGTTTCTGAGTTTGTGAGTTTGTGGGTTTCCCATGTAGGTTTTGCCGATAGAGCTGAAGCGGCCAATACTCGGGCCAATGTTGGGGTGACGATTATCGACTTCGCAACGTTGGGCCAATGCTCGGCCAAGTATTGGTCCGCCGATTATTGGTTTATCGATACTAGACCAATGCTCGGCCAAGTATTGGTCCGCCGATTATTGGCTTATGGATACTAGGCCAATGCTCGGCCAAGTATTGGTCCGCCGATTATTGGCTTATCGATACTAGACCAATGCTCGGCCAAGTATTGGTCGGCCGATTATTGGCTTGTCGATATTATGCCAATGCTTGGCCAAGTATTGACTCGCCAATTGTGGCTTGTCGATATTATGCCAATGCTTGGCCAAGTATTGACTCGCCAATTGTGGCTTGTCGATATTATGCCAATGCTCGGCCAAGTATTGACTCGCTAATTGTTGGCTTGTCGATATTAGGCCAATGCTCGGCCAAGTATTGGCCCACGAATTGTCGGCTTGCCGATATTATGCCAATGCTCGGCCAATTATTGACTCGCCAATTGTCGGCTTGTCGATATTAGGCCGATGCTCGGCCAAGTACTGACACGCCCATTGTTGGCTTGTCGATATTAGGCCGATGCTCGGCCAAGTATTAACTCGCCAATTATTGGCTCGTCAATATTAAGCCAAATGCTTGGCCAAGTATTGACTCGCCAATTGTTGGCTTGTCGATAGCCAGTGTTCGGCTAAGTATTGAGTCGCCAATTGTTGATTTCCATAAAAGATCATTAAAAATGTGATTTTATTTTGATCACATCAGACGCAGTCATATAAATCTATAAAGTGCTGATTATAATATATCAAATTGATAGTTTACATCTGTCGTTCAAATAGACAAAAAAAACCGTGCTATGACATGATCGGGATGGCCGAGTGAGCTAAGGCGCAGCGCAACAACCAGAGGGTCCCAGGTTCGATTCCCGATGATGTAAAAAAAATTAAATGTTATTTCAGTGATAAAAATGTATCAACATAAAGAGAAAGACGAGATGTGTAATTGAAATACCGGATTACTCGATGGAAAATTGATTTTTTAAAAATAAACTTGGTACGGCCGATTATATTGGCCGATACTCGGCCGATTATTTTGGCCGATGCTCGGCCGATACTCGTATGCGATACTTGGCCATTTATCGTATGCGATACTCGGCCGTTTGCCGCACGCGATACTCGGCCGTTTCTCGTCCGCGATTCTCGGCCAACTATTGTTCGCCAATATCGAACCGGACTTATCATCCAACACTCGGGCCGATGATCGGGCCAATAACATATGCCAACGTTGGCAGTCTCGGCAACGAGATTGGGCCGATCATCGGCCAAGTCCGATCACCCTACATGGGTTGTGAGCGTTTTTCAGAGTTTGTGAGGGCTTGTAAAAGTTTGTGACTGTTTAGCAGTATTTCTAAGAATCTGTGGAAGCTTTTAAATGTTTTTAAATGTACGTAACCATCTGTAAGTGTTTGTGAGTGTGTACGAATGCTCATGAGTGTGTATGAATGCTTGTTGAGCCCGTGCGAATCCTTGTGAATGCTTGTGAGTGTCTGTGAATATTTGCAAATGTTCGACATTGGTTATAAATGCTTGGGAGTGTGTGCGAAGCCTTGTAAGAGTTTGTGAGCGTCTGTGAGTGTAAATATCTGTGAATATTTGCAATGTTCGTGAGTATTTGTAAGCGTTTGTGGGCACTTACAAGCACTTGTAAAGAAAATAGAAAAGTATGTTTTCTTGTTTCTTTTTTATCACATAATAAAACAGACAATTGAAGGTAAATTGAAAAACCCACAATAAAAGGAAGGAAATTGAAGATGACGTTATTTCGCAACATCAAATTTTAAACCTATCTGCAGCGAGCCATTATAGTCCGCCAGTATTGTTTATGTATCTCGCAGATACTTTATTTCCGTGGGGGTTAAGGGATGTGCAGAGATAAGGCTCTGATAAAAACCTCAATCCCCAAGAATATTTTACAAGGATTCACAGCGCAATGTCGTGAATTTTTTAGATAGGTGGTTCAACAATAAATAGATAAATTCTTTCTCACTCCAATTTTCTGTATATTTCGAATACGTTTATTGTCTCGCTAGCCTATAACTGAAAAAGGATAATTGACTTTTTCTTAATAATTTGTCGAGTCTCTCTTCTGCAATTTTATCTACCTTAATACATTCCGATTTTATTAAAATCCTTGAAGCGGGCAAAGTGGTTACTTGACCACAATTCAATCAGAGCGGGTCACTTACGCAACCGCTAGTAGTTCTCAGTTGTCTGAAGTTTGTAGAGATAACTAAGATTATTTAAATAATTTAATTTCAAAAAGTTTCGTGGGAATCGCAGTCGGGCTAAGATAACCCGAAGCGGAGCGGTCGCCAGTATTTCTACTGTCAGTTGCCAGACCCTGAAGTTTCGGGGCTCAGAATGAATGAATTTAAAGCATGTTTGTCAACGACTAGTGGAAACTCCATAAATCTTCATTAGGCACGTCAACTTTTATAATGTCACTATGAAAGAAGACCCCCATTTTGTTGAACCGATATTTCCATCTCTAGACTATGAAAATTCAGTTGAAAATAACGTGTAATAATTTTACAGGTAACACATATTTTTACCAATATAAGGACAAATATTACAAGACAGATTGTGATGATCTCTTCTCGATGAAAAAAAAAAAATCGTCACGCGGATCTTTCTTACTTCAGACAGGCTGTCTATACCTCTTAAATATAATCTAACAGCAATCTATCGCTTGCACTCAGAGAAAAATATCGTAATTTAATAATAATAAAAGTTAGTCCGATGATAATCTAACTATAATGTATAGTTGTCAGGAGGAACGACAATATTTTATGGTTATTGCAAATATAAGAAAATAGTCGGATTAACCATTCATATAATTCTCAGGAGGAACGTCTATATTTCATGGTTATAGCAAATATAATTATAGTAGCAATTATAAAAATGATAATAGTTTCAAAAACTATGGCAATAGTTTCAAATATGCCGTTTTGTTGCATATACGATTTCAACGTTTGTTTTCAATAAACTTCAACTATAAAACATTGCATGCCTTCCTATATGCTTTTTATCATGTGAAATCGTTGAATCAACGATATTCTTTTCTCTCAGTGTGCGGCTCTTTTGCTGAGCAGCTAGCGTAGCTTCAATATCCTCACAACATACAAGAATTTCAATCAGATTTATAACAAGTTTTCACAATTTTTATCCTTTCAGTATATGAAGGGAAAAATGTAGTGAAGTGTCTCTGTTATTTATTTTCAATATTTTTTTATTTACTTTGAATAAATATTTCAGTTAGATAATTTAATTATTATCTTTTGTTTCAGTTACCGGAACGACGATGGGTATCGGAATGTACGGCATGGAATTACCGAAATCGACAAAATCTTCTCATCCAACGGACATCAGACAGGATGAGAATTCCGGTAATCATCCGAGCAAGAAAATTCTTCACAAAACTATCAGTCGGTTTGAAGAGGCATCGAACTCTCAAATCTCGATATCAAAGGGCGATTCTTCAAATATCCGAACGAAAAATTTGGAGGACAGAAAATTTGCAAGCTGGGATCAAGAAATGCATCAAGTAAATGTGGAATCGCAAATGCCTTCAAAAGAATTGAAAACCCGTTACGCTCGAGATGAAAGTGCATCGCCCTTGCTGAGCCCATTGACGGACAGAGTAGAAGTACAATCAATATCCAGGAGAGACGGATTCGCGAGACTGCAAGGCAAGGAAACTTGGGAGACGTCTTCCTCCTCAGCTTTCTATCATTCCCTTGAGGATCCGCCGAGTTTGCGTAGTCGGAGAACCTCGGGATCTTTCTTGCTATCAAGCCCAACCTCTCACCCTTTGTACCTATCGTCTTCGTCGATGACTTCCACGTTCTCTTCGAACGACATGCCTCCTACCTCACCATCAAGTCACTCACTCAGCTCGGAAGTGAGGTTCCCTTCATCAGACGATTATCCCGAAACCACACTTCCGAGTTCAAGCACAAGCACTAATAGCATCCCAGTTAGTCAGGTACTCGCATTGGACGACGAATTTTCCAAGAGCACCGATCAAATTGAAGATGAAAAGATGAGAAACGTCGCAAATGAGGAATCAACGTTAGAGAGATTTCCGAATGAATTTACGGAAACCACACAGCTGAGCTCGAGCACAAGCACCGATAACGTCTCGGTCCAATCGACACTCGAAATGGACGACAAATTTCCCAAGAGCAACGATCAAATTGAGAACAAAACAATAGAAAGCCCTGAAATTGAGGACTCAGGCTTCGAGAGGTTTTCGGACGAATTTTCGAAAACCACACAGCTGATCTCACGCACGAGCACTGATGGCGTCCCAGTGAGTCGGATCTTGAAATTGGACGAAAATTTCTTCAAAAGCTCCGATAAGATGAAGGACAAAACTATGGAAAGCCGCGAAATTGAGGCCTCAAGAATAGAGACGTTTTCGGATGAATTTTCAAAAACCATACCACCGAGCTCAAGCACAAGCACCTATAGCATCCTAATCAGTCGGACCCTTGAATTGGACGACCAACTTTCCAAGAGCGGCGTTACAACCGAGGATAAAACAATGGGAAGTGGTGAAATTGAGGCCTCAAGAATAGAGAGGTTTTCGAATGAATTTTCGAAAACCACATTGCCGAGCTCAAGCACAAGCACCAATATCATCCCAACCAGTCGGATCCTTGATTTGGACGACAAATTTTCCAAGAGCGTCGTTAAAACGGAAGACAAAACAATGGGAAGTGGTGAAATTGAGGCCTCAAGAATAGAGAGGTATCCGAATGAATTTTCAAAAACCACACCGCCGAATCCAAGCACAATGACCAATAGCATCCCAGTCAGTCGGATCCGTGAATTGAACGACAAATTTTTCAGGAGCACCGACCGAAGTAAAGACAGGACAATGGAAAGCAGCGAAATCGAGTTCCCAAAAATAGAGAGGTTTTCAAGTGAATTTTTGAAAACCACACAGCTGAGCTCAAGTACAAGTACCAATAGCATCCCCGTCCGTCGGATCCCCGAATTTGGGAAGAAATTTTCCAAAGAAGCCTTTCAAAATGAGGATGACAGAATCCAAAACAGCATAACTGAGGCCACAATGTTAGAGTGGTTTCCAACCGAATTTTCGAAAACCACAACGATAAGTTTAAGCGCAAGCATCAGCAATGTCCCGGTCAGTGGTATTCCCGAATTGGCCAAGAAACTGTCCAATCTCATCGATCAGATCGAGGACAAAAGAATTGGAAGTAGCCAAATTGAAATCTCAAAGTTAGCGAGATTTCCAAATAAGCTACAAAGTTTTGGGACTGCGAAACAAATACTAACTACTGAATTACCAACAAATGCTCTGAGTATCGTCCATAAAAATAACATAAAGTCTCCAACGTGGCCGTTTACCGGAAATGAGAATGAAATAAGACATTTCGACTGGTTAACTGGCAATCAAGCGGCACTGACAGCAATAACTCTGCCGCAAACGACGGGATTTGGATTTTCCAAACGTTACACGAGAGACTCACCGATGGTTGACCGGTGCGAGAGTTTTGAAATCGGTGATCCCGTTAAAAGGGAATTTTACAGTCCGAATTATCCGGAAAATTATCCACCAGTCACCGACTGTGTTCTCGTCCTCGAGGGTGAGTAAAACTTATAGTGCTTTGAAATCTTTGCTTAAATTAGAGTGTAACCGAAACGGAACAAAGTAGAAATTTAATGTACCGACGTTGAAACTTTTATGGGTCAACTGGGGTAACAAATTTAATATAGTAAAAGTGTGATAAAAATTCAAATTCTACTGTAGGAAACACGATTTTTTTACGTTCTTTGGTAGCCATACTGTGCATTGATTTTATGTCACACGCGTATATTGAATTCTGTATAACAGCTCATCTATAAAAACTTCCCGTACCAGTGCATTAAATTTAAAACTGGTTGTTTCACGGTTCATTGGCCTGTGACCGGGAATTCCGATTCGAATTATTTAAGGAGGTTGGTGCGATTTCCACTAGTCAAATCAATGTTCAATTTTCAAAAGACTTCCTAGAATTTCGTAACCCCATCAATTCTTAATCTATAAATACATTCACACCTGTGATATAAAAAAAACCATTTATATTTGCAAATATCCGAGGTCACGTTTTTTCGTACAATTAAAAAAAAATTCATATTAAAATAATAGCGACCTGCAATAAGTTATTTTGCTTATTGAAAGATGCATCGTCGATTGACCATCCAGATTTTTAATTCTATTGGTAGTTCAAAAGTTACAGCCATTTCTATGCCTGATATCAGATAACGATAAGATAATCAAACACTTGCAACTTTTGAACAAATAAGGCTATCAAAAATCTGGACAGGCAATTTATTGCACATTTTTGAATAAACAAAATGAGTCATTGTTCATCATAATCAAACTATTATTGCTGTTTAATCTTTTAAAAAACTGAAAGAAAATCACGAAATCGGACATTTGCAAATATCTGCTGTTTTGCTCCCTCATAAACGGAGCTTTGTTTTCATGAAAAGAAAAATATTTCGAGATTTTTATGACAGATTACTCAGAATGCTGCAAAACGTCGAGGAAAGTGGTTTAGAAAAAATGTCTGGATGTATGTGTGTATGTGATGAATAACCAAAAATTCATTCAACTGTTGTAACTTTCAAACTGTATGACCGAATCAGCTCAAATTTATACAACATCTACAGTAATTTATAATTGTTAATTGGTACAAATTTAAGAAAGGTCGATTTACAAATTTAATTTTAATAAGAATTTTTTAATTTTCAAAAATGTCGGTAAATGCTCAAACTCAAAAAATTTTTTAGCTATCGGACTGAAACTTCGTATTTAAGTGGTAAAAACTAATGCGACCTTTGGTATTGAATTGAGGCTAAATCTGCAATGCGGTTCGTTTTTTATGACATTAAATTTTTTTTTTTTTTTTTTCAATTTTTCTAATTCAGGTAAAATTTCAGTAAACCAACTGAAATTATTTTCAATGGAACAATAATACTCAGCCCTGCTCCGTACCAAATTTGGGGATGATCTGTAATGCGGTTCAGATTTTACGTTGATTAAAATTTTTTTTAACATTGTGTGTGATTAAAAGCCAAAAACTCATTTGATTCTAGCTTTTAAACTATTCGACTGAATCAGATCAAATTGAGATAACATGTACAGTACTGCTTAACCTTTGATTGGTATAAATTTCAAAATAATCAAAATAAGTCAAAAATTAAAAATAAAATTAAAAAATTATGGAAAGTATAACTTTGCGAATTGTTCAATTATTTTAGAAGCCAAAATCAATTAACATACTTCCTCATAGAGGTAACTTTGTAAAAATTGAAAAATAATGAGGAAGCAATGTGCAATGTTCTACTTGGCATCTTTATTGTTTTCCAATTGACGACTAAGATTGAATTTATAAGTCAAAAACCAATGATGCAATGTCTATAAATCTTTGGGACATTGAAATAAAGCCCGGATAATTGTAAAAACCTTTGAAAAAAATAGTGCTCATTTTACTACTTGGCTACAACCTTCTTAATAAAGTTGAGCTTTTTATCGGACTCAACGATAAAATAATGTTGATGTACATTATTAAGTCTATTATCTTCCGAACAAAAATTGGCCACTCGATGAAAAGCTATTTTATCGATGATATAATCGGTCTCGAAAGTCTGCGATGATGAATATAGCAGCAATTGCGGATCGAGCTAGCATCGCTGCTGCACCATCAGCACGCAGTTTATTTCATCGTGATAGCCGGCCGCCCTCCTGCCATTGCTACATTCATTGCCGCGTTCTGGAATCCAATTCCCAATTCGATGTTAAACCGCTTTCCACCCCCTTCATTATATGGATGACTTACAAATTTAGCAATTAACAGAGGCAATCGACATGGTAAGGGGCGAGAAATCGCTCGAAAGATCGGAGTATTATTTTCTTCCATGTACCGCTTGATTATTATAAGACAGCTCGAGGGTTGTATCGATTAAAGGCGATATACATACACGGGTAGAAATATATTCATCAAATAAGGCGGAAATAATAAAAATGTATTCAATGGCGAGGTGAAAATCAGTAGTTTAATTGTGGGTTTAATTCACACAAACCCGGGCTCCAAATTCAGTTGCATTTTTTTGCAAACATTATAAACTCAGATTTGATAAATTTTGTTTTTTATTCAGCCCAAAAGTGACGTGAACTAAAAAAATTTGTTGAGTATGAAATGTTGCCAGCCAATCAATTTTAATATTGATAATAAATTCGTGATTAAAGTTAATTTTACGAAAAAATTGCATTTCCAGTCAGTTTTAAGGATTAATATCGCCACAGCCCGATTCGATCCCGGGCCGTGGCGATTTTCTTTTAATCTTTAAAAACTAATTGTTAAAATATCGTCCGTTCAGATTGCTTCCTCAATTTACGAATTGATAAAACCATTTGAACGGTTAAATATACAAAGATTCCTAATGATTAATTTTCCGATATAGGAAGATCGATAACAATGTAATCTTCGGCATCGGTAGACTCAGACCCCGAGTTACGATTTGCCAAATTTTCATCTGAATGAAAAATATTACAGGCTGTCATCGTCGAAGTATAATAACATCACCTTAATAAGTATTCAGCCAGAAAGTTCAATAAAAATAATTAAGGATTGGGGCTAAGGTATTTTTTTAATTTGGTCAATAATTCACCGTACATACGCATAGTTTGGTTGGAAATGTAACTAATTCAGAAAGTAAACTCAGATGATAATTCGGGAAAAAATTTCACTCAAGCATAATGGTGCCATTAAGAATATTTAAACTTTCATAGGAGGAAAATGGTTAGCTTAACGGAAAAGCTTGTGAATGGTTGGGCATATTTGATTTGTGATGCATATGAAATGGATTACAAACATCATCCGCATATCTCCTTTCATTATTGATTAGGTAGGCGTTAAATTTTTTCAACTAAAAGCGAACGAAAAATAATTCTCATAGCCAATTAATTTTCTATGCGATATACTTCCATTTAGGTTGGATACGTAGGATAATTTACTTGATTTCTTTCCAGCTGAACTTTTTGTTCTCCGTATTTTATCCATGTTGGACTAAGGGGAGAAGTCATGAAAAATTCAGTGATATACATCCACTAATTTCGCTTATTTTATTTATTTTATTTATTTTATTTATTTTATTTATTTTATTTATTTTATTTATTTTATTTATTTTATTTATTTTATTTATTTTATTTATTTTATTTATTTTATTTATTTTATTTATTTTATTTATTTTATTTATTTTATTTATTTTATTTATTTTATTTATTTTATTTATTTTATTTATTTTATTTATTTTATTTATTTTATTTATTTAACAGTCAAAATTATCAACAGCGCTCAGAAGACAATACAATTATAGAATTACACGATTTATTACAGTATTTTTCAAATAAATTCCAAAATAATCTTCTATTAAAAAAGACAGGGCACATCGTAAGTCGAAATATCGAAATATCGATTTCCAAACATTCTGATCGGTCGTCGACGACTTTGACTTAAGGCCAACTTCAGGTTGTCATGATCGCTGCCGAGTTACTTATAGCGCGCATTTTGAATAAAATTTTCGTGATCATGGAATAGAATAAATTTTTCTTCCCGCAAAAAAAGACATGGTACATAGTCGAAATATTGAATTTTATATCAAAATATTGAAGCAGAAATAGAATCACGAATCGTATAAGCATGTAAATATCATGTTTAGCTACAAGAGAAAATAAATGAAAAGAAAGGAGTGCGAGCGAAGCGAGCATGTTGCTAGTAAAATAATGAATGAAAGATGAAAAATGCACTCATCTCGGAATGACATAATATCAAATACCGATTCTAACGGGCTTTTCTTCCCTTAAGCCGAAGGCTGAAATATTGAAGAGCTTTGAAAGTTTGAATAATGTAATATGTACCACAAAGTGAAGAGGCAGAGCGTGTCGAGCCAAGTATAATATTGGTCGCACGCGCAACCACCTCTCGTTAATAAAGAGTTGGGGAAATAATCGCCGGGTTGCCGCACCTTTAATCAATGAAAAACCATACAAACCCCTTGAGATGAAGGTTACAACAACTAATTACTTTCGAATTCGTTGAATTTTTATTATTCTCTCCTTCGATAATTTAATATAAATTATTATATAATTGAACTAGGTTAACACAACTATTTTCTTTCCACAACAAAAATGAGAAGGATTTTAATTTATTTACACACCTTTTCTTGTCACATGGATTTTAATCAAAGTCTTATATCCGCCATTCATTTTTTTAATTACGTTTTTCAATGAACTTGATTTTTCATAATTACATTCTATTCATACATTTTCTAACCAATATTGACAAAACATGGAAATTGTTTACCGGATAAATAAACAGTGAATTCCAAGGTAATGACTTATTTTCACTCTGCTTGTAAAAGCGTTGTCAATACTCGAAAGAAAAGAAACAAAATCGATTTGAGGAGAGACGAATGTAAAATCAATCGGACAGTTTACTTGTTGATGGATAGCTTTATCGAGTAGCTTTTAATCAATTTCTCACTCGATTAGGTGTTGATATAGCTTTCACGGAAAATGACCGAATTCGTGAGAACCCATTAGTTCGACATCACTTTATTTGTTTATTCACTACACAAAATAAATCCAAGCATTGTATTAAGACCAAAAAACACATCCCATACAAACAAATCAATGAATACCATGGAAAAATAAAAAGACACTAATTGTCCATTATGGTCTCTATGACCATTCTTTTGTTTGTGCCGTTTCTGATCGAACCTGCAGCTTTCGTTTACTCTGCTTCGTTATAAAAATATTTATTTAATATTTCATCAGCACCGTGAAACATTATAAATGCTCATTTATTTTTGAAATGGAGGTATTGATTTTGAATTGAATGTTCATTGATAAAACAAAAGGTATTTATAGAATAAATAAATCATATTTATTCATGGAGCCAATGGAATTTTTTTTTTAATAACATTTAAGGAATGAATTAAAACAACGTATTCCTCGATTCAATTTATTCATAACATTTTTTAATAACACTTAAGGAATAAATTGAAACAACGTATTAGAAAGTGAAAAGTGGTTACAATTCAAAATGTTACATTTTGATTTTATATAATAAACGTGACCATCATTCATGGAGCGAATAGAATTTATTCTTTAATGACGATATTAATGCATGGAATATATTGAAATGACGTAGTCGAGAGTGAAAAGTGGTTACAATTTGGGATGTTACATTTTGATTTTATATCATAAATGTGACCATCATTACCCGCTGACCATCGTTTCCCAATTCGCTCTTGCTGGTTGCCAGCTCGGCCCTCACGGACGTCACGCAATACATGAAAGCAACTATCGATTTTTCGAACCACCACCACGACCACCACATTTTCGCTGTGCTCACCAACCCGATGCATAGCTTTTCCTGAGCTTTTCGTACCGCACATGAACGCGACTCACACAGAATCGAATACCAGCATTTTTTTCAGCATCCCGTACACGGTTCTTGTCAGCCCTCTGCATAATATCAATTCATTTCCACTCCTCGAGCTACTTTACTTTGAATTATATTGCAATTGTGCGTTCACAATTGTTATTATGCATTGAAAAATCCGATTCGCTTGTATTGTGTCTTTATATATTATGTACCTTGGAAATTGCTTGTTAATATTACGACGGAGTTATTTACTGGCCGAGAAAAAAAAACAACCGTTGGATTTGCATAAAGAAATGTTATCGTCTGGCGAAGATATTTCTTGGCCTAGCAAAAAATTTGTTAGCTTCATGAAAGAAAAATGTATCCATTTTTTATTACTTTTATTTAATATCTGCTGCGAATTGTGGTGATTCGAAATGTTTTTACGCTATTTCAATGATATCGTCAATATTATTTTTCCTTCAATATTACAATTTATTTGTTAGTCCAATTTATTCGCCGTTGATTATTATTTTTCAAGAAACTGAAGTGATCATCTTTTATTCATCCCGCAGACTTTTTTTTTCTTTTTTCATGGCTGCGGAAAAGGTCTCAGAATAATTAGGTGAACGCACTTTCAAACAAGTCTGCAGATTAATTTTTCTGTTAAAACAAGTTTGCGTGTTTGAAAATAAAAATGCAGATTCGGACCAATTTGGCACTCGGACTCGGTCCTACTTTGCTGTTGGTAAATGGAGAGATGGATCTGGTACGAATTAACATAAATCTGTAACTTGGTCCATACAGGGAAAATTACTATAACAGCCGTGCATATGATTGTATGTAATTTAATTTTAGTAGATTTCAGCCACCGAAACAAATTATACGCCTTAAAAATGCTCTACATATCGGGGAATAAATTATGCTTAGATACCCCGAGTATACCATTTATTTCCTGTCTATTACGGTCGACGGTGTTTTATTCGTTCAACTCCACGGATTTTAAATTTTTTATTAACGCAGCGATATCCCGGCAACGATGCTGCATGATATCGTAAATTATGAGCAGTGAAATTTTTTAATTTTTCACTGTCTACGAGGCATATAAATAAATAAAAAACATATGTATAAATAAATAAATATATATATTTATTTATTTATTTATTATATATATATTTATTTATTAAATATATATATTTATTTATTTATTTATTTATACATATGTTTTTTATTTATTTATGTATATATATATATATATTTGGTAGCAAGCTAATCCGCTTTTTAACGAAAAAATATATAGACCTTATTTTTTCGTGAAATCCTCATCGATGGGACTTCAAAATCGTCGGATCAGATTTTACGTGCAAATTTTTTTTTTTTATTCCATGATCACGATCGCTGGAGAATTTCTATTTTTTTTTAACAGTGTATTTATTTTGGAATTCATAAGTATTTTTTTATCGTAGGTAGTGAAAAATGAGAAATAGTACAGCGATAATTTTAAGGTGTAATAATTTTTTGGGTAGCTAAAGTTTGGTAAAATTGCATATACACAGAACATTTACCAGATTTATTGCAATTTTCACCAGACACTTCACTTCGTATAAGGAATCCGCGGTGCAAGGCGAGGCTGAAGGTGCGTCACGAAAATCGTCGGAGTGACCCGAACAAGCGAACTCTCGTCAACTTGGCGTGTCTCGGGTATCAAACATCCCTGAGTTCATTGAACGACTTTTTCAGGAGTAGTTAGAGTTGCTAGGAATTATTAGACTACTTACGAAAAAAAAATTCGATGAAATAGCAACACGAGTCTGATATTTAGACACTTCTAAAATATGCTAAAAAATGGAAGAATTACAGAATATTTTGGAACAGTGATCAACATTTTTCGAACTCCAGAATATTTTTTTAAAGGTTTCTGCAAAGTAAAAAAATTCGAGACCATCTTGATTTTACTGATTAATTTGAGAATCAGGGAATATTGCAGGACGCTTTTTAAAAAATTAGAAATTAAGGAATATATTTTTGAATTTAAGAAAAAAGTTAAAACTCTAGAAAAATTCGGAATATTTCTGAGTATTTTTGCCGTCCATATTTCGACCAATAGAATTGCATTATTCGACGTCACGTGGTTCAACCTACACGGAATTATACTGATCATTTTTTGATAACTTTCTCTGTTGCTATACAAAACAAAAGATCATTCAGCCGCGTTAACCATCAGTCAAACGGACAGATTGAATTCAATTGTGACAGGCGAAGGATTTTATTAAACATAAACCGTAAGTTTCGTCTCATGGTGGAATTCCATTAGTCGCTGTTTGGATGGGAAGAATAATCCGCCGAATACCACTCGAGCTTCGAAATTAATCTGACATTTCGAAGCTCTTGTGATATTACAAATGAATGTTTGAAAATTAGAGAACATTTCAGAATATTTCTGCAAAGCTTGAAAATTCGGGAGTATTTTCAAGTTTGAAAATTCAAGAGCATTTAAAAATTTTCAGTAGTTTAAAAATTCGAGAGCATTTCAGAATCTTTCGCAGTTTAAAAATTTAAGAGTATTTCAGAATTTTCAGCAGTTTAAAAATTTGAGAGTTTTTCAGAATTTCCAGCAGTTAGAATTTGAAAGTATATCAAAATCTTTCGCAGTTTAAAAATTTAAGAGAATTTCAGAATTTTCAGCAGTTTGAAAATTTGAGAGTATTTCAGAATTTCCAGCAGTGCGAATTTGAGAGCATTTCAGCATTTTTCGCAAACTGGAAATTTGCGATAATTTATTGACATTGCTAAAGAATATAACAATTAGAAAATATTCCAGAATATTGCTAGAAAATTAAAAAGTTCGAGAAAATTGAAAGCTACCGAAATATCAAAAGTTTTGGGAACATTGATAAACCTTACAGAAAAATTTGATAATTGCAGAATGAATGGGAAAAGAATGGTAAACATACGAAAGATTAAAACGAGAATTATCGATTGAACAAAAAATTTAATGGAATGTAGGTATTCTGATTCTTTGTTACAGCGGAAAAGGGGGAACTGTTGAAACTAGATTTTCGAGAAACGTTCGAGCTCGAAACGCGGACACCGGACGGAGAGTGTCGTTTTGACTATCTCGAGGTACGGGACGGTCAATACGGTTTCTCCCCTAAAATCGGAACGTATTGCGGCAAGACATTTCCACCCGAGATTATTTCTCAGTCGAGGTATCTCTGGCTTAACTTTCACAGCGACGACACGATCGAGTATCAAGGTTTCAAAGCTGTTTGGAGCACTGTACCCAGGCCGGATACCGGTAGGTATACGATAGTTCATCTGATTCATCGTTAGGCTAGTTTGTTAATGCACTGAACCTAAAATTTCTTCAAATGCACAAGCCACAATACAAGAGTAATATTTTTGTCCACTGTAATCATTTTATTTTATTGTATTTTATTTTATTTCATCTGACTTTATCATTGAATTATTCTTTGACTTTGGCTGAGTATGTATATATTGAATAGATGTTATGATGCTTTGACGATGCCAGCCTGTTATATTTTTATTTTTAATTTTGTTTTTTTATGGAAGTTTGGCAAATCGTAACTCGGGTCTGAGTCTAACGATGCCGAAGATTCCGTAGTTATCGATCTTCCTGTACATGAAAATCAAACATTTGGAATCTATTTATTTTTGTCCCTTCAAATTACTTTATCAATTCGTAAATTGATGAAGCAATCTGAACGGACGATATTTTAATAATTAGTTTTTTTTATTGTGAAAAAATATTGCCACAGCCCGGGATCGATTACGATTTGCCAAACTTCCATCAAAATAAAAATATAACACGCTGGCATCGTCAAAGCATCATAACATCTATTCAATTTATTATTGAATTAAAACCACGAATTTTTGGTTAACCAAAGCATTTTGTAAATTTTTCTCGGTGATTTATATAGATTAGTTTACGAAACATTAAATGGCACTTCCGGAGATTGATAACAAATAATGAAAAGTCTGATTGAACCACAGATGCAATTCCAGTGGAGCAGGAACCCTGCATTTATTATGAGGACATTCCGGCGGATTTTGAATTGAAAAGCGACATGCTTAAGGAGGTTAAAAAAATATCTGAAACGAATCGTGTTGCGCTGGACTGTCTGTGGGTTCTAAAAGCGAATGAATCGATGAAGGCAAGCTATCAGCGTTACAATTTCACAAAGCATAGTATTATTTCTTCAAGTTTATTTTTGCTTATTTTAAGCTGATTAACTTAATTCCATTTAGATGCAACTGACATTCGACTCGTTCAAATTGGAGAAGCCAAACGATTGTAGTGCCAATTTTCTCGACATATTTGACGGCAAGACGGACGAGCCGTCTAGATACAAAAAATTTTGCGGCAGCATAGCTGAGCCACTTAGTACGAAGACAAACACGATGTACGTTCGTTTGTATCTTGAGCTCAAAGCCATCAACAGCAGTTTTGCTGCGCTTATAACGGCCGTTCGAGACAAAGGAGCCAATCAGGGTCAGTAAAAAAAGCACATTGATTATATTAACATAATAATCATAACATTAATACTGAACCCTTATAGATACTCTTATAAGATATTTTCACAGACTTTTTCAAAGATATTCTCACAAACAATTTCACAGTGTTTTGTAAAAAGTGAGTATCTCTCACAGACACTCTCACAGATACTCTCACAGACACTCTCACAGCCACTCTTACAGACGCTCTCACAGGCACTTTTGCAGACACTCTCACAGACACTCTCACAGACACTCTCAAAGACACTCTCACAAACACTCTCACAGACACTCTCACAGACACTCTCACAAACGCTCTCACAGATACTCTCACAAACACTCTCACAGACACTTTTACAGACACTCTCACAGACACTCTCACAGACACTCTCACAGACACTCTCACAAACACTCTCACAGACACTCTCAAAGACATCCTCACAGACACTCTCACAAACACTCTCACAGCCACTCTTACAGACACTCTCACAGACACTCTCACAAACACTCTCACAGATACTTTTACAGACACTCTCACAGAATGCTGTACGTGTCTTTCAAAGTGTGTTTTCCAATTCTTCGTTCACTAGAAATCTACTGAAATATTGTTTTTTCTTCCACTGTAAACAGCAAACTGTAAACCGAACGAGTTCGATTGTCAAGACGCTACGTGCATCGCATCAAGCCTAAAGTGCAACAAACGAAAAAACTGCAGATTTCAGGGTGACGAGGCTCCAGCCGAGTGTGGGGTAAGTTTTTTTTTCAAGTTTCTACCTATAATGTCCCTGGCCATATTAATCGACTCATGATCCTCAAATTACCCATGATATATTACCTTAAAACACATATATATAGGTTTTAGAATTCTATAAACTTTTTTTAGTAATCAATATAGTTGAAACATCTGTTCGATGAAGAATTTTTTTGTTTTCTACATTGCATGTATATACATTGCAAAGCATTAGAAAACAAAAAAATTTTACATATAAATCTAATAAAATATATATATATATATATATGAGGGTGTCCAAATTTTTTTTCTTTTTCATTTTGCATCGTTTTAATCTATAGTTTGTACCTTTAATCAACCCTTCTCAAAATTTTAGCGTGATAAAAAAATTTTAGAGGTAGCTCAAACGATTTATGGATTTCCCATTTGATGAACGAGTTGCGTCGCGACACAGAGTCGCATTCATCTACGTACTAATCAAATGGGAAATCTATTCATCGTTTGAGCTACCTCTAAAAAATTTTTTATCACGATAAAATTTTGCGAAGAGTTGCTTAAAGGTACAAACTATAGATTAAAACGATGCATAATGAGAAAGAAAAAAAAATGTCGACACACCCTAACATATATATTTGAAAAACAAGGTTGATGACCCTGTTCGTGAAACCACTTAGTTTGGAATGCTCTCTACACTTTTACGCCATTCTAAGATATAACGCGAAGCCATGGGAGCATTTTAGAAGAAAAAAAAGTTTTTTACGATTATGACGTACTTATATAGTTGGCCGACCGGTATAAACAGATAGACGGACAGACAGACAGACAAAAGCTGCAGTATTATTGTATAGTCCTGCTTTCGGTTTCCCGGTGGCAGTAAAGGCTTCTCGCATAGTATCGTACATTTTCGAGCTTCCAAGTACCGCGAACTATAATTCACAGCTTCTTCGGGGAATTTGGGTATGCGCGCTTCGCATTCAGACGGCTCCGAAAAGGTGGGTGTCCCTCCTCTCCTGATACTGAGGTACAGAACACAACCCTCTTTTGGCAACTTACCAGAATCAGGCACCGAGCTACGTACGATGGCTGCGACGGGATATTAATCCAAAGACTTCCTCCGCAGGACCCTCAGTTTTACTTGCCGCTAAAATATCCCCGCCCTCAAATTTATTTTTATTATTCATGCTGCACCCGACAAACCATCTGCTTATGCTCCAATGACTGTTGTGAAGCTGCTCGGAATTTTACGTAAATATCTACACAATTTCACCCTTTTTTTAAATCAAGGAATTTCTGGTGTTGTTTGTAGGCGAAGAGGGTTAACCCAATAATTAATAAAAATGTACCGCCTTGAATTCTTAAGAGTAAGAAATATATTTTTCTAACAGGTGGAATTTGAACAAATAAATATTGTGAAAAAAAATGAAAATCAAATGATAAAACGTCATGGCTTTCGAAAATGTCTCTATAAAAGCAATGGCTGCGATTGGACATTAATCTAAAGGGTCTCTCCGCGGGACCTTTCAGTTTTTCTTGCTGCTAAAATATCCCCGCCCTTAAGTATCTATATATTATTCATCCTGCTCGCGACAAAACATCTGCTCCTGCTCAAAGGAATGTCGTGAAACTTTTCAAAATTTCACACAAATATTTACGCAATTTTGCATTTTTATTAAATCAAGGAATTTGTGGTATTTGTAGGTGAAGAAGAAGTTTGTAGGTCAGACCTATAATTAAAAAAAAAATGTAACGACCGCAACCCTTAAAAGTGAGGAATATATTTTTTTGACCGGGGAATTTAAAAAATAAAAATTGTGAAAAATAAAGGTGAAACGGTATGTATTTGGAAGATTTCTCTACAGTAGCGATGGCTGTGACTGACCATTAATTCAGTGACTCCCCCGCAGGACTGTTCAGTTTTTCTTGCCGCTAAAATATCCCCACCTTTGAATTTCTCAATATTATTCATGCTGATCACGAAAAAAAACATCGGCTCATGCTCAAAAGACTTTTATACAGCTTTTAAAATTTCACATAAATATTTATACAGTTTGATGTATTTTTTTTAATTGAGGAATTTGTGGAATTATTTGTAAGATAAGGGTAACCCTTTAATGACTGAAATATCCAAGGCTTAAAAAAAAACTTTTCAAAACAATGAACATTTAAAAAAATAATGAGTTATGAAAATGCCAAAAAGTAAATAAATCTATTCCTTCTAACGAGGGTAATTATGCTGGTTGGAAATTATGAAAAGTAGCGTCTTCAGAATATGTCTTCGTAAAAACTATAACTGCGACGGAATATTAATGGAAAGGCTTCCTTCGTAGGACCCTCAATTTAACTTACCGCTAAAATATCCCCTCCCTTAAATTTCGTTTCATCATTCATGCTGCTTGCGACAAGCCAGCTGCTCATGCTCAAAGAGCTGTTGAAAAACTTTTCGAAATTGCACGCAAATATTTACACAATCTTGAATATTATCAAAAAATTGTGATCTTCTGTTTGGGGTTTCCTAATAGATTTCTGATTAATTTGGGACGTTATTTCTAGGCAAAGAGGCACTTAACCCTTTCTTAATGACTGAAACCCTTAGAGGTAAAAAAAATATTCCCCTAAACCGTGGAAAATTACAAAAAAAAAAAAAAAGTGAATGATTGAAACTTCAAAACGTAAGTAAACAGTTCCCTTCCCACGAAATAAAATTGCTGATCGGAAATGATGCAAAGCCATGTGTTTCGATTATCTCTTCATCAAAACATTTTACATAATTCATGAAAAGAGTCATACTCATGAAACGCGGTTTTTAAAAATGAACTTCAAGACAGTAAAAAAAAACCGGGTATCTTAAAATGTTTTTAAAAATTCATATTATTCTCTATGAGTCGAAACGACACTCAGACAGAGCACTTGATTTTTTTGGGCATTTCTATAAGTTTAGTTAAATAGTTAACTCCTTCAAAATTTTAAGAAATTTAAGGGATGTGTGACATTAACTTGCGTTGAAAAATTAATGTTTCCAAATGTTGGATAACTGGAAAAAAAACATTGTCAAAAGGTCAGCTTCGAAAAATCCTTTTTTAAATATTTCTATCTGCAAAAGCGTTTTCGTTTCATTAAATTTTGATAAAGGATACATTTCAAAACTGTCCCAATATTTGTCAATTTTTTGCCGAAATTGTTTGGTGAAATATTGAAATACTTTTTTGAAAATAGCATTTCTATGATTGTACCATATATGCTACGTTTGCAATCAGTGAATTTTGAATAATTTAGTATTATAAGTTGACTCTTGGTTGAAAACAAAATTATTGTGCCTTGTTGCATCTTTTAGCTGGTCGACAAAAAAATTACTGAGCGTTTTATCGATTTCATTCTCCTTTCATAAAAAAATTCCGGACCTCGAGAGATGACGTCTCTTCGTACTTGATGTAGCTTATATGCTGATACACAGTTTTACCGCTTTTTTAACAGTAGTTTGAGTCCTGACAGAAGTTAAAATGTTGTTTAATATCGTTTTTATGGGCTAGGGAAAGCTGAATGGAGCTGACGGGTAATATCGGACACTGGGGATTAAAGTGGGTTTCGTGAATTGAGGTCATGTTGTTCAAAATACGTTTGTTTTTTTTCAACTGTCCTCACGTACCTTTTCACGAATTTTGAAATGATTACACGTATTGAAGAGTGCATAGTACAAAATGTTTTCAAGATTCTCCCAACGATTAATTTTTACTTTCTGAATTAGTTATAATCGAGATGAATTGTTTAATCATAAAAAAATTGAAATTTATCATGATCTTATTATCTATACTTCTAAGATAATATTAATAATGAAATCCGATACCAATTTCCAATATTGATAATGTACTAATAATATCTTCAAATTAATGATACGTAAAGGCATAAATTTACCACAAATGGTCCAGCTAAAAAATAGTGTTACAAGAGCTACAATAGAATAAAGAAATAATTCAGTCCATGAACCGGATTAATTGGCGCTATCTGGTGTATTTACAAACTTACTCTTGAGCTCTGAGATAATAAGCCAAGGGAGAATTTGGCGTCAGAGTTAGTGGCTCTCTAAAATAAATGACTTTCTCACGAGGAAACGACGAGGAGTTACCAGAAATTTCCCTAGGGCTTAAGTACTACTCCCTTCCACTTAACTTGCGAGTTTCAACGGACTAGCGACATGAATATAGGTGCCACAATACAAATAACGCGCGAGAGCACAAAATCTCATTGTGTGTCAGTCGTTGTCTCGCCGAAAATGTTTTCTGCTTCGTTATCATTATAATTATTCCACTTGGAAGAATTTTAAAAAAAATGCTGACCTAAGTGTATGATAAATTTACAAACGTAATTTACAGTGATTCTTTGCTTCTTTTGTACAAAATTCTCGCATATTATGCATGAAGAAAAATATAGTGAAAAAAAAATTAAGGAACAATTTTCGTTTTTTATTTTCTCCTTCAGACGGGCAACGAAAAACAGGATCGATCAAGAATCATCATAATCCTCGTAATCTTCTCCCTCATTATGTTCGGAATGTGCTCTGCATTCGTATTTAATTGCGTACGGAAACTTAGACGAGATCATCGGATAATCAGGGTGAGTATTTAATAATAATATGCATTAAAATGTCGTTAGGTATAATTTTGAGGAAGCAAATTCTATTTAATGAATGTTTAAATAATTTGCTACAAACTAATAATGTAAGAAAATCAATGTCACTGAAGATACGAAACAAATTGGTAGAGAATAATAAAAATGCTAAGGATCATTATTAATAAACTGTACTCAACTAAAGTAAGAGAAATTTTTCCATGAACACATATGTCAATGTTCGAAGATTTAAATCTCGAAAATCTTTTAAAAATCCATTCAAAATACTAGAATATAAAAAAAAGCAATGAAATTTCTTGTATGAACAAAAAAAATCTGAGAAATTTTCGAGCCATTTCTAGAGAGCAAAATTATTTTTAAAAATAGTACATTCATATTTTCAAATAAATGTTATTACTATGTTTATTGACAATGATCTTTGTGTAGAATTTCTCATGTGATCAATTACTCAAATCCCCTGCCTAAAGAAGCCTTAACGTAGTGCAAAATTTATACAATATCTGGTGCAAAATGAAATTCATTATTTAACAATTTAACTGCTCACTTTTCAACAGATATAATTTAAACTTGAATCAACAAGATTCTGAAAATATCAAATTAAAACAAACAGTTAAATTCTATTAAAAATGCAGCCTTCAGTTTCTCTTAATATAATTAAAAAATAAATTTTCATACAACAATGTTAAAAATAAATTCGTCAAGAGTGCTTATTTGTTCCTCGATGCGTTTAAAAAAATTCTGCATCATTTAGGAAAAAGTATTTTGGTACACATCATTTATGAGCTGAACAATATTGGCAAACAAGAAAAATACCTTAGCCATTTGAGTGTTAAGCAAACAAGTCGATAAATTTTTCGATCCCGTATAAACACCCCATAAGCTATAACAACGTGTGCGTGTTTCAGGAGCACATAAGACAGTCTCGAGAGGATCGCTTGGACGAGATAGGTAGAAGAGCGACACCCTGTCCATTGTCAGTATCACGAACGGATCTGCGAGATGGTGGAAGTGAATCTCCAGCTGGCGAGGAGGTGGATTCGAGTAAGGAGCTCATTCCAGCGGCAACATTGACAACGCGCGAGTACACAAAGGAGTTGACGTTAAAAATGAAATACGGAACTAAGGAAATCACGGACATTCATCAGAGCAACAACGTGAGCAACGCGACGCAAGAACGCTTGCAGGAATCAAGCGAGGAGCCAGATATGTGCGACAGTTCCTGTCAAACAAGAGAAAGTCTTTTCGCTCCGATTATTCCAGATGCAATTCTTTCCTCTCCCGCATTTTCCACATTTGGCTACGAGACTATTACCGGACCGGAAAACGGATTATCCCACAAAGGCACACCAACGAGTGACCAGAGCTACAGACATCATCGCCATCAACATCATCCACCGCCTCTCAAACAAACTTCCTCCCAGAGAAGTCAAGAGAGTCAACGAAAAAATTCCCAAGTCTCTGGATATCCGATTTCCGAGCGTTGTTCCCACGAGGGCTCTGCACAAATTTGTCCGAAGCACAATCCAATACCAGCGCCACCGGGATGGTCTTTGCATGATCCTCCCTATCCTCAAATTGTTCCGGAGCCGAGTGGATGTCCCGACGGTGGAGATAATACGAGCTACCGAAGATATCAGAGCCCGAATCCCGAGCATGAGAGTTCGATCGGTCCTAGCATTTATCAACAGCATCAGTATCAATATCCTCCTCCTGTTTTCACTAGACAAAATACGGTTGGCTCTGGTGAGAGATACGGGAGCTACATTTACGGCTCCGGACGAGCCTCCAGCAACACTGCCAGCAGCAACGCTACCACAACGTCAGCAACTACGACACCGACCACCAGCAATACTACAGGAAGCGGTAGTCCACATTCGGCGACTCCGAAGCATAGCAAAACCGACCCACGCTACAGAGCTGAAGCTGTTATTGAGGTCGATCAGAAGAGGCCTTTCAGCATAGAAAGCACCAAAAGTGCACCCGATGTCATCGCGACGCACTGACGGCGAGGAGATGGGGATTGGGAACCTTACCAGAGGCGACATCCCCGGAAAAGTACACAGACGGACGTTGTTTTAGATGATAAAGATGGTGACGAGCATTTTTTTCGGGTCACTATGGTGAGCGTTGCCACGCAAAGTTCACTGGATGAGGAGACAAACGCTGAAGTATCCTCTTCGTGATCGAATTCGTGAAATAACCGGTGTATTGAAAACTTTATCTTTATAAATATCATGGACTTTGATGGATCAATGAACTCAGAAACAATAGGGATCACGGTATATCGATCTCGTGATTTTTTTCTGTGTAAAGGTTCTTGCGATCCGGAAAATTGCCGGCGAATTGTACAGAGAGATATGCGTTGTTCTAAATTATTATTTGTCGTCTGAGAGTGGAAATTTGTTTATTTTTATTAGACCGGTAAAGGGGGCTTTTCCGCATAGAAGACACCATAAGTGCACCGGATGTCATCGCAGCGCACTAACGGTGAAAAGATGGGGATTGGAAACCTTTAAAAAAGCCGATATCCCCGCAAAAATACACAGACGGACGTTGTTTTAGATGAAGATGGTGATGAGCATTTTTTTTGAGTCATCATGATGAGCTTTGTCACACAAAGTTCACCGGATAAGGAGAAAAACGTTGAAATATCCTCTTCGTGATCGAATTCGTGAAATACCCGGTGAATTAAAAACACGGTGCCCCAAACTCTAACTTTATAAATATCATAGACTTTGGTGATTCAATAAACTCACAAACAAGATGAATCTCCAGATGTTGATGGACTTTATTGCGGCTATAAAAATTACCGGCGAATTGTACAGTCAAATACGTAAATCAAATATTGTAAATCATCATTTATTATCTGAGAATGAACATTTGTTTATTTTTATGAGTCCGGTAAACGAGTCCGTTTCGCATAGGACTCACCATAAGTGCACCGGATGGCATCGCGACTCACTGACGGCGAGGAGATGGGGATTGGGAACCTTACAAAAGCCGATATCCCTAGGGAAATATACAGACGGACGTTGTTTTAGATGATGAAGATGGTGATGAGCATTTTTTTCGAGTCACTATGGTAAGCATTACCACACAAAGTTCACTCGATCAGGAGACCAATGTTGAAATATCCTTTTCGTGATCAAGATCGTGAAGTACCCGGTGAATTAAAAACTCGGTGCCCCAAACTATCTTTATAAATATCATAGATTTTGGTCAATCAACAAACTCACAAACAAGATGAATCTCCAGATGTTGATGGACTTTATTACGACTATAAAAATTACCGGCGAAATGTACAGTCAAATGCGCTATTGTAAATCATTATTTATTATCGGTGAGCGAAAATTTGTTGATATATCAGAGAAAAATACACAGGCGGACGTTGTGTTAGACGATATAGATGGTGATGAGCCTTTTTGTCGGGTCAGTATGGTGAGCGTTGCCACACAAAGTTCACCGGATGAGAAGTCAAACGTTGAAACATTCTCTAAGTGATCAAATTCGTGAAATACCCGGTGAATTAAAAACTTGGTGCCCCAAACTCTATCTTTATGAATATTTAAATTTCGGTAAATCAATAAACTCCCAAACAAAATGAATCCCCAGATGATCCCCAGAATCACGAGATATTGATGGATTTTATTGTGATTATAAACATTGCCGAGGAATTGTACAGTCACATGCCTTATTGTAAATCATTATTTATTATCTGAGAGTGAAAATTTGTTTATTTCTATGAATTCGGTAAAAGGGGCTGTTCCGCATAGAACACACCATAAGTGCACCGGATGTCATCGCGACTCACTGACGGTGAGGAGATGGGGATTGGGAACCTTACAAAAGCCGATAACCGCGGGAAAATACACAGACGGACGTTGTTTTAGATGATAAAGATGGTGATGAGCTTTTTTTTAAATCCACTATGGTGAGCGTTGCCACACAAAAGTTCACCGGATGAACAGACAAATGTTGAAACATTCTCTTCGTGATCAAATTCATGAAATATCCGGTAAATTAAAAACTCGGTGCCCCAAACTCTATCTTTATGAATACCTATAGACTTCGGTGAATCAATAAACTGACAAGCAAAAAGAATCACGAGATCTTTATGGACTTTATTGCGACTATGAATATTGTCGGCGTATTGTACAAAGAAATGCGTTGTTCTGAATTATTAGTCATCATCTGAGAGTAAAAATTTGTTTATTTTAATTAGTTCGGTAAACGAGACCTTTCCGCATAGAACGCACTGGATATCACCGCGAAACTGATGGCGAAACAATGAGGATTGGAAACCTTACGAAAGGTGAAATCTGTGCCAAAATACACAGACAGATGTTATTGTAGGTGAGAAAGTTGCTGATAACAATTTTTTTCGCGTCACTATCGTGACCGTTGCCACTGAAGTTTACAGGATCAAGAGGCTAACGTTGAAATACGCTCATTCTAATCAAATTTGTAAAATACCCGGTGAGCAAAAACTTAGTGGCCCTAACTTTATAATAATCGCGAAAAAACATACCGCATTGGATAAATTTAAGACTTATCATAGACTTTGGTGAACCAATAAATTCGAATCATGAAATTTCTGTGGACTTCCTTGTAACTGTAAAAATTGCCGGTGAATTGTACGAACAAAGGTGTTGTGAATTACAATTTGTTATTAAGAGTGAAAACGCAACTTTTTATTTTAACCATATCGACCAAGAGAGACTTTTTCATACACTGTTAAAAAAGATTGGAAGTTTTTATTCATAAACTCGTTGTCGAAATTTAATAAACAATTGTCATATAGAATTCATGTATTTCACTTTTCCAGTGAAAGTAAAGCAAATTATTAATATTCAAGTACGTTTACTGTAAAATTTGATTTAATTAAATTAATTTCACATTACACTTGTGTACCAAATTTCATATACTAGTTTATGATAATAAATTTCAAGTAGATTTTTTTACAGTGTATAGAAAACACCACAAGTACACCGAATGACATTGCAAAACACTGACGGCGGAAAGATAGAGATTAGGAACTTTACAAAAGGCGACAGCCTCTTAAAAATACATGAGTGGACCTTGTTTTAAATAATAAACATGGTGATGACCTTTTTATCGCGTCACTATGTCAAATACTGTGACTCAACGTTTACTGGATGAAAGGAGCAACGTTAAAGCTTGCTCTTCGTGACCGGAATAGCGTAAGTCTTGGAAACAACGATCCTGATTTTTCCACAGACTTGAAACCAACAAATTTGGCGTTTGTTGATCCACGTTCGTGAAATACTCGGTGAACGAAAAACTTTATGCCCCAAACCCTTTATCATTACGATTGATAACCGAATCGCATAAATTTGATCTTGAATCACTAGATCTTGATTGTTGTGATGTAATTGTAAAAATCTCCGGCGAATTGTACTAACAGATATTGTGAATTATAATTTGTTAACTGAGAGTGAAAACGCAACGATTTTTCATAAATCAATGTTTGAATAAAATGAAGAAATTAATTTATTCGGATCAACTATGTATAGTCCATGCGATGAAATATGACTTGTGAAAACATATCTGCTTTAAATGCTATGTTAAAGAGACAGAGAAATTTAAATGGGCGAATGAAGACGCATGATAGAAACACGATGGGAATTACATTTTTAAGGTCAGCTAAATTCTATGCCCTTTTTGTGAAACGATATGCGGAGATAATATTGGGATTTGTGAAAGCAAAAACGGGATTATTTACATGCAACAATAACTAGCTTGAAAGTTTAACACCTGGAACACTCAACTCCGATATTTGTTACAATTGTGCTTCATGTTCATTTCCACTATTTGGACAATGTGCAGCTTGACTGCTGCTCACTTATTTCCACCCAGTGACCACATTTGGATCGTCGAAAATTGGCTTTTCATTCGCATTTCTGCACTTCTATATTTATGTAAAATATTTATACATGGGGATCCAAAAACTTTGCCTTTATTCAGTTTACGAGTCGATGCATAACGGGCTTCTCTATTTCTTGATCATGCTGTACATGAGACTGTCTGATATTCCTCATAATTGGCCAGATTTTACTACTACTGGCGAAAAATTTATGAGAATTTGTCCACATTTTTTTCTGGCTTGAGAGTAAAAAAAATCTTCCACGTAGCTTAATGTGGATTTTTCCAGATTTTTTCTCCAGAGTAAAAATTTTTTTTTTAGTTCTCCCTGTGAAATTTTTCAGATCTTCGGGCCTAGAGTAAATTTTTTTATATGACTACCTACGGATCCTTTCAATGGTCTCAAAAAAAAAATATTCAATTGACTAGTTGCGATTTTTTCACATTTCTTTGAAAGCGCAGCCAGTGAATATGTGCCGATTTGTTTATGAAGCAGAATATGTTTTTTTTTTCAAAGAGCTCCCAATATTTGTTTCCACTCTTTCTTGTTACAGATAAAACTATCGTTTCAGAGAGCTTTCTTTCAATTTTTTTCAATTTTACTGTGTTATTGTAAAAGCTACGAATTGTGGAATCTGTAAAAAAAAAACATCGGCTATGGGAAAACCAGGCTATGAAATCGCAAAAAAATCGCAGATTTCCGAGTAGTACTAGCTAATTATAAAAAATATCAGACTCACAAAAAAGTCACTGAGCTCACCGAGAATAACTCATTTCTTTTTTCCTCTCCGTTTGCTGGTATTGTGAGTTCTGACTTGAATTTAAGATGAGCTAAAATTTCAGCATGTAGAACGAAAAATGTGGAAAATCAGGACAGATTTTTTTTCAGGCACCCTTAAGCCTTGGGCAGCAAAAAATATTCATATATTTCGCTCGTAACTCTCACAGTGTATAGAATTTTTTTAGCGAAGAGTTAATACAAGGCTCATATTCAGTTAACAATGAACAAAGCATTAGCCATTATCATAGCATTAACACGCAGGAAAACGTCACCATTGTGGTAATAATATTTTTTACAGCCAAGAGGAGCCATTATCATAACTGCAGACATTTAATAACCTTTAGTAAATTCAATCATATAGCGATTATCATCATAATGATGCATTTATGATTTGTAGATGCATTTGAAAATTCAATAATTCTTGATCAGCCGATGGAGTTGGTGATAATTTTAAATACCACATGCAAAAAATATATATTCTGTATATTATTTTTATGCCGGATGACAATTGAATAACAATTGACTTGCTTTTGACGTCGCCAATTACGGAGCTATAGTAAAAATGAATGGAACATCAAGACATTTCAAATCCTTGATAATAAAAAATTTATATCGATATTATGTCATCGTTAAACTGTATCGATTCTGATTGATAGTCGCCAGTCGCGGAGTATCTAATGGAAATGCATCCATTTTATGGTATATTTATGATATCCAATAATTGACCCGCAGGAGGAAAAGCGGAGCATATTCAATAGTAGCCCGATAATTTCCAATCATTCTTGTGACGACCCCATTTCTTTGAAACTCACTCCATATATTCATATATTTTATAAATAATTACGTATTAATTACTCCAATGCAACATACTGCAATATCTGTTTAAATACCTGCTAAAGTACGTTTTTTTAAACAAAAATGCATTAAAGACACCACAAAAATTAGAAAAATCAAATAATGAGCCATTGTTTTTGTTCACAACCATTTTTTAAATTTTAACCAAACTTACACGGAATAATTATCACCTTTTTCCTGTTTCGTTGATTCTTTCGAATATTGAGAAAAATAATTTATTTATGGATGTCACGTTAAAAATTAATCGGATCGTTACAAAAAATTTTACCACGATGCCAAAAATAGATGAAAGCTGAAACTCACGATAAACATTGGATAAAACCGCCAAAAAAGGGCACATTTAAGAAGAAAGCAGAATATCCGCTTCAACCAAGTATTTAATTTAAGGTGATCGGAAGTAATTGTAAAAATTTTCGTGCCAAGAATCTACTCATTATGGGTGAACGAGCCGTTTTAGTGCCTTACCGCGGCCGTTGTCCTTTTGTGTGGGTGTTGTAAATAAAATCCCGATCGATATAATGTAGAAAATTAAGTATAGGTTGAAAAAATTGAAGCAAACAGCGCCGCCGAACCAAAAACATTCAAATAGCGATAAAGGTGCGACCCTAAGTACGTAAGTGAATTTTTTATTAAAATGATAACCGTCGGGACACTTTTATTTTCACACAATCTAAAAAAAAAGAAAACTAATCATGCAAAGCAAAATCTCGATGTCAGTACTCATTACCAACAAAAATTGGCGGGGAAAAACTATTCGATACCAAATATTATTAAAAAATGAAAAGGCACAAATTTTTTATTGGCGTCACGATGCGAAAATAAATACTGTCGACGTCAAGTACCTTAAGGATGATCATTACTTAATTATAGCAGACAAAAAATGTACATTTCTGTTGATAAAAATTTATATCATTGCTTTATATGTAACTAAGAAAAATAAAGATGTGTACTTGGAGTCTTTTTGGTTTTTGTTAACCCAATATTTGTTCTAAGAAACCAAGAACCGCAGATATTAATTGTTTAAGCATGGAGTGAGGCAAAATATCCTCGATAAAGCAGCTGCTCAATCTCGATACGGTTGAATAATGAAAAGGCTTCTGTGCAAACTCGTATAATTAGTCGAGCCCCTATATTCATATAGACATTCAACAGAATCTCTGGTGGCGCATAATTAAGGCAAGTACATGACGATGGGAGAAAACTGATGGAGTTATGCAAACAGCCGATCGTGAGGTGAAATCAAAATAATTGGCCATTATCTTAAGTGTTAAAATTAGTATTTAATTTAAAATATATATATCGGCTATGAAACTTTGTAATTTATTTCTCATCATTATTACTACTTTCAGACTGGTTTAAACAATTTTTTCTGTTTTAACCGTGCTTCTGAGTCTAACTGGAAATTTGATTGAAATTTTTACTCTAAGGATGTATGATACGTACAGTCGGGCCAAAAGTGAGTTTCAGAGACAATTCCGATCACTTCCCGATGGAATAAAAAGATTAATTTAACATAATAATAATCCGGAAATGTTATTTACAAATTGGTGAAAAAAAACAATTGTTCAACAAACAATCAGTCAATCTAACTTTTTTTCAAATGAAAATGATATGTCAATTTATTTGAATGCATATGAATTTTTTTCTTTATTTTGGTTTTGATTTTCTTTATTTTAAAAAATGGGCTCGAAATAACGAATTTTGGATATGTGTTCGGCATAAAACCATCTACTACACTCAAGATATTTTTGCAAAACACATATCCAAAATTTATTATATTCTGCGCATTTTTCAAAATCAAAAAAATCAAAATGAAGAAAAAAATCTGAAAAAATTCTCATGCATTCAAATAAATGAACATATCATTTTCATTTTAAAAAAAGTTAGGTTGACTGATTGTCTGGTGAACAATTGTTTTGTTTCGCCAATTTGTTAATAACATTTTGGGATTATTATTATGCGAAATCAATCTTTTCAGCACGTTTTATATGCATTATTTTGTTCCGATTTTTATCCCATCGGGGAGTGATCGAAATTGTCTCTGAAACTCACTTTTGGCCCGACTGTACGTATCATACATTTGAAAAAAAAGCTAAATATGAAAAACGGAGGATTTGCCTTTCAGCAAATGTAGGCTTAAGAAAGTTTCTTGTACAAATAAAAGATAATAATTCATCAATAGCTTTTTGTATTATTATCATTCATAAAATATTCTCAGTATCTGCCGTAAAATCAATAATTTTTTTGATTTTGATTTTTTTATTACACACAGCATTTTTAATCGTAGCTTGGTTATAGCAATACGAAAAACTTTCTAGATTTCCGTATGATTACAAACACGTGTAACATATTTTTTTGTGTATATTTCCCAAATATGATTTTCAATGGGGAAAAAACTAATAAATTCAGATTCGAGTAACTATGACCTGTATTCAAGCTCAGTGCATGCAATTACTGTGATGCAATATGCCCCCAGTCATGCTATAATAGGTAAGTTGAGATTACACTGGTAACGTTACGTTCAACGAAATACAGGTTCTGAAAAATATACAACCAGACCAAAGGAGGATTCATTAAAATAATATCATCTGTTTTCTATGAAAACTCTTCCACTGGACTTTTTTATTTGCAAAAATACCGGAAAATTTTTTAATTAGAATATTTGCACATTTAAAATTGTTCTCCCCTTGAGGACATATTTTTCTAGAAAATAATAATAGTCCAAGCATTTTTTGCAAGATTCTACCTATTTTCACTTTTACTAATTTTTATTTAATATTTCAGGTATTTTCACAGAATATATCTAACATGTATAATTCATCAAAGGGTTCAACATCCGGATCCAAAGCTCCGTTGACTTTTCCAGTGAAAACCTTTTTTTTCATTCCGATCAACGAATATTTTTTACCATTTCGAAAACAATACGTTGGAAAGCAATTTTCTCTATAAACACTAGCTTTGTTCAATAAGAGTCCATATTCTCTCTATACGCTTTTTCAAGTCCATAGTTTTAATTTTTTTAATTTAAACTTTTGGCTCTCAGTAACGTCGAGAACGGAGATTTAATGGAAATGAGGCATCAACGTTTTCATAATTGTGGGCTTATACAAAATTAATTTCCTTGGTGCCGTAGAAGCAAAAAAACGGAAGGGCTTGTTCAAACTCTGAAGAGCCAATTTTGCTTCGTAATGCATGATATGTTTTCCTGTTCACTACTTCAGCTGCACAATTTTTATTTTTATCCGCCTCTTAACATCGAAATAGTACATTAAAAAAAAAGTGAATCCTATTATAATTACAATATCGTCTATGAAGAAGCCGATAGAAGTCGGGGTCTTAAAGGGGTACTTATTTTTTTTCACCGTTTTAAAAGCAATTAAGATTTTTTTTTTTCTTCAACTATAAAGGTTAATTTTTTCTCTTAATATAATATACCCTTAAAGTGCCTTTTAGCGATGGAAAAGCAGACAGACTACAAAATGGAGCATATATTCTTCTTTTCCAACAGTTAATTGCAAATTCATTCTTTGGTATTTATTTTTATTTAACACAAGTTTAAGATTTTGTAATATTTGTATTTTTTTGTAATAATGTAATAATGCAATAATGTATATGTCTGCCTCATAGTGTAAAAAATAAAAGGCTTACAAAGAACAAGTAAGGTATCAAAGGTTCTTCGCTTATTCAATATTAACTGCAATATCGTCGATTGAAAAGGTCGTAAGTATCGTTAACTTCAGCTCAGCTTGAACTGGTACGTAATTATAGGTTTATTCCTCAATTAATTCTTCCACTATTTATAAAGCAATCAGGACGCTATTTTTTATAACTCTGAAGGGCCTGTTTTCATCCATAAACAGCGATATTTATCTCGGTGGGCTATTTTCACTGCACAATTTTAATCCGTGCAATGTTACCTTCTGCCTCTCAGAGTTCAAACCGGAGGTAAATAAAATGTAAAGTGGAGCATCATCAATATTGTCTTGCTTTCTTATAGAAAATTGATTTTTTTTCAATTTATTTTAATTGAACTTTAAGGAACTATTTTTTCCATTTATTCCGTTTGTTAATCCGCTATTTTGGCAGCACCGATTTTAGTTTTATTTTTTTAACTTCTGTTTGCATCTTAGCTTCATTATTCAATGCTGAAAAAATATTTAACAATGTATGAAGCAGAGTATCATCAATATTTTTTTACTGTCCTACAGGAAATTGATTTTTTACCGTCTTTTTAAAATTAATCTCTAGAAAACCAATTTTTCTCGAGAAAACACGACATTTTTCCGTTTATCTATTCAATAATTTGCCATTTTGGCACCACCGATTTAATTTTTACAATTCTAACTTTTATCCACATCTTAGCTTTAATATATGTTATATGTTATAATAAAATATATATATTACGATACGAGTGCGATAAAACTTATTCTGACGAGGGTGAGTTTGAAGCACAAGCCGAATGCAAGTGTTGCAATACAATTTTATTTCACTAGTGCGAGACGTGCGAATACTTGCACGCGAAGCGAAGCCGAGCGTGTGAGAAGTAAGCACTTCTCGCCCGGAGTTTCATAGAAATATATGAATCGGAGAATCGTCGATATTTCCTCACTTCCTTACAGCAAATAGTTTTTTTATAATCTTTTTAAATTAATCTCTGAAGAACCAATACTTAAGAAAAGTCGATGTTTTTTCGGTTATCCGTTTAATAAACCGCTGTTTTGGCACTACCGATCTAAGTTTTACAATTTTAACTTGTACCTACTTCTTAGCTTAAAAATCGAATGTTTAAAAAATATATAAAAAACGTATAAACCATCATAATTTCCACTCTCCTTCTTATTAACTGCAATATCGTCAATTAAGAAGTTCGTAAGTAAGAAAAGCTTAAGATTCGCCTACACCGGTACATAATTATCCATGTTTTCTTAATTAAATCCTTAACCATTTTCAAAGCAATTAAGACGCAATTTTTCTATTATGAAGTACCAATTTCCCTCCATAAGCTGCAATATTCTTCTCAGTAGGCTATTTTAGCTGTACCATTTTAATTGCTGCGATTTTACCCTTCTGCCTCTTAGCGACGAAAAAAAGATCAAATAAAATATAAACGTTTTTTATCTTACCACCGAAAAACAAATATTTCTTAATAATCCACGATATTTTTACGCTTAGCTATTTTAGCAGTACCGATTCAAGTTTCACAATTCTAACTTTTACTCGCATCTTAGCTTTAGAATATAAGGTGTGAAAAAAGTTAAGCATTATATTAACCCTCTTTTTTTCTTGCAACTGCAATATCGTCGATCAAAAAGTCGGTAAGTAACGGAAACTTAAAGTTGGCTTCGACTGGTACTTAATTGTGCGGCGTTTTCTTGATGTTGGCTTGCGTTAAAGCTGACCTGTCGGTATGTGGTAGAGGTACCGATGATGGATCAATATTCTCGTCCCTGGTTTCTTGTCCGAAACGCTTCGAAGTCTGGAAGTCAGATTCGATAAAATCCAATGTCTGGGTTATTACTGGATCTTGTCTTTTCTTTTTTTTTTCTAATTATGATTTCTTTTATTTTCTCTTCCCTCGCAGATTTTCTAAGCTCTTTTTCTTCCAGAATAAATCCGATTTTCTTGCCCATCGGAAATTTGCGTGGCAGACTTCAATTATCTTTATTATTATAGAAGCATATCATGTAATCATTGCAATCTTCGCTGTAATTCATTTTGTAATAAAAACCTGTAGGAAAAAATACGTTATCAGTGGCTTTAAGGAATCAGGACAATTTTAATTATAAAGGTTTGTTGTGAAAAGCTGTAAAAAAATTATAAGACATAATTAGTGGTATTGAGGCGTCGATTGAATTATTATATATTATAATCATGTTATATTATGATAATGTAAAGTAGAGAAACGACATGTAAAAAAAACAAGCCATTATTAGTGACTATAATATGTGTGAAAGCGTATAATTTTGTACCTTATTATTGTCCTCTATCTGAGTGGTTGGTGTTTTAATTAATTCTTCGACTTTGGGTACTCGCTCGTGTTCTTTATACGGAGTAGAAAAATAAAGATTAACGAGGACTGGTTTCTCTATATAAAGCCATCGTGGATGCACATAACGAGGCGATTACAGTTCACTGAAGATTCTAGTTAGATCCGCTCTTTCACCAAAGAAAAATCGAATAACTGAGTAGGAAAAAACGTGAAAGTAGTAATGAAATGGAGATTGAATGACTGTTGAGCTCTTGGCTGGGATTGAGAAAAATAATTGGCGCGTGAATAAAAAAATATGAGAGAACGTGAGAGCCGAGTGATATTGTTCTGTTAACGTTACACGAGGTGTTAAGCCGAAGGACCTAAAAAAAGAACTAAATTTGCCATTCTTGTACTTTTAACAAAAACAGTTTGTCGACAAACGTGTACAAAAACTTTTTGTTTATTCTCCATATATTTTGCTATATTTGTAGTTTAATGAGTCATTTTTTGTTGAACAAGCAATTGACGAGACATTTTCTGGATAATCAACAGAATAATCAACATGAAGTTTTTGGCAAAACTATTAAAGTTTTACCTAAGCTTTTTTTTATTTTCGACGAGTTATTATTGATGATTTAGCGATTTGCTGAGTATATTTGTTGAGTGACCCAGAAACCCTGCCATTCACGGTGATTAAATTTCAACCGGGATCGTCAACTGCCGCGTCCGGAAATCGAGCGGATGGCATCTCGTACCGGAAACAATTTAGCGGATGGTCATCGTTTCAAATTATTGGAAGAGCTGATAAGCCAAAAGCAATATTCTCAGCCATTTCGATTCGTTCCAAATAAGTCGAATACAGAGATAGAAACGATAGAATATTCACTCAACATATATTTTAGTTTTTACATAAACTTTTTTTTACATTAACATTGTTATTCTTATACAAGACTTTTTTAAACAAAAACATTGCTGTTTTAACACAGACCCTTTTCAAATAAAAACATTGCTGTTTTTATACAGACCCTTTTCAAATAAAAACATTGCTGTTTTTACACAGACCCTTTTCAAACAAAAACATTGCTGTTTTTACACAGACCCTTTTCAAACAAAAACATTGCTGTTTTTACACAGACCCTTTTCAAACAAAATATTGCTGTTTTCACACAGACATTTTTCAAATAAAAACATTGCTGTTTTTACACAGACATTTTTCCAACTTAAACATTAATATTTTTCACATAAAAATTACGTGCAATACATAAGCATCAATCTCAAACAGATTCTTGAGCTTTTCTGTATTCAAAAACGCTGCCTCGTTCAATGAAAGTCTTTCCCGTTTTTTCCGGGATTGAAGTGCCACTTCCCGGAACTCCATAGCCACCGCCACCGGGCGTTTCCAGCAGGAAAGCATCCTACAAAAAAAAACGAGTGTAAATAAACTCATAAATCTATTTCAGCTAGTTTTAAAAAAATACAGGTCATTTTCGAAAAATTAGAGACTTGTTTTTAGCCTTAACAACTTTAAAGAAAAATCTTATGATCACCTAGAAATCGGATGAGTGTCAGATGGAAAGATCAGAAACTCTACTTATTGTAAGCAAAAAATTTTTCAGGAAAATTATGGGTGGGGGTGAAAATAGCAAATGACCAAAATAGCGAATGGCTAAAATAGCGAATATCAAAATAAAGAACGTCTAAATGTACAATGTCCATAATTATGGAATTCGGTTTTTTAGCCATTCGCTATTTTTATCATCCGCTATTTTGAATGCATTTTAATAAGATGGATGTTAAAATAGCGAATAGCTGAAATAGCGAATTTCATAATGATGACCATTCTAGATTCAGACGTTCCTCATTTTGAAATTTGTTATTTCAACCATCCACTATTTTGGTCATTCGGTATTTTGACCCCCACCCAAAATTATCTAGCTTAGAATTTTTCATTATTTATTTATTTATTTATTCATTTATTTATTGACTTTAACACTTTGATTTTACTTACACCAGGCAGAACAGGTACGGCCGTTTTAGGGCCCAAATTGATTTTTCTTCCGTCTTCCCTGGTTAACGTGTTTCGTCCCCTTGCACCAGGTAAACCACCCTCAAGTCCCGGAGGATTATGTGACCGTCTTTCGGTCAATACCGATAACACCATCGGAGCCCTGAACATCATTTCCCGAACTACTCCATCACCACCTCGATGGGCACCATCACCGCCACTTTTAGGGCGAAGGGAAAATCTTTTGAGCATCACCGGATATCGTTGTTCCAGAATTTCGGGATCGGTAATTCTCGTGTTTGTCATATGAGTATGAACACCTCCACGACCATGCCATGTAGGGCCCTAATTTTTTTAAATAAATAAAAAATCATCATTTTGTCAATCCTGATAATTTCACTAAAAAACACCGACTCAGTTAATTTTTTAACCGAAAAGTGTAAATTCTTATGTCAACATTTTAAATCGATTTTTCCTTTTTCGTAGTGGTTCTAAAACATTTTGTAACGGGGACATTACTTTTTTTTTGGTAAAATTAACAAAAATGTATGTCAACCTTTCTGGACAAAAATTGTTTGTTTAATATTATAAATTACATTTTTTCTAGTTGGATAAAAAACTTTGTAAAGATGATAAAAAAGTATCAATGTGAAACAATTCAAGTAAAATGGATGCAAAGTATAACCTTGCACGTTACTTCCTCATTATTATTCGCTTTACAAAGTATGAGGAAATATGTTAATCGATTTTGGCTTCCGCATGGAGAAAGCTTTGTAGAAAGCGGAAAATAATGAGGAAGGGAGGAAGCAATGTGCAAGTTTCTACTTTGAATCCTTGTTTTAAATAAATACATTAACCACTTTCAAAGAATTTCGAGTCATTAAGTATAAATAAATTGATAGTGTCGTGACCGATATATTATATTAAGTAAAAATATTCAAAAAATCACATTTCTGTAAGATCCGGACCTTTCTAATATTTTCCATACGTAAATTTTGTACAAGTTTCTGCAATGACGTGAATTTTCGGAAAATTTTAAAACTCCATAAAATCCGAACTGCTTAACCAACTTTCCTCAAATTCAATACTAAAGATCATATCACTTTGTTCAATTTTCATACAAAGTTTCAGCCTGATAGCTAAAATAATCAGTTCGAGATATTTTTCAAAATTTTAAAATCTCATAAAACCAAAATGCGTCAACTGATTCTTATAAAATTAGCACTGAGTAAAAACTTCCCAGTATTCTACATTACATAAAAATTTGAGCTAATTCGGTCGAGTATTTCACAGTCTATGGAAGAATAAATATGCACTTTATCACTCACCCACCCACACATATTTCCAACAACAACAAAAATGTTAAGCCCCATGTTGTTCTCCATGTTTTCGACCATTTCAACTATTCCCACATAAAAATCTCAGATGAAAAAAAATTGCATGAAAACAAACCTTCATTTATGAGGAACCACGAATGATAAAAACGTAAATACAACGAAAAAAACATGAAAAAAAGAACTTGATTAAATAAACAGACTATAAAATGACTTACAGCTCCGCTGCCTCCCGCAACAGTCTCATAATAGCCCCAATTTTCCGTGCCAAGCGTGATATTGTTCATGCATCCCTGAGATGCTGCACAGGCGTTAAAAGCTGTGAGAATAACATCAACAACGCGTTGGGATGTTAAAACATTGCCGCCCACGACAGCGGCGGTCTCCGAGGGATCTAGCAGCGATCCTTTTGGAATAATAATCTTGACGGGCTTCAGACAACCCTGTAAAGCGATTGAATTTTCATTCATTAAAATCAATGCATCATTAGCCATTCTTCAGGATGAGCCATAATAACGCCATCGCTTCAAACTATGATCTTTATTCATAGAAAACTAAACTAGAGCTTGCATACAAACTCACCTGATTAAGTGGTATATCTCGTCCTACGATGCAGCGGAGGCAATAAATAATTGCTGAAAGAGTGACGGCACGTGGAGCATTACAGTTGCCCCAAACTTCGTGTCCTGTGCCACTATAGAATATTAATGAACAATATTTTAATAACATTTTTATCAGAAACACTTATTAGAATAAATAATAACTGATAATAATTCTCAACGAGTACAATAATAAAATTTATGGAGATAAGTTATTTCGGAGCTCTTCTATTTTATTTATTGAATTAATCATGCACTAAAGCGAGATAAGGACACTAGATAAAATGAAATAATTTTACATAAATTACACTGTAAAAATTCTCAACGAGTACAATAATAAGATTTATGGAGATAAGTAATTTCAGAGCTCTTCTATTTTATTTATTGAATCAATTATGCACTAAAGCGAGATAAGGACACCAGATTAAATTAAATTATTTTTCATAAATTACACTGTAATAATTCTCAACGAGTACAATAATAAGATTTATGGAGATAAGTCATTTCGGAGCTCTTCTATTTTATTTATTGAATTAATCGTCGACTAAAGCGAGATATGGACACAAGATAAGATGAAATAATTTTTCATAAATTGACTGAATATTTTAGAAGAATTAAAAAAACGATATAATTAGTTATAATAAAATTCATACATGAATATTGACAATATGTTGGGGTAAAAAATACAAAGCTTGTAAAAACGTACGTAAAATCGAAAACAGCCTCTCCATTTTCAATGTCGATGGTCAGAGCAAGTGTAATTACACTCCCATCGTCCATGTAATCCGTGACTGTTATCCCTGTACTACCAGTTTTTTCTAGAGTTTTTTTACCAATTGTTTTCAGCATATCACGCACTGCCAATGCAGCGTTCGACTGAATACATGCCATATTCATTTGGACAACGGCTAAACTATGGAAATCGATGAGTTCGTTAACTAATTGTGCGCCCTAAAAGTATAGAAAAAAATGTATTTGCTGATTTATTTATATCCGATGTATTTTTCAAATCACGATATATGCAAATTGACAATTTTACATGGCAATTTTCATTTGTTTATGGAAGCTATAGAAAAATTCAGAAGGCATATACTATGTCGTCTGGATCCGAGAACTCTTAAAAAAAATAACCATGAGCAACAAATCACTCGATATACAAATTGATATTTTTGAACCTTGTGATTGGCTGCAATTTGAGCCTTCAAATCGCTGAGATTATCCGACAGATTTCTAGTTCCTGAGCTTCCCGGAATTTTAGCCGGCTCCATCAAAGCTTCCGTCAATTCTTTTTCCCGGAAAATACCTTTGTGGACGAGCAAAAAACTTTTAAATGTTGCGCCTTCCTGTTTGAAAAAAAAAGTTAATTTAAGTATATTTTTAGCTCGCAAGGATTTTTTCAGCGCCGCTGAAATACTGTATTAAAATTTTATTATTTTTTAAAGAAATTAAAGGAAAAATAGTAAATTAGCAAATAAACTACAACAAATTGCTACAATTCAGGTCTAATTAAATTGCCAACCGTGATTTCTCATTACGCACTTCCATAAGAGTTGTGGAGTGAGGAGGCATCGATCCTGGTGTGATTCCACCGATATCCGCATGATGACCTCGACTAGCGACGAAGAAAACTGGTTTTTCTAAATCGCTGCCATAAAAAAAATCGATGAATCTATACTTTACACAATTTTATATATATATTTTCATACAAAATTCAGCGATAGTGTTTAATTTACCCATGAAAAACCGGAGTAATGACCGTTAAATCCGGCAAATGAGATCCTCCCGCTGAAGGATGATTCGACAAAATTACGTCACCCCGATCGAATTTACCTTTAAATACTTTCATTTGATATTGCACAGTTTCTTGCATTGCTCCGAGATGAACAGGTATGTGAGGAGCATTAGAAACGAGACCTCCATCAGGGCCAAAAACTGCGCAAGAAAAATCGAGGCGCTCCTTTATATTTGTTGAAATCGATGTTCTTTGGAGAATTCTAAAAAAAAAAAAAAATCATAATCATGCACTAAAAAAATGTACATAGTGAATAAGTGGGTAAGTTCTAATATCCAAAATAATTCCGACGAAAAACGTTAATATTTTGAATTTTTGGCAAATATATATATAACAGTAGCAATAACTATAATTTTAGTATACTCAATAATCGAATCTTTACTCATCGAAGTAACTATATATTTCGCTGAGTGTAATAAATGAAAAAATGAATGAAAGAAATGATAGTTTTATTTTTTACCTTCCCATTTGTTCAGCAATACTCATAAATCGGTGGGAAAAAATACTAAGTTGTATTGTGTTAATTTCGGAATTGGCTTCCGTTCTTTTTTCCTCGCCAATGTTGATGCGAATATCGCCACGCGAAGTCACTGTAGCGGTGCAATCAGGTTCGATAAGAATTGTACTGAGAGCATCAATAATTATCGCCGGACCAGGCAAAACGTGACCGTGAGCCAATGATTCCATACGATATACTTTGGTATTTTGGTATCCACCTTCAAAGTACACTTGGCTCATCTGATAATTATTTTTTCAATTATTCATTGCCTTATCTTTTCGTATATTATATATAAAAATTCTCCCGTTCTCAGTTCAGCGATGATAATTTTTTTAACATTTTTGTTTTCCCTAAAAATATTTTTCTACTTTCTTTGCCAATTTTTTCTATTGGCTCTGTACATATCAATATAGTTCACACAAAATTAAGACCAAGATGAAAGTTTTCTGAATAAGTAAAAAAACATAATAATAATAAATGTGGCTAAAATGTTGAAGAATGATTTTCTTCACTCGGTGCAATAATGAACATTTCACACAAACTTTGCGTAAGTTTAACCGCCGTTTTCGCACCTTGTGAAGTAAAAGTTTGTACAATGCTGGTTGGAAAAAAATTTTCGCAACTCGTCTGATTGCCACACTTGTTGTCCGCTTGAACTACAAACTCATACTTGTCAGGAAAAGTTTTACAGAACACGTATCGTAATACACAATTCTATAGTAACTGAATTTTCGTACCATTTCATGAGTCGGCTCACTAACGCATGGAGGTTTTTCGGTTTCTTCAAGAATATCGCTTCTACCGATTCCTCGAACTCTCACATCGTTAATTAGAATTTTTCGGTCTGGCATCGTAAAACCAAACTCCGTTTGATATCTTTCCAATCATCAAAACATTATTAATTTATTAATTATTTTCAATTAAATCCAAAAAATTTAATTCAAACTTAAGTTTCCGTACCTTGATAGAAACGTAGTCAAAAAGTCACCGTGTTTTGGAAAATCCATTGCCGCAATGGATGGCAATTTATTGTCTGTGTTTGGACCGCACATAATGGCACAATCGGTGCCGTTATACCTCAAGTGCAAATAGTATTCGATAGATATTTGAGAATCGGTAAAATTTTGCTTTTTCAATTTGGCTCGAACCTGCGATTCCAAAACGCCGAGACGTTCGTCAATTCGCTGGAATGAATCTATAATAAAATGTTCACTGGAGATATTTTTTTCAAATTTTTTATGAATGTCCTTCCACTTTTTTTTCAGCAACGCACCTGCGACATAAGCTTCGATGCTCGGTTCTTGTGCCTCTTCGACAACGTCGGCCAGCGCCATTCCATACGCTGAAAGGATCCCTGCATATTTGTGAATGAATACCGTACCCATGCCCAAACTGCGAGCTATTGCGCATGCATGCTGACCACCAGCACCTCCGAAACATGCCAACACATGCATTGCAGTATTGTAGCCCTTTCCCTGTTAAATATCAAACATACGGAAGATTTCAGCATACAGTAGAATCTCTCTTAAGGATGTATGATACGTACAGTCCCGCCAAAAGTGAGTTTCAGAGACAATTTCGATCACTTCCCGATGGGATAAAAATCGGAAAAAAATAATGCATATAAAACGTGCTGAAAAGATTGATTTCGCACTATAATGATCCCAAAATTTTATTTACAAATTGGTGAAAAAAACAATTGTTCAACAAACAATCAGTCAACCTAACTTTTTTTCTAATGAAAATGATATGTTAATTTATTTGAATGCATACGAATTTTTTCAGATTTCTTTTTTTATTTTGATTTTGATTTTTTTATTTTGAAAAATACGCAGAATATGACGAATTTTGGATATGCGTTTTGCTAAAAAATCTTGAGAGTAGTAGATAGTTTTATGCCGAACACATATCCAAAATTTGTTATTTCTGCATTCATGTCAACTTTTCAATCAACAGCCGAGGGACTTAAAAAAAAAAAAATTTTGGACACCCTAATCTATACTTTAAGAATGTCTCTTATATCTATGAACCATACATTATAATCCTATAATTTATTAAATTCTTCAAGCTTAATCATAGTATACAGAATTTTTGTATTTACTTAATAATAAAATGCACAACACAATAGTCCAACATTTTCTGCACTCCATTCAATAGAGGAAATCTCAAAAAGCTTTTGAGAATTTTTTTTCTGATTTTTTGAGAAGTTTTCGTTCAATAAACGATGGGTACAATGTTTAGTGAGCAAATACACAAATATGATTTTCGAACAATCATAAGTTTTAATATACTGATACTAAAAAATCGTCCAAATATCGTACGAATTGAAGTTTTGATATCACTCTTCAAGTAGAATTAATTTTATCTTTTGAATACGGAAAACTCGTTTAGTTATAGCGAGCGTAGGCAGCGCCGTGTCATGACGCGCTAAGCACGTCACTCGGCCGGATGGACAGAATTCGTGTGACGCGTCCAGCGCATCATCCGCACGTGAAGAGTGAAGTATATTCGAAAAGACATATATTTAAAACACTCTACTATCATGAAGGGTGAAGTACATTAAGAAATATATATATATATATATTAGGGTATGTCGAAATTTTTTTTTTTCATTTCGCGTCGTTTTAAACTATAGTTTATATACCTTTAAACAATTCTTCTCAAAATTTTAGCGCGATAAAAATTTTTTTAGAGGTTGCTCAAACGATGTATAGATTTCCCATTTTATTAACACGTACATGAATGCGGCTCTCAATATATTCATGTCCCTAAATTACAGATACGATATATTGACGTTCGTGTATCTTTTCTCTAAAAAATTTTTTGTCACCCTAAAATTTTGAGAAGAGTTGTTTAAAGGTACAAACTATAGTTTAAAACGATGCAAAATAAAAAAAAGAATTCGATACACCGTAACATACCATAATCATATTATTCTTGAATACACTAACCTGTGTAAGAGCTCGTATTGGACGACACATAGCTTCATTAGCGACTTTTATAAAGCCCATAGCTGCTTCTTCAATAGTCATCAACCCTTTTCCGAAACCATTATCGATCTATAATCATGAAAGTCGTAAATTTTTCTTCAACAGTACATGAATGAATGCAATATAACTTCTAATTCATAATATATAACACAACAGGAGAATGAGATTGCTGTTAAAAAATACTGAAAGTTTTTATGCATAAAATCGTGAATTAAATTGAATCAGAACCGTGATATAAAATTTATGTAAATTTGTATTAAAATAACACCGGATTATGAAAAGTGATGTACTTTTACATTAAATTTAATGTAAATTATTAAAATTATTGTATCATACTTGAATTATACATCCGACTTGTACAGAAAATTTATTATACCAGTTTATGCATAAAAACTTCCTGTACCGATACATTAAATTCTAAGTAGATTTTTTTACAGTGTACATTACCTCAGCAGCAAGTTTTTCAAAAGCTTCCATCGTTTTGCATTTGTCGAGAGGTTCATTTTCGTTGGGCCCGAATATCTTCGGAAAATATTCGGGAATAAGTCGACCCAAGACAAGGTTTGCATCGGTGACTGTCAGTGGGCCGCCTTTTTTATAACAAGTCGGTCCTGGATGAGCACCAGCACTTTCGGGTCCCACTTGAAAAAGACCCGATCGGAAGAAAAGCATCGAACCGCCGCCCGCTGCTACGGTGTTGATGTCGAGCTATAAATAGAAAAAAAGGGGTTTAATATAATTTTTTTTTTAAATATCGACTTATACTCATTTTTCAAAAACTGTTCAATCGAAATTTTTTGTATAATTACGAATCTTCTTCATTTTCTGTCGATAACTCAATAAATGTTATAGAAGGACTTGTAAAACCTAAAGGAGGATGCAAAGCAGAAACCTGGACTTTGCTTACTGATGATATTTTGCTTTTTACAAAGTTACCTTAATGAGGAAGTTTATCGATCGATTTTGCCTTCCTTATTAAGAAGCTTTGTAGAAAGCCATTATATAATGACGAATCAATGTGCAAGGTTCTACTTCGCATCCATTATTCATGATGTTTCCATCGAATTCGATATCTATTACAACGTAATATTAATTCGACGTTGTAGAAGATTTAAGCAGGTTTATTATACCGATATATTTAACGTTTATCCGAATTTACTATCCATTTTACCCAGACGGAATTTAAAAAGAATCTGTGTGAGACTCAAACGGTATTTTCTTCAGATTTTTTTTTTTTTTTACTAAAATATTAAAGAGGTTTAACCTGAGGTGCTTGTATAGTAACACCCGCAGTTGTGCTTTCGTAAACGTGCTCGTAATTTCCTCCATAACGGCTGACGTCAGTCGAAGTACCTCCCATATCAAAACCGATCACAGGCAACGTAGTTTCCTTCTGATAAGTTGTCATCGCGTAACCAACGACGCCGCCCGCAGGTCCCGAAAGTATTGCACGTGATCCGTTAAATCTGTAATTGATATTTATCGTTTTATTAAATTGTGAAAGAACTGTAGACATACACTGTAAAGTATTGCCCGTGATCCGTTAAATCTGTAATTGATATTTATCGTATTATTAAATTGTAAAAGACCTGTAAACATGCACTGTAAACATGTTTTTTTTTAACAATTAATATATCGGTATAAAAAAGCCGGACGCAAATACCGTCAATCACACATCGTTTTTTATATACTTGTATTTTTAAAAGTGTGATGAACAATTACTTACGAATTCATGGTCGTCAAACCGCCGTCGCTTTGCATAAAAAGCACATTAACTCCTTCGAGATTATTTTTGAAACCGGATGCGAAAGTCTGAAGGATTAAAATTATTAATAGAGTTATTATTAACAAAATGAAAAATTGAATGCTTGTCAATGATATAATGAATCTGGTAATTATTGATAACCATGATAGATTCTCATTCCATGACTATGATTCATATTATGACAATAAATAATTGAATTATTATTTTAGTTATACTTGTAAATAATTTTTTATATGTGGCGTTAGGTAACCATCAGCACAAGCTGTAAATCCTCTCGGAACGATCCTCATCATCGGCATAACTTGATGCGATAAAGACACTTGTGGAAATCCAATTTCCTTGGCAATTTTGCCGATTTCGATTTCATGATCGGCATATCTAAAAACATCACGCTTTACATTATTATTTTATCGGAGATTGTCTTCTTTTAATTCGAAATCTATATTCATGCTTGCAAATATTACAAATAGACACTTACGTGTAACTGTGAGCCAAAACTACCGCTAAACTCTCGATACCCTGTTCGCGAAGCCCTTTGAGATCCTTCCGCAGATTCTCTGTATCGAGGGGCTCGGTAATGTAGAGATCTTCACCAGTTGTGCCTTTAACCTTTTTCCACTGTGACTTGCGTAATTCGCATCTCCCAGGAAGAGCTGGAATCACTCGACCCTTGACTTCAACAACTTTTGCATATAAAACTTCAGGCGTTACAACCTCCTTTAGAAAAAAATAATTTTTAGAGTGATAGTGTCATGTACGCCCATCATTTTTATACATATGGTACTATTTTTTTATGTACAAATATAATCCCATTAATTAAAAAAAATATTTTATATACAAATTTAATTATTTCTTAAAATTATTGTATATTTTATTATTATTTAATAAATATATATATGTAATCGTGTCGTATATCTATATTACCAAATCGAATATATTTGGCCGAGCTTGATTGCCAATAAACAAAAGATCCTTAAAACCCTTATTGATAACCAGTGCCATTTTTGCGCCTTTTCTTTCCAACAGTGCGTTTGTCGCTACAGTGGTGCCCATTCGAATCCAAGAAATTTTCGAGGTGTCGACTTGTTGACCATTCATCGATTTTGCACCAGTTTCCTTTTGATTAAAACAATTCTCTCTTCAGTAAACATATAAACTGTAGCAGTTACAATAATTAATAATACCTGCTCCAGGATACGACGAATGCCTTCGGTTGGAGCATCGTTGTAATTAGATGGATCCACCGAGAGCAACTTCATAACTCGAATTTTTCCATTTGGACATTTTGCATATACGTCGGTGAAAGTACCACCGCGATCTATGGCGAATCCAAACTTATCGTCCTCCATCACGTATTAGTTTACGTTCCTGAAACTCTATATAGATCTTCCGTATTATCAATATTGTAGTGCATAGCAACAAAAATAATATCGAGAATTAAACAATGATATCAAAATATACCAATGAAGTTATATTGAAAAATTAGTATTCTCACTGGCATAGTCGAATTATTACAATCAATAATCCAATTTTTTTCTTATAGTCGGTATTATAATTAGTTACTGATCCAACTTTATTAATCATCCGAAGTCACAAGCTCCATTTTACATAGAACAATACACTGAATTTGTAGCATCATCCGCAAGGGTTTTACAATCTTATAAATACCGCGGCATCGAATCGTTTGCGAGAAACGCTGGCATTATTCGCCACCTAGCGGTCATCATTGCAAGCTTGTTCCACGAACACTACTCAGTCTTCTGTTATTAATGTGATATTATGTTACACTACATAGTTATTATTTAAATATGTACAAGATTACACGATAAAAAATTGTACATATGATGTTTACTTATATAATTTATACCAGTTGTTCTACGAATAACATCGTTATAATGTAACTTTAATGTTAAATCATCGTAATATGCAACGATTTGACTTGGCAACTAAATTTACCTCCTCCAGGTGAATTGTGAATATCATTCAGATTGCGTGGATGTTTCGAATTAATCTCCGACCCATATTTGGATTGGAATTGATTAATTGCTCACGATATCAATGCTAATAGATAAGAATTCTTGCATTACACAGAGTTTCTTACTCCAATCGAGAAACATCATTTCTTAATAGCTTGCATTTTTCATTTCGCCGGAATTTCTAATAATAACGCTGATATGACGTGTGTAACGAAATAAAAAGCATGTAAACACGGAAATGCAGAAATCAAACAATCTACAGCTAAATTCGCTGAAAAACATCACAAACAATTTTAGCAGGTATTTAAACTCAATTTACCCAAATCCAATTATTTATAACATACTAATGAATTTACCAAATCAATCCAAAGCAGAACATCAGCTAAGATTTTTCTTCAAGTCGACGAAAATGCCACCACGTGACACGCGATCAACTGTCTTGATAGTATTTTTCCGCCGTTGACAAGCGACACGGCTGACGACACACGCGCAACTACTACCGCTAGTAGTGATATGTTGTACTGATATCGCCAGCACGCCAGCAATTGGCCAGCAGCGATTGGCGCCATATTTAATCTTTCGTAACGGTGACGAAAGATAACGCATTAAGAGTTATAACCGCTTGATTAGTGAAATGAAGGTCGAGAATTTCCCAAACGAAAATTTGCGATGTTTCAATTTTATGATTTGCAAAAAATATAATCTTATTTTCATATTAATGAATCACACTCTTTATTACTCAAGAAACTGAAATGAATAATTAATAATTAATTAGAAATTAATATTTCAATTAATTTGGTTGCGAGGAAAAAGCCTTTTGCAGCATAAAACTCCTCTCAAAGAAAAATACAACAAACTTTTACTAATACTAAAAAATCATATAGAATTTACCGTTGTAAATTTGCGTAATTTTGACGTGCACGTGAATAATTTGAAACAGTTAAGGAGTATAAGATTATATTAACGATGATGGAGGAAATATTAACTGAACTTTCGAGACGAACTTTTTAGACTGACTCAAGAAACTCGGTATTTTTTACGTCAAATCTAAAGTCATCGTCATGGTAACGTTACACATATTCAATTTTTTTTAAAAACAAAAAGTTGCAACCAACGTATGCATGTTCCGCATATTTTGAGGCGCCGTATGAAGTAACTTCAGTTTCCACTGAATAATTAGCATGACAGTAAGAGATTTAACGATAATTATCAGACGATATGATCTCGTGTAGCCTATTATTAATGGAAGTCAACAGAAAGTTAATATCTGTAGCTGAAATTTACTACAGAATAATGAAGAAATACTAGATTTTTTCGAGCCTGCGCAGATATGAAAATTGCATCGCCTTCGGCATGACATTATAATTGGCTCTTTGTCAACAACGCCTCCATTAATGTGATTCTTTGTTTTTTTTTCAATTAGAGCTACCATTTTCATTGCCAGGAGAATTCAATTTATCTGTGATTAGGCACATGAGGAAAAAATATCGGTGTTACTGCTGAGGTAGAAGTGATTATATTTCTGAATATTCATGAAATGTTTTCAAAGGAATTGGCACAATGGCGATTTGTGTTCATTTGAATTCGATATTTCGAATTTGCATCATGAAATTAATAGGCACTTGAATACGTCGCATATGAGTTCTAATGCCGGTAATTTACATTATAATTGTGACAAATTGCCACTCTATTGTGTCGGTCACACTTATATTCAGACATACTGACAAAATGCATTGTCGGAGTTTCAAATTGCGATTAGAATTCTTTGAATTTGCAACTGCAATTGCAGTTTTTTCAATTCTTAATTACAATAGCAATTTATTTAAATGTGGATTTAAAGAGTTTTGATTCGAAGTCAATTATTTTCAATTAATAAATCCAGAACACAGGTCTAATTGGTTTATTTACAGGACTTCTGAGTACTTTTTTCTTCACCGGATCGCAAAATTCAAAGGATTTGGCACAATGGGGATTTGTGTCCATTTGGATTCGATGTGATACAATCGGAATTTACATTACGATTGTAACAAATGGCCACTCTATTGTGTTTGCCACACTCATATTCAGACATACTGGCCAAATGCATTTTCGGAGTTTCAAATTGCGATTGGAATTCTTTGAATTCTCAATTACAATAGCAATTTATTTAAATACAGATTAAAATATTTTTGATTCGCAGTGATTTATTTTTAATTAAGAAATCGAGAACACAATTGTAAAATTTATTGTTCAATGTTGCAAAATTGGAATTCATAATTGTGGAATTGTATTATTTACAGGACTCCTGAGTACTTTTTCCTTTACTGAATCGCAAAAATTGATTGGGCCACGTGCAAGATAATTTCTGTTACCACGTGTTACAAACAGGGGTCAAAAACTTTTTCATATCTTATCTGACTGAGCGCAATCGGCACGTTTTCTTTTTTCTAAAGCACGTCGTACATACTGACATTATATTATCGCATCTTACAATTATACTACATTTACACTTAATATTTAAAAAAATCAACCTCAACAACTATCCGCATAAATAAATACAATTGTCACGGTATTTTCACAGTCTTGAAGAAGTTTCTAATATTAACTGGTGCATTAGGGGAGGAATAAACACAAAAAAGGATCTCGATTAAATTGTAAAATAAAAAGGACATTGTTACATAACTAATCTGGAAGGTCGCAGTCACTATATTCGAATTTTTCCCGCCACAATATCGTTGAGCAGTTCTTCGGTCAGCCTTACGTACGTTCCCGTTTTGTCTAAGAAATACACTGGATCTTTTATCTGGAAACAAAAATATTTTATTAAAAAATTTTCGCGTAGAATAATTTTTCTATTTAACGCGAACAATAATTACCTTCGTCACGTCACATCCATCCAATTGAAGATCTCTTTTCTTCAATTTAAAGGTTCCTGGAAATTAAATTAACTTTTTAAACCTGAACAATTGGCTCAATTTTAATTGAGTGAATTTAAAAAAAAAATTGTTTTAGTACCTGTCATCGGTAATGACGATAAGACTCTGATAAAAAGTGGCCGTGCATAAGACGGCAAAGCCGTCCTCACACCTTTTGCCAGTTCCTTGAGATCGAGCGTACGATCCGGATCGTAAATAGCAGCCATTCCAGCCTTTCCCTCGTTTCCTGCAACCTTGAAGACGAAAAAATTGAAAGTTGAAAAAGAAACTCGGTCAGTCGCTCAGGAATACTTGAGTTAATATTCGTCTACCTCGACTCCATAAACTACAGCATCTTTCAGGCCAATCACGTTGCTAACTACAGCTTCGACTTCAGCTGTGGCGACGTTTTCTCCTCTCCATCTTGAAATTTAATTTTTTTTTTACATCAACATTATTGGAAACGTTGCAAAAAATGTAATTCACAAAAAATCGATTATTCAGTACCTAAATGTATCTCCAGTTCTGTCCTTAAAGTAGAAATATCCGTATTCGTCCATCACCAGAATGTCGCCTAAAAAATTACAAATCTTATTTTAAAAATCCACCTTTTTTAAAATACTACTTATACTTGGTCATGGTTTTTTAAAATACCAGTATTGAAAACGCGGTCGCCTTTTTTAAAGACGTTGTGGATAATTTTCTTCTCGGATTCCCTTTTATCTGCATAACCACTGAAGTCGTTGACCGCCTTATTTGGATTTATTTTACCCACAAAGACACCAGGTTCACCTAAAAAAAAATTGGTAGGATAATTAGATATTATTGAGTCATATATATATTTTAATTTAATAGAAACAACACGACACGAATTATTTTACTAAAAAATGTTTGGATAATTAAAATTTATGGAGAAATATATATATTTTAATTCAATAGAAAAAAAATACGACATAACTCAAGTTAAAAGCATAACAAACCAGCTTTGCAACGAATGCACAATCCATCCGGACTCCTAATTGGTTCCCCGGTTTCGTCATTAACTCTTAATAGAGCAACAGGATACAAAGCACCGGCGTATAAAGGAACAAATCCAACAGCTCCAACTCTACTGTCAATATTCACTGCAAAATCAAAATGTGAATTGATATCCGAATTCATTCAGGTTTTGTCAATCAAAATTACCTTTAATATAACACGTATCACATTCTACTCGTCTATAGAATTCAATGACCATAACTTTTTTAATACTATTTAAAAAGACTCCGATTAGTACTATTTAATTGGAGATTATTTTAATCACACAAGTTTTTCTAATTCAGGAATTTGTCATAATTATTTCAATAAACTCTATAATAATGTGCAACAATTAGAGATTGATGAATTTTGTGCTTTTTGCACATTATCAAATCTTAGATCGGAAAAGAACATATAAAAAATGCCCTAATAAAAATTCTGAGTTGAAGTTTCCATACCAAAATACCCAATAATAATTTTTTAAATAACGGAATTGTTACTTGCAAATCTGCAAAATCATGAGTAAAGCTGAGTGGATCGTGCAGTTAATTGAAGAAATGTTATAACTTGATATATTGTTAATAGAAAATAAGACATATTTACCAAGATTTGAGTTGCCCTCGGTAGCACCATAAAATTCACCGATTTCCTTGACGCGGAATCGCTCAACAAATGGTTTCCAAATTTGTGGCCTTAGACCATTGCCGAACATAAGGCGAACTTTGTGATTTGTGTCGTGGGGACTCGGCGGTACGGCTAGCAAATAACGACATATTTCACCAATATATTGAGCGACCTAAAGAAAAAACAAAATAAATGGAAATTAATACGAAAATAAATAAAAACTAAAAGAAAATGAATCCAAAAATAATTAAAAACTGAAAGAAAATGAATTCAAAAATAGATAAAAACTGAAAGAACATGAAAACAAAAATAGATAAAAACTGTAAGAAAATGAAAACAAGATTGGATAAAAATAGAAAGGAAATAACAACAAAACAAAGGGACAAAGTAGAACTTTGCATATTACTTCCCCATTATTTTTCGCTTTTTAGAAAGCTACACGGAAAAAAATACTTTATTACGGTAACGAAAAAGATAGTTGGACTCAACCACGTGACTTAGTGCTCTGAGAGACAGACATTTTCCCCCTTAGGAAAAAATACCCTTAAGATATATTAAAAAATATATCTCAAATATATAACATATATCTTATTCAAAAAATACTATAAGTGAGATATATTTCGCGATATATACGAAATATATGCGAGTGAATAATATATCTGGAATACATATGAAATGAATGAAAAATATATCTTCGTTATATTATCGTTCGAAAAGTTGTATATGTCAGATATATTTTTGTGTATATTTTTTTTCTATGGGGAATTACTTTGGTAGATCAACGATTTTTAGGTAGTTAACTCTGATCGTTGCTTGAACTAAATAAATAGATAGGCTAACTACTATTTTGCCTCCAACTATCTTACTCAATTGGATCACGAATAAAATTCGTTTGGTGACCTATTTAAGTCAACTAAATCGGAATGGTGAATGTGACCAATACCAGGTCGGTACACAGACCAACCAGATGGTTGTGGCACCAAATTTTCACTCAACTAATAAATAGTTAGTTGGCTCAACGAAGTCGTTTTTTCCGTGTACCTCTATTCAAAAGTATGCTAATCAATTTTGGCTTCTTCATGGAGGAAGCTTTGTAAAAAGCGAAAAATAATGAATAAGCAATGTCCAAGGTTCTACGTTGCATCCTTGTTTTAAATAAATAAATATGCGTATACGTCCGCTTTGTCAAAATATAATAGGAACGAACAGGCCGAAAACTCTCTCGAATACCCTTTTCTGTTTTTTTTTCTGTAGATCACGATAAAAACCTGGGGTTTTTCGAAATTTTATTGGGACACAACGATTTGGCTAGTTTATAGAATATAAATCGCTACTCTTCGCAATATAGACTGTACAAAATCGCTATGAACATATAGTATCGCTCTTAATTTTCAGGCGATATCTAACGTATTTTTTTTTGTTAATTATGAACCTAGCACGCATTCGACTCCCAGCTCGATATTTGATACCAAAGTTCGCATCGAGAAATTAGAAAAATAAAATCCTCATAAAATTTTAACGATTCAACCAATCTCAATTAAATTTAATAGGGATCACCGGTGCATAAAAGCTCACATCCATACCAATTTTGAGCTCAATATCTCGAAAATTGAAAGAGTTATCGCGTTACAGGCTTTTTTTTCAATATTCGAAACCGTAAAATTTGACGATCATGGGGATTTCAACAAAATTTCGTATGAACGATGAGGATTGACCCCTTTATCGATGGTAAAAAATTCGGCTCGATATCTCAAGGCATTCCTGAGTTAGTTATAAGGGCTTAAATTTTTCAAGCGTGTAACATACACACATACAGACATTTTTTTAAAACTTCTCGAAGTTCTGGACCATTCTGAGTGTGTATTCAACATGAAAGTCTATTTAAAAAAACATTTCACTAAAACAAAGCTTTCTCTATCAGGAAGCGATTAAATAAAAATTAAATAAAAATTAAAACAAAGTGGAAACAGAATTAAATAAAAATTGAACCAAGATGGAATTTTTAAAAAATTTTAACGAAATCCTCGTTTTTTAATACTGTTGAGCACCTAAAAAAGTGAGTTGAATATAAGTTCTTTACTTACAGTGCATTCGTAGCGAACGCAATCGGGCCAGAATTTTGAGGCACTGAAACGTCGTCGCAGTACAACCGGAATCCCACTAAGAAGAGCTTGACCCGCACCTACGACACCACCAGCCGTATGATATAGTGGAAGTGCATCATAAATACGATCCGTTGACCGAAGGCCAAGCATCGCGTTGACACCGCAAGATATCAGCATGAATCTGCGAAACATTATTCCATGTCTCGTGGTCATTCCTTGTTCACAATTTTATTTTATTCACACCTCCAAGTTAACACATTAAAGGGATAAATATTTTTTCGTAAAATCTTTTTAAGAACTCTTATCCAGAAAATCTGGTAAAATAAAAAAAAATACTAGAACTATATCATGAACGCTTCCTACGTTTTTAATTTCGTGAAAAAAGAATTCACAGGTTAAAGTTCGCTGCATTTTTTAAAGGCGACTTTTTCACTCATTTCATTCACAAAAAATCTGAAAAAAAATAATGAACCTTGGAATTTAATAAACTATTAGTAATTCGCTCTAGTTTAACATTTAATGGAAGGAAAATCCATATTCTAATGAAAATGTAAAAAGCTAAATACAATAATATCATATGAAATATAATGATAAAATTTGAAAAAAAAAAATTGAACAAAACACGTGCTACTTTATTTCAATAAGTATTCAAAACCTTTGTTGGCCTCCAAGTTAGCCATACTAAATCATGCTACCGTGTGAAAGAAGAGGAGCAGTGAAGAACCTGTTGCTCGGTAAGCCAATACGTATCAATTACGTTTTACCTGAGATTATTTATGACAGCAGCCTTTGGCATGCCTGTTGTACCCGACGTGTAAATGTATATGAGTTTATCCCGCGGGCAACCGAGAGTCAAATCAACACAAGGATCGGGCGGTACAGTTGCAATGGCGGAATTAAGGTCAATAGCACCTTCTAAAATTGGTCCGGCCGGTCTTCCATCTGACCATTGATAAATCTCGAGATCCTGTATCTTGTTCCTTATATCCGCAATAGCTAATTACAAAAAATATTCAATTATTGTATGTATATATTATATTATAGTATTATATTATATACTATTATATCCAATTATTACATTTTTACTTGAGCTCAAAATTCTTTAACAAAATATTAGACAAGATTTTTATTATCTTTGCTGATTTTCGGAGCTGAATACAATTAAGGGAGCTTTTCGACAGTTTTGAAATTCTCATTGATCATTGAGAATCTTTCTTCAAAAAGATATAATAAATTTGCTTTTTCTGAATTGCATGTTTAAAGAACTTTTTAATTGTTTATTTGAATAAGGAGTTAATCCATTTTACGAAAAGAAAAATCCAAAATTGTGTTCAACTTTTTTTTGTCAATTTCATTGCGGCTTTGTAGCATTATAATTATTGTTAATGTTATTTTATTTAAAAAAAATTTCATATCATTTACCATCTTTCAGTTCGGATCCAAATATTATAGCTTTGCATCCAGCTGATCGGATACTATGAATGAGAACGTCTTGTCTCAGATTCGTGTTGACCAGGGCCGTGACGAAACCTCCTTTGGACATCCCAAGCCATATTCCGACATACTCCGCGCAACCTTCCATCACCAAAGCTATGCTGTCACCTCTTGACAAAGGACGACTTCGGAAATAACGCGCGAGTTGGTTGCTGAAGTCTTCCAGCTACATTACGACAGATCAGATTCACATTTTATTAAATCTGTCACAAAATATTATAATCATTGAATTACATATAGTTTCTTCTCAATGTCACTCTCATATCATCCTATCATCAAAATCAGTCCTGCTATATTCTCTGAATATCTCACCATTCACTGAAATTAAATCTTCTAAAAAGATTTAGGACAATTCACTGAAATTAATATTTAAAAAAAATTCTTTCATTTTGTTTTGCTTTTATTTATGCTTCCTCATAGAAGCTGTGTTTTTATACATTTTTTTCAAGATATCCATGTCAGAATACGCAAAATGTTCTGAAACATTTAAAAAAGTGGTTCAGAAAAATTGTATAAATGTATGTTTATGATGATAGGTCTGAAATTAATTCTGTCAGAACTCTCAAACTACTCGACGGAATCAGCTCAAATTTCAATGCTATGTAGAGTAGTCGGCAATTTTAATTAATACGATAAAAATCGGTCGCTGCATTCCGTTATTATGAGATTTTTAAGATTTTGAAAAATATCCGTACATGGTCTAACTCAAATAAATGTTGAACTGTCCTGTCAAAACTTCGTTTGAAAATTGATCAAAGTGATGCGACCTCTGGTATCAAATTTGAGCAGAATCTGTAAAGTGGTTTGGGTTTAATGGAGTTTTTAAATTTTCTAAATATTTACGTAACTGCATAAAGCTTTGCAGAATTCTATTTGTCGAGCAAATTTATAACGTAAAAAAATGTACAGTGACATTATGTATCGAATTTAGTGAAGATCAATTGAAGCATTTAGATTTAGCAGGAACTTGATTTTTTATGTATTATTTATGAACGAATTAAATTTCACTGAAAATACATTTTTTTTTTTTTTTGTTATTTATTTGAAACAAAAATGCTAAGTAGAACTTTGCACAATGCTTTCTCATTATTGTTCGCTTTTTGCACTTCCGCAATAAGGAAATCAACATCGATTAGCATACTTCCTTTTGTAGCTTTGTAAAAAGTGAAAAATTATGAAAAAGTAATGAATAAGTTTTTACTTCAAAAATTTATTTTAAAAGTAGTTTTTCATAAGAAAAATGATTGTTTTTTTTTTCTTGGAAAAATGAAGGAGAAGTTTTTGAAAAATAATGTGATTAAAGGCTTTTGTGAAAAATTGTCAATTGAGAAATTTAACTAGTAGGTAAATTTTAAACTGCGCTTGTAGCATTTAAATGAAAAGAAAACTTATTGTATAATATAATGGACTGAAAGTTTTTAAGAAATTATAGAGGAAGACTTTTTCTTAAAAATTAAAAAAAAATTCACTCGAATTTCACTCTTTGTGTTATAAAAATCACCAACCTGTTGATACGTCCATTCTCGATCTTCCGTGATGTAAGCAACTTTGTTGGGATGAGCCGCAACGAGTCTGGTAAAGACTCTTGCGACGGTGAACCCTCGCTTTTCCCACCACCATAATAGGGCATTGACCCTTAAGAATCTGAAAGCTCCGCTGCAATCGAATAATTATAATTATAATAATGACCCTTAAAACTTTGAAATATCCACAGAATTAATAACAATAAATAAAACATAAAAATTCTGGTGCGAATATTTTTCCGGCAATTGTATGAAAAATTAGAACTGGTCCATTCTTAAAATTTTCACCGCGTTTCCAATATTTTTGCTGAAATTTTTTTGATATTCACTGTGCATCTAATTTACCGGCGCATTTGAGAATAGAAGAAATTGGGCGTAAATTATACAGCAAAAATTCTAAAACTTATTTTTCCAGTATCAATAAATCCGTTTCATATATTTAATCTTTATGAAGCAAAAATTTCTGTCGTTACGAAATTTGTCCAATTTCCATGATTTTTACAGCATTTGTAAAAATATTTGGGCTTTTTCAGAAATATTTTATTTCTACAGAAAACAATGGTTTTTCTAACTCAACATATAAAGTCTTGTGTTTTATTGAGAAGTAATCTTGCTTTATAGGCCTTCAATCACCGTTCGTAAAATCGTCGGTACAAAGTGGAGTAAAATCATTATCTACAACGAAAAATGCTGTATTTTTCTGAACCGCTCTGTTTTTGGGTTCATTGGCATCCGGCGATGAATGACGATGAGTCTCGACCTCGACCTAAGTAAACGTGCTCGCCTCGCGATTCAAACCCGAGCGTAATTTCGATGCTAGCATTTAGTTACGCAATCGGTGATGACTAATGCGCTCTTATCGAGGCGGAATCCAAAAATTCTCTATACGTTAATCGACTCTGAACCTAATGAACTTTAAACGTCAGAGATGTTTCATCACCGGCGTTAGAATCATTAGCCAACATAATTCACAACTACAAGAATTCAATGGAACAAACCTAACAAAAATAAAACAGTCCCAGCTAAATGAATTTCCGGATAAAACTAGGAAATAAAACCAGCGAAAAAAAACGAAAATTTAATACATAAATTTTTTTTAAATATTTTTTTATCTCAAGTTGATAGGTTCAAATATTTCTCGGCGAGATTTCCGGACTGAAAGACTTAAGTCGATGGCACATTCGACAATGCCCGAACCAAATTTAAATTATTAAATCTTTCATGACCATTGTATGCACTGTTAAATAAAATGCTTGTACTGCTACTCCATTTTTAAAAAATATATATATTTTTAGAATATAAAAATAAAATATTAATTTTTATCATTCAGAAATTTTTTTTTGCTTGTACTTCATTTGGAATTTTTTAATTCGTATTCTTTGTGTTGCATTCTCAGTAGTAGTACCAGTTAATTTTTGGTTTTCCTTTTTTTTACAGCTATTCTCTTTTGTGTGCGTGTTAGGATGTGTGTTTGTGCGAGAAGTCAACGAGCCATTATTCGAGATCCTTCAGACTGACGTTTCATATGTGTTGTAAAGTATTTCGTTTACGTACATATATAATAACAACAATAATCACCAGTGATTATATAATAATAACATTAATATAGAACAGACGTTATTTTTTTAAACGCACACGTTTCAAGTGTTGTATAGTATTTCGTTTAGGTATATATATAATAACAACAATAATTAAGCAGTGATCATATAATAACATTAATATAGAACAGACGTAATTTTTTTAAGCGCACACCAAACCGTCATTGTTAATTATTATTAGTTATTCCTCAAGTACACCGATTGGGTTTTACTACCCCCTCCCCTTCGTTCCCCATTTCATTCCTCGGGACCCCTCGAAAGTATTGTCCGCAGCCACTCTTTCTAATGCACTACTGTATCGCATTTGCACGCGGGCTCAGCGAAACTGCGGAAAACCTTGCCAATACAGGCGGCTTTATTTTTACTGAGCTTCTACTGTATTAGAATACATTAGAAACTCAGAAAAACTGCCTCCCGCTCAACAATTTACGCGCAAACCAGTGCGCGGCTAAGCGGTCACCCATCCAAGTTATGGCCGCGAACAATGCTGCTTAACTTCAGGGTTCGCCGGAGCCACACACCGAACGCGCGTTTACTGCCGTCGATATCGTAAATGTCAGTTATTTATACCACACTGTTAGAAAAGATTGGAAGTTTTTATTCATAAACTCATCATCGAAATTTAATAAACAATTGTGGTATAGAATTCAGCCACGTTTACATAATTAATTACGTTATTAATTTTTACATTACACTTGCATACTAAATTTCATATACTAGTTTATGAATAAAAACTTCCGGTAAAGGTACACTAAATTTCAAGTCGATTTTTTTTAATGCAGTTATAATTTGGTGAATTGATTAGGTGGGGAACTTATGAATACTTATGAATTATGTTATCCGTAAAGGAGCGGGGATCGGATGGCAAAAGGATGAGATTATTTCGAGTGTGAATGTGAGGTGGCAAATTTTCCACTTACAATTAGTTTTCTGACTCTTTGTATAATTGGTTCTATTTTTGTTGTTTATTTGATGAGTTGTGCAGTGAATTGTTCGGATGTCTTATCTTATAGAGAGTCGCTGGAGTGCTATTGTTTCTGTTGTTTTTATATTTTTTAGTATTGGGTTGTTACAACACAGGTATAGTGGATGTCCATAGTCGAGCTCATGCTCATTTTTGCAAAATATTTTAATAGTGGTAGTGGTAAATTAAAACTCGAGGTATCTACGAGAATTTATCCTGACAATAAATAATAACAACATGTAATTTTTAATCTGATAATCATAAAAATAATGATGATTCGTGGCATGATAAACATCCTTCGTGTGCAGCACAAAGATAGTTGTCGTCTTTTCTGCTTATAGTTACACACCGGACAGAGTAACTCTATTCAACTCCTAAACTATCTTATAATCAGACGAGTCAACGGTGACCGAGACATGTATCTAACAATTTATCATCATTCCCTCTCTAGTAAACTTTAACGCCACACAAGTCGCTGGGTTTGAAAGTGAAGGCGATGTAAAGCGCTACGCATGATAAAATCACGAATTTGCGCCACCAAATTCGATTAAACGGCAACCGGAAATGAAAATTTCATTCATTAGGGCCAAAATATAGTAAAAGTGGAAAAAGCAATTCAAATATTTTTTGCACATTCATAACCAGTCCTAAATACGTTAATGATACATAAAAACATATGTTGATTCAATCTTGAATGTCTGTCAACTCTATGCCAGCAAATAACTCAATTTAAATCTGACCGAAATTAAGCCAATGTGACACGTGATGGTTTCATGCCACTTAAGCATCATAAATATAAATACGGCTCTTCAGAGGGTTAAAAAAGCTTGTTTTTTTCTTTTTAAGAACCACGCGTATGTAACGAAATAAATACGCATAACATAAAACGACTGTTTTATGTTATGCGTATCATCATAATAATATGTTTTTATGATTAATATATTGCTAATATTTTCCTATAAAATGCCGACTTGAATTTTTTATAATATGACTGAAAATAACAAAACTTGTATTACTTTAAAAATATTTCAAAAACATTCTATGGAATCAGCGTGTAATGGGGTAAAAAAACGTCTTCGTTTTTTCATTTCAGGAATATTCAAAAAGTGTTTTATGTAAAATTATCTTTTTCAATAAATATTTCTTACGAAATAGTGAATTATCTGTTAAACACAACTAAAGCTTAAGAATGTATGGATGAAATTCGGCTTATCTTGAATATCACTAGGAAGAAAGGAAATAGAAAGGTTTTCAAGTTACTTTTTTCTTCATATTATTTCAGAACATAATCGTTGAATAAGTTAACATACTTTAGGTAGTGATAAATTATAACTGCGAAAACATCGTTTATCACTATTACATCTTTGCAACTGTGATATTGCAATGTAATTCGGTTATTTAGATACAATATTACATATTTAATGTTGCAAGTTAGTATAAAATTTTATTATTATCGCTATAAAATGAAAAAATATTTCGGCGCTATTCAGGTATAAAAAGGGATCAGCCAAATGATTACTCACAGAATATCCCTTGGTAGGGTCTTGTAAAGTATGTGGATGATTCGACGTCTTTTCCCAGTGAAAAGAAATGCCGCACCGGCAACAATCACAAGAGATAAAATAATTTGATGATAACTGACCACCGTCATTTCACATACAAGATTACGAGCGATTTATCGAACAATTATGAATTCAATAACGACGATTAAAAAATGAAAAAAAAGAGGAGGAAGAGGAAGAAGAAAAAAAAGCTAAAATTAAGCGGCAACTACTATATAGACGCCACGGCTACCAAAACTTCGCTCGACGTAGAAGCTTGGAGCTCAATGACTCAATGAACGACCGACTCGCGAACGAAATGACGATCCACTCAACATTGGTGAACGGTGCAACGACGACTGAACGACCACAAGCGCGAACCTTCTATGTGCCTACATACAGACATAATAAGCGCTCGTCATTCGGCAGCATTGGCGTCGCGAACGATACATTCTTAAGCTCACGTACTGAAGATGAGTTTTTAAACAACATCTCTTACGATCGCTGCGTACATAGGAAAACATCTTCTACAAGAAAAAACTTATATTAGTCGAGACCTTTTGTTAGTTTATACGCTGTACATTCACTCACATTATGTATGCAATCTTAAGCTGAAGTATAGACGATGCATTCTTTAAACAACATCGCTCATAAAAGCTGCATGAGAATTTCTGATACGAACAATTATGTTTGTCTATAATCTTAATATTTACCAATATATGTACATTCTTAAGTTCGAGTGCAGAAGATAAATTTTTTAACAATATATCTCGTAAACGTTGCTTGTATATTAATAGAGACCTTTTATTTGATTGTACGCTTTATAATCATCATTATGTGTACAATCTTAAGCTGAAGTACAGACGATGAATTTTTTGAACATCTCTTATAAAAACTGCAGGCATAGGAACTTCTGAAAGAAACAATTATGTTTATTGATTCACTTTATATTTACCAATATATGTGCAGTGTTAGATCGAGTGCAGAAGATAATTTTTTTAACAATATTCCTTATAAACGCTGGGAAACATCGTTGGGCATGGGAAAACATCTTCTACAAGAAAAAATACATATTAGTCGAAATCTTTTTTTTTTTCTTTATCTTTGATGATGCATTTTTTTTTGTGGCAATATTCGAACAACCCGATATTGCCGCAAAATAAATGTACAATACTAAAAATCGGTCGTGATTATCGCCTGGAGAATTTTTAAAACAATATCTTTCACAAAAACTACGGTCAAAGGAACTTCTAAAATAAATAATTATGTTTGTTTAGACGCTTTATATTTACCGATATATGTACACTTTTAAGCTCGAATACAGAAGGTACATTTTTTGAACAATATATCTCATAAACGTCGCTTGCATAGGAATACAAGTTCTACAAGAAAAATGTATATTAGTCGAGATGTTTGTTTATACGCTTTATATTTGTCGTTAAGTCTCCAAATATTATATATTCCCTGACAAAATCTTTATAAAAATATTAGTGGTTAGAAAATATATATGTATATTATTTACATGCCTTAAATTATCTTAATAAGCTAACATGTTTGTTAATGACAATCAACCAATTGTTTGAATAAACACATCCGGACGTACATTGTATTTAGACTCGTAATTTGATTTAGGTCGTTCAGGAGTACTTTATTATTGTAGTAACTGCAAAAAAAAGGGAAACAATATTATTTGGAAACTGTGAATAGGAAATCGGTGGGTATTAATAAAAAGTTGCTTTCCAATATTGTGGAAGCAATAGAAAAATAAGATTTAATGATTTTGCTCCTAAATCTGCCTAATAAAAATTGCTATATATTTAGATCTAGATCACTTGTAAAAAATGTACTGTCAAAGATGATGAATTATGCAGACCATGAATCAGCAAAAAAAAAGTTCGACAGCACAAATTTAACTTTGAAAGTTTGTAATTTTTTGTATGCAAAATGCTGAATTTACTAAAATTGAAGCTTAGTCTCAGGAAAATTGGAGCACGATTATTACAATTACAGTGGATCATGAGATTTAAAGTACTGCATCTTTTTTCATTAATTGTAAATTCCTTGTATGAAGTAAATGGAATAAAAAAATCTCACTGGTTTTTCTGAACTACTCGTAGTTTAAAATTATATCCTTAGACATTTTTTCATAGGCACAGCTTTTGTAGCTATTATCACAAATCATAAGATAAAACACTTGACAAGATTCTTGCAATATTTGGAGATACTATATCATTCAACCATTCTCACCGATTATTATCACAAAAATGGAGAGCACAACAGTGCAGGCAGCATACTTGGACAAAAGATTCTGCAGCCAGCCTTTATATCGAGCCTTCCGGGCTGAATTTTGAAACTCTGCTCCTGCCATAACAAGACGGTCGCTCGCAATCTCAAGTTCATCCAATCGTTGTCCTCTTTCCATGACTTTTTGTACATTATCGAGCATCACATCCGTCACCTTGCGCACCTCATTTTTAACTCTTCAAAAAAACAAATATAAATTGATACTTCCTTCCAAAATTTTTAACATTTTAACATCAATAAATTCATATATAATTTACCCCTCAAGTTTTCCATGAACTTGCGCAGTTTCAACCCGAGATCTTGACGCCGGTGTACTATTTATCAATCAACAAAAAGAAATCCAGAAATTAACAAGTATTTATCTAATATTTTGAATAAAAAATCAATCGATTCAAAAGTTACTCTTAAGTTATTTCTCAATAATTTTACTTTTTTTGTATTTCCGAACGAAATGTCAGATTTTTTTGGGGTTATGTTTTTCAAAAATGTAAGAAAAACCGTTAATAACCTTTACGTACTTGAATATTGCTTCTTCATCCTCGTCGCTCTCGTCATTCAATAATGTTTGCTCCAGAAATCAAAGTTAACGTTAAAACAGTTATTATGACAGTTCATTTTTAAGGTTAGGTTTATTTGGTTCGCCTGTTTAAGCTGTCAACATACCCTCTCTTCGCCGTTGCCGTCATTTTCCATATGATTTCTTATGCCGCTATATCCGCCGTTTTTTATGGACGCCATAATTACTGTATGTTATGATATTTGTTATATCCGTGTACTGATTTTTCGAATACAGTTATTATTATGAGTCGGTATAGAGATGATGCGTGTATGTGTACAGTTGATTTAAGAATGTTGTACAGTTTTTATTGAGTCAGGTCAGTAATTCGTAGGGCTGGCCTTTGATATACTCATGATTAATTGATGCTCGGCGCAAGTTGGATATTAAAGTTAACGATTACGTCTTTCCCAGCACAGATGGCGACCAAGATAATACAGTAGGAATCGAAAAAACCGATAAATCGATCGAGCTGCATAGTGACTGAGTAGGAAATTTTTTCTGACTACGTGTCTTGCGTCCAGTTGTTGGACGATATTTGAAAATGTCATTCAGTTACAATCGTAAGCCCTTCTACTTTTGTAAAGAAAATATCTATTGGAGAATTGCCGTCGAAATGTGTATTTCTTGATAGTAAACTACATCGTTTATAAAAAAGTTGTGTGGGTCTATTCATTAATTGAACGGCGGATCCATTAAAAACGCTCTGATTGGGTGGTGCACTGGTCCGTGACAATATCAACAGACCATGACAAAAGAATTGTACTCAAGGACGACCTAGATCGGAATTTTCGCTTGTCGACAAAAATGCGCCATGTACTGCAGCATAAAGCTGCATTATTAACGGCACAGCGTCCTGATGCCGGTAATGTGCCAGCTAAATTCCGACACGCTATGCACGCCAACGCATGTTGGAACTTTGCAGACACATTACCGGCATCAAGACGCTGTGCCGTTAATAACGCAGCTTTATGCTGCAGTACATGGCGCATTTTTGTCGACACAGTAAAATTCATATCTGTGGACTTCGAGATAGGCAGCTTAAGTACCGGAGCTCGAGCCCTGAAATATAACCCTAGCAAACCATGCAATCATAAAAACGACCGTAAAACAACCATAAAAAGATCCCAAAAACGACCGGTCGTTTTGTGACAGAAAATAACCATGCGAACGGCGTCAAAAAGTCCAGTATAGTAGTTTTCTTAATTAGAGATCGCAAAACGACTTCAAAAACGATCATCCAGAAAATCGTAATTATGGTCGTATTGTCAATTAGCGACTGCAAAACGACGTCAAAAACGACCATTCAGGAAAATCGCGAAAGTATAGTCGCTTTTAAGGTCGTTTTGCGGTCGCTAATTAACAAAACGACCATGCATACGATTTTTAGGATGGTCGCTTTTCGAGGTCGTTTTGCGGTCCCTTATAAAGAAAGCAACTATAGTGGTCGTTTTGACGTCGTTCGTGTGGTTATTTCTCGGCAAAAAACGACCTGCGTTTTTTAGGGCGATAAATGATAGGGTGACTCTGACTTTCGCGTCACTTTGTCCGGGTGTAGCATTGATATGCACCTTCAGAATAATAAGAAAAAAATCATGAACTGCTGGCAAGGTGCAATGAACATAATGTACCTAATGGCAATCGCCAAACATGTCGGAAAATCAAGCGGTTATCCTGTGAACATCTGTAACTCGGTTTCGATGGTAAACCTGACATCTACCATTATATGGATCAGGAATACGAGCACGAGGTAATTGAGCCAAATAAATTGAATGCACATGAAGGTAGGTTCATCACGAATTGAATAAAGTGAAGTTTACGTCGGAGAGTCGATTATTATGCTCGCAACGATCGACGACATGGACGAATATCAGATTGCTGCGTGGAGAAGAAATTTCAGGTTTTCCCCATTGTTACCCAGCCAAACGAGTCAAGTAAGATTATTAAATTCCATATGAGTACGTAACTCTTATCACGACTTAGATGTGCGCAGATGTGCTCGACCTTTCGACGAGAAACAATTTTTCTCTGTGTCAAAATGTATGCAACTGTCAGGTTCGAGAATATCAGGTTTATATATTTGCATGATAAATTCCAACTATTATTGTTCCTAAATTATCTAAATTATATTTTGAGTTAGTAGAGTCATTACTAGTCACACTTTTCATTTTCTGCATACGAGTTAAATAAAATTCAATTAGAAAAATTCCCTATAGTAAAGGATAAAACTATGTCGTAGACGTCAGCAGTATTTATAAGAGTTGTTTTAATAAATTGAAAAAATGTTCAACTCTTGTAAAGCGCAATCAAAGATAGTTCCTACAATTCATTAGCACTAAATAAATGATTTTTAGTTAAAATGAGGATATGATTTTTTATGCAAGCACCCTGTATATGATGCCTTGTTCATGAACGAATATTGCTTTCTAAAGGTCTCAAGATGAGTACAAAAAATTAGCGATCTTGTGCTCCTATAACTAGATTTTTATTCTTTCAGGCCGTGAAAGTCGAAGGTTTGTTAGATACGCTCTTATACTATTCAAACTTCAAATTTCAAACTTTAAATGGTTTTTTTACGGTCGGTTTACAAAAACCTACTTGAAACCGACCTTTGATGACTTGGAACCTTTTGGTCGGCTTGGTGCACTAATTGACCGGATGGTCAATTGGTTATCTTAACCGTAACCATAAGTTACGGTTGAGAGGTCCGCGAGCGCGCCGATTTAATTTTTCCAGATTTTTTCTCGAGAGCCCTTAAGATATTTCCTGAAGAAATCGCTGGTAAAAATAGATAATAGAGAAAGATTTTTTTAAATTCTATCGTTTCGAATACGTACTTTGGATCGTGAATTTTCGAGGTACTATAATAAATTTACGATCGAAATCCAATATGTTCCCTTCTTATCCTATAATATAATTATATATGTTCCGTATTAAATGTAAAAATAAAAATGTATGATATTACGTATACACCCATGATGTATTATTTCGAGAAAAAAAAAAGAAAAAAATTAATTAACCGATAATTATGATTTTTTTCAGTCATCCATGCTTATAGTGACCGTGGACCTGGATATAAATTTTCATGATATCTGATGGTCTGCTTAACTGTTCCATCCAAACTCGTACTTATCAGATGATATGTATCAATAATATATTAGCCGCTTCACATACTTATGAGTAACAACAGTAAATTGAACAGTTCATTAGCGCCTTCCTTACTAAATCATTTTTGTTAACTACAGTGGAAGCTCTCACATTTTACTTAATGCGGAGACATGTAAAATACGTGAAGGGCCAATCACCGTCATGAAGCAGCACTTCCCCTCCACGCCAGCTTCAATGCGGACACTCGAATCATTCCCGCCACTTGCCTGTGTAAAATAACTGGAGGTAAAATGTGAGAGCTTCCACTGTATTTAAATATGCTGCACGTGTAAATTTTCTACGGAAACTTTTATCTTATCCGAATTCGAGTACTTTGTGATAAGCAGTAAATCTACTAAATAATCAACCATATCCAAGATTCTGAAAATAGCATCGATTATGAATAATAAAAGTTCTGAAAATTTATCGAAAAATCGGTTCCAAAAAAAATATATTAAATTTTCGAAAGACTCAATTTTCGGTCTTATGAAATAAAAGCGCTTCCGTTTCTGAATGCATATAATTTTGAATAATTTTCTTTGTTATAATTTTATTTTGAGAAATGACTTGACCGTTGCAAATTATTGATGTGTTCTTGTATGAAAGTTTCATATTGTAAAAAATCATCGGAAGCGGTTTTATTTATATCAGGGTCTTACGATAAATTATGATAATTCCTTCAGTCTAAAACCATACGATTTATTCCGATATACTTTTGATAATTGTAAGACGACAGGAAATGATAGGATCACTTTATTGATGTCTCGTAAACTCAATATAAAATATTCTAAATCCGTTGGTTTATCATACATACCGATAACGTATCTATCGTATTTAATCTATAGAAACCTGAAAATAACGGAAGCTAATCACGATTCAACTTGTATAAATTGATCAAAGTCCGCATAGATACAGATGATAATATACAATTGAATTTCATTCTAATACTGTCGATCTGTATCAGTCTCTATAATCTATTTTTACACGGGATCGAATTATGGCGATTACAGGAACATAATTTTTATAAAGAATTAAACATTCATTAGTACACATGTTCATGTATTTGTACAATTTTTTTCATCAAAAAAATTCTCAAAACGGCGGAACTCCAGCTGTATTCCAGTAGCACCTTTTTTTGAGCGTCACTTGTGATAGGCATGATAACTTGATAACGGTTCATCGGACAATCAGAATTCAAAAAGATTACATTAGTACATCGCATTGGCTTGAATCTGCATAAAGGTTTGTAAAAAATTTCATTTTTTAAAAAATGGCGACACTTTTAACAAAAAATTCATTTTTTGAGATGCTAAATTTTCGGTTTTTTTAAACAACATTTGAAATCCTTCGTCCAGGCCCCAGCTATTATTATAATAATTGGGTGGTATAAATGTAGTTTGGATCGGATTACAGGTTTTTTAGTAATGGTGCCCACCGCAAAGGTATTTTTCAAAAAAGGCGATTCTGAAATAATAGCGTTTAATTAAAGAGATAATATTCTTCAGACATTGTACTTGAGGAATATGTAATAAAAAAAATTTTGATTTTCCCACTCATCACAAGTGTATATAAGCCCTTAACAAATAGGATGGAGCGGACAATACTTATTTATCGATTGATATCGACAGAGATAATGTGTAGGAACGAAATGTGTTAAATAGTACTTTGCGATACTAGTGCGTGAAAGTGGATTTTAGTCGAAGGTTGGAAAGTGGCTGCACGGGAGAAGACGAGCGCGGCCATTTTACAACCGCCGTCGGCAGTCCGATTTCGCGTACAAGTATCGCATACTACTTTTTGTAACAAATTCACGAAAACTGCCAGGTTATGTTGCTGGCCGAGCGCGACAATACAGGAAAAAGCAGACCAATGCGCGCACAGTATTTTCGACACGGTTTAAACCCAATGTGCGCATGCGCACAGTATTTTCGATACGGTTTTAACCCAATGTGCGCATGCGCACAGCATTTTCGATACGGTTTCGAGTATTTACGATACAGATTTAGTATTTTCGATACGTTTTCAGTATATTCGATACGTTTCCAGTATTCAAGATACGCCTTCTTATAAAGCGCCATTTTATGTCACGGCCGGCCTGCACATAAACTAGCACTTTTAGTTCATGCGTTGGGAAAAACTTTTTTTTTGATCAGTTGTGTGGGAGTGAAACGTCTTGTAATGCCCCTGTGGGGTATCGGATTGTGTAGTAAAGAATGTGTTGGATTGAAATGTGTAGGAGCGATATGTAGAGAAAAAAGCGCGTGAAGATTAGAAATGTGAAGGAATACTGGCGCGTAGTATCGGCGTTGTGTGAAAACGCATGTGATGGATCTGCGCCGTGGTGAAAAGAAATGTGCAGGAAAGAAGGGCTGCCTCATCCCCACAGTTAATTGGAAAATTTAATGTCATATACACTCGACGTATGGTCTCAAAGCGCTGCGAAGTCGTCGTAATCGTAAATTTCCAGATTCCTTAAAATTCGTAATATGTATTTACTCTATCGTTATCGAAAGTGGGTAAATTGTTGACGCCGCAAAAGTTACGTCATCGAACAAATGAATATATTAAAACCGCTAAAATGTTAACCATTTCAAAACAGTATTTTTCAATGCAATATATATTATCGTAAAGTGGATTTAAAAATTCCAAAGTGAATATGGTTACTACATTTTATATGGCTATGAGAAATTAGGTGTAAGTTAAAAAAATTGATGATGAAATGTAAGATTAAAAAAAAGATAAAACCCATAGTCAATAATTAAGGTCATATAATTAAGTATATCATGAAAAAATTTGTAGTATTATTGAGTCTTTGTGTGAAGTTGTGTTACCTTATGACAATCCTGCAGTATCATCGTAATTATCCTTTCTTGTCAATTCTTGGAACGGTTCCTTGGCGTCTTCTGGGTTTTTGCAGTGTAGCGTCATTAACGACAATTTTTATAACAAGATCATCACCGGAACCCAAACACCCACTCAATTTATCATCCCACGATTTAATTTTATTTTCATTCTTTTCTTCCAGTTCGTGAACATTATTCCTCGTCAGTTTTTCTTCTATCTGTAGGAATAATAGATTTTCATTATTATATTCACTTTTTTTCTTTTCATAATTTTTTATATACGTCATGTCCGATAAAATCGTTTTCGTTTTTAATATTAATTTCACTCACATTGTCTTCCAATGTATCGTGACCTCGTTTTTCGTCTTCCTCATTCCCATCCACATTTTTTTTTTCCTCATTCGGATCAATTTTATCTTCTTCCGGACTCTCTTCATATTCATCTACTTCCGGTTTTTCTTTCCTTCTATCCAATTCCGGTTTCTCTTCCAGTTTGTCTCTTTCCGGTTCTTTTTCCCATTTGTCTACTTTCATTTTTCCTTCCCATCCATCTACTTCCGGGTTCACTTCCAATTTGGGTCCTTCCGGTGTTTCTTGCCATTTGTCGTCTTCCTTATCATTTTCTGGGATGCTAGGGAGTCTTTCGTTTTCTTGACTACTTATTTTAGGTGTATCTTTCACTATTTCTCCAAGTTTCTCTGGTAGCAAACTTGGTGACGCAAATTTTTCTTGCGGGCACAATATGTTCGGCTCGTCATCATCATCTTTAGCCGCGAATCCATAACTTTGAGGGAAGTTGACACTATCAACTATGTCGGTATACATAAAAGGTTTGAAGGCACTTTCGATATTCGCCAAATTTTTTTCTTTTAGTTTGTTATCATCATCATCTTCAGCTCGTCGAATATCACGTTCATTTTTTTCGGGGCGTTTTAAACTATCAATTTTATCGTCATGCATGAAAGATCTAAGGGCACTTTTGATATTCGCGATTGTTTCTTCTTCTGGCTTGTTATCATCATCTTCAGCTTCTCTACAATTTTTTAATTGATCCAAACTATCAAGTTTATCGGTATGAATAAACGATTTTAGGGCAATTTTGACATTCACCATGTTTTCTTCTTTTGGATCGTTATCAACATCTTCAGCTTCTCGGATGATTTGGCCATAATTTTCAGGGCGATGGAAGCTATCAACTTTAACAGCATGTGTTGAAGATTCTGAAGGTCCTGCAATACTTTTTTTCTTGCTGTGACTTTCAATATTCACCGTTCTTTCTTCTTTAACTATTTTCAGATAATCTTCATCATAATGTGGTGAAGAAATCAACGTGGATGAATCTGTGTAATTGTTTCCAGAATATCGTCCTATGATCCCCATGAAATCACATCCAATAAAAAGGGAAGTAAAAATAATCGCGATTAGAACTAACGCTACCGGCTTAAGCTCGTACATTATGCTGCTTAATGATCACCAATGAACAACAGAATGAACCATGCTCGTGCGTTTCCTCTCCATAAACAATCTCGCAAGCAGTGATTGTAGATGTGCGAAATAGAATGCTAAAAATATGCCATAACTGTGCCATAAATCACGCCAGTCTCTCTCTAAATTTATGCGACTAATCGTTATGACACTTTTACCTGATTTATTTTCTGTTTTCATTCAGACAAATGTGTAGTGCGCCTGATTTGTAAAATTCTAACAGTGATTAAAACATCACACTAACAATGCAAACTTTCTAACCGAAATAAACTGAAATTAAACATCCTATAGCCAAATTTAATTTAATAAACATTATTTTTAAAATGAATTTCCGCTTTTATTTTTCTTCAATAAAATGAGACCAAAAGGCGTCGCAGGTTTTTTTATGTACGATAAAGATAAAATAGATAACACGAATGTTATTAATAAAATTATTATTTTCAATAAAATTTCTTTATTCTTCGGCTGGTTTTCTTTACATTTTTTGTCTGTCACAGTACATTCTCCTGAATAATCGTGCTAATAATAAACAGTAAGAAAAATTGTATTTATTGGCAATACATGTATATATTTTTTTATACAGTGGTTGGTTGGCTAAAATAAATCTGTTATTGCGAATAGGCCATCGACCGAGGTCCTTCATCCTGCGTTTTATGTATTATTTAGGCGGGCCAATTTATTGTAATCATAAACATTTTCTCTTGATTCTTCGAATTACACATGTAGTTATTGGAGATTCGGGACGACATTTCTCGATGCTCTTAACCACAACATGATTTGGGTAGATTTTTTAAGGACGATTCATCAGCTGATCGTTTCTGAGTGTTTGGACCAGGGGAAATTTTGCATACTAATCTTCCTCCCACATCTTTGATCACATGTGACCAATCTTCAGACCGAAAACCATCTCGAGGCAGATTCTTTAAAAAAAACATTTCTTTATTTTGTAAACAAAACATGGCATTTTTTGTATTATTATTTTGCATAAAAACAACACAACATTTTTTATTATCCTTAATTTAAAAAAAAAACAACATAATATTCTTTCGATTATGAATCCAGTAAAAAAAACGCAACGTTTTTTTGCGAAATTAATTGTGCTAAAAAGAAAATAATATAATTGTGGATGATCAATTAAAACAACAAACAATGCTAACTTTTTTGATATTATTAATTCTGGACTCACCGCCGGATAATCCGTAATAGAAGAAGAAGATGAGTTAGTGTTTTCATGAGTGGAATTATTGTTCCAAATTGCAGCTGAAGGTTGATCATATTGATGATAATGATGACTATCTTTTTCTCGTCTCTCCATATTTCGAGCAAATGCGCAAGAACACGCAATTCCAATTAGCAGAAAGCGAAGTTTGAACATCTTTCTTCGTCGGTCTTGCACAAAATAACTGTCCGGTTAATCTTTGGGAAAAGCGTTTCGAAGAAGTGGTTGAATTCTCTTGGCGGAGTTGTACATTTATCCGAAACTGAGACCGAAATGTTTGTCTCTTAGTGGACGTATTATTGATGACTGTAATTAGCGATTGGGTTGACGAATGTATTCCAACTGTCACGCACTTCCGACTCTTAAAAGTAACGATAAAAGTCAAGAAAATGTGCCTTTTTCTGATAAATCATTTTCGAATAAATCAGATATATCTTAAACCGAGTTTCCATGAGAAATTTAGTCCAATCTGATTCTGCTCTGGAAAAAGAAACTTTGCTTCATTAAAAATCATGTATGAGGCATTTCATATGAATTCAGCCCGCAAAAAAAATGTATGAATTTAGGAAATTTTTTTTTTTTGCTTGGTGGAAATTATATGGAATGCCTCATGTATAGTGTATACAAAAGATTGCAAAGAAAACTCCTGCAATCGCTTCCTCTTTATTGAAAATACCAAAATACTACTTTTTAAAAATAAAAATGCTTTGGAGATTTTCGTTACCATGTTTATTATCTTTTTGTTGTCCCACTTTTTTTTAATAATAAGGAACGTTGATTTGTCTGTTCTCTACACAACATTAATATTACACTTTTTTATCCATGTAATACGCTTTTTATTTCACAAATATAAGTGTTCACTCTGTAATCAATAGACTCTTGGTCAAATTAGCACCCTATCATTAACAATTCTTTGTATCACTTGCTGGTACGTTTATTCACATGCGGGGAAGACTAAAGACGCACAGAGATCGGAGCTAAAATTGAATACATAAACAATTATTTAAATCCAAGTGCTTAAATAATGTACCTTTGGAAATGTTGCTTCCACTGCATTTCAATATACACTCTAAGAGGCTAACAATTTACTCAAAAATAAATCGTCTGTTCTGCAAACTTTGCTAAAAATATTTGTTTGATATTTATAAATATATAATTCTTATACCAAATTTTTAAACTGAGCTCACTCAACGATTTTTGAGAGTTGTATGTAACAAAAGCTATACTATACTCTCTCTAATTCGTCAATCTAGCGAGCACAGTCCTATTATTTTTATCTTCGTTACCAAAAGCTTCAAAACATTCACAATTCCCTTATTTACAATCTTGAAGTTGTACAAACGTGAGGCTTCTTGCTTCATTATTTCTATGCCTCCCAAAATTCAGCCTGAGTCCACAACATTCTTATTGTACATCGAACAGTCTACATATTCATAAACAATTAACAAACAGAGAAATGTATTTAAACAGTATTGTCATCATTAAAATATTTCATAAAATGTAAATGTGCTTTCGAAATTAGTCAATGATTGATAGTATCTTTTCGCATACACTTATCCAACAAAAATGTGGTAAAAAAGATTCACTTTTTGTATACCAATATTTAGAAAAAATTAACTATTTAAATGCTATTGTCATTAATGTCATAGAAAATACAAAAATAGATAGAAAAACAACATTTCTCTAACATTTATTTTCAAATTCAAACTGAAAGAGTGGAAGTTTATTCCTTGCATGTTACTAATTTAAAAATTATTATTATAGTCAATGAAAACTTGCCAAACAAACAAAAAGCATTTCAACCTATTGTCATCAGTAAAATATTTTAGAAAGTGTGAGTATGGTATTCAAATCACATATTCGTCAAATCCAAACTCAATTAAGAATGCTTGATGATTTGTTTTTGTGCTTTGTTAGAAGCGGGGGAAATGGAATGACGTTTCACCAGTTCAGAAAAACATCTATCGAGAATATTAGACGACGCGTTACTATTTCGATCAGTGAAATACTTTCGAGATTAATTACTACTCGTCTTGTACCGTCGTTGATACCCGAGAGCAATGGACTTATTTGACTAATCAAGCAATTCCTCGTCGCTCCCAATAATCGGATTTTTTTCGCTGTCTTCCTTAGTTTTCTTCCGTATCGGACGGCATTTTGTCGCCTTTTCCAATTCCGCGGAACTCATCAACGTACTGTACGCACTCTGACCGGAAGCTCTGCCGCTGTTGTGGATACCGTAGAGGAAATATATAAACATTCCTGTAGGAGAAAAATATTTTTGTCAATTGAACCAAAACGAAAACTCGAAATCATAATCATCAAAATAGAACGAAAAAATTTCAAAGTATTCAAAAAAATGTTGGAACATTCCAAAAAAAAATTCAGTCTCTAGGAAAATATCAGAGCGTTTCAAAAAGAATTCAGTGTCTTCAGGAAAATAATAGGAGTTTGAAAAAAATTTCGGAGTCCTCAAAAAAATTATAAAGCGTTTCGAAAAAATGTCAGAGACTCCAGGAAAATGTCAAAGCGTTTCCGTAAAAGATTCGGATTTTTCAGGAAAATGTCAAACCATTTCAGTAAAACTTTCAGACTTCTCGAAAATGTGAAATGTATCAGGAAAAATTTCAGAGTCTTTAGGAAAGTGCCATAGCATTTCGAAACAATTTCAGAAGCACATAAAAAAATTTCAACGCTTTTCACTTAAATTTAGAAGTACAAAAAATGAGAGTATGTCAAAACAGTGTCAGTCAATTACAAAAAAAAAATTCACTGATTTCGAAAAATCATCGGTTTTCATTTAAATAATAGAATCATAAAAAATCACAGAAATTTTCGGATAAATAATTTCAAGGATTTTTTGTCGTTTGCTTACCAATAAACATCCAGATGACAAACCGGAACCAGGTCATAGACGACAAGTGAACCATGAGGTATATGTTGAGTTGAATGCTGAGTGCAGGTACAAGAGGAATAAGTGGTACCCTAAATTTGTCGGTCGGTGGGGCTTCCTGATGCATAAAGATAATCACTAAGCCTGAAAAAGACATAATTTCTCATAATTAATAAACTACTAACAAAACAGCAATGACAAAACGATTGAATTTTATCTTACACAAAGTCGAAACTGTTCCAAGATATACAGAAACTATTCCCGTAAATAAATTAGCCGTTTGGATAAGACTTAAGCAAACGGCTCCAGCTATGAAAATAATCAGTGCCGCTACCACGGCGGTTCCAGGTTCCCAATCGCCAATGAAACGGGACATAAAGCGACAAGATGGTTTGAGTCTTCCAGTTCCTCCACAGAAATCCAAATACTGTAAGAAGAGTAAACAGAAGTAATATTTGATTTTCAATTCCTCTATTTTCAAGATATAAATTAAAAATATCAAGTGACGAACCGAAAAAACTCCAAATTTACTTAAAAATACCTTACCAATTTATTGCATGGCGATAGAACAATTTTGTAATACTCTCAGCTTGCATAATAAAAAAAATTAGTGTCTTCCAGCTGAGAGCGCTTTCCAAAAATCTGATCTAAGATTTCCATTAATATCTCTTCAATTTTTTTATAAATATTTTTCGCGTAAATTGCAATTCCTTGGATTATAATTTTTTTGTGGGAGATATTTTTCTTGTGAATGGCGAATTCCTTCAATTATTTTTTTTATACTGAATATTTTTTGAGTAGATTGCAATTCGTTTAATCATTTTTTTAATAACGAATTTGACTCTGCTAAATTGCATTTTCTTGAGCATTCATATTTAGCTAAAATAATAATTGTTTTAGTGTTTTCACACACCGCAGAGACAACAGGAGAGTGAACGCTGTTGCAATCGCTGTTGGAATCCGCTCCTTCGGTAGGAGGAGATTTTATGTCGCTTGGAGTACTCGAAGCTGATCGAGTCACTGTAACGATCACTGGCTCAGGCTTGTATCGCAGAATTATGACGCTCGCAGAGACAATAGTGTACGCAAGGAACGTGCCGATCGACATGAATTCGATGAGTTGATGAAGATCGAAGATGAGAGCTATCAGAGCCGTGACACCGCCGCTGACCACCAAATTTAGCATAGGTAACTGCGTTCGTTCGTTGATGCGACCAAAAGCACTGAAGAGAAGTCCGTCGCTTGCCATTGCGTACATTATCCTCGGCAGAGAAAAGAGGGAACCGAAAAGCGTAGTTGTCATGCCGGAAAGTGCACCAATGCTGCAAGAAAAAATTTAATGGAAAATTGAATATTTGTTTACATAATATAAAATCGTGGGAAAATATATATTGCATTTTTCAAATTTTAAGACGCTCAGAAATGCATATCACTCCAACGCAAATTAATTTTTAAATAAAGTAAAGATTGAATATTTATTTATTATATAGAAGGGATTCTTTATCAATTCAGCCACTTTTTTTTCAAACCTCTTTGATTAGACCCATAATTGGACAAAATTTAGTACTGGTTAAAAGTACTCTCCTAATTTTTCCAGTTGTTTAAATCTAATATTTCGAAATATGGGGTATTTCTTTGAAGTTAATATATCTTGAAAAAATGGGGTCAGAAAAAAGTTGTTTCAACATAAAAGTTGTAGTTTCATGTCAACTTTCTAATGAAATTTTTCAGATAATTTCGCGACCCAATAATATTACTTTTTTGCTTGAAAATGTAAAGTTTTTTTTTCGACCAAAAAAGGCGACGTTTATTTGGCTGACAATATGACAGAATATTTAAGCTTGTTTATCGATATCATAAAAAATTGCCAGAGACCGCACAGAGTTTCCGAGTTAAAAAATAATTTGTACCAAGTAAAAAAAATGATTTCCGGATAACATTTTTTAGAAGTCTACAATGGACCAACTATTTTATTTACTTAACTTCGCATAAGCTACAAATTTCAAATAAAAATTTAATTTTTTATTTCTCGACAAATTTTTTAAACTTTGAATTAATTATTTTTTTACTTCGAAACTTTAATCGGTCCCACTTTAACAATTTTTTTATGTTTTCAATAAATAGGCGCGAAGAATCTGTAACTTTTCAGCAAAAAAAGTAGCCTTTTTGTGTTAAAAAAATTATCTTTATATTTGTTAGCGGAAAAGTAATATTATCGGGTCGCAAAATTATCCGAAAAATTTCATTAAAAAGTTTGCATGAAGCGACAACCTTTATGTTGGAACAATTTTTTTTCTGTGACTTTAGTTTTCAAGATAGATTGTCTGAAACAATACCCCATTTTCTGTAATATTGGATTCAAAAATCTGGAAAAATTAGGAGTACTTTCAAGTGGTACTAAAATGTGTCCTATTATGAAACTAATCAAAGAGGTTCGACAGAAAAGTGACTGAATTGGCAATTTAATTAATTTAATGGTTATCATATTTATATGAATGTATATACTATATAAATTCCTGAGAGGATATATATTGTATTTTTATAATCTTAAGGCTGTCGAAAATTCATATTAGTCAAGTACAAAATAATTTGACAATGGAACTTTTACGATACAAATAAATTATTTATATATTTTGATGTTAAAATACCTTATGACGTATTTTGCCCAATACACGCCCTTGGATGCAAATGCTTCGGGTAATGCCGCTGTAGTCTTGATAGCAGAGAAGGGCACGACGAGCGTAAGAGTTCCACTCACAAGGATGTAACCTATAATTACTATAGCCAGAGAAAATGCTGTGGCAAGGGGTATACTTCTTCCTGGATTTTTTGCTTCTTCGCCCGCTGTCGCAATGGAATCGAAACCGACGAATGCATAGAAACAAGTCCCAGCACCTGTTTAATTTAATATTGTATCAAATAATTTAATAATAGTAATTTAATAACAGTAAAGTCTACTAATTAAATCAATGCCAAATGCCTGTAAATATTTTTGTATGCCTTTGCGCAATGAATTTTTTTAAAATCCTGATGTATGAGAAAAATAGTAAATTGTATTTAATGAAAAATATTTCCGAACGTTTCCGTTAATATTTATATCAACAGATGGTGCAGATTAAAGAAAAATTATAGTATCGAAACCAACAAATGCGTAGAATCGTTTCCCAACTGTTCAATTTAATATTATTTCGTATAATATATCGTACAATATTTTAGTGAGAGAAGTTTGAGAACCTTGAAGCCTACTTATCAAATTAGTGCTACATTTCTCCAAATGTTCTTATGAACGTTTATGGAATATATAAAAACCCTATGCAAGTCATATAATTAATTGTATTCAATAATTTTTTTAATTTAATTATTAACATTAAAATCGTCATAGGAAGCAGAAAAAAAAATTGCTTAGCTCACCAGCGACAACACCCGAAAATCCCCACGGTAAGAAACCACCGTAGTCTTCGCTCCAATTGCAAATATCGGCGTAAACGAAACCAAGGCCGATAACAAGTCCCATAACTCCTAGATTAACCACTGTGAGAATCGAATTGACTGTCGCTGAGCCCTTGACTCCACAGGCCAGAAGAAAAGCGTAAAGGATGCACATTGCGGCTGCGAGAGGATCCGGCAGATATTGGGTGGACCATGTGGAGACTGTTTCTTGTCCCAATACAGCAATAATTCCGTTTCGAGTGAAATTAGACACTACACCACCGGCCAATGAATCGACGTAGCCGCTCCAGGCTCTGGCTACAGATGCTGCACCTATATTAAAAAATAAACGTAGTTTTTAATTTTTTTTTTACTTTTTGATTTCATAAAAAAAATTTATCAAAATTTTATTGAAAAAATCCTGGATTTTCACGTCAGATTTCTCACAATGGCCTGAGACGTCGACAAAAGTGGTTTTGATAAAATGTTCTAAGAGAACATTTTTTCAAAACGTATGTGTGTAAATGTATGTGTGCGGGGGTTAAAATATTCAGCCCGCTATCATTTAAGAAGGGTTTTAACAATCGGGCTGAAAATTGGCACAATGGTAGAGCAGCAACACCCCTTTCTTTGTATGAATTTACAAAGTAATTGAATAATTTTTTTCAGATTTTATAAGACGTTGAATTTTTTTTTTTTAAGTCTGTATGTTCTCTGGCTACGGCAATTTTTTAGCGAATGAGCTAATTAACATTCAACGAATGAAGTAATGAAAAAGGAAAGTTGGTATTAAATTTGAGTTGAGTCTATAAAGTGGTTCAGATTTTATAGAAATTTTGATTATCTGAAATTTGATGTTTTTTTTTCTAATTCAAGTCAACGTCGACCGACTCTGCTCAAATCGTCTACGAGGACGAATTAATTTCGGGTTGTAGTGGATATTAAATTTAGTGCAAATCCGTAAAGGGGTTCAAATTTTATAGGAACTTTCCAAATCGCTTCCTCAATATATTTTTGCTTTTTTACAATGCTTCCTCTATGAGAAAACTAGAACCGATCAACATACTTTCTAGTAGAGGTAGCTTTGTAAAAGGCATAGAAAAAGGAAGCGATTTGAAGATTGTACTTCGCTGAATTTTTCAATTATTTAATTTTTATTTCTACCTTCTTCAATTAATACTTTTAATTAATACTCAAAAAACGTAATAAAAAACGAAGAACAAAAATGAAAAAATGTTTTATGCTATAAGAACACTTTGCTCCGTTTTGAACATTTTCGATATTTGCGCTTTAATTTTAGGCACTTGGCCCTTTTCACAAATTTCTTAAATTAATCATTACGCTATATCGATATACTTGTCCCTTTAAAAAAAAATACCAAATGCGCTTTTCCGTATTAAAGATACTCGTCCCATTTTTCCAAAAATACTTTAAAAATTTTACAGGACGACTATTATGTGTTTTTATGACACTTATACTATTTTACAAGTTTCCTAGAAACCATAATGCTCTTTAAGGACACTTGAACTATTTCACGAATTTCCAGAGGGCCATTTTTTTTTTTTCAGGTCCTTGGAGACATTCTCAAATTTTCTGGAAAAAGCATTATCCCTTTTGACAAAATTTTCTAGAAAAATGTCATTTGAGATGTTATCACATCAATTATTTTTTTCATAAAAACACATTTTTTTAAATTGAGCAAAATCATGATTAGCGTTGCTAACCTATCATGTGTTCCAGGATGATATTCCAGCCGATTATGAACGCCCAAAATTCGCCAATCGCGACATATGTGTAAACATATGCACTTCCTGCTTTTGGCACTCTTGCCCCAAATTCTGCGTAGCAAAACGCTGAGAATATAGACGCGATTCCGGCCAGCAAAAAGCTCAAAATTACTCCTGGACCTGCTATCGAATGAGCTACGGTTCCAGTTAGAACGTAGATTCCAGCTCCGATCATATGTCCCACACCTGTATAAATGTAAATGTTCTTATTACCTTGCATCTCAGGATTATTTCAAATAATTTTCTTAATTTCCATTAGTTTTTTCATTATCATCTTAGATCTTGAATTTTTCCAAATGATTTCCTTCAAGTCCATTTTGTTCATTCATTATTCGTAGATATAATGATTTTTCAAATATTATGCTAAAATAGCAATCGTTAAAAACTCACCAAGTAGTGTAAGATCGAATGTAGTCAGACATCGCTTCAGCGGAGTTTCCATCATGTCCCCGTCAATCCTTTTTATTCTATTCATCTTTGCACACAGCCCGGACATTATATTACCGAACATTCTCCTCTGAGTCTCCGCCATCAATTTCGTTTTACGAAAGCTGCAAAATAAATATTGTGTTCAGAAACAAAAACGCTTCATAAATCTATGTAATTATCTTTATTTAATCAATTTCTGTTGCTTTTTGATTACTAATCCTGTTGATAAAAGATTTGATTAGAATTAAGGATATCTTTTAATTTCTCTTGCACCAAAAACATTGAAAACCAAAAAGATATTTTTCAATATCTATCTTTTCTTTTATGTTTATTATACCTTTAAAAATTTTTCAAAATGAAACAAACTAGAAAGTTATTTTTCCTCCAACCGATTAGCTTAGAAGTAATGAGGATTTTAAATTAATACATTGTTGGGAACATATGTCACATTTTTCACTGAAAAATAATCAAGATTTTACGCAACTATCATTACGATTTCAGGGATAAATGCTACTGACAATTCTTGATTTGTAAATAATTGTCACTTATTTTCTTTACTCACCCTCGATTCAATGTAAAAGTCTAATTAAACAAATTGCAACGAATGTAATTACAGGTTTTTGTGATAGCTCCGTTGATCAACGATATCAATGCGCACTGGAAGGACATTCACAACTGCGTGGTTGCCCGTTTATATCGCTCTTAGCAGTACGCAAGCTCCGAGGAACGATCGATGGAGAGCGATGTACTTCATCATCGCAGGTTCTCCCTATTTTTGTACTATCTCCGGTTTTCAACGTTTTACGTCACAGTAGTAATGAAAAATGACAGGCGTAGAGATCCTTCGGTGAATCATCAACGTCAGGGATCCATAATTAAAGAAAAACATACTTTAACCCTTAATAATGATGCAGATAATAAATAAATGAATTTTTAATAAATAGTGTGGAATTTACCGCATTTTTAATTTTGCAAAAAATTGTTCTAATTGAAATCTACTTCGCAAAATTTGGTGACAATTTTCTGTAGGCTTAAACTATTAATCAATGATAGTAATACTTCCTCATAGAGGAAAAACAACCTTTTCAATACAATCTTTACGTTTTCTAAGGAAAAAAGTAAAATTTTCATATATTTTTTTAAGCTTAGCATTACCATTATTAAGAGTCAACTTTATTGGTGAATAATTTTTTCTTAATTGCATTGCAATCGAATGTAAGTTTTGGTCATGAATTCGTTGAGATGCCTCGAGTCCATCATCAATGCTGAGAGGAAATAAATATTACAAAACAGTTTATGGAAAGAATATTTATTAGAAATATGAGCAAATGCTCTTGTACATTTTTTAAAATAGCTATCCTATTAAGGAGGCTCGGTGACGACTATCGAAGTCAAATCAGTGCTAAATTTTCGTAATTGAGTCTTTAAAGTTTAACGCATTAAAAAACAATAGTGGAGGATGATTTGTATTGAAGCATGTATACTTAATCCAGTGGAAGATCAATAGTGACGAATTTGCATGAAGATTAACCGATTAACTTCTCTTTTTAATAGGACATATTTTTGTTTGGTTTTTTCCAAGCATCATCTGTAATTCTTCACCGATTACACTGAGTGTAAGCTCATTTTTTTTAAAGATACTTCACGAACTGAAAGCCTACATATTTCGTAATATTGATCGTTCAATAATTATAGCCTGTTCTTTAATAAAAACAAAAATACTTTAATGAACAGCAGGCTATAATTATTAAACAATCAACACTATGAAATATCGTGGCGATCAATTCATAGAGTATCTTTTGAGAAAGGGAATAAACCGTCACTAATTTAAATCGATAAAAAATTACTGATTATACTTAGAGAAAATGTTAATCAGTTAATCTTACCGCAAACCTGTCACTATTAATGTTTCAGTGGGTCGAGTATACATGCTTTAATACAAATCACCCTCTACTATTGTTATTTAATGCATTAAGCTTTTAAAAATCGTTTACGAAAATATAGCAGTGTTTTAGCTCTGAGGATCGTCACCGATCTTGCTTAATCATTATGAATTCCACTACCGATAGGCTTTCCGGTCCATATATTGCATTTGTTTCGAGGATTCATGGGTGAGCCTTCTGGACAATTGAAAGCTTTTGCAAATGCTTCGGTATTGGACAACGTGGCAATAACTCTGAAGCGTGCTGGGCTGTGTGGATCAGAGAAAAAAGGCTTTTTCCTCTTGTATTCAGGTGTTGACATTTCGCACCAAATCTTCAAACAGAAAAACATCATATGTATATTTTTTTAAGTTATCCTTATTTATAGGCTTATTCGAAACGAAGTCAAATTTATTTTTCTTGATAAGACTGTTTAATGAATTCACTAGAAAACAAAATAAATAATAAATGTCTTCCTCGTAGAGGTAGATTTGTTAAAAATGAAATTTTAAAATATCCTCTTTACAGCTGTCTTCAAATTTTATATGAGGAAGCAATGTGCAAATTTCTACTTTTTAAAATAAAAGATCGTGTGAAGAAATATATTTTTCTTACCGTTGCATAAGACAAGAGAAACAATTGTTCATTACTGAATGCTTCAAAACTCGGCAACTGTCTGTCACCCTTAACGATTCCTTTGACTATCGATTGGTAAGCACCGAAGACAGATTGAACACCTGTAGTATCGGCAATATTTTCGTCTATTGTGAAACGTCCTGATACTTCCATGTTCATATCCATAACGTTCGTAAGATTTTGGTATTGTTGAATAAAACAGCTTGATCTTAACGTGTAGGCACCTAACATCTCTGCTGGCCAGTCAATAAAATTACCATTTTTATCGAAATGGCACCCTTAACACAAGCAAATATTTTTAGCAACTTTAATGAAGGAATTATTATATAAATAAAAACAAAAATTTTACCAGTATCGTCAAATCCGTGAGACAATTCATGACCAAGAATCGATCCGAGAATTCCATATTTTACAGATCTGGAAAAATATTAATAAACGAAAGAGACTCAGATAATTCTGTAATACATGATAAATAATTAAATGAAATATTCTACAGACTCGGGCATTAATGAAGTGAAGAGAGGAGCTTGAAAGTTTGCGGCTGGAATATCTGCAAATTGTCATTATTACATATTATATATTAATGTAGAATTAATATAAAAGTAAAAAAAAATTGCAAAGTCGGGCCTTGCAAATTGCTTCATCATAGAGGAAATTTCGTAAAAGGTGCATCAGTTTTATCGATTTATATACGAAGTTTCAGACAGATAGCTAAAAATTTGTTCGAGTTAAAACGTTGGCGGACATAATTCAAAAACAAAATTTTTTAATAGAAATGGAATGCGTAAAGCGAATGCCATCAAATTAATACCGAGTAAAGATTGAGCAGTATCTCTATATGGCATTGAAATTTGAGCTGCTTCGGTCGAATATTTCACGATTTAATGTCAAATAAAAATATCGCAAAAATAAAAATTTCTTAAAAACGAAGCTTTCTGTATGAGGAAGCAAAAATACTTACTTAAGCTATTGGAGCTTATGATGTAAAATGCATTGACAGTAATTGGATCAGTCAACCAGCTGGAAATTAATTCAATCAGATGTATTATCAGCGTTTGATTGCACTAATGGAGAATTGAATAGGAAATTGATTATACCCTTTTTCGCTATTTCCAACTCGGAAAGACTGAAACATCTTTTTTGCTGCGAATCGTTTGTACTTCAGAAGGTTGTTAAAATAATTGTTGCCGATAGTCAACTATATGCAAAAAAAAAATTAGTGATAATTCTCCTGATAGTATGGTCTTAGTATAAATATATTAAACTATTGTAAATACCCCTTCGTAATATTTTTCAAAAGCTGTCGAATTTTTGTACCAATTGGGAGAACCAATTAGTGCTTTGATACTCCATAATTTTTCTGTCATTAATGTTTTCGTTTTAGCGTCCATCCATGACGATTCATTTATTTGTTTCTCCATTTCGCGCTGAATGTTTGAGATCATCTCTGACGCCTTCATGCTCAATATTGTTAATTATTTTTTAAAAAATCATCACCGTCGATGATTTGAATGATTATCCTTCTTAGAAATATTAATATTAAATCTTACCGAATTGAACGTATCTTCTGTGAAATATTCCTTAACAAACTGGTAAGATAATGCATGATTTAATTGGAACTGATTGACACATTGTTCCCACCTGCGAATTATCAAATATTTTCATTTAATGGAATCGATTTTAATTTGCTAATTTTTTTTAAATTTTCAATAGGACTGATTAAAGGGGAGAAAAATTCGGTGGCTTATAATTTTTTTAGTGGATTAATGAAAGCTCTTCATCCCAGTCCTTGAATTATATATTTTAAGCATATCTATAAGTTATCTGGAAAGAACATTACACTATTTTGATGTATTGTTCAATCTTTTTAATCATTATATACCTTGGCAACTGTTGTTTCACGCCAAAAGTGTCCTTCATAAATTCAAAGAGTAGTTTCTTCATTTCAGAATTAGTGACATGTAACACACGACTTAGATAGTGCCAATGGATATAGTTCACTGTAATATGATGGTTTACAAGCATTAATTGTAGTAACAATTATATTCATAATGTACTAAGTTCCTAAGAACACTTTTTTGGCAATTTTATGAAATCTTTTATGTCATTTGCGAATGAAAAATTACCAATCGTTCGATAGGACGTTTTTTCAAGAAGTTCACCCAGTTGAGTCACATACAAAACTTCAACATTTATGGTCTCGTTTTCCATGATTTTAATTCCTCCTACACCTTCGACCAAATTTTTAACCAGCTTGAATAAATTTATCTGCAAATATATAAAAGAGAGTAAATCACAAGATCATATTTTGCATAATATTCTCTGCGAGAATTAATTATTTTGTAAACCTCACATTTGTAACGTCAGTCTTATTTGGCATGTTGAAATCCAGCAATTGCTGCATTCTAGAAATGTTAGCAGTAGCGATGGCATTTCTAACACGACACTATAAGAGAAAATTATGGAAAAACTGTTAAAGTTATTAAGGATGTTTCACGCATACATTAGTTAAAAGTTTAGCTGAAGCTCTGAAAAAAACGTAGAAAAATAACACCACTTTATTCCAAATTCTACGTTTATACATTGTTGGATATATAATTACTATAAATTAAAACAAAACATTCTAAGTGACAACGATTTTTAAATAATTCAACTTTTGCAACGAAATATTTGAATTCTCAGCTGGTATAAATTTTATTCGCGAAATGCAGAAATATTGAATGCACTTAGTTATATCACCTGATCCAATAGAATCTCAAACTCAATCATATCATTGACTTCCTTAGCTATTTTCCCATCTGATACAAAGTCGCCTTTAGCAGTCGCAAAAACCTTGGCAACCCCAGCAATTAGTCTACCATAAGGTTCTCTATCTTGAGGATCGAAGAATTTTCGAGCCACTTGTAGAACATTTGAAAGTGGAAGATCCGGAATTGTTAACTGAGAAAAAAAATCGTTCCTTTATGTTCAATATAGTCAATATCATTGCGATTTATATTACTCATATCATTTTATAATTAATATAAGGTTGCGACGGTAATTTTAATTACTCTCTACTTACGAGAATATCGTTAACGTTTTCATTATCCATGTTCGCAGCGATAACGAGCTTGTACATTGCATAAGACCCCATTATCCTGGAATAGTAAATTTCAATCTCCTGCCACGTGTAATCTGATGGATCCCATTGACCTAATGCCATTGCTACTGGCCAGCCACCCACAGCATCAGCGATAGATGTCAGGGGTTTTATCCCACGCAGATTAAGAGCTTCTGTATCATTAATTCACAAAATACTAGAAATTTGTTTTCTAATGATCACAAATTTATTCTCAAGCCAAAGTGTAATTATAAATGAAATATTAATTTTTTAAATTCGCCAGTGGTACTTATCTTAAAGTACGAACAAAAAATATCAATTAAAATAATGATAAACTTTTATCATTTAGGAGCCTTATTACTAAGTTAAAATTTTATTAGCTTAAGTAACAATTTTATTAGCTTAAGTAACAATTTTCTGCAATGTAATTGTGATTTTCCATGTCAAACTTGATATCGAAATTAAAAAAGAAAAACGTTCTCAAACCTTCGTTCATGCAAGATCGGTACCAACGCTTCGCCATTTCTACCGGAATAACATCCATTTTTTTCGATTCCAAAATCGCTGAAAAATTCGACAATATTTTTTTTCTAGCTTATCAAATTTTTATTTTTATTGTATTTTTTGAATGGCCTATACTTCGAAGCTTTTTCGATAACTCTCGGCTATACATCTCCATTCGGTTCCAAGTCGCTCGATCGGATGGCATATTAGTGCCATTCGAATGAGCCCAAGCACCGCAAGCGTATTCATAAAAATCCTCGCAAGGTTCCGCAGTTCTATTCATCGCCGAGAGAATAACGTCAGCTATAAAAATGTTATAGTTCTATCAAAAATTTATATTCTATATTTATTACGTCACAAGCTGCACCAACGAATCGTTATAGAAATTCGAGCGTTATTCATACCGATAGCGTAGCAATCATCAGTTTTGCAGACTTCGGGCTGGAAGCTGTATCGAATTTGTTCGGGTGATAAATTAAATCCCTCGATACTCACAAAAATTACGACTAAGCCACTAAAAGTCAACAAATAAATAAAGTAAAAAAATCGGATTAATCCACTGAAAATCAACTGAATAATCAACTTAAAAGAATTACACCTTAATTACTAAAAGTTCACCTGCCTTTTAGTAAGTACCTAAAACTTTAGCCGCTTTTAGTAAGTACCTAAAAATCTATCTGACTTTCAGTAATTGAGGTGTAATTAACTCAAAATTAACAACTAATATTTCAGAAAATATTTTTTTAACAAACACAAACCAAAGATATTGAAAAATCATGATGAATTTTAAACTCCTCGAATCAGAGGCTGTCTATAAACTGGCGTGAATTCTTTGCTTGCCGCAAACTCATCCAAGCGATTGTTCATGCGGAAAACCCTTGAGCTCTTTATGATTACGTGAATCAAGAGCACATAAATATATAGTAACACAGTTTCGTACAAATACTGCAGCAGCAGGAAGAGAAGTACCGGCTGATTAATGATATCGTATTACGTACATTCTAAATAATCGCAACCTTGGTCTAAAACAGCATTTGAATAGACTCTTGACCACAATTGAAGCTCGTATGGAATTAAATACGCTCATCAGGAAAGAGGGATTAATAAGAAATTAACAAGTCATTTAAACCTCCGAAACTATGAATTTCATTTTATTCAACGAGATCGTATAAAATCTATCCAATCCAACAGTCCATAGATTCTCATAAGAGAGCGTAAAGCCTACGTCGAGTTCACGACAATACTTGTGAGCTCGAATCGAAGCTCAATCTAGGAACTTTGAAATATTCGAGAAACTCTCCGTGGCTTAAATATACGTAACAGAATATATCTATATATATGTATATAATGTTTATTTAGCGTGAAAGGTAGAGAAAAGATCATGTTCAGAAGCACGTATTATGAACGTGCCTTTGAACTCTGATAACTAATCGCATAATCAAGCTGCTTAAACATTTCGTATGTAACTTTGCCGATTTAATAAGAATCGCAGTTTCTTTGTCAACGCTTGTTATAAAAAATGTCGAATACTTAGGATCTTTTTCTTATATATCTATATATAAAATATATAGTCTTAGCTTTCTCGTTATTTGGTCCATTTAGTCAATGAGAAGTAACATTATAAGTTTGGCTAATTATCTATTTATTCTAATCGATTAATTCGAACGTATGAATATAATTGTCATCAGTCTCGTGTTGAGATCCTTTCATTAATCTCTCAGTCCCAACTCTCGCTCTCATCGTACAGAGGAGCGAGATTTGTGTTTATAGGAACGAATAATGAAGCAGAATTATTCTGCGGAATGTCGCCAGAAGTATTGTTTCCACTGGAAGACTCTTTTTTAATTGTTTTTGGCTCTGAAGTGTCCCAGCTTTCGCTTTCGTTCCAAAGAGGAGCGTTATTTCCGATAGGAGGAACAGAAGACATTCCAGAATTATTTTCAGTCGTATCCCGCGACTGCCGAGGCGGAAATCGTCCGCGGCCGGTTCCTCCGCGAGAATTTGCAGATCCTGAAGAGTTCCAACTGTTATTTTGATTCCATCGACCAGAATTATTCTGCTGGTTTCCGCGTCCGCGCTGACATGAAGAATTTCTACTAGATTCTCCACCAAATCTTGAATTTCCTCGTTGGCCCTGCGTATTCCAACTTTGCCTTGGTTTCCAAGGAGTCGAGCGATTACTACTTTGCGTACGATTCGATGAATTTGAATAATTGGACGGTGCGTTTGAGTAACTGCTCGACGCGTTTGAATAACTGCCCGGGGATGGTGGATTTTTATTCGGTGACGTCTCCTGCTTAGGCGTAGATGTTTCTGGGTTGTCCCAGCTTTCGCTGTCGTCCCATAATCGGATATTGACGGGAACTATAGAAACTATCGATGGTTTACCCAATGACGTTGGATTTCGTGTATTTTCTCGGTTTTGAGAGCTCGCGTCTTGTTTTGGCTTGATAACTTGAGGAGCTGGAGCTGGATCAGTGTCCCAGCTTTCGCTCGCGTCCCACAAAGGAGCTTGAATAGGAATAATTGGGACAGACGGAGACGCGGCGACCGAAGTTGGCTCCTTTTGCTGATACGCTTTTCCTCGAGAATTTGTGTCTTCATTAGCGCGATTTGGTTGAGGATCGACTGGATCTGTGTCCCAGCTTTCGCTCGCGTCCCACAAGGGAGCTTGAATAGGAATTATTGGAACAGACGGAGATTCAGCCATCGCAGCTAATTTTTTTGGCTGATACGCTTTTTCACGAAAATCTATGTTTTCATTTGCTTGGTTTGCGAGAGGAACGACTGGATCTGTGTCCCAGCTTTCGCTCGCGTCCCACAAGGGAACCTGAATCGGAATTATGGGAACGGCCGGAGATCCAGGGACTGGAGCCGATTTGTTTTGCTGATACGTTGTTCCTCGAGATTTTGTGTCTTTATTCGCTTGTGACACGACTGGATCGACTGGATCTGTGTCCCAGCTTTCGCTCGGGTCCCAGAGAGGAACTTGGCTTCCTATGATGGGAACACTCAAAGATTCAGTACCAGAAACGGATTCGTTTTGTGAATCGTCTGGTTCCGAAGAATTCCAGCTTTTATTTCCGTTCCACGAGTCATTACGATTTCCTCTCTGTGAATAATTGCGATAACCTCCTCGCGAATCATTACGATTTCCTCTTCCAGAATCGTTTCGATATCCTCGGCCCGAATCATTGCCGAATCGGTCTCGGGAATCATAGCGGTTTCCTCTTGACGAAAAACTGGACGAATCATTACGATTTCCTCTTGACGAAAAACTGGACGAATCATTGCGATTTCCTCTTGTCGAAAAACTGGACGACTCATTGCGACTTCCTCTCGTCGAAAAACTGGACGAATCATTGCGATTTCCTCTACTCGAATAATTGGACGAATCATTGCGATTTCCTCTACTCGAATAATTGGACGAATCATTGCGACTTCCTCTACTCGAATAATTGGACGAATCATTGCGATTTCCTCTACTCGAATAATTGGACGAATAATCGCGATTTCCTCTTGTCGAAAAACTGGACGAATCATAGCGATTTCCTCTTGTCGAATAACTGGACGAATTATTGTAGGAGCCTCGACGAGGCGGCTGCGAAGTTGGAGGTCCCATCGAGCTATTAGCATTCGTCGAAAAACGCGAAGCTCCCGAATTATTGTCATTGCTTTCCGAAGTGTCCCAACTTTCGCTGGGATCCCACGTTGGAGCTTGGCTAGTGATCAGCGGAACACTAGAAGCTCCTGAATTTCCTTGCGATGTACTTTGAGGCGGAGAACCCCAACTTTCGCTAGGATCCCACAGAGGAACTTGCGTAGGAATAATCGGAGCAATTCCTGCCGCCGAATTGGAAGTTTTCCGCTGATTTTCTCCACCAGGAAGTTTGCCAGGGGTTGTCTGAGATTCCGAAGGCGGAGAACCCCAACTTTCGCTTGCGTCCCACAACGGAGCCTGCGCAACAACTTTCGGCACATTCGATGCCCCAGAACGATTATTTGGAGTCTGATAAGAAGATTGCACCGAGCTTTTTTGACTTTCCGAAGGCGGAGAACCCCAACTTTCGCTTGCGTCCCACAGCGGAGCCTGCGCAACAACTTTCGGCACATTCGATGCTCCAGAACGATTATTTGGAGTCTGATAAGATTGCGCTGTGCTTTTTTGACTTTCCGAAGGCGGAGAACCCCAACTTTCGCTTGCGTCCCACAACGGAGCCTGCGCAACAACTTTCGGAACGTTTGATGCTCCAGAACGATTATTTGGAGTCTGATAAGATTGCGCTGAGCTTTTTTGACTTTCCGAAGGCGGAGAACCCCAACTTTCGCTTGCGTCCCACAAAGGAGCCTGCGCAACAATTTTCGGAACGTTTGATGCTCCAGAACGATTATTTGGAGTCTGATAAGATTGCGCTGAGCTTTTTTGACTTTCCGAAGGCGGAGAACCCCAACTTTCGCTTGCGTCCCACAAAGGAGTCTGAGTCGTATTAATCGGTACTGTCAAAGAACCGCAACTTGAATTCGCTTTCGAGGCTCTCGGATCATTAGGAAGCGTAGCTTCACCCGGAGAAGCCCAACTTTCGCTCTCGTCCCACAAAGGAGTTTGGCTCCCCATTCTCGGGATATTCGGTGTGTTCGATTTGGCTTTATTTCGTGCTTTGTCCGGCGGAGAACCCCAAGACTCGTTTTCATCCCAAAGTGGAGTACTATTGCCGGTTATTTGTGCATTCCAATTGACACTACTGGAAGAACTGTCGTTGAACGAATTGTTTTGGGAATATGAACCTCTGTTGTTATTTCCCCGGCCCCGAGGAGCTCCACGACCTCTGTTGCCTCTTCCTCGACCTCTTCCTCGTCCTCTGTCGCCTCCGCTTCCCCAATCCGATGATCTGCCGCTGCCGAAGTTCGATCTGTAATTTGAACCTGTTCCTGGAGCATTTGGACGTAAAAATTCGTTGTTCGACGACTGTTCGCCCCATTTTGGGATTTCGTTGCCCGGAGTTTGTCCTGGCGTTTGCCAAGGAGTCATTGATGGCGTTTGACCTGATGGAGTGTAAGGCGTGCCTTGACAACTCTGCGCACCGCCAAACCCTCCGGCGGATGCTATCGATGGTGTTCCTATTGAAAATTGATGCGGCGACTCGTCTGCTGTCAACGACAATGTGTGGTGAGGCGTGAATATGTCGTTTGGACCTCGGTACATTCCTGTGTTGATGCAAAAATTGTGGTTAATTTTAAAAAACGAAAACGATTGGAATCTAAAATATTGCATTTCGGGTGTTTTACCAATTTATGAAAATTTTACAATCTTGTCAAAAAATAAGAATAAAATGTATTCCTGTCTCCGAAGTTCAAGTATTATTGCAAACCCTTCAAAGCTGATACTGACAACAAAACAACTCTGACGCTGTTTTGAGGTAAAAATGAGCGCATATTTTTTCTTTAATTGAGGCAATCTCAAAGTTGACCACCAGAGTTGTTTTTTCCGTTGTCAGAACCACGATAAAGTATTTACAATAATACTTGCGAGTTGGAAGACAAAATTGTACTTTAAATGATTTTTAATCATATTTTTTTGTTTCATTCTCATCGAATTCGTAAAACATCATAATGTATATAGCCAATTTTTTTCTCAATTTTTATAAAGAAAACAAAATTGATAATCAGTTTCCAAATAGAGTTGGTATTATGAAAAGTGCAATTCGAGAAGGACACAATGTGCAAAATTCTACTTCGCGATTTTTACAATTAAAAATAGTGTTATTCTGAAACATTAAAGAAAAAAACCCAGAAATAAATGACGGAACGATGTGCAAAGTTTTACTTTGCAACTCTTTTCATAAAGTTAAGATACTTGAAGAAGTTTATAACTGCTGTTATGTTTTTACAAATGAAGAAAACTGATTTTTTTTGCATTAAAAACAAATTTTGCTCTATCAGAAAGCGAAGAATGCGACGATAAGAAAATGTACTGAATTATTAAACTGTGGACAGTACCTGGCGTATTTGCCACTGGCGTTTTCGGTGCAACAATAACTTCTCGTGGTTCCCGGAAGTGTTTTTTGAACCAACAAAACAAATTGCCAATAGTAGGAAATACTCGTCCTCTGTACCGAACGCCATCCGGTGTAACGGTGAAATATTCGTGCTGACATTGCTCTCGAGGCAAGTAAGAAAGAAGAAACTTTCCTGGATAGGTCTGCAAGAAAAATCGTTAAAAAATACTGATTCTAAAATAATATGTTAGAAAAAACTGTTGATTATAGCAGAATTTAAACATCGTTTGTTTTTTTTCTTTGGTTAATGAAGAATTCGCTACCTTAGATGGTGAAAGTATGCAAGGAATAGAGCTCGGTTTTTCTCTCTTCCGTTCTTTGAGCTGCTCTTCCGCTTTAGCTTCAACGCCATCGATATTCGGTTTGTAATAATTGCACTCCAAGAGCTCCGCAGCATAAGCCGCCATAGGATTAACGTGTCTCGCGATTATTTCGTCCAAATCCTCGTATTCTTCGTTACCGATCCACAGTTTCTCGCCCAAAGAGAAATCGAATTTTTTATTTTCTTCCCTCACGTCTATGTGATGGAGAATATCGCCAACAACTTTCCACGTGACGGTCAAATGATTAGGACCTTTGCTACTGGGTCTGATTATCACTTCGCCTTGTTTCATGCACGCCATTTGTTTTGCGGCTTCGGCGTATGTTATATTGTGAAACGCTGGATGAACGATCACTCGCTTCATATATGCTCGTTGATGCTTCGCCTTTTTTGTCTCCGCCTCCTCTTTTATGTCATTCTCTTCGGCTTCGGTATCATAATAAGAATCGCGTTGAGGTCTGAAGAGTAATTATCGGAATTAGTTAAAGATTATGCCTGAATAATAATTCATAGCAATTTAACTAGATTAAAAAAAAATTTTAATTCGATTCCTCATAGAAGTAGCTTTGGTTTCGTGATTTTTTTTCGCGATTTTCATGTCAGAATTGTCGAAAGCATCGAGAAAACTGGTTTTAAAAAAATGACACTTCCGTAAAAAAAATTCACGTTGGTGCCCTAACTTTGGGAAAACATGAGACAACGAAATCAAATTTTATATACGAAAGCCGTACTATTTAACGACGATTAGTTTGTAGTTTCGTCATAATCTGCAATTTATATTTCTCCGACTTTTCACGTTAATAAAATAGATAATGCATTAATGCAAATGATAAGAAAGCGAGCTTAAATTTTATACATGGAATCACAACTCTTCAGAAATGATTCAAAATTTCAACTTAAAAAAAACTACAAAATAGAACTTTGCAAATTGCTTCTTCATTACTTTGGTTTATCGATTAACATAGAAGTACCATTAACAAAAAAAAAACAACAAAAAAAACAAAAAAAATAACGAAAAAGCAATTTACAAAGTCTTACTTTGCAGCTTTTTCATTTAGTCATGTTGCGTTATATTATTATTTCTTGAATAAACCCAGAGCAGATAATGAAATATACTCACTTCATCTCGTTGTTTTTATCGGCAAGATCGCTAGATTTGCTTGTGCATTCGATGCTGAATCTGTCAACTTCAATCTTAATAATTCTGCAATGAACAATCTGTCCGGGCCGAACTCTGTCCTCGGGATTGTCAACCTTCTTATCGGACAAATTCTTGATATGAATAAACCCAGAAATCCCATTATCGAGTCTCAATCTCACGCCCATGGCTTTTCCACGACATTCGCCAGCATCGAAATGGCCCCAAACTTCAGAAAGTTCAGGAAAATCGTTTTTCATGCAAAAAGGACATTGCCAAAGGCTCGTCGCGTCGTTTCTCAAAGGATTCGCTTGATCCAATTGCTCGCCTTCCGGTTTTTTGTAAACAAATCCAGACACAGTGGCAGTTATTAATTTTCCGATGTAAAAAGTTTCCGGAGTCTCTTTTGTCAGCATATCGAACAGCTTTTCGGTGCTCGGCGACTCGTAAGCAGCTCTGAGATCTTTGTATCTGCAGTTAAGTTCGGCTCTGATGTCGTAGAGAGTAACAGCCTTATTTCCGAAGCCTTGACGCTCCAATTCCTCCGCAAAAGCGTCAAGATCGAGATCTTTTAATCGATCTGGACACTTAAAGATATCTTCCAACGCTCCAGCGGGATTAGCATCCTCCTCGTCGTATTCCAAGGCATCAACGGCCATTTTTCTCGCCCATTCGTAAGTTTCAGGATGAACTCTCGATCCATCAAGAACTTCTACGTAAGCTTCAGTGCTATCGCCTAAGCTGTTCGTATCGATTTTAATGAAACCCGCGCAATTAATAAAGACTTTAGGGCCCATATGACACGTCGTTACGAGCTGCGTACGATTTTCGATCCTCTGATTAGTTAGCTTAAGCGTTTTAACAAGAGCCTGCGCTTTTCTCGCTCCCAAGCCGCAAACAAATTGCAATAAATTCCCGGAAAGCGAACCTTCCTGCAAAGCCCTATTAACATCGACGCCAACTTCATTAACGCGATTAACAAACTCCAGTTGCAGATTTTCAAGCAATTCTTCCTTTGGCACTTCATCCTGATAAGTGTGATACTTTAGGCAAAGAATTTCGTCATCAGAAGTGCAAAGCTGGGAAAATTCAACGAGAGGGTCTTGCAAACGACGAGCTATGGAAATAGCTTGTCGAAGAAGTACAGGATAATCTTTAAATTCAGCTACAGCTTTTATGCTCTGAGCGTAGATTTTCGCGAGCTCATTTTCGCATATTTCGACTTGAATAATCGGATATTGTTCGTCAGTGTTTAAAATTGTGATACATTCCTTTAAATCTTCAACCAACATCATCGATTCCCTTGATTCTCCGCCCAAAGCGATGACGTGCGGCTTTTTGTTGGAAATAAAAGTGCGAATGGCTAGCAAATCGGCTTCTTTCAATTTTTTATCGTCTTCCTTGGAGCTGTTTCTTCGCTTGAGAAGATGAGGAAGTCGTAAATAATCCGTGCATTCACCGCCGGGAGCAATTAAGCAGGCAAACGCAGCTTGAGTAAAATCCGGAACGTAAGCGATGCCCATAACTCGTAATCCTTTGCTGGTGTCCAATTGCTCTGGCTTTTCCTTCGGCACTTCCGGTGGCGGTTGCGGAGTCGGATTTTCCCAATCAGTGTCCCAATTCTCTTCTCCATTGTCACCCGCACCAACTGCAGAAATCGATTCCTCAGCTTTGTAAACGTAAGGCGCAACTTTAATCCAATTATACATTTTTCTGCAACAAGCGCGAAGAACGAATTCCTTGGACTCTGCCAAAAGATTGGCGCGCAATTCCTTTTGCATATCCGGTATGATCATCTTTGCGAGCGCCATTTCTACACTCGAAGCTCTTAGCGCGTTCCAGTCTTGCACAGTTTTGCTAAATTCGTCTCTATGATAAAGTTGCTTCAATTCGTCGATGTAATTGTTACTAGTCGTTCCTTCGATGGTATCGCTCAGAGATATCGTTATTAACTTGTCTCTCTCGGCTATGGAAAGCTTAAGAAACTGATCGCCGACAAGTTCTTGGACAGGTTTGTCTTTCAGGTACTTAATCGTGTAAATCGGATGATTTTCGTCGATCTCTTTTATTCCGCGCTTCGTAGGACGTACAGAAATTTTGGCTCTTTCCGTGTAAACCTCGCGAACGCATTTTCGCACCACAGGCTCACGGGCCAATTGAATCGCGACCATTTGCTCGACCGCCTTGAGAACGTCGCACGAAGTGTTAAATTGTGGGCTGCAATATTGAAGCGCTGCTATCGTTGGCTCGATTGGATCCTGTTCGACGTCGTGACGCTGATAATTGTCGCGAACGTTTTCCGCAAAGTGTTCAGGAGACAAACCGAACTTTTTGGCGAGTCCGTGAAGTCCAGCTTTTCGGCAAATAGCGTAAGAACCCGTTCTTACAGCCTGTTTCAATACTTCATCGTCTTCATCGATTTGCGCGCCAGCTTCATCATCTTCCGGAGGTTCCTCGCCTCTCTCAATCGCCTCGTAGATTCGCTGCTGACGTTTTTGAATTTTGTCCTCTTGGCGCAAATGCCGATTTTTTTCACGTATTATTTCCTGCATATTTGGGATTTCGTGGCTATAATAGAGCATAAAATGATGATGCACGTCGTTGAGCTCCTCGCTCGTTTCTACGCTCTTCAGACGATCGATATCCTCTTCTTTTATTACTCGCATACTTTCCGGAAGCGGAGCATCAGGATTTTTCATTATTTCGTCCAGTTGGTAGTCGCGCATTCGCTCGAAAAGCGTTACTAGGTTCTCCTTTCTTTGACGCAAATCGCACCACTTTGCGTCGAATTTGTAAACCTTCCATAGATCATTTATGTTTAATTCTGGGAGGACGTACTCTTTTCTGTAAAAGGATATGAAGGGGACCTCGAAGTTTTGGTTACGCATGAAATCCAACACTTTTTTTATCTTTGGAACCGTTTGGGGACCTTTTCGCGCGCGTTCTTTAGCCTCTTCACTCAAATGAGCGTCTTGGATCGATATTGTTGGACGACAAAATGCCTGTTTGTATATCCATTCCGCTTCCAACTCCAATTCGTCCGAACCTTCGGGAACTGGCGTTACGGGCACCGAACGCTGTTGCATTCGCTCTGGAATGTCCGTTCCGCGAATCTAAAAATTCGGACATAAAGCAGGAGTCAATTTATCCCAATCTATTCAAGGGGACGCGGGAGTAGATTTTATTACCGACTTTGGTCGGTAATAACGCGCCTTTTCGTAGTTACCATTATTCTCAGTTAATACGCTACACACATGCACCAAATTGTACACGATGGTAATATCAGTGTATACCAATGGACGTATATTCGAATGTTGGATGGTAACCGACAATAAATGGAAAGAACGGATATTTTCTAAACATCCCGACATCAAAATGGAACTTACATACGTTAAACTTGAATGTGCGTCCATTCTTTAGCGTTTTTTTGCATAATTCGTGAGCGTCGAAACAATAATTACACGAAAGGAATCCACACAAACTTGTAACTACGTTTACGCAGTCTGTCCACTTGGAAGGGTTTTTTGTCCGATTGAACCGCGTAAACGTAGTTACAGTTTTGTGTGGATGACTATTATTGTGTAATTGATGTTTCTACGTTCGTAGATTATGCAGAAAACGCCAAAGAATTGACGTACAATCGAGTTCAACGAATTTGATTCTTATAAATGTTTATATAGTACGAAAGAGTTGGTGTTCACAATTCAAGCGACCATATTGCTTTTTTGTAGGTCTACAATGTTACGATTTTCTTCATTTTCCAAGCGTTTTCGCCCAAAATTCGGGTGGATGCGAATGTGCCTATCCTGATATCATAACCCTGTGCAATTTGAGACAATAAAAGCGTAGTTTGTTAACTACGAAACCGTACTTTTTTATCGACCACAGTCGGTAAGATGATGTTTATAAATTTGTACCTCGCTATCCTTATCAGTAAAATGGCCGCGTCTGAGTTCACTGGGTTCATAAATGTCGAAGATGGTATTTTTCTTTGTTTTTTGCTTTGGTGCTTTTTTTCGCCGTCTCGTTCGCTCATCGTCTTCCGAATATTCATCGTCATCCTCATCTTCCTCTTGACTCGCCTCCGTGTCGCCGTACTTGTCGAATTCTTCGTAATCAAAGTCTACTCCGAAAATGTCTTGTGCCTCTTGAAGCGTTCTGAAATTCCAGAGGAATTATTTTTTTATTTTTTTATTTTTTTTTATTGGTGCGAAAATGTAGGAAAGTTTGTCAAGAAATTCTACGTACGCGTCGGAAAATACGGGTTTCTTTGAACGACGTTTTTCAGCTACAGGATTCCCATCGCTGTCCACGATGAAATCATCTGCGTCGGAGTGGCTTTCACTTGCTGATTCGTCGTACGCATCCTCTTCGTGCCTCAAACTTCTCACGCTCATTCTATCATGCTCCTAATAATAGCAATTTTATTAATTTGAATAAAAATGATACTATGAAAAAGATAATTGTGATATTTTAAATCGATAACACAACAGAAGTCATAAAATTCGCAATTTTTTCATATATGTGGAGGTAAATTTTCAGGCATACGTTCAAATTTTATTTATCTTTCCATTTCTCGAAAAATGTCTGCGTGCGCTTTGAGTGCGAATTCTTCACTTCATTAAATTGAATAACTTTTCTTTAATAAGGCTGTGTTAAAGGACGATTGCTATTGAATTTCAACCGAATCGACAAATAGGTTTGGTTCTTACAAGGTTATGAATTTTTTGAAAAAAATTTATTTTGCTTTAACTAGCGTGGAATCTCGCGGAATAAACGGAAATCTTCTACAGACGAAAAATAGTGATAGTGATTCAGACTTTATTGTACTTTGAATTTTTTTCAAAGATTAATGTTTTCCTCTAAAATTACACGTTTCAAAAAGATCTCTAAGGAAGGCAAAATTGATAAAAATGCTTCCTACTAGAGTGAAAAATGGAAATTAAGAAAGAAACAACGTACAAAATTATGCTTTGCGAATTTTACAATCACGAATAATTTTAGTTCGAAATTTTGAAAAAAAGATTGAAAATATTGAGACAACATTGTGCAAAGTTACATGGTGCAACCTTTTTTTCATTTGCATTTCCACTTAAGGGATTCTCTGTTTAATTAAAGTATATTATCGTGAACAGCATTTAAAGTTTAGATGGCAGAGTTTGCTCAATGCCTATCATATGAAGCATTAAGAATGCTGACACAGATATTCGCGGCACGTGAAGTGCAGACATTGAAATTTGAGTGGCCGTCCGTGTAACGTGACGTCTATTCTCTATCTTTAACGACCAAACTTTTAAGAAATATGTAAGTAGCACTAAAAGACAGACAATTTAAAAAATATCAATAATAAAAATGATAACAAATAAAAGATCTTATAAATTCCCACTCTATAAACGAATAATAAACATACATCGTCGAACAGTTGATTAGCGATAATTTCTCTTTCTTCTCCTGGCTCATTGTCTTCATCCGATTCCGGATCTTGGACGCGTCGAAGACGTTTGAATCTTTTTTTCTACGAAGAATAAAAACGTTCAAATAAGTTGAAAATTAATAATTCGTCAGCTCGGAAAGCCATAAAAAATTATGCGAACCCTGTCGACACTTATTCCGAGATTTTCTTCCAAAAGCTCGTAATCATCGTCTTCGAGTTGATCGTCAAAATTCACGCTTCCGCTCTTTTTCCGCTTCCTGGAATTACGGTCTTCGCCGTCGCTCTCTTCTATCGGATTATCGTCTATTAAGTCTTCCAATTCGCGATCTTCATCATCTTAGAAAGTTAAAAAAAAAAACAAGAAAATTGTAAATATATTAGTATTGACGATTTTAAAAAAATGTTATTCAATGTGAATGCATTTTTCCATGGATATAAAATAGGCATACCATCTTCCTCTTCTTCACTGTCCTCCATGGCTTTAGCCATTTTTGCCTTTCTTTTTGACCTGTGATCCAACTCCTCTTCTTCCTCCTATACATAAAAAAAAGGTGCCATTGATAGAAAAGACCCTTGCAGGTATTTTATGACTAGTTTTGTGGTCTCCAAGATACTTCTCTTCCCCCCTCTGGACCCTTCCCCCCTTTAGTCTCATAAATCCTCCCCTTCACACTTGAAGCACTTGAAAATGTGTTCACAGCATGAATTCTTCTAAGCTTCCAAAGAAATATTTCAAACTGAATAATACAAAGAATTTACAACATTTTTGTATTTTTTCTTGAGACAGAGATGTAAGGTTGAATTTTATTTTAACAAATTTTATCAAACTTTTGGCTTCTGCACATAAAAATGTAAGATATTCTTGACTTGAATACATGAATGATTTTTTCCAAAAATTTACATTGTTACTATAATGTAAATAATATAAAGATTTTAAGATTGATTAAAAATATACGCTATTTGTTGTTAAAGGATCAGGAATATAAAAAGCATACATTCTTCAAATCCTAAAAAAGTATAGATGTTTCATAAAATAAAGAAGCTCAAAATCTGTCTAGCATAAAAATATTGTAAAATAGTTCACAAAATCTTAAAACATAAATATTATTTAAACTGTTTTCAATTCTATAGTCACATATGTTAAATTAAATAAATCTCAATTATATTAAATGAACCTCACAGACTTAAATTAAAAAAATATCTAGATTGAAATATTGTTCAAAAGAATTCTTGCATTTGACCTAAGATAATATTCCATTAATACAAAAACGATTTACCACAAAGATGTTGCGTATGATAGATTCTGAAAATTGCTTCGTAGCATCCAAATTTTGTGATATTTTGATTTTTGACCACACAGAATATTGTCGTTCATCTATCAGTAACACATGTTGTGAATATTCAGCTAAACACACAGTATAACGTTTAATATCACAGAATTATCATACCCGCAATTTTTTTTTGGTTACGTTACCCTCAGAGTGCTTAGAAGAATAACGCTGAAAGTATGAAGCTTCAATCGCATTCCGAATTGTAAATGGATAGACTAGAGTCTCTTCTACGTTAAGAAACTTATATATCACACTGTACGCGTAACAAGAACTCGCAATGAACGATAGCCGATGAGGTGTAATATGATACCAAAGAGCAATAATTTTTGTTTAAATAAATTTTCTGCATATTTTTCATAAAAAATTCACTTACCTCGCTCTCTTCTGCCTCGTCGTCCACAAAGTCTGCCATTATTGACGATAAAGGTGTATTTTTAAATAACTCCGATTTTATTGTTTATAAATTCTTTGAGTCTATACGCGCTCGCACTTTCAACCGGGCGATTAAAACGCACAAAGAACTCCGCGGACCGCGGTACGCTTTCGAGCGAATCTTTCCGCTTCCGGGAACGTAGACAACCGAGAATTGAAGGTGGCAGTGTTGCCAACTCGAATTCCCCATACATTCTATAACGAAATTTTGTAGCTACTTGAGAAAACTTTTTGTGAATGTTTTTAGAATTTTTAATTCCTTTCAAAAATCTTATTGTATGCAGAACTAAAGTTGTTTTTATATTTTATTTAGTGTTTTTTTATATCTATATTAACGTTTGTAGTTAGAACCAAGTAAATAATAGTACTTTGCTCTACATTAAAATAAATTTGAAAATCACCTTCTGTTCCAAATATAAAGAAACTAAACAAAATAGATAAGTAGATAAGTAGATAAGTTTTTTCATATATCTGCGCAGATTATTCAGCTTTTTACATTCCTATCGTTCAGTTTATGATTACAGTTACTTTTGTGATGGCTTTTAACACAAACTAAACTTGACTTCTATGTATATAAATTTTCAAACCATACAAAATTCACTACTAGTCAATACGCATATTGAATCATCTTTGGTACATTTCTCTCAGATCGTTGCAGTAACGTTGTACCCGTTGTTGATACGCTTTTATTATATTTCTTATATGTTTACCCACTTGCGCTTTCGTCCGCCAAACTAAACAACATTTATTTGTTTCAAATTATTTCAAATTAATGAACAATTTTATTTTTGTTTATTTCATTATATGGTAAATTTATTTTAGTTAAGCTTAGTTTTAAGAGGCCTAAGTCATCCAAAAGAAGGCATAAGAGAAAAAATTGTGTGAATGATACCCTTGTTTTAAAAAATTTTACATCTAAACCTCATTAAGTACAGACCAAGAATTACAATTCTGCAACTTTGCAAAGACATAATGTGCACGAAAATGATGTGAGTAAAAAAGTAGAATTTTTCTATTAGGCGTACGGTTCGAGACAGTGAACAAATGTTAGTGTTCGATATCTTATTTTATCTGTTGAAGAGTGTATTCTAGAATGAGTGTGAGAGATTTTATTTAAGGTCTTTTTGACAACGCTAATCCGTAAATCCAATTTTCACTGCATATACATGGAATAAAACATTTAAGACACTATTATTTCTTTACCAATTTGATCTGAAAGCTATGACAGGTGAAGATTGAATTTTTTTCCTTACACCATTATATTGTTTAGTATGTAGTAATGTCGGCTATTTGCTATTTTTATATGCACACTTTTTTGTCACTTTTCCAATAGTTTGCATATTATTAAACGTTGAGTAAACGTGACCTACACTTGTTATAGCTCAATGGCTTAACTTAACATAAAATCCTTAAAATACATTTTTAACAATGAATTTTATAGAAAAAATTTAAAAATCAAATGTAAAACAAATAACGTGTAACGATCAAAATAGCGATCGTTACTTTTGTTCGTTACATTTACTTTTAATAATTTTTTTTCTTGAAATTTATCGTCAACAATGTCTTTGAAGGATTTTATATAAAGTTAAAGCACTAATATACATAACACGTAGGCCACGTTTACTAAACGTTCAATAATAAACAAATTCTACGATAAATTTCTAAAAAATTTATTTTCAAAACTAACGAACAGCTGAAATCTCTGTTAGTATGTGCTTAATGAGATTTGAATGTAATCTTTTCTAAAAACAAGAATATCATTTACAGCATTTTTTCTTGTCACTTTTTTCAAGTAACTCAGGCCCCTTAAGTATACGAAAACATTTCGAAAAATTTTTAAAAGTCTCAGAATCTGGCGGTAAAACCGCCAGATTGGCAACACTACCAACATTCTAGAGTCCCGCTTTCGCGACTGCGCAGAACAATAATCTTTCCATCCAAATTCAAAATTGTTATGAATTATAAATTAATGAATTAATATTGATTTTCGCGGCATAAAAATGTTATCTCCTTAATCTTCTCATTAAGCATTTTTTTAAATATTTTGAATTAGCTCTTTATTGGCTATTTTTGAAATGTCTTTTACTTTCTCATTCCTCACAACGAAGTTGAGAACCTTTCGAAGTTTCTACGTCCGCCCGCGCGCACTCCCCACCTGTAGATAATTCGTGACAGGGTTGAGCGCAAAGTACCAGCAACAGCAGCAGGTTGTGCCAACGAGACGTCTTGAGCTCGTGTCAGTCGTCCGAAAGGAAACGATGTTCGCAGGTCGTTTGCGGCGGTAATGCTCCAAAAAAATTCAGTGCAATGTATCTAGTCGCGCGTTTACTGTTATTGGGAGCTGCGGTTGTGCTCGCCGATCCCGGAACGACGAGACCATGGTACGAAACACTACCAGCGGTTGCTATGGACTATAAAGTCCACATAGACGCCGGCAAAGAGGATTGTTACTTTCAGTACGTTAATCCGGGGGCAACGTTCTTCGTGAGTTTTCAGGTACGTGACTGAACGAAATATGCCATTACGCTCTGCGACATTCATTTTCCTTTTGACACATAAACACGTAGAAATTGTCATTGATCTGATGATAGCATTCGTACTGCGATAACATTTCGTGTCCACGTATATACGACAGATGGACACGAATCACTGAGACCATATGGCCACGTGAGATGTAAATTTTTGAAAAAAAGGCGGAAACTTCGTATTTGTTATAAATGTGAAAGTTCGACTTTTTTTTTAAAAGGTCAAATCTATTGACATCGGTTAGTGGATTCTACAGGAGATTGAAGGAATGGTTAGATGTTTTTTTTTATCTAAATGGAGCAGAACGTTCTGCTCCAGATTTTCGGAAGAATTATCTCAAGCCTTTTTTTGGGCAGACGGGTTTTCGTAATGATGAGTACAAGTTGATGACCCCTCGATGGCCGATGTAGGAGAAAACACCTGTTGAACTGTGCTTCGATAAATTGTGGAGCTCAAACGGGAATGTTTGTGTTAAGGACTCTGGAATATGTAGATTTTCTACATTTTTCTTCTGCTTCAAAAATTTTAATTTTTTTTTTCAACGACCTTTCCTAAATCGATTATTTTTTTGTCACTGTAAAAGTAGCGATTTGTGGCGTGGATGTGATTGAGCTTTCAAATGCATGAAATCGGTCTAATTTTTTTTTGCATATGTCGGACGATCGAAAATAATATTTATTTATTTTCACATTTTTTAATACTTCCGGCGAAATATCGAGAAATGAACGTATAAGAAAATGTATGGAAATGGGAAAATTGGTCATCGTGAAAAAAAGTTACAGCTAATCGAACATTTTGCAATTTTTGTGATCGCATAAGTTCGAATTTTTGAAATTATTTCGAATTTCATCAAAATTCTAGACTCTTTCGAATTGGAAATTTACCGCTTATTGAGAAATTGGAATTTTTTTAACGATAATTTGAACTTTGAATTTTTTAAATGATAATTCGATTGAACATTTCAATCGAAAACACCGGAAAAAAAACAAATTTTTTTAAGATGAACATTTTTAACATTTAAATATTAATCAAGTAGCGAATTGTGTGTGAGCTGTGATTAATTTCATGCTAAAAATATCCACAATTCGCTACACATTTATAGATAAGATCAGTCTTAAGTTTCTTAAAAATGTCCATAAAAATTGAATAGATTGAATTTTTTTTTTTAGGTATTAAGAGGAGGTGATGGAAAGGCTGGTTTCGCAGTAAGAAATCCAGAAGGAACGATCGTGCATCCTTATCAATGGAGAGCCAGTGCAGATTACCAAGATCAATCCACAGCCGGTGGTTATTACAGCGTTTGTGTAGATAATCAGTTTTCGAGATTCGCCGCTAAACTGGTTAATCTGTACATAACTGTAATCAGGTATTGCATCAAATCAACGCAAATAAAAATGTACATCGTATATAAACAGCATTCCTAATTCTTATTAATTTTTCACAGATACGATCAATGGGACAAATTCAACAAGGAATTGGAAGATCTCAATCTTTCAGTTGAAAATTTTACGGTAAGATTCATAAGGGTTATACTTACTTAAAATGATGGTACAAATGCCCAAACACGTATCAGTTTTCGGAAATGTATCTGCTGATTTAAGTTTATTACGCATTTAATTATCTTTAAGTCTAATCTGAAATTTAAAGTGATATCTAAAATCCTTAATTCATGAACAGGAAAAAAATTCGGACGTTCATGGATAAAGATTTATTTCATTGTTCAGTTTCAATCTGAGACTGACAACAAAATTTTTTTTTGAGATCAGCTGTTTTTTCACATATTTTATGTAAATTATTTTCTATGAATATATTCTTCATTAAAGTAATTCATGAATAGTCAAGATTCTTTTGTTTTGATTACAAATCAATAGAGCTTGTAGACAAAATTTCACATTGTACTCAAAATTCACGAACGTCCGAAGATCGTCTTAACATGGGCAGATGCTGAAAAGCACCGACCGAAAACTGTTACATTTAGACTATTCTGATATTTCCGTATATTATTAGCGAATAATTGAATATCTCGACGATTATCTATAGGTTTCAGAAACTGAAAGCTTCAAGCTTGATATTGGCTTCCATCGTTTTATAAATAAATCTATCCTTGAAATAATTGAATCTTGGGACGTCATTAGTTGTCCGGACATTAAACCTTTATCTCACTAAATTTTTTTCCATGCAGAATCTTCCGTTTCAGTGATATTACATGTATTTACTAATTTATTTTAATTTTTTTAGAGTACGATCGTAGGTGTCGAGAAGAACATAAACGAGATGTTGCAATATCAACACCTGAGCAGAAGTCGAGAAGCTCGGGATCTCAATTTGCTGTTGGATAATAATTCCTACGTTCAAAGATGGTCGATAGCGCAAGTGATTGTAATTGCTGCGACGACGATGCTCCAAGTATATTTCGTGAGAAGACTGTTTGAGGTTCGGCCATCCGGTTATTCGAAAGTTCGGATTTGAATTCGTGACTGATAAATTTTCCGCAATTTTGGGTATAAAGAACGTTAATTAGAGTTTGTTGGCGAATAAGGAGTTTGTGATAAGTTTCGAAAGCGGAGAACAAAATGGTCGGTACTTTAACGACGTTGATTATTCCTTTTTCTGTAAGAAAAAAAGAAACGGATCATTTATTTAACCAGTATGTTCGGTTTTCTTTCTACCGCATGCTGATAATACTCTTAGAAGACTTTACTTGCATTTCGACTCATACATCACATTTTGGAATCAACTCTGTACTTAGATTTTTTTTGTAGAGCTTTTTCAACATTTATACTTCAACGATTTTTTACATTCCATTATTATCTTCCAAATCGTTCAATCTCTTCCATTTAGCGACCTATTCAACTATGCGAACGAAACGTAATAGATGTAAAACTCAGGCTCAGTTATATATTTACATATACATTAGAAATCGCGATTAATCTACCGTAGTTATAAAACTGTACTAGTAAACTATCATATAATTTTGTTAAACACCTTATACAATTCATATTTTATATTAATGATGATATAATACAGATCCAATGAGTTTTTAATAATGATTTATCATTGATTTCTTTATAATTAGTGTGTATAAACCATTCTACAGATCAGCCGCCAAAATGTTTGAAAATGTTTTATCAAGTCTTCGATAATTTTTTGCGGAGTGTAATTTTTGTATAAATCCTGTACATGCTAATATGATTTGACAAAATCAAGAACACGATGGAAAGTATCCAAATTGGAAAAAAAATACAAAGAGAAAGAAGCGATCTGACCTAGAATGCCTCGTATTTTAATATACAATCTCTGGATTCTTCGTAAAATGGTTTCCAGAGAAAATCAGTGCAAAGTAAGTATAAATCGCCATAAGGGAATCAAATCTTTGCGGTTTAACAACGATTTTTTTTTTTTACAATACTGAAGCGTTTATCGTTTACTTAGTTGCTGACAATTATTTTTTTGACTCAGCTCCTTCACAGCACCCAGTTTTTATCTTGCAATGTTGTTGCGTTATCTCTCAGTCAATGCAAGCGCGACGTTTGTTTAGCTCGCTGTTGCAAAACGCTTGCGCTCAGCGCTAACAAGCGATGACGTTGTCGTAAATTTCTCGCTCGTACGTGCTCCGAGGCAACTTCTTTGGCGTAATTACCAGGAAACCATCCTTGCTCGCCACCCAACAGCTTTTCACCAAGATGCCAACCGTCCGTCATTTTTCGCAGTACATTTATCACGTCGCCTGCGAAAGAGATCGAAATATTGCAGTTTTTGTATTTATTTTTTGGCAAAATTGTGCTTCAATTTAAAAAACCAACTTAAAGATTTTTAAAACCTGATTCTTTCACCAATAAATCGAGATTTTTAACATGAAATTGAAAAAAATTATTTTCTGCTTTAAAAAAAAATTCACTGCAATTTTTTGTGTTTGTCTAAAACTTCGTTCGTAATTGTATAAAAATTGTATTTATTTCAAATTGAAATTACATAATCCTAGATTCATGTCATCATTTTCTCGACATCGTCTCCAAAGTAATCAAATTCAATAAAAATTGAAGTATCACTGTTTTTTTTACTAATTTTTCTGAAAAATTGTGCCTCAACATTACAAATAAAAAGAACCAAAACTCATGGCATACAAATTTGCCATTTGACGTTTTGAAACGTTATTCTTTCATTGTTAAATCCATATCTTTCATACAAAGATTTTTAAAAAACATTGTTTTGCTAAATTTTTTAAATTTTAGTACAAATTTCTAATATTTCACTAAAAAATCTTCTATAATTGTAAAAATATTGTATTCATTCCAAGTTAGAATTGGATAATTCTAGATTTTAAGAATTATTTCCCCAATAAAGTCTGTAAAATAATGTAAAGCTGGCTAAATTGGTACATTATTTACGCTATTTATTCAATTAGCTACTCACCAGGCTGTAAAGTTAACTCGTCGGGTTGAGCTGCAGCGTACGGATAGAGCGCCATAACCTGAGGACAGTCCCAAGTCTCGTAAAGAGTCTCACCAACCAAACTCGGCTTCGGCGGTGAAACCGCGTCGAGCCATCGTTCCCTTTCAGTCGCATTCTTGCAAGTGAGAATATATTCCACGTGACGTCCCGAATAATTCTCTAGCAAGGATAGAACCATCGCGTGACGACCCGCGAATGGAGAATCTTCCGTCACCTTTTCTAATGCTACGAGACTTCTTTTACAAGTGTCTATAACCGTATAAGTCTCCTCATTTGCACTGTAAGAAATTCATTACTGTTTAAATTTTCTTTCTAAACTTACTTGTCAGTCTATTTCAGAATACACTCATTTATAAGGGCTTATATACAATTGTGATGAGCGGAAAAATCGAAATTTTTTAATTACTTATTCTTTAAGTACAATGTCTAAAGAATATTCCTACCAAATTTAATGAAGATCGGAGCATTAGATTTGTAACTTTAGGTATTTTAACCGACCGCGATTATCTCAGAATCGCCTCTTTTGAAAAATACCTTTGCGGTGGGCACGATTACTAAAAAACTATTAATCCGATCCAAACCATATTTATACCACTTAATTATTATAATAATAGCTAGAGCCTGGACGAAGAATTTCAATTTTCTAATGATTAATAACTGTAAACTCCGTATTCTTAATTATTTGATTCTTTATATCGAAATATACTAACTTTGGTTTCGGTTTGGCGATCAAAAGATAATCCGTCAGTAACAGAAGATAGAGAGAAGCTTTGTGGTGTTTTTTGCCAAATGTAAGTTTGTATTCGGCGTCTGCCTTTGCGAGCATTTGGACGACAGGACCCCGTCGAATTAAGTACCGATCTCTGAGTATAATCGGTGGAACTTTTGACGAGTATTCCAATTTTCTGAAAGAAAAAAAAGGTATCCAAATAAGTATAACCCCGCTTTATTAATAAGTTAAAACGTTGGAAAATTGGAATAATTTTTTGTAATCAAAAACCTTTCGAGTGCTTCCATTTCCGCGAGTCTTCCAGCGGCTCTCGCTCCTTCGTTACATTCCATAACGACTTGACTGAGCTGCGATAAAACGCACTCCCAACTCGTTCGCTCATCTTTGTTGTCTGCCGAAACTTTAGATAAAACAGAGTCGGCCAACAAAGGAAGTCTGCAATTAAATGAGTGAAAACGTCGTTTAGTTTCGAGATTATTATGAAGGATTATTTCATTATATCAAAATTTCTACCTTGTGACTCTTTGCATCGGAAGCATAAGGAAAGAATGCAGTGACAAACTCTGACATGCTGGATGAGATTCTATCCTGTTCACAGCCTCGACGAATTTTGAACCTTTTTTATTCCTTTGTAGAAAAAAAAATGTTGTTAATTAACATGTAGGATAAAATTCGTTTGATCGAAAGTATCTCAAAAAAATAGTTTAAACTTATAATTATGCGTATTATCCAAAACTTCAGATTAGCACATCTGATATAAATTTAAATAATCGAGAGAAGGAATTACTTTAGGAGATCGAAAATGAAGTGATTGTTGAAGGCATTATGTTTATTATGAAAAAAACGTAAGCAACGGAATTTGCCCCACTGTGTCAATACTTTATTCATGTTTTCCTACATCTCTGATGATTTTGTTAGCTTATTTCATGCATAAATTAACGTGTAATCCGCTGTGTTTCTTAGCGGAATCTGCAACGCAGAATTTGCATCTAGAATCACCCATACAAAAATTCACCAGTATTCCGATGTTTCTTAAGAACGCGAAACTAAATTTGAAAAAAATCGGGAATTGAATGTTTGAACGATTGAAAAAAGTTATCGATTAACAGCATATTTTTTTCAAAGCCATTCGAGCATTTATTTTTCGATTTTTGGTGTCCAATGGAGATTCATATTCTCAAAAAAAAAACATTTTAATAACGTAGACATTTCTTTTTTATGATTCCGGATGCGAAATGCTCGCTACACAATTCCCGCAAACGGACAACAAGAATTTCGATACGCGGAGGGACAGAGCGTATTGAATAATGCACGAAATAAATTGGAAAAATTACCAGAAATGTATGGAAACATGAGTAAATTATTTTCAGACTTTTGGAAATCTCCATTATGTTAAAAAAGCATTCTAATATACACCACATTTCGGTCTTCTAAAGTTGAAGTTGCTCTCTTTAAAATTATTTGTTGCAGTAAAATGCGATCATTACCTCAATTCCTTCAACGTTGTATCGATGCTCACTTGATTTGAGCAATAAGCGACGTAAACACTCGACGATCTTTGCGCATAATTCAATAGAACTTCCGGCAAGCCTTGAAACATCACATCTTCTCTCCAAACAGTTTCCAGTTCAGCCAATAATCTCTCGGAAGCGAGAAGTACGCTCGGTACACGACCAAACAATTTTTCTCTTTCGCTGGGGGTGAGAATTTCGTGGACTAGCTCGTGATCGTTTAGAAATTCGTCTACTAAAACCCGGAGAGAATTTAGGTAAGAAGCTTCGGATGTAAATATCTCAAACTTGGCTTCCTGCATTTTCTTCTCATCGGAAGTCAGTCGGTCTGCAAATAATGTCTTTGATTATTAATTATAGTTTTCGACGATATTATTACTCTATGCAATACAAATTTGTATTATAATTGTTTTTAAAATAATTATTCCAAATTTTGTAAGCGAATGTTCAGAGTTTGAATAACTGCAAAACAATTTGACTTTCAATGAGATTTAACGGAAAATTGTGATAAAAAATCGAGACGTGAAATCCCCTATTTATTTCTTAATGCATTACATATTAAAATTATATCTTAACGAATATAAATAGATAAAAATTAACGGAAAATTGTTGTAAAATAATAATAATTATAATAATAATAAAGCCAACTTTACGACAAAAAGTTATCAAATTAAATTATGTTGAAAAAAATCGAATAAGAAGTCAAATAAAATCCTTGTTTTAACTTACGTAGTAAAGCGCTATTTATGACTTGAGGAGTTTGACACCAGAGAGTTCGATGTCCAGGTTTCGCGAAATCTACCGTCGAAGGCGACGGAGTTGGGTCTTCAACCTGAAGGCACAGAAATAACTATAAATTTTCATGCCCATCGCAAATACCGTTAGCGATTGGTAAAGCAAATGCTCTTCGGTCTTGGAGAGTTTTCGAATACTTTGTGAATTTGCTAAGCCTACTCTCCGTTAATACTCGACAGACTCCTAAATTAATAGAGAAATTCGCATCGTTGAAATTGCAGTTATGTTTTTAACGATGCTTTGCGCATATATTCTCAATAGAAAAGTTCATCAGTTCTTCACAAGATAAAAAACCGGACAATAAAAAAAAAAGTGAATAACTAACGTAAAGGTGCCAAAAAGATATTAATGAATATGTGAATTGGAATATTTTAAGTAACTTTTAGAAATAAAAACATCGAGAATTGTTACTCTTCCAACGGTATTACTGAAAAATTTAAAGAAATAATAAATAAATAAAATCTATCAACTTGTATGTATTCGGACCAATTTAGTCAGCTTATTTACAAATGAAAAATTAACGGAATTCAAAAAAGTTTGTCAAATTTTTCTGGCATTATCATAAAACTAAATATTCGTAGTATCGTCAATAAAAAATCAATCTTCGCATTTTCTGTTGCCGCGAATCAATAAGATTCGAAACGCTCAACACTTTTTGTTTCTAATGTACCTGTCAGTCAGAGTAAAAAAAAGAGTAAGAGTAAAGAGTAAAGAAAACAATGACATTGACTGGACGATAGAAAAAAAGTCCCCCATATTTTACCTCTTCATATCCTTCGGAATCCGATTCAAAAGCGACTCTGGCGGCGGCAGCAGCATAGAATTGGTACAGCGGTTCTTCATCGAGCATACTATAGTGATCTGGAAAAGTTTTGTAATCAAACGTTAAAAAATGCATTAGAAAATAATTAAAAATTGTGAAATAACTTTATCCTTACCGACATCGTTTCTCTGCGACTGCTCATTAACACCAGTCTTCCAATAATCAGTATTGGTATACCAGCTATTATTACTAAAGTCGCTGTAAACTTCTTCCTTGCTGCAATTATTATTGCGCGACAATCTTCCCTCGCTGTTCTCGTTATCAAGATAGAAAGTCGAGAGGCCGGTCATGCTTTTTTTAAAGTGTTTCTTGAAGTTGAAATACTTTCTGCTGTCGTTATTTGGATTTTGTTGCTCACAATTTGCATATTTTCCTCCTTCATCAGCGTTCGTTTCAGTCTCTGTTATGTTCGAAGTTCTTCGTCGCATTCGACCAAGACTTCCTTTGGTGATGCTCCAAGTTCTTCGCAACATTTTCATCCGTTTTCCAAACGTTTCTGTGAGGCTGGATTCTCGAGGAGGCGGAGGAACTGGTCTTGAAGGCGCTTCCGGAGAAATTCCATTGATTCGACTATGCAAAGCTGAGACATCTCCATTGGAACTTGGAGGAAATGCCGAAGATCCCTCGTCTTCGGAACCGCTGCTGAATTCGTCCGAAGGAAATGAGAAGAGAGTCTCATAGTTGGAATCATCCGAAGCTGTATCTGCGATATAAAAAATTGTCAAGAGTTCATTTTTCATTAATTATTAAATTTGTTTCTGATTATTTACTACTCCTTCAACAGTAGCGAAAATATACTTTAAATTTAACACACAAAATATTATATGCATGGATTGGTATTTTTAATTTATGACAAATATGATTTAAAATTAATGTGAAACATAATAATAACGCAAAAAAAAATTAACTTTTACTCGTTTCCTTAATTTTACTGTAAAATACATTAAATTTAGATTATGTTAAATTTACCAGTTTATGCATAAAAAATTGAATAAGTTTGTAACGGGCATTTATGCTAAAAGCCTATTCGCAGGGATATTGGTGCATGAATAATCTTGGCACTCGTGGAAAAAAAACTGCTGTAGATCTATTGAGGAAAGCGGTAAATCTAGTATTTCTAAACGTGTCGCTCTCAGATTGGAGCTCAGACGGCAATTAGTGGTCGGCCTTCGGCTGAGCTTCTTGCGCCGCCTTCTGGCGAACAAAGATAAGATCCACAATTTCAGGATGGAATCAATGAGCACTTTAACGTGGAAATGTCGACTGATTTATTAAAATATAGAAAATGAGAGATTAAAGTTATTCTAAATGAAATCAGGGAGGAAACGAGGAATTCCAGTTTCAAACTTGCCATTGGTATATATCGACTTTTCGCTGATTTATTTATAATACCGGAATCCGGATGGTGAAAGTGTGAGAGGTAATTAAATGAACGTACAATATTTATTTTTCAGATCGTTTTTTACATGGCAACATTCTGATACTTGATGAATTCTAGAATATTCATCATAATGATATAATTTAAGACAGTATTAAAATAATGGTTCAATCCGTACGCTCCTTGCAATATTAACTTCACTTGTCAGTAAAAGTGTTGAAGCAAGAAATACGTCATCAGGTCGGAAAAAATTTTTAGTGCCCAAAAATAGATGCTAGAGCGTATGGATTAAAAACTATAGCAATAACGACTTCTGCACTAAATAAAAAGTCCCATAAAGCTTAAACACCTACTTAAAACAAGATACTTAAAGAAAAATAGAAGCTAATGGAAAATCACATTTTATCGTAAAGTTCAGCGAAGTGGAATTTCAAATGACTAACTTAATGAAAAAAAATCATAATTTTCTCAACGCAAATTTAGAAAGTCCTTTTCAAGGATGAATTATCGACAAAAACTACTCAAAAATTAGAATCTTTTAAAACTTAACCACAACGAACAATAATACTTTTTCGAGCTGAATTTCGAAAGATTATTTTCAAAAAAATGTCCTTAAAAAATTTTTATCTACGAAATCAAGAATAAGATCCTCATAAATAACTAGAAAATCACATTTTATCGTCAAGCTCACAGGAGTGAAATTTTGAATCACTTGCTTAATGAAAAATTACTAACTTTTCCAACAGATTTTTTTAAGGATAAAGTGCAGAAAAACTGCTAATAAATTAGAATGTTCTGAAATGTACCAAAGAACAATACTTTTCCAAACTCATATTTCGAAACATTATTTAGATAAATGAACTGCTTAACAAATTTTGAAGTATGAAGTGAAGGATGAAATCCTCAAGAATTAGAACCTTCCAAGACGTAACAAGACGTTTCCTGCGTGTCGATAGAGTCCTCTGCGCTTCCGAGGATCCTCAATTGCACGAGTCCTCTCGTTTGTTGTTGTGTGTTGAGCTGCGGTGAGACGTTTCCAGCTTCAGCTCCGCAGTTTGCGGAGGAACCCGGTGGGAGTCGAGCATGGTTGGATGATGCGAGGGACTCGAAGTTGTTGGTCGTTGTGCCGCTTCCAACCAGCAGGACCGAACCCGTGCCAAGGCTCACAGCCACTTGAAAATTCATTCCCAGGGTCAATCTCTTTCTCTCTTTCGCTCGAAGTGATCTCACCATTTCGGGATCCCGGCGTATAATCCTTATACATACAGCAGTACTGTATGTGTACTGACTATACACCGGCTCCACCGGCGCCAACTCTCTGCAGAGTTGTAACGATCCAATTACCTTCAAACTTACTATATTTGGTTATTCTACAAACAATTTCACCGCAATTAAAGTCATTAATCTAATCGGTAATTCAAAAAGATTGTAATATATTAATAAAGAAAAATGAAAAATGTTTGCACTGTGAAAAAAATATAAAAAATCAATAACATATCTGATTCAATTGCTTCGGTGTAAAAAAATGATTTAAATACCATAGACATTGTTCTCATATAATTTAATTTATTTTTAATGAATAATATTTTTATACTACAGATATATTTTGTTTAATAGTGAAATAAGTTATTGGCAAAAAAACATTAAATACCATAGACATTGTTCTCATATAATTTAATTTATTTTTAATGAATAATATTTTTATACTACAGATATATTTTGTTTAATAGTGAAATAAGTTATTGGCAAAAAACATTGTTCGTAGCCATTTTTGTGCGCATTTGAATTCATTTTAAACTGGTACACAGATTTCAGTGATGCAGATACGCAGTTAATGTAATTAATTTATTGAAAAACCTCAGTACCTGATGCATTGTTCATGATTTCCTTCTTTTAATGACAATTTCAATGAATCTGTGGGAAAGTAGTAGGTCTATTTGTTTTTAGCGAAATGTTACCAATTTTTTAACATATTTCGTACAGTTAGGAAGTGCATAAATATTTATTGTCAACAAAAAGATTTTCCTAAATCTTTTCAAACGTTCATCAAAAGGTGCTATAAAAAGCCTAATAATGCAGATATTCATAAAGATCTTTTTAATATTTTTATATTTCACACTGAAATTTCACAAATGTATATATCTCCAATAAAATTTCATTGTTGTTAGAAAAGTATATGTATACTTTTTTTCCGATCATGTCAAGATGTATAGAAAAGACTATGAATATGATATTAATGCAATGAATAAACAAACGAGGAACGTGGGCAGGTAATAAGATCGTTACAACTCTCCTCGATCTCGTCATAATTTCTGTTTCTTTTGCTTTTTTTTTGAGTGGCGCGACAAGCCAACTCCCTGTACGCCTTCGCACGAAACTCTGCCCAGAAAAGAGGAGAATTGGCTCGGTGAACACACGCGTTCTTCGGGCCAATCTTCCCCTTCTCTGTGCACAGCTCTCAACACAGCCAGCGGTTCGGTGTCCGATACAGTGATTTCGACATTATACAGATTTAACTTAACCACTGGCCAACGTTTACCTTCCCTTTCTTTCATATCTTATTCCAGAACAGACCATAAACAGTTTTACAAACTCTTCAGCAACGGACAATAACATTACTATCCACAATTTAATTCTAGCTATCTCAGCAAATAATAGAAGCAAATTTCTCAATTCATACAATTTTAAAATGCAAAATAGTATAACAATAAACTTTTGTTAAAAAAAAATTGCCCATCGTATTAATATTACTGAATATCTAAATACAAACAGAAAAGCAAAGATTTTTCTTTGTAATTATAATTCCATTTAAATTGATAAACATTTACAATCGATGAGTGTTACTCCGAATAAATAAAACTTACCTTGGGTGTTGGGCCGGCGGGACAATGTCTTAAGACTTTGTCTCATATCTTCGATTATTACTCATATGTTCTTCATGTACATGAAAATAATTCTTTCTTCTTTATTCCTCTGTTGAATTATTATCTTATCCTGTTTATTTCGTTTATTGTTCTCGTGCTATAAAGAGCGGAGTCCAAGTATGTTTTGAGCGAAGAAAAAATAGGGACCACCCATTAGCTTCTTCATTCCTTCTCGCTTTTGCTGTTTTAGTAATGCGTGTACTTATTGGCTTGGGAATCCCGACGCGGTTTGTCTGGCTCGTGTAAATCGCACGCGACTCGAATCGCGATTGAACAATTGTCTTTCTCCGTCTTGTTGAGTTGCGGTGAGTGTTGACGCTGGCTCTGCGCGAAAAGTTGGCGCTCTCCGATGCGGCGTACGTATATTCATGTATGTAGGAATATAACGAGAGTATACTGTACAATCGTGTACGACGTCAACGAAAGATCCTCTCTGTGGCTCTTTTGCTCGATCGCTGCTGCGTCCCTCGCCGCGGCTCGGCCGTGACTGAGAACGCGCAATATGCGCTTTCACCTTGCGCGCTCCGTTCCGAACACACCAACAGCAACAGCAGCAGCACCAAGACGTGCGTCTGCAGAGTCGATCGGCAGAACCTCCCGCGGTTGCTTCGGGCCTTCCGCTGATCGGATATGTATTTAATCTCGCCCTCGGCGATTTATTCGGACATCCTTGGATTCAGGTCCATTTAGTTTTTTCAATTGAACCTGCGTTTGAAAAAATCAAGTTCGTTTCGAAATAGTTACACAGTGTTAAAGATTTTTTGACATTTTCGTTACACAATTTTACTATTCTGTACATTAATTTTACGTCGCACTTGGATATTCAATTGAATACGTGGGATGGTAAATTAATTCTAATATCTGGTATACTAAATTAATTTTGGTTTCAAGTATTTTTAGTTTTTTAAATTGAAGCTGCGATTGAAAAATATGAGTTCGTTTAAATATATTCACAGTGTTCAATATTTTTTGCCGGTTTTATGTATAAACTGAGTGATTCAATGTAATGTACGATTGGAATGCACAATTAATATTCTTTTTCAGTGAAATTGAAGCAACATTATTGAAATATGAATAATTTTAGTAATTTTACTATACTATACATTGATTTTACATCGCACTTGGATATTCAATTAAATACCTGGGATAGTAAATTAATTCTTATATCTGCTGTACTATATTAATTTTGTATCCGATATGTATTTAATCTCGCTCTCGGCAATTTATTCGAACATCGTGGGTTTCAAGTATTTTTAGTTTTTTAAATTGAAGCTGCGTTCGAAAAATTTGAGTTCGCCTAAATATATTCACACAGTGTTCGATATTTTTTGCCGGTTTTATGCATAAACTGGGTGATTCAATGTAATGTACTTTTGTAATGCACAATTAATATTCTTTTTCAGTAAAATTAAAGCAACATTATTGAAATATGAGTAATTTTAGTAATTTTACTATACTATACATTGATTTTACATCGCACTTGGATATTTACCTAAATATCCGGTACTTAATTCCAATACTTGGTATACCAAATTAATTCAGTACCTGATATGTATTCAATCTTGCCCTCGGCGTTTCATTCTAGGATTCAGGTCTGTTCAGTTTTTTGCACTGAAGCTACGTTTAAAGAATTGAGTTTGTTTAAATATATTTATATAATTTTGAAGATTTCTTTACGTTTTCACGCATCAACTGATTAATTTGAATTGAAGTACACTTGGGATCTAAAATTAACATTCTTATCCAATAAAATTGCAGCAACATTATTGAGATAATTTCAGCATTTTAATTATACTAAAGAACAATGTTACATCACACTCAGATATTGAACTGCTATCTAGTATGCTAAATTAAGTTAGTATATAAATATGTAATCTCGCGCTCGGCGTTTTATTCGGACATACTAGGATTAAGGTCCTTTTACTTTTTTGAATTGAGACTGTGCTTAAAAAAGTTGAGTTTGTTTGAATATATTTACACAGTGTTAAAGATTTTTTTACGTTTTTATACATAAACTGATTGATTCAATTTAATTATTTTCATTTATTGCTGTCCATCAGAATTCCAATAGCGCTTGGAAAGCGGATTTCTGATACTTAAGCAGGCGAATGAAAAGATGCACAGACTCACAACGATAAAAATTAACGATTTCCATCGTAGAGAATATTTAAAAAGTCGAGAGATCGTTACGTTTCTCTTTAGCGCTGCTTTTTTTAATGTCAACTCCATTTATATAACAGGACGAAATCGAACAAATGTAGACTACTGCAGCGATCATTTTTTAAATATTTTTTTTAAACTTCTCTTTCTTTCTCAGCAGTAGAAAATATGATTTGATCTTCTAAAAAAAATTTCTGTTTATTGTTTTTAACTTATACGTATTTTTTATTTCTATGAATAGTTCGGTGTATCTTTTCTTCTCCTGCTGTCACTAATTATTATATTCATCGCTGCACTGGTCGGTAATTCTCCTTGAGATTGGATGCATTACACGTCAAGACCTTGAAATCCTCGCTCATAGTGTAGACTCACGGATATATATAAAATTTCCAGTTGATTTTCACTCGTTAGTAATCACATGAATCATGAGACTCTTGCTTCGCTGCTTATGCATATTCTTCTTTCACTTTCTTCGCGCCAGATCCGTTCAATTTCGTCGCTGTAACACCTCACATTTTCGTTGAACATGATCCCCGTAATGTGCAGTGATTCACTAGGAAAATTTAGATACACACAGTTTATAAACACTCATTTACACTGTGAATTACTCTCCGAATGAAATTTACGAAGCCCGTTACGCGTTGAGCACCAGGAAAAGACTGCGAATGAACGAGAGGCGCCGTATTACTATCTGAAAGCGCGCACGTTCGCTTCGCGATGCCTAGAGTCAAGCCCGTCGTCACTCGTTTCACCGTGTAACGTCGAGCGAGCAGATGTTACGTAAATGGAATGTCCAGAATCTGCAGGAGAATCGTAAAGCGAAGTAATTGCGGGCGGGGTTCCAGCATTTAAATAATAAACTGGAAAAGGTGACATCCTTTAAAAATTGATCTATATATCAATGAAATATAGTCACAACGTTATTTGTTCACATGACTACAAGTTTTGTTAACTTAAACATTTTTTTACATGCGTTATTAAATTTGTCGGTCGAGGATCGTAAAGCGTATTAAATTGCAGGTGGGGTTCCGGCATTTAAAATAAGCTGTAAAGCTGAACTTTGCAAATTGCTTCCTCATGATGTTTAGTTTTTTTCACAAACTACCTCCATGAGGAAGTATATTAATCGATTTTGGATTCCTCATAGAGAAAGCTTCGTTAAAAAAAAAACAAAAAAATAATGAGTAAGCAATTTGCAAAGATCAACTTTGCAGCTTTATCTTTTATCAAAGTTAAGTTGCTGAAAAATTTAAACTACATAACAAATTAGGACGAAACTGTGTACCTATTACTGCTGAATACTAGTGGTTTTATGTATAAAATTTGAGTTTGCTATCTTATGTTTTGCTAAAGTTAATGCAATACATCATTTTTTCTGAAAATCAAAATTCTGAAATTTGAATCACATTGTAGATTATGAAGAAACTATGTACTAATCATCGCTAAGTAGTACCGATTTCATGTAAAAAAAATGTGCGATCGTTATTTCATGATTTGCCAAAATTAGGGCAAAAACGTGAATTTTTCGAAAACTTCAAACCTCCATAAAATTCAAACTGCTTTTCCGATTTCGGTAAAATTCAATACCAAACAACATTAACAATACTTGTACGTGTAAAGAATTATTTAGAAAATTTTCACCATTTTTACGAAAACTGGAGCACGCACGTCATTTGGGAAAAAAAACTCAAACAGCTGTAAAATGAAATTTTTTGCATATACGTCAAGAAAAACATGCATCAGTCAAGGACGGACTGCTGCTTCACTGGTGTACCAAATTTTAGTCTAATCGGTTGAACCGTTCTCGAGGTACAAGTGATTGAAACTTCGGAGCCCCGGAAACACACACAAATACAAATTTGAAAAAAAATTCCGGACAACAGAGTTTCCTCTATGAGAAAGCAAAAAAAACTGGAAGAGAATTCTTTAAAATTAAATGAACATATCATTGAAATATATTCAAGACGTTATCTGTTAACGTGCAAAAAGTTTTGTTAGCTTAACCTTTTTTTTAAATGCGTTATCGAACCTTTTTTGTTAGATTAACAATTTGCTAGATTAACAAAAGATTTGCTGGCGCAACAAAGTCGTTTTCTCCGTGTGTGAAGAGTCAGAACGTCGAAACTTAATTACTGATTATCTTTTTTAATTTATTCGACTGGAATACAATTCCCAAGGACTTTTCACGTGAGTATTATCCGAATATCTACATTAAAAACGTGTGAACAGCTTTCGCAGACGAATCTTTAAGGCTCATAATAAAATCACGTCTTCTTGTTCAGAAGTAGTTGAACAATTCCTTATGCTCTCGGTATTATTGTTGTATTTATTAGCGTGAGTATATCACTCTCGCACTCGTTGTAGAACTTTTACTAGGTACTCGTGTGATCGAAGCTTTCCCATGTGTGTAGCCACGATGCGCAAATAGTCTGATATACCGTAACTAGCTTTTCCCGGTAGTCGCGACTCCCTGATTATGATGGTATCGAAGAAATCATCACTTGCACTTTGTCACGACAAGGAATGGAGTAACAATGCGGTTTGCGATTATTCAATGCTGATTTTTACCTTTCGCTACCACTTTCTTCCATCTTGCGGTTATTTATCGCGGATTAATTACCTACGTCAGAGCCTTTTTCTTCATAGATGCAATGTCACTTTTTGCGAGCAAAGAAATACTTCATATCTTTTAAAACTTCGCTAAAGATAAAACCTATTTCAATTTCACAAAAATTCTATTGATTTGCTAGAAATCATTTCAAGTCCAATGTATTGGTTGAAACGAACCAATTTTTTCGAGAATATTGTCCCGAATCCGTAATTCTCTCAATTCTAGGAATTTTGAAATCTTGAATTAAGAAACAAAAACTAGATAATAATTCAATGTTAGAAATGAAAGAAAAGTTTAGAGAAATAGTTCTTAGTGTTTTGTCAAAATGTAGCATCGTTGTGGTGATTAAATATTGCCATTCTTTTTCTTCCATTCACTTTCTTTTCTACAATTTCTCTCGTTAATGAGTTGTATTTCTGAATACAAGTGACACAAACAAAGCATTGTTAGCCGCCCTATTTTCGAAAAGAATCGCAGTATCCAAACGCGATTCATTATATGAAAATGCAAGTGTGTATTTGTAATTGCAGCTGAGAGAGTTGATTAGGCCGCGGGCTATTACGGACATTCAGTCCAAATGTGAGGAAGAAATGCGTCGTGAAACGACAGTTTGGAAAGTAACGAACAGAGCTCAATTTCCCAGGCCCAACTTGACAAGAGACTTGAAGCAATGATACGAGCACCGCGTGCCGCTTATATTGTATTGTGCAATCCGCGTGTATACATTCATTATAGCCTCGCATTTCTGACGCAGGTAGAGCCCCGCGGGCGTACGTGCTCCGCAGACGTTAATACATTTCGCTGGTTTTGTCCTCACGGTATTCCGCAGCTATAGTGATATATACATGTACGTCTAGTACGTGTACGGCAAATAGTTGCTATTATACACGAGCATAAACTCACCGGAAAAGGTTGATGTACCTCTTGTCGCTGAAGCACGACTCGCTGGATTCTTACGCGATGCTTTCGATTTTTGTCTTCTTACTTTTCTCGACCAACGCTGCACCACCTTTTTCTTACTGGGTGTTGCCTGCGCATCGCTGAGCCTCAATCTGTAATTAACAAACAAATATCTAATCGTCAATGATTGATTCTGAACGCTCAAAATCAAAACTACGTTTTTGCTTGCGCGTCGAAGAGCTTTTGTTCATGAAACAGAATTTCAGTGTCAGATTTCTCAAATTATCCAAAACGTCGCGCAAAGTGGTTGAGGAAAAATGTGTGGATGTGTGTGGCACGGTTGCAAAATTAAAAGCGATGTATCTCAAAAACGGCTTTAACAATCAAGCTACCATTTACTACACCCATAGAACAGAAAGGCTCCTTTCTAAGTTTAAAAAAAAATTAGCAATTTTTTTCAGATTTTGTAAGACTTTTGATATGTTCGAAAAAAAAGCTGTATTATCTCCAGTCGCTTCAACTTTTAGGCTAAGGGGCTAAGTATTTATTAAGCAATAAAGTAATGAAAAAGGACGGTCGTTATTGAATTTGAGCTAAATCTATGAAGCAATTCAGATTTTATAAAATTTCTAATTTTCGAAAGATCGATGTTTTAGTTATAACTCAAGTTAATTTCGACTAATTTTGCTCAAATTTTCTACAAGGAATAATTGATATCCACACGTAGTAAATATTGAATTTGGTCAAGATCGGTAAAGAGGTTCGGATTTTATAGGATGTTGAATTTTGGAAAAATTGATATTCGCGTTAGCACGCTTGCGTATACAAATTACGAGATACTGGGTTGAAATTTGATTAACGAATAGACTAACACGAAATAAAATTTAGGTACAAAGTTAACACGGATCGGTTGAGCGGTTCGAATTTTACGACACTTTAAATTTAAAAAAAGGCTTCCTAACTAAAACAAGCCTTCAAAGAAGAACATTGCAAACTGCTGCCTCCATTTTTTTTCCATAAAGCTTTCTCTACGAGGAGACAAAATCGATTAATGTATTTTCTCGCAGAGGTAGCTTCGTTAAAAGCAAAAAAAAATAATAAGGAAGCAATTTAGAAGATTCTACTTTGCAGGCTTTTTAAATTTCATAAACATTTATGATATAGATCAATAGTGATTACTAAGCAAACATTAAGAGCAGATTTTATAAAAAGATATTAAATATTCTAAAGGAACGCTGAGGAAAAATAGTTATTTCTTAATGCAACATGCCGATGTTTTTTATCCTAACGCAAAAAAAAACGATTTATGTAAGACAACAAAAATGGTGTTACCACAGTGAATAAATGACACAATGATTTGTTAGCTTGAAAAAACTTGGTAGCTTATCAAATTCATTTGCTACATTGACAAATTGTAACTTTTTGGAAACCTAATGTATTTTATTGTTATCCCGATAAATTTATTACTTTGAAAACATTTTTCTCACTTACGTGACAATATTTTTTTTCGCCAACTGTTGTACAGGCGCAGCCTCTTCCAGATCCTCCCACTCAGACTCTTTGCCATTGTAAAGCGAGCCCAATTGCGAGCCGGAGCTGGAGCCAGCGTAAAGGCTGTTGACGCGTTCTTGGCTGGGAAGTTCAACGTCGTCGTACAAGCCATCGTCCTCTTCTCCCTCAAAATCGTCGAGTCCCTCCTCCACGGACGAATAATCATTGCTTATGGAGAGATACTGGTTTTCGTAGCTTTCCTGCTCCGAGTTCTCCAAACTAAGACTCGAGGAACGCTTGATGAGAGGAAAATCCGCTTTTTCGGAAGTTTCCTTATCGCAAGAATGCGAGCATTTAATTGCTACTGAATCACTCTTATTGCCACTTATGCTATTCGTTGATAAAGCTGAATTCTTGCTAATCGGTCCTGGCAAAACGTCATCGTACAATTCGCCATCGCCGCCAACGTCAATCTCCTCAAAAATCGTGTCGGTGGAAGAATTTATTGCATCCGTTGAAGGCAAACCGACATCGTCGTAGTGATCTTCCTAAAACGAGTCCACACAATTATTTATATTAATAAAACAGTGACTTATCAAATTATGAGGCATTTTTTGTCAATTTGATGACTATAACTTTCGAAAAATATCTTTCATCCCTTCAAATATTCTTCACCCACGCTGAAAATGTTTGTATCTCCTCTTTACACAGCGCCGAAAGTCTTATTGAATTAAAAGCAAAATACAATGTGTCTGAAATAGTGAAAAATAAAAATTTTAAAACGTGACTGAGTCGACAGAGAATTTGTTATATGTTTATAAATCAACGTGGCATTGGCTTTAGACAAAAAGCGAGTTTAATCCATTTTATGAATTAAAATAAGTTGTATTAAAAGTTCCATGCGTGGAAACAATAATCGATTATTCTAGATCAATTTCTAAATATAAAAAATAACATGATATTTAAAAAATCAGGCATCTTTTATAATTTAATGTGTTTTAATCTAGGAATTTTTCTAAAAATTCTGAAGATCATTTCTAACATTCAATGGCATGTAATATTTTATACTTTTTTCCACCGTTAGAATATAGAAAACATGATTTTCTGCCTAAATTTGTTTGAGCTTCTTTTAATACTTCGTTCACTGCCGAATCAGAGAATGCACTATTCATTACGACTGCCGGATATGAACTAAAGAAACAGTGACAACAGACCTGCTAAAGACGCGCATTAAGATTATTGTATCGACGCGCACTGCTGAACCTGAGAACGCTGAGCTTTGCAGATAACGTTTATGATAATTGTATATCAAGGGACAGTTAAGCCCTGATAGTGGAGCGCCAGTCCAGTTGATTTATTCTTACACACCATTTATTGCCAATTACTATCTTTAGAACATTTCACGCAAATTGAAACTAAAAAAAAAATTTCTATAGATTTATTTCAAAATGCCATCGAAGAAGCTACATAAACTACTTATATTATTTATGCTACATTGTTAATGCCATTACTCAAATTGAGTGGTATTTTCTATGACTTCTTAAGAACAAAAATATTTTTAATAAAATTCTGATGCAATTTTATACCGATATTTGTGGCTATAAAAATGTCGTCAGCCTTCGTTTGGCCCTTAATTTTTCGTACTAATACGAAATACGGTTCTTAATATACATTTTGAGCTGTTTTTTTACTGTAAATAATATCTTTGCTTTAAATAAATAGATAGAATATTTTTTAAACATAGCAAATATAAAATTATTTACAGAACGAATAAATAAATTAAGTTCAAAAGTATTGGGATGATTACAATTCCTGCGACCGAAAAACGTCTACAAGTAATCGGTCATCAAATTCCGATGCGAATAATAAAAATTTTGAGAAAAATGCGAGACTTGTAAACGCGGTCATTTAATTTTTATTCTACGCTCATTACAGCGCTAAACTAAATTGCACATCCAGTTTAAAGACGTGAGAGGAACATTATAAAACATTTGCCAACTGCGAGGATCCCTTCACCTGCTCAGTAGTCAGAGACATGTGCGTGACCCGGCAAGTAATGTCTGGAGATGCTAAATGATTATGTTATAGCGTACGGAAAGATAGAAGCTGAGATAGAACTTAACTTCGTGCAAATCTCTGCCACGCAGCTAAAGCATCTTAAGTTGCTCAGTGAAGCCGCTCGGATATGTTCCGGGTTATAACGGCAAACGTAATTTGAACTGTGTTCAGTCGGACTTTTTTTTTACACTTAATGCAACGAGAAAATAAGTGGAGGACTGAAAAGATTTTTTACCATAATTTTTTACGAAATTTCATTGAAAATAAATGTTCTGTGCAGTTGTTAAAAATGTTGCAAGTTTTTATAAGCACTGCAAATTATTATTATGAAAATGAATTCTTCGTAAATTGTATTTAAAAATTAACGTGGGTCCTAACGGTTATTGTGAGGATTGGATTCAATTAATAATAACTCCATAGACTTGTTAATAAAGAATTTACTGTGACTTTGTGAGTTAATTAAAAAACTCATGATTTGAAAAACAATTCTTTCATGATTTTATAAAGAATCCTTGTGCCATGAAGCCACTGAGTCTATCATCATAACGGCAAGCGTAATTCAAACTGTGCGCACTTGAACCGTTTAATTTACTCAATCCATTAGAAAATAAATACAGGACTGAAAACATTTATCGTTATCATTTTTACCATAGGAGATCATTTTATCGAACCTTGAACAACTATTTACTGTCACTGCAAATTATTATTATGAAATTAAATTCACCAATTTTATTTGAAAAACTATGGAGCTTCTAACTATGGATAAAAACGTTGGATATAATTGCTCATTACTCCATAGAGTTATTAATAAAGAATTACATCTTTCGACACCATTTCATATGGTATGATACGATATGATTGCTCATTACTCCATAGAGTTATTAATAAAGAATTACATCTTTCGACACCATGTCATGAAATTCCTTCTCTTAAAACGAATTCAACGACTTCTTCAAAAACATATTATTTCTATTCAACATTCTTTTAAGATGAAAAAAAATTTTTAAACCTTGCACAATGAAGCCACTTCGTCTGTTGTTACAAAGGCAGGCACAATATTTAAGCTCTGCTCTTTCGGTCCGTCTCATATACATACTTAAGCCTACCGAGAGCGTATGCTGCTTTTTGTGCTGTACTAAACATTAGAAAAGACGGTGCTCATACGATATACGAGTGCTAGGTCGCTGACACTGAGTAGCACGCCTCACTACCTTAGTATATACATATTACTGAAGTCTTAAGTACGAATAACTCGCGAGTCCGTAGGACGTATTACTTTTGCTGCGACAAAGCAAAAGAACGAACAGTCGCATGCGTGTTACTTCTCAAATATAACTTCTGAGAGACGCAAGACTTCCAGCAGAGACAATGCTAATACACACGTGCGCTCGTGTTCTTTTTCCCAGGCGATTTTCCGACGCTGCGAAGAGATTTGTCCTAGTAATTTTGTACATTGCGACAGTCACGATTCTCCAGGATTTCTGTCATACATTACACGCTATCTCAAATTAAACAATGAATAGGAATGGGTGACTATTGTTTCAAGGCGCACGCATATTTTCAGATTTTTATATAGGTTTTTTCATAATATTTCCGAGCAAAATATTATAAATTTTGTTTCGGTAATTTGTTCTAGTAAAATTTAATTCCCGTTTATTTTTGTACTACATGTTTTTGTGTACTTTTGGAAAGTTTCCCGCATTGCAAATGAGTAATTATTGTAAGAGTGTAAGAGAATAATATTCCACGCGTAATACGAAATGTTAGTATAGGTATTGTGCTATTAATTATACCCGAAAGTTATATTCTTTTGTTTCGGTCGTTGCTAAAAACTGTTTATCAGGAGCCTGTCTCTGTTCAGTAATAAATCCCATCCTTACTCGACAACACCGAAGCTTTTCCCAAAAGTAATAGAGAAAATTCGTATTGTACGTCACCAAAATATTGATAATGATGGATTCGCTGACGATTACATCCGACGACGTACATTTTTATCGTTTTTTTTACGCGATTGAGTAACTCATCATCGATTCTATTGGGGAATGGCTCAAAGTTTTTAATAATGTGCCTAAATGACCGCCTGTTGTTTATCTTGGAAAAACAACCACAAGTTGTTAAACAATCCACAATATTCAATATGATATTACATATTGTTATAGTTACAGTCGTTTAGATAAGTCTAATAAAATATCGAATCGGCTCGATGGCTATAACAACTCCAGATTCATATACAATTGAATTTTCAGAGTCCCACATTTTTTCGAGACAATTATTCTTCATATTTTGAGCATATCTAAATATTCTGAAACAAAAATTGCGAAAAAAATCGACCGGTTTATATATTATTAATATCTAAACCGCTCGAGGGCTATAACAATTCCAGATCTATAAACACTTGAATTTTCAGAGCCGCAAATATTTCCTAGACAATTGCTCTCCATATTTTGAGAAAATCTAAATAATCTGTAACATGAAATTCGAAAAAAATCGAGCTGTTTAGATTTTACTAATATCTAAATGGCTCGATGGCTGTAACAACTCCAGATTCATAAACAATTGAATCTTCAAAGCCGCAAATATTACCTAGACAATTTTGCTCCACATTTCGAGCAAATCTAAATATTCTATAACAAAAATCTGAAAAGAAAATCTGCAAAAAAAAGTTTCTCCGCGAGGAAGGAAAACGAACGGAAGTTGGTGAAATTGACTTAACCGGTCGGAACCTTCGAAGAATAATGTGAGATGCATTACAGAAATTAAAAGTCACCTCAGTATCGTCGCGAGAAAGTCCCACGTCGTCGTACGCATCGTAACCATCCTCGTCGAAGGAATGATCAATTTTTATGGTGTTTTCATGCCCGGAAGGGCTAATTTCATCGTTGATTCTTCCGGAAGCGATCTCCTTATTGAAGCTGCGCGATGCTCGTCCTCCCCAAAGAAAGCTCGCGTTGAATTGCACCGCTGCAGCAATAGCAGCAGCAGGTGCGGCTGCTCCATAAGTGCTTATCGAAAATTCGGACATTGCTTCGTAAACCGGGGCAGTAGTGTCTTCTTCCTCAGGCTTATTCACGTACTCGTCGTTGCCCTCGTTTTCACTTCTTTTCACCACCTCGGGCACGCCCTGGCTGTTTTCCAAAGACGAGACTTTCGCCCGATTGACAACGTTGTTTTCAACGTCTTTCCTTGCGCCGCCGGGCGACGAGGGCGAGGACGACGTCGTGGACGTCAATGAAGTATCTTCGAAACCAGAAGAGCGTCTCTTTTCAGTGAAATTGTCCATACTCTTCTGCTTGATCTCCACATAAGTCGTTCTGTCTTCTCTCGAGTTTCTCACGTTTTTCCCGACGCCATTAGAAACCTCGATCTCCTGATAATCGTCATTCCCAAGATACTCAAGTTTCGCGCACTTTTCCTCGTGCGTTATGACTTTTCCCTTCGAATCTCCGGTATTTTCGACATTCAAAAGTTTCGAATTAGTCGCAGATGCTAAATGCACAAAATTCGTGGGCAATGATATCGAGTGTCTCAATTCTTCTCGTGAAAAGCTTTTGCTTTTGCTGGATTGGAGATTCGACTTCGCTTCGTTTTCACGCTTTTTCGCAGAGTTGCTAGACTTTTTTGGACGATTTGTGTGACTCGATATTGGGACGTAATTTAACACGTTTTTTGCGAATGTAAATTCGGGCTTGTAACGTTTTGTTTTGCTGGAAAGACTGCTACTGCTTGTAGAAGCTGAACAGGAATCCAAAAGGTGTTTTTGACTTGTGAAAATGTCAGTTTCTATTGGCTCGAAGAATTCGTCATTCTCTTCGATTATTCTTGTTGTGGATGCTTCGGTATTCAATGAAGCAGATTTCTGAGCCACTGATTCATCTTCGGTACCGTTATCTTCGAGATTGGAGCATTCTGCTCTATTTGCTCGACAATCAGAGGCATTTGCGTCACGATTTTCCGGTGAGATGAGGGAATTAGTCGCTTGTGAAGTTTCGTTCGCATTGCCGACGATTTCTTCATCGACGCGTGAAACTTTCAATGATTCTGAATGAATCACTTTGGAATGTTTATCGCGGGATGCAATGGCTTCCGGTGGTGTTGCTGGGACTTCCTGGTCCGTGCTTGGCTCCGCTGAGACGCGGTCGTCCACCGTTCCGCAATCTTGATTATTATTGTTGCGGATTATATTTTCGAATATTATCAGACGACTCACAAGCTCTTTCGACACGTTGTCAAACTTTCCAACACCTTGGTTAACTCGAGGAGTTGACCGAGCACCTCGCGACTTCCAGGATCCGTTGCTCATCGGGATCCCCGGCCTCACCTGCGGATATAAATAATGAATTAGGGTCTGATGAGAAATCAAATGATTTGGCAATTTCGGGAGCAATTTAGTGATGAAATTTTGCCTAAATTATTGAAAATATCATAGAGTTCACTGGAAATAATGCAGGTGAAATTATCACAAGCGGTGGAATTATTTTAGCACGAACAGCTAATTCTTTATAAATATTTAACATTGTCTAATTTCTGGTTTGTGAGAATTTTTTCAAAACCAGTTTCATGCACTTCTTCCTTCAACGTTCAAGAAAATTTTTATGTGCGATATTCAAACTTTCTATTAGAGAACAAATAGAAATTGGAAGCACAATTATTTTCAATTTATTATAAAAACAAGCGAATTAATTTAATTTAAAAAACGACAACCGTTTAGAAGTTTGGAATTTTTTTCGGTTATTCATTTAGAATCATTTTTCGAAAAACTACTAAAAAAATATCTACATGGGTTTTTATGTATTCAAAGATAGATGGTTATTCATATCCATATATATTCATAAATGATTACATATACATTGGTAACAAATATACATTTTTTAAAAGTATATTCAATAAACGTTTGCAAAAAAAATTCTTGCATATATTTTTTTCGCACGTTATTGTCTTGGGAAACAATGATTATGACAGGGAGATAATTGAATTATCAATAGTATCAATAATAGTAATGGTAATTATAGAATTTAAACCTGAAGCACCAGTTGATAAGCCATTCTGAAAAAATTTAGAAAGTCAACTCTGAACTTCCTCGAGGGACACTTCACACCTGACTCACTCAACCAATTCTAAAAAAAATTATTGTGACTAGACGCGGTGGTCAAGTGCTAACTCGTCGCTCGACTAAAGGAATGTACTAACTCAGCGAAAGGAAGCATTACTTGCTTCCCAGCTCGACTCTGACCGCTTCCCTACGATAAGTAAACGCTGCAGTATTTTTTTAAGCGTCATTTAAAAATTGATTAGAGGAAAAATCATGGAAAGCATTTTATATATTATTTCTGTTATTCCAAAAATCAATTTTCCTCTTTAAAAGTACAATTTCATTTTTTATATAGGAAGCTCATAGAAGAAGCTTTATTATAATAAATTTTTTTTTCGAGTTTATCATGTAATTGCATTAAGAATAGTGCAAAATATCACGAAAAATGACATTAAAAAAAGGACTACCATTTTGACCATGGTACAAATTTTACAAAAATCGGTCTAGGTTAAAATACTGACATCTTTAATTTTTCGAAAAATGACTTCCGGGTGTAAAGGAACCTGTCAAATTGCTTCTCCATTATCTAACACTTTTGATGAAACTTCCACTGTGACAAAATCAAAATTGATAAACATATTCCCTCTATGAGGAAACCACAATTGATAAACATACTTGTTTTCTGAGGAAGCTAAAATTGATAAATATACTTTTCCACAACGGTAGATTCTTCGAATTTGTATAATAATAAAGAAGAAATTTACGAAGTTTTATTTTGCAGATTCAAATTTTAAAAAATTACCAAAAATGAATAACATGAATTCTACTTAGCCGGAATATTTAAAAAATTATTCTTTAGATAAAAAAATGTTGCATTGTGATATGTAACTCCATGGAATCGACGCAGTTGCAACCGAACTGACGACAAGTCGACAAGTACGGTAATTGAGACTGACGCAGCAAGAATCTCTTCTCCTCGCGAGATTTCTTTGTAATACCTTCAATACGCGAGAGGACGAGCGTAGCAATTCGAAGTAGCATATAACTGCTCGGGCGACTTTCCGTTAGTGTACGGAACTCTGAAAATACGGCCGGGAGTTCGCACGCGACTTGAGAATAAAGCTCCTTTTCTGTCCGTCGAATGTGTGAAAAATTGCTGACGTATGGATGGACGTAGCTGTAATGATAATTCTATGCGAACCTTCTTATTTCGTCGTGTTTTCATCCCGAACGTTAGTACGTATTGTGAGACAGTACATTTTTGCTTCAACCTCGGAGCGAAATTTGATAACATACACTTTAAAAAGATTGAATTATTTCTGCATTTCAAGATTGAATTTTTTAGGGTAATCAATATATTGTTTCGACTCCGATTTATAGGCCAATTTACCTGAAGATTTGGTGCACAAAAATGCTAAAAGTGAAATTGATTTCGTATAATTTTATTGCTAACTTCAGCGATTTTTTTAAATTTGATGTACAATGTGATTTCATGAATTCCAATTTTGTTTTTTTGGTACTTTGAACTTCTGGTGGAAAAGTACTAAAAAAAATAGCACCGCGAAATTTTTCTCTTAGACATATTAAAGTTTAGTCATCACTATCGTTCTCAAGTCGTCATTTTTATTCCTGAAAACACCTGATTTAATCTTTTTACTGTGATAAAAAAAAAAGTGACTTTCGGTCGTTTCCAATTTCAGAATTCACAGGTCAGAATTTCATTCGTTAAATCCACCTTGGTTTTTTTTTCTTTAAGATATCAAATTTTGGTCATCAGTGTCGTGACTTAAAAATTATGACACTGTCGAAAACAAACCCCTCAAACTTTTCCATAGGATTTGAAAACAAAGTGAGTTTTGGTAGTTTCTAATTGTAAATTTGCAGATCTGAATTTCAGTCTTCAAACCGACTTCAGTTTTTTTTTTCTTTAAGATATCAAAAGTTGGTAATTTAAAAAAAATCAATTTTTAACGTTAATCACGACCAAACTTGATTTGTAAATTTCACCTTACATATTTTGTATTGAGCAGGTCAGTGTCCAGTTTATTACGTATAAAGAAATTTCGATATAAGGCTGGTATTGAAGACTTTTCAACGAGATTTTATTGTGTCAAGATGCCAAAGTCAAACCCGGTGATCTATCTGGTGCGGCGCTGTGAATAATATATACGGTGATAGTTTGTGCGGATCACGAGCCACTCCTTCGATTATTATAGCGTCTCGCATGTCGAATAACGTTCTCCTGTCGTGCGTGCATGATACCTATATAAATAAGTATGTAGTGCCTCTAGATATTTTGCATTTCGTCACGGGAATCCCGAGCCATTATCCTCGTCCCGTTTCGATGATCCGACGTGCAATGATCTTTACCAAACAGTGCAGCAGTAACTTTACCTCACAATGAGCCAACACTGTGTTTTCTTTCGTAAGATTGTACGTGCCTCTGTGATTCGATTATCTGATTGAATTTGTCAAGTGTATTGTTACGTGTTCTCGTTATTGAATCAAAAATAAAATGGAATCGGAAGCCTCACAGTCATCGTTAATGTACCTTCATGTAAAAAGTTCTTACATGAACAAAGAGTTGTGATAGATAAGCAAAAAGAATGATAAAAAAAAATTCATGTTCGGCAAAGAACATTGGTCCAATAGCTTTTCGACAAATTCAACATACTGTACGCTATGCTATTTATTTATTTATTTATTTATTTATTTATTTATTTATTTATTTATTTATTTATTAGAAAGCCTTTGCGCTATTTCTTCCACGTGAGAATCACAATTTTTTTAATAGCATTGTGATAATGACATTATGATAACTACAGTTTTTCGAGACCCTGAAATGGTTTTGAAAAATGTTCCGAAAGAATTAAGTTGTTTTTTTTTTAAATAAACGTTATATCGACGTACTTTATTTCGCTGAATGACAATTTGTTATCCATTTTACCGAATGAGACATTTTAAAATTGAACCACCGGGAACTTTTCTTACGTTTTTAAAACTTATTTTCCATTCTAATTAATACAATTGTTCACACACATGACTATATATATTCACCGAGAAATTTCCGTTGAAATGCTTTCTCGATATCACATTAAAGTGAAGAAACATAATAATTTTAAGACCTACTCATTCATCTATTTGATACCACATATGTCCCATTTAGAGCTCGCTTTGTTATAGACTATAATCATGCTATGCTCTCAAAAGACTCTCGTAAAATGAAACATTCCACTTTTCCCGAGTTTAAGACTCGGTCATGGACTTAACTGCTTTTCGCCCCATGTGCAATTTTCATTTTTCACTCACGTCACTAAAACATCATAAAAACTTGTTCCGCGGCTTATTTCTTGTGACAACAACGTAAATTTACCTTGAAACTCGGTCGTCTCGGCGAAGTCTTTCGATTCCCGTTGACTCTTTTCTCTCCGTTAATTTTCTCTTTCTTCTCAACAGCAGAATTGTTATCTTCAATAGGCACAAGTTGCAGCGGTAATCTGGCCCTCTTAAGAGCCAGACGATCAATCGTAGCATACACAATTCTGTCGTTCATCGATCTCTCACTGTTCGTAGCACATTTAGCCTCATTATCAGCCCGAAGAAAGCTGCAATTAGCTTCAGAAACTGAAGCTTCTGAATCTGCGGATAGTTTTTGATTTTTCATCCTTAAATCGTCCTTAAGATCGTTCTTAACCTGCCCGCAGACACCCATCGACTGTTCGATCACTCGTGGAATCTGCATAATCGTTTTCTAAGTCGTCACAAAAATTCGCAAGCGACGAACTCGCTATAAAGTTTTTTTTATTTTCGTAAAATTCGTCGTATTCGTAACTGCGAATAAAATTTCCAAAATTGCTGCACTTTTTACACGCGCTTTTGTCAAAGCGTTGGCAAGATTTTTTCGTAACTGCACGAAAATATTTAAGCGGCAAATCTCGACATTCCGTCATATTACTTGTCCCGGATGTAGAGCGCATTGTTTAGTTTTTCGTTTCGTGGCGCCTTCGATAACTACGTTAGCACTCGCGTCGTGCAGAACACATTGAGAACATCGTGAGCCTCGTTAAAAACAGTATCAATTCACGTTGGGCTGCAAAGTATATTGCTGTTATCATCACGAGGAATGTGCGTGCATTCTCGCCTTTTACCAATGACCTTAACTTGAAAATATATTCACACAGTCACTAAACCGGTATTAAAATTAATTATTCGCAGGAAAGCTACCGAAGATTATCTTCGATCTTGAGTATCAATTTCCCGCAGATTTTCGATGGTTTATTTTCTCGTTTTTATTTCTGGAAATCGCACCTCTACTCAAAAGTGCCATTTTTCCATAATTTTCAGCCAAAAAAGTGTCTACTATTAAAAAATCTCTGTTGATCACAGAAAGTATAGCAAAAATGTTCTTCGATGTTTTGTATCAAGTTTCTGTAGCTTTTCGTTTCTTTATTTTCTCATTTTTCGTTCTGGAAATCGCATGTGCGTTCGGTTGTGTACTCAGTCAACAACCTCTGATTTTCACAGAAAAGGTATAAAGACAATTTTGAGAATCAATTTCTTACTTAGTTCTTTAACCGATTATGAAATGCTTCGTATTGTTTATATTCTCGTTTATCCGAACGTTGGATTATCTTACGTTCAAGATTATATTGGATCCGTTGTATCAACTTTCTGCAGCTTTTCGATTATTTACGTTTTTTCCATTTTTCCATTACTTGTATCTAGAAAATTGTCAACCATTTAATAACTTTCGTTAATCACAGAAAAGGTACCAAACATTTTGCCGGTATTATGTATTAATTCCCTGTAACTAATCGATTGTTTATCTTCCAATTTTTCTCCTGGAAATCGCACATGTGTTCAAAAATGTTCTTTCTTTATTGTTTTTTATCTCGATTCTCATTCTAAACTTCGATATTCACAGAAAAGGTATAGAAACTTTTCACTAACTTATAGCATTAATTTCCAATTCAGATCTTCGACCGGTTATGAAATGCATTGCATTGTTTATATTCTCGTTTCCGTTTCCAACGATCATACCTGCATCGCTGCAACTGCACATCTACAGCAATCCAAGTTTTCCGCACAAACTTGATCTATTAATATCGAGTACGTCACCACTTTTGTTTGTAAGTAATTTTCCAGATATTGATAAGACGTATTTTATCGCGAATAATTCGTTCAACGATGACGTATAAACTCAACGAAACGATCAGATTTTCATTGAGCAACAAAAATCAACATCGTTCTATTCAGCACAGAATCACAATAATTTAGGTCCCAAATGCCGAAGAGACTTTCAAGCACGTTTCTGCGACGTTGCGACCTTTCCCGGCTTCCAAGAATCTTTCTAACACACACTATACACACACAAACGCACACACTCACGCAACTGTCACTAATAAGTAGTTGAATAGAAAGACTGGATCGAAAAACGGGAGTGTCTGATAGATTGTCATTGGGATTCCTTAGCTACGATATGTGACGCTGTGGAGATCAACGCACGAACGATTTCATTCGATGGACCGTTACGTTATGTTTTTTTTTAAATATTCATCTCGAACTAATTTGCGTAGTTGCCTATTCACGAATGAATATATCAAATCGAGAGGCAATTTAAAATAACAGCGACACTGTTTCACAGAATTTGACAGTCTTTTGAATGATTGTTTATTTCAGCTGTTTTTTAGTGTGGCTCTGTATCGCCAGGAGAGAAAAACGTGCGGAACAGCGAAGCGCGTGGTTAAGAGCGCGAATCCCGCGGCCACGAGACTGTTGTGCTCACTGAGTCGCCGACGACAAGAGTCGGAGAGTTTTAGCCGTGGCTCTCGCACATAGCGCGATCCTTTGCTTACTTACCCGCGCCTCCAACGAGCGCGGCGATCGTAAGTACCGCGCGCTCGTCTCTCGGCTCACTTCGGCTTCCTTCGAGTCTAGCTTCTCAGTCTTCGACAACACTTTGGCGTAAAAGTGTTGACGAGACTGTAGCAGAGGAGGAACAGCTGAATGGGCAAGAGGAGGGACACGTTTTTATGATGTTTCGCGTGAATATGCCAGGATTTTATTGACCAACGGTATTATTGCGTTTTATTGCAGTTTGCCTGCAGAAATTTGAAGTTGAACTTTGGCTGGTGGCATTTTGAGGCATTGTTTCGGATTACCTCATGGCAGTCGGTAATTTCGCGCGGTTATCATAGGGACAGAATGTTCAGATTTTTGTTAACATCTTTTTAGACCTACGGAAAAGTGCACTTTCGTTTTGTTATGGAGAAAGATTGATCTGCGTGAAAAATTTTTTTTTTTAGATGTTTATGACAGAACAGAAGAGAATAGAATGATCTCTAATATCGAGAAAAGTGGTTTCGAAAAATTGTCCGGATGTATTTATGTATTTGTTTTTGTGAAAGGCCAAAAACTCATGTAACTTATAAACTATTTAACTGAATAAGCTCAAATTTGAACAACATAAGCTAAGCTTCTATTGGTATAAATTTGACAAAAAACGCTTAAGGCATTTCAGTTTTATTGGAATTTTAAAATTTTGAAATAAGTACCTAATGCTGTAGCTCGAACGAATTTTAAGCTGTCCTGCTGAAACTTGGTTAAACGAAATTGCACAACGTGATGGGACCTTTGGCATTGAATTTCGGCCAAATCGGTAATACGGTTCGATTTTTATGAGATTTGGAGATTTTTGAAAAATTTTCGGTTCTGCGCCAATCCAGGAGAAATTTCAATAAATCGACTGAAATTCTCTACAGAGGAAAAACTTTGCACATCGCTTCCTCAATACTTTTCATTTTTCGCAAAGCTTCTTTTACGAGAAAATTAAAATGGCAAGAAAATTAATGAGGAAGCGATGTGCAAAGCTCTACTATGCATCCTTATTTTCAGTCCTGTTCGGAAAAGTGCACTTTTGCTTCCCCATAGTGGAAGTTAAGTTTTCATTTAAAAAATTCTCGAGATTTTCAAATCAGAACACGTCGGATGAGAATAAGCAATTCGAATTTTTTGCGAACTTGTTGCAAGCAAGGAATGAGGTTTTTTAAAAGATAAATTGTAAAAAATGTATAGAATAAACATTCCTGAATTTTAATCATTTTCCGACAACATTTATAATATTGTTAATTTTTTTTCAAGTATAATTCATCAATACCGATTTTGATGAAAGACGGTTCATTTTTCTTATACAAAATTTATCGAAATTATGAGAAAAATTTAGCACTTAGTCGACAACATGGTAATAAGATATTTTTATATATACCTAAAAAACGCATAGTCACGTAAAAATGTTGCAAACAATTAAATACGAAAAAAATCTATTTTGCCGTTGTTTAGATCCAGCATTCAAGAATAATTACCTATCGAAAAGGGGAACATAGATCAGCCGTTAAACGGTTTAACCTCTAAAAAATTAGATTCCGATTATGAATTTAAAAAAGACGGAAACAATATGTATGTACTACACAACTGTTAGAAAAATTTCGTTGAAATTACTATACGTGTAGGAAGCTCATTTACAGAAACAGATATGCGAAATTTACTACACGAGTATAACGTGAAATTGATGTACAATTCTTCTGAATTTATTACGAAAGTCGTATTGATTATATACAGGTTGCTAGATTCGTGACAGAAGACGTATTAATTAATTCACAGTTTACTAAATACGCTATGCGAGTCCTATTTTTAATATCTGTTAACTTTAATTTTGCAACACTCTCGTCCATTTTACCTTGAATATATTTAAGAAAATATATTAAGGGTAAAATTTACGTACACTTGTGCACGAAGCTCTTTTACAGAAACGAATAAATAACATTAACTACACGAATGTAACGTAAAATTAATGTACAATTCTTGTCAATTCGTTACAAACATCGTTTTAGTTAAACCACCGTCTCCGAAATTCGTTAATAAAAGTCATGGTTTTAATGTAAGTTAACTTTAAGTTTACCACACATACATTGAATTTTCATTTTCTTTCGCTCATTAAATTGAATTTCATACACGTGTGTACTAAAAATACATTGCACAGGTTTAATGTAAATTACTATACAGTGTATGAATTTTCCAAATGTTTTTTACAGTGTAAGTGAATGTTACCTATAAGATAAACTCCGATGGGGGTTTACAGAGCGATATCCAGTATCTCATAACGTTAAATAATGCGACGTTATCATAAAAATCAATATTTTTCGTTAAATCCTGAAACCTGGTTATTATTTAACTTACTTGCTGGAATCTATCCGTGTGCGGACAAAAAAGAAGCGCAGAAAATGAAGGTCTGGTTGGGTTAACCTTCGTTTCTTCAACTCTTATCCAGCTGACATAAACGATAGAGATCGTTATGTCGCTGTTCGTCTGGTTAAATGTGATATCTTATCTAGCACAGTGTCCGGGCGAGGCAATCTATGGAAACTGTCAGCCAATCGAGACATTGCGGTCTACAAAAATTTAATATGTCCAAGATTCAAATGAAAAAGCTTTCTTCTAAATTTCTATCACAATTTCCGGACGATTTGAACAATAGAAAAACCCCAAGCAATTCCAAAATTGCACTCTGCAAAATTCAGTAATCTGGAGATTTAAATTAACAAATTTTTGACTAGATTTTTGGTTGTGTATGATATTTTAGTGATCACATTTCCGGACGACGTAATCGATTGAAAATGCTAAGCAATTTAAAAAATTACCACTGAACAATTTAGTAAGCACGCGACTTAAATTTAAAAAGCGTCTATTTTAATTTCTACCACAATTTCTGGACAACTTGAATATCAGAAAATGATGCCAAGCAATTGAAAAAATAGCATTCTGCAAAAATCCAGAAAGTTTGAGATTTTAATGAACAAACTTTTTTTTAAATGTTTGTGTAAATGTAATAGCATATAAATTTAAAAAGCATCTATTTTAATTTCTACCACAATTTCTAGATAACTTGAAGAATAGAAAATGATGCCAAGCAATTGAAAAATTGCACTCTGCAAAAATCCAGAAAGTTTGAGATTTAAATGAAAAAACGTTATTTTTATTTTTGCTTAAATGTAATAGCATATCTATCATAATTTCAAGGCGTCATAATCGATGGAAAAAACTAACCAGTCAAAAAACTGTCGCTTTTTAACGTACAGAAAATTAGAGATGAAGGAAAAGGTCCTGTTGAAAAAGGAAAGACTGGGAAAAGTACGTATGCTGGAAGAATCACTCGCGCTCCGTTCTCGTGCGTCAGATCCTCAGGAATTTCTACATTCCCGCGCAGGTGAGCTGCGAGACCGATGATGTGGCACGCTTCGACCTCGTTTATTCGATCCATGCGGATGCGAGACAGGATTTCCTCCGTAGTCCTTGCATGTTCCTTAAAAAAAAGAAAAATAAATGTCATTTTTTATATTCCTCGCGAAATCACATTACTATTTTTATATCTTGAATTTTTTCATTTTGGTAAACTGAAAGAGAAACTGAAATATAATTTTCTCAAATTTTAACTCAAACCTTACCTCAAATTGAAAGTATGAAGGCAGCTTTAAGCAAATATAAAAAGTTTTTAAAAATTCCATTTCACAAAGCATTTGTAAAATTTATTCGAACATTCTTAAAGAAATTATAATTATGATGAATGCGTTGTCTAAAAATCGAAATTTCTAAATGAAATTTTTTTAGACATTGCCGATAAATATTTGTAATGAAGACACGATATGCGTTCCAACATTGTAATTGTTTCAAGTAATTCATTAAGATTACTATCTATATGGTATCGGTTCTTCAACTGCTTCGTCTCTTTCTTTTGAATAATTTAGCCCAGGACTTTTTTCTTATTGGAGAATGCAATAATCTCTACCCTTTTTTACGAAGCGTGATGAATAATCTTTGACATGTGTACTCTGTACTTTCCAGTACTTAGTTCACGCTGAAAACTAGTATAATGCAAATATGGGCAGCTTTGGAATAAGAAGGAATAAAAAGCATATTCATAATTGAATTATTATTTATTGTCAAACATAATTTTTCTGATTTATCCATAATAACCACCTAAACCTGTATTTTTCATTGAATAAAAATTATAGTTATTTTATCGTCAAGTATTTTGTTAGTTGAACAATTTCAAAAGGGTTTCTGATTTTATAGCCATTACAATTGGTATGTATAAAGTGGTTTTTTCGAAAATAAAATAAAATTGTGTGAGTGTGTGCAGGGCTTCGAAATTTCAATTACTGGTAACCCAATAACCCTTTAACCGATTAAGCTGAAATTTAGTACGCAAGTAAAGCAGCAGTTCATACTTGACTCATGCAATTTATTCCGAAACGTATGCAGAAATTTTTTTCATAGCTTTTTGAATTTTTTCAAAAAAGAAGGTGCGCGCTCTTACCTTCGTGAAGAATAGCGATATTTGGCTAAATAATTGTTAGTATGTAGAAGTACTGTTGACGTTGTTTGGTATGGAATTTGACCGAAATCGGTAAAGCCGTTTGGATTTTATGGAGTTGTGAAATTTTTTTAAAATTTACGTTTCTGCTCTAACTTTTGTAAAACACGAAATAACGAACTAAAATTTTATACATAAAATTGGTACTATTTAGCGAAGATTGGTACAGAGTTTCATCATAATCTGCAATGCGGTTCGAATTTCTCAGAATTTTAACTTCCAGCAAAAATTATATTATTAACATTATCAAAACATAACATAGCGAACTCAAATTTTATACATAAAATCACCTTCAGCAATAATAGCATAGTTGCCTCACAATTTTCAAGGTGTTCAAATTTTTCAGGAAATTAACTTATATAAAAATAAAGCTGCAACGTTGAACTTTGCAAATTGCTTCCTCATTATTTCTGTTTTTTGTTTTACAAAACTACCTTTATGAAGGAGCCAAAAATCGATTAACATACTTCCTCATAGAGATAGCTTTAAAAAAAAAGCAAAAATAATGATTAAGTACTTTACTAAGTTCAATTTTGCAGTTTTATTAAAAAGATTTCGACAGTTATTCTGTCGCTCAGCTTACAATAATTAGACACTCATGGAGCTCGTTAAAAATGTATTATTTGTGAACTAGCTGCATTATGCAATATAGTGTGGACATCTTACGCTAGTCACTGTCAACACGATCTGACTATTCATTGTCGGCGGACGTTGGAAGGAATGGTTGAAGATATGGTATTACTTGATTGGATTCTCGCTCCCCTCTCTCGTTGAGTTTCACATTTTTTGGATTGTCAAACGAGGTAGAAGTGGAAGGTTCTTCAGGTATGCAAGTCAGTCTTCATTAAACTGTAGAAGATAGCACGTACTAATCATCCACAATGACACTTGACCAGGTATTTAAACTTTATCATTACAAAAAAGACTAGCTAATTATTTTTTATCATAATAAAAATGAATAGAGAATTCTACATAATACATTGCATAAAAAAAAAACTAAAAACAATTCCTTCGATTGTCACCCAATAAAATTGCTTAAGAATATTCTTCGACTTATTTACGGTAGATCACTTAACAATAAAATATTAATTGGGCTGAAAATTAAAGTAATGTATAAGAAAATTCACACAATTTTGGGCGAAAAAAAATTCATTTTTGTAAAGTCATGAGTGGTGACTTCTGTATATAAGAAAAACATTGTTCTAAGAATTTTATATAATAAAATGTTTACTTGACTTATAATTGATTATACGTAAACAAAAAAGATTTATGTAATTTTTGTTGAAAAAGAATTTTCTGTTTTTGAAGGTCATAAATAAAAAAGTCTATTTGATACAGAATCTTTGAAAAATGTTGTTTCGACGAGTGTTATATGAAAAAACAATCACTTAGTTGTCAATATAAAGAATATAAAAAATAAAAAGTAGAATAATAAAAAACTAAAAATAAAATAAAATCTCATGTCGTTTTGGGTTCAAATCAATTTTCCGTTCTCAAAGGTTACGGTTAAATATCTATATATAGTCGCAAAGACTTTGCACATCTGGTAAAAAATGACCGTCTTGTGAACGATTTATCGCACAGTCATTCCAATTACCAAAGTCATAAAAAACAATCAGCGTTGCTTAATGATAAACGAAGTATCGTTAATATTGTTACTCGTTTTGTTTGAGAAAAAATCAATTTTGTTATTGTTTTGTCAGGATTTTGAAGCAGCGGCCGAGAGCATCAAGACCTTGACGAAACGTCCAACGGACGAGGAACTTTTAGAGCTTTATGCTTTCTTCAAGCAGGCTTCGATCGGCGATGTTAATACCAGTAAGTCATTTTTTGAAAATCCATACATTTTAATTGATTTTTGCAGCCCAAGAAATGGCGACCGCAATTCATTATTAAATAAGAAAATAAAGTAATAAATTAATAGTAGTAGTAGTAGTAAAAGGAAATTTATTGACAATATACGTAGACATAGATTTACATACATTTAGAGCGTATAACTATTATTTACAGTGTCCGTATTGTCAACGGGCCATCGACCGTAGTCCTTCAGCCCAGCTTTTAAGGTTTAGGATGACGGTTTCTTTTTTTTTTTTTTTTTTAAGCTTAATACGTAATCACGTACCGGTTAATATAATATGGCTGCGTATAAACTAGATTTTTACACGTTTTTTTTTTTCATTGTTCATAATTTCTAAAAGTTGGTATAGTGTGTGAGTGGGTAATAAATTAATATTTTACAGGTAAACCGGGTATGTTGGACCTGAAAGGAAAAGCGAAGTGGAATCAGTGGAATAGCAAGAAAGGAATGTCGCAAGACGCTGCAAAACAAGCGTACATCACTTACGCCAATAATTTGCTCGCCAAGTACAAATAATGCGGAACATTTTTCTCACAACTATTGTTTTTATTATGTTTTAAATAACTCCGTTGTTATTTTCATTCAGAAATATCTACAATGATGTTACTTTCAATAATAAATATCAGATGTTCCTTTCGAATTCTCAAAATCAATTTTGCATTTTATTATTCTTATGGTTTAAATATTTCCGATCTTATTTTTAACAACAAATATCTGAAATTATTCTTGAATTCTTAAAATAACTTTCAGCATTTTGTTATTGTTATCCTCAAAGTAATTTCGTCTTATTCTCGATGATATTTTTAATAATCAATATCTGATGTTTTTTTCAGTTCTCAAAATCACTTTCCTCATTTTGTTATTGTAATCCTCAAAATAATTCCGAGCTTATTGTTGAAAATATCGTTAATAATCAATATTTGATGTTATACTTGATTTCTCAGAATGACTTTCCTGGTTTTGTTATTGTAATCCTCTAAATAATTTCGACGTTATTTTTGATAATATTTTTAATCATCAATCTCTGATGTTATTCTTGATATCTCAAAATCACTTTCCATATACGTGCAGATGTCCTGCGCTTTGAGTAAACAGAATGAAACGAGAAAGATAAGAAAATCGGCGCTTGTCTGACGAACAGATGTTCGGCCAGTGGCCAATGAGTTTGCGCTACGTCTTTGTGTTGGATTTTTGTGCTCGCGTGAATCCTACTAGCCGGACACTCACACGCTCTTAGCTTGATCATAATATGAGGGACCGACGACGCAATGTCGACAGCAAATCAACGCAGCAAGTAATTCTCGTGGTGTGATTTACCAATACACCGATCGTAGCAGCGTTGGAATATTGTATCCTGTGCGACCTGTCGCTCTTCACGCCCGTCCAACCAACGAACCAAGCTCAAAGTCCTGTTAGAATCTGCGGAAAGTATACTTGGTGCACGTTTCGAAAGGTGCTTTGTGGTGAGGCGCTTTGAAATGTGCCGTCCGCAAGGAATTATAGAAACACTGGAACGAATACCAGTTGAAAGAGATGCGCGCCGAGAGAGAGCAACCAGAATGGTGCATGTATTTCGCTTCAACGCACGGGAAGTGTAACTCGTATGTATAGTAGAAACTCGTTAAGCGGGGGTAAAAATTTTCCGGTGAGACTTTTTTTTTTTTTTGCGAAACTGGTTTGACCGATTCTATAGACTTTTGTTTCAAACTTTCGTTTTAAAACTTGAGTTCCAAACTATTGTTTTAAAATTTTGTTTTAAAACTTGAGTTCCAAACTATTGTTTTAAAACTTAAGTTCCAAACTATTGTTAAAAATTTTTGTTTCAAATTTTCGTTTCAAATTTTCGTTTCAAAATTTTTTTTCAAACTTTTGTTTCAAACTTTTGTTTCAAACTTTTGTTTCAAACTTTTGTTTCAAACTTTTGTTTCAAACTTTTGTTTCAAACTTTTGTTTCAAACTTTTGTTTCAAACTTTTGTTTCAAACTTTTGTTTCAAACTTTTGTTTCAAACTTTTGTTTCAAACTTTTGTTTCAAACTTTTGTTTCAAACTTTTGTTTCAAACTTTTGTTTCAAACTTTTGTTTCAAACTTTTGTTTCAAACTTTTGTTTCAAACTTTTGTTTCAAACTTTTGTTTCAAACTTTTGTTTCAAACTTTTGTTTCAAACTTTTGTTTCAAACTTTTGTTTCAAACTTTTGTTTCAAACTTTTGTTTCAAACTTTTGTTTCAAACTTTTGTTTCAAATTTTTGTTTCAAATTTTTGTTTCAAACTTTTGTTTCAAACTTTTGTTTCAAAATTTTGTTCTAAAATTTTTTTTTTACTTTTTTTCTTAAGTTTTTGTTTGAAATTTCTTAAGATTTTGTTTTATATTTGATGAATCTCCCAGGCTCTTCTAATAAAAGGATCTTACTAGAGCTCTACGGTTTTGAGAATATGTTTTTAGGGAAACAATTTGTCGGCGGCATACCTGATATTTATTCTTTGAACAAGAAATACAGCATCTTCAGTGGTAGTCTTTATGAAGCAAACAAGCTTAATTACACTTAAAAAGGATGTTATAGAGCCGATGTACTCGACAATCCGTGTAGAAAGCGATTTGGAAAAAAGTTTAAGAAATCACTATTTTTTATTTTTACACATACATTAAATGTATGGTTGAAAAATATCTGTTGAATGTCCCATAACTATATAGTTGGAAAATGTCTTGGAAGAAGTGAGATCTTTATATCTGTCTCCATCTTTTGTATTTGTCAACCATAAAGTCATGAGTTATTCAAGAGTCATTACAAATTTTGCACAGTTTTTTTCCAATGAAACGATTTGAAGCGGTGCGTCTGGACGAATTCGAACTTCGCCTAAATAAAGACCACCCTATTGACAGTATATTTGGGTGATTCTCTTTAAATAGTCCGTTTACAGGTCAAAAAAAGGAACAAACAAAAATTATTGATATATGCTTAAAAACCTTTCAGTGACCGTCACATTTAGTTCTTTTAATATAATCATTTCATTAAAAAACTGTTTATTCTATTTTAATGCTTTTAATATAATCATTTCATTAAAAAACTGTTTATTCTATTTTAATGCGTTTCCGTAATTTTAAAGTAGGAGTATTACCAGGAGAATGATGCCCAAATTGAGGAACGACGCAAACCTTTGCCCATGCGTTTCTACACCTTTATTTAAATATTACAATTATAATTACTCAGAATAATATGTAAACGTTGAATATGTAATGCATGATGGGCATAGTGTTCGGCAGAATACTAATTGGCATCTGAATGATCTAAAGTGATAAATATTAAATGAGAATAATTCGAAAAAGTAAACTTCATATTGCAAAAATTATGTTCATGTAACGCATCCATAATAATGTACGATCGCATTTCTCTAGAAGATTCGTTGTTCAGATGGATGTCAACGCCCAGGGCAATAACAAATAATAACAATAACTTTGGAAGATTTTATATGAGGCACGGGATATGCACAGTATTAAAAATGTTACAACATGGCAGTGCATTGGTTCCTGATAGTCACTCTTGAAAAAAAAATATTGCATATAATTTATATTGAAAATGTGTACTAAACGCGTATCATAAGACAATGAAGTGCTGTACCATCGCCGTTTACATCTCACTTCGACGATGAAAATACTAAACACATGCAAGCGGACTATTTTGCGAGAAGAAAAAAAAAATAGCACATCGAAAGTCTCAATATCGAATACTGAAGACACCTTTCTAGCATTCTGATTGGCCGTCCTTGCCCTTGACATAGAGCCAACTTCAGACTGTTAAAATCGTTGCAGGATCACATGTGGCGCGCTTTTTGAATCGTTGTTTTTTCGCAGTCGTAGAATGGAATACATTCTTCTTCTGGAAATAGATTTCCTTTTCTTTCTTTTATTTTTCTTCGTAAAAAAAGATACGGCACGTCGAAAGTCAATTACATCGAAACACTCAAGCACAAATATAGTAATGTTAATTGACAAATGGTAATGAGGCTGCACCCAATTTGATCATCATCACCATGTCCTGGATAAAAGTATCCTCTCAAAAATATCCTGGACAAGAATATGCTGTGCCAAAAATATCCTCTAACAAAAATATCCGCTGACAAAAATATCCTGTGTCAATATGTCCTATGCCAAATATCCCCAATAAAGTGTACAAGAAAAAACTAAAAACATTCGCGGAATATATGCTTTTTAATTTATACTCGAAAAATATTACAGTTATTCTAATAACAATAACATTTTCAGACAATATCACAATCGGAACAACTAAATTACATTCATTACTATATTACATTCATTAATGCATTACAATTGCATTTCATTCACAATTAATACAGTCAATATTGTAATTTCGGTAATTCATTTCTAATAATTTATAATTTTGTATTGGGGGGGGGGGGGGGGGGGGACTTTGCCCCCTGCGCCTTTTCAACCCCTCAACGCGCCTCCGCCCCGGCCCCATAATGTTTATTTATTTGTGCGTGTTTCAGCACAGGAGATTTTTGCGTCACGACATTTTTGCCGCCGGATATTTTCAGCACAGGATATTTTTGCGTCGAGACGAAAATTTTTGTTATGGATATTTTGGCAAAATATACTTTGGGTGTTACCGGTAATGAACATGAAAATTTCATGTTCATCCATAATAAGTGACAAACGGAAGAAAAAGAGTACCGGCGAAGCAAGCACGATGTTACTAGTGATATAAAGAATAAATATAGACATAAAAAAACATTTCTCGAAATACGCGCGATTAATCCATTCTCCGGGTAACCAAACCCGGTATTAGTCGAGGATCTACTGTACATTTCGACGACTGCGCATTGACACGGGAAGAGAAAGACAGCCAACTATTCCAGAACTCTTTCTCTTTCTCTCTTCACCGTATCCCCACTCCCATAATTCGCACTTGGTGCGTTCCAGTACATACTCTTATATTTCCGTGGCCATCCAGCGCATAGAGCGCCTCAACCGGCCACCGGTAGTCGTTTATCAGGCCACAAAGTACCGAGCAGTACCGAGCGCAGTTGCTATCCAGAGCTCAACGAGGCTAGTTTGCTTTCCGCACAATTTTTCTTGCCATTTCGACGATTTTTGTCAGTCCTAATAATTTCGCACAATCATGTCTCTCGACGAGGTAAGTTCTTCTGGCTAACTATAAATATTCTCCGTATATCATGCTGATGCTTCTTCAAAGCCGGTCGCTCCAGAATTTCCAAATAAACATTCGTCACTTTTTCTTCTAAAAACAAAGTGATCTTTGTAATCGTGCAAATTCAGAATATATTTCCGCTTGAATGGAAAGATACATTGGACGTATGAACGGAATTCGCTCAATGGCAGCGTGAAATAAAATCGCTCGGGTGCATTCATGAATTAAATTATATACGCAGCGCTGAACGAAGTCGGGGCGGAAGATATTACTGCAACTGATTGATAGGTACACGTACGCAATACACTTGTTCGATGTAGATTGGTCACAGTAAAATATATCGACCTTTTTATTGTTGCTTGAGTGAAGATAATACTTATAAAGAAAAAAACGTATTATCGGTTTTGCGTAAACAAGAATAAGAGTCTTGAGCCTTTATCTTTTTAATTTTCGTAACTTCAGAGATATCGGCTCGGCTGCGTAGTATCGATAACCGTTAGTGCATTTTGTGTAAACTCAATTCGATTTTTATCTAGAAGGAAAAAAACATTGTTGATTTACAATTTAGATTTGCCATTGTCACAACGAAGATAACAATGAGCGAAGTTGTTGATTCAATATTTCGAACGTAATTTTTATGATGATAATAATAATGATAATATCGTAAGTTGGACTTTGTTATTCATTTATATTTAACAGTTTAAAGAAGCTGTAACTTTTCCCCCAAAAAGCAATTATTTTTATCCAAAGAGGAATAAATGCTATTTTATTCATTAGAAATAACGAATGAAGTTGATGTGTTTCTGAATATCAATGATCAGGATTTAATTCGTGTCTTATGATAGTAATGATAATACTGTTGGCTTCACTTTTTTGCAATTAGCAATTCAACAAAGCCGCTGAAGAAGTGAAGGAATTGGCTACTTCACCATCCGATGCTGATCTCCTTGAGATTTATGCGCTTTTCAAACAAGGAACTATCGGAGACTGCAACACAGGTAATTGATAGAAAGAAGGAAAAAGATAAATAAATAAAAATGATAAAGTGTAAAACCTGATGCAAATTTTTTCTGTATTGTTCAGCTCGTCCAGGAATGTTGGATTTCAAGGGAAAGGCAAAGTGGGATGCTTGGGATGGAAAAAAAGGTTTATCTCAAGAAGATGCCAAAAAACAGTACATAGCGAAGGTCGAGGCGCTCATAAAATCGATTGGAAAGAAATAATTTTTTCTACAAGCTTATAGATTATTTATCTTTGTTGAAAAGTTTACAATCATACTGGAAACTTTATACACAAACACTGGCGCACAATGGAATTATTTCACTCTCTTGCTTCGAAGCGAGGTGAACAGATAAAGAAAACAACTATGCAAATAATTAGACATTAGATAATGTTCAATGCAAAGCGTACACATGAATTGAATTCACTCAACCTTGGTTTTTATATCTGTTTTGTTTCTTTATGCAAATGAATGGTGCCTAATTTGTTTTTGTTCTTGAATTCTTTATTACAAACATGTTTTACAAATGAATTTGTAAAGTTTAATAAAAGACATTTGATTTAAGTCGTTTTTCTTGTTTTTTACTCTTAATCTCTGAATTTATCGAGTAGGTATTAAGAATGCAACGACAAGAATAAGAATCTTATCAAATTCAATAGACATAATGTATTCTAAGAAAAAAATCGTGGCTTATTAATGACCTATCTTCGTTTTATTTTCGTCATGCAGAGAACAAAATTTGCAGTTCAGCGGCTGCAGTTTTTTATTGACCAGTCAATAAAAAACTATAGATTTTTTTTTTCGCATTTCTCCCAGTCTGCAGGCATTACGCCTATTACAGGGTCAATCCGAGTCAGTAGCCAGTCCTTCCTGAGGCATGTAAATAATGCATATGGAAAATAATAAAATCTACGATGTTCGTCGGTGCAGGGGCCGATTTTTTAAAATTACTTTTCGACAGCTCCTATTGAAACAGTTTTATCTCACGAGGCTTTTAGATCTTTAGATCTTTTTAGGTCTTTAAACAGCTGTATCTCTTTTTACCGGAGAGAACTGACGTATTTCGCAATTTGAATCTAAACGGTTCTCTATCTCATCGGTATTCTGAATGCAATTCCGCCACGTCATTGTGGATTTTATCCTTTTTTGAAAACAGTAATCGAAAAAGCTTCAAAATGTGAAGGGATGAAAGCAAAAGTTCAAGTGGACGATAGTGGAAATTATGCTAGCGATGTATAGTTTAACAAAGGGTCCCGATTTGTTAATGAATTTTCCCAATTTCTGCAATCAATTTTCCTGATTAATTGATGTATTGAGATTATATACTCTAAGAATAAACGAAAAAACGTAAACTGTTACAAATATTATATGATTTGATATAATAATAGTAATTCATGAGTTCCGTGAAACCTAAAGATTCTGCCGAATATATATAATATAAATTTACTAAAAAAGTTTTATTTCAAAGGGTAAAAAAAAACTGCATTATAAGTAGCACTCTCAGATAAGAGAGCCTCACTTTTTACACTCATTCTCTTCCTTATAATTTTTTCTATAAAACGATACCCAATTATGACCTATTTATTTTGGTCAGTTACTAGAAAATTTTCATGAAATAATGTAATTGTCGAATTCGCATTGAAACTAAAGTCTTTAGTGAAAACAGTTTAATTATCGGTTTAAATAAAACCATTGCTGAGTTAGGTCAGTTCAGAATACGTATGAGATACGACCGTGCTCCCAAATCCAATCAGATAAAACCATTGAGATTTAAATTGCGAAACACGTCAGTTCTCTTCGGAAAACCGAGATAAAGCTGTTTAAATAATGCTCGGGAGACAGAAATGTTTCTTTGGGACTCGTTGTTTTGTTACGTTTATTCAGGAGTAATTGAGGAGCTATTAGGATGAATTGGAAGGTATATGAAGAAAAACAACGTAGAATTGAATAGTAATAGTGTATTTTGTTTAAGCTTAAGTCTATCTTCTTATCATTATATACACATACGTGAGTAATTAATAATTAAAGGAAATCGAAATTGTGCTACAACGTAAATGGTGGTCGCGATCAAGGGAAGAAAGGGGGGTGAGGGGGAGGAATGGGAGGGGGTAATGAGGTATTTCCTCTCGAAGATGGTACATACTATGCTCGTGTTTTGTTCACTGGATATTCGAACGGATAAAAGAACGGAAAAGAAGTATACGAAAAAACGAGAACGTTCGAATATGTATAGCTATTCCGTCTCTGAGGAAAGAAGAGAATAAAGTAAAAATAGATGAATCACAATCACCGGAACTTGTCGGTAGCGCTCTGGCACTCGAAATATTCGTGGCATTTTTTTCCCTTTTTTTCTTTAATAATACAGCGATAATTATATCTCGTAGTCTTGTACTTAAATGTCTATAATCAATGTTTGAGTTTAAATATGCGGTGTATTTTCAATTGAGTAGCTGCTGGTTCCTTTCAATTATCTAATTGATAATATCACCGTAGTTATAGCAGTTCGCCAATGATTTGTTGATGCAAAAACAGATTGTAGAGATTTTCGCACATTCTCGAAGCGAATTTAATGATAACTGCATCGAAGAACAACAATTTAGTGCATTAATCTCTGCTCGACCTATAAAGTCGAGTTTCCAATTTGTTTTTCGGATTATGTTGTATATTGTTGTTGAATTTTTGCATTTTTCATACAGATTAGTTTTTTTAAATGCTCACTATCCGCAAGGTCGCTTGTTTTATTTACTTTGTTGTTTATTTAGTTATATTTCGGCTCAGTTCATTCAGGCTCTCTCGACTGACCTGTTACCTGTTAAAATATTGTTTATTATTCTTTTTTCAAATTATTTTATTTACTTATAGTCCAATATTGGCCGCTTTTTCTCATCGTCCCCATCAACACGACGATCAACGCGTCCCGTACAGGAGGATGGATTCGATGAAAATGTATTTAAGATTATTTTCTAAACAAATTTAATTGATTATGTGAAATATGCCATTTTCATATTTCTGCATTAATCATTAATTAATATGAATTATTTGGCTACAATAAATTAAAATATATCATTGACGTAGAGATCAATGGTAATTCATACACACATTAAAAACAACTGGCAATTGCATAAACTGGCAAATTGAATTCAATGTACAATTATTATATAAAATTGATGTACTTTTACAGTTAAATCAAAGTAAATGATCAAAAGTACAATCATTCTTGCGTTCTTACTGCACATTAATGTCACATCGCTCTTTAATATTTGATTAAATATACCAGTTTTTGCCATAAAAACTTCCATTAAATTTGCCGTTGATTTTTCAAAGTGCATAAAGGTTTTCAATACATTTTCAATTGATAAAAATCCATCTCCGCTGATAAAGACACACGGGAAACAAGAAGATGTTACAACGGGCATCTCCCTCTGAATACAAACGACGAATCACCGAAAAATCTTGGCTATCAATCGAGAAATTCGCAAGTAATACGATCTCAAACGTCGATCTATGAAAAAGGGCGCGCCGCCTTTCGCTGCATGTATCTACGTAAGTGTGTGCTACAGGCAGTGTCTGTGCATATCCCAAAATCCGTACAATCACGTGACAAAATTTCACAACTTGCCTGTTATTTTTTTCCCTTCTGTTTTTTTTGTTTGATCATTCACAATAGATTTGTTTATTAAGTGTTTCCATACAATCAGCCATAAAGATATGTGAAAGAAAGTGATTCGAATGTCTGTTTCTTACGATTTTAAACGCTTATACGTTGAAAATAATTAACTTGTAACGAGGAGAGTCACGAGAAGAGTCAGCGAATCTCAGGCCGAAGAAATCGAGGCTCCGGCGGCCTTAAAATCACTTATCCTCAAATTCGGAGGTTTGACAATGACGAAGAGTTCTCGTATGTGTATCACTGCACTTCTTTGTTGATTAAAGTCAATTTTTACTTCCTCACGTCTCCGGCTATCGAAGCGAGCGCAGGGAAAATGAAGAAAAAAAAAGAGAAACGTGGATTCTTACCAGTCAAGTGTGTTTTTGTTTGCGTGTGTGTGTGTGTGTGTGATTTTTTGTTTGTTTGTTTTTCTTTTGCCAATGAGCGCATTTACTTTCGCTTTGTTTTCTCGTGCTTGGTACTCGTATGTGGATGATGATGAGACCTTATCCTGTTTAGATGATCGCTGTGCGGCACTTTCGAACCGTGGCTACCCGTCGTTCCGGTATCGTTGATTCTTTCATGATTCACCTGACGACTCGTCGATGCTTCGTTCAACCTGACAAAACAAATGCAATTGACGGAAAACCAGACCAATTGAGTGTCTTTCGTGAAGCGGATGCTCGGCTTTTGTTTCAGTTGCGAGAAATGGAATTTTTTCTCGTCGCCTTTAGCGAGAGAAAGGCATGCGGCCTTGTTAGTATCGACAAGCAAGCTCGATCGTCACTAATTAAGAGTGCAGTAAAGATTTCCCTATATTTTACATCCTTTGAGGTATTTGCAACAAAATTGCTACAATTGCAGTGCAAAAACTGTAGCAAACGTCTCAAAGGATGAAAAGTTTGAATTTCTTAACATGGTTCACTTAATTAGAGAATGAAATGGTTGAACGCCAGAAATCAAGAAAAGGGTGAAGATTCTCTCAATTTTTACATCTGTTGTAGTATTTACAGCAAAATTGTCGTAAATACTTTAAAGGATGTCAAATATTGAAAAATCTTAACGGAATCTCTTGATTAGAGGATGGAGTTGTTGAAAGTCGGTAATCGAGGAAAAAGTAAAGATGTTTTCTAATTTTTCATCCCCTGTGAGATTTGCAGTGAATTTCTTGCGATTGCTGTGAAAATTTATGGCAAATATCTCGAGGGATGTTAAGGATTGATGCGTTTTTTAAAAATTCTCTCGATTAGTGAATGAAATTGTTAAACGTCGGTTTGACAAACGATTTACGAAAAAATCGCGCGACTTTGCATCGACCAGCGTCTCAGTACTCTAAAATCTACGAAATTACAAAATTACGTCATTTTCGAACGACTCGGGTTTTTTAAATATGTTAATTGATGAAAAATAATAAATAAACACCCGTGCCGTTGATTAACATCGATAAATCTAGACGCAACGACAAAAAAATCTCGTTGCGTTTGGTTATTTTAATTAAAAAGAAGACGCAGTAGCTGAAGCAGATTTCGTAGCGATGTCTCTCGAAGTCGTTCTCTTTAGCTTGTCGAACTCGCAATGTCTATTTATACACCAATTAAATTTTCGATATTTTAGATTTCGTTCATGGTTCTGCCAATGAGAGGATTGTAGTATATCATGGAAAAGCGGTAGTTCATATTAAAACGTAATTTAACTGTACGTGAGAGATTGTGGCACGCCATTCACTGTCTTCGATTTCAGGACGTCGTTTTCGTAGAACATCACTGTCTCCTTGTTGCCCTCAGTAACACTGCAACAGCAAAAAGAAAGAAAATCATTAATCTATAACAAATAGAGAAAGCCTGCGAAGTAGAACCTTGCAGACTTGTTTATACTCGGAAGAAATTTTTATAAAAATCCTAAGGGACGTAAAATTTTTACCGTTCGACCGATTTGTGTAAAATTGTTACTCAAAAATTGTGTAATGATAGTCCATATGTAAACTAAATTTGAACCCGATACCTCGTGATTTGCATGAGCAAGCGCTCGAACGAGATTTTTCAAATAATTCAAAATGCCATAAAATTTTCACCACTCGACCGATTGGTGTCAAATTTGTACCAAATATCTTTTTAAATGGTCGTCTGAGTGTAAAGAAAATTTAAGATAAATCTGTAAAAAATTTCGAAATTTTTTTTTTCGTAAAAGGTTTTTTTTTCTTTTTGTTCAGCAAAATGGGAATTTTCTGACACGTCAACAGTTAATTAGAACAAAATCTCAACCACTTTTCTCGATGTTTTAGAACATTTTGAGTGTTCGACGTGAAAAACTTCTTAAAAAATTGGACAAAATAAAAAATCTATAAACTTGAGAATTTTGCAATATGATAGAACCCTCAAAAAAGAAATGTGTACTATAATACAGTATTTAGAAATCGATATTGTTTAAGGTACGAAAAACTGTAAAATTTGTGAAACATGAGTGTAAAACTAATGATTTATTAATAAAATGAAATGAAAAATTAAGAAAGCGAGTATCACTTACGTTTGCGTTGTAATTTTCTTGCCATTCATGAATCTTGTGGAAGTGCTAGTTTTTTTCATGGCAGGTCCTTGTCCACCGAAATTCATGGTGCCAAAACTCGAAGTGAAAACTTCAGCACCACCCATGTTCATGCCCATACCCATTCCGCCCATACCCAAGCCCATTCCCATTCCCCCTCCCATTCCACCGCCGAATAATCCGTCAAAAGGCGGGAAGAGATCGAGGGCTCCGAAAGGGCTTAGGGTTTGAGGGTGCCTCATGTGATTGTGTCTGTGGTTAGGTCGGCGGCCGCTGCTTCCGTTGAGCACTTAAACAATAATTTTTTCCGTTAGTATTCTCGATTTTTCGCACAAAATTCACACTCAAGGTACTATGATAAGAAATAAATTTTCAAAAAATCGATTTGATTCTTGCCGCATTCTTATAGCCTGAAATGTTAAGTTTAATTTGTGATACAGTTTTGATCCTTGATTATAACATTTTATATTGAATGATCGGATAAATCTTTGTTGATTTGGAAAAATGTTCATTTATTTGTTAATACTAAACGATCAGGGTATGTTTTTTTTGCAGTGAAGCGTATTTTTCTCTCTTCGTTTCACCATTCTTCTAATTTTCAAAAGGTGTAAAAAGTATTTAATGAAACTTTTCCCCTTTTTCTAGAAGTACAATTTTGGATTGCTTAAATTTTAGGTTCGTGTAACGACTAAAACAGTTGTCACTCTTGGACCAAACCGCGTACGAAGCTTTTTTTGTGTATGAACAATAAATCCATTAAAAATTGATATTATTTAATGTTGCAAAACTGAAACTTTATGATAACCTTCAGGTAGAAATGTTGAAGACCGACCATTCTTTCGGGCCAAATTCTTATGATAGGGGTTAAAAAAGATTTAATTACCATCAAACAAGTCGGTGAATGGAGACCCGCCGAAAAACTCTGCGAATACATCCTCGGGATCTCGGAACACGAACCATTGGCGACTATGTGGATCAAAATCGTCCTCGTGTCTGCGTTTGTTGCCAGGAATCTGTAGACCCTCTTTTCCATACTGATCGTAGACACGTCTTTTCTTTTCTGTAAAATTTCGAGAAACAGAAAGAAAAATGATTATTGTTGACCACTTGAAATAATTCATTCACGTAGAAAACATATAGAAGGGAGAACACTTGGGTAAATCAGGTAAGCAAATTCAGGGTTGTATACCTCCAATATTTAATTCCATGAACATCCATCGTTCTATTGATTCAATAATAGTTTTAAAAAAAATTATTTGCGAAAATATTGATTTTTTTATAAATGCCAAAAAAAAAGTATGAGATCTCCCAATAATTATTTTGAAAACATTGATTTCAAGAAATTGAGTTGTTCAAATTAATGCTAAAAAAAATAAATCGCACATCAATTATATTTCAAAAAATGGGAATATTCTTAAATCGTTTAAATATAAATGGGGGGCTATTAATTAAAATCATTTTCCCATGATTTTTTATGTAAAAACATGGAATCTTACAACCCTGAGCACATTATTGGGCATTGTCGGAAACGATTCATTAATATGTACAAATTTATCGACGGAATGAAGATCTTAGACGGTCGACGACGATCTCGCTGCAATGTAGATCACAACTGACTATTATAAAAGCTGTTAGTACTTTTGGTACGTGCATGGCGAGCGAGGAATCGATGCTGAAGGTATGAAACGATAATCGATGCTGAGGGTATGAAACGATAATCGATGCTGGTTAGCTGCAGAGGGAAGGGAAGAATTGTTAGAAAACACTCGGTTGATTTTGAGGATCTTCCTCGAGAGGATTTTTTTGTAAATTCCTCAAAACCTTAGCGAAGTACCGGGACCTTATTACGAAATTAGCCGAAGCAACGCAAAAAAAAAGTGAGGCTGAGGAAAAAAGGAAGGAGTCGTTTCGATCATTCGTTTAACGAACAAAATCGCAGACTCGACGATGAAAAAACCCGGGCCACTCTAAAATCGTATCGCTGTCGCATATTGTGTTTATTTGTTGTTGCTCTTTTTAATGCGGTACCAAAGAATCGTTGGAGAGGTGAATCAAAGAAACTCCGAGAGGAAAATCCACGTTCCGTCCTTGCAGTTGACCTCGGATAAGATTGCTGATCGTAGATTCTTCTTTGCCCATCTGAGATTGGATACACCATGATTTGTGTGTCATGAATAACCCGGGAACAAAACAGATATATTTCCATCGTTAGATCTGGACTCGGAATTTTTATTTGCAAAAGCCTCTCTTCGCCTTCTTTTTGTCCTGAGTTTCGTTTAATTTATCCAATGCTCCGGGCACAAGCGAATTTTTATCGGCGAATTGACCATGAGAGTGTTTGTCCTGCGTGAATTTTGTATATCCAATGAACAAAGAATATATGAACATAGTTTATTGCTCTTTGTACCACTCAAATTTGAAAAATCCGGTTTTCTTGTACAAGGATGTAGAGTAGTAAGACCCGAATACGTTTTGGAACAAAATGTGTAGGATAAAATAATTTAAATAATTATTATCCCATAATAATAATTTGCAGCGTTTAGAAAAGAATATCCGAACTTTTGAATGATAAAAAAGAGTTGGATTTCAGTACAAGTTAAGAGATGAGAAGTCGTCCATTCACTTTTCCGTGCGTAAACTGACACATGGACTACAAAAAAAAATACCGCTATTTTTTTCCTGCAATAATCAATTTCTTCAATATTGACGATTTGAAAGTAATCATTTCTGAGATATTTGTATAATTAATGGTTATCAAATTGAATAAAGTTGCTTCAGAGCCCTGTAAATTTTTGTTATTCAATGAAAAATTGAAATTTTGGTCGGATTTTTCATAGTTCTTCGTATGACTTGGATGATTCGTCTCAAACTATTTTAAATGAACGAGGAACTTTGGTGCAAGGAATTAAGGATGTGAAACTTGTATTCTACTATCGCCGTAAAATTCAGACCCCGTGATTAAAATTTTTTTTAATGTTCCAAAGTTGTACAACGAATATCAGTTCAACCGACAATTTGGCAGGGGTCAAGATTTTTCACAGTGATAATAGTGCAGCATCGATCGCCTAGAACGTAATTAAGCTTATCATTCGCAGTGTAAGTTTCCTGCATTCGCAAAATTCTTGAGGAAAACAAGCTGGGCGTTCGGCGAAGTCCAAGGGTCCCAAAAATTGTCTTCAGCAGCATTTGTTTTCATTATTATTATCTAAGCATTTTTATGCACTGTATTCGAGATAATTTAAAAAAAATTAAATAAGCAACTTACCGTCTATCAGAACTTCATAAGCCTCGGAAATTTCTTTAAACTTTTTGTTGGCCTCGTCTAGATTGTCCGGGTTCTTGTCGGGATGCCATTTCAGAGCTAACTTTCTGTACCTGCAGACATACAATCAGAGAAACGACTTTAATCATCCAAATAAGTACAACTCGGAGTTACATGATATATATATGTATACATATGTATTTCTTTGGAGCTTTCTCTCGCCTCGTTTCTTAAATCAACAGCAGTTCTCAATCTTTCGTTCCGATGAAAAGTTGCATCGAAAGTTTTGCAAGTAAATTGAGTGTTGTTTAGCCGTAGCTTGACGCAGTTCACTACTTTTACAGTTAAAACGAGTCGAAAGATAAACGACTTGTTCTCGATGACCCAGTAAGCTTCTCGTCTCACGTCGGGCGAGTGTTGACCGTCGTTTAGAATCACAGAAAGCGTTCTGTAAATATCATTGTGTGCGCTACAAAGAAGAGCAGTTTTTAATCTTTCGTTAAGATGAAAAGTTGTATCGAAAGTTTTGCAACTAAATCGAGTGTCATTTAGCTGCAACTCGACGCGGCTCACTACTTTTAAAGTGAAAACGAATCGAAAGATAAGCGAGTCGTTCTCGCTGACCCAGTGAGCTTCTTGTCTTGCGTCGGGCGTTTATTGACCGTCGTTTACAATCGCAGCAAATGTTCTGTAAATAATATTGTGTGCGCTACATAAAGAGAAAAATGTTGCTACTAGATGAGAACAAGAAATCTAGTTGTAACAGCAAATTTCATTTGGTATATTATATTTGTTGATGGAGCAAACAGCATTTCCTGGCAGAGTAAGAATTTTTCTAGAGGAAAATTTATTTGCTGTCGCGAAGCATTTGCATTTGCGAAGTGAATTTGACCTGGTAACAAATTATTCGTTGTACAAGCAAATCAAACGAGATCGGCATTATTTGTTTTCACAGTTAATGCTCGTCTGTTAAAACTGCAAAATGGTTGCCATATGAACAAAACAAATGGCCAGAACAGCAAAAAATTGGCTAACAAATAAACTTTGGCTGCTTCACTAATATCATTTTTCTCTGTATACAGACCTAAAAAATATAAAACTTCGAATGTAACAGAAATCTTGTTTTAAAAGGCCTAGGTCTATTTCTGTAGCCTTTTTTAATTTCGGTAATGTTTGCATGTTAAAATTATTAATAAGGAAAAAAAATATTTCACCGCTTCGAAAAACAATATTGAAAAATTCAATTGACAATGACTTTTACTATAGTTATGCTATATTTATAACATCCTTTTAGATCGATGGAGGTTATGATTATCAACTTATTTTTTTTATTATGAGTTACTAATTACGGATTCATATTACAAATTGTTATATATTATGATAATTTTCCCGAGTATGTTTATTCCAAGAATAATAATGAAACCGTACAATTCTGTGCACATTATTGATATTTTCAAATTTATCGACAATTGGCATCGAAAAATTAAATTTCGAATCCCGGAACGAGTTAGTTTAAAGAACTTTGCTGTCTATTTCTGTAAATTTGCTTTTATTTTTATTTTTTGCCGTTGAAGCAACGTTAGGTTCCATTCAGCGACTATGATGAGGTTTATTTCGGTGGGAGTCACACCGGCTGGTCTGTATGGTGACCGTTTGTGTGTCAATGGGTGTAGGTATGCGTGCGCTATGCTACTACAACCGTGAACGAGGTCGTAGACCCCACCAAGCGAAGCGCAACCTTGAGTGCGCTTAGCGTGCAGCAGCAACAGGAGATCCCGGTTCGTTGGTTCCTGCTGCTGCTGCCGCTGCTGCGCTCCTCTCTCACATATGTGGCTTCCATGCTCGTTACTTTTATCTTCCGCGACGCTTGGTGTTTGAACTGACGCAGACTTCCGAATTATTGTCTCACTTGATCTCCAGTTTTAATACTTAAACTATTATGTTGCTACTTTAAGTAAAAATTCTGCGCTTTGTTTTATTTCTTGGGATAAAAAGCGTACCTCTAGACTTCAATTCGCCATTAACATCTAATTTTATCAAATATTTTCCACTGATAACAAATCCTCAAGAATTTGAATGAAAAACACTATAAAGCGCGACGAAAATAAACAAATGCATAACAATAACACATTTATTGGTCTTTTCGTAAAAGATTACGATCAGTAGAAAACAATTGATAGCAAATTTTCATCGAGCGGGGTAAAACGGATCAATGTAGTGATTAAAGTAAACGAAATTGAAGTCTACAACATTAAAAAACAACGATGTAGACACTCCAGTTTGGGCTTGTTTCATTCGTAGTTAATCAAGTTTTAAAATCCTACATGAGGAATTATAATGTGTTACCTTTTGGATTTACCAGAAATTTTTTAATTTGGAAAAGCGGAAAATTTGTTTTTTCCTTCCTTCGACTTATAAAAAATCTCGTAACATAGGTTACCCTTTTTAAAAGAATTCCTCTAATGTCTTCCCTTAAAAAAATGTTTCTAAGTTGCATTTTGTAAGTTCCCAATACTTTTCTCTCTATAGTACAAAAAAAACTCGTAATGCGGTCCTAAAAAAAAAAAATCTAATCCAAACTCTAGTCTCCAGCGCAGAAATGAAATAGCTCTCAAACCAAATGCATTCAATCTCTCCCCTGATTAATTCTAGTCACGCTAACGCTCTATAATATCGTGCGAGTTTAAACTCACGCACTCGAGGCTCTTCTACGATTGACCGATTTAGACAGAACCCCTGACGAAACAATAACGGTGAAGCACAAAATAATATATTAATATCGATGATGCTCGTCGTAGAACGTGCATGTCCTACGCATCGATTACTACAATATGTGAATAAGGACCGCGCGAGCGAATAATTGAAATCGATCCAGCGTGCCTGGCTTCTTTTGTATAGCTCCTAAAAAAAGCTCGTGGCTTGCATAGAGACGAACGATCAATTTTCTCCTAACTATATATACATATGTATCAGAGCATCGTCGTTGCATCGCTGCAAGTGATAAAAACGAGATTGTTGTCCTCGCAACTCTATTGAACTTGATGCGCAGCGCCCACGTCTCGTGATCACAATTATATTTATATATATATATATATATATATATATATATATATATATATATATATATTCGTTATATACTCTATTATGTCTGTGTGTATGTATATATATATATATAGATATATATATATATACATATATCTATATAATATAGTGAATAACGAATGTGACTAACGCGTGGGCGTAAAATGAGTTATTTAATTCTCTCGTTCCTCAGACTTTCCAGACGACAAACTTTTATTTCCACAGGGTGAGGACCCTAATGGGATTAAAAACGGCCATTTGTCTCGTCGTCTCGAGGTGAAGTGCGAGATATAAAGCTGTTGTTGACGGATTTGACCCGATGTGTGCTGAACCTGCCTGTAATACAAAGCTGATGGATGTTAATTATTAAGAGGATCTCGTGTCCAGACTCAAAACGTCAGCGAAAGGCAAAGAGGCTTGTCACCAATTTTCTATTTTTTCTCGACGTAATATGTTTTTTTTAGGTTTTTTTTTCCTGTAGTGAGGACACTCGAGTTTTTGGAATAATGTTTTTGTTATTCTGATTCGCTCATTAAGAATATATTATCAGTACAAACACATTAAAAGCGACGAGAATTGTACCTGGAATAAAAATATGGGACAATGTCTGGTGAATGACCAACTTTTATTTAATTAAAAATAAAGCTTTAAACGTGGGAAAAAAAAGATCATTTGTAGCGGAAATAAGATGTTTTTATTGCAAACACTCATATTTATCGGCAATAAGAGTATTTTTAATAAAAAATAAGGATATGTGTTTCATAAGATTTTCCGTAAACTTGATTTTTTTTACTAGGAAACATTGTTTGGTTCTGGTGATTTTTGAAAATAAAACCGGTAAGCATACCCAAAAATTTTGTACATTTTGCAGAGAATTGAGAAATTCGTCAAGATCAATGGAATATAGTCAACGAAATTATTACTTTTTATTTCGTTGAAAATTTTACACAGAAATGCAATGTATAGTCACACGATTTACTTTGCTGCCTTATAGTTTTCAAAATACTTCGAATAAAAAAATGGAAAAATGATGGTGTAAAATAAAGAAAAAATGTGCCTTTTAATGGTAATAAATCGTACGCAATTAACTTTGGCGAGCACCAATAAACAGTTGCTCATTCAACAGAGAATGTTTTATAGTAACTAAAGTGTCGTTGGAGTTTTAATGAAATGTTTTGATTGTTTTCATTGATAATATTTATTGATGACTAATACTTACGCCTTTTTAATATCCACCGTTGTCGCCGTCCGGCCGACATCGAGAGTTCTGTAGTAATCGACCATTGTGTCTGTCTGTTGTCTCTATCCGAAAGAGTCGGAACTTGGACGACCACCTGTCGAACATTGTAATGTTACGGTTAGTTATCCTAATTAGTCGACACCGATCCGTCAGCCAATTGGCAACGGTAACGAGGGGGAAACTGCGCATATGCAGCTACATATGTGTAGGGAATGCTGTTTATATATAGGCAGCTCTGGGGGACAGTAAGATCGATTGCCAACGATCGATTTCATGCCCTGGGTTGCCAAGGGAACGTGAAAATCGCGCAGCTATCACTTCTGCATATAATTTCATTACCACAACTGGCAAATAAAATTAAGACAATGTTATCAATATTTAGTATTTAATAAAAATTGATGTCCATGATTATAATTCTTGTTTTATAATATCCAGTACTGATGAAAACATTATTTAACTTTCAGATTCTTTGAAATTATTATATAAAAACATAATATATCGAAAAATGACAAAAACGAATGATTTCATACATTTTCCTAGCGATTACAAAAAATGTTAACATCTTTTTTTTTAGCAGCAGATAATTATTGCAAAAAAAATATCTGCAAAGATTATTGCATTCAAAATTAACAGTTGATAAACTATTTTGCATTGAGTCAATTTTGATTACTGTGGCATGAAAAACATTTGAATCAATAACTGTACGTAATATTGAAGTCGATGATCCTTTGCATGAAAATTATGGCACTTTTGTGAATTTTTAGTCATACAGAATAAATTATGATAATCATGACAATGCTTGAGTTATCATATTTCGCAATACTGATAGAAAAAAAAAATCAAATTTTTGGATTATTGAACGTGTAAGATGTGTAAAATGTGTAAATATAATTTCTCCAAAAATGGCAAAAACGAGAGAAGTTACATTTACATATTTTGAGTAATTATGAAAAAAATGTAAACATTCTTTTTAAGACTGCAGATAATTATGGTACAAAAAATTGTCCGGGAAATCAACATTTCCGCATTTCGTCAGTTTTAATTACCGTGGTATTCAGAAAATTAGAATAATTAATTAAACATAATATGGAAATCGATAATCTTTCGCTACGACGAATCTATCGATCAAATAATAATCGTTACGTCACGAGTGTATCTTCGGGATACATAAATAGTATGTGCAGTCGTATGTGATGATATCGACTCGCGATCGCTCGAGCATTAATTATTTTGGGTGTTGCTATCACGGCGCCCTGTCATCGTATGTACAACTCGCGTACTTGTCCCACTTACATATATAGAATAATTACGATATCGACGTGAATTAAAGAGTAATTAGTAGATAGGCGTTCGAACGCATGATATACGATGACAATGATGACCACGGAGCTGTGACTTGACTTGTGTAGGTGTGTTAAGATTTTTATGAGGCAGAAACGTACAGTAAAACTTTTTTAAAATTATTAGTCTTAAGAAGAAATCGAAGAAAAATGGACAATATTTATTTCCCGAAGTAAAAACTATTTGATTAAAAAATTAGATAATTTTATTTCGTATTATTGTATTATTAAGTTTTTTTTCCGAAAAATGCATAATTTTTATTCTTGAAAATAAAAATTATTAAATTACTTAATCTCTAAAGATATAAATATTATTTAGATTTTATTTCAGTTGTTAATCAAATTTATTTTCATTTTTCTTTAGCAAAATGCGTTATTGTTGTTCCCGGAGCTAAAAATGAACTTGTTATATCATCATTGGAATATATTTTTACTTATTGCCTTTTATGTATGTTCCGTAATAAAAGATGAAAATAAAAATAATTATTATCGCGAGAGAATAAACGGAAGGCGTTTTTCCATTAACGGAGCAAACAGCTCCACTTAAAAATATATATATATATATATATATATATATATATGTTTAGGTGGTCGGTAACCATTAGCAATATCGCGTGGGCCGGAAAACGAGTAAAAGGGAATTTAAAAAAATTACAAGATGCAGCTACGAGTGACTAATAAGTACCTAATAAGATTTCACTATCACGACTGCAGCGTCGCGCACGTTCATTCTTATTACGGTTTCACGGTCAGTGGCTGCTGCGGCAACAAGTAGATATCTACATGTTGCACATGCACGCATGTTTTGCGGTCGCAAATCTACACGAGAATCGCTTCCCACCTGCTGTTTTTTTTTGCAACACATTGTGATAATGTCATCGTGAAAAATGTTTTTACGATTGTCGCCTTTTGCAAAAGGGAGGGTTTTAATTGAGGTGTGTATTAAGGAGGTTAAAACGCTCCACGCTATATCGATTTTCTTTTCTCTAAGCTACCCCATAACATTTTTTTTATTTCATAAAACGCGAAAAATCAAAAATGAAATTTATTTTGTGGTTTCCCACTTGAAATTTCGAAATTATGGACTTTAAAAATAATCAATTTGTGGTTGGCGGAAAATTTCCGATTAGATGGGCTTGTGAAATTGAAAAAAAAATACATTTAAAAAAATGTTTACTTCCGAATCACGAAATAATCAGAATTTTCAATTAGCGATCGGCAAGTTAGTTTGTGCCAATGCAGAAGCTTTACGTCGTCGTGAAATAATTATTATAATTTAGACTGTCTCACATTGCGAATCATGACTATCATTAGCTTTAAGGGAATCATTATTAGCAACTGTTCATCCACACATTACATCAAAACTTAAAAAAAAAAAAACCAATCTTCCAAAATCATCTTGTGACCGTATCAGTTAATTTCTAGAAACTCATTATTTAATTATTACGTTTGAATCATATTTTTAGAAAGTTCATTTTTTTAGGGTGAAGTCATCAGTGAATAAACAGTCAAGTACTAAATTTTAACTGACAACCAGAATGGCTAATTATCTGTTGCAACAAAAAAAAATACTGTGTTTTCGTCGCAAAATATATTTAAATAAATATTACATACACACTGAACTCTCAAAACGATGTTGTTCATTCACTGGTAATCGTTCGTTTACTGGTGTATTCACCCTACCCATTTTATTATTTACCAACATAATAAAAAATCTCATAACCTAACCGGTTAATTTTTAGTAACTCTTCATGCAAACATCACATCACAATCATATTTTTTTAAAATACTTATATTCAATAGCAATTTTCTTATTTCTCATTATTCTCGTTTTCATTTCTGGTGGTTTAATTAACAGTTCTGAAGAGCTACTCCCGTAGCAGAATTAGTTTTCAATATATAAATACATTCGGAGCCGCGATTTAAATAGAATATCGACTGACATATGCAAATATCCAATGGCATATTTTTCCATAAAGTTAAAAAAACAAAATAAACCATAATTATAGTTGAATTATAACGAGAAATATTTCATTATTTTTTTTTGAAAAATCCTTAATGAATTGACTGTCCAGATTTTTTATTGTATTAGTTGTTCAAAAGTTACATCCATTTGTATGCCTGATATTAGGTTAGGATAGGACAATCAAACATTTGTATCTTTTTAACTGCTGATACTATCAAAAATCTAGATGATCAATCGATAATGGATCTTCCAACAAACAAAATAAGACATTACTCGTCATAATTAGACTATAATTATGGTTTATTCTTTCGAAAAACTGCGTGAAAAATCATGCCAGTGGACATTTGCATATATCAGTTAATTTTATATTGAAATCGCAGCTCCGAATGTACTTACATATAAAAAACTAATTCTGCTACGTGAGTAAGTCCTAGTAACTGTCAATTAAACCACCAGAAATTATAAAAACGTTTTAAAAAATGTACAACTGATTTGTCTAGTGTGAAGCACACTAGCTTTCTTAATATCTTATCTCCTCGTGTTTTTTCTCACTAAATTACCTTCCCGACTCCGTGTGCAGATAAGTGAAGGAGAATCTACTCGAGCATGACGCAGCTTCCGCCGAAAAAATGCGCGGGGTTGGCTTGTGTAAATGCGGAAGCCTCAAATCGGCGTTCGGCTCAGCGCTGAGATGATTCGTGCGAAACACGCGAGAACAGGGAGATAGATAGCGGTTAGAGTAGTCAGTGAGTGACCGAGAGTCCCGATCTCGATCTCTCTCGCTCTTCTCTTGGCTTTCGACACGCGAGAGAGCAATGGATTATTTTAGCACTGCTCTCAACAATTTTTATCGTAATATCGCACTCTCTCTAAGCCACTCGAGACAAGATTAGCAGCACAGCTGGCGTTGCTACTGCAGCGCGCACACAAAGTGTCCGCTAGTACGAGAATCTCGCAAAACTTTTCGCTTTCTCCCCTCGAAGTCAATGCGCTCGACTAGTTCAACAACAAACAAAGGAATATCGTCTGTCGAAGCACACTAAAATATCCCTGAAGCTTTTTCAAAATTAAATTGACAAATAATAAATATAATCAATAAAAAATGTTTACTTGTAACTTGGGAATTATTATAATATTTTTTTAACACTCATATCACTTATTATCGAATACTATGTGTTTTTTTTCTGGAACCGTGGATATTAAATTAAATTAAATTAAATTAAAGTACATAATTTAAGAAATTAACACTGTACGAAAAGCACTACTTTCGAGAATCTTCGTACCGCGACTGTACTACGAGTTGTGACCGCTGCCGGTAACTGGCAAGTAGCGACTATAAGACGCGCGCGGGGTTTTTGGCAGCAGATCCGTTGTCGTCGGACGGCAAGCACTTCACGTAAAATCCTTAAAGTCAAAGACTCGCGTCTATGCCAACGCACACATATAAACGTGTGTTCTAAAGTTAGGATGTTCGGGTATTGAGAATAGAACTGAAAGCGCGGGGGTGGAGGTCACTGTGATATCTTTGAGCCGTGCTCTCGAAGCATATACTGCTTAGCTTAGTGCTTGCTGCGAGGTGGCTCTTCTCTTTCTTCTTCTTCTTTTCCTTATTCACAACTCTTCGCTGCCTCTTCTTCTTCTCCTTCACAACTCTTTACTCCCTCTTCTTCTTCTCCTTCACAACTCTTTGCTGGCTCTTCTTCTTCTTCACAACTCATCTCTACCTGTTCTTGTTCTTGTTCAAATTTCTTCGCTGTGTTTTCTACTTCGTTACATCATTTCACTGCGTTTTTTTCTTTACAACTTTTCAGAGCCTCTTCTTCTCCACAACTGTTCACGACCTCTTCTCCTCCTTCTTCTTCTTCTTCTTCTTCATAAATCTCAGCTATGTCTTATGCTTCTTCCTTCAGCTTCTTCATCAATCTTTACTGTGTCTTGCTCCCCCTTCTTCTTCCTTTTCTTCTTCTCCACAACTGCTCACTACCTCTTCTCCCTCTTCTTCTTCTTCTTCATAAATCTTAGCTGTGTCTTATACTTCTTCTTCTGCCTCTTCATAAATTCGACTGTGTTTTATGCTTTTCTTCTTTTTCTTCTACTTCTTTATAACTCTTTACTATCTTTTCTTCTTCTTCTACATCTTCATAACTCTTCACTATCTTTTCTTCTTCTTCTACATCTTCATAACTCTTCACTATCTTTTCTTCTTCTTCTTCACCATATTTTGGTAAATTTTCTTTACAATTCATTGCTGCGTATACTTCGTTTTCTTCATGAATCTCTACTGTGTCGTGCTCTCCCTTCTTCTTATTTTTCTTCTCCACAACTGTTCACTACCTCTTCTTCTTCTTCTCCTTCTTCACTGTCTGTCCTTCTTCTCCTTCTTCTCTACGTTCTTCGCTGCGTTTTATTCTTTTCAAATTTTCGCTGTTTCTCTGTCTCCCATTTTGTCTGAAGCTTCTTTTGTTTTGTCTGATTCGTTACGCGCTCTGTCGACGATGATGCTGACCACGACAAAGATCATCGGTTCAGGGGCAACGGGACGTAGGGACGACACAGGGGTATTTACATCGCGAAACTCCATTGAACTTTTGTTATTCGTGGGCAATCCGAACGTTTGTCTTCGAGACGATAAAAATATCGCGCGCTAACTGTCGACGAGCACTTGGCAATTGCAGCTGCTTGATTATGAAAGACCGCCCCTCGCGAATATCGCCGTGGGATTTTTCTTTCGATTCTATTTCTGTCTAGGTGAAGGACCACTTCATTGAAATTTCGAAGCATTGTGCATTACAATTTTTTTTTTTCGATTTTGTTAACTCGCTGAAGGACATGATTCTCTGAGTTATTTTTAGCTACACAATATGTACATTGTTGTTGAAATTTTCATGGTCTGATTCTGGGCCACTCTAACAATTGTGTTTATTTTGTTTTTTCGATAAGTATTTGAAAAATCAAATACACGTATTTTTTTTGCTCTTGCGACGAGTATTTTGACAGACCGAATTTTTGTAAATAATAGATTAGTTCAATGTCAATTTTTTTTAAACATTAATATCCTGTAAATGCACAATTTTATAGTAAAATCTATAGGTTTAAATTTGTTCAGCTATGTAATACATGTTTCATTTAAATTGTATACTTTTTTATAATGCATATATTTTTATAATACGAACATCTCATTACAAATAGCAGCTGCTCACCCACGAAATGGCAATTTACAAACAAATAGTTACGTCATTCACTTTGTTGCCTTTCTAAATTTTATGCGATAGCTGGACACAAACTTTCACACTAATTTAATACTAAGTTTTACTTAGAGAATATGGACCAGAAAGTGATACTTAATTTGTGTATATTTTTATAGACCTGCCAAGTTTTGATAAATAATGCACTCGTTCGATTCTGCAACAGCAATGCATTTTATATGATTGGCAACGATTTACATGGAAGTGCCTTTATGTGTGACAACGCGACAGGAGGAATGACAGGACTCGCAAAAAGGACAATTGTAACTTGAAGCAAAATTGTGCACACCCTTCAGGCATTAATTTTCCTGCGCAAGCTGGAATTTTCAAAGTCGGAACAATAAACTCAAACAGCAGAAAGTTTCTCTTTCACACGTTTCGAGCTGTCAGCTGTGAATTCAGTCGATATATCCAACGTGTAGTACCGAGAATTGTGCCTGAAGCGTGAAATCTCATCATTCTCACTTGCATATGAAATGTAACTCACTTGAAAAACGAATTATCATGCAAAAAAAATAGAAAAATTAATTGTCCGTTTTTATGTAATTACTCATCGCGTACAAAATGCTTAAAGAATTGATATTTCTCAAATGTATACAATTTCTTTATTGAATTTTTAACTTTTTTTTAATTCCTGTTTTTGCAAATTTTTTACAGAAGTTTTCTCTGAAAAATAGAATAAGAATGTATTCAGAAGTAAATTTTTATCATAACATTTTTAATTTTCAAAAGTTGTTTAACAATTTTTATGTTTAATTTGTTTATTGATAACGTTTAGCGAAATTAATTCATGCTGATCACTTTATTTATGTGGCAAAATACTATAATTGTGCATTAATGAAACATTTATGTGGGTATTTATGTGTGATACGATTCTTGACTTGCAAATGCATATTTCCCTGTTAGTTCTTTTTATAAGAAAAATGCATTGTGTGAGCCGAAGTGTGAAGTGTTACTTAAGCGGCCTCTCGAATATCGGTGCGCAAAGTGTGAAAATTTATATTTAAGCTTCTAAGAGTATGCACGGAGTGACCGGCAATTTTCAACGCTTGTATACACACGGCTAATGACTAATGAGTCACTAAGTGGTAGTAACAGAATTACTCTTTCGCTGGATCTTTCCGCTACAGTCTCACGATGAACTTATCGATATTCTATTTTTATAATAACCTCAAGACGAGATGGGACCATCATACGAACCACTGATCACGGATTTTTCGTTACCAGAGAGATGCGATACGTAATATGTACCAAGACAAAGGATAAAAATAGTATATCGACTCAGGCAACCTCTACATTGTGAAATTAAAAAAAAAGTGCTGTTTCAACTGGAGCGAAAAGGTGAAGGTGACGGCCACTGGATCTAACCTAGCTACGAAAACCTCAATTTTTTTTGCATCTGCTGGAAGGATTTTATTCATTTCTCAATATTTACATATTCAATGTTTCATTATTATCTTTTTTAAATTTCGTTTCTTATAGGCAGTAGAAAATGTATGGTTTCGCTCAGAATAAATTCCCAAGCTGACGAGAATATTCTCCACTTTGAAAAAACACGAATTTAAATGATAAATCATTTTGATTCCTCACAGGCAAAGATTTATTTTCATGAATTTTTTTTTTTTTCGAGTTTATCATGTCAGGACACTCAGAATGATCCAAAACATTGAGTAAAGTGGCTTCAAGGATTTAATCACCTATAACTCGAAAACTGTGCAATCGATTGAGCTGAAATTTGGTACACAAAAGAAGCAGCAGTCCATGTTTGATTGATGCGATTCTTTTCGAAATGTATGCAGAAATTTTAATTTTATAGCTTTTTGAAATTTTTCAGAAAAGGATCTTCGCGCTGTAGTTTTCGTAAAAATGGTGATAACTTGCTAAATAATTCTTTATAAGTGCAGGTACTGTTAATGTAGTTTGCTATTAAATTTTACCGAAATTGGGAAAGCGGTTCGGATTTTATAGAGTATTGAAATTTTCGAAAAAATCACTTCTTTGCCCAATCATGGAAAAAAATGGGATAACGAACTCAAATTTTATGCATGTATACATGTTTAGTACATAGTTTCGTCATAATCTGCAATTTAGTTCAAATATCTCAGAATTTTAACTTACAGATAAAAAAAGCTGCGAAGTAGAACTTGCAAAAGTAGAGTGCAAATTTCTTCCTCATTATTTTTAATTTTTCTTTACAAAGCTTCTTCTCTGAGAAAGCGAAAATCGATTGACATACTTCCTCATAGTTGTAGCTTTGTAAGGAAATAAAAAAAAACACTTTTGTATTCTTCAATTTGGCAGAGTAGAGAAATTTAAGAAAAGTGCTATTTCGACTGAAAAAAGGTGAACTTTTTTCGCATCTACTAGAACTATTTTAATTTTTTGTAAATATCAACATTGTACATTTTTTATAAATAACTTTTTTTAATTTCGTTTTCTATGGTCAGTAAAAAAACGCATGGTTTCGCTGAGGATAAATTCTTAAGCTTGCAAGAATATTTGCCACTTTAAAAAAAAAATGATTCAGAATAAACGATTTCCATTTTTCAATTCTGCCAACAGTGGAAATGGAAACGCATGTGAAATTTGAATACCATATTGAGAAAAGTATTCGAGTGTAATAACGTTAAAATGTAAAAACGCCATTCCCAAATTTCAATAAGTATTCAGCAGTTCAAACATTTTTGTTAGAATTTACATGTGAAAAAAAAATGTTAATGCCAGATAAATCCCCAACAAAAAAAACACAAATTTTCAACAGTCGAAATTCTATAATAATCACGCATGAAAAAATGTGAACAAAAGTCCAATATCAGAACTTTATTAATTAAGAAAAAAAAAAAAAAAATAGAAAATAGTAATGTGTTGTCATACATTCATAACTATTACGTGTTCAGTAGCTGCATTCGCATTTTAATTCTATTGCAAATGATAAAACGTCATAAAAAATATAGAAAATGTGCAGTAATAACGTTATACAGATTATAACGACCTTAACATTACAAGGAAGGAAAAAGTGAGTGTATGTGTATATCGTGAGTCATAGCCCGTTTCCAATTTGAATTTGGATTTGGCCTAACTCCTCGGGACTTTCTCACAGACATGATCGTGATCATCAACATCATCATCGAGGTAAGTTTCTTCGACGCGGTCGCGAAACGACCGTCATCGTCGCGCAGTGCGTCTTGTAATATATACGTGGGACGTCGTGGGCGCCTCTCCAACAATGGGACCGACAGGATTTTAATGTTCGGTGTTCTTAGTTTATTCTACGAGGAACAAAAACCTGCAATCGTCAGATTCTGGGCGAAACGATCGAAACAAAAAAAAATACACCGTGGATGAACTTGAAGGTCAGAGTCGCAAGTAAAACATAAGAAGGAAATCGCAAAGATGGAAATGACAACATTTTTGCATTTAATGCTTGTAATTCATAATACGAGAAACAAAATATTTCGCATATCGATACCTTAACAGAATTTTTGAACAATCCTTATGTGAATTTTTTTACAAATCCTCAGGAAATCGTCAAGTGATTTTTGTTTAACATTTAAATGAATCGTCAACAAAAAAATCTTATAATAATCGTCGAGTTTTTTTTTCGAATCCGGAAAAATCGCTAAAACCAAAATAATATATATATGGAATTTGTTATAATAAACAAAAATGTTTCATGAACCGTCAAAAGATCTTTGAATTTAATCATAACAAAACAATACAAAGTCTTCCGATTCCCTTCGAAGCAAACTAAACAAAAGAAAATTCAACGTGGAAGACTTTGAAGGTCAAAGCTTCGAGAAAAACATGGAAAGGAAGTCGCGGTTAGTCGGACCGCATAACGGACGGAAGAGTAGTCAGGCACTAAGCATATCACCGTTTTCTCGCTATTCACCAAGAAGACGGAAAGACAACCGATGCGATACAACACTAGCAACGTCCCCGAAGTACACAAGCACAAGAGCAACAGGCGTTGAGACACCAGCGGGGCAGTACATAAGTAAGAGCGGCAACAGGAGAGCCTCTGAGGTGGGCGTCCTCAACGCGCGATCGCAACTCGGTGCGTGACGTCAGTCGTACATATTTGGCCAGCGAACGCGTGTATCGAAGGAAATTATATTTTGTACTTTTTCTGTCATAGAAATTTCGTCCTATTTTGATGAATGGCCGGAAGAAAAAAAATTTTGTCCAGAAACAAATTTAAAGCCGGAGCTGCACACAGAGACATATATAATTAAATCCACAAAAAATGGGGGGGGGGGGGTCCGTTTATTTGCAGATGCGTGTATCGAAGGAAGTTATATTTTGAACTCTTTCTGTTATAGAAATTTCGTTCTACTTTGATGAATGGCCGAAACAAAAAAAAATTTCCTCCAGAAACGAACTGACAGCCTTAGCTACACACAGAGAAACAAGAAATAAATGATTAAATTAATAAAAATTTGCAACAAAAATAAAACAATTAATTGCAAATTGTTTATTCATCCATTTATTTGAACCAATTATATATTTATTTATTTTTTCAACGGAATCAAAATGTAATTGACTCATCGAAATATTTTATCTAGTTGACTAATTATTGTGTTGATACAATGAAACTTTTCTATGAAATATATCAGACTAAATACTTATTCATATCATATCGTATTATATCGTCAAGCCTACCAATTGAATTTATCGTTGAATTGAAACAATATTTTTTTCAGCGCGGACGAAGCAATTCATTTGATATATATATGGAAAGGGTTCTGCATATATATATATAGGTTTAACCAAATAATTCTATTGATTTCAATATTTTAAAGACATACAATCATTCACTTATTGGTGTCAACGAAATAGAAAATGTTTCAATTGTACTGATTCTTTTCACTCAATAAAATCGGCTGTTCTTATATAATTAACTCAACGAAGTGTATCGTTACTTAAACCATGCGTATAGTTGCTTCAAATACTAAGCTATTTGGGTCAATTATATATGATTTAAATAAATGATTCAGAGCATTCAACGGTTGTATTTCTCTCCGTGGAGGCTCGAAAAAAATGGAGGTATTTTTTCACAGGTTTTTCAATGGAAATATTTAAAAAATTTATATGAATTTACTTATATTTCATTTAAATTTATAAATGCAACTGTTATTGCATTCAAAACTTGATTTTAAATATTCATTTTTCACTTTATACTTGTCCTGACCTATTTTTCGGCTCTTACGTATGTATATTTTTCATAAACTTGTACGGACAAAAAAATTGATTTGAAACAAATTATTTGAAGACCGAAAATGAAGTCAGTAACATGATGCACTAAGATACACGCAGTTATTAAATGTGTTACATGATTTATTTAAAATTATATAATTGCTCTCAACGACATTTTGTTGAAATATGAAAATATTTTATTGAATATACTATAGATTATAATAGTTTTATATTAATCTATTGACATAATTAATGCAAATAAATATTATTTTTAAAGTCAGCAACAGAATAATTTAATTTAATTAATCGGAATATTCAATAAATTCTATATACTTCAATTAGTGCATAGAACGCCTTGATTAAGGTTATTAATATTCCCCGAAATAAATAAAATATATTTGTTCAATTCGTACGATAACAAAAATGTAACACGACCACATTTGCTTACTTAATTTACCGAATTTTAAATATTTCGCTGATTTTTCTTTCGAGTTTAATGCCAAACCACATGTTAGTCCGTGAACGACGATTCGCTATTTCCTGTTTGGCACGCGTATCAGCAACGTGACCTGATAACGCGAGCCGAATTATCGCTACGGCAAAGCTAATGACGATTGGGTATAGTTAGTCTCTGCTTTGCGGCTTAACCGGACTTTTGGTACGCAGCTCCGGAGTTTCGCTACTCTAGTCTCGACCAAACGCGACTTACCGAACGACAGTTATTGGCCGACCAACGGTAGTTTCTTCAAACAAATTCGTTATCGATACTAACTGTCAAACTTCAAGGTCACTCCATACAGCTGATTCATTGAATCAACGGACATTGATTCATATTTAAGTGCAAGTGAAAAAAAATCAACGTCACTAACGATAAGAAGGATATGGACTCTGAATCATGATTTATAAATAAAAGATATGTAAAAACTGGTGAAGAAATGCTGAAATTTTTTTGTTATTTTTTTCGAAGTCATATGGTTTTGGAAAAATGAGCAAATTGATTTTATAACCTAGAGATGACAATTTGCTTTTAACGTTTTTGGATTTTTTTTCGTAACTTATTAATAGCTTTTTGAGATCCTTCAAAGGAATTTTCAATTTTTGCATCCGAATAAAATTGATAAAATGGACAATCAGTTAAATTGTATGAGTAATGCATTTTTTCTATTTTTATTTAAAAAAGCGGCCACAAAATGTTTTTTTTTGTTAGAAAAATGGTATTTCAATAATCGAAATAAAACACAACCTTTTATTTAGTTGACGGTAAAATTCATTTATCAATTTGTAATTGACCGGTATGAGTTGAAAGGACTGCCTTTAACGATTATATTTGTCCTATGAACATAGATACAATGCAGAACCCCAAAATGAATAGACACATGTGTTAGCAAAGCTTCCGAAAGTCCTTAAAGATATAAGAGCTGTACAGTCCCAGCCAAACATGAGTTGCAGAGAAAATTTCGAACATTTTTTCTTTGGTATAAAAGCTAAGGAAAATCACACATGTAGAAGATGCCAAAAAGATACATTTTGCATAATAATAAATCCAAAATGTTATGAACAAAATCAATCAAGTCTCTCTAACTTTTATAAAATGAAAAGGATTTGTTAATTTTTCCGAATACACAAGAATTTTTTTCAAAATTCTGTGTATTTATTTAAAACAATGCTTTTAAATGCTTTTTTATTCTCAAAAGTGTGCGAAGTGATCAAGTAATTTCACAAATACATCTCAAACTTATGCAACTGCAAGCAAACGGAATTGAACAATTCATGAAGGAAACAATTTTTTTTAAGTTCAATTCACAGCTCATTAGCTGAACTGTTTTTTAAAAATACATTTGATAATAAAATTTCAGAATCACTTCACGCAAAATCGATGCTTTTATCACTTTTCACATACTTGCTTTTTTTCAGATTCATCCGAATCGAGAAGTCATCGAAACTCACAGATGGCGAGACTGTACAGCTTGTACATCCTTAACATAGCGTTATAATACCGGTGACGAAAAAAATAGCATACACGTATAGCAGTACGTGTGTGTATTGAAGTATGTATACTTAATCCAGTAAAAGATCAATAGTGACGAATTTGCATACAGATTAACCGTTTAACTTTTCTTTTCAATGGGACACATTTTTGTTTGGTTTTTTTCCAAATATAATTAATATCTGTAATTCTTCACTGATTACACTGAGTGATAGCTCATTTTGTTTCTTAAAAGATACTCCACGGATCGACCGCCTATATATTTCTTAATATTGATCGTTCAATAATCACAGCCTGTTTATCGAAAACAAAAATACTGTCGAAAACAACAGGCTATAATTATTAACCTATCAACGCTGTGAAATATCGTGGCGGTCAATTCATAGACTATCTTTTGAGAACGGTAATAAGCCGTCACTAATTTAAATCGATGAAGAATTACTGATTATACTCGGAAAAAACCAAACAAAAATGTGTCCCATTGAAAAGAAAAGTTGGTCGGTTAATCTCTATGCAAATTCGTCACTATTGATCTTTTGGTGGATTAAGTATACATATTTCAACAAAGGTCACCCTTTACAATTGTTTTTTAATGCATTAAATTTTAAAGAATCAATTACGCAAAATTAGCTCTGATTTGACTTCGATAGTCATCACCTTAAGCGTCATGACAATGTGCGATTAATCATTACAGCATGGGGATCATCGGTATAGTCGTCATAGTTATTAGTCCGTCGGTCACGAAATATACATTCACCCGTGATTCACGCCAGCGGCGACTGCGTATTTACGCAAAAATCAGCGTCGATTAACGAAGAAAGCTTGTTCAGACTGACGATCGCGGCAACATTTTTCCCGGTTGTCCAGCAGTTCCGTTACACTCGCGAAACGCGACCTCATCATAGCTTTCGGCCTTCATTGGACCACTTTGGCAACGTGAATCACTGACGTGAATTTACAATACAGAGGATCAACTGAATGTGTTGTAACATTGCGTGGGTTCAACCAAAATTTACTAATCTGATCTGAGCTGCTTAGATTTTTTTTCGCAGTCACGAGAACGTTGTAAGTCGTTCGAATTTCGCTGTGGACAAGGCAACGCAAGAATTCCTTACATTATAATAATAATAACAACAATTCGACCTTTTTTAAAATTATTATTCTCTGCCTCATAGAGGGAGCTTTGTTTTCATTAAAAAATTTTTTTTTTTTATTTGAGATTTTAATGTCAGGACAGTCAAATTGCGCCAAAACATCGAGAATCGTTCAACCGATTGAGCTACATTTTTTTTGGAAATATAGCAAATATTTTGATTTTATAGCTTTTTGAACTTCTGACAAAAAGGACGTTCGCGCTCTAGCTTTCGTAAAAATAGCGATACTTTGCTAAATAGTTCTTCATACGTGCAGATACTGTTAATGTTGTTTGGTATTGAATTTGACCGAAACCGGAAAAGCGGTTCGGATTTTTATGGAGTTTTGAAATCTTCAAAAATTAAGGTTTCGCCCTAACTTTGGCGAAAAATGAGAGAACGATCTGAAATTTTATAAATGAAATCGGTACTATTCAGCGAAGATTAGTACTTAATTTCGTCATGATCTGCAATGCCGTTCAAATTTCTCAGAATTTTAACTTTAAGAAAAAATTATTTTATTGCATTCATTTTAGCAAAACATAAGATAGCGAACTCAAATTTTATACATGAAATCAGTAATATTAAGCAATTATAGATACACAGTTTTGTCATAATTTGTTATGGGGTTGAGATTTTTCAAAAAATTAACTTTGATAGAGAATAAACCTGCAAAATGAACATTACAAATTGCTTTATCATTATTTTCGGTATTATTTACGGACTTCTGTAAATAATGATAATACCACAATAATGAGGAAGCAGGTTGCAAGTTCAGCTTTGCAGCTTTATTATTAATCTTTATGACGCCTTTCTCGACCTTTAGGATTAGAATATATAACATATGTTTGTTTTACGTAGAGTGTATATCGCATTTTCCTTTGGTTTTAAAAATAAACAATTTCTATACTTCTTAACTTCGGTACTTTCCGCGTATTTATCTATTCTCTTTGCATTAATCTCTATCAATGCTACTTTCAAAAACATTCCACCTTCTTTCTTAGCTAATATTAGTTCCAAAACCTCCTTTACTTGATTAATATCCCTGTAAACAATGTCCATTAGATTAAAATTTTAATTAACATTTTTAGTTTTTAACTGCACTTGATGTATTCAAATAACCATTGGATTATTCTTTTGTATATAAATAATAATAAACATTATTACCTGCCAAATTTACGTTTGTGAACTCTCAGTCAGAATCTTTTTTATTATACAATAATCATGCGTTAATATTTATTGCAATAAATTGTGCACAGCGCGTTGAGTCATTTGAGTCATGTGGAGAGGTGCAGTGTTAGACTAATGCGACTTATTCGAGGCGCGATAAAACTGGCCGCTAATAACTATTGAGACACACTAGTTTGGATTTATCGAGAGCAAATAAAACGCCTATTTATCTACTTTGTAACAACGTCAAACGAAAAACCATTTTCTTGAAGATTTTCAAGCTCGAGTTGACAAAGAGAGTTAAATGAAAGTAGAGTGAAAAAAATAGAACCAAATAACAAGCACTCGACGAGTTGAGCTGATGAAGCAATCAGCTTCTCAGGGCGTGGGCAACTTCGAATTCGTATATTTTTGCGAAATCGCCGGAGCTCCTCCGATGCCTAAAAGGCAATCACGCTTCCAACGGCTTAACCTCATATTACTAAGCGAAAGGAGACTTACAGCTGATATTGCAAGACTACAGGACGTAGGATTAAAGCTGCTCCGTGATGTCAAGTGAATCCAGTTATGAAATAGATTAAAAAAAACTTGACAGAAAAATTATAATAATCAGTTTATTAAAATGGCTTTGTTTGAGTTTAAAATTTTGCTGTACTCGTGATGACTTTCAGTTGAGATTGTAAGATTCTATAAAACGCGGAATTAAAGCCACTCTGTGTTGTCGAGTAAATCGAGTTATAAAATGGATAACAAATTGAGAAAAAAATGATAATGATCGGTATATTATAATGGCTTCGTTTGAGTTCCAAATTTTTCTGTAATAGTGATGACTTTCAGCTGACATTGCAAGACTCTGTAGGATGTAGGATTAAAATCATTTCGGGTTGCCAAGGAAATCGAGTTACAATATAATAACGAAATTGAGAAAAAAAAAAATTTCTTTTTGGATTTCTTCATGGACTTGTTTATATTTAAAATTTAGCTACACTGGTAATGACTTTTAGTTGACATTGCAAGATTCTGCAGGAAATAGGATTAAAATCAGTTCGAGTTGTCAAGTCATCGAGTTATAAGATAAATTACAAAAACTCAGGAAAAAATTCTAAGAATATAAAAGAAAAAAAAATTATAAAAATTATAATGAGTTCTGATTTTTCCTGTACTTGTGATGGTTACAAAAAAATGACTAAATAATAAAAAAAGAACACCAAACAAACAATTTCTCCAAGTGAGTTTTTTCCTTTACTTTTGGAGTCGATATCAAATTTATGTTTGTCATCACGATAAAATATCTAGCCGGTGAGTTGGTAGAGCATCTTTCAGGAATGAGAATGAGTCATACCGTACGACAATCGATGAAAAATTTCGGGACAATACTTTCAAAAATTAATCGAAAACGTCATCTAAATATTAACGTTCAATTTTTGTTTCAATTGCATCATTACTAATGTTTTTTTTTTTATGTTAAATACCTAGCAAAACTTCATTTACCGCATACAACAGCAACTTATTAAAACCAATTTAAAAAATTACATGTCTTTAATTTTTCAATAAGATGGTTTCTTCCTCAGTTTTTCGTTTACACTAACATTGAATCAATAATGGGTTTATCAGCGACTGGTAGAGTCATTAGAAAGCCCAGTTAGAAAATGTACAAGTTGTTGTACACACACGTGCAACTTTCAGATAATTCAAAGCCTCTTTTCATGTTTTTCTGTTATCTAGTAACTGTTTTGTCGACTCAGCAACTTTACTTTACTTTTCTTCACCCGTTAGGTTTTCTTTAGACTGGACATTTGTTTACAGTCTATTTACCGAAACAATCTTTAATTTCGCCGAATAAAAAATACAACCATAGATAATTACAGAAAAATAAAATATCAAACTGCAAAATTCAAATGTTGAAGAGTCCTAAACAAAATGTATAGTTCTCGTATTTTTTGTAATGGTTATAACGACCGAAACGACCTTTTTTAGTAGAATTTTATTCGAATATTGGTCATCCCTGGTTCCCAGCACAAAGTTGCAGCCTTTGGGTCGAAGTTAACTTTAACTTTCGATATATACTGTACATGCGCTCGTTCGGACGCATCCCAAAAGCCCCTACGCGCTCTGTCCAGAGAGTGTCGAGTGTCCTCCTCGCTCTTCAGTTTTCGCCGAAAACTCTCGAGAGGACGAGAAAGAGGGGGAGTCGAGCCCCCGGTCTAAGTCCGCGTCTGGACGTCACGCGGCTAATAACGCCAGCCAAAATGTGCTCAGCGGTGTATATAGACGAAAGAAAATAGCGTACACTTATAGCGAAACTTTACCAGAAGAAAATCGGACAAAAATTAACATCGTTTACGATACCACGAAGATAAAACAATTATTTGCTGTAAATAAATTCGATAAGATCTTAAAAAACTGACTAAAAACAAATATATGATTTGATCTAATTGATGTTATTTGAATATATGATTTGCGAATGAATTGTTTTCCGGATGGAAGACAACTAATTTTGGATTATGATTTATCCAAAAAATATTCTCTAGTAATGCTAAATCGTCAAAATATATATATATATTTTTTTTTTCCTTCCCAAAAAATCACATGCGTCTCGGATAATGATAATCAGAAAATCCTTTTACTGATTGATCAAATTAGTGACAACATTGCGTCATTTGTTAGCCTGCTAATAAATTATTTTAGCGGGTTAACAGATTGTTTCACTAGTCCAACAAACTGTTTTGCTAAGTTAACAAATTTTTTTGTTAGTTTAACGGAACGTTTTGCTAGATCAACATTTTTGTTTTTGTAGAAAAAAAATATCTTGTAAGACTAGCATATAACAAAATGCTACACAATTTTACAAGATATTTTTTAATGGGCCAAAAAACGGTTTTCTTTCTGGTTTTTTCCGTGGGAAGTCGAGTCCCTGCTCCAAGTTTGTGTCTGGACGTCACGCGACTAGTAACGCCAACAAAAATGGTCCTAACGGCGTATAAAGCAAGCGAGAATTTCGTGGAATCGTATGCGCCCACGTAAGTAACTATAACAATTCTTATTGGTTCAAAGCAACGATTAGATTGCAGTCGGAAGCTTGTGCATCGAGCGCGATGCGTTACAAAGCGAATGCGTAATCGATAAGCATTCAGAGGTCGTGAGAAAGACACATTGTTCTATCAAAACAATCACAAGCGCTGCTTACCACTGATTGTTACATCGCGTAGCTTTTGTGTTGCACGTTTAAGACAAAGGATCTTGTGTATAGTTCATTTTGTCGCGAGAACTCGCCGAGTGTCGACTCGTGAGTTGAGAAAGAAAATTTTTGTCGCAAAATTGCGGTCTAGGAAAGTGACTCTGAGGTCGGTCACGAAATGACTCGCCATTGGAGATGTGTTGCAGCTACTAAAGCTGCAGTATCATAACCGCTACTAGCGGCGCTCTCTGTTGTTCCACGCTCGTCGACAAAGGAAATTAGCATTGTCGTTCGTTAACAGCAGGGAAGTTGAGGATCTCTCTGAATCTCGCTATCTCTTAGGATAAACCCAACGGTGAACTTGTTCCTTCCTCTGAATAAAATAACACTGGGCTTCCCCAAAAAATCATAGGCACTTCCCCAAAATTTCGCGGTTAACAAGGAGGGACATAAATGTGACGAATAGTCGCGTCGTCCGCTTAGAGGGTTAATTTACGCGATTTGCGTAATAGGTTTAATTATAAAGACAGAGTTATAAGGCTTGAGTACAAATCAGTAGACGAACATAACATTTACAGTATAAAAAAATAATAAAAATAGGCTAAATGCGCCAGGAATTAACCGCTCACCAGTGAATGGCCAACTGCTTTTTAGAGTTCGTGAGAAATTTTGACGACTTAACTGAAAATTCCATTCCGAATTTCATTATTTTCGCTTCCTCGTAGAGAAAGCTTAGTTTTTGTGTAATTTGATTCCGAAATTTATATGTTAAGACATTCAGAATGGTCCAAAACATAAAAAAAAGAGGTTTAAAAATAATGTATGTATGTGTGCAGGGCTTTGATATTTCAATTATCTGTAACTCGAGAACTGTTCGACCGATTGAGTCAAAAGTCGGCACGCAAGTAAAGCAGCAGACTGTTGCAATTTCCAACGAAATGTATTGAGAAATTTTTGTTTTATGGCTTTTCGAAATTTTTCAAGAAAAAACGTGCGCTTTCGCTCTTGTTTTCGTAAAAATTACGATATTTTGCCAAAGAATTCTTCGTACGTACACTGTTAATGTTTTTTGGTATTACATTTGACCGAAACCGGAAAAGCAGTTCGGATTTTATGGAGTTTTGAAATTATCAAAAAATTTACGTTTTTTTTCCTAACTTTGGGAAAACATGAGACAGCGCACTCAAATTTTATGCATGGAATCGGTACTACTTAGCGATTATCAGTACATAGTTTCGTCATAGTGAGCAATGTGGTTCAATTTACTCAAACTTTGTAGTTAAATGAAAAATATGATGTTATTGCATTAAGGGGACCAAGTCAACTAAAAATTGAGAAAATCATTCATTTAAATTTTTTATTTGGATTCCATATTATAATCACAAAATTTCAGACCGGAATTAAAAAACAAAAATACAAAAATTCCAGGTATTTAAAAAATTTCGTAAATTTTACGTTCTAGTTACGTGTATGAAAATACAACAATTATGTGACTTGCGCCACTGTGTTACAATAAAAATGTGCTGTGTGCGGTCGATTATTACCGAACGAACACAAATCGATGCACTTCTGATTTTCGCCGCTGGCGCATGCATCAAAATTATGGTATTTATGCCGGAGACGCAGCGGTGTTTATTTTATGTTGTGAATACCTGTTTACTAAGTGTTGCAAAATAATTTGCAAATTTTCATGTACATGCTACATTACAAGTATGACAACGCATGTGAACAACAATGTTCAGTTTTTGTTTAACACTTTTTTGTTTGTAGCGCCGAAAAAGTTCTTGGAAGTGAAATAAAGTACTGAGAGGTGATCAATATTATGAATAACCTCTCAGAGAAACGTCAAGAGAACTCCCAGGTATATTCCGTTGAAGTGTTAATTTATTTAATTTTTTTACCCAAGAAATCAATTAACTTTAATCCGAATTGCATATATTGAAGAAAAAAAAAAAGTTCAAATATATTTTCTTGACAGACATTCAAAGTAAGAAAACATATTAGAAAAGATGTGGCATGGAAGATATGTCAATAAGAAATTTTATTCTATAGCAATCTTCGAAATTCATTCCCTGACACTTACATTTCTTTTCGGTTGTCATAAACTTCAGATCAAACCGAATGGCATAAAATGAGTTTGGATGGATCATTTTGTTACTGAGAGAAGACATTCCGGATTGAATATAGGATGCAGTGAAAATTGAATTCATCACAGGTCAATATGTGAACATTTTTTAGATATTATAATTGAAAACTGTATTTTACAGCATCAGAAAAAAATCCTATATTCAATCCGGAATGTCTTCTCTTAGCAACAAAATGATACGTCAAAAGCCATTTTCTGCCATTCGGTTTGATCTGAAGTTTACGACAAATGAAAGAAGTAAAACTTTCCCCATAATCTTATGGTGCACCATATCACTGCACAACAAAATTGCACAATTATAGTGCTTGATGTATAGTGTAAGTGGTTGAAATTAATTTGGTTTGTTGAACAGTATGGGATCTTTTCAATTAATGTTCCATATTGACATTGTTTAGCTAACTCGGTCCCCTTAACCTTAGCAAAACATAAGAGAGCGAACTCTAACTTTATACATAAAATCAGCAGTCCTCAGCAATAAAACTTACACGGATTTGTCATAATTTGTTATCGGGGTTCAAATTTTTCAGAAAATTACCTCCGATAAAAAATGAAGGTGCAAGGTTGAACTTCACAAATTGCTTCTTTATTATTTTTGGTATCATTGACAAAGCTTTCTCTATGAGGAAACCAAAACTGACTGACATTCTTCCTCATAAACGTGGCTTTGTATAAAAAACTTGAATAATGAGGGAGCAAATTGCAGAGTTCAACTTTCCAGCTTTTTTATTTGTATCAAATAATTCGACACTTTAGACATCCCTTACAATTTTTAAGTACAGTCTTGAATTATTACATTTTATAGACACCTACAATAAACGAATCGTTCTGCTCAACCGGTCATTTACTGGGCACTTTACCCTACTCAAAAAAAGACAAACAACATCGAAATTCGAAATATCGAAAACGGCAGCCGGTTTTTAATCATTCCGATTGGTCGTCGATGTCTTTGACGTAAAACCAACTCAAGATTGTTATGATCCCTGCAGCGTCACGTATCGCACGCATAATTCCATGGCTATTAAAATATAAAAATAGTTAATGAAACGGTAACCATAGTCACGTGGACTAACACTCGATATTTGCAGTGCTGATATATCAATAGGATTAAACTATGGCCGGAATTATTACTTTTTAATGCAATTTGTCTATGTCATGATAAAAATTTAATTAGTAATCACAAAAACAATATTATAATTTTGTAGAAAACAATAATTCACAAGGTATAAACAGATTGAAAATCTAATCTAAATTCGGATCGTGTTATGAATGCAATGTTCTCGCCCGAGAGAATGATGCGGTTGTTGTTGCTGCGGCAAAACTCAATCTAATACGTGTCCTGAATGCGTAGTGTTTTTATTTTTATTTATCCTATATCCAGACAGCGCGGTTTGTTCACTGTGAAATTCCAATACTAGTTCTCCGAAGATAAATCTTGAAAAGGTCAAACCTTAACGGAGTTCTCTCATCGGTTGTCTAGGGGTCACGGTTCGCATTATTGTCTTCCGGCGTCTTTCTCGATTCGCTCGTTTCTCGCCAACTCCCAATAAAGACGTGGTGAGGCCACGACATTGGTCTGTTCATGAACACTTCGCGGAGATTCCTGTTCCTCGTTTGCTTATTCGCGAGTATTTTTTTTCTTTTTCTTCTGTTTTCTGCGGTTCAAGGCACATGAACGGGCCAATGGACAATATACGAAACGAGCATCAAAGCCTTGCGAACTGTCCAACATTACGGAAGTGCAAATTCGTTAAACTCATTTCAGACTTCCTATATAGTCACTTTAAAAAATTAAGCGAGTTACACGGCTCAATGTAATCATCAATTCTACACTTTCCACCAAATATATGAACATAATTTTTTCAGAACGTAAAGAAATAAATTTGATTTAAGGTACATAAGGCAATATCAAAATTAAATACCACGTTAAATGAAATTGCAGCACGGTAAGTACCTTTGGACAAATTTACAGATGAACTTTTTTCCATCAATTAACATTTATCGGTTGTAAAGAAAATATCATCTGCAGCACGTAAATTATATATATATATATATATATTGTACTTTTGTGTGAACATTCAATCGTAATAAACGATAACACAAAAAAAATGCAGTCCAATGTTATATCGATGTTAGTAATTCATTAAATACAATAAGTGATTGTGTTTGCATTTGAATCAATGTGAAAGAACGTAAAAAAAACTAATATAGAGTTTTATCTAGGAATCTTTCGTTTCGTTTTTCGTTTAACGGTAATGAAGCATTTTTAATGAAAAGATACGCATTTCGTTAACATTACAATTAAATGTAGTTGTCAATGAATAGCAATGTGAGCCTTTTATCTAAATAACAAAAAATATTCATCCATTAACAAGAATTTATCGTTTGTAATCAAAATATAATATACCGTACATTAAATAAAACTATTAAACTTCAAAGTTGATGCATGAACATATAATTTGACGTTTCCAATAGAAAAATGTATCTCAACCTTTGCAAAACCGGTAAAAAAAATATCCATGTAGTTTTGGCCACAATGTTTTTTTGAATATATACTAAACGAACATTAAAACCTTGCGAGTGGTCCGGTATTACGGAAGTGCAAATTCGTAAATAGTATTTCGGGGATAAAGTAGTATCTCGATCTTTTTTTAACTCTCCAACACTTTGGCGAATGTGTTACGCTGAATGTAGTGGAAAAGTGAATATGACGATAAATTCTTGGCGAGGGTTAGTCGCGAGGATTTTATAGGCTCTTGTGTGCAGCACCAACAGCGGCTACTCTCAACCGATGCGGTTTCAGGGCAGATGCTTTATTGTGAATCACCGAGTAAACTTGTTATGTCGAACGTTGCCAAAAATGTTATTCATTAATTCTCTTTTGTATACACAATATAGCAATTACTTGTCGGAACTAAAGGCCGGCATTAATTCCATTTCCTCGAGCTTTGTACGCAAGGCTCTTTGCGTCGCAATCGACCGAACAATTGCATCGTACACGTGTCCTAATCCTTCACCTTCTTTTTTTTTAAATCCTTTTCGCCATTGAATCACCGCAATTATCATGCTTGCAATCGTTGTGTCAAGTCAGACTCAAGTCACCCGTAAAGACTGACTCTTATCTCAGGCGCTAAGATAGGCACTGTGATAAATTGTCCGATAAACTTTGTCTTAAGTAAAGAACTAATTATTACCAGCAATTTTATTTTAAAATCCAGCTAAAAATAAATAAATTTGATTAACGTTACTCTCAAACTTCTTAATGTCGATGATGATTCTGAGGAAAAGATATTTTTCGATTTTAATACAATAATTATGTATTGGATCGTTATTGCTTCAAAAAACGGCTACACTTAAGAGAGATGCTACTGTAAAACATGCGGGTTCACAAAATGCTCCTGGAATAGTTCGTAGAATGTAAGTAACATTATTTAAGTATTATCTTTAAGGAATAAATTCTTTTTTATAACTTTAACTTTTAACTTCATAACAAAACAACGTTTTCCGAACCGGTGCTCATATTTCAAAATGTATTTACTCAATCGCGCTTATATTTCGCATAACTCTTCGAGACATCTGTGTCGACCGCTTTAACTACAATCAAGTCGAAATATTTTTTGTTAAAATTTTTTAATTAAAACAAAACGGAAAATTGCATAAATCAATACCAAATTTTCAGTCGCGATATTTATATAATTTTTTTTCCATTCGTGTTGTCAAACTCATACATTTTGAGTATCTCGTTGATTTTTGTGTTTCCGATGAGTAGAATGGCCGAAGTCATGGGCATAGTTTTAAAACAAAATGTCTACAACATTTTTTTACAGATAATTGAAACGTGAACTAATATGTAGTGCGTTTCGCCATTCCAAAGGGCATCTTAGGTTTTTCTTTTAAAAAATCGCAAAAGCTGCATAAATATCAAGAATTTACATTACTCTTCTCAATGTTTATAATAAATATTACACGGAACACGAAATTTCCCAATGCAAGTACTTTCCTATATCTGTGTAAACAAGAAATAGTAAAGATTGCGTTCTTTCAAAAGTTTCTAGATTTGGGATTTCAAGAAGAAAAAAAATCTCTGTGGAATAGCGTGTATATCATGAATATCACCAGAATGGTGGTAAAACCAAGGATAAGACTTCGCAATTAGCCTGCACGCGATCGACGAAAGAGAGACAGAAAAGACACCGGAAACAGAAGCTTGGCGACGTTCGTAAAGTAATAATCAGCGAAAATGCAAAATTACGACCGTTACGTGGTCCACAGAATGGCGCTAATACAGAGCGAGGATTCCGTGTCGCAATCTAAACGAGAAGTAGATTGTTGCTCTCGGTGCATGATAATAAAACGATTTGTCATCGACATTGCGTTGGAAAAATATATTGCAGGTGAAAGATTTTCGATTAAGGGAATAACGAAGCTGTTGGGAAAAAACGAATGCCATTTTTTTTCTTCGATACACGAAGAGCTATCCTGTCTATATGATTTGCGTGTGTCGCTGCTGCGCTCTGTCCATCAAAAGCTTCGTTTTTGTATGTATATATTAAAGGTATAGTAGACGTGCGGAAAAACTTACCGAAACACGGTCTACTCGTCGTGGTTAATACACTAAACACACTGGGCTATGAATAAATCGTAACCACCCGACGAAAAATCACTTAATTCCGATCGGCGACAAGCTACACTCCGTTGGTTGGGAACGGGGAACCTCGCGACAAAGGTGGAGAAACTCGACTGCGACCTGAACTTGGCTCCGTGGTTGTTCTCCCCTCACGGAGGATCGATATCTCAACATGGCGACAGCTTCGATTTTTCTGGAGCCTCCGAACACGACCACGAACTACTAATGGCTCAAAATAGAGACTGCCAAGTGTGAGTTGATTTTCAGACACTCTGTTGCTTGGTGGGCGAAGAGGATTGGCTGGAGTTAGGCGCCAAATTTGAAATTTTTAGATGCATGCATACATTCCAGTAGCTGTCGAGTAACAATTTTTGTGTTGATATAGAAAGGTTATCAGAATGAGATACGAATGTCCGCCAAAGTGTGATTTGTAAGGTGTCATATGTCCGAAATTGACTTTTGGATATAGGATATCTTACAGATAAGATTTTGGCGGACATATCTATTCTATACGGATAAGTTTTTCATAACAATACGAAATTTTTATTGTGGATTCTATATAAAAGACTGATGATTATATGAATCAAGGGTTCGGAAAAAGAAGAGAAAAAAGGTTGTGCATATTTGTATGCAAATTAGGATTACAATATGTTTTGGAACAGATTTTTCTCGAACGTCCAACAATTACGATCACGAACTACAATCACGATCATGGCTCAAAATCGGGACTGCCAAATGTGAGCTGATCGTCAGGCCCTCTGTTGTTTGGTGGACGAGGAGGATTGGCTGGAGTTGGGCGCCAAATTTGAAATTACTAGATGCGTACATACATCGTAAGCTATTAAGTAACAATTATTGTGTTGTTACGGAAAAGTTAGCCGAATAGGCTACAAATTCACAAAAATTGAATCTATTTTATTTTAACGAGCGAGTAAAACAAACATACGTCAAATTTTTAGATTGCAAGATTTCAAAACATTCTATTGGATTTCAAGAATTCTCGGTATTTGAATATTTTTTTTGCAGTCTCAGAAGATTCTAGGGCATTTTAGAGATTTCATAAGATTTCTCAAGAAGTTGCAAAATTTTTTCGAAATTGCAAGAGATTTTTCATATTCGAAGTTACAGAAATTGAAAGCATTTTTTAGAGATTCGAATTATTTCTTGAAAATCCTGTTCTTACATTTATTTCTCTTCATTGATCTCGAGGTTTCTTGCATTGCCTGAGGTTTCACATGAGGTTTATTATAATTTCTCAGAATAGCATAAGATTTCAAATATTAGTCGAAATGTCTTGCAATCTCAAAGATTCCAGAAATTTCGGCCGATGTTGAAAGATTTCTCAAAATATATTCAGATTTCTTTGGATTTCTCGAGATTTCAACCGAATACATGAGATTTAATCAGAATTTGAGGATTTTACAAGATTTATAGGATTTTTAAGATTTTCCAGATTTTTTGGGACCATGTAAATCAGATTTCAAGATTGGTTTACCCCTCGCTATATTCCAAAATTATCTATCGGACATAGGATATTGTACAGATAACATTTTAGCGGACGTATGAATCAACTATCGGAATCTCCTTTCTATTACAGCAGGTAAATTGTTACTTGGGATTCTATATAAATGACAGCTGCCATTAAAATAATAATATGCTTTTAGGGTTTGGAAAAAAAGGGAAAGAAGCTTGAGGTTTTTTTTGTAAATTAGGATTAAGCCATTGTTTAGATCAGATTTTTCTGGAGCTTTTAACGGTTAAAATCACGAACTACTCATCATGGCTTTAAACAGAGATTGCGAAATTTGCGTTGATTTTCAGTCTCTGTTGTTCAGTAGAAGAGTAGAATGAGCAATTGTTTGGTAACTGGAATACCAACTTGTTTATCTCTGAAAAAAGGGGTTCAGGTGTTGTGATTTATTCATTTGTCTTTATCATCCGCTTTTTTTATTTGTCTTTACCACACAGTGCTAAATATATTCGCATATCTTTAGTTTTCTTTCCGCAACCAACAGGTCATCAAATTTTTCGCCATTCAACATTCAATAACATAAATGAAAGTCCCTATATCGGAATCGGTAAATCTTTGGCAACCATTATTAATATTTGATCGATACTGAGACACCAATTCGCGATATCCTTGGAGACTTTGCACCAATTTTCGCCATGATGCGGTTCTGCAGCAACGCAACGCTTCTTCACGTCTTCCTGCTGCTCCTCTGTGCCATTAAGAAGCTCGAATTTGTAAAAATATGCCCAAGCGTCGCCAAGATCAGGATCTATCTTCACTGTTCTGTTGAACCAGTCTCGGCACTTTGAAATTCTGTGTTCGCACCAAAAAAGTCTGAAAAAGATAATTATTAATTAACAACCAACTTTCCTTTACTGTTGAGTAGCCACTATCGATTTTTTTCTGTCTCTTAACATTTCTTTTTCACTCTACTAATTTCTCAGCAGGTTCCTTACAAAATACTCTGGGTTCTACGAAATTTAAAGCAAAATAAAAACTGCCCGAAGGAAGAAATTTTCCTGTTTTCTCAATTGTCTGCAGTTGAAAATAGTATTTTTTTCAAATCAAATTCTTACTTGGATACAGCAAGTAGAACGTGCGGATCGTGTTCGCACTTTTTCAGGGCATCAACACTTTTCGTCTTTCGCTGAGGTCGCGGTTCCATAAATATAGCTTCAGCCCACAGAAGACCGGAAGTCGGACACTCTTGCAGTGCTTTAGCCATCAACGTATTAGCCATATCGCGTACACCACCGCTTTTCAATTCGTTTCTTATCGCTTCCAGCCAAAGTTCTGCATTTTTTGGATTTCGCAAACGTCCTTTTTCCAAAACGGAACGCGCTTTTGTTACTTGATTTTTGCGATGCTCCAGACCAGCAAGTAGCCTCCATAATGGTATCGATGTCGGGCATTTTTTTATCTGTAGAATAATGACATTCGAAAGTTTTTTAAAAACATTTTCACAGAAATTTCGGAAAAATTGAGAAAAGAAATAATTTAAACAAGTAAAATTCATCCATCCATTTGTTTAGAAAATAATAATCAGAAATCCTTGACTAACTTCTTAACTTTATTAAACCTTCAGTTGTAGTTTTTGTATTTTCTGAAACTATATAATTGGAGTAAAAATTACCGCTTGGTTGTAAGTTTCGAGAGCTTTATCGAGATTTCCCTGCTGCTCCTCGATCTGTCCCTTCATCAGCCACAATTTTGGAAAGTCTTCAAAAGTCTCGATAGCTTCTTTTAGAAGATGAAGCGCCGCGTCGAGATTATTGAGCGCCCACTCGAGTTTAGCACTTTTCATCATTACTCTGGGAGTCGGAGCAGAAGCTCGAGCTTTAGCGAGCAAGCGTCTTGCTCTCTCATATTCGGAATTTTCGGACTCGAGCTTAACAGCAGCGAGCCAAATTTCTTCGGAATTCGGATTGGCTTGGAAGGCTAATGAGAGAATACCTCGCGCAGCCGGAACGTCTCCCTGAATGGCACAAGAATTGCCGTTATTTTATTCAATATTAATCCGTGCTCGATATTATTAACTAAAAATAATGCGTAAATTTGCTCACCGCCAACCATTTAGATTTGGCTCCCATAAGCCACAATACTTCGCTCTTCGGACAATGAGCCACCGCTCTTTGCAAAAGCGTTTCCAAAGACTCTCGAGTTCCGTAAGTTTTTTCGAAGTAAGCCGCTCGCAACCAAATTGATTTTTTACTCGGAAACGCCGTGAGAGCAAAGGCGTAAACCGCTCTCGCGCATTCGAGAGCTCCTTGCTGAGCGCACTGTGAAAAAAATAGGTGAGATGCACTTTAAAATCTGTTCAATACAACGGAAAAAAGCGAAATCAATGATTTTTGCTTCTTCATAGAAGAAGCTTTGTTATCGTGAATTTTTTTTTTCGATATTTACATGTCAGGATCTTCAGAATGGTGCAAAACGTCGAGTAAAGTTGTGTAAGAAAATGCGAGATAAAATGCCCGTATGTGCAAATTTTGAATTTATATCGGTAGAGCGGTAAAAATTTTACGGACCTTTAAATTTTTTAGAAAAATGTCTTCAGACCATGAAAAAGCATGCAAAGTATACCTTGTATATGTAAAAGCAGATATAGCAAATACAGCAAATATGTTTACGAAGCTCGATGTGGAAGCAATTTACGAGGTTCTAATTTGAAGAATTGATTTTTACTAAAAGGCTGTTTTTACTACTCTGTAAGATTAACAGAATATTCAGACATTAGGGTTGATTCTATGGAAAATAATCACCAAAGTGCCATCAATTTTTCGGATTGAATAAAACTCTAAGATGACAAACATATTTTTCTGTTTCTGTGGAAAATCGATCAAACGATCAATCCTAATAAATTCTACAAATAAATAAAACGTCTGAGAGTCTATCTGCGTTTCTGTGTCTATTGTGAATTACATAAATATAGCAGGAAAAAAAATCTTACAGCTTCAGCATCTTCCATCCAAGTGTGTTTCCGATCTTCCTCCTCAACTCCAAATCCAATGATGGATTTAACGATAACTTGGCAGCAGTGAACAGCTCCAGCTTTCTCAGCTTCCATCGCCTCTTTGAACCAATGTTCCCGATTTATTTCAACGCCATTAGTGCTAAGCGAAGAAATGGCGCGATCTATAATTTTTTCAACCATGTGCTTATTTCCATTGGCTTCTTCGAGCTTAGCGGCCGTCGTCCAAATCTGTCTGTCCGTGGGAATGTTTTCGCGCGCTTTGTTCAATACTTTTCTCGCATTGTCGTAAGTTTCAAGCCGAGCTAAAGCGAGCCAAAGATCTACGCTTGTTGAGCAACATTCGACAGCTCGACTAAGCAAAATACGCGCACCTTCCGGTTCTTCAAGTTCTACAGCAGCTTTCCAAAGCCTCACGGAATTCGGAATGTGCTCCAAAGCCTTTTTATAAACTCTCCGCTTCGCTTTTGTCTCTGTTTCGAGATCCGCAGCCTTGATCCAAATTCGAACGGACGTCGGAATATGACGAACAGATTGCGCGATCACCGCTTTTGCGGTGTCGGGAGGTTGTAGTCTTGCAGCTTCTAGCCACAAATCTTCAGAAGTTGGGTTCACCTCACAACCTTTCATTATCAGATTTCGCGCGGCTTGAACTTTGCCAGTTACTTCCTCGAGTCGCGCGGAAGCTATCCACGCTGGTGGATGATTCGGATTTGTTTCACGAACCGATTTTAATAGCAATCGCGCTTTTTTAATGTCGCTGTAATGGAAAGCGTCAATGATGTAACATTAGCATAAATTTGCGCGTCACTTCTTTTATTTCTATAATTTATTCTACTATTACGCTTGAACTACTTGGTGGAATCAGCTCAAATCGTAACGACATGGAGAGTACAAGTCAATGTTTACTTGGTGTCAATTTTCTAAATACCGCTTGATGTAATCCGTTCAAATGAGATTTTAGAGATTTAAAAAAAGTCTGTAAGCGTTCTGACTGGAACAAATTTTTAGCTATCAGACTAAATCGCCGTATGAAATTTGAACAAAGTCATGCGAACTTTGGTATTAAATTTATTCAGAATCGGTAGAGCCGTTCGAGTTCTATCGAGTTTTTTAATATTCAAAAAATGTACGTTATAATGCATCAAGTTTTGCAAAATTCTATCTAGCGGGCACAAATTTTCCATCGGAACAAAAAAAGGTTCAATGAAGCTACATATCGCATTTGGTTAAGACCGGTAAAAATATTCCGATTTTACAGGAATTTCATTTATTGTATATTATTGATCGACGACTAAAATTGCGCTGTAATTTATTTATTCATTGTTAAATTTAATCGAGGATGCAAAGTGAAATCTTGCACATTACAACCGCATTTTTTTTCGATTTTTTAAAGCTCTTTCCATGAGAAAGCTGACATCGATTAACATACTTTCTCATAGAGATAATTTTATAAAAAGCGAGAAAAATGAGAAACTAATCTGGAACTGATATGCAAGTTTCTACTTTGCGTTTTTGTCTGATTGTCATAAAGATCTGAAGTGCTAATGTGTAAACACTTTTCATTCAGAATGTTTGTATCTAAAATACTCGAATACAATGAAATCTTTTTTAGAAAACGAATAAGTTCAGCTTACTTGATATCTCCACCGTAGGTTGGAATCATGCTCTGCAAATCGGTGAGATATCCTTTAGGATCAACGACAGTTTGTCCCTCGACGGAATCCGAAACCTGGTTCAACTTAACATTCATAAGAGTGTTTCTGGCTTGGCCAATTTTTCTTAAATCAAGATCGCCGGTAGGTGTTAGCATTCCTGGAGTAGCAATTCCAGGCATCATGGAAGCGAGACCGCTGGTTGGATCCAAACTGGTAGCAGTTTCGCCTCCTAAATTTCTGGCCAACACAGAATCCGGCAGAGGCGTGAATTTTTCCGCTCTTGGATTCCGTTGCTTTCTGTTTCTCGCGTCTCCGACTTCCGGAATATTTTTCCAGTCATCCTCGGTAACGTTTACGAGTTCTCTCTTCAAATCGGAAAACTGCTGTTGAATTTTAGGCCTTTCTTGACGATATCGCTCCAATTCTACCCTCAAACGTTTTTCCCTGTATTCTTTACGTCTGTCGTCCATTCTCTTGTCGATTCCCTCGTAAATAGCGTCAGCTTCTTCGTCATCTTTATCATAGGGATCCTGCAAAGGTCGATAATAAAAATAGACCCACTCCTAGTTTACAAAAGCTGAGAATTGTAAAGTCGCTATTAAATTTTTTGTGCACTTTTGTTGCAGGTGTTTCTATTGATGAAGCCTTATTTAAAGGTTTGATTACTAAGTCGTCAAGGAATCGTTCAAATAATTCAGCTTGAAGAGAAGAAAATTAATCAGTAAAAAATTAAAAGAAGCTATTGCAATGGGACCTCTGGAAATTTTTCACATTTCTAAAAATGTCTTTGAGCACTATTTGTTCAATTAAAGTACCAATTATGTTAGACTCCTTCATCAGTTATTCAATCCAATGATTCATAATTAACTCTATCCACAACACGCTCTATTTTCACAACCTTAATAAACATAATTTCTATTCAAATAAATTAAAAAACAATGAATGACCTTGCTAAAGAGACTTCCTCCATAGCCTGAGAACTCATCATAATTAGAATCGTTGAGATCCTCCTCATCCTCTTCCTCCTCTTCCTTTTTCTTAGCTCGTTTTGTTGGTGGAGCATGTCTGTCATCTCTGTAGAATCAATTTAAAAAATTAAGTTTATGATTAATTTGCTGATCTATATAAATGTTCAACCCAACTCGTTGTCGAAGCCGCAGCAAATCACCAACGTTCGACAACAGTAAACGCAGTCATAATCAAGTTTTCAAAATTAAGATTATATTCCAAAAAAACCATTTAAAACAAATTTAATAAATACATCTGAAGACTTATACTTACGAAACGTCATTAGCGTCACGAGCTGGACCGATATCAGATCGTGTTGTGAATCCTGTTGCTCTAAAATCAGAAAAAACAACAATTTTGAGGTTATCTCAAACGTCGCACTACGTCCGTTACTTTCTAACCTTTCAAGCTTACAAAAAACATTGCCAATGTCGCAAAAAAGACAGGAAAAATAATTACCCTCTGCCAACACCAGCTACGTAACCCAGAGGAGCTGGTACTCCAAGAAAATGCTTCTTGCTCCTTGTTGACAGCGATGCCGACGGAACCGCCATTTTTAAATAACAACAATTCGACCTTTTCCCGATTATTCCTCCGCGGCGCCTTTGTTGTGATTTGCCTCCCACTCCTCAATATTTTTAACCCTTTCTTCCCGCGGAAAACGATTGCCACGACTCGCGACGGCGATTTTCGCAAATTTTTGCAGCATCCATTGGCAAAAAAGAAAAAAAAGTGTTTTTGTCACCGTTTGAGAAAACCTCGTTTTCGAGATATTTGGACGGCAGCTGTTTACGAAGCATTGACTGCATAATAAAGCACTCGCAATATTTGAGAGACCGGTTATCAATTAGAAATCGGTTCTCGCGAACAAAGAGTGATCGTTTCGATAATTTAGTGCGACAGATTGTTGGTTCTCGCATTTATCTGGCTTTGTTTATCCAGTAGAATTCAATTTAACACGCGAATTGAATTTGAATTTTACTCAGTGGCTCGGGCTAAATATAGAGCGCATAATTTTACGTGTTTATGTAAGAAAGTCGCGTGTACATCATCGATGGAAAGTAAAAAGTAAAGGCGAGGCAAAAGGGATAGATAAGGGCAATTGTGTCGGTGACATCATGACCGCAAGTTCGTACAGTATCGTCGAATATTACGGCTGTCAGACTCAACGAGAATGCGGATACTGCAATGGAGCAAGCTCAAATTGCAGTCATGGTATGATCCGATTTTTTTGCAATATTTATATGTACTGTATTTTACGAAATTAACCTTCACAATGTTTTGGCAAACTGACCTTCGCAATGTTTTGACAAATGGACCCTTACAATGTTTTGGCAAATTGACCTTTACATTAGTTCATATAATTTTTCCTTATTTTTACGAAATTTCATATAATAACAAATTGTTTATAATTTCATGTATCGTCAGGAATGTGGGCACATTTCTTGAGCGTTCAGGACTATCAGAACTTGATTGACAGGGGATGGAGACGGAGCGGAAGTTACTGTTACAAACCCATAATGGATCAAACCTGTTGCCCCATGTACACCATAAGGTTTGTGATATTTGTCAATATTGTTGATGTTGACAAGAGGGAGTTGAATTATTTTGGAGCAAGGACAAGAATTTTTGCTCATTTTTGAAGATTAATGTTTGCGACTTGACTGTAGCAATTTGGAGGAATTTTATACAGATTGCGAGATTTAAAATTTTTCAAAATTTTAATTTTTAAGTTTTTGGAAATAAATAAGATGTGACATGAAAATAATTGTACTCGTTACGAAGTGATATTATTATACTCAGTTGAGAGATATTTTACCAGTTTCAGCTTACGAATATCTTATTGCTTACGCTTATAGGATGAAAATAAAAATTGAAAAATTATTGTAAATTCCTCACTTTTTCAAAATGAACTATTCATATTCATATTCTGTTTCTGCAGATGTGATGCCTTGGATTTCAAAATCACAAAATCACAGAAGAAGATCCTGAAGAGGATGGCCAAGTTTTTAAGAAACGAATTGAAGAAGGATGTTGCAATGGAAGAATCCAAAAACGATACTACCGACAATATAGGTAAGTTTTGGAAATTAATTTTATTGTGTGAAGGCAACATGTTTTTTTCAGTTAATAAAAATGCCAAAACGTTTATTAATAAAATTGTCAGAAAATTTTTTCATTCAAATTTGCAATATCCAGACTGTTTTCCTGCAAATTGGTTTCCTTTTAAATGCATAATGTTTGCAAATCTTTTCCACAAACCCAAAATTGTCTATTTGCCCTTGAGGAACGGTTACTATTACAAAACTATTTACAAAACGTGCGTTTCCAAAACTGTACTCAAATTCATAACAAACTTATTCAATCAAATCGGTGAATTAATTTTACAAGCAAGTATATCATTTCAAAAATTTTGTTAACCAATTCTCTTTATGAGCCAAAAACGTCACGCTTTGATTATTATTCGGAATAGAAATTCAATATCGTGAAATTCTTATCAATTGGAATTTTTTATTGGGAATCTATGACAAATCCTTCAATAAACCTATGATTCTAGACATAAGAAGCTCTGAATTTACGAATTACGCGGAGCATTCTTTGAAGGCAGAGAAACATCTCTCAGAGATGAAAGTAACGAACACAGAGATCAAAGTAGAAGATAGATTGCAAATGTGTGCATCGGAATCGCCGTCTCAAAGGAAAGAAAATAAAAGGGAGAACGAAACAACGCCAAAGTCTTCGTCTAGTACAAACAGAGGTTCATCGGCTGGTTCCAGTCGCGAAAAAAACACCGCAAGTGGTGTAGGCTTAGATCCTAATAGAACACCGCCTAAGAAAGCAAAACTCATACGAGCGGAGCGTAAGCAGAATAAGCTTTTAGCTCAGGGAAAAAGCCCTGAAGAAATAGCCATGCTACTCAAATGTAACAAGCAAATCGTCACTAAAGACGTGGACGATTTATATAACGATATTCACGGTGGCGTTAGAAAATTAGAGGTAAGATTGGGACCAGAAATGGGTATTTATTCAGTGAAAATGTAATCCAAATAGTTTTACAACAAATAACTATAATTTTTTATCATGTTAAGAGAATTAATTACATATTTGCAATAATTATGGAAAATTTAAATGAATTATTCGTCTATAAAAAATTAGTATATTCAATATTCGTAATAATCTACGATTATTCAGTTTTATACGTTATTTCAATATATTTTCAGAGAATAAATGTCTATTCCTGATTGGGACCCATTAACAGAAATTATATACTATAATATACGTCATTTTTCGTTTGCAGACAAAATTAGTGCGAGTTATGTCGAAAGAATTCTACAAAACTGTTGACGTTAGTGCAAAACTCTACCAAAAGTATCAAATGGCAATACACGATAATACACCAAGCGAATGTGATAGAAAATCATTCATGAACTTTTTAGTGAAGAGTCCTTTGCAAGTAAGTTTAAAAATGTTTAATTTTTACTTAAACCATGTTCTCTGTTAATGCGTACGTGAATAAAATTGGAACCCGGTGTCTTGTATCAAGTTTGAGATGACTCAATTCGTCTTCATAGAAGATTTAAACAGATTTGTTCAAACTTGACTTCAATTAGAATGAAAACATCATTTTTTTGATAATTCAAAGTTCCATAAAATCAGAACCGCTTTTACAGATTCAGCTCAAGTTAATATTGACCATCCTTTTTTTATTACTTTATTATTTGTTGCAAACTATTTAGCTCATTCGCTAAGAAAATGGAACTGCGAGAGAACATAAAAACCTTTTCGAAAAATTCCAATAAAATCTGAATAGATAGTTTAATTTAATCGTAAATTTACATACATAAAGGTGCATTACTGCTCTACTAGTGTACCAAGTTTCAGGTCGATTGTTAGTGTCGTTTTTGAGATACAACGGTTTAAATTTTGTGAGCATGCCACACAATAACAAAATTTCACACACATTGGGTGATTTAAAAAAAAAACTTTTCTCGATGTCTTATTCTATTTTGCGTGATATGACATAAAATGGGACGGGAGAAGTTTTTTTTTTTTTCGTAAACGAAGCTTTCTATACGAGGAAAAATAACATTAATAAAAAACCGATAGTTTCTACAAAAAAAAAAAAAAAATTGTACGAAAATCTTTATTCAATTAAACAGCCTTACTCGCCTCCAAATGGTCCACCGCAAGGATACGGCTCTTTTCACGAACAGTACTGGTTAGATGACGTAATGATAGCCGTCGCAGTCATAGATATTCTGCCGTTCTGCGTGTCGAGCGTTTATTTTTTTTATGACCCTGACTTCGCGTTCCTCTCTCTAGGAACGTTCAGGTAACTAAAATTGTACCAAAATCTAGAGGAATTCTTCGCTAACTGAGCCCAGGAAAAATCCGCAATGCGTCAATAGAATTGCTGAGAAAATTTGGGCCAATTATGGCACAGATCTTGCGAAGCAAACTATAAAATAGCTCAGCAGAGAATTGTCTTCTAGAGATAAATTTACCGAATTTCTTAATCAATTGTATCAAATATTTTAGCTCGCTTCGAGAAGTTTGCTTGACGAGACAACTGAACAAAGTAGCACCTAGTATAAAGTATTACTATATGGGATTCTACATCCATTCTAAGCTGAAAATGCGATACAAGGCCAAAATAAAGCCATCAAAATTGCTCTGCCCCGAGGCTTACGTTTGGTGCGACATAGATCGAGCGATAGAAAAAATTGATAAAAAAAAGTACAGTAGATTAACTGACGACATCGATGCGATTGACGAGGATGGTATAGTGGATCTTGATGAGGTACGTCTAACATTTCGATAAACACTAAAAAAAGTTTGGTTTCCCACCTCATATTTAAAATTTTATGTTGAAAAGCTATTCTTGTCGAAAAATTCCTATGAAATAATGTCCGGTAATAGTATAAATGCCCGACGGTTAAGAGCATCTTAAGATTCATGCATTTATTAAGGTAATGTGCTACATATCGTGTCTCTTTCAGGTCGTCATAAGAGCGACGCAAATAGCTGAAAACTCCCGAAGCGTTATTCGTCATCACAACAAATTTTTCAAGTTTTGCCTGAATCACTTTAACGTGATGTGTTACTGCTCGGTCGGTAACAAAACCTGTAAAGCGTTGTTTTTCGTCGCAATTGACGTTTCAGACAAATGATGATAAGTACTGACTGCGTCTCAACAGTTTGCACTCAGTATTTTTCGACTTTGATTCGAAAAATGATCCGTAGCGGCGAATGACACTTTGGGATATTTCAGCTATCTCACTTGCACTTATGACGATCTGAAAGTATATGGTACATCACCTTAAGAGGTCGAGAAAAAATGTATTTATAAGATGACCAAAGCCAATATCAAGCCTATAGCTTCTAGTTTCTAATATCTGTCGCTTAATTATTGCAATATTAAATTATCTGCTGATTTTAAATGAAATGTAAATTTCACGTGTTTTGGTCTAAAAACTCGAGGGGTTCATAATCAAAGTTCAAGAATCTTGGCTATTAATCAATTTCGTTGTCATACATGAAAAAATTTATCATAGCTATGTACAAAAATGGCTATTCTAACATTTAAAAAATTTGTTCGGTATCCGGTAATTGCATCTTTCATCTGAGGATCAGAGTTTGGACATGACAAATGCTGAAATAAACAATCTCAATACTGCAATAAACCTTCATTCCTGAACTTGTCATAATTTCTCTGTACATCAAATAAGAATTGCGGATACGATTCCAAGTTTCATTTTTAGCTTTCGAGTAACTGAATTCGTATTAAACTAAAAAAATAGAGTAGAGATAATTACCCTATTAATTTAATAGACAAACTCATAAACTTCAATTTAATTGTAATTGGATGCTTGTGCTTTCTTTTTATCAGGTTATGGTGTTGCATCGTCAAACAGCAATAACGTATGAAATGTACATAAATCGAAATGACGAGAACGACGCAATCGTCAAAGAATACGCCACGCTCGTCGGAAAGAAGGGCGCTCGAAGTATCCTTCTGTACCGTCCATAATGCGAACAACATTATTTGTATTTAATTAAAAGAAACCTGATTACATAAACTCGCAAATTTTGTTCCTACTATTGCAATGTTATTAATTATGCCTCATGGCTCACGCGACGATGAAACGCCTTACAGTTCAGGATATTAAAGGAATAAATCGAAAACAAAATGACGCTTAATCTTTGGTCTACATTTATTTTTTATCAACCCTCGAAACCTCGAAAACGCGCTAAAACCTTTTACGTTTTTGAAGAATCTTTAAAAACAATATTATGTGTATTTTGCTATTAAAAAAAAACCTGAATATACGTATCACCAATTTTGTTCCTACTACCGTAAATGTTATGAATTATGCCGCATAGTTTGTGAGACGATGAAACACTTACAGATCAGGAATAAGTGGATAATTCAAAAGAAAAACGATAATCAATCTTTGGTTTTTATTTATTTTTTATAAATTCATGAAACCTCAAAAACGCACAGAATTCTTTCACGTTTTTGAAAAATCGTTCAGTACAAAATTCGTGAATGTTTATATGGTCATGATTTATTTTTTTGATGGTCCGCCTTCTCCACCTTCTGCTCTCGCTTCTGCAGGTTTGAGTTCGTTCCAACTCTGCACTTTTCCACTTCCTCCAATAATGAATATAATCATACACAGTATACACACAGCTGCACCCATCCAAAAGAGTATCTGCCACTTTTCGATTGGGTTCTGCAAACAAGAGACAAAAAAAACTGTGCAAATTTGCTTATTTGCTCCGGTCGAAGTTCTTTAGAAGCTTCTTCAAAGAGGCAGTACATTATTCTGCGAGTTTCATTAAAAAAGGAGCGAAATATTAGACATTCAAAGTCAAGTCATTTTTATTCAAGCCTCACAGCTATTGTGAAACAATTGACCAGATTTTACAAATGTTTTATAGTAGTCTGTAATCCCAGACCAACATTTTCTAAATTAATCAAATTGAAATTGTTTTCAAATAAAAAAGGACAATGAAAATCTGGAATGAAAGCGATAGTTGTTAAAAAATAAGAAATCTAATGACAATTCGCAAAAATCCTTGTAAAATCTAGAAAATTATCTCTGAAATGTGAGGATTAAAGAAAGAAAATGTTCAAAATGATTGAGAACAATATAAGTGAATAGCTTACCCTAAAATTGAATTTTTGTGAAATAAGCAGCGACTGTTACGATGAGGATGATGATGATGACGAAATGATAAGCTGACACAACTTATAGGTACTACACGTACTATAGTTTTGAAGTAAATATAGGATCGAGGAGTACCCACAAGTCTGATAATATCGCTTTTGGTTAAGTCCTGTGTGCATTCTCTCTAAGATCCCAATCGCTCTCATTATTTATTTTTATGACAGTTAATTGTAAGATGTCGCGTGTGGGTGATGAATGTCAGGTATTTGTCTGCGGGATTTTAATAAGCGATACGTTGTGTATCCGGTAGCGTCTCAGTTTTTTTTACCTTCACCTGTTTACTCAAAGATTTATTGCGGTCAACAAAGCCTTGCGCCGTAATAATTGGTGTATCAAAATTATGTAAGGCATTTTTTGTCAATTAGACTATTATTATGATTTTGTTATCATTCATTTTGACACGTTTTATTTTGCTCTTAATGTTTTATAATCTTCCGTGATATAGACAAAAGCTATAAAAAATTGGTAGTGAGCAAAAAAGTGGAGGAGGGGTAGAAATTATTTTTTCAAAAGTTACAGTGACAAATAATTGGTGCTACTTCTTAATAATATTTTTGTCTAAACGTTGTTACTTAGTGTCATTTCGTTAATATTTAGTGCCGGAAAAAAAGTTATTCAAAAGTTACCGTGAGAAATAATGCTGTGTAAATGTTCTGTCAATTTTTTTTCGCTCACTCTGGCAGGTTTCATTTTGTTCTACATTTTTTATAGTTTTCTGTAATATATACAGAGTTTTCTGTAATATATACAGAAGCAGTAGATAAATTGGTAGAGTGAGTAACAAATCTTAAATGCTGTAAAAAAAGTTTTTCAAAAGTTGTAGAAACTGAACTGACAAAAAATGCTTTATATAAGCGTGACACTGACGTGTCTAATGGTCGAAGAAAGCTGAAATTTTTCGAGCGTTAAGCGAATGATGATACCAAATTAATTGTCATTAATTGTCGTTGTGGAAGCAGAAGCAGAAGTGCAACAATCACAATCACCCAGCAGTGCCTGTACTATGAATGTTATGCAACATAGTCCAAGACAGAACTAAGTTTTTGTAATTGTTAAAGCATTATGATGAAACTGTTACGGAAAGCTGAAATGTTTAGGGGAAGATACACAACAAAACAACCCAAAAGTTCGATTTTTACTTCAATTCGGTAAATTTCTAGTTTAAAAAATTCTGCGTATGAAGTTTATGCTAGAATAAAAACATTTAGCAAAAATTGTTTGATAAATCCTCAATATTAGTAAATTTATGGATTTTAGAATTGAAAATATCTGGATGCATTGGAACAAAAACTTTTTGAGAAAATAATTTTTAAAGTCCAATATTTTTTTTTTTTCGAATATTTAAATACCTCCCCTTAAAGCTCTCTCGTGTAAGCGTGTATGAATTGTTAGCAACATTCATAGGAATGCCATTGTTTTTTCAAGCTAATTTTTTAAGCAAGGCAATCACAATTCCTCCGAACCGCGCGTACTATGAATTATGTAACACAGTACAAGGCAGTTCGGAGGTATCAGGATTGCGGCTAAATACTGCAGTGTCTGATGGGAAAAAGCTGAAATTATTCGTGCGTTAAGCGAATGATGATACCAAATTAATTGTCATTAATGTAATCGATCAATTGAGAAAATGGTTCAGGAAGCAGAAGCGGAAGTCCAACAATCACAATCACGCAGTAGTGCCCGTACTATAAATATTATGCAACACAGTCCAAGACAGAACTGCGTTTTTGGAATTGTTTAAGCATTATGATGAAACAGTTACGGAAAGCTGAAATCCTCAGGGGGAGGTAGGCAAAATAAACAACCGAAAAGTTCGATTTTCCCTTCAATTCCGTCAGTTTCTCATTTTCTAAAATTCTGCGTATGAAGTTTATGCTAGAATAGACTTTTTATCATAGTTTTCAAAACGGTGCTAGTAACATTTTAGAAATAACTCGACGGATAAAAGCGCTTCCCGTTTAGAAATAATTGTTTAAAAAATTGTGAATATTCGTGAATGTATCTATTTTTGAATGAAAAATAACCAAATGTAATTGAACAAATGATTGATGAGAAAAAAATTGCAGAATACCAATGATTGTTTTTTTTTTGAATACTTAGATACCTCCCCTTAAAGCTCTCTTATATAAACGTGTATGTATCGCTAGCAACATTCGTGTGGATGCCATTGTTTTTTAAAGCTAGTTTTTGAAGCAATGCAAGCACAATCCCTCCGAACGGCCCGTACAATGAATTATGTAACACAGTACAAGGTAGTTCAGGGGGTTTAGGATTGCGGCTAGACACGTCAGTGTCTGATGGGAATAAGCTGAAATTATTGGAGCGTTAAGCAAATGATGATACCAAATTAATTGTCATTAATGTAATCGATGATATTAAGAAAATGGTTCAGGAAGCAGAAGCAGAAGTGCAACAATCACAATCACGCAGTAGTGCCCGTACTATGAATGTTATGCAACACAGTCCAAGACAGAACTGAGTTTTTGGAATTGTTAAAGCATGATGATGAAACAGTTACGAAGAGCTGAAATCTTTAAGGGGAGGTATGCAACAAAACAACCCAAAAGTATGATTTTCACTTCAATTTCCTCAGTTTCTAGTTAAAGAAATTCCGCGTATAAAGTTTACAATAAAATTTTAAAATATATTTACTGATAATAGCGCTTCGGACTTAGCAATAATTGTCGAAAAAAATACAAAGTATTCGTGAATGTATCTATTCTTCAATAAAAATATCCGAATGAAATTAAACAAAGACTTGTTGAGAAAATAATTCCAGAAGGCGAATGGTCGTTTTTTTTCGAATATTTAGATACTTCCCCTTAAAGCTCTCTCGTATGAGCGTGTATGAATCGCTAGCAACATTCGTATGAATGCTATTGTTATTTTAAGCGTATTTTTGAAGCAATGCAAGCACAATCCCTCTGAACGGCCCGTACTATGAATTATGTAACACAGTACAAGGTAGTTTGGAGGATTTAGGATTGCAGCCAGACACGTCAGTGTCTGATAGGAACAAGCTGAAATTATTGAAGCGTTAAACGAATGATGATACCAAATTAGTTGTCATAGATGTAATCGATGAATTGAGAAGATGGTTCAGGGAGCAGAAGCAGAAGTGCAACAATCACAATCACGCAGTAGTGCCCGTACTATGAATGTTATGCAACACAGTCCAAGACATAACTGAGTTTTTGGAATTGTTAAAGCATGATGATGAAACAGTTACGGAAAGCTGAAATCTTTAGGGGGAGGTACGCGAATAGTAACCTAGGAGTTTAATTTTCACTTCAATTCCCTCAGTTTCTAGTTTAAGAAATTCTATGTGCAAATTTTATGGAAACATAAAATTTCTAACATAGTTTTCAAAGCGGTGCTAGAAATATTTAAGAAATTACTTAAACGAGAAAAGCGCTTTCGGTTTAGGAATGATTGTTAACAAAATACTGAATATTCTTGAATGTATCTATTTTTAAATAAAAAATATCCCAATGAAATTAAACAAATAGTTCTTCAGTAAATAATTGCAGAAGTCCAATGATTGTTTTTTTTCGGATACTTATATACCTCCCCTCAAAGCTCTTTCGTATAAGCGTGTATGAATCGCTAGCAACATTCGTGTGGAAGCCATGGTTTTTTAAAGCTAATTTTTGAAGCAACGCAAACACAATCCCTCTGAATGGCCCGTACTATGAATTAGATTCTAGTGATTCTAGAATTAGACGTACTGTAGATGCCATTATTTTTTCAAGCTCAGTTTTGAAGCAATGCAAGCACAATCCCCCCGAACAACCTGGACTATAAATTATGTAATACAGACCTAAGTAGTTCAGAGGGTTTGGGATCGCGCCTAGACACGTCTGTGTCTGATGGGAAAAAGCTGAAATTATTCGAGCATTAAGCGAATGATAATACGAAATTAATTGTCATTAACGTAATCGATGAATTGAGAAAATTGTTCAGGAAGCAGAAGCGGAAGTGCAACAACCACAATCACGCAGTGCTGCCTGTACTATGAATGTTATGTAACACAGTCCAAGACAGAACTAAGTTTTTGGAATTGTTAAAGCATTATGATGAAACAGTTACGGTAAGCTGAAATCTTTAGGGGGAGGTACGCAAAAAAAGAACCCAAATGTTCGATTTTCACTTAAATTTTCTCAGTTTCTAGTTTCAAAGATTCTGCGTACCAAGTTTATGCCAGAATAAAATTTTTAACATAGTTTTCAAAGCGGTGCTATAAAATTTTTTGAAATATCTTGACTGATAAAAGCGCTTCCGGTTTAGAAATAATTGTTTTAAAAATTGTGAATCTTCGTGAATGTATCTATTTTTGAATAAAAAATAACCAAAAGTAATCGAACAAAGAATCGTTAAGAAAGTAATAAAAAAAGTCCAACGATTGTTTTTTTTAATACATAGATACCTCCCCTTAAAGCTCTCTCATATAAGCGTGTATGTATCGCTAGCAACATTCGTGTGGAAGCCATGGTTTTTTAAAGCTAATTTTTGAAGCAACGCAAACACAATCCCTCTAAATGGCCCGTACTATGAATTATGTCACACCGTACAAGGTAATTTGGAGGGTTTAGGATTGCGCCTAGACACGTCAATGTCTGATGAAAAAAAGCTGAAATTATTCGTGCGTTAAGCGAATGATAAAACAAATTAATTGTCAATAATGTCATCGATGGATTGAGAAATGGGTTCAGGAAGCAGAAGTGCAACGATCACAATCACGCAGTAGTGCTCGTACTATGAATGTTATGTAACACAGTCCAAGACAGAACTGAGTTTTTGGAATTGTTAAAGCATTATGATGAAACAGTTACGGAAAGCTGAAATCTTTAGGGGGAGGTACGCAAAAAAACAACCCAAAAGTACGAATTCCACTTTAATTTCCTCAGCTTCTAATTAAAAAAAAATTCTGCGTATGGAGTTTATGCAAGAATAGTATTTTTGACATAGTTTTTAAAGCGGGGCTAGTGATATTAGAAATAACTTGATCGATAATAGCGCTTCCAGTTTAGGAATAATTGTTAAAAAAAAGTCAATATTCGTGAATGTTTCTATTTTGAAATAAAAATTTCTAAATGCAATTAAACAAATAGTTGTTGAGAAAATAATTCCAGAAGTTCAATGATTGTTTTTTTTTCGAATACTTAGATACCTCCCCTCAAAGCTCTTTCGTATAAGCGTGTATGAATCGCTAGCAACATTCGTGTGACTGCCATTGTTTTGTCAAGCTTATTTTTGAAGCAATGCAAGCACAATCCCCCCGAACAACCTGGACTATAATTTATATAATATAGAACTAAGTAGTTCAGAGGGTTTGGGATTGCGCCGAGATACGTCAGTGTCTGATGGGATAAAGCTGAAATTATTTGTGCGGTAAGCGAATGATAATGTCAAATTAATTGTCATTAATGTAATCGATGAATTGAGAAAATGGTGCAGGAAGCCGAAGCGGAAGTGCAACAACCACAATCACGCAGTGCTGCCCGTACTATGAATGTTATGCAACACAGTCCAAGACAGAACTGAGTTTTTGGAATTGTAAAAGCATTGTGATGAAACAGTTACGGAAAGCTGAAATCCTTAGAGGGAAGTACGCAAAAAAACAACCCAAAAGTTCGATTGTCACTTCAAATTCCTCACTTTTTGATTTTTAAATCTCTGCGTATGAAGTTTATGCTAGAATAAAATTTCGAACATAGTTTACCAAAGCGGTGCTATTAAGATTTTTGAAATATCTTGACTGATAAAAGCGCTTCTGGTTTAGAAATAATTGTTTTAAAAATGGTGAATCTTCGTGAATGTATCTATTTTTGAATAAAAAATAACCAAAAGTAATCGAAAAAAGAATTGTTAAAAAAGTAATTAAAAAAGTCCAACGATTGTTTTTTTTTACTACATAGATACCTCCCCTTAAAGCTCTCTCATATAAGCGTGTATGTATCGCTAGCAACATTCGTGTGAAAGCCATGGTTTTTTAAAGCTAATTTTTGAAGCAATGCAAACACAATCCCTCCAAATGGCCCGTACTATGAATTATGTCACACCGTACAAGGTAGTTTGGAGGGTTCAGGATTGCGCCTAGACACGTCAATGTCTGATGAAAAAAAGCTGAAATTATTTGAGCATAAGCGAATGATAATACCAAATTAACTGTCAATAATGTAATCGATGAATTGAGAAAATGGTTCAGGAAGCAGAAGCGGAAGTGCAACAACCACAATCACGCAGTGCTGCCCGTACTATGAATGTTATGTAACACAGTCCAAGACAGAACTGAGTTTTTGGAATTGTAAAAGCATTGTGATGAAACAGTTACGGAAAGCTGGTATCCTTAGGGGGAGACACGCAAAAAAACAATCCAAAAGTTCGATTTTCACTTCAATTTCCTCAATTTTTGATTTTTTAAATTCTGCGTATGAAGTTTATGCTAGAATAGAATTTCGAACATAGTTTACCAAAGCGGTGCTATTCAAATTTTTGAAATATCTTGACTGATAAAAGCGCTTCTGGTTTAGAAATAATTGTTTTAAAAATGGTGAATCTTCGTGAATGTATCTATTTTTGAATTAAAAATAACCAAAAGTAATCGAACAAAGAATTGTTAAGAAAGTAATTAAAAAAGTCCAACGATTGTTTTTTTTAATACATAGATACCTCCCCTTAAAGCTCTCTCATATAAGCGTGTATGTATCGCTAGCAACATTCGTGTGGAAGCCATGGTTTTTTAAAGCTAATTTTTGAAGCAATGCAAACACAATCCCTCTAAATGGCCCGTACTATGAATTATGTCACACCGTACAAGGTAATTTGGAGGGTTTAGGATTGCGCCTAGACACGTCAATGTCTGATGAAAAAAAGCTGAAATTATTCGTGCGTTAAGCGAATGATAAAACAAATTAATTGTCAATAATGTCATCGATGAATTGAGAAATTGGTTCAAGAAGCAGAAGTGCAACGATCACAATCACGCAGTAGTGCTCGTACTATGAATGTTATGTAACACAGTCCAAGACAGAACTGAGTTTTTGGAATTGTTAAAGCATTATGATGAAACAGTTACGGAAAGCTGAAATCTTTAGGGGGAGGTACGCAAAAAAACAACCCAAAAGTACGAATTCCACTTTAATTTCCTCAGCTTCTAATTTAAAAAAAAATCTGCGTATGGAGTTTATGCAAGAATAGCATTTTTGACATAGTTTTTAAAGCGGGGCTAGTGATATTAGAAATAACTTGATCGATAATAGCGCTTTCAGTTTAGGAATAATTGTTAAAAAATAGTCAATATTCGTGAATGTTTCTATTTAGAAATAAAAATTTCTAAATGCAATTAAACAAATAGTTGTTGAGAAAATAATTCCAGAAGTTCAATGATTGTTTTTTTTCGAATACTTAGATACCTCCCCTCAAAGCTCTTTCGTACAAGCGTGTATGAATCGCTAGCAACATTCGTGTGAATGCCATTGTTTTGTCAAGCTCATTTTTGAAGCAATGCAAGCACAATCCCCCCAAACAACCTGGACTATAATTTATGTAATACAGATCTAAGTAGTTCAGAGGGTTTGGGATTGCGCCGAGATACGTCAGTGTCTGATGGGATAAAGCTGAAATTATTTGCGCGGTAAGCGAATGATAATGTCAAATTAATTGTCATTAATGTAATCGATGAATTGAGAAAATGGTGCAGGAAGCCGAAGCGGAAGTGCAACAATCACAATCACGCAGTAGTGCTCGTACTATGAATGTTATGCAACACAGTCCAAGACAGAACTGAGTTTTTGGAATTGTAAAAGCATTGTGATGAAACAGTTACGGAAAGCTGAAATCCTTAGGGGGAGGTACGCAAAAAAACAATCCAAAAGTTCGATTTTCACTTCAATTTCCTCACTTTTTGATTTTTAAAATTCTGCGTATGAAGTTTATGCTAGAATAAAATTTCGAACATAGTTTACCAAAGTGGTGCTATTAAAATTTTTGAAATATCTTGACTGATAAAAGCGCTTCTGGTTTAGAAATAATTGTTTTAAAAATGGTGAATCTTCGTGAATGTATCTATTTTTGAATTAAAAGTAACCAAAAGTAATTAAACAAAGAATTGTTAAGAAAGTAATTGAAAAAGTCCAACGATTGTTTTTTTTTTCCCGACTGCGCTGAAATGGCGTGTTTTTGCCCCTGAAAAGCGGGAGGTAAGTCGCCGTTTCTTGACCGCGAGCAGTGCGCATGCGCAGCGGGAGATAAAGTACGCCAAGACTCCCTAGGGCGTCTTGCCCTACTTTATGCCCCGCTTAGAGGTTCCCAGCGGGTCCGCCGTGCAGCGCTCGCAATGACTAAGCGAGACATCGTCGAGCGAAGATCGCGCGCGGGAATCTTTCGCTTCACGTGTATGGGTGCCTGTTGGAGAAATTGCTCCAATATGACGATAAATTTCTCAAATTGATTCTGGTCATGCTCTGGTTTTTTCGTTATACTATTCCAAAGACTTATCATACCTGTGATACATAATATACGAGTAAAATAAGTATCTTATCGTATCTTAATTACAAATAATAAGTATCTTAATTACAAAAATTGAACCACGAATAAACGCCTTTTCAGCTTTTTTCCGACTTTTTTTTCATTAAAAAATTTGTTTTGTTTGCAGTGGGGGGGCTCCGCCCCCCCAACCCCCCCGGCGGGGCTTCGCCCCTGCACCCCACCGGGGCTTCGCCCCTGGACCCCACCAGGGGCTTCGCCCTTGAACCCCCATCGAGATGTCTCAGTCAGGGCTCGTATACGACCGTCGTTTCAAATTTTGACGCCTTACCATTTTTCGTCTCGTGCGCGTCGCGTGACGTCATTTCAGCTTAGTCGGAAAAAAAGTATCGTATGCCACACGGGAGGTAGCACGATTATTCCCTCGTGCTCGTGCTGCCCTCGCGGCGCTCGTACTGCCCTCGCTTCGCTCGGGCATCAAACCTCGCTTCGCTCGGGCAGCCTCGCACTCGGGAATAATCGCGCGCTTACCTCCCTTGTAGCATAATGTACTATTTTAATACATAGATACCTCCCCTTAAAGCTCTCTCACATAAGCGTGTATGTATCGCTAGCAACATTCGTGTGGAAGCTATTGTTTTTTAAAGCTAATTTTTGAAGCAATGCAAACACAATCCCTCCAAATGGCCCGTACTATGAATTATGTCACACCGTACAAGGTAGTTCAGAGGGTTCAGGATTGCGCCTAGACACGTCAATGTCTGATGAAAAAAAGCTGAAATTATTTGAGCATAAGCGAGTGATAATACTAAATTAATTGTCAATAATGTAATCGATGAATTGAGAAAATGGTGCAGGAAGCCGAAGCGGAAGTGCAACAATCACAATCACGCAGTAGTGCTCGTACTATGAATGTTATGCAACACAGTCCAAGACAGAACTGAGTTTTTGGAATTGTAAAAGCATTGTGATGAAACAGTTACGGAAAGCTGAAATCCTTAGGGGGAGGTACGCAAAAAAACAATCCAAAAGTTCGATTTTCACTTCAATTTCCTCACTTTTTGATTTTTAAAATTCTGCGTATGAAGTTTATGCTAGAATAAAATTTCGAACATAGTTTACCAAAGTGGTGCTATTAAAATTTTTGAAATATCTTGACTGATAAAAGCGCTTCTGGTTTAGAAATAATTGTTTTAAAAATGGTGAATCTTCGTGAATGTATCTATTTTTGAATTAAAAGTAACCAAAAGTAATTAAACAAAGAATTGTTAAGAAAGTAATTAAAAAAGTCCAACGATTGTTTTTTTTTAATACATAGATACCTCCCCTTAAAGCTCTCTCACATAAGCGTGTATGTATCGCTAGCAACATTCGTGTGGAAGCTATTGTTTTTTAAAGCTAATTTTTGAAGCAATGCAAACACAATCCCTCCAAATGGCCCGTACTATGAATTATGTCACACCGTACAAGGTAGTTTAGAGGGTTCAGGATTGCGCCTAGACACGTCAATGTCTGATGAAAAAAAGCTGAAATTATTTGAGCATAAGCGAGTGATAATACTAAATTAATTGTCAATAATGTAATCGATGAATTGAGAAAATGGTGCAGGAAGCCGAAGCGGAAGTGCAACAATCACAATCACGCAGTAGTGCTCGTACTATGAATGTTATGCAACACAGTCCAAGACAGAACTGAGTTTTTGGAATTGTAAAAGCATTGTGATGAAACAGTTACGGAAAGCTGAAATCCTTAGGGGGAGGTACGCAAAAAAACAATCCAAAAGTTCGATTTTCACTTCAATTTCCTCACTTTTTGATTTTTAAAATTCTGCGTATGAAGTTTATGCTAGAATAAAATTTCGAACATAGTTTACCAAAGTGGTGCTATTAAAATTTTTGAAATATCTTGACTGATAAAAGCGCTTCTGGTTTAGAAATAATTGTTTTAAAAATGGTGAATCTTCGTGAATGTATCTATTTTTGAATTAAAAGTAACCAAAAGTAATTAAACAAAGAATTGTTAAGAAAGTAATTAAAAAAGTCCAACGATTGTTTTTTTTTAATACATAGATACCTCCCCTTAAAGCTCTCTCACATAAGCGTGTATGTATCGCTAGCAACATTCGTGTGGAAGCTATTGTTTTTTAAAGCTAATTTTTGAAGCAATGCAAACACAATCCCTCCAAATGGCCCGTACTATGAATTATGTCACACCGTACAAGGTAGTTTAGAGGGTTCAGGATTGCGCCTAGACACGTCAATGTCTGATGAAAAAAAGCTGAAATTATTTGAGCATAAGCGAGTGATAATACTAAATTAATTGTCAATAATGTAATCGATGAATTGAGAAAATGGTGCAGGAAGCCGAAGCGGAAGTGCAACAATCACAATCACGCAGTAGTGCTCGTACTATGAATGTTATGCAACACAGTCCAAGACAGAACTGAGTTTTTGGAATTGTAAAAGCATTGTGATGAAACAGTTACGGAAAGCTGAAATCCTTAGGGGGAGGTACGCAAAAAAACAATCCAAAAGTTCGATTTTCACTTCAATTTCCTCACTTTTTGATTTTTAAAATTCTGCGTATGAAGTTTATGCTAGAATAAAATTTCGAACATAGTTTACCAAAGTGGTGCTATTAAAATTTTTGAAATATCTTGACTGATAAAAGCGCTTCTGGTTTAGAAATAATTGTTTTAAAAATGGTGAATCTTCGTGAATGTATCTATTTTTGAATTAAAAGTAACCAAAAGTAATTAAACAAAGAATTGTTAAGAAAGTAATTAAAAAAGTCCAACGATTGTTTTTTTTTAATACATAGATACCTCCCCTTAAAGCTCTCTCACATAAGCGTGTATGTATCGCTAGCAACATTCGTGTGGAAGCTATTGTTTTTTAAAGCTAATTTTTGAAGCAATGCAAACACAATCCCTCCAAATGGCCCGTACTATGAATTATGTCACACCGTACAAGGTAGTTTAGAGGGTTCAGGATTGCGCCTAGACACGTCAATGTCTGATGAAAAAAAGCTGAAATTATTTGAGCATAAGCGAGTGATAATACTAAATTAATTGTCAATAATGTAATCGATGAATTGAGAAAATGGTGCAGGAAGCCGAAGCGGAAGTGCAACAATCACAATCACGCAGTAGTGCTCGTACTATGAATGTTATGCAACACAGTCCAAGACAGAACTGAGTTTTTGGAATTGTAAAAGCATTGTGATGAAACAGTTACGGAAAGCTGAAATCCTTAGGGGGAGGTACGCAAAAAAACAATCCAAAAGTTCGATTTTCACTTCAATTTCCTCACTTTTTGATTTTTAAAATTCTGCGTATGAAGTTTATGCTAGAATAAAATTTCGAACATAGTTTACCAAAGTGGTGCTATTAAAATTTTTGAAATATCTTGACTGATAAAAGCGCTTCTGGTTTAGAAATAATTGTTTTAAAAATGGTGAATCTTCGTGAATGTGTCTATTTTTTAATTAAAAATAACCAAAAGTAATTGAACAAAGAATTGTTAAGAAAGTAATTAAAAAAGTCCAATGATTGTTTTCTTTTCGAATACTTAAATACCTCCCCTCAAAGCTCTCTCGTATGAGCGTGTATGAATCGCTAGCAACATTCGTGTGAATGCTATTATTTTTGCAAGCTAATTTTTGAAGCGATGCAAACACAATCCCTCTGAAAGGCCCGTACTATAAATCATGTAATATAGTACAAGGTAGTTCGGAGGGTTTGGGATTGCGCCTAGACACGTGAATGTCTGATGGGAAAAAGCTGAAATTATTCGAGCATAAGCGAATGATAATACCAAATTAATTGTCAATAATGTAATCGATGAATTGAGATAATGGTTCAGGAAGCAGAAGTGGAACAAACACAATCACCCAGCACTGCCCGTACAATGAATGTTATGTAACACAGTCCAAGACAGAACTAGGTTCTTGAAATTGTTAAAGCATTATGATGAGACAGTTATTGAAAGCTGAAATCCTCAGGGGGAGGTACGCGAATAGAAACCTAGGAGTTTAATTTCCACTCCAATTTCCTTAGTTTTCAGTTTAAGAAATTCTGTGTGCAAAGTTTATGGAAGAATAAAATTTCTAACATAGTTTTCGAAGCGGTGCTAGAAATATTCAAGAAATAACTTGAACGATAACAGCCCTTCCGGTTTAGGAATGATTGTTAAAAAAATACTGAATATTCGTGAATGTTTCTATTTTGAAATGAAAATTTCCAAATGTAATCAAACGAATAGTTTTTTAAGAAAATAATTCCAGAAGTCCAATGATTATTTATACTTATATACCTCCCCTCAAAGCTCTTTCGTTTAAGCGTGTATGAATCGCTAGCAACACTCGTGTGAATGCCATTATTTTTTAAAGCTAATTTTTGAAGCAATGCAAACACAATCCCTCCAAATGGCCCGTACTATGAATTATGTCACACCGTACAAGGTAGTTTGGAGGGTTTGGGATCGCGCCTAGACACGTCAATGTCTGATGGGAAAAAGCTGAAATTATTCGAGCATTAAGCGAATGATAATACCAAATTAATTGTCATTAACGTAATCGATGAATTGAGAAAAATGTTCAGGAAGCAGAAGCGGAAGTGCAACAATCACAATCACGCAGTATTGCTCGTACTATGAATGTTATGTAACACAGTCCAAGACAGAACTGAGTTTTTGGAATTGTTAAAGCATTATGATGAAACAGTTACGTAAAGCTGAAATCTTTAGGGGAAGGTACGCAAAAAAACAACCCAAAAGTTTGATTGTCTCTTCAATTTCCTCAGTTTTGGATTTTTAAAATTCTGCGTGTAAAGTTTATAAAAGAATGAAATTTCTAACATAGTTTTCAAAGCGGTGCTAGTAATATTTTAGAAATAACTTGACCAATGACAGCGCTTCCGGTTTAGGAGTGATTGTTAAAAAAATACTGAATATTCGTGAACGTTTTTTTTTTGGAATAAGAAATATCCAAATGTAATTGAACGAATAGTTCTTAAGAAAATAATTCCAGAAGGCCAATGATTATTTTTTTCTTCGAATACTTAAATACCTCCCCTTAGAGCTTTTTCGTATAAGCGTGTATAAATCACTAGGAACATTCGTGTGAATGGTATTGTTTTTGCAAGCTAATTTTTGGAGCGATGCAAACACAATCCCTCTGAAAGGTCCGTACTATAAATCATGTAATATAGTACAAGGTAGTTCGGAGGGTTTGGGATTGCGCCTAGACACGTCAATGTCTGATGGGAAAAAGCTGAAATTATTCGAGCATTAAGCGAATGATAATACCAAATTAATTGTCAATAATGTAATCGATGAATTGAGAAAATGGTTCAGAAAGCAGAAGCGGAAGTGCAACAATTACAATCACGCAGTATTGCTCGTACTATGAATGGTACGTAACACAGTCCAAGACAGAACTGAGTTTTTGGAATTGTTAAAGCATTATAATGAAACAGTTACGTAAAGCTGAAATCTTTAGGGGAAGGTACGCAAAAAAACAACCCAAAAGTTTGATTGTCTCTTCAATTTCCTCAGTTTTTGATTTTTAAAATTCTGCGTGTAAAGTTTATAGAAGAATGAAATTTCTAACATAGTTTTCAAAGCGGTGCTAGTAATATTTTAGAAATAACTTGACCAATGACAGCGCTTCCGCTTTAGGAAAGATTGGTAAAAAAATACTGAATATTCGTGAACGTTTCTTTTTTGGAATAAAAAATATCCAAATGTAATTGAACGAATAGTTCTTAAGAAAATAATTCCAGAAGGCCAATGATTATTTTTTTCTTCGAATACTTAAATACCTCCCCTTAGAGCTCTTTCGTATAAGCGTGTATGAATCACTAGGAACATTCGTGTGAATGCTATTGTTTTTGCAAGCTAATTTTTGAAGCGATGCAAACACAATCCCTCTGAAAGGCCCGTACTATAAATCATGTAATATAGTACAGGGTAGTTCGGAGGGTTTGGGATTGCGCCTAGCCACGTTAATGTCTGATGGGAAAAAGCTAAAATTATTTGAGCATAAGCGAATGATAATACCAAATTAATTGTCAATAATGTAATCGATGAATTGAGAAAATGGTTCAGGAAGCAGAAGCGGAAGTGCGACAATCACAATCACGCAGTATTGCTCGTACTATGAATGTTATGTAACATAGTCCAAGACAGAACTGAGTTTTTGGAATTGTTAAAGCATTATGATGGAACAGTCACGTAAAGCTAAAATCTTTAGGGGGAGGTACGCAAAAAAAAACAACCCAAAAGTTCGATTGTCACTTCAATTTCCTTAGTTTTTGATTTTCAAAATTCTGCGTGTAAAGTTTATAGAAGAATGAAGTTTCTAACATAGTTTTCAAAGCGCCGCTAGTAATATTTTAGAAATAACTTGACCAATGACAGCGCTTCCGGTTTAGGAATGATTGTTAAAAAAATACTGAATATTCGTGAACGTTTCTTTTTTGGAATAAAAAATATTCAAATGTAATTGAATGAATAGTTCTTAAGGAAATAATTCCAGAAGGCCAATGATTATTTTTTTCTTCGAATACTTAAATACCGCCCCTTAGAGCTTTTTCGTATAAGCGTGTATGAATCACTAGGAACATTCGTGTGAATGCTATTGTTATTGCAAGCTAATTTTTGAAGCGATGCAAACACAATCCCTCTGAAAGGCCCGTACTATAAATCATGTAATATAGTACAAGGTAGTTCGGAGGGTTTGGGATTGCGCCTAGACACGTCAATGTCTGATGGGAGAAAGCTGAAATTATTTGAGCATAAGCGAATGATAATACCAAATTAATTGTCAATGATGTAATCGATGAATTGAGAAAATGGTTCAGGACGCAGAAGCGGAAGTGCAACAATCACAATCACGCAGTATTGCTCGTACTATGAATGTTATGTAACATAGTCCAAGACAGAACTGCGTTTTTGGAATTGTTAAAGCATTATGATGGAACAGTCTCGTAAAGCTAAAATCTTTAGGGGGAGGTACGCAAAAAAAAACAACCCAAAAGTTCGATTGTCACTTCAATTTCCTTAGTTTTTGATTTTTAAAATTCTGCGTGTAAAGTTTATAAAAGAATGAAATTTCTAACATAGTTTTCAAAGCGGTGCTAGTAATATTTCAGAAATAACTTGACCAATGACAGCGCTTCCGGTTTAGGAATGATTGTTAAAAAAATACTGAATATTCGTGAACGTTTCTTTTTTGGAATGAAAAATATCCAAATGTAATTGAACAAATAGTTCTCAAGAAAATAATTCCAGAACTCCAATGATTATTTTGATCTTCGAATACTTAAATACCTCCCCTTAGAGCTTTTTCGTATAAGCGTATATGAATCACTAGGAACATTCGTGTGAATGCTATTGTTTTTGCAAGCTAATTTTTGAAGCGATGCAAACACAATCCCTCTGAAAGGCCCGTACTATAAATCATGTAATATAGTACAAGGTAGTTCGGAGGGTTTGGGATTGCGCCTAGCCACGTTAATGTCTGATGGGAAAAAGCTGAAATTATTTGAGCATAAGCGAATGATAATACCAAATTAATTGTCAATAATGTAATCGATGAATTGAGAAAATGGTTCAGGAAGCAGAAGCGGAAGGGCGACAATCACAATCACGCAGTATTGCTCGTACTATGAATATTATGTAACACAGTCCAAGACAGAACTAAGTTTTTGGAATTGTTAATGCATAAAGTTACAGAATACTGAAATATTTAGGGGGAGGTACGCAATAAGAACAACCCAAAAGTTCAATTCTACTTCAATTTCATCAGTTTCTAGTTTAAAAATTCTGCGTATAAAGTTCATGCTAGAGAAGACTTTTTAACATAGTTTTTAACGTGGGTCTAGTAATATTTAAAAAATAATTTGACCAATCACAGCGCTTCCGACTTAGGAATAAATGTTAAAACAATTCTGAATATATGTGAATGTATGTTTTCTTCATATCGGGATGTGCTTAAACAAATAGTTTTTGAGAAAGTAATTCATAAGGCTCAATGATTGTTTTTTTTTCTTCGAATTCTCAGGTACCTCCACTCAAAGCTCATGCAAGAAATAAATTGTAAAATGTACAACAAATAATAAAGCAGATACAAAAGCGGAGTGCTCGCGATTTCAAAGTACTGACCGTACGATGAATGTTATGCAACACCGTTCAAAGCAGGACTAAGGTTTCGAAATCACCGTGTAGCGAAAATAATTTGTGTTAGAACGACAAGCAGCGGGCGAGTGAGATTAAATAAATAGCTGAGGTAAACATAATTAACTTACTCCGTATTTTCCAGCTACTTCTTCAACAACCGGAGATATTATAATCCCGGACATGCAGCCAACGGTATTCATTATTCCGTAAAGAAAACCTGCGTAATTTGGCGACAAATCCTGATTGTTGGAGAGATTCGAAATAGAAGCTGCTCCGTTAAAGCCTAAAGCCAGAACCAGGAAGACATTCGCCCAGACAAAACTGCAGCCCAAATATCCGACGATTATTAGACAAATGCCTGGCAAAAAATGCGCTGTGGAAAATAAAATTATCGGATTAAATACACATACACTCAAAAAATCGTAATATTTTCAATAATTATGACGTGACATCAAATTTTCGTTCCTAAGACAATTTTTGTGGCAACGCTAATTATTTTATAGTAGCGCAAAAATTTTGTAACTCTATGAAATAAGGACAGCTACTAAAAAATTCATTATTATCTTTGTATAGATTTAAATGAATTGATAAATGATATAAATTATATTTATAGCTTTTTCATGAATTATAACGTGGCGATGAGCTATTTGCTGATGAGCTTACAAAAAAATGTGGCGCCTTTGCGAAGAGTCGTCACAGACATCATATTTCTTCTTTTTATCGTGTCGCCTGCCCAGCCAAAGAAAAAGGCGAAGAGAACACGACTTGCCCATGGCAGACCCGAAACGACCCCACCTTTCGTCAATTTGAAGCCCAAAGCCTTTGTCTGATAGAGCATCATTCCATTTTGATAGAAAAACAGAAGGAAGAGATTTCCGAAGTGACAGAGAATCAAGCAAATAAATGGTACCGACGTCAGTATCTTCAAAATTGGGGTTTCTCTTAGAGGCGGTTTTTCCTTTTTCACGATACCAGCTTGGGCACTGGAAATTAAAGCAAATATGTACAGGAAACCTTTCTCCACGAGAAATCCAAAACTCCTGAAAACTCTTTGAAAAGTCATCTTTCTAAAATATTTTTCAAGATTTCCCATTTCATTATATTTGAAGATGAATAACCGGATGAATAACATATCCAGTTATTCGTACAATTACCGGTCAAATTCACAACATGTTTTTCAAAAACATGTAGTGTAGTTTTCCAAATAAATGTGAAATGGTTAAAAATCATATTTAGACGGATAACGTTATACTTACGAATGAAGGTAAAAATTGTTAAAGTGATTCCTGGACAAATAATGGTATGTTATTTTTCCGGATAAATGTAAGAATCGTTAAAAAAAATATATGGAAGAGTAATCATATGTTATTTTTTCGACTAAACGTTAGAATTGTAAAAAAACATATCCTGAAAAATAATGGTATGTTATACTTCCGGATAAACATAAAAATCGTTAAAAAAACATAACCGAACGAATAATGGTATGTTTTTCTCCCGGGTAAACGTAAAAATCGTTTAGAAACATATCCAGACGAATAATGGTATGTTATTCTTCTGAATAAATGTAAAAATTGTTAAAATCATTTCCGGACAAATAATGGTATGTTGTTCTTCCGGATAAACATAAAAATCGTTAAAAAACATAACCGGACGAATAATGGTATGTTTTTCTCCCGGATAAACGCAAAAATCGTTTAGAAACATATCCAGACGAATAATGGTACGTCATTCTTCTAAATAAATGTAAAAATCGTTAAAAATCATATCCGGACGAATAATGGTATGTTATAATTCCGGATGAACATAAAAATTGTTAAAATCATTTCCAGACGAGTGATCAATGGTAATTTTTTTGACTAAACGTTAGAATTGTTAAACAACATATTCTGAAAAACAATAGTATGTTATACTTTCCGATAAACATAAAAATCGTTAAAAAACATAACTGGACGAATAATGGTATGTTTTTCTCCCGGATAAACGTAAAAATCGTTAAAAAACATAACCGGACGAATAATGGTATGTTTTTCTCCCGGATAAACGCAAAAATCGTTTAGAAACATATCCAGACGAATAATGGTACGTCATTCTTCTAAATAAATGTGAAAATCGTTAAAAATCATATTCGGATCAATAGTCGTACTTTATACTTCCGAAGAAATGTAAAAATTGTTAAAAAACATATCCGGAAGAGTAATCATATGTTATTTTTTCGACTAAACGTTAGAATTGTTGAAAAACATATCCTGAAAAACAATAGTATGTTATACTTTGCGATAAACATAAAAATCGTTAAAAAACATAACTGGACGAATAATGGTATGGTTTTCCCCCGGATAAACGTAAAAATCGTTTAGAAACATACCCAGACGAATAATGGTATGTTATTCTTCTGAATAAATGTAAAAATTGTTAAAATCATTTCCGGACAAATAATGGTATGTTATTCTCCCGGATAAACATAAAAATCGTTAAAAAACATAACCGGACGAATAATGGTATGTTATTCTTCTAAATAAATGTAAAAATCGTTAAAAATCATATCCGGACGAATAATCGTATGTTATACTTCCGGATAAACATAAAAATCGTTAAAAACCATAACCGGACGGATAATGGTATGTTTTTCTTCCGGATAAACGTGAAAATCGTTTAGAAACGTATCCAGACGAATAATGGTATGTTATTCTTCTGAATAAATGTAAAAATTGTTAAAATCATTTCCGGACAAATAATGGTATGTTATTCTCCTGGATAAACATAAAAATCGTTAAAAACATATTCTGAAAAATAATGGTATGTTATTCTTCCAGATAAATGTAAAAATGGTCAAAAATCATTTTCGGACAAATAATGGTATGTTATTTTTCTGGATAAACATGAATATCGTTAAAAAACATATTCTGAAAAATAATGGTATGTTATTCTTCCAGATAAATGTAAAAATGGTCAAAAATCATTTTCGGACGAATAATGGTATGTTATTCTTCTGGATAAACATGAAAATCGTTAAAAAACATATTCTGAAAAATAATGGTATGTTATTCTTCCAGATAAATGTAAAAATAGTCAAAAATCATTTCCGGAAAAATAATGGCATGTTATTCTTCCGGATAAACAAAAAAATCGTTAAAAAACATAACCGGACAAATAATAGTATGTTTTCTCCCGGACAAACATAAAAATCGTTAAAAAACATAACCGGACGAATAATGGTATGTTTTTCTCCCGGATAAACGAGAAAATCGTTAAAAAACATATCCAGACGAATAATGGTATATTATTCTTCTAAATAAATGTAAAAATCGTTAAAATTCAAATCCGGACGAATATCACTCAGTAATTCGTCCGGTCACCGGACCAGCAGACACTTCGTATATTCAATAATAAACAAAAAAAATTGCTTACGTAACAATATAGTCTTTCTCAGTGTCTGTAATTCCAGGATGTTCTTCAGGCGAGTCAAAAGCGAGAAACCACCAAAAAACGATCCAAATAAACATGAAAAGAGCAGGAATGTACCATCCGGCTTCCCAATTAATGCCATCGGCGATTCCCGAAATCATTCCAAAGAGAAATATGGAGCCGAACGTTCCACCCTGAAGAGTCCAAACGAATCTTCCCTTTTCATCGGGCGGTGCCCATCTCGCGACCAGCGTGTGACAAGCAGGAAAAGTAATGCCGCCTGTAACTCCTATAATTACTCGTGAAAAGGCCAAAGCTCCCCAATGAAGATGAGCGAGAATTGGCGTTATCAGGGAAATCACAGCAGCGACGATAGAAGACCAAAAAATCGCTTGTCGAGGTCCAAACCTTTGAGCCAAAACTCCACCCATGAAATTACCCGGCACATTTCCCCAACTGTACGCGGATATTAATTGGCCTCTGATAAAAGGCGTCCACGCAAAAGGCTCGCCGGAAAAGAATTTCATTTGAGCCGATTTTGGTATGATTTCTTCATTTTCCACATTTTTTGCTGGAACAGAAATTGTTTATATAAGTATTCTACTTTTTTTCTCTCGATAATCCGGATATCGTTAGAATAAAAGCTGTTCGGTGGGCTAGTGGTTAGTGTACTGGCCTCTAGTCCAGAACATCGGTAGGGCACGGGTTCATTTCTCGTTGCCGTCGAGTTTAGTCGAAAAAAAAAAACACGGACGCGATGAACCTCCAGATGTATACGTGAAACACAGACAGGTACTTGTAGGGATCACATGTATACAGCTGTAGTTCGTGTTTACATTGTCGACGAAACGTGACGTAGCTTCGCTGCCGTGTCAAGCGAACTCGAGACCGGCTATATTGGCAAAGCTTTTCCCAAGTTTTCCTGTGCCCTTAGCAGAAATGCTATGACAAATGGAATATAGAGGGGAAAGTCGGATTCGACCGCTTGGGGGCCCGGTTTATGATCCGGCCCCCAGGGGGGATCGACTACCTGACCCGGGCCGACCCTGTAATGGGCGTAACGCCTGCAGATCGGGGAAATTGCAATGTAAAAAAAAAATTAGCAAAATGTTTCTACTTTGGTATCACGAAAGATTTGCAATAAAATTATCCGGAAATTCTTTCACGAATTATCGAGTGGATAATTATTTCTGTTTATCGTCATACCTACATTTTTTAAATTGGGATATTTTCTATATTTTCACTTTTCACAACGTAACGAAAATTTTTTCGTTCTGTTTAATTCTTGACGGACAATAAAATGAAAATATCGTTCCAAAAAAAAAAACATGCTTTTTCAAAATAGGAATTCAAGCATCTTCCTATTTGAAAACAAATAATAAATATCACATTTCCAAAAATTACTTACGGTCTTCACATACCAAAAAAAAATCAGTGTATATTTTCCCTAAAAATCGTACTGAGCCGTACTGAACTTCATAAATTTTCACTAAAATTTTTGTCTACAGTTCGGATTTAGCAGTTGGAATATGTTTTTTTAAATCTTACTTTTCAACAATGAATTCTCCGTTTCGTTGATTTCCCGACGAAGAATCGAATGAGAATATTGTTGGTTGTCAATATGACTTATTAACTGCTCTTCATGAGGATAAAAAATCATGGACCTTCGTCTTCGATCACCGGGTTCATTTACAACGCAAGCTCCTGATGAGCTTTGCTGATCGGCTTCGGTTCTTATCATCGGCACAGCGAGAATAGCCATTTGAAGCCGACACATGTAACTTGTCCAACAAGCGGTGAACATCATGACGCATATCACTACTCGTACGGGTATCCATCCTTTGAAAAAAAAAAATAGAAACTGTCAGTGACTGAGAAGGACATTTACTGTCAAATTTGATTGCTCTGCGAGCGACGATTATGCGCTGAAAATTGCTGCTCGCTGCTCGGATCGACTGGTCAATTTCATAGTGACCAGAAGTACGTGCGAGTGACTTACGTAAATATTTCCAAATAATCATAGCCTCGTAAATATGAAATAATCCGTTTTTCCCGGTGGAATAAAAATATTTGAAAAATAGGAGAAAACCAATCGGTGAAAAGATGAGAGTCAAGAGAAAGGAAACAAACGACTGCACACTGCATGACCGACGATCGTTTAACGCACGATCGACTTTTATTGATGTTCAAATAAAATAACCATCGTTCGAATAATATCGCTGGAATATTTTTTTCAATAATAATAAAAAAATTTCACGTTGCGCTCCGATTGGTATAATTTCAGTACGATAATATTCGTCGAATTGTCAATGTTTTTTCTTACCTTTGCATTTATTGTACAATTTTTGAGTGCTTAAACTAGTTGATATCTTAAGAAAAAAAAAAAATTATTTCATATTTTAGGAATTCGTAAATGTTTTTCATTTTCCTTTGCTCGTTTTTCACACGTTTTCGCAATTAGACATTTAGAACTGTACTTTTGGCATATTACTGTAAAAAATAATTTTCATTTTTTAAGAAAAATTGGTCAACATTTTTTTACATTGAATAGTTTTTCAAATATTTCTCGAATGTAGCTATACTAATTTTTAATACCTGCATGTAAATTGTTCTAAATTATAAACTGCAAATTTCGAATTTTGCTGCGAAAAGTAATTTTTATTTCCAATGGAAAATAGAACAATTTTTTTAAAGTGCATACAATTTTCGAATTTTTTTTTTACTGACCTTTACCTGTTTTTCAAGTTGTTTTTTGAATTCGTAAACAAGTTGCGTAATATAATAATACCGGAGTTATGAGTGACATCGATGAAGCTGATTTTGCGACGCGGTTTAGAGAATCTCCGTTTTCAGTGACTATGTCAAGTATGGTTGTTACGTTTAAGATCGGAAATGTCGAGTTGTAATCGAAGATGGGTATTACGTGTGCTTATGGTAACCACGGAGAATCGATAGTCGGTCATCGAAGCTCTTAACGTCCTATATTATTAAAACATCTCGTGTAAGCAAATTTCTTGAATTGCGCGCATTTTAACTGCGTCAACGATCAGTCCACCCATTTGCACAACTACCAAGCATTCAAGAAAAAAAACCTATTGAAATATACGAAAAAAGAAAAATCGATTTTTTACATGAAAAAAAAAAATCGTCAACGAAAAATTAACAAGTAAATTCAATTTTCTTGTACTTGGATTATGTAACACACAATAAAATATCAAACATAACTTGCGAGTGAACACAATTTTGAGAAAAAAAATGTTAAATCAGAGAATTGCATTTTTTTGGCTTCTATTATTAAGACCCTGGAAATAAAATGGTGTTATTTGCAGGCATCTTCTAAGTTTAATAGTATCATATTAAATTTAAATCAATAACTAACAAGAATATAAATAGAGTAAAATATTTTTTCAATCTTATATGCTATTAAATCAAAGATTTTTTCAGTGTTCCCATAATATATAAATTTTACACTGTACAAACTAAGTTTCACATTTTTGCGACTAAAAGTATTTTTCTCGCAAAACCGTACAAATATTTTGCTAACGTTTTTCTTTGAATTCAATATTAATTTCACAAAAAAAAAAGTCGTTCATTACAATTACGAAAACAAGAACAAACATTTGCAATCCAACTTCGAAGGCAAAACAATGAAAAATTAATATTTGTTTATCGATTTCCGTATATTTTCTCACATACCTTTTTTTTCTTTGGTGCCCCATTTAGTCCCCGTTTCTCATGAAAACTGAGTACTTACGTGGCAAAAATTGCTTATAGTAACGTTCGTACATTTCGGCGTCGTTCGAAAGGTGAGGCTTCCGGTTGCGTAGTAAAAAGTCCGGCAAACGTTACAATGAAACACTACAAACGTTTGCACCACGAGCAAAATTCACTGGTAACCCGATTTATCGATCGGTATTCTTATTTGTATTTGTGTCGACATTTTTACTTTTCAGCACTTTTCCACCCAATTTTATTGCAACTTCTTCAAGGACAAATACACGACCCTGATGGAACGGTGGTGTACCAAAAAAATTGTGAGTTCTCCGGTGCTTCGATCACTACCCGATTTCAAGACTGACTGATGATATTTTTCGCCAGGAAGGACTATTTATAGCTGATCGGTAGAAGGATCGGAGTGGGAGTATTGACTACCCCGTTTACAATGACTAATTGCAACTACGTTAGCAGGTATACTGACCGGAGCCTTCCCGAATAGTTACCCCCCTCGGGTAATACCGATTTCAGGTACCGAACTCACGTACCCCTACCTTTCCTGTGAAAACATTTTTCAATCGGCGTACGCAAAGTTAAATTATTCCGTTAAACAAAAAATATGAGCAATCTTTCACATTCTGGTCATTTTCATATACATTTCAAAATGCAACCGATATAACGTTAATTCAATTATCAATTTTTTTTGTAGTTTGATTATAAAATGATAAAATTGTAGTTCTGAATCGTTTACTATTGATTTGCTGCGTTTATTTACTGCTCACTTTTTTTTTTGAGAACATTTTTCATTTGGAGCACAAAAGTTAAATTATTCCTTTAAGCAAAAAATATGAGCGATTTTTCACATTCTGGTCATTTTCATATACATTTCAAAATGCAACCGTCATAACGTTAATTCAATTATCAATTTTTTTGTATTTTGATTATAAAATGATAAAATTGTAGTTCTGAATCGTTTACTATTGATTTGCTGCGTTTATTTACTGCTCACTTTTTTTTAGAACATTTTTCATTTGGAGCACGAAAAGTTGAATTATTCCTTTAAGCAAAAAATATGAGCGATTTTTCACATTCTGGTCATTTTCATATACATTTTATGGAGCAGCCGATAAGTTCAATAACCAATTTTTTTGTAGTTTCATCATACATCCATAAAACTGTAGTTATGAATCGTTTTCTAATGATTTCCGTCGTTCATTCATTTTTTGCACTTTTTTTTGAAAGACCATTTTTTATTGCGAGTCTAAGAGATAAAACATATCTTTGTTGTAACATATGAACAAAAATTTTCGCGTTCTACGCATTTTGTAATGGATTTTATAAGGTATCAGATAAAAAGTTAATTCAGCTATTAATTGTGTTCTAATTTAATAATGGAATAGTTGATGAGAAAATTTATGAACTGAATTGACAACTTTATATGCCAAACGAATTGAAAAGATTGAAGTAGACATATTGACATCGAATTTATGCATATTTTGATGAAAAATGGATTTGGTTTTTTAATCCATTTCTATGTACTTTAATCATCAATATTTGAATATTATAATAATAACTTGTAAGCATTGCATTCTAAAAAATTGTAGCAATAATTTTTAAACTTGAAAAACTAATTCGTAATTAAATCATAATTTTTTCCTACGACGTATAGCATTTCCCATTAGTTAGTTTCATTATAGCTTTTCTAAATGATGAGGGTGCACGCTACAAAAAAAAAATGGTGTCAATGTTGTTATGTCTTTGTGAAGAAACAACAATTTTCTGTCACAGAAAATGTCAATTTTTTAGAATGTGTTACACCGACACAACGAAAACCAATGATTACTACGATCAAAAGTTGTGATAACGGTGCGACGCCAAGTATACTTTTTTTCAAAGAAAATTAAAAGATAAGCAATAGCTTAAATAAGTGATAGATTTGTATTTCACTAATTCCTTGTTGTGATTTACTATTTCTCAGATTTCATGTCCCAAGGCTTTAGAATACCTTAAATTCGTGGAATGAATGTTTACTTGATGCAGAGTTTCGATAAGACATTTTAATGATGTTCTAATTTTAATAATGGTCAGTAAAAAAAAATGACTAATAGAAAAACAGTCGTTGTGAACAAAATGTCCAGGCGATTTTCATAATATTAGTAAGAAATGATACGATTCCGCAATTCTAATCAATCAGTGTTTTGGTCTGCGATATAGATTAATTAACAGATGAACATACAATGGGATTTAGATCAATGGAACAAAAATGTATTACTATTCGCTTTAAAAAATCTTAATGTTGCGTGAGGAGCTTGCAAACACGTGATCTAGGGCTTTATTAAGCTGGTTTTATGGATAAAGTCCGATCAAACGCGAGATTCTGAGAGAATTTCAAACACTTATCCATAGGATGAAAATCTGTAAAAAATAAAGCACTTAAGAAGCCGCTAGAAAAATTGATTTTGAATAATACTTTTAAAAAACTCATTAACAAGTTGTTAAAAAACAATGATTTTAAACAAATCACCGGTAAATCTAACTATGTTCTTAAAAGACAATAATGTGGTAATTTTTCTGAAAACGTGTAGATTTTTTCAGGTTCCTATCGAATTTTTGATAATTCTCTTGTTTTGGTTTTTCAGCTGTATTTGGGAATCTACTGGATCAATTGTCTAGATACATAGTTTTAGCAAATTAGATAAAATTTTGCAAAAAATTATGTTTTCAAAAAAATTAGCAAAATATTTTCATTTAAAAAAATGTAGGTATCATGGATATCTGTTGAACAATTTTTTTTGTCAATTTGTGAATAACATTTTGGAAACACTATTATGCAAAATCAATATAGTAGCGGAATAATGGTAGTGTAATAATTACAAAATCTCATTAACAAGTGGAAAAAGAAAAAAATTCAACAAATCCTCCGTCAAACTAACTTTGTTTCAGGTTTCCGTCTAATGATTGATAATTTTTAAGTTTTTTTTATTGGCTTTTGTCTTTTTTCGGTTTCTGAGCTGTATTTGTCTGATTATCTGTCGAACAATTTTTTTCCATCAATTTGTTAATAACATTTTGGTAAGACTATTATGCAAAATCGATATAATGGCAAAATAATGGCAGTGAAGGCGAGAGTTTCAATTTTCCTGTATTTTTTATATGCCTTTAGATTTTTTTATTTTTTATTTATTCAAAGAATACATATATTGTAGACTTTTGCTCTTCTTTTTTTTTGCGTTGTCGATTGAGCTTCGGCTAGAAAAAACCGAATATTGCTACCTGTCGAAAATTTGGATGCATATACGAGCTATAAATCGTTCTTAATAAAATGAATCTAAATGCCCGATGACATTTGACTTTTTTTAAGTGCCGGGTCTATTATCGGATGCGGCCAAAAAATACAAAATAAATATCGGACTCAGAATGCATATGAGAGTTCAGAATCTCTCTTATAATTGTTAAAAATGAACGCACAGTAAGCTTCATGGTATTTTCAAAAAAAAATTTGTTTTTTTTTTCAACTTTGACCTTCTAAAAAACATGAAAATAAAAAAATCATTATCAGCCTGCTTAATGAGATCTGAGCTGAAAAGCTAGTTCATTGTTCATCATCTATTCGCCGGCTTAGACTGAATCATCGGTGAAATATAAAAACTGAAAAATGTGGCTTCAGTAATACAAGACTCTGTAATTAAGCAATCGAAAAAGCTTATTAATTTCGAAAAGTGCAGTTTGCTAATAATTTTTGCTCAGTCAATTATTTTTACTAATGTATGCCACTATCATTTTTTTAATTAAATCGTATAATTAACATTTATTTACCGTTATTTTTTAATAATGATAACACGTTTGTTAAAATATATAAAAACTATTGAATAACTAAACAAACTTAATATTGGCCTACAATTCACGTCGAATTAGAAGAAAACTTTTTTCATTATCTTCGACTGCTTCAAGTATATATTTATATTCTGTAAAAAACATGTTCTTTATGTTTTCATATACTTCAAAAACATTACTGTGAAAACAGAAAAAAATTTGGCCCTTCAAAATATGTTAATATTCATTCATACAATTTCCATATTATTGCTGCATGATAATAACTGGCAAGTCAATTGCTTACTATATCGAGAGAATATTGAAAATACGATGAAGGTTTGCAACCATGCTCAGAATATTTCAAAAGATATGACAATACAAATTGTCAAAATTTAAGAACTTAATTTTGTTTATTGAAAATCAACAATCTTGGCAATAACGTTTTTTATTTTTAGCACATTTCTATAAATTTTCTGTTACATTGACCTGAATAACATTGCAAATTCAGGTGCACATAAATTCTCCATATTTTAGACCGAAACGTGAGTCCATTACGAAATTACAACTCACTTTACCCTTACCAACATGAAAAGAGTCGCCTTTTAGTCGCCTACTTTTAGCAATTAATATTATACAGTTCAGAGCTTAACGTGTGGAGCAAAGGTCTTGCAGCTTATAGACGAAATTAATTGTCCTGGGGAGTTGGAAATACCTGAGACGGCTGTAAAATATAATAGAGGCAAGAAAATTCGTGCAATAAGAGTATTCATTAGTATTGTTGTAATCTCTTGTCATTGTTATAATTGTAAATCGCATTCGTCACCATAAGCACAAACAAGACCGTAGATTATAATGGTGCGTCATCGTCATCAGACCAGATGCCCTACACGATGCTTTAAGTGCACCCAGGTATCGTTAATCTTCGCTCTTCGTGTCTTAGTACTACTTCCACCAAAACAAGTTCGGTCTCTTATTATTATACGCAGTACGATCAACTGTGGAAACAGATTCATGCCTGAAAATGCAGTAAATATACCCGGTGTACAAAAATAAAATCCCAAACGCGTTCATCGAAAGTTTCACACCCAGAAAAAATATCTAGTTAACTGGACTAGAACCTACGCATTGGAAATAAATTTTCTTATTCGAATGTTGACCTTGTATTCAACTCGAATAATTTTTTTTATTTGTAAGTAATACATCTGGTGACTAATAAATATATTCAAACCTAAGAAATATGTATTTGATTGCAATATATCTTTATTACTTCGTGAAAAAAAAATGTTTTAATGAAATATACATTTCTTCGTGTCGAAAAAAATATACTTACGTCGAATAATCTATTGACGCAAGAACTAAAGAACAAATTATTTCTTATAGAGATTGTTATTCCGGAAATAACATTTATGTCAAACCTTCAGATGTTGCCCAAGTCGTTTGTATTTTTTAAATAACGATAATAAAATTTTAATGTGCTTGCAATACGTTGTATGTATTTTTTTAAATCTATTTTATCTAAGGTCAATATCGATTGAGTGGAATTTTTTCAAAAATAAAAAATAAAACCGATCATGAATCCGTTATTGACGAACAGAAAGCGGGAATTCGTATTTCGAGAATCTTCCACATTATATAGTCTTCCATTATGAAAATTCGACACTTACATAAAAGTTGAATTAAACAATATACATTTTTTATATAAATATATGACAAGTCGATTGAACTTAATGTTTTCTATGGATGAACATAAATACGTATTAGAGTTAAGTTTGGTGTTTCATTACTAGATCATCAAAGAAACGTCGATTTAAATAACTAAATCAATTACAGAGAAATAATTTCTAATAATTAAAAAAAATTATTACGTACTGGATTAAAAGAAAGTTCTAATTGATTTTAAATAAAAAAGATCGAATACATGTATGTAGTCGTTTTAACTAGCTATTATTTCCGGATGAAGAAAGTATTTAGTACGAACGTATATAATATCTATTCAGTGTCCACTGCAGAGTAAAAACTGCTTTAAATAAATGAATATTTTCGAAATAAATAAACTGCAAAATTGAATGAAATACATATTTGTTCCAGGGAAAGCAAATTTTCGTTGATTGAAATGAACAAATGTTGAATAGACAATTTTAGTTAATATCACTCAATCTTTTTTCTGGGTGTATAAGCTTTAAAATGTCCATAATTTATGAATGAATTTATAATAGTGTAAAAAGAAACGACTGATAATATAATACACAAAAATAAAATCCCAAACGCATTCAATGGAAGTTCCATAAGCTTTACGATGTACATAATTTATGAATGAATTTATAATAGTGGAAAAGAGACGACTGGCAATTTAATATGCAAAAATAAAATCCCAAACGCGTTCATTGGAAGTTCCATAAGCTTTAAAATGTACATAATTTATGAATGCATTCATAATAGTGTAAAAAAACGCCTGGTAATTTAACATACAAGTGCTATGTAAAAATCATGTATAATATTATATGTCCATTATATATTTCAATTTTAATAACACTGTTAAAAAAGATTGGTAGTTTTTATGCATAAAATCGTAAATTAAATTAAATCACAATTGTGATATAAAATTTATATAAATTTGTACCAAAGTTACAGTGAATTATGAAAAGTAATATACTTTTACATTAAATTTAATTTAAACTATTGAAATTACTTCCTGTACCGACATATTAAATTTCAAGTAGTTTTTTTTAGTGAATTAAATATATAATAATACAGTAATTTTGATCAGAAATCAGAAAAAAACTACTCGGAATTTACTATACGAGTGTAATTCCAAATTCATGTATGGTATAATATGCTTAATATGTTTTTTTCTTTTAAAATTTTACCACAATTACATAAATTAATTTTCATCAGAGATGTACACTCAATTTTACTTTTCCTTTTCTGCATAGAAGTTTCCATATATTTTCAACATTGGAAGATCCAAGGTAGACCCTTGTATTTCTGTTTTGAATAAATCCAAGCAACTAAAACTTAATATTTGAAGGAAATGAAACCCCACGAGTCATAAGCGTCGTATACAATCCCTTGAGATTTATTACTATAATACTACAAAGCTGTAGCTTTATTACCCTTCCGAATTTCGAGGGTCCCAAAAATACAATCGGTTGGTAAATGGTTGCAAGAGGACGAGCAGTTGACGAAGTGCGAAGAATTATCGTCTCGGCTTCTTTCTATAAGTCTCTTTATTAGTATTTCGCATGAAATTCGCCGCTTTACTATATGCACAAAATTTTTCTTCAGAAACCCTACAGCAACCAAAAAAATTATGAATTGATATTGAAATAAAAAATGCAAAGAAGGAACTTGCACACTGCTTTCTCAACATTTTTCGCTTATTGCGAAGCTATCTCTATGAGGAAGTTTTATGACATTTTACATCAGTTATAGCAAAATATAAATTTAAGGAAATATTTAAAATGTCATTAAATCCGAACCAGTTTACTGATCATTAGGAAATTTGGTACGTAGGAGCACTGAGTATTATTTTTGGTCTGTAGAAAATTTTAATTGATTCCCCGATACTTTACGTGAATTAGTGCAAAAAGTAAATTTTTTATTTATTTCGAAATCCCATAAGAATCAAACCCATTTAGAGATTTATCTCAAATCCAATGTAGATTCTTCTTCAGAATAGGTTTATTTATGAAAAATTCTTTACCTCAATACACTGTAAACAAGTTTAGCATACAAGCGTAATGTAAAATTAATGCGTGGTACAGCATGTTTAATAATTTACTCAAATTTTACAGTAAAAGTACTTGAATTTTAATAATTTGTTTCAATTTTACTGTGAAAGTACATGAATTCTACACCATAATTGTTTATTAAATTTCGATGGAGAGTTTATCAATAAAAACTTCTAATCTTTTCTAACAGTGTAGCTACTAATTTGCGGAAGCTAGAGAAACTGCAGACATTTTTCAAAAAATTCAAAATTGAATAAAAAATAATCTTATATTTGCATATTTACAAAAATCATTATAAACACGACAGACTCCCTGCTTCACGTGGCTGCGAAATTTCAACTCGACTGATAAAGCCGTTCGATAGGTATCTAAATTCAAATTTTACATGCCGGCCACACATATACATACCTACATGCCTACATACATTTTTTCCAACCCACTTTTCTCGCGGTTTTTGGGTGTTTCTGATATTAAAATCTCGAAAAAAAAATGTTACGAAAAAGCTTCTTCTAAGAATTCGTGAAATCAATATGTAATATGAGTATTAGAGTGTGTCTAAAAAATCTTTAAAAAATTTTTTAACTTGCCTTTAAAAAAAACTGTAGTCTGGATCCTAATATTGGCCCTCGTTCAAGAAAAGCTTCGTATGATTTTTTTTTAGAGTCGGCTCAACGACCTTTTGAATTTCCCATTCGATTGACAGGTAGAAAACCGAATTCCTTCGTTTGAACGGATATCATTATTTTCGTACACCATAGACGGTGCTATACGTGGTAGCACCTAATAGCTTTAACAATTACTTTTAATTCTTTGTACCGTACTAAATATTGGGCCGCATAGGGTTTGAAATATTCAGTTTTTGCGTAAACAGACGTTTTTTACCTTTTTAAAAAACGATTATGAAAGACAAATTGCATTTTTACTTGGCAGGAAATATTGTGAAAATATGTATAGAATCTGTCAAGGACATATAATAATTATCCTTCATTCAATTCAGCAACATTTACGATTATTATTTTCATTATTAATTTTTGATAATAAAGGGCTTATTGAAATGTCTAACTATTTTTTTTACTACTATTATTAAGTCTCGGTAAAAAGAACACTGTGTACATTTTTCCAAGAGGTAGCGAAATGAATTCACACTTCCAACCGATTTTACAACCAATTGTTACAAGTAGACAAGAAATTTTAAATCTTTGTGTCACCTTTTACAAAAATCCGTACGGTGTTATATTGTCATGAGATTAAATATAATAATAAAACCCGGAATTTTTTGCATTGTACGGTTAAAAAAAATTTTTTAGACGTCCTAATAAGCATTTTGTTGTCGAATAATAATCACGAGTAACGCTAATTTGTATGCATGATAGTTATTAGACGTCCTTAACAGATTTTATACAAATTCTCAGTTTTACTACCAAGGAAAATGGCAGCTTAAGTTGTATAAATGATTTAAAAAAAAAATAAAAAACATCTCTTTTACGCATAATTACATATTTCGGACACTATTGTCGGCAAAAACTGAGCACAATACTTCGAATGGAAGGTAATCGTTCGAGCTATTAAATGCTACTACACATACTATCCATCGTGTGCAAAAATCTAAACATCCGTTTAAACAAAAGATTCGATTTTCTATATGTTAATCATATGGGAAATACAAAAAGTCATTGAGCAACCTCAAAAAAAATTCGTACAGAGATTTTCTTTAACGAGGACCAATATCAGGATCCATACTATAGTTCTTCGATGTGGCAAGTAAAAAAAAAGAGAGTTCTTTTTCGACACACTATAATGTATATTCGTATTATTTTTAAAAAATGCAGAATTATGAAGATTATTTTTTAAAAAAAATTTCGTCCAATTTGTTTGCAGGACGGACAAATTCAGTGACTTATGTTCACTATTGCTATTATTTCAGCAGCAGAACCTTTTTTCAAAAACATTGCTAAAACAGTGTTTATAACTCCGCAACAATCGAAACCTACAATTTCTTCAGATATTCATTCGTTATCGAAAATAAATCACTAAATTATCTATCATATCGTTTTGTAGTACCTTTGAAATGATTTACCGCATCACGTTTAAGAATTTGCGAATTTCATTCAAAACTGGTGTCAGAAAGACAGTCATTCTTATTCTAATGACGCTGTCCAATCTCTTTAAATTCCTCACCACTCTATCATTTATGGTTTCCGGTAAGATTCTGCCAAATTAAAGAAAAAAAAATCCGGATACGAAATGTACCGCGAATTTTCATATTTCGGGCCAAATGATGAGTATTTTCTAAATTGCCTTACATTAATAATATCTCATAAAATACTTACGTTCACGTTCGTGGAATATCAGCGGGCTGAGTTCGGAGTATTCGTTGTTACGATACATCCTTAAAACCAAAAATGCACTACGACAAAAATATATGTTACATTCTCATCCGAAAGCGCGACTTCATTCTACGAGAAAATAGCGGGTTGACTGGAATTATTTTCAGCTGAGTTACGAAGTTATCAGCAGCTGATTTCCCGTCTTTTTCAAGTGGCAGAAAGGTTTATCTATGTAAAGTTCGAAGGTCGATGTCTTTCGGCATTGAAACGTCTGTTGGTCCATCTAAATGCAATAATATTCACGCGCATCTCCTGAGCCTCATATCAGCTTAAGCGCTTAATTAACGTAAACAATTATAGCTATTACTTTCAATAATAAATTCCGTTAATCTACCAGCCTGTGAATGACAAACATTTTTATCAACAAAGTTAAATATCAAATTCAAGATGGCGATGCTTTCAACGGGGAAACATATGTTCCTGTCTTTAAATTTTTTGAATTTCCCGCCTTCTGCATATATTGCAGTGTATTTCCGTCGCGCTCGAGTCACAGTGACAAGCGTTTCTCCGGTCTCGTATCCGAGGCTCTTCTGTCTAATAAAAGAGATCAAAACTTAGTGACTATTCGGCTGATGAGTTTTCGATATTGAGTATTTTTCTTCACGCGAAAGAAGAAGAGATTTTTGTGTCTCGAGATGACGATCACCAACAAGGTATTTCAACTCAGTTTATTGGATTTTTTAAATGATCGCGAATGCTACATAACCAACAAAACCGCTCTTTAATGTATATTTCTCATCTCAGATGGAGATTGACGAGAAAGCGGCTAAGGGCGAAGGTTTTAAGCCCTATTATATTACGAAAATCGAGGAACTTCAACTCATCGTTGCTGAGAAAAGCCAGAATCTCAGACGATTACAGGCCCAACGTAACGAGCTCAATGCCAAAGGTAAAATTTTTATAGTTGTGCTTGGTACTCATTTGCTGGAGTAAATAGAAAACTTACGCATCAAGGTTCATTTCTTCCTGTTTTTTTGATAATACTAGTGAATTTTCTGCTATTTTATATGCGTGATTGCAGTTTTTATTTTTATGTAGCTACAAATATAACACGATTAATATACTTTCAAGTTAAACTCTGATTGGGACATCACATATAATTAAAGGACCTTTTTTAAAGGAAAAGTCAATAATCATGATGACTAGATTTTACATTTATTGAAAATCAATTTACATGTGGAAGTATCAACAATAATAATACTAGTTATCAAATATTGTGACATTTACCCTGCAACTTTTTCTTTTCACTAATAAATATCAGCATCTGGTTGTTTTTTTAGTTGCAAATTTAACAAAACTTGAACTTTAAACCCAAACTCCAATTGGTTCATCACAGCTGATTCAATTACCTTTTATACATGAAAGAACTTTCATATAACTTAAGCCATAAAGGAAAGTTTGTTATCAGTCATCTTTATAGCACTCAATTAATTTAAATATAAAGTTAATAATAATATTAGTACAACATTGCAAAATTGACTCACTTCTGTCCTGCGACTTTTGCTTTTCATTGAATTATATCAGTACCTTCTGTAAAATACAGAATACAATTACTTAAAATAATGCATAAATTTGCAGTACGTATGCTTCGCGAGGAGCTGCAACTTCTTCAGGAGCAAGGCTCGTATGTTGGAGAGGTAGTAAAGCCAATGGACAAAAAGAAAGTCCTTGTCAAAGTGCATCCCGAAGGAAAGTTTGTTGTTGATATCGACAAGAACATAGACATCAACGATGTGACTCCAAACTCCAGAGTTGCTCTGAGAAATGAGAGTTATACTCTGCACAAAATTTTGCCCAACAAAGTTGATCCTCTGGTGTCTCTTATGATGGTGGAGAAAGTTCCCGATTCTACCTATGAAATGGTTGGTGGATTGGATAAACAGATCAAGGAAATCAAAGAAGTCATTGAACTGCCTGTTAAACATCCTGAGCTATTCGATGCTCTTGGTATTGCTCAACCAAAGGGAGTATTGCTGTATGGCCCACCTGGTAAGCAAATTTAATAAATATTCTACAACAAATTGCAAGATCGATTAACATAGTTTTACGTGATATTTTAATTACATAGAAACAGATTAATAAATGGGAACTTGAATTCAATAAACACTGATAATAGTAATTCACCACAGGAAAAAGTGCATTTTCAAAATCATTGCTTGCAAATTTGTAAATATTAAAAAAAATGTTTAACAAATGTTTTAAGTTACCAAATGGAAAATCTGAAAACTATGTAGTTGTAATTCTGTTGAAGACCAATTTTTATGTTGGCCTTTTAAAAATTTTCACTATCATAATTGTACGATAACGAATTCTCGTGTAGTATGATATGCTAAATATGTATTTTATTTTTCAATATTCCATTACAGTTACATGAATTCATTCTTATACATTGTACAATCTACACACATGTACATCGAATTTTATTTTCCCGTTTTTGCATAAAACATTCCATATATTTTAACATTGAAACATTCAATGTAGAACCTTGCGTTCTTGTTTTGAATAAATTTAAGCAACTAAAACTCAGTATTGAAAAATAATCAAATCTCAAAAGTTATAAACCCTGAATTATTGCATATGTTTCCAGGATATTGTAATTATTGCCAAGAAAAAATATATATATTGAAAAAAATTCAATGGAAAGGAAAAAAAATCCTGGACAACATCAAATTAGTGCCAAAATTTTTCATTTTTAATGTCGGTTTGTTGAGAATTTTTTTAGATTTTTAAATTACGGCCCCTCAAAATGCTTGAAAAAAAAAATCATAGCATACTCAAATTCGGTTTGAAAATTTTCCAAAAAATTATGAATCTTATTTTGCGTTAGAAGAATCATATAAAAAATTATGAAGCAAATCCACGAGGTTGAGAGCCACAGCCTGGTCGATTTAGCATGGAATCTCTCATATGCAACAATTCAAATTCTTTTTATACTATTGTTTTGAAAGTACACGGTAACTATTAATACAATGCGAGAGCGAAAAGCGTCGGGTATAATCCATTGAAGATTACTAGTGATCTGATCATTTTATTATATTAAGCCATAAACTTATACTTGAACCTATGCAAATTTCGAAACTTCAAAAAGACAATCGGTTCGGTCGATAGTTTTAAAATGACGCGCCGATCATGAAGCGTGAAGACTTATTGCCTCAACTTTTACTTATGTACGATTTTCAACTTTACTGTGTATGATAATTTCACATGAAATTCGCTGCTTTATTATATTAACAAACATTTATTTCTTTATGTCAGAAATTCGGCCTACAACAACCGAAAAATTATCAATTTATATCCTATTTAAAGAAAGGATGCAAAGTGGAAACTTGCGCATTGCTTCATCATTATTTTGCACTTCTTGCAAAGCTATCTCGATGACGAAGTACGTCAATCAATTGTGGCTTCCTCAGCGAAAAATATTGTTGACGCAATGTGCAAGAAAATTTTTTCATTTATGCAGCTTGATATCCAATTTTGTCTCCGATCGGAAAGTCACATTTCACGATACAAAAATTCGAACTCCTTATCGTAAAAAATATACGGTGAAATTTTGAATCATCCAATGAAAATTTGAACCGTTTAATTAAGCGGAAAAAACTGTGATCGTATATCAAGAATAAGATCCTGATAGCAAAATATTAACATGTCTTGTGAAATTATACATAAAATTGAACGTCTCATCTGATAAATTGTAAGGTGAACAAGAAGCAAGTGACTGCCGCGGTATTTATGTCAGTTGTGTCGTTTTGTGCAACGCTGAACACTTTTTATTTATCAAATGTCTGTAAATGACAGCAACAACGTTGCATATTAATTGACTGATTAGCTCGGAATAGATTCTCGGGCTTAAGGGAAATATTTCGTTTGAAAGTCAGCAACCTTGAATATGCAGCTTCTGTTTTTTACTTACAGGTACCGGAAAAACTCTTCTGGCTCGAGCTGTGGCTCATCACACAGAATGTACCTTTATCCGAGTCTCCGGCTCGGAATTGGTGCAAAAATTCATCGGTGAAGGTTCTCGTATGGTGCGAGAGCTTTTCGTAATGGCGAGAGAACACGCGCCGTCAATTATCTTCATGGACGAGATAGATTCCATCGGAAGCTCGCGTATAGAGTCCGGTTCGGGTGGAGACAGTGAGGTAATCGTCTTATGCTTCGTTAAAATCGTTTTCAAATTTCCGCTAAGCGATTGTGAGTCAATTTTGAAATTGTAACCTTCTGGGATACGAAATATTAAAGTTCAAAATCGTTTTATGAATCGTGGTATATTGTATATAAAGCAATCTGTGATTTTATAGCAATTTTAATTATTATTATAATTCTTATGACATTTCTTGTGCTAGAAATATTCTTTTGTAATTCTGTTATCACTAGATATTATTTCCCGCTCATTATTTTCGTTTCCATGAATTATTATCCAAACTTTTCTTTTCTTTCCGCCGTCAGGTACAAAGAACCATGTTGGAGTTGTTAAATCAACTGGACGGTTTCGAAGCAACAAAGAACATTAAAGTAATAATGGCTACGAACAGAATCGACATCCTTGACCCGGCTCTTCTACGTCCCGGTCGTATCGATCGTAAGATTGAATTTCCGCCACCAAACGAGGAAGCCCGTCTCGATATTCTCAAGATTCACTCGCGAAAAATGAACCTCACGAGAGGAATTAATCTCCGAAAGATCGCTGAACTCATGCCTGGCGCTTCCGGTGCTGAAGTCAAGGTAAAATAGAGCTTCGAAATGCATCATAAATATCCAGAATCGAAAGTTTTTTAAATTAATATAATAATTATGAAATAATATTGGTCATGCTTATAATTCAATCAAAAAATGATAGTTATGTAAACTACAAAGTTTTCATTTATTCAACGGAGTGCGCTGATTTTTTAAATGTATTTAAAAGTCGCGTAAAATTGGAGAAAAAACCTGTGAATTTATTTCATACGAAAATGATACCAGCTTTTCTCAAAATTTCTTCAACATTTTTTTCTATCAATCGCTAATATTTTTCTGCATTATTACTGTAAAAATCGATGTTCGGCCGTAACTATGATTTTTTGAAAACGTATTTTTCCTCTGTGTCGATGAAGTTCGAATCAAATCAAACTTTTCGTCGAATATTTGTGTGAAGCAGCCGAAATACAGTTTTTATTCATTATGAGAAATCTGGGGCTGACGATAATATCTATTTCAGGGTGTTTGCACAGAAGCGGGTATGTATGCCTTGCGAGAACGTCGCGTTCACGTCACGCAAGAAGACTTTGAAATGGCTGTCGCTAAAGTCATGCAGAAGGATTCGGAGAAGAACATGTCCATCAAGAAACTCTGGAAGTAAATGATGGAGAAGAAAAGAAGAAATGCCCGTTCGCTTGCGTTTCGTTCCCTCTTTTCTAATTTCCTTCTCAACGAAGGACGAATTACGAATATTTTTCATCGAAACGTCCATTGAACGGTGTCCTATATTATACCTTAACAATGTGTGATGTAGGTAATGAATATATTCAAAAATAACATGAGATTGAAGTGAAATATTTCGAACTTTATTATTATGATTTATATACAGTATCAGATGTACATTAAGTATAGAAAAAAAGCAAACTTTATCTAAAAATACGATAGGTTTCGATTTTTTTGTACTTCTCGCACAGTGTCCAAAGATTTTTGGTCTTTTTAGCCTCTTAGCATTTTCAACAGGTTCTGAGAACTCTCAATACTCAATGGAGAGAACTAAGTCTTTGCATGCTGATTTATATCATTTTTCATCGCACTGGCAATTCTATTGATTGTGAGATTAAAATTTTTTCTAATGATTTCATTTACGCGTCGGTTTACATTTCACAATTTTTATTACAACAAGCAAATATATATTACTTTAGTTATCACATATTTTTCATTCTATGCACGGTAGAAAAAGTCAATAGCGCAAAAAGTATAAAAATATTGTGAAACAAGATATATTTATTTTCTTCGGCTCCTCTTGACCACGCAGAAGTTTAATGCCGATATATAAAAATAAGCTTTTGAATTAACGCTTCTCTTAAATTATTTTCTTAAGCTTAGGCTTTTTAAAATAACGCTTTTCCAGCCTAAATTTTTTTTTTCAACTGTAGCTGCAATTGAAAAAAAAATATAGAGACTGATAAGAATTAAGAAATTAACATATATTATTTTAGTTATCACGGATCTTATATTCAGGGTATAGTATAAAAAGTCAATAGCGTAGAAAGTACAAAAATCATTTTTTGAAATATATTAATTAATAGGTTGGTTTTTCCGATCACGCGGAACATAGGACTTGCTTTCAATATCATTTTCTCTCGCAGCTCCTTTTCTTGATATTTCATGGTTACTTATTTTGGAACGCCATTTATTAATTCATTTTTTGGCTTTTCCGGCCATGCAGGAGTTTGATATATAAGAGCCGATATATGAAAACCATAGGTTTCGGCTTAAATACCCTTTTCTTGCCTTAACTTCTCTTTTAATTATAGCTGGAATTTTTTGACATAAATATAACAGTTCATAAAAAATTAAGAAATCGACATATATTAATCCATCTATGGCACATTTTACATTCAATGTACAGTAGCAAACGTCAATAGTGTAGAAAGTACAAAATTCATTTTGAACTGTAATATATTCATTTATTTTTTGGTTCTCCTTGACCATGCAGGACTTTGCGGATCGGTCAGAGGTTTCCTCGATTTTGCGATCTGCGGATGCTTATAAGTCGGAATGGGTTTCGCTTTTAATTCCATCGTTTTCCGCAATTCCTTTTCTTGACTTTTCATCGTTTCCAATCGCTCGATTTCTTCCTCTTTGCGTCGCGCTTCCGCTTCCTCTTCCTTCTTCTTTATCTCAGCGTCGAAAAGTCGCCGTTTCCTGCATCGATCTTCTGTTTTAAAAGGTGATCTATTTTCTTGATTCTCCAAACCACAACTTGAATTTCTTGTGGCCGGAGTTTTAACATTTAGATGCGTAGGTTGAATTTTTAAGTTTTCCGTTGACAAACTGTGAACAGTTTTTAAAGGTGATCTATTTTCTTGATTTTTTAAATCACAACTTGAATTTTCTTTTTTCGAAGTTTTAATGTTTTGATGCTTATGTTGAATTTTTAAGTTTTCCGTTGACGAACTGTGAACAGTTTTTGAAGGTGATCTATTTTTTTGATTTTTTAAATCACAACTTGAATTTTCTTTTTTCGAAGTTTTAACGTTTTGGTGCTTATGTTGAATTTTTAAATATTCTGTAGACGATCCGTGAACAGTTACAGGTTTAAAAGTCGGCGCGGGTCTAGCATGAAAGATCCTCTTTTGTTTTTCCTGCTCTATCATTCGTTTCATAGATTCCTCCCTTTTCTTCAGAAGAAGTTTATTTCTTTCCTCAAAACTAAGAGCACAAGTCGATTTTGTTTTTGCTTTTGTCTCAAGTTTCATCGTCGCTCCAGGCGCAATTCTTTCTGCATCAGTCTTCGAGGTTGGACCTCCCGTTTTTTTCGTTGTTTTCGGAATTAAATCCGATGATGATTTTGCCATTTTCGTCGCTAATTCAGACAACAACTTGGTTTTTACAATCAATGACCTAGATTTCGATGGCATCGCTTCCGACTTTGTTTTTAGAATTTTTTCCGGTTTTTCAGGTAAGTTTTGTACTTTCGTGGACGTTGTTGCTGTTGCTGGAATCGTATCTGCCGGATTTTTAGTAGTTATTGTCTTCCTGTTCTCGCTTTTATCTCGTACCTCGTTTTTTCTCGTATCGAAGCTCAATGGCGCGGTTTGTGTGATTTTCTTTGAAGTTCCGTTGTGTTTCGCGGCGTTTTTCTCTGTTAATTCTTTCTCCTGCTGGTTCAAAGCTAATGTACGTCTGCAACGAGATTTGCACAGCAAAACCGGCGACGTAGCAAGTGTTACTTTACGAGAGGACTGAACAATGGCTTGAAAAGGCCCTGAATTCATCATTCTTTTCGTTGAATAGAAACGCTTTGGTGTTCCTTTTTGAAATTTCAAAATAGCTTCGGCCATGCTGACGAATTTACCGGATTGTCTTCGAAATTTATGGCTCTGACGACGAGCTTTGTTGACGAGGACTCCCGTTTTCCTCGTTTTCGTTCTTCCTCCGTTTTCTTCTTTTATTTCCGTCGCATCGACGTGTGAATGAAATTTCGAAAGCTCGGCCGCTGCATCATCAAGATGTTCATCTAAATTCGCATCTGCGGCCGGTTCTGGAAGATTTCCGTCTAACTTCTCAGTATTTTTTGCGGAATCCCTAGAGACATTTTCGGCAAATTCTTTGCTATAATCAGACTCAGATTTACCGACTATCATATGCATTTGAGTATTTGCTTCATTATTCGGACTGTTAAGTGCAATTATCGGTACGATTTGATCAGAAAAATCTCCGGCAGCTTTGGCATCTTCTTTGCCTTCTTCGCTATTATTTTCGCTAAATTTTGAAGCCTTTAGCTGAACATCTTCGCGAAATCTTACTTGCGTGATAATTTCGGGGTTTTCGGCTTCCTGAAGATTCAATCTAGTAATAATTTCATTCCTTTGTATTTCGCGACATTCTGGAGTATTAGGACTTGGATCATGCTTTTTTGTTTCTACGCATCTAGTTTTCAATTTTTCTTTAACGGTTATAAAAGGCGTTGATGTTTCCATGGACAGATTAAAGTTACGTTTATTATAGGGTGTTAGAGAAGTCCTGCTACTCGTCGAATGGATTTCAAGTGCATTCATAGCAGAGATCAAACTGGAACATGTTTTATTGAGCCACGGTCGAGTGTATTCCAATTCCGGAGAATCGTAGCTCGGAGTTCCAGGATTTATGCATGGCGATAACGAAGATATGGTCGAGGGAACTCTGTAGTCTTTTTTAATATTTCCTATAACAATATTTGGCGGAGTTTCCACTTTTTGACCCTCGCTCTGATATTCATCATCTTTGGCTGATAGTTGAGCGATTTTTTCACCGACTTCAATATTGTCTTTGCTCCAGAGAGAAACTCGACCGTCAAAATAATCATCGATGAAAGACATTTCTGTTGCTTCGAAATCCACAAACTGCCGTGCTTTGCATTTCAACCATGGCTCCCATTTCTCCGCCATTTTTGACGGAATAATAAATGATATTGTATAATGTTGGAGAGCACAGCTTCAGGTAATTTACATTTGGTAATATATGTAACTTACAAACATTTGAGTGTTTCAGCGGAAGAATTTTCTTATCGACTGTTTCTTGTTACTGCAGATCTGAAACACAAATTTCATAATGAATATGTTTGTTTTACCTTTTAACTAAAATGATTATTGGAAGAGGATGAAATATTTTTTTTGTAATCAATTTAATATGGGTTATGCTACCGATAGTAGGATAGATTTTGGCTGAGGGTCTGAAATATTTTCGGTAGGCCACGAATATTGTTTGTTTGTATCATGAAAGAAAGACTTCCACACAGTTATAGAATCCCAATAGTTTTTTGTTTCCTTTGAGCCTAATTCAAATAATACTTCGAAAAAAAAAAGAAAAAAGGCTGTGTCTTTAATTGTGTATAACTTTGGTGTCAATAGAGTAAAAATAAAATTTCGCCAGCATCCTTCAACCAGTAAGGATAGTTCTTTTCAATAAAATATATAGAATAGTAATTTGATTTGTAACAAAAATTCTACAGACCAAAAACTAAAGCAAAAATAGTTCTTATTTTCCTTCTGTCCTTAAGGTCTACTTTATCTCACCAAAAAAAATTACTGAATATAGTTGAAGGTATCATGAATGTTGTATAAAATTTTCACTTAAAAAAAATCTATCTAAAAAGCTTTTTTTATCGAAGTACACAGAATAGGAATCTGATTTGTTAAAAAATATCTACTGAAAAAATAAAATCAGATAAAAAGTCGTTTTTATTTGATTCTACACTTAGAGTCTACTTTCTCAAAGATTTGATATAGCATAGCTCAACATCTTAAAAGAAACAGTTAAGTTTTTAGCTTACCTTCTTCTTCTGTTCCATTGAATGCATAAATATATAAATTCATGGAGTTATACATTTCAACGACATTGACCAAGAAAATGAACTGACATTTTGCTGATACTTAATAACATGTTAAACTATTTTCTATAACATGTGTGATAAAATGTAGTAGACCCTTAAGACAAAAGGAAATAGAAACAATATTTTATTTCTTTTTTTGGGCAGCAGATATATTTTCTATAAACCAGATTACAATTCTATATACTCTATTGAAAAGTTGGCTTTTTCCAATTAAAAAGCTATATTTTCTTCAATTTTTCGGCTACAGTATTTGTTTTATATGATGGATTACTGTTCTATGTATTTGATTTGAGAGATCGCTTCATCTGATTGAAAAAAACTGGTTAAATTTTATTCTTGCCCTATTGACACCAAAGATGTGTACAATGAAAAAAATTGGAAACTTTGTTTTTCAAAATTATTCAACTACGACTTAAAAAAATGTGCTTAACCAAAAAATTTGGGACCATGGGTCAAAATTTGTCCGGCTACTCGTAGAATATCCCATATATAGTAAATAAAAGTATTTTTTGAAATATTTGGTACAAAGATTAAGGATATAAGAAAAAAACATAATTCTTGACAAATTTTTAATTAAAAGAATTTATGTTAAAGAAATGTTTAACGAGATTGGATTTCTTGTCATAAATGAATTTTCGTTAATATGTGCCATTGAGATTTAAAAAATTACAATCAAAAATCTATTTTTTATATTTTCAATTGATTGCTGGGGGATTTCTTGGATGTAAATATTGTATAAAACAAAACTAATGTTTTATGACTTTTTCAGACTTGTTAAACACACAAAACAGAAAATTGCCCTTCAGTTTTACTAATCATTACTGTCAAAAACTTGACCTTCATTATTTAGACACGGAGAAATGCGCAATTTAAAGTTAAATTAGTATATTCATAACATGTCAACATAAAGACAAAAAAAAATTCGTTCAGAAAGTAAAGAAAAATTATGACAGAAAATATATCGTATGATGTTCGTATCTAACCTTATTCACATCATCGTATCACTTTCTTATACACAAACATCAGGCGTCTACATTTATCAAAATATATTGAATACTCGCTGCTCGACCCGAAATAAAAATACTGCAACCGTACTGAGGTCGTTTCAACGGCCATTTAAGTTTGAACGCTCAGCACATGTTCACGATTGGCCAACATTACGAGGTTTATTTACAATTGCGATGTTCGAAGTCAGTTTCGGCAACATGAAAATTTCTGCTTTTTCCCTAATGTAATTTTTCCTCATATGTATTTTTTTCAAGTAAAAAAAGGACTAAAGTCGATATTTCCACAGATTCTCCGATCCTTATTATTGAAGTATTTATGACATTTGCCGATTATTTGTCAAATCCATTAAAAAAATTGCTACGTTTTTTAAAGAAATTCTCTAGATGCGCATAATTTCTGCTTCATCATAGAGAAAGCTTTGTTACCGACAGCAGTGGACGCGCGGTCAGTGTGTGACTTAAGCGGTGATCCCCCCAGAGTCACGGCGAGGTGAAATACCCCAGCCGTTTGTCCATGGCCGTATGGTGAATATGGTGAACCAGAGCCAGCCCCAACCAATAACCAACCTACCCCAGCCGTTCCGTGCCCAGTCGGTAACAAAAATTGTAAACAATTATTTTTACGGGTACCGAATGTTTCTGAATAGAAGAAAAATATTACAACATGCAGGATTGGCAGAGGAATACTTATCTGAAATACTTGATCGCGAAAATATATATATATATAAATATCCCTGCAGCAACAAATACGTTACTGTGAAGTATATTCATTAAATTACGTATAAACACTGAAGTAATAAAAAATTAACGGGGAGAAATTCGTCCAGTGCGGGAGTGAACCCTTAAACTGACGTACGTCTGCCGGGTTTGCTTGAATATTTTAAATTATTAATTGATACAGTTAAGATATGGTCAAGCATGGAAATGCACGAATCTCTCACATGGAGAGAATATCTCTATATCGTCGACCAATCAAAAAGATGAGTCGGTTTCGCTATTCTCCAGTGTGGTGGCACTGCAGACGCGGAAAAGAAGTTGATTCAAGAATATCGCTCCACTGGCAATCTCCATACTCATCTCTGACCAAACTGTAAATAAGTGCGAGCACTCCGGTCCGTCTCGATTGTCCTCGATCATTTGTTTGTTTTCAAGTAAAGAGTGAACGTTAGATTTGCGTAACCCAGTTAACACTGAAAAAACATAAGCTAATTATGGAGAAAAAAGGCCGAGCGTATGATTTCTGTGCGTATAGAGGTTGTACGAACGGAAAGTTCACCACAAATTCAAGGCTCTACAGATTCCCAACAAAAAAAGATAAACGACTAGCCACATGGATTGAAAACGCGGGTAAGTTTTGATCGGGATTGTAAGAGAATAAAAAGGGTATATTATTAATAATTGTTAATTTTTAATATTATTGCGGAATCTTATCTATGAAGAGGCAGTGATACACCGCCAGAAGTTTTGTAGCTCAGTGCTAAACGCCTATAAGTCTGTCTCTCTCTATCATAGCTCTGTTTCTCTCGCACTATTTTTCTTTTCATTCTTAAAAAAATACGGCTGCACCGAATGAGCAGCCAAAAGCTTAGCCCAATTCTACGATACTTCCGCGTATTACCTGAAAATACGGACCATATTCGTATTATCACTGCCTCTGAAGAGGCAGTGATATATGAAAATATATAAATCAGATACGATGGGGTGGTATCCACACCATCACTTCCGTTATAAAAATAAACGATACTAACCATCGTCAGCGCCAGTTGCGTGAAGACTGATGGTTCGTCGCACGTGACGAAGAGTCCCAGTTGCGGTGTATTGTGGTGAGGGTTGGTGAAGAAGCGTGCGGTGGAAAGATACAAAGAATACTTGCACATAGCTTCTTTGTATTTAAGTATAATTTTTAGCACCTCTGTAATGAGGCGCTGGAGTAGATTCATTTATAGACCGAGATAAACATTAAGTTATTTCGACTTCACGTTGTTTCTATGCTAAGTTTATGCAAAATTCACAGCCAATACGGAGTTGATACCAAAGCGTTTACACTGTGAGATAAGCATATCGTTTATTCAAAAGCATACATGAAGGCGTGCAATGTTTTGTAGTTGAAGTGATGATAACATGGTTCAATAAACGATACTTGCAAGTTTATTGAAAACAAACGTTAAAATCGTATCTGCAACAAAATGGCATATTTGAAACTATTAGAATAGTTTTTTGAACTATTATAATTTTGATAATTGCTACCATAATTATTTGTTATAACCATAAAATATAGTTGTTACTCCTTGCAATTATACATTATAGTTAGATTATCGTCGGACTAACTATTTTTATTATTAAATTACGATATTTTTCTCTGAGTGTATGTATGCATAACAGCCCTTTTGAATTGCATGACGTAAGCCGAAAGTTTAAATTTCCACTCGCAGGGGATTTGATAGGTTTATTCGAATCGAATAAGAGATATATTTGAAGTGAATGACATATTATTCCGATTAAATGAAATTTCTCAATAATCGATATAATTTATTTAAAAGAAATGAATTATATTCGACCGGAGAAAACCCTTATTATGTTATCCTTCAAGATGTGTATGTAATGGCCAACCTAATACGATGTCATTTTACTAAAATAATATTTATTGCATGCAAATGAAACGCATTAATGGAAAATACAGCTTCTTCGATCCTGAATTTTTAAATATATTTCGGAAAGATTCTACAATTGATAAAAATAGACCGATCATACCGATATCGCTAGGTGTATCCAAGTCGGTAACAAAATGTATTCTAGCAGTCCCTTCAGGGAACTAATGCACCATAAAACTATTATAGGTTGTATGATTTGACTATCTTTTTGCAACATCGTATGCGATAATAACGTGGAAAGATATGTAATGTGCTTTCATTGTGTGTTTAAGGTAATGACCGATTAAGAAAATTGGCGCCATCGAGCCTTCGGTGCAGCGGGTTATGCGAAGATCACTTTGAACCTAGCTGCATCGTAGGTGAGAAACGCACCCTTTCTCGTACAGCGGTGCCAAAGAAGTTTGTCGTGGCTACCGAGGTATCAGGAGGAACATCAAAAACGATCGCCACGGAGAAAGTCACCGAACCGTGCAAACCATCAGGAGGAACATCAAAAACGATCGCCACGGAGAAAGTCACCGAACCGTGCAAACCATCAGGAGGAACATCAAAAACGATCGCCACGGAGAAAGTCACCGAACCGTGCAAACCATCAGGAGGAACATCAAAAACGATCGCCACCGAGCAAGTCACAGAACCGTGCGAACCATCAGGAGAAACCAAAGCGTTCAAGAAGGAGGTGAAAGTAACTACCGAGGAATGCGCAGCGGTAAATAGTTTGTCCCTGCAACCATTGCGATCAGGTGAATCGAAGCCGCTGGTTCACGATAAATCTTGTAGAGCACCGACATGTATTCTACCAACGTCAACGGTAAACATTAGATCTGGTGCCTCTACGATCACCAACCCAACAGCTGATCCTTCAGTGTCGGAACATGTACGGAAATATGAAAAACCAAAGCTAGACTTTTCGGAATCGGATGACGAAAGTTGCAAATGGAAAATCATCGAGCCAAAAGTGCAATCGATGAAACCTTTTAACAAACCTCGAAAGCAACCCAGGCATCTAAAAAACTCTAAGTCGGCATCAAAACGCAGAATCTTGAAGTATCAGAAAATAATTAAGGGGCTACGTCAAAAACTGATGAGAGTATCTGCGAAAAATAAACGCCTCGAAAACGAAGCGAAAAAAATATCGGTTGACGAGTTTCTGGACCGTCATAAGTGCACGGAACCCGCAGCGCGAGCGATGGTGAAATTACAATTGCATCACAAGAAGGCGCCTTACACCGAAGAGGAAAAAGATCTCGCGGTGCAGCTGTATTACTACTCTGCGCCAGCGTACTCACGTTTGCGCAAAGCTGGCTGCTCGTTTCCATCGGAAAGTAGTGTTCGCGGCTGGGTCTCGGAAGTCGAACGATAACACCGCGTCATATATTTATGAACACAACGCCATTAATTATTTTGGAGGATACGTTACTCAGCGCCAAATGCGTGAGTATCCGTGCGACAATTGTCGCAATGAGATATTGAAAACTCCGATGAGCGAACGTTCTTCAACGGAGATGTATACAGAATTTCGGGAATACGAACACCAAAATTTGGAAACTCCGGCGGTTACATGGCTTAACCGGCCGAAGGAAAAGTTTGAAAGCATCGTGAGAGTTCAGCTCGAAGCTTTCAGTCGATTATGGACGACGCACTCGCTATCGAATGGTATCTTAAATAATCTCGGAAGCGTAAGTGTGAAGGAAACTACTAGAGTGCACTCTGACTGATTTGACAAACGTAAAACGTGCCAAGAGCATCGTGTGGAGCTATTACACTTCATGGTTAAAGTGAAGTTGTTTGCTCAAACCAGGTTTCACAATTGTGCAGACCGTATACACCGATCAGTGACCAGAGCACACAATCAATCGAAAAGGCTGCAAAAGATTCAAGGAATCTGAATGATCGTACTTAACTTTCGTCGGAGATCGAAATGATTTTGCAATCAGGTGAAGCAAAATTAACGAAGTCGTATCCGGGCACAAACCCGTAGGTTTTTACTGAACGACTCGTGTAATTGTTCGCCGAATTTCAAAGAATGTTACTTATCTGACATCTGTCATAGGCTCTTGTAGCTGCGTGCCATTCCAGTTTCATCGTCAAGTACCCAGCCTTGATTGGAGGTCTCTTTCAGCCACTCATTGATTTTTTCGATGCTTGTAACATATGCAAACGAAAAGCGTACCCGACTTTTGTCGGAGGCTCACTGAGCTTTCGCATGGGGGGTGGTGTTGATTGCCTTCTCGTGGTGCCCCCCGAAAACAAGTGCACTTATCATCTGTATTAGACATTGACAATACAGCATTGCAAGGCTTCTAATATGAAATTACTGTAGCTGCTGTAATATCTCGATGATAAGGGCACTTGGCTAAACAATCAACAACAAAAAAGTAATTTTATTTTAGAGTGACCTGACTTTGCATTGCTCGCACCCTCATGCAAGCAATGCTTGGTCAGATCTTTAAAAAAAAATTGTAAAAAACAAAATTAATGTATGATACCCGAACCCGAAGAAATAAATGTATGATACCCGAACCCGAAGAAATAAATGTATGATACCCGAACCCGAAGAAATAAATTTATGATACCCGAACCCGAAGAAATAAATTTATGATACCCGAACCCGAAGAAATAAATGTATGATACCCGAACCCGAAGAAATAAATTTATGATACCCGAACCCGAAGAAATAAATTTATGATACCCGAACCCGAAGAAATAAATGTATGATACCCGAACCCGAAGAAATAAATGTATGATACCCGAACATGCTTATGCGAAATACTTGAACGTGAAAAAAAACATATACATGTATGTATCCTCGCAGCAACAAATACGTAGCTGCGAAGATATATTCATAAAATTACGTATAAACGCTGAAGAAATAAAAAATCAACGAGAAGAAGTTTGTCCGGTGCGGGAGCGAACCCTTAAACTGGCGTACGTCTGTCGGGCTTGCTTGAATATTTAAAATTATTTATTCATATGGTTAAGATATGGTCAAGCAAGGCTCGAAGACTGTACACCGAGGTCCGTGCGATAAGCTAAAATTCAACTGCATGGCCCCAGCAACCTCGCGGCGGGCACAAGCGATCAAGTGCGTTCGTTACCGACGGAAACGCACGAATCTCTCACATGGAAAGTGTATCTAAATATACTCCACCAATCAAAAAGATGGGTCGGAAGCGCACAATTTTTTCCACGTCCAGTATATCTGTATGTTCCGACCAATTTAAAAGATAGGTCTAGTTCGGCAACTCTCCAGTGTGGCAGCGCTGCAGATGCGGAAGAAAGCTGCTTCAAGAATATCGTTCCACTGGCAATCTCCCTATCTCTGCGTAATGTCCCAGCGACCCACCACACTTAAACCTCTCACTATCCTTCGACCACCCTCAATAATCCCTGAGTTGCAATCCTCAGTAATAACCTACTGAAAATAACTAAATATCCCTTCGGCATCTAGAACCACAGCTGCAAACAATAAAACTAAACAGCTCCTACAACAACGATGCGAAGACCGCCAAAATTCCCCAAATAACACTGTAAACCAATAAACGACCCTTGTCCTTTTTTTTTGTTAATCTACATATAATCTTTATAATTACAAATAAACTGACGAAGCCCCGGACCGCTCCGCCGGGAAAACCCCGTAGCGAAGCGTTTATATTGCACCTCGAGTAGACCCAAGCCTTCGCCGCACAGACCTAGCAATAACATGCCCCTTTTTTGTACACTAGGCCCCACTCCACAACATCCCTTATACTTAAGGACAAATTTTAAGGTACTTTTTAGTATTCTCTTCTGAACTCAGTTCCTCTCGAGACCTGACAACGAACACATCAGTCCGAATCCAGAGTCCGAAACCGTGTTGTGAAACATTTTGTACAACGAATATTGAAAATAAAACAAGTTATTTTACTCCATCCGCGCCTACGTGACCCCTCCCATTACAAATTTGGTGTCAGAAGTGGGATTCCACCAAACAACGTTGAAGGAAAATTCACTAAGAATTTTATTTGCCTCAACGGTGGTCGCTAGACCTTTGAAGTTGGTAAGAATCCAAAAACGGGAGAAAGTTCACGCGCCAGGAGAACTTGAATAAAATTTTTTTCGAAGTACATCACCGCACTCGATCGGACGTTCATTTACAAAAAAAAAAAATCTCTGTGTCGGAAAAAAAAAAAATTCTAAATCCAATATTACTTTGTGTCAGTGAGAAGAACTCGAGATACTCAACAAAACAATTCTAAATCGTGAAAAAAAATTCTAAATCGTGAAAAATTCCAAATCGTGAAGAAAAAAATTCTAAATCGTGAACAATTCTAAATCGTGAAAAAAATTCTAAATCGTGAAAAAATTCTAAATCGTGAAAAAATTCTAAATCGTGAAAAATTCTATATCGAAGAAAATCCTAATTCGTGAAATAAACTCTGTGTCAAAAAAAAAAAAAAAAAAATAAATAAATAAAAATACAATCCGTATCGTGAGGATTCATCGGTACAACAGAAAGGAAGCCCGAGACATCGCAGCATTGCTGCAACTAACCACGCACCCATGCAAATAACTACAACTTCAACCAAAGCTTTCGAACGGGTCGCTCTAGACGTTGTCGGACCATTGCCACTAACAGAAAACGGAAATAAGTACATTCTAACAGTCCAAGATGATCTGACTAAATTCTCCCAAGCCTACGCGATCCCAAATCATGAAGCAACTACCGTCGCAAAAATATTACATAAAGAATTTATTTGCAAATACAGAATTCCGGAATCAATATTGACAGACCAGGGTCGAGACTTCACATCGAATCTTCTTAAAGAAGTCGCGAAACTTTTTAAAATCAAACAAATTCAGACTACCGCTTATCATCCTCAAACGAACGGCGCACTCGAAAGGAGTCACGCTACATTAGCTGACTATCTAAAACATTTTATTAAAAGCGATCAATCAGACTGGGACGAATGGCTCCCTACTGCAATGTATTCTTACAACACAACGGTACACACTTCCACAAACTTCACTCCATACGAACTCGTGTTCGGAGAAAAACCAGAGATCCCAACAGCGCTAAAGAGAAATTGCGAATTTAAATACACATACGACAACCTAGTAGACGACATCAAACTCAAATTCCAAAAGACTCGCGAGATTGCACGTAATCACCTGATCGAATCAAAGGGCAAAAACAAACAATATTACGATAAACGAATCAACAATGTCGATTATGAAGTAGGAGAAATGGTTTATTTGAAAAACGAAAAGATAACCGGTGCCAAAAAGCTAACCCCGAACTACGTCGGTCCATACAAAATCACAGCGATCAATTCACCAGTCAACGTCACTATCCAAATTAAGAAGAAATTCGTAATAGTTCACACTAATAGATTAAAGAAATCTCACGCGAATCTACGTAACGAATAAACAAGCAAACTCATTCATATGATCATTACAGGCTCCCGATCTTCGCCTATGCCGAATTGTACAGAGATATCCCACTTGATCATTCACCGGGAATTTACTACAACAGCATCCAAGAACTACGATTCTATGACGCAACGTGGAACCTCGTAACATATTACGACCTTAATCACATAGACGAGAAAATCCACCTGATCGAAAATAGTTTTGCTAAAACCCGCGTATATTGTAGCGACATCGCCGTGTACAGGGAACTAAAATTATGCGACGTCCCATTGCAAATCCTCAACCGCACGATTCCTGAGTTAAAAACTAGAGAACGCGATCTAAAAGATTTAATTGGACACCGGCGCGTCAAAAGGGGCTGGATCAACGCACTTGGGACAGTATTCAAGACGATCACAGGCAATTTAGACAATGACGACGCCGAATTCTACAACGACGCAATCGACAGAATTAACACAAACGAACAAGAACTATCTGATTTACTGAAGTCCCAAATACAGGTAGTTCAAGCGACTATAACAAACTTTAACGAGACGATCACGAACTTGCATCACAGCGAAAGAATTCTTAATGAAAATTTTAAAGCCCTTGACGACTACCATAAAGAGTTACGACTTAAGATGAATCACATTGAAGTTGAGGAGAATGCAAAACATCACTTAGCATTTTTAACACTGCTCACTAACGAAGTCGATAGAGAATTATCAACCATAACAAATAGTATACTATTCGCGAGACAAAGCGCACTACATCCGCGCATTCTTACCCCCGTCCAGTACATAGACGAACTCAAGAAAACAATTCAATTCCTACCATCAGGTTTGAATTATCCTTTCATTTTAGATCACACTAACGCTCATGAATTACTGAACCTTGTCAAACTCTGCGCATATTATATGAAAAATAAATTAATTTTTATAATTGAAACCCCTCTCGTTTCTGAAACAACGTACAATTTGTATCAGATCATTCCACTGCCAGTCGTACAACATAACAATACTTACCTATTCATTCAACCTTCTGCAAAATTTCTCGTGATGTCAAAGACAAAATCACAATATACGACTCTCGATTCCTTGAACGACTGTAAACAATCTTCTGACCAATCCTACATTTGCAAAATGACAAGACCACTGTACGCTACTCATGTGAAGACGATTTGCGAGACCGAACTCCTATTCACGAACGCGAAAATCCCAAAATCATGCGACACGCGTACGATTCAAGTGAACCACGACATCTGGCATAAGTTACTAAACAAAAATCAATGGGCTTATGTTTTGCCACGAATAGGCGATATAACGGTTAACTGCAAAAGCGAACATCAACCTTTCGATATTAAGCTCTCAGGTTCTGGAATATTCGAATTGTCAGCCCAATGTAAAGCATACACTGCGTCCACGATCTTGATCTCGCAGAGCTCCTACGTGAGCAACATCTCCTCGATCGTGCCTAAACTCAATATCTCTGACGATGACTGTTGCATCAAAATAACAAGTAACGAAAGCTTCGTCCCAAGCTTGCGACAAATTCCACTCGCAAATGTAAATATGGAAAATCTAGATGTAGCTAGCCATAAGTTAAATACAATCTCAAACATCCTCGATGAAATGTCCGAGCGAAAAGAAGTCCACCGCAGAATCTCTGTATTCACCTATATAGGTGTTGCCTTTTGCATCACACTATTCCTCTACATAATTTTCAAATGCTGTAAACGGTGTCGATCGACTAGAAGACCTCATCACGATCACGACGACGGTTCGAGCGGTTGTGCTAAGGTTATTAATTGCCTAACGTTCAGAGTCAATAATAGAGACCAAAGGAGTCAATCACCACGAACCCGACGATATCAAACTCCTCGAAGGGAATTGCCCGTTACGGTAGAAATGACTCCAAAGCAAATGATAAAAGATTCAGAAACAGAAACCGGATCGGATGAGAGCGAGGATATCATTATAAATAAACCGACTGTAGCCACAAGATCCACTCGTTCTTGTAGCAAAAACGCCGCTGGTAGCCTTAAGGATAGATACTAAGTACAATATTTTTATATAACTACCTATAAGAAATCGAATTGTAAGCAATAATCATATGTCACTTCCTGTAATTCGAGAAAAAAAAAAAGAGAGAAAAATGAACTAGAAACTAAGAATGATTTTGGAACTATGTACTCATGGCGATGACTTCAATGTACTTACTTTAAGAATCGATAGCCGCGTTCATCATACAATTAACTAGAAATTTAATTCCTATAAAGATATATCATTTATCATATATCTTTAATCTAAGGGGGGAGGTGTAATGTCCCAGCGACCCACCACACTTAAACCTCTCACTATCCTTCGACCACCCTCAATAATCCCTGAGTTGCAATCCTCAGTAATAACCTACTGAAAATAACTAAATATCCCTTCGGCATCTAGAACCACAGCTGCAAACAATAAAACTAAACAGCTCCTACAACAACGATGCGAAGACCGCCAAAATTCCCCAAATAACACTGTAAACCAATAAACGACCCTTGTCCTTTTTTTTTGTTAATCTACATATAATCTTTATAATTACAAATAAACTGACGAAGCCCCGGACCGCTCCGCCGGGAAAACCCCGTAGCGAAGCGTTTATATTGCACCTCGAGTAGACCCAAGGGGCATGTTATTGCTAGGTCTGTGCCTTCGCCGCACAGACCTAGCAATAACATGCCCCTTTTTTGTACACTAGGCCCCACTCCACAACATCCCTTATACTTAAGGACAAATTTTAAGGTACTTTTTAGTATTCTCTTCTGAACTCAGTTCCTCTCGAGACCTGACAACGAACACATCAGTCCGAATCCAGAGTCCGAAACCGTGTTGTGAAACATTTTGTACAACGAATATTGAAAATAAAACAAGTTATTTTGCTCCATCCGCGCCTACGTGACCCCTCCCATTACATCTGATAAGAACTTTAATATCTTGAAAAAGTACTTAAACGCTCTAGCTCAAACGAATTTTCAGCTATCGGGCTAAAACTTCGTATTAAGATTGATTAAAGTGATGCGATCTTTGGTTTTAATTTGGGGCCAAATCGGTAGAGCGGCCCGGAATCGGTAAACCACCTTCCTCGATGTTTTGGAGAATTCTGAGTGTTCTGACATACAGTTCTCATTGAAAATTACAGTTAATAAAGTTTTATAGTTTATTAATCGTTCTATTCTTTATTCTGTACGAACCTTATCTATGGGACACGTAAATAAGTGCCTTGATACACGACATTTCCTCATAGGTGGAGCTACTGTGGCGCCATCCTGCGGTCGATACACCGACAGAAAGTTTGGTTTCGCGCCGTCTACATATAAGAACTGTGTGCGTCTATGCATGTCATTGCCGCTTTAGTGCTTCTCCGGTTAACTGTGCGAGCTCAGAGTCTCGAGAGCTCGTGTTTTGACACCACCTAACACAGCCGACGTGCTACAAACAAAAGTGAAACGACAAAGGTTTGTTTATTGATAGTTTATTGGGCGATGACAAACTATAAAACTGACATGGACGTAGATAATCAGAGCGAGGACGGTGAGATCAAGAAGAGCCCATCCAAGGATATGGAGGAATTCAGGTAACGTTTTTAATCATACTATAATTTTGAGGTTATCTAACTAACTAGTGCTGATAAACCATGGGTCAAATTGCAACAATATCAATTATTTTATTTCCCGTGGCTGTATTTTTTTCCGTCACACGTAATCATTTATGCGCACCGATAGTTTATTACTGTTTTGTTGCTTGCTAAATATTTATTTTAATCCATTTTCATATTTTTCTGATGTATGCCATTGTAACGAAAAACGAAGCGCAAGAGTCGTGAAAACCTTAATTAAGTTTGCTCATTAGCGATAATTTCCATTTCTAACTTGTCGTTACTCCCAAAAAATGATTTTTACTCGTATCACGAGTAACGGCAGGTTAACGACTATCGATTGTCCAATTTTCTGAGCACATGTTTTTCTGTACTTTGCAGGGTGGTTCGAACAGTATTGAAGAACGATTCTGGATAGACTCGGTCATTTATTACCAAAAAATAAAACATTTATATTATTATGAAATTTATACGACAAGAGTCGAACATTGAACGGGTTGTAAGTCAAGAGTAAACAAAACAATTATGTCTTTATCTGTTAAAAGTTTTTCGGAGGAAGAAGGTGGTGACACGGCGGACTCTTTGGACATTAAACCACCTCAAGCTGCAGCACGCTTACGTAAATCCAGTTCGTCCAGGAGACGAGAGAAACACGGAGATCGCAGGGACAGACGAGAGGACAAGGATCGCAAGTCCAGGCATCATGAACGTGCTGAGGAGAGACACAGAGACAAACACAGACACCGTAGACACGGTATGGAAAATATCGAGAGGTCCGAACGCTCTGATGGCTCTAAACGCGACAGGGATAGACCGGATCGAATAGAAAGAATTGACGCTCACTCCAGGGATCGCGATTCTTCGAGACACGAGCGAAAAGAACGCAGCACAGGCGATCGCGTTCTTGAAGATTTGAGGGAACGGTAAGTACTCGTTTTTTTCATTCTCGACGGACTTAAGCGGGGATGTAAGCTTCCATTTATTAAAACAGTGTTTTTTAATCAAATTCTCACATTTAGACACTATCATAAGGACTTGATTCAAAATACAGAACGATTTTCAACACTTTCAGCGCGGGCTTAAGCTATATATATTTAGTACATATTTAGCTTTAGGGTTTTTTTGTTGAATAATATCATTTAACAATTAATTCTGTTTATGTCGATGGTGTTTTATTGATAGGATTTTCAAGGAAATTTGAAGAATAATTACAGAATGATTAATTGTCAATTTTGTATTTTTCTCTAGTTATTATAGCTTTTTCATGCTCTCAACATCGTTAATGCGTTGTCTCGATTTAAATTTATAGTATTGTGATATGGGGAATTCATGACAAAATAAAAGAAAGGAAAAATGACGTCAAAATTCAGAAGTTTATTCAGAAGACAATATTCTGGCGTCGAGAAACATGAGTGGAAAAACTGTTGTACTTTTTTTTTAAAACTTTGTCGAAAATTGAGCATTTCAATTTTACTGGAGAAACTAAGAAAATAAGAATGAGAAAACGTACGAACTGACAAAAAGTAAAGACTGATTTTTTGTAAATTAATTCCTTATGAAGGCGTCTTAAGGCAATGATAATGTTTTATCGAATAAATTTAAGGAGGCTTACAACCTTGGACTCAAGTCCGCGATCCACGCACTCGGGAAGCTCAGTCGGTAACGGGTCGGTGAAATGAGTACTAGAATTTTAAAAATTTGTCCTCACTTTCATAAACAAAAATTATCGAAAGTTGGCTGTTATCAACTGTTGGCTGCGATGTATTCAAGTTAACATGGCATCAAACCTCAAGTGTCAGTTTTTAATAATCCATCCTCAAAATTAGTAGATACTTTTACACATCAAACAATTCGATTTTTTTGTAAATTCTCAAGTACTTAACATCTGAGAGTGTTAAACAGTAAAAGAAAAAACTATCGTGACCTCAGAACATTTCGCAGAATCCATAGAATTTTTTGAATTCTGCTATCCATTTAATCGGCTTTACCGCCCGAGCTTCTGGATAAGGGCGATTCAAAAATTCTCAAAAAGTAATGAAAATACCGTTCATTCTAGATTGCTTGACAAGCGTAGAGAGAGGCGCGAGGATCCTCGAGACATTCGGGAATACAAGAGCGATTCTCGTCGAGAGATTCGCTCCGAGGACTCTCGCGAGTCTCGCGACCGTCGTGATGCGCGGATGGACGAAATTCGCGAAAGAAGAGAAATTCGCGCAGTTCCCGACGAAGTTCGAGAACGTCGCGATATTCGAATGGCCGACGAGCGAAAACACATGCGAATTATGGACGATCAATATGACGAGAGCGAATTAATGGATCGTTCGGAAAAACGTCACAAGAGAAATCACAAGCACGATCGAGTGCGTGATCGAGATCGAGAGAAGATCGAACGCGAAAAGGAACACAGGGAAAAACAATTGCGGGAAGCGATGGACGTCGTACATCCCGAGGATGTTGAAGACATGGAAATCAGCGAAATACCTGTACAAACGAAAGAACTCAAAGAGATGACGGAACAAGAACTGAGGAGAGAAAAGTAATTTTTTATTCTGTTTATAATTAACGGAAAATCAAAATTTGGCAGCTTTTTCGTTACACTAGTCACCATTTTTTATCAATTTTTTTTAGCGTTCCAAATACTATTTGTGTGTCGAAAAACAAAATCCATGGGTTCCGTAAATATCCTTTTTTTGTTAGATAAAGTTTGGAGGTTAATAAAAAATGTGATAATCAGTGAAAACGAGGGAATTGATATGATAATTGGAGGCTTTAATGTTATTTTTTTATAGAATAAATAGGCAACGCCGCTATAAAAAAAAAGTTGCCATTTTTTAATAAAGAATGTTACCTAAGCTTAATTGTTTTATATCGATATTCGAATAAGTGATTGTTTTTTCTTCTACAGGCTTTTGGAAATCGATCGCGAAATGGCGAGAAGAAAAGAAGTTTCGCGCTTAGAATTGGAGGCGAGAAGAATGAAGAGAGGCGAGAAGCGACCGAGAAGTCCCGAATTGAATCAGGATCATTCGGTGGTTGAACTGTCGGATGAGAGCCCAAGTTCCGCTCGGTCGGAAGAAAATCATTCGAAATCACCAGAGTGAGTGTCTTTCGCCAATTTCGGTTGAATTTTGTGTCATTTCAACGACTGTAACTTTAAAGAGGGGCTAAGGTTTGGGCGACGAAAAAAAGCCTTTTTTAAAGATTTTTTTTTTTTGCGAACCCGATAGTGTTACTTTATTCAATCAAATTCCATATAATAATATAACATTTCTACAATATTATGTTAAATTTTCATTATAAAATATTGAAAATTCAGTGCGTGACAGCGAATCTCCGGAGGCGCCTCGAAAAAATGTTGCTTTGCGGTGTACATCATAACTCGTCACAGAATTTTCTAAAATCAAAAAATTAAAATGCATTCGTTAAAGGACAGTATAGCCGCGGTAATCAGGACGGATTTTTTTTTCTTCTTTTTTTAAAGATTTTTGGGAGCACTTCAAAGTCAAAAAATAGATTTTCGCTATAAAAAATCAGCTAACTTTTTCTTGAAAAAATACTAATTATTTTAAAAAAAGCTCTCGACTTGGGAAATTATCTGAAGAAGTACTGTGCAAAATTTCAGGACGATCGGTTCAGTAGATTTTGAGAAATCGTGTACACGGACTTTAAAAATGACACTTTTCAGGAGAGCGTTTTAAAGTTTTGCACTCGGAAAAAATAGAAATGGAACTCGATATTTTTCTTATACTCACATAGAGTCGTCGATGCCAGGTCCGTAAAGCAAAAAGCTTCCATTCAGATGGTCTAAAGCATCTTTTTGCACTTGTCGACGCAAAACTCTTTCTTCTTTACGCATTTACCATAGCTAACGGTATATAAATGCGTTCACCATACAATAGATTTGACGATCATAAATAAATAAAAGGAGCGCGCCGCGCAGCTGCCGAGCAGGTACAAAAACCCCGCCTGGAGAAGCGGACACTCAAATGTTCATAAGTTCGTCAATTGTGCTTCGATCGACTTGAAATTTTGACACAATATTCTTGAAATATCATACATTCGTTTAAAAAAATTAAAATAAAATGTAAAAAAAAATTCAATACCTTACGCCCCTCCCCTTTAATAACTTTTTTCATCTTAGAAATATTAATTGGCCTTCCTGTCAATTACTTCTATAGCTTCGGTTCAAACTTCTGTCGCTTACATGAAATAGAAAGCACAATACTCTCCAATTTAAACGTATATTAAAGACTATAAGTTAAATGACCGAAACATCAGACCATTTTATGTTTGAATGAATTTTTTGTCGAGACGTTGCAACTTTACTGAACATTTTTTTTGGTAATGTAGATCACATGATCAACAATCGTCAGAAGAGAGAAATAGCGTGCGGGAAAGATCGTCGGAACAACATACGACAGATTCTTCGGAGACGAGCAGCGAAGAGGAGGAAGAAGAAGAAGAAGAAGATGAAGAAGACGATTCGAACGAATCGAATAAAGCGTCCGACGCAGAATCGAACGATGCTTCCGATTACAATAATCCGAGTCCGTTGTCCGTCGATCGTTTAGCGAAATCTGATCACTCTGAAGGCGAATCTCCGGGACATATAGAATCGAACGGAGCGCCAAAAGAACCCGTTGTGGAAGAGGAAAAGAAAGAAGAGGAACCGGAACTGCCACCTTACTTACCTGCTATTCAAGGTAATTAATCTTAACATACTTTTGCTGATTATCGACAATGAATTGGTCATATATTGTATTATTATTTTAATTATTATAATTATTCTTATCGTTAAAATTCTATTCGGAATATATTTCGGGTCGAATCGCTAAGAGAAATTACATAAAAATGTTAGACGCCGTACATTTTTCTTGAACAACAAAAATAAATTCAAAATAATTCGTCTTTGATTTTAAAAAATCGTGGAAGTCAAGTTTACAAATGTTGTGAAACTTTTTTGAGTTCTTAGAACTCAAATCTTACTTATTTTCAAAGTCATCGTCCAACTTCCTAAATATAGGTGGCCAAAATATTGGAATTCTTCGATACGTAAATTGCGTTGAATATTCATTGTACAGTTGTTTATAAATAAAAATATTTTCAGGCTGTCGAAGTGTCGAAGAATTCCAGTGTCTAAACAGAATCGAAGAAGGAACTTACGGCGTCGTGTACAGAGCGCGAGACAAGCGAACAGAGGAAATCGTAGCTCTGAAGAGACTAAAGATGGAAAAGGAAAAGGAAGGATTTCCAATAACAAGTTTGCGAGAAATTAATACTCTGCTGAAAGCTCAACATCCGAATATCGTTACGGTTCGTGAAATCGTTGTTGGCAGTAATATGGACAAGATATTCATTGTTATGGATTACGTTGAGCACGATTTGAAGTCACTCATGGAGACTATGAAGCAGAAAACTCAAGGATTCATTCCAGGTTTGTAGATTTTTATTTATATTTACTTAGTTAATAAATTGTACATAATTGTTTCGATTTGCTCAAGTTTTTCTGCTTGTTAACAGGGGAAGTTAAGTGTCTTATGCAACAGTTATTGCGAGCAGTTGCGCATCTACACGACAATTGGATACTTCATAGAGATTTAAAGACGTCAAATTTACTGTTGAGTCATCGTGGCATCCTCAAAGTCGGAGATTTTGGACTTGCGAGGGAATACGGAAGTCCCTTAAGGCAATACACTCCTATAGTCGTTACGCTGTGGTACAGAGCACCTGAATTGCTGCTCAATGCCAAAGAATACAGCACACCGATAGATTTGTGGTCTGTGGGGTAAGTTTACAAAAAAAAGCCACATGTTTCACTTAAAATAGTACAATTTCTTCGTTCCTGCCTCATAGTATATTATTTATTTGGTCAAACTTCAGCATAACTCACTATTACAAACTCAATCATGGATAACGATACATAAGAAATATTTATCAAAGCATCTATTTAAACTTGGCCATAATAAATCAAGCTTGTCAAGATTAGCATGTATTCTAATAAGGTTTCTAAGCCTTAAGAAAATTAACTGCGGGATACGCTGAATATGTGTGTTTTTATTATCTCGTCATTTTTTTAGATGCATTTTTGCGGAATTGCTCAAGATGGAAGCACTGTTTCCTGGAAAGTCGGAGATCGAACAGCTCCACAAAATATTCAAGGAGCTGGGAACGCCGAGCGACAGAATTTGGCCTGGATACAGCAAACTGCCGATGGTTCAGAAATTTTCTATTGCTCATTATCCCGTGAATAATCTGCGACAGCGATTCAATCTTTCGGACTTGGGAATCGATTTGCTGAACAAGTACGTATAACCTTATAAAAAATTTAGAAAAATTTTATTACTCCATTCAGAACCATTGCAACTTGAAAAAAAATGTAATTAAGTAATTCATTATTCATTTTTAATTCTAAACTAAAAAATACGAATGATCCTCTGAAATTAAAAAAGAAATTTACAGGGCTTTCAATGATCGATACACTTTTGCCACTACTATCATAATTGTTATTACTAGTATTATTTAAATCCAACTGTCTTAGTCCTTCGCTTATTTTTTCTTTGATAACCCGCTTTTAATTTATTCATGATTAAAAACTGACGAATTAATTTAAAATGCTTCTTAGGAATTAAAAAAATTTGTTTACTGCCCAATACACTCTTGATACTATAATTTTTATTATTATTATGGAAAACCATCGGTTTTGGTTTTCTAGTCTGTCACTAATTTTCTCTTTTCATAACCCGCTATTTATATATTTATAATTGAAAATGAAACAATTGCATTGAAATATTTGCTAAGAAGGGTGGACGTCAAAATGGCGAATGACCAAAATAGCGAATTTGAAAATAAGGAAAGTCTAACTCTAGAATGTCCATAATTATAGAATTCGGCTTTTCAGCCATTCGCTATTTTTATCATTCGCTAATTTGAATACACTTTAATAAGTGGAGGTAAAGATAGCGAATGGCTGAAATAGCGAATTTCATAATGGTGACCATTCTAGATTCAGGCGTTCCTAATTTCGAAATTCCCTATTTTAACCATTCACTATTTTGGCCATTCGCTATTTTGACCCACACCCGAATTGAAAGAAAATACTTTACAGACCGTTAAAGGGTTAATACACTCTTGAACCTATTATTATTATCGAAAACCAACGGTTTCAGTTCTTCACTAATTTTTTCTGTACATAACGCGCTTCTTCCATTTCCAAAAGTCGTTTTAAAACAAATATGTGGAGGTTGAATTTGTAAATACATGACTAAATGTTAAAACAAACAATTTTTTCCGCAGGTTCTTGACGTACGACCCACAGCAAAGGATAACGGCCGAAGACGCACTGAACCACGGCTATTTCAGTGAAACTCCACTTCCGATAAATCCAGATATGTTCCCGACGTGGCCGGCAAAGTCAGAGCTGGGAATTCGCACGGCGAACGCTTCGCCGAAACCACCGAGTGGTGGAAAAGAGTACAAACAATTGGGCGACGGCGACGACGCTGAACTGAGTTCCTCGGGACGCTTTCACATTGGTATGCTTGACGGAGGAAGACCGCCCCCGGTTGGCGGAGGTTTCCACCTCAAGTTCTAGGTATCATATTTTATTACATTTTTTAAAAAACCGGCTCTTGATGGGTTTTCGGCGACGCGAATTCCACCGGCTCAATATTGTAGAAACGTTCTTTTCGATACGCTCGAGAGAACAATGAGTACAATTTGGCAATATAATGATTCTACAGAAGCCATCTCTACACATGGGTTCTGTAAAACTATTGCCGTTCAATTTGTAAAAAAAAAAGAAACAAAAATGTAACGTATTTAGTATAAGAGACTTTGAATAAATGATATATCGTTTAAATCGAGTTTTCGCTTTTTTAATATTCTGTGATTCCCAATTTGTCTGTAAGATGTTCTGAGTTAATCGTGGATGTAATCATCACTAGGGATATGCGATTTTGAATCGATTGTTCAGGAATCATCTCTCAACTATCAAATATAAGATAATCAATTCAAAAGATCATAATCGATCTTTTGAATCGATTATCGAATGTTGCTTAAATGGTGAAATCGATACTCTTACTTCGAGATTGAATTTCGGAGGAAGCACAGGACAATCCCGTGAAATACAAGTAGAAAAAAGTTTATCAGATGTCCAGAGGTCAACTAGAAAATGAGGATTATGAAGCATTATTTATAAGGGAAAAGATAATTATAAAATGTTTTAAAAAGCGTTTTAACTAACCGAACGATTTTAAATACCGTTAGTTCACCGTAAAACAGCTATCACCCTGCATATTTTTTTATAGTGGTACGGTAATTTAAAAAATGAAATATTAGTTTATCGCTTTTTTCATTTGATCTAAAAAATTAAATTTTCTCGAATTGATTGTTCAGTCCTTGATTATTACATGAATAATTTTGAGGGCATTGATCTAGGTTGATTTTGAAAATCAAGTCTTCCGATGGATTGCATATCCCCAATCCTTACAGGTGTGTGCGTGTTTTTTTTTAAATTTAAGCCTACCCAACACTTGTTCACAAATTTGATTAATACTGACGTACAGATTTTTCGATACTAGTACAAATATAGAACAGCTAATAAAGTTTAGCGATTATAAACAATATTTCGTGCATTATTAATTACTGCTACGTCAGACGCTTTACAAATTCTTATTAAATTTTAAAGGTCGGGAGAATAGGTTAAAAAAATTATCAGGGAAATTGGCAGGAATTTGAAGTAATTAGACATATCGTTATTATCATGACTATTTTTTTTTCTATGTGCGTTTATTTGCTGTTATGATAGAAGTATACAGAGTAATTGATCAACGGAATGGAGACAATACAGAAAATAAATCGTGGAAGACTTCGTCGTGCGAGGATTTAGTGCAAATAATTATTTTTATATTCTATGTTAACGTATCATATAAATTCTAGATCGTTGGTTTCAGTGAGATTAATGAAGGCAATAGACAGAAAAGAAATCAGTTTTTATCGCGATAGAAATAGAGATAACTATAGATTCTATCACCTTAACTTTGATGGCATACTCATTTAATATTCAATTAAGCGGCGGCGCTAGATAATCCGTGAACAAAGCTGGAGTCGAATCGTTGTCCTGTTCTCATTTTTTTCCAGCGTTGTTCATATTCTTCGGTAAACCGAGAAGGGAATTTATGAGCTCAGAGTTGCGTTTTGAGTGACACGTTCGTTGAGGAATCAGTAGAATCTTCGCTAGTTGCATATCATTGTCCTGCTCAAGAATTTCAAACAAATTTTCTTGAATTATTAATAAAAAACATTGAAATCTCAGACACTTATATATCAAAATAATGGAATATTGCATTTTTTAATTCCATGAAAATGCGTTATTATCTCATGGAATAAAAATGCAGTTCGCTTCACAAACAGAATTTCACGATTTGACGATTTTTCAAGATTTTTTAAATTCACATTTATTGAAGAATCTTGAAAAATACCATTTTTTTTAATTCAAATGGTATAAAAATGATGACGCTCAATATATAATTTGGAATTAAGAGTTCACTCACCACTCCACGACCGTATGGAAAATTCGTCAGCATGATTTCCCGGTCACTGTCTTCAATAGATGCAAAGGAATCGCCCATAATGCCCAATATAATGACGGCAACTAAACTGCAGCTTATTATTACACGCATATCCGTCATTCTGATCTTCGGACCGATGAAATAACACTGATTTCAAAAAATGTAATTAGTGACTAAAAATAGAATCGTTTGTTCTTATCGAATTATTAATCTGACCTAAACGAGCCAGTAATGATTTTGAAAGAACAATTTACAAATTATGAAAGAATATCAATAAACAAACTTATAAGAATAAAATTAAGTTATTTTGATAAACTTTTTAATTACCTTCAAAATTTAAAAGTTTCATCAAATATTGAATAGAAAATTAATTTCCAATTATTCAATTGGAATAAAACTATACTGCATAATTTTCTTGTATAAAATTAGATTGTAATAGAATCTTCAGGAAGTTGAAGAAATTAATTACCTTGTAGAGATTTTACTCCATAAAATTAATTGATTACAAATTTTAACGCTTATTAAAAAATCAAATAAGAAATCAATTTCTAATGACCATTCAATTCAAATAAAAACATAATGCATAATATCATTCTATAAAATTGGGTTGTAATGAAATCTTATTGAAATGAAAAAAATGAATATTATTATTTACCTTGTAAAAAGCACTTAAATCAAACTTGCAGAAAACAACGACAAGAAATTATTGAAGGATCTTTGGATTTAATTCGAGAGCTAAGATGTTATCAAGTAAAGCTCCAGAAACCTTCTGTACGGATTCCAGAGCAAGTAAATACTTTTATAGTAGCTAGTTTAGTAAGGCTGACTGATTTCTGTCGGACACAGCCGTGCGTAATAGTCGATGGGACGCTAACCTGTCGAAGACAGATGAGTAGATAGATGCGCGTGTCTTAAGGGTAGCGAAGAGATGTTCCATAAAGCGGAACATCTTACGCCCGCACACCCTCCGCTGTATCCGTTACGGAGTCGTTACGTGATGGAAAATCTATCATATAAATATGTCGGATCTATTCCAGAAACCTGGAAATATCTTCGGGAAAAATAATTCACGGCCTTCAAATAATCTTCAGTTAATTTAACGTCACCAACAGCAGGAAAGCTATTTCCAAACACGAAATTTCAACGATTATCCAATTTTCATAATATGCCATAATGGAGGCCAATTTTTTTGTAGATTTAAATCTTTTTTTAGCTCTACAAAAAATAGTTCTTTTTTAGACCTGTCTAAAATCTAACGTTTAATTCAATTTAAATTGAATGTCTGGTACATTGAATATAATGTACATTACTTTAAATGTGATTCATCATTTTTTATTTAAAGTACTAGAACTGTTCAATTGGTAATTTTTATGTGGCAAAATTTTGGAGTATAAAAATTTTTTATATTCGAGCTGAAACTTCGTATGAGAATTTAACAAAGTAATGCGACCTTTGGTATTGAATTTGAGAAAAATTTGGACAGTGGATCGAGTTTTAGCGAGTTTCAACATTTTCTAAGAAATTGATAGTTACACAAATTGCTCCAAAATTCTGTTCAGCGAGCACAAATTTTCGACTTGAACAAAATAATGTTTAGTGATGCGCCACATCTAATTAAGTGAAGATCGACAGAACGATTCTAACTTCACAGGAATTCAATGTTTTGTTTATTATATCTTGATGGCTCAAATTTCGCTAATGTTTTTCTTTTTTATTTCTTGATGAATTTCGTCTAAACTCAACTAAACAAACTTCATTCATTTATTTAAAATAAGGATGCAAAGTAGAACTTTGCACATTATTTCCGCGGTTTTTGCTTTTTACAAAGCTTCTTCAACGAGGATGCTCAAATCGATTACCATACTTCTCAGCTTTGTAGCTTTGTAAAAAGCAAAAAATTAGAGAAAAATGTGCAAGGTTCTACTTTGCATCCTCGTTTATTATCAGTGCGGTTTAAGTTCCTTTGCTTTCGGTGATTAAACTTTTTGCTTGTCAATAGTAAGATACATACTACTGAATTCAAATGTAAAACGCCAACGGTGGTTAGTAATTTCATTTGGAAAACTTGAACCGGCTGTACCTGTTGACGTTTTTATTACTCGACCCTTCAAGCAGATATACATAGATATACGCGCATGTATAGGTATGATATGTGCGTGCCCGCGTGCAACCAGCTCCAAGATCCAATAACCCGAGGAGAGGTCTAACAGGAACGAGGGTCACCTTGATTTTAGCTTCGGAATCAGGTTTTCGGTCTTATACCGATCTCGAACCAAACCTATCAGAGTTGAACGCATTTTGATGCTCCTCGGTCTACCATTTCTCTCTATCTTGCTCCATTCGATGTCTTTCGAGAAAAATATATAATTTTTTCTAATTTCTATCATAACATTTTAAGGTTTTTCCTTGTTACTATTCCGTTCCGTGTTCACTGTTTCTTTGGACTAATTTCCCCTCAAGTGACTGATAATACGTTTATACTGTCGGTCTTAAAAGGATGTTACACCTACTTTAAAAAATTCAAATGTGATTTATTTTCTCGCATTCCCAAGAAAATAGTACAAAGTATGTACATAATGAAATTTTTGTTACATAATCGAATTGAATTTTGAATATACCATGATTATTGGATATTAAGTGTTCACTTACATGCAAAATTTTTAAACAATATGTTCAATCGTTCTCGAATTACGGAAGTTAAATCGTAGGAATTTTTTAATTTTTCAATGACCAAATTTAAATATCGTGACATTAGAGGATTTATTTTCTAAATATCGTTTTCTAGAAAATATGCTATTTTAAGTGAATTTTATGGAAGTTATAAGTTCAGTTGAAAAAATATAGAAGGGTTTTAGCACAGACAAGAAAATGAACAGAAATAACGATACTATTTAGAAGAAAAAAAAGTTTTGATTCAAGAATATTGTACTTTTTGCACGGTCAAAACGAAGCCGCAGCAGAAGCTTCCAAGATAAGGTAAGCAATATCCCGATGACTGTCATAGTTTGTCATATATTTTTTACGATAAAAAATTATCTTGATGTCCTACTTTCCTGCACGTCAAACCTTTTTTTTACATTATTTTATATTTCCATTTTGCGCAAATTAATTTTCAATAACCGCTGATTTTTAATCTGTTATCTACCGACTCGATAGGAGTTAGGCGTCGCCAGCCATGTTCTTGTCACTATCAGTAAGAATTTACCATCTAAAGAAATTTTTCATGTTTTTCAAATGATAAGTTCATGTTTTTTTATTAGTCATTCCTCAAGTACGTCAATTGGCTTTTACTATCCCCTCCCCTTTATTCTCCATTTTATTCCTCGAGACCCCTCTAAGACTGTTGTCCGCAGTCACTCTTTCTTATGCACTACTGTATTGCGATTGCACGAGGGGCTCAGACTGCGGAGTCTGGAAAACTGCGAAAAACCTGGCCGATACAGGCGGCTTTATTTATACTGATTTTCTACTGTATTAGAATACATTAGAAACTCAGAAAAATCTGCCTCCCGCTCATCAATTTACGCGCAAACCAGTGCGCGGCTAAGCGGTCACCCATCCAAGTTATGGCCGCAAACAATGTTGCTTAACTCTGGGGAACGCCGAAGCCACACACTTTTTTTTTTTTTTTTTTTTAAACTCGTTTATTTCAAATGGTAATACAATAATACGTAGTATTAGGAACAAATAAACAGTTTTGAAAAAATTCCTTCCACTATCATAATATGTGGCTCATGCCCTCGCGTGTAAGGGATCGCGTCGCCATACAATATATTGTTATCAGGGTTGTAAGATAATGGGGTGTTTTAGAACATAGTTCGTACAATATTGGCGCACGCAGTGTTGCGCATTGGAGATGGGGAAAAATTGTGCCGTATAAATTTTAAAAAAAAACCCCTATTACATATTTAACTCTGCGATGTCTTAACCTATATAGCTTACGGACTAATTAAACAGTATGTACATATATACAAAGATGCCTTGCGGCTATGGCAGTTTTTTTCCCCCTTTAGAGGAACTGACCGAAGCCACACACCGACCGCGCATCCACTCCTGTCGGTGAATAAGTTCTTGTCATTTACCCAGATGGCCATTAACGTTCACGGTAAAACGGCACATCGTGATGGCACAGTGCCGTCAATCGCTTTCGAATGTGTCGGCATTGTGACGGCACAGGGTGCTGATGCTGCATCAGTGCTCTCACGGATCCAGTACGTCGTGTCATTGCAAAACGTGTTGCTACCGTGCGGGCACAGTGCCAAAGAACATATGTTCTTTGACAGTGCTTAATCGGCACGCTGTGTCGTCACAGTGTCGTCCCCTAGCAAACCATGCGACCTCAAAAACGAACGTAAAACAATCATAAAAAGACCCCAACGATGACCGGTCGTTTTGTGCCAGATGATAACCAGCGAACGACCTCAAAACGACCCTGGCTTATCGAATTAATCTTAACGAACGTCGTTTTTTCACTGATTTACCGTAAAAACCACCGTCAAACCACTAGGTGATTTTTTGCATAAGTAAAACCAAAAATTGGTCATAACGACTGAAAACAACCGTTTACCGAAAAATGCAATGCAAATGCAAATGGAAAGCATTTTTAGGGTGGTTGTTTTAACGGTCATTACGACCGATTTCCGGTTTATTTTTTGCAAAAAACCACCCGGTTGCTTGAAGGTGGTTTTTACGGTGAATCATCTGGAAACAGCGTTTTTACGACACGACGTGCCGAAACGAGCATCTTGCCGACACATTTGCGGCCCATCGTGCAACTCGCCAAAGAAGGACGATGTACCGCAACTGTTCCGGCACTGTGCCCGTTTCGGCACGTCGTGCCGTTGAGACGCTGCTTAATGCGGTCGTAGATAACTGCTTTCTGACGGTATGCCGTGCAACTAGCTCCGCTGCTATGCCGTCACTGTGCTGCCAAACGTCTATCTGGGAACTTAAAAGATACTGTGACGCCACAACGTACTAAATTCAACACTGTGTCTGCACGGTTCCGGCACATCATGCAGCCTTTCTAAAAATGCACAATGTAATGGAACCGTGCAGGCTCAGTGCGTCGTTGTGGCGTCACAGTATCTGACATAACGCACTTTTTACGGCACTAGGGTTAGTAGACACGGGCGCTTAAACGCCCGAGTCTCTTTATGTCAGTTTTGACATCTGACATAAACAAATAAATTCAATGCATGAACTTGGTCCTGAACTCAGTGTGTCTGACGACACCACCAACGAATCAGAGTATGTTTTAACCGCTAACAATGAATTTTGCATTTATCATCCATGAACTTTTTAATATAGGAATTTCGCATTTATCATCCATGAACTTTTTAATATAGGAATTTCGCATTTATCATCCATGAACTTTTTAATATAGGAATTTCGCATTTATCATCCATGAACTTTTTGAAGTAGGACATCGTGTCCTTTCATAGGACATAAAATAGACCATATGAGAAAATCGTAGGACACTAATCTTGTGCATGACGGCATACATGAAATAATATTACCTCTGTATGATGAAAACATGGAAAAGTAACATTGGTTAAATTTAATAAAAACTCTAAGCTTCACTTTAATATAACTTCGAATTCGATCCATTTTCTATTTCTATCCTTTTTCTTGCCTCGACAACACCGTGCTGAGCTTAGAAGGTCACTAATTGGGTCATTCACCTTAAATGGTAGCTTAGCTTGAAAATCGCTTGGGGCAAACGATAAATCGTGTACGCATATGGATTCTCTTGATGGCAAACGCTCAGCACTTGGCCCACCTCCCCTGTTTTGATTATCGCCGGTAGGTCGGAGTCGTAAGCGCAATATTTCTTTCCAGCGACGCAGGGTTGGGACTCGGGGAGTCAGGGACAGGGTTGGGGGGGGGGGGGGGGGGGGGCAGCGAAAGTTAACTATTGGAAATAATTGTATACAAAATCTGAAAAAATTCACTTACGTGCCTTTTCTTACTGTTTATAACATATTTTGGACCGAAAAAAAAACATCGATTTTTTAGCACTGTCGATTTTTTGGAGTAGCTAAAAAAATGTGCCACGCTTAAGAATAATATGTAAAGGTTGAGAAAAATTGGTAGGTTAGAAGTTGGTAGGTTAGAAGGCGACGCCTTTTCTTAATGCTATTTAATTATTTAAAGAATGCTCAGTCCCAATTATTTCAGACAATCCGGCGTTTTACTGTAGTATATGTGATTTCGAGGCCTAATCTCCCTGATTAATGAAATTTTTGTTTATTTTTTTCAAATGAATTGTTTTGTTAAATTTTTTCATGGTTTATTAAAAATAAAATTTTTTTAAACATGTTGGCAAGCGATTATTGCATACATTATGAAAGTTCAACGACGTATATTCGCAACGCCTTTTCTTTATGCTATTTGATAATTTAAACAATGCTCAGTCCAAATTAGTTCGAATATTCGGCGCTTCACTGTAGTATATGTAATTTCGAGGCGTAATCTCCCCGATTAATAAAAAAAAATTTATTTCTTTAGAATGAATTGTTTTGTTAAATTTTTTCGTAGTTTATTAAGAATGAAAATTTTTTTAAGCATGTTGACAAGCGATTATTATATATGTTATAGAAGTTCAACGACGTATATTTGCAACGCCTTTTTTAAGGGATGAGCAGTAAAAATAAATTACTTTCTGCTTCCATTACTTTGATTTTCAATCAATTTCAAACCAAATTTCTTTCCTTTGATCAACATCGTACCGTCATAATAGGCCATCTGAAAAACAAGTCATCTATAATATGAAAAAACAATCGGAAAGGGTTAGAAAGTAACGGAATGAATACAACTCTGCAATTGACTTGCGTAACAAATAGAATTGTGAAATTTTATGAGTATCTCTGAATAGAGTAACCGACTGATTAAGATGAGGATAAGGCTCTTCCGTTGATATACGTTTCACTTTCATTAGCACTCGCATATCGAAGATTTATCTATTACTTTATTCCCGTTTTATACATCATGATTGTACAAAAAGTATCAAAAACCGATGACAAGTGCTTGTAGAATGTAAGAAATTGTAGAAAGGAGATACATTTTTTCGAACCGAGGGCGTCACATTTTTTATTATTTTTAAGAGCCACTATTAAAAAAAGAGGGTGGCCGTTAAATGCTTTTGTTGTCATTAAATAATTAAAGAGCGAATGGTGAGAAAAGCAAAGTGAGCAGATTAAGCACCACCTATAGAATGTAAAAATTATCAAAAAATATTCAATCAAGTTGTCGAATTTATAATCATTATTTTTTTGTAAAATGAGAAATAACAAATAGGACATTGTCAACCCAATGAAAACTCACAAAACCTTAAGGTTTTGTGGATTTCGATACAGAAACTTTATCGAAAATGCAAACATAATTGATGACGTCTAAATTTTTGTTTGAATATGAGTCATCCAAAAGATATAAAAAATAAAAGTGTTTTTCAAAAATATTCGCTTAAAGTTGTTTAATTAAAATAATTCATTTAAATTAAACATTGTTGAGCAGTAGTAAAAATGCGCCCCTATTTTATAAAAATTTCCGACGTCCGAATAAAAATACGCTTGAACAGATTGCCTCCTGAATATCGTTTCTGAATAATTATATATTTCATGACGAAGGAAGTGCAAAAAACAGGGTGCCCGTTAGATGCTTTTGTTGTCATTAAATAATAAAAGAGCGAATGGTGAGAAAAGCAAAGTGAGCAGATTGAGCACCACCTATAGAATTTAAAAATTATCAAAAAATATTCAATCAAGTTGTCGAATTTATAATCATTATTTTTTTGTAAAATGAGAAGTAACAAATAGGACATAGTCAACCCAATGAAAACTCACAAAACCTTAAGGTTTTGTGGGTTTCGATAAAGAAACTTTATCGAAAATGCAAACATAATTGATGACGTCTAAATTTTTGTTTGAATATGAGTCATCCAAAAGATATAAAAAATAAAAGTGTTTTTCAAAAATATTCGCTTAAAGTTGTTTAATTAAAATAATTCATTTAAATTAAACATTGTTGAGCAGTAGTAAAAATGCGTCCCTATTCTATAAAAATTTCCGACGTCTGAATAAAAATACGCTTGAACAGATTGCCTCCTGAATATCGTTTCTGAATAATTATATATTTCATGACGAAGGTAGTGCAAAAAAACAGGGTGCCCGTTAGATGCTTTTGTTGTCATAAAATAATGAAAGGGCGAACGTTGAGGAGAACAGAGTGAGCAGGTCACTCACCACCAGTCAGAAACCAGCTTGGATACGGTCCGGAGACCTTGAACCGACTTAGGCCTTTTCAGCGGCTCTCGTGACAATCCCGAGGCACTTTGCTCTGAAAGAAGCTCTGGACGTTGTGTGTTGTGATCAGCTCGCGTATCGCTAGCACATCGCTCGTCGTTCCCTCGAAGTCAATCAACTCGAGAGGCGAAGAGCTTGATGAGGATTATCTCTCGGGCAACTGAAAAAATAAGGCAATAGTCAGAATTCGTCCCCACCCACTTTTTAACGTTATTCAAGATTAGTGAGAGGTATGAGCGGGAGGAGCAGTTAATCAACCTGTTGGATGATGTGACAAACCAAACGCGGCCGTAACAAACTCTATATCTTATTCTTAACTAATGTGGCTTTTCAACCACTTTGCTCGTAGTCCGATGCAAATGGTTATTTATTGCGGCTACTACTCTCACAATATAAATCAAAGTATACATTGGCTAACCAAGCCTTGACTTCAGTTAGTTCATCGTCTAGTAAATAAATGAATAATCATTAAAAAGTAAACGACTGAATTGATTGGATAAAAAATAAATAAAAACATACGAAATTACGTAAATAACAATGAGTTAGTGAACTACCAAAAAGTTATTCTGTGGATTGTTTATTAAGATAATGACAAATTAATTGTTGAATTTTTTGGTTTTAAAAATAATTAATGAATATGATAATATAAATCAATGTATAAATTGGTTAACCAAAACATTACTGCAGTTAGTTGACCGTAAATAGTAAATAAGTAAATGGTAAACAAGAAATAATTTAATAATCATTCAAAATAACTGACTGAATTGAGTGTATAATGAATAAATGAATAACATGCGAAATTAAGCGAATAACAAGTTAGTCAAATACCATAAAGTTATTCTGTGGATATTTGTTAACAATAATTGTAAATAAATTTTTGAATCGTTTGGTTGTAAAGATAATTTATGAGTACATTTTTTTTCGCTGCGAGAAGAATTTTAATTTATTTTGCTATAGTATCTATGGGCATTTCCGGCCGCGCCTAAATATTCTGAATGTGTTCTGTTGAGCTGTGAATGCTATTCTATCGCCAAAATCTATTCTCTTCCAAGAACCTTTTTTCTTCTCATTTTTCTCTAACTGTAATACATAGTAGAATTTTAAATGCCGCAAAGGACGATGAGATTCGATTAAAATTTATACGCCTCTGAGGAGCAGGTACAATTTGTAAAAATGCCGTTTAATTGACACGGGACTGACACTGATCCTCAACTAGATTGAAGTAATACGTATTAACCATATCAACGATATCATAAATATCATACATATACAAATAAATCCTAATCAAACATTTAACTGTAAATTATGAAATAAAATGCTTATTAGAATATTGAATACGCAATTATTTTTTTTTGTATTTTTTTATATTGCCGAAAATTTTTCCGATTTTAAAAACTTTTCGTTAATGTAGGCACGCGATTGAAATTGAAATATTGTATAATTTATGACTCTTGTTCATGCGCACCTTCGGAAGTACTGAAAACAGCAGGCAACGATTGTAATAACAACCAGTAGAACATTTATTACCGATTCAGGGTTTTTTTTACAACCGGTCGTTCCGCGATTGCCGGCAGAAGCGAGAATCGTATGCCATATCCCTGAATGCAATTACGTGCGACCGTCAACGCCTTATTGCCATGCTAGCCATCTCCGGTACCTACTCTTGTGCCTACAGAAGAATACAACTCATGCGAACCTTGGAATTTTTTAAAAATAGATTCAAAACTCTCGATTTCATTTTCCATAATCAATTAATTACTATTCGAGTAACTCTAGTTATTAAAATAATGTATCATTAACAATTTTATTAGCATATGGAATATTAGTGAAGGTATTATGAAAAAATTTTATGAGAAACAAAAATAAAACAAATGTTGTTTTTGCTACCCCATAGAGAAAGATTTCATGAAAAAAAAAATCGAGATTTTAATATGAGGTCACTCAGAATAGTGTAAAAGGTCCGAAGGACGGATCTAGAAAAAATATCCGAATGTATGTGTGTGCGTATATATGTGTATACAATTTCTAAAACTCAAATGGTTATAACTTGAGAACCAATTTTAGCTATCGAGCTCAATGTTGAGACACAAGTGAAGTAGCAGCTCCTCTTCAATTGCTGCAATCTATAAAGAAATCGATAGTAAAATACAAATTTCAAAGCTTTTTTAATTTTCTTAAAAAAGCGCGCGCTCGCTCTAGTTTTTGGAAAAATAGGTCTATTATGCTAAATAATTTTTTATAAAAACATATGCACTTGAAGTTGCTTGGTATTGAATTTGGGTGGAATCGGCAAAGTGGTGCCGATTTCATAGAATTTCAAATTTTTCGAAAAATGTACACTATGTCATTAACTCTTGTAAAATCTTATCTGACATATCGAGCTCAAATTTGGCACGTGAACAGAATAATATTCAGCTATGATAAATATATAATTTAGTGGCAGTCGACGTAAAATTTCGATTTTATGGAATTTTGAATGATTATAAAAATGAACAGTATCGCATTAACTACGGTAAAACACGAGATATCATCCCAAATTCAATATATGAAGGAAATAATGTGCAGATATGATAGATGAATCATTTAGTGATGAATGGTAAAACTATTTGCTTTTATTAAATTTCGGATTATCAAAGATCCAACTTTATCGCATTAACTTTCGCAACACGTGATATCAAGAACAAATTCAGTATGTAATCAAAATAATATTTTAGAACGTTATATTATTCGCTTTCATTTGGTCAAAATAAATTACAATTAGAATGGAAATTTTATCAAAAAATATAATTACAGCCATTACAAACTGGAAAACTTTTTTTTTTAAATTCAAATATTAGGAAACACTCCAATAACGAAATAACGAAATTGGACTGAAGAAATTATGAAAATTCGATTTATTAAAAAAATCGACTGAAACGGTGGATGAATTTCACGTAAAATGTGTTTTGGGCTAAAATAAGGCGAAGTAGAACCTTGCAAATTGCTGCCTTATTATTGTTGAATTTTTGAAAAGCTTTATTTATGAGGAAGCCAAACTAGATCAACATACTTTCTTAGAAAGGTAGATTTCTGGAAATCCAAACATAATGAGGAAGCAATTTGCAAGTTTTTTTTTTGAGTTTTCGAATTCTTAATGTCTGAAGTCTTAGAATCTCGCGCAGAAGAGTGAATTCTAAATAAAAATTATTTAACTATTCTAAAGAATAGAATCTCTGGCTGCAGCAAAAAATGTTTTGTAACGATCCCATTTCAATTTCTTATCGTTATTAATGAAATCTCTGAATCATCAGATACAAACCATTTTTCATACATCCTGATAAATTAATTGGAACATAATTAATTTTTTTTTACATTAATAACAAAACAAAAATGAAGCTTTTCCATGAAAATTAAATGAAAATCCTTGAAGCATTATTTTCCTTTTTCTATAATTTCTAAACTAAATGACCGAGAATTATGCTTTCTATTTTTTATTAAACCTTTTATATCAGGTTTTCCCTTTCTATTAGGCATTAAATTCTACAAAATGAATGAATATCAAATTGTTGTTCATCCAATAAAAAATAACCGAAAATAAAATTACTTAAATGCATCTTCCAAAAAAATAAAAATGTTCTTTAAATTCAATTACAAATTGAATGATCTAAGCTTTGAAAAAATCTATAATTTATTAATAATTAATATATTGACTTGAACGGTCTTAAAATGTATCTAACACCGATTTTCAAAGTTCTTTTTTACAATATAATTACAAGCATCTGGTAAAGGCTCATTACTATGCTGTACGTCGCACGATAGAACGCGTCCTCAACGACCTTGAGACTCCCTGAAGGTGCGTTATATATACATATAGCATTTATTTGCGAAAAGAGAACTTATCAGTGAGGTTTCTCTTAAAATCCTAGTGAATTTATGTGCGGCTCTAACTTTTCTGAGTCTTGCGGTCTTTTTTTCACTCCCGCGCCGTGCTATTGTCGTTTTTGTTAATGGGATTCTCATGTACAGCGCTGATCCATTAGAAACTTATGGATTATCGCTATTTCATAATACAATCCGTCGGATTCTCATAAACCTTTCATAGCTCCATTATCTTGCAAATGTGGTCTTTTAAAAAATGCGAAGGAATGAAATCTCCATTGACACCATTATAATAAGTTCCAGAACAAATTGCACCTTCCATTACGTAAGAATTATATTATAATAATCGATAAGTAATTTCGAAATAGATTTCAATTTTGTCAGCAAGTTTATTCGAAATTAATTTTCTTCTATAAGAAAAAAAAATTAATTATTATGATTTTTGTTCCTCTTATGGAAAACAGCATTTTTATGATCTATTCTTAATGTAATAATTAAATGAGTTGACCTAATACACGAATTAAATATCTATGAGGGAAAAATCATATTTGCCTAGTCTTTTTATTTTTCTATCTTGCTTCACATTCGAACAAATTTTTCCAGTTCGATTCAAGGGATTTCAGATTTAAGATTAAAACATCATATTTGTGATCTATTTTCAGGTGATAATGAAAATAAAACGATGTAGTAAATGAATCGAAGATCGGTCAGGAAATGCATCGTATTTGCCTAAATTTAAAGTTGAAGTTTTCATTATTATGACAGTCATTGTATTTGATCTTGATACTTGTTAATCTCGCTAACGACCCGTTAATCTATTTTCGAGACCGATCGTTAGCCCAAAAAACACGTTTACTTGACTACAAAAATTGAAATTAGTTGTACATACGATCTGAAAACTTATGATATGGAATATAAAGGAAAAACAAATCTGTAATGAAAGTAAACAATTTCGTAAGTAAAAAAAATCATCAGTGAGTCCGGCGAAAAAGCGCCCGACTAGATAGCGGGATTGAAAACGAAAGTGCTTCACGAATGAAAAGACGATCTTCGATCGCGGAGAGTATACATCGAAGAACACGTGTTTGACATACTACAAGTTTGCATACAGCCCAGCCTTTTGTGATGATCGATGAGAATAGGGCGTTGTCGAGTTAATAGTCGACGAGAAATCGATGCAACGCTAAAAGAAAATTATACGCAGTAGCACTTTAAGAACACTTAAGGTATTTATTCATTATTTTAGTCCTTTTGTTGAAACTGGGAAGAAAATAATCTGGATCATTTTCTAAATATCAACGAAGCAACAATAACATAACAATAATAATGATAATAAATTATATGTTTTTCGTTTACTGAATAACATTAGTTGAAAAATAGGAGTTTTCCATTTTCGCGTGTAAATAATTTTTTTTTCTACAAAATACAGATTGAGGATGCATTCTGCATAAAAATCTACTGCTTGTGTAAATTTTGTATAATTTTATTATTACAAATGTCAGAGATGTCTTAAAAAGAAATTACTTTTCTAATGTTGCAAATATATAGGAGAAATCACTGCAAGTATCAAGGAAAATTACGCGCAGTGGCACTTCAGGAACACTAAAGGTATTTATTCGTTATTTTAGTCCCTTAGTTGGAATTCGGAAGAAAATTATCTGAATCATTTTTTAAATACCAATGTAGCAACAATAGCATAGTCATAATAATAATAATAAATGATATGTTTTTCGTTCACTGAATAACAATAGTGGAAAAATAGGAGTTTTCCATTTTTGCATGTAAGTAAATTTTTCTTTCACTGAATAAAGATTTAGGATGCATTCTGCATAAAAATCTACTGGTTGTGTAAATTTTGGATAATTTTTTTATTACAATTGTGAGAGAAGTCTTAAAAAGAAACTACTTTTATAATGTTGCAAATATATATAAGTATAAATATGTGTGTAATTTTCCTTATTTCCTTCCTCGTGATATAAATCACTGCAAGTATTAAAGAAAATTACACACAGTAGCGCTTTGAGAATACTAAAGGAATTTACTTATTATTTTATCACTTTCGCTGAAGTTGGAAACAATGTTTAAATTTAGAATTTTTTTTTTGACAAAATTATGAAGCAACGAATTACGTAATAGTCATAATAATAATGATAATTGAATCTATATTGTTTTTAATTTGTTTTCTGGATAAAAATAGTGGGAAAATCTAACTTTTCTATGGTCGCATGTAAATGAATTGTCATTTTAGCAAATAAAAATACGATATATTATTGATAAAAATTTACTTGTTCTGTGAGCTTTTTATTACAATTTTAAAGAATAACTTGAATAGTAGCTACTTTTCAAGTGTAGCTAAATATGCTACGTCGACCCTTGAAGATTAAATTATAAATTTAATAATATCAAAAGATTATATAATAATGTAGGAGCGACAGAATAGTTATAATAATTTAATTAGTTGTTTCGAGTAATATATATCAGCTCAGAACTCACCTTACAAACGGTCCAATAATCAATGGCAAATGCGCTGTTAATTGCTTCTTGAATTGATTGGATTGCAGCGCAATTAATTAAACCCTTGCCAAGCGCTTCAGTATCTAGTCCTATAATAAGCAATTGCATGGGTATTTCGGCAATAGTCTCAGCTCTAATTGTAGGAGAACAGTAGGTATTAATAAATCCTGTTGTCGTAACTCATCTCGTGAGGATATCCTCACAAATGTGTATATCTTCAACATCGTTAGACCTAATAATTGATTATTATTTTACCAGTAGCAGTTTATTTAATTATTGATAGAAGCTATTTTGCTTCAAAAAATTTTATAACATTAACTTATACTATAATTTCTCGTGCGGAATAAATAATTTTATTTATTTATTCGAAGTTAAGAAAATACCTTTAATTTACAGACCGATTTTAGCAACAAAAAAAAACGAGTTACTTTTCGCATCGTTCATCTTCTGAAAAAGTTCAATAAACCTACTAATATTGCTACAATTACCTAAAACCAGTTTTGGATCCCAATGGAAATCCTATGGCGTATACTTAAGATAGAAAGAATGTCACGGTCGATCACCGTTAGAATTTCCGTGTGCTTCAGGTGCATCGTGAATAAATTATAGGAGCAATGCTCTGTACGTGATGTGCCTCGATTAAGGCAATGGACTTTGCTCTACTTTAAATTTTTCTGCCATACCTAATTTCCGGAATGCAGTTTTGCAATTTTTTTTGTACCATTTTCGTATTAATAGTCATTTTCCGAATAACATTTTCGTATTGGTATGTGTTCTATGACTTTCATAATATGAATAATTTATAAATAATTCATCTTCTAAATTGATGAGTTGAAAAATCTTTAACAAAATTCACAGAAAGTACTGTTAAGTAGCTGTGAGTCCGACTGGCTGACATGTCCCAGTAATTGGACGCATCGTGAGAGAGACGGAAATAGATTTTCCGAATGTGTTTAGTGAGTAGAATCTCAACGTTAAGAGGCCAGAAATTGGTATGTCAACTTTTGTCGAATTTGTCTAATTACACAATTGCAAATTTTAATATTTGACAGACTTGTTCTGTTATATTTAAAGGTTTTTTATATATTTTTTTATCTTTTATTATCTGTCTTAAATCGGCCGGAAGATTTTTCAATTTTTCATAAACAGAGAAATGAATGAATAATAAATATGCGATGAACAAACAAATACATAAATAAATAAGCACATGAACATGCAAATGAAGAGGCAATTTTTTTTTGGTTTCATCATAGAGTAATCTTTGTAAAAAATAATAAAGATGCAGTTCGCAAGGTTCTACTTTGCAGACTTCTTTTAGCTCGAATGATGTCGTTCTAAAAATTCAAAGTGTAATAAAATGTAGACCGCTGTACCGACTCTTGTAAAATTTGTTCCATATTAGTCCGTATATGAATCAAATTAGAACCCAGTATCTCATCATTTGCACAAGTATAAGCGCGCGAACGACCCAACGCCAGTTTTTCGACAATTCAAAATTTAAATTTCTTTACCGCTCTTGTCCAAATTTGAAAATTACTACAGCTGGATGTTAACTCCTCCTTGTAGAAGATTTAAGCCTAATTCGTCGAAATTGACTTGAAATAGAACAAAAACATGAATTTTTCCCAAATTCAAAATTCTGCAAAATCTAAATCGCTTATATATTGAGCTCAAATTAAATAACGATCGTCCTTTTTCATTACTCCATTTGTTAAGAACTATTTGCGATATAAGATACACGATTGTGGCAACTAGAGAACGTACATACTTTTTTTAAAATATAAAAGTTGTATAAAATTTGGAAAGATCATTCAATATTTTTGAAAAATTTAAACATAAGAAAGAGCGTTGCTCTACCGGTATATCAAATGTCAGTTAATAATGATTTTTTTTCTGAAAAACAAAGCGTCCTCCATGAGAAAGCCATAAATATATGGGCACGGAAAAAATTAATAAATTGCACCGGAGCACCCAAATTATTTACAGCGAATCTGAGGTGGTTGCGTCTGGTGACTCAAGATGATAAGTCTTGAGTAATCGATGAGCTATCGATAAGATAGCAGCAATGATCAAAGCGGCAAAGACGAGGAATTGATCGAAGCTCCTCCTGATGATCGGGCGGTCGTCGTCGTTGTCTCTTCCTCGCGTCTACGAGCGCGGCAAGGGCGCGGCGATGAGCGCGGGCCGCGGGGAACACCGTGGGTATATATGGGCCACATACGCGCCCGGAATATCACATTCGTGGTTTGCCCTAGCCGGCAAGGTTGGCCCCTTAATCGTACACACGAACCGAGTCGAGACACCTGAGTACGATTACACCTCCTCCAAGACGGCCTCGTCTTCGGTCGTCACTCCACATCGTCTTTCAAACAGTCGAGTTGTTGATCGCGCGTGTAGGTGGTTGTCTCTTAAGAATCTTCCCGCTCTGGTGGACCAGTTCGTGATTTCTTCTTGTGCTCTTGCTACGTTTAACCCGAGGACACAATCTGCAACATTGGTGGACGTTAAGACAGCCCTAAAGGTCCGTGGGTTTGTTAGAATGTTTATAAATAGTTCATTTTGTTACATTGGAAAGTTTGTTTTATGAACTGGCTTTATTTTTGTTCACAGTTATTTTTAATTTGCGAAAAAAAAGGTGATTAGGTTTTATATATTTTTTTTAAAAAGATCATGGGTTAACTTATTATGGAATATTAATTTCTTAAGACGGTGCGAAAGATCCGTGGATTTATTAGAATATGTATGAATAGTTTTTTGTACAACTCTTTTTCTCTGTCTGAACTCTCGCTTTATTTTTCTGTATTGCTCAGTTTTTCTGTATTGCTCAGGTCCTTAGGGGATTCAATATCCCAGGGTCTTACAAATAAATAAATCTGTATCTAAATCTAAATAGTTCATTACGTCTATCGAAAAGATTGTCTAATGAACTGGTTTTATTTTTGTTTACAGTCCTTTTCAATTTGCGAGAAAATGGATGATTAGGTTTTGCATTTTATTATTTCAAGGAAGATAATGGGTTAACTTATTATGGAATTAAAATAGTGTTGGAGCATTTCTAAATGATAAATACATAGTAAATAACGGGTATCTTAAGACGCTTGAAAGATCCGTGGATTTATTAGAATATTTATGAATAGTTCATTTCGTCTATCGAAAAGTTTGTTTTATGAACTGGCTTTATTTTTGTTCACAGCTATTTTTAGTTTGCGAAAAAATGTGTGATTAGGTTTGGTATTTTTTTTTTCTTTAACGAAGATAATGGGTTAACTTATGATGGAATATGAAGAGTGTTGAAACAGCATTTCTAAATGATAAATAAATAGTAAATAACGGGAAACTGAGAGGGTGCAAAAGATCCGTGGATTTATTATAATGTTTATGAATAGTTCGTATTGTGTATTGAGAAGTTTTTGTTATGAACTGGCTTGATTCTTGTTTATAGTCATTTTTAGTTTGCCAATAAATTTGTAATTGATGCGGTTTTTTTCTACAGAAGATAATGAATCAACTTATTAAAGAATATTAACTGTGTTGGAAGATACTTTTAAATAATGAATTATTTTTAAATAAACTATAAAGAATGTAGGACAAATACCTTACAGAGTTGTAGCAGTCAATTGAACATTTATGTTCTATAGATAGATTAATATTTATATTTATGTTCAATAGTTTATCTCATTTATTTTTTTATTTTTTTTTTGTAAAGTACCTTTTTGTCTACAATCATTTTTAGTTTACAAATACATTTAATACGACGGATATTATATATATATTTTTTGAAAAATGTAATTTTCGGGTCAAGAAATATAAATTTGGGCGTCATTTTTTAATTATCAATAAGCTATTTACAAACGATAAAAATTGAGATGAGCCTTGGAATCAGATTTGAGACAATCAAATCACCAAGAATTCGGAACCAAATATTCTCTACGTAACTTTGGAACCATTTTGGTTTTCTTTGACTCTATTTAATTATCTTCACTTGAATAATTGTAATGTTGTTATTCAAGTCGCCGCAAAATCTTCGTTTTTCTACTACACAATACAAAAGGCCTAGCCAATGATTTCGGATGGGTGCGTTCATCCTTATATTATTGTAATCATGCGCGAGGATTTGAGTCATCGACCGCAGGTTCTATTTTTCAACGGTACTTGTCGATCGGAATAAATTCGTAGTCATATATTCATAACCCGGGTTTTTAAACGACAAGAAAAAATTTGACTATGAATCAGAATTTACGAATAAAAATATTTGAGAAAAATTTACATCATAATAAATTATGAAAGCTATAATTATAACGTATAGTTTAAATATAAGTATGGCAATTTTATGAGAATTCGAATCACTGGTTGCCACCATAAACTGTAAAAGAAGTAATCCATCAAATAAAAATACAAAATAAATATCGAGAAGCATTTTTTATTCAAAGTTGAACACAATTTCTTTATGTTTTCGAATATATGGCATCATTTAAAATAGTTGAACTATTTTTTTTTATCATGAGGCGATTGTATTTAATATGACAATAGATCATGTTATCATATACTGCAAATAAAGAAACCTACTAAATGAAACGGAATTGTACGTTTAATATAAATTTCAATTCAAGTGCATTTTTCTAACGATTATTCGTTTTTTGAGAAAACGACTCCAAATTATAAAGTCATAATAATAAGTAGTATAGTTTATTGTCTGATTTGTAGCTATTCCGAAGCAACAAGTGTCCTCTCTTGATAAGCTATACACACGCCTGAAGAATCCGCACATTGTATTTTTATTTCATCGTAATACACATCTAAACTTTTTAATTATCTAATAACAATTATTGAAACAAATACATTTTTTATTCTAAGTCGGGACCAAATAATTATTACTCAATCATATAAAAATATTAACTGAAATCAAAAGCATTTTCAATGTAAATTTCAGACCTATTAATTGTTTTTCTTAACTATTAGATATTCTATAAATCGTTTTCAATTCGCTTAATAGCAACGATAATTAGCATAGGTTTTCTTTCATTTTTGGTGATGGCTCAGCAACAAGTGTCCTCACTTCATAGGCTATACACACGCTTGAAGAATCCACACATTGTACTTTTATTTCATCGTGATACACATTTAAACTTTTTTGCAAATACCTAATGTACTCGAATTAATATTTCATCCAAAGTCGACGCCGAATAATTATTAGTCCGTCACATAAAAATACCGAACGAAAATAAAAAGCATTTTTAACTAAACATCAAATCAATTATTTTTTCTTCCCTATTAGATATTCTAAAAAAAGATTTCCAATTTACTTAATGGGAACGGTAATTAACATAGGTTTTGGTTCATTTGTGGCGATTCCTCAGCAACAAGTGGCCTCGCTTTATACGCTATACACACACTTGAGGAATCCACACATTGTACTCTTGTTTTGCTGTAATAACTTGCAAGCGGAGCGCGGAGACTCCTCGCTTTGGTTTGTTCATTTTTCCCTCCTCAAAGCGTTGCTTCGACACAGGTTGTCGAGTGCAGTAGTTGCACGGTTAGAGAGAAGGAGAAAAGAAGACAGAGCGAATGAGCCGAGCCCCTGCATCAGAGACTGCATCCACCCATCGACTGGTCTGCACGCTTAAAGCTAAAACAAAAGTAAAAGCCAGAAAAAAATATGAAAAGAAGAAAATCGAGTAGAGCGCAGGGGAAGCGAAAGAGCGAATAGCCTGAAACGCATTCGCTTGTTTACCGGCGGGTTGGAGGCATAAATTTACATTCCTGGAATGCACGTGTGCTGCGACTAAGCGTTCTTATGGGCACAGTTTTTTCGATGTTGCACTTCGGGATTCCGAGACCCTTCTCTCCACCAGCCTTCGTTTTTTCATTTCTTCCTCACGCTTCAATTCACCGGGATTCTCACAGGGTTAAGAATCTAATTACCATGTTCAAAAATAGCCCAACTCGTTATCCATCGCCTCTTCTTCGTGATCAGAAAGGATTTTTTAAAAATGGAACAACAAATTTATTTCCAGTCCTAAAATGGGACCGTTATTTTTTCCTGAAGTCTTGAGGCGAAAATGCCGTGTTTTGGTGGAGATGTTTGGGAACTCGAATTTCTTGCCCATGTTACGTTGACTTTCATTTTCATTTTTTACACGAAATTAAAACAAATGTATTTAATTATTTTTCCGAAAAAACTCTGATGAAATGTTTAGATTACATTTTTTTAATTTCATTGGAAAAATGCATAAGAAGATCATAAAAAGTTCAGAGGCACTTTTTTTCTAAGTTTGGAGAACTTTTTAGAAAAGATTCAGATAACTTTTGAGAAAAAGTTCAGATAACTTTTGAGAAAAAGTTCAGATAACTTTTGAGAAAAAGTTCAGATAACTTTTGAGAAAAAGTTTAGATAACTTTTGAGAAAAAGTTCAGATAACTTTTGAGAAAAAGTTTAGATAACTTTTGAGAAAAACTTTAAATAACTTTTTAGAAAATTTCAGATAACTTTTGGGAAAAAGTTCAGATAGCTTTTGAGAAAAAGTTTAGATAACTTTTGAGAAAAAGTTTAGATAACTTTTGAGAAAAACTTCAAATAACTTTTTAGAAAAAGTTCAGATAACTTTTTAGGAAAAGTTCAGATAACTTTTTAGGAAAAGTTCAGATAACTTTTTAGGAAAAGTTCAGATAACTTTTTAGGAAAAGTTCAGATAACTTGTTTACAATTTACAGAAATATTTTTTTTCGTCTGCAGAAAAATATTTTCACTATAATATTTATTTCAGTGATGGGCTGGCCAGTTTTGGCCTTATGGGGCCTGACGACTTTGGTTCTGACTACGGCCTATCGTGTCCCGGAATACGAATTGGTACCACCGAGACACGAACCAGCTGCTGATGTTCCCAGTTTCCAGAGAAGTTCCGTCGAGAGTTTGCCATACTCCGCAACAGTTCCCAGCTTTAAGGATGAATATGGATCGCATAGTTTGCCGTTGAGAACTGCGGTCGAAGCTGTGCCGGATTTCCTCGGATCTAGGAGTCAACCACTGCGAGAGGCTGTGGAAAGGATTCCTGAGAAGTAACCAAAAAATAATTGAGAAAATTGCAACACAAAAAAATATACAAGATGCATTTTTCGTCACATCATTTTTTTTACTCATTATATATACTTTTGATTCTGCTCTTAATTTTACACCATCTGCAGTACCATATACAGAAACAATGTTGTCACTTCAGCTTCTTATTTCATAATTTTTTGCACCCATTGTGCCATTTTAAATACCGCTCTCAATTGTATACAACCTCAAATTTTACATACAGAATCTATTGAAAAATTGACTGAGCCATAAAAAAATATGTCGAGAAATGAAAAAATATTTACAAAAGTCATAGTGCCTGATGTAGAAGTTCTTAAAAATGATTTTCACTTTTCAGATCTGGAGCCAGAATTCCGCTACGAGATGCAGTTGAGCATCGAACTGCTCCATTCGTTAGTGGCTTCAGCCATGAAACACTTTGGCTTGAGCAGCTCTCACCTCCGACTATAAGAACGAACCGGAAGTACTCTCCAAATGTCGTGTGTCATTTGGAATCTGGAGCATTTTACAGAGAGGAACCATTTTCCTTAACTGCTCAGGGAATTCCCAACAGAAAGTGCACTCATCTAGTTTATAGATCAGCTACATTGGGTAACAATTTATTCATTTTAAATCAAAATTATATTTGCGCAAAAAAATGAAACTATAACATTTTCGTTATGTTCCAGATCCACACGAACTTACTGTGATACCTAGAGATCCTGAATATGACATAATCAAGGGTATTTATAAAAATCTCAAGTACTCATTAGCTCGTATGATTAAATTTTAACAATTTTACTTCCTCATAGAGGAAACACTATTTTTTGTAGTTTTTTCTTCAACATTTTCAAGTGAAAAACTTTAGATGAACCAGAATTCAAGATACAAAAAATTGTGAACATTTTTAACAAATGATAGGAAGTTTCTAAAAAATGAAACAAAAATTAAAGAAACTCTTTTCAAAATGAAAAAATCACTGCGAATTGCATGTTTAAATTTGCTGCAATTTATCAGAGAAGTTTCGAAGATACTAAAGTAGATCAACTCACTTCTCCACTGAGATAACTTCGTAAAACTTTTTTCTTTAATAAATAAATCTCCAAAATTTGCCATTTTATTTCTGAATCTGCACATAACTGAATTGTTTTTTCAGGTGGTTACACCGCAGCGCTTGGACTGCGAAACAAGGATCCTTCGCTCAGCGTCCTGATATCCATAGTTTCTCCAGACAACGGTCGACTTTTCAGCGAGCTGACACGTGGCTCTCAATGTTGCAAGAATTTTGTCCAGTCATTGATCGAGTTCCTGGAGAAATACGAATTTGATGGTGTAGAAATTGATTGGGACGGTGGATCGAAGGACCAGCTGAATTCTCTTCTAAGTGCTGTTTATGATCCGCTTTCCAGCAGAGGATTTACCGTCGCCGTTGCTGTGAAACCAAATGACAGACCGAATTATGAAGTAGCTTCGAAGACTGATTTCATTATTCTCCAAGCTTGGCGAGCTCCGAGATATAAATTTGCCGTTCATCCATCACCCTTAAAAACTGCCATTTCTATGGCACAAAATTGGTTGAACGAAAATGTGGATCCCAATAAATTGATCCTTGGTGTTCCACTTTTTGGTCTGTCTTATACTCTCAAATACCGAAATTCCACCGATACTGGAGCTCGAATTGTTGGTCCAGGAATTGAAGGACCTTATACTAAACGCAGAGGCTCACTTGCTTACTTTGAAATTTGCGAGAAACTGGAAGATCCCTGGACTTATGGAAGGGACGAAGAAGGCGCTTACGTCAAAAGAGGAGATCAATGGATCGGATACGATGATCCTATAAGTGTTAAGCTTAAAGCTGCGTATGTAAAATCGGCTGGACTCGGTGGAATTTCGCTCTCGAGCTTGGATCTTGATGATTTTGTGGTGAGAATAAATAAATAAAATAAAAATATCTTTTTTAATTTTTCTATTTCTATTTTATGAATAATTTAATATTCATCATTTGTTCCTAAATATCTGAGCATATTGCCGAGCGAATTTATAAATATTTGATTAGAAATATAAAGTTTTTATTTCTATCATTTTTGAAAAAAATTATACGAAATTCTAATTAATGAAAAAATACAAGAATGCAATTTTCGTTCTTTCAATAAACTTTCGAGCTAATTTATATTATTCTTGTTTCTGGATTTAAAAAAAAATGTGTTTATACTTTCTTACGAATATTATGAAAAAAAAGAATATGAAATTATTTATGGAATGAATAAACAGAGTAAGAAATACGAGGCATTTTCCACCAACACAGCCACTTTTTTTCTCGTGCCTCTCGGATCTGTTTAATAATTCGCCATATATTGGTATTACTCAAAAGTACTTTGTCATTTTTTTCAGATTTTTTTATCCACTCGTTTTGGAATTAAGTATTTTTTCCAAGTTCGTCAAAAAAAAGTAGAAACAAAAAAGTTATGTTTTTATCCATGAACTATTCAATTTAAAATATGTTATATATTTCATGAAACCAAAAAAGGCACTTTGACCCCAAGAAAATGAAAATCATTTTTTTTGCCCTAATGCGACACTTTTCATGCCGCTGTAGATTTTACAAAATATTCGACACGATATTCAGAGCGCATACAGAAATTTTTCGTTACATACAATTACTTTTACTTCATAGGGTATGTGTGGCGAGCCCTGGCCAATGTTGAACGCAGCAATCAAGATTTTTGGGAATCAAGAGGAGCCGATGACGAGCTGTTTGACAGAAGGAAGTGTAATGAAGGATCCATCTAATTGCGCTGGCTATTTATCCTGTGAAGATGGTAAGTTAATTAATCACAATATAATACCGAAAAAGCTGCAAAGTTGAACTTTGCAAATTGCTCCCTTATTATTTTTGTTTGTTTTTCAACAAAGTTTCCCCTTAAAGTCTCCACTTTAAGGAAAAAACATAAAAATAAAAAATAAAAAATTTCCATGAAAATAAAGTCCATGAGGAAGCAAAAAAATTATTAAATCCATTACTGAAATATACCTTTTTATTTTCAGGCAAGTTTTATCGTCGTGATTGTGGATTTGGTCGATTCTTCAACGCAGCACTCGAACGTTGTGTAAAGGCTGATCCGGAAGTCTGCAAGTCTGGATGGTCGTTTAAGGATTACACTCTGAAAAAAAATACGCTTCACACGAAGCAACGATCACAAAATTTGCAAATTGAACAAAAAGGTCCGCGCGTTGTTTGCTATGTCACTTCTTGGGCCCTTTACAGAAAAGGCGAAGGCAAATTTGTCCCAGAACAGCTAGACACTCGTCTCTGCACGGATGTAATTTATGCCTTCGCTGGATTGAATCCCTTGACGCTGGAAATACAGCCATTTGATCCTTGGGCGGATATTGATAACAGTGAGTAGAAAAATAAAGGCGTTATAAAAAATTTTGGCTTGAATATATAAATTTGGAGCCTTACACGTTAAAATCGAATCGCAAATATAGAATTTTTTTTTTCCTTTATGACGTAAATTTGTTGATTTGTCCCAATATACAGAATTTTTAAATGAATATTTTACAATCATCAAAGGCATGCATTTTTTTCTGTCTGGCTTATAAGATTAAGCTTTCTATCAAGCAAAAACTTATCATGTGTAACAAGTAATATTTCTGTAAAAGCATATCCAAAAATATAAAAATAATAAGTTAGAATCAAAACTTGCAATCGTAGAAAAACATTTTTTCATGATACGTTTTGCAAAAAATCGTTAAATTTGTTGTTTAGGAAAAGAAAGTTTTCTAAAAATTGGCCATACTTTTTTTTGTTTAATCACGTCAATAAAATCAACTTATTTTTTATTGTATTTTGCGACTAAACTTTATATTTTGAATCAGACTTTTCGTAATATCCTATTGACTTCTTTATTTTTCCTCGAAAGATCTTTACGAAAGAACAACGTCCTTAAATGGTCCAAGGATTCTTTTGGGTCTGGGAGGATGGACAGACAGTTCAGGAGACAAATATTCCCGATTGGTAGCGAGTCCAGCAACGAGACGAAAATTCATTGCATCAATAGTTGGCTTTTTGCAAAGATACGGTTTCGATGGTCTCTCGTTTGAGTGGCATTATCCAACTTGTTGGCAAAGTCACTGCGGAAAAGGACCAAAATCTGACAGACCAAATTTGACAAAATTCTTGCAAGAGTTGCGACGAGAATTCGACGCTGTTTCACCTAAGCTAACTTTAGCTGTCGCTGTGTCAGCTTACAAAGAAATCATCGATGTTGGCTACGATTTTCCACAAATATCTGATGCTGTTGAATTCATCTCTGTGATGACTTATGATTATCATGGAGCTTGGGAAAGGCAAGCAGGACATTTGGCACCTCTTTATGGTTCTCCAGGCGATACGAATCCTTATTACAATGTGGTAAGCTTGAAACCTTGAAAATTAAGTTTTTTGGATAGTAGAAGCATTTTATTCTCGATTATTGGTAAACAAAAAAACACGTGCTTTAAAAGTAGTGGACAATTTCACCAGAAGGTTGTTTCGTGTGTCTGTGGATAAAATTCTACAGTATGACAAAAAGAATTGTGACAAGTAGAAATAAATTAATTCGGATAGGGATATGATTGAATTTTCTTTTTGGAAATTGTGGTTAGGTTGAAAATTCAAAAACTTTTTTTTTGTATGATAGAAATATTTTATTCTTTTTTATTTGTTAGAAAGAATAAGTGCCTTAAATGCAGAGCACAATTTTACCAGGAGGCACTTTGTGTGTCTGTGAATAAAATTGTACAGTATGATAAAATAAAAGGGAAAGAAACATGTGATGAGTACATATAACTTAATTTGACAAAAGATTTAGTTAATTAATTTTTTAGAACTTTACAATGAATTACATCGCGAGCCTAGGAGCAAAAAGATCGAAGCTTCTCATGGGAATTCCATTTTACGGCCAAACTTATCAATTGATTCGCGATGAATGGTACAAATTGGGAGAACCCGTTTCCGGAGCTGGAAAACCTGGAGAATTCACCCGACAGCCAGGAATGCTTTCCTATTACGAGATATGCGATCGTGTGAAACGACAGAACTGGGAAGTTGCGGATGGTAATTTAAAATAAAATAGAAAGGGTTTTATTTATTTATATACTTTAATGTAATCCAATTTTTATTTATGAAAGAAAGGAATTAAATTTAAGACAATATTGAAAAATGAATCGAATAATTTTCAAATCAATTTAAATATTGGGAACAATTAGAAATGGCTCAGTTTTCAAGGATTTAAAGAATTGATTTTTTTCCTCGATATTGTTAAATTAAATTTAAAAGATATGTATAAGAATTTATTACTATTAAATTAATTTCACGTTCCTCCAGGTCCGAGTGCTCACAATAAAGACCAATTAGCCGTCTATGATGACCCCAAGAGCATAAACGAAAAGGGAAGATGGATAATGGAGAATGGATTCGGTGGAGCGACTGCTTGGACAGTGGATCTCGATGATTTCACTAATCGTTGCTGCAAAGGAATTTTCCCGTTGCTCACGAGTCTCAATTATGCTCTAGGTAAAAAAAAACTGCTCCAAATTTCCATTCCCAGTTGCGATTTTATTTTTTGCTTTCTCACAGGAGAAGTTTCATTTTATAATTTTTTTGAATCCTAAGATCTACCAAAGAACTAAAAAAAACGATGGATATCATACTCACAAAAAAATCTGCAGATAAATTAAATTGTCCCATCACAAATGGTCAAAGTTTAAATTCATGAACAATAAAAACGAAATTTATTGAAACCGACAACCGAATGTTATCACAATTTTTTTCATGAATTCAAAACATATTGAAGACTTTGGATCACATACAGCTTATGCCATCAAATTTTTAGTTTTTTCCCAAAATCGATAAACAAATTTTTTTGTGAAGGTAAAAAATGATGAGAAAAAAATTGAAAGAGCTAATAAATGAATTGTTTTTTCAGGAGGTCGAGTGGCTCGTCCTCCAACGTCAGAAAATTGTGAGAGACCTCCAGAACCTGTAACTCCACTAGCACCGACCCTCACGACTCACAGCGATGCAATTGAAGGTGGACCTAATCCTACACGACCGATGTACACCTCAACTACCACAAAAGCTACGACTTGGCCAACGTGGACTGAGAAACCGACCAAAAGACCAATGACTACTGCGCGCCCAACTTGGAGTTGGACTAGCACTATCAGAACTACCACCTCCACTACTTCCAGGTTATAATCAAAGTTACCTCTGATATTTATCCTTTCGTTATGTAAATTATTATACTCGACGACCTTTCGCCACTGCACCACCGATAAAACTGAATTGGAAACGAATATAGGCAGAACGATTATTTTATTCAAAGTGATAATAATTTTTTTTTTCAATCTATGGAACTGTGAATTTTTTATTATTATTTTAATATATGAAGCATTCTCTGTCGATTCAGCCACAATTTTTTTTGCTTTCCAATCTGACCTATAGTTTAATTAAACATGAAAGTAGCACTAAAAAGCACTTTATATGCATTTTTTGAGCTTTTCGAAAACAAAATTTCAGAAATAAGATTTTTTTCGATTGAAAATATCTTGGAAACTTGAAGCTACTGAAAAAGATGTCTTTACATAAAAGTTATTTTTTTTATGTAGCTTTCGGGCGGAATGTTTGGCACATATTGGTATTTTGTTAATTTTATTCAAAAAGTGAACTCAGACTCGGATCAACTTTCGAATGACAACTCGTTTATTATGAATACTCGTCCGCTCTGTTCAAAATATGCCAAAAAACTTGTTTACGACGTTACTAAGAATCAATAACAACGCTCGCTCACATATTTTTTATAGATACCGTGTCGTTAATAAAAATTTCGCAAATGTTTAAGATAAATGTCACATTCCGGTGAGTATGTTTTACTGAAAACCGGAGGAATTTTTTTTTTCATTAAAAATTTTTAAATGAAAAAACGGACGGATTCATATTTGAGTACAATAAATAATTTCCCCGTTTTTCGAAACTTTCACATAAATCCATTTTTTTAAAATACCATAACATCGATCGGTGTCACTCTGGCGTTTTTTTTTCTTGAGATATCAACAGTCATGCAAGAATACTCTGTAATTTGTTCAATAAAAATGAAATATCCCTTTTTAACTTAAAAAAAAATATTCGTTTTTTAATTTTAAATAATAATAATTCATCCGTATTTTATTAAAAAATCATACAAAACCGAAATGTGACAATTATTTCAAACATTCTGCTCGAAATCTAACGGAATAAGACTACTTTTATGTGGAAAAATTTGTTTCAGTCCTTCAAGTTTTCGAGATATTTGCACTTAAATGAAAATGACATTTTCTGAAATATTGTTTTGAAAAAACTGAAAACATTCACATAGAGTGCCTTTTAGTAGTACTTATATATATTCAATTATGGAACAGATTGGAGAAGGCCGAAAAAAAGTGTCTGAATCGACAGAGATTATGTCCTTTATTATTTTGAAAAACATAAAAATTATAAATTCTAAGGGCTGACTTTTCAGTTGCAAATTAATCCTCAAGATTGTTTTCACGTTATTAACGGACAAGACACTGTTGAAAAAAAAAAATTAAATATTGGCCACTTTCAAAAATGAAAAAACTAGAAAAATTGCACTTCTGAAAAATCCGTTTTTTCGTTTTTACGTATAATTGCGTCGAGTCTTCAATGAAATAAAAACTTAGAGTGCATTCCTAATGGAATTTTAATTTTTGCAAACATGTCCTAGGTTTTTGGGAAGAATTTTTTGTTCTGTCTTTTGAAAAAATACCTATCATTTTGAGCAAATATGCTAAGCCGAAAGTTAGAGGCGTTAAATCACCATCGAACTTAACATTGAACTACGATTTTAGGATTAATGATCTTTTCTAGTTCATCTATAAAAGTTGTTATTATGAAATAATTGAAAGTAACTTCTGATTATTCTGATCTTTTAGACCCACAACATCGCAATGGACCGAAGTTACGACTGAAAGTAGACCGATCGGGACCGACTCGACTCCCGGATCGTCGCCAATGGTCGGAACAACCTGCACCACTGGACAGCATATCGCTGATCCAATAAATTGCGGAAGTTACTTTAGGTGCGTTCTTGGGGCGTTAAAACGCGAGCAATGTGCTCCAGGATTGCACTGGGCTCCTTCTGAAGGCCGTTGTGATTGGCCTGTCAAAGCAAAATGCCAACAAGGTACGTTTTTCCATATCAATAATAAAAATTATGCCATCAAGATATATTTAAAAAATAATAATAGAAAAAAAATGCCATTAAAGTACATTTGAAAAATATTTCAAAAAAAATATATATGAAAATATATTGATAAATATGCCATCGAGATATATTTAAACAATACAAATACAATAATATACTATCAAGGTATGTTGGAAAAAATATTCATTAAAAGCCATTAAGTTATATATAAAAATTCATATCACATCAAATATCAATTGGGAAATATGCCATCAAGGTATCTTTTTCAATAATAAAAATTGCTAAATCATCGATTAACTCATCTCAGGATGATTAAACTCTGCTATAAACACGAACGATATTTTTCTTCTTCATTATTCATCATGAAAAAAAAAAAAATCAACTGCCACCTGAGATACCATCGATCCCATCAGGAATCATGTGCGGGTGATTCATTGAGATTTCTTTTTTATACCAGTTATTGAATACAAATAGTGTTTTACCCCGTAGAAAACCAGTTTCAAGTTTACCACATTCTACATCATCGTGTCGTCAATCACGTCTCATCGCGAATTTTTTTTCTTTCTTCTATCCATTTTAATTCTTTATCTTCTTCTTCTTCTCGTTGTATCAATATGCCCTCAGGGCGAGAACGTGCCTCCTCTTAACCACTGGTGTTTTTTCACCTGAAGGAATTATTGGCAATCCTCAGCGACGCTTTTTTAATGTACTTTCATTAGTTAGTCAAGCGAAGACAAGACAACGTGTTTATTCCCTTTTAACGATTCCCGACACAGACCAAAGATATAATGTATATTTTTCGTTCCCTAATTTTTCTGTGCTTATTTTCCGGAGTTTTGTCGAGAATTATTAAAGCCAATGCTTTGTGCAAAGTCAAAATTATTCACAGAAAAAAAGGTTAAGACATTCAATGTATTGCGTTAAAACAATTTTTCATTTATTAATATTCTTTATTCATTTTTGTTAAAGGATCTTCTACATCTACGCAGAAACCTACAACTACTCCTATGCCAACTATTATGGCTCAAAAACCTACAACGACGACGACCTGGAAACCTTCAACGACCTCAAAACCTTCAACGACCTCGAGACCTTTAACAACCTCAAAACCATCGATTAGCCATGATCCTCCCATGGAAAATCCTGCTAAAGATTGCGAGCATGGACAATACTACCCATATCCAAATTCCTGCACGAATTTCCTTATCTGCGTCAACGGAAATCTCGTTAGTCAACAATGCGGTCCGGGCCTCAATTGGAATGAGAAGAAAAACATGTGCGACTGGGCTTTTAAAAATCCGTGCAAGATAAAAATGAGCGCGGCTCTCATGATGAAAGAGGATACAATGCAGGTGAGTTTTCCTTGAATAATCAACATTTTTCTTCATCCAAAGCGAAAAAAACTTTGCAATTTTTTTCCTGATTATTATCGAATTTTTTTAACCGAATTCTTAAGACAAAGTATTTTTTTTACTTAAGAAAAATTTGTGATAAAAAAATGTAGAAATAGTTCGCCATCTGCATTCAATATTGTCGTTTAAAAACACTTGCGAAATTGAACTTTTGTCAAATTTTGGTTGCCAAGGAATAATTGCAAATTTTAGCATACTCTTGAATCTTACAGACTTGGTAAATTTCAATAACCATTGAAGGCGTCAAGAAAGTTTTTAGATTTATGGCTCACGACATTTGCGAGTTTCATATATATTTTAAGAAATATTTTCGTTTATTTTTTCCCGACATCTTTCAAAACCTATTTTACTCAGTCATTTTGAGTGGCTAACTTTTTGTCCTTTCTGTCCACTTTTGTTCCAAATGTTGTGAACTAAAATCACAAGCCTATTTTACTTAAATTAGTTTGAATACCACTAAATAAAATATAACGTCTTAGAGAAAATTGTTTGTAACGTTTTTTTTTCGCTACTTCAATTTTCAGGAGGAATGCATCCCAGGAAGTTTCAGTGGCGTTCCAGGCGACTGTGAAAGTTACCACGCTTGCTTGTGGGGTCGTCACGAAAAATTCCAGTGCGCTCCAGGTCTTCACTTTAATGAGGAGTCGCACATTTGCGATTGGCCTTCACGAGCAAAATGCAAGAATCACGTGGAAGCTCCTCCGCCTTCAGTGGCAGCTCCTCCGCCTTCAGTTGAGGTTTCAACCGATGAAAAACCGAGCACTCAACGTCCTGCAACTTCTCAAAAACCTGCAAAACCTGTTACCATCGCCACGACCCATAAACCATGGAGTGAAGTAACAACGCAAAAACCTTTACCACCTTCTAAAATCGATCCCAACAAGGTTTCACCCTTATCTGGTCACTATAAGGTAATTTTTTTTTTCTTAAGTAAAAAATGAAGAATGGTCCGTCGCAGGTCAATTGTGTACCAGAATTTTTTAAAAATGTCTATATGTTTTAAAAGTGAACCGCGTGTAATCGAAAATTAATTTCAATTGAGAAGATCCTACTCAATGTAAACAAACATTTATTTCCATAAATTCACAGAAAAAAAAACTCGAATCACGCCAATTATCTAGAGGACATGTTATTCCTAGTTTTTTGAAAGACGAATTTGAGAATTTGATCTGATCTTCACAAGCAATAGCTCATTTTATTTTCCAGTAATTACTGTATAAAGTTACCGGTAAAGATTCGTGATTATATTTATCGTTATAAATAACCGGCATTTGTTTATAGCAGAAAAACAGATTTGCGAAGATATTTCAGTTTTTCTCATAATTAGGAAATAACGTGATGAAAACGGCTCGTTGAATTCGTAATACGTGATTTAATGAATAAAATGAGCTACTGTTAATCAAAGTCGAATTATAATTACAAATATGACATTGAAAAAAACTACGAATAATATGACCCATTGGAAATTAAAGCGAACTGAGTTACTTCTCTGTTTAATTAAGGGCTCCATTTTTTTTATTTATTCAGTAGTCTCTTCAATTCATATTCACCTTCGATTTTACTAGGTTCCCTTCGAAAATGTGTGAAAACAATTTTTGAAATCTAGCTACTCGACTGACCTGACTGTACCAAAGATGCATCCTTAATCTCTGTTCTGTAAAATCGAGAAAATTTTTTTTTCTCTATAAACCGAAAATTAATTTTTCTTCGGGATAACCGGAAAATTAAATTTCCTCCGGGAAAACCAGAAAATTAATGGTTCTTCTAGCAAACCAGAAAATAAATTCTTCTAGAAAACCAAAACATGAATTTTTCTTCTAGAGAGCCAAAAAAAAATTATTTTTTCATCTAGACAACCGAAAAATTAATTTTTCTTCTAGAAAACCAAAGAATTAATTTTCCTTTTTGAAAACGAGAACAAAAAAAACCGTAAATGTAAATAAAATTGAGTTTGTTACCTTTAGGTCGTCTGTTACTTTACAAACTGGGCTTGGTACCGCCGAGGAATTGGCCGATATCTTCCAGAGAACATAGACCACACACTCTGCACACACATTGTCTACGGATTTGCAGTGTTGGACTATTCCAATCTCGTTATAAAAGCTCACGACTCTTGGGCTGATTTTGACAATCGTAAGAATTCTGATGACATTAAGAACTCCAAAAATATTGTAATGTTAGACTAGAATTAATACGTTCATTTCAACTAATTCATAATTTGAAGACTCGCTTTGCGAAATTATGGAAATAAAATGTTAGTTCACTTCTTCACCGGAAAAATCCAAAAATGTTTTAATAATTTTTGTACTTGAATCTAGGCTTTTACGAACGAGTCGTAGCGTACAAACAACGAGGCCTTAAAGTCCTCCTTGCTCTGGGTGGCTGGAACGATTCAGCTGGTGACAAATACAGCAGATTAGTGAATTCGCCTTCTTCAAGACAGAAATTCATCGATCATGCTGTAAAATTCGTGGAGAAGTATGGTTTCGATGGATTGGACTTGGATTGGGAATATCCCGTTTGCTGGCAGGTAAGAAATCCGAAAAAAAAATCAACAAAGCCTCATTATTCTTCTATACTAAAATTTCAGAAAAAAAGCTTTTGCTACAATTTGAATCTAAAATAAAAACAAACCAAACTGTAATTATTTTTTATTCTTTAGGTGGACTGTAGTAAAGGACCAAAGTCCGACAAGCAAGGTTTCGCTGCACTTTTGAAAGAATTAAGCGCAGTTTTCAAGCCCCGAGGACTTCTTTTATCTTCAGCTGTGTCGCCGAGCAAAACGGTCATCGATGAGGGTTACGATGTTCCTGCCTTGGCTAAATATTTGGATTGGATTGCTGTGATGACTTATGACTTCCACGGTCAATGGGAGAAAAAAACTGGACACGTCGCTCCTCTTTTCTATCATAAGGACGATGAGTTCTACTTCTTCAATGCCAATTATTCGATCAATTACTGGATATCGAAGGGAGCACCTCCAAGGTCTATAGTTATGGGTACGAAACAACACTTTCACGTAGTTTTTACATGGACATATTTTTTTTTAAGTGAAAATTCTAGTTCCTGGAAAATTTTAAGAATGGAGCAAGTGTCATCAGAAACTCAACCAGACTTATAAGAAAATTGAATGGACCAAAAGACCTTAAAAAATGTAGTAGACATTCAAAAAATATTAAATTGAAGAAAAAGTTCTCAAAAGCATAAACCTCCTATATAATTTGGAAAATGGATGAGATTCTCTAATATGCCCTTCTAGAAAATCAATAAACATAAGCAAAGAGTTTTCACAAAGTTTAATATCTGTATTTTATTGCAATGAGGAATAACTCAATGTATATCTTCACAAATATTGTTGTAAAAAAAGTAAAAACAGTCCGGAAGACACTCCTCCAGGCAAAAAAGACTTCACAGTACGTACTGACTTTTGTGGAAGAAATTTTTAATAGAGCAAGACCTCAAAAAGCGTAACAATACTTTTTAAAAAATTTTAGAATGAAGCAGGTATATTCAAAAGTTCGACGAGTCTAAAAATATTATAAAAAGAATATTCAAACTAAAAAAAAGTTCTCAAAAATAATGTGATTCGAAAAAAAATTTTAAAGTATAAGTTTTCTCACAAAACCCTTCTGAAAAATTAATATATTTAGGCAAAGTATTCTTGCAAACCGTAATATTCATATTCAAATGAAAATATAATCTTTTCAAAAAAATTTACAAACAAAGTAACAAAAATACAAGTTAACTATTTTCTTTCGTTCAGGAATGCCGCTGTATGGACAATCCTTTTCGATAAACGATCCTTCAGCCGGTACGGGATTAATGGTGCCAGCGAGCGGGGGAACAGCAGGAGAATTTACTAAAGCTGCCGGTTTCCTTGCGTACTACGAAATCTGCGACAGAATTCGCAATCGAGGCTGGCAAGTCGTTCAAGATCCCCAAAGACGAATGGGTCCTTACGCTTACAAGGGAAACCAGTGGGTGAGCTTCGATGACGCTGATATGATTCGTCAGAAGGCTCAGTACGTCAGAGATATGGGCTTGGGCGGTGGAATGGTCTGGGCTCTTGATCTCGATGACTTCAGAGGAAGATGCGGCGAAGGGGATCATCCTTTGATGCACACATTGCAGCAGGTGCTTGCACAACCGCCTAATAAACACGACAGACGTGAGTATTAATGAAAAGATCTTCTCATTACCGATTAGGATTTTTTACCAATTAGACTTTAAAAATGCCATAAGAGAAAAATCTGAGAAAATGAATTTACAATGACATTACTGGGAATATCGATTTCAATAATGCCAAAAATATATTCATGAATTATTTGAAAGAATAATTTTCCAAATTTTCAGAAAACATGAACATTTTATGATTTTTAAATTCTAGTTTTCCAGTAGATTAGTTGACATTACTTTTTTTTCATCAATTTTTAAACGGGGTCAAATAATTAAATCGTCTAATTATCCTACAGCCATAAAACCACCAGCGGTGGGCCAAGAATTAGAATGGAAATTACCGAAAGCTCCAAGTACGTCCACTCCTCAAATACTGGACCGAGTAATGGATGAGCAGGATGACTACAAAGTAGTTTGTTACTTCACGAACTGGGCTTGGTATCGTCAGGAAGGAGGACGCTACCTCCCCGAAGACATCGACGCGGACTTGTGTACTCATATAATTTACGGCTTCGCGGTCCTCGACGGCACAACATTGACTATAAAACCACACGACTCTTGGGCAGATATTGACAATAGTGAGTTAGAAATAAAATACCAATTTAACTGAACTTACAAGCTTTACTAAAATTACCATTTGTATTAAAATTGTACCAAAACTTGACATAACAATTTTACTAAAATTGAACATTAAAATTGAACATCAAGATAGAACATTAAAATTGAACATTACAATTGAATTAAAATTCATAATTATAATTTCACTAAAATTTATAATTATAATTTCACTAAAATTTATAATTATAATTTCACTAAAATGTATAATTATAATTTCACTAAAATTTATAATTATCATTTCACTAAAATTCAAAATAAAAATTAGACATTAAAATTGAACTGAAATTTATAATTATAATTTCGCTGAAAATCAAAATTAAAATTCCTCTAAAATTAAATATAGAAATTCGACTGGAATTTATAAGTATAGTTGTACAAAAACTAAAATTGTACTAAACTTTTCTCCTGAATTAATTTATGATTATTTGCTATAAATATTCGTGTTTTTATCAACAGAATTCTACGAGAGAGTGTTGGCTTACAAAGCAAAGGGAATAAAAGTTTTGGTGGCCATCGGCGGCTGGAATGATTCGGCTGGAGACAAATACAGCCGATTGGTAAATTCTCCAGCTTCCAGAGCAAGATTTATTACTCACGTAGTTCAATTCATTGAGAAATACGGCTTCGAAGGACTGGACCTTGACTGGGAATATCCTGTTTGCTGGCAAGTAGATTGCAGCAAAGGACCCGCTTCTGATAAGGAATCCTTCAGTCTTTTGGTCAAAGAACTCAGCGACACGTTTAAGCCAAAGGGTTTGTTGTTGTCTTCTGCTGTTTCGCCGAGCAAACGAGTCATAAGCGAAGGCTACGACGTCCCTGCCCTCGCCAAATACTTGGACTGGATCGCTGTGATGACTTATGATTTCCATGGACAGTGGGACAAGAAAACTGGACACGTTGCACCATTCTACGGACATCCTGAAGACTGGGAGCCAACTTTCAATGCCGTAAGTCCCAGAATTTTGTATTAACGATGTCCTTTTTGTTTCTGATTGCCTAATAAAAAAATGGAGTCGTTATAATGGTTTTTAAATATTTTCCATCCTATCAAACATGGTATTAACTGAATGAAAAATGGAAATGTTCCTTCTCTTTTTTGATTACCTGAGATCAGCAGAGGAGTCAAGATCGTTCTGCTTTTTTTTTAAATATTCGTATCCTGATTAATGACAGTAACAAAAAAATGTATATTAAATCATCGTTTTTGTCCAACAGAATTATTCAATAAACTTCTGGATTCAACAAGGAGCTCCACCCAAAAAATTAGTCATGGGAGCTCCTCTTTATGGACAATCTTTCAGTCTTGCTGAAAGAGGAGCGCACGGACTAAACTCACCGACTTATGGAGGCGGAGAAGCCGGAGATGCAACGAGAGCCAGGGGATTTTTGGCTTATTACGAGGTTTGATTTTATTCTGAACAATTGAAGTCAACTATATTAATTAATGATTCAATTGTATCGGAATTTTTCGATTTGTTAGTGACTTAAATTTCTTGTGTCCTTTCTAGATTTGCGAGAGGATTCTTAAAAAAGGATGGACAGTGACACTAGATCCTCAAAGACGAATAGGACCATACGCTTACAAAGGAGATCAGTGGGTCAGTTTCGACGACGCGGAACAAATAAGACTCAAGTCTGAATACATTAAAAAAATGGGTCTCGGCGGTGGAATGGTTTGGGCTTTAGATTTAGACGATTTCAAGAATCGTTGCGGATGCGAGCCAATGCCTCTGCTCAGGACGATGAACCGAGTGCTGAGAAATTATCCTGCAGGTCCTACTTGTCGCATTACTGGTAAGGAATTTCAAAAATGAAATAGTCAATTCTTAAGAAGGTATCGTCGTCAAGTCAATCAGGTGTCGAAATTAAAAAAATTGTTCTTTACACATTTTTGAAGAGGAACTAATATAAAGGAAAGTTGATCTGAATTAAAGTGACTGTATTGAATGTAGAAAAAAATGTAGAGCAATTTATTCACAGAAAAATAACTCAGTTTACTATAAAACGGCCGCCTACATTACTTACCAAATGAGTCATATTATTAACATTTTTTTAGAGTTCAATTTGTAATTATATTTTAATCTTGACTAGTAGTCGCTTATTTTGTTTGTTGAATGATGTTTTAAAAGTTAGTCGAGTTATTCTCATCATTGTACTTTCTAATTGGCAGGAATATTGTAATAACTAAATTTGTTCTTCTTTTATAAACAAATGGCAGTTATTTCAAAATGCAGAATATTATTATGAATTTGCACTGGTACATTTCTACAGTATCTATCTAGAAATGAAATTCACTATTGCTTATTAAGATCGAGCTTAAGTTGCAAATTTCAATTTCAAAAAAAACTTACAAAAAGGTAATCTGGCACTGAGTTTCTTTTCTCTAAGTTCATTTGTACAAATGTTTATTTATGTTAAGCAGGATCTATTCCGATTAAATAAATTTTCGATTTCACGAATTTCCTTTTTAAAACATAAACAAATAATTGTTCAACCACGGAAAGCCTTTGACTTTGAAAGTTTTTTTTTCCTATTTTCCGATAAAAATGCGTTTTCTTTTCATGAAATTTATGTGCACGATTAATTTCGAAGAGAATTCTACTACCCAGATTTTATCAAAACGTTTTGAAAAACAGTGGTAAATATAAATAAAATTGTCTGTAATTTAAAAATTTGATGCCTTTAATTTTTCAAGAAATGTATAAAGGCCAGGATTTTGTTTCTAATAGAAAATGAACGGTTTTTCATTTTATTTTAGGATCTATAACGGAAACTCCGGCAATAACGACCCAAAAACCCACGGGCCAACCAATAAAGCCTGGAAATAAACCATCGACATCGAGCCCAAGTTATTTGCCTCCTTCATCGACGACCAATCCCCCAGATCTTACGGATACGATCTCAATCGATGCTGGACCACAGCCTCCATCAATTCCACCAATTGGCGAATGCGACGGCAGAATGTTCATACCTCACAAGGACGATTGCTCCAAATATCTAATATGCAACTTTGGAGAATTGTCAGAACAATCCTGTCCAAATGGACTTCACTGGAATCAGGACAGATGCGATTGGCCAGAAAATTCTAAATGCAACAAGCAACCAACCGAAGAGGTAAAAATTGCAGATTTTTCGGTTAAAATTTCTTATTAAGGTCTCATCTGATAGGAAATTTTCCGCAGATTACAAATGGGAAATAATTTTTATGCAAATCATATGTTTCAATTTGATTTTCGTTGTACAAATTAAAGTTTTCGCAAAAATATCGATAAGTAAAAAGAAAATTGATTAGATACTCTCAATTATGCGTGTTTAAGTCGCAGTTGATAAACCTCTAAAACGACACATGGAAAGTAAAAATACGATGAGTTTTTAATATTGTACCGAATTTTTAATTCGGGAAATAAAAAATAGAAATTTTATTTTGCCATTTTCTGGACGATTATCAAAACAACTACAGACATTGGAACATCGTAATAATATTGATCATCGTCTTTATTTCATTGACGACTTGCAAACAGAAAAATAAAAATTATTATCCGTCCTTCAACATCTTTGGAAAATGAATTTTTAAGACTTTTCACGGATTCTTATACAATTTTCGGAGTTATCGAGGGAAAGTTTACCAGTTTCGTGAACACCAGGATATGTTCAACACACACCATATAAAACAAAATACCATATCCAATTTATTTTCCCGTTTCAACAAAATCTAAGTGAAAAAAAATCGTTTTTTTGCTTCCCTGTAACTATAATAATTTTTTTAGAGCAACGCTATTCCGGAAGCTCCACAAAAACCATCAAAACCAGAAGAGCCTGTTGCTCCACCGAAACCACCACCAAAACCAACGACGATATCTCAGCAAACAACTCCGTCTTACGTCGAGCATCTGATCGACGGAACTTCAGATCAAAGTGGCATGAAACTCGTCTGTTACTTCACCAATTGGGCTTGGTATCGTCCAGGCAGTGGGAAATATCTGCCGGAAAATATTGACCCTAAACTGTGCACACACATAGTCTACGGATTTACAGTTTTGGATTCAGAAGGATTGGTCATAAAAATGCACGATTCTTGGGCGGACATCGACAACGATTTTTACGGCAGAGTCACGGCTTACAAAGCCAAGGGAATTAAAGTTTTAGTCGCTCTTGGAGGCTGGAACGATTCCCTCGGCGATAAGTACAGTCGCTTGGTTAATAATCCTTCAGCCAGGAAAAAGTTCATCAAGCACGCTCTAATGTTCGTTGAAAAATACGGCTTTGATGGTCTGGATCTCGATTGGGAATATCCCGTCTGTTGGCAGGTAAATTAAGGGGACCAAAGTCACCTAAGAAAAATTTAAAAAAAGTTATTTCATAATCACACTATTATTTTAAAGATTAATTAACTGTCTTAGTTATTCGTGAGAGGGAATTAGAGAATAACATTTATCGGAGATCCTATTGCTTTTATAAAAATTAAGGAGATCAAGTCATCTGACCAAAGGATATAAGAAACATTCTTATCTAATGACACTTGTCAACATAAAAAATCGATATAACAGAAAAATGAATTGCAGCAAAAATATTTATTTATAATGATAAACGGTGCATTCACTCAAACACGAAAATTTGATAGAAGAGAAAGGTGAATTATGGCGGAGACATTAATTTATGAAGTAATTTATTGCGTATTTTCTGAAGAAGAGAAATTCCGTGGAAGAAAAAAGTAAATTATAACATCGATATTAATTCATGAAGCGCAAAAATTCCATGTCAGAGCAGACTAAAAAATAGCAAAGATATTAATTTATAAATATATAAAATGTATTTATTATTAAGCCCAAAAATTGCATGTAAGAAGAAAGTAAACTACTGCAAGAATATTTATTCATGAGAATGATTAATTGTACGTTATTTTAGGTCGACTGTAATAGAGGACCTTCATCGGACAAGGAATCATTTGGTAATTTAGTCCGAGAACTCAGCGATGAATTTAAGCCAAGGAATTTGCTATTGTCCGCTGCAGTATCGCCGAGCAAACGCGTAATAGATAAAGGCTACGACGTTCCTACTCTTGGAAAATATCTCGACTGGATTGCAGTGATGACTTACGATTTCCATGGACATTGGGAAAGGAAAACTGGACATGTAGCGCCTTTGTATTATTATCCGGGTGATGAGTTTGACTACTTCAATGCTAATTTCTCAATGAGATATTGGATGGAAAAAGGAGCTCCTGCCTCTAGACTCGTCATGGGAGTTCCACTTTATGGTCAGAGCTTCTCTTTGGCCAACTCAGTAACGAAAGGACTTCAAGCTGCCGCTGCCGGTCCTGGAGAAGCTGGACAATTCACCAGAGCTGGAGGATTCCTTGCTTTTTACGAAGTACGTTATGAATTTTTTATCCTGAAAAAATATTTTCCATGACAGTTTTTCTAAAATATTGTTACCAAATCAATTTTTGGAACGTCCACAAATTTTTTAAATTTGTATTGCAAAATGTGTCCTATAGAATAACAATTATTTTTTTCCGGATCACTTTGCTAATTTTCACTCCGGTGAAATTATGCCGCGAAAGTTTTTCAGAAAAATTGTAACAGCAGGAATTTTTGGGGTTTCTAACATTTTTTCCATTTTCGTAGCAAAATATACCCTGCAAAATTTGGAAAAGTATTTTTTTAAAAGTAGTACGTTGTTGATGTTGAGCCTGAAAGAAGTTATATGCTTAAGAGTTTCTCTGAGATAATGTAATTGAATTCATTTTTAAGATTTCCAAGGAATTTGTAAATTTTTGCTTCTTTGTTCCAACTATTGTTCTACAATGGTAAAAAACATATTTTTTTCCAAACATTAACAATTAGGTGCTTCAACAAAAATTGTAAGAATTCGTGAAGTTTCCCGGACTTTCAGAAAAACCATTCGGTGTGTCAAAACCATATTCTGATTTTTTGATAAATATACAATCTTAAATATCGCAAAATTCTATTTCAGATATGTGATAAAGTTAAAAACGGTGGATGGGAAGTGACCAAAGATCCAGAAGGACGTATCGGTCCTTATGCAACGCGAGGTAACCAGTGGGTTAGCTACGACGATGTGTCCAACATGGTGAGAAAGGTGAGTATCTGAAAATGACAATTAACTATTCATTAAACAATTCATTCAACAATAATCGAATTTTAACTCAGTATCGATAAAAGAATTTTATCAATATTTAAAAAAAAAAATTGTCCACCAAATTTTGCAGAAATCAATTAAAATATTAACTAATACATAATATCACAAAAAATAAATGACAGAATATTAATCTTTCAATATCGAAAACAGAAAAAAAAATTATTTCTTTTATATCAAAAAATAAAAAATTGTTAAGCTAATAAGAACGATTGATAAAAGTAAAAAAAATTAAATTTTCAGGCGACATTTATCCGTGAATTGGGCATCGCTGGAGGAATGATTTGGGCTTTGGATCTTGATGACTTCAACAACAGTTGTGGCTGCGGAAAATATCCTCTTCTTAATGCACTTAATGGTGCATTGAGAGGACAACGATTTGCATCAAGAGATTGCACGTAGCTGCATTATTGATATCCCCATCGTTTCCTGAACTAATTCCTATCCGTCTGCTGCGTTATCATAACTGACAAAATCGGTACATCCTGCATATTAATTCACATAACTGTAAACGTACTCGTAAAAATTGTGATGCATTTAATAGCGTTATCGAATAAGCGATAATCGCAGGAAAAAAATACTCAAGCTTAGTTTCGTGTGTAGAGTATTAAAAAAAACTCTTCCGGATGACGCGACGTAAAATCGATAATGATTATCAAAATCCGATGATCAACCGATTATTGTAATTACCAGAATATTTCTGTGATAATAACAATGTAATCAACAAAAAAGGCACTCGAGACTAGGATTATCGTCGCGTCATCTGAGAAGACTTCCTTTTCCGAAAATGTTTAAGATACTCGTGTGTACTTTGATGGATTCAATAAATAAATCAAAGATAATGATATTGTAGTACATACATTTTTTTATTTCAAAAATACGCCGCCGAATTTTATTTCAGAAAAATTATGCATTGCCAAAATTTGCAAAAAAAAGTGGAACATGATAAAACGGAAAACAGATTTGTAAATTATTTCGTCTTAGTAAAATTTAACAGAATGTTCTCAGATTCAAATTTAACATAGTCAAAAATTTTCATAGAAACGAAGAAATACAGAATTATCCCTATAAACTTGATAATAAATCACTGATGAATTTACTAAAACAATGAAAGAACATAATTATTGTATTACACGTGGCATAACGAGAGGGGTCACCCATCTGTTATCGCCTCCCATGAATTCAGCGATAAGATAGCATTAGAGAACAGAAGCCTTCAAACATCTATCTGCGACAAAAATGTCAGATAATCCTCTAAGTTAATTGAGATAAATAAAAAATTGCAATTTTCGCTACCGAATTTAATGAAGAATCTGTTTTATCGCTAGACAATAAAACCTCTGTTGGTTCCAGACCAATTGAAGTAACAATAACGCTTTTATAGTCTGGACCTTACATTTAAGTATAGAAATTAAAAACTGATGTTTCTAATTCGATGATGAGTCCGAAGTCTCTTAAGTGGGGATATCATCGCCGGGAGAGTGTAGACACTGAAAAATAACTTCAGTGTCCGTCATAACTTCAGGAAACGCGGTTCACATTTTATTTCCTCCTGCATATAAGCGCGATTATAAACGAACAGCATATACGAGAATCTGGGACTCAGTGCTCACCTCATTAATTAGTAATCTCGGACCGTGGCCGATTATCAATGGTTGTGGAAATGCAAAAAGGTAAAAGAACTTTGTACGTAACATAAATTGTTTTACCATAATTAGTGTAAATTTGGTTTTAAAAAATCTGGCTTCCGGAAGCAAAACTATTTTCAAAAACTCAGTTGTATAAAACATATTCGTTTGGACTATTCGCTCTGATGTTTTGCTTCTTCACAGAGAAAGCTTTGTTTTTATGGAAAAAAAAATCGTAATTTTAATAACAGGACACTCATAATAGTCTAAAACGGCTAAACAAGTGGTCCAGTAAAAATGTCCGTATGTATGTATGTGTATGCATATAAATTCTTAAATTCAAATGCTTACAACTTGAGAACCAATTTAGCTGTCGAGGCCAAATTCGGTACAAACTGAAGTAGCAGCTCATTTTCAATTGCTGCGTTGACTAAATGGATGCAAAATCTTAAATTCCGCAGGTTTTTTTAATTTTTTGAAAAAAGCGCGTGGTTCCTGTAACTTTTATAAAAATTGGTCTATTATGCTAAATAATTTTTTAGCAAAGCGTATGAACTTGATGTTGCTTGGAATTGAATTTGGGTCGAATGGGTAAAGTGGTTCCGATTTTATGAAATAAAAAAAATGATCAAATTGACATTATATCATTAACTTTTCCAAAATCTTATCTGACATATCGATCTCAAGTTTGGTATGTGAACAAAATAATATACAGCTATAATAAATATATAATTTAGTGGCAATCGATGTAAAATCTTTTATATTACGAAATTTTGAATAATTGAAAAGATTAACGGTATCACGTCAACTGCGGCAAAACATGAGATATCATCCCAAATCCAATATGTGAACGTGATGATATGCAGAAATGATTGATACATAATTTAATGACGAATGATAAAAAGATTTGCCTTTATGAAATCTCGGATTATCAAAAATCCAACTGTATCGCGCTAACTTTCGCCACACTTAATATCAAGAACAAATTCAGTATGTAATCAAATATAATATTTTAGTATGTTATATTCAAATTAATTTAATGAAAATAAATTACTATTAGAATGAAAATTTTATCAAAACTCAAAATTACAGCCATCACGGGTTGTAAGACAAATTTTTTTTTAATTTACATAATCGGAAACACTCCAATAATGGAATAGCGAAATTAAACTAAACAAATTATACTATATGTAAAAACGGAGAAATGGGAGACGGGTAACCTAAAAGCCTGAACAAGCCATACGAAAGAAATAGGCCAATAAAAAAAATTTGAAAACTCAAGAAATTATAAAAGTATCGATATATTCGAAAAATCAACTGAATCGATCGAATAAATTGTACGTGCAATGTGTTTGAGCTGAAACGAGGCTGCAAAATAGAACTTTGATAATTGATTCCTCATCATTGTTGAACTTTCACAAAACTTTCTCTACGAGGAAGCTTTCATCATACTTGCGCATAGAGGTATATTTGTAAAAATCCAATAACAATGAGAAAACATTCTGCAAGGTTCAACTTTTTTTAAGCTGAACAATTTCGCTGTTGCCTATAGTAATTGCAAAATGTATTCTTTTTTTCTGCAATAGAGCGTTTTAAATTCCAACACATAAATTTTCCGAGAAAAAAACACTCAAAATTAATATCGTTCTAAAGAACAATTACAAATAATATTTCGATAAATATGAATCCTCAATAATATTAAAATTGATATAATTATAGAACTGCTGAAAATATATTCCGTAACATCAAAATTAATATCCTTCGAAATACTATTTTCATATATATCCTCAGCACCCTTAAAAAAATATTTCCTTGAAAAAAAGTTAACGTCTATATTCTGTTCTACAACGGAAGCTAAGAAATAATTATAGCTCATTAATTTAAATGTATAAAAACGTTATGTTTGCGCCAATGAATTGATTTCAAGCTTGTGACGAACGTGAAATAAAATGAATAAATTAAATATACTCAAGTACCCAACTAGCCATTTTTGTGTTGTAATGGAAAAATTCGACGAATAAAATATATATGTCTACCAAAATGTTATCTGTTAGCTATCATATGTCCTAAAGTTATCTTTCAGATTTTTACGCAACTTTGCGAACTGGTAAGAGATTAAGAAATGAATGAACAATTACTTTTTTTTTCAAATGCTAACATTCCTTATCATTACATAACTATTTGTACTTTTTATGATCATTGCGGACTATCCGAATTACTTGAAATTATTTTATGGTACTCCTACTATGCAAACTTCTTTCTCATGATAACATTAGGATAATCGAGGTTCTACTATATTTCATTGAAAGAATAAACAGATACCACACGCAACGCGTCAGTCAATTGCGCGGTCATGAAAATCTTTTGCGCAAGTATATTGGGTCGTAACATTTGAGGATGCAGCTTATAACGTCAATTACCGCGAGATATCCATTGCATAATGTAAACAAATGCTCAGAGATAACGAACATACTGTACTATACCGAAGAGTATACGGATGTTACACTATATAAAGAGCAACTAAAAGATTTTTTCGCTGTATTTACTTGATAACCTGACTACTTCAATAACAAATATAATTTCTCTGACGTTGAAGATGCAATTTCTAACCTTTCTCATCTACCGATGATTTTTTCTTCTGCCTTTTCTAAAAATTTCCATTCAACGCCGCAAAAACGAGGCGACGCGCCTCGTGTTCAGCCCGAAAAAGAAAACCACGAAATTTTGCGGGAAAAAAAACGCGGGAATTCAGAAATCCAAACACCACGTGGTATAAACGTCACCGCGTTTGAGCGAATGTTTATGATTGCTTTGAAATTTTTGCAAATATTTTTGTTCCCGATGACGATGAACACATTCGAGAGATAACATTTTCTTTTTGCTTGATTAAATGTTCAGAAAATGGTCTTTAGGCGAATTGTTTTTTCGCGCTTCTCTGGTAAAAATTCTTGGAGTACTAAAAAGGTATAAAAAATAATAAAGAAAATATTCAAGGTTCTGCGTTGAAACTTTTACGTATGAAATCCGTTCTTTTATTTTTCCGAATGCATAAGACTTTTAAAAAATGAATAAACAATACACTCAAAAATAATTTCTTGTTGCAATAAAACAACCCAAATGGAAATGTAATAAATTAAAACGATAACAAAAAAAAGTTTTACAAATATGCAAGTGAAAAAAGTAGATGTTAACCTTGAAGAAAAAAATACATTCGCGGTCAGTCGTGTCGATTGGACGCATGTTTTCTCCCGTCAGTGTACTTGGCATTTTTGTGTACTTTATTCTCGTGAATTTTTATCTCCAGATTCTCTTCAAATTTTAAAAAAGAGTTTTAACATTGTTCCGGCACTAAAAAAATGAACAGAAAAAAAAACAAAACAAAAAAAAGATCTACTTTGCAAACTTCTCCTCATAAAATTATTTTTCTTCATTATTCCGAATGCATACGATTTTTAAAAATGACAAAATTCAGTAAAAAAAAAACTATAATTCGACTCGATTAAAAAATAGAAATTGGAATGTAATAAACTCAAATGAATAGAAAAATAATTTTTACGCAACCCCGTGCGAAAAGTGCTTACTTCTCACACGCTCCGTTTAGCTTCGCCTACGAAAAATCACACTTCTCACACTAGTGAAATGAAATTCTATACGAAACTCGTGCGAGAAACTTTTTCTGACGAGGGTGAGTTTGCAGCACGAGCCGAATGCGAATGTTGCAATCAAACGAGTTTCGTATCGTAATATATTATTACATATACAAGTGAAAAACGTTGGTGGTAACCTTGAAAAAAAATACATTCGCATTCGTATTGAGCGGACGCATAACGTTTTCTCACGTCGACGTCCGTCGTGTTGTCGTATACGTGTCATAAACAAATGTCAGTACACATACATGCAATACTTTTCCTAACCCTGTGGTTTAGTACAAAAACACGCAGCGTGTACTTTGCTCTCTTTTGCCTATTTGTCACGCGACGCTCGGGCATGCGCTTAGAAAATTAGATTAAATATTCCGTCAACTTTCACACGTTAGCAATCACCTACTTAATAAACACACAATTCTGTGATACGTAGATTAGTAAAACAATTAAAATGGTCACAGGTACATATTGTACTATGATTTGTATTCTCTCTGAGGTGACGTGTACGAAACAGTGTAAAGTGATGTTTTCCTTGCAGATTCCGACGTGTCGTCGTTGTGCCTTGGCAATCCTAAACTTACAGCCGTCACGACTGATCGAGGAACGAGGAAAGACGTAAGTTTATTTTTTTATTCATTTTTTCACTCACGAGACACTTTTTTACACACCAAGGTTTGATAGTGTGAGTACATATGGGAAAAATGTAACTTATACATATTTGTAGTACATAAATATAATTGTTATTCTGTTTAGGTTAAGTAGAGTATTGTTTTTTTTTTTTCGTTTCATTTATCGCTTATCGAATTGCAGCTTGTAACTTCGTCTCTTTATTGATTTGTGGCTCCATTGATGCTCTATTCTTTCATTCAAAGTGCATTCAACAATGGAGATTGTATCAGCTGATTGACAACAGCTTTTGTAAATGACTTTCACTCTGTAACTAAAGTCCATATTAATATGCAGTGAATAAAAACAATAGTTTGTGGCAATAAAAGTTTGCATGCTTGTGGAACAATTAATTTCAATCATTCAGTTTTATACACACAAAGAGCATGCGTTACAATATTTAATTGAAGACTTTGCGGTGTGAAGTTGATATGTAGGAGAGTAAAATGTGACCGAGAGTCAAATTGTTTAACCTCCATTTGTGTAACTTGATTAATTGTAGCCTTTGTGATAGATAAAGCTTAGAGATTTATTTTCTAATGGAGAAGGGATGCTAAACAATTGTCTGTGCTTAGGAACATTTTTAATCCATTTTAAGAATAGTGAATTGGGTTTTCTTGATTTGTAATAATTGTCTATGTTGCGGAACTTATGTGATATGTTAGAAAGCAAAATTGTAGAGAGAGTCAATTCGATTGACCTTAGGTGACTCGATAGCTTGTAGGCTTAGCATTTAATGGAGCTTGTAGAAAATTTTATTGTTCTACGCATTCCAAAAATATATACTTGGATGAATTTTTGTCATGCTTTTTTTAGTAGTTAATGCATAACAATTTTAAACGAAATCTGTACTTAGGTAATGTTTTTAGACTTAGCGAATTGTTAAATTATTATTTTTATTATATTAAGCATAGGAGTATTTTTATTTATACGAAGGAATGTTAAATAACTGTCCGTGTTTAGACAAGTTTTTAATAATATGCTGGAGTCAACTCTGTTAACTTTGTATAACTTTATTGTGGCTTTAGCACTGAATGGAGCAAGTAGAGAATTTTATTATTCTATGCACATAAATGCCAAACAAATGGCTACGTTTTAACATTTTTTAATATTCTAGGAAAGTTCTAGAAGAATTTTTTTCTGATTACTCTTTTAATATTCAACGCACAGAAATGTAAAGAAAATTATTAGCAAAATGTTCATTACACTTAATAAATTTCAAATATATTTTCTGTTGTGCAAAGCATAGGAGAATTTTTTTTACATGGAGGGATGCTGCAAAACAATTGTCTATGTTTAAACAAAAGTCCAATAAACTTTGACAATGTTAAACTGGATTTCCTTAATTTTAAATAAATGTAACTTTGCAGAGAAAAACATGCTACAGTCAACTTTATCAACCTTATGTAACTCGATAAATTGTGGCCTTAGCACTGAATGAAGCATGTGGAAAATGTTATTATTTCATGCACATGAATAAGAAAAAATTGGCTGTTTTTTTTTAAGTTTTCATATTTCTAAAATATTAAAAGAGTCTTTCCTAATATAATTTTTCCCTATTATTTAATGCACAGGAATTCGAAAAGATTCAATGCTAGCAAAATGTTGATCGTATTTTCAAAAAATGTTTAATGTATTTTGTGTTGGACAAAGCATAGGAGTATTTTATTTTTTTATGCCAGGATTATTAAACAATTGTCTGTACTTCAAAGTTCTTAAGCTGTGTTATAGGAAATTTCAGTAAATCAACAATGTGCTAAACTAATTTGTTTATCTTTTAGTCATACAATGGTCAAAATGCAGATCCAGGAGGATGGACTCCGTTGCTTGTTTTGGGAGGAGCCACTTGTTGTCTGGGCTCAGCCCTTCCAGCAGGATTTAACATAGGAGTCGTCAACAATCCTGCTTATGTTGGTATTTGACAAAATAGAATAAGCATACCTCATAGAAAAAATAAAAAAAATAAATAAAAGGTCTTTAGCACTTTTTTCTTACTGCTGCAAGTTTTAATAATTTTTTTCTTTATTTCCAGATTATAAAAGCGTTCTGCAATGAGAGTATCCAAGAGCGTTACAATTCTCTTCTAACAACAGGACAACTGGATATCGTTTGGTCAACAGTGGTATCTATTTTTCTGATTGGCGGAGTTACTGGTTCTCTTGTCGCGAGTTTACTCGCCGATAAAGTCGGCAGACGAGGCGCTCTCGCGGCAGGAAATATATGCGGTATTATCGGAGCTGGAATGTTTCTTCTAGTGCCAACATTAAATTCCGTCGAGTTGCTAATGGCTGGTCGTTTAATGGTTGGTAAGTAGCGTCAGAAGGTAGATACCATTTGTCCTGTCATTCGCAATTAATTCTCTAAGAATTTCGTTCAATTTTCTTCTTGAGTGCAGTCAAGTTTTGTAATAATATTTTTTTTTGCTCCTTCGGAAGTTTCTATTCTGCTCTCAATGTTAAATAATCGAAAGCAATTTTTTTTCTGCTCGCTTAATTTTTTCTCTGTTGGAATTTTTTATTTATTCCAGCAAATTAAGAAAAATTATTTGATTATCTGTGAATAACGTACACATTTTTTTTTTCGATCTTCCCAAATGTTTTCGCCTATTCCAACAATTTTTATATGTTTTTTTTTTCGAATAAGCAAATAACTTTTTCAAAGTGAAGTGGAAAGAAATATTCCAAATTTGAGTAGCTTAACGTATAAAAAAATTAATTATGGCTATAGTATGTAATATTTTATCGTTAGGACTTTCCGGAGGACTCGCGACGAGTTTGCTGCCAATGTACATGACCGAAATTGCGCCGCTTAAGCAAAGAGGTGCCGTTGGGGTCTTGTGTCAATTAGGAATAACATGCGGTGTCTTTCTCGGGCAAGTAGCCGGCCTGGAAAGTGTTTTGGGAACTCCCGAAACATGGCACTTTATGCTCGCATCTTTCGCACCTCTGTGCATCGCAGCGCTAGTTCTTCTGCTCTTTTTGCCTGAAAGCCCCAAATATCTGTACATTATTAAAGGTCACGAGGAAAAAGCTATCGAAGGTGCGTTGAAATTTTTGCATCCGTAAATTATAAAGATCTAAATTGAATATTTAAGGCGGAGTTTGTGCATACAAATTTTTGCAATCTGACGGTCGCATTTTCGAATATTATTTTTGAAATCCTTTTCATCGAAATCATAAAATTTGATGGTTACACCAATTTTATCAATTTCCACTAATTTTCCGAGAAAATCAAATGATATTATCAAGGTTAAACAACGTTTTTTTACTAGTAACAAAAGTTTTATTTACAATTTTTGTTTGATTAGCTTGCTTTCCAAGAACTCTTTTAGAAATCTATGATTTGCAATGCATTGATAATTAAGAAACGACGACAAACGAACGAAAAAGACGTGGACGAATTTCAGCTCGAATGCCGAATAATTTTTCTAGCATTTCAGAGCTCAGTCGTCTTCGCAATCAGGATGTATTGCTTCTGCAGAAAGAGGTGCGTTCGCTACAAGAGGAATCGTCATTGCGAACGACAGTGGATACGTGGACGATCGGTCGTCTCTTGAAGGAACCTTCGCTGCGATTGCCATTGCTTCTCGTCTGCTGCCTCCAGTTAGGACAACAACTGAGTGGCATAAACGCCGTTTTTTACTACTCGAATGAGATCTTCAAAAACGCAGGCTTAGATCGCATCCAGTCGCAATACGCAACATTAGGCACTGGTGTTATAAATATCGGTATGGCCGTTGTTTCCGTAATACTTATGTCGTATTTCGGCAGAAGAACGCTCTTTCTTGACAGCTGTTACACGAGTCTGGGATGTCTCATCGTTCTCACAATTTCGATCAAACTAATGGTGAGTACATTTTCCCTTGTTCATTTTACGTTCATGCTATCATTTGAAAAAAAAAATCACATTGTTCACTTATTACCGTTGTAAATAAAAGTCAGTTTCAATAGAATGCTCTTGTGATATAATATCGAAGGTCATCGAAAAGCTTTATCGAGTTATTTTGATAATTTTTCGATTTATCGAGTTATTCCGATAATTTTTCGATTTATCGAGTTATTCCGATAATTTTTCGATTTATCGAGTTATTTTGATAACTTTTCAATTTATCGAGTTATTTCGATAATTCTTCGATTTATCGAAATACGTCGATAATTCTTCGATTTATTCGATAATTGGATAATCAAATTATATCAAGAATTCTTCGATTGATCGAATTATATCAAGAATTCTTTGATTGATCGAATTATATCAAGATTTCTTCGATTGATTGAATTATATCAAGAAAATTCTTCAATTGATCGAATTATAGCGATTTCTTCGGTTTATCGAATTATATCGAGGACGTTTCTCTATATGTAATCAAATCGAGAATTTTTTTCCTGTACAATCGATATAAAGATCTGTTTTGAGTCAATTCAGAATCCACACCTTTTTTTTTTCAAAGCTCGCCGCTCCATTCGTGCCCTGGATCTGCATGATAGCCGTTCTGGCCTACGTTCTCTTCTATGGAATCGGTTTGGGGCCTATCCCCTACTTTATTGGCTCAGAATTATTCGACGTAGGCCCAAGACCAGCTGCAATGGCAATGGGCAGCGTTTGCAACTGGGGCGGCAATTTCATCGTTGGAATGATGTTTCCATCCATAGAGGGACTGCTCGGTGCCTATACTTACCTAATATTTGTAGCATGTATCCTGCTAATGGCACTTTTCGTCAGGTAAATACCCCAGCAATTTTCAAACAAACAAAACGTAAACAACCAAAAGAAAAAATTGAAACTGAAAAAATGTGTTTTTTTCCAGAGTCTATTTGCCAGAAACGCGCGGAAGATCAACGCAAGACGTAGCTTCGACAATGACTCAAGGATTGAAATCGCGTCCGAACGATGTGTTCAATGACTGATCTTCCAAAACGCTACAAAAAAGGAATCCCATAAAAAAACCAACGAAAAAAGAGAAACTCAGTCAAAACTGTTTCAGCTCAACGAAATGTAATTTGTATTAATTTGTCTTTTCTACATTTTCCTTTCCGATCATAAGTGCCTTCGAACAATAGGTAAACGTAGCATCTGCCATGACGTTTATCATATCTTTTAGTCACAGATGTGTGAAAATGTCGCGCTTTTTTCTATCGAGTATAATCACAGCCGCGTGTGTGTGTGCGTGTGTGTATGTTATTTGTGAGTAATAATCGTAAATAATAATTACTACGGTGCTGGGGACAATAATGAGCTTAATGAGAACCTCGAAAATTCAGTATATCTACTGTATAGTATTGAATACCTGATTATGCAATACATTTATTTATGTATCGTATTCTTATTCTTTTTTGAGTAAAGATTGTACCGATCCTGTCGGTAATAACAACGAAACAGATCCACTTATTTCGTTATTATATATTAATACATATCATTATATACAGAGTTGTGAAGTATTTCAGCTAATAAGTCTTTCATCGTAATAACCTTTGGGATAGTTGATCTATCTTTTCGTAAAAAACTAAACAGAGAACTGTGTGAGGTGCTATCCTTATCCATGTTGGAAATACGCCTTTATAAAGACCTATCAGGCCTTCCATCCTGAAAACTTTAACGAGAGCGTCGGTAAAACCGCGATAAAGAAGTCCATTCCCTTTGGCGTCGGTTCCTGCGTTTAGAGAAAATTCTTATTAATTAAAGACGCTACCCGATCGTTTTTCAGACAATAGACGCATTTTTTGTACCAAGGATTCTTACCCTGATTGTATAATCGCGTCGCTATAACGTCCAAAGGCTGCATTGTCACCGCGACGCAATTTCCTGCAATTAAGGCCGCTACGAATGTTTGCGTGAGCGGACGATTTGGAAATAGCTGAAAAATAAAACGTTTTGCGCTGTTAATCGGATTTGTTAATCGATTGGGACGAAGAATACATTTAAGTTCGAAATATTACGGGTAGGTATAACCTTCTTCTCTCTTTTAAAATTTAGCCAATTTATTTCGTTAAAAAACATTTTCGAAATGTCAAAAGATTCTTTAAAAAATTTTATGTAATTAAAGAATCTATAATAAAAAAAGCAATTTTTAATCACTTTTGATAGAACAAAATGTATCGTCAATTGATTAATTAAAAATTTTTTAGAATAACTATAGTTAAAAATCGGGGTTTTAGTGTCGTCAATAACATTGATTTTCTTACAGATTTTTTATCATAAAGCACTCAGAACTATGTTAGATAAAAGAATTTCGTTGTAAATATGAACGATTTCATCGAAATTCAGCGACCAATTTTTTTTTCTACGTCATATTCTAAAAAAATCGGATTTATTATTGTAAAAACTTAACCAAATTTCAATACGATAAAATTCGCCTTGTTATCACGGTCGAATTATAATACTTTGACCATTACCAAAATTGCCCTTGACATTCGTTATTCACATACATAATTCGAGGGAAAGAATTTCTTGAAATATAGCGACGTTTTTGCAAATAAAATTTTTTTAAATGATTTGCCCTTCAAAATGGCCAGCGGCTCTGAATCACATTCCAAAAAAATCTTTAAAATTCGTTGTTCATACATAAAACTTAAGAAAATTAATTCGGCTCAAAAGTAGCGGTACCTTTGGTGAATTGAAAAATATTATTGATAAGTTTACCTTGAGCTAAATGTCTCATATAAATTTGTATAAATTTTTCAGTTGTAGGCCATAAAATTTCACACATTCCTATTATTCAAAAATATATGTACGATCAAACTGTACCAAGATAGAGCCGCTTAAATGAGAAATTAAAAAATTCTACTATCTTATCAGATTCTTATGTTATCGTATTGAAATTTCGAGAAGCTTTTACATTAACAAGGCTCGATTTTTCGAAATTTTCTTAAGAAACAAAAACGTTGGTAGCAGAATTTCGATAAAATCGCATGCATCAAATAATGTTTCAAAACGATAACTCACTTCGATCGACTTAAGCCAGTCGGAGGCCAAGGCGAAGGTTGTCAATTGCGTGGAACCACCAATGAATACTCTGGGCACATTAGCGTACCACCCTCTAAATAGTGCAGTGAATCCGTTCTCTTTCCACAAAGCTTTAAACGCAGACCACGTTCCAGAGTGTTTGTGTTGGAATCCTACAGAAATAGCTTCTGCTGACTGCGCTTGCAGTTGCGTCTTCACCTACAATATCGCAGCGTTATTAGAAACAACGTTTCTCGCATTAGAAAACGAGATACAAACGAGTTTTAAAATAATCATTACTTTTAAATATCTTCCGAAACTTCTTTACAGCATCTATATTTTGATACATAGTCTTTAAATAACATTTAAGACGTCATATAGTCTGAAATTCGTCCGAATTAAACTCATCCAAAGACTTTTAAAAGTCATTAAATCATAATTCATTCTTTATTTGTAACAGAAAGATAATAATTTCACTGCTTTTTAATTATCATAGAACAAAGTCTTCCATTAATCATGATTCATTTTTAACAAAACATTTATTTGCATTAGAAAACGAGATAATTTTTTTTTTTAAATAACTTCCAAACATCTTTTAAACTTTTATGGTGCCTATTCCAAAAGGAAGTCGTCGAATAACATTCAACATGTCATATTGTTTGAAAGTTGCCTGAATTAAACCCATTAAAAGACCTTCAGAAGTAATAAAGTATTAATTTTTTTTTTAATTGTATGGCTAAGAGAAAGATTTTAGTGCTTTTTTATTTACCATATAAAAAGGGCTTCCAGCCATCGCTCCGATTGCTCCAGCGGTGCCGCTAACTACAGCGGTTTTTAAAATATCTGTCTGTCCCGAAGAATTGAGAGTAAGCTCATAATTCTTAGCCATATTAAAGCCACCAAGTCTTATGCCATTAAGGACAACTTGAAAGGCCAAAGCGGGCACAATTCCTGCCTGGAGAGCAAGAATTCCTTCATGCTTTGCTATTGTGTACGTAGCGTGGAGAGTATTCTTATACAATTTTTTGTACGTCCCACGAGCCTCCAATTCACCTTGTAATTGCAATCTTATCTTCACGACATCCGCTGGATTTGTGAAAAATCCAGCTCCCATAGCTGCAAGAGCACCTATCGCGAATTCGGCGCCAGGTCTGCATTTAAAAAATCTTCATCATTGCGCCATCTCAATTATTAATACTTTATAATTAGGGTAATCGCGTCACTGCTATACGACGATACTTAAGCCAAGAAATAGTCACATTTATTTTTACAACTTTCGTCAGCTATTTAATATAACTAATCCGAGTTTTTTTTTCTAATGATTTGATTTTTTATTAAAAGCAAATAATCAATTTTAAGACTTATGCATAAAATGGTAAAAAATATTCTCGACCAGTTTAGCCGCTCTTTTTAACCTGATTGAAACATTCGTTAGATTTCATGACGATTTTTTTGTGATTTTTCAAAGATTTTGTTATTTCCATCAAGAGTTGCATTTTTTTTAATGGTCTTGTGACGGTCGGGAAGATTGGCATATAAACATTGAGACTCTTTTAGGTCTAAAAGATATGAATTGCTGAATAATGTTGAGGGAGTCCACGTTACAATAGTTCTAGAAAAAATAAACGTCTTTGGTTCATTGTCGTAATCTTTTACGATTATTGCGCGAAAGTGATAGTGAGAAAGTGAGCGATAAGAGTTAAAGCGGGTCGCCCCCGCGCGTGGCTTCGCTGACGCAGCTGAATAGTTACTTTATCTTTAGAAATTTGAACTTTTAAGGGTCGTTACAGTCTAGTAAGAATAGCAAAAAAATATTCTAAGATATGTATCATTTTTCTGAAATTTATTTTAATTTCGACATTAATGTAAACGCATTGATCATTAAGGTGAATAATTAAATTAAATTTCTTCTAGCGCAATTGCATTTTTTATTTTACATGAAGAAAATCAAAATATCTGATTTTACACAAAATCGTTGTGAGTCCATTTTTGTCCGAATATAACATTTTTATTCGAATTGGAATATCACAATTAATAAGCCTATATCAACTCCACACATTTTTAACCGTGCAGTTCATGCGCAATATTGAACTTCGGCGAGTCAATGTTATGACTATAAGACGTGCGATTAATAATGGAAAAATAAATATATCAGCTGCTGCCAATGTCAAAAATGATCGATAGTTCCCTCGTAGCTTTAGTCATAGTTGCAACTAGAAATGCACATAGACTTTGTTTACCCACGGACAAAATTTTACTCAACATATTTATGACAATTGTTAAGCATTATTCCTATTGAATAAATACACCAAATCATAAATCAATATCGCATCACATAATTCACTGAAGACATTAATTCGCCACTCAGATTTCATGACATTAATTAATTTCCAAATTGCGTGAGTCCATGACAAAAATAATCAGTAAATGTCCTCGTTACTCAGTCATTAGAGCTATAAATGCACATATAATTTTATTTTCTAATTTAAACATATTCAATTCACCACATTCGTGCCAATTTACTCAACACTATTTTCAGTCGATATCGATAAATACACGGAACCGTAAATAATCATTGCATCATATCACGAGCGATTATTAAATGAATTAATTTTACGTTCAATGTGACTTATATATTAACACATTTCCTTGAGTTAGTAAAGCATTAGGCAATGAAAAAGCGTGAAACAAATTTGATTAAAAGAAATGCGATTGTTCGATTTTCAAAGTCCCTGTCGGCATTTTTCCGAGCCTCGTGATCGAATGTCCGGTTGTCTGCTAGTTGCATAATCGTTTATCTCTCGATTGACACACGAGGTGCAAAGCACAAAAATAACGAAAAGCGCGTGATTAATGTCACAAAAAATGTAGTTTATTAGTGCACTAGTTTCTCTCACGCCTTTTTGTGGGTCTCGATGTTTCCGCTGCTCATCCTTCTGACAGTCTGGTTATCGTTGCAACAGTTGTATCAATGAATTTACTATATATTCATATGTATATAGGGCACCTTACAGCGAATTAAACAATCACGTGGCTACGACAGTAGAAATGAGTACCGCAGCGCTCGAATCTGGTCGTCACACTGGATGACATTGTTTGTCTACATCGCTAGACCCCAACTCTCTGCCAGTCGATTTGCCGGTGTTTTACTGAAGTTGGAATATAACCGAACTTGCCAGCATCACTCATGATTGCATCATGCGTAAGACGCATAAGTAGCGCGCGTTTTTGAGTGCAATGCGTCGAAGAGGTGAGTGAGCTTTGGAAGAAACTGACAGAGTAAGAGGAGAGAAAAAGAGAAGGTACCATCGACGCGTCCTTAGCCGTCGATGTTTTCAGAAGCGGACATCGATAAGACAAAACGTTTCAAAAGTGGCCCGACACGCAATAATTATAGACGTTCGCGCGAGATACGGAAAGGCATTTATGTGAGTGAACGCAGTTTTGCGGAATTGGGTTATACGTTCGAGTACGCAGAACTCGTTTTTTAATACAGATACGCAAAGTTTTATATATTGTTTATAATCATTCCTGTTATAAATTTGCTTTTTAAAAATCGTGGGTTTATTGTCAATGATTGTTAATTTAGCCCGCAAATTTTTTAAATTTAGACGGTTCTTTCCAGATATTGTTATATTATTGATAATCATATAAGAGAATCATAATGATTCTTGTTTATACTGTAGGACTGCATTTCTTAAAAAGTTCCCTTTCGGATCACAGATACAGAATTTTTGCTCTTATTTGAAAAAAAGATTTAAACGAATTGGGAATTTTTTTTGCTATCAAATGAGTAATAATTTGTTGGGCAATTTCTATTTTTTGGTTTGAATCTCAGGTTGAATGAACAAAATGAAAAATAATCTGTAATTTTATTTGATTTGGGATTTTTTCATAACAGTTTTTTTTCTGGGTCAGAAGAATAAAATACTTTTTTACTATGAAAAATAATGTACTACGGTGTTTGAAATTTTTGTATGAAAATTAATATGAAGTATTAGGAGTTTCCTTGCGGATATGCGTATATCAAATTCATTATACAGATACTAATATACAAAAAAAATTTTGAAAAATTGATGTATAGTAACTTGATAAAAATTGTGTTCATAATGTAATTATCAGAATTTTATAATAATTTGTTCGTTCATTAAAATTTAATACACAGTATCTATAGAAGTAATTGACAAAAAAATTTTAACACTGTGTAGAGAAAACGTTTTACAAAATCTTGAAATAATTTCTTTTCGCAATACATTTCGTGTTCTAGAGCAATTCTGTAAATATGTAAGATATTTAGAAAATAAATATCAGAAAATTTATCAGGATTGGGAACAGTCCGAGATACAATTGATCAAAGTAATTGTTATGAAAATAATGTCATCAAGTGAAAAACTGTTAAATAAAGAGATTGAAAATCAAAATTTATTATCAAATTTATTTACAAATTTTCATATAATTACAACTTACAATTATGATTGCTTAACCTATTTTAATGCTTAAACCAGTCACGAAGTATAGTCAAAAGAAGATTATTGTACGATGGGAACTCCGCCGCTCGCTTTAGATATTTTTGCTATTTCCTCTTTGAACTTTGCAATTGTTTCCTTAGCCAGTGTTAATTTTTCTTTGAGATCCACAACTTCGGTTCTTATTTTGTTTCTGGCTTCCGTTATAGCCTTTAATGCAGATTCTTTCTTGGCCTCGACTGAAAAATTAAGATTTCAATTACTTTTTCCTGTCTTGGCTAAATTTGAAGACAAATTTATGAAATAATACATACAATCTGTATCGTGCCTCCAAACACCAAGAGTTATTGGTTTGCTAGAGCTTAAAAGATGCTGCATCAATGCTGTAGGATCTTGGAAAACAATTTCTTCGTAAAATTCAGAAACTAAACTCTTCCTTCCCAATTGAATTTCAGGGGTTGATTGAAACAGCTTCAGAATGTGATATATGGTCACCTAATCAAGATAACACAATATAAGTCGGAAGATTTTTCATTATTTATCATACAGGATGTTTAGAATTTTAAAAAAGTGGATTTTGATATTTTTAGGAAATTTCAAAAAAGTGTATTGTTTAATTTCTAGGATATTCAAAAAAAGTAGATCGATTATTTTTAGGATATTGAAAAAAAGTAGATCTTTTTATTTTTATGATATTTAAAAATGGATTTTTTCATTCTCAGGCAATTTGAAATAAGCAGATTTTCTCATTTTTAGGAAATTTAAAAAGATGGATTTTTTATTTTTTGGAAATTTCTAAAAAGTGCTCCTTTTACTTTTAGGAGATTTCAAATGCTGCAAATTATATTTCTCATAGTACTCACTGGCCTTTCATTAGGATCATGAAAATATATTTTGATGACAATCTCAAACTCGCCCCATCCAGTTTCTGTCAACTCGTAGGGAGGTTTTGTAACGACTCTGCTAGGATTATTGTAACTTTCGTGGAGCTTAAAGTGAACCTTTTTTACATAAGTTGACATGTCTTCGTTGAGGTACGGCTTGACATAAACAGTCCACTGATGAGTGTGACCGTCCTCTTCCCTTTTTTTCCCAAAATAACGAGCCATGTTGCCATAAACCAATGGTTTTACAATGGTAACGCCCTGAGAATATTTACAAAGAGTTCGGAATAATTACTGTCAGGAAACTATTGCTTTGAGGTGAATTATTGCAAATGTAAACATTCGAAATTTCGATTTCTACAAATACCTTCACTCTGCCACCGGAATCGGGCCCAAATTCGTTCGTCGAAGCCATTTTTAATGCACATTAACAGTGAGAAGAATAAACTTTGTATAAAAATGTTAATTCTATCAGGCTAAAACTCGAGAAACTTCTATTTACTGTTTTCTTCTGCCAAATGACATATTTGTTTTAGGTTATGTTTGCGAAGCCGCTAAATGGCGCTGTTGCATGGCAGGTTTTTGAACTACAACGTGAATGGCCGGCTGAGCGACCAATGAACGTAAAGGGAAATGGAAATTCAAATATAGTCACAAATTCGTTCAATTACGCTATTTTTTAATCAAGTTCGTTAGCATAGCACATAAATAACGGATATATTTTACGTATGTGATTTAAAGAGGCGTTTTTGCAGAATTTTTCTTCCCAAATAAAAACTTCATATATCAAAAACAATAATAAATAAATCTCAAAAGATTAGATTTTACAAAAATATTCAGAATATGATTTTCTTTCTCCCTTAAACGGTATTGCTAAAACCGATTCACACTTCGTCTTTCTTTTCAAAACACACGACGTTACAAAATATCACTCATAACGAAATAAATTCTTTGCCGATGTTTTACAGGATCAACGACAACCCATCGCTCCGAATCACAAATTCAAACTTACCTTTAAAAATTGTTTCATTGGATGAACAAGCGCCAATCGATTTATTGACGAACGAGAATTGTAGATTAGTATTTTAATTTTATACAGCGTTCAAATTGATACGCCTTTTTTAGTAATCAAACGATATGATTGTTATTTAAATTTTAGAAATTGAATCGATTATCCATCGACGAAGTCGATTATTTATTTATTTAGATTGATATGTGTAGAAAAGCTCTCATATAACTCAACAGTATATTGCTGAATATTCCACACATTTGTAAAATTCGATTATTCATGAAATTCGGTTTCTTCAGCGTAATTAGAACTAAACATTCGGCGAACAAAGCTCATAATCCACAAAGAAAGCGAACGTTATGCATGTATGCAATTGATCGGCATTTAGTCGAATAAAGTGACATTGGTGGACTTTGTTCGCCGAATCGTGGAGCAGGTAATGAAGAAAACTCATAAAATCGTTAGATACCGGTAATAAATATGAATTTAAAACGTTAAAACATCTTTCACGAGTATACAAAGTCTTGGAAAACAGCGTTTATCGAATACCAGTTGACAGTAGCCGTATAATTAAGAGCTCGAAAGAATATTAATAGATCCTCGATCATTGGAAGCATAAAAAAATCGAGCTTCTCACGGAAACACTAGAAAAAAAACACCGTGAGAAGCTGGATCGTAGGTCGAACGAGGATTTGACAACATATTTTTCTATAAGAAGCGTTCGCGATTTACAGATGATACGAATATTCGTAACTAATAAATTATGTAACTACACGCACAATAATACGCGCGTAAATGGTCGATGTTTTTTCTAAGATGCAAATACTTTCGATATAACGAAAAAAATTTGAATCAGTTAAGCGCTAAAAGTTTATAAATAATAATAGGATAACTATTGGCTGCCTTATCACAAACAGCATAGTGATATAATAACTATAATATATGACTCTGTTAATTAATTATAATCTCATAAATTACACGAAGAAGGCTTTTAAACGCCTTTGGAAATATAGTAATACACTCTGTTGTGTTAATTATTGTACCGCGATGATTGAACTACAACGTGTGTACAAAACCTACCGCGCGCGGATTCAAAGTACTTTTTGTTCTTTTTTTAATGTCTTTCCTACAGAATAAGTTCTTACGAGTGTCAAGATAATATAGTGAATTTATGGATTTCACTATTCAGGCGCTCTTAAAAACATTATCTCCGAAATAGCTACGTTTTTAAGCGGGACGGGTCACTCGTTCCGAATATCAAATATCAAGGGCTATAAAAATCGAAAATCCATCACGACTGCCACTCCATTTCTTTTGTCTTGGTTTTTTTTTTGCTTTCGTCAATCTCATATCTATCTAATCGCGACTATCACATGCTTTGTTGTCCGCAAATCACAGTTTACCAAATTAAAAAATAAATATCCAACGCGGCTCACTTTTTCCCTCGTTTTTGTTTCGCCGTTTAGCTTATACCTTTTTTTCTTCTTTTCGTTTCTTTTTTTACACCTGCGATTCATACGTCAATTAATCCTGTTACATTTTCATCGGATAGGCGTTCCGCTGATTATTTTCTCTTTCGCCTACACATTACGTAGTACAACGGTACAAATAGAAAAGAATTTTTGGCACTATAATAATAGTATGTGGTGTGTGTTTTTTAACGCTTCCGCAAAGGGCAGCCCGCTGCCCGAAATGCTGTTCTTTTTCTTAAATTATACCTACTGTACGACGTGTCTTCTGATTCGCCAACTGCGATCGCGATACGTTCGCAACGCGCGTATCCAACGTTATGCCGCGCCGAAATCGCGAACTTTCCCTCTGAAGCGCTCTTCCAAAAATCCTGGTACCTGTAAACAAGCATTTCAAACCATTGGGCTTTTTACCAATTAGTAAAGCAAGTTTTTGGTATTATAAAGCTTAACTTTAGTTTTTTTTTCACTTTTAAACATTTATCGCATAAACCGGTTGATTAGAAAGTACTTTTAGCGCCTTTACAACACCATTCATTAATTTTATCGCGCTCATGTTTACTAAACTCAGTTTACCAGTTTATGCATGAAATTCTTTGATAAATTGAATTTCAAATTAATTCTAGTTACTATGGTTATTTTTACTTTGAAAAGACTGATTCCTCACTTGTAGCTTCAGAAATTCGACTTGGTTCATAAGCTACCGTTTAGTGAACGGAAGAAAAATTAATGTTGTTCTCGCGTTACCAATGAGTCAAATGGTAGCCAATTTTTTATTTAAAACGGAGGTAAAAAAATGTTTTTATTTATTTATTTAAATGAAAAAGGTTTAGTTGGTGTTTTTAAGTACAAGTCTTTTTTTTAACCAGACTCAAGTCTATCTTTAAATTAACTCTTCTGTGAGACTACTTGCAATTTTCTTTGTGATTACTGGAATCAGTTATTTACAATGATCATAGAATTATCAAGCGAATTAGTATTTTTATACAGCAACTATTTTAACCAAACCCGATCTTCGAATTACGGTTTCTTTAAGACTAATTGATAAAAATGGTACAATTATTTCGTGTTTTATAAATAATTGACAGTGATTATCGTGTTTTGAAGTGATCGCACGCGCTATATATGATTCGCCAATATCTCTAAGATAATAAAATCGGCAGATATGCGAATTTTGCGTGTGAAATCTTGAAAACAAAATAAATGCGTTATTATGTACATAAGGATTGGAGAGGTGGGCACTTACCGATTTAAAGAGACTGTTGGTAAGCATTCGTGTCGGTATAACATGCAATCGAATAATAATAATGAATGTGTACTATTCTACTAAAGCACAGACGAACACTTTAAGAACATAAACAATATCTATAACATAAAATCGTACATAAGAGGATTCTGAAGAGATAGAAGGAAGTATTTGTGTAATTAAACTGTCGATTTGTGTGAGTCAGGCAGTTCGGGGGAATATTAAAAACACGAGCAACACGTAGGGACACATGATTCAGTTTCTTCTCTTTTTTTATTGGCATAGCAGTAAAAATGTCAGGCAGGTATCTTCGAGATCGATCAAAGCTCTGGTATCTTGCAGTGTACAGAGAAAGACAGGAAAAGTTTTTATTTTACAATTGTTTTATCGTCTCTACCTTTGGTTTCGGTCGGTGAGTGTCCACTGCCTCAATCGGTAAACGAATCCGTTCTACTTTGCAACCGTACGCAACTGGCGTGAGTTTTAGTATCGTGTGCAAAGGTACTTGCAGATATGGCAGTTCATCTATAACAAAATCATTGCTTTTTTCGTTTATTTTTGTTTATAATTAATAAATCATTCTTATTTGACTTTGACTGAGTATATAGTAAATAGATGTTATGATGCTTCGACGATGCCAGCCTGTGATATTTTTATTTTGATGGAAGTTTGGCAAATCGTAACTCGGGGTTTGAGTCTAACGATGACGAAGATTCCATTGTTATCGATCTTCCTGTATAGGAAATTCAAAGATTTGGAATCTTTTTATTTTTTGTTTGTTGATTCGTGAATCGATAAAGCAATCTGAACGGACGATATTTTAACAATTAATTTTTAATCGTGATTTGCCAAACTTCCATTAAAATAAAAATATCACAGGCTGGCATCGTCGAAGCATCATAACATCTATTTATAATCAATAGAGTTGACAAAAAATGTAATAATGTACAAACTGACCTGCACTTTTGTCCAAAAAGTAGGCGAGAAGACACCGAAGAACTGCCTGATGCGTTACCACAAGAACATTACCCTGTCGCTCCAATTCCATGATTACTGGCTCGAGACGAGCCACTAAATCTTCGTAACTTTCCCCTCGCGGATACCGATATGAGAATTTGTTCTGGTCCCTCGCCGCAAAGTCCGTGGGATATTTTTCGGCTATTTCCTCGTAAGTCATTTCTTCACAGATGCCCTGTTGGTGAATAGGATTTTTGTTTCAAGAATTACGCGGTGAATTTGTAACTACAGATTTTTGCATAAGCGCTGAAGATGAAATTTACGTTTTTTCTAATTTAATGGAATATCGAGGATTTGTTTTCGAAAATATTCTGAAAAAACATAATTTTTCGAACTTTTGTATTTCGATTGTGTGCAACATTTTTTTAAGATACTTTTATTTGCGATCCGTAATGATCAGAGGAATTTCAATAAGAATGCATTCGAATCTTACATTGATTTCAACGATTATTGCCAATAATTCAAACAAAAAACTGTTTATGATTGATGTTTATTCGAATATGAATAATTCCACACCAACGTCCACTTTCTTCTTACAAACTGCTCAATTAGTCCCGTAATTGGACACCACTTGAATTATTGTAGTACCACTTAAAAGTACGCTCTCCAAATTTTCTCAGATTTCCAATCCCAATATTACGTAAAATCGTGTATTTCTTCAACGTTAATATATTTTGAAAAATTCAGGTGAGAGTCAAAATAATGAATGACCAAAGTAGCAAATGGCTCAAACAGTGAATTTTGAAGTAATGAATATCTGAATTTAGAATGGCCATCATTATGAAATTCGGAATTTTGACCATTCCGTATTTTGATCTTTTGCTATTATAAAACCCTCATCGAAAATCCAAGCCATAATAGAATAAATGACTTAACATGAAAGTAATGGCCTTTTGATGGAATTTAAAAAATAATTTTGCCGAACCGCTGATAACTTTTTCACCGGAAAATATAAAGATTATTTTTTTCTTCCCTGCTAATTTTTGTTATCGTGTCGACACATGCACAAAGATTCTGTACATTTTACAGCCAAATAAAACAGAACTCCTTTAAATAAAAAATCTTTATATTTCTAAAAGAAAAAAAAAATTCACCAACAATTATTTGGAAAATTTCATTGGAAAGTCTATAAGAAACTTCAACTATTATGTTGACACTTTTTTCTGTGAATTAAATTTTTCAAGGTATACTGAATTTGATTTTTTTTTTTTTTTTTTTTTTAAGACATGAACTATTTTCGATACAATCGGATCGAACAATCTGAAAAAAATTTGATAATACTGCTGAGTATTACTAAAATGTGTCAAATTATGGGCCTAATCATATATGATTTGAAAAAGTGGCCTAGTTGATGAAGAATGCCTCATACAGGAATAAACATTGATTAAAAATGGTTTTAAAAAAAATAATAGGCAATAATCATTAAAATGAATATAAGATTCAAATGCATTCCTTATTGAAATTTTCTTACATGTTGAAGAAAATTCTAAGTCCTCATTTACAGTTGACTCTCTTACCGCATCAATTTCATTAAGAGCTTTCCATCTTTCCTGCGGAGCGCTAACGTCCGCAGCGGTTTGTATGGTCCTCCTCAACCAGCTGGTCCATACTCTAAGTCCCTGAATGTCCTGTTCCTTGATATAATCAGCAAGTGCTTTAGAGTACAATCGTCCTCTTTCGCTGATATCCGAATCTCCGCCGATTCTTCCATCGAGATTCATGATACTCTCGCCGTGCCTCGTGAGATAAATTGTTCTCGGCACAATGTGTATATTCATAAGATAATAAACTATTCGACTCTGTATATGGCCCTCGTGTTTGTGCACCAAAACCTTTTCCCCCGTGTTATAAATCTTCATGAAGGAAAGATCGTTCTCTTTGTTTTCGTCGAGTGGTTGATATTTCTCCTGATAGTGTTCGATTCTCAGCATAAAGTCCGCCAATACCTCCTCTTTATTCATGGTCGCGTAATCCGGACTGCTCACCTTGACCTGTAATATAAAATCATCTTCTATGCAATTCAAGCGCGAACTACACGCACACATGTTTCTATTATCGATCGTCTACCCTCCTCGACGCTCTCTTTACGTTATGCTACAGAAAGAGCGGTGGTTTTTCGCTTTTTGTCGCCCAGTAAGTGTGAAAAGCTCCAGAACCTTTTTTTACGTTCGATTAAGCTTTATTGCTTTCCTTATTTATACAGCACGTGAAATTTAAACCGTGCAACCTAACATTAACGTACCACGAAACTTTCGGATGGCAATGTTTTCTATTTTCCCAAACAAAATTAAAACATAGCACATGTATTACAACATTCCTTGTACGAAATCGTCTTTGACAATCGATTGTCGTAAATGCTTGTACATAATTTCCGTAAGTGACTGAACACTTTTAAAAGTTATATTTCTCACAGATATGTGATCGTAAACAATGGATAAAGCAGAATCCAGTTTATCGATTTTCGCTTAATTAAACATAATTTACGATTTAATGTTAATTCATCTGTGTATAAAATGCCGCAAGGAAGATTATAAAAATAAAGGTTTTTAAGCTTTTGAAGTTCTCTAAAAATTAATCTCCTCAATAATTTCACGCCAAAATTGAGCCAGTATTGACTGAAGAAAGCGTCGAGGATGTATTTCTTTTTCTTTAAGTTCGATTAACGTCTGTTATTTTAAAGCGCCCGCTCCAAAAATTACCTCCATAATGTTCTGCTCGACTATCTCCGGATCGTTGCACACGGACTCTACGAAGAACAATTTAAAACCCATTTTCTTAACTACTATATCCTGAATCATTTGTCGTCTTTCGAAGGTCGAATTTGTAGCATCAAAGACCGCAACTTCGCCGTCGCCGCTTTCCAGCCACTGGCAAACATCGTGAAGCGCATCCATTGCACATTGCGTCCGTATTGCCATGGCCTTTATATTGTCAGGACGAAAAAAATCGTGGCACTTGTAAGCTGTGGTCGCGTGCCTTCTGTATTCGCCCAAATTGAACACTTTTGTATTTATCCCAATCCAGTTGAGATAACGACATAGCTTTTTGGATATGTAGGTCTTCCCCCGAGCGGGGAGACCTACCATTGCGATTACATGAGGCTTGTTAACGAAATTCGCTCGTTCTCCTGAAAAAATACAAAATAAAAAAGAGTCAAGTGATGGTTAGCTGATAATATTTTAAAGATATGCTTTTAGAAAAAGAACTGGATGTTTCAATGCATAAACTGATTAATTACATTTCATGTACAATTGTGGTATTTTTCGCAGTAAAATTGAAGAAAAATTCTTAAAATTATATTAGTTTTTCAAACAGTTGTAAGCTCCAATATTTTATGAAATACAAACGTATAGCATCACCCTGAAAAGATCCAACATAAAAGAGACTACAGTGATCATTGGATCTTCTGAGATTATTCCGAAGATACACTGTTAGGGAAAAATTGGATGTTTCAATGTATAATCTAATAGTTTTATTTTTTGAACAATTGAGGTGTTTTTTGCAGTGCTAATTTTAGTAAAAATGTGTGGTATTTTTACAGTAATTCTTAAATTTTCAATTATTTTAGAGTAACCTCATTATTTACAAAATTGCACGCAATTTTAGTTAGATAATGAAAATGTAAGACCGACCATTTATATTCCTCATGTTATAGAAATAAGATCGTAACCACACTTAATATAATTAGTTTTTTGTAGGAATCATTGAAAAATGAAGATGTCGAAATTGAAAAATAAAAGCTTGAAATAATTCTTGCAAATGAATAATCACTAAGCCAATAATACGATTACCGCGTGTATCAAATTAATTGCAGGAGATTCACAACCCCGATTTGGAGTAGAATTCGAGCAAAGCATTAAAATTAAAATACTTTTATGGTAAATACAAGGCATAAAAACAAAAGTAAATAAATAATAAATAAAAGTACTTTTACAGTTCAGTTTACAGATATATTGGTTCACCTCGCACTCGCATATTGAAATCATGCAAAATCAATACGCTAAGTAAATTAAATATCAAGTACATTCTTTTTTACACTAAAAAAACTGTCTTTCGTGTTTTTGCTTATTATTGGCAACATAATCTTGTATCAAAGCCTACAGCAGTTGATAACTCAATCCTTTGCAGCAATTAGTGGGTCTCTAATATCGCGAACACGAATACTAAACACAGTGACAAATATTTAGCGCAAATCAGGTCGTCAATTCGCGTAAATATGATATTTCCATATGCTATCATCGACGTTTCAGGATGCACGATAATTTGCTGATAGTAAGTGCAATCGTCGGTGGAAATGGGTTTTCATTGGAACCATTAGTAGATATCAAATAAATTGCTAGTAAATGAGGAAAGAATAATCGAGGTCCTGTCTTCTGGGTAGATAAGGAAAATTTCTTCTTCTGATAAAATGTCTGTGGAAAACATAATCAATTAATTAAAATTAAAGAAGAAAAATGAATCGTAGGAAAATAATTAGTCTGCTCTTTTTTCGACTTTGAACTTTGCACCTCGCAATTTTCATTCCGACAGCAAGCAAACGAACGCACAAAAATAGCCGAGTAAAATTTTCAAAATTTTTCCAGTTTTAGTGGAAAAAAAAATCGGGCCAAGTGTTAAGGATTTACTAAACTAATTGACACAAAATATACGAGCGGAAACGGCTCAGTTATGGTGACATCTCTTCTGCTACTATATAGATTTGTAAACTCACTTAAAAACTGTAAGACGCTAATGCCATCCATACGAGCAGCTCTGACCGAGTGGTACTGAGGACGAGAGAAGAATTTGTTTACCTACGCGAAGAACGCTGTGCGACTGAAATATGTAAATGTATTTACTGCGTGGAAGGTAGATAACGCAGCGATAAATTCGCGGCTATCCGCAGGATATCGCACGACACACGCGCGTCAATTCGCGGGAGGTGACTCAATATTTTCTTTATGTTTTTTTTCCACACTCTTTAGCGCTACATGCTAAGTATTAATGATGCATGCAAGCGCGACACTTTCAATCGTTGCGTATTCGCTAACGCGCTCAATGGGAAAATAAATTTATGGCGGCTGATCTTACAATGCGTTGAATCCATTCATTGCAACCGTATCCTATCAGGCAAAAATGCAATCGATATAGCCACTTGATTTATCTCTTTGTTGCTTACAGTGTTATCTTTGGCAATTGAACTGGTAGACTGTTTATTTGAAATTGAGTAATTCGATCGGATGATTACGGGCTTCTCGATTTTTATCGTTTTATTTGATAATCTTTTGTGAGTTCATTTGGTTTATAATTATTGTTTTGACAGCATCATCCGCTATTTCTATTTTCAGAGCAGGAAATCTTTCAATGATATGGAGAAATAAGGTCATTTTTAAAAAGATTTTTTGAAGACTTAAAGATTCCTATTTGTGAGACTTTTGTTGGTCTATTTTCATGAAATTGGTTGCAGAAGGATCAGATGATTGCAGAGTTGTCCATTGCTTTTTCAATTTGATAATCTTTCGCTATATTTTTTAGTTGAGTATTATTATTTAAACAAAATGACCTGCTGCTTTTATTTTTGAAGTTGGGAATTCTTAATGACATTGAAAAATGTGATAATTTAGTCATGAATTTTTGAAAATTTAAAAAATTCTAATTTCAAGACTTTTTAATCTGTTTTCATGGAATTAGTTGTTTAAGTATCCTAGACTACTTATGTTGAATACTCTGTTTCTATGTGAGAATATCTCAATCAATGACTTTTTGGTCATTTCTCAAAATAATTTTTATTTTTTAATGTTAAAAAAATATTTCAATTGTGAAGTTAAAATTCATTTAAAAAAATTAAATTCTCCATCAGCTTTTTGAACAATGTTTTTCTTTACTAGTTTATAAATATTTATATTTTTATTTCTGTTACACAAAATCGATAGGTTTCGTTTAGAAGAAAAAAAAAAATTGTTTTCAGAAACTGAATTATTATCAATTATTTTTTCCACTACCAAAGCAATTCAAAAGTTTGTATGAAAGTCTGATCTTTGCAGTTTGTTATTGTAGAATGTATTGCATTCCAAAGCTTGATATCTAGCTATTTGCAACAGTTCCAATGTCCAAGCTGCTGATAAGACACAGAAAAATGAGAATATTGTTAGCATAATGCTCTAAATCTATGTTTTTACTTAGCAATGCTACACAAAAAACAGTTTATTATGATGTGCTTAAATGATAAGAAATGATAGATCGATAACAACAGTTTCTAAGCCCGGAGACTGACCGCCAAATAAATAATTGAAGAATTATTGCTATAATACTCTAAAGCTATATTTCACTCATTAATACCACAAAAAAAAAAGTTTATGAAGGTGGACGTAAATGATAAGAAATTCTAGATCGATAACAACAGTTTCTAAGTTCAAAGATTAACTGCTTGATTAAGATTAACAGAATTATTCTCAGCATAATGCTCCAAGGCATTATTTCTGATTAGAAATACTGCAAACAACAAAAACAATGTATGATGGGTTTGAATTATAAGGAATGCGACATGCATAACAAAAGTCAAAAACTATTGTTATCAACTGGCTAGTTATTGAATTAATACTAGTGAAATACACGCATTTAAAAAATGACTATTCATAGTGTCGCGGTTATTTATTTCTGCTCAGTAACATAAAAAAAAATTATTTGTCATTCTCTTAAATGATCAAAAAAGTCAGATTGATAACAAAAGATTCTTAACTCAGAGATTGGCAACTTGTTAAATAAAAACCAGGAAAATGAATCTTCATGGTCCACAGTTGTTAAGGTCTATCAGAGAACTGGCTTACAGCCAGTCTGCCTCAAACTGGCTTGTTCTGGAAATAATTCAATCCCCTGAAATTCCAATTTGCTGTCAAAGCATATTGAGAACAATGAGAGAGCTGCCAAACATCATTACCGCTTTCCTTCCGCAGACACTTTTATTGCCTCCCTTATTTATAACGCACCCAACATGTAAACAGTAATTTCCACTAACGAACTTCTCAGAATCACAACAAAAATCGTACAACGTAAAATAATCGTCTCGGAACAAGTTAAAATTATAAAAGTAAAAAAAAAAATTCTTAAACATAATTTTCTATAACAAAGCACAATAATTAAGTCCAGACCAGAAAAATCATTACTGTCATCCAAAACCTGATTATTCAACGCTGATAGGTTATGTTTTGAGATAATTCATTTGACATCCTATAATTTGCATGAAAAACAATGACACGAGTGAAACTAATTACTAAGTGACATATTTATACTCATTGATTTCGTTCAGAGCCCCGCAATAAAGTATTCGAAGAAATCGTAGCCCGACGTTAACGATAAGAGGTTGCAAAGAGGTTAGAAAAAGTTGGTTTTTTTTAAATATTCAATTTCCATTACATAAAAAAACCCATTTAAAAATACATAATTCGTGTCAGTGTAACAAGTGTCCGCTGAAAAAAATTTACAAAAAAGAAAAACAATCGATGACGTGAGTGCGCCGCGTGTTTGGTGAGTCGGAGCCTCGAGATAGTAACAATATTTAGCAAGCAATAATTACCTCTTATCGGAAATGGTTTCGTCTGAATGGTGTCCGAAGTTGGCGGTGTATAATGCATTTTTTCGTTTGTTAAGTCGCTCATTTCGGTTCAGTGATGACAGTAAGTAGCGGAGCGATACGCAGCAGCTGCTTACACGCTCAAAGTTTCGCGAAGCTCGTCGGTGACTTAACAGACGCGATATTATTATGACACTGGCACTGCTCGCGTCGTGCGTTACAACGTGGAACGCGTTAAAAAATAAAATGAAAATAAGTCGTCGCGCGCGCGCGCGATATTTATTGCACTCTTAAGAGGGAGGCGAGGGAGGAGAGGGGGATTTTTGTTCTTCGACAAAAGCGACACGCGACGTCTTCGCGATGAAGACCACGAAGAGAATGTCTATCATGGATTAGCGAGGCAAAGCATCTTTGAATGTCTTCCGCGTGAGCATTAAGAGGGATTTAAAAGGGAGGGAGAAGTCGCTTCTCTTCAAGATTGCGACTTAAAAAACAGAGATTAAAATTATAGGAAACGAGAAATTTCTGCACAGGATTCAAACATGACACAGTAGAGGAGATGATTTTTTTTTTTTAGTACATTGATAGCAGAAGAAAACACCACACATTCGACACCCGCAAGTCCAAAGTTTAGTGCGCGCTTGCTATCCTCTCTCTGATTACGCGTCGCTGCTCTCTAGACGACTGTCGTGTACAAACCTTGAGCGAATTTAATAGCGAATAAATAGGCGGGAGTGCGGAGAGGGTTCGAGGGAAAAGTCGGGGGGATGCCAAGGTTTTCATGACCAGTAAAGCTGCGAGCAACTAATATCACGCGACTACGAGCGTTACGTCACTTTTTTGCTGCCCCGGCCGACCACGCGCCATCGAGTTTTTGACGTTTCACTGATGCTATGCACTCTTAAGCGCGTCAGTGAGGCGGACCAATCGCTGATTACTTTGTCGTGGAAATGGGCCAATGAACGACGACGCCTTTGAGGAAGATAAGGACTGATTTTTAAAAAATATTTAAATCAACTAGACTGATTCGGGGGAAAAGGAGAACGCATTATGAATAACATTGATTGGAAATGAAGTATATGATTATCAAAGTTCATACGGTTTTTTATCGGTTGGAGAATAAACAAGTTTCATTCATGAACGGCGCCAAAAGTATGTGAGAAAAAGGTTGGAAGTGTCGGATTATTATTCATACTTACTATTTATAGACAGGGCGCTTATTTTTCATACGTATACCTTGTTGTTGCTTTAGAACTGCGTATTAAAAGACTTTTTGTTTTTACTTATAGATTTATAAATTAAATCCCGGATCACAGAAGCATAGAAATGGATATGAGTTGCTATAGTTGGTCTTATGAAGTATTCGAAGGGTATTAAATATATCTTATGATTTTAGGTGTAAAATCCCGCTAATTGTTAGTTCGTTGTTGAAATAGGCCAATAAACGCCGACACTGTTTCCAAAAATGAGAGTTGGTTTGAAAAAGACAATTATAGTGATTAGAAAAAAATAACATATTTTGAACAGAATCGCTTTTAACAGTATATAATTCATGATTTAAAAAATTCCAGATTTTGTTCGGTAAAAAAATAAACGAGTTTCATTCTTGAATGGCATTGAAGTTACGTGTGAAATTGCTTGGAAGTGTCAGTTTATTACTTATACTTGCTACTTATCGACGGGACGCTTATTTTTATACGTATATTTTGTTGATGCTTTGGAACTGCGTATTAAAACACTTTTTGTTGTTACTCATAAGTTTATGCATGAAATTCTGGTTTACAGGAGTATAGAGATGCATACGAGTTTCTATAATTGCTGTTTTTGGTATACTTAATTACTTTTTTACGACCGCAGAGTAAAGAAAAGTTCTGCCTTGCAGATTGTTTCCTTATTTACCGATTATCATTGTTAATAAAATAATGTATTCAATGGCAGTACAAATATGAGTTATTCAGTGTGTATCCGCACGCTTTTCTATACTATACTGTATACGTTAGACATCTTCTCTAACGGTTTGAGAATTACGTATTGAAATGCACTTTTTAACGTATTCTATAGTTTCGACTATGAAATTCCATTCCACGGAAATTTAACGCTGTACATTGCGTCTTTTAATTGATCTTCTGGCATAATTTTTTCTTCGCCATTTCGTAATTTCGAAGTACGACATTTTTTTAGTTTAATCTCATTTAGGAGTCGGCCATTAAAAATATTGCGGGAATATCAATGTTGCCTTCGCGACTGAGAAGCGAAACGACAAGAAGGCCGCACGATAACGGGAATTGTTTTTCGTCTCTTCAACGTTAAAAAGTTGTTTATAACGATAGCTGGCGATACAGTAACGAACTGCACGTGTTCGTGAATGGGTCGCAGTCGTTTGAGCAGCATGAAGTATGTAATTGCTTAGATATACGCTGGATCTTTTAATTGAGATATAAATTCACCGTTACCGATGCTGAACATATTCGTTTCGTCGTTGAGTAGAAAACAGTTAGTTATTATTGTAACTATTATTTGACTTATGTACAACTTGTTATAAAGTTTTTTACCCGACACAAATTGAGTGAAGAAGAAACTAATATTCACGGCGGTCGTTCAACGACCTTTTTTTCTTTAATCGATCCGTCACATATTCCAAACAAAAAGTTTGAGTTAATTAAAATTTAAATACTTTGCGACGAGAGGGAAAACCGATTCGAAGAAAAATGACACAATTGAAATTAACATTGATTTTCATTACAAAAAAGTGATTCAGAGTTGTTATCGAATGAATATTCTCAATAGATTTTCAAAATTCTAATAATACCTAGACTCGCTGCTTTTAAATAAGTTCGAAAAATGAAGATAAATAAAAAATCTTATCGACATTTATAATAAACGTTTTGGGAATTGACAATTAATGATATATTTTTTTTCATGATTATGCTTTTGTTAATTTCTTCTCTCATTGCTAATCACAAAAATTCAGTAAAATCACACTTCTGTTTGAAAATATATGTGACGAATTCTGTCAAAAATGTTCTTCTCAATTGTACAAATAAATAAATATGACAACAATTAGATTGCCTAATTATATTTTTCTAAAAATGGTGTGATCAATTTTGCGGCAGGCTCAGGGTGAGTCATGTGAAAATGATGACGTCCAGGCACCTTGAAGAATCTAACATCGGGGCTACTTTTTTTCATTACCTCGATGGCTTCAAAATAGTTTTCTTTTTTCTCGTTGTAGTGCCAATCTTCGGCTTTTAAGATCAAATAAGGTGACTTAATGATTTTAGGCTGTTCGTCATCGAAAGTTCCTGGTAAGTGGCCAATTTTCACTCTAGGATCACGATTAACATAAACTTTACCGTCGCTTTTTTTCGTGGTACCTCGTATCATTAAACTTCTCGCCGCTGCTTCGTCGATAGAGTTTCCAGTACCTTCCAGCAATTTTGCGATGGTTTGTTCCTCCGTATAACCGGATGGTGAATTTTTTGAATTTTCTAATTCAAAAAATCTGGCGATGCCATTTACCGCATCAGCGCGTTCATCATTGAAGTCACGATCTGGGCATTTTGGCGATTTGAAGAAATCTAGAGCAATAACGAATTTTATGTCGTCCGGATACAAAACGTTGTAGGCAAAGCAAATTATGCTTCCGAGCGAATGTCCCATCAGCCCAAGTTTTTCCCAACCAAAGTGTTGCCTTATTCTGTGAATGACTTGGAGATACGTGAATCTCGAGTATATCATTCCTTCCGGTATCCAGGTGGACAAACCGTGGCCAGGAAGATCTATCGCAAGGACCGATGTTTTTTCTGGTAGCAGTGGTACCAATTTATCGAATGATCCTGCATTGTCCTGCCATCCATGCAAAGCGAGGATCGGCTGCGTGTCGTTTGGGTTCCAAAGTTTGCCTAAATCATTTAAGCATTTTTTAGAAAAGAAATTTTTCAGGGAATGTTGATATTGTAATTCTGGTGAGAATGTTGCGGTGACAAAAGGCTGATTTTGTGCTTCTTTATAGGGGAAGCTTTGTTTTCATGGGAAAAAAATATCTCGAGACATTTGTCAGAACACTCAGAATGGCCCAAAATATTAAGAAAATTGGTGTAAAAAGAATATTCGTATGTATATGTGTATGTGTGTACAGGACTTAAAAATTTCAATCACATATAACTAAAGAACTGTTTAACTGATGTAGATCGGTAAAATTTGGTACGCAAGTTAAGCAGCGGCCTGTCTTTGATTCTGAAATTTTTTTTCCAAAACGGATGCAGAAATTTTGAGCTTTTGAAACTTTTTCAAAAAAGGCCGTGCGCGCTTGTAAAATCAACGATGTTTTCCTAAATAATTCTTCATGAGTGCAAGTACTCTTAATGTTGCCTAATATTAAATTTGTCCGTGATCGGAAAATTGGTTCGGATTCTATGGAGTTTTCAAATTTTTCAAAAGTTCACACTATTGCCCTAAGCTTAGCAACGTATAAAGGAAAAAACTCAAATTTTTAACGTGATATCGGTACTATATAACGATGATTAGTACATAGTTTCGTCATAATCTGCAATGTGATTTAGTTTTTCTGAATTCATACATTTGGAATAAATTATGTTGTTGCATTAACTTTAGCAAAACATAACACAGCAAAATCAAATTTTATACACGAAATCAATATTATTCAGCAACGATAGGCACACGGCTTCATCAACATAATTTGTTGTGTGGTATTCACTTTGCAGCATTTAAGTTTCATAAACAAAAGCTGCAAAGTAGAACTCTGCAAATTGCTTCCTCGTAATTTTTTTTTTCACAAAACTTCGTCTGTGAGAAAGCCAAAATTGATTAACCGCCTTTCTCACAGAGGGAGCTTTGTAAAGAATGTGAATAATGTGGAAGCAGTTGCAAAGTTCTACTTTCCAGCTTTTTACATGTGGAATGGCTGGAATGTCCTGTGATTCTTTGGGAATCACGTAATAAAAAGATTAAAAATATTTTGCATCCAGTAATCAGAAAAATTATTACAGAAATATTCTCACCAGTTATTTGATTACATATCCACAAATTTATATGCATAGATAAAATACATAAATAGCAGAAACAGGCCCAATATTTGAATAAAAATTTATCTAGAATACGCTTCCATTTAAAGAACTCTTAATAACTCTTATCTACGATTAATAATACGATTTGTCATTATTAATTAACACAAATTTATTTTTGTTGTTTGAGAGAAATATAATAATCGTACATTATTCTTAAAATTACTTAGTTATTCAGAGCAAAATGTATTTTGAATACATTTTTATTCGAATATTGCCCATTCCTGATAAATAGATATGAGATGATAGGATAGATAAGTAAATAAAATAGAAAAATACAACAACAAAAAACTATAATTCGTAATTTTACCTGCAACTTTACCCCAGGGCACTTTGATTTCTACTTCAACGAATTTCTCTTTGGCTGATGACGAAATTCTTCTTCGAACGGAACGGAACGCTACCGACTGAAAGCCAGTAGCTTTCGATATGATCGACCGGGTTACCATCATTTTAGAACCTGCTGAGTTACAAAACATGTTATCGTTAGTAATTTTGCTTCGGAACCAGAATTTTTTGATAACCCGACTAAAAAAAAAATTGTAATGTAAGCTGCTTAAAATCATTTTCATAAGTTCAAATATTTTTTCTTGAAATAAATAAATCGTTGTAAACGAATGAATGGATTTTAATAAAACGTTATCATAGAACCATAGAATAACATCATTAGTATTTCACAATAATTTACGTTTGTCAAATTCAATATATCCGCTAAGATGCAACATTAGTTGTCATTATTGATATAATTATTCATCAATCATTTACTGAAAAACAAATCAATAATTATTATTTCAACAAGTTATCACTGCAGTCTTATCTCAGCAGATGTCGTTCGTGTCTGGCAAAAACGCAAATTTATGATGTGAAGATCGAGTTGATCAGCTTATCTTTATTCAACACGTGCTCGACTGTGTTTCATTTATTTTTGGATCTTCGCTCATGTGAAAGGCGGTCAAAGCCGGAATTACGTAAATTACCAAATCTCCCATCAAAATGTACAACATCACCGAAATACGGTTGTGTATTTAAACATTTTCATTTAAAATAGGTGGTCAGTACTATTATGATGCAATCGTGAAGTTCCTTACGTTTATCATATGAGTCTGGATAAGATAGATAAAAAAACGACTTATTAGAACGCGATGAGTCACAAAGATCATCATCTTTGTGATCAGGTATCAAAACAGCTGATGCCAAAAGTTTGTAACACTCGAGAAATTACTCACCTATTGTTGTCAAAAAGATTCGCAGTCTCCACGTGCGTTTTCCAACAAGTAAAACCGGATATTAATCATTGCGGCATCGTCGATATCATCGCAAGTAGTCACATTACTTCAGCACTTCTTAATCAATCAAAAGAGGCGCGAATTTGTCACAAGAACTCGGATTACTTCAGCAGTTTTTAGTCGAACAAAAAAACAAATGCGATCTCACCGGCGACACCGAATATTCACAATGAAGCACTTTTAAAGGTTTTGATTTCGACCGAGTAACGTGAACCAATGCAAAGAGTCATAAAGTGACAGAAATGATTGTTTAAAATCGAGTTTTCAAAGAGGCACAAATCGTACGTCGACTGACAAGGAGCACGACCGGCTTTTTCGGTTTCTTGCGGTAAATTGCTGTGCACTTTCTTATTTCCTTCTGCTAGTCGAAGTGTCTATGGTTTGTACGTCATACAGAACTCTGGTATAGGTCAGTCAGATGCGAGCACGCTGATTGGGTTGTATTCGACTTTTGATCAGCTGTGACCAATTAGATTATGAGATTCTGTAGTTACTTTGATTATGATCTGCAAGTATAACGATACCGAGTACCTAAAAAAATAGCGGTATAAAAGAAGAAGCTGGAGTCGTAAACTTTGTACTTTGATCCTCAAAGGCAAGTTCACAAGCTGATTCACTGCTATGACGTTTTTTGTCACGTTTTTTATTAATCTTTTGAGAGATTTTCTGTTGGAGATAAATCGATTACGAATTACATATATGTGTACAAAATATAAAAGTGAGTGAATATAATGTAATATTCAAAATGTATAGTGGTTTTACGACGATGTAAAAATATTCATGCAATGTACCTGTTCAAATCTATATACCGACCGAGTTGGGTTAACACGTGAGTATTTTTATTGGTGAGAGTTATGGGACACGATTTGAAAATGCTAATAAGTAGGTTTCGATATAAACATTAGTTGGAAAATTTAAATACACTATAATTGCGAACTTCTTCGGTGAATTTCGTTTTTTTTAATCATAATTTTATATTTGTAACAATAGCAATAAGTGCAGGAAGGCTTAATATAAGAAAACGATAATTATTTATATAGCAAAGGGTTTATTTGAATGAATGAATAAGAAATCTTTTGTGTAATATAAACAATTTCTTAGGCTATTCGAAGATTCCAAACATGTTTTTTGCACTAATATAAATCATTCCCGGCATTATTATGCAAAATATGTTAAAATTTATTTTCGCCTTATTTAGCGAAAAAATTGTAAATTTATTTCTGACATTATAATGAAAAATCTATGTGAGTTATTGCACCAAATATCGGACGAAAATCTAGCCTTCAATACTCTGGTAGTTATTTACACCCTAATTTAAACTATAATTTAAACTCTAATTCAAACTAAAATTTAAACTGTAACAATTCTTATTAACCTTATATTATTCACAACTCGTTAAGTTCATATTAGGGAAAAAAAAAGTTAATCGAGAAAAAAAGAAAGTTACTCAACAAATTTCAAAGACAATTAGTCTTAGTAACAATTACTACAATTACTACAATTAGTATAGTAAGATAAAGTCGAGATCTTATTTTAAGATGCAATTAATGGTTTTTCAGAACATATTTTCACCAGGATTAGATTTTGTTTTTACCTGCGACTTTACCCCAAGGCACTTCGATATCTACTTCAATCCATTTCTTCGGTGATTTTGTTCCAGGAACTTTCACTTCGGATTATGTTGCCATTTTGCGTCGAACCGAACAAAAAGTTGCTGACGGTAAGCTCGCAGTTTTCGATATTATTGATCTGATACCGATCATTTTTTTCAACCTGCTGAAATCTGATAGTTTGTTTTGAAACCAAGAATATTTCTCGATTGGTAACGGAAACTTTAAAAGATAATTTTTCTCCGTCTCGATTGAATTTCCGAATAAAAAACGAAAAACATTAAAGATTGACACAGAATTTTCATTCGAAAAGTCAACCGTGGCTAAAAAAAAATCGTTTGCAACAATTCGACTATCCCGTTGATCTTTTTGCAATTTTCGAGAAACCAGAAATTGTGTAAGCATATAATGCACGAAGTAATTACGATAGTTTCGACTATTTATTTATTTTTTGCTGCTGAATTAAAAAATGTCTCATTTTAAAACAATGCGCTTCATTTCGATCGGTAAAATAAACTGGAAACCGTTATTTTTATCAGCCGCAATTGGGTTTTCGGATAAGAATTGGAACAGATTAAAGAGCGAAACAAAATGTTTATTCGAAAAGTCAATCGTGGCTAAAAAATTTCATTCGGAAACATTCGGCTATCCCCGTGGACCTTATTCCAATCTGAGAAAGAGAGACGTGTAAGCACATTGAGTACGCAGCAATTACCATCCACTCGGCTTTCGTTTAAGCTGCTGAATTAAAAATGTATTCTTCTAAAACAATGCATTCTCAGTCAGTAAAAAAATGTGGATATCCTTTTTTTCTCGGCTGCGATTGAATTTTCGAATCAAAAACAAAAAGGTTAGAGAGTGACGCAGAACTGCTATTCAAAAAAGCCAATCGTGGCGAAGGAATTTGATTCGGGAAAATTCGGCTATCTCCGTCGACCTTATTGCAATCTGAGAGAGACAGAAATGTAAGCACGTGATACGCGAAGCAAGTCCGATAGATTCGGCTTTTGTACGCCGCTCCGTGCGGCATGTGTAAAATTTATAGCCGAGAGATAGGAAACAAGTATCATCTCTGTCGTAAAAATAAACTTTCTCATTCGCAAATTATTTGGTACGTGAAAAACAATTGTGCAGAAGGATCTATAAACCAGAGTTTATAAAAAAAAGACTGTTTGCAAAAAAAAGACAAGTAAACAGCCGTTTAACAAATCGAATTGTTCTTCAAGGTACGAAAATGAAAACGAAAGTTTTAGGCTTGTACAAACAATTGATGAAATACGGACAAACTCTTCAATTCACTGACAAGAAGTACTATCGATATAGAATTCGGAAAGGTTTCTTGGAAAATAAAGATTTGGAAGATCCTAAGGCAATAGAATTTTATATTGAGGTAAATATTAGGTTAAGCACAATGAATTTTCTATTACTATTCTTAAGGGTTATTTGAAGGTCAAAATTAGTTATATTTTTTTTAAATATATTTTTTTGTTGCTATTATACAATTTTTTAAATTCACTAAACAAAAAAAATTAACAAGTTGTAGAAAGCATCTGAATATACATTTTTTTTTCTTTTTGACGCTGCTTTACACATGCTTATAATAGAATTTTTTAAAAATATTCTCAAATTATCCCGTTATACAGAATATAAAGAAATCCTGCCATGGACATTTTTGTTTTATCACTTCAATAGTACAATTTTATTTCTGCAGAATAATCAGCAGTCAAATGAGTGAAATATATTTCAATGAATATAACTGATTAAATGAAAGCAATTCTCTATTGTTAATCAATCATATTTTTTCAATATTTTTCAGAAGGGCCAAAAGCTTTTGGAGAGCCGTCGAGTGGTTTAGAAACTTTTATATGAAAGAAATAATGTATCGTCAAAACTTTGTCAGAAGTTTGTCCCAAATTTTGTTGCAGTCTCATTTATCTCAAAATATATCCTCATTTGTATTCAACCGTACAAATGTGCTTAGCAGAAAATTACCCATAAGTTCTGTTAATTTCTGCAAGCAAATTGTTTTTCAATTTCGGTGTAAAGGAACAAAAGCTCACCTGGATTACTCAAAAGTACCAAAGCTGGATGAGAATGATCTTGAGGAACAATTTGTAAGAGGTAGCGGACCAGGAGGCCAAGCTACGAATAAAACTAACAATGCTGTGGTTTTGAAGCACAAGCCAACGGGAATTGTAGTTAAATGCCACGAAACGCGAAGTTTATGGGACAATAAGAAACGTGCGCGAGAGATCATGATAACGAGATTAGATAACATCATAAACGGAGAGAATTCTGTACAGAGCCAAGAACGCGCTTTGCGCATTCAAAAATCGGTTAAAAAAACACAAAAGAGGAACAAAATGCTAGCCTTAAAAAAAGCTTTCAAAGAACGTGAAGGCATTGAGTAAATTTGTATAGAAGGGAACTATAATAAATAAGGAGAAATGTATGCTTGTCTTTATTTCTGCCTCGTAATTCATCCAATACGACTTAAGCTACATTTCTGTTGTTCGGTTGTTGAGATTGACACAAGGCTTCAATTCTAAACTGACCAAAAAACAAAAAAAAACAAAAAAAAAAAACTTTACTAACTTGACCAAAAAAATTCTAAAAGGGTTTAATGTGATTTACACCTGATTTTTTTGCGTTATCGGCAACGTAATTGAGTTGCATAATCATAGGAAAATTCTCAATGATATAAGCTTTTGTTCGATCCTGAAATAGAAGTTTTTCTTAGTTCTTGTTCGTCCTATATTTAAAATATGGGCGTATTGATCATAAGTATGTACCCCGATCATCGTTAAGGATTAATAAGTATAACAATCTGAACGAAAATGAAGTATATTAACGGTACCGTCGAGATTAATTTAGATAAGAATAATTTCAAAATGTTTCCAACAAATTAATGAAACAAGAAAAAAAATCGTTCACAAATCACTTGGCTACCTAACTTTCTTCTTCAAAGGAAAATGATGCATTACATTTATATACACGCACAAATTTTTTCAATTTTAAATTTCGAACTTATTAAATTTTTTTAATTTTAAATTTCAAACTTATTTAATTTTTTTAATTGTGAGGTGTCACCGGTTTTGGAAATGCGTCTTCATACATTGACCAATTACACCTACGAATTGTTCGTACAGTCGCTCGAATGGATTTGGAAATACAACTCAAACATTACAAAAACGCAATTTGAAAAAAAATGATCCGTATACAATGTATACATATTCAGAAAAATAAAAATAAACAAATCATTTTCATTCGAAAATAAAAGATTGAAGCGCAATTTTTCGAACAATTGTTTTCATGAATTTGTTGATAAGAACATTTAGGAATAATTATCATGCAAAATTGAAATTGTTCGACACCTTCCAAATGCTCAATTTTTTTCTGGTTTGTATCTCATCGCAAACCATTCGCAATTTTTTCTGAAAAAACTTCAAAACGAAAGTACAAAACGATGAGGACTGGAGGGTAATCAGCGTTAAAAAATCCACAATTTTATGCAAAATTCGTATTTTTAATTATTTATCTTTCTCCTCATCGATCTCACGAAAGAGAGAATTATACAATGCTTTTACTTGAAATAGAACGTTGTCGAGGGTGCTGCTTCACCCTCTCTTCACAGGATTTCTTATTCTCATACAATCATCACCATCTTCTTCAAATAGAACGTTACACATATACAATTAACAGCTCTCGCTGTCGGGGAACAAAAAAGATCAATAAACTATCGTAAAGCTGTATGCAGTCTTGCGTACTCTAAGAAACATAGAATCATAAGGAATAGTTTTCGCTGGTTTGTTTCGAATATCCCGCGATTAGCTCTCTGATCGAATTCTCACGTAATCAAAAAAATCCACTCTTTTTTTCCATTATTCCGATCAGGGAACTAAAAAATAAAAAAAAATAAAACAGAACGCTTTTGATAGTCGATTGATATTCGTTCTGCGAAAAACCGCACTGAGAGAATGTACAACGATGGGTGATTTTCACCAGTCGCCGAAAGCAGCCGACGACCGATTATAATGTTCCGCAATATAATAATAATAATAATAATAATAATAATAATAATAATTCATCAATAATAATAATAATATTGTTACTAAAGTCTACATGTCAATGGTGTTAAATACTAAGCTACATTACACAAATACCAGTTTGTACAGGGGAGTTATTAAAAGTTCGGTACGAAAAACCAATGATTAAAGTTTTCAAGAACCACGGTTCGTTGAAAGTTCCTTCGGCGCGTGGAATAATAAAAGAAAATAAATTCTCAAAAGTCTGTGATATTCGCACGTTTTAAAAGGACAATATTTAATCGATTTCGTTTCAACTGTTTTTAATCCACCTTCCGAATGGACCTTTGGATCGTTTGTAACGTTTTGTTGGTGGTTGAACGTTGGATCTCGGTGAGCTGGAGCTTCTGAGTCGTCGATTGCTCGCAACGGTAACCGACAAAATACTATGGTCCATGTCAACCTGATCCTCGATCTTCATCATCCTAACAACCGGCTGAAACTCGATGCTCGATCTTCGGTTCTGCAATTCCGTCGTAGGCATTAAAGAGGGACTAACGCGTTCGGCGAGGCCGCATTCAATGTCGGAATCCATGGATTCCGAGGCGACGGCTTCGTTATTTCGTCTTTTAACGTTTCGGAGATTTTCCGGAGTCTTTGAAGACTTAATACTCGTAGGGTTCTTGCAATTTTGATCCTCAAACTCGATTTCCGAGCGCAACGTACCCCGACGTTGTCTCTTCCTCGTTCTCATCTGTTTTCTCGTGGAAACTGAGTCCCTTTGACGAGGAACAACAACCTCGTGATGATCAACGCTATGCTCGGAATCTTGGCTCTCGGATTGCGCGGAATCCCTCGTTTGCTGACGTCTCTTCGACGTTAGCGCGTTATTAGTATAATTCTTACGAGATATTATGGAGGAATTAACGTTTTTAATGTACAGATCGTTATTCTCAATTTCTTGTCGCGAGTCAATCGCTTCAGACGAAGTGTCACGAACTCTGGATCGTTTTCGCGTTAAGCTCTTAACATTAATCTGTCGAGTCGAAGCGGCGTTTTCGTGGTTCTCGTCGTTGGTCATAGAATTTTCCGAGCCTTCAGCGGTCGCGTCTTTGTGAGTCTTTTTCCGCGCGAAGTTGTCCTCGACGTTTGGCAAAACGGTTTCCTCACTTCCGGTTATAGTTTCGCACTGAACTGGAGGTAAAATTGTATCTTTTTCCACTTTTATCGTAGTTTTTCGCTCGCCAACGTCGCCTAACAACTGTTTACAATCCCTTTTCGATATCTCGCTTGCTCCACATTTTTCCGTAACCCTAGACGCGCACGAATCCGCTTCGCTATCGTTTCGCTTGGAATTTTCCATTTTCGGAGCTTCGGAATTCGTCGGTAATTCTCTGGTACTCGATTCCGCTAAATCGCCATTAAGTCTCTCGCAAGGATCTCCAGGCTCGTTACCTGCTTTCGAAATATCCTTATCATCGTCCATTTTCTTCGCGGACGAAAGTTCCCGCTCGGCATAAGCGTCGCTCAGTTGTTTCGACTGTAATTTCTTTCGCATTTTAATTCCTGGCCATCCCGTACGATTTTTCCGTCGTTTTCTACGTTTGAGAGGCGATTCTACAGCGTTTTCTCCGCATTCGGAGCTCGCGCACGAAGAATTCTCGATGCAATTGAAATAATCGTGGCAATTATCGAGAAGTTCGAGAAGATCGGGTGGCGGTCCTTTCGGTAACGAAGGAGCTTCTGCGATGGATTCTTCGGTCTGTTGAATCAGTCCTGCTTCGAAGGAATCGTCAGGATCGAGTAATCCATCAGCGCTGAGCATATCGTCGATGCATTTAGCGATATCTCTCAATTCGCCGTCGGTATCGGTCTTGGATTGTTGCTCTTGCGGTTGTTGAGGTTTGACTTCCGGTTTGGGAGTATTATTCTGCGAGCGACTGCTGCAACGAGGCGAAGGTTCTTCCTCGACGATACTGAGATTCGTAGGTTGTTGTAATTGCTCGCGTTTTCTAATAATCGTCGACATAATGGCGAGCGTCGATGCGTGACATCTCGGAGACTTTCTGGGCGATCTTCCAAGTCCATTTGGCCCTCTTCTGTTCTTTTTTCTGCCGTCGTTCTTCTGAAAGAATTTCGCGAGGGTTTCGTGAAAATTTTCAATCTCATAAGGCAGAAGAAAAGGTTTTCTCTCGTCAGCTTCGCTGAAATAGTGCCAAAATTCGGCGCCCTCGTCTTGCCGCTGATAAGTCTGATACCAAGGCTCGGATTTCGGAACAGCCTCGAAAGAAAATTGCATCTTTTCCACTTCCGGCGACGGTTTGGACGGATAAAGTTTTTCGACTGCTTCCGGTTGCGGTTCTTCGGTGTTCGGCGGTTTTTCTTCATGCTGATCTTGATTCGCTTCTGCTGTTTGCTGCGAAACTCTTCTGATTAACTCCGGATGATCTTTTCCCGGGTTTCCCATCATTCCCTGAAACCTCAGCCTGCTTCCGGGAGTTTCAAATGTGTAATACTCCTCGTTCTCCTCCAGTAACATCTCCGCCTGCGTCCTTCTTCTCTTCCTGGCACGTCCCATGTAAACTGAATCCTGAGACTCCTCCTCGACGATCAACTCTTGCTTTATCGGCGTACTGGAATTTATCGATGAACTCGAAATTGTGCAATGCTCGGTATTCGTTAAATTAGCGTCGTCTACCTCGCTTTCGGTATCCCTCGGCAAAACGCTGCTCTGATCGTTGTCGTCACTTACCTAAAAATGAAAAAAAAAGGTAAAATGACGATCCAAACCAAGAAATACTGTATTTTAAGGGTAACTATTCTTTAGTTCTTGTAGTGCAAAATTACAGTCGCAAAATGTTTCCAATATAAACGTCTCAAAATAACATCGAATTACGTAAAATAGCCATCAAAATCAATGAGAACATGAACAGTCACGAAAAAATAATAACCGGTCATTTAAATTTCATTGGGCAACACCGAAACATTGTTTGAAAAAATTTCTTTCATCGAAATTTTGTTTCATTCATGATCATATTGTCATTTTCAATATAATAATGCGATATAATAATTTCAGTATCGGTTCGCTGATTAATGTTTGACTTTCCGAAATAATTATTGATGCAATGCCCAAAATGTTCATGTGATGCATGATTCTTTCCTGACTAAATACTCTTATTTGATGATGTGACTTCAATAACTCATTATTTTCTTTTAAATTGTTTCCATGTAAACATATTTACTTTTGCTGTAATCTTTTGATAATGTAATATCTTTTTTCATTTGTTTCATGTGTCCGCTATTTTTTTTTAAATTCGCTTCAACACAATGAAAAAATAATAAAAAGCTCGATAAAATTTTACGAATATCACAACTTCGAAAGGATTTTTGTATTGTTCACAAAATCGCTGAGGAATAACTGACAAACGGTGATTCGAATAAATATTATTAGACGTCCGGTAATATTGTGGCCATGAAGATAATTTTTGAAGTCACTTACCTCGCTACTCGTGCCATCGTCTCTCTTCGGTTCGCCAAACATGAAAGATTCTGCCTCATCGCTGAGTAACGACAATTCGGATCTTCTGACGCGTTTGAAGCGAACAACGACAGGTTTTTCGCTGGAGGGTTCGTCATCCTTCTTCTTCTCTTCCTCCACCGGATTACCGCCCGTTTCCGGATTCGCGGTCGTCGCTGCGGTCGAATTCGTCGTCGTGCTCGCGCTCCAAGGTCCAGTTGACGATCTCAGCTTGTTTCCCAGCACCTCGACTTTGTAATAAGCGCGATTATCTTCTATGAGACGTTCTTCGACGGATAATCTCGGTCTGCCGCGAAAACCGCGCCCGCTTCGCTTTCCAATTCGCGCGGTGACCTTGGGTTTCTCATCTTTCGTTTCTTCAGCGTTATGTTGATTTTTCGAAGTTTTATCGTCTTCTATGCCATTACAAAAGTTCTCAGTGTCCTTCGCGGAGTTTTCACGAAGCGGGGATTTTTTTCGCGGCGGAATTTCCGTGGAATTCGAATTCCCGGGTAATTGACTCTCGGGAAAACTTTCCGGTGCTTTGACGCGCTCGAAACCGTTGAATCCGTTTTTACACTCGTCGTTAACGTCCTGGGGATTAACTTTAAGAGTATCGCCGTTTAGAGCACCATTTTCCCTGCTTAAATCGTCGTTAATGCGAGTTTCCTTCTCTAAACGGGGAATATTGACTATCCTGCTGTTGTCGTTTTCGGTGTCGTCCGCAATCGCCAGATCGTTGCGCTCCAGTTTCGGTAAAACGCGATCTTCGAGAGGATCGATTTTCCGTTCATTCTGGTCTCTGAGTTCTTTGTTTTTTATGAGGATATTATTTTCCTCGGATAATGGAGATTTCGTCGAGTCGTTGGCGTCGATATCCTTGATATCGTCGATCCTCGAACACTTTTTAACTGGAATCTCGTCTTCCTCGATCCATATCGTGCCTTTCGCGCGTTTTTTAATCGTGAAACCCTCGAACTTGTCGTAAAACTTTTCGCTTTTTTCCTGAAGGCCCTCGTGCCAAGGACTACCCTTCGAGCGCAACAAATGCCCCGATTCGTGCTTGGCACGCGTACGCAAATTGTGCGGTGAACTCAACTTTAAATTAAGATTTCTTCGCGCACCATTGCACTGAACCATCTTGATCTCCTCGACGCCGAAATTGGAGAGATCCGTTTTCGATCCTTTCTTCACCTTGTCGTCCTCGAGGTCGACGTTGTGAAGGCTTCGATCTCCATCAGGAAATAAGTTACAGTCCTGTCTGTCGTTAAAACGAAAGATTTGTGTCATTATTGGCGGGAAATATGAGATTTTTATCCCACACAGCCCAAATCCTTAAAAGCTTATTAAAGAAAGATTTTACTTAAAGCTGTAATAGTATAGTATATTATTTGCGAATTTATTCTATTTGTCCTATTATATGAATAATAAGTTACCAATGTTTTTTAGGTGACTTTTTTCGATGAAATTTTCTAAATTACTCTTTTTATTGATTTTTGGACAACTTCTCATTAGTGATATTCTTTAGGCAACTTTTTTTCGGTAATGTTTTTTAGATCATTTTTTTTTCCGGGTAAACTCTTTCTGGGTCTTCTTTTCAAAAATCATTTTGCGTTACTAATTTTCTTTAAAAATATTCTACCGTATTATAAAAACAAAATTAAATATTAAGAAATATTTTAAAAAATGAAAACAAAAAAATGTTCTTACAAAAATTAATTAAAAATCTGAAAACGGGGCATTGAATTTTTTTTTTAAATTAGTGCTGTGTGGGTTAATGGAGGGAAATTTTTTGTTTATATTAACATACCCGACTTCGTTCGCCCGGAGAAACGCCTCGACGCTCGCACCCGAATTGATGAGTTTGTCGAGGGACAAAAAGTTGTCATCGTTTCGAACGAAAGCGATGTGCTTGTCGCTCTGCACATGTTTCGACAAATCCCGGTAATCGATTCGACAAATTTCACAGTAACCGGTGACCAACTGTTCAGTCCTGCGAGCACGTGTTGCTGTGGCTCGTGGCCTACGAGTCATTTCTTTGCCCTGTTGAACAATTGATAAACACAAATAATCATTAGATTTGGAGTTTAAACCTTCACAATCGAAAAATGTATGGGTTCGGGTTCAAGCAATTTTGTACATAATTACAAATTTTTAGCGTTCCTCAGCAACCGAATAACTAAGAAATTTGAGTTTCCGGATTACGCAATACGTTATGGCAAATTTTGCGATTTTTGTTCTGAATAAGACATTCATATACGTAAAGTAAACCTTTGAGTTTCCGGTTACATTATGGTAAACATAAGTACCGGTTTTTTAAAACAATAATAGTAACTTAAATGCAGCAAATTAAATTTTATCGTCTGAATAAATAAACACACGCAAAATAAAAGTTAAATGATACACATATCGAAATTGTAATGACTTAATTTAATGATGAATATCGACATATAAATTTTTATCATTAATGCGAATAGATACAGCAGTGAATTTTTATCAATTCATAGTATTTTGATAACTGATGGTCAGTTGACTAGAATGTATTGTCAGGATCGTCTTAATAATATGCATGAAAATTATTGTTTTGAAAAAGTACCTTTTCTTTATTCAAGGAGGCACTTTCTTCCTTGCACACCTTCTTCTCTTTTATTCTAGTATCGAAGGGACAAGTGCCTGGATCGCCGTCAAAATTCAGTTTTGGCCAAAGAGGCAATTCCAAGAACACAGGCCGAGTATCCCTATGGAAAATAGGAAAAAGAGTTTTGTTTTTAGCAAGTCTATCATAATGAAAATAGTTCAGCATTATGATTGAAATTAATTCGAATTCGATATCAATAAAAAAGAACAACATTTCGTTTGTATCGTTATGATGGTAATAATAAAAGTTTCTTTGTAATGCAAACCTTTTGAAAGATTCAAACTTGATGTAAGAATTCTTAAGATGCTTGACTTTGAGACTCTTTTCGGTGTTGGTTTGATCCGCGGTGCGTTTCAAATTGCCGGTGTCCTTCAACGACTCGTAAATCTTCTCTAGCCAAGCCTGAAGTTTCTTCGTAGCCCAAATAGGAATGCCCCAGCTTTGGGCGTTGTTAAGCGGATCTACTGAACACTGTTGCGGCTGTGTCAGAGCACGTTCCAACATTGCATCCGCTCGCGATTTCTGTGATACAAAAAAGTTACATTAATCAAGTAATGTTCATATATCTTTAAGTTTATAAAACGAAAATAGGTGATAAAGGATGTGCATTATAAAAAAAACAAAAGTATTATTTTTCTTCTATTTTAGAGCATATCCCTTGTAATTTCATTGACAAAAATTCAAAAATTCTTTGAAAATCTACAAAACTCAAAATAAATCATTCATTTTTTTTTAGCATTAGAATCAGTTATCAAAATCAAAAAATGTTACCAATATTATACAATTATTGAATATCTTTGATTAAAAGATTGTTACATAGAGATAAAAATTTTTACTCAAAGATGTACAAAATGTACAAAAAAAATAACAATTCATTCTCTCTTTCTTTCATCCAATTTTTCTACAACTTTACTAACTTTAAGGAGAATAACAAATTCTCAAAATTTTCACAAAAATCAAAGTACTTCATTCATTTTTTTTTTTTTTTTTTTTTTTTTCTAGGTTACCATCTATTTTTACATTTCAAAAATCTTTCTAATATTATAAAATTCTTAAACATCTATGATTATCATACCGTTCTTTGGGCAGTTTGACCCCGTATATTGGTCGAATTTGAAAGTGGATATTCACTACCAAAAGGTGTAGGAGGGGTAGCGATTGGCGTTGGGACTTCGATACTCCTGAGCGAGGGGGGTCCCCCGCTGCCACCACTGCCGTAGCCCCATTTTTTTTTATCACAGTTATTCTGTCCCAACTTGTCAGCCCGATCGCTCACCACTAGTGTCACACTTTTAACTAAAAATAGTTCAGTTACCTGCAACAGGAAAATTATCAATAACCAATGCAGAGAACACATTCTCAAACAGCTTCCAAAGGAAACCAAAAAATAAAGCTAAAGTTTTTTTTTTTTTTTAAAGAATGCATAGTCAAAGCATTACAATAATTTGCTGTCAGTCTTTAAAACACTCCAATATTGCACACAGAATGGGTTCTTTGTGTTTGCCATTTAAAATATTTCCTCCAAGCATTTTTTCACCCACATTGTTAAAAAAAGCAAGTGAAAACATTAAGCACATAGGAAAATGATTGATCACCATTGTAAATAAAAATAGACAAAAAAAGTTTGTAGCTTAACAAATTCATAAATCCATTTCAATCTAATAAATCTATCTTGTCATTTCAAGATTGGAAACTTGAGAACGAACAATCGCAGAATAACAACAATCATAGCTCGGATAATTTAGAATACTTTAATATTTTTTAGAGAAATATTCAAAAACATTTTTTAATATCTCCTTAAGATCAACAAAGAAAAAAAAAACAAAAAAAAAACTATTCATACTAAAATTTGTTCTTCCTAGAATGCACACTCTAAGAATGATAGTAACTTGCTTTCAAGGTCTCTAAAATACGCTGATATTGCACACAGGTATTGCACAGGCATCCTATTGCATTTGGTTAAACACAAATGAGTTCTTTCTGTTTGACGTTCTTCACAATCATTTTTTCACTCCCAACAAAATGAAACAAGTGAAAAAATTGAAAAGCTCTTGGAAATTATTGATTACCATAATAAATGAAAAAAGTTAAAGAAAAGTTTGCATTGTAACAAATTCATAAATACATTTCAATCTTTTAAATTTATCTTGACACTTCTAGATCACAAACTTGAGAATAAACACTTTTAAAAAAACTACAATTAACAGAGTTTCCATGTTACAATATTGCACATAAATATCAAAAAGGTAGGACACCAAGAATTTGACGGGACAAAAATGGTTTCTTTGTGTTTGACATTTTAAATATTCATTGCAAACATTTTTACAATGTCAACAAGATAAAACTAGTGTAAGCATTAAAGAGTACTCTGCAAATTATTGATTACCACCAAGAATAAACTAAGGCAAAAAATGTTTGTCTTAATAAATTCATAAATACATTTTAACTTTGTAAATTTATTTTCTCACTTCAATATCACAAATTTGTGAACAAACACTTCAGAAATATCAGTGATTAACAGAGTTTTCGTAATGCTACAATACATCAATATCAAAAAGAGAGCGCATTGAGAATTTCACAAGACAAAAATGAATCCTTTGTGTTTGACATACAGAATATTCTTTGCAAGCATTTTTCACTCACATCAAAATAAAATGAGTGTAAACATTACAAAGCACTCAGCAAATTATTGTCTACCACCATGAATAAACTAGGGCAAAAAATGTTTTGCATTAACAAATTAATGAATATATTTAAACCTTGTAAATTTATTTTATCACTTTGAGATCACGAACTCATGAACAATCACTTCATAAATAACCGCAATCAAAGGTTTAAAAAATGCTTCAATATTGCACATAAGCATTAGAAAGGGAGCGCGCCAAGAATTTCACAGTACAGAAACGATCCCTTTGTGTTCCAAACACAATTCATAAAAACTCGAAGTTTTTCCACTCACAAAAAAGAGCCAAAGGTGTCAAAACTCGGTTAAAAAAATTCGCGAGAAATACGCGGAAGTGTCGAACGCGGCCGCGAAGTAACGCACACAAAACAATACCGTCGTTGCATTGTTGCAACAGTGTGTGCATTCTAAATATACACGCCTACACCGCGTATTCGTGGAAGTCGCGAACGCGGAGAGAAGGAGAGAGAGAGAGACAGAACGACACATAGCGCATAGAGAGAGAAGCTGAATGATCGCTCGGCGCGGGGGTCTCTCAATAATAATAATGATAATAAACACAGTATATCGACGATATCACGTACGTCACTTGTTAGTGAAATAAACGATATATTTCGTGATAAAAACGAAGCCCTATGGTAGCAGCTACTGTCAAGCAATCGGGACACACCGTACGAAGTTTCCACTCGACACCATCGCTCCAGAGCCTCGAAGTTGCCGCGTTCGTGCTTCGGAAGGAGGCATTTTATCGATAATATCGTCGTCCGTTACGTAACCATCATTATCCACACAAACAGCGAAAGAATCTTCCCTTCTCTTCCTCGTTCGGCTGTTAAACGTATCGAAGAAACAAAACGTCGACCGAGTAGAAGCAAGAGTATCACTCGTTGAACTGTCACGCACAAAATGGCCATTCGCCGTTAAGAGCTTGAGATTTGCGCCTGGAGGCGGCGCTTTCCGTTCCATATACTCGATTTCTGTAAACAACGCGTGGCCGCAAGTGTTGTCGAAAAGTTTTATTCGCGGAAATTAATCGGAGTAAAGAAGCTGTCGTAATTTTGATTGTTTTTGAAAAGGTGACTTGAATCGCGATGAGAAATCTGCGGTACTGCGGTACTTCGATTGACGGCCTTAAGATGGCGCCCGTACGTCTTCCGTCTCTCTCACTTACACCTATTTTCTCGAATTGTTTGTCAACAACAAAAATATCGCTTTTCGCTTTGGACTTTTGAGGGGGTCGAGAGTCGGCTTGTTTTTTACGGGGCTTTTGACGCACGGACCGCGCGTGTATGGGCTTAGGGAACGAGGGCGGAGCCCCGCGCAGCTTAGCAACAGCAGAGGAGCCGCGGAAACACTATGCGGACGACCCGGCCGAGATATAACTTCGGTTACTCGATCTCTCTTTGAATCCGACGGTCTTATCGTTGAGTTACGATGTTGCAAGGCGCTTTGCGCGCTAGGCGCGATCAGTCGTGAATTTTTTAAGACGTTTCTACGGTTTCTCGTATTCTCGTAATCGATTGTTCCGAGAATTTACGCGCGCAGTTGTATTGTTAATATATGAATGTATATGAATATATTCGCGTACTTATTTGTGTGAATGATTTCATGTATTTAGTTGATAAATATATTTGCCGCGGTAATTTAAAAAGAGAAACGACCTGTGTTTATACAAATGTCAGATATGTATTTGTAGTATTTTTTTTGAGATTCGAGTTGTCGGTAAAATAGAATCATGATTTTTTCAAAATTTGACTGTCTATAATTTGTAATATGATTGTTTCGAGATATTTGACATTTACTTTTATTATCAGTTAATACACGTATGTATTTATTACAATAATTTGGAATGAAAAAATCGACTTGAATATACAAGCGGTAGATGTCACGTTTTTTCCCGGGTTTTCCGACCCTTGTGTTGCCGGTAAAATAGAGTTACGAAAATTTCCAGTTTTGACTGCTATTTTTTCAAAATTGTTTGTTTCGACGACTTACACGTTTCGCTGTATTAGTTGTGAATATATAAATACTTTCACAGCTGAGATTTGAAAATAAAACCGTTATATTTATACACGAATGTCAGAGGTTATGTTTTTTCGCGCTTTTTTGGGAATAAACTATGATATCGGTCTAATTTTTCAAGGTTTTTTAAATAAGATGTTTTGTTGAATGAACGGCTCTTTTTTTTGTAGTATAAGTTATTTTAAAGTTACAGCCATCTGTTAAGTTAAAATACAATGATCGAACGAACAAATAATCCGTTAAAAATATCTTTAAACACGTTTTCTTAATTAATTCCTGTATCTTACAAACTGTCTACCTAATTGCGCTCAAATTCTGTACTCACTTTCAGCACATTTCCGGCGATCGTTCGAACTGAAGTTAAGTCGAAATATATACAATATATTTTTATAAATTTTTCCAACTTTTTCAGAAAGAATCTTACAAAAATCGGTTTTAAATGTCGCGGCATTCCTCCATTAGTGCTTTCAATTTGTTATTACACTCCTCGCTGTGGCTAATTCAATTTATTCTAAGAACTTCTTTATTTTTCTTTGTCTGTGCGAGTAAAACAGACGAACTCGTAGACACCGTCAACCGATTTTTTCTATCATTACGGAAACGTTAAAGTATTTACGAAGCACTTGATTGTCAAAATATCGCAAAAATTTTATGTATATTTGAAATATTTACTAATATGCAGAAGAAAAAATTATTTCAAAACATTTCCACCTTTAAAAAAAAATTACCAATAAATTCGAAAAATCAAATGTACAGTAGATTCCCAGATAATTTTGATATCCTTTAGAACAAAAACGATCATTGTATTACCGTTATCAGCGTTGGAGTTTTTGGTGTTTCGAATACAATGGTAGAAAGCTACGAAGTCGTAGGCCGGAGTTACGGCGACTGGGGTATAGGAAGCTATGCTCGAATTGGCGGGAAAAGGGAGGCTATATCTCCGAAATACATTGGGGAGAAGCGGCGTTAACCAATCGATAACTTCGCATTGGTCCATTGGGGGTCACGCTGCAATTGCAGCGAATGACCTCCTCTCTCTCTCTCTCCTTCTCTCGCTCTCTCAATCTCAATTCGCCGCCCAAATCGTCGATCGCATATTTAAAAAACTCGTTTTCATCCAAACTTACCCCTCCCAGATCCTTGATTTTCGCCTCTAAGTTCGCAGCGAGCGCATGATTCTTTATGTCGAGATAGAACGACTTCTTTTCCAGAGGTTTTCGTCCCTTTTGTAGACGGACATCTGTAAATAAACAATTTTTTTTCTCAAATCAACAATTAAAAAAAAACACAACAAACTTTCGTTCTTATTATCTTCGATTATATCGCAAGCAGCTTCCATCCAATGTAACTCAACAACCACTAATGCTTGTCCTAGATTCAATTGGAATGTTGCAATCATCGTGATTTATTATTGATCAACAAAAATTGTAAACACTGAGATAATTTGTTTTTTTTTCTCGAAATACGTACATGGAGATTTTTCGTTCTTTGTCGGAATAGCGAATATTCAAGCTTACAAAGATGGCAAAAAGTGTATGATGATGCTTTCGAGGCTGCATGCCGAATGCAACAGTGCCTCAGTGAAACACCAACACATTCTAGACGAGAATACACCTCGAGTATACGTTTTTTTGTTGTATATAGATATATAGGTATACTTATGTACACATATATGCATAGAACTCGTGGTGTAAAGTCACGAACGTGTGTTGCATTGTAGTAAACGTACGAGGATTCGTAAGACTAGAGTTACGTGCGTGGTGAAAGTATTTGTTGGGGTTAGTGTGTGCGTATCATAGCGGTATGTATAATACATACGAGAGTGGGTGTCCGAGTTATCCCGTGTCGGTTGCTTGTGCTGCTGATGCTGGACCTTAGACGGAGATATCATTCCTATGCGATACAACACAGCGTAAAACACACCAACAACGATGGTAGTACTGCACAAAAAATAATGTTGTATCCTCGTAAAAGTGCCTGTCCTCAGTAGCTGAAGAACTTCCCATTCTCATTGGAATATCACATGGCACCACAGAGATAGTCTCCCACCGATCACTACATCCTAAGCACCAAACCAACGACTCTTACGACTTTACTACACGGCGAATGGCCGAATAACAACGAGAAAAAACACACGCGTTCGCCTCCCAAATATCTCGCAGTCGTGCGCACCAGCGAAAGCAAACGAACGCCTCAAAGTTCTGTCGGCCGACCGACTCTCGCTCGTAACACAAACTCCATTCATTCGGGAATTCAGATGTAACTGAAAACACGCTGAAAAAACGAATGCGGACAAGGCTGGAAGCTTGAGGCCAGCGGCTGACAAATATCCCTATGGGCTGCTCTGTCTTACCGACTGGATCACTATTTCAGTAGTGTTTTTTTTTGTTCGGGCTTAACGTGATGTGGTGCGTTTTTGTCGTTCTCTGTCACTCGACTCTGTTTGCCGATGTTGTTTTCTCACTCGCACTCACATCGACTCGGTCGGTATAACACATCACCTTAAGGCGAGGTGAAATATACTCAATCGGTAATAAAAACTGTAAACAATTATTTTTACGGGCCGGATGGTTCTGGATCAAAGAAAAGTTTTACAACATTCCTATACCAATGCTGCATGTTGTAAGACTTTTCTTTTATTCAGAAACATTCGGCACCCGTGAAAATGATTGTTGACAGTTTTTGTTACCGACTGGGTACGGAACGGGGGGGGGGGGGGGCCGTCTTGAGGTTAGCTATTGAAGTTTTTTTAAAATTTTTGTCTCTGAATCACATGAAAGCTCCATCTTCAAATGCAGCTAAAAATGTCGTTATAATATATAAGAATTTTCCTGCATTCTTTTAAGTAAAAAAAAATTGAGGTTTTTGAACAATTCCAAAAAATTATATCTCCGGTGAAAAATGTTAATTAAATCTTTGAAAAATGTGGAACGTATTTTTCGACACATACTTTCGTATAATAAATTACGGAGTTGATCTGAGACATCATCGCCGAAAATCCCGATCCAGATGTCATGTTATATTATCACTTTTTCGATTTATATTATAAGGAACTTTTTTGTTCATTTTTATCCCAAAAATGCATTCTAATCTTTTATTCTATTTTTCAAATTGTTTTTCAAATTTTTCCTTGGCTGTTATGAAATCTCTATTTTCGCATAGAGCTAAAAAAATTTGTTATATTTTATAAGATTTTCCAGAATTTTTTTAGCTTGAAAACAAATGGTGATTTATAAAAAGTGTCTAAATATTGTATCAAAGATAAAATCTGTTAAAAAAATAAAAATTTGGTACGTTTTTTTTGACAAGTAATTTTGTGTAAAGAATCACGGAGTCGATCTGAGATGTCATCGTCAGATCTTGACCGAAATGTCATGGAATGCTCCATATATATATATGTGTGTGTCAAGAAAGGCCTACAACTCATATAAATATGACTTGTAAAATATTCGACCGAATCCGCTCAAATTTGAACAACATGTACATCACTGACTTCAATTTGTATGAGTTTCATAAAAATTACTGAACGCATTTCCGATTTATAAGAAATTAAAATTTTTTAAAAGGGTACGTAAACGCTTTAGCCCGAAGAATTTTTAGCTATCGAGCTGAAACTTCGTATGAAAACTGCGCAACGTGTTGCGACCTTCGGTATTGAATTTGGGTCAAATCGTTAAAGCGATTTCGTTTGTATGAGATTTGGAAATTAACGAAAAAATTTTGTTTTGCTCTAATTCAAGTGAAGTGTTAACAAATCGTCTAAATTTTCTACATAGCAAAAATAACATACAGTTAGTTGCCCTGCATAGTTAGTTGCAAAAAGTTATAGTTCCGCATAAAAAATACTACACCTTTTTACAAAATGAAAAAATTGTATAAATCTCGTGCTCAGTTCTAGAAGTTCGTAATTTGTTGTTGAAACGGCGTAGAAAGTTGTAGATTTTTTTCCGCCAGAAAAAATAAATAAACGTCCCCTCATAGCGACGGCTTGGTGAAAGATGAAACTTAATGAAAAAGCAATGTGCAAAGTTCTACTTGTATCCTTATCTTCATTATGTATATTTCAAAAATAATGTGCAGCATTATTGAATTAGAAAACATGTAGGAATTATCTAACAGTCGATTAGAATTTCCATTTGAATTTAAATTCGCCCATTCTTACTTACAGGCAGTCAGTAAAAACGATTAGAAGCTGAAGAAGTGGACGAATAAATGGTCTTTGGTGTCCGAAGGAGTGTAAGTAACGGGCTCATGCTTTCACTAGATGGCGGTAGCGAATAAAAGGATAGAAGAAGAAGAAGAGTGTAAGTAACGTCACAAAGTGCGCAATTGTGTGTATGTTCGATCGAATTCGTTGTGCTTTAATACCGGTGTCATTTAGTTTTGCTACTGAGAGAAGAAAGTACAAAAAACCCTTGACCCGTGTGTATCCGAGGTGTGGCGAAGTGTATCGCGAATGACTGACGAATGTCATGAGGAGTCACGAAAGATAACTCACAACATTCGTCATCCAAGGTTTAACCTAAAAAAAACAGGCGTCGCTTGTTTTCGTCCACAATCAGAAATGAGTGTCTCGTGTTAAAATCTTTATCGTCGTTGCGACGATAAAGCATCTTAAAGTATATTTCATAACTCCTAACCTGAAAAGAAAAAATAAATAATTCGCAATGAAAATGTCGAACAACCTAGTACAACAGTTCGTTCAGCGATTAAAATCGCGTCACGAGGATGTCAGGAACAAAGCAGCGAGAGATCTCTGCCACTATGTTAAGACTGAGCTGCGAGAGGCGTCGCAGGAAGAAATTACAGCGTTTATGGATGAGTTCAATCATCATATATTCGAAATGGTATCAGGTTCTGACGTTAATGAGCGTAAGGGTGGAATTCTGGCGATAGTTTGTCTCATCGGAGCGGACGTTGGTAATATAAATACTCGTACCATAAGATTTGCCAATTATCTACGAAATCTCTTGCCGTCGAATGACGTTGGTGTTATGGAGCTGGCGGCGAAGACCGTTGGCAAACTAGCACTAGTTTCTGGTACATACACAGCGGAATATGTAGAATTTGAGGTAAAGCGAGCGTTTGAGTGGCTGGGTGGAGACAGACACGAGGGAAAGCGTCACGCAGCAGTTTTGGTTCTCCGAGAGCTCGCAGTTTCAATGCCCACCTATTTTTTTCAACAAGTCACTCCTTTCTTCGATCTAATCTTCAATGCCGTGCGAGATCCCAAATCGGTGATCCGAGAAGGTGCAGTCGAGGCTCTAAGAGCAGCTTTGGTAGTAACGGCTCAGAGAGAAACCGCTAAACAGATGCACAAATCTCAGTGGTACAAACAATGCTACGACGAAATAGTAGCTGGATTTGAGGAGGTTTCAACACGAGAAAGAGGCTTTAATCGTGATGACAGAATCCATGGTTCTCTCCTCGTGCTAAATGAGCTTTTACGTTGCAGCAATATTCAGTGGGAGAGAAATTACGAAGCATTAATGGAGCGTCTGAATTGCTCTACTCAACAAAACGATAACGATATTCTCTTGCTAATGCCAAGACTGAAAACGATAATAGTTTCTAAATGGTCAGGCTCTCCTCAAAACGCTTTGAGTACTCAACATCCTCTTTACCCAGTCCACGAATCAGCAGCTTGTCGTTGCCTAATGCAAGAGCGTTTAGACGCCGTTTACAACGACGTGATGAACCAAAGAGTGTCCAAAAACGCTCACATTCAGCACGCGCTTATGACTCTCTTGCCTCGGCTCGTAGCCTTTAACAAAGATAAATTCAACAAAGATCATTGCAGAGAAACTCTGGCTTACCTTCTGGGGACTCTTAAAAGTCGTGAGAAGGATAGATACGCAGCTTTCATGACGATAGGCCTCATAGCAGTTGCAGTAGAAGATTCGATAAAACCTTATCTCCCAAAAATCATGGACGTGATAAAAAGCTCCTTACCATCAAAAGAAACGCCCAACAAAAAGCGAAGCTCTTCCCTCGAGCCGGCAGTCTTCATATGCATAACTCTTCTGGGTCACGCAGTGAAGCAAACGATCACAAGCGATGTTTGCGATCTCCTCGATCCGATGTTGGCCACAGGCTTGAGTCCAATTCTCACAACGTCTCTCCGTGAATTAGCGCACAGCGTGCCTTCTCTAAAGGCCGATATTTCACAAGGTCTTCTTCGTATGTTGTCCCAAGTACTGATGCACAAACCTCTCCGTCATCCGGGCGCTCCTTGGTCAGCATCGAGTCCTATATCAGCGCCACCAACAGAAGTGGACGTTCCTTCGACAGTCTTGGCTCTCAGAACTCTGGGAACCTTTAATTTCGACGGAAATCCATTGCTTCAGTTCGTCCGAAGATGTGCCGATCATTTCCTCACCTCGGAACAGGCCGAAGTGCGTCTCGAAGCGGTTCGTACCTGTTCAAGGTTATTAAGATTGGCCCTAAATCAACCAGGACCAACAGTGACAAACACAGTATCCGCAGTTCTGGGAAAACTTCTAGTCGTCGGTATAACGGACACAGATCCTGACGTGAGAATTTCCGTTCTTGCTTCTTTGGACGAAACCTTCGATATTCATCTGGCGCAGGCGGAAAGTCTGTCAGCACTTTTCGTGGCGATGAACGACGAGATGTTTGAAATAAGGGAGCTAGCGATTCGCACCATAGGAAGGTTGAGCACCATGAATCCAGCTTATGTTATGCCTTCGCTGAGAAAGACTTTGATACAGTTTCTCACGGAATTGGAACATTCGGGGATGGGCAGAAACAAGGAGCAGTCTGCAAGGATGCTCGACCATTTAGTCGTAAGCGCTCCGCGATTGATACGACCTTACATGGAACCTATCCTTAAGGTACTTGTACCAAAGCTTAAAGAATCAGAACCGAATCCTGGCGTAGTTCTCGCGATTTTGAGAGCCATCGGCGACTTGGCGGAAGTCAACGGAGCGGAAATGCAACAATGGATGCCAGAATTGCTTTCTATATTGCTGGAAATGTTGGTCGACGCGAGTTCGCCGGAAAAAAGAGGAGTTGCTCTTTGGGTGCTTGGACAACTCGTTGGGAGTACTGGACACGTTGTTAAACCTTACATGCAGTATCCTTCGCTGCTTGAGGTACTTATAAACTTCCTCAAGACCGAACAGCAGCCGATTATACGAAGGGAAACTATAAGAGTCTTAGGATTGTTAGGAGCTTTAGATCCGTACAAGCACAAAATGAATCTGGGACAAATTGACTCTCAGTTGGATAGTTTAACGTCTATGGCTGATATAAGAAGCGATGTGGAAAGCAATCAAGACTTAACAACGAGCGAAATGTTGGTTAACATGTCTTCATCGACTTTGGAAGAATATTATCCTGCTATAGCTATCGCTACGCTTATGAGAATAATTCGTGATCCTACTTTGTCGCAGCATCACACTATGGTTGTCCAGGCTGTGACCTTTATCTTTAAGAGTCTTGGCATTAAGTGTGTGCCTTATATATCGCAAGTTATGCCGAGTTTCCTCAACGTTGTGCGTACAGCTGACGTTAATTTCCGAGAGTATCTTTTCCAACAATTGGCAATATTGATCGCGATCGTCAAGCAGCACATAAGAAATTATCTCGACGATACATTCAATCTTATCAAGGAGTTTTGGACCGTTAATAGCCCTTTGCAAAGCACTCTTATACTTCTCGTTGAACACATCGCCGTCGCACTTGGCGCTGAGTTTAAAATCTATTTGCCCCAACTTATGCCTCAGATATTAAGAGTTTTGACTCACGACACGAGCAAAGATCGCACCGTCACAGTGAAGCTTCTTCTGGCTCTGCAGAAATTCGGCAACAATCTCGACAACTATTTGCATCTGGTTCTTCCGCCAATTGTCAAATTATTCTACGCCTCCGATTGTCCCATTGCAGTAAACAGAGTCGCTTTAGAAACTGTTGATCATCTGGCGGACACTTTAGATTTCACTGATTTTGCTTCTCGCATTATTCATCCTCTCGTTCGAACTCTCGATCAATGTCCGGAGCTCAGAAATACTGCTATGGACACTCTGTGCGCCCTTCTCATACAATTGGGCAAAAAGTACGAGATTTTCATACCTCTGGTTCAGAAAGTCATGACAAAAAACAAAATCGTGAATTCTCGGTACGACGTTTTGACTGACAAGATTCTGACTGAATCGACTGTTGCTGACGGCGACGATTATCTTCTGATGAGGCATCGCTACTCTAGAAACAAAAATCGTGATCTTTCGCTGACATCTTCGGACACGATGGTGATGAAGAAGCTCAAAGTGTCTGCTTCCAATCTGCAAAAGGCGTGGACAGCTACACGGAGAGTTTCCAAAGACGATTGGCTGGAATGGCTCAGAAGTTTGTCGATAGGTTTGCTTAAGGAATCGCCATCTCCAGCCTTGAGATCCTGTTGGGCACTGGCCCAAACCTATTCGCAATTGCCCAGAGACTTGTTCAACGCAGCTTTCGTTTCCTGCTGGACCGAATTAAACGACACTTACAGAGCCGAGTTGATTCAGACTCTTCAGCAAGCTCTGATAGTCCCAGATCTTCCAGAGATCACGCAGACCATTCTAAATCTCGCGGAATTCATGGAACATTGCGACAAAGGACCTTTGCCTCTGGACAACAAGATTCTCGGCGAAAGAGCGATGCATTGTCGCGCTTACGCGAAAGCGCTTCACTACAAAGAAGACGAATTTCACAAAAGTCGCAACAGCAACGTTTTCGAGTCTCTAATCTCGATCAACAACAAATTGCAGCAGAAAGAAGCAGCCGAAGGGCTCTTGGAGTACGTCATGAATCAGCACAACCAACAGGACCTCAAAGTACAAGTTCGTTGGTACGAAAAACTTCACAATTGGGACAAAGCCTTGCATCTCTATCAGGAACGTTTGGAAACCGATAATACTGATGTGGAATCGACTTTGGGTGAAATGCGATGCCTAGAAGCTCTAGGAGAATGGGGACAACTTCACGACGTCGCAACAAAACAATGGTCCGATCAAACCGACGAAACGAAGCAGAGAATGGCGAGAATGGCAGCTGCAGCTGCTTGGGGATTAAGCCAATGGGAAAGCATGGAAAAATACGTTTCCTTAATACCAAAAGACACTCAGGACGGCGCTTTTTACAGAGCAGTACTTGCTATCCATGACGAGCAGTATAATATCGCTCATCAGCTTATAGACAGTGCCAGAGACTTGTTGGATACTGAATTAACCGCAATGGCCGGCGAGAGTTATCAACGAGCATACAACGCAATGGTGGAAGTTCAAAAACTCGCGGAACTTGAAGAGGTCATACAATTCAAGCTGGTACCGGAAAGAAGACCAACAATTAAGTCCATGTGGTGGGAAAGACTTCAGGGAGGCCAGAGAATCGTCGAGGACTGGCAAAAGATTATACAAGTTCATACTCTAGTCGTTTCTCCTCATGACGACATGTACACGTGGCTCAAATACGCAAGTCTCTGCAGAAAGAGCGGAAGCTTGATGCTCTGCCACAAAACTCTGGTTATGTTGTTGGGAGTCGATCCTTCGCTAACTCCCGATCAACCTCTGCCAACTACGCATCCTCAAGTTACTTTTGCTTACTGCAAACACATGTGGATGGCTGGTAAAAGAGAAGAGGCTTATAATCAGCTTCGAGGATTCGTTCAGAGCTCTCTTCAGCCTACAACTTTGTCGCTTATATCTGGTCAAGATGATGAACACCAGCAGGAGGTACGAAAAAGGCTTTTGGCTCGCTGCTATCTTAAATTGGGCGAATGGCTCGAGGCTCTTCAGGGTATCAACGAACATTCCATTCCTGCAGTTCTTTCCTATTACGCAGCTGCTACGGAACACGATCCTACTTGGTACAAAGCTTGGCACGCTTTTGCTTACACGAATTTCGAATCTGTCCTCTTTTACAAACATCAACACGGCGACACCGCTGCGGATAATGGCCCTGGAGGAAATGGCACTCGCTCAGGACTCTCGAGCTCGCAGTACATCGGCCAATTCACTGTTCCTGCTGTACATGGATTTTTCAGGTCCATTAATCTCTCTCATGGCAATTCTCTTCAGGATACTCTTCGGCTGCTAACATTGTGGTTCGATTATGGCCAATGGCCTGAAGTTTACGATGCTATTGGCGAAGGCATTAGACTCATTGAAATTAACACTTGGCTTCAAGTTATTCCGCAGCTCATCGCGAGAATCGACACGCCGAGAGCTTTGGTCGGTCGATGCATTCATCTGCTTCTTATTGATATTGGAAAAACACATCCTCAGGCTCTTGTTTATCCGCTAACTGTTGCATCGAAGAGCGCCAGTCATGCGAGAAAAACGGCTGCTAATAAAATTCTCAAAAATATGAGCGATCACAGTCCGACTTTGGTACAACAGGCGATGATGGCTAGCGATGAACTCATCAGAGTCGCTATTCTGTGGCACGAATTGTGGCATGAGGGACTTGAAGAGGCCAGCAGATTGTACTTTGGGGAGAGAAACGTAAAGGGAATGTTTGATACGCTTGAACCGCTTCATACGATGCTGGAAAGAGGACCGCAGACTCTTAAGGAAACGTCTTTTCATCAAGCTTATGGCAGCGATTTAATTGAGGCACAAAGTTGGTGCACTCGATACAAAGCCTCCGGAAATGTGAGAGATCTGAATCAGGCCTGGGATCTTTACTATCATGTTTTTAGAAGAATTTCGAGACAATTGCCGCAACTTACTAGTCTCGAGCTTCAATATGTTAGTCCGAAGTTGCTCCTTTGCAGAGATCTTGAATTAGCGGTTCCTGGAAGCTACAGTCCTGGACAGCCCGTTGTCAGGATTGCGAGCATTCATAGCTCTATGCAAGTTATCACCAGCAAACAAAGACCTAGGAAACTTTGTATTAAAGGTAAATATCTTCCGCTATGCTTTCTAAATATTTTTTATGGAGTAGATCAATCAAGTTTGGCTGCTTCATAACAAATTTTCCAAAATAAAAATTTTATTAATAAAAGTGCTGAAGATGAAGGCCAAAAAAAAATTTACCAAATTTGCAGTGATTGAAAATTCGATTTGAAAAACGTTTTTAAAAAGTTCAAGAATTCTTTTGATTTATTTTTTGCGAAACCCGATAGCAGAGCATTTTAAACTCTTTTTACGGATAATTCAAATGTTAATAAATTTTCCAGACCATTTGAAGAACCCTCACATAAAAATCTACATTGAATTTTTCTACGAGAAAAAAATGGTATCTCTGAAAAAGCAAAAAAAAAATGGGAATTGTACTTGATGGTTGCGGTGAAGAATAGTAGAGATTTTTGGCTTTTATGAGACTTTTTCTTCATTAGGGAGCAACGGTAAGGACTACATGTTCCTTTTGAAAGGACACGAAGATCTTAGGCAGGATGAACGTGTGATGCAATTGTTTGGATTGGTGAATACGCTTCTACTTCACGATCCGGATACATTCCGAAGGAATCTCACTATTCAGGTAGCCTAAGATAAAAATCACACCACGAAGTTTATGATTAAGAGGAATATGCCAATAAAATATTATATAATTTTTTTATTAGAATAAGGGGTAGTTGATAAGAGATATTTATTCAAATTGTTACAGGTTTTCACCTACAAACAAATAAAACATTCTAGACTTAGGGAAATATTCAAAGGAAATAATCAACATATCCTTTCTGTTTACAGCGATACGCGGTGATTCCTTTATCTACAAACAGTGGCCTTATTGGATGGGTGCCTCATTGCGATACTCTACATACCCTCATTAGAGATTATCGCGAGAAAAAGAAGATCCTGCTGAACATCGAACACAGAATAATGCTCCGGGTTGGTTTATTTTCATTATTTCGTAAATTCGTTATTAATTTTTTCAAGATAAGAGGCTCCAGACTTTAAAATTTCTTTACCGGATACGAAAAATTAAATATCAAAAAGCATATATTAGATTATTTTGTACGATTATCTTCCGATTACGAATGTGGAAGAATTATTCCGAATATCATGATAAATCGTTATGAAAATATGGAAATAATAATCGAAAAACCGAGATTATTTTCAATCACTCCACAGACTTTCGCATCGTTAAAAAATGAAGTTTCTAATCTACATTGAAATCTTGAAAGTCATTAATTTCACCCCTAAAACCGCTGAAACTTTCTGCATCAGAAGAATAAAAAAATAAAACATCATTTCCCAATTAAATTCACAGATGGCTCCAGACTATGATCATCTAATGCTCATGCAAAAAGTCGAGGTTTTCGAGCACGCGCTCGATTACACGCACGGTGACGATCTTTCTCGTCTTCTGTGGTTAAAATCGCCGTCTAGCGAAGCGTGGTTCGATCGTCGTACAAATTACACGCGATCGCTCGCAGTGATGTCGATGGTCGGTTACATCTTAGGTTTGGGAGATCGTCATCCTTCGAACTTGATGCTCGATCGACTCAGCGGAAAAATCTTGCACATCGATTTCGGTGATTGTTTCGAAGTGGCAATGACTCGCGAAAAATTCCCCGAAAAAATACCCTTCAGATTAACGCGAATGCTCATAAACGCGATGGAAGTTACGGGCATCGAAGGAACTTATCGAAGAACCTGCGAATCTGTGATGTCGGTTTTGCACAGAAACAAAGACAGTCTTATGGCGGTTCTTGAAGCATTTGTTTATGATCCTCTTCTTAATTGGAGGCTAATGGACAACGCCGCGCCGAAAGGCAAACGTTCGGACGCTCAAGGAATGAACGCCAGTAGCAGCCAAGAACCTGGCGATATTCTCGACTCCTTGACGTCGACTTTACCAAAGAAAGGCGTTCCCTGTAGTATAGAGAACGGAGGTAGCGTATCAAGTTCGTATCGATTTTCACATAGGACTGGACATTCATTAAATGAAAATATATTTAAAATACTTGCATTTAAAGCTCGATAATTTTATTTGTCGAATATTTTTGTGTGATTGCCCCAATAATTATTACTTGGAGATAATTATCTGCAGGATTCACGAAAAGATGCCGTTTTAATCACATTAAATCGTAATCGTTGAATGAAAATATATATCAAATACTTCTATTTAGAGTCCGAAAATTAAATTTGATAAACATCTTAGTATGATTGACTTGATAATTATTATTTGGAAATAATTAGCTGCAGTTTTTGGAAAAAGATGTTTATTCATTATAATCATTGATCAGAAATTAGACATTCTAGTTTTCGCATAATAATCAATTAGTTATTTGTTTCTAAAAGTATTCCAAGTACACTTTCATTGCATTAATGTCCGTTCCTGTTCTAAAGAAATATAATTATCTACAATTTTACTGAATTCCATTTTGCATTTTTGCAGAAGACAGTAATCAACCTGAGGCACTGAACAAAAAAGCTCTCACAATTATTACTAGAGTTCGCGACAAACTTACCGGACGCGATTTTCTACACGAAGAAGCGCTCAGCGTTCAACGACAAGTTCATCTTCTCATTCAGCAGGCGACAAATAACGAAAATCTTTGCCAGTGCTACATCGGATGGTATTTACAACATTTTACAAATTCTTCATATAAAAATTTTCCATCACAATGATTTGATTTTTTTCGCTCATTTCGACATTTTTAATTTTGCTCGTAATTTTATATAATCTGTATCAATACGTACAGAAGCTACAAAAAAATTGCCAGAGTTAGCGACAAATATCTGAAGACATGAAAAAATATTTTCAAAAGTTGTTGCAACTGAACTGACGAAAAATTTCACATATTTTGTTTCCCTTCATAACCAGATTTAATACGTTTATGCTTTTATTTTCAGGTGTCCTTTCTGGTGAAAACGACGCAGGAGGTTTTTCTGTCTCATAGTAAGAATTTTGTTAAAGCGTCGAAGAATAAAATGTCTGTATCGAGTGTGAGAAAAAAAAGTGCAACGCGCCCAGAAGGGAAAAAAAGCGAACGTCACTGAAACTATGCATAGCCGTGCGAGAGCCTCATACGATTACAAAAAGCTTAAGTAACGAGAAAAAAGTCGCACGATTTGTTTTCAATCCCGCAAATCGATGCTTTCTCTTAAGATTCACGACACAAGCTTCTATTTCGATATTAAAAACGTGCAGCAACTCAGTTTGCGAAATTATTGAAAGATTAATCACAAGCGCATAAAAACAGAATAATAATAATTGGAATAGTCGAATTGCTTTTTTTTTTGTTCTTTTTTATTGCTTGAAAACATGACATCGCCATTCTCATGCGTGCAGATAGTGTAAATATTTACTGTTGAATACATCCTTTGTATATAATGCTCATCGCCACGACAAACATTCGCAGTGAACAGTGTAAACTAGAACGCCAGATATAATATATCATATATATATATTATATTATAAATATATATATACATACATATTAATGTAAATCAGAATAGTTTTGTGACAGGAGGCTTAATCGTGTGTAATGGATAGAATTTTTTCCTCGTTTATCGAGGAAAACGTTTCTACCGGACAAAAAGAAACTAATTGAGAATAAAATCCAAAACGCTTTGATTACAATTTTGTCGATGATTATTAAAGTAGATAGTCAACATTTTCAAATATATTAAACATCATTCTCAGTTGAAACAATTGGAGAATTATTGGTCTTTTTATAAAGCAATATTCACAGTTTTGTAAACTGAAAACTAATTCCAGTACATAAATAAATTTTTGGCATGGATAGATAATCTTTGAATAAGAATGTTTTTAAAATCTTGATCGGTTCGCACAACAATAGCTAATTTACATAAGAGCTTCGAAATTATTGATATAGTCGTTATGAAGAATTACAAAAAGAATTATAGTCTGTCAAATCTTATTTTTGGTCTTTTTCAAAAGTCTATTTACAGCTTTACAAACTGAGAATTATTCAAAAGGCATTATTCCAATATTGTCTATCCTTGCTACGTATTTCCAAATCCATTATTTTAGGTATAAATTTCTGCGGTCCAACTTTTCCGTCGTGAAGCTCATATGATTATTCGCTGAGTTTCGAAAAATTCATTTCTACTCAACATTCGGCAATATTTAGGAGTCTATTCGAAAAACGGCTAAAAAAATAAAATTGTCGATTCGAAGCAACCGATAAAAATAATCCACGTACTTTATGTATGTACAATCATTTTTATAACATATTTCGAATAATCTAAAACGAACGACCGTTAAGACCGAAGGCCGCAGGAAGCAGATCTTGTAATGAAGTCTTGAAAACTTTCTTCATTTCCGGGGACGTGAGGTAAATCGGTATGTCGCCAAATTCGGCGATCGTTTGTCTGCACAAGCCACAAGGCGAAGCAATTTCACCCTCGTTAACGGCTGCTGTTACTGCTAACGCTACAAATTGTCTTTTTCCCTCGGAAACTGCTTTGACGATCGCTGCGCGTTCCGCACAAATTCCTACTGGATACGAAGCGTTTTCCACGTTACAGCCTCGCGTTATCGAATCGTCTTTGCAGCGAATCGCTGCACCGACTTTGAACCTGCTGTATGGCGCGTACGACATTTCACGGGCCATTACGCTTTCCCGTATCAACTCCTGGATGTCCTCACCTGAAGAAAAAAAAACTGTGGAGTGATTTATCGATAAAAAATAAATAACTTTAAGATGATATGAAATACCGTGATCGGTTTTTAAAAAATGGCCTCCATCACGTTTTGCCTATCAATTACGCGAGATATGATTTTTTTTAGATGCCGAAACGGAATACAATTTATAAGATAGTATATTGATATTAATATGATTTATCAAGTGCGACGGTCACAAATGAGGAAATTTTGGAGTACATATTCTTGAAATACTTAACACAATTGGGGCTCTCTCATAGCGGAAGCTTTATATACGGGACAAATAATGAGCGAGTAAGGCTTATATTTTGCATCGTTGTTCTGAATAGATAAATAACTGGATTTTAGGGAATTGTAGTTATCAAAGAATAATAAACAAATAATCGAATTCCGTTAAAATGCGAACCCTTCTACAAAACTTCGCTAAATTAGATATGTAGCATCACTAAACATTATTTTGCTTACGTCGAAAATTTGTGCTCATTACATAGAATATTCGAAAAACTTATGCAATGACGTCAATTTTTTTTCGAAATTCAAAAACTCCATAAGACCGCAAACGTTTTACCGATTTTACCAAAATTCAATACCGAAGATTCCATGACTTTGTTCAATTTTAATACAAAGTTTCAGCCCGATAGCTAAAAATTGGTTGACCGACATTTTTCAAAATTTCGAAAATTTCATAGGAACGGAATGCGTAGAGCGATAAAAAAAAATACCAAGTAAGCATTGACCATTAATCTGTATGGCATTAAAATTTGAGCTGATTCGGTCGACTAATTCACGAATTATGGTAGTTAAAATATCAGATACTTAATCACCGACACACATGCATACATAACTCCATTTTTTCTAAACGACTTTTTATATTTTTTGGACCACTCTGACAGGTCTGACATGAAAATCACAAACATATTCGTTTCAAATGGAATACAAAGCTTTCTCTATTGAAAGACGAAACTTTAAAAATTCAACGAACTTATAGATGAAAGAAATTACCGAATGATGGTAATTAACGTATTATTAATCGTCCGGTTACCGAACGGAGAATACCGAAGAAAACAAGTTTCCTGCAGTCGATTTGAATTTGAAATCCGCGCCAATCGCGACTGCACCAATAATGATTACTTAACATTCCTTTTCAAACCAAATCGGCCCCACCAAAGATAATGAATCTATTTGAAATGAATGATATTTAAGCTATTTAACGACCTCTTCTAAGACCTGGTTCACCCATAAATCATAATGAATAACGGTATTGGCTAAATTCAGTGCAGGATATCCTCATTAAAATAAGCGCGAAGGGGGCTCTCGCTAGTACTAATAAAGACGCGGATTATAGTTCGTATAATCCCTCAATCTATATCGCGGATTAATCTTATTTATATAATTTGAAAATAAAGTTCCTATCTCGTTTCATATGGACGCAACAATATTAACAATTCCGTTGCTATGTCTCAACGTATTTACAGCATCTCGTGGATTCTAACCGCGAATTATCTCTCTTTTTTTACGTATTCTATTTCATAAAACTATGAAAAATTTCCGTTCAAAATTTGTGTCTCGAACTACTTGCAGCAATTCGTAAATTTATACCGGGTATTATATTCAAATTCAGCCGCCTATTAATATTTTTTTAAAAATTAATCTTCACCAACTATAAAAATGTTTTGTATCATGTTTATTTCCGAAACTTCTTTTCCTATGTACGCAATAATGATAATAGTGATTTGTTGCCACTGTCTATAATTTTCTGTTTATGCGCACATATACATCGACCCGTAACGATATACAATCGTCTGCAACCCACAGAAATGCAGTATTTTACCTGTGCAACTCGCACAAAAACTATGGAAAAAGAATAAAAAATGATCTTATGTAAATTCCGCAGAAAGTTACATCTAGACCACTTACCGAGAGTTGTAAAATCAATAACATCGCCAGCCGTCATCTTCTTCGTTGGAAGGCACCTTTTCGGTTGTACAGTTAATTTTTTTTTGTCACCTTTTTTTCGGAACTGTCAAGTCGATAAATCTCTGTTTTTTGACAGTAGTAACAGTGACGGGGGGAATTTCACTGGTGGTTGAAAAAAAAGTAAAACGTATTCGCGGTATTCCAACCTAACCTCGGGGTGTTAAAAGGGCTGCGAGGTGCAGAAAAGGCACACGAGAGAACGTAGCTGTTGTAATGCAGGCCGCGAGACTCTGACAGGTCTAGTTCACCTTTCCCTGTTCTCTCTCCTATTGCGTTTGCACCGCCGTCGAATATACGGACGTGAACAGCCGGCAGTGAAACATGATAATAGCTGACAGGGGAGAAGAGGGGGAGGTGAAAATAATATAACTCCGTTTCACGAAGCACATTCACTTTGCCTTTCTTAATTTCTTATTCTATCGAGATCAACGACTTGACGTAAAGTTAAAAATTGACGTTGCCTCCACGTGACGATTGACTGCGATTTTTACTGGGCGCTATTCAACAATTCTTATTATTATGTAGTACTCCTCGTGGCCCCGAAAACTGCGCTCGCGGCTCTCACTGACACTCTCACCTTCGTCGTTCACGTGTCACTATATTCAAGCTCTCCAACAAGACTTTTAACTTAAAATAGACCCGATACACATACAAGCTGTGCAGAGACATTTATATACCACGTTTAGCGATGGACGCAGTCAACTATGTACGAAATTAATTGTTTGATCAATATCTTCGTTCGTTGCCACTTGTTAATACATGCCATGGTTATGACTGATAATATTGATTTTTTTAGACTGCATGGTTAATATCTTTCGCATTTTTTGGACAAACTTGATATTGTCGCGGAGAAATAAAGAAGTTCCGGTAAGATATTGCAATGTTTTGTAATGAAGAGATATCGATCATTGGGTATATCGATTTTATGGTGGATATTGTTTGATCGGAATTTTGGGGGTCGAGTAAAAGTTTTTTAAGAGGGTCGGGGTTTCAATTTTTATGTGCAGAGAGTTTCTGTTTCATGTTTTGATAAGTCAATGTTTGTTATGTTTTGTTATTGTAAATTTGTTACGGAAATAATAAATTCCTTTAAATTGCAGCTGATTTATTGTGTTATATACGCAATGCATCGTCATATATGGTATATGTTTTCTCAATATATTATTGGACATTCTTCAGTGCGTCTTAACACTTTTACTTTCTCTCCCCTTTTATTTTCCAATCCATTTCTGGAGACCCCCGAGATCGTTGTCATCCTATTCCACCACTGTAATGCATTTTCACGGAGGCTCAGAGAAACTTTGGAAATGCTGGGCGATAAGTCGCGGCTTTATTTGGAATGAGCAGTTAGAAACTCATGAGTTGATGCGCAGGCGCGGGCGCGACTCGTCGGTCATCCAACCAAGTTACGGCCGCAAAAAATGCTGCTTACGGTTGTTCTATCGCTTGGTGTTAATTTTGCATAAGTCTGAAAGAAAATTACAAATACTTGTCGACATCATAAAAATCTGAAAAAATACATGTATATCGAAGGTACTGCGAAGATTAACTTTGCGTGATAATAATTACGAAACGTTCGTAACAAATTGAAGAAAAAAAAATAGGTCAACCAATTCTCCGGGAACCTAACTTTTCGTTTTTATGAATAAGTTTCGCTTATTCGTCTGCATACGTATGAATTTTTTCAGGTTTTTTATTTGTTTTGAATTTTTTGTTCTGAGGTAACAATATGTGAAAATCACAAAGCTGAAAGCAAATTTAAAAATCTGGAAAAATTGCTAAGTATTTAGACAAATAAACGAATCATTTTCGCAATAAAAAAAATAGGTTGCCGGGAAATTTGGTGCTCAATTAATTTTTTGAGTAATTTTTTGATTATAGCTTGCAATTATTATTAATAAAATAAGGATTTTTAGTACCTTAAATATGCATGAATTTCTTCAGATTTTTATACCATTGGGAAATACTTGCAATTTTCTCGCATTTTTCTCGAACTGATGTGTTATGAACACCAAGCGACATAACTATCTTAAGGTAGTTCGAGGGGTACCGTTCAATTGAACGTAATGCGGATTCCGAACAGTCTGCGATGGGATAAACATCTCATGAAAATCAAGCACTTTGAAAATGCTGGAAATATTGATTTTGCATAATAATAATTTCAAAATATAATTGAAAAATTGTTGATAAAAAATTGCTTAACAAATTACTATCAAACTAACTTTTTTATCTAATGAAAATAATTTGTAAATTTCTCTTAATACGAATTTTTTCAGAATTTTGTCTAATTTTTGAGAAATACATTTTTTACTTTTTTTTATCTTGAAAAATTTGTGGAAGGTCACGAATTTTGGGTATGTCTGTGTCGTAAAACTATCCATTACACCTTTAAAGTATGTCGACAATTCATCAAGTAGACTTGCAAATACATTTGAAATATTAAAAATTTCATTTTGTGTAATTTTTCTTAATTGCGTTTTTTTACGTTTTAGCTGGGCTTACGAATCAACTTGATCAATAGTCCGAACACTTTGTGCGCGTAACGGTTGGTTTTATGACCGACGCATATCCAAAACTCGTGGATTTCCATACACTTTTCAAAAATAATTTTTAAAAAACTAAAAACTAGTTTAAAAAACTACACAGAATTCTGAAAAAAATCTTATGTGTTCAGAAAAATGCAAAAAAAAATTAACATCTGAAAGAAAAGTTTGTTGGCGGGTGATTTGTTGAATTTTCTCTCATCAATTTGTCAACATCAGTTTGCAAATATATTTCAGCACCTTGGGTAATTTTGATTTCTTACAGATTCTTGTACCGACTGAGCATTCACTGCTATCGGTTATATTTTCTCTCATGGTAAAATATTGTGGAAAATAGATTTTCGAAAAAATGTATTGAAAATTATTGTCATGTAAAATATTATTGCAAATCAAATATTTTAATATTCATGAAAAGAATGGTTATTATAAAATCTTACTTCATAATATAATAAGAATTTACAATTTTGGAGTAATTAAAAAATTGGAAATTAGTTTAGCGAATAGCTAGGAAGAAAAAAATCTGCATTCGTGTTTTCCATTTCAATAATTACTGATACTTGAGAAAATTAATGAGGCTTGAAAAACAAAAAAATCTTATTTTAAAAAGTACGATTGATAAAGAGTAGAAGCGCGTGTGTCGATAACGAAACGAAGTTATTCCTGACACAAGTATTACATGCTGCAGATATCTTCAAGGTCATAATATCAATCCTATCATCGGAAATGAATAATGGACGACATGATTATAGTGGTGTCGGATTTCGCTTCGACTTGTAAGACGAATCCAGAAGAAATTAACTTTATTCTAAAGAAAAACTATCATCAACAATATTAACTATTTTTTCTTATCATTTATTACATTTTTACAGTATTTAGTACATTAGTACGGTTTTCGTAAATTCAATCCATGTTAACCATTAATCGAGGCTACCATTTTTATTTTTTTATGTTTCCTAACATTTAATTCGCATAAAAAATGTAATAAGTTATAAATGCCCTATTTCTTTAACAATTACGAATAATTTAGCTGAATTATCCACTCGCAATGAATTTTAATGTTCAATGGGCCCAACAATTCTTAATGATTCAGTCATGAAATTATTTCAGACACATATTATCATTCAATAAATTTATCCCTGCTAAAAAAATGACTTAATTTCATCAATAGCGGTGAAAACACCATAATAACTACGCCTAAAAAGTCTTATTCATTGCGTTTATTTCCCCATGTGGTTTCCTTAAGCCTGCGACTACAAGAAACATTGAGCCTCCACAAAATTTCAACTTAGTGGGAGTCTCGGTTAACTGCATTTTTTTTTCGATGTCGTCGTGACTGATGATGGTGCTACGAAGAGTTTCCTGCTGCCCGTATGGTGTCTTGACAATCAATACTCGACAAACGTTATCAATCAATACTGCACATATAAACGCTTCAAAATTGCGTAAAACTCGAGCAGGTTAATTACTCGAAATATTCCATGTCATCCCGCATCATTTTATGGTTACAGAAGCTATTTTGTCCCTTTAAAGTGTCTACGGCGATTGAATCTAAAATTTACCGCTAAAATTCATCCATCCAAGATGGCAGCTCCATTTTATCGCCACAGCGTCTTCCGAGAAGGTTGCGAGAATTTACTTTTGTCTGTCTAGGCTACGTGAGTCAGAGAAATTGTACACGATGCGCTTTTATACGAACGCAGCCTTTTTTCACTCGAACTCGTGGTCACTACTCTGTGTTTATATATGTATGTGTATTAATATGTATAAGGGGCATTCCATTCCAATTCGACATGGGTTTCACCCTCGACCTCTTGGATTAGGTCTCCGATTTTTTATGTTACTGTTGTACCTCTAAATAACAACGACGATTATTATAACCTTTTTTTAAAACAAATTCTATACTTACGATTATTCATAACGAAAATATTGATGGCTATCTTTTTTTAATTCAACAAATTCTCATAAGTCCTGAATCAGATATCAATATTTTGAAGCTTAGGCCCAAAGTGGGCCGAACCTCGCTTCTATTTTTTACGCAAGCTATCGTTTGAACATTTCTATCCCAGTAAACATAAGAATTGGTTCCGTTGCCGCTATATTACAATTTCCTACTCAACAATGTAACTGTTACATAACACTCAGTGTTTTGTGTTTACTGAGATGTATCTCAGACATCGAAGAGTTATTTTAGATTTAAAAAATTATTATTATTATTATTTCATTTGAATTTTTCCGACCATTTATAACGAACATATTGAAGGGAATAATTTGAAAAATTGAATCGTACCTTCGAAATACAGAATTTCGAGCCATATTCGATAACAGGCGCGATATATCTTCTATTTAAAAAAATTTGTTAACGTTATAAAAGCGTACAAATCATTCAATATTTTTTTTAAATCTTCTATCTCGTTAAAAAAGGGCTTTGACCAAAGTTTTCAATTTGCAGAAATCATCTTAAAGTAGCACAATTTTTTTTTTCAAAAATATCCGCCATCGGTGAATTACAAAAGGAATAAGAAAGTCCCCAGACATTTTCCTCTCTGAACTAATGGTCCGAAAACATTAATGTGAAATTGTTGATTTCAGAAATTCCTAATGCAAGATCTTAAAAAAAAAATGCTTACAGAGCACTGAAATATTCTCTCAATATTGTCAAAATATTGTGAAAGATGTTTGAAATATTGAAGGAATCGTGCAATGTTCGCTCAAAACTTTACAAATATAATATTTCAATGATATTGCTGAGCAATATTGTGTGAATATTTCACATACAAATTACATTACATATTTTAAATCGACGTACCCATATGACAAATTTTCTTGCGAAATAACTACCTTAAGGTAGTCATAAAAATGTCAAATTATTTTCCACTAAAAAGTAATCATATGCGTTACTTTGATTGCCTCAATAATATTATAAATAGCAATTAGGCAGCCTCGGAAATTGTCGCAATCAGATTACACGATTATTTGTAAATAGTTCATATAAAAAATAGTAAATAGTTCACTAAAAAAAATTGACTTCATATTCTTATTTGAGATGAAAAGTTGAGCGATAAAAAAAATTTCCATCGTGATCACCTGAGAAATAATGTTCCTGGATTTGGCAGGTGGGTATCCTCTTAATTATTGATTTAAAGATCCATTTTATTTTAAGCGCCGTGTAAAAAGATTGATACTAAAGTTTTAATTATTCATTATAATAGTCCGTAAAAGCCTCCAAGATTTTCAACAACTAAAAATGAATAGCAAAATTACGATAATTCAAAAGTTTATGCATACGAGTTTGCATTGCTTTACGGCGAAGACCAGAAAACCCATATTTTGGTACTGCCATCTATGCAACGAATATTCAAGGTTTGGCTACGTCGATTCTTGCACCGCTGTACACCGCTGCATATACATATAGTATCGCGTCCGCCTGAGGCAGATATCACTGTGTCGGCACGACTCAATCGGGGTAAATTTTTTCCCGTGAAAAACAAAGTTCTACTTTAGTACCTCTACCAATATACGCGAATGGCTGCGTTCATAAAATCGCGCATCGTGTGTCGTGTGCTCGATTTGAGATAGCGACGATAAAGAGCGCGGTGGTTGTTCATTACACCGTCTCGTTGCAACAGTAAGAAAATCGTTTCCGTGACACGAGTGTGATATCGCTCCTCTCACGTCTAAACTCAAACAGATGTGGAGTGACTGTCCAAATTTTCTGACATATCGCAGCCAGCGCGACTCTCTCGTTTTAGAGACACTTTTGTACATTTTCTAGTGAAACGAATATTAGTGAAACGAGGGAAAAGTGAGTTGGTATCACGAGCTGTCATCAGGATCAAGAAACTGGGTGGTTATCAGCGTTTTAATCGCCATGAGCGAATTGAGCCAAGAGGAAGTAAGTACCGATTGATAAAAACTTTAACACAAGCATCTCAGTGCTTGTTTCTCTCCAATCACCTACTCTCTGTCTGTCTGTCGGTCTCTCTCTCTCTTACCCTTTTCTATCGGTGTCTCTCTCTTTCTTTGTGTCTCTTTCGCACTCACTATCGTTTTTAATCATTCGACGTGTTGTATTAAGTCGTTTCTGGGTCCCTGCACCTAAGCAAGCATTGCCGAGGCTGCCAAGTGGGCTTCTTCGGGTTTCTCCGAGCCAACGAGGCCAAAGGGACTCGATTATTTAAATGTGTTCGAACCCAAGAACGTCTCTTTGCGTATATCGTTAAATACTCGCGACTAACGATTTCCGCTGATAAGCTTATATAACTAATATCAACACTTTGTTCTAATATCAATATTTTCGTGTATGAGAACAAAGATCTTTTTTTTTGTCATGGGTTGAGGACAATGTTATTATGCTCGTATTTTCTATTGGCATTTCAGTTTTGATTAACATAATTTGTATATGAATATGCGCGTTGTTTTATCGCGCTTTCGATTAGTTATTGACACTTTGCAGGCAGAAGAAATGATGTGGGCAGCAGAATTATAATCACAACAATATTAATAAAGCAAACAAAGATTTTACTGCATTCACTCCTACACTTACATTTTATAGTCTTTTGCATAGTTTTTGCATGTCTATTGTTATTTAGTGAAATATTTCGAAAATTTTTATGTTTTCACTTTGGTTCAGATTTTTATTTCATTCAATATATTTGTTATTACAGTCACTTACTACAATAGTTTTATAGAAAAAGGCTCTTGTTTATACTTACTTTTTATTGTACTTTGTCATAGACTATAAAAAAAGAATTTTGTAACAAAGAAATTTTATGAAATAAACTGTAATTATTATTAATATATCTAAGGATGTAGACAAAAACAAATTTGTCAAAGAAATTTTTAAACCCCTTTTTTCAAATGTGCATTGCAAAATTATGTTTTGTTTATCTGAAATGAAATAATGCTTGAAGTTCATGACTTTGTTTTTTTGTTCCAAATAGGAAAAAAAATCAGAATTTACATTTAATTTGATGTTATTTTTCAGAACTTTTTTTTGTGTGTTTTTTTTTTGTGATTACAAAGAAGTTTTTTTTAGCTTTCAAAGACTGATATAGATATGCTGAATCATGTAGTTTCTTTGTTTTGTGCATTGACTTGTGTATAGAGAAGGATTGGGAGCAGTGACTTCCTTTGTCATTGGGATTTTCGGGTGGAATGTAAATTGAGTTTTATAAATAGATGCGGAGGCGGAGGTTAGCACGCTTAGCTGGTCTGGAGACCAGCGGAGTGCCTGTGAGTTCAAATGGCAGTACAGGTGCTGTTCCTGTATCGCCCAGCACTCCAGGACCGTCTAAACAACAGCCGCCGCTTCAAACACTCAGTTCTACGATAGAACCACAGTTGCCGCAACCTGAGGCTCCAATGGATGTCGAAGAGATCAGTGAAAAGCAGTGCAATATTTCTGGAGTCGATGTCGACTCTGGAATTGAAAATATGGAAGTAGAAGAGTCTGATCGCAAAGATGCAGCCCCAAGATCAAGGGTAAGGGTAATTTCTGTTAAATTCAATTATCCAAAATTAGATTACTTCTCTGCCAAAATGCTCAGCTATTCCTCATAGGAAGAATTAGAATTCACTTTTTCAAAGTATTATTTGTCCTTGGATAGCTAAGAAAATCAAAAGATGAAAGATTCAAATTTAGAGAAAGTTTCCAATGTAATAAATTACTGGTAATTTACTAGTAATAATTAAATTACTAGTTCAAATTTTAATTAAATCCAGGTAAAAATTGTAGACTTTACAAAGCTTTGGATTTCATTTAATTCTAACATTTGTTTTAACATGTTAATTGCAATATTTTGAACGTATTTGCTTACAGACGACGAGTTCCAGTACCGAGATAACAGTGGAACAGATACACGCTGTAATATCCCGAGTTTTGTGCGTTTCGTGGAAAGAATCGACCGAAAGAACGATATTTTTGCCGCAAGCATCAGTTACATTCGAGGCTCACAAAGTGGAAGATTTTTCGGATATCGTTAGCCAATCGCTCATGGAAGTGTTGTACATGTTTTCACGCGGCGAGGATCCTCTTAGCGAGATCATCGTCAATACGCCGTCGGATCGCGAGGACAGTCCAAATAGCCAAACGAGCCCTATGCTCAGTCCAGTCGCGACGCTTCCTTCTTATCCGGCCTCGACTGTGCCCTTGCCCTCTGGCAGCAAACTCGCACAGCCAAAGAGCTTTCTCTATTTGCTGGATTGCTACACGAGAGTCGCTGCAGAAGAAAGAAATCATCCCAAAGTGAGTCTTTCACTGAAACTCTCTGAAAACATTACATACTATACCGAAAAAAAACTGGAATTTATTGGCGAAACGTATCAATAATATTTTGGGAAAACTCGTAAAAAAACTGATCATTTTGAAACTCTCACTTTCGGTTTGTCTGAAAAAAATCATATATACAAAAAGTACTGGCTTCATTCTGCGAAGAAAGAAAGTTTCATAAATGCCTATTGCTAAATTAATTTCTAAGAACCGAAAATTATTAAAAACACAAACGTTCCATTCAAAATGAAAAGAAAGTTTAATGGAAAACACGTGAATTTCCGAATTCTCAGATCAATTAATACCAAAAAGTAGTCGTTGTAGGGAAAAGAAATTATCCCAAAAGAAGCATTTCACCAAATCTCTCAAATTACAGAATATACCCAAAAAAAAGAATATATTGTGATTAAAAATCGAAAAAAAATTGTAATTTTAAGATTTACATTTTCGAGAATTATTGATGGCGTTATGATGAAACTGCGTTGTATGATGTGAACATACAACGCAATGATGTTAACAAAAAGAAAAAAAAGTCATGTATAAAAAATTACCAACTTCATCCTTTGAGAAAAGATTTACGAATAAATATTCCGGCATAACTTTGTAGAACGCGAAATGCTAATAGGAACAAACGCTTCATTCAAAATATAGCGAAAATTAAATGGAAAACATGTTTACTCCGAATTTCCAAATTGTCAGTTCAATGAATAGTTTTACGACGTTCTAAGAAAACGTCCGCTCATCCATTTCTCGTTCTATCTTTAATCTCATTCACTTGTATATCAACAGCGATCGAGCGTGCCGCCGCTTTCCGACGTACTCGCAGGTTTGCGAGCGCAGTGCGTCCAATACACGAGCCTCGTTCTGCAAGGTTTAGTGGGTCTTTGCCAAGCGTCGCCATCGTCAACAGGCTCGACAACGCCTCTGCTTTACCCAGTCCTCTCTCAGACTCTGCCACGTGGCTTTCTGCACGAGTTGGTAGCGCGAACGCACTCAAATCCTCACACATTTAACAAGATATTTACGCCGTTGCTCCAAGGTTTATATCTGTCGATGCAGCAGGGAAGTTTAGTAGGAAACACGCATAGAAGACCAATCGAAGCTCTGGAAGAGTTGATAGAAATCCGCTGCGGTTCCAGCGGCAACATTCGTCCAATATGTCGTCTGATAACTCACCAAGTCCAATTTTTGCCGGACGTAATGACGACCGCCGTAGGAAGAGAATTGGCGCGTACTTCTTTCCTCGGTCCGTTCCTATCGGTCTCAGTATTTGCCGAAGATCAGCCAAAAGTAGCGGAGAAATTTTTCAGCGGTAATCCTTCCAACGACAAATCAATTAATTTGACGCTTCAGCAAGAATTGGAAAGCACGAGGACTTCTCTTCACAAGATGCTTCACGCTATTTTGGCAAACAGCGCCTGTCGCGAAACGACTTTAGCTTATCTCGCTGCTCTTCTTCGTCACAATGAGAAACGCGCGCAGATACAAACGGAAGAATTTGCGTTGGCGGGCGACGGTTTTATGCTGAATCTCCTGTCGGTTTTGCAAATGCTTTCGGTGAAGATTAAGCTTGATACCGTTGATCCTCTCTATCCTTTCTATCCCTCGAGTTTCGTGGAAATAAAAAACGACACGCGACTCAAACTCACGTCGCAAGAGGTCGTCGAGTGGCTGACTAATTTGGAAAAGTCGCACAAGTGGACGGAAGCCAAGTTTCCGACGCAATGTTGGTTCCTTACGCTTCATTGTCATCACGTCGCGTTACTGCCCGCGCTACAGAAGTATCAGAGAAAATTACGAGCTCTCAGAGACCTTCAGAAAATGCTGGACGAACTCCAAGCCACAGAACCACAGTGGAAGGACGCGCCATTCGCTGGACACAATAAGGAACTCATTAAACGCTGGAAACAGCAACTTAAGCGCTTGGGGAAATCGAAATCCTGCGCTGACGCCGGTCTCATCGATCCTGTTTTGCTCAGACGCTCACTACACTTTTACACATCTGTCGCCGAAGTTCTGCTGGGATTACTTACACAAACTCTTCCTGGCGTTCCTCTGCCCGCTTTACCTCTACCTCAAGAAATTCCACACAAATTTACCGCTCTGCCCGAGTGGTACGTCGAGGATATTGCAGAGTTTCTGCTATTCACACTGCAGTAAGTAAATCGTGATGATTTTACTTTTTTTGCCATTGTACTTTTTTTCTCAGTGCAACAAAATATCTAAATCTACGTTATTTACAAACAATTATTAATTGGGAGCTTAAAATCGTTACCAATAGAAAGATGGACGACGAACGGTCAACTTTGATAGAGAATTTTATTTATGTGCATGTGTCTAAATAATTCTGGCGTTGATCATTTTTCATCAATCTTTTGATTAACTTTGTTAGGAAAAATCATTGCTTGCGATGTTTAATAGTTCATTTTACGCCAGAATTAGTTATTGAATTTTATAGTCAACATTTTCCTCTTCCAGATGTTGATTAAAATAATTTAGTGTTTGCGAAAAATGTATTTGTTTTGTGAGATTAATTATTTTTGAAAGATAATATGGTCTTTGTTTGTAGATATCGTGGACTTAGGTGTTTTACCAATCATTGCGGTGTCGGTTTATGGGTCTTTATGGTATTTTTTTTGTTTGAAATAGATTCAGTCCTGGAGTCGTAGCGAATAACATGGACAACTCGCTGATCACGTGGCTCCTCGTTGTGATATGCACACCGCACTGCATAAGGAATCCTTATCTCATAGCCAAGATAATCGAAGTCCTTTTCGTCATCAACCCCAGTGTCCAAGTAAGTTTTTATAACGAATTCCTCTTGATTACAGTCGAAATCCCAGATCAATGTAGTATTCACGCTATTTCTTCATTTATTCCATATTTTATTTAATATGTATTACTTTCATAAATATTTAACTAAACTGTCAGATATATATATATATATATACATGATGTTTTCATCACAAGTAAGAAAAAAGTAATGATTTTCCATGAATTCGTTTAAAAAAAACGCCAGACTACTATATAATGGATAATATAAGAATATTAGACCATTACTTCAGTTTTACTAGAAATTTTCTTTGTTTTGTTTTAAACAAAACGTCTAGACATTTTTCGCCACAAAGAAATTTCAAAAATCATTTAAATGCCAATTTACTCACAGAATAAATGTACAAAAATCGTGATTACGAAACAAAGTATGCGATAAAAAAAAGTGTTAAAAAATCGTGTTTCATTTTGCGTAAACGATTAACAAACGTTTTTGCTCTTCAGGGTCGCACGGAATCCTTGCACGATCAAGTGATGTCGCACCCGATATCAAAGACGTTTCTGGCTTCGTATCTGATGAAGTTTTACACGGACGTTGAGACGACGGGTTCGAGTTCCGAGTTTTACGACAAATTTTCGATTCGTTATCACATAAGTCTCATCCTGAAATCGATGTGGGATAGTCCGGTGCATCGTGCGTCGATAGTTAACGAGAGTAACAACGGAAAGCAATTCGTAAAGTTTATAAATATGCTGATGAACGACACGACATTTTTGTTGGACGAGAGTTTGGAGTCTTTAAAGAGAATTCACGAGGTTCAGGAATTAATGTCAGATGCCGCACAGTGGTCGACGCTCTCACAGGAACAGCAACAGTCACGATCGAGACAATTAACGGCAGATGAGAGACAAGCCAGATCTTATCTCACTCTGGCGAAAGAAACTGTATCAATGTTTCACTATCTTACCGTCGACATTACCGAACCGTTTTTGCGACCCGAACTCGTTGGCCGCTTGAGCGCTATGCTCAACTTCAATCTCAAACAGTTGTGTGGCCCCAAGTGCAAAAACTTGAAAGTTAGAAAGCCGCAGAAGTACGGCTGGGAACCGAGGACGTTACTTAGTCAATTGGTCGACATATATTTACATCTTGACTGTGATAGTTTCGCTGCTGCCTTAGCTAGCGACGAAGTAAGTAATCTACGATTTAGTTTCAAAATATCGTTAAAGACTTCTAGTTTTCTGTATATTTTTTGGTGAAAGGAATACTTCGGAATCATTTTTAACTTGATATTATTTAAAAAGTTTCGGTTTTGTATATTTTTTTTATGTATTCAACACCTGGGGATCAATTGTGATTTGATATCGTTAAAAACTTCTGGTTTTCTATATGTTTTCGTGTATTTAACACTTTGGAATCAATTTTGCAGTTCAAACCTTTAGTCTACACCCTAATATTGACCTTTGTATGATTTGTTTACCGTCGCGCAACGGCTTTTCGTATTTTCTATTTGATTAACACGTAGAAAATCGATTCGTGCGCTCTAACGGGCCTAAAATGTTTTTACATTCCGAATCAAAGGTAATCATCATTTAAGCTATTAGATACTATTGTCTATGTGTTGATTAAATGGGCAATACAGAAGTTTTCTTTTGTAAAAAAAATTCGTACTAAGGTTATTTTTTTACGAGGGTAAATATGAGGATCCATACTATATTGTTTGATGTGCCGGAGTAGAAAAAAGATTGTTTGGAGCAGTTTAATGCTTTTTAATACGTTTAATAAAAGAATGTCAAAATATCTTTGGAAATTAATCCTTCTTTTCCTCTGTTTACTAAGTAAAAATCAATTTTTTTAGCGCTCGTTTGGCAAAGAATTATTCACCGACGCAGCAAACAGACTGGGAAGGTCGGTGATCAAAACGACGACGGAAATTGAAAGGTTCATGGCTCTCGCGGAAAAAGCCGCCGTTATCGCTCGCGATAATCGAGCTCGCGATGAAGATTACGGCGACGCTCCCGAAGAATTTAGAGACCCTTTGATGGACACGCTGATGGAGGATCCTGTCAAACTACCGTCCGGTATTATCATGGACAAAGCGGTTATTATTAGACATTTACTCAACAGTTCAACTGATCCGTTCAGCCGGCAACCGCTCAGCGAAGATATGCTTACTCCAGGTGAGTTCAACATTTTTTCTATACATTATTCGATTGAAATATTTATCTAGAAATCCCTCCAAATTTTTATGAATATTTCTCCAACAAAACCCAAAAATTTATTTGAAAACACTCTGAATCTTCGAGTTTTTTGTGGTTCTTATAAAAAATAAAAGTTTTCTTCGGTATTTAAAGATTCCTGATTGGTGTGAAAATAACTAATTTTTTCAGTAGACTTCATGAACTTCCCTCATTTCTCTCTGCTTATACTATTTTATATTTCATATGTGTTTATGTAACATTCATACCGACTTTTTCAAATAAGTTACGTGCGCGTTCAGCGAAAATCAGAATTGTTCATGAACTACGAAGAAATGGAAGGAAATCAATTGTTTGCACTTTCAAACTCACAATTTGTGAGAGAACTGCAACGGAGTGAATTACTTTATTTATTTTCGTTCCTGAAAGTTCTTCATGCAATTCCCCGAAAATTCTTTATCCACAATTTTTACTGAATATCCCAATGTGTATTTTGATATTTATTGGGATATTCAGATGGTATTGAGAAAAAAGCCATGAATCAAACATATACCCGTATTTTTTACAGCGCTTGACTTGAAAGAAAGGATATCCGCCTGGAAGCAGCAGAAGAATAGAGCGGGAAATATATAAGTGGTGCTAAAAGGAACAAAAGCATACTGGAAACTAATCCGACAAGAGAATAACATTAATCGTGTGAGAAAGTGACGTATCGTAACGTTGTCCTTGTCACGATAAATTGCATAGTTCTCGCGTAGCTTCGAGATGCGCAGTGCAATGATCTCGCAAACGAGCAACTTATGTGCTCAATAAATAAATTTACAGTTTTTTATACGAAAAAAAAAGAATGAGAAAGGACAACAAAATGAAGAGGAAATTACAGAGACGAAAGAAAAAAAAAGAAAAAAACACACAGACTGCAGCTATGGAACTGCCAATTAAACAATTCAGATGCAAAGAAATCGTTAGAAATTATGTAAATACGTGCTGAATTATCGTCGGCACACAAAATTCCATTCTTAAATCTTAAATTAGAATTTGTTCATTATACTTATTGTCGCGTATCTTCATCCGTAAGCCATTGAGATTAACGAGTGGTAAAAAAGAAAAACGTGGGTATGGCGTTTAATATTGCAATATGACATTCAGTGATGCAATTATTACAGAAACTAGGTATTTCGCAGGATTTAATCGTTCAGACACCTAGGATTCTCGATTGAGCAATTTTTTGAGACTTATATACAAGAACAAAAATAAAATACAGAAAAATGTCTGCTTTGTAGAAAAAACAAGAGCTTTTTTGATGGTCTTTGAAGCCGCCTCAAAAGACGTAAAAAAACATTGCATCGCAGATTTTCCGAGTCCAACTTTTAGTGACAATTTACACGCCTGGTTTCCCTTTGACGAGAATCAGAACAGAGAAACCCCGGAATACAAAAATTTATAGTGCAACCGAAGCATTTACGGAATTCCAAAGATTTTCGCAAATGCTGCGTTTATCTAGTTTGTCATACCCGAAATAATTCGTGTAGACGCAATGGCGAACTTGCGTCCATCTCAAGATAATTAGAATTATGTGTATATCTGTCGCGAATCATATTAATTAATACGAAAAACAAGAAAAACGATGCGATGCATCGAAAAGTCATTTTTTTTCAATTGTACGAAAACTAACTCTGCCTCTAATCCGTTTGATAGTCAAAAATGCTCGGTTGTTAGTTCGTACATGTAAATAATTTATTAGAAACTTCTGTTCCAGTAATACAATGGTGATGCTAAGACTATTTCATTTAAATCAAACCAAACGCCGCCGCTCGAATAAAAGAGAACGTTCAAAAAAATATCTCGCATTTAAATAAATCTTCAGCCAGTTGGGATCGTTTTTCTCACTGATTCAACAGTGATTCGACTTTGAATGCCTATCCACATTGTTTTGAAGCAAACTGAGAAAAATATTGCGTTAAACTCTTTAAAAAATCATGCCTAAGCTTCAAAAACCTACGGCGATACTGTATATCGAAGAAATCACGTATTAACAAATCTTACAGTGCATTTAAGAGTCTTCACGCAGCCAACGGAAATAACCGAAGATTTTCAATCTTTTTTCTTTTATTCCTTTTTTCAATACCATGACATCGCATCGTTCCTAACGAAAGGCATCTTGATATCCTAGGAATTTCAACTGGACTATCATTTTTAGTAATAGATCAGACTTAATTTATCATAAAGCAAGCATGATGTACTGATAAAGCGTAACGATTATACGTGGTAAATAATTATTCAATAGTCTTACGAATCTCCGGTATCTGTTGGGTATTTCAATTTTGTAAAGGCGTTCTAATAAGAGACGCTTCCTCGCATTAAATGCTGCTTAAAATACGAATTAGTTTCAAGAGCATAGCATTTTTCACGACGTTTTAGTGTTTAAAAATAATGTTGTGAAAAATGCCACTTGCTGGATAAAAAAAACCATAAAAAGCCACGTGAGGTCGCATCTCAAAGAATTCCATCGACCGCTCATGAAATCACGAAATTAATAATGAAATCTGATTTGTGATTTTATTTAGTAATGCCTAAATAAGAGAAATAATATTAAATAACGATTAATATCTTACTAATTACTACTAGGGAGTTAAATAAAAAATAACGATTATTTAGGCAAAGAAAAAATGTTGATTCTGCATCAGTCTTCTAGCACTGCGCATTATCTGACAAAAGAAAATGAAAACGCGTTCACTCTCATCTTATATAGGACATTAATTGTAGAAGTTTTGGTGTTCCAAGAATATCCAGATTGACAATTAAAAACAACAAAAATGATGAATGGTTCACGTTATCTTTATTGTGTAAATAAATAAATATTCGAGCTCCGACGTAAACTAAAGTTTAAGATTCCTTAGCAAAGCATTACACGATCAGTCGCGCATTAATGGCCACATAATACGTAAATAGTAAACGTGTTTAAAAACAAAAATTCCCAGCATAATAAATTGCGACAACGATAAATTGAATTTGTACATAGTAATTGGGTGAAAAAAGTAACTTCTTCTTTTTTTAAAAGCCAGCAATGAAAGTTTGTGAATGTCTTTTACACAATATATATCTATTGTAATAATGTGAAATTAAGTAATATCGTGATAATGGTCGTTCGCTTGTAATGAGGCATCAGATCTCATTTGTACATACTATCAAATTAGAGTAAGTTGCGAGAAGATACGAAAATTACCTGAGCAAAAATAATAACAAAAAAAAATAATGGAAAGACGAGATGAATCTAATGATACGATATAATAATCTAGAATGAAATCATCGGTATGGGATAGTAATATAGACGATTAAGGAAGAATTATTATCCACAGAAAACCTAATATGAGATGTAGTCTGTAAGGATATTGTTATATTTGAAATCTGTAGTGGGCCATTGTCATTTTCATTTAAAAAAATAAAAAAAACAAACTGTGCAACTGTATAAACGTTATTTAATTACTTCTCTAATAAACCTATATCCTCGTTCTTATTTCATCAAGTCCTTTTTCGAACACTGTACAGTACATTTTTTTCAAGAATGAAAACGTTTTTCCGGATTTTATTACGTTTACCTGGATAAAATGTAATAAAACTACGATGCTATTCTGGCTTGCACGCTACGCGCAAAACCAGCAACTTAAAATGAAGGACTTGAAAACATTCGGGATTAGGGTCCATCCGGATGAGGGACTTACAATAATTCGGGCTGAGTGGGTCAGCTTCACTAAAGTGAACTGTGAAGCCGGACGGTTCAGTTTAGTGAAGCTGACCCACGTCAGAAACCCCATCTGTCTGCCCTTCAGAAACCTTTTTCCCTAGGCAACACGTGGTTTGCTTCGAATTTTTTTAAGTACCTCAATTCTTGACCCGGCAGCGGCGAGATCTTTCTATAATATAGAAAGACAAGGATGCAAAGTAGAACTTAGCACATTGCTTTCTCATCAATTTTCATCTTTCTCAGAGCCGCTTCTATGAGGAATTTCATTTTATTTTTGCCTTTTCCATAGAGGAAGCTTTACCAAAGATGGAATTCATTGACGACGTAATGTGAAAAGCTCTACATTGCAGATAAATTTTATTCATCATTACTTATTTTATATTTTACGAAAAATTACTTTAATTTTTTAAATAAAATAAAATAGGTAAAATCCACACCGGTTCATTGATCACTATCTATTGTGAAAGTTTTAGTCGATTTGTTCGAAGTTTACCTGAATTAGAGCAGAACGAATTTTTTTTTTCAATTTCGAAATTTCATGAAAACCAAACCACTTTACCGATTCGTTCCAATTTTAATACGAAGTTCCAGCGCGATAGCTGAAAATCAGTTGAGGCTATAGTGCTTACGTACTTTTTTCAAAACTTTAAAATTCTTATAAATGTGAAATAGTGAAGCAATTGAAATAAAATGTATTACAATTGAAAATTAGCCGGTACTGTACATGTAGCTCAAATTGACAACCGGAAATTTTTTTTTAAAGCACTTGACGTTTCAGATTATTCTGACTATTTGGATATAAAAAACCTCGAAATTTTTCCTTTCTTGAAAACAAAGCCTTTTCTATGAGAAAGCAGAAAAATTATCGCAAAAAACTACAAATTTGAACTTCGCAAATTGCTTCTTCATTTCTTTTGGTTTTTCTTACAAAGCTACTTCTATGAGCAAGTCGAAATCGATTGAAATACTTCCTCATAAAGGTAGCTTTGTCAATAAAAAAACCAAAAATATTGAGGAAGCAATTTGCAAAATCCAACTTTACAGCTTTATTTTGGTGTTGTCAACGGTCGTGAGCTTTTCAAATATCACGTGACATGTTTTAAGCCCGTGGGTTCCCCTCACTCTTTCGAAGGACAAAGGACCTTACTCGTGTTTGCGAAGCCCACTTGACCGTATTAGTGCAACTATCGAAGCCAGGCGAAAAGCAAACGAAGAAGTGCTTGACAAGAGCTAGTGTCAAATTGGTATAAAACCGTTGCTTTCTAAAGTGGACTGCAACTTCCGATCTTCTTGAAGGTATATTATATTACTTACTATTTAGATGATTAATATAGGATTATCTACGCAGTTTGTGCTCTTTCAAGAGGTTCCATGTACGTAGATGCCCGAAAAAAGTTTGAAATCTGTTTTTTTTTCTCAAGAAAGTATTGGTTAAAACAATTTCTGCTTCCTTATAGAGAAAGTTTTGTTTTCATGGAAAACATTTTTTTCGAGATTCTTATGTTAGGAAACTCAGAATGCTCCAATACATCGAAGAAAGTGGTTTAGAAAAAATGTTTACGTGTATGTTTATGTGTGTGTGCGTGTGTACAGGGCTTCAAAATTTCAATCACCAGTAACTCGAGAACCGTTCAACCGATTGAGCTAAGATTCAGTACACAAGTGAAGCAGCAGTCCATCTTTGACTGATATAATTTTTATCGAAATGTATACACGAATGTTAAATTTATAGGTTTTTGAATATTTTCAAAAAAGGACGTGCGCGCTCAAGCTTTCATAAAAATTGCGATATTTTGCTAAATAATTTTTCAAACGTGCAAGTATTGTTAATGTTGTTTGGTATTGAATGTGACCAAAGTCGGAAAAGCGATTCGGATTTTTTTGAGTTTTTCGAAATTTTCGAAAAATTCACGTGTTTGCCCCAATTTTGTCAAAACATGAGATAACGATCTCGAATTTCATGCATGAAATCAGTAGTATTTAGCAATAAGAGGTAAACAGTTCCGTCCCAATTTGTTATGTAGTTCAAATTTTTCAGATATTTAACTTTGATAACGAATAAAGCTGTAAAGCTGAACTTTGCGAATTGCTTCCTCATTATTGTGTGCTGAACTGTATCAGTGCTTCCACGGGTCCAGTACATCGTGCCACTGCAAGACGTTATGATACCGTGCAGACACGTTACAGTGCTGTCTCATTAGAAAGCAAATAACTGCACCGTGCAGACACGGCATGCGACACGGGAGGACACGTTTTTCTATCGCGGATGCCATAAGACATCAAAAAGAAGCCTGCTGTATTGAAGTTTATCTGCGCAGGGGAAAATGTTTTGACGAAAGAACAGAGTTAAACAAAAGCTGTATACAAAAAGTACATTTGTATTAAGTAAAACCTGCACATTACAGCAATAAACGTTATTCAAATTATTGGTATTGTTTATTTGATGACCGACCGCACTTCGAATTAAAGAACGTTGTGTATTTACGCGTTTTACGTGCATTAATGGGCATGACACGTTTTGACAAGTTTTTACACGTTTAGAACGTGTCAAATAAATAACACAGTTGAAATGTGTTAAATTATAACACGGTGAAACGTGTTAAATCACAATACGATTGAAACGTGCTGAATCACAACACGGTGAAACGTGTTGAATTACGACTAGGTGAAACGTGTTAAATTACAACTAGGTGAAACGTGTTGAATTACGACTAGATGAAGCGTGTTAAATTGCGACTAGGTGAAACGTGTTGAATTACAACACGGTGAAACGTGATAAATCGCAACACGGTTGAAACGTGCTGAATCGCGACACTGTTGAAACGTGTTAAATCGCGACACGGTTGAAATGTGTTGAATCGTGACACGGTTGAAACGAGTAAAACGCGTCTTTCCCGTTAATGCACTTAAAGTGCGTTAATGTAACGCACTTGTTTCTGCAGTGCAAGATATTGTCTTGCTACATACAGCGAATATTCTATTCTGCCTGAATCCTCATCATGAGCGCGGCGTTTTAGTTATCGTTAGTGTTACACAGGAATTAGCTACAGAAATTAGTAAATGCGGCATATTTTTCAGCATCGCTCCCACTTACTGACAAAGTAGCACAAAAACGGTATGTCCCTGTTATAAAAATCTAGTTTTAATCTTTAAATAATATATTTTCCAGGTATAAAATCTTCAAACTACACATGTGATACCCAGACGACGAAGTTTACACGGTTGAAGAAGAGAATACACAATTTGGATTGAGCAAAATGAATATCACGGCGAAGATCGAACACAAAAGCAAAATTGGTGCTGACGTAGCATATACCAGCTACGAGTGGTCCTTAAGTCACTGGTCTCTCCTCTATGATCATTACAATAATTCCGTTACGTCTCCTGAATTTGAAATCGTGCGGGCTAACGTATGTAAGTGCGTATTGGTCTTTCAGCTCGCAAAATCTGAAATGGAAGTGAGATTTCTCAAAAAGTTTGAGTTTCATACTCTGCAGGCTAACGTATCTATCCTTGACAAGAAAAAGAGGAAACTATTAACGGTTAAATCAACACGTATCAAATCCGTTGACACCCCGATTAAGATTCGGTTTCCGTTAATTTTGGGCGAACACGTACTCGCCCAGTACTTAGTGAATGATACTCTGATATTTTTTTTCGAACTTTACATTGTTAAGAGTATCATCGAGTCCCCTGTCACTAACAATACTTGGGACTCGAAGTACCTCTCTATTGCGCCGAAGAAATTGGAAGATATGTTGAAGGATGGCGACCTTTGCGATGTTACCTTTCTCGTGGAAGAGCAATTGATACCTGCGCATAAAGTTATTCTCGCCATGTACAGCGATGTCTTCCGAGCGATGTTCATGTCGCAGATGAAGGAACAGAAAGAAGGCACGGTAGAAATTAAAGATGTTACCGCCGAAGTCTTCAAGGTATTCCTCAGGTACATGTACACGGGAAGCATCGAAGATGTAACGGAAGTGGTAACCGATCTGATCGTCGTAGCGGACAAGTATCAAGTGCTTGATCTGATAAACGATTGTGAATCTTATATGGTGGCTCATCTATACACTGAAACCGCTACGCAGTATCTATTCTGTGCACATCGCTTTCATCTCACAAGTTTGGAAGATGAAGCTGTAAAGTTCATGAAACAGAACACACAGATACTTGCGGATCCTGTAGCGTACGATTTATTGTCCCACTATCCAACTCTGGTTTCCCGAATATTCGAATCGTGAATTGACGTTTAGATCAATTTCCAGTTAACGCTCAAGCTTCCGAAATATTTTAAAAGTTCGGTTTTCCCCGTTTTATTTATGCCATTTCTTATTTATATTTTTTTATCAAAGATTCATAACAATCTCGCGTGTGCATGTTGTAATCGTTACAAAATTTTTTTTTGCTGAAAAATGTTGTTACTTTATCTTTTATTCATGTGATTGTATATTTATGTCATTGCGATGGTAACGATGGTAACGATATTGTAAGTCGTCTCTTCAAGTTTTTATACGGCCGTTTTATCGATACTTAATTAAGATAGTTTCAGATATAGCAACATACCGAAAAATGCTGATATACTAAACTACAGGGATGTAAAGTAGAGAAGTTTGAACTACCAAAAAAGGACGCAGTGCGTCACATTTATAAGATAGTGGTTGTGAATATCAACAACTTTGTATCGTTCTTAAGTAAAAATGTAACAATATGAAATTGAGGATTTGTAATGTGTTTTGTTGCTGCATGTCGGTTTCAATAAAAACCTTTCATTGTAAAAATTTTTTATTGAGGTGATATGAAAAATATCTGCTGAAAGTAGATATTTAGTACCGCTAACGATGTTCATGAACTATTATTTCGAATATCTCATGGCATACTCGTATCTCCGGTGATCCCTGCACCGCTCCAAAAACTAAGGACTTCACAGATTTGTTTTCCGTAAACACCCAACTTTAAATTCGGCGACGGAACCCACGAACAGATCTTCTCGAAGGTAACTCATTCACGAATTGAATATTTATTCATAATCTGTTACAAGTTTAAATATTAATTATCGAATTTTCCTTTAAAAAAATAAAAATGTATAGTTATACAAATGTAGAGTTATGGTAATTTAATAAGATATTGCTACCCGGTTGCGCTGCACACTGCGAAAACCAATTCTGCTGGTAATTCCTAGAGCGGTGAAGTCTCCAAAGAGATTTTGGTAAGAGCTTCGCGTTTAAAAGAAATTTCAAATTTGAATTTCGAGTTTAAAATTTTTTTCAAATTCGAATTTCGAGTTAAAAATTTTTTTTGAATTCGAATTTTGAGTTTAAAAAAAATCTAATTCGAATTTCGAGTTTGTAAAAAACTAAAAACGACAATAAAAGTAAAATTTATCAGTAAATTCAATTTTCATACTCTACAGATCAAAATATCTATCATTTGCGAAAATATGCAGAAATTATGTGCAGCAGTGGAATCTGCAATTTTGTCATTTAAAATAATTTTGTAAGTGCATTCAGATTCTGATAAAAACCTTTCATTGTAAATTTTTCCTGATTGCATGTATACGAAAAATATCTACCGCCTTCTGAATCATGGTTTAATTTTTTTGCGACGCTTCAGTACAGAATCACTGTCTCATATCTAGAGTCTCATAATATCCTTCGTGGAGTACTTGACACTATATCTTCTCGAGTTTCATTAAGAATATCAGGTAACTGAGATAATTATTCCAACACACAAATTGCTTCGGTGTCGAATTTGCATGCGGTTTTTCAAGTAAAGATATCGTTATGGTAATGACAACAATTGATGATAAATTATCAAACAACATTTTTTTGCTAATCTCGATGAGGAGGATTATTCTTAAGCCTTGGTCACGTGTTTTGGCTATAACACGATACCCACAAGGGTTCGAAATGACCCCAGCGATGTTTAAACAATATGTCGCGCTCACCATATCGTTCCGAATGATTCATAAGAATTCAGATTATTATTTCGGAACATTCTAGAATGTAGCATTAGTGGTATTATATTGTAATAGAATTTTACGACCGCGGATAAAAATCAGCAAGTAGATGATGCGTAAAAAAGCCCTTTTTACTATAAAAAAAAACAACTATTGCAATTTTTAAATTCTTTTAATTAATTAAGTTGTAGCATAATACTTCTGAAATTTAATAGTTTAAGTTCCAAAAATCGGTGTATAGTGAGGGTTTTAGAGAAGGTTTTCATTTTCACATCTATTTCGTAGTGAAACTCATACATAATAATATATATTCAAAGTGTCTCCATAGAAACAATATTCATAAATAATTATACATATATTATATAAGATTATGTACGTTCAACACACATGATCATATATGTATAATTGTTTTTCCCGGGTACTCAATATTAAAAACGGTTTGAAAAATGACAACATCATTTTAATTTTTATGACAATTTATATTCAATAACATTTAATATCAATGTAATTAAGTGTGTCATCTCGTAATTCTTTTCGAAAATTACGAAAATTATCCGCCGACCGCAAAATGCTTGTTTGGCCTCTTGTATAGAAATACGCTACTTTCGAACCTCGACAGATATGATCACAATCGATTTGTCGATCAGTTTCAATTCTACTGCAATATGAGTCAAGAATTCATATTCACGCAAATCAATCATTAAACGGTTATCGGCAGGTCAAAAGTTAGCTCTACTAGAGTAGAAGTTGATGATATCCGGCGTAGTGCGAAGATACAGAACAGAAGTGACTGAGCGTTGCGAAGATGTTTGCATCACACAGAGCTCGTGATCAGAAAAAAACTCTCGAAGATGACGCCACGAGAAAAAATCCATCACTATCATTTTGTTTTCATCAGCTGTTTCATGTTTATTTTAACTTATTCCAAGCTAATTGTGTAGAGTGTTGTCGTTATTATTATGAGTGTCCTCAGTGACGAATGCGCGGTAACACGATCGACTTGCTCACAAGAATTCCACCCGATAATTTGGTTCCTTTCACTCTCTTGACGATACGACAATCTCTAGTTCCAACAAAATTTTTAGAGTGCTGCAGCATTTAAAGTGGTTTGCGACAACGGATTGAATATATTTTAAGAATTTTACCCTCACTCCACCGTTTCTATAATTATGTCTTTCGTTATCGCGCTCAGTGAAATCGGGACTTTTCTGGATCTTTTATCCTGTACTTGATTACATTTTTTCTCTCTGTTTACTTTGTTAGCCTTTCATCTACTCTTGTGTCTCGCCTCATTTAGTTTTAGTTTAAGTTTAAGATTTACATTCTGTACTTCACTGTCTTTCTTATTGTTTATTTGTTTGTTCACGCATTTGGGTTTCTCTGACTTGGTCCTTACAGAATTTGATGTTGCAAGGTCGTGATAAATACTAAATATTAAATACTAATGCATTCAAAATCATTTTTAATAAAGCTTGATCGTATTTGAGTTTTTTTAAAAGTATTTATCACAGTTTCCAAATATCATTTTTTTAGACGTTATGAATTTTATAGTCTCAACATCGAACCTGTGTTTGCAGACTTCTCTATAAATTACACTTTTTCCTACATCCATTATCATATTCGTATTAGTAGCAAACATTTTTTTTTCAGAGAAAAAACAAGAACTTACCCCTGCCTAAAAACAGTGGAAAAATAGATTTTATATATCTTAAGGGGAACCAGTAAAAATCGAAAATTCCGGATCGATACAAACGAGAGAAATTACTGAGAAAAATCCGATTTCGTCTGAAACGTTATTGTTGGAAAAATATAATGAAATAAAGTTTTTCAAAAAGTCGGTTAAAATTAGACGTAAAATGAGTATACAAAATCCAAGATATTCGTTTTATAACAAGATAGTTACGTAAGAAGGTTACTTTGTTACCTTTTAAAAGTAACAAAGATAAAGAAAGAAGAAGAGTTCCAGAAACATTCAGGATCGTAAGTTACAGATAACTTTTTGTTTTTTTTTCTGTAAAGCGAGATAATCCGCGCACAGAATATGTGGTACCTTCAGACATTTTTAGATAAATTTCTGATATCAGAAAATAAATCCGAAATTTTTAGATAAATTTCTGATATCAGAAAATAAATCCGAAATTTTTAGATAAATTTCTGATATCAGGAAATAAATCAGAAATTTTTAGATAAATTTCTGATATTAGAAAATAACTCAGAAATTTTCAGAGTAATCTTTGTGGATTATAGCAAAACGTCAAATGGCCAAAGCACCATCGACGAATATTACAACATTGATGATCCCATAATAGCAAGATTTATTTACATTTTTTCCACCGCTTCGTAATAACAAACCTTTCTTAAAGCGGATGAAAATAGCGATTGTGACGAACGAAAACATAAACCGACTCACGGGTACGCGTCGCATACTTCAGAGGGCGTCGTTGTCGTTCCCAAGGCGTGATTACATTTAAAAACTCCAAGTTGCACTATTTTGCTGACGAACAATCATCAACCATTGATCCATAAATTCTGTAAGCAATTCATATAAATGTCTATTTATAAGTGCTAAATATCAGAATACTTAATATTATCCTAAATATTCTGTTATTAAGAGTTGGAGTAAGCATTAAAACATGTTACTTATACTGTATAGTACTGAGACGTGATGGCAGTACATAGTATATCGTTATCGAATGAAAAATAAAATAAACAAACAAACAAGATAGCTCTCTAGTTTATTATATCTTGAAATCTATCTTGAAAAGCTTAATACTACTGATTCACGTATACAATTTGAGTTCGCCCTCTTATGTTCCGTTAAAGTTAATGCAACAACATAATTTGTTCTGCAGGTTAAAATTCCGACAAATTTTAACCACATTTCAGATAATGACGAAACTATGTACTAATTATCGCCAAATAGTACCGATTTCATGTGTGAAACGTGAGTTTGTTATTTCATGTTTTACCAAAGTTAGGGCAAAAAAATGAGTTTTTCGAAAATTTCACAACTCCACAAAATCTGAACCGCTTTTCCGGTTTCGGTCAGATTCAACACCAAACGACATTAAGCGTTTCTGCGCGTATAAAGAATAACTCATCCGAATATCGCCATTTTTACGTAAGCTAAAGTGTGCACGTATTTTTCAGAAAAAAATGAAAAAGCTGTACGATAAAAATTTCTGCATACATTCTAAAAAAAATTGCAACGTTCGAAGATGTACCGCTACATCATTTGTGTACCAAATTTAACCTTAATCAATTGAACGGTTGTTTAGTTACACGTGATTGAAATTTCGAAGTCCTGCACCCATACACATACACACACACCCAAACACACGCACGCACGCATGCACGCACGTGAACATTTTTTCTAAACCACTTTTCTGGACCTTTTGGACCATTGTGAGTGTCCTGACATGGGAATTTCGGCTGAAAAGTCTTTACGAAAACGAAGCTTCCTCTATGAGGCAGCAAAATAATATTGGATTAACTTTAACAAAACATAAGATACCGAAATGAAATTTTATACATGTAATCAGTAGTATTCAGCACTAATAGGTACAAAGTTTCGTCATAACTTGTTATGTGGTTTAAATTTTCCCGAATCTCAACTCCTATAAAGAAAAAGCTGCACAGTAGAATTTTGCACATTGCTTCCGCAATATGTTTGTGTTTTTTTTAACAAACTTTTCGAGGAAGCCAAAATCGATTGACATACTTCCTTATCAAGGTAGCTTTGTAAAAAAAAAACAACATCAATGAGGAAACAATTTGCATAGTTCAACTTTGCAGCTTTATTTTTCATCGTATAAAGGGCCGATTTGCCAGGGTCTGAATATCGTTTTACCACCTCGAAACCGGTCTGCCTGGAGCCCTCAAGTGTTAAACGTACTTGCAGTGTGTCACCGTGAAAGTGCGTCACGAGACTACAGCCGCGCATTGTGATTGGCCACTACTGCGCACCAAGCGTGCGTGTGTTGGGTCTACAAGCAAACGCGAAGGAAATGACAATCAGTACGTACTGGACCACTCACGCTTCATGAACGCGCATTGAGCGACAAAACCAGACAAAACTGTCGTCAGGTTCGCACGTCATCTTTGACCGATGCCAAGCGTTGTATCGCAGTGACAAGACAAGCGTCGTCATCGTACGTTTAACGTTCCACGAATTTTCACACGCAGTTTCCACGAGCATTTGTGCAAGAAAAAAAAAACAAACGCCATAAGTGCAAACGAATCCGAGAATGAGGAAAATATTAATTGCGCTTTGCGCGTTCCTGGCTGGTGAGTTATACGATTTACTAAAATTCGGTTATCGACGAATGATTATTTCCTTTGTCGCGCCTCGATCGCTTCGATGCGTACACGATGACATTTTCGTCTCGACGCTCCGATGTTTTTTTTTTCGAGTACAATGTTTCTCGTCCCGTCGGCAATTGCGTCGAAATGTTGGCTATATATTTGAGTTGCGATGCACTTTGTTAAGCGCTTAATTATCGTATCTTCGCTCTTTATCAGCTATGTATTTGAATGAATTTTTCTGTTTCTCAATCCTACTGATGATTAAGAACCCATCGATCTTTGTTTCCTGTTGATCCGTCGCATCATCGTTTAATGGAGATTGCCGGATTTTTTTTTTCTTTATAGTCTCACCTTTATTACTCATGACTGTAGGTAAATGGCTGGTTTAGCACTCTGTTGATGACTCAAGAATTCTTGAACGTTCTAGGTCACACGGAAATTAGATTCCTTGAGTTAGCAGATTTATGGAGTCCTGTTAAGAAGCTACTGCAATTAATTTTGGGACTAGCTGAAATATCTCGCTACTGATTTTTTCTCAGTGGCGATAACTGACATTCTAAGATTCCTGTCATAATAGACCCTCATTATTACGCATACTCAACAACATTTAGCTTGTAAATACACATATTGTTTACTGGAAAAGTTTATGTGTTTTTCTATTATTTTATTATTTATTATATGTTACATATTTAAAATCTACAGTTTATTGTATCTGAGAAACTTTCAACAACTTTTAACTACTCATCAGAATAACCAAAATATAAAATGCATTTTGATTCACAGTGCTATTCAGAAAAACAAATGTTTTATAGATCCTCCGATTTTTCAATGATTTTTGTACTATTTTAAATAACATAAAATCTCATGCTTTTAATGGGATTTTTTCAATGTTATGGAAATTCTGAAAAGTGTTTTGTGATACTTTAGTAAAATCATTAGAAAAATTATGCACTTATCTGTATGTTTATGACTATATATTTGTATATTCAACAAGTCTTAGTGTTAAGAAAACTTCTTATTCCTTGGTTAAAAAATATATATAATACATACATTACAAAGTGTCTGGATTTGTCTCAACCCTTTCTTCATTTTTGTTATGAAGCTCCTTTGATATATTTTGCAATCCTTTGATAAAATTAACTTTCACATCATATTAACATAAACCATTATTCTGTTTTGTCTCAATGACTTTTGGCTTATGAATATAAGTGATGTGATAAAAGCAGTAATGACAAATTTCAGTGAAAAGAAAATAAATATACTGTGGTGTATCAAATATCAGCTCTATTCCATATATAAGTGGACCTTGTCCCCTTGTGGTTTTGCTGAGGATAATAAATTGGTGTTATCTCTTCATTCCCTCCATGCTGCTTCCGTAACAGTATTTTAAACACAAGCCTTTGAGTAATCATGCCATACTGAGTGTATCTTTCCAATTCATGTGCAGTTGTCATACCCCTATTCTTACACTGTAATAAAAGAATTGAATAGCTTTAGTCCTGATATCCAGATAAAATAGATAGGAAAATAAAAGGATTTTTTTTCAATGCTTTCAATAGCCAATCAGTGTTAATAATGAAAAAATTTATGTAAAGCAAATTTCCTCAATATATACACAATGAGAATGATAATAATAGTCATAATAAGAGTGAAAGTAAAGTAACACCCTCTTAAAAGTAAATTCATAGTAAATATTTATTCACTTAGTTGTTTATAGAGAGTCAACACTTGCTGCATGGGACACAAATGATTAATCATGAGAAAATAAAAAAAGACTGGAATTTTGATACGCAAATAAATTATAGTTTGTTTTTCTGAGAAAGTCTTTTTGACTTAGGATAATTATATAAAACGTTGACACAATTTAGATTGAATCTTTTCTGATTAATTAGAACAAATGGTTTCTAAAGAAAAGATATGAAAAATATAGGAAGCTGAATCAAAATATAAAACTATTTTTAAAAATTTAAATTTTGGTGAGATTTAGAATTTATATAAATTTAGTAAAAAGTTAGCAACTGTTGTTTGCTATTTTTTTCTTATATAAATTCAAATTGATAGATAACAAAATCTAACTTACACAAAAATGTAATTTTTTTTGTGTTTCTTAAGTTTTATTTTTCACCAAGTTATAAGATGCTTCCCACAAAATTCTGTTTTCATAATTTTCACACAACTCTGCTCCTTTTTGTTTTGCTAAAAAGTTATTTTGCCTTTCAAATGTAGACTCATTAACATTCATTTCCATTTTAACTTTCGTATGAAAATTTTCTTACAGCTTTCATACTCTTTTTATTCTACTGCACCAAGTATATTTTGTTAAGAGGAATGAACTAAGTTCTCAGTTTTTCCCATCGCTTTTTGTGACTCAGTTCTTTCTCTATTAATTCTAAACTTGTTTCTCTTTGCTTGAAAAAAAAATGCTTGGAGAGAGTGGGATACAAATGACTCACTGTTTTATGTAAAACTCTACTGGAGATGAATGTACAGCATCTGTGATTCAGCAATTCTTTGCTCTTGGGTTTACAGTTGCAACAGCCAGGGTAGTAATTGGCTCTGAGAATCAAGGTACTCCTCGCCTGCTGGGTGCAAAAATGTGTACCTGGGGCCCATCTTTCTGGTGTCAGAACATAACGTAAGAATCATCATCACCTATTAATGGGTCTGCATAAGCTTGGGGTCCAAAAAATAGTAAAAGTTTCAATAATTATTGTTTTATGAGAATATAGGGATGCTGAGATCAGGATTTGACACACAATCAATGCATAGTTGTGCTGTGTAGTTTTTTTCAATTGAAAAAAATTGATTAGCAATAAAGTTGTTATTATTTTTTGAACAAAGTACAGGAATATATATAAGTGTAATTTAAGTTTTTTTAATAACACTTTAAGTTTTAAATATTTTATAACATTTTCTATACTAGGATGAGATGGCTATCAGAAATTCTAAAAATTACAAGCTGTAGAAATGTTTTGTTTCCAACAGAAAAACCAATTAAAATTTTGAATGTTAACGAATGGTTAAACATTCAAAAAAATCAGCAGTTCATACTCTAAAAAATGTTGTGAACTATGCTTTGTCTGAATTTAAAGTAAAATGGACAAACTGATTAACAACATTATTGTTCTTAATATTTCTGTAACCAACTGTAAAACATGAACTTTGTCTATTCGTTATTTATTCCTATTTTTGTATTATAAAGTTTACAACAGAAATACACTGTTTACAATTTAAAAAAAAACATACAAAACACCAGAAAACCAAAAAAACACTGGCTTAAGGACTTCTGTCGATGGTCTGTCGCTCATACATACACATTCGAGCACAAACCTACACTCATAAAAAAAATAATAATCATAACAATGTAAACCTTAAAGTTATAAAAACATTACTACTATTACTACTGTTCATAATAATAATAATAACTTTATTGAATAACAATGATTTCATTGCTTATCAATATTTTTTGATTGTGTGTGTAATTCCAGATTTGCCAACCCAATAATGTCATTTTTCAAAAATTTGGAAAAGGGTCTATTTACTGAGTCTCAAACATATAAGACTCGTTCAATACAATTCTATTAAACACATTCATTCATTTTTATCTTAAGTAATTTTATTATCAACGAATAGAGAAAATTACTAATTAAAATTGTACAGAACTGCAGCAGGATGCAAAGCCACCCAGCATTGCATTAAAAAAGTATGGGAGACCATGGAGGTCCAGAACGACACTGATAGCGTGTGCGGAATCTGTAAGGACATGGTACAGCAAGCCCGCGATCAATTGGAAAGCAATCAGACTCAAGAAGACCTGAAAGCAGTATTCGAAGGAAGCTGCGCATTGATGCAGATTAAAGTGATCGTAAAAGAATGCGATATGCTTGTTGATCAGTTTATTCCCGAACTCGTCGAGACTCTCGCGTCGCAAATGAATCCGTCCGTTGTCTGTTCTGTTGCGGGTCTTTGTAATTCCGCGCATATCGATCAGCTCATCGAGGAACACAAGAGATTGCTGCGAGAGGTGAAAAAACGAGACTTTAGCTACTTTTCTTTAAACGAATAAATATTAGGTACATTGTCTAAAAGTACATTTTTCCATGGATTGTTCTTTGAAATTATAGTTTTTATGTTTTGTGACTCAGAAACTCGCTTTTCGTGTAAATTATTCCTTAAAATTAATATTTTGGATGCTTTTTTTAGCTTTGTAAAAATTATTTTTGAAAATTATAATTTCAGATGAATTATTTTAAAAAATATAATTCCGCATTATTCCCCAAAGTTACCCTTTTGGGTAGAATATTCTCAAAAATAACCGTTTTAGATGAATTTTTTCTTCAATTTGTCTCCAAAGATATTTTTATTTGTAATTTCGTGCGTGCTATAAGTAGACATACAGAATGGAAAATATGGAGGCTTGTGGCTAATGAATTGCGCAACAAAGAAAGTGCTCTGTCTACTCTCTGACTGAGCATCTCGTAAAAAAAAAGGACTTCCGAGTTAACTATAATGTTTAAACCTTTACCATAGACGTTTGAAATTGACTGTCGATTACTTTCTCCAGAATCCTGGAAAGAAGGCTTTATCGTTGAGTGACGACGAGCTCGAGCCCGACGAGTGTTCCAGATGTTACACGATCGCGACGCACATGGAAAAAAAATTGAACACGGCATCTCGAGATCATGTACTCGACCAAATGTTGAATATGTGTGGAAAAATGAGCTCTTTCTCAGATGCCTGCTCCGCCATTGTCATTGAATACTTCTCGACGATCTATTCTCACCTCCAGGATAATTTCAAAGCCAAAAACATTTGCCATTTGTCCGGTCAGTGCAGCGGCAAATTCCACAAGCATGAAGAGCCGAGCAAGGTATGAAAACACGCAGATAGGAAACTGTTGCTACTTTTAAATGCGCACCTTTTGTTTATTTATCCCATAATTCGTCCATTTTTTACGGTTCATAAATAGTTCATCCAAAAACTTTTTTTTTCGATAACGAAAATTCTGAAAATAATTCACAAACTGTGCTTTTCCATGTAAAAATATGAAAAGTACTATACTTTCACTATTTTGATTTGAAGAAATAGTCATTAGAAAATTACACTATTTTTTTTCGATATATCTCAGTTTTGTAAATAACATTTTTCCTTATTTAAAAAAAATGAAATTGACTGAAAAAAGGCGTGTTCAAAAATTGTTTAATTATACAAGCAAAGCGAACCGCTTCAATGGAATATCTTACAATACGTAAATTATTAGATATACAAATAACGTTGTGTATTTAAAAGAAGCAAAGTCTGTTGATTCTTCCGAAGGAATAAGTTTAAAGAGCATTTTCGATCGAATCTCTAATGTCATGTTGTAAATGTCAATGCGATAGGATCTCGAGGTCGAAGTACGTCCGTTGTCGAGTGTAGGAATGGTAGAAGTCGGCGACGATCTTCCCTGCAAACTCTGCGAACAATTGGTTGGACATCTGAGGGATTTGCTGGTTGCCAACACTACAGAAAACGAATTCAAGCAAGTTCTCGAAGGACTATGCAAACAAACCAAAACATTTGCTCCCCAAGTATGTTTTTCACAAATATGCGAATCATTTCGATTCATACATTTTTCAATGCAATAATTTTCCATTTTCCGCAGTGCAAATCTATCGTCGACGAATATTACCCACAAATTTACACTTATCTCGTCAACGGATTGGACAGCAATGGTGTTTGTGAGATGGCAGGAATATGTCCACTTCCAGGCAAAGAAGTTTTGGTAAGCTGTATACGCATAAAAATACAAAAACTAGATAAATTAGTAAATTGTTTTGTCTAACTCTCGCATAATTCCGATTAAGAAAATAATAATTTAATATAAAGTAAGTTAATATAAAGTTTTTCCAATATATTGCAGGGTGAGGGTCAAAATAGCGAATGGCCAAAATAGTGAATGCTTATAATAGCGAATTTCGAAATTACGAACGTCTGAATTTAGAATGGTTATCATAATGAAATTCGCTATTTCAGCTATTCGCTATTTCCACCTCCATCTTATTAAAATGCATTCAAAATAACAAATGATAAAAATGGCGAATGGCTGAAAAAGCGAATTCTATAATTATGGACATTGTACATTTAGACGTTCCTTATTTTTTAATACGCTATTTTATCCATTCGCTATTTTGACCTCCACCCATATTTCAATAGTATTCGCATTGTTGAAAGAGACGAGTAGCCTCGAATTTCACTGCAGTCTAATTTATATTCAAGTTACAATAAATTAATTGCTTCGGGTTATATACACAGCTTGATTAGTTTTCCACCCAGTATCATCTTATCTAACCTTGGCGTCGAAGATCATACGGTCATCACTATACCCTGAAATATTGACGGCTGAAACGTGGAATTTATCTATTTCTATTTAAAGAATCTCAGATTAGGGAAAACCTACACTTTCCATCCCATGTAAAGAAACGTAAGATGTATTTAGCTGCGTTCTACCGCCTAACTACCTCAAGGTGGTTAATAGATGATTCGCGAAATTTTTTCAGTGCGTCTTTGATTCGCAAATTTTGGATTACAATTTTTTCAGCCGTCTTAAAAGTCCGAGTCTAAAAGTGGTGGTAAACCGCCCTATTGAAACGACTTCTTGAATCCATTAAACATCTTTACAATTTTTTTATCTTACTGGGCTTTATAATCAATGAGGATCTTAATTTTTATCAAGGAAAGTAAACCCTGACCACTTAAATTAATCGACTGAAGATTTCGTATGAATTTTAAGCGGCACGGAATCTACTCAAGCGCTTGATATGTTATAATTATATCTGCGTCTGCGATTTGTGGCTTTCACAATTTGCCATTTTGAATATTGAAAAATAAATGTGGCGTTACATAAAAGTGAGATATAGAGAGTTAGAAGAGAGTAGGCGAGATGAGTGAAGAAAATAAGTGATTAAAAATGGGTAACAAGAGCTACTAATTGATCGAAAACAATATAAACAAACATCAAAATAACTTCATAAATCCATAAATTAATCTCTGATTTGTGTTTTACATCTTTCCAATGTTTTTAATACAATAGTTAATCGAAAATAGACCAGTATCATTTCTCGCTGACGATAAATATTTCTTCAGGACGGACCGATCGCTCCGCTCCTTCCGGAAAAGCCGCTGGAGATAGGTGTTCGAATAATGAACCACAGAAAGAATTTAGGCGAGCACGGAGCGGGAATCAGAAAAGATGTAAAGAAAACAGAGGCTGACGAAATGCAGCTGCCGATCGATAGGCTGATGGGACCGTCGGTGATTGTCGGAGCTCCACAAATGGATGTTCAGGGCCAACAGACTTGTGCATTCTGCGAATATCTGTTGCATTACTTGCAGCAAGTAATCACGAATCCATCTACTGAGGTAAGCAGTATATTGCTTCAAATAATGTGACGCACGTATCGCAAACGTGACTATTTGTTAAAACCGTGATTACAAATTATTCCTCAGGAAGAAGTGAAGAACGTGATCGGCAAGGTTTGCCAAAAACTACCGGATTCCGTGCAAAACACGTGTCACGAATTCCTCGATACGTACGGCGACGCGGTCGTGGCGCTTATGGCCCAGGAGATTGATCCCTCTGTCGTAAGTGTTTCATTGACCTCCGATACGCTCAATTTTGTTTATGAGCAGTTGAAACCGTTGCTTTACCGACAAAAAGTTTCAGACAACTTCTATGTGGATATCGTTGAAGTTGTCAAACAAATTTAACGAGTATACTTTCTATATTCTTTAGATTGTACGATAAAATTTCTTGATGGAGGTTCTGAAATGGATGAATTCTTATAAACATAATATCATAGACCTCTTGACATTTTGCACAATCTTACAGCAATAAAAATATAAGACGTAATATTTTATAAACACAATTTTGGGAATTTCCATTTAAATTATCTCAGTAATAGTTTCTAACATATTCAGGACAATTTCAATCAATGATTAGCAAAATAAAATATCTTATATATTCGGCAAAGTTAGAAAACTATTTCTGGACAATTTTACTTAATTTTTAGATATGTTGTTACACTTTTTGCATATGCAAAATTTTTTTTTGCCGTGGATCCGCGTGGAGTTCCGCTAAACTTTAATCCTTTCAAAACACGATTTACTGATTCTCGGTTTAAGATAATGAAAAACACTCTAGTTATGAGTGGAATTGATCGAAAACTTCGTTTTTAAGCTCCGGTCTTTTGTGTTTATTAGTTTTTTTTTTGCATTTCCTTATGCTAAAGTGGCAGTGAAAAGTAAATAAAATGTACACCTTGCAGGTCTGCCCAATGATGCACGTATGCCCATCTCAACAATTCATGGAGGCTTGGGAGAAAATCCCTAAAAATCTGATGTTGAAGAGTGAAGTTGAAGATAAACCCAGTTGTCCACTTTGTCTGCTGGCCGTCGGACAATTGTATAGCGTTATCAAGGACAACAAAACTGAGGTAATTATTTTCTTTCTATGCAAGTTTGATAAAAAATCACAGCAGCTCTCACTTTAATCGTAATTGTAGTTCGCGTTTCTTAACTATTTATACATTAAGCTGGAACTGTGGCCTTAATATTAAGGATGCTTTAAACAGACAACCTCAAGTAAAACTTTGAGCCGCAGAAATTTATACTAACAACATTCATTTTGAATGTCATAATGATACGAAAAAGTAGTTCATGAATTAAAAAAAAATAGCTTCATAAACTTTGTAAAACTTGAATTTTTTCATTGTTAAAAAATACCTTTTGTCAGTTTTAATCATTTTTTTCGTTATTTTTCGCAATGCTCGAAAAGTCGCGAAACTTTTATGTTTCCTTACAAAAGTTATATTTCCTGTGAAAATTGGCATGATCTATAAATCTTAATCATTGAACGAACAGTTTTGTACCGACTTGGAGATTTTTTTAAGACGACAATTTTAAAACGATCAAAATAAGGTTTTTTTCCTTGGTGCCCGTTTCAATCACACATTTGGTTGGGAATGCGTATCTAAAACATTTTCAAATTTCACCAAAACCGCACCAGATTTTGTACGTAGGCATATTCTCATGATCTTATGATTTCAGGCTAGCATTGAACAGGCGCTAGAAAAATTGTGCACCCATTTGCCGAAGGATCTTGTTGATCAGTGTCAATCGCTGGTAGATGGTTATAGTAAGGAACTCGTTGAAATGCTGCTTGCGGATTTGTCTCCTCAAGAAATTTGTGTTTACATCAAGCTCTGTAACGCAAACAAAGACCCGGGCCCAAAGAACTTCTTCCCGATGGACAAAGATGGAGAAATCCGTAAGATATAAACTTTTTTGACAATTTCTTTTAGCGGTGCTTACAAACGATCCTTTCAAGATAGTTCGATGATGATGAGCCAAAGTTGAGGATAAAATAAGGTACAGTCCCGCCAATCGTGAGTTTCAGAGAGAATTTCGATTACTTCCCGATGGGATAAAAATCGGAAAAAAATAATCGATATTAAACGTGTTGAAAAAATAACTTTTCATAGTAATTATTCCAAAATGTTATTAACAAATTTCTGAAAAAAAAACAATTGTGCAACAAACAATTAGTCAACCTAACTTTTTGTAAAATGAAAATGATATGTTAATTTAATTGAATGCGTATGAATTTTTTCACATTTTTTTTCTTTATTTTGAGTTTGATTTTTTATTTTCAAAAATGTGCGCGAAATAACGAACTTTGGATATGTGTTCGGCATGAAACCATCTACTACACTCAAGATTTTATCGCAAAACGCACAAAATAAAATTAAAAAAATCAAAATCAAAATAAAGAAAAAAATCTGAAAAAATTCATACGCATTAAAAAGAATTAACATATCATTTTTATTGAAAAAAAGTTAGGTTGTCTGTTTATTTGTTGAACAATTGTTTTTTTCACCAAATTGTTAATAACATTTTGGAATAATTACTATGTAAAGTTATTTTTTCACCACGTTTAATATCGATTATTCTTTTCCGATTTTTATCCCATCGGGAAGTAATCGAAATTCTCTCTGAAACTCACGATTGGCAGGATTGTACCTATCATACATCCTCGAATCAATGGCTATTATTTTGTTATGAAATCATTTGTATGTGTACATCAAACCATATATCCCATTTAGACGCTTTGAGGTGACATAGAAAGAGCGTCAGAAGTTGATTTCGACCATGTCGAATAATAAAATTTCATGTAAAATAAACTACAATGAGCTTTGTTATAGCGTGTCAAATGAATAGTTGCTCGGGTTGTGCCAATTTCTGAATGCTTGATTCATAAAATTATTTACATTTAACAAATGTGTTTTTATGGCAATTTACTGTAATGCCGTACATTTTTATTAACGTTTTCGATAGACAAAGTTGACATAAAGTCGCTAAGTGCATGTAGATTTTCTAAACAGTTATTTTCCGGATTCGCGGAATCACGGTAGCGACTTGGCAACGCCGCACGGTTGATACTGTTGACACGAACTGACGGCGGACCTTACAAGCGATTTTGCTTTGCAGCGAATAAAATGTTTCTGAATTTTCTTTTTCAACTTTATTTGATTTTTCATTGGTCACATTAACAGCACTGTTTTCACATTGTACCAAAACAGGTTATCATGGATAACCTATTCAGGCTATTACTGATTAGTATATTTATCATTAGTCTTTATTTAATTATAGTAGAGGCTTTATAGTTCGTTTCACATATACTGTTTCACATATACAGATTCGTTTTCACATATACATTGCGCGCACATGTTCGGCGTTGTTGCTGCGTTGCTACTGTCGATTTGTGAGAATAAGTGATTTCGCACCGGAATTTAATCTTCAATTATTAATTTCTGTCAAAATATACAGTAAATCGGCTTTATCTTCAACCGTACGCTTCGTTGCACTGTCCTCTTTCCATTGGTATATTTTTTACCGTCATATTTTCAGATATATTATGAAAAAAATCGGGTTATCCATACGACACTTCCGGTTTTCCTATAATACCAATTTTAAGCAAACCTCCTTTTGAAATCGAATATGAAGAAGCGGACGGTCAATCACCTTATTCCGGTGCTTTATTTATAGACGAGAGTTTAATCTTTCGATACAGAAAATAAACCAAAATCCATTTTGCAAAAGTTTTCTGTTCATCTTCGTTCGACCTTAATTAACGTTGAGTTTTCGGCAAGTTACAACTTCGCGAAACACGATTTTTTAATCATAAAAAATCGCCCAAATTAGTTGCTTCATTAATTCCTAATGAATTCAGTGAAGCAATCGAAGTAGCAAAAAAAATTGATTAAAAATGTTTAAGTTCTCCGTACATTAAATTATAGTCATAAATTCGGAATTTCGGAATCTCCGGTCTGAATTATAAATTACCAATAACTGTATGATAACAAAAATGATCGCTAGTAGACGTAGCTAATATACATCGTTCAATGATATCGGCTTCTAACCAATAAATAAAATATAATTTTCTCCTGCCGATTATGACCCACGCATCAAAAGTTATTCAAGTGTCATGCGTAATTTTTATTCCACAGTAACTAACGAAATTCCGGATTATCCATTGTCGGAGCAAAAACCGGTTGAAGACAGCACTGCGTGCGTCGTATGCGAATTCATAATGCAGTATCTGGAAAAAGCCATGGCCAAAAAATCGTCGAAAGAGGAAATCGAAAAAGTTGTTCACAGCGTGTGCAACCACTTACCGAAAACCATTTCCGAAGAGTGCAATGGCTTTGTCGACCAATATGCCGATGTTGTCATAGATCTTCTGACGCAAGACGTCAGCCCGAAAGAAGTCTGCACCGTTCTTGGAACTTGCCAACAAGAAATGCAACGTCTCCATGGTATTGTAACCTATAACAATAACCGTAGAAAATAGTACTTTACGATACTAGTGCAATAGAAACTTTTTCTTGCGAGTATTGCAATCATACGAGCGAAGAAAACGTTTATCGCACGAGTATCGTACGAAATTTTATTTCACAAGGTGTGAAAATGAAGATTTATGCGCGCGAAGCGTTCATAAAACTGCGTTTCTCGCACCGAGGGAAATAAAGATTCTTACTGTATCATGAACATCTTTTTTTACTGTGTGATAAACAATATCTTTTTTTTAAACAATATTTGCGCCAACAGATTCTATCGCGGAATGCGCTCTCTGTCAGGCTGTAATCTCTACCATCGATAATCTTCTGGCCAATCCGAAAGTTGACACCCGAATCGAAGAAGTCGTGTCCCGAGTTTGCGACTATTTGCCGGCTGCCAAGCAAAACAAGGTAAGAATTAATACATTTTGACGGATGGAAAGATTAAAGTTCAAATTGTAGTCGACGCTCCAATAAATTAAAATATTTCGACTACAATCAAACTTAGCTACAAGAAAACATCTGGAAGAATTTAACACCACTAAATCATTGATTTTGAATAATAATAATGCATAAAAGTTATTGACGAAGTAAAAAAAGATCAAACTAATTTTGTAGAGTTTTCGTTATAAGATGAAATCTTCGACTTTTTTGGATACATGATTTTTTAAAGAATTTTTCAGAAATTATTAAATCAATTTTTCAGATTTCAAGTGATAACAGTTAGAAATTGAACAATATAATTGCTACAATGTACGTAGTCAATTTTTTTGTCATTTGGGAATATCAGAGAATTAGTATCGTGTAAAAAAAAACACTTGACTATTGGAATATTTTAGTTTCAAGAAGCAATTATTTTTCCTCATTATTATTGATGTTATCATGGCTACAAAAAAAAAGATTGTTTCTGTATCGTCAATGACGATGATAATTTGGAAATTTTTTTTCTTGTCACAAAGTAATGAGACTGTGATCGAAAATTTTCAATTTAGTAGAAAGATTTTTTACTAAAAAATCCTCTGTATTTAATTTCGACATTTCGTTTTCCTGCAAAGTTTGGTATCTGAAATTATTATATGAATTGACTAATGCTAAGTATTGTCGCTTTTAGTGCACGATGATGATGGAGGTTTACGAACAAAGTATCATAAACATTCTTCGTGATCACGGAGACAGCAAGAAAATCTGCAGTACAATTGCTTTGTGTTCGCCGGGTGATTTTTACGCGATGAAGTCTAGCCAACACAAGCGCATGATTCGATCGACCGCCGATCTTGGAATAAAACCGTGCACGTGGGGAGAAGGCTATTGGTGTAGAAACGACCACACCGCTGCCGAGTGCAAGGTACTTTCTCTAATATTTCAACCGTACCGATATTCAGTGAAAAATCAATAATCGTGAATTTATCCGGTCGTGAATTTAATTATTTCATTTTTTTGTTGTTTTCAGAGGGAAGATCATTGCAGAACGCATGTATGGAAAGGTGATTCAGCACCTGTCGCTTCGCAAGGGAATTAATACGCGAAATCGGCGCTTTGCTACCAAAAAGGTTTGGTGAGGAAAAAACCAGCTTTTATCCACCGAATGCTGTTAGAACTTGTTAGTTGAACAAAACAAAAAAAAACTTACTTCATATATAAATACTATGATAACATTACATTTGATTATAAGAACGATATTATTCTGTTGCGTGTGAATATGCAGAAAATTACGAAATCTTCCTTAATAAAGATTTGACGCGAAATATAGATGATTTCGTTGTTAGAATTCACGAATAACATTCAATTGCTGGAAGAAGGTCTCGATTTTTTTTACCTGCAAGCTGTTTACGAGAATATCGCGATTTAGGTGAGAAAAGAATGATAAATCGATGATGTTCGATGCGAGATATCGCAAGAAATTTATATACTTATACTATCGAAAAACACGTTACTCAATCAAACTCACGGCTAGATTTTTTAAGTTATATTGAATTGTGAATTACCTGTGATAATGGGAAAATAAAATTGCGAATCTTGCGTATATCTTGAAGTTTCTACCCAACCTACAATGGAGTACAGAATTCTTCAGCAACGCCTCAGGCCTGCAAGTAAGAGCTCATGACGACACTAGAAAGTTGTGACAAAGACTTTTTTAAGGGGCTTGTAAATTATTAGGTGGACCGCCAATTAAGGCGGATGTTTCACTAATGGAACGAAAGTGCCGAAATTGTCATTTCACTTTCATTTCTAGTAATGCAGATGATTCTTGTGTATAATTTCGAAGCGATTCAAAAAAATGTGATCATTTTTTAAAGATATGTTTATGAAATTGTTCGTTCAATGAACTCGAATTTTCTTGTTCACGAATACCTTTCTATTAATGTGTATCCATGAATTTCAGAATTCGAGTATTGCTCAGATTTTTTAACATGATTATCAGTCGTTAAAAATAAAAAATTCATTTCATGGTTCTGGAGAATCACCGGCTCATTCAATAAGGTAATAGAAAGTTTTATATACATGAACAGTGGACAGTGATATATGTTTTAAGCTGTAGTTATTGGTGCAGCAGTGAGATAATGAAAAGTGGCCACGATGCATCATAGTGACTTACTATCATTTTTTGTATCCACGAGAAGAAAGTCATTACGATCGGCAAGACGTTGATTCTGTATAGATAATTTTATTTCCCTTGTCAATGAAGACATTTGATTTTGCATATTTCATTATGAAAATTTTGTCATGATTTTCGAGGACAACAGGCGATCTGTCGCCCTTACGAAAATTGAGGCTGCGTATTTCTGCTAAACCGAACTTTCCGCTGCTGTCGTGATAACTGGTTTGTCTATGTTTCCCTCACCATGAGCTATGTCAATCGATATGCGCCTCAGAGTGCGTTTATAGTCTAGGGATGGGCCGATGTTAATTAAAACGCCGACTAAATCGATTCACGAAGAAAACATCAGGGTACCGATAATTATCATCAAATCATTACCCGTATCAAAAGATCATAATCAAAACGTCAGCATTGTGTTATATTGTTAATTCCGAAAATCGGTTTTTTAAAATCGAAAAACGATTAACAGTTCTAATAATCGAAAATCGATTAACCGGTTGAATAAATGAAAGAACGATTAATTGGTATACAGTATTGAAAATCGGCAAAAGGGATTGTAATATGATATCAGTTTGAACAAGAGGGTAAAATAACAGATTTGGAGAAAATAGCAAACCTGAAATATTTTTTATTTTAGTCGGTGCGAAAACGCGGTTTTACTTACGCCTCGCGTGCATAAATTTCCTTTTTCACACAATGTGATAGAAATTTGCGTACGAAACGCGGGCGGTGAACGTTTTCTTAACTCACTTACGTCAGAAAAAGTTTTAAGAAAATGTTTGTACCTTACAATTGCAACGATAAAATAAGGATGCAAAGTGGAACTATACGCATTGCATCCTCATTCATTTCCATCTTCCTCAACGCCGCGTCTTTGAGGAAGTTTATTTATTTTATTTTTGGTCCCCTCACAGAGAAAACGTAAAGAATGTATTAAATTTACAGAAGAGTATTAATTTTTGAATTTTTTTATTTAAAACCTTACCATCGGTTATAGTAAGTTGCTGCGAATAATTTAAAGATGTACGAGCGGTACAGTCCGCTTAAACGTGAGATTCAGAGCGAATTTTGAACACTGCTCCATGCGTTAAAAATTTCAGCAAAATCAAGCATATGGAAGGTGCTGAGAAAATTAATATGGTATAATAATAATTTCAAGATGTTATTAACAAATTGATGAAAAAAAATATTGTTCAATAATTTACCCGTCAAGCTAACTTTTTTTCAAATTAAAATGAATTTTTTTCAATCAAGCGTGGCAGATTGTTTATAGAATTTTTTTTTGGCTCTTCTAAAAAATCGACAGTGCAAGAAAATCGATGTTATTCTTTCGGTCCAAAATATCATAAAGACTAAGAAAAAAGATAAGGCATCTACGTGAATTTTTTTCAGATTTCTAATACAATTATTTCCAATAGCTAACTTTCGCCGCGGTTCCCCCTTAAGACTCCCGCGTGTTGTCGCTGCATTATCAACAACCGGAGTTGAGTATTTCTGCTCGTTAGTTCCTCCACTGAGATGCCGCCGTCTTACTTTGGACTGTTCCAAGTGGTCGAATTTTTTATCGTAGCGAGTAAAAAGCGGCGACTCTCCCCTCGTAGAGCGTTGTTGGGTAGAGAGTGAGCTCGGTCGCGCACCCGAGTGAGTAAGAGTGAGTGCGAGGGCCGCGGCGAAGCGTATCGTCTGCTACGCGCAGAGTGGACGGTGGCTAGGCGGAGTGTGGCTGGAAAATCGTATCTGGCCCGAGCTCGATTGTATTCCTTGACAGAACGTCCGTGCTCTTCCTTATTTTATCAAAAGCCAATCTACCAACAATATCGTGCGGGTTACGCGAGTGTCGCCGTCAATGTTGATAATCGAGAGTAACAGGAATATAATATCGTTGTCGTTGCCGCTCAGCTACTGTCAACAACCGGACGCCAGACTCAGCGTCTCCGAGAAACGTCAAACTTTCGTCACGGCCCGGCCGCGACGAGAGCGGAGTTCGGGCTGAGAAATAACCCAGTTGTCGTCGTAAAAGACGATTGAATACCGTCACCACCGAATGCAAACAGCCTCTTCCTCGTAGCGCGAAATTCCAGCTCCTCCCAAAAATCCGTCTTTTTTTTTACCTTTATTTTTCCTTATATTTTTTGTTTTTTTTTCCCTTTGTTGCTGTATCCTTATTGTTTTTAATTATTATTTTTGTTATTGTACGTTCGGAGCGTTATCGTATTTTTTTACTGCACGCGTACGCGAGTAAACAACAACAAATATGGCAAACAACAAAAACGCGAGTAACGCTGTGCAGAACAAGCCTGTCGAGGTGTCCCAACAACTTCAGGATGGAGAGAAGTTTATTAAGTGGGACGAGGTCAGTATACCAGTGGATCACTGGCTCTGGTTCATTTCATTCGACAATTGGTGTGTTATCGCACTTGGGTCATGTACTCAAGGCTTGTATTTGTGGATGAGAGTTCCTTTGCTTCTTCAATAGACACGGGTCTTTTAAAGTCAGTCGAGAGGATGTATTGGACGGCACAAAACCGGGGAATTGATGCAAATGGATTCTGTTGAGTTACCGGCAAGCTCTATTCTTTTGTGTATTTCTGCTGCTGCTGTATATTCTTATAATGTCTGGAGAATTGTATGGCTGCATTTGCGCTGAGACAACCTCGGTTTCTTGCTCCTGTGTCAAGTATATCCTAAAGTTTTGTGGTTTGGAGCTATCTTTGGACTCTCCAGGGGGAATAAGTTCATTGGAGGTGGCAACTTGCCAATGGAAAATCAATGGTGTTAAATAAAAATTCAAGGGAAATGTCTATTCAGAATTAGATTTTACCAGCGAGTTATTGAGGATTTTCGATACCTGTTGGCACTTTCATTCTCATGTATCATTTAATATTAACTGAGCAATGCAGATTCTACAAGGAAAATTTGTATTACATATTCTACCAGGAAAGTTGTGATTGTTAGACCATTGTAGACAAATTATGGTTTACATGGGAATTAGCTAGATACTGTAGAGTCAAGTTTACCTGGGTAATGATAATTTTGCTGCATGAGTTGTCAGTAATTATAAATCATCTGATATTGGTGTTAATCTCTGTAAAATATACTTAGAAATTGATTGATTTTCGGATTATTCCATTTATTTGACAAGGGCAATTTTGGCATTGCATATCAAAGCTATTGAAAATTAATTTTAGAGGATTTTCTCTTCAAAATTAGTTTTTATTAATTAGTTATCAAAGGATTTTCTTACATGTGGAAACTTTTAATATCCTGGATTATTGAGTGTTAAAAGAGGTGCTCATAATTTCTACTAAGAAAAAAGTGTTTACTTGCAAATTCCAGGAGAATTTGAGCAAACATGGAAAATAACACCATACTATACAGTAAAGTTTACCTTGATGATGATTCATTCATCATTAATTATTTTTGATATATATATTTCGAAATTTATTGATCTAGTAAATTTTCCAATTAGTGAAAAATGTCAATTTTTCCACAGGACAACGTTGGTTAATGGCAATTTCAGGGTTCTCAATTCACAAAGAAGTTATCAATGACATTTTAATATCTAGGAATTTTTATTGCCCTGCCCCATTGGAACTAATTAAGATGTTAATGTATTCTATCAGAAAAGATGTTTTTTTCTTTATGTTATAAGCAAATTTGAAATGAATTGGTATTTTAAAATTAATTAAATTAATTCTTCAAAAGTATACATGTAAATTAGTTATTTACGAGACATTGCAGTTTAAAAAAAATTCAATGATGTTGAATGAATATTTAATAGGAAAATATGAAAATCAAAAATAATGTTATGAGGACTGACAAATTTATATATACATATATAGCAAGCAATAAGTAATTGGCTTAGAAGATACTCCAAGGCGAATTTTAAATTCACTTTGTCAAGAAAGTTTTTGGGTGTACTATTCAAATTTATTAAGAGTTTTAATCGCAAAAGGGTTGAAAATTGGCGACTTTTCAGGTTTAATTCAGTTTAACTCAGCACGTAATTGAACGTTAATTTCTTCAGGTTATTTCATTGTCGCGAAGTATTTCAATCTCAATAAAATCGATCTTTAAAGGTATATTTGATAAATTTTTCAAATGATAGCTTTATACGGAATTAATATACCAATCATATTAAACACCGCGTTTATGAACGAAAAAAAAATTATAACAAAAAATGCGTATAACTCGTATAGTTTTACCGAAAATTACACGATTTTTTGTTTAAAAATTATTTTCTTATTCACAAGCCCAAAAATGTAAAGAAATTAATAATACGACTTGCAAATGATATATAAAAATATTAATAACTATATCACACAAATCTTTATTATATTAGTGACTTCATCGTAATGATTTTGGCCCAATAATTTGCAGCATCTCGAAACTGGTCTCAAATTATCTTACAATCGTTTTTCATAAAACTGTACGGAATTTTTTTTATAGGGATAATTTTTTGTAAAATTATTGTAAATAAAATTGCCTTTCAAAATTCGTAATATTCAAAATCTTTTCACTAATCCCTGCACTTTATAGTTATAAACTAATAATACGGAAACAATTTTGCTATAAACTTTTCTTTAAATAAAGTAATGGATATTTACATCTCTGCTTTTTACAAGCATAAAATTATTCGCTCGAATATTCATCCATAATAAAAAAGTACTTTGTTGATTTCACTTTTATGTATGTTCCACAGGATTCAGGAGTTGCAACCCCGGTTACATTGAGGGTGGATAAATACGGTTTTTACCTGCATTGGGTGGATCAGAATAATGAAGTGGATATGCTTGATATCGCAGTGATACGGGATACTCGAACAGGAAAACATGCCAAGATACCGAAGGTACGAAGAACCGCTTCTCGGAATCGAAGTTGATGATGATCGTCGGAGGGTTCTTCTTCTTATAATAATATAGAGAGGGTCGAATTTGCCGAGTCTGCTACCTTAGCCATGCATGTGCTCTGTACACTTCACTTTGAAACGGAGCGTCCGTCTGTAATTTATAAAATAACTGGCCACAGATTGTGCAAAAGTTAAGGATACGTCTGAGTGAATGCATCCATCATTGGCTTTCATTCAAAGCCGTCCGGAATTCTCTATAATTACATCACCTTTGCGTGGATGCTCATGACGCACAGCTCAAGCACTTAATAATTATTGACAAAATTATAAATAGAACATTACCTACTTTACTTATGCCCCATATACTTTTTTTTTTCCTCGGCGATAGTTACTCTTGCATGTGGCGGGTAATATAATCGCGGTTAATACGGAAGAGAAAAAGAAGGAGGTGTTTTTTTCATCGTATTAATGTTTTCCTATAAATCAATAGAAAGCCTCCTCCTGGTTGACTTTGTGCATCCGACGTTTCATTATGGCCTTTCGGAAAGTTTGAATGCGCAAACTTCTTGTCTGTCTCGTGGAGACGCGTCACGATCCCTTATTTTTAGAGACAATGCTGGCGGAATTATCACAGCCGCTTCGTGTCTCCGTAATGAACGCGCACGGACACCTTTATATGTGTGCGCCCAACATTGCGTGATACACATTATCGTTCATTCTTTGTTTGTGAAAATAATAATAATAATGGAACAAACGAGATGCCATTAGAAACGAATGGTGTCCTATTGGCTGTTAATGGTGATGGATGGAAAACCGGGATGGGCAATATTAGAATAATCGTGTATTCAAAATATATTCAGATTCGAGTGACGGATCGTCGTTTCTGAGTACTATCTAATTATCAGTTATTCCTTCAATGAAGATAAGCATTATAAGATATTCCGAATTGAATACATTATTCCATTTTAATAAATATTGATGCTTGTTTGTATTGTCAATATAATCCTTAATTGGATTAGTATTCGAGTAAATCAACAAAACATCGACGTTGTTGGAGATACTAAACAACAGTATGTAACGTATGATCATAAGCGACAATAATAATTACAAAATATAATCAACATAATCAGAAAATCGTGTCATAAATAAAATAAAAAATTTTTTGCAATATAAAATTGCTAATGTTTGCGAGAATAAATAATTTTTCTTAAGACTTTGTGAACATTTTCCAAAACCTCGTCTTTGAGATTGCAATCTTTTCATTGGAAACTTGTCTTAAATTTACGACTTTTTTTAAAAACATTCGCATGATAATAAGTTTTGTTGACATACGGAAATCGTTTTTTAAATCAATATCAATGTTTTTAGGACCTTTAACGAAGTTGATGTTCTTAGATTTCTTTTTAGCGTGCCGTAATCAATTAAGTACTCAATTAGAATCAATACTTGTAGGGATTCGTTTCACCCAAAATTAGGGTTTGATTTTTATCTTGGGCTTCGCGTTTGCGTGCTCAAACATGCGAATGAGGCAATCTTGAACTCAGATCTGAGTTGGGCTATGGAAAAAAAGAAAAGCAAACTGCTTAGAATTCCAGTTAATTCGAATAATAATAAAAACGTATAGTCATTGTCTCTTCAAGACTCTTATATACTTTAATACGACTGAACGAATGAATAATTCTCTCGGGAATAAAATAATTAAAGCCAAATGTTTGACTCCTGACAATTTGAAAATAGAATTTCTGTCAGATACTTTTTCGCAAGGATTACACCGTTACTTCGCTCGTTAGTACGTAATATAATTTTGCAGGATCCAAAACTGAAGTCTCTCGTAACGATGGGATCTCAGGATTGTTTGGAGGAGAAAACCGTGACGATATGTTACGGTTCGGATTTTGTTAACGTTACATTTATTAATTTTTGCGCAACACGAGCGGAAATAGCGCGACATTGGACAGACCAGTTGCTCCAACTGGCTTACAATTTGACACAACTCAATACGAGTACAATGTTGTTTCTGCAAAAAGCGCACACGAAACTCACACTCACTGCTGACAAGTCGGGAAAAGTGCCAACAAAGAAGTAAGTTCGTGCGGGATTAATGCGTCAGATAGTAAGTTCTCATTGAGAGTAAGTTCAAAGTTCTCAAAAGCATTTTTACTTTTCAGTATCATAAAAATGTTCACGCAAAATAAGGAGGACCGCAAACGCGTCGAGAAGGCTCTCGATATTGCATCGCTTCCATCAGGAAAGGTACATTTTCCTGTCCACAGTATATCAAACTATAACAGAGCTTTTTTTTTATTATTCTATGTTTCATGCATCACGCATTTTGTGGCAGAAAGCCAAAACGCCCATTAAGTTCGTTCAGCATCCGCTCCGACAATCACTGTGGTGTTAAGGTAGCTACTGTGCTCCGCACTAGTGAAATGAGGCCCAGACTTTTACAATGGTTTATGCTAAGTTTGATGCATTACAGATGTGTTACGTATACATTTTCAACCGACAGTTTTGATACGCTTGAGATTTGAGTACTTTGCAAGAAGCTAAATACTTGGAATGATTAAGCGGTATTGTTAATATTGGGAACATTTATTATTAATAATTATAATCACGATGAAAACAAAAATATGTTTATCAATAAGTTAAATAAGTTCTCAATTATCAATAAGTTTAATTTAAAATAACTTCAGAAAGTTTAATTTTTTCGTCTAATAAAATAAATGTTTTGGTCTTTCTGAAATGGTTACATCATTTGCTTATGGCTTCAAGATATATCCATATTTGAGAATTTTTCAAGGCATTTTTGGAAATTTGTTTAATTCTTTGGATTTCTGAATGCCTGATACAGAATCTCATTATGGACACATTCAAATTTTGCAAACGTTTAATCACTTGAAAAAAAATTAATAGCTATTTGGAAAAATTAGCGAATCCACTTCATGAGACAAAATATATTTTTTTTAAATTGATCGATCCATTATTTGAGACTAAATAAATGGTGTTCCTAAACTATTGATATTCAAAAGCTAGAATGTTCTCAGCATCATCGAATAAATACCTGACGTTTGAAAGATTTTTTTATGTTGCCGTGAGCTACGCAAAATTCTCATTGAATATCTTTTACTGGTTGGAACCAAATACGTGATACATTCATCAGTTTGTTCAGCATCTGCCTTGTCAATCACTCGTGTTTAGGTTCAGACACGTTTCACATACTAAATTTATTAAAACACTCCGAGATTGTCTTTTTCTACGCACACATTTGCACATTGTACTTTTCTTCTGATAAAGAAGTACGTGTGTTTAACTGAGTGCCATAGTTGTGTAACAGTAGATTACGGATGGCAATGCATCCTTCAGTTTACAACCTTCGGTTACTCTTGTCAAGTCTTCATAACTACATGTTTAATTTGTGACAATGCTATCGTACGCGGGATGATTCAGGCTCATAAACATTGGCGTCGGCCCTGCTTCTATAGAGAAAACATTGATTTTCATTGGTTTTACGAGCAGTTTCACGAGGATGAAGGAATACTTGTTACTGATGGATAAAAAGCATATATATTCCCACCTTGCTTATTTTTATTTTTCGATAATTCCAATTACTCGACGAATCAACCTATGATCTACGTGCAATACGTCATTTTTGAAGTGCTAAAAAATTGTGTTGTTTCATATTTATTTTGTATCAGATAAAAAGATGCGACGATTCTTAATCAATTCTTTTCCTTGTAGGTCAAAATCTTCTTAAAGAACACATTTATGTAAAGTAATAAACATTCGTGGGAACATTTGTATTGTGAGCATTGACTTTACTCATCGACGAATTTCAACAGAAACACATTAAGTTTTTATACGTAAAATTTATTGGCGTAAACGTGCGAAGATACGTCTCGTTGTAATAACAAATAATGAAATAGTGGTTGTTAAAGTATCGAAAAAAGTGTGTTTCTAAAATGACTAAGATATTGTTTTAAAATAAATGTGACCGATACTCGCTGACCACCATTACCCCGCTTAGCGCGAAGCTACCGGCTTCATAGCCTCGGCATGGTGCGTTATTTCATTAAATTTGGCACTGGGAGGAAACTGCAGGTGCCCTGTGAAGGTTGATCGTATTTTTCTCGAGCATGCCGCTGGCACATAGCCAGTAATACCAAAGGAAGCTATAAATCCGGTTAACGTCTACTAGAGTTTTTAGGAAATCTTTATAGAATGCAACCGCTAAAACGCACCGTCGTCGAGGCGACTAATTTAGCTTGTACACACCTTTCAGGGCCGCGCTGTTTTTCACAATAATTGTCATTATTATCGGTGATTTTGTTGCAGAACGACGCAGTCTCTTTGCAAAAATTTCAATTCGAGGAATTCTTCAATTTCTATAAGTCTCTAACGCAACGGTCGGAAATTGAGAAAGTATTCGAGGAAATTGTTGGTAATTCAAAACGTCGATTAATGTCCGTAACACAGCTTGTGGACTTTCTAAATCAGACACAGAGAGACCCCCGACTCAATGAGATATTGTATCCATACGCTAACACGGCACGAGCAAAAGACCTTATTAACCAATACGAACCTAACAAGTATAATGCTAGCCGAGGACAGCTGAGTTCCGATGGTTTTCTCAGGTATTTGATGAGCGAGGACAATCCGATCATGGCTGTTACAAAGTTCGAATTATCTGATGATATGGATCAACCGCTCGCCCATTACTTCATCAATTCTAGTCACAACACGTATCTGACAGGTAGATAATCGTCCGATTCTTAGTTTCCTTACGATGAGGTATTTGCGACTGCAATTGGAATAATTGGTCGATTAAAAAAAAAAAAAAGATGACTGAAAATTGTGCTTGAACACCGTAATCGGGATTGCAAACCTCCATTATTCGATGTTATAAACACTTATCTTATATTTTGCTATCTATTATGTTCGGAACGATTCGCTACAATTTTTACAAAAAGATGTAAAATTGTTTAAATTTAATTGCGAAGGAAAAGTTCATAAAATTTTAGTAAGATGTTCATTGAAAGATTGGATCTTAATGGATTGAAAAAAAAGTGGACCGTGTCCCTATATTTTTGTCCCATGAAATACACTTTTCTGATGAGCGTACGATTTCTAATAGAATTTTTTTATATCTTCGGATAATTGTTTGTTGTATAGTCCTAATATCTCTCGTGTTGAATATGGAATTGTTGTATATCCAAAATAAGCAATTTCTCGCGAATTTTCGCGAAATACCGCAGCAATGTTGGTTTTTTCATCGAATTTGATGTATAGAACACGCGCAACATTTAATTGCATTCCGATAGCTTTGCGGAATGCATAAGTGTTAATTGTTTCGGCGATATTCCAGGTCATCAACTAACTGGAAAAAGTTCTGTGGAAATCTACCGGCAATGTTTACTAGCGGGTTGTCGTTGCGTTGAGTTGGACTTTTGGAATGGAAAACTCGATGAGCCCGTCATCGTTCACGGGTAAAAATGTCTTTAATAATAGAAACGAATTTCATAGATTTTTTGCACCAATTTTATACGCTAGATTAGCTACCTGTAGTTCGACACTTTCACTGTAACGATTAAACTACAAATCTATGAGCAGATACACGTTTGTGCCTGAAATATACGCTCGAGATGTGATCGAGGCGATAGCAGAGAGTGCCTTTAAAACATCGGAATATCCAGTCGTGCTCAGTTTCGAGAATCACTGCAATCCAAGACAGCAGGCTAAGATCGCTCAGTATTGTAGGGAGTACTTTGGTGATATGCTGCTTGATGCGCCCCTCGAATCTCATAAGGTATTGCTTGATACATAGAGCTCTTGATAATTATGCCTAGATGCCATTATTTTATTCACTTATCGATAGTTTTAATGTCATATCAGAGTTGGTCAGATTTTTATTTTCGCATCTTATAAAAGAAAATGCATAGTAAATAAAAGTTATTAATCGGACAAATTATATTCCCTCAACATTACAATTCATTATCGGCATGTGCACTTATTTTCTGAGACACGTAAAAGTTTTCTCTTGAAGTAAAAATTTCGATTATCTTCACACATTTTACTTTATATTCTTGAATATTTCTCCTATAGTTCCCATAGCTCTTGAAAAGTCGCAGGTCCCTCCGAAATTCTTCCCGTGCTTTGTCGATTAATAATTCGTGAATTTTCGCTGAAAATCTCCCATTTTTGGTGACGAATGGTAGATATCTTCAGGAATGTCGTTTCTTTTTAAAAAATTCCATCCGCAGTACATGAAACAATCAGTGATCGAAAAATATAGGGTTTGCTTGGAATAGTTTTATGAAATCTACTTAAAAAGAAGAACCGAAAAAGTTTTCAAAAAACGTTGTACAAAGTATTCTGCAGACTCTCTGAGGTATTTGATATTTTCAAGGAAGTCAGTAAGCGCATTGAAAAATCTGCGAAAAAGTTTGAAACGATTATCAATTTTCAACATAATTTTCCAGAGAATTTATCAGCCGATATTTTCGTATAATATTATCGGCATGAATTCTGAAGCCAGGTATTTCTTTAAAGGTGCTTTTAGTTCGCCACTGTCTATACAAAATTCAGAATTTCCATATAGTACACTCTGCCGCTAATAGTAGTTGTCGCTAATGCGATAAAAGTATGGACAAGGCTTAACCTGTGTCGAGTGGACAATAAAAAACATAATTACAAAATAACCGTCGTAAAATGATTATGACAGACCGTTGGAGGCTCTTGTTAAATTTAATGCTATTACAATGCCGTTCTCGGCGGTGAAATCAACGTTTTCGATTATATAATAGTCACTAGAGTTGACAACTTCAGTGTATGCATTACTGTCGATACACTGGAGTTGTACAATGTTGTCGACTCAACAATGTCGCTATATTTCGAACAATGGCCAACTCTGACTTAGATACTTTGAATTGCTCGAACGTTAGAATTTTGTACGAACATGTAGAATCGATTTAATCCGTACTACAGCTCGAACCAGGTCAAGAGCTTCCACCGCCATCATTACTGAAACGGAAAATCATCATAAAAAATAAGAAAAAGCATCATCACCATCATCACCATAAGAAGCATCATAAGAAGCAGCAAGCGACTGTACCGGAAGCCGGCGAAGGTTCCCAAGAGATCGATGAAGAAGGTGCAGCTAATCCGACAGCCGAGGGTGAGAATGGTCCGCCGCCGGATATAATTCCGCAAAACGAGGTTGTAGACGGCATCGCGACGCCTGCGAGCGGCGAACAACAGATAGGAAACGGTGAGGTGCCTCACGCTCCGATGCTTCAACAGCGACAGGGAAGCAAAGATAGTACTCAGGAAGACGATGGTTCGTACCGAGATTTCCGCGACAATGCATTTCTAGCGTTTCAGTGATGCAAACTCACTACATGCCATATAATTCTCATATAATCATTTCAGATGACGATGAAGATTCGAGCACCGAGGAAGACGAATCGAATGTCGAGGAAATTAAACTACGAATGGGGGATAAGGTTCCAGCGCCTGATAAAGTAGCATCAACCGCCAAAGAAACGGAAGCGGGCGCAGAAATCTCGGCACTCGTCAATTACGTCCAGCCAGTTCATTTTAACAGCTTCGAGAGCGCTGAGAGTAAGCATCCAAATATTATACTCTATGCATTACAATTTTTTTTCTTGCTTATAAATAACACTCTGTTTTCGAGAAATTTATTTTTCCGTGACTTTCGTTACATAATTATTAAAATTGTTTGGCCCGGAGAAAAGGGTTTTAAAAAAACTTGTGCAGGAGTGAATGCGTTTCCGCATGTGTCTGTACGCATATTTTCGTCTTTGAAATTTTAGCGTTAGCAGATTTCAGATATTCGGCTCAACATTTATCGAATATGAAATTATGAAGAATTTGGTATCAGTCAGAGCTCAACATATTTTATCTTTTGAGTTTTTTGTTAGTTATTTTTTTTTTTTTTTTACTTGAATGGATTAACAATGGGTAACATAATATTTTACAAAGAATTGCCAAGCCATCAGAATTTTATAAAATTTTGTATTCTTCGATTTTTATGCAATTTTAGTTCAGTTTTAGGAAATTTTTTAATATTGATGCGAGCTATTAGATTGGAATTTTTTTTTACATTTTAAACGTGTCAATATTTGCGATGAAATAGCATTTCATCTAAGCAAGAAAGAAACGTTAGACTTGAAAATGTTTAATTGCTCTGTGCTAAAAAAGTGATAATTGGAAAAAAAATGGAAGCTTGAAAGAGTGATTGCAACAGTTTTATTTTCACCATTTTTAGACGATAACCTTCATCATTTAGCTTCGCTACAAGTTCGATCAAAAGTGTCGTCCCACGCCTATGTTCAGAACCATTCACAATTTAATTAGGTCATCATAGAAAAATCTATAATTCACGGTGAAATTTATAAACACGATTTTGACGTGGTATTTATCGATCATACGTGAAATATTCACCGTCGTAGAACTGTTTATCACCCGTTTTCTTTACGCTGCTGGAAGTACTATTTGTCAGACTGTACATCTTAATTGTGGTTCCTTTATTTTGATAAAATTAAAAACCTACAGTCGGTTTTACGAGAATTATCGCTGCGGAAGTGTTTCATGGTAACGATGAACATGATACTTATTTTCTAATATTTTTTGTTAGCGCGTCACAAAAATATTATTTGTATTAAAAATAAATATCGATGGGGTCAGTAACTACGTCAAACGGCATTGCGGTAAACACCTTAATCGCCGGCACTGACGTCGGTCCCTCTGTTCTGTTTCACAGAAAAGAATCGTAATTACGAAATGTCTTCATTCGACGAGAAACAAGCGACGACGCTGTTGAAAGAACATCCATTGGAGTTCGTGAATTACAACAAACATCAGTTGTCACGAGTCTATCCAGCGGGAACGCGCTTCGATTCAAGCAACTTTATGCCTCAAGTCTTTTGGAACGCCGGATGTCAACTGGTGGCCCTTAACTATCAGACACTCGGTAAGTACGATTTTAAGGATCCTCTATACGTACTTTCGTAATAAAAACTTTTATTTCTATAGAATTTGAATACTGTTCGACGACAGGAAAATTTTAAAAATAAATTAGTAAATAACAGTCATTAAAGATTCCAATGATACCGAGTCTAAATAAAAATCATGGCAAAACTTCATTAATGTATCAGTAAAAAAATTGTTTCATAAGAGACTTCCTTTGTTTCCATAACGCAATGAATTCTTTGATTTTATCAAACACATACATTTAAAAAAAAACTTCTAAAAATTATGGAAACTATTTTTTTTTTAATTCGGATAAATGGTTGAACTATCGCGAATTTTCATTTGATGTAGTTGAAAAATTCGATATTATTAATATTTTTATAAAGTCTAAATGACGGAGGTTTTTTTTTCTTCTTTCTGTCGCATGCTATTGTAGTTTTGATCGAATTTGACTCCTAGCTGCGAATTCATATGTACAATTGAAGATGATCGAAAATACAACAACTTCGTCGAGAGGAAGAATAAAAAAAATGGGAGAGAATATAAAAAAACGTTCTGTTGTCCGCAGATCTCGCGATGCAGCTAAACCTCGGTATATTCGAATACAATCAACGCTGTGGATATGTTTTGAAACCAGAGTTCATGAGGAGAAAGGATCGACGCTTGGATCCATTTGCGGAATCCACTGTCGACGGAATAATCGCTGGAACGGTGCACATTCACGTAATATCTGGACAATTTTTGTCCGATAAAAGAGTTGGAACGTACGTTGAGGTAGATATGTACGGTTTACCTGCGGATACCGTAAGAAAGAAGTTCAGAACGAAAATCATACCAAACAACGGAATGAATCCAGTTTACGACGAGGAACCGTTCATATTTAAAAAGGTGAACACTTAGTCGAAATACCTATCATTGATACTACAAATATACTATAACAACGGTGCAAACGGTGCAAAGAGAAACCTTGCACACGCTTTCTCATTATTCTTTTGGGGAGAAAGTTAACAAATCGTGGGTTTTCGTGCTGGAAGGTTTTCGGGATAAAAAAACTAATTCTGCGGCTTCGACTCATATCGTTAGTCGAGACCCAATTCAATCAATAGACCTAACTGTAACTTCATGTGGCTATAAATGTTCAGTTTGGAATTTTGAAATTTATACAATACACGGTGCTTAATATGTTTTTATGAAACAGAATATTCAACTCATAAAAATTGTTTGCCTTTGACGATTCTAATTAAATTCACCACGACAGTCAGATATTAGCTCCACTTTAATGAAAAGTTTTAGTTGAATACGTCAAATATCTGTTCTCGAGATATAACGATTATATCAACGATGGAAATCAGAACCAAAAAGTGTCATAAATTTTGACTTACTTCGTTGATTCATGACAAATACAAATGTAGAGAATTTTCGACATGAAAAGAAGTTAGTGTGGTGTCGGTAAAGGTTCCGAACATTTTCCAGACCACTGCAGTTTACACTATTTGTCAATATGGCTCGTATATTCGACATTCTGAAGGTTCTGGAATATTCGAAAAACGTTAAAGAATTTATGTCCAGTCTGATTTGACATATTCAAGTTCTCGAAACGATTATATCTTACAGCAAAGGTCGATTGGCGTATCCTCTGTGGCTATATTTTCGTTTTTGGAAGGTTCAGTAATATGCAATTTTTATGTTCATATTACATTCATGTTAAATTTAATGCATATACGGAGCGGAATCATTATTGGAAGTGTATACTTTGTATTAGGAATAGTCTACACTAACCAACCAATGTTGGTAAAAAAATTCACTCCAGCATCTCCTTAAAAACTGCTTCAATAAGATCATTGGTTACTTAGTTAACGTCCTTATCCATGATGTTTTCGCAGGTCGTATTGCCCGAACTCGCGTCTATTCGAATAGCTGTTTACGAGGAGTCCGGCCGATTCATCGGTCACAGAGTATTGCCAGTAGTGGGTTTATGTCCAGGATATCGGCACGTCGCTCTCAGAACAGAGTGTGGACAGCCTCTTCCGCTCGCCAGTTTATTTTTGAACGTCGTCGTGAAGGATTACGTACCTCATGGTATGAGCGATTTTGCGGATGCTCTTGCAAATCCGATAAAGTATCAGAGCGAGAAAGAGAAGAGAGGAAAGCAATTAGCTGTCTACGGAGACGACGCAGACGGACTACCTGAAGGAGAAGTCGAAGTAAGTTTTAACTGGTCAACGGCCTTTCCACAGTAACCGCTAAAATCGGCACGTTAAATTACTTGTATCGAAGAAACATTACTCAATTACGCCTGCATTCTTTTCTGAATAATGATTTTACGCACATCCAGTAAAAGTAACGGTTCTGGCCACTTCAAGAATTTTCCCATTTTCAAGTACTTGTGATAGGGACCAAATATCATAAAACTGTTTTCGAGCTATACTTGTTTTATATCTGAGAAGAATATAATTTCAGATTTCTAGCATTGAAATCTTTATATGTGACGCGAAAACACTGGAAAATAGAAAAAATAGGAGCATAGCCATTTTACCAATTGTGGCCATGCTTCAAATTAGAATAACTCAATATTTATTGCACTTAAAACATATTTTAGGAAGTCCGTATTTTTTTATATCTTATCTTTGGTTATCTGAGTAGTTCGCGTTAAAGGTGTTATTCTGGCCGGGAATCTATGATGTGATGTTTATGTGTAATAATAAATTTATGAATTTAGCTGCTTTTTCGATATCTTACACGATTCTATAATGAATTTAGAGTACTTACAATTATTTTATGAATAATTTTGTCACTTTCGTCTCGATTTTGAGTCGCTGATTGGAATTGACGATTTTTTATCAACAAAAAATCCATTTATGATGTTAAATGTTACGTTACTTTACTGTGGTTTGAACGATTTTTTTTACAAGATTTTCTAAAACAAAAATTGTTTTCACGCTCACAAGTTATTAGTTAATTAGTAGAACTAAGATTATTCAACAAATTTGATGGAATAGGTTTTCTACTCTTGGGAAATGAGTTTTTTTAGTTTTGTTAATGAATATGATTTTTTCAAGAGAATTTGTCAACCCTTCTCACATTGAAAGTTTTTGTTTTGGAGAATATTCAGCAAGTCACAAGTTTTGGACATGTTTCCGTAAAAAAGTTCCCTCATATTTAAGGGTCATAGTACGAACCATTCCTTCCAAAACGTCTTTAAAATATTGGTAGATTGTAAATTTATAATTTTTGGAGTATTCTCCAGAAATTGATACGTAAAAATCGTACAAAATCCCATTCGGACAATTCGATAAAAAATCAACAGTTTATTCTTCACCAAAAAAAGATTTCCATCCAGTTGTCTGAATAATTTGTTATTCCTATTCAATTACTTTCTCGCTTTATCATCTCACAAAAACAATATTATCAGTATCTTCAATGATGTTGATTTTTCTTGGATTCTATTCCCGTCGCGAAGTACTGCAATTTCGATCAAATCATATTTTCACTTAGCCGTGTATGCGTAAATTCTTAAGATAAAGGCGTATAAAACGGAATAAAAATTTACTAAATTGTGGGGCAGAAAAAAAGATTAATTGAAAGAAATTATCACAAGAGTAAGCAAATCATAATTTTCAAGTTATTTATCGTGCTGATCTAATTTCATTCATCCTTTCCCTACTAACATGCTAATTCCAACACTAACATTCCATAGACTAAGGAAAAAGTCGTTGCAAGCGGACCAAGTTCCTCTAAACCAACAGTAAGTTATCCTTGTACAAACACACTCGATTAATTATCTCAGTGAAATATTGTAAGTGAACTGGCGTTTCACTCAGGACGAAACCGCAAAGATAAAGAGATTGCAATCCGTCGGAGAGCTGCCAGGCCTCCAACCTCCCTCTGGAAGTCCTCACGGAAGACCGTCAGTAGCTGGTTTGAGTAGCACGGAAACTCCGGATCTTGACGACAGCGTTTCTAGCACTGCAGTTGCATTGATCGACGCGTCAGCCACCAAAAGTCTCCTTGCTCCCGGAGGTGGTGAGTGATTAACTAATTAATTAATTTTTCATTGTACAAAGAACAGAAAAGTATTCTGATAAAATGCAAAAATGTGAAAATAACCGTTTTCAGTCGGTGATGATATCGTTGCTGAGTCTCTCGAGAAACTCATGGAAAATAAAGCTGTGAAAGAGAAAAAAGCCGAGCTGGATAAGAAACTCGAATCGTTGAGGCGAAAACACGAGAAGGTACAGAAACCCAAGCTCAAACTGTTTGTTATTAAGGAGGTCTCACGCAAAAAGGCGGCTTAAGATTTGTTGTATGAACAATTTTTCATCCCAAAGTATGAGACATCCTGCGTCAATTTATTATTTTCTTCTGACTTTCTCAAGTATTCCTCATGATTAGCCAGATTTTAATACTTGTTAGAAGAATTTTATAATTTTTTTCCTTTTTTTTCTCGAATAATTCTGTATGTTGATTTTTTAGAAATTGATTTTTTTAAAGAATAATGCTACACGTAATGCACTGGTTGAAGGAGTTTATTCTTGAAGAAATTTTAAATGTGAATGTTTTTATTTTATTAAATGTTTTTAGTTATTTTTATTATGATACGATAAAAAAAACCTTGTTCGAATTAACGAAGTTATCTAATGCATGAAATTTCACAGAAAATGAGCAGTGAGATTAGGGCGAAACATTTTTCCCTTAAGCAAAACATTAAGTCAATGAAGGTGTTATATAACTTTGGAAAAAAATGATATTATTTTATCTGCATTAGACTAAAAAAATCTTAAACTTGAATTATTGTTTATTGTAAATCGGATCAAGTTTTTTATGTATGGAGTAACATCCTGCAATTACCGTTAGAGTGCGTTGCTAAGTAAGTCCCCTTTTAAATATAAACGCAAACTCGAGTAACCCATTTTTCAGGAGAAGTTGAGGGTTCAGTCACAGAAAGCTTCTTTGGATGGTGATAAACTCAAGTCTAAGTTCTTGATCAGTCACAGATTAGTCAAACGACTTTCCACCAGAAACATGTATGTAGCTCGTTGAATATATCACTCGTTTGAATGTAAATTTTACAACCGTAATTCATTCAGCTTTTCGACCGATGTTGCCCTGAGCAGTTTGCCTGTGGCTGAAACACTGGAGTACACGGAAGTCGAAAACCGAGAAGGCACAGAAGCACCTGCGGGCCTTCCGAGAAGTCAAAGTGAACGACTGCTTGCAGTCTGCAAGGAACACGTATTGCAAGAGCGTGAGCTTCAGGAAAAATATCACGATAGTAGGTTCTCTCTCCTCGAGAAAGTTATGCGAACCTCGCAATCCGATCAACTTAAGACGCTTCGGGTTCTTTTGGAGCGGCAAAAGGCTGATGTGATGCGAAAAATTCAAGCCATGAGACACGGCGAGGTGAGAGAATTTTTTATAATAGTAATTTCTTATTTAATACGAATCGTATTAACCAGAGTAGAATTAATTTGACTGTATTTTGTTTGTGTGTGAGGATATGGACATCGGAAAATGTATTTCTTTAGGGCAAATGAAATTTAAGGATAATTGATACGACTCTATAAATTGTGATCAATTCATATAGGTCTTGAAAAAAACGTAAGCCATTTGAATACTTGTGTAATTGAATTTATTTCGTAACTATTCGGACTCATTATAAAAAAAAATATATTGAACACAAAATCAGCAAAAGCCTGGCATTTTTTATAAATGAACCTCAAACTGAACGCTGAAAGAAACTTTCGTAAGACTGGAACTATTAATTCTTAGTTCCAGTGAGTATTCTTTTAATTATATTCTTATATATTTTTTACCGTAACCAATTCAGTATTTGGGTAACGATATTGAAAAATATGCTTCAATTGTTGTTACGTCGATGACAATTTGCCGCAGTGTTGATAGAGAAATTTTGGCGATCGAAAAATGCTCCGCGTAAAATAAGAAATTGTTATAATTTTCATTTAATTGGTAGGTTAATAATATCAAGTTTCAAACCTCAATTACTATAGTGTTATTCGTTTTGCACAGGTCAAGCAATTGGCAAAGGAACATAAGGACAAAGCGGAGCTTGATCGCATGAAGCGGGAAGTGGGAAAAATATCGATTGAAAAAGGTGTCAACGAGTGTACGAGGTTAACGCAAATCTACGAGAAGAAAAGATTGGAATTAGAGAGGCAACATGAAGAGGTTCGGCAAAGGCTAGACGAGGAGAAAATAAGGGTAAGTGTATTTGTTGTCATTTAAAATTTTTATTAATCTAAAACCAGAGCTTAGCTCCATCTGAATGGAAAAGCATTTTATATTCGTTTGAGAAGAATTATCTATCGATCATTATGACACTGATATTCGAAAGTTTATGATTTTGTCATAATTTCGAATAATTTTTTAACAAATAAAAATTTCTTCAAATTTACCGCTATCCATGAAATCTACCGATATCCAGATGAGGTTGAAAATCAATAACGCGCAGACATCACTTTTTGCGCAAAGGACTCTTACTTTATTGGATAAAAAACATCGGTACTCTGAGAACTTTTTGTAGATTCAAAATCTCATAACATCTGCAAAACGCTTCAATTATTGCGTAGATTGTGAGGAATTAGAAGAGGAACTACTTTACTTGTGTGACACATGTGGCTCAATTAATTTAAGCGCTTTTAATAGTAGAGATGCTGATTTTACAAGTCTGGGTCACACACGCAACAATCATTCAGATGATTTTTGTTGAACCACTTTTCTTAAAATTTCAGACTTCTTTGAGTACATTGAAATAAAAATCTACATTTTTTTGGTTCGTGGTATCAAAAATATCTCTTCAAAGGAGCAAACAGAAGTAAATTTAATTATAATCTGATAATAATACCCTGCAGTGGGAATAATATTAACAATAAACGTTAATGAATCAAAATGACGGAGATTGATAACCGTAAATTGATTCTTTATACTTTTTCGTTCGAATGGTGCCGTTTTTTTCGACCTAAGCGACTAAATGTGCTATTTATTGGAATCCAGATAAAAGCTGAATTGCAAGCAGAGTACAACAATCGCTACAGCAAGTGTGAAAGTGGAGAACTGGCCGTTTCACCGTCGGGCGGTACCAGTATTGCAGATACACTGAGTGCCACTACACATTGACTCTTTCGTCGTAACTGCGACGAAAATAATCAACGACTGTTTCGCAGACCGGGTTGTGTCTGATTTCGCGATACGACAGTGTCTATTATATCGTGAAACGGCGAGCAGAGTGCAAGCACTTGGATAAAAACTATCATCTCGTCTTCTCTTTACCGTTAGGAGGAAGCCGAGCAGCGAGCAATCGTGCTCGAGTGTCGTATCAGCGTCTGTACAATCCGACGTGCGATTGTCTATCGCGAACAAGCATTTTAAAAACGGCTCGTCCAACGTACAAAATGTCGTAAGCAAATCCTCCCCTTCTTAATCTTCGTTTTGTACTCTTAAAACGATGCGAATGGCTCCCGTTTCTCCTTTAACTGTAGAAACTCTTTTAATAGTAAAACTCAATTGTATTTTTAACTATTCTCTCACTCGCGCTGCACATTCCGTGAGAGAAGGTTAAACAGTGAGAAGAGGTAACGATTGGGCAACTATTTTAGGAATCGAGGGAAGTTTGTAGCCTAAACTGTTGAATTTGATGAAATGTTCTAGAATATTTGAATACTTTATCACATTTGGTAGTTTAATGTGGAGACTTATCCTTAATAGAGACACTAACTTGTATCAGTAAATTGAGCGATGATTTTCGATGACATTGCAAACAATTTAACGGAATCATATTGGTTTTACTATGAAAAGAATTTCGCGAAAGGAGGCACAGTAAAATTGAGCATTCACATTGGTTTTAATTTGAGAATTTGTTTCTTTCCACAAATCGACAGTCTTTTGTAAAATGGTCGATATTACGCGTTGTTTCGACGTTGATAATGCCCAACTATTCTCATTTACATTTTCACACAGTATTAAAAAAAACACACACACACAGAAACACAAAATGCATAGCACAAAAATCAAGGATTAAAAAATCGACAGCGCGGACGTGAGATAGGGACGTTACGTTGAGAAAATGAGAATGAATATTCGTGAGGATTTTGCGAAGATATACAATTCTAAATACGTGTAATCTTTTTAAAAAACGATCGCGCTTCACCTTGTTGTTATATACATAAGACGTTATTTACTCGACAAAACTAATTCTAATCGCGTCCCGAACTCTAATAATTTGTCGGTAAAAGGCTACAAGAAGAACAAACATACATAAACTCAAACGTGCGCAAGCCTACGAACGCTGAAAAACAGACTGGGCGATAGATTTTTCGACAGTGAAAAAAAAAAATGAGTGAAAACAAGTAGATCTGCAGTAATGCGTGGTGAACTAAATATCTTTTTCAATATTGTACAGGGATTTTCTTTGTTGACGAATATTTTAATAATCATATTTCTTCTATTATTTGTTACCTTCGAATCTGACGCTTTTTTTCATATGAACTTTATTTACTGATAAAAATAGTAAAATGAGATTTTTCGATATTTTCAAGACAACTGTTTTCTCTCATTGTTTTGTTTGTTAGATATCACTGCAGTCTATTATTGATTGAACGAAATTCTGTTTTGATTCATTAAATATTTATTACGTCACTCGCAACTGCAGATTCAACTGATTTTGCAGAATTTTTTAAGTGTAAAGTCCACAAAACTACAAAACATTCTGGGCGTAATGCGAGCGTTTGGTCGAATCTCGTTGGCCTAGGATCTGAACTTGAGGAGGGGATTGAAAATTGCGTAATGGAGCGAATGGTTGTCTACGTCGATTAGATTAACTCTTGACTGCGAGTCAAGTACATAAATCCAAACTATCTCGGAATTTTGTGTCGAGATTGTCAAACGCTCGAGCTTTCGGGTTTCTGGGGAAAAAAGCTATTCGCTTCAAACGGGGTTCATGTTCGGGACAGGAAACCCGCGAAAGAAAACTTTCGGAACGTATCAATCAGCCGGAAGTACGATTCGTTTACCTATTTGAGTACTTTGCGAAACGATAAAAATGAGAATATATTTATATTTTACGATAATACTGCCCAAAAGGTATCGATAAATTACATTCAAAAACTAGTATGACGGTTTATCAGAAAACTTTTGACTTCTTATCTGATAACATGAATCTGAAATTTTTTATGTTCGATGTGGAACGTTTCTACAAAAACATATCCAAAACATGTGAACTATTTCTCAGAGTAAATAAAAATATAAATGTATTTCTCCAAAAAACCATGAATTGGGCACAACCAGTGGAGTCGCTTTATGTGCCAGATAACAAGTTATTCTGAAAAATGAGAAGTTCATCTAAAACTAGTTTATTGGTTTTTTCCAGGATTGTTAGTGTAAAAAATCGATGTTCCCAGTAAGAAAAAAATCATGGATTCCTCAAAAAATCTTCTTCTTAGCGAAAGGTACTCAAGTTATGATCGAATCGGCCTTTACGTTGAAAATAGATACGTGATAGATCGTTAGAAACTCGGTGTCGTCGGAAAAATTGAATTTATGGTAGATTCGAAAATCCGGCGCTTCGAATCGAGTTCATTATCCGATGTATCTAAAAATCGAGAGATGTTTTACATGGAAAAATAGTCTGGAGTAGGGGAGTCCCCGGGGCGATCAACCTCTTGGAGGAAGACAATCAAAAATGTTACGCGATAAGCATAGCGGTGACATTTTCCTTGTTGTTTTTAATCGTACGATATAAATATTACCAGTAATGACGGAACCCTCATTAAATATAAATGGAAAGAAAGAAAAAAGCTAGGGTAAAAGATTCGCGTAATGTAAAATCCTCTCGTGTAATAATCGTGTTATTTATTCCGTATCTTTTTGAATTATTAATATTATTTTTATGAAAATAGTGCGAAAAAGTTATTGAAAATTACGTGATCTCTGTCTTATCCGAAGCCGACAGTTATACACACGGCATTGGAACATTCGCATTGCTCGATGCGTGATTCTAATAGCCGATAAAAGTAGCGGGACGCGTTGTGATATTAAAGGATCTCAAAGCAATCGTAGAATCGCAAGACGAAGAAAAATATAAAATGAAATAAAAAGTCTACGACTAAAGGTTGATGGGGGGCTAAAAGAAAAGTTGTGATCACAATCGCGATACTTTTGTTTATTCGCCGACATTGCCACTGATTGGGAACGATACCCGACTGATCTTTTTGCTAGATCCGTAGCGATGGGGATTTTTCCTTTTATTCAAGTATGCGTCAGTTTTGTTGATCTGTCCTAAAATTAATTTGTTATGAATGGATTTTTTGCATTAAATTTAATTTACTAAATGAGCAGAAAATGCGACAAATCAAAGTAACGATTTCTATGATGTCACTTTTTACATTTCCTTTTTATAATTTCTGTCATAAAAATTGATTGCAAAAAATAGTGAATTCGAGACTTCACACACGTTAAAAAATACTGTTATGTATCGTGTAAGTTCATTGAATATTTAATAATCAATTAATTAACATGATTGAAGCAATTCGATACTCTTATCATATTTAAAGCAACAACTGTTGATTACGCATGTTCAATTTTTTGCATTTTTACAATACTTGCAGCCCGAATGCCACGGCGTTTACTTCGGGTGTACTTACGTTCCTTCCCCACAGACTCGAGCTGCTCGGTCCGATAAAGTTCGATCATTTGATATACTATTTAACGGAAATTTGAAGACAATTGTGTTAATAATTTTTATTCTCTTCGGAGATACTTGTCAAAGTCATTTGTTGGGTTTAGCTTTATGTGATTCTATAATTTATCATTCTTGTTTGTAAATAATTTTGTCGTGTACCTAATCTACTTTAATTCCTGATTATTGTTGTGATAAAGTCAGATAAAAAATTCCATAATAATCGTGGTAATTGAAATATGATAAATTGGAATTCCGGTGTCTTTTGCGTTTACCTTATAAAAATGGTTTACAATACTTCGTTGCATTAGCTTAGACATCCCATATTTGAACCAAGAATTTTATAATTGCTTCAACGACCGAGGAATTCCTCGCGGACTGTCGAAATGTAACTTTTTTTCAAGTTTCGAAACTTTCCTCGTAATTGATATTATCTCAACCCGTTGGTTAGTGCGGTTAGCAAACTTTGATTTTAGCCTTGCAATGTGATGTCTTTACAGTGGGTTTAGCAAAAAAATTATCTCATATACCGAAAACCTAAAAGAAAACACTGGAAAAGTCAGAAATTTTGGCAAACTTTTGAAAGGTGTTAAGGATTTCAAAGATTTTCGCTGGCAAGTCAAAACAATTTTCATTGAAATCCGTCTAAAATATATAATGTCTGAAATCTGTTTATTGAAATATATAATTTTCGTTTGATATCGGACAAAGAGTCGATCTGTCCAGAAAAATTAGTTTTCTTTAATCAGAAGAACTGTAAAATTTGGACCTAGAAAAGTCACAGAATTTTACGCTGGATTCTGTGTTACGGCAATTCAGAATGAGCAATACTGATGGAGTCGATTTACCCTGCCGATTCCGACAGCCCTAGGTTTAACTTTTCGACTTCAAATTTGAACTTGCAAGAGTCGGAACTCTATTCATTACGTCAATCCACTCGAGAAAAGTGTTGCGGTTGAGGCTCGTGATAAAAATTCGATTGGCGCACTGATCAATGGCTTGATTTTCATATTAATTTCAAGTTATTCAAAATGCGAGAGTGTCACAAAAATGATTGAAGATATTAAATTCTATCGCGAAATTTGTGTTAAACGGAACAAGTGTCGAAAACCAGTCCCCCTGAATCCATAAAGCTGCTTAACTGAAGCAAAAAAATTGCATTTCTAGGTAGTCATTGTATGATATTATGTAAATGAATCAAAGGAGAAGGAGCACGAGTTGTTTTTTCCATGTAGCGATAGGTCTCTGCGTTAAGTCAATGTCTAGGATAGTAGTGTTGTCCAAATGAGGTTACCATTTTTTAGTCTCTATTCATTGTTCGGCCGTTTCCCATTTTTCTGCCATGAGCGATTCCTTCCCGTGGCGAAAGATAAGCGAAAAAATAACAAATTCAACGGTGGGAGAGAAAAATGAATAGGTAGACGCGACAGCTGACGTTTAATAGTACACTAGTTAAGTAAGGTTCGCGAAGCCAGCGATAAAACTCGATAGTACGTCAGTAAGTCACAAGAATAAGAGAATTTGTGTAACGTAGTTCATCAATGTCCGTATATGCAGCTTATTGTCGTAGACTAGGTGTGCAAATTGGTATCGTCGGTATATTCATTAAAACGTGCGTTTCTATCGATATCGTATTTACAAGAAGGCAGAAGAATAATTTCAAATAAAGGATGTACCGTTTAAAATCGATAGCAGTGCACGCATTAAAAAAATCTTGAGCGGAGCACGTGGATAAAACTTAGAACATGACAGCATACGAATGCGGAAGAAGTTTCAAATAAGCGCGTGATAAAACCTTTGGTTTCGAAATTCTCGACGCTCATTTCCGTACCATAATCGAGAAACCATATTACTTCCATAAAAAACTGATGCCAGAACTCTCTTTCGACATGTGCTTCGACAAATGCTCTTCGTCCATATATAGTTACGATCCGAAGTAGGTTCTTCCACGTTTGCTCCCTTTTCATCGGTTCGTCCTATATATATTATATATACATATATTTATCTATAAATAAGTAACGATATAAAGATTTATTATATTCGCGTTGACATATTATGTGTTGTTGCTGTTGATGTTGTTAATTCTAAAACAAAAGTAAACGTATAGCGGACGAGTAGCTGAATTGGTAACGTAATTGTTGTGCATAGAGCGAGAGAAAGAGAGAGCTGGAGCGCTCGATTCTATGAGGCAATCAAGCGCGTTTTTTCTCGGCCGATATTTCATCATGAGTGAAGCCATTATTGTTATTTACGAGATATAAACGATTCCGAGTCATCGGTCGATAAATATTAGTCTTCCCCAGTTGTTATAAATACAGACAGTATTATCATTATATTACATTGAACGCACGTGCGACATACTGTATAATGATTTCGCACTGAGAAACTCAGATTTTTTCGATGCAACATTTATTTGTATAGGAAGTTAGGTTTTTATTGCTACTTTTTTTTAGTTTTCGTTGAAACAAAAATTGAAATCAACTGAAACTGCGGGTTTGAAAGTGAATATTTAGTTTATCGAAAAATTACAAGAGATAGAAAAACCTTAAAAAAATATGCTTGATAAAGGTTTGACATTCGAAAGTCATTAACAGTCATCTATTAGATATAAATATGAATTCTAATCATTAGACAAATATTCTTATTCATAGCCGTAGATTGAGTTGACTTCATGAAGACATTTTTTCAGTTTTCTTGTACATAAGCTCCAGTCCAGCAGTAAAAAATTTGTGGACGAATCAGCCGACAGCGTAGAATCAGATGAAAGCTTGCATTGATTTTGACTCGTCAATAAGACCGATGGTCCGAATGTACACGTCGGCCGGAATTACGTCGCTTAATTCCTAGCGCATTCGGGGTATTCGTTTGAGCGTTTTGATAACGTTCAAGCGTACGTATAGCCGGAGTTTTAAAGTTTTCGTGGGAAATATCGTTGCCGGATTTTACTGACGACGATAATTTTCACGATACTGCGCCATTATTTATAGGTATAAGTGTAGTTGAAACGGCCTACAGAATAATCGTAGCGTACAGCCCTTATGCCTGTGAAAATAACTGATGTGTCCGATATATAGCGAGAAAGAACAAACGAGAGAAAGAGTGAGAGAGATCGTGTGCAGAATTGTGACTCTCAGCTTGTCTCGAACTCACAAAACTCTACTTAATCTCCTTCCAAAGCAATTCTAACAACGATCTCTGCGATACCTGTGTCGATTCGCGACGAATTTCTTCAAATCGTTTTAAAAAAGTTCAAAATATACTCAAGCGCAGCTACTATCGCAATTACACGAAAAGTAAAGTAAACCTTTGACCGAATCTCTCTCAGCTTAAGGGCGAACAAAAAAAAAGTATACAGTAAAACATACCCATGCGAAACTCTATGATAGTATTGAAGCTACGAAATCTTTTTAGTTAGTGTCTAAGCTACTGCGCTATACGTTGTTTCTATACTATACATTTATGCGAGCACCGACCCGAATACTTGGTACATGTATTACCCGTATTTCGGGGCCACAAGTTATCGTCTTTGCGGTGCTTGTAAATGCGTGCCTGTTTCTCTGTGTACTCGTGAGTATGTGGTGTGTGAAAGTATAAGGGTATCGAGAGCAATGTGTCTAGGATATTTGTAAAATATGAATAATTTATATGTGCAAATGACGTTTATTTAGTATGTTTTTCTTTTTGGTTGTATCGAGCCGTTACTTCACGTTCAAACGATGTTACGTCTTCCTTCGAATAGCATTTGCATTCTTCGTTGTTCGATGCGGAGTTGTGATCATTCGATTGCTTTCCAATGCACACTGTCAGAGTTTATTTAGTCAAAAAATTATTGTTACTTTCTCCATTACTCTGATATTCGAGTAATTTTGTAATGATTTTTAAAAACAATATTTATACATTTTCTTGTCTACAAGGCACGATTATCTGAAAAAATTATTTATATTATATTATTTATAGAATAAATGTACAAATAGAGCAAGCGAAGAAGTTGTATGTTCACAACTCTGATTCAATGTTATAAAGTGGTTGTATCCGCGGAGTCGCTATTGTTACTGGCACGTATTAGTGTTTATTAATTTATTTGGAAAATTTATATTCCTTCGGTATTGCGCCGTTGAGTCAAGTGCGCAATGCTCAGAAATTTTTGAGGAAAGGAATGTTTTTATTTCTTTACTTTTTACGGAGTCAAAAACAAGATCTGATTATGGCAAATAGCAATAGCTGATTCTGGAAGAATCTCTACAGGTTGTGTTGCACTGTCAGCAAGCTCAGCACTCAAACTTATTTTTATTTTCGTTTTCACTTTTATTTATTGTAAGCTTCGCTTTAGCGATGTTAATAATAATTTTTCGTTGTTGTGTTAATCTTCGTTTATTTATTTTCTTTCCCTTAACGCTCCTTGCAATCTTCCTCGGACTTCGATCGAGATTATAGACTGATTTGAATATTTTTTTCTTATTACTTATTCTTACAGGAATTTCATCATGATATTACAATACGCTTCAATTGTTTATACGCCGCGACAATAAGTTTACGGTAATTTCCTAAGCGCGAAGGAATTATGCTTTTACGCAGCTCTGTATTGATTAAAAGATTTAAAAAAAGTGTTTTTATGTGCTCCTTAGCCGGATACAGCAGATAAAAGATATACTATATATACATAATATATATATATATACATATACACTCATATATATATACTATATACTTACATATATTTTACGATGAAAGTACATAATCGTTAATATTAAACGCGCAATTACTGTTGTCGAAAAGACTTACATGTGTATTCTTTAAATATGGTGTGTGTATAATTCCGAGCACTTTCGTCAGCTAAGAAAAACCAGAAAAAGGCTCTGAATCCATGTTGGAGCGTTATGTTTGTAGATTGAAGGCTCACATTGCACTGAGAGGCTAAAATATTAAATGACTTTCACGATTTTTGCTACAGAAGTGCAGAAAAATTCCAACTGGATATCAAAGAAAAAAACTTTTACTGCAATCACCACCAATTATTTGTATCGTTTCGTGGAAAAAAATCTTAAAAATAGCAATATATGGTTCCATCAACGTTAAAATATAGATTGGAAGTACGTAAAGAGATATTGGCAAATGTAAAGCTGTTACACAGCAAAAAAATCCTTGTTGGACATAAAATAAACGAGTGTGTAAAGTTACCGAAAAAAATTATTTTTAAATAAAAGAATACAACAAGAGTGTAAACAATGTGGAAAATAATATAGCCGCTCAGCAGTGAGAAGTTAGTCAATACTGACTGGAAGCTCAGCCTCTCAGGCCAATGAGATGTCTAAAAAACAGAGCCAAGATAAATAATTTTCGAAGGATTGAAGCTCTCGTGTCGCTCGAAAGACGAATAGGTGAATTCGACTCTCCCACGTGTGTCTACCTATTGTATGTGTGAATATCTTCATCGATGGAGATTTCGGAGTAAGGCTTTGACCGCTAACATCGAGGCGACTTGATTTAAAAGAGTAAAATGAAAGACCATCAGTTTCACACAGAATTCCAGATTAGACAAACTTGAAAAGACGTCTCGACGTTAAGCGAGTAAAACAAATAAACAAGAACAAACGATGAGGAATTATAAAAAAAAAACATGATCATCCAATAATTTCTTCTCTGACTCACTTGTGCCTTGCCCTCGAACATCCCTCACTTTTTCTGTACACGAAAACCCACCCAGGTTTTTTAGGCAAATTTCTTCGATGTTCGATGTCGCTTCAATTAATATATAAGTAATCATTAAGTGATATCGTAAGTCTGTAAAATGCTGTCGGTATGTACCATTAAATTAAGATAGGCACAATGTATATTCAATTCACTTGTACGAAGTTACCGCTGGGGTTACATCTACACTATAATTATAATAAAGCTAGTAATAGTAACATAATTATATATATTGTTAAGCGTATCAAAAAAACAAGATTTCGATCGGAGCTCGTACAGAATAATCAACGGACAACTACTTCGGCTGAGCGATAGAGTAAAAAAAAAAAATCCAAAGTATAAATGGAACAAAAATTCGTCCCGGTCCGAGAAATTTAAACGCAGTCGCGATTGCGGTGCCCCGAATTAATGTCGCAGTTCCCCAATTCGACGTGATTTATTTAACGACGAAATTTTGGGCCACCGTAGTCGTCAAAGTCGCAAAATTATTTTTCGATAAATTTTCTGGTAAATCGCACAGAAATGCTTGATTACAGGATCTATAAGTTCGGTCGTCGCGTGGTTAATTTAATCCTCGAAATGGTATTGAAGAACTATATAGATTCGGACGATCACGAGGGAGAATTTTTTTTTTCGTACGAACCCACATGAAAATAAGTATATACGAAGATATGAACGCGGATGCGAAATTTTTTATCTCAAGATATATCTGTTGTATATTCATTATGCATGAATAATGATATATAACGAGATATGGATTCCATATACATACATCATAAATATTTATATATATATCTCCGCGATATATATTTTTGGAATGTATCCGGCAAATATTTAAAACATATAAAATACTTTAACGCTATATTTAATCAATATAAATTATATATTATTGAGTATACTTGATTTTCATGAGGGTTGTGCAGTGCACGCGATGCTGCGTACGCGATGTATAGATTCATAGGCATAATCTACGCTGGAGCATAGCGTCTTCCGTAAAGCGTATTTTTCATTCTGAACTCGCGAAAGCCAGGTGAATTTACGACAAAAACGTACTTGACCTCCTACTTTTATATACTCATTCACGAGACACGGCTGAAGACCGATCTGTGAAAAAAAGAGACGAGAAACGAGTCTTCGTCGCGTACCTAAATACTACTGTGTAGCAAAGTACTTGGGTCGCTTCCATTTGTGTGTGGCTCGGCACGTGCTATCGTTGTACTTTGAAAATTACATTATTTCGCTTGGATACATGTTTGTGAAATTCTAAATTTAAAAAAAAAATGAAAAATAATAAACAAACGAGAAATATGTTTATATACGTGAAATTTGTAATTTTTCAAAATGCTCCGAATGACGGCTGATCCAATCGGTGTTAGACGATAGAAAAACTCGTAGAATCGACTGTATTTTTTAGTAACGGTAGAATAGCGAAATTGTTACCTGCTGTTTGGAAACCACTACCACATAGAACACTCGTATATACATAGTATAAATATATATATATATATAAATAAATAAATGAATAAATATATATCTACATATTACGAACGATCCATGAATAATAACGATATTCTATGAATGGCTATACCGCAATGTAAAATCAAAGAAGTAGCGTAATAAAATTTACCGTTATACGACTATAATAATGTACACAGAATATCTCATAGCGTTGATTCATTTATTTAAGTGGGAAATCACTGTGGCCGTTGTCAAAAATAGTTTTCTTACGATCTTACGGCTGTTAAAATGTTTTTTCAAATATTTTTTGAAAGAGGGTGTGAAAATTTATTTATGGAATTTTTCACTGATAATTGTAGGATTAGAGGAACCATAATTGGTTTTTATAGCGACACATTTACAATTCTATTTAAGGGTGGGGTTTCATTTTTCTTGAAATTACGATTTTGCTTGTTTGCCGGACATATTTATTCGAAAGACTTAAAATTTGGATACAATATTTATAATCAACTTAGCAGCTGAACTTGTGATTTCTTTGATTAAAAAGTTATTCTTTGACACAAAATACAGAAAGCTTTAGTTTGCCAAATTTCTAACTTTCTGGTTGAATCTGTGAAATTTTTAAAATTTTATTAAAAATCATGTTTTGAAATAACATTAACATTTTCAAGTTCCAATATCCGTTTGGAGCAAATGTTAATATTTTTCAATAATGTCCTTACACATATTGAAGGCATGTTCTTTGAAAAATTATAAAAAAGGGATTAAGGTGTATTAATTTTTAAGTAAAGACTTTGCCTTTCAGCAGTTATGACAGTATGGTGACCCGTAATAATGTTTTGACTCTGCCGAACCCTGAAGACTTTACATGCTCTCATTTACAAAAATATAATAAATTATTATCTATCAATTCGTAGCTAGAAAAATGGGTTTTTCACATATCTGGCTTCCTGAAGTACGCGATCAACAAGCGGTATCTGTCCAACACGCTGAACTCCTTCGGCACTTCGCTGTTCTTATTCTCGAAAATTATTTTGCATCTTGTTATTTCTCTCATCATCTCCTCTTTGTACTCTTCTTTCAGATAGTCCGGAATTCTTTCATAAAATGGATTCACCGCTATTGAGTGATCTAAAATTTTGAAAAGTCGTTTATATACTTCCTGTCACCAAAATTCGCTGCACAAAATTATTAAAATGTTATGAGACATTCCAAAAATTAAAAAAATGGTGGAAAGTACCATTTTTTTTTCTTGAGGTTTTATTGCTACTTCACAATTAGTAAAATGAAATTCTTATTTGACTCAAAAATGACAGCAAGTTCTTCTATTATATTTTTAGTCAATGAGTCATAATTGTTTTTATCTGTCATTTTTGCTGTCATATTAATGGTTAGTGGGCGAACGTTACCACTTGATTCTATGCATGTAACTACAAGCATTAATCGTTCCAAATCGAATACAATATATTGGAGTGGGACTCTTACTCTGCAAGACTTTGAGATTTTTGTAGACGAAGCTCTTTTCCCGGTTGCTGCAGTGGAGAACTTCGAAGCCTACGTCCTCCAGGGTTTTTTTCAGTGTAGCCCTTGGATTGGGGCAATCGTGGAAGGGTGGTATGTATTTAGATGCATCCTGTATCAATTTAAATATCATTAAATATCTTGAATATTTATAACATTATTCGAACATTTCGTTTTTCACGTTTGATTGACATTTTTTAGTAGTAGAAGTAAAATGTCAAGGTATGACCATTATGAGTGGGTACAAGTAATTACATTGTTGTACCATTTGAGAATTTTTTTTTACCTCCGGTTATAATACACTATGAACAAAAGGATATGTGCTCGTAAATTTTTACGCATATGAGACTTTTTAAATTCCTTTAATATTTTTTAAATAGCTTGTACATCCTAAAGACTATCAAAAAATATTGTAGCATAGATTGACTATAAAATGTCTGACATATAAAGAATATTCTTTTTCACAAAAAAATAGAATTTCGAAAATATATTTTTTATGGGCCTTTTATTATAACTATGTTCATGGGATGAATTTTTGTTCCCGTACAAATTCGAATATTTTTTAAAATACCTAACACATTTAAAATAATATTTGAGTATTCCGTTTTTGACGTTTGATGAATATTTTTCAATTTTGGAAGTAAAAAGTCAAAGTCTGATTATTATGAGTGGGCACAAGTAATTTTGAGAGAATACATTTTCTTTTATTCCGCTTACGCTACTCGACGAAAAAAAGGATATGCGAAAATAAGCTTATGAATTTTTTTTCAAATGTAAAATATATAGTATACCAAAAATCGAATTTCGAGTGAAAAATTTGTATTTTTTAAATATATATTCTATAGCTCTTTCAACATAACTGTATACGTTCTTATTATTGACTGACCTGCATATAAGCCGTGTATCTAGGATTATCACGCATCTTCGTGTACGCGTCGAATCCGTCATTGAATGAAAGAAACATAATTAGACATTTGCCACCTGGACGAAGTAGCTTATGAATGTTTACGTACGTTTGTCTACAAAAATATTGCGTATATTCAATCTGTAACACAACGTTTATTAATTCTGTGACGTTCAGTGGGAACTTTGAATTACCTCGTATTTTGGCACCAATGAAGACAGTAAAAGGAAAAGGCATTATCGTATTGGCCGATTTGCTCGTTCGGTAATTCTTCAGCCTGGATGTCTAATTGGATGAACGATAAACGCTCCACATCCCTGTATTTTTTTTTCCCATAATCCACCATAGCTTTTGAAATGTCAGCTCCTAACAAAATTTTTGAATATTAATGATGTGAACGGACTTACTTTTAACTATACATAACTTATTGAGCAGAGTTGCAAGAAGCAGCCATTACAAAATTAATATTTACAGTAAAATTATTTTTATAATCAGAAACAATAAGTATTCAACCGAGACAAAATATAAACAGATTACACAACATACCAGAACCTTCAACTTATGAAAAATGAATGAATAGAAATAACAATAACCCATCACATCATAATAATGTATATTAAACTTAAAAAAAAAAAAAAAAAAAAAAAAATCCAGGCTGAAGGACCGCGGTCGATGGCCAATTGGCATTATGTATGTATTATGTATGTATATATTGTCAATAAATCACAATTACTACTACTACTTATTTTTATAATAATTATCCTATAATTGTAACCTATAGTCCTCGCAAAATGTTTTTTTTTTTCACTTTTTAACAACCACAAGGAATATATCTTTTCAGCAAACTTCCTTAGCATTAAAAAAAAAAGACAAAATACGGCTCTCAATTCAATTTTCATTACATAACATATATTTTCCTTTTTTAAAAGACGAATTTTCCGAGGAATTTAAAAAACTTCTTTCTTTCTAGTAATGATAAGGAAAACGGAATATTTTTTCATAAGAGTCGCAAATGGTTGAAGCCGGTTAATAACTATTAGATAAATCAAACAATAAATATTTATTAACCAATATTCCGGAGATTTACAATCCTGTTTGTGATTTAGAGTGCTCTTAAAATTTGACAATTCGCTTTATTGTGTTTATTAAGTATCTTTTGTAAATTTGAAGGTTTTCTGATCTTGAAGATATATGTTAGAACGCATATATCAAGAGACGCGGTAGCGTCGCGACGCCAAGTATTTTTCAAGTTGTACAATGTATTGTATGCTATTTTTAACCAACGTGTTCAACATGACAATGGGATAAAACTGCGGAAATCGACGTCAAAGCATATTTATCTAAGCAACCGATTGCTCGAAAAAAAAGTAATCGAAGTCTATATTGAGTAAGCGAGATCCTTTAGATTCAAGATCTTTGATTTCAAGATCATTTGACTATTACTTCTAATAAAAATCGAATATTTCTTAGCATATACTCCAATAAAGTAGATTGCCAAGTTGAATTATTGTTGTTTTTATCATGTATATCATTTACATGCACTGATGACTATATCGTAATCGCATTCGGAAAATATGTTTCATCTTTATGGAAAATTATATTAAATCCACATTCACAAATTCAAAATTAAACTTAGTGCAGTATCGTTTCATTTAATAAAGACATAAACTGAATGGAATATATTATTTTATTGATAACGAATAAAATTCGATCAGTATGAAAATCAGTAAGAAGTTATTAGAGTTAAACTTTTTTTTTCTCTCAGAATAACCGATTAATAATATGAAGGTTAGCCTGAGAAGAATAGACTCCTGAAAAATTACCCTTCTGAAAAGTTGGTCAATACAAAGTTAGGCCCAGAAAAGATATAAACGAATAAAACAAATGAAAATTTCCTGAAACAAGAAAATCTGAAAAATTTGTACTTGCTAATTTTCCGCAAGTATTTTTGCTGAAGACCAATTGTTTAGGGGTTCCATTTGCAGGCCAATTTTTCAGATTCTTATTTTCCTGAACTTGAACTATGACATTTTATATAAAAACTTTCATAGCAACAAGCGATTGAAATAATTTTCGTTTTAAGGCAGCTTTGGAAAGACACGCTTATATTTAGGCAACGTCGGCTTTTTTTTGTTAACAAAGTAGGAAAAATCTCGAAGAAAAATTTTCAAAATTCATCATTTCTTTTCACTCACCGACTATCACAGCATCAGGTGGCAAACTCGGCAAAAGCAGATCCTTTGTCACGGATCCAGGACCGCAACCGATATCGATACACCTGCCGTGCATTGTAGCGAGCTCATCGGAAAACTCTTCGATCACATCGAGCGAATCTTGACGTTGGAGATCGCACGAATTGTCGTACTCTTCCACGGTGTCCATTTCTCGAATAGAATTATTATTATTTTTCTATTGTTTCCTTTAAATTTCTTTAGATATTATTTATATTTATTAAAACCTGCACGATATTATTCATTTTAGACTTAAGGTAGCCGCCGTGATACGTGCTAGTCAAATCGGTACTAAATTTTGAGAAGCGTGAACTTTGAGAATTGACGGTTCTGTGAACTGGATTAGGCATCAGCATGTGTCCTTAATACATAAATAAATTACTAATCACGATTTGAAAAGAAAATACACTATAATATGCAAATGTTCAATAAGATGTTTCTGTCATCCAGTTATATATTAGAAAAAATCATAGTATTAGTCCGATTGTGACGAACAATAGCTCAGCTTGTTTATTGAAAGTTGCTCTGATGATTTAACGAAGAGATTTTCCAGTAATATAATTTATACAAAAAATACAACTGTCTGTTTATCCAACTTAACCTAACATTAGACACACAAATTTTTGTGATTATTTACTCATTACCCATTTGTTAGACCTTTGTTACACCTTTTTTGAGATTCCACATAATTCGAAATAAATTGCAAAGGTTTCAGCACATTTCATCCTCATGTTCCACTTTTCTAGGCGCGATCACTACGAGAAATGGAATAATCCACAAGGCCCGACCTTGCAATCTTTTTTTAAAATAAAAATAAAAAAATGCAGAATTCTATAAAATTCAAACGACTCAATAGTTTTGCACTCATTTTGGTTTTAAATACCCTTGTATGTTATGTATGTATGTCGAAAGTTTCAGCCCGCTTTGTAAGATGCATCTACAGCTGAAGCAGTACAGACTTGTGCAAACCAAATTGCTATGAATTATGAGCTTTTTCACTAAAATGAATAATCGGATTGGTGAAAATTATTTCGTCCCTATAACTTCAATTCGAATTGCTTGAAGATGTCGTGATTTAAGACAACAGTTAAGACAACAGATTTTTCGAACAATTCAACATTCTATAAAACCCCATAATTCTATAGACGCACTATCACTGATTCACCACTCAAATTCAATACTAATCGTCCATTCACATCTGCTTATTTGTAAATAACTACTCCATTGTCCGTTATTATTCTTTATGGAATTTGAAAACTATTAGAAGTGCAAAAAACGTATTCTTATTTTTCCTTTACAACATTATGCAATTTCGTAACAATGTGGTTGAATATTCTTGAGTATAGTTAGCAGCGAGGTTTTTTATAGAACTAATAAACAAGCATTTACAGTTATTGAAACAATAAGAGATAGTCCTGCAAAGCAGTTGCTTGATTTACGAAATTTATTTGAATATAATTAAATTTTTTGAAATCTAACTAGAATTGAAAATAATATTTTCTTTTCTTATTCAATATTATTTTTAAGAGATTGATTTAAAGGGTTTACCTTGCAGGCTTTTTGGAAAAGTTGTATATGTTGTGGTAACTGTGTAATCGTACACTGTGTTTTGAGAGTTGTTTAGGGGCCCGATCTTTTACTGAGAAGTTTCTGAACGGGCTAACAGCATTTATATGTTGCTGGGTTAGTCCCTCCTCCAACATTTTTACTGCTGACGATACTTGTCTTTTTACTTTGTCCTATCCCAGAGCTTCCGGCTGGTATTTCTATCGAACCTATGAGTGCAGTGGTATTTCAGTCTCAGCTATGCCCGTAACACTATTCATTGCTTCTCGAACAAAGAAAAATTGACATTGATAGCGTTATATCACATATCAGAATATAAAGATCCAAAATCGTGATAACATAAAAATAAAATCTCACATGATCTCGCAACTCAATATTTTTGTTAATCTTCGAGATCTCATTAATCATCACGTAGTTCAATGTTTCGAGTAGACAATTTTCTTGACCGTAAGAAAAAATTAATTTACTTTGAGAAAGAATAGAAGAAAAATTTTGCTTGTTGCGTTGACATAAAATTCGACTGCTACAAATCTATCGTTAAAAAAATCAAATATGACGTTGATAGACTAATTTAAGACTAATATTGACTAATGTCAATTAGGCTATGTTATTTTATCGATATTGTTAGAAATGGTATAAGCTTTTTTTTCAAATAATCGTTTGTCTTCAAACAGCTTTTAACGCCTTTACTAGGAACTTACATTCTGTTCTTAATCCCTTTAACTCCTCCATTCGTTGAATTGCAATGCAGGTTTTAGATATTATTATTTATAATCTGTAACTTGCTGATATATATCGATATATAGTTTTTATATTAGTCAATTGATGTAAGCTATCCAATCATTTGTTATTTTAAATTTGTAAATCACAAGTTGACAATTATTATTTTCATTTTCAGTTATTAAGATTATGTTTCTTTGAAAAATTTTTTTTGTGATTTGCAGTGAGTTCTACGAAATACATTTCTATTAATGAGAAACAATTAAAAAGGAGAACAGTTCAGTTCAAGAGAAGCTGTTGCTATGTGAACACTATAAACTCCGAAGGGACATAAAAGCCCTTTTTCAACTACCGCACGCAGTCGATCCAACGCCCACTGATCTACATTGTATAAAAGTCAAAGACCTAATCTCGAGTGTTACATAAGAATGCAGTGAGAGATTTTGGGCTAGGTTGAGGCCTTCCGTTCCCCTCGTTAAAGGGTTATTGACCCCGGCAACGAGAACCAGCGCCGCAATAAGATAGAAGGGCTCTCACTTGACATTTTTTTTGTGGCTCTGCCTTTCTCCGACCCGTTTTCCCGTACTTTTTTTTCATTTCCAATAGAGACTTTCTAATCGATAATTCCGTACGGATTTGACCTAAGACACACCGTCCCTTTATTTCAACATTTAATTTTGTGGATTCAAACAATTTTCTACCAATACAAATAGTATTTGTAAGAAAAGCTAAAATTGATCAAGTGCAATATTCTTAAATATTGTAATTAAAATTTTTTTTCAACGTTCAATAATAGCATTCCTTATCATATCATTAAATGAGCTAGATTATTCTAAATACGATGGAAATGATAGTTGTTTGAATCTTGTTCTCCATAGTCTTATTTTATTTAAAATCTTGATTTGTTAATAATGGCTATTTCCAAAAATAGAATTTGAATTATTAATCTATGGATGAGATTAGATTTGTGTCAAAGTCTCATTATCTTAAAGGCCAATATGACACTCCGCCGGTTGCATCGTCAACTTTCCGTCCCACTCTATTGTGAAGGTGAATGCCCTAGTCTCTTTTCATTAACCTCATCGAGAGCGAAGAGGTCGTGGTGCGGTGACCGAGTGTTACTAGGCGCATAGACCCGAAAAGTTGTCGGACCAGTTTGTTGGCCCTCTCTCGAGGCACATAAAGAGCCATAAATCTCTACACCTCTCAAGGAAAATCTAACTGACCTAGGCTACGAATACCTGCCGATGAAGTGTAACAGCTAATTAAGTTTTCATGAAATCGTGAATCTGCATTTTTATAAACTGAAAAAAATTAGGAAAAATTATCATGTAGGTGGAAAAAGTTCATATTCATGCTAGTGGAGAAACAATACATGTTTATGTAAATTGGTAAATCTGGAGAAATCGGCGTGATAGATTTATTGAAATCAATAGGGTTCATCATAAATTAATGAAACCTTATGAGGATCAAAAGAATTTCATTGAGAATAAATACGATGTATTTGGGGCATTCCATCTGGATTCGACGTGGGTGTGACCCTCAAACTCCTCAATTTGGCTCGTAATCATTCGTGAGAGTTTTCAGACCCTCAAATGTACCTGATTTTTGATGTTTTCTATTAAAAATTTTTTTTCTAAGGTGTGAGATGCCATATTTTGAAAATCCGAAAAAATTCTGAAAAATACTTCGTTGAATATCAAAATTTTTTGGCTTATAGCCAAGGTAGGCAAGATTTTTCTTCATATAGTTTTAAAGCTTCTGTGATGATAAATATTATTAAAGAATACAATGAAGAATCACACGACAGGCTACAGATAGAAATTTAAAAAAATTTAAAACCAGATTTTTAAGATTTTTTGAAGATTTTTAGGACTTTTTAGGTTTTTTTCAGAGTAAGACTTAATCTTAGCACCATACAAACTATCTTCCAGCACCGAATGTTTGTTTAGCCGACTTGTCAAACATTTTTGTACATATACATATCGTCTGCAGTAGATTGATTAATTTTTCTATTTCTTAACCATTGTTAAAATAAAAAAATCTTAAAAACCATATAAAGAAATTTCTTCTCTAATTTGGCTTTGAGCTAGACAACTTTGATATCAATAGAGAATTTTTTTAGATTTCTGAATTATGGCATGCTGGTGCTAAAACGGAGTCTGAGTTTAAAAATATCTGAAAAATTCGAAAAGGCTTGATAAAATTTTTCAAAATTTGGGTTAACATAAATAAACGTTTGACCAGTTGCCTGCAGTAGATTGTTTTCTATTATTTTTAAATATTTTCTTTTAATCAGGAAATCTTGAATGTCATAGGAAGAAAAATCTTGCTAACTTTGGCTATAAGCTAGAAAATTTTGATATTCAACCGAGTATTATTTAGAATTTTTTCAGATGCTTCAATTATAGCAATCGTAATGTCGTTAATAAAATATTTGAAAAAAATTTACATAGCAAAAATAACATAAAAAAATTTGGTGCATTTGAGGGTCTAACCAATCCTACAAAAAATTACGAACCAAATCGAGGAGGTCAATTCGGTCAGATTCGGTTGAAATAAAAGTCTATTAGGCTTACCAGCTAATAGACTTTTTTACACCTCGTAGAAATATTACTGAAAAAGGTAAAAAATCAAAAAGCAAATTGTAAGCCCTGTCATTGCAACAATTTGATCTTTCATTCTATATTATCATCAATAAAAAATATTTCCCGATCTCTTTTTTACGTGAGCCAGCCCCTTCAGATTCCGTTCCTTGTTGTGAGAAATGTAACAGAATAATCTAAATACAGCAATAAATTTCCGTTACAAAGTCGCACATGATTTTGGTGCCATCGCTGCTATAATATTTCTTTAATTCGTCGTTAGTTCATTCAAGTCGTGGAGACGATGTAGAGCAAATTTCTGAAAACATGGCTTCGCGACAAATTTATAGTCCCAAGTCTGAAGTTTGTTTCGTACTTAAGCTCGAATGTTACATGTTAATATCCTACTCAACCTTGAGACTATAAAATCGATCCTTACTTTTGGAAAAAAATTAATATTTCTATAACGTTTAATAAGATGAAATTTTATACGATTCTTTAAGAACATTTTTTAAAACATTTTATAAGTCGTGAAATTTTACTGGATTTACATCTTTATATTTTTAATATATTGTATCATCAATGAGAAAATATTTTGAGAAACTTACGTGACTGATTCAGTCACCCCAACTTTTTTAGTTTGTTACGAAAAATGTATCAAAAATAGTTGCGACCAAAACGTAGCAATAAATTGCCGCTATAAAATCGTGGGTGATTGGTGCCATGGCTGTCATAATTTCCTGAGTTCATTGTTGGTCCGTACAAGCGATGGGGACGATGTTGGGTAGCCTGGATATACTTCCGCACGTCGAGACCACGAGATAATCTCGTTTCCATCGTTAAATGCATTATAACTCCTCTGTACCTGTTCGTGTGGTTCCTAGCGTGGAAGTTGCGCCTGCAATATGTTTGATTAATAATTAGAGCACTTTCCCAACGCCCTGCGCCATCCGCAACACCTTCGACGCATCCCCAATTCCGTACTTCACCCTATACGCTATATATTTGTCCCGAAAAGCTTAACGTCCCTCTAGGAGTTTCATCCACGTCATAAAACCATCTGAAACATGTCCCGGACCCCCAAAGACGACGAAACCACCCGAACGACTCGATTCATCCTCGACAGTCCACACTTCTACACTTTTCAATCTCTCTCGAATATTATTATACAGATATATTTCCGTATGGTATACGCATGGTCTTATCTCTGGCTCCCACGTATTTGCCTTTCGGACAGCAGCCTATTTACGTATGCGCCGGCACACTCCATACACGTCTCTCTGGATAACGTAGCGGAGTCGCCCTTTCCTAACTAAATACACATATTTCACGACAAGGTACTGCGACCCTGCGCTTTTTATTTCGCTGTCCCGAGGATTCGGACAGTCCGGGGAATATGATTGATTTGATACTTATGTGCATTTAAATTACCGGAAATTTTATTTTTCGAAGGGATGAATTTTCTTATCGCTTAATAATTCGGAGAATCCAATATTCATCGAATAATAATATTGATGGAATCGGCGATGAAACAATTAGTATTTTAATACCTCTAAAAAAGGGACTTTTTTTACAGAGAAATTTATTTTCAGCTGTTTTATCTCATACAATTTGTTTCGCCACTTGATTTTAATTATTTTCTTAGGATCTAATTTTGAAAAAAGAAAGTATTTTGTATTAAATCTTGGATGTACAAAATACAAGGATGTGGGACAAGGGCAGATACAGAATATTTGGAGAAGACTTCAAGGACTTTTGGTAGTTGTAACAATCGAAAGTAGGTACGTTTAATATAGTTAAACGTAGGGAAGTGAATAGTTTTCAAAGATATATGTATAATTTAATTTTGAACACATAATCCTACACGGAAGAAAGTCTGTCTATATTCTCATAAAAAGCTGCAAAGTAGATCTTTGCAAACTGCTTCCGCATTATTTTTGTTTTTTTTTCAACGCTACCTTAACGAGGAAGTATGTTAATTGATTTTGGCTTCGTAACAGATGAAGCTTTGTAAAACAAAACAAAAATGATTGGGAAGCAATTTGCAAAGTTCTACTTAGCAGCTTTTTTGTAAGTGAGAGTAAGAATTTTGAAAAATCTAAATCACGTAACAAATTATGACAAAACTGTGTACCTATATATCATTGTTGAATAATAATGGTTTCATGTGAAAAATTTAAATTTGCTATTTTATATTTTGCTGAAGTTAAAGCAACACCATCTTTTTGTCTACAAGTTTGAATGCTGAAAAATTTAATTATATGGCATTATTACATGAAAAGTTTAATTATGACGAGACTACGTTCTCATCATTGCTAAATAGTACCGATTTCGTGTATAAACTTGAAGTTCGTTGCCAAAGTAAAAAACATTTTGTCGAGAAAAAATAGCAAAATGTCAATAACGTATTTATTCAAAAATTGTAGTTTATGCGAAGATAAATCAATAAAATAGTTGGTCCACGATAGACTTTTTTTAAATCTAGACATCATTTTTTATACTTAGAACGAATAATTTTTTTACTTCGGAACTTTGATTGGTTCGAGTCTGGCGATTCTTTAATGTTATCAATACATAGGCGCAGTGATTCTGTAATTCTTTCAGTAAAAAAAAGTGGCCTTTTTTGGTTAAAAAAATAACCGTTATATTTTTTTAGCAAAAAAATAATCTCATAGGGTCGCGAAAATCTTTGAAAAATTTTATTGAAAAGTTCACATGAAACTACAACTTTTATGTCGAAACAATTTTTTTCTACAACTTAAATTTTTCAAGATACATTGACTTCAAAGTAATACCCCATTTTCCGTAATATTGGATTTAAAAATCTGGCTAAATTGGAAGAAAGTACTTTCAAGTGTGACACATTTTAGTAGTCCAATTATAAGAATTATCAGAGAGCTCCGAAAAAAAGTGGCTGAATTGATGAAGAATGCCTCAAATACACTCATATGCTAACAAATATATTTAAATTTTACGAAAAATTCTAGTAATATTTCTCGATAATAATTAAAAACTTGACCAGAATTGTTGGTTAACGAAAATATTTCCCCTCAATTATTACTCGTCCACCATAAGATACGGTCTTCTTCATAAAAATTTTATTTTTTACCAAGCTCTTCTCGAAGAAGACCGTCAATTGAAAAAAAAGTAACAGAAAAATGTTCTCCTTGAAAGCAGAGATCCGTATCGAGCTTGTGGTCACTCCTGCTGAGTACCCGCTCATCTCATCTCCAATCTACCTTTTTTCCTCCCCTCGACATTCGTCCCTTTTTCCCGCAACATTCTTTCTCTCTCGTTTCGCATCGCACTAGAACGGACAGCCACCTTTTCAGGAAAGCAACAAAGAAGAGCGGCAGGCCGCGAGGCAAAGCCCCGACGGGTGCGAAAGAAGAGGAGCAAAGCCTGGCAAAGTTCTGGCTCTCGGAGGGTGCGGGCTGCGAGACGCTGCTAGAATAGCGGTGTGAGTGCGCTGGGGCGAGTGCCGCCGTTGCGGAGGGGTGGAAAACGGAGTGAACGGTGGCGGTGAAGGCGGCAGTAGCGGAGGCACAAGCTATACAAGCAGGAGACGAGAGCCGAAGGGATTTAGGTAGCCCGTTCGTTCGCGCGAAAACCGCAAGCATCCGATACTCGATCAGCCGGTGTGGAACAGAATGGAAGAGGACGGACTCGAAGTGAAGCTTTCGCTTCATATTTGAGACAACCGGTGTAGCGGTTGTCATGTCGAGGGAAAGAGCGTCGCCAGCCATTGGCATACTTCCACCTCCTTTCGTTCAATATGTTTTTATTGGCTATGGAGTGGAGACGTTCGGAGACGGATTTTCGAATACAATGTACGAAAGAGTAAAGTTACCAGTAAATGACCAGACAAGCATAAGGGTTTGTTTATTATGGGTTCCTATGAAATGTAATCAATTGTGTCAATTGTCGGTGAAAATTTTAATGGACGATTCCGAATGTCCAATTATTTTATGCAAATATGAGAGTATTGCATTTTATCGCAAAGTAGACATTTAAATGGTACATAGTATTGAAAAATGAATATTATGTACCAAAAGGCCAAAAATACCAGTGAGTGACGAGTCTGATCTAACCTACACTTTTAGTTGAAATTGATCTTTTGCGATATGATGATCGCAATAGATGGCTAAAAAATGTTGTAATTTAAAATCAAATGTTCTGTTGAGACATCAAAATTTCTCATGAACTCTCAAAAAGTTATTGGTCATTTACTGGTGACCGCCTAATTATTAGTGCATTCACTCTACTTTCAAAAATGTACTTTGAGATTATTTATTCTATAATTTGTTCATTATTGAATGGTCAATATGAAATAGGGGTTCTGCGAAGCTTATGACTTCATGTGTCAACTATATTTGAAGTCTTTGAGTGAACATTTTTATTAATGATTTTTTTATTGCTGTGATTTGTTTATCTATGAATGGGAAATAAAAAAAGGTTCTGCGTAGCTTATGTCTACATGAGATTCTCACTACATCCGATTTTTGGTACTCCTACTCCGTAGAAATGTACATTTTTTTATTTTGAATGAAACTTACGAAAGGATAAGCCTGAAAAAAAATGGACTGTTTGTGGATGCGTTAGAAAAAATGAATTATAGGGCGAATAAATAAACATTGCGTATTTAAAAGGTGTTCATCTCTGGAGGTTGCTCATCGCTAATCGGATGACAATATCTGAACCCATCAACTTATAAAAACTGTCAGATCCTGATAGAAGAGTGCAGACCAGCAAAGAAATGGGGTGAAAGACAGAGCAAGAAGAAAAGGTAGATGCGAAAGAGAGTTTGCGATCCGCCAATGCTCAAGAAAGATTGACGGAGACGAGAGATAGATAGAGAGGTTGAGAGGGTCCGATAGAGAACGAGACTGACAGTGAAGAAGAAAGACAAAGAAAAACACAGAAGAGTTGAAGGATCCTGAAGAAAGATGGATGTGTTCCGCTCGAGAAGTAGTGATAGATAGATAGAAGCGTTTTCTTATTATTCGTCTTCTTTTCCTTCTTTTTTTTGTGTTCCATCTTGGGCAATCGCTGGGCCTATGATGACACGCTTTTGTAAAATAAATATTTTGCATTTTTGAATAGTGCACAGAGAGAAATTGAGATTATCCTGGTAAACATTTAGTGATAATTATATTTTATTAGTCCAGGTGACTATTTTTTTGTCACATTAATTAGGAATGAATGCATCTACGAAAATGACAGTCACCTCAACTAATAAAATATACTTACCACTCATAGTTACCTGGTCCATAGCAATTTCTCTCAGCATGCGTTTCTGCAAGGGAAATACTTTGAGCACAACTGAAGAAATGATAATATAAATTTGATGAACATATTCTATGGCTTCATTTTCAGAAGAAGTTGAAATGCTTTTTAAACTTAGTATATATACAAAAATCTTAATTCTTATGCTAAATTACTATTAGTGATATATCTACAAATGCGATAGTGTTATTAGAAAAATATATAGATTTATAAATAAAATGTGATCAAAAACTTTTTCATTCGATTTTAGATTATTGATTTTAAAAATGTTTAATCTTGTATGAGTTGTCGCATTTCTTTTCTTCCAAAGCAATCAATTCAATTTGGATTATTAATAAAAGAAACAGATAATTTTCAGATTCTATCGAAAAATACAACGTTCAGATATCATGCAGCTATTTGGTGAACCGTGTCAGTTTTTGGTACCAACATTAACGTTGAAATTATTGTATCAAGACCTCTAATTATTTCCAGCGGTTTATGAATTAAGACAGGCGTTATCAGTTTTTTCTCTTTGTCCTACATGTAGTTCATATTTTTCTTCAAATCTCTCTTTTAAAAAGTTCATGGGTAACGGAAAGCATTGTTAGCAGCTTATTCGAGTTGTGATTGGTTGGTGGGAAAGTCCGCGAGAAACAAGTTCAGTTTGGTGTCAAATTTGGCATAAAAATAGGACATGCGCTGCAGCGCTTGTGACTTTTGAAAAGATATATAAGCGCAGCAGCGCAAAAGAATTTCACGCGCCTGTGATTAGCCTAGTTTCATAAATATTTTCGGTTGATAGAAACCAACTTCATTTCACAGTTTTTTTGTCTTATTAGTATAGTATGTAAGTTTCGGTTATGAAATATAATAATTATATGCATAATGCCAAGCAGAACTAATAGTATAAAAATTCGGATGGTCCATTTTGCAACAATATTTTCTTTTTTGCAGTGCACCCTTCACAAGTGTGCGCTGTCAAAAAAAAAAATCCTCGTAAATTATCGATCGGATAAAAAAATATTTAGCGGTCGCGACAGAATTTCTAGTACATTATATTTAATTGCCTTCTATTTCAATGTTTTCAGTGGAAATACTCAAGAATGAAAAAACTCCGTCAGACCCTCTAAATATTTTTTTATCTCATCGATAATTTGCGAGGGTTTTTTTTTCATGATAGAGCACAATTCTAGAGGGTGTCCCGCAAAAAAAATATTGCAAAATGGACCACCCTAATGAACATGACGATTTCCATTATGAAATTATGTGATACAAAAACCATTGACACAAAAAATTCTCATTTCTGATTATAAAAAAAAAAAATGCCACAGACGCTGGTTAGGATTAAACGTCGCCCATATCTTCGGAATTAATACCAAGGTTTCCCCGATTGAGAATAATTAATGTGTATGTCACATTGTGTGGGCAACTTCTCTTAGGAATTTAATTTAAATGAAATCTGATTGTAGACAATTATTATACGATTTGTTCAGCGTCGTTGGATTTCGGTAAATTGACAAAACGTCGACGTGCTGTCGTGCGCTGAGTGGTTCCAAACGCTAATGCACTGCTGATGAGCTGTTGCTACCCCCCGCACACAGAACACTCGACGATGTCGCTGGGCGCCCAGTCGTTTGGGAATTTCGACTTTAATCGCTCCAATCTAAAGTTCCTCCCCACCGTCATGAATATAGATGACGAATACACGAGACAGCTCTCCTCTGCTTCCGGAACGTATACCTACGCAAGGCTATATACGACGTTTAGTCGTACGTTTCGTGGTAACTTCTTTTTAATTGGTTTATCGCGATAAGTCTATTTCGGTCAGACCTGATGCTTGTGGGGGTTGGACGGAGCCTCTTTATTTCAGTAGGTCACCCAAAACATACTTCATTTTATCTCGTGTTTCACTGACTTTAATTGAACCCGTACGGACCAGTGCTGTAAATAAATGAATATATATGAGGCATTTCATACTAATTCGACCGCTTGGAACAATTTACAAATCACCGATTTTTTATGTCATTGCTCTATCTCTAAACAGCAAACAAATTTTTTATTAATTTTTTTAACTTACGATTTTTAATAACAAAAATAATGAAGGCCATTTTTTTGAAATCTGAAAAAATGCTTATAAGTCTTGAATTACATATTAATATTTTCAAGCTTAGGCTCAAAATGGGCTGGACCACGCATCTATTTTTTTGAATTTTTTTTAAAACAAAAATTGAAAAACGTTATGTTTCTAACAATCCTCTCACCGCAAGGCTATCCATTGAACATTTCTATAAACTTCGGACTGGAGAATTTTTTCAGATTTTTTCAGAGCGATTTTTTTTAATTAATTTTTTTTTCGATTTTTTCATGGTTATTTTCCTGATTATTTATTACGAATATATTGAAGGCCATAATTTTTAAATCTGCCGAAATGTCCAAAAATCGTGCATTCGAATTAAGGTATTTTAAGCCGCATTCGATAGTAGGTACAACATGTCTTGTATTTTTATTTTATTTTGGTGAACGTTTTGTAAGCGTATGGTCATTCAATCTGCCTTTTTATGTTTTATTTAAATTAAAAAAATGGTTTAAAAAAATCTAAAAACATTCTCCGATGTCCGAGCGATAACCTGCGGATTTATGAGAATTTTGTCACATTGAAAAAAATTGCCATTAATATTTTCGTAATAAACAATCATAAGTATAAAAATTGTTAATGAAACAATCGAATAAAACATGTGGTTGCTGTTCAGAGGTAAAACGGTAACATAAAAAATTGGGGATGGAATCCAAGATGGCGAGGGTAAGACCCAGGTCGAATTGCTATGGAATGCCCCATATATTATAGGGTGTAATATTTTTCATAATTTTTTCGTCCTCCTACTCAGTAGAAATATACATTTTTTTTAACTTTGAATGAACCTTACAAAAGGAGGAGCCTGGAAAAAAACGCTAAGAGATGCTGAATTCCACGATTGTACCAAAAAATGCGGTATCTCGACATCTTGATTGTCAGCGGCCTGTTTTCGCGAGATGCTTCTATTGCCTGAATGTAATAATTCGATAAGGTGGAAGCATTATTTTTCAATAATTTTTTCGTATTAAAAAGATCTGGATTCCCTCCATGTTTTCATGTTGAAAAAATCTATATTTCCCGTATTTTCCTCCTATTTTATCTATAATTTATTGTGATGGCCACACCGATTCTCGCGTGAATTCAGTTTAAGCTTTGAAGAGTACGGAAAAATGTAATTTCAGAAAACAAGATATAACTGGAATCCCGAAAAAATTTATTTTAAATCAAATAAATTATTTGAAATGTCCGAATAATATTTTGAACCAGATATTTTTTCGGTAAGCTAGTTTGGTTTGTTCACTCGTGTCAACTCGTCAAGTATCTATACTGTCAGAACGGACTAAAAGTTTTTATTCATAAACTCGTTGATTAAATTAAATTTACGATTGTGATATCAAATAAAGGAACTTTTGCAATAAATTACGGTATATTTTGGAAAGTGGATTACCTTTACAGTTAGATTAAAGCAAATAACGTAAATGACTGCACCATAAATAAATTTGACATCATACTTATATATTGAATTAGTATACGAGTTTATAAATCGGAACTTCCAGTTCATTGTACATTAATGAAATTTCGAGTAAATTTGGTTTTCATTGTAAGTTTCTGAACTGCTCGATTTGGCATTGATTTATAAATGATTAAAAGCATGACTTTCATTTATTGGTTTTCTCATATCTAGTTGAAAACGCTATCGATTTCATATTGAACGTTGCCAAAATATTAACTAAAACAATGAAAGCTCTCGCGTATACAGGTTGACAATATTGAGTCAGACACCTCGTTTGTGGTTTTTCAGCTGATGTGTCCAAAAAATTATTGGACCTGTCTTAAATTATATTTTGATTTTTTAAGGCTGTGAAAGTTGAAGGTTTGTGAGATACGCTTCCTCCTTCTTCATTTTCTCCGCGGCGATATTTTATTTTATTTTTGTATTATTTTGTATCATTTATACTTTATTTTGTTTACGCGGCGCTACTCTGTATTATTGACTCCTTCTGTTATTTCATTTTATTTCTTGTTATGATTTTGTATTCAAATATTTTAAGTTATTGTTACTGACGGAGGTGACGAAATACGGCGTCTCTTGCTGACGTATTGTTTTTTTTTCAGAAACGGGGTTGCCTACAGGGCCAGATTGGCCGGGGCCGGGTTAATGTTCCGAATGGAAATACACGAAGGTCTGAAATTCTGAAATTTAATATCTCACCTACATTTTTTCCGAAATTGGCTAGAAAACATTTCGTCAAAAATGTAGGTGAGATATTAAGTTTCGGACGTTTAGATCTTCGTGGATTTACCATTCGGAACTTTAACCCTGCCCCGATTGGCCCTAGTGCAATAAACTTGAATTTTAAAGATGTCGTTTATTCTAAAGAAATTGAACGTTTCTATTGACTGCGAGGTACGTCATCGTTCTTATGAGCTTGCGGTACGTCGTGTGTGCTCTATCGGAAAACACTGAGTGAGATATATTGTGAGATTATTCGAGACGGCGTTTCAGATTCGAACAGCGCGCTATTCTACGCTCCGTCAATTATGCTAAATTCGATTGCCTGGAGATTAATGGAAGAAGGCAGCGTCTCCGTAGAACGAGCGCTCCTTCGGTCTGTGCTTTTCTCGTTGGTCCTCTTCGCTCTTACCCCTATACGAACTATGGAAACGTGACGTTCGCTACGACGCAGCCGTCCGAGCGTGCATAAATGCAAACGACTTGGTGTGCGAGACTCCAAGTCGATTTCCAGGGAAATCCAGCTAGAGAGATAATGAGTTGTAGGTGTATTGCCCGTAATTTTTTAATAATTATACATATTCCATAACTCCGCCGATAAAATGCATTCATTAAGCAATTAATTATTCTCTTAATTTGTTTATGGACGAGACTGTTTTACATATATCAGAAAGCAATGATGTAACATCATTAATATATAAACAAGACAGTCTTTTTGTTAAAAACAAAAAGGAATTAAAATTATAGAGAAATCGGAAAAATACGGTTTGACGAGATTCAAGTATCTAAAAAGTAGATTGCCTGAGATTTATTTGATTATACACCCAGAGAAATGGATCTGAAGGATTTATTTGAATCGATTATAGAGTGTATTTGAAATGAATGAAATATTTTTCAGATCAGATTGAATTTATTTCAATCATATTAAATTTTATTAAGATGAAATACAGTCTATTTCGATTAAATAAACTCCAAAATAAATTATTTATTTAATGGCCAGCCTAATAGTATTTTATAGAACCGAAACAGACTCTATTGGATCAAAAAAAAATTTCATCTGATCGAAAAAGACTCTATTTGATTGAAATGAGATGTCATTCATTCCAAATACACCAAATAATTGATTCACATAAACTTATCCGACCCATTTATCCCGGTGTAATATGTAAGCATTGAAAAAAAAACTTTTGCATAAATTAAATAACGAATTATACTCTTTATTTATTTTTTCCTAGGAAGATTATTAATTATTCATAAATAATATTATATATTGATTGTACCATTTTCAAAAACGTTAAAAAAAAAAAATCCGAAACGAACAAATAACTCTTTGGAATAAGTTCAAAAAAATCTACAAAAAATATTAGTTCACTATCTTTTCAAAGTATAATGGTATGATGCTCAAGATCGTAACCACATTTATTACCATCCGCAATAATTCGAAAAAAGAAAAAAAAAAAAAATTCACAAAGAGACTAAAAATATCCTCCCGCCGAGATTTCGTTTCAGTAATGTTGCGAGATGAAGCAACGGCAACGTCGG